>OW285236.1:116340431-119002541 GCA_935421215.2 Melolontha melolontha | reverse complement strand
GAGCATAATTATCAACACATACGCATAAAATATACAGTAAGTACAACTATTATATTACATTAAAGATCGGAGTTTAATTAGCGTAATCGGCTAATCTAGATTCCGTATCAATTGACACTATCAATGTGGGGCTAAATAAACCATGCACAGCTAATCTACGCCCCGTGTCAATATATATAAAAATTGGAAAGTAGTTTGGAAAAGAAAACAATTACTAGGTACTGCCAATCACAAGAAAATATTTTCTATTATTTACTTTCGCAAAACGCGCGCGGTCTTTCTATATCCTCACGCCTGTAGAAATCATGAAATTTAATGATGAGCATTTTGGTAAATAATTAGCTACAACTTCCAACGTGGATTAATTGATCAACATTAACTTTATACAGACACTCCATAATAACCCTCACACTGGTTCCACATTATCCTGCTGAAAAATTGAATTAAATTTACTACCTGTTGTTGAATTTGATTTAAAAAAAATCTTAAAAACCAATTATGTATTTTATTTGTAAGACGAAAAACCTGACAATTATGGCCACCTTTATATATCGGTCAATATTGTTTCTTTTTTTGGTAGCTGTTATTGACAGGTTTTATTGTATTTAGTAGTTAAATATTTTTGCATAAGATCTTAGCAAAATATCCATTATATTTTATATTGTCCATTATAATGTTATTTTCCCGCAATGAAAATAGTTGAATAAAAGGATGATACTCGTGTTCTTCTTGTAAATATAGCCACTGCTAATTATAAGTTTAAGATTGCGACTTCGGGAAGAAAAAGAAACAATACGAATTTTTAACAAAACTTAAGTTAGTTCTGATTATTTCTTATTTCGTACTTTTTCTTACCTCTCAGTCATTCGATTGACTAAATACACAAATACAATGCCCATTAGGGTAATCTAAATTTCGAAAAACCATAATAACCTATTAACCATTTCTATTAGCACTACTATTGTCTCCATTTCCAATTGTTATAGCGGGGAAAATGTCATTTGAATGTAATTTTATAACATAAAGAAGGGTAGGTAGATGGAATGGGAAGAGATAGAGACGAGATTAATTCGTCACCGACAGAATGGACAATTATCATTGGTAGGACAATGGAGGACGGTTCACAATCGATTATCTGTCCGTTTGAAAGCGCATCAATATAAATAGGCGTTATTGTTTCAGATGGCGACTTGTACTCAGGCACTGTGGCCGATTTCAGCGGAATGGACCCTATTATCTACAGAGAGTCATTGCAAACAGAACAATACGACTCGATGAGCCTCAATGGTGAGAAAATACATTCCCACACTCTGATAATGACACAACCACCACAATTTTATTTTTTTGTGTGTTTTCCTTTTTGTTTTAAAATTACTAAGGTTCAAATCTGACTGACCCAAATCAAAATTGTAGCAATTTGTTTACGTAAAGTTAAGCGAACTTAATCTATGTGTTTTACGTATCATCATTTTTGTTAATAGCAACAGTCAGAACTGAAGTAGATTCATTTACTAAAGTACGTGTATGGATATGTAACACCTACTGGTAAAATATAAATTCTCTTCGATAAATGTTTTCAAAATGTTTATATTATTTAGTTGGAACGAAGAAGTACAAATTGAGGAAAACGTAACAATTAATTTTTTTCGTGTACGTTTCTATGTAATTGTACAAATGCAACCATGTAAAACTTAATAACTGTTAAATGGAAATGTATATAACCAGATGAATGACTAACGTACAACATTGATGATTATTATTAACAAAATAATTTGAAACTTGAGTAGGTAACATCTCACCAAATTTATATAAAACAAAAATAATTTTAATAATATAAAATATTAAAAATCGAATGTGAAGAACACAATACAAGTTCATATATTTGTGAAGGTGTCTTTCTCCAGAGACGTAGACACGCGTTTCATCTTTCTACAGAATCATTGGTACGCCCCATCTGGAGAGAGATACGTTCACAAAACAACAACTTCGCTATATCACAGAGGTTAGTAAGACAGAGCCTAGAAGAGTATCACTGTCTCAATAACAAATGCAGAACTAACCGAGTGCTTCCATATTTTATTATATACGTATTCGGTTTGTTCGTTAAAGAGTGAAGACACGTTAATACAATTTCTGCAAGTAGCGGTTGTACTGTCAGATGGAAGCACTTTGCTTAGTTCTGCTAATAATTTACGCAACATTTTTAAAATTTTATAATTTTTGCTTTAATTTGCTTTTAACTAATATATCAATAACATTAGAAGTGTTACACCCAGAAGTAATAATTTATTCAACTTGATTTTTTGGCAATGTGATAGTTTTACATAAAAAATGAAACGATAACATTTGCAAGAAATTTTATTAACATGTAATACGAAAAAAAATTAATAATGTCTTTGGCGACCCCATAGCTGAGTACACTCTTGTACACGTCTAGGCATCGACAAAATGAGATGGTCGATATCTGCTTGTGGTACCTCGTTCCAAGCAACTTGAGTTTCGTGGATTAACTGCGCCAGAGTCTGTGGAGGATGGTGCAAAGTGGACAATTTCCTCCCCATGATATCTCATGTTCAATGGGGTTTAAATCCGGCGAATGGGGTGGCCACGGCATAACATTAACGCTTGCTTCTTGGAGAAGACCCATAATTCGACGAGCAATATGGGGACGTGCGTTGTCTTGCTGAAAAAGACGTGTGGACGGCCATCTACATAAGGTAATAAAGTGGTTTATAGGACATCATCAACATAACGCGCAACCGCCATACTGCCTCGAATAAAGAGAAATGGTGATCGGCTACCATAGGCAATAGCAATAGCCCCCCAAGCCATTACTTCAACAGTCCTGTGTACATGCCTCTCAACAGCAAATCCAATATCACGTCGTTCTCCATGCCTGCGTTGTACCCTTCTACGGCCATCGTGCACACCTAGACAGAATCGCGATTCGTCGCTGAAGACGACATTATACCATTCTGCCTCCTAATGCTGCCGTTCTCTGCGCTAATTCAACCGTTGATGACACTGGTCCGCAGTGAAAGGAAGCACTAACCGTGGCGGTATAAAGTCCAAAGGCTCGAATGCGGCGATATTGTGTACGCATATAAACAGGTTTACCTTTTTCTTCAAACCATTGGTCAGCGATTTGACGCGTAGAAGAAAAACGGTCTTGTAAAGCTAGTTGTCTGAAGCACCTATCTTAACCCTCTGTAGTACGCCTCGGTTGACCAGTTGGCCTTCTTCGTGTTCCTCTACCTTCTTCTGTCCACACACACGCATTACCGTCATTGCAGTACTATTAACACAGCGGCCAATTTCGCGATAGGACAAACCAACATCTCGAAAGGCAACAATTCTATCCCTGTCAAAGTCACTAACACGGTGACGGTTGACGTCTTCGAACTCTTGGCATTTTGTTACGTTTAACACTCGTAGACGGACGCGCAATAACTAAACATTTCTGTACTAGTTAGCACTCATAAACAGGTTTCTTCACAAAAAAACTAAAATATAATTTTTTTTTTTGGCAAAAAATTATAAAAGCTAAAAAGTTGACATTCTAGTCATAGCATACTTTAAATATAGTCATTTTGATACCAAAAAATCAAGTAGAACAAATTATTCCTTCTAGGTGTAACACTTCTAATGTCACTGAATACTAAGTTAAATAAAATACAAATGAGAAAAATGTTTTCCTAAAATTTTTATTTTATTTACTTTAATTAGTAAAATTTCTGATCCAGTAGGTCAAAACGTGTTCACTGTGTTAATGAAACAATTATTTAGTAAGCATACAGAACGAGAGAGAAACAACGTGAAGACATAGATTTTACGTCTAGTGCCTTTTTTATTATGAAAGTTAATAACACCCGATAAAAGTGAATACCTTTTTTTACGATTAAAGTGCTATTTTATAATATTTTTCAACATAACTTTACTACGTGAAAATAATATTCTACCAAACACCGTTCCAAGCTTCAATGAACTTGCTTTGCTAATCACATAAGTTGAAGTTTTAGTTTTATTAAGGACCAGTAAATTTCGGATTCCCGTAAAGTTTCAGTGCTATTTAAAACTCGTTTATGATCTAGATTCTTCAGCATTTAATAAGCATAGATAATAAAAAAGCGATAAAAACAAACAGATGTTGTATTTATCTTTTTATTTTTATGAAAGTTATAAGAATATTACCAAACATATATGACGAAAATAAACATCTCAATTGAAAACTTAATTTTTTTTACGATTAAAGTACTAAGATATTGTTTTCTAACATAACTCTACTATGTGGAAATATTCTACGGAAAACAGTTTCAAGTTCCAATGAATTTTCTTTGCTAATAGCGGAAGTTGAAGATTTAGTTTTATCATGAACCAGCAAAATTTGGATTCCCGCAGAGTTTTAATGTTATCTAAAACTCTTTTATGAACCAGGTCCTTTTTTTATGTCAAAAACACACATTGAGCACCAAGAAATTATTGTTTACGTTTTATTACATATGAAAAAATGATATATTTTTAACATCCCGTAAATAAAGATACGAGGGTGGATTATTAAGTCCGTGACTTTTTTAATGAAAGTTAGTTTTTTCGGTAAAAAATACGTTATTTCTCAACATAGTCTCCTTTGAGCACAATACACTTCGTCCGATGCTTCTCCAATTTTATAATTCCTTTCAAATACAGTAGAACCTTTGATAGCGAGAATTTCATTTGCGAGCGTTTTGCAAAACGAGCAATAAATTTTAACTTAACTAGACGAGCGAGATTTTGCGCGAGTTTAGGTTATCATTTCCTATGCTCGCATAATACACATACGAGTCCGGCAATAGTATGGAATTATGCAGTTATTAATTTCAATAATGTTCTAATCTAAATTTTCTTCAAATAAAAGTTCTTTAAATTATAATTTGCCGTGTTTTGGTCAAGTTTTCGTGGCGTTATTTTTTACGGTGTGTAGAACACATATTTATACGAAAATTGCCATCCAGACATGTGATTATATAAGGTGTCCTTGAAATAAAAAGACAACATATGATAAATGGAAAGATGTAATTATGTAGAATATAAATCCAAAATATTGTGACTCAATTACGACACAAACCCCAAAATTAAAATACCCCGAAAATTGTGATACCTATGAATTCAAAGTATTCAGAATAAATACTTCACACACACATACACTATAACGTATTTTGACATAAGTAACAGCTGGAACTATTATTTTTGTTATTGTCGGTCAACTTTAAGATATCGTCTCTGATGCTTTTTATACTCGCACAGTGGCGTGACAAAAATTTTTTAAATATCTTTCTCATTTCTTTTCTTGCTTATGAGAGGCAAGTTTGGGAAAATATTTTGTATTTATATTCTACATAATTACATCTTTCCATTTTGCATACGTTGTCTGACATCCTGTATATTACATTCAGTGCCGTATCATTTACATTTAGATTAGGAAGCACAAAAACGAAAAGAACTATTACTTCAAAAAATAATGTGAAATATAACAAGAACAACTCCTATACCTGACCTTTGTCAACAGCTGATAGTAATTTACATATATAAAATAAATACAATGAATGCAGTAACCTATGCAAGTGAACTGCAGTAACCTATGCAAGTGAACTGCAGTAAATTACGAAAAATAACTGGTCACGTGAATGACAATTATTTTCGCTTTCACAATACTTGTATTGTGTTTATCACACCCGATTTTAAATTGTAATATTTTTAATATTATTAGAAATGGTTTTGTTTTATACAAATTGTAAGGTTTTACCTAGTCAAATATGTTTTAGATTAATAAGAACTATTTAAGAAATTTAGAATGCTTATACAAGGGCTGTTGAGAAAATTTCTGTAAACAATATAAGAAGCATATATAATATTTAGTGAACGACTTAATTGTTTTCCAAAGTATTCAATTCTGACATCGATACATTTCTGCATATGCTTGAACCAACTTGTGAAGTGTTTTATCCAATGAATAAAATGCTTCGGAATCTTCTAGCAGCTGCTTCAGACAACGAAAATCTCATCATGCATTTTATTTTGCACAACATATACGTGATAAATCACGTGAATATAGGTTAATACAGGTTAATAAGTAAGTCAATAAACATTTTTACTGGTTAAAAAATCGAAAATTTGACGTGCTAATCTATGATGTGTCATGATAAAGAATAATTCGCAGATTTCGATTATTTCGCCTTATTTCATCGACTTACAACAAACAAATTATGGTACACCAATCACCGTTCACGGTTCTTCGATTCTCTAATTCGATTGTGCCTTTTACTTGCATGCCAATGCTTAACAATCCTTCAATCTCACGGTATGTGGCAAATCACATACAGCATCAACATTAGTGGCAACAGTAAATGTGTATGGCCGACCTTCACGAAGTTCGTCCCTGCAAGTGGTGTATCCACGGTTAAATTCAGCTAACCAACTGCAAGCACTACTTTTGGATAGTGCTTCATCTCCAAAAGCCAAATAAAGTTTTTTAATGTAATTTCGGCATTAAACCAATGTTTGAAATAAAAAAATCATTGCTCAAAAATTGTAATGCAAAAATTTCATTTTTATATAAAACTACTTCCTCTTAAATGCTGTTTAATCAAAACCTAGTTCACTTAAATTCGTAGGTACTGTTAACTGAATTATTAATTAGAAATACTAAATATTGCGAATACTACAGTTCAAAAACGCAAGCACCAGTTAAACTGATAGATTCTAAAAATGTTCCCAGCAGCCCTCGCATTAAACAATACCTGTTAATTTAAAAAAACTTTTACTACAACTTTAAATTCTGAATACGTATTTCGACAACTAAGTTATCATCATCAAGAATATAAAAAGTATTTTATTAGGAAAACTGACACAAACTTTACATACGCAAAGCACTATATCACTATATCACGTATTAATACAGCTACTGTAATACTTTATCGACTGCTGATGTTAATTAACAACTTAGTTGTCGAGTTGTATCCGGGATTTAAAACAATATTATGGTAAGAATTTTTTTAATTAATGTTTAACATCTGTATGCTAAATATACACTATAGTCTATGTCAACCCAACTTCGAAATATTGTACTTTTTTAAGTCACTTGAAAATTTCGGTCTGTCATCTCTTGTAAAATAAGGTTATTGATTTAAACAAAAATTATCGAAACGAGTTTGTTGTTTATTTTATTTATGTACATTTACCTCTTTTTGCATTAATATTTCTAGTTTCTACGAAATTGTACGTCTTATAAGTACAGAATTACGATAGAGTTTTCTAACCTGAAAGGTAAACAATATTAATTATAAATGTCAAATTAAAATATCCATCAAACGTATAGCCAACCTATTAAGTAAATAACCCTAATGTTAGAAATTTAATAACTATAGTGCAATCTCCCCAAAAGCAATACTTCGAAGTTCGGGTGACATGGACTATAGGTAATTACATAGATGCATATTCTATTGATATATAATCATCGATGAAGTTATAAATTCGAGCTGCATGCACAGCTGAATAAAATATTAAAAACCTATCATATTATTTTTTATTAGAAATGAATATTTCTTACTCATTTAGTCACAAGAAAAAACTATTTATCAAAACGTACAGGTTAAACGTTATACACATTGTAGACTTTCCACATGCAAGCAAATTTGATTTGAGTTTGTCTCTCTAACTTATTTTTTTGCTCATTCTCTTTAAGTTCCTAAACGAAAAACTTAACCGTTTGTTATTTCATTTCAGCGCCTGATTTCGTCAGTTCGATGGCCCAGGGAGATTTCGTGTACTTCTTTTTCAGGGAGACCGCCGTCGAATACATAAACTGTGGCAAGGTTGGTATAACAACGTCTTTTGTTTGACTTAATTCCTTTTCGGCCGATGCGGCTCTCTCCGCTCCTTTATCCGGGGAGATACGTATTTGTATTCTTCCGGTACGAAGGGTAAATATTTTATAAAAGGAGGAGAATTGTGGTCGCCTGAAGGGTTTCTTGTTTCATGCGCCCGCAACGCAAATATGTATATATGTAGTTCGCAAATTGTGAATGTGCAAATAAAGAAGTGAATATTTGAAATTTTGAATGGTTCGACAACTGAAGAAACAAGTAAATATTTTCAATTGACCTTATAACAACTCTATTGAATCAAATTGCGTTTACAGTCATACCGAGTGACTTTAAATGATTGAAGCAAAAATGTAATTGGCAACCATGAGCTTTATATTTATATTTTTGGGTTACAATATTTTATTTAAATATGTATTCACATAGAATTACTAATAAATCATTATTAACAGATGGCAGAAGTGAGATTTATGCACAACGATAGTTGATATTTTACGGACATGTAACATGTAACGTGTGGTCTGTAAATGATCGTACGCCAATTATGTTGGTACGATGAATTTTATTTTTCTATAGTTGGTGGCAATATTAATAATAAAGACTAAGGTTATGTTTACGTGAATTTGTCAACTGAGTACGCAACAATTGCTTTATTTATTATTTAGTGGAAAGAACACTGATGAGTAGAAAAATACTTTATTTTTACAAAAACTGTTGAAAACATTATTTTGTAAGCACAAGTTTACTCGTCGTTTCATACTTTCAAATACATGACAAAGTTCTTTCTGAGTGATGGTTTCAATTTCATGTCTAATTGCATGTTTAAGTTCCTCTTATGTAACGCTTTTGTGCAACTAGCTCTAGTAATACCTGGAAAAGGCACGTAAAGGACTTGCATTGCTTTAAATATTTAGCCCATATACCTGACTGTAGTGAAAACTTCCTTAATGATTTTTGTGGACTTTAATTCATTCATTCATTCGTTCTCGAAGATCATTAACAACAGGTTCCGTTAATACTGTTGGTCGCCCAGTTGATTTACCTTTGCAAATACAGTCTCAAATCGCTTTACAATTTCACGTTTGTGGTGACCAAAAACTTTATAATTTTCATTTTCGCGAGGAAATGCTTGCACAAATTGTTCAAAGCAAGACCGCAAATTATATGGCCACATCCCATCGTGGTTTCGAGATGCACTCCGAAAGTGAGCCATAAGAATATATGCATCATGTTCAGTCGTAAACATTTTAATAGATATCAAAAAAATCGACGCCACACAAAACCAACGTCAATGGGCTCTATTAAAATTTACATAAGCGACAATGTAACTTCTATAAGTTGAGAAATTTGCGAGCGTGCCAACACAATTGGCGTACGATCATCTACAGACACAATGTATTACAAATAATACAATTATGTTCAAATATATTGTTCAAAGTAATGTCCTCCTACTTATAAACAAGACTGAACTCGTCGTGATAAATTACACATTTGTAATTAGGACTCTACAATTGCGCACCGTAGTTCTCATAAATTGCTTATGAGATTCCGGAATATTACATTTTTTTTTTTTAAATAAGAGAATAAAAAAAATTCAGAAGCATGAAATCAAGCGCAGTACTTTGCCATAAATCTGCACTTAAAATGGTCTGGAAAATTATTGTAAATAATTCATAGTTGTATGTGTTGAGTGAAGTGTGGCAGAATCCTGTTGGAAATAACCATTACTTAATTGTATGTTGTTACAATATTTTGGTCGGTCCATATATACTCGTCGCATCTTTGATAACTCCTTGAGTGAGTCATGCATTGTCATGGAGTCTTGGTAGCAGGGAGTATAAGAATTATGTGTATCTTGTTCACTTTTGTTCGGAAGATCAGCGAGTTTCCAGTGGGTGTAGTCAAAGTGCTTTTAATTTTTAGTTTTGGCATTATCGTTTGAAAGTCATTTTTTGAAAATTAAACGTCCTGAAGGCGGATGATGCTTTTAACTAATTACCCAATTAAGAAAACAGAATAGGCTGGTTGAAGTTAAGGCCCTCGTAATTAGAACTCAAAACTTCTGCTTAGTAAGTTTACGCTATCGTTTTAGTCTTTGTTGTTAATCCTCTTAGGGTGTATTATCTATTGTTAAGATTTGTGGTAATTCTCTACAGGGTTTTGAGAATACACTTAAATCTAACGGGAGTCGAAATCCTGAAAATTTGCGCCGATGTGCTTGGATTTAAAAACTACTAACCGCCTGAGCACGTGTTTGATTGTTCGAGAGTTAAGGCTTCAAGCAAACGTCGCAAGTCCGTTAGGACATCTGCATCTCTCATAAATGTCATATGGACCGTTTCCTGTGTGAATTTGTCATTTTTGTTTATTAAATTTTGTGTTTGTAACATTTCTGTACCGATTACATAATCAGAGTTCAAATATTTTAATAATTTCTGATAAATTGGTTTTAAAAGACAATAGGCAGTAATACCTTTTTTATTTGTTTCGCTAACCGTTTAATTTCACATAAGTTAAATCTAGTCGTCTTTGTCTTTGTTTTCCTTATAGTGCTAGTTAATTGTAAAATCTGTGTTTTTTTCTTCCTTTTCGTTGTTTCGCTAATATTTAACTATCTTTTTTTCTTAAAGAAAAATTATACACTGTGGTAGAAATGATTTTGTTCAAACTTTGCATTTAATTAAATTTTGTACATACCCAGTGATATATTTAAATTTTGTTTAAGATTTATTTAATCTATGATATACCTTATGTTTAACTTTAATGGTTTGGTAGCCAATAATTTTGTCATACAGAGTGAAATTTTAATTCACGACATTTAAATAGAATTCTTTAATGATCGTAAGGGAAAATTTGGAAGATCCCGACAATTTCTTTATTTTTATTTTTGTAGAGGCCGTGTAAAATAAATTTACTTATTTTGCCTTTTCTTATTTTGTATGATCATGTCCGTGTGACTAGTTTGACTGTTGTAGTTCACAGATATTTTTAGTTTCGGTTAATAATTTGATTTAACTTAATTAAAGAAATGGTTTTCTTAATTATTATGTTCCTGAGATGATCCAAATAAATTTGGTAGCTTCCTTGTTATAAGGTCTTTCATTTATTACCACCTGGTGAGTTTTAAGAACAATCCTGGACGAGTTCCGTGTGGCGTAGACCTCTTAATACAGACCAACTAAATTTTAAAATAGACAGTGACGCCTTTTTTCACATATTTGAACTGTCTGTCTAACTGTCTAACTAGTCTGGGTTTGGCTCGTTGGTTCTGTATTTGGGTACAACATCTCGCTCACTAAGATAAGTCCCATGAGCGCTACTAAGTTTTGGAAGTCATGATGACAATTGTAGAAATGTCAACTAGTTATTTATGCATCTTATTTATTTTATATATTAATTGCAAAGCCTTCTTTGCTAATGTTTATTCGTTGCCGAAAGACAATTCGTACAAACGTTATAAAAAAAGGTTACAACTTTAATTTTTCATTTTTAAAATTGCTAAAATTCAGAAAATGTCAGTCGGATTAAAAATGATAAAAGAACATTCGTTTCAGTTTTTGATGATTAACGTCATTCCATTGTTCGTGTCCGCGAATTTAGGAACACCCTGTATAAAATACTCTAACCTAAAAAGATAAGTACAAAGCGAATAACCAGGCAAGCCAATTTCTCAAGGTCGCTAAATTAAATATTTACTTCAATCTATATATAATTTCCATATTGCATGGTTAATTGTATTACATGTTTTTGGTTCTCGGTGAGATTTATGGATTTAGAAAACGGATGAAAAAATGTTTGTATAAAATGATAAAATGACCTCTTGGAAAGACCATTCGAATAAATGTCTCAGCCGATCAAATGTTTTTATCCAGATTAACATGTTTAAAAATGGCCGCAAACCTTCAACTTCAAAAACCAACGAAAATTTGCAATTTACTCGCTTCTAGTCATCAACTTACAATTAATAAAATGGCTGATGAACTGAATTTAAGTTTTTACGCGGCTCAGTCAATTTTAACTGAAGATTTGAACATGCGTCGAGATCCGTGAAAGTCATTCCGAAATTGCTGTGAGAGGAGCAGAAAGAACACCAAACAACCAAATGTCCCAAGAACTCCTTAATCGGGCTTAAAGTGAGTCAGATTTGTTGAATGGAGTTATTACAGGCGACGAATCATGGGTTTATGGATATGATCCAGAAACAAAAACACAATCATCACATTGGAAGACTCCAGATTCGCCGCGACCGGAAAAAAACCCGCATTAAAGTAGATTGTACATGAAAACCATGTTGTTGACTTTCTTCGATTCTACGAGTATTGTTCATCATTAATATGACACTAAAGGGCATACAGTCTATCAGAAATACTATAAGCTACTTCAGCGTTTGCATGAAAATCTACGAACGAAAATCGGTACATTCGGTACAATAATTGGATTCTCGACCACGACAATGCACTGACTAATTGTGCATTCTCAGTCAGATAATTTCCTGTATTTCTGCAACTCCCCTATTCTCCAGAACTAGCCGCTTCCGACATCCTATTTCCTAAATTGAAAACTTCGCTGAAAGGTAAGCGATTTGACTCTATTGAAGACATTCGGGTAAATACGGAGAAGATTTTTAACACCCTTCAGAAGGAAAATTTCCAGAAATGCTTCCAAAAGTGGAAACACCATTGAAGTCGTTGTATTTAGTAAAAAGGGGAATACTTTGAAAGAAATCTATCGTAATAGCGTGCCTGCATATACTGCCATTTTGAAATTGCAAGCCCAGTCTTAAAACTTTCCAATTACACCTCGAACATACATTAAACTGAAGGAACTGAAGTGACTCAGACAGAAACATTTCGGACGAGATCTATTAGCTCCTACGAGTGTACTCAAATTTCCACTGAGGAGGATAGTCACTTTTAGAGAGGACACAAGACTAACAGAATGGAACTGAGAGATCTATTGGAGGTGGTACAAAGAGCAGTGTTGTCAAGTGCCTGGACTTACTGGCATCCAACCCAAAGAATCACAAGAAGAAAATACATTAAAATAATGAAAATTTATGAATTACCTCAGTTTCATTGGAGATAATATCGCAATTTAAAATAAATTTACGGTACCATATATCAAAAAGGAGCTTCTATTTAACTTATTGTAATTTTAAGAATTCGAAAGAAGTGCAAATAAAAGATATTTTGACGTATGCATTACTGGATAACATGTACTTTTAATATTCAGTGTACATATACACCGATCCACTTCAATTTACAAACATCGAATTTTCCAGACTTGCAATCTGCGAAACTAACAATATATCCGCTCTGGAATAAAAATCGAAATACATTTTCAACATGTATACATTTTCAATATCCCGTTACCTTCTCCTGTTGGCAGTAAGTGTAGTGTGTATTGTTGGTTATGTATCATGAAACGTGCGAATGCATAGCGCAAATAATCGATTTTTTTACTGTTTCCGGATTAGAATATACATATTTTATACTGTTGCGGGAAAGAATGGAATTCTGTGCGTCTTATTGATCTTATGGGATGATATCCCCAGTAGTACACAAAACTATCTCAGCAATCAGTTTTTTTTTTCATTCACTTTGGAACTTGCTTCGTGAAATATTCACATCGCATCCAGTATTATTACTGTATTTTCGTGGAAAATAACAAACTTCGACATGTATACTTTCACTATTGTAGAAAACTGGACTATATTTTCAAATCTTGCCTTAGTAAACTTTATGTTTCTGCAAATTGAATTTATTTATTATATTATCTTATTCAACATTATGCAAAACACAATTTTGTTATTACAATATTATACTATCTAAACAAATTAGAATAATCAATATCATAACAGAATTTAATGTAAGGTTTGTGACCTCCTATAAACGATTTATTAAATATATAATACAACAATAATAGTAAATAATAATGACAATTAAGCATATACGTTTCTTTTACATGATTAATGTAATTAGTCATTTGTTCGTATTAAACTTATTCATATGCTCTGTCTATTAAAGCTAGCATATCAGTCACATTGATGATATTCTTTTTTTTCCACTTGAACCAAAACCACTTCTATCGAATAAAGCAGGGAATGGCACGAAAGTAAAATAAAGTTCCCCTGGTGTCATCTTTCTAACAACAATATCCATATTGCTCTAAAATAACATAAATAATAATTCATCAAATTTAAATATAATAAGATAATAATCTCTGACTAGTTGAAAAACTACTATTTTAACAATAATAATGTTATAAACAATCAAATGCAAGAGGTCAAAAACAAACAGATAAACACAACAAGTAATGATTTTATTAATTGAATGAATGCATTAATTGAATGTATTATGCGTTAATTTCACTCTATTCAAATTGTTAAATAAAATCCGACATTACACTCTAACAAATGAGGTATTTTTATTTTATATTTTAATTTTAAAACTAGATAAAGATTCATATAGACCCTATAAGAACTTGTACTGTTTTCGAAGGTACGAACAGACTATAATATACAACATCATTAAAAGTGGTAAAACTTGAACATACTTGCTTGTAATAACTAAAGTAGGACATTCTTTTCTACATATTAAATGGATTACTTGTTTGTCGAAACACGTCCTTATTAATTGTTGCATATTTCGCATTCTTGTTTAATTGAGTAACTAGGTTAATATAGCATTAATTAAGTAATTTAAGATATGATATATAAACTAAGGACAGAAGAGAACGAATCCATCTAATCTAATCCAATCAGTCTTGTACTTGTGAACACCGTAACATGTAATGTTATTACTAAGTATTTATTAAATGTTGTTCCTATATTGTTTCCGAGTGTATTATTTATTACAGCAATAAAACCGGTCTCTAATGAGCCCGCCTCGGTGATGAAGCTGTAACCAAGAGCAGGGGACAATACATGAAAACCATGCCATCGACTTCTGACATTGCATGGCGATCCTGCCAGGATTCGAACCTGGAATATTCTGATGATAATCCTGGCAGAATCACCATGTAATATCAGAGGATCCTGGCAGGATTTTTTTTTTTTATTGTCGTAATCAGGAGAAAAAATACTGTTTATAACTTTGCTATTTTAACTAAACCTGTATCCCCAACAGTAAGAAAAGTTAGCAATGGTGAACAGATAACTTTATTGCTATAGCTATCGTTGATTCTAAAATCTACATCTCAAATGTTATAATTACTGAATACAAATTCCTAAAAGTTTCTTATATTCAGAATCGTATTAGGAAAGTTGAATGTAGCTGTGATTATAAACCACACCAAAGGACAACTTTACTTTGAAACCTAAAATTAATGTTATATACTTCTTTCATGATTATAATATGTATTTATTATCATTTCAGACTGTATACTCCAGAGTCGCGAGAGTTTGTAAAAACGACCGTGGTGGCCCTCACAGGTTTAGAAACCGTTGGACGTCATTCTTGAAATCTAGACTTAATTGCTCAGTCTCCGGTGATTTTCCGTTCTATTTTAATGAGATCCGTAAGTATTTTTCAAATTTTTGTTCAGATACCAACAATCTTTATATTTGAATATATGTAACAGGTAATTGGCAAATATAAATAGTTTGTATATTTATTATTCGGAGATATTGTTTTCTCATATAATTTTTATTTATTACGGAGTCTTTATTAAAATATTTCAAAAGTTTTTTTTTAGATGTAAAGGTACAAATTTAAAATTTTGAATGCGTAGCATTAACTTTTGTTTGCATTTTTTATGGACTTTTGTTATAGAAATGGATATTATATACAGGGTGTCCAGAAACTCTCCTGACAAACGAAGACCGGAGTTTCCTCAGATAATTTTAAGACAATTAAAAACAAATTCACCTAGTCCGAAAATGCTTCCTAAGGGAGCTAGAGTTCTTTGAAGATGGCGCCTTGTATTTATTTTTTTTTAAATTCCTCCAGAACGCTTCTATTTAGAAAAACAAAAACTGGTATGCTTATTTATCCTCCAGAGATGAATCGATTCCATCAATTGCGAATTTCTAGTACCGGTCATAGGCGTCCGTTTTGGGTAGGTCAACGGTTATTTTAAGGCATAACTTTTTTGTCTTTAACTTTTAAGCATTTGTGACACTAGATTATTAAATTTTCAGGTATTCCAGTACTAAAAGGTACTCTTACTTTAAGTCGGTAGGATACACCGCTTTCTAGAAAAATCGATTTGTAAATTTTTCGTTTTTTCTTCATTAAAGTTCAATTTTTTATTTTTTGCAATAGTTAGCTCAGAACTGCCAACAGAAGTAAAATCTACGTTTTTCATTGTCAAATTGTTGTCAGTTCGCGAAGTTTATCTTTTCATTTTTTACTTTGTGTTATTCAAACACAACGATTTCAATTTAAAAAAAATGGTTTTTACTAATGAGGAATACGCCGATATGCATTTAGTTTATGGCGAAATGAGGTGTAACGCTCGAGCGGCGCAACGTAGATACGCTGAAAATATTCCCAATCGTCAGCATCCCACTCACTCAACATTTACAGCTCTTCATCAACGATTAAGAGAAACAGGTTCAGTGGTCCCAAAAAATAATGAAACAGGGAGACATAATGATGTAACAGCAGAACATGATGATGTTATTTTAATGGAAGTTGAGGAAAATCCAGAAATTAAAGTTCGAAGACTATCTGCCATGTACCCCACAATTTCAAAATCTTCCGTAGGAAATATCTTACACAAAGAAAATTTATATCCTTTTCATTTTACAAAGGTGCAAGCACTGCTAGAAGGAGATTTTCCTGCTCGCATAGAATTCGCTAGATGGTTACAAAATAAGAAAAATCAAGATGAAGATTTCTTCAAGAACATTTTGTTTGGTGACGAAGCTACATTCTCAAAAAATTGAATTTACATAATGCACATTATTATTCGTACGTTGGTGACAATCCCCACGTTGTTCAAGAATTTAAGCATCAGCATAGGTTTAGCATAAACGTCTTGATAGGAGTAGTTGACGATTATCTACTTGGACCTGTGGAATTACCTGCTCGTTTAAATGGTGCTGATTACTTACATTTCCTGCAAAATATTTTACCTGATTTGTTAGATGAGGTGCTTTTAAATATTCGGCAAAACTTATGGTTTCTACAGGACGGCTGTCCGGCCCACTTTAGCAGGAATGTACGAGACTTTCTAGATAATAACTACGAAGACCATTGGATTGGAAGAGGCGGTCCAGTTGCTTGGCCAGCAAGGTCGCCGAGTTTGAATCCTTGCGATTTATGTGTTTGGGGATACATAAAAGCATTTGTTTATTCCGTTCCGATACAAAATCGCGCACAACTCTGGCTAAGGATACAAGATGCTTGCAACGAATTTAGAAATAACTTTGGAATTTTTCAAGAATTCGGCGTTCTCTAAGCAAAAGGGTAAACTTATGCATAGAGACTAATGGTCATCACATCGAGCAACTTTTGTAACAATCTACCTTTGATACTTGTTCTTTTTTTGTTAGTTTCGTTCCATTGTAATAAATAATTTGTTTTTAATTTATTAAATTAATTTTCATCCATGCCTTGATAGTCCAAGCCAACTTCATCGCTAAAAATAAGTAGGTACATAATAAATTGAACTTTAATGAAGAAAAAACGAAAAATTTACAAATCGATTTTTCTAGAAAACGGTGTATCCTACCGACTTAAAGTAAGAGTACATTTTAGTACTGGAATGCCTGAAAATTTAATAATCTAGTGTCACAAATGCTTAAAAGTTAAAGACAAAAAAGTTATGCCTTAAAATAACCGTTGACCTACCCAAAACGGACGCCTATGACCGGTACTAGAAATTCGCAATTGATGGAATCGATTCATCTCTGGAGGATAAATAAGCATACCAGTTTTTGTTTTTCTAAATAGAAGCGTTCTGGAGGAATTTAAAAAAAATAAATACAAGAAAAAAGATTTACTGAAGATGAAGAAGTAAAGTAAAAAAAAATTCCGTCTATTTTGCAGGCCTTGACAAAACATTTTCTTTTTGATGGCATAAACAAATTATTTGAAAGATCTGAAAAATGTATTAGGGTTAAGGAAGAAAACTTAATTTTACCTCCCTTCTTCGTCATTCCGCGAATATTTTGACCCCCCTCGCACTTAGATGTCTTAGATGATTATATTATACTCATATTACTTCAGAAATATTTTAGAGGGAGTTGACCAAATGTCTTAATTAAAAAGCTGTCACTGGAATATTGTATATTAATATATTTTATTATATTACGAGGTCGACACTGAACATTTTTAGGTAATCAAACAAGAATTAGTGTATTGTTTTTCAAAAATATGCCTCTTTAACACTAATAAATATTTGCATTCGATGAAACCAGTCCTTAAAGCAATGATGTCACTCTTTCTGAGACACTTCGGTAATCAGGTTTTTATAATGTTCCACTGCCTTCCATGACGTAAAAGTGATTCCCCGTATTTTAATCTTGTTTAACTGTTGATGTAAAATGTTTTGGATTTAACTTAGTGTTGCTCGAATAAATTAATATGATGTCCGCCGATTTTCCTCAAGCATTGCTCGAACAGCGAAAATATTCTCATCAGTCATAGTGGTTCTTGGGCGTTCTTCAGGAAATTTATCACTAAGAGAAAACGATCTCTTATGAATTCATTGTATTAATTATAAATTGTAGCTTTAGATGGGGCTTCTTCCCTAAATGCATTTCTAAGTCGATCTTCATAGTGTTTAAAATCGTAAAAAAAATCAACGTAAAAAAGAAAATGATGAAAAATTAAAATGATAAGGGAGAATATTATTTTGCAATTCATTTTACTGTTCGAAAGCGAAATATGGAATACTTAAAATAATATGAAAAATAAGGATTAAGTGGTGAAAATTACGTATCTTGGAATGGTAGGGGGGTAGGTAGAGAAAGATCGAATCAAAAATTAAAGAGTAAAGGGGAGCTAGGGAATTAAAGCGTCTTTGAATTAGTAGAAGAATGAATATGAAAAGATTTAGATATATGTAAAGATTATACAACGATAGCTAAGTTAATCAAAGAAAACTAATAATATGGCTGTATGGCTAGAACATCAGAAGAGCCAGAAGCACACCTTGAAGAAAGCATACAGGAGACAAGAGAGAATGACAGAAACATAAGTTCGTGCACAAAATCTAGATTAAAATTTCGACACCTACCGTCGAAAGTGATAAGTTATAAAGGGTGTCCAGAAACTCTCCTGACAAACGCAGACCGGAGATTCCTCTGATAATTTTAAGACAATTAAACCCAAATTCACCTAGTCCGAAAATGCTTCCTAAGGGAGCTAGAGTTCTTTGAACTTTCTTGACAGATTTTTAATTAAGACATTTGGTCAACTCCCTCTAAAATATTTCTGAAGTAATATGAGTATAATATAAGCATCTAAGACATCTAAGTGCGAGGGGGGTCAAAATATTCGCGGAATGACGAAGAAGGGAGGTAAAATTAAGTTTTCTTCCTTAACCCTAATACATTTTTCAGATCTTTCAAATAATTTGTTTATGCCATCAAAAAGAAAATGTTTTGTCAAGGCCTGCAAAATAGACTGAAATAGGCGACTTTACTTCTTCATCTTCAGTAAATCTTTTTTCGCGAAGCCCGTTTTCAATATTGGAAATAAATAATAATCCGACGAGGTTAAATCTGAACTGTGGGTTAGTGTTGCGAAGCCGCACCTCTGTCGGGCATCTATCGCAACATAACTCTTGTGAACAGATGCATTGTCGTGCAAAAGGAGAATACCTCAAGTCCATTTTCTTCTTATTTTTTCTTTAATGGCATCTTTTAGTTTTTCTAATATTGTAGCGTAATATTGCCCTGTTATACTAACACCTTTTTCCTTATAGTCAATCAATAAAATACCTTCTGAATCCCAGAAAACCGTAACCATAATCTTTCCAACCAAGTGACTTGTGATTTATTTTTTCTTCAAACGAGCATCTTCGGGAACAAGTTTTTCTACTTTTCAACAATGTCTTCAGAAGTCGCCTCAATCGGCCGGCCTGAACGTTGATCGTCTTCAATAGACTCTCTGCCTTGCCTGAATAGATTACCTATGCCATTTAAATCATTGTTTTACCAGGACAAGAGTCCCCATAAGCAGACGACGTTTCTTCCGTAATGATCCGTGACGTTTTTACTTGCCTAGTGAGGAATTTAATCACGGTATGAAACTCAATTTTCTGCATAGTACTTATTTCATTCGCGATTCACTACTATATCTGGCAATATCTCAAACGTCGCTGAACCGATCACACTGGCACTTGGTATTGCATTGTTACATTGAGTCACCAACTAGAACCAGGTGCACGAACAAGAAGCCTCTCCTCTCTAACGTCTCCATTTCGCGAATATTTTGACCCCCGTCGTATATAAACTAAAATAATTTATTACGATTAGTTATTTTCAATACGAGATAGCAATTACCTACGAATATAATGTTGATTGTCTCCCATACGTAGTCAATACTATCTACATATATACGCTCTTAGTCAACTCAGTTGCTGTTCAAGTATAATAAAACCTACGCGATTTAAAGACCTATCTGGTTCAACAATCCAGTTAGTATCGTTTTTATTTTATCGATAGATGTATCAGACTCGTCTTGATTAAACATGATATTTTAAACTTTTTCTAATTTGTTGCTATACCAACGCTATTAAAACATCGAAAACAATGCGTTTATAATTTGTAAACGTACTGTTTCAGTCTAGAACGATTTAGTTATGGGTTTAGTTAGTGGTCAATTGAAATTCTATACCGAATTCCATATCTCTTTTCTAAATTCAAAAAGTATCTACGTGGACGACGTTTTCCTTCAGGTGATTGCCTGGAAGAAGCGGCGGAGGAGTTTTTTGAAGACTTATCGAAAGAATTTTCCTGGAGGGCATAGCCTTATTAGAAAAACGCTGGAAAAAGTATGTAACCGTTAGTGGATCATATACTGAAAATAATGAAATATAAAATCAATTCATTCGATGTTTTGACTTACGCGATTAATTTTCATCCATGGGAACCAAATCAACATTTCTGGCTCAAATTCATTACTTATAAAATAGAATCGTAGTCAAAAGTAATAATGTAGATTATGTTTATATCCTAAATATTCTAAATTTTATTACATTTTTTATTCGTTAGCTAAAATTAGCTATATTTATGAAAATTAATTTTAATAAAACGTCAAAAACAGCATAGTTATGAATGAAATTTTCTGTTATGTCTTTCAATTATTCATCTCATGACATGTAGGTTATGTATTTATTCAAAGAACTAAAATATTCAACAACAAATCATACCAGTCTGAATATGAAACACATAAAATGTATTTATTTACTACAGAAGCTTATTTAATATAGAAGGACCATGGCAAATTTAAAAAGATCAAATCTCCTTCAAATAATATTTTAAGATGCACTAATTGGCACTAATAGAAGACCGGAACAAAATTCAGCCTGCATATTGTAAAAATTGGCACAGCCTATGATTTTCATTCGTAAGAAAAAATACTGATAATCTTACTAATGTTTCATAACAGTGTTTTAACACTATTTTATTTAGGCTTATATTTGGACGCTGCGTAAAATTTTGACAATTTCATCTGCTTTTATTTACTTTGAATAAATGCTTTTTTTCTATGTCTGAGTTTGATCTTGAGCAACTATATCTAATGCAAGACCTTTTGTAAGTAAGCAATACACTAAAATTTTTCTAGTGTATTTCGCTAAAAAAATTACTTGAAATTTTTAATTAATTTATTTCGAAACAATAACAAAGAATTCAACATATAACTTTCAGAAGAATAGAATAAATACTTCAAAAGTTGCATTTATATTCATTAGAGATGCTTGATTTAGTTTCTCTCTTTCAAAAAAGCTTAAAGACATTCAACACAAGTTGCTGGGATTGTGAATACAGAGGTGTTCCATGCATATCTGTAATAAATGTAAATTCTCAACCTATAACCAATAAATAACTTAGTGAAAAGAATACTTACTGAAAATGTATTAAAAACAGTTCTTTGTGTTATGAAGAGATCAATTATTTGCTAGATAGATAGAAAATTAATTAGAAAAGCAATAAAACGAAAATAAACCAAAGTAAGATGTAAAACGTCAAAATTTAATTATTCCACTATCGTAGTACAGGGGTGTCATGGCGGGCGGATGACCGCATGTTATTTCTGTCTATCTTATTGGTCTTACGGCGAAGACAATCCCACATTTTCGTTTCAGTGTTTTATCCTTGTTTAACCATTGGGCTTTGAATGAAATGAGAATACATATATTGCAGGTGCCTATGTCCGTGATAATGCCACGCAACTAATTACGTCAGTCAAAACATCGAGTGGACAGATACTAGCTTTCCTTATAACGTCTTCCATTCAGGCTAGGTAGATACCGTATGCTCCCAAAGTTTCGGAAAAATTTTAGATGTCGATAATTTTCTCAAAATTGTTTTACGTTCTAAACTATATACTACAACATTTAACAATGAATACAACAAAAAATACTTAATCTTCAAATTGTCCCATCATCCTCTGGACAACAGCAGGATCAATTTCTCGCATTTTTTGAAAAATTCGACGTCGTAGTTGGTCATTGGCAGCTTCCCATCCGTGTTCATACACTTTTCGGGTCAATATTGACCAAAATTCCTCTATTGGCCGAGCCTGAGGTACATTGGAAGAATGATTTAATTTAGGAACAAAGTTTATGTTGTTTGTATTATACCTGTCTCTAGTAACTCTAGTATAATGGCATGAAGCTAGATGAGGCCAAAACATGATATCATCGTTGCCATAATATGTATTTAAATACTGAAGCAGTATAGAAAGGCATCTTTGAATGTAAAGTTTTACAGTTGTTGCTTCTCCTCGAACACGAGCAATGTACGGCTGCAAGATAAATCCGGCCTCAGAAATGGCGCACCACACTAAAATTTTGTTCTCAAATTTGGATTTACCTTCGAATTTGACATTGACTGGTGTCTTTTCTCTGTCGTCGGTATAAAAACCGTCGTTTCCCTTTATCTCTGAATGGGACAGGGTGAAATATTTCTCATCATCCATTACAATCAGTTTACTGACAAAATGGATGGGCCTTAGCACACGGGTACGCACCTGGATATTCTTTCTAACTGGGCCGCGGTCTATTTTGGTGCTTTCCTTCGTTTTCGAAACACGACGTTATTTCGAGAAATTGTTCGGCAAACAGTGGTTTTTGAATCGCCGAATCTGTGACCTATTTTTCACTGTGAAAATCCAACTCTGTCCTTCGAGCATTGTTTCCTCGCTTGGCTCAAAATTCTTGGTGAAACCACTTTTGCGCAAATTAACGCTGGGTATTCCCTCTTCATATTCCTTTATAGTTCGATAAATTGTTGATAAAGAAATAAATATCTTGTTCACGATAAATAGCAACAATATCACACTTGGGCATTCGCTCAACTAGATTATAAATTCCTTTATGAATATCTAGCTTATACGACATTTTGCTGAACCAGATCACAAAAACTAAATTGTCATAATTAAAACAAGTTAATTGTGACATATGACTTCCAGCGACTACTTAGTACAATTACAAATCATCTAAAAATTTTTCGACAGCTTTGAGACCATACCATAACATACCATAACATACCATACCATACCATAACATACCATAACATATATTGTTATCTCTTTCCAAAAAAACTTATTCGATGCTGGAAGAATATAGTTAGCCAGGGAATTTCTTTAAAAGAATAAAACAGCTTATTATTTAAAGCCTTTAATTCAGGAAAATTTTTAATTTCGCGAAGACCAGTGTTAGCTTTCCTTATAACGAACGGATTATAGGACGGAATGAAAATTTCTTTCTATGGAACGATGAGATGTGGTCGTTATCTTCTCTAGCCAAGTGCAAGAGTGTATTATCAGATCCAAGAAACCACTTTCTCACCCCATTCCTCTGAGGTTATGAATGCTGGGCAATTAACATTAGAATTTCAAATAACCCGTCGACGGTGTGTGGCCGCGCAGCTGTACAACATTAAATGTAAATTTACACACACATGGCAGACCAAGATTAAAACAGGCGAATAAGCGCCGCTGGAATATTGTTTTCATTTAATATTAAACTGCATGTGCGATGTACGTTTTACTGGGGTTTAATAAGAATTTTCCGGCAAAATTAGAGCGATTAAGTTTTAGTGTAATTTTGTAAATGGAAAATTTACAAGACAATAAATTACATTTAGCTATTTTATTCTTTCGTGCCTGGTTCGTTTCACATAATTACATATTCTACGTTGATTTTCAATTATTTAAATTTATGATACGAATAAAGTAACATATAATACAAAAGCAAATATTTTTCTTGTGGTAATTTTAGTACTTTGGTATCTTTAGTACTTTAGTCGCCTTAGAAAACCCAAATATCTCCATCATTAGAATTTGGGATGTATTAATGCTAAAGTAATAAAACTAAAACTCTTCTAACTAATCAACTGATAACTACTTCTTTTTCTATAAAAAATACGATGCGTAATGATTAAATTTTAAAAAAAGAAGTTCATGTAAACCATAGTGGAAATTGCAACATTTTATTTATTTAGTGTACCTCTATGGGTAACGGTACAGTTAAACTAAGACTGGTCTACTGACCAATCACTAATTTTTCACGAGTAAATCTTAAAAACTGTATCACTTAATTGCTGCAGTTCATCCAACAATGTTCTAAAGTTTGCAACTGGTACATCCAAAAGACACCAAACATGTAGACTGCTCTGCTTTCACACAACACCACACTAGTTCGAAGGACTTAATACTGTTCAGCCTTCGAACTAAATTTTAATTTGTCAAGCAGCTAAAGAGCTTTTGCATCGACATGCTGATCAAGTAGTTTTGGGGCGATATTATTAGACTAGTATTTTTTTAAATTAGGATTAATTGCTTTTTTGCGAGTTCGTGGGACTTTGCCACGATGTTCGAAAAAGTTTTTACCTGTAGCTTTAATTTCCATTTTAATTTAATGTATAACATTTAGTAGATTAAAATTAATAAAGATTCATTACTAATAAAGATGAAATGAAAAAATTTTCGAATACCAAGATTCCAATGCAAGTCCTGGCTATACGTGTGTAACACGGCGCATTGACCATGTTCCGCAGCACTTGATTTTGGAATTTTTGTGTAGTTCTGACATTAATCTCTTCAGTGCACCCCCATAACTGTATACAATACAACCAAATCTGATGACTGATGACTGATAACTGATGACCTGATTATACTGAATTACGAATTTTTACCCAAGAGCCATTAGTATTGTTTATACTTAAGACCAAGTTCTATCGCTTTCTTTTTAGTATATTACTTCTAAAGTAATTTTTCATCTAGAGTCATTCTCAGATACTTGGCATTGTGTCGCTGATATTAAGCTTTGAAGGATTAATCATTTATTCGTGAAATTTACGTTGAATAGATTTGAGATCATTTAGTTTTTTTCAATTGTTGGTCCATTTGTATATTTTATCCGTTACCTTTTGGAACTTATAGGTGGAAGAACCGATAATCTATCGATCATCGAGAAGCTGCTACCTTCACACAATCCATCTCTGTAATGTCACACGAGTATAATAGATAGAGGATAGGCTCTAAAGCGCTTCTCTGAGTTTCACATAGTTCAACATATTGTTTTATATAATTTGTAGATTAAACCTTCACGCCATAGCAAATACCTATACCATGTCCAGGAAGCTGGCTAAACAGACTAACCTTTCTTTTAGACATCGTTCAATACCATCGGTAATGCAATGCTCTTGGTCCACCGTACAGTGTTTCTCTCTAAAGCTAAATTGATAGCTTGGGAACGGTCTGCTATTTTCTATCAATGGTCTTGACTTTTTTAAGAACCAGTTTGCAAATAATTATTTCTTTACTGCTAGTAGTGATATATGTCTGGACAAATGCAGCTAATTTGGCAGCTTGCCTAGCTTCGAGAACATTATAGCCTCTGCTACCTTCCAGTTAGTGGGAACATGCTTAAACCGAAAAACTGCAATGAAAGAGTATGCAAGCGTATGTACTCTTTTTTTACAGCTATTTCGTGATTTCACCAGTGGTCAACTCAAAACCTGGTGTTTCATTTCGTTTCATTAGCTCTTTCAGTGTTACCAAGTCTATATCTTTTGACTAAGATTTTTGTTAATTTGGAATTCAACACCTTATTGTATACACATATCTGTCTCTGTACATATGGATATACACATCGTATTTAACCAGCGTTCACTTCAACCAAAGATACATGTGTTTGTGTCTTACGACGTCATCAGTTTAGTTTTATGAAGTTACGTTTAACGGTTCACCTTTGGAACAAATAATGAATTTTATCCTATCAGGTGGCACCAGTTGATCTCGGTGACATCTGACGAACCAAAGAAACTACTCCGATAATAGCGATTTCCTCTCGACTAGTTATGCTAATACATAGAAAGAAAAAAATACGTATATTGGGTAGTAATTCTTGGTATATTGCGAGCCATTTGACTAGGAGTTAATGGACTACACCAATATACATAGTCTCTTTTGTCCGTCTGGTGCCACCTTTGTTCCAAAGGCGAACCTTAAACGTTATTTCATAAAGCCAGACTGATGACGTCATAAGACAAAAACAACGTTGGTTAAATACGAGGTGTATGTCCATGTGTACAGATACAGATATGTGTATACAATAATACAATAATACAATAATATGTTGAATTGCAAGCTAACGAAAATCTCAGTTAACAAAAAAGATATAGACTTACTCTCTAATATTCATTCGCTATGCCAACCGCTAAATTTATCGAATTAAGTTAAGAAATGCTGCTTGCTGCACCATATTCACCACATCTAGCTCCGGGCGATTTTTATCTTGTTCCCAAACTTGGTGAAAAGAAATTCGAGACAAATAGAGAGATGATAGTCTATACCTATTTTGCGAAAGATTACTTCTTAGACTAAACTACTCCAAATATCTAAAAAGTAGCACAGATAGTCATGATCCTGAAAACAGGCACAAAGCCAAAATACTAAATACATCTGACGGACTAATTGATCTTCTACCAATATTTTCAAAAGTATTTGATAAAATATATGTTAAAAAAATCATTAGAAATTTTACAGGAAAAGAACATCATACCAGGATTACTTCGGATTCATAAATAATCATGGAACTATAGAATAGATAGAATAGATAGAATAGACTAGTAAATAAGATAAACAGAAATTTTGAAGCAAAAAAATACTGCTCCGCGGACATGTTCCAAGCCTTCGATAAGGTCTGCTATGACGGACTATTCTACAAACTAAAAACATATTTGCCTCATCCTCACGATTCACTTCTAAGAGCCTACCTAACTAATAAACACTTTCTTGTGAAACAAAACAACACCTACACCGATCTATATCCTATTTTATCTGGTGTCCTACAAGGAAGCGCGTTAGGGCCAACCTTGTTTTTACTATATACGACTGACATACCAACTAGTAAGCTAACAACTGTAGTAACATATGCTGATGATACAGCAATTCTTGCATCTCATGTTGACCCTGTCATAGCTTCAAGAAATCTCCAGGAAAACATAGATCAAATCCTAAGACTGGATTACAAAATGGCGTATGAGAATCCAAATCTATACCATGTCACTTTTACAATACCACGTAAAACCTGTCCACCAGTCAGAATAAACAATTGTGAACTTCCACAAACTGACACCACAAAATACCTAGGCATGTATCTCGATAGACGTCTCACATTGCAGACACATACCTTTACTTATCTTTACATATCTTTACTTACTAACCGTTAATCGGTCACGGATCACAGCTATCTCTCGAAAATAAGCTATTACTAGACAAGACCGTTCTAAAACCAATATGGACTTATAGTATTCAGCTTTGAGGGACCGCCAGTAATTCGAACATCTATATCCTACAGAAGTTCCAAAATAAAATGATACGTACCATACCTGACACCCCAAGATATATACCCAACAACGTCATCCACCGTGACCTCCCGACTACCACCATTCAGAAAGTTATTGCTCGCCATAGTGAGAAATAGCGTGACAGAGTGACACATCACCCAAATGTGCTAGCCATACGGCTATAATCGAACTTGGAAAGTGAGACGATTGAAGAAGATCATACCCTCTGATCTAGGAACTAAACTTATATAATGGTATTATGATCATAAATACATAGTTATATATATAAAACCAAATGGACAAAAGTATTTTATTTTAGTAATATGTAAATTGTTTAATTGAATTCAAGTCACTCTTTTATAGTAGCAAACTAATAGATAATTACTTTTATGTAGACTTCTAAATGAAGACAGTTAAAAAAAGATGGCTTAAAAAAATTGGAACGTCGGCGGTCTAAGTGTATTTTAGAGTCAAAAATAAAATATATTTTTTACTCTAAAATAAATATTTCATTGAAAAGTCAATCAAATCATCCTCGCGTAAAACTAATTCAAATGGGTACGAGGGTGTATTGATATATAGTTAGCCCAGACCGGTTTCGTGGTTAAAAAAAAATATTGTGATACCATAGCAACGAAAAATAACATATTAGAAGTGCCAGTGTAAAGTATCACGTCAAATAGTCAAACCAAAGTTGCGCAATAAAATTTGAAAAGAGGATGTAGATCGAAATTGTGAAAATCGAAAAATTGGAGTATCGAGCCATCATGAAGTACCTGTATTCGAAGGGGTTAAGAGGTAAGCAGATTTACGAAGATATGCTTAATACCTTTGGCGATCAATGTCCTTCGTATGCAACCGTGAAAAATTGAATCGCAAGCTTCAGAAGGGGTAAATTCTCCATTGAAGATGAACATCGATCGGGAAGGCTAGTTTCTGTGTCCGTCCCCAAAAATGTTGATGCAGTTCATGACATGATTTTGTCAGATAGTCGAATTGGGCTAAAACGAATATCTGAGGCACTTAATATTTCATATGAACGCGTCCATCACGTCAGTTTACGTCGATTTGGACATGAGAAAAATTTCAGCAAAATGAATCCCTAAATATCTGAATGTTGACCAGCGTACAAGGGTGCTTTCAATCTGTGCTCGGTTTGAAAGTGATGCCGACTTTTTAAGCCGTATTGTTACTATGGATGAAACTTGGATATATTTCTACGACCCAGAAACAAAGCAACAATCGATGAAATGGAAACACTCTGGTTCTCCAAGGCCTAAGAAGTTTCGCGCTCAAAAATTTCCTGGAAAAGTTCTTGCTTCCGGTTTTTGGAATTGCCATAGAGTAATCATGATTGATTTTCTGGATAAGGATAGAACAATAACTGGGAATTATTATTCGACGTTACTGACCACTCTACGAGAAAAAATTATGGAGAAAAGACGCGGAAAGTTATCCAAAGGTGTTTTATTTTTGCAGGACAATGCCCTTGCATACAAATCGCATATTGCCATGCAAACAATTCGTGATTTAAGGTTCGAATTACTCGAACACCCGCCTTATTCACCAGATCTGACTCCGTCCGACTATTATGTCTTTCCTCAACTGAAAAAAAGTTTAAAGGTCCTAAATTTTCTTCCAACGAAGAGGTGGTAGAAGCTGAGGAGACGTGGTTTGCAGAGCAAGATAAAAATTTCTTTTTAAAAAGTCTAGAGGCGTTGCAGGATCGCTGTATTAAGTGTATTAATTTAGGAGGAGAGTATGAAAAATAAAATATTTGGAATTTCGAATTTTGTTTGCTTCTATAGTAGGCTAAGAATTTTTCAATACATTCTCGTATATTATAAATATATTTTCAATCTTACCCGTACATTATTTATAATATACTGTCGCCCTTAAAGGTGGATCTAATAAAAATAACCTAAATTGTAATTTACCCAGAACAATACCATTTATTCGACTTTATGTTCCAATACACCGTCAAATATTTATCTTGGTCCCTTTGGGAAAATATACCGTGAAACACCATTCGCACTCCGAAATCTAACAGTAGCAATCTAGCTAAACTGTCTGAAATTCATAGATAACATATACCTTGTCTGTACTCGGCTAAACTGGTAAACTAAAACAGCAAAACGGCAATTCAGCATTTTTGTATGCACAGATATGAGCTTCTCATAAACTGGCGGATCACTTTAATAAGTATGAAATAAAGTCGTTCTATTTAAAGTCGTTTCGAGACGGCGTCTTCTCGACTGCTTAGTAAAAAGACGGAGAAAAGAAAAAGTGTATGACCAGATTATGTCGCTTCTCCATTCCTTCTTTACGACTTTACAGCTTTGTCTTCGTCGATTGGAAAGTTCGGGTCTAGAGTTTTTCTCGCCTGAATTTTTAAATTCACTTTACGCTCTCGAATATCGCTATCTTTTCTCACCGATTTTACTACTATATCTCTCGATAATTTAATTACAGCTAATAGTCCGTAAATTTCTTTAGTATTTAAAACGGTATAATTCCCTTTATAAATTACAATTTCCTTTCTTTAATATTCTAGACAAAAATCAATATGCACTCTGAGAAAGAACTTTTTAAAAACGATATAAATCAACGTTATTATTGCCTGTATACACTATTAGTTGAATTTTTTTAATTATTTTGAAGAATGTGTGCAAGATAAGATTATATACCAAGAGATTTAGATTCTTGCATTAAATACGAGGTGTGGCTATAAAATAGCAAGACTAATGCTGTAAAACTTTTTATTTGAAATTTATACATATTTCATTATTATCCCCTTCAATATGTAGCCCTCCTCTATCTCTCCACCGCCCGATTCGAATTTTCCATTGTACAAAACAATGCTGGAAGTCTTCTGCCATTTTTTCTTTCACAGGTTTAACGGTCTGAAATCTTGCTTCTTTTAATGTAGATTTAACTTTGGGGAACAGATTTCAAGTTCAAGTCACATGGTGGTAGATCAGGCGAATAAGGGAGATGTTTTAAAACTGGGATGTTATACTTGGCTAGAAATATCTTGACAGGCAATACAGTTTGTATCGGTGCGTTGTCCTAATGAAGAAGCAATGACTTTTTTTAAAAACACTAGCTTAATTAGCAGACATTTTTAATCAACTCAATGATCTGAACTTAAGTTCAATATGAAACAAACATGTAAATAATTTACATATCTGTAACTATGCACATGGACAATACACCTCGTATTTTCAGCATTTACTTCTGCTTAATACATATGTTTCTGCCAATATAGGCGTCCTCAGTTAAGCTAGTGAAGCAATTTATACAAATTAATACAAACCTGTTATAAACAACTGGTTTGTATCTGTATTTAAATTTACTGAAATGGCCGGACAATGTATCTTTCGCCCGTAAGATGTCAATTATTAAATAGTTGTCTTCTTATAGGACGGAACTTGCTTGATCTTTGCGGGCTATTTCAGTAAATTTAAATACAGATACAAACCAGTTGTTTATAACAGGTTTGTATTAATTTGTATAAATTGCTTCACTAGCTTAACTTAGGACGCCTATATTGGCAGAAACATATGTATTAAGCAGAAGTAAATGCTGAAAATACGAGGTGTATTGTCCATGTGCATAGTTACAGATATGTAAATTATTTACATGTTTGTTTCATATTGTACAAACGCTTTATACGTGCTTAACGTATTGTCATACTTAAACAAAACCTTTTCGTTTGAACTTAAGTTAGCAAGGTAAAACCACAAATCTATTTTTGTAGATCATAAAATTAGGGGTTTTAGCAAGAAATTGCAAATGATAAATGACGACAGTGTTTCAAATAAAAACCTACAGTCATTTTGTAATTCGGAAAATTTTTTGAGTAAACATGGAATAAGTGTAAAGGACGATGTTATTAATAACATAAAATGACACAACCAAATTCTGATTAACACGCTTGAAAAATACTTTAAAGAGGACTATTCTGAATTCTTTTGAATAAACAACCCTTTTATTTAGAACAGCATTCTCAATTCACTGACAAACGACGAAAAAGAGTCTTTATAGAACTATTTTGCGATGGAAGGTTTAAAAATGGAGTTTGCCAAGTTAGAATTGTCCGAATTTTGGTTGAGAGTTAAAAATAAGTATCCAACTTTGTCCAGAAAAGCATTATTGTTTTAAATTCCATTTCCTACCTTTGCGAGACTGGATTTTCTGTAATGCTGAAACTTAAAAATAAATATGGAAATAGACTTGATGTTGACCAAAATTTGCGCATGAAATCGACTACCATTGAATCTAATATCTCTTCCCTTATTACACATGCAGACCCATCGTTTCCATTTAGTTTTAATATGTTAAGAAATATTTGTAAATCTTTTGTTCTTTAATAAAACCTAACGCTTTAAAATTAAAGTTGTTTTATTACTATAACAATCTATTGCATGTTTATCAGTATTTCTTATTACTAGAGTTGTTATTTTTTCCCACATTCCAGAGTCGTACTCAGTACAAGTTAATATGTACAACTGTTTTCAATATACATCGCGTTTTGTAAAGAAGGCGTGTCCGTAAGAAATTATAACTCAGCGAGACATACTGATATGTGTTTATATCATCACAAGTTCAACCGCCTCGCGTCGAAATCTACGCTTAACTAAAATTTAAACATTTGGCCGGAATACAGAACCTAACACAATGCATACAATAAACCTGCTTATCTTCAAATTCGCAATCTTTCTTTTGTAACTGGATGCGCCTTGTAAAAAAAAGTTTTCGTAAACATCTCTTACAATAAGTAATTTCTTTGTTAATACTTAAACCTTATCGGACTGTATATATTAACAAAAATGCTGAGTTGTAATTTCTTACGAACACGGGTTCTTTATAGAGCCCGATGTACTTTGAAAACGTTCGTACTTATATATTAACTTATACTGAGTAGGATTCTGAAATGTAGGGAAAATCTGACAACTTTACTTATTACGCTACAAGTTTTGTGGATATGTACATATAGCACAACCTCTTCTTTGGTTCGGTGGTACGCGGTTGATCCACATTACACAAGAATTATACACGAAAAAAACTTTGAGAACTACTAGTCTAATAAATACAATGAAAACTTATTCATTTCTTGTAAATATTTAAGAATAATTTAAAAACTTATTTCCAAGTATCTACTTATACTAAGTAATCAGAGACGTTAACAACTTGAACATAACACATTACTTGTAATAATTAGAAAACAATTTAAATTACTGAATATGAACTTAAATTAAGTCATAAAAGTGTTATAGCTCAACCCACATTAACATGTCAAGTACAGTGGTACAATTTACTTTGCTTTGAAATTTTCTCGCTTAACTAACTAAACATCGCTTTCAAAAGAGTATATTCGAACTACTATCCTATTTTAATGCATTTTAATACATATCTTAACAACGTTAGCAATATTTAATATTAAAATTAATATCGAATGATTACATTTTTATTACTATTTAAAGAATTGGACCTCAATTATATAATTTATATTATCAATTACTGCGTTTATTTACACACTGATTTACAACTACTTTGTGTGCTTTTGCAGAGTCTACAACGGAACTTATAGAAGGAAAATATGGTGACATAACAGCTCAAGTTATCTATGCAACATTTACAACGCCCCCTAATAGCATTTCCGGGAGCGCGGTTTGTGCATTCTCCCTACAAAATATCGCCGACACCTTTGAGGGAAACTTCAAAGAGCAGGCCGCAATCAACTCCAACTGGTTACCGGTACAGAGTGTTAAAGTACCGGATCCTAGACCAGGACAATGTCATAACGACAGCAGAACTTTACCGGATCTAACATTAAATTTCATAAAGACCCATTCACTGATGGACGAAAGTGTTTCGAATTTCTTTGGACAACCTATTGTCATTAGAACTAGTGTACAGTAAGTATCAAAGTAATTATCTATACATACGAACATATATCAAATTACAATAACAAAAATTATTAACATACAGCATTTTTCGGGGTTCATTTGAAAAATAAGCATTAACACGTCTAAATCTTTTAGAATGTAGAATTATAAATATATCAGTTTGATAGGTTTCTAGAATAAAAGTTCCTTGAAAAAGAAACTGTTGGGCATATTTCAAAATAATTTTAAAGCCTTATTATTGTTTATTTGAATAGTTTTTGAATTTATGAATTTGTGCAAAGATTGTGTTAGTTATTAGCAAAAGAAAATAGAATGTGAAATACAAGAAAACAACTATTTCCGAAATATCCCTTTGTTAAAATTCAACAGAGTAGTTAATGCATTGGAAGTCGCCACAACCATTTGTGCTCTTTGTGTAGAAAACGTAAATGGGTAGACTGCAGCACGGCAATTGTTTTCTCGATTTAAAAATGGCCATTCTAATATAAACGATTCTCAATGTTTAGGAAGACCATCGAACTTTAATGAAGATCGTTCGAACGTTTAATTCATGATAATTTACACCAATCAACTCGGAAATTGGCCATTATAACGGATTGTAATCAATCGATCATAATACGATATTTGCTTTTCATAGGCAAAGTTCAAAAACTGGGTGTTTTATTGCCGCATGTATTGAAGGAAAGCAACGAGAATCGGAGCGTGCAACATTTGTGCCTCATTGCTGGCTCATCATCATTTATCTCATTAACAAGATCGACCTCTTTTGTCCCACATTGTCACTGGTGACATAATTCAAGAAACAAGATGGAAGACATCATCAAGTCATTTTGCGACACGATACCGCTCGCCCTCGTACTGCTCTTCATCTTTATAATATTTCCATCTCTTTCGCTTTCTGTCAAACAACCTTCGAAAGATCTCCTTTCTTAACGATCTCGCGCTGCAAAATTGGCTTAACGACTTCTTCACTTCCAAACCACTGGATTTCGTCGGTCATGGAATCAAAAAATTACCAGATCGCCAATAATGAAGAGGAATATATTCTTGATTAGTTCATATATTCTGTTTGTTAAAAAAATATGTATATCAAATTGACTTCTAGTAAGACATTTCGAACTTATATCAAATGAGAATTAATAACTATTGAATCTCGTTTCTATATGCAAATGTCGCTTAATTGTCGCGTCATTTCTACAATTTAACAAACTAAGCTTGTACCAGTATGCAGAACGCACACGTCGCAACGTCACATTTTCCCAGTTGTTAAAATAATTAAAAATTCGCACACACGTTGAGATTCACAGTACCAACGTGAAATCTTCGATTCATGTGGTGCTTCATCTTCAAAAACAGAAACCAACCCAGCAAGACATTGTTATTGAGTTGATCTTTTCCGAAAGTTGTAAAAAATTATTACGCGAAACTTTTCTCGACTTAATATCATTTTTCAGCCAACTTATAAACTTTAAAAATGCACTATGACTAAATCACTTACCATATCTTGACTTGATTTAGGTTAACGAAAGATTGAGATTAATTTTGACTCCTGACGCTTTATTACTGGCACCCTCTATGATATTCAACACTAAAGAGACATCCTCGTATTCATGCATGATGTACTTTTTTTGTGTCTATGTTTGGTTGTACTATTGGGCACTTAATAAAACACATTATTATTATTATTATTCATACATTTATTAATATTTACACATAAACACGTTATATATTTATCACAATTATATTTACTTTGCTAACTATATTTAACACATCTTACACAAAAAAAAATTTAGAAACGTATGGCAATATAGTAGCATATCTTCGCTCTCTCTCTGCAAGTATTGATGTACACTTTGGTTTGTATTTTATGCAATGAATTCGTTTGAATTTAATTACATCTAGTTTGTTTTTCGAAAATTTAGAGTATTGTGTAGGTAAATAATGTTGAAACACTCTAAAGTGATTTCCACTAAAATGATTTTGCAGAGAATAGAATTTCCTTTAGTTGATTATTCAATGCATTTCCTGCTTTCTGTATACATAGTGTAACTAATATATAAAGTACACATTTAATCTACATATGCAACTAAATAGATTTAATAAGTTCACCGCACTAAAATGTAATTAAAATACAATACAATTTAAAGTAAACCAAACATTTATCATACTCTTGTCAATATTTAACGCAATATTTGATTATATGTTCATAACGTTATAGTGTCGCAAAGGTCTTACTTGATTTTAAAAGTAATTAACTGTGGAGAAAAATCGAGCCTTTTGTCTGCATGTTAATGAGTTTTAGCTGTACTTAATACTAGTTATGATTCTAGAACTAAAAATATCAAATTTAAGTAATTTCTGCTTGCATCTACCAATTAAGAAAACACTCCCCTAGAAGTAAAGGCGTTTGTTATAAAATAATCAAGGAAGATACTACTGGAAATTTTATTTATACAAATAAGAATCTACTTTCAAATTGATAACAGATACTAATAGATATCAGTTTAATAACAGATACTGAGAATCTGTGTCTGTGAATATCGAAACGTCGACTATTGCAACCACAACAGAAAACCCAGAAGAAGATTGTTTTATTAACTAGAAATCTTGTAGTAGTGTAACAAGTATTAATAATCATTTATTTAACGACAAGCACTAGACATCAAAATTAAGACAGCTTATTATTGCTACGTTACGAGAGGAAAAATACACCATTTCATATACAGTGTACAGGGTTCATTCACATTTTAAATAAAATTGGATATACCTTTGTGAAAAGATTCAAGAATTCTAAAAATAATATCAAATTTGCTGTGTCACTTCCGGTTATGCCGGAAATATACATACAATTTGCTATTTTAAATGGAATATCCCGTATATTTTTACATATTTGATGCCTTGTTAAATTGCTATTGAGATCAAAACATTACTTCCTAGAAATCAGTTTTCATTAGTAACATCATAAGCCACGAATGAATTAGTAAAATAGTTAATTTACAAAAACAATTCGTTTAAATTCAGGATTTTAAAAATTTATTTATTTTAACAAAAAAAACAATGATTTGCTGACTAAATTAAATGTTTAAACACTCACATTCATACTTTTCTACTAACTTAGTACGTTTCGTACTAAGGTAGCCATGGACGAACTACCAAAAAAGGCCATTTTTAATCATCAAATAAATGACTTGTCTTGTAATTATTATACAGTACAATTTTTAAAAGCTTTTTATTTCAAAATCGTCTATTGTTGTTAATATTATTTCGCTGTGATATTTGCTATTGTTGTTTTGTCTATTATAGTGTTCCTGACTGAATCAAAACGTATTGAAATTTTAATTTTGCGAGGATATGGAGACAATCAGCGTTTTTACAATGAAGTTTTGAATATATTCAATGAACTTAATCCAGGAAATCAAATCACAAAATCAACGGTGTGTAACGAATGAACCTAAGTCTGAAAGGACAAAATCGGCCACAACTGATAAAGTAAAGTTGGATGTGTTATTAGTGATAACATTGGTTTGTAATCCTTTATAGGCTATATAGTATTGAATGTAACTGATTTTAAAAGGTACACACATTTGCTGGTAATAAAATGAAATAGAGTATTTAAAATGCATTTAAGAAATCTCTGTGTTCGGAAAAACCAGAATAAATCGAACTAAAAAAAAACCTTCGATTTCTCGATTTTTTTTCATACAAAGATATCGTTGTTTACAGTTTCATATTCAGAAAAAATAATATATTTGAATAAGGAAAAAAAAAAGTATAGTGCAATTTAAAAAATCACAGTTTGCAGCTGTCTGTCAAAAACAAAGTGTAAAAAAAAATTCAAAGCGGATCACGTTACAGTGTTTTTAAAAAGATTTAGTTCGACGTATAATTTATTACATTCGGATAAAAAATAAAAAAGTTACAGCACGAAAGGTTTTTCATAATACACCCGGTATGTTAATAATAATTTACTATTAAAACAGAAATTCATGATATTGACTCAAGACACTACTTTATTTGTATAAGGGTGATTATGAATAACAAAACTTAAGTTTTAAATGGGCTAATTTGTCCTGTAAACTTGTGAAAAATTGGGGTACATTTGGAAAATATATGAAGACCATAATTTGGAGAAAGTTATCGTCCTTTTTGGTAGAAAGTATACCAAGGTGATGCATAGCAGAAATTAACTTTTAAATCAATTATATGGGTGTTATTGTATTAGTACTATCTAAAATAAGGTATTCCCACAAAGCATATTCAAGAAACAATCATTTTACTAAATAAAATCAGGAACTTTAATATAATCAAAATATAAAAGTTGGAATGATGTATATTATTGATGAAATCCACTGTACTTTCTTCAAAAATTATTTACATCGTATTACCTCTTTTTCAGTTATCGTTTTACACAAATCGCAGTTGATCCCCAAGTTAAGGTACCGGGTGGAAATACCTATGATGTACTTTTCATCGGAACAGGTTAGAATTTCTTTTAGATTTTATAATATTAGCAAACTTACAAGTCTGATATTCATTTTCAGATAATGGTAAAGTAATAAAAGCGGTGAACGGACTATCAGCTGAAACTAGACACGGTGTACGACCCGTCGTAGTCGAAGAAATCCAAGTTTTTCCCGGACACATCGCAGTCAGAAGCATAAAAGTCGTTAAAAATAGCAGACAAGATGGCAGACTCATTGTAGTGTCAGACGGTGAAGTTCAATCTTTAAGATTACACAGATGCGATAGCAATAAAATATCCAGTTGCGGGTAAGTTAAACATCTACAAGTTTCCTCTCTTGAAAATATTGATCAGATTCAGAAAAATTTAAGCTGAAAGGCGAAAATATTTAAAAGGTTAAGAGTTTAGCACAGAAATAAATTCAAGATTCTCTAATAAACTATTTAGAAACATATTGAACGTTAGTCTCATAATGTTCTAATAATTATCATAGTGCAATATTTTTAAGTTATACAATAATATGCAACCTTTATTGACTTAGTTGTATAATATTTAATTCTAATCTCTTATCTTTTGTCCTTTTTTCTCAATTTTGTTCTGTCACTCCCACATCCTTCTTAAAAATTTACTAATTCTTCAATCTTTTTATTTAAGTCCGGTATTCTAATTATTCAAACCTGCCTTCTGGTTTTGTATATATTTTCTTTATATGTATATTAATTCATTTTTTATCACTGATAGTTCAATGTACACTAGGCTGGGTCAAAAAAAAATTTTTCTTCAATTCTTGAGAGGCTCAGTGATAAAAAGGTGCTAAATGGTATAGCTAATCTGCATATAAAATTTTATTACATTATTTAAAGTTTTACTGCCTCCGGATAGCGATTGAAATTTCAGAAAAAGTAGATTTTTGACATCACTTCAATAATACTTTTTAAGTTACATATCTATACAAGTTTTATGCAAAATAATTCTAAGTATCGGTATATAGAGGTAATCCCGATATACAGGCTGATTCATTTTCGGCCCTTACCATGCGGATCTCTCTTATTATTGGAGATAGAGTATAGGTTTAAATTTGGCAAAGTTGTTAAATTTTGTGTTTGTTATAAATCCGTAAAGAAAATAGACCTGTGACAAATGACCTTCGTTATTTTAAAAGAAACCCCGAAAACCCCATTTTCTTCTTTTACCTGTAGCACCGACATTTGGCCTTGTAGAGAAAAAATAAAATCACATCCTTGTGGCCTTTTCTAAACCTCTATCCAGTGGTGTACTCTAAATTTTTATACGACGTTTCGTTTCTTTCTGGCCATCATCAACTATCTAATTTCTTATAGGCGCCATATTGGATTTAGACATCTTCAGAAAGAGTTTTTTTTCTGATTTCAACCATGTACCACATGCTGACTATAGTTTTTGACATTAGGTTTTATTTGAAAGAATAAATTATAAGATTAAATAAGGTAGCCTTTGGAATTTCAATCTGTCAAACATTTCATTTATTGTTCATTAATAATACAAAAATGTCATACACTAACGAAGAGAAACGAGATATGATAAGTATTTTTTATTCTTCGAAACGAAATTCAACAGTAGCGAGTACAAGATAACAAAAACATTAATAAAAATACATAGAAAAGTAAACAATAAACAATTACAGTAAATGTTCAATTATCTGGCCATCTTCGGTAATGCACAATTGGGCACGCCTTCTGGCATTTTGTACTGCCCTTTGTATAGTTAGTTCTTCTAGAAACTGCATCGAAGGCATTCTGAAGTCTGTCTCGTAATTCTTCAATGTTTTGTGGCGCATCTACTTTATAAATATTATTTTTAACATATCCCCATAAAAAAAAATCTAGCGGACTTAAATCAGGTGATCTCGCATGCCATTCAACAACTCCTCTATTTCCAATCCAACGGTTTGCAAACTCTTGATTTAAGAAATTTCTAACAACAGGTGCATTGTGTGCTGGAGCGCCATCTTGTTGCCACCATAAATATTGTAATTGATTTTGATGGGATATTGTCGTCAAGATCGTCAGATACGTATGTACGTAAAATGTTTAAATATCTTTCTCCATTTAAATGTTCTTCATACATAACTGGTCCTAAGAGACGATTTGCCAAAATATCCATCCAAACGTTTATTCCAAAACGATGTTGTGGTCTTCTAGCCCTGTTTTGTCGGGGATTTTGTACGGCCCAATAGTGCTCCGTATTTCTGTTGAACATTCCAGAATTTGTAAATTTTGTTTCATCTGACCAGATGATTTTGCTTAAAAAATTTTCGTAATTTTCTATCCTTCCCATTGCCCAATTACAATATTCTAGCCTTCTCAAATTATCTCCAGGCAGTAAAGAGTGACTAGCATGGATCCTGTATGGTTTAAACCTACTTTTATGTAAAGTTCTCCAAACTCTGGACTGGCACAAATTTAATTCTGACGCTACTTCGCGTGTATAAATTGATGGATTATGATTTATCTATAAAAATACAAGATTAACATGAAATTTGAAAACACGCTTTTAATTTACCATTTGTAAAATATCTTGTCGATTTTCATTTAAATTCCTGTTGTCTTGACCATTACGCGGCTTAGTAAACGATCCATTCTCGACCAAATTTCTGTCGAGATCTAGAAAAATGGTACGATGAGGCTGTTGTCGTTCTGGATATAATTGTAGATATCTTGTACTCGCTACTGTTGAATTTCGGTTCGAAGAATAAAAAAAACTTATCATATCTCGTTTCTCTTCGATAGTGTATGACATTTTTGTATTATTAATGAACAATAAATGAAATGTTTGACAGATTGAAATTCCATGGCTACCTAATTTAATCTTATAATATATTCGTTCAAATAAAACCTAATGTCAAAAACTTTAGTAAGCATGTGGTACATGATTGAAATCAGAAAAAAAACTCTTTCTGAAGATGTCTAAATCCAATATGGCGCCTATAAGAAAATAGATAGTTGATGATGGCCAGAAAGAAACGAAAGTATAAAAATTTAGTCGTATAAACTGGATAGAGGTTTAGAAATGGCCACAAGGATGTGTTTTTATTTTTTTCTCAACAAGGCCAAATGTCGGTGCTACAGGTAAAAGAAGAAAATGGGGTTTTCGCGTTTTGTTTTTAAACGACGAAAGTCATTTGACACAGGTCTATTTTCTTTACGGATTTATAACAAACACAAAATTTAACAACTTTGCCAAATTTAAACCTATACTCTATCTCCAATAATAAGAGAGATCCGCATGGTGAGGGCCGAAAATTAATCAGCCTGTATATCGGGATTACCTCTATATACCGATACTTAGAATTATTTTGCATAAAACTTGTATAGATATGTAACTTAAAAAGTATTATTAAAGTGATGTCAAAAATCTACTTTTTCTTAAATTTCTATCGCTATCCGGAGGCAGTAAAACTTTAAATAATGTAATAAAATTTTATATGCAGATTAGCTATACCATTTAGCACCTTTTTATCACTGAGCCTCTCAAGAAATGAAGAAAATTTTTTTTTTGACCCAGCCTAATATACACTTATAGAGATATCAAAAATGATCTTAGTCAACGGTAATTAACGGTCTTAATATATATTATCCTTTTGAGAAAATTCTGATAAAATTTTCAGGTTACGTGTCATGCTGACGTTAAAATTTGAAAATATAATAATCTTAATGTCTGTATGACACTTAACCTGAAAATTTTATCAGAATTTTCTCCAAGAAATTATATAAATTAAGACAGCCGTTTTTCACTCCATGGCCACCATTAACCAAGATAATTTTTCATATCTCTGTATTATAGATAATATTTATGAACTGTCACAACAGACGTTTCTCATTTCACACTCTTAACCACAAAAAACTTTTCAGAGTATGCCATGGAGTAAAATTATGTCTTAGATTGATTAAGTGATCTAACCTGCATGTTGTACTATTCGTAATAGATTAAATCGTAACTTGTCAATTTGACTTATTATTTACAAATGACTTTCAACAATTCTCTAAGCTCAGACGTGACTTATATGTCTATCTTTGTCATTCATGGCCTACCTAGGATACAAATTTTGTGGCTCGCTTGATATTATTTGTAATCTTTGACATATACAAAATATAACCTCCAAAATTCAAAAACTAATCTTAACTGACATATATAATTTGCATTATTAATTCATGGCAATCCGCGAAAACGCAATTAATTTGTACAACTGCAGTACTACGGGCAAGATATATTCATCTGTTTCCTTTGATGTAACTCAAAGCATCCCCATAAAAGTTTATAATTCACGCCTCAACAGCTCAGAGGTCGAGCAATGGTCCGGCTAGCTAGAGGTCGTGGGTTCGATTCTTACTTGAGAGCGAATTTTTTCTATGAAAATTCGAATAAAATAGCGTCGTAAAGTGTAGAAAGAATATTTACAATTACATTACTTCGCGAAAACGCAATTAATTTGTACAACTGCCGTACTACGGGCAAGATATATTCATCTTTTTCCTTTGATGTAACTCAAAAGCATCCCCATAAACGTTTCTAATTCACGCCTCAACATCTCAGTGGTCGAGCAATGGTCCGGCAAGCCAGAGGTCGTGGGTTCGATTCCTACTTGAGGGCGAATTTTTTCTATGAAAAATTCGAACAAAATAGCGTCGTAAAGTGTAGACAGAATATTTACAATTACTACGACATTACTTCATTTTGAAACTTATTTATTCTAACAAAATGACATATTATCTATTTGCACTTGTAATTAGTCCGTTATATTCTTTTTCTCTTTAATATTTAATCACATAATTTTGTTCTAACAGTTATTACTCTCTTTAAACTTAATGCTATTATGTCTTCATTTACGTCTTATTTAATCTACACTGACCAGCAAAAAAATTCTACCACCTTAAAAATTTCACGTACATAGCTACGCGTTTATTAATTCCTTTAGAAATATAAATTTTGTTGAAGCACTGCGCATTCCCAATAAGAAACACACGGAAGCAGTGAAAAATTACATTTTTCTACGTTCATACAAATAACAAAACTTTATTTAACTATATTTAGTGAAAAAGTTGGTTCTTTATTGCTCTAATGCAATAAAATTTTTATTGCACTCATCTGTCATTATGCTACAGCGTTTTGTGATCATGACAAATATAAAATTGAAATCATATTTAGTCCATTTTCTGTGAGATTGTATTACGTTTTAAACAATTGCATATTTTATATTATTTGCAATCATATTTATTACATACTGGATTACGAAATTACTAGAAAATGCAATTTATTATAATTATTTATTTGTCAGCGAGAAGCCGACTCGCGATATCTCTTCTCGCGTGCACTCTGGACGTACCCTAATATAGGCGCTCGCGGCTATTATGATTTGGATAAAGCAACTATAGTTCTAGAAACGTCAGTCAACAATTAATTCTGACAATTACACAATTGAAAGTTTTAGTCGTCGACAGTAGCGGAGGGATATGTGAGGAATCACTTGCAAACAAACTCAATGTTGCAAAACTAATATTTCAGCCTGAATAAAATGACAATGTACAGATACCAAGTACTAGTACAGTTAGAGAAGTCACAAATCAAGAAATAAAATTTTAAAAAAGTTTACTAATTGTTAGAAATATTAATATTCACAAATTGTACAATTACTTTTAACATTGATGTGATGGTAAAAATAAAATTTGAGTTAAAGTGTTCCAATCATATTAGTTCCTAACTCTTTCAATGTAAATCGATAGTACTAATTAATTATTAAATATTTTTCTACTAAATTACGCTTTTTATTTTCCGTCACTTAGAGACATCTAAATATTTTTTTTTGTATTTTGCATGAACGTAGAAAAAATATTGTATGCAACTCTTGCAAAAAGTGTTTATCGCACTCGACGTCGCGTGCAGTAAACCCTTACTTTTTGCACTTGTTGCATAAATAACTATTTACTTAAATTACAAAATCTGAATATGACAGCTTCAATCAACTTTAATCAACTTTAAACTGAATGTCCTCGACGAGCCTGGATTACACTGTTCAGTCGTCTTAACATTGAATTTACCAAATGTTTGGCAAATTTGAGGAATTGTTTCGGATTCTTCTAAAAGAGCTAATAGTAGCTCTTGCAAAGTTTCTGACATTGCTGGACGACGACGAATACGCCACTGGAGTTCATCCCAAAGGAGTTTGATCGGATTAACATCTGGACTGCATGCTGGACAATCAAGTCTACGAATTCTAACTTTATTAAGGTACTCAGTAACAACTCTTGAAACGTGTGAGTTGGCGTTATCATACATAAAAACAAAGGCATCTTCAATGAAATGAAAAAATGAGCCAGCAGCTTCTTGCAGAATATCTTCCACGTACCTGTGAGCGTTTAAAAAACCATTTTCTGCAAATATGAGCTCTGTACGGCTTTTGTGGAAATAACTGCCCATATCATAATAAAACCATCATGAACATGACCCGTTCAGAAATTGTACGATCGGCATGTCGCTGATTTGGTCTTCCCCACGCTCTTCCTCGGCCACCGGGTGATCATAGACAAAAACGCGACTCATCCGTAAAGAAAACTTCACCCCATTGCTGAAGAGTCCAATTTGCATATAATCATGCAAACTGAAGAAACTGACACTCTTCGATGTCTAAGTAAGGATCATGATCCTCTAACTGGTCTTCGTGAAATCACACCACTTTCCTCAAGTCTTCGCCTAATTGTCCTTTCACTTATTTCAACCCGTTGCATTGTTAGCAAGCAATGTTGAAGTTGAACCGCTGTTATTCTGAGATCCCTTAATGTATTCAACACAATAAAACGATCATCAACAGCACTTGTTGCTCTTCGCCTTCCAAATCCTGCTTGTCTTTCGAATGTGCCAGTTTTTAGAAACCGATTCCAAGGAATTATTTTGTCCAACGTTTGCACTAGTTAACGGCATTGTGAATGCGTGAAAATTGTTGTTTACTGGAAAACTAACGTCCATAAACAACAAAGTATTAAGCCTACTTTGATTTTTCGTAAAGAAAAACTAAGAAACGCGGACTAGTTTATTAATGTGTATTTCATAAAATATGTAAGTTACTTTTATAAAAAGGTCAATATGTTAAAATTAAAATTTGGAGCATAATTTGCATTAGACTAATCAATAAGAAGATTTAACAAGAAAAATATAACAGTTTAAACCCTTGTTTAGACAAAAAACCAAAATTTGAGGTCTTTAATAAATATCTCAAGGTGGCCGGTTCTTTGCCAGTCAGTGTATATAAAACTACTGTATCAGAGATAAATAAAATAAGCTATACACACTATTGATATAATTACATTGCAAAACATCACCAATTTTGAAATTATTCTTGATTATCCAAAAAGATATACTGAATACATTCGGTCTATGACAAAATCAATATTTAAAACTCTAGCATTTATTTCTAAAGTTTATAGGAATTTTAATAATGCATCTTGTACATATACAATCTGACTATTACAACCGAAAATCTTCAATTTTCCATTTGGTTCTAAATCAGAGTGAATTACCCAAATTAAATTAAATAAATAAATGCCAACCACAAAATCTACTTTTAGATTTAGACTGTATGGAGGACTCACTACTAACATTAGTCTACAAGGAAAAAATATACATATACATTCATACAATTTTGATTGAATGATTTGAATCTGATCTCCGTTTCTTTTTCACGCGTATTGAATAAAATAACATCTATACACATTTTATAGGTTATGCTTTTATTACTTGTTTTGCAATGTGACATTTATGTTGTACACACGCATGTTAACATTTGTTTTATCAAAGAATAAAATTTAATACCACGATTTTCTAGGGAGTAAATTACTTGGTAAAATTACTTCTTTACTTATTATTCAGCGTCCATAATAATAATATAATTTATGAAATGAATTAAATTACTCGTTTATAATACCGGCCCTGACAGATAGAAATATCACAAACTTTGAATAAACGTACAAACAAAAACATTTTACATAAGTAAATATTTATTACAAGCCGCATATGTTTGTGGAGTTAACGATCTTAGAGAAACAAAAACTTTGCGCATTCGTTATTATTCGCGAATTTTCTGATTTAGTGTAATAAAATATTTCCTCTACGACCCTTTATAAAAAGCCATTTTTCGTCACCGAATACTGCAGCTAAATTTTATTTCCGTCACTAGTGAGAGAATATCTCATAACGTTAACTTTCGTCCCTAGTGACTAAAATTACCTACTAATTTTCACTTGCGTCTAGTTGTCTTCTGTTGCTATATCATGTCATTTTTAAATCACGTCAGTTTCTGCTGTTTCTAGCTTTATCATGATTTAGAAAGTGATTTATATATGCCCAATACACCACAAGAAATAGTAAATCAAGCTGAGAAAACCTATGTGGGCTTCTACGAGAAAAATCGAGAAAGAGGTATGAAGAAGTCTATGTAAAATTCATTGAATAAAGGGCTGATAATAGCATAAATTCATATTCGACAATTGTGCTGTTTGCATATTTTGCAAAATTGTGGAAAAATTTGAAGCCATCGACCTTATGGGTCTACATATTCTATGTATCAATGTTTAAATCATAACTGATTTAAATATATAGTTTTGTAATTTTTAATTGAAAATAAAGTATTTGTTTACATAATTTTTTTAAGTTTGTTATAATGCCATAGGCGAGGTCGTAGGAAAAGTATAGTGTTTAACTCGTCGAAATCATTTTTTTAAGCTCGCGAACACTGTTCTCTCGCTTGAAAAAATGTTACTTTCGTCACTCGTTACACAATATACTATTTTTTACTTTGATTTATTAAACATTTATTACCTGTACTCTAAGGAGATTCATTACGATACAGATATCTCATTACGCTACTGGTCACGACCTTGGCGCCATATTAATGTACTATTGGATCATTGCATGCAAATTCATCCACCAGCATACACGCATGATTCAGACAGTAAAAGCCATATATCGCAAAAGAATAATATACTATGGGAATGACATTTTAAATTTTGAAACATTACCAAAATGCCATCCTTTTGTTGTTTAGTTGAAGATTATTTAAGGAGCTGAAAGGGATAAAGTTCGTTTCTTTAGATCCCCATTGATCTGGGCTTGTCACTGTAGTGTAGAAAAAGTAACAACAATATTCGGTCAATATCAACTATTGCTATGAGCATTTGACAAATCTAAATTTTGACAGTTCAGTCACCTAGTCTATTGCCTCTGTCGTTGTTCTACTGTTTATTTAATAGTTCGCATATAAATAATGTAATCACATAGACGAAAAATAATAGTTTTTTTAAACTTTGATTTTCCGATATTTATGTGTCTTGTTTATATGTAATAGTTTGCGTAACAGTTCGTCAGATATAACTCATATAACCATATTGAACATAGTTGTAATTTGAAATAAATAAATTTTAAAAGTAAAATGTAAATTTTTTCGTTATTATAGCTGATCATAGAAAAAAATTGTGTATGCAATTCGCATTTAGTGGCTATTCTTCGAACCTTCATACCCGTGTCGTCATTAACAGTCATCATTAAATGCAGATTGCATAATATACTACATTGACATTCTGTTATCGGCGACAAATTAAATATTGATTATTAAAACAGTAATTGTACCTGCTTTCTCCAAAAACAGAGCAAATGTGAATGTCTTTGCTAGAATATAATTCATAAACAAGTGTTGAATGTTTATTATCAAGAAAAATGTTGATTTTCAACAAGAAATTAATGAAAATTACTTTGCAGTAAAGTAGAAATAACTGTACTGTATATTATTTGTTCTGTGAACAAATGTTTTACAGGGAAAGTGTGCTAAAATTAGTCAATAGTTTTCAGAGCATTGTTACACTAATAATAAATGTTCGTGTCTTTTCAAACCTATGTACCTACTCCCTCAAGGAATAAACTTCAAAATACTTTTGAAATAGCTTATAAATGATGAGAAGCTCAGTTGCTGGAAATAAATAAGTAAAGATTTTTAAAAGAAATTATGAACTCAATTAAAAACTCGTTAAGTATTTAAATGTAATTATCATGCAGCTCAGCATATTCAACCCTTCTATTCCTAAACAAAATGGTAATGACAAAGAAATGTAATCAAGAATTGAAAATATAAATATATTCTCATACATTATTTTCTTTTTAGGGAATGTGTTGCCTTACAAGACCCATACTGTGCATGGGATAAAGTTCAAGGAAAATGCCGATCTCAAGGTAGCGGACGCTGGGGCGAAGAATCCTATTTTTACCAAAGTGTCGCCACGGGTCAACATGCCGCTTGCCCTCCTCCAAAAGTTGTTAAAGATCCTAGTTCAGTGGGCGGTCTCAGTTCTACGCAACCGAAATATAATCATGACCATCAACCAAGTAAGGACCAACCGGAAGGTCAAATTATTAATATCGTCCCAGACAAGGATTACGAACACAGTGGTAAATACAGTTCACTGTTGATAATTTACATAATGTCGCGTATAGCACAATTGATAAATGAAGTTCAATAGTTTATAATGAGTGTTCAGAAAAATTCGGCGTTAAAGTAATCCATGGAAATTTGAAGTCATGTCTGGTATAGTGTACAATACATTTACTTGCATTTACTTAACACAATTTTGTAGGTTATCGTATAGCCAATGTCAGTTTATGTCAATGATATTTCCGTTTGCAAGTAATTGTAGCGTCGCTTGAAATTTAATTAAAATGCTATATAAATAAATAGAAATTGGTCAAGTAATGATCTTCAATTGTAAGGATAGTTTATTTAAAAAACTAAAATGCAGCCTAATAAATTATAGAATTTGTTGAAATTGTTCTATAAACAATTTTCACACCTTCTAATGCTGTCAAATATATTTTGCGCTATGGGACTATATCTAATTTCCTTAATTTTCACTATAATTCTATCTTGCAGATCTATATAATTCTGCAGTGGTACTTGATTAATTTAATTTTTCAAGAAAGAGCATAGAAAGAAAAATCACACGAGGCTTTTTTTAATAGTACTTTAAATGCAGAAACATCTCAACAAGAAATACTTTCGGCTTTTTTTAATCAGTTTCATGATGATGAACCAGCTTTGGGGATTACTTTCAACAAGATCATGCTAGAGCTCACACAGACAGTGAAACAACAGATATGATTCGAGAAGTGTTTGGAAATCGTTTAATTAGTTTGAACAGTGAACATGAATTTCCTCAAGGTGCAAGGTCAACGTCACAAGATTTTGTAACGTTGCACCATCCGATAATCCTTCTTTTACTTATAACTAGGGACCGGACACGAGAGGCCCATGACTCATCGCCCACGGGCGTACTATCAAAAATTTGCATTGTTAAAGAGTTTTTAATTTTACATTTTCATTTGTTCATTTTGTAGTTCAAGTTGAGTAAAGGAGTCTTAATATTAACTAGTAATACTTTCTCAAGATTCTCTTCTGTAGAATTTGTTCTCTTTGAATGATATACATCCTTGTAGATAGAAAACGTCCTTTCTACATCGCAACTCGTTATAGGTGCATACTGGATATCTTCTTTTATTTCAGGGTATTTAGCAGTTAGATTTTGAGGCATTGTCCCCATACACAATTGCCGCAATGTTATTAAATCTATATTTCTATTAAAAACTCTTGCCGAAGGCCACATCCGAAGTCACTTGGAATATTTTTGAAATTATTAATAGCCACCATCTAATTTGAGATTGTGATTTTCAAAATAAGTGATTTAGTTTTGGCAAATTTCCAAAGTGTTCCTGGAGGAAGTACAACTGATTTTTTATATTTGGAATTTGTATTAGTTCCTTGCACTCAGAAATACTTCGAGCATCGCTTTTAAACATGTAACGAAATTTTGTAAACTATCGACGTTCCTGCATAAAAACTAGTAGTTTCCAACCATGTTGCCCATCTAGTTATTACTGGAGAGGAAGGCAGTGACAAAGATGGAACTTTTTCCCTGTAAAGAGCTACCCTCAATGGTGCTTTTCTGAAAACTTTTAAAAGTGAATACAAGTCTATCAATTTCTGGAAAGATGTCTCTGATATATTCACCGATTCAGAGAGCATGTGCTCCACAAGTAATATGCAGCATATTAGGATATGTTTCCTTTAATATGTAACGTGGGCCGTTGGGCAGCCACACAGATTAGCAGGTAGGGCGACTTATCGTTGTAAATGATACACTCGAAGTTCGGGTAACATCTTATAATTTAATCAACACTTAGAAATTGGTTAACAAACTATGTACATTATAAATAGATACAATTCTGACTTATTACTATTACAGATATTGTCTGTCTAGTTCTCTATCAGATACTGAATCATTCTGAATTCCTTTTACTTATCCTACAGTCTATATATATAATAGAGAAGTCCTCGGAGAGTTAATTAGGCCATAACAAACCCTGGCCCACCGCAGTATGTATACATAATATATACATGCTTGAGGTCGTGTTTATTAAACACTTGTTTTGTATTAAAGGGAACGAGGATATAACCTCGTCCGAGAGTATTTGCATATACATGCATATTGCGTTATCACACCACCCTCCTTAGGGTTTAAAGAAAACCAACACTAAGGTGTTTGCTTTTCTTTAAAACCTTTCTCTCCGGTTACCTTCCCTATTCCTATTCTAAAATATGGTGAATCATTAAAAAAATATATAAATGTGCTATGTATTATTATCCTTAAAATTAGTTGTTTACTCATTATATGCGTACAAGTTTATTATTTCTTACTAACGTATTTACACTTAATCTAACCATAGTATTAACTAACCTATCTGTACTTATTTCTAGGAATGATAATGTTTAAGGCGGTTTTTGTGTACTTCAGTACTTTTACCGTCTATGAAAATTGTTATGTTTGGCGGCTTGTTGGTTTCGGTTATTACAAAGGGGCCGTTGTACAGTGACTCAAGTTTATTCCCTGCTTCGTTTTTTAATAAAACCTGATCGCCGACACAGAAGTGTGTGGGCCTGCGAATCCTATTTAACTTTTCCTGTCTCTTAACTTTAGATAGAATTAAATTATGTTTCGCATCGTGCAGGGCTGTCTGGAGTCTGTATTTCATTTCTGCGGCGTAATTTTCAAAATTGAATAGCGGTTCTATCGCGTTCGTTATCGATGAAGGTAGCGGATTGTGTTTACCGAAAACTAACTCGTGAGGTGTATATTTGGTTTCAGTATGCACTGTGTTATTAAATGCAAAACACCAGTAAGGTATCCAGGTAGACCAATTGTCTTTATGGTTATTTAACTGGATTCGTAGATACGCTCCGAGATTCTTATGTGTATTCTCTAATGCGCCTAACGTTTCGTGGTGGTAAGCCGTTGATCTCAATTGCTGTATTCCTAGCAGTGAGCAAGTTTCCTTAAAAACTGCAGCCATAAACTCTGTTCCTTGGTCGGAAGCTATCTGTTCGGGAATGGCGTATCTTAATATAAAATTCTCGACAAGGGCTCTGGCTACTGTGGCAGCTTCTTTGCTCTGGATAGGATATGCCTCCACGAATTTCGTTAGTTCGCATTGGAGTGTCAAGATGTACTTATTTTCCTCGTGGTCTTGGTTTAATGGACCTACTAGATCTACAAAAATCTTTTGGAAAGCGTATGACGATGTGGTCGTTACCTTGATTGGTTCCTTGCTGGGTATTGAGTGCTTGTGTTTCTGGCAATCACTACATCGTTTCACGAATGATACGATGTCGTGCTTTAGTTTTGGCCAATAATAAAACCTTTTGATCTGGTTAAATGTTCGGTTTATTCCTCCGTGTCCTCCTGTACGTAGCATATGATGATCGTTTATGATTAGTTGTTGCGTTTCGTAGTCTTCAATTCTTACTACTCCTCCTATTACATTTATTTTTAAATCGCTTGGCTCTCTTTTCTTCCATGGAATAAAATTTCTCAGGAAGTCGCTGTTCCTGGAATTGTCTTTGACTATACATATTTCCTGTATGTCGTGTCCTGCGCAGAACTCCTGGAGTGTAGTCAATAAGCGCATGTGCTGCTGAGGACTCATTGTAACTACAGTCTCCTTCATAAAAATTGTGAGAGCATCTTCGTCGTATAGGAATACTTCCTTGGAACGCATGCTTGTTCCGTTACGACGTTGGAGGGAATTGAAGCTCGCCTTGTCTATCACTCGAAGTTCGATAGATCCCGTTGGCCTTTTCAACAGTTCCACAACCCCGGGGTGGCCTACCCTGGAGCCGGTGGATTCCGTGATTGCTGGGTTCGTAATGGTATGATCGGCAGCTACCTGTCTTGACTGAGCTCTAGTCGTAACAAAAATGCTGTCATTAATCCCATTACTAACCTCCTTCAAGTCGTTGGAATCTATCTCTATGCGTGATAAAGCGTCTGCAACTACATTTTCTGAACCCTTAACATAGTTAATGATGAAGTCATATTCTTCTAACACTAACCTGAATTTCGTAAGACGGCTAGACGGGTTGGTCATTCCAAACAAATATACTAACGGCCTATGATCTGTAAAGATCTTAAATTTCCGGCCGTATAGGTAAGGCCTGAAATGCTTCACTGCCCAAACCACGGCTAATAACTCTTTCTCGATTGTGCAGTAGTTCCTTTCAGCTTTGTTTAAGGATCGACTGGCATAAGCGATTGGCCTGTCGTTGCCGTTGGATAGCACTGCACCAATAGAGTAGCCGGATGCATCTGTTTTTAAAGTGAACATGTTATCTGCATCGAAATTTGGATATTGTAGAACTGGTGGTGTCTGAAGGGCTAGCTTGAGCTTTTCAAATGCCTTTTGTTCCACATCGGACCATGTAAAAATAACATTTTTCCTTGTAAGGTTGTTCAAAGGATTCACGATGTTGGCAAAATTTGGAATGAAACGCCTATAATAATTGGCGAATGCGACAAATCGTTTTACGTCTTTTGCGTTCTTAGGAACTGTATATTCCATTAAGGCTTTTACGTTGGAAGGGTCTGGTGAGACTCCTTCAGCCGAAATGACGTGTCCCAAATATAAAATTTCTTTTCTTAAAAAGTCGCATTTGCCTGGGTTTAGTTTAAGATTAACTTTTCTTAGCCGTTCTAGTACTCTAACTAAATTCAGATTGTGTTGTCGGAGATTGTTGCCGAAAACTATGAGATCGTCTAAATATATAAAACATTGTTCGTAATTAAGGCCTGACATAGCTATTGTCATGGCTCTGGAAAAAGCGCTACTACTCGTTTTTAGTCCCATGGGAAGCCGACACATTTGATATTGATCTTTTCCGGTCGTAAATGCTGTGTAGGGACGGCTTTTGGGTTCTAATTCTATCTGGTGATAGCCTTGTGCCAAATCTAAATGAGAAAAATAGACTGCGCCTGAAAGCGAGTCTAATATCTCGTTGATTGATGGCAGTGGGAATTTGTCGTCGACTATCTGCTTATTTAACAGCCGGTAGTCGATCACTATCCTCCACTTTTGGTTTCCGTCCTTATCCTTCTTCTTGGGAACTAATAGTAATGGAGATGACCATGGTGATTTTGCCTTTTCTACAATGCCATCGGACAATAGTTTCTCTACTTGCCTGTCGATCTCATGTTTCTGCGAATGTGGCAATCGATAGGGTTTAGAATATATTGGATTTACCTGCGGGTTAACCTGTATGTCTCCCCTGTATATGCTTGTGTGCGTAAGTTTGTCTGAATCGAGGAAAAAAACGTCGCAATACTTAGCGATAATTTTCTGCATCGTAATGTTTTCTTCTTTATTGAGATGTGACGTATTTACTGTTTGTAAAACCTTGTCGACGCGATTGACTGATTTGGGGCCACTATACTTGAAAGTGCGAACGTCGTATTTACCGAGGTCGGTCACCGTAGGAACAAAATTTTTCAATGTCGCGTCGCTATCTCTTGTATTAAGTATACGGACGGGCACTAACCCATTCTTTGGGCTAACAATAGATCCCCCTATGAATATACCTGGGGCGGCTTCCTTTTGGGAAACCACGCAGTCGCCAGATGCATTTATTTTAAAATATTTGATTACTTCGCAACGCGGCGGAATGTTAACAATCGTGTTCTCATTGGAATGCAAAGGTAATGTAATTTGCTGACCTTCAATCGAAAACGTAATACTATATTTCTCGTAGTCTATTATCGCGTTGTATTTAGCGAGTATGTCAGAACCGATGATGCCTATAAATTTGTTATTATTTACGTTGTCTAGTACTGCAAACTCGTGCTTAATCTTGGCCTCACATAACCTTAATGTAATGAAAGCTGATCCGCGTGTTTTCGTTTCGCCGTTTATGCCGACTATGTTTACCTTTCTTGTTTTATCAACAATTTTGTTTGTGTAATTACCATTTAAAAATATAACACTTATCGAAGCACCTGTGTCAACCAGAAATAGATTGTCGTTATTATTGAAATATGCATTAATATATGTTAAACCGTCGAGGTTAAAAAAATAATGCCTGGAATCTGTTTTTAGTTGACTACTCTTCGAAAAAATTGATTGTCTTTGTTATCGTCGGACTGGGTCGCGTTTGCTGATACAGTGAACACTCTTTCGCGGTTATCGCGTTTGTCGCGTCTAAAATATTTTTTCCTATAACCATGATTATAATTGCTAGGCGTGTAATCATGTTGGAAATTTCTTCTTTTATTCCCGTTATCTGTATGCCTATATTTCCGGTACCGATTGTCTTTAGCTTGCGAATGATTAAACGCGGCTTTTGAATTGTTAAACGTAGCTTTTCTTGAGAAATGATAAATCGTATTGTTATTGCTTGCGGGGTTGAGTATGTGCTCGTTCGAAGCCTCTTGAATCGCGTCGCTTAGTGTGCTATGGTTGCGTGCTTTTATTAGAAGCTTTATATGTGGATCGCGAAGTCCGTTAGTGAATGTATTTACAGCAACCTGTTCATTAGCCATGCGGAACTTATCTATAAGCGTGTCGTCGTCGCCAGCTTGCGTGATGGACAGTTGTGCTAGCAGTTCTTCAACCGTCTCGCCGTACTCGTTTATTGATTTCGCGCCCTGTTTAACGTTGTGTAATTGTGAAGTTAGAGCTGTGACCGATTTTTTCGCAATGAAATAGCGTTTTAAGTCTGTAATTAAAGCGGCATTGTTAGGGTATGTTTTGAGTAATCTTAATTTTGCTTTGGGGGATAACCGTGTTTTCAGAACATATTTCGTTAGACTCTCCTTTCCTGCGTTATTTAACAATGCGTCATATAATTCAATTGAATCTATTAATTGCAAGGTGACTTCTTCTTTACCGTTCATAACAGGTAATAAACTTGAGGCCGTTCGTAAATCGAAATTTTCAGCCATGTTGCCAATTGTTACATTTAAATTACTTAACCTATTACTTAGAATTTCGGTAGCCTCATCTAATGTCGCGGTAATGTCTTTTATACAATTCTTAGTTGCCTCCCGGGTACTTAAACTATGAGCTATCTTATTAAAATTGTCCCTTATTTCACACAATCTAAGATTAAAATTGTCTATTAGCGCTTGTTTGCGCTTAATTACATTTATATCACTCTTATTGCTAACATTGTCTTTCCTTAAATTACTAAAAAATACCTTTACTTCGTCATGTATCTGTACGAATTGGTCTGGTGCGGACATGGGTGTTAGCCTAGACCTTCTCCTGACTCCGGTGGAACTCCATTTGGACCTGAGCGGATAGGGCCTTCGTCATCCTCTTATTCACGTGCCGGTATGCACCGTAGCAGCAGCAGGACGTTAATATAATCATAACTCCTACAAACGCCACTATGCCGAGAATGTCGATGGTGTCCACGTTGTTCCTTATGTTAGGTCATTGCCTGCGATGATTACCTCTTCCTTTGTCGCGTAGTTGCCCATTTCTTGCTTCGACCTGCCAAACTGTAGGTTTCCTTTCTTCTCTGGTTCGTTCCAGCTTCCTACATGTTCCTTGCAGTCTTACACGACTGGCAGAATGGTCCTGAACCGTAGGTAGGCAGAGATCGCCATGTAACGTGGGCCGTTGGGCAGCCACACAGATTAGCAGGTAGGGCGACTTATCGTTGTAAATGATACACTCGAAGTTCGGGTAACATCTTATAATTTAATCAACACTTAGAAATTGGTTAACAAACTATGTACATTATAAATAGATACAATTCTGACTTATTACTATTACAGATATTGTCTGTCTAGTTCTCTATCAGATACTGAATCATTCTGAATTCCTTTTACTTATCCTACAGTCTATATATATAATAGAGAAGTCCTCGGAGAGTTAATTAGGCCATAACAAACCCTGGCCCACCGCAGTATGTATACATAATATATACATGCTTGAGGTCGTGTTTATTAAACACTTGTTTTGTATTAAAGGGAACGAGGATATAACCTCGTCCGAGAGTATTTGCATATACATGCATATTGCGTTATCACAAATAGTCTGCCTGTTTTTAACATATATGCAGCACTGTCACTTACAAATAAAAGTATCTTTTCTTTGTACCTGTCGTCCGAATAAAGCATTTGATGCATATTCTCGTAAATGGTTTCAGCTACTGTTTCCGCATCAACTGTATTTATAACTTTTGTTGCTATTACATATGCGTTATATGGAATAGTTGGAACATTTCAACCACTATATTTTTAGGGAAATGTTTTGAAGGAGGGATATTTAAGTTTATTTAATGGCAGTGGCGGCTCGTGCTAAAAATTTTAAGGTGTTCTGCAAGTTTTACAAAAAAATTTACCTTGCACGGGCAGTAAGAGGTTGTCTCCCATCGATCTTATCGTGCTTTCTTCGCCTTCCGCACTGAAGTAATGGATTTCTGGAACGATTGTCAATTGTCACACAAAAAAATAAGAGTCACTAAGCACTACTTTACTAACAAATTATTTCTTATAAATTAAATCTATTCTACGTTCTTTTCGATTTGCAAATTTTGTTATCACTTTGTCATTAAAATTGTCTATTTCGGAAATAAACTTTTTTTCGATAGATAGCATGGAAAGAGATGTTAAACGATCTTCGGTCATTGAATTTCTGAGAAACGTCTTAATTCGATTTAGTGTTGAAAAGCATCGTTCGGCCTCTGATGTTGTCATTGGAGTTGTTATTACAATTTCTAATAATTTTCTAGTCTCCTTCAACGTATCTCCCAGATTGTTTTTTATTAAAAATTTTAGAAGAGGTAGTGCGCCTTTTAAAGTGTTCTTGAGTAAATAACAGACAATTCAGTTCGTAATCTTTCTTTATCAAGGGTGGGATAATAGGAGCATGCGGAAGTGAGTTTGTCCTCAGGAAATTTACTGCAATACTCTCCAAAGCATTCCGAAAAAAAAGTGATGCCACTACTAGATGCTCTTTAAAATGAAATCGATCTTTTGCACAATTTAGAATAACATCACACACCTCTAAAGCCGAAATTCGATGATTAAATCTGCTGTTATTTGGACGTTTGCGTTTTTCTGGTGGTGGCTCATCGCTTATTAAATCTGATGCTTCACTTATGATGTTGTCAATATTATTTCGAACTTGGCCTAGACTGCGTTCAAAATTTTCGATAGCGTCTTTTACTAGAGTGGGTTCAATTTTTCTTTGCTGCAATTGATTAAACAGGATGTCTACATGGGGCATTACATGATGGAAAAAGGTCAGCCAAAAATTGATGATCGGATCATTTAATGTACGGCGAATAGAGGCGGCTGCACTACAGACTGTGTTGTTGGAGAATTGTTCTTCTATTTCTTCCATACACTCAATGAGAGAGGCCCTATTTTCGTACACAACATTAATGGTCCTGATATTAAAATTCCAACGGGTTGTAGCGCCGTGGGGGATCCTTCTGTTTACAATCTTGTTTAGCACTTCTACTCGTTGGGGTGAATTATTAAAAAAGCCGGGAATGTCTTGTAGATTTCCAAAAAATACACGTACTTGCGAATTTGCAGAAGCAGCTTTAGATATAATTAAATTTAATTGATGGGCATAGCAATGTACATAGTGCGCAAAAGGGTACTTTTTTTTAATCAATGCTTGAACGCCTGCGTGTTGTCCGCTCATCACCGCTGCTCCATCGTAACTCTGTGCAATCAGTTTGTTAGGTGAATTTTGAATTAAAGCATCTATAACACTTAAAATTGTTTTGCTAAGTGTTTCTGCATCACATTTTTCAGGAATGACGTAGTTCCAAAAACGTTCAATTGGCTCACCATCACGAACATATCTAAAAATAACTACCATTTGAGTTTTTGCAGCAACATCCGTTGTTTCGTCCGCCATGATCGCCAAAAACGGAGAATTATTAATTTCCTCAATTATTTGTTCTTGGCAGACTTCAAGTATGCACTGTAACAGATCATTCTGTATTTCTTTTGAAGTGCCTTTAAATACCGAACAATTTTTTAGGTGCTCACTTAGAGTTGCATCTAATTCAGCCGAAAAATTAATAAGTTCACGAAATATCCCCGGAGTCTCGGAAGTATCGCTCTCATCATGTCCCCGAAGGGCCAATTCAAAAGCTCCACAAAATTTTATGCAATTAATAATTTTTGATACAATATAACGATTCTTTGACACATTTTCATTATGTCTCTGTATATTTACCCAATAAGCAGAATCTAGTTGAGCCATGATATTAGTTGACCCTAGTAACGCAAATTCCATACAATTATGAAGATGGCTTTTAGAATTCTCATGTCTTTTTATTTTCAAACTCAAGTGCTCTAGATCCGTGACCCCTATTTCCGTCCAAGCTTTATCGCCACCAAAAAGTAAACAGGGAAAGCAATATAAAGCATTTTTTTTGTTGCATCCACAAATCCATTCGTTTTTTGAATAAATATCGCTACTAAATTTACGTGTATCATTTTTCCCTCTACTTACACCAGTTTTTTCAATAGTGATATCTACTAATGGCCTACCATTTGCTTTTAATTTTATCTTTTCTTCGAATGAATATTTAAAGAATCTCTTCACATTAATTAAATTAAAGACCACCTCCATAATACACAGAGTTTATATAAATTGTCAACAATACACAAAAACAAGCACGCGCACTCTAATATTATTGTTTTTACGTTAAACTCGCCGCACGCCACACGTGACACGCCACACGCGAAAATATTAAATACCTATACTGAATCATATGACCGCGCTGGCCTGAATGCAGCGAACATGCCTGATAAAATCACGCATTGGTTTTAGACAGCAGCGGGGGTAGCGGGGTGCGCGCGGGTGTTTTAAAGAGCTCTGTGAGCACGTTCGTGTGGACCAGATAAGGAACAAGTCAGCGATCGCGCGAATTAGGTTGGTTATTCCACTGGTCGCCTATTGTATATTATTTGATAATATACTATATATAACCGGCGTTAGTGTTGGAATTTCGGAAGCGAATATCTCGGCTTCTACTGATCGGATTTTGATGATTGAGGTGTCAAATTGTAGGGTTTGATGTCCTCTACAGGATGATGTAGAAAAATATGCAAATTTTTTGATATACAGGGGGAGAATTTTCACAACAATATGTTACGCTTTTATAAACATCAGAAATGTCGGAAAAATTATGTAAAAGAAAACTAGTTATAACTAATACAGGTTCGCCCGCCCAATTTTTTGGGAGCTCTGCAGCACTGCAGCGCTTATGCGCCAGCCGCCACTGTTTAATGGAATATTTGCCGCCATTAAAAGTTCACAGTTCTTCGTTAAAATTGTCAGTTTCCAAAGAGTCTAATAATCTGTGTGTGTTTGCGATGCGAAGTGACTTTTTACGTGCGATTTCTTGGAATTTTTTAACGATATTTTACAGACTTTGCAATAAATTTCGGAATCACTGGCAATGGACATACAATCAGTATGACCCTTAATCCAACTCGCCATTGTTTCACGATGCCATTCTCGACGTTGTTTCATATCATATTTGAAAAAGTAACTTAAACAATGTTCTACATAAATAAAAATTAAAATGTATGCGTAACTTATTGAAACTTAATGAAATTCAGTATGTAATTAACAGTTAAAACAATGAAAAAAAGAAACTAACTCGCGCCTTACTTTATTTATCTTACGAGATATGAACTAATAAATAAAATAATTTTTAAAAACTCCTCACGCTATCTACGCCTATGAAGAAAGGAATTTTACTGTAAAATTGAAGTTATTGCGTCGCAATTCAACGACAAAAAATATATGTGCGTTTAACCGAATGAATAGTACTAACACACCAAACATTACGTTTCTGAGGATGTAGAAGAGCTTCAACATAATTATTGGCTTTATTATTATTGAAATTGGAATTATTGGGCTTAGTATCACTCGGCATTCTCATGTTTTGTGAGTTAACGAACCCATTAACATGAAACCTTACTTTGTCTGAAAAGAAAATTTTGTCTAGGAGTCCGTCATTAAAATTATTTGAAAACCAATCCCAAAATACTACTCGTCGTGGATTTCTTACAAACAAGATATAGGTACGATATGTGAATAACTTGCTTTCATTTTAAACTGTATGACAAGAACCAACTGACAGCCCAGCTGTCATTATTTGTCTAACATTATTAATCACTTCTTCTGTCCGAACTTTTGGTCACCCACTACCTTCTTGTCGTTCTACACTCTCCATTTATGGAAAAACTAGAACGACTCTGGCACGAGTACTTCCATTGTCCATCGATGTTTGACCATTTTGACCAAAATTCGATTCAAGCATGAATGCTTTGCATACATTATTAAATAGTGTTTTAAAATGTAAAAATGTACAATACTATTTCTAATATCGTATTATTTCAGTCGCCAAGGTGCGAACATGTGTTATGTTTTCGCTTTGTTGTATTTACTAACTTTTTTTGGTGAGAATTATAGTTATCATCATATTTGTTATTCTGGTGGTTTTATAACTATTACTTACTGTTTTGCAATAACATTATAATTTCTTTTTATAATAAGTCAATTTTTGGTTCAAATTTATTAGTTTTTGAAGTTTTTGAATACTTCTTTCTTTGATTTTCTTGCCGTAATTTTTTTTTTGCTGTCTACCTATATACAAGGGTAATGTAAATAATACTTATTTTTGTAAGTGACTTATTATATATTTAATCCTTCCTCTGTTTGTTGCCTGCTTGTCGTCTAACCGTTGCCTGTTTCTTGTTTGTCTGCGCGTTAGTCACCACGACGGGCAGCGTCGTTGATGTGAAGTTGTGTCCTAGTTTTCTTTCTCCCTTGATTGATTCTCCTATATATAGTTCGGCATGTCTTCGAAATGTGTGCAATGTAATAACGGGCTAATACCTGATAAGGAAGTCACAAGTCACAACAAAGAAATTAATGAAGAAAAAAAATAAATTCAATAATAACTATCTCAAATAAAAGGAGTTGAGATTACATATTAACCAATCTATCGACAAGGACTACAAAAAGTTTGTTTTCTTCTCGCACCAATCGACGCCTGGAGATGTTCGGGCTTTCGGGAACTTTGTTGTTTCGCGAAGGAAAAAATCAAGTCTACCCAACGACTCAGTTATAATGGGATTGAATCTAAAAAACTTGAAGAAGTGTGTTATATGTTTGCAGATTTTTTTTGAAACAGTATATGTTAGCCATAATGATACAGCCACTAATTTTTCTAAACTTAATCTGTCTCATTTTACAAATTATTTTATTCTGAATAATGTAATCATTGACAGCGACATTGTGTTTTCTAAACTTTCCTCTCTGAAAGGTCGCTTCAGCCCTGGACCGGATGGTATTTCAGAATATTTCAAAATGTGGAGTTGTACTTTATCTCTTCCTTTACCAATTATTTACCAGTTCTTTATAAAATTAGGATGTTTTCCCGATCAGTGGAAATTTGCTCACATTTTTCCAGTTTTCAAGTCTGGTAACAAATCACTTATTAATAATTATAATTACCGTCCAATATCGTTACTATCAAATATTTCAAAAGTTTTTGAGCATATTGTATCAAGTTCTATCTATGACACCTTCCGTGAAGTAATTCATGTAAATCAACATGGTTTCTTATCTAGTCGTAGCACCCACACTTATTGCAATTTTGCTTCTATATTTAGTGACCACTGAAGCGAGGATTTCAAATGGATACCGTTTATGGGGATTTTTCTATTCGTTTGATCGTGTTGATCACAAGTTGTTGCTCCATAAACTTGGTCTTTATGGAATTGGTGATAGCTTCATTTTGTGGATTGCCTCTTACCTGTCTCATAGGACTCAGATAGTTAGGTTGTCATCGAAAACATACAGACACCTATGTCTATTTTTTCCGGTGTTCCTCAGGGTAGCCACTTTGCATCAATTCTCTTTCTGCTTTTTTATAAATTATTTATATAAATACTTCACTTGTTCCCACTTCTTGGCCTACGCAGATGATTTGAAAATATTTACATGTGTGGACTCTTGCAATGGTGGTAGAACGTTTCAGGATGATATTGATTTGCTAGTGACATGGTGTATGAGCAACAATATGTCTCTTAACCTTGGTAAATGCCATATTATCACTTTTTTAATGAAAAATAATACTTATATTTTTAATTACATGTTACAAGGTACTGCCCTGGAAAAAGTTGACCACGTTACCGACTTTGGTGTTATTTTTTATGGTAATTTATCATTTAATTTACATATAGATCATATTATAAATAAATCCTTGCAGTTATGCGGCTTCATTAAACGTGTATGCAGTGACTTCACAAACATCATCTATATTATACAAATTTATAAAGCCTTGGTTAGGTCTATACTCGAATATTGTTGTGTGGTGTGGTCGCCTTATCATGGGGTTCATATAGATCGAATTGAGCGAATTCAACGTAAAATATCTAACTTTATACTCTTTAAGTTAAAAATTAAAAAAACTTATATAATTATGCGGAAAGATTACAACTCGTATTGAATCGTTGGAGAATAGAAGACGTAAAGTATTTATTAAGCTTTGAATTTCAGCTGTTACACAATAACATAGACTGTTCTGCCCTTCTTTCTCTGTTGCTTTTCCATGTTCCACCGTTTCGTGCTCACTCGGGTGACACGTTTCATATTCGTTTCCATCGAACTAAATATGGTAAGCATAACTCCATGGACCGAGTTTTATTAGAACTCAATCTTTTAAATGGAGTCGATTTGCTATAATATTTCAAACCACGCTCTTTCTGCAATTACTAAAAAATTTGCGATTTCCTTGATTCCTCTTTTTTTTCCTGTTGTAATTGTAGTTGTTACAGTGGAATCGTTTTAAGTTTTGGATTTTGGGTTTCTCCACATTTGTAACTATAATTTACAAACTTGTGCATGTTTTATTTTAGATTATGAAATTGTACTATTTGGATAAATAAATATCAGATCCTGACAATTTTTCACAGTCAACATTTGACATTTAAAATTTAATATAAGTTAATAGATTTAAGTTAAAACATACAAATTTTTTGTCCAAAACCTACTTGACGCCGAATTTTTCTAAACGCCCGTTATTATAATAAAAAGTTGAGAAAAACTTAAGAATATGGTAATCGCTCCGATTCACGTTAAAAATTCACGTTAATGGGAGTTGAGAGGTCGCCAATTACGAATATGAAAAATTTAGGCACCGAAACCACGCACTTCCAATATATTTTGCATTTTTTGTAAACTAACCTTAAATTAAAGTTCGTGTATTTATGCATTGATTTTGGTTCATTTTTCTTGAAAAAAAATATTTTTAAATTTAATTGAATCGGCCGATACTGGAAATCCATTATATGTAAATGGATTTAAGTAAAACACTTATACTAATTTCCAGTATATATTACACTTTATTATATATATTAATAAATAGATGACATGTCTCGCTACGATGTAGCTTCTTCAGATCTTATATTACTACTGAACACGCTCTTCACAAATGTATGGCTTTTTTCTAAACTATTTCAATGGGTTGCACTTGTCTACATTAGAATCGTCTCTTACCGATATATCGTCTAAAGTTATTGTTATCTTGATATTTAATGAAACCAGTTTAAAAGTGGGGAATTATTAAGGTCTAAATGGTCATTTAACAATATATCTGCATATTTAAGTTTATTTATTTCTAAGGATTCCAGTATATTTAACTTTAATCCTTTTTGTTGTGACTGTAAAATTTCGAAATCTTTATTGAAACTATGATTATTTTCCAACAAGTGAAGTGCATAATTGGAATCTGTCTTTTTGTTAATAAAACTTTTAAAATGTTCCTGTATTCTTTTCTCAAAGCTCCTACCAGTTTGGCCTATGTATGTTTTAGGGCACTCTTTACATGTTAGTTTGTATACTCCGGATTTATTACTTTTGCTTGTCTTGGATTTATTATTTTTTATGAATTTCCCTAAAGAATTATTAGTTTTATAAGCTACATTTATATCTGTTTTTCGTAAAATTTTTCCTATTTTTTCAGTTATTGGTCCTATGTATGTTAATAATTTATAATTGCTTGGTTTATCTTTTATTATATAGGAAATGTAGGAAAGCAATAGAAAATGTGTACCCAATAATAAAAGATAAACCAAGCAATTATAAATTATTAACATACATAGGACCGATAAGTGAAAAAATAGGAAGAATTTTACGAAAAACAGATATAAATGTAGCTTATAAAACTAATAATTCTTTAGGGAAATTCATAAAAAAAAAAAAAAAAAAAAAATAATAATAATAATAATAATAATAAATCCAAGACAAGCAAAAGTAATAAATCCGGAGTATACAAACTAACATGTAAAGAGTGCCCTAAAACATACATAGGCCAAACTGGTAGGAGCTTTGAGAAAAGAATACAGGAACATTTTAAAAGTTTTATTAACAAAAAGACAGATTCCAATTATGCACTTCATTTGTTGGAAAATAATCACAGTTTCAATAAAGACTTCTAAATTTTACAGTCACAACAAAAAGGATTAAAGTTAAATTTACTGGAATCCTTAGAAATAAATTAACTTAAATATGCAGATATATTGTTAAATGACCAATTAGACCTTAATAATTCCCCACTTTTAAACTGGTTTCATTAAATATTAAGATAACAATAACTTTAGACGATATATCGGTAAGAGACGATTCTAATGTAGACAAGTGCAACCTATTGAAATAGTTTAGAAAAAAGCCATACATTTGTGAAGAGCGTGTTCAGTAGTAATATAAGATCTGAAGAAGCTACATCGTAGCGAAACATGTCATCTATTTATTAATATATATAATAAAGTGTAATATATACTGGAAATTAGTATAAGTGTTTTAATTTAAAAAAAGGTATATAACCCCTTACCACAATTATTAGTCGTATCCTAAATACGTATTTCGACAACTAAGTTGTCATCATCAGTAGGTAAAAAACTACTAATTAAAGTCACACGGGGCACAATAAAGTAAGATAAACGCTTCCGCACAACTACTATACACTGCAACCCTGTAAAGACTAAATTTACCATGCACATCTCAAACTACGAGACAAAACACTTGTCTATTAGAAAAGGTTTTTAAAAACATGTGTTAAAATATCGAACAAAGGGACGGCAAAAATTCTTCTCTAAAGAAGGCGCCTACTAAAAACGATTTTAAAGCTACGGTGACCTACTAATAAACTAAATGAAACACCTTATATTTCCACAAAACACTAGTATATATAACTGTATGAGCATTTTTTTCTTGTGCAATGTACAAATTAATAGTTATTATTTAAACGTGTTATTTCCAGTACTCAGGTAGTGACAAAATCTATATTGGGTAGGAGTGTAAAAAAAATTTTCCATTAACAAATGGTTAAAAAGTCGTATATATATATTAAAGGCCGAACTCTCGTTGCAAATTCTGAGAAAGACAAAATTAAGACGGGGTGTTACATGTGAAAAACCAGACATCCGGCTTAATATAATACAACAAGCCGGATGTCTGGTTTTTCACATGTAACACCCCGTCTTAATTTTGTCTTTCTCAGAATTTGCAACGAGAGTTCGGCCTTTAATATATATATACGACTTTTTAACCATTTGTTAATGGAAAATTTTTTTTACACTCCTACCCAATATAGATTTTGTCACTACCTGAGTACTGGAAATAACACGTTTAAATAATAACTATTAATTTGTACATTGCACAAGAAAAAAATGCTCATACAGTTATATATACTAGTGTTTTGTGGAAATATAAGGTGTTTCATTTAGTTTATTAGTAGGTCACCGTAACTTTAAAATCGTTTTTAGTAGGCGCCTTCTTTAGAGAAGAATTTTTGCCGTCCCTTTGTTCGATATTTTAACACATATTTTTAAAAACCTTTTCTAATAGACAAGTGTTTTGTCTCGTAGTTTGAGATGTGCATGGTAAATTTAGTCTTTACAGGGTTGCAGTGTATAGTAGTTGTGCGGAAGCGTTTATCTTACTTTATTGTGCCCCGTGTGACTTTAATTAGTAGTTTTTTACCTACTGATGATGACAACTTAGTTGTCGAAATACGTATTTAGGATACGACTAATAATTGTGGTAAGGGGTTATATACCTTTTTAAAATTATTATTTAACCACAGTCTCCATTGAAAGAATAAGTGTTTTACTTAAATCCCATTTACAAAAAAATATTTCTTATGCTATTCGTAAACACTAAGGAATCGCATTTTTTAATTGGTATCTACCAAAAGAAATCGTGTAATCGTTGAATACAGTTGTGCATTGTTATAATTCAATTGTAAAATAAATCTTTTAAATACGATATCCGGACAAGTTCCACTCATTCAGAGCAATTTTCCAGAATACTATTTGTCCGAACGAAGCATACCTACTTTTAAATATCCGACATTAAAAAGAAAGAAAATCCTAATAAAATATCATAATCTTGAAAGTTGAAAGTGAAAGTTTTATTTTTAGAAAAAGTATAGATATCTATTATCATTCCTATTTTCAGGTCCGTCAGTATCAGCAGCAGATGGTTTGCCCCCGCAATATTCAGTGGAAACTTTAGTAATGGCAGTAGTCGCTGGAGCAGTATCTGCACTAGTCGTTGGATTTATAGCTGGTTATCTTTGCGGAAGAAAGTGTCATAAGGACGAAGATGATAATTTACCCTATCCTGATACAGAGTACGAGTATTTTGAGCAACGGCAAAATATGAATAGGTATTACTCTTACATAATTATACACATTCAGCAGACAGTATAAATTTGCGTGTTCTTGAATTATTTTATTGTCTTTAGAAAACAAATTATTTTATGATTCGAATATCTATAATTACTTCCTCATGTTTCATTCATTTCTTCGTATCATAATGTAAGTAATAATACGTAATCATTTAGCCTATCTCATACAATTTTCTTTCGTTTGAGAGCGAATACATGCTTTATTCGCTCGCTCTTGATGAATTCTATAATGATTTAAATAAAAAACGTAATTTATATTACGAATTTCAAATTATTTATGCATCATTTGTCCTGAAAATAATTGAAATAGCTCTATTTTATCAAAATTAATGGTTCCATTGTTCAATAGAAACACGCTTAAACCTGCAACCTCGCAACAGAATTCAGCTGTTGATGTTTATTGTTTACATAGTAATGTATAATTAAATGTTACATGCCTGCCAAAATACTTACTATTTACTTCTTTCAAAATGATATGCTTAAGTTGAAAAATAGCATAAAATAAAAGATCCGTCTAATAATCCGTTCGTAATATGTGTGAAAAACATCAATCAATAAAAATTTATACGAGAATTAGAAGAAAATCCACTAAAAATTTATTGAGTCCAGAATATGCGGATGTTACAGCATCAGATAAAAATGTCAGACCGTTGAAAATTGTTTTACGTGCAAACATGCGCATTAAACTTGAAGAACTTCTCAAATTTTGTACATCGGTAGTCATTATTAGTGTACTCATTATTCATAATCTTGGCTATCATAAAGTTAGTGGATTCCTAACTGCTTGCTTACAGATTATCAGAAAAAATTACGTTCGGCAACACTTGATACTCTATCAATAACAAGGTAACGCCTTTTTAAATAAAAAAATATTGTATATCTTGAATCTTCGTGTTATCGAACCTGAAATCAAAAACCACGCGGTGGTGTATGCAGAATCTTCAAAGGTGAAAAATTTCACCTTTGACTTTCAACAGCAAAAGTTATGGTGACCGAATCTTTTTATTGTCGAGATGTACTGCTTGCGGAATTTAAATAACCTATTCTCAACATCAACCCTGAAAAATAAGCACACCTTATTTTTTTACGTGCCAACATCAACAATACATATTCCAGGAGCCTCCACAAGGTATTATTTTTCTGCATGATGATTCTCGTCTCCCATTAAAGCCAACAGAGAAGTTTTACAATCTCAGCTTTCCAAAATTTCCAAATTTCGGTGTTTAACCTACATATCTAAAAATAAATATACTTCGCAAACGAGATAACCGGCCCGGACTAATAACGGAAGCTGCCGTTTTGATGCATCAAATGTCATTAGTGTAAAAAGTTAATTACGAGGGATGTCTTTCAGTGTTGCATATAGTCATAAAAACAAACAGTGGATCGACTCAAAGTGCTTTATTGCTATGCAAAATATTTTCCACAAAAATTGATACACTTTTGCATTCGTTCAAATCAATTGTTAAAGCAGTTATTCTAGTCTTCAGTTGGGACAGTCAAAATTGCCATTTTGAAGGCATCTACTCTTTCCGGCGACTGAAATCGTCGACCACGCATTTCATTATTGATCTTTGGGAACGCAAATTAATCGTTAGGACTTAGGTCGGGACTATACGAAGGATGACCTAATAATTCGCTATTTTGCTGCTCGAAAAACTAAATTGTCTTTCGAGCTGTGTGCGAACTCGCATTGTCATAATGCACAATAACTCGCCGTTGTGGGTTTCTTTCACGAAGCACGGCAAACGGTAGTATACCAATTCGCATTAATCGTTCTTCGATCTTGCAAAGGAATTATAGCTACATGATTTGATTTGGAGACAAATGTCGAGACCTTTTTTTTCGACACTCTTCACGAACGGATAACTTTTATCGGATTCTCTTCGTCTTGAAACACAGCGGACTGACGTTAATTTTTGAGTTCATAGGAATAAATCCATGATTCATCGCCACTCACGATCCTATTGGCGTTTTTTGAGTTTCTGTTATTGAACCGGCTCAGAGGTTTTTGTCACCAATTAACGCAAGCCGACTTTTGCTCTTCGGTTAAAAAATGCAGAATCCAGCGGTCAACTGATTTTCTCACACCCAGTTCTCATCATGTAGGATCGTTTGGATTGAAGTCTTTGAAATATTCATGAATGTTTCTGGACTCAATTCCATTTTTCGTCAACTTATAAATTTTAAAAATTCACTATGACTCGTATCTTAATGAAACTTTAGATTTAGGTTAACAAAAGAGTGAGATTAATTCTGACACTCTATGTTTTGTTATTGACGTTCTCTATAAGGCTATATGCAAAACTGAAAAGACACCCCTCGTACAAAGATTGCAAACGAAAGCTGCAATTAAAATATTAAATATAATATTGTTTTGTATCTATGTCAAACGAATTACCTACTGAATTATTAATAATACGAGGGCGTATTTTTATGTTATCTACCTAGCCATGAAACAAAAGAGTAACGATGTCAAACAAATTATTGAAAAATTGCTGTCACTGTTAGAAGTACATGTGCTAAGTTGTATTTAGTTTGTGCTGTTTATGGAGATTTGAGACGGTCTATTTCTCGATAAAATGAGTGAAACTAAGGTTGAACATCGCAGCGTAATAAAGTTCCTGACAAAAGAAGGCAATGGTCCAAAAGCAATTCATGAAAGAATGGTTGCTGTGTATGGGGAAGATACACCATCTTATTTCCAAGTAAAATATTGGTCTAAACTCTTTCGATGGGGCCGAGAGTCAATCAATGATGACCCAAAGTCCGGACGACCCATTGAAGCTCGAACTGAAGACATTGTGCGAAATGTCGAAAATTTGGTACTGAAAGATCGGCGTGTAAAGATCTCTGTCGTTGCCAATGAAGTCTGTGTATCCGAAACAAGTGTCCTCAAAATTTTGCATGACGATTTGGGTATGAAGAAGGTGTCTGGACGGTGGATACCCAGATTGCTTACACCTGAACAAAAACTGTACACAAAAGAAGTTTCTCAAGAAAATTTGTCAAATTGGAGAGGGACAAAACATTTTTATCTCGAATTATCACCGAGGATGAGACTTGGGTATATTACTGGGACCCTCCTACTAAACAAGAATCCATGCAGTGGGTTCATAAAGGCTCTCCACCTCCAAAAAAGGCCAAGACACAATTTTCTGGGAAAAAACTGATGGCAACTGTTTTCTGGGATGCTGAAGGAGTCTTGCTTATTGAATATATGCCGAGAGGGTCTACCATAAATGGAGAGGCCTACGGAAACACAATTAAAAATTTAAAAACTGCTCTGGAGGAAAAACGCCCGCATTCTTATATCCACAAAAAAACTTGTTGCTGCACGACAATTGTCGGGTTCATAGGGCAAACAAAGTTCAGCAGATAATCAATGACTGAGATAGAGTTAAGGCATCCACCTTATAGCCCCGACCTAGCTCCGCCAGACTTCTTCTTATTCAAAAATTTAAAAAAGCATCTCAGGGGAAAGCGTTTTGCTTCTGATGAAGAACTCAAAGAAGCTATTGAAAAATATTTGGCGGGGTTACCGAAGCAATTTTTTTCTGAGGGTTTGGGGCAACTGGAAAAAAGATGGAATAAGTGTATTAGTTTTGAAGGGAGTTATGCAGAAAAATAATTTTTTTTTGTTCTCTTATGTACTTTTTTTCATGGCTAGGTAGATAACATAAAAATACGCCCTCGTAATAATAATGTAATTCAAGTCAATAGATGAGGTATATTTTCCATTTGTCATTAATTGCCACATCAAAGAGTTTATAATTTAAAATACATTTCAATCATGAAGAAATGGTATAAGTTTCCAGTGCAGTCGTGATATATACAATCATTTAACAAAAACTGTCAGTAGGTACCTACACATACAATCACTAGAACAGGATAATGTGGCAAAAATTTGGTAGAAGACGACACTTGCAAAATTTTCGTTGAAACTATATCGTTATGTACATATTTAAAACAATACAGAAATCACTGTAAATCCATGTTAGAAACGAATACAGATTCTTGTAGTCATTTTGTAGTAAACAAATGCCAAATTGTCTTTAATTAATAGTTAACTAAATTAAACTAATTGCTTTCTTCTGATTATTATTTTATTGGTATATCAATTATATTGCCATAATATATACAATTTCATTTCAAATTTCGAAAATTATATAGGGTGAAGCTTCTGAAAATATAAAATAATTCGAATATTTTTAATATCTACACAAAACTAGACATGAATAAGGTTAATATAAAACGAAACTGTATAATTCTTTTTCCTCGTCTGGAAAAATAAATCTATCCTAACCAGGCAAACGAATGTCAACTAAAAACTGTAACTTATATTAAAGCTGAAAAAAATTATTTAATAGACGTTTCTGTTGATTTTGTGGTTCAACAGTAGTTCGCTGAAAAGGAGAGAAAAATAATAGTAAACCAATACACGAAAAACATGCTGCCGGATCCATTTGCAGCAGCACAGAAGCGGGCTACGAAAAATAGACCCCTTAAAACTATGTAATAGATATAAACATTATCAAACCATACGATACAATAATTCTAGAAAAAAAACATCATGAACTAAACCAAACTAACCAGCGGATATTATGATGAGTCAATCAAAACTACAAAACATATATAAATGACATTTTATGCATCAAAATGGCGGCCAATTTTTTCGCAATATATATTATCCTCGTAGGTATAGTATTTTTACGATAAGAGCTGAGTCACGTCATCAATGTGCACCAGACAACGTTGACAAATCTATTGTTTACATCTTGCAAATCATTGTCATTTGGTTTATAGGTTATAGTACATTTAAAAATTTCAAAAATCTTCTTTTTTACAGATAACATTTAGACTATACCTTAAACTCTTTAGAATGTTAATATAGTATATTTATCATCTTGAAAAACTCAGGTTTCATCAAGAAAAACAAACTGTAATGTATTTCCATTTTTAAAACGCATATATTGTTGCAAAAACGCTATTCTTTTCAAAGCAATATGAGGCAATTCCATTAATTCTCGTTTAGGGTCGTCTTTCTTAAAATGGAAACCAATATTTTTCACAAAGAAGCAGTGAATATTTCTCGTTCTCGAACAACACTATTCAATGTACCCAAAGTAATATGTTGTTCTGCGATTGTTAAAGAGTAGGTAATATTTTTATAAGTTTTATAGAATCACGTGAATATTAACAATCGGTTTATTCTTAAAACGAGAAAAATAAAATGAGCAATAGTAATATGAAACGGTGACTTATTGGCAAGCGGATAGGTAACACTGAAAATACAAATTTTATAAAATGTCGGAGAAATTATATGTATGTACTACGTTAGTAAATTGAATTTCTTAGGTTTTTTTACTTGATATTACTGGTCATGACGTGACTGATCTCTTATCGTAAAAATACTATATGAGATTTAACCCATTAAAGCAATCGCTAAAAGGACAGCGGTTCAATTCAGGCAATGAAGTATCTGTTAGAAAGTGATTCCCCCAAAAAAAACGCAGGAATTTTACCAGCAGGTAATCTTTGCAGCAGTGAAACTCGTATCTTTGGAGATTTCGTTTTTAATTTCATTTACAGTCTCTAAACGTGTTTCTATTGAACAGATATCAATTTAATTCTAATAACCTCAGAATTTATTTGTATTAGTAAACTAGAAGTATCCTTTAAAATCGAAAATCGTTTGAATTTCGACAACGTTGGGCGGTTTTTGCTTCTTTTACTTTTAAATGCATAGAATCTGCTATTTTGAAATAAATCATAGAATGTATCTTCATCGACTCGTTTCCCACTTCTTTATTATTATTCACCATCCTATACGCTGTTTCATCATTCATGATTACCCAGGAAATACCTATACATCCTTACCAACTAAATATTTGCCTTTGCAAAATATTAAAACTTAAATTTTTAACAAACGTGACACATTTACATACATATACACTTCGTTTCAACTTATTATTTAAATATGAGTTCTTAATATGTTAAAATACATAAGTTACGAAATATAAAATGAATCCATTATAAATGTATATAAATTGTAAATAGATGCAAACTATGAATAAATACCTAATATTTTGAATCTTATTTTGTAAACAAAAAAATTAATTATTTTATGTTTCATAACTGTATTTATACATAATAATTGGTAATGTCAAAAATAATCCAATATTAATAAAGTACCTCGCATAAACTATTTGAAATGACATACAGTAGAATCTCACAAATTCGAACCGTCACAAATTCGAATCCTCCAGAAATTAGAACCGGCCATTTCAATGTATTGGACGCTCTGAAATTAGAACCTGTGGTTCTAATTTCTGGAAGTGTTTTTTTTTTGGTTTTTATTTCCACTAGAAAATATTTTTTTTTTCTATGATTTTGAACTAAATAGGCGAAAAATCAAATTAAACGCTCTAAAATTAGAACAGGGGGTTCTAATTTCTGGAAGTTTTTTTTATTTTTTTTTGTATTTTCACTACAAATTTTTTTTTTTCGCTCATTAAAGTAAAAATAAAACGGGGAATCACCGAGTTATTCGTGGTGTGTACAATTCGATCATATGCGTGTGAAATTTGGGTCAGTTGATGACTGAAGGTCAAAGTGAAGTGTTCATACGTGTGAAAGTTAAAAAAAATGCCAAACAAACGGTAAAAAAAACCTTATCTTTGGATACTATGGTTAAAATATTAAAAAGACTTAATGAAGGCGTGAGTGGAAATCGTTTATCTCAAGATTTTAATGTGACAAAATCTTCCATCAGCTACATAAAATCAAAAAAACAAGAAATAATGGATGCAGTTACCAGCACCTATCAGGAAGCAAAAAAAAAATCTTTACATAAGGCAGAATATGAGGAAATGGAAAAGTGCCTTTATAAATGGTTTTTAAATCAACGTGAAAAGAAGAACACAGTGACAGGACCCGTATTAAAAGCAAAAGCTAAGTCAATTTTTAGTGAAGTGTACCCCGATAAAGATGAAAACGCATTTACTGCAAGTGATGGATGGTTTTCCAAATTTAAAACCCGTCATGGAATACGGTTTTTAAAAATTGGTGGTGAAATACTTTCGAGTGATGTTGGTGAGGTCACTCCATTTCTACACAGATTTCGTGCAAAAGTCGCGGAAATGGGGTTATTGGAAACACAAATCTATAATGCTGATGAAAGCGGATTATTTTTCCGTTGCCTTCCAGATAAAACATTTGTCGCTGCTTGTGGAAAAAGTGCCCAAGGATTTAAAATTCAAAAAGAACGCGTTTCAATTTTACTAGGCGCAAATTCTGATGGCTCACACAAATTAAAACCATTGGTTATTGGAAAAGCTAAAAAGCCAAGAAGCTTCAGAGGATTTGATAACCCACTTCATTATGACTTTTCGAAAAATGCGTGGATGACTTCCCGGATTTTTCATGATTGGTTTCACAAGATATTTATCAAAGAAGTATGTTTAACCAATGCATATTTTAAGTTCCATATTTTTTAATTTTTTTTTTTTTTGTTCTACAGGTCATCCGATTTTCTGAAGACAATAATTTGGCCCCAAAAGCTCTTCTGCTTGTAGATAACTGTTCCGCTCATGCACCAATTGATAAACTTCAAAGTGAGGATGGTAATATAATTGCATATTTCTTGCCGCCAAATGTAACAGCAGCTGTGCAGCCAATGGATCAAAATCCTATTGAAATGACAAAACTTATTTACAGAAGTAAGTTGCTATCTCAATTAATTGGTGATAGTGGTGATATTGATAAGCTTTTGAAACGGCATTCAATCCGAGATGCAATAATATTGTTGAAACAAGCATGGGATGAGGTACAACAGACAGTGTTAAAAAATTCTTGGTCCAAATTATTAAATTGGGACTCAGGCGATTACGACAGCGATGATGATTTGCCACTAGCACAATTGGCTCAACGAAATCAGGATTGCAATGAAGTTCTTCAAATAAATCTTGATCTTTTGAATGAAATTATGCTAAACAATTCCGTAAATGTAAATGAAATCGAGGAATGGAATGAAGATGTGTTTACTGACGGATCTGACGCAGAGAATAGCGATGAGGAGGCTTCAGATAGCAGCGACGTCGATATTATCGACATAACGCCAGCTATTCCTCATTTAAAAGTCCTTGAAGGCATCAATAATGTTATAAAATGGTGCAAAACCAGTGATATATTTTCCAGTAAACACATGTCTAACCTTTTGGACGTCCGTAACGATATCGTTGTATCCAGTTTAAATAAATAAAAAAAACAAACAAGTATTACTGATTTTATGTTAAAAACCAATTAAATACCTAATCATTATGAAACAGACATGTAAATAAATTTACATATCTGTAACTGTATACTTGGACAATACCTCGTATTTTCGGTATTTACTTCTGCTTAAGACATATGTTTCTGCCATTTATAGGCGTCGTCAGCTAAGCTAATGAAGCAATGTATACAAATGATACAAATCTTTATAAATCTGTATCTGTATGAATCTGTATCATAATGAAACAAAAGCTTTACACGTGCATATAACGTATAGACATATTTAAAACATTTTTGTATAAATACCTAATAATTAAAAAACTTTTTAAACGTTTTTCTATGAATTTAATATGTTCAATTAATTAAATGTTAATAAATAAAAACTGTTTTGTGTTAAAATAAAGCTTACATAGCTAGTTTTATTATAATTTTAACATTTTCTGTAAAAAAAAAATGTCCAGAAATTCGAACTTTTCAGAAATTCGAACTGCCCGGTGCACAAAGTGGTTCTAATTTGTGAGATTCTACTGTATAAGAAAAATATCACATTTAAGAAAACACTTTTTATATACTTTGAACATCCTCAAGTGCGGTCTCCATCACTTTCATTTAAAATTAAAAATTAATTATAAAGTCCTGATGAATATTCACATTTTCTAAATATACAGCTTCTATTTCTATTGTATGTCTAATGCAGTTTTTCCATTTTTCTGGCGTTATGTTAGCGATCGCTTATCGAATACGATTGATCTTAAAGCTACTTCGCTAAATTTGGGGCGACCGTTAGTGCGGCGAACAAATTCTTTCAATAACTCGATCGTATTAAATATACGGTAATATAACGGCCAAAGAGTGTATCCTATTGTGGCCATACTATCTACAGCATATTCCTTTTGGAAGTCTTTGTTTTAAAGACTTCTAAAAATTGACCCTGACAATGTAGCTATCTTCATAATATTTTTTTTTTGTAAGAACTCCGATATTTCACCTATCGTGAATGGTGAACCAATTTAAGCATTGTCCATGACAATGACATTTCTTTTGAGTAATACTGGTAACACATTTTTCTGCAACCACCCTTCAAATAATTGTGCTGTCATATCATCGTGATAGTGAAGATTACAGTGTTTTGCCGAAAGTAACACTTCGCCGACCCAACCGCTTTCCGAAGCAGCGTGTAAAATAATAATTCTTTTTCCATTGAAAGGGCGTACATCTAATAAGCATGCCTGTGAGTTATCAATTCAACCTTTTTTTATAGTATCGTGTCATATAGCTTCATGTCTTCGCGTAATCCTAGGAAATCATTTAGCTTTAATGTTCACCATATTTTTGTTCTAGAGATTTCTATTTCGGTATATTCTTTAATCTTTTTGAAAGCAATTTAATATCGCAACTTCACCTTGCTTGTACAAGTGTCGGCCGGGAAGGTATACTACCTTGTTAGAACATAACTTTTGGTTAAATGAAAGAAAATGGATCTAATATTGATAAATGATTTATTAAATGTTAGCAATTATGTATGGGATACAATGTCAGATAAATGTCCGGCTCTTTACAAATACAGGCTCTTTTGAGAACATTTTTCATTACATTTAGACACATTTCAACCGTTATTTCATTAATTTCATCACAAATATTTGAGTTGGTCAAGGGTTTCTGGTTTGTTTGCATAAACCTTGATCTTCAGACATCTCCACAAAAAAAAGTCCCGCGCAATCAAATCCGGCGACCGTAGAGGCCATTCAACATCACCATGTTTTGAGATAACTCGCAGAGGTCTCGCAGTATTTCCATTGTAATTCTGACTGTATGCGATGTGGCACCATCTTGCTGGAACCACATGTTAATTAAGCCAAAAGAATGCAATTCTGGTGTGAAAAAGTTTTCAATCAAGTCACAATATCGTTCGCCAGTGAAAGTTACCGTTAAGCCGTTTTCATTTTCGAAAAAGTAAGGTCCAACGATTCCTCTTGGCCAAACTACACACCAGACTGTCACCTTTAATGGACGTAAAGGTGATGAATAATTTGTGGGTTTTTACATATACATTCAAATGAAAATGCGCCTCGTCACTTACTATGAGTTTTCCATGAAAATCATGGTTGTCAAAAGCGACCTGTAACATCCTATTGACGTATGTACGCGGCGTAAATAGTCTTATGGAAGAAGCTGTTGTGTTAATTGAATCTTAAATGGAAACAATTCCATATCCTTGTGCATTGTGGCCAAAGTTGTTCTTCATAAACCAAGTTCCTGAACGCGGTGTCGAATTGGGGTTGATGGATTATTTTTAACTCTTTCTTGAACAATAGCAATGTTCTCAGGCAATATTGCAGTACGTTGTGGTCCACGCTTGGACCTATCAGCTACAGACCCTCTTTCTTTGAAATCATTCACTACACGATAAATACCTAGTGCGTTTTGTTGGTACGTTATTTCTCCCAAAAAGTTCACGTAACATGGTTACAGATGATTGATTCACATAAAATGTTTTAACAGTTAAAACACGTTGGTTTATCGAATATTCATCCATAATTAATTTGGCACGTCTTTACTCCACGACTGCCATATATGAACTGCAAAACTAATATTTACCAAAATGGCAGCATAACAATGTAGTATACCTTCCCGACGGACACCTGTTACATACTATATACTGTTCGTCGAATAATATCAACGTCTCAACTTGGTACTCTCCTTATAGATCCTTTATCACTTCTATGTAATTCTTCTTCCCGTAATACCAAACTTCACAATATCATAAACTGTGCTATAGAAGACAGCAGTTAACTTCGACGTTCTTTCTATAATGGCCTTTTTTGTAACTTCTGCATTTTCTTCTTGTAAATTATTATATACATTTAACAGTATTTGCTTTACTTCAACTGCCAGATGAATCTTTTTAGCGTCACTATTTATATTGTCCGTCACCGAGTCACAGTTATTGTTATTTATTTCATATTACCTTCCCTGTCTTCATCTCAAGGTCTGCACATTTTCATATAATAAAATATATGCTTTTTCACTTTACAATTTATATTTTGCTACTAACGAAAATTTAGATGGAGTGTATTACTTAAATGTAAGGAATGTTAAGCTGTAATGCCGTTTTAACTATACGATGTTAAGTAATGACTGTTAAATTTAATTCCCAGAACTAATATAAATAAGCAAATCACGTTCTCTTACTTAGGCGCAATTTATTTAATAACACTCTAGCTATTAAAGTAAAGAATAGCTAACATGTTAAATGTGTTTCCGTTGCATTAAGCCTTCGTCGCAGAGGATGCTATAAAAGTACTTACGAGGGAAGATCAGTAAGTACCCGTGTTTGAAGACAGGGAGGGAAGTTGGCATTACCGTCGTGTACTACCATCTGTCAGACAACACCATAATAAATTTCAGACTGATTCATAGGTTAATTTTTATTTGGCAGCCAGTTGTATCACACGTGTTTCGTGTTTCTCGATAAAATGGAAAAAGAGCAATATCGATCCGTAATTCGCTTTTTATTTTTGGATGGAAAAACATGCGAAGAAATAAAAGCGAAGTTGGATGCTGTCTATGGGGACCCTTCACCATCTATGACAACCGTAAGATATTGGTTCAACGAATTTAAACGTGGTCGTACATCTGTTTTTGATGAGGAGCGCCCAGGCCGCCCGGCAGACGTGGTTACCGAGGAAATCGTTGAAAAGGTCCACGACATGATTCTCGCTGATCGCCGAACGAAAGTGCGCGAAGTAGCAGAGGCCGTAGGCGTGTCGTACGGAACGGCAATTAATATTTTACATGATAAGTTATCGGTGAGAAAGGTGTCGGCCCGATGGGTGCCGCGATTGCTTACGGTGGACAACAAGCGGATACGGTTGTCAATGTCGAAGCAGTGTTTGGACCTCTTTAAGAGAAATTCGCAGGAGTTTTTGCGTCGAGTCGTCACCGTTGATGAAACCTGGATCCATTATTATACGCCAGAGTCCAAGCGACAGTCAAAACAATGGATTTTTCGGGGTGAATCTGCTCCGAAGAAGGCAAAGACGGTCCCATCGGCCGGAAAGGTCATGGCCCCGATTTTTTTGGGATTCCAACGGAATAATCCTCATGGACTTTTTGCAGAAAGGAAGAACGGTCACGGGGCAGTACTACAGTGAATTATTGGACCGATTCGATATAAAATTAAAGGAGACACGGCCCCATTTGGCTAAGAAAAAAGTGCTGTTTCACCACGATAATGCACCAGCACATTCATCCAGAATTGTCGCGGCAAAGTTGCATGAACTGCACTACGAATTGCTGCCGCACCCACCGTACTCGCCTGACTTGGCTCCCTGCGACTTCTTTCTGTTCCCCAACATGAAAACGTGGCTCGGGGGAAAAAGATTCAGCTCAAACGAGGAGGTTATCGTCGATACAGAAGCGTATTTTGCAGAGTTTGACAAATCGTATTTTTGGAGGGGTTATAGAAATGGCAGAAACGTTGGGAAAAGTGTATTGTACTAAAAGGTGATTACGTTGAAAAATAAATAAAAAATTTGTGAAAAACTTGCGTCTTCTTTCCTAACACGGGTATTTATTGATCCACCCTCGTATATACCTGCTATTTAGTCAAATTAAAATATGTTGAAACGAACTAAACACAAACTTTAGTAGATAGAAGAAAATCTTCTATTTAATGATTATAAAAATTATTTTATTTGTACACGGTTTCGCATTTAAGGTATTTACTACAAAAATTAATCATATTCTTAAGAAACTATTCGTAAATCAAGTAATAGATACACATTTTATTGATCTTCAAAATAGTGGGTATGGTAGCCTACACTCAATATCTAAGAAATGAGTTATTTCGAAACACGTTTGCATATTAAATAACGTGATATATAATTTTAACATTATTATTTTGATTGTTCTCTATTACAGGATTCAAGCCGAACCGAAGCTGTTACCCCAAGAAGAAGTAACTTACGCGGAACCCGTGCTCGTACCTCAACCTCCACCTAAACTCCATTCGCCAAAAAACACTTTAAGAAAATTACCGCATCAAAACAACGCAGAGACCCTCTTCCAATTCCAAACTGACAATGCTTACAATGGCAGAGAATATCGGGGCAGAGATAATTTTGGAACACTCCGTTCTCATCAAGTAAGTTGTAAGTTGTAACATCAACATATACATTACATACATTAATATATAATTTCTATCATTTCTAACTGCATGCCAAATAAATTGCATGCTTAAATATTTTTACTCACGATCGGTTAGTAAACTGAACATTTCTAAGCTTCAAACCGGTTAGAAAACGCGAACATACCGAAATAAGCACTTTAGCGGTTATCTCATGTCATTTCACTATTTATGAACGGTCAGTGTCATTTAAATAAGTAAATCAAGTTATAATAAAACTATTCGCAAATTTTATTAAGTAAATAACAAGACAACATTTTAATACACAATTTATTCGCTTTTGGAATTAATATTAATCGTTACATTAGAATTTCCGTGACTGTTTACTGTTAGAGAAGGATCATGTTTGAAATCGTAGGATTTTTTTTTCCGATGTAGAAAAGGCAGTCGTAGCTGCTGCAGTTGAGGGTCCTTGATCATGCACATTAGATAACATATTATCAATATTTAATTGCCCTTTCAAAGAGTTCTCCAAGTATCCCTCGGCTACCCTACTTTATTTCCATCCTCCTAATTTTTTTAATTGAAGAATATCTCTTCCAACATTTGCTAATCTAATAAAGTTGCCAATGATCGTCTAAAGCAATATCCAGTGAAAGTGTCTATATTATCTAACTTTAGGTCTATTGCTATTTTCTTTGGAAAATTTCTAATAGAATTATGTCCAAACGCCTGATCAATAACCTTTCCAAGCCTAATGTGTATAAAATATCTTGCATTTTCGAAGATTATTATATTCCTTAATTATTTTGATCTATTCTAACTTAGTTATTACAAATGAACGGGAACAGTAAGTCTTCATATCAGGAATTACTATTACTACACGATTTTCTAAATTTCCACATCTCCAATTTTCATTTTTAGTAACTCGTCAGTTCTACAAACCCCAGAAATGCCAATTAGTAAAGCAACCTAAACAATAAATTACATTATTATTAGTATGCAATAAAAAAATCGCAATTTTACCTTTTGAGGGAGATATTCTATCGGTAGATTGTTTAAAAATTCATCAATGTTTTCTTGCGATAAAATACTTTATAGCCTTGTAACCAATATTCTGTCTTTTCAAAAATGCCAGCAGCATAATAAATCTACTAATATCAACATTATGTCTTAAGTTCAACATTGTTCGCAGCATTGAATATCTTGACCACAATGTAGAAGTAATACAAAAGTATTTTTAATAATATAAAATATTATTAAAAATCTGGTGTGAAGAACACAAATACAGGTTACTATTAATATTTTTGTTGAATGTGTCCGAACATATCCCTCCCCAGAGACGTAGATACGTATTTCGCCTTTCTACAGGTTCATCAGTACGCCCCTGCTGGAGAAAGGATATTCTCAGACACATTCACAAAAAAGAACCACATCGCTACATAACAGAAATTATCCAGACCGGGCGTAGAAGTAAATACAGCGCTGCCTGTTGTCAGACAGCCGAAGTTCACGTTCTCATTTTCAAACATATTTGTAACAGTAATTACTTTACAACAATAATTATTTGGTAATCTGTCAGAAAATTTCACTATTAATCGTTACGTTACCTAGCAACAGTACCTATCAAAAGCATTTGTCAAAATGCCATGAAATTTAATACTATTATATTTTTGAAATTTAGTAATTTAGTAGTTTATATAATAATTAATTACTAACCGGTCGTGAGTAAAATAGTATACAAACCTCGGCGGAAAGATTCATTCCCGTCTCGAGATTAAATTCACCTCGACGCTTCGGGTCTCGGTGAACTTTCTAATCTCTCGACGGTAATGAACTACTTTTCACCTCGGTATGTAATATACTATTGTAACATCATTAGCTGTGTGAATCATGACAATCATGAGTAACTCTAAACATAAAATTTATGCTACTAGATGTAATTTTGATAAATCTCTCTTTCAAAATAAAAGGATATCAGTAATTATTCGTAGAAAATAGAAATATTACGTAAGTCAGAAAAATCTATATTTAATTACTCATAAAATTAATATTTTTTGTTAGAAATAGATTCGTTAGTCACAAATTCATTCCTAAATTATGCCTAAAAATTACTATGGGTTTCTCTTAATTTTCCACTATATTGCAGACGTTAGATCGTCCACTAAGCTTAGATTTCTAAGCTTGCACTATTAAATTGAACTATTTACTTCAATTATGACAACCGAATATAGACAAAATTTTACATCAAGAAAACAAACTATATTAAATTAAACAGATTACACACAAAATCAGGTTTATCAGAATATATTTTTCCATTTTTTTTTTCTCAAAAAATTGTCTCTAGATAATAGTCTTCACGCGTTCATATACCTGCTGGTATATTTAGAATCAGAAATATTAGTTGATGAAACGACAGAAAGTTTAATTATTAATGTACCTATATAATGAGAGTGACAGTGATGACAACTTCAATTCCGAAGATTAATTTGTTTAATCTATTGTACTGTTAGTAATAAAGGAATAAAACATTTATAAATTAAATATTCTTTATACAAACAAATGGATTTGTGGTTTGCGATATTCTTAACTATCTGTTTGTACATTTAAATCTCATTTCATATGTAAATTGTTTAATTAATTATAACATCAAATTGCTTCCTCTGTAAATTTATACTGTTTTAAAAATATTCTTATATACCTGTTTATACATTACAATCTCATTACACAAAAAAAATGGGAAATCTAAAATTTGATCGTGTGCTATTAATTGTCAGCTCATGTCAGCTTTATTCGTGTCAAACGGTTGTCAAACGTTACTATTGGTTTTACTTTTAAGTATGTCAGAAGCCCGAATTTTAATCGAATTGAAAATTTGTGGGGCACATGGAAAAAACAATGCGCCGTAATAATTTTAGACAGACAGGAATTGATTAATGGCATAAACGAGTGTTGGCAACTGCACAATATTGTGAAGCTCTAATTAGATCTATGCCTAGACGGATTAATTTGGTGATAAAAAGTAATGGTAATGCAACAAAATACTAAAGTATTATACTTCTGTTAATAACTACCTAATAAAAAATATGACCTCTATTTTCTTGCCGCATATTATTTTACGACGTCTAATTAAATTATTTTTATTAATCTTTCGAATAGCAATGTCTGATAATTCTAAACTCTTTGAAAAAAGACATAATTAAACAGATTAAAAAACATAAAACACACATTTCTGTGTACGTCAATTTCCCATTTTTTTTTTGGTGGGAAGCGTAATATTATTTCGTTTGGTAATGCACGAATATGCATATATGTCATTATCATTATACATATGTTTAATTGTTTCTGTAACGCCTAACTAATTGATTTCACAATAAAGCTATACTGTTAAAAAAAAACAAGTTTGTATATATTTTAATCTAATAAATTATTAATTTATTAAGTGATAGATGTGTAGTTTATGGTATCTTGCAATTTTATGTAAAACCAAATACAAATCTCCGCACTACATCTTATTTGGCGCTTGCTATATGTTCATATAAACTACAGGTATGTATGTATGTAATCGATACAAATAGATGTACAGACATACATATTAGGCGTTTACTAAAATTGCACCGGTAGGTATTTACCGGATAATCAGCTGATTTACGGTAAATGGATCTGGCTAACCAATTTTCGAACGCTGTGGTGAAATTGAATAAAAGTTTCTAACCTATGAATAAAAACGGTTGCAAGCTAATTTGGATTTTGAGTGCCTGACGCGATTAAAATGTACCAAGAAACTGTTCTTGCTGTACTGACAGGGCTTCTAAATAGTGAATATGATGAGGTAACTGATTTTCTTACGACAAATTATCAGTTTTCACACAAAAAAAGAAGAGTTTCGATAAAAAATTATGTTACAAATGTTGTTTTACGATATTTCCATATTTTCTGTCAGTACGACGACCGAATAGAGGTATAAGAGGTTATGCTTATCTACCGAATGTATGAACCGACTATCAACTTCGATCCAAAAAATAGAAACCGGATGCATGCACCGCTAACACCGGTGTAATTTTCGAACAGTTCATTTTCAACCGGTAACAATTTTCGAACGCAAATCGTGAATACGGTATATACCGGTGCAATTTTTGTAAATACCTATTGCGATTAAGAGCCAAATATGGTTTGTAAACTTTTAAAGAAATAAATGAGCAAGAGAAATAGGAAACTACCTATACTGAACCACGAATACGGAGCCACGGATAACGAAAAATGGCAGTAAGAACAGAATCGCGAATTTATATGGGGCGCGAATAGCGGGGGTCCACTGTATAATACGCAATCTATGCAGACCCATGGTATACGTATGTTTACTATTGCCTCCCCACTTTGTTTCTCTAGACAACCCTCAGTACATGCCCTAAGTAGTTGGCTGCTCGACACTAGTATGATTATACGTATAGGTACGTCTTATATCAAAATTTTTAAACTCGAACAATCATCATTTAAAAATACAAAAAAATATTTTACGTAAATGTAATAACAGTTGTGTTCATAAATAAAAAATATCATATTCTCGGCTGTTGTTGCAGATACTTCTTGGTGAAACATTTTAACTTCATACAGTAAATAATAAAGAATTAAAACACTTGGCTTGTTTCACTATGAGATTTATTTAAATTCTCTAACATCTGTTTCGGCTGTTATGCCATTCTCAGATTTATAGATCTCTTTGAGAATGGCATAACAGCCGAAACAGATGTTAGAGAATTTAAATAAATCTCATAATGAAACAAGCCAAGTGTTTTAATTCTTTATTATTTACTGTATGAAAAAAAAACAAAAAAAAAAATATCAGTTTAATTAGAAAAATAAACTAGATTAATTTTCTAAAGATAAGCGAAATCTATCATTTCAAAGTAAAAAAATGAACTTTTTAAATCCGAATTATGTTTTATATTTCAAACTAAATAGCGAAAATTCTAAAATGAAACTAAAGTTACTTCAAAATAATGTATTAAATTATCAAATAATAGTCTACAACTGTAGTAAATAAACAGATTAATCTTTAAATATAATTGTAAAATAAAGAGTTACTTCTAAAACAACATATTAAGATAAGATATTCTAGATAACCACATATTAAAAAACAATCAAAATGAAACTATTTTAGAATGTAAATATGTACGTGTTTTTTAAAATAACTATCTTGAAATACAACAGAAATAACAATCCAAATAAAATTCGTAATGAATTTTAAAAAACAGTGAAGTATATATCCGCCAATAAAGTACAAACAAAAATCTAGCAGTGGTCTACCTAACTAGCAATAGCAACTGCTGACTGGACAAATATTGCAACAATATTTTAATGGGCAACTTGAGAGAATCGCCTTTGCATATTATAAAAGGAAAATCTAAAAGGAAACTATTTAAACTTAGAAACTAATATTGCTAGTGGCGAAGGGAGACATTATTTACGACAAAGCTTGTCACAGAGACCCTTTTTCACAACGTTTTTACACACGTTGGGAATGTCCTAAATACAAATACATGCAAACAATACGATATTACAGCGATACTGCAATGATATGCAATTTAACAATAGTGAAGCCAATGTAGATTATTTTCAAGTCACCCTAAACAATTACGAAAATTTTTAAATATTTAGATCAATCACTGAATCCTGTAAATTTATGAAGATTCTTTTATTCGATTTCATTTATTGAATTAAAAGACAGTCTTAATACAAACATATATTACTTGATTTAGCTGCATATGTCGATAATAGATTCTTCATTCTGATGTTTTATAGATTTGTAATTAGCTTTTAAGTTTTTTACGTGCAAGTACAATACAATTTTTACTTTTATATAATTACCAAATACTAATCCGTCATAGTATGAATAGTAATCAAAATTTAAAAAAAAATAATTGCCATTTCTCCTACTGCCGGCTAAATAAATATCAATCTTACCTTCTAATGTGGAGTCGTACATTTGTGTTTCAAATACGTAAACACTACAAATGTGAAGAGAATCGCCTGTGTGCAATACTACCGAGTCTATAAATGATCGAAAATATATAATTTAACAACTTGAGAAATTGTCTTGCCTTAGATTCGCTTTAGATTTATCTTTTTTTTTTGGTTAAAATATTTTGTATAAATATGAATGACCTACGATTAGAATTACTTATTTCACTATGTAAAATTTTTGACAAATTTTAATTTAGGAATCAGACATATCAACATAAATTGCATTGTTTGCATCTTAATAACAATCATTTATAGTCACGCGTTATAAAACATTTTAAAAACGAATTTTGTTATTGCCTTGTATATATTACATTTAACGAAAGAAATAAAGATGTTCATTCATTATATTTTAGCGTACAAGTAAACGTGTGAATTTATAGAGTTTTGTTTTGAAACATTTTGAAAACGAGTATATACGGTTAAAACGGTAGGATTTTATATTTAACCGTGACTAAGGGAAGACATTAATTTCTCAACAAATTATACCTACCTTTTAACCCAACACATATCTACCAACGCATCGATATATATATAAGCAACCACGTCTTGATCAGAATATACAACCACATACAACCCTACTATCGACTTAGTTTCGTTCAAAAAAAGGAGTTTAGAAGTTAGTTTGTGTTAAAATGAATGTAAATATACTTTTAACATTAAAAAAGTAATCGTGGAAATATATTGCCTCAAATTTAAGGTTTATTTATAGCATTTATTATGTCATTCATTACATATTTGGAAGAATACAATCTTCATTCCTAAAAAGCCAAATCTCTAGATAAGCCTTTAGGAGAAAGAATTAACCAAAACGATGAAAATGAAGAAGGTTTGATATGTACTGCTACCGAATAAAATTAAAGTATTCGAGAAATCGTGAGCCAACTAAATACTAATTATTCGCGTGCATGTACAGTTTTTCGGCTTTGTAGCGTATAATTACAAAAATCTGTTCTGTGGTGTACTGAGCCACTTGGTGTCACCTGTGTCTCAGTATACGCTCAGCCTAAGAACACATTCAGCAAGCAAGGCAAGCGAATTGATTCAGATATATAACACCACCTGCCAAACGTCTACCGAATGCGCCGATAAAATGAACCGTCTCTAATCATAATGCCTCACGAAGTCAGTATAGAAGCCAAATTAACGTATGGGTCGATTTAATAGGGAATAACTCTTTAGATAATAATTCTAATATACAGCAATGTTTGTATCTTTTCCAAAACGACATTCGACTTCAAATATATGCTTTTATTTAATTTGAGTAACTTTATTACATAACTATGTAAACTTTCGCTATCAAAGATGCACAATTGGATTTTTCTGAAACAAAAATATGTATTCACACATTATTCTAACATAGCTTGAAATGTAAATAATAATGAGATGTGTAAGATCATACACTATTTACAAGGTTATCTTTACGTTTTATATTTTGTATTTTATAATACAGCTGTTCGGAAGTTCAAAACGTTTTAAATCAGTCGGTATAGGTAAATAGCCTTAATTACTAATAATAAAGTCAAAACAAGTGTAACAGTTCTATCACAAAGTATTATTATTGATACTTTAGTTTAACATTTCAAGATTTCATTTCAAAAACGTTTACGTTACAACATTCATATTCGAAACCTTACAAAAGATCAAATTGTGCCAATGGAAACTATAGGTATTGCTATTCTGTTTTAAGAAGTAATATTTTGGAATTATCAAATCACCTGGGAGATATTATCAAAATTCTAATTTTAGCATAATTTTCTGTTACTTATCGAATGGTTTGTATCATTTTCAAATATCAAAAATGATGTAGAGACTAAGCCATTCGATATCTTATTCTCGTTAATTTTACAGGGAGACAACTATAGGCGCGGAGATGGATTTGCGACCACGCGCAGCGTGAAGAAGGTATACCTCTGAGAAAACAGTGAGGAGGGTGGAGTGGGTGCCCGTAGTCTGGGTCGACCGCGCCCACCACGATCGGGGCACAGTGCGCTGCCCACCAGCAGCGGTTCCTCTAGTTCCCCCTCGCCACCCTCCTCCTCGCCATCTCCAACGCCGCCCCGCACTGCCTCTTACATTTACAGGGCATAGCTCGCCCGATCCCATTCCTCGTAAACACCCATTTACTCATGTTCGAAGTACCGTAACATTACTTGTAATAATGGTTATGCATTTTTATAGATTAAGTTTTCTTTTCTACTAGACATCAGAGTATAATTTAAAATCTAAATTATTTTTAGTGTGCTTTAATATAGCAAAATTCAATGTTGTTAATTTAAAAATACCATATATGTATATATATTAATATTAATTGAAAGCAGTTTTCTCTATATTAACTAAGTATAATAGTGCCTAAAAAATCTAAATTAAATCTTCGTAATTTTGATTAATTTAGAATTTTAAATTATATTTTCGTACTTTTTTTAATTGCTTAAATAAAAATCATCAGGATGTTGTATATTACAAACAAGAATAATTTGAACGCAATAGCAACTTTATTACTGTGAACACTAATATATATATATATATATATATATATATATATATATATATATATATATATATATATACATATATTATTTTTAAATAAATTTATGTTATAAAAGAAGGATTTTCTCTTGAATTACTTCCAAAAATTTCGTATATTGCTGATAAATTTATAGAAACACCTAAAATTGAGAAAATAAGTATTAACATAATGTCTCTATATAAGAACTTGATAGGAATATACGAAGACAAAAAAAAATATGAAAATTACAGTTGCAACCAACTTCAAGATAAGTGATACAATAACTTTAGATCGACTACTTTAATTATTTATTGAATTTCACAACTAATTAACTGAGGAGATGAGTTACGTATTGAAACTTCATAGCAATAATTAATAACACAACGTCGAAGTTTCAAAAGGATATAATATAGACACTACACTTGGTTCGCCATACTGTGACTTCATCAGGTGATGAAAAATGCAAATTCAGTGTACAAAATTGGTACTTGTATATATACAAATCCAGAAATACAATTATTATTAGGAAAGGGGTTGTGTATTCGTTACAGATTTAGATTTAATAGGTGAAACTATTTATTTACATCTAACTGATCATTTAAAATTGTACCTATTTTATTAAATTTATTAATTTCCAAACTTTCCAATAAGTTTTCTCCTATATATGTAAGACTTAGAAATGATTATTAAAGTTATGATGAAATTCTAAGCAGTGTTCTATCCTTATAACATCTTTCATGTTCGTTCAGCCTGGCTTCAAAAGTTGTCCCTGTCTGTCCTATGTAGACTTTTTACATTTCTCACAAGTTAACATACACCTGAGTTCAATTTCTGTCCGTTTAATAACAAAGATAAAACGGACAAAAAATTGAATTGACGTGTTTATAGGAATGTAAAAATAAATATTAATTAAACAATTTTTACAATCAGTCAAATTAATAGGAGATGAAGTCACCTGATCTGATTTCTTGCTAATGACATTTTAATGTTGTTGAGAAACGCCTACAATAACTTGTGGAATAGCAAGTCTCTTCCAAGGAGGCTGAAATCTTGGTAGGAAGTATTGGAAGCACTTGGGGTAGCTTCATTGTCAGTAATCTCTCCTCCAAGAATTTTTGAGGTTGTTCTTTTGTTGTTTTGAACTGAAGTATCAATGTAACCATCACATACAGCATTAAAACATCAATCACCGTGGCGCTTTATTTCTAATATATCTGCTCCGGTATTTGCTAAGAGTGCAGTGGACGATCTTCGAAGAAACGCTCTGTATATTCTTGAGCTTATGATAAATTGAGAAAGCTGGCAATCTTCTTTGGCATTGCACTAAATGTGTTAATACCAACGGGAAGCTTTATGCAATTATCACCTCTGTACCCGACGAAAAACCTCCATTGAACAGCATGATTAGGACGCAGCGCAGGGTATTTTTGAATTACTTCAACAATGTTCACTCCTTCGATACCTTCGACAGTAATAAAAATTCTTTATCAGAAACAGTCCCCTCTTTTTTCATATTTTGTAAAGTTAGTTAGTTCGAAGACTTATACTTCTTCAATAATTCTTCGAAAAATTACAGTATTACTTTTTCTTCTGCTTCATTCTTAACTTTCTTGTACACCAATCAGTGAACATTTTATAAAAATTTTCATACTTAGCTTGCGACTTATCTGGTAAAAGTGAAGAGACAACATTTGCAGTAGCTTCTTCAATTTCCAAGGGTAGATTTTCCGTCGCTTGCCCTCTAATAATTAAATGATCAGTTAGATGTAAACAACTCTAAATAATTTGTTTGTATATAAGCGCCAATTTTGTAAATTGAATTTGTATTTACCTGATGAAGCCACAGTGTGACGAAACATATAAAATGTCTACATTATATATTTTTAAAACTTAAACGTTGTGTTATTAATAGAGCTGAGGATGTTTGCGGTACGGCAGGACCGTATGTAGTGCATCCCCACATTTAACTATTTATCTAAATATTCTCTGAAATGATTTGCCGGATCTCATAAATTAATAGAGTGATATTTTAGTATGCACTGGATATTGTTATTATACAAAATAATAATAGCCATTTGTATTTATGGATCATAAATAATAATACAATACGCATGTATTTGTATTTGGTTGTGAATTCAATTTAAACTTAAAACGAATCGTAATATTTTAACGACAAGCCGTCCTTACAATACATGCATTCGAGACAAAGTGTGCAACTCTACGAATAACTTCCATAATTGATCGAAAATGGACATTTTGGAGCTGAAGTAAAGCCCCTATTCTTAGAAAATTTTATTACTGTCGTTAAGAACTATTATTATAAACAACAAAGGCCTTTTATTAGTGTTGAAGTTTTAGTTTCATTGAATTTCCATGTTGTAAGTAGTCAATTGTAAAGTGTTCATTCACAATATTCTAAAACAAGGTGTAAATTTAACTAAAATCCAGAAAAACACATTCTGATAATATATTACTAGATTAGAAGCTGTGTTTATTACTATTTATTATATTATTTTTATAACCAAATGCAATAAAAGCTACGAAAACAAAAGAAACCTCGATTTATTAAAATCTTGTCACACAGCCTTTCAAAGCCTGGCAGCACATATTTTGCATATATTTTATATATACTACCTACTTGAACTAGGTGAATGAAGTTAGAAGTTATAACTTATAACTTCTAACTTCATTCACCTAGTTCAAGTAGGTAGTATATATAAAATATATGCAAAATATGTGCTGCCAGGCTTTGAAAGGCTGTTTGACAAGATTTTAATAAATCGAGGTTTCTTTTGTTTTCGTAGCTTTTATTGCATTTGGTTATAAAAATAATATAATAAATAGTAATAAACACAGCTTCTAATCTAGTAATATATTATCAGAATGTGTTTTTCTAGATTTTAGTTAAATTTACACCTTGTTTTAGAATATTGTGAATGAACACTTTACAATTGACTACTTACAACATGGAAATTCAATGAAACTAAAACTTCAACACTAATAAAAGGCCTTTGTTGTTTATAATAATAGTTCTTAACGACAGTAATAAAATTTTCTAAGAATAGGGGCTTTACTTCAGCTCCAAAATGTCCATTTTCGATCAATTATGGAAGTTATTCGTAGAGTTGCACACTTTGTCTCGAATGCATGTATTGTAAGGACGGCTTGTCGTTAAAATATTACGATTCGTTTTAAGTTTAAATTGAATTCACAACCAAATACAAATACATGCGTATTATTATTTATGATCCATAAATACAAATGGCTATTATGATTTTGTATAATAACAATATCCAGTGCATACTAAAATATCACTCTATTAATTTATGAGATCCGGCAAATCATTTCAGAGAATATTTAGATAAATAGTTAAATGTGGGGATGCACTACATACGGTCCTGCCGTACCGCAAACATCCTCAGCTCTAGTTATTAATTATTGAATTTCATATATTGGACAACATTGCTTTTTGCTGATTATTAATTTTTTTAAATTGGCAGTCGCTATAAATATATTATGATTTGATAATCAAGAAAGAGACTGAAGCATTTTTACTTTTTTTATAATTTTATTCTTAGACTTCAGAATCTTATTTATGTATATTGTAATAGGATTTTAAAATTGCAATTTTTTGACATTGGTTTACATTGTTTATATTTTCTTAAACATAGCGGAATCTTATCATAAGTTAGAAGCACTTACCTTTATTACAAGTACGAACGTGACCGAATAAACAAAAGAAAATATATATATATAAAAAGAATAAAATTTTAAAAAAGTGATTATTCAAAAAGGTTAATAAGGTTAGATTGTATGAATTATTGATTATATAAATATATTATTATACAGAAAAAATAAGAAATTATAGAGGGTGCGCTAGTTTAGAAGTAGTGCGTTATCGTAGACGTGATATTTATATATATATATATATATATATAAATATAAATTTTATATATCTATATATATACATACAATGCGATTATATATTATACATACTGATAGACTTTTTTAAGTATTTCAAATAATAAGTGCTTCTTATGGATGTGTTAGGTAAGTATGTCCGTAATGAAAAAAAAAATGATAGATTGTTATGAGTTTAGCAACATTGTGATTAGAAATGTATAATATTCTTTAGCTATAAAGTTATATTGTTCCACCTGTAATCTTTGTTATTGAAAAATATCTCGATATTTTATAGTAAGAAAAATGTTCCATTGTACTTTGATACATGTGTGTATTGACTACAGGTTATACTGTTCCCATTTTTAAATAATAAGAGTTATGTCTTTCCGTGTAACACGTGTTGTCTGAATGCTCAGTACGTAAAAAATGAACCTGTTGCAAGGGAAATTGACTGAGTGAAAGGACATAAGCTATAATCAGTAAATTATTTACGCTTATACGATTTTTATAGAAATTTATAATAAATCTTGGTTACAAATGTACAAAACACACTCTCTTAAGTCTAATTTTATTAAATTTAATTTTTTTGGAAAATTTTAGAGTCTTTGAATTTCCAACAAAAAATAATTAACGCACTATGTCTTATGAGTCTTCGTTCTCGTCAATTTTCTTTTCAATAGAGAATTTAAGACGAAATACTTATTTACATAGAAATATACTTATTAGATACATATATAATATTACCAATAAAATCATTTGTCTTGTTAATGGATGTAGCAATCGATTCTTGGTGAAACATTGTTTAAATAGTTAACTTAGGTAAATTAAAAACATACTTGTTTATTAGATGTTTACTCTAACAATTGTCTCGGTCTATTCGCCATTATCGAAGAGTTTACTCAACTAAATTGCGAAATTAACTTCCAATATTTATATATGAATGCGTATACCGTCAATTCCGCTTAATCGGGACAAATTGGGGCCAGAACATTTTGGCCCAATTAAGCAGCTGCCCTAATTAAACAAAGTCCTACAGAAAAGTGTCTGAAACATTGTTTAAATAGTTAACTTAGGTAAATTAAAAACATAATTGTTTATTAGATTTTTACTCTAACAATTGTCTCGGTCTATTCGCCATTATCGAAGAGTTTACTCAACTAAATTGCGAAATTAACTTCCAATATTTATATATGAATGCGTATACCGTCAATTCCGCTTAATCGGGACAAATTGGGGCCAGAACATTTTGACCCAATTAAGCAGCTGCCCTAATTAAACAAAGTCCTACAGAAAAGTGTCTTTTCCTGCAGTTTAATTTCACATTAAATAAAAACACATTTCTGGTAGGATCTATGTAATAAAAATATAAATGAACATTTAAATACATATATGCAATAAAAAATAAATATATTTTTTTTTACATGTAAAAACAACTAATCCTTAACTGTGAAAGAATTCATAAAGTGTAGCCTGCCTTTTGGGTTTGTATGACTGTTTTTGCACAAAATCAGCACTGGTATCCAGTGCGGGCATAAGACTTTCATCATCGCCTTCCTGCATCAAAAAACGTTGTAACATGGTGATGCATTTTCCTGCTTCTTGGTTAGTTACTGGCACCGGTAGATTTTCATCATCAGAGTAGTTGTCCTTATTGATTGAATACCATCAATAATTGCATCCTTATAGTTTTCAGTTTCATCATAACAATCTATTGTTAAAAGTTCCTGAAAATTACCCAATGGTCACTTGTGAAATAATGTCGCTTTCTGCTTCGTTCAAATTTTCTGAGGCATGTGAAAAACTAAAGCCAGAGACATCAAAGCAGTTTTGTATGGTTTTGATTTTTATAGCTCGCCAACTATCAGTGACAAACTGTATTGCCTGTAAAAGGTTAATTTTTGCACTAATATCTCTGGCATTCGAGGAACTTGTTAATAAATTGTCATCAATAGACTCTACTATGTATTTTGCCAATTTTCCAGGCGACAACATCTTGAGATTTTTTATTATTCCCATGTACATTGGTTGCACTAATGATGTGGTGTTGGGAGGAAGAAATTCAAGTTCTATATTTTGTAAGTTGTCCAAATGAGGATGTGTTGCACAGTTGTCAGCAAGCAACATAATCTTTCTTTGTTGAACTTGAAATTTTACATCTCAACTAGTTAGCCACTTTCAGAAGTCATCCACGCATATTTATTTGCATGGTATTCTACTGGTAAACTTTCAATTTTAAATTTTGTCAGTACCTGACATATTTGCCCAACATAACACTGTAATGCGGTCCATTACTGTTTTGTATCCCGACAGTTCAATGTATTTATAACATAAAGAGCTTTCTGGTGCGGCACGGTAATAGAGACTGGTTTCATCGGCATTGTATATGTCATCTGCACAAAAATTGTCAAGAAAAGTAGCAATTTTCCACTCTTCGACACTTACTGTATCAGCACTGCCCTTGCCACAGTGAATGTTAAATAAAAAATTTTATACCATGTCTTACTTTTCATCGAGATAACCAACCATCTGTTACTTTGAAATTATTATGACCTAGCTTTTCGGCTAACTCCTCTGACTTTGCTTTCAATACTGGACCGCTAATAGTCACTCCCAGTCCAGCTACTAAAGAAAACCATTGATCTAAAGCTTCTTCGACGTCTGGATCTTTTCCCTCTCATTTTCTTTTGGGTGGTCCTACCTTTCCTTGTTGCAAAGTCCATTCGTTACGCAGTTGATTTTCTTGGTGGATGAGACGTGATATGTTAGATTTTGGTATACCAACTAATTCAGCGAGTTTACGTTGGCTTGTGTGACCAGGTTGATTTTTAATTTTATCAGTAAGGCAATTTTACTCTGTAATGTTAAATCCTAACAAATTTTTTAATTAAACTCAAATGTATTAAAAAGCGTTTACGCATATGTTTCAGACCCAAGCTGGTGTAGTACTGTTCATAAATTACTCTTTGCGTACTGTGTAAATCTCACACCATCAACATGTGATTCCCCGTTGGTAATAGACTAGATTGAAAACAACGGTATAACACGGCCGGCAAGTGCTCTTAATGCACTACATTAAAGACCATATGCATAAGTGGATGATTAGAAATTTTGTAAATGCATATATAGTTATGTATTAAAAAGACTTAGTCCCATTACAGGCCATCCCATTACAGGCCGCGGAGCAATGGAGTAGCATTACAGGCCGCGAAATTGTTATGCCGTAAATGTAGGATTGAACGGTGCCATTACAGGCCGCGACGAGAAATTGGCAATAAAAACTATCAATTATGATTAATTATTTATTATAAAGTTTATTATAACATACATACATAATTATTTATATTTACAACATATACAACATTTTACAATTTTGATTAATTAATTAAACTAATTACGTTTGCTAAATATAGCAAAAATGCAAATATTAAAAATTAATTAAACTTGCTAATTTGGGAAGTGCTTGCTCTACATGTTGACTTTCTTGTATTTGCGACACTATTCCATTTATCCTCCTATCCATTTGAATATATTTTGCAGCACGCTTTTTTGGGGATATATTGTGGTCAATCCTTTGTTGAATAATGTCGTAGTGCCTTGAATCGTTTTTTAAAGATATAATTAATTCCATTAGATTTGGCTTCGACTTCCCAATATGCCTGTTTAGACGACTATGCCAAGATTCGCATACATTCGTCGTTCTATGACGTTCTTCATAGCATATCCACATGTCTTGCACTATAGAATTTTCTAACCATTGTGTCACAAAATAATCATTAAAGTCCATTATTTCTCTAAAATTGGGGGAGCTTTCCATTATATACAGCCAGCCATCGTCAATATATTGGGAAGGTAAATGAGCTAATGCAGCTGTAAGCTTTATATGCTTCCTGATGTCTGTCTTCCCTGTATCTTTTAGCCAATCCCAATTCTTGCACTTTTCGCCATATGCTTTGGTTAAAGTGAAAATTGCAACCTTTGAGTTTGCAATCAGGGAACATTTCTCTGCACGCTAATATTGTTGACGTTTCAAAATCTATCTTCATGCTCCTTGGGTTGAAAATTGGAATATGTTCTTTCATTAACGTGAACAACTTTATGTAGGTGTCTTTTTTTCTGTTAGGTAGTAACGCGTACAACGCTGGTCGTACACTAGTCGTTTCTTCGGTACTTTTTAAATCCACGTGGAATGTATATAGTTGATCAAATAATGAGTTGCAACATTTAAATGTACCATCCCCAAAAATTGTATTTTTTGACGATAATCCCTGTATACCCAGCTTACTTCCAAAGCCGATAATTCGATCTGTCGTACCTTGATCAAAAATTGTGAAATTCTCTCCATCTTCAGTTTTATTTATATAATCGGGAACTATAAATTCTGCTCTAGTTTTTGGTAACGCAGGTACCCCTAGAGCTTTATTTCTGTGTCGGTACAAGGATGATTTTACAGACTCATATGCTGGCATTTTTGTAACAAATTCCAATCCACTATCTTTAATTTGATGAAATTCTTCTTCATACACTTTTGGTATGCATGTCATTTCCTGTCTGGCACGTTTTCTACAAATTGATTTGCACTTCTCAACATCGGTATATGCAACGTTAGGTATTACTAAACAATTGTGTTGACTGGTGCGGATAACCTTATTTTCATTGTTCGTTGTAATTCTGCCGCTGCATTCTAACTTTGAATTGCTATTTACACATCTCCAGTTTTTGGTAAAATTTTTGTTAGTCCTCTTCAAACAATATTTAAATCCTTGATAGAGAACTTGCGGATTTCCCCTTGCACTCTCAATAATTTCAACACAATCCATTGCAACTTTAATTTTCACACTGTGTTAACCGTATTGAAGTTCACTACGTACTAATAATTATACTAATAACTACTTAACCATGACAACTTAGAAAATACACCTATTGGTCGGAATGTCGTCATTTTGTAATTATTAAGTACAGGTAATAGATATGACTAATGACCTATTTCTGAGAAATATAAATATATTCCGATTATCTAATTCCAGATTTTGCATTTTGTAATCGCAAATACATCAATACACACAAATGGATAAGGCATTAGGATTAGGATTATAGGATAATAGGTTATTAAGAGTTTCTGGATGTTACGCACATTAAAATATTGTTGAATGTGAAAGTAACTTGATTATCTAGGGTTTTTCCTATTCCGCATATTGTTAAATCTATGGGAATTAATGAATCATCGCGGCGGCCTGTAATGAGACTCGGTTTTTGGTCAAAAAGGGATGCGGCCTGTATTGGCACTGTTTCAGGTAGTTTTCAAACGCGGCCCGTAATGGGACGGCCTGTATTGGGACTACACGATTAAAAATTTCGATCTCAAATTTTTTGTCCCGATTAAGCGGAATATTGTCGCAAATATCGGATGTAAATTAATGTTTTCTTCATAGTTTGAATTCTGTTCTTTAAGATTTGACCCAAATAGGCGGCGCGAAATTGACTGTATTTAAATATTCAATTTGTGTTTGTTAGGTTTTGTGCCCTAGAATTTGCTTTTTTTTTAATTTCTAATATTTCCAAGTAGTTCAATTTTTGACTTTTATTAAATATTATATAACAGTTTGCAGTTATCCATATCGGGAAAGTAGAGATTGTGCATACAATGTCCTGCAAATCCCGTATTTTTTATTCCTTGAATAATTGCTTTTTATGTTCTTTTAATCTAGTAATCATATATCTACCACGCAAATTCTAGGAAACAAAACCTAACAAACACACAAATTGAACATTTAAAGACATCCATAATAAGCCCAGTCATTAAAAATGAATTAAGGCTAGTCCCAAGCACACAGGTTCATATATAAATATTGGAAGTTGATCTCTTAATTTGGTTGAGTAAATTCTTTGATAATGGTCAAATAGACCTAAACAATTGTTAGACTAAAAATCTAATAAGCAAGTGAGACTGAACAAATATTTTTAATTTACATAAGTTAATTAATAAAATCGTTATTAATGCTGGAAAACCATTGGCAGTAATAAAAATTAATTTATGTATCTGAGAGTATGTATTGTGTATATAGGTATATCGCACAATAAATATATATTGTTTTATACAAATTTTGATATATAAAATAAAATATTCTAAAAAATGTTCTAGTTACATGAAGTGATCATTTTATAAACTGTTAAATTACACTTATGGAATGGCACGCTCATATGATAAGCATTTGAATGTGTACATGTTATCAGTGTTGTATTTTACTCGTCTCTATGAACAGCACTCTTTCAAAAATATACACACAGATAATGTGAGAACTTTATTACAAGAATGTATACCTATATAAGAAAACGAAAATTATATGGAAAGTATTTTTTTACTGTAAAACTTTCTAATAATTTCGCTTTAATCAGTACCAACGAGACTGTTCGACATTAAAAGTACATGTTATTTACATTACTGTTATTAGTGTTAAAATATTTTACACATGCGTATATTTAAAATTAGAATTACAACATAAAATTTGACATGTAAAGCAAGAAAAGTTTCTTGTATTCCGTCGAATATACTCAATGTACTGATTTTTAAAAATGTAAATATGTTTGTCTAAAACGTTTTGCACACATCCTGTATTTTTATATTACTAAAAAAGATGAAATTAAATCAACACTAACCGTTGTATGTGTATCAAGGTATGGGGAATTGTTTCATTTTCACGATATTTTTTTGTAATCTTAGTGTTTAGGCTTTTGAATGAAATTTTCGCAAAACTAGATATGTATATAAGACTGAACGATATTAATAAAAGAATCCTTGTCCAAAAAAAGAGAAAAATAAATTTAAAAAAAGAAAGTTTATCTATTTCAAAACGTCATATAGTCAGCCATACTGATCTGTAGAATACAGTATCAACAGTACAAACTTCCTAAACCTAGGATTGCTTGTAATAATTAAAAAATTTAAACACGACAAACACATACAGGTTGAAATGATGTGAGATGAAGCAATTGCATTTCTACATCAGTCAATTAATTTTAATTAAATTTAAATTCATTTTATCTAGCCGAATGTAATTTTATATAATGTTATTTGATGTTGCAGACGTATTATGAAAATGAAGAACTTGTAAAAAAAAGTACATTTGGAACAATATTCTGCATACATTAATGAAAAATATTTATACGCAAACGCAATATTGAAAAAAAATATCAAAAACTGGCTATTCAAATTCGAATACGTTTGCAAACACTATTTATTTTTACACATTATAAGTTGTAAATTTGAATATCTTTTAATTATAGGATATAAGGAGTTTTATAAATATGTCAAATTATTTATATACCAAATAGAATTAACAGTGCTTATAATAAAAAATACGCACTTTTATACAAGTATCATTTGTATATTAAACACAACTTTATGATGTTCAATATACATAAAAAGACACATTATAAAACACCTAAACATTTTATTATTTAGTAAGTTAGATATGGTTTAATTTATTTAAATTATAAATAAATATTGAATTACATTGTTTGCTCATTTTAAAACTGTTTTCTGTAAGTATTTATAAGGCACAAAATTGTATTAAAATGTATTAAAATATTTGCAAATCGAGACATTTCCTTTTTAAAAATCCACAATGTATTACAGTTAATATATTTAAAAAGAATGAAAATTAAAATATATATGTGTATGAGAAAATTTATACAACCTCCTCGACATATATGTAAATATTTTTAGTGTATCGTTGATAACTCTGTTAATGGTTGAATGAAAAGTGTTGGGAAATTCCTCGATTTCACTTAAAAAGTCTCTCCTATTACCCACCTGTAAACTAATAAACTACTCCAATAAACTATATATTGTGTATGTAGAACTTATATTTATAAAAAAGAAAATGTAAAAAGTTGTAGATATAATTTTAATAATACCTAGTCAAGTTACATGATATTTAATTCATATACTATATTTGGCACGAAGAAAAATAGGTATAGTTGTATTAGTATCTAGTAACCCTGATTTGTAAGCAAAAAATTGCTGATCCAAGCTCTTTTACATTATAATATACATATACATATATATATATAATTTTATAAATTAATCATACTTTTTATATATTATGGTAAAGCTATATCTCCTGTTAATTTTATATAAACGCAAAAACCAAAAACTGTAACTATAAAATTTATATTTAATATAAAACAAGTCATATTTCTTAGATGATATCATACAGTAATTGCTTCTTCCTATGCAACAGTGCCCAGGTAATAAAAGCAGTTTTCTTCTGCTGTATTGCCGAGCAAATTTTTGTATATCTCATAAGGCTGCTGCCAGTTTTTTAATAGCATAATAATTATATTTAATAGATTTAAAAAAATAGACATAGTTTAAGTAAGTTAAGAACTTTGCAAAAAAGAAATGTATGTCAGCAGATAATATTGATTCCAGTCGTTCCACACTGGATGTTTGCCTAAATAAGCCTTTAGAGTAACATCGTGCAAACTTTTGAAAAACAAAAATATGACAAATGGTTAATTATATAACATTCCATATGCATTTAAAGAAAATATATAATAATGTAAACCATTGTCAGAGAAAATTATAAATATATTTGTCAATACTTCTAGAAGTTATAAAAAATAAAGAAAAATTTGTAATTCTAAAGAACATAGACTTAAAACGCTGCGATCGTCAGTTATATTAATTATAAGTAAGCCTTTTGCAGATGTATTATATTTAATACAGTGAATCTATGCAGTTTGTCCAGAAAGAAAAATATTTTTTCGTACTTCTCATTTTTAAATTTTCAATGTTGTTTCTTTACTTCTAAGAAGTATATATTTGTATGTTTGTAACTTTCGTTTTGTAGAATTCCTACGTAGATCGTAATAATATTCTGGGCAAAATGTATTATATCCATTTAATGATATTGACTTTAGACAACACAATGTATTCTTTGAATAGAAATAAAGAAATATATAGTAAATATTGTATATTATTTTCGAAAGATAAAGAAATCCTTCCGACATAATGTTATCAAGAATATAATGTGCACCTATAAAAATGTATAGCAATGGGCATAGCAATGTACATTGCTATGCCCATCAATTAAATTTAATTATATCTAAAGCTGCTTCTGCAAATTCGCAAGTACGTGTATTTTTTGGAAATCTACAAGACATTCCCGGCTTTTTTAATAATTCACCCCAACGAGTAGAAGTGTTAAACAAGATTGTAAACAGAAGGATCCCCCACGGCGCTACAACCCGTTGGAATTTTAATATCAGGACCATTAATGTTGTGTACGAAAATAGGGCCTCTCTCATTGAGTGTATGGAAGAAATAGAAGAACAATTCTCCAACAACACAGTCTGTAGTGCAGCCGCCTCTATTCGCCGTACATTAAATGATCCGATCTTCAATTTTTGGCTGACTTTTTTCCATCATGTAATGCCCCATGTAGATATCCTGTTTAATCAATTGCAGCAAAGAAAAATTGAACCCACTCTAGTTAAAGACGCTATCGAAAATTTTGAACGCAGTATAGGCCAAGTTCGAAATAATATTGACAACATCATAAGTGAAGTATCAGATTTAATAAGCGATGAGCCACCACCAGAAAAACGCAAACGTCCAAATAACAGTAGATTTAATCATCGAATTTCGGCTTTAGAGGTGTGTGATGTTATTCTAAATTGTGCAAAAGATCGATTTCATTTTAAAGAGCATCTAGTAGTGGCATCACTTTTTTTTCGGAATGCTTTGGAGAGTATTGCAGTAAATTTCCTGAGGACAAACTCACTTCCGCATGCTCCTATTATCCCACCCTTGATAAAGAAAGATTACGAACTGAATTGTCTGTTATTTACTCAAGAACTGATTGTAGATCTTTAAAAGGCGCACTACCTCTTCTAAAATTTTTAATAAACAACAATCTGGGAGATACGTTGAAGGAGACTAGAAAATGATTAGAAATTGTAATAACAACTCCCATGACAACATCAGAGGCCGAACGATGCTTTTCAACACTAAATCGAATTAAGACGTTTCTCAGAAATTCAATGACCGAAGATCGTTTAACATCTCTTTCCATGCTATCTATCGAAAAAAAGTTTATCTCCGAAATAGACAATTTTAATGACAAAGTGATAACAAAATTTGCAAATCGAAAAGAACGTAGAATAGATTTAATTTATAAGAAATAATTTGTTACTAAAGTAGTGCTTAGTGACTCTTATTTTTTCGTGTGACAATTGACAATCGTTCCAGAAATCCATTACTTCAGTGCGGAAGGCGAAGAAAGCACGATAAGATCGATGGGAGACAACCTCTTACTACCCGTGCAAGGTAAATTTTTTTGTAAAACTTGCAGAACACATTAAAATTTTTAGCACGAGCCGCCACTGGATCCTGCTGTATTTACTACTACTATTTACAGATACCATTCAGGTTATCTTTAAAGACTCGTTACCTTTAAGTCATTCTAAATTATCTTGACGAGAACTATACACAAATTAATAAAATGACATGTGTGAATCAACCACACTTACATGCGACAATTAAACAAAAATTTTTGGGAAAATTAGAATTGAACACACATTAGACAATGAGTTAAGAATTGATACAGAAAAAACATAATCAAGAAGTATGAAAAAACCGTGAAATACTTAAGACGTTAATAGATAAACTTGCATTTTGCGGTCATAGTGAAATTGAACAATCTTCAAACAAGGGAAACTACGTAGATTTAGTAAATTTATTGGCAAACTATGACGAAATTTTACAATCTCATTTGGATAATTCTACAAGGTTTAAAGGAACTTCTAATTTAATACAAAACGATTTTATTCTGTGCATAGAAAAAGTAATATTGAGAAAAATAAGATTTGAAGTAGAAGAAGCCTCTATTGTTGCCATAATTCTGGACGAAACTACAGATCTGACAAATATTAGTCAATTATCAAAATTCTTACGTTATGTAACAAAAAAAGGCGTAATTAAGGAAAGCTTCATAGGATTTTTAAATGTTTCCACGCAAATAACAGCTTCTGCTTTATACAGTATTGTTCAGACTATAGTGAATGAATTATAATTGTGGTTCAAAATTATTAGGTAGCTCAAAGTTATGATGGAGCAGCAGTAATGGCAGGAGACTACAGGTTAAAGTAAAAGAAACATATCTAACCGCACTTTTTGTACATTGTATGGCACATCGCCTAAATTTAGTTTTACAACAGTCTCTTAATATAATAAAGGAATGCAAGATTCTTTTTCAAATATTGAGCGGTTTGGCATTTCCAAATCTCCAAAAAGAACCAGTGCTTTAGATCTCGTAGTTCATAAACAATTATCAAAAGTAGGTATTACAATGGTATTACGATGGTATTACAACGGTAGGTTAGTACAAACTTTATTTGAATATCGAAAACCACTTATTAATTTTGTCAAAATATTATGGATAACAAAGAAGAATGGAACAATGGGACTCGAGTTTGCTCTAGAGAATATTTTAATATGTTAGAAACTGAAACTAATTTTAATCTTTCATTACTTATTTTTTTCCGAGATATTTCCATTTTGTGACAACTTATTTGCTGTTTTACAAAATAAAACTAGCGACATTAATTTTTGTATAAAAAAATTCAGATATGCAAATCTAGCGTTTTTTTCTAAAAGAAAACAATTTGACTACTTGTGTAATAAATTTTACGCGTTTAAATATTCAACCACAAAGAAACAGAATACGCACTGATATTGCCAAAGGACACAATCGCGATTCCGTGTGTTGTTCTTTGAAATAATTGACAATATTTCCGCCCACCAGATTTAAGAACTTTAACACCGTTAAATTTCTAGAATTAGTTAATTTTTGCGATAAACCCGCAACCTCAGAATGGGCCTTTGAATTACTTAAACAAAATTATCCACAATATTTAGACTTTGCTACATTACTTTCCGAACTCACAGTGATTGACAACACCTCAAAAAGCTTAAATAAAACGAGTGCTAGTGACTTATGAAAATCTCTTAAAGATCGTGCTTGCCCTAAAATTCTTTAACTATCCCTATTCCACTATCCCTGCCACAAGTGCGTCTGCAGAACGTTCCTTTTGTGCGAATAAAAAATTTGATTAGGAATTCTGCGGGATAAGAAAGACTTTCTACTCTGGAATTAAATCAATTGAAAAGGAATTAGTGCAAGAATATTCTCGCCAAAAATGTTTTATGATAGCTTCATAGATAGATGAATTTGTAAAAGAAAATAGACGTATGGGCACTTCATACAAAACAATTATTAAATAGTACTAGGTAAAATTACAACAAAATAAAAATATTGAAAAAGCTATAATACACAAGCTAAAATGAAAAAGAGGGATTAATTACACAAAACAAATATCTAAACTAAATAATATTAATGCCAACTTTTTTTGTCTCTCCCCAACCCATTCAAATTTATATAATTTAGTTAAGGATATTTATAATATATGTTGCAACATTTTGCCATATTTCAAAAACCGTGGAAAATAATGTTTCTTTTCTTAATTTAAATTGCGAAGAACATAGTATGACTTTTATAAAAGAAATTTTAATAAAAATTACAATAAAAATAATTATTAATAATTATTGTAATGGTGCTAACACTATACTTGGTGCCAAACAAAATTATAATCCGCTAGTACACGATAAATTTTATGAATATTGTAGAACCAAATATTAAAAAAAAAGAAAAAAGGAAAAGTATTATTTTGTTTTTTATTTAAGTACTTATAGCAATCGCCAATTAAGTTGGCGCGAGGAGGGGGTGCGCAGAAGCCGCTTTTAAAAACATCCACCCCCACTACTCAAGTAATTGTCAGAATACATTTGTCATTGACGTTTGGCGGAACATAATGTCTTTGCTAGGGGATCATAAAGTGATACACGCTCAGAGGTTAGAATTATCTGACATTTGATGTAAAACCAAATACAAATCTCCCCACTACTTCTAATCCTGCGCGAACTTACCCCTCCTCGCGCCAACTTAATTGGCGTTTGCTATACATGTGATAAACTTGGAATTGTTTTATAACTATAGCTTGTTATATGGTTTTTATATAAAAAGTTTTAGTTTTAAACAATTTCAAATTTATTTGGAAGAAATAAATATTTCCAATAAATAAAACGTTAATAATATGTTTAAATATACCGCCATTTGAAATATGGATCACGGCTAGCCCGTAGAGGGTCCAAAACTGGTAACATTTTTTATTTACGAGTTGCCAATCTCCTAGTATATATTATCTCTGGTAATAACTCATCAAAAATCCCTTATTTTTGTCGTAAATCTACTTTGTGTAAATCTACTCATATACTCGCAAGAATGGTATAGATTAATAATACAGAGACCAACGAGACCGACAACTAATAACAAAAATTTGTCCTAGTGAAATGGAAGATCATTACATCCTTCTCTAATAATTGGGCAGTCAATTAAAGATGGCACTGTCCAACGACGACGCATTCACCCGCCAAAATTTAAATTTGCTTTTCTAGTTTATTGTCGTATTTATTTTTTATGTTCATACGAAATGTTTATCTTTACATTTTCAGCAATTTCTTCATGTTTAATACATAAAGAAAAAGAACTGAAAATGTATAAACCTATCGTACAAACATTGTATTCTTCTTTAGTATGTTCAATGAAATAATTGGAATACTTCACATAAAATTTACTTTATTATAACTACTATACAATTCTAAATAACTAAAATAATATACACTAATATAGACCTACGAAAATTAATATCTTTAATATCGATAATGGTATAAAATAGAATATTTTAAAAGTACAATAAAAAAAAACATATTTTCTTAATAAATAATTTATGATATAATGTTTTTAATTTTCTTGTAGTATGTTCATTCCGTAAATTCCTTACTAACCTTGTGCAGTACCAAGGAAGTCTGTTTGACGCAAACCATCTATTATTAAGCATTAAATAAAATGGTAATGCTGTGTGGAAGACATCCATGAAAAATCTAATTCACTCATTAAGCCAATACCTTGTCTTTCACTGTCCATCTCCTACGTTTTGGAAGATGCTTTGCACAACGAAGTTGAGAAAACAGTAATGATTGTGCACTTGATGATATTCCTGTTGAATAAATAAAATAATTAGACAGATAAAAAAAGAGGAAGAATAATTTACCTTTAAATATACCTTTGATCAATGAAGACTTATTTAAGTTTAATTTTGATATATTTTTGATTGTACAGCCTCTTTCTTGGAAGTAATGGATTTCAAATTTATCATAGGAAGTTACACATTTTACTCTGGAGCTGTACCATGCTTACATCTAGCACGAACACTCATGTCAATATCAAAAAGTTCTGAATCTCAACTGTGAGAAGAAACACACATTCCACAAAGACTACCATTGCAAGCAATAGAAAATACATCGGTAATTTATTACAATTTACCTACAGTACCTGTATAACACCTATTTACAATTCAGTTTGTGTCTTATTACCCATCAGCAAGTAAATATATCAAGCACATCAACAGTAAAAAGAAAGAAAAAAGGAAAAGCATTAGTGAATGCAATAAGGAAAGAACATGAGCACATTTGAAAACTAAAATCAATATACCCAAACCAAGTCTTGCATCAAAAACATGGATGCCTAAATATTAGTTGCTTTGTTATATATTCATTTACTACTAAATTTTAAGGATTTCTTGGAAAATAGTGTAATTTTTCCACATCTATTATTTCCTTTACCGCACACGATATACAAAATTTTGAAGTCATTTCCAAATAATTTATATGCTGATAAAAAAATGTACTTGTAGCATAATTAAAAGCATCAATGAGAGTAATTAAATATTTTTTTAAGAACTTGTTAATTTTGGACAAACTAAGCATTTTTGAGTAAAACAATATGGCGTGGGCTATGATGAAATTTCTTGTAAATCCAACTTACTTTTTCAACATAAAAAAAAACACTGTACCTAGTCCAGAAAAAACCGATCTGGTTAATACTCGATTGTATAATAAATATTTCAATAACTAAATTCAAATCCCGATATTGTATTATAATTCAGAACGATATCGAACAAAAATAGCTATAAACCACAAATAACATAACCAATAAAATTGAACTTATAGAAAATTTCAAAATTATACTCCGTACTTACACGATTGATAGCGATCAGACACGAAGCTGTACGATATATATGAGTCCTTTGAATTTTGTTTTGTGGTCGAAGTTGCCTCCATTTCCACTCCACTGTTTCATATATCCCAGGGTTGTGACGTGTTTGTGTCTGATTAATAAATAATCGTATGTTTTTGTGTGTTTTTGTGCGGTCCTGTGTTGCGTGTGTTTAGTCTGTGTGTTTGTCGCTTTTTTGCGTTTAAGTCATTGGTCATCGGTCTTTTGCGTTTCAGTCATGTGTGTGTTTACTGTTTGTTGTTGTAAAGTGTGATTATTTTCTGTGTTTGCGTTACAAAGTATTGTATCTGTTGTGTTATTGCGTTTGTGGAGTGTAATGTTATTAGCATATTGCCTAAGGCAAGTGCTAATTCGTCAATTGTGTTAGGTGTTGTGTTTTTTTGTTTTTGTGTCCAGGGGTTAGTTGTTGGGGGTGGTGCTGGTATGTATTTTGGTTTGGTTGTGGTTTTGTTTGCAGGGTTGTTTGGGTTGTTAGGACAGTTTATGAATGTGGAAAGGTGAGGACCACCGCAGTTTGCACACTTTGGTGGGGTTCAGTGGCGGCTGGCGCATAAGCGCTGCAGTGCTGCAGAGCTCCCAAAAAATTGGGCGGGCGAACCTGTATTAGTTATAACTAGTTTTCTTTTACATAATTTTTCCGACATTTTTGATGTTTATAAAAGCGTAACATATTGTTGTGAAAATTCTCCCCCGGTATATCAAAAAATTTGCATATTTTTCTACATCATCCTGTAGAGGACATCAAACCCTACAATTTGAAACCTCAATCATCAAAATCCGATCAGTAGAAGCCGAGATATTCGCTTCCGTAATTCCAACACTAACGCCGGTTATATATAGTATTTTATCAAATAATATACAATAGGCGACCAGTGGAATAACCAACCTAATTCGCGCGATCGCTCACTTGTTCCTTATCTGGTCCACACGTACGTGCGCTCAGAGCTCTTTCAGATACCCGCGTGCACCCCGCTACCCCCGTGGCTGTCTTAAACCAATGCGTGATTTTACCAGGCATCTTCGCTGCATTTAAATCAGCGCGAAGGGCGATGATTCGGTACCTAAACTAATATTATAAAGAGGAAACATTTGTGTTCTTGTATGCATGTTTGTAATGCTTTCACACAAAAACTACTGGACCGATTTCAAAAATTCTTTCACCATTAGAAAGCTGCATTTTCACTGAGTGACATAGGCTATATTACATTTTCAAAAAAAAAAGATATCCCCAATAAAAATGCATTAATGTAACCCAAGGTGTGAAAAAATTAGTCACAAAAAATCTGCCATCGCGTACGCTGCGGAAACTATTGTTGATAGAACAAAAAAATGTTCTACAGTATTATAGAACGTATTAATATCTACAAAAAGGTCCGCGAAACCATATGTTTAACTACTGTAGTTATGCCACTAGGGCTGGGCGATACCGACGTTTTCGGTATCGGGTACCGATACCAATCGAGGTATCGATACTTAGCGATGTATCGGGTCTGTGCACGATATCGATTCTGAGTACTGGAATCGGTAAAGTATCGATACCTTGGAATCGATACCTTGGAATCGATACCTTGGAATCGATACCTTGGAATCGATACCTTGGAATCGATACCTTGGAATCGATACCTTGGAATCGATACCTTGGAATCGATACCTTGGAATCGATACCTTGGAATCGATACCTTGGAATCGATACCTTGGAATCGATACCTTGAATCGATACCTTGGAATCGATACCTTGAATCGATACCTTGGAATCGATACCTTGATTCGATACCTAGGAATCAGTATTCATAACCCGTTTTCTAGGTGTCGATTGTTTGATATCGGTTTCAAGAGATGTAAAATTAATTTACCGATTCTACCATAACTACGGTATGAAATTTGCAATATTGTGATATTTTGTTTTTTTTGTTTGTAATAATTAAAGTTATGTCATAATATGGAATTTGCTACGCATAATAACCAACGTCTTTAAAATATATATTATGCATACATATTTAAAAATTCTTTACTTAAAAAGTTATTTTTATATACATTTAAAAAACGCAGAAAGATAAAATAATATAGGCAAATATGCGTGCTATTACAAAATTATACAAAAAGCCTAAAATATTCATTTCAAAATAGAAACAAACCAAGCACGTTTTATACCTACAATAGCTTGATAAGAATTCTTGACCCAACTTTTTTTACCTTATTATATTAATTAATACTACATATTTATATTATATTTTGTTTATTTTAGTTCCAATTTACAGTCGTGTATTGTGTATTGTGCATTCTATAGAACAGGAAAGTGTTTTATATTTATATGAATATGAATATCACCTATATTTCTCTCAACACTGCTTTATACAAATTATGTGTCAACAAATTTTTGCTGTTCCCTAGTTTTGATTTATTATAATTCCTACCTTTATTCGTCGTCTAAAGTTTAATATAAGCACTTATATTTCATATCATTTTAAGCTTCATCACTTTGTTCTTATAATTTAGTGTAATAAGTAGATATGTACGTACCAAAATGTCGAAAAAAAATAGTGTAGTTTGGAAATACTTTGATAAAATTAACGACCAGGGCGTGAGTTGTAATGTATGTAAAAAATAATATAAGTATACTGGTAATACTACAAATATGCTAAAGCATATAAAATGTGTTCATACTTTTACATATTTTAATATTATTGAAAAGAAAAACAAAAGAGACGGTGATAGTGAAGTTACTGACGTTGAAATATTGGCCTCCGAAAGGTAAAATTTTAATTATACTAGCTGCAGACTTATGTATGTAGTTATTTTTTAATCCTTGCATGAAAAATAAGAAAATTCTAAATTGTCATTTTGCATAAAACAACAACTTATATACCTATGATGTACGCATACTCATTTAAAAAAATGCACAAAGGTAAGCTACCCGATACATGGCTACCCGATACATCGATACTTAGCGAGTACTGGAATCGCTAAAGTATCGATAGGTATCGATGCTTTGGAATCGATACCTCGCTACCCGATACATCGCTACCCGATACCTCGCTACCCGATACATCGATACTTAGCGAGTACCGGAATCGGAATAGGTATCGATGCTTTGGAATCGATACCTCGCTACCCGATACATCGCTACCCGATACATCGATACTTAGCGAGTACTGGAATCGGTAAAGTATCGATAGGTATCGATGCTTTGGAATCGATACCTTGGAATCGATACCTTGGAATCGATACCCTGGAATCGATACCTTGGCATCGATGCTTTGGAATCGATACCTAAGAATCGATACCTTCGTTATATGAGGTATCGGGTACCCGATACCAGTTATGGTATCGGGTATTGGACGATGTATCGATACTTCGCCCAGCCCTATATGCCACTATAACTACTTTTTTACATTTTAAAAGTTAATAAAAGTGCCGACAATAATCAAACCATATTATCCATACCTCTGTATTATTTCTTATCCTATTAAATGATATTTTATTAAAGACCATTTCAATACCAGTAAAATACTTTTTAAATTATTAAAATCGGACATTCCATTCAAAAGATATAACGAATTTAATAATGTCAATCTAAAGAAAATAATGTTATAATATAATGTAGTAGTATAGCGATGTCCATATTCATTTTGTTTGTAATAAATTGACAATGAAAAATTATAACTGGAATAAGAATAGTATTGGCAGAAGGAATTTAATAACAAGTTCAATGAGAATGAAAAGTAATAGGAAACAGGCACAGAGAAGCTGTTATAGAAAGAAGTTAAACATAAAGTGATATAAAATCCAAAAATTAAGGATCACAAGAAAGGAAGATTAAATATTTAAGAGAATACACTCACTATTGTATTTATTCAAGGTAGGATCGAAGAAAAGACAACATATACGATACAAATTTTATTAAAAGAATTTAAATAACACTGAGATATTTGAAAGATGACGTTTTTGAAGTAATTTCGACAATGTGTCAAAAGCCAAGTGACAGGAACATTATTAAAATAGCGGGTTACATTGTTTATAAGTTATGTTAAATTAGTAAATGGACTAAACAGATTTAATAAGCGATGAGCCACCACCAGAAAAACGCAAACGTCCAAATAACAGCAGATTTAATCATCGAATTTCGGCTTTAGAGGTGTGTGATGTTATTCTAAATTGTGCAAAAGATCGATTTCATTTTAAAGAGCATCTAGTAGTGGCATCACTTTTTTTCGGAATGCTTTGGAGAGTATTGCAGTAAATTTCCTGAGGACAAACTCACTTCCGCATGCTCCTATTATCCCACCCTTGATAAAGAAAGATTACGAACTGAATTGTCTGTTATTTACTCAAGAACTGATCTTTAAAAGGCGCACTACCTCTTCTAAAATTTTTAATAAAAAACAATCTGGGAGATACGTTGAAGGAGACTAGAAAATGATTAGAAATTGTAATAACAACTCCCATGACAACATCAGAGGCCGAACGATGCTTTTCAACACTAAATCGAATTAAGACGTTTCTCAGAAATTCAATGACCGAAGATCGTTTAACATCTCTTTCCATGCTATCTATCGAAAAAAAGTTTATCTCCGAAATAGACAATTTTAATGACAAAGTGATAATAAAATTTGCAAATCGAAAAGAACGTAGAATAGATTGAATTTATAAGAAATAATTTGTTAGTAAAGTAGTGCTTAGTGACTCTTATTTTTTTGTGTGACAATTGACAATCGCTCCAGAAATACATTAATTCAGTGCGGAAGGCGAAGAAAGCACGATAAGATCGATGGGAGACAACCTCTTACTGCCCGTGCAAGGTAAATTTTTTTGTAAAACTTGCAGAACACCTTAAAATTTTTAGCACGAGCCGCCACTGGTGGGGTTGTTTTCGTCTTTGTACATAGGTGTGTCGAGTGTTCGTCTCCGCATTTCATGCATTTGTAGTTTACGTTACAGTTTTTTTGATGGTGTCCAAAAGTCTGGCATTTGTGGCATTGTATTATGTCTGTCCGTTTGTTTAGAGGTTCAATTTTAATTGTGAGTCCGCAGCAGTCGTGTATGTTATAGATTGATTTGTATTGTCTCGTCAGTTCGATTAATACAAATGGTGCAGGTATTCCGTGTTTGCCGTTCATACGTTTAATTTTTAATGTCGGGTAGCCTTGGTCAGTCAAGTCGTTTGTAATGTCTATGCCAGTGATAAAGGTAGGAATGCCTCGCATAACTACCTTTAGTGATTTTTCGCTTCTTAATTGAAACGTGTAAAATTGAATGTGTTCTGTGTCGAGTATGTGTTTAAGTGTACGGTAGTCTTCGTCAGTTTTCGGTTCGATGTGAATACCAGGTTTCACAAGTTTGTTTTGTGCGGTGTTAATGTTATGTGTTTTAAGTATTTGTCGTATATGTGCCCATTTGTCTTTTTCTGTTATTATTATTGGTGCGATTTTGTGTTGTGTATTGCGTGTTCCGGTGTTTGTGTTTTGTGTGGTTTTTGTTTTGTCACTTACCCTGGGTGTGCTGTCTGATGTTGATGGCTGTGGGGTGAATTCGGTTGTTTCTTCTTCCATTTTTTCTTCGGTTTTGGTTTCGAGGGCATCGTATGAATTTTTTGTTTCAATCGGTATAGTTGTTTCGTCTGTTTTCGGCTTCTTTGTAAATTTCGGGTATATAAAGTCATCAGTTTTGTTTTCAGGTTGTTTCTTGTTCTGTGTTCGGCGGTGTTTCTTTTCTTCTTTGGGTGTTTCGGTATTGTTTTCGGTTATCCTGACTTGTATTTTCGGTTGATCCGGGTCTACAGCGAAGATACTCGGTGATGTCTGTAGAAGTTGTTGTATGCCACTTTCGCTGTGTGTTTCATCAATTACTGCCTGTGTTTGTTGAACTAGTTCAGGTGGCCAGAGTTCAATCGATTTGGGATTCACTATTAGTTTCGTTAATGTGTAAAATATCCCTTGCAAGACAAGCTTTATAACATTATGCGACACGATATATTATAAGAGATGTACGTTATTAAATTAATTACTTAAGTTTAAAAACGAAATGTATAAAGAAATTCAAGACGACCGTTAAATGCTAGTTGACCGTTCAAGGCAGGTAGAAGCTGAAGGGTCTATCGTAGTACGATAACAAAAGAAAGGCTTTCTCTTTGCACACGAAATACAGAAAAAGTCTATGAATTTCTGGAAAGGTTTCTCTCATATATTAACAGATTCTGTTCTGTGGAGAGCATGTGCTACACAATTAATATGCAGCATATTATGATATGTTTCCTCAGAGACACCTTTCCGGAAGTTGATAGGCTTGTATCCGCTTTTAAAAAAGTTTTCAGAAAAGCACCATTGTATCTCTTTACATGGAAAAACTTCCATCTTTGTCACTGCCTCCCTTTCAGTAATAACTAGACGGGGAACATGGTTAGAAGCTACCAGTTTTTATGCAGAGAATTTCGATAGGTTACAAAATTTCGTTACATGTTTAAATAACGATGCTCGAAGTATTTCTGAGTGTAAGGAAATAATACAAATCCCAAATTTAAAAAATCAGTTGTACTCTCTCCAGGAACACTTTGGAATTTTGCCAAAACTAATCACCTATTTTGAAAATCAAAATCTCAAATGAAATGAGGGATTAACCACATCAGATGTGCCTTTTAATAATTTCAAAAAAATTCCAAGTGACTTCGGATGTGGCCTTCGGCAAAAGTTTGACGCAGTTTTTAATAGAATTCCAGATTTAATAACATTACGGCAATTCTGTATGGGTACAATGCCTCAAAGGCTAACTGTTAAATACGCTGAAATAAAAGAATTTTCCAGTATGTACATATAACCAGTTGCGATGTAAGAAGGACGTTTTCTATCTACGAGGATGTATTTCAATCAAAGAGAACAAATTTTACAGAAGAGAACCTTTAGAAAGTATTGCTAGTTAATATTAATACTCCTTTACTCAAACTTGAACTACAAAAAGAACAAATAAAAATGTATTTCGTGTTTTATAGATCATCACACGTTCGTTTTCCAATTATATAAATAAAATTAAAAACTCTTTAGAAATACAAATTTTCAATAGTACGCCCGTGTATTCATTAAAAATCATACTTTACGTTTATTGAATTTTTAATAATGTTAACAGTTTTCATTTTTGGGGTGACACCTCAATATCCGCACCGAATGCCACCCCTAGCTGCGCCACTGATCGTGCCTATTAACTATATAGGCCTATAAATATTACACAAATTATTGAAGTACTATTACAGTTCAGCCTTTGAAATTACCGTCAATTTTAAATAAACTGCTGTCGTACTATCTACTGAATTACTAATCCTATTCGTGTACTTGAATGAACCCTAATATCTAATCTATGAATGAACCCGAATGAACACAAATGAACTAACATATGATCAAAAAGTCTTTGGATCGCGATAGCCATGAAGTGTAAAAACCATCTATAGAATTATCAGTAACGCGCCAAGTATCTTCGGCGCCGTCGTGCGAAATACTGATAGGCGCCTTTACCCTATATGTATTGAGCCAAAATTACCAGCCACTCTCCCACAGTTCAACATTGAAATTTATGACGAACTCTTTAGACTTGTTAGTACTGGTAGGTATTTTTTATTTGAGGCAAACAATAGGTTCACATACAAAAAAATATTATTAAAATTTTTATTGCACACTGAAACAACAGTAACAAAATAAAAAACAGTATTCCAAATTATTAAAAAACAAAAGGTCAAATAAAATATTTTTAGAGTGCCCGTGTTTTTAAATAGATAAACGTGAAGGAAAACAACGGAAATGTCTTATAGAAATTGGACTTTTCTAGCTTTACTTTTGGCAAATTCATTAATAAGATTTTCAGTATTCAGCTGCTTTAAAAAGTCAGACTCTATAGAAATGATAGCAAGATTTTCTAGCCGCTCCTGGCCCATTCTAGATCGTAAGTAATCCTTAATTAACTTTAATTTAGAAAATGATCTTTCGGCTGTAGCTACAGAAATTGGTATAGTTAACAATATATGTAATGCAATTGTAATGTTTGGGAATGAGTGGGTTAAGTTATTTATTGTAATGTAATTGAGTGTTTCTACTAGAGACGTCACATTTTTGTCGCAATTTTGCAGAAATTGCAATTCATGTAAAAGTTCTGTTCTGTCTATATGTTTTTCGTTTCGATTTTTGTCAGTTAAAGCTTCTTCAAGTTTTTTACAAAAATTAAATTGTTCTTGGTCAGAATACTTGCCAAAATCCTCAATATTCCACAAAAATTTGAAAACATTAGAATGAGAGGATAGCAGTTCAAATCTTTCATTTACAGATGAAAGAGTAATGTCTAGCATTCCAAAAAAACAATTGACTTTGAATTTTAATTCTTGGTTTTCAATTGGCTGATCTTCACTTTCCTAGGAAAATTGTTTTTTTATTTTTCGTGGCCTTAAAATTTCTGAACATTTGAATATCGCATCTACTTCCAAGCAAGATGCTAATTCTTTGGCATCTACGAGCAAGTCACTGAAGCCTTTATCTGATCGATATTCCTTTAAAAAGGTATTTAGGTTGTTCAAACTTTCGCAAGCCTGTGAAATATTGAATTTTTTAGTTTGCAGGATCTTGGTAACAACATTAACTTTACTTAGTATCTTGTACCACAACACTAACATACATACAAACTCATAATTTTTAATTTTTTTAACTATAGAAATGGCCAGATGTTTTGTAGTGTTATCAAAATTATTTCCAGACAAAACTTCATAAAAAGCATCGTAAATTTCGCCTAACTGGAATCTTAGAGGGGTTACTGCATCAATTCTGCTAGACCATCTGGTTTCTGATAAAGGTTTTAACGTTAAGTTTGAAATGTTACTTTTCAAAACAGACCACCGATTGGTTGAAGCAGAAAAAAAATTATATACCTCTTGAACAGTTGAAAAAAAATTTATACTAAACATATTGGATTTCACAGCGTCGTTTATGACAAGGTTTAAACTGTGATTACAGCAAGGTACAAATATTGCTCGTGAATTAATGTCTAAAATTCTTTTTTGTATACCTTGATGTTTACCCTTCATATTCGCACCATTGTCGTATCCGCGTATGTTATAAATATCTAAACCATAATTTTCTAAAGTTTTCAGTAAAAAGTTGGTTATACCTTCACCTGTTGTATCATTTACAGGACGGAATGTTAAAAAACGTTCTTCGACACTAAATTCATTGTTTTTTAAATTAACGTATCTTATGCAAACAGAAATTTGCTCCTGGTGGCTCACATCGGAAGTACAATCAAGTAATATAGAAAAATACTTTGCTTTTTTAACTTCATTTAAAATTTTGTTTCTTATATTATCACCTATTAATTTAATCGTCAAATTTTGCTATCATTTCTATACATTTCAAAAAATTTCCATTATTTCTTTGAAATAGTTTATTATTAGGACCACGAAAAGCCAAGTTTTGTTCAGCCAAAAATTGAATTGTATAAATTATTCTTTCAATGACACTGCGCCAATGTTTAGTTTCACATTTTAATAAATTTTGCATTCCGGAATCTACGGTTCGATTAGTTTTTAATATTTCTAATAAATCTGATCAAGAACGTAAATTTTGAAAGTGAGATTTACTTTTTTCGTGATTTTGCAAATGTTCGCTTAAGTGATGCCAATCATTGAAACCGTCTTGGTAACCTAATTTAGTATTTTTAGTCAATGGATTATTGGTGTCACTGAATATTTTACAACAAAAACAGAAAACTACATTTTTCTTAATAGAATATAGTAACCAATCTCGCTGAACCTTTTCACCATTTGACAAAATTCGAGTGAAATATATATCAGAAAACTTACGTCCATTTTTGTCTTTAGGATACATAGTTTTATTTAGATAATACATAGGACCTTTTTCGACTACTTCTTGCACCTGGGTTGGAGATAATATACTCGGCCAAAGACCTGGATCGTTAGAGAGGGGCGAACACGCGTCTTCGGATGATTCGTCTTGCTTACTCGAACATGATGGTACCGACTGAAACGTATCAGAACCTGAATCTATCGGATCCTCATCCTCATTGGCTTGCTTCTCTAATTCTGATGGCAACTTTGATGTTGATGGAAATGGAAAACCACTGTTATCAGTAGAAGTACTGTCTTGAAAATGTGTGAGCTTCCGAAAAAAGTTGGTAACTTTTAAATTGCTCTTCTCCAAGTCTTCCTCCCGTTTTCGCTTGTTAAGCTAGTTTTGATAACCAGATAATTTCTTTTTTTCTTCTCTGGCCATCTAAATAAAATCACTAAGAATTAGGAAACACAAAGTTTTATTTGTTTTATATAAAAAATTGTTCAAAAAAATTCGAAATTTTAGATTTTGTAATTACTGTAATGCCAAATTTCGTTAAGTTAAATATTTATAGAAATTAGGTAAACTGAATGTATAGTTAAAACTATGTAAGTTTTTTAAAGTTGAATAAAGCATTATTATAATTATTATTACTATATAAAGCTGAATTCACTTAATCACTTACCTTATTTTTTAATTATTTTTCACAATCACTATATTATCAAATCAGGACTTACTATATAGCATTCCATTTAAGAAAGGACCAGATGGCGCGGCAATCTGAGTATAATTTACACAGGAATTTCAAAAAAATAGATAATTTGTATGTGAGGTTATGTACCTACTAACTTATACAAAAGATTATTTTTGACGTTTATTTATTAACATATTTATTATTAAGAAAGCTTAGACTTTAAAAGTTTTATTCCATCAAGAAGCGGCAAATATATACCAATGCAAGGTATTAGACTTATATAAAATATTTCAATCAATATCTTCTAATCTGTTATTTATTGTTTGAAGGTGTTGCATCCACAATAAATTTGTGCGTAAATACAGTGAGAATGTGTTAAAATTACGACAGGAGAAATATTTACATCTTTTTTTGATTTTATTAGAGTACAAAACTTTTGTGTAAATGTGAAACTAATAAATTTAAAGGATTGATGGTGACAGTGTATTATAATTATCATAATATTTGTGTATCGTTTAGCCTAAAAAATATAGCATTTTACAAAATACAGTTATTTTAATAGTATCTATAATGAGAGAGCAATAAGGAAATTCATTTACTTGCACATCATTTCACATAATTTGGATAAAAATTTTTATACATCTAAAAAAGGTATTTAAAAATATTTTCATTTTACAAAAGTAAGTACATATTAAAAAGGATAAAACAGCAATTTTGCACCAAAAGATAGGTAAAACGTAAGCATTTTTCCAGTTTCAGTATTTGGTTAAACATGTGTTTGTTCCTTTATTGCAAGTTATGACTGATTAATACTTACTTTTTTGCTTATGTATGGGATAAATTGCTACTATCGTACAATGATTTTTTTTTTGCTTTTAGCAGAGATATGGTTTGATTACAGTTCAGATTTCAATTTAATTGAGAAAAAAAAGAATAAATAAAAAGAGAAATTGTTTTCATGGGAACCTCCATGTGTTCAGTAAAAACAATTTTTTTCGTAAATGTCTGAACACAATGAGTGTAAAACCCTCTTTTATTAGCATAATATACATTAAATCTTTTACCTACACTTACATAATTTCATTAAAAAAATTATATAATAATTTCCTACTTAGAAATTTCATTCATATTCCACAATTATCACAATATCTGGTAGTTACTTGAGACCTAGGATGTCGAACAATTTCTGAGGACCTGAAAGAACAATCTCATGAATGTATATTGTAAACATTAATATAAAATTATATTTAGATTATAATTTATTCACTATATTAACCAAACTATACAATTTCTAAGTATAAAAAAATTATATCTAACACACACACGAATCTAAATCAAGAACATCACTCACACATAACTAAATTTAACACCACAGTTCATTATGTTACATATTGTTCACGAATATATATATTGAAAACTACTCATCTTCAAGATCAGAACCTGAATCAAATGAAAATTCTGAGGATGACCCAGTATTTACAGTAAAAGTCAAATTTTCTAATACATTTTCAACAATATTATCTAAATCATACATTTTGTTTTCTTCTGTTATAACGTGATGAATGCTATTTTTCCATGCGTCAGCATCAACCATGTCTAATCCTTCTAATTATAAATTTCTTACTTCGTCCAATTTAAATGTCTGATTATTGGCCGCAACATGATGCTTGACTTGAGCCCATTTAAGTTCAATGGGGTTAAGATTACAGTGATATGGAGGTAAACGTAAAGCTGTATGGCCACTTTCTCTAGCTATTTCATCGACCACGTATGAAACTGGATGACAGGATGTGTAATTTTTTACAAGCTCAAACAATTCAATCTTTAGCATGGAATTATCAGCTAGAATTCCTTTGGTTAAAAGCCATTCAATGAGTGCCTCCTTTTTCGATAATAAAGTAGGTGACTTTTTTGTTTTAGTAGAATGATAAGGCATATTATCCATTACTATAACACTATTGGGCTCAAGAGAAGGTAATATATTTTGCATCCATGTGATGAACACCTCACTATTCATATCTTCATGGTAATCTGCAGTTTTCTTGGATTCAAATAATAACAAACCCCCATTTTTCCCACTTGAATCCTAGTTTCTTTAGGATTCTCCAAAGTGATGTTCATTTTAAAGGAGGTAAACTGGCATCCGCTTTAATAGGTTCACATATTTTTGTGCAAGTTGGTAACTCATTTTTAAAGAAAAATGAATGCACGTGCCTTCTAATCGTACTTTTTGATACTTCATCTAATTTATTGTAAGCATCTCGGCAACTTCGTTTTCTCAATGGAGACTGTGTAACTCCAGACATTTCAATTTCCTTAATAATGTCAAACATAGTATTTCTACCAATCCCTGCTTCCCTTGAAGTTTGACGAACAGCAGCTGTTTTGGACATATTAACTTTGTTCTTAAAATACACATTGTAAGCCATCAGCCTCTGTCCACTTTTTACATATTTTCCTTTACGATTTTTTGATGGACCTGGTAAAGCGGCGTCATCCATGCTCTAAAACGATTGCGATTAAATAAATGAAATAAATAAATTAATGAGTGATAAAATATTTTTAGAAAATGATGTTTTCACTTTATAGTCTCTATAAAGAACTATCTTTAACAAATATTAATATTAAATAGCACAATAAACAACTAGTAAAACACCCAATTGACTATCATTGACAGAAATACCGGTCAGTACTGGTACTGACAGCAAAACGCTAATTTGCAGTGTTGCCAACAGTATTTTTTTAAATCCGTTAAATTTGTTGTAGGTTTCCGTCAAAAATCCGTTAAATTTTTTTTTTTCCGTCAATAAAATCCGTCAGAATAAAAAATGTGCCAAACAAATAAAATTTATTTTATAATAAAATTTTATAAAAGAAGAACTTATATTAAAAATCGAAATTAAAATCGTCATCACTGTCCGTACCATCAACAGGTTGGCCCATAGCAGTGGAGGTTGAAGGTTCGCTTTGCCTATAGCTTTGCATAGTCCCCACCATACGAATTACTTTTTCAGGCAACTCATATGAAAAGCAGGTTTTATCGTTCCTCTTCAGCCCTGATCTTATATTCAAAATTGCATTTACCATACTTTCCTTCATTTTATTGCGCAGCTTTGATTTCACAATATTCATCACACTAAAAACCCGTTCTGCCTCTGCATTGGAGTATGGCAAAAGCAGAATTGAAAAAGCAAAATCGCATAACTCCTTGAAAGGATTTGTGCCTGTAGCATCTTCATACTCTTTGACTTCGGACCAAAACGCCACAGTGTCATTGATGTTCTCCCATTTAGTGTAATTTATGGCGTTCCATTGCGTCTCGATTAGAGATATTTCATGTTTTGAATACTCTAAATGGGCCAATAAGGGACTTAAAGATTCTTTGTGAACCCTTAATACGTTTTTGCATGAGAGTAGATTGGTTTTCTGCAGGATTTCGATATTGTCAGGTAACCTACAGTAAACAAGACGGAGACTCTTTTAGGGAACATTGAGAAATGAGAAACTGACAACTTACCTCAAACGTAATTGTTGAATTAATTTTAAAAGAAAGTTAATACACCGTTGACGAAGATCTTGTTCACTTTGCCCGTTTATAAGACCTTTTTCCCTCATTTCTCGTATCTTGGATTCGAATCCGTAACCAAGGTATGGCTTAGGGTCTAAATGATTCTCCACAATTATAGTTAGCGGATCAATATTGGGACGTGGCATGACTACTTTTGAAACCAGAAATCCAATAAGCCTAGATAAATCCGTAAACAATTTACATGGATCAGCATCTTTGGCTTCAAAAGATTTGTTCGTTAGTTGCAATTGTTCTAATATGGGACATAGGAATGAAAATAAGGCCAAATTACTCTCATCTTTATACATATTGTACAACAATTCAGCAGTATAATTTCGTCGGGATATTTCAAAATGCGTTTGAAGTTCAAGCCATTGTTTCAAAATTCTATGTACAGCCGAATAAATTGATAACCATCGGGTTTGACAAGCTCTAATTATTTTTAATGGTTCGTGACCTTCATTAATTGTGCGATGCAGCTCTTTGTATTCAGCCTGTCGAACTGATGATTGAGAGAACCAAATGTATGTTTCAGAAACCATAAAATCCAGATTCCTCGGTAAGGTATCTTCTGAGGCGTGAGATACCGCAAGCTGAATCGAGTGACAGACACATCGTACAAGAACTAATCCTGGAATATCTTCTTTTAGGATTGCATGTACGCCATTATTTACACCTGTCATAACACTGGCATTGTCAGTTCCGATGCCAAGAATATTTTTAAACTCCAAACCAAATTCGTTTAGCGTCTCTTTAACCGCGGAAACTATTCCTTCTGCATTGCATGCGGTTAGTGGTGCCAATTTTAAAAAAGATGTTTGTATTTTCTTGGATTTTGTGCTGTAAAATATTATTACAATGCCAAGATATTTTACCACAGTTATATCCGTAGACTCATCCAGAAGTAAACTAAATTTTCCATTTCCAATATCTACTTTTAAATCATCTTTAAAGTGAGGGCTTAAGATATTTTTAATAATATTGGAACACTTTGTGCGATGCAATTGCATGTCTTTAACTGCTTGTGAATCATCTGCCACCTTTTTCATTATCCGCCCTAAATGATCTACTGTTAGTACGCTGCAATGTTCGGCAATAAACAGTGTTGTATAAGCTTCCAAATATTTGCTTTTTTCTGTCTTTTTGGGAGTAAAATTAATTGTTGCTTGGCGTGATGGCGCCAACATATCTGTATTCTTTATATGTTTCTTCGAAATCATATGAGCTTTTAAATCAGAATATTTATTGCTACTACTTACGATACATCGACAAAATATGCACTCAGGGAATGACTCACCAGAATTTTTATCTGTTTTCATAATAATCCAGTCTTTAAACAGCTTGTCTTGAAGCCATTCACTACGAAATTTTTGTTTATATTGCACTTTCGGCATTTTTGTCACTGTAAACAAGATTAATTGCACAACACACTGAGAATAAGATTATTCAACTCACTAAAATCAAGACGTATATACGCCAGTGCCAGTGCCACATACACAATGCAATGATCCAATAATTATTTTGAGAGGATTCGGGGCCCGGGAAGTCCCGGTCGAGCCGATAGACTACCGCCGGTAGTCTGTGGTGCCAATCATGCGGAACCAATGACATAGTGTTGTTTCATCCTCCTGGTTTGAAGGAAGTCGGTATGTGTAGACCGAAGTATGTTTTCAAATAATACAATATTTTTTCTATTTACACTAATATATTTACAAGTTTAATCTTGGAGTTCCGTTAAATGCAACAATGCAGTATCTGGTCTTAATACTGAAAACCGAGAAAACTGGCTAATAAATAATATTTGCTCCTATTTAGATCACTGAGATCTTAGTAGGAGCTGTTTGTTAGATCACTGAGACCTAAGCTTTAACTCGAAGAGATCGTACTTGTAACTGTAGTGAACTCTAAGAGATCTTGTTTGGAACTACTTATTCATTCTCTCATTCCTCGGCAAGAAGCTTCCTCCCACCCAGTCAAAGAGGGAGAAAACAATGAAAAAGGAATATACGGAAATTTCCATATAACAATTATTTACATTTCCAAGAAAGTACATGCTGTAGTTTCCGACGTCACAAATGTATTAAAACAAACAATATACGCCGGAAACCCTTAATTATAGAAAACAAAATACTTCCCAAAGTAATAAATATACAATGCACAGAGATAAACTAATGTTCGCAGAATCGAATCGAACCGAAACCATTTAACCTTTTATAATAATATATAACAGGAAATATGTACAATAAAACTTATTCTATTATAATTATACTTATTCAAATAAATTATTTACCTAATCGATGCAAGGGGTTTTGCCTGTAATAAAAATAAATAGTTTTTATGACTGTAGAAAATACGACAATGAAGAAATGTAATACCTGCCCAGTCCTAAAGCAATTAACAATATTAAACATATCCCAGAACTCCAAGACCTTTTCTATATACAATATATAATATTTACAATTTAAAAACTAGAATTAAATATATTAAACCTACATCTAAATAAAACTAAAAATACAAAATTAAATCTATTTTGCCTGAACAGTGTAATATGATATTTACAGACAAAAAATAGTTTGAATCGGTAAACAGCCAGTTAACACACTTACAGAACTTAATTTAGAATTTTTTGACGGAAACTTAGTTTCCGTTAAAAAATCCGTCACCCGTTGAAAATGTTTTTTTTCCGCTCCCCTTCACCAAAATCCGTTAGATATGACGGAAAATCCGTTAAGTTGGCAACACTGCTAATTTGACAGAACTAAATAAACATAATTTTGCCTGTATAAAGGCGGCCTCTATTTTAGCCAATCACAAGCTCTTATTTTAAGCCCTATCTTTCCCAACGGTTAATTCTTCTCACGCGCCTACGACAAAGATAAGTTAATAAACCTGCACCGACTGCGAAAGCGTTTAAATACATACACCCAAAATTTTGCAAGTTTAAATAAACCTGCAGCCAGATTCTGTAAGCTCGATATCGATCATATACATAATACCTACTAATACACGGCGCACTTGTTATATATGCAATGGTTCTTGAATGAAGCCGAAAAAAGTCTGTATTCATTTAATAAAATTATTACAGTATGATTATTAGCTTCTATTAAAATGCTTAAGATACCCCTTTCACCTTTTTTAATTATTAAATAATATTAATTAAGTTAAATTTATACAAAAAACAGTGTAGATGCAAATATCAAGTACACTCTTTGAAGTAACAATAAAATTATTGCTGTCAATGCTAAAATAATTGTAATAATTGTTTTATGTAAATTTGTTGATTTGTTGTAAACTTTCAAAACATGTTTTTAATATTTTTTAAATTTAACTTATCACAAGTGGCCTTGGCGCCGTTGTGCGCTGCACGACCTTGCCCATATGGACGGCGCGTCACTGAGAATTATTTACTTCTGTAGTTTGAAGTACACATATGTCACAAATAAAATAGATTTTAGGTTATGGTAATTAGTTGCATTTTATGTATATTTTATAGCCAGCTGACTTAAAAGTTGTCAAGTAAATGTCAAAACTAATTGAAATAAATAATTTCATACATATCTCGTAAATTCCACGCCAATAGCGATCCAAACACTTTTTGTTCATACGTTATTATAATTAGAACACAAAACCTAATTTATCGTTGGCGATACTGTTTCAATATGTTTTTAGTAAGTTAATTTAGCAGCTATTGGCGATACTGAGGAAACAAATGAGAGGTTAACTTCTTTCAATATTTTCAATTTCACTCTATAATAGAAACAATTTTCAAAAATGCCTACTGTAATACTTATGGATTTATCACTATCAATGACTCGACCTGTTCAATTGCCAGAAAACTGTGAAACGACAAGAAAACAATTGGCTTTGAGTGGAATAAAAGCTTTTTTGGATACTCTCAGTATACACTCTAAATTGGAATTTATTTCGTTAGTAAGTATGCTTTCATAATATTTACATTTATAAATATATTTAGAACATATTTATTAATTAATTTGAATAACTACAAAATAAAAATAAAGTTAAAATAGGGAATTTTACATTTACGGTATTTACTTGGAGTGCCTCCTGTACCGCACAAAATGTGACATCCATTTGACAATTGTTGGGCACATGGTGTAAATAACATTTTATTCAAATAATTTTTTGACAAATTCAGTGTAAACTAAGTAATAAAATTAAGTGATTATATTGCCATCAGTATTTATCAATATAATTGTAAACAATACGAAAGAATATTATTGAAGGTTATGTAGACAAAATGGGAGAAGCAATTCTATTAGAAAACATTTGTACAACAGTAGCTGTACGTTATAGATTTGTTCTTAACAAACGTGACTGTGGTATAAACCATTTAGAATATTTACCACATGAAGTCATTAAATGTGAAATAGATATTAATGGTGATGACGAAGAATCTAAATTAGAAGAGATTGAAATTCAAGAAGTGGATGTTAAATTCTTACGTAGTTTAGATCCTAAAGAATGGAAAAGACAAGACCATTATAATGTTTTGGGTTTACCCAATGCAAGGTATAAAGCAACTGACGAACATATAAAGACAGCTTATAGGAAAATGGTTTTAAAGCATCATCCTGATAAAAGAAAAGCTCAAGGAGAAGAAATTAGAACAGATGATGATTATTTTACTTGTATTACAATGGCATATGAAACATTAGGCAATCCTCTTAAAAGAAGATCTTATGATTCTGTAGATCCTGAATTTGATAATTCAATTCCATACGGTAATGAACTTAAAAAAGACTTTTTTGAAGTTTTTCCTTATTATTTTGATTTAAATTCTCGATGGTCTGAAAGAAAACGTGTTCCTAAACTAGGCAATTTAGATTCTTCCAGAGAAGATGTAGAAAGGTTTTATTCATTTTGGTATGATTTTAAATCATGGCGTGAGTATTCTTATGAAGATGAAGAAGATAAGGAAAAGTGTCAGGATCGCGATGAAAGAAGATATGTAGATAAAATGAATAAAGCAGAAAGATTACGTAAAAAAAAAGAAGAAATGTCTAGAATAAGACAGTTGGTTGATTTAGCATACAATGCTGATCCAAGAATAGCAAAGTTTAAACAAGAAGATAAGGAACGTAAATTAGCAGCAAAAAAAGCAAAGCAGACTGCAGCTCAGCAAAAAAAAGAAGAAGAAGAAAGACTTTTAAGAGAAATACAAGAAGCTAAAGAGAAGGCTGAAGCTGAAGAAAGAGCTAAACTGGAAGCTAAACGTTTGGAAAGAGAAGCTCAAAAGAAGGTATTAAAAAAAGAAAGAAAAACATTTAGAGACATTTGTAAATCAAATAATTATTATTCTGAAAATGAAGCAGAAGCTTTAAAACATATGACCGCAATTGAAACAATTTGCGAAACTTTAACTGCATTAGAATTGGAGGAATTAAATAAGAATTTACAAAATAATGGGCGACAATCTTTTACGAAAGCTTTGAAAGAATCGGAAATAAGAATTGAAAATGAAAAGAAATCTGTACTAGAAAGTTATACACAGAAAGTAAATAATCAATTGCAAGAAAATAATACAAATAGGGCTCCAGAATGGTCGAATGATAATTTGCAGTTATTGATAAAAGCTGTGAATTTATTTCCAGCAGGAACAAATCAAAGATGGGATGTAGTTGCTAATTTTATTAATCAGCATGGCACTTTTTCAGAAAATGTTAAAAAATACAATGCAAAAAATGTTCTTGCCAAAGCGAAAGACCTACAAAACACTGATTTTTCAAAAAATAATCTCAAGGAAGCTGCAAATAAACAAGCATTTGATAATCTGAAGAAAGAAAAACGTAATGTTGTTGTTGCTGATGAATCTGCCATATCGAAAAAAATTGATGAAGAGAAACCTATTAAAGTTAAAAAATCTAAACCAGAAAATACCGAATGTTTCAATGGATCTCAAAATCTAGCAAATGGTGATGTTAAACTAGATAAACCTTGGACAGCCACTGAACAACAACTTCTTGAACAAGCACTAAAAACTTATCCGGCAAATACACCAGAAAGATGGGATCGAATATCTGATTGTGTTCCAAATCGATCAAAGAAAGACTGTATGAAACGTTATAAGGAATTAGTAGAAATCGTAAAAGCAAAAAAAGCTGCGCAATCAGCTGTAGTAACTAAATAACAAAAAGTATTTTTAGTATTTAATAAATTGTTAAACTTGATTTGCATACTATATATAAATCTTGATCCTATCATCCAACATAATTTATTCAATTTTATTAATATTTCATTATGATCAGAGATCTTTTAATTTAAAAGATTTGTAGAGTATTAATATAAAAGAGAGAGACAGAGATGTTTATAGACCTGATAATATACATATAGTAAATAAAACTCTGTTATGAAATTACATTGCCTGAAAAATTACTTCACTATATTAATTGTATATTTACCTTATTTACTCACGTATGATGACAAACTAGTTTTATTTAAAATCTGAAATAAATCATCTTGAACAAAACGTTGTTTTATTTGCATTTTTTTTATTAAATCTAATTACATACATCTTTATAAAAATAATCAAAGTGTACTTCATTTAGCACATGTTAATTTGTAAAATTTTTGACAATTTTGAAGATGTATACTATACATTTAAGGATATTTTTTTAAAAAATTTTTTTTTAAATTTTAAAATTCATAATTGGTTCTAAAAAATAATATTCTCGAATTTGGAACGTGAAAAATTATAAGTTGCCATGTGACAATTGTTTTAAGACGATTAAATAAAGATGTAAAAAAACGACCGTTTATATTCCAAAATGAACACGTGAATCAAGTTCTAGAAGAAGTGATGAAACAACTGATTTGGTAAAATAAAACTGGTCGAGCAATCAATTTAGGTGTATAAAAAGCACTTCACAAATCGAAAACAATAGCAAGTAGGTATTTAGCAAATAATTTTCGTCTGTATATGTTAAATATCCATTATAAAATTATTGGAAGGTAAATATTTTTACAAATACGTCATTGCACGCACAGAATTTCGTGCAAGGATTAGAATTTTTGTCCCTATAAGATGCCATTATTTCTTATTTACTTGCTGTTTACAAAAAAAATTCAAGGTAACGACCACTACTTTTAGATTTTTGATAACTTGTTTTCTTCATTGATGTCAATAGTCAAGATTATAAAACTTTATTTTTTCTTAAAGACACAACTGAAGAAAGATACGTCAAGATAGTCAACATTGCTCTTTACACAAGAGAATTAATCAGTTCTAACATCCTATTTTGTTAAATTATATTATTTCCAAACTCAATAATCAACTAGGACAACTAGTTCTTAAAGATGTTTAAACTTTTGTGACACTTAGAAAAAAACCGAAAACACTTCAAATATATTGCATTTTATTACAAAAGATTTTAGCTATTAACTTGAAAACTGCTTGCAACGAATTGGCAATTATTTCACCGATCAGTGAAAATATATCTATACCATTTTTAAAATTGAAGCACGTAAATGCGTAGATTTATTTCTTAAATGTAGCATACTTTCAGATTGTTTTTTCCTCCTTATTTGAAGAAAAATGTACATTTACTAGAGACTACAATTTAATCAAGTCCGAATTACAAAATCTCGGAGATCATGATAAAACATGTATTGAAACAGCATTACATGGTGTCAATAATATTGTCTTAACAGAATGGGGAAGTAATATAGCATGTGATGTATGTTTTATATGCATTATTTGTACTGAAAAATACAGATATATTTTAGATCATATTAGTAACGGATGGATGTACAGGAATTGGACCTGGATCCTTGAAAGATTCTCTAGCTACAGCTTCTCAGAGATCTCCAACTAATCCATTCCCATTACCCTTCACTTTTCCAGCAAAATTACATATAATCTGTATTGCACCTCCCAATGACCCCAGCTTATTAAAATGTAACTATCAATTTTCTTCATCCAAGCTTTTCTTTTTTTTAATCTACTTTTTTAGCAAAACCACTATATCAAGAACTTGTTGACATGAGTGGCTATGAAGGATCTGTTCTTTTACCAGAAAATCAATTGAACGAAACAACAGTCAACAATTTATTTCAAAAACTCGCCGAAGACATGTATACATCTTTTAAAGGCGTATTGAAATGTGGGAATTTGGAATCCAAGGTTATATTATCGCCTGCACCAGTTGTAAGCAAAAATCCTTTATATATCCACAACGAATAGAAAACCACCATATTTTTCCTTATTTTTCAACTCACTATTTCTATAAAAACGCTGACCTCGATTTAATGATAACGCAATAAACTTGATCCAAAATAAAGAGTGAAATTGCTTTCTATTTTTAATCAATTATAAAATTTATTAACCCTTATTATAAACATTTAAATTATTTCACGTTTAAGTTGAATATCTTAATGATTAAATTGCTTGGTTATAAATCGGTCATATCCAAGAAAAAAATAAAATGAACATATGCAAGTTTTTGAAGAGAATACCGGGTGCGGCAATAGTGTGTCGGCGAAGCTTAGCATGAAATTTAATAAAGTTGTAGCAATGAAATTTTACGTACACATGTAGTATGCTACAGTGCATTTTATATTTTTATTTATATATTTACAGGGTGTTCCAAATTTCCGCAACCACTTTCAATTTTTTTTTTTAACAGATTGCTACACTTTCTTGTTATTATGATGATAGCCACCCAAATTATATTTGCAATTATATATGACAATGTGCTTTATGCTTTATGACAATGTGTTTTATTGCAAATTTTGTTAAAATCTTGACAGTTGCAGCGTCTAACATTTTAAGTCTTAGCCTGAAAATGGGTGCAGTGCCTCACGTAACTCTTTTGTTGCCAATTTATGGACTAACACGTTATATGTTTTGAGAGTGAACAACGTGACAACATATACAGGGTGTGAAATATGTCGTGCCAAAGTTATCGAAGTTTAAAGGCTATTTTCTCTTTTTTTTAAATTGAACCTATAATTTTTTTATTAGCAAATTCCTTGTAAAATTGCCGTTAAAATGGTACCAATAACATAGTACTTATTTCTAGTATATTCGAAGTTATAACCCTTTAATGGGATATAGCTATGTTTATAATATTCAATATGCGGTGCTGCATCTAATAGTTGGTTGGTTGGCCATGAAATGATATTAAGCAAAAATTGCTGTGTAACCAAACGTCAAATATCTACTTAAAATTTCCGTATAAAGTATTTTTCTGTAGTTCCTCTTTGCTGTAATCGCGTTTAATTGTTATAATTTAAGTTCGGCTAGTTAATTATCAATTTCCGTTTGGTCGTTATTAGTTGTTATCTTGTTGTCAGTTATATCATTTTGTTGTCATTATTTTTTATTTACATGCCGTAATAGTTTAAAGTTGTGTTTCTTTAGAATGAATTTTTCGAAAGAGGAGCTAATAGACATAGTATTTGTTCTGGGCGCTAGCAATAGAAATCCACTTTTAGCATCAAGAACATATGCTATGGAGTATCCTCACCGAAGAGCGCCAGATATTAAGACGTTTGAAAATTTGTTGACAAGGTTTCTTCGGACGGGTTCTGTGAATTACGTCAAACATGAAAGAAGTAAGACTATGATTACAGAAGATAATGAAGTGATAGTCGTCCAGTCCGTTGTAGAAAATCCGCGCGTATCTACAAGGATAATTTCGAAAGAACACGGGATAGAAGTCACTGATGTAAGAAGGATTTTAAAAAACATAAATTTCACCTTTACAAAATTCAAAATCATCATCAAGACTTATTGCAAACGGATTTTGAAAGGTGACTTGTTTACTGTGAATGGCTACTTTTCCAATTACGACAAGATCTAACTTTTCTAGATCATGTGCTTTTCACAGATGAAGCAACATTTGCTAATTGTGAAATAACAAACAGAAAAAATTCTCATTATTATGACACTAGAAGCCCTCATTTTGTGTAGCCCATTTTATACCAACAAAAATGGAGTGTTAACGCCTGGGGAGGCATCTTAGGAAACATTATTATAGGTCCATTCTTTTTTAATACTACTTTAAATTGTGAAATCTGCACAAATTTCTTACAAAATAATTTACCGTTGCTGTTAGAAGGCCTACCAGATAACGTCATAAGGAGATTATGGTACCAACATGATTGTGCACCTGCACATTACGGTGCTGCTGCAAGCGCACATTTAGATAGGTGGATTGGGAGAGGAACCTTTATAAGCTGGCCACCTCCTACAACGGCAGAGAACATGCAGCAACGAATCAGAAACGCTTTTCTTCAATTAAGTGAAAACAACATGGCTCAAAATGTAAGTCTGTCGATGCAGAAGCGATTAAGAGCATGTGTAGAGCAGAATGGACATATATTTGAACACATTTTAAATTAATTTTGTTTTATTATGAAAAAATTACAAAATATAATTCTAAAACTAATAATAAAGAATTAAAAAACAGGTGTTTGTAAAAGTTACTTTGTTTGATATCATTTCATGGCAAACCAACTATTAGATGCACCGCATATTGAATATTATAAACATAGGTATATCCCATTAAAGGGTTATAACTAGAGCTGAGGATGTTTGCGGTATAACCATGGTTATATCATGTAACCATAGTAAATTACTATGGTTACATGATATAACCATGGTTATACCGCAAACATCCTCAGCTCTAGTTATAACTTCGAAAATACTAGAAATAAGTACTATGTTATTGGTACTAATAAAATTTCTGACTAATAAAAAAATTATGGGTTCAATTTAAAAAAAAAAGAGAAAATAGCCTTTAAACATCGATAACTTTGGCAGGACATATTTAACACCCTGTATATGTTGTCACGTTGCTCACCCTCAAAACATATAACGTGTTAGTCCATAAATTGGTAACAAAAGAGTTACGTGAGGCACTGCACCCATTTTCAGGTTAAGTCTTAAAATGTTAGACGCTGCCACTGTCAAGATTTTAACAAAATTTGCAATAAAACCAAAACTAACAGTTGTAAGTGCACATTGTCATATATCTTCTTCTTCTTCTCTGTTTTGGGTTGGACGCCACCACGTCCAGGCACTTGAGCACACTGCATTGTCATATATCATTGCAAAGATAATTTGGGTGGCTATCATCATAAAAACAAGAAAGTATAGCAATATATTTATAAAAAAAAAAATTGACAGTGGTTGCGGAAATTTGGAACATCCTGTAAATATATATATAAAAATATAAAATACACTGTAGCATACTACATGTGTATGTAAAATTTCATTGTTACAACTTTATTAGTTTTCATGCTAAGCTCCGCCGACACACTATTGCCGCACCCGGTATAATGAAACATCGAAAAATGTGGCTACTTTCGTTTTAAATTTGACACATTACCTATATAAAATATTACTTTTTAAATACCCCAGCTGATATCTTCTGCTTATACATTGCTCTGCTATGATATGTAACGTAGTAGGTCCAAAAAAATGTAAGGCGATGATTTGATAAATGCTTTGTCTTGCCTGAACTAAACAAATGATTTTTTTCAACCAGAATTCATCCTCAATATAATCTTTGAAATAGTTTACTAATATTTATTCATCCCATTTATTTTTTTCAAATCTAGTACGCCTTAGGTGCTTATCATTGATATGAAATTGAATACAGTTTCATATCAATGATAAGCACCTCTGACACGCTAAAGCCTATATTACCTATGTTTATAAAACTTAAATTTATATATTAATATATTTTTAGCCATACACAAAAGTGACAGATTTTGATTATCAAACACACAATCTGTCAGATGTAGTTGACGTATGTGGATTTATAAGCGTCGCTGATGTAGGATCGCCAATGGCAATAAGCCGGCATTTAATTTTGCCAGCCAGTGCAAATTTGAAAGAAAATCCTCTAATTAAAAATGAAATTGATTTAACAGAAGATGACGTAACAGACGATGGTAAAATTCCATCATTTTGTGTTCTTCTCCATGGAGCTTTGAAGGTTGAAAATATGGCCGCATTAGTAACCATTGGTGATAATTGGTTTGGGTTCATTTATTCGTGGGCCGATTCCAAGAAAAAATCAAATTTGATGTTAACAATTTTGGTACCAGGTTCTGACTCAGTTCCTTGGCTAGGTGATTTAAATTATTTACATTGCACTGACAATTTTAGTAATGAATTATTATTAACTTTTCCTGTAAGACCAACAGAGAAACGAAGTTACTCTCAAAATAGTGTTGTCTGGATAAAACAGGCTGGTTTACAATCAGATATACAAAAAATTCTAAGGCACGCCAGAAAATTGCCTGAAAAAACACAACAGTTTTACAAGGTACAAGACGATTTAAAAAAAAAACCATTTGGAAAAATTAACATGATTTATATTGCAGGAATTAAATAGGCTTCGCAAAGCTGCAATACAATTGGGTTTTATTGAGCTTCTTACAGGTTTAGCTTACATTTTTGAACATGAATGTACTCAACTACCAGGTACAGCCCACCCAGACTGTGCTATACAATTAACACATGCCGCAGAAGTTTTAAGAAAAACTCAAACAAGAGATATAAAACATATAATTACTCCTTTACCAACAAATTACTGATAATTTTATTTAACATTTATTTCTGATTTAATTTAATAATTTTATTATTCGTATAAATAAAATATATGAAATATAATTGTTTAATATACATGACAAATTATTTACACAAAGCTTGTAATAAATTAAGTAATTAAAATAATAATCAAGATTAATAGTGTAAACAAAAGCAATGTAAAACATTTTTGCCATTTACTAAAAATTGTATTTGTTTTAATCTCATGTACAGTCGCGAACATGGAAAATGGGCCATGTCTTAATACCTAATGTCTAAAAAATTCGCCCTGAAGTAGGATTCGAACCCACGTGCATGGCTTGCCGGCCCATTGCTCTAACCACTAAGCTATTAAAGGCAGTAATTTCGAATCTTTGTGGGGATGCCTTGAGTCACATCACGTAAACAGATGAGATATATCTTGCCCATAGTAGGCCGTTATGCAAATTTGTTGCATTTTTCGCGAAGTAATGTAAATATAAATATGCTTCCTACATATTACGACGCTAATTTATTTGAATTTTTTATCGAAAGATCGAATTTTTTCGATAAAAAAATTCGAATAAATTAGCATCGTAATGTATAGAAAGCATATTTATATTTACATTACCTCGCGAAAAATGCAACAAATTTGGTAAAAGTACTGTTTCAAGAATAGTAATAAAAGGAAGGTACGGTCGCGGTTACATAAAAACGACCACTAATTTGACATTTTGTGTTATTTTCATAAATTTTGGTAAATCAGGTTTTTAAAATGTTATATATGCTGTCAGCAATGACAGCAAAAATTAAATAATATGATAATTAAACGTCAAAGTGACAAATATTATTACAACAACTTTAATGTAAAATCAATAATGTTACTACGAAAATAATTACAAATCTTTATTATAATTAATATTTTGAAACTCCGCCGTTGTTCTCGATAACGTAGTTTAGTCTTCTAGGTAAGGAAGCTACCAAATTACGGGCATACTCTGGAGTAAAACTGTTCCATACCTCTTGAATTATATTCCATAAATGCTCAGCATTTCGTGGATAAAAATTATTTCCTTTATTAATTGTCTTCAACATCAAACCCCAAACATTCTCTATAGGATTAAGGTCAGCACTACGCGCTGGCCAGGGCAGCACTGTTACGTTGTGTCGTTGCAGCCATTCTGTTACTGTTTGGGCGGTATGAACTCGACAATTATCCTGCTGGAACACAAAGTTATTTACAGGAAACATGCCGTTGGCTGATGTTAGCATGATGTTCTCTAGAATGTCCATATATGTTAATTAACATTAACAGAAAAACGGCCACTTTTTCTAACATTATGGATGTATAGTTCCTCAAAACGAGTGTTTGGTGGTCTATATACTCTAACGTGACCGTTGTAATATGATTGAAAGACTTTCTCATCCGTGAAATTACGTTCTGCCAAAAATTTGCGTCGTGCATATAATATTGTATCGCAAACCCGATTCTCTCTTCTCTATTACCTTGCGTTAAAAAAGGCTTTTGCACTGCAACACGACTTCTAATGTTAGATGTCGTTTTTATACGACGCCGTGCCGTTCTGATAGACCCTGGAAAATTTGTCGCACGTCGTGCTTCCACAGCAGGTTCAAAAGGATTATTTATCAAAAAGTTTATCAGATCATTGTCTTCTTCCTCTGTTGAAACTTTTTGCTGACCAGTCCCCACCTTTCTTTCTAATGAACGTCTCTGATTCCATCGGGCATTTATATAATGAACAGTGCTTTTCGCCACTTGAAAACGTTCGGCTACCCTTCTCTCTGACCAACCTTCTTCCAAAAGGGTCACTATACTACTTTTTTGTGCAATATTTAAGTGAGGCATTATGACTTTGTAAGTAATGACACTAATGACAATTTAAATAATTTAATAATACAATTGAAAGAAAAAAGGGGACTAGTCCAAAAAGGATATTTACTGTAGAACAAGATGCGATATTAGTTCACGAAGTAATCAAACATACTGTTATGTCGGCTATTAAAGCAGTTGAGGTAACAAACTTTCCCGGTTCGTTTCACACTGGGAGGCGTCGATTGAAACAAAGTAATTTAAAAAATTCGGCGGCTGCTCGGAAAAATTAATTAAATAATTATTAAATAATCGACATAAAGAAGAACGCTTAGGAATTACTCTTGAATTTATTGCCAGAGATCAACATTTTTGGAATAACGTTGTTTTCACGGACGAAAAAGTATTTCAATCTACTCACATGATTAGAGGTTTATAGGCCTAGAAATACTCAATATGAAAAAGAAAATACGTAAATAAACAAAACAAGAGTGGACGTTTTTCGATTAATATTTCAAGATGGATATCTACAGAGCCGCAATTGGTATTTCATGGTCATATGAATATCCTGCTTTTTGTTATGCTTCCCGCTGTTTCCCAATTATTTCCAGAAGGCAACTACATATACCAACAGGACAATTGCCCTGTGCATAATTCTCGTATAGTGACTGGATGATTCGCTGAAAATAACATTCATGTTCTCAACTGGCCGAGTAATAGCCCGGATTTAAACTTTTAGAGAATGTATGGGGTTTGCTAAAGAAGAAAATTCAAAAATAACTTGTTCGACCTCGAAATTAAATCGAACTATTGGAAATCGTGAACACAGCGTGGGAATAAATATCAAACGATTATATTGACAGGCTATATGAATCTACCACATAGACTGGAGTTATACTCAAATCGCTGACCAGATTCAGTAATCACGTTGGGTTCACGTGATCACGCCAAAACCGTATGCACACAGGCACATGGAATCATTCAAGGATCAATGTCGGTAAAATAGTTATCGCCGTAGTATTTGACATAAGAAATTGTGCATATTCAAATGTTTTCTATCAAAACGTTTTACAATTGTATTGTCTCTATAAATTAACACGTAGCAATCCCCAATATGAACGAATAAACTATTTTGCAGATGAAAAAACTGTTATTTTAAATAATTTTTCTCAGTTGTTTAAAAACGATAAAAGCATATGAACACTCAAAGTGGCTATAACCATAAAACAAATTCAAGTACGTTAAATAAATGAAATATTTTTATTATTGATGAGATCTTTTACACAATTGTATTGTCTCTATAAATTAACACGTAGTAATCCTCAATATGAACGAATAAACTATTTTGCACATGAAAAAACTGTTATATTAAATAATTTTCTGTTGTTTAAAAACGATAAAAACATATGAACACTCAAAGTGGCTATAATCATGAAACAAATTCAAGTACGTTAAATAAATGAAATATTTTTATCCCGTTGTCCCATTTTACGTGCTCGCGACTGTACATTTATCGTGCCTTCAATTCATTCTTAAGCCTGTATGACACGATACAAAATTGAATGCAATTTTTACACTTCTCTACTGTTTCTGCATGATACTTAGCCACAGTATAAACTTAGGCAATAGGATCACTTCTCGTCGGCAACTTTGATCTTTTGAAATAACACCGTAATACGCGCATGCCTCCAGGGTATGTTCTCTTTCTCTCTTAAACATGTGCTACAGCAAGCATAATGGATATCAGACTATTTGACATTTTGAATACGCTGTCCGATTTACATTCTTTAATTACATCTCAGTTGTAACCTGCATTTAATAAAGAAAAGAAATGCATGCGCGAGTTACCATTTTATTTCAATAATTTCCCCCTAATTCCGCCTTATGCATAGTCGCGAAGTTAATAGGGTGTTAGTACGCTATTAGTTAGTAGCTACTAAGAGCGTACTAAGATGCTTTTATCTTTTCGTATTCATAGTCGCGTATTTCAGCATACTTAGTGGCTACCAACTAATAGGATCTTAGTAGAAAAAAATATGTGGCAACCGTGAAAACGGAGTTCGCAGGCATGCGCATTTTGCATGAAGGAGACGTTTAAAATAGTTTACCTATTGGAATTGTAGGTTATTTTAAATACGTTTTAAATAATCTTATTTGTTTTAATAAATTTTATGATTTTTTGCTTTTAAATTTGATATAAGAAAAATGTAAGTATAATATATAATCTTACTTAAAATTTGTATTACTGAAATTATATAATTTTGAAAGTATGGAAGATCTAGTTGATATACAAGCTGAGTTGCAAGAAGTTGAGGAAGCACAGGTAGATATCATACGAAATCCCAAAGCTTATGGTGATGATATAGGTATATACATATTTAACTGGCTTTGCAACATATTTATTACTGAATTTATTTTAGCGGAACAACATGGATTCACATGACAATATCCACAGCAATTTATTCCGACAACAATTATATATTGTTAATGTTTGTAACTTTAAATAATACACTTTTATATATTTATTTATTGTTTATTATATAAACTATTTTACATTTTAATATTTATAAACTACACACACACACAACTTAACAACAACTCTTCTTTATGTCTTGTCATCATTTTATTCTTGTTGGTTCAGTACTACCAACTTTGTATTCTTAATAATACCTACTTAATAATACATAACTAAAAGTAAACAAAAGTAACTAATATTTAACACGCCTCCTTACTTTTGGGTGACTTTTAATAAAAATCTAAATTTATAATGTTTTTGCTTACTCAAAGACTTTGTAAATATGTCAGCAATGTTATCCTGACTGTCAATTTTAACAATATCAATAGTCTTATTTAAGTAATTTTCATTTACATAATGGTAATGAGTTTCTATATGTTTTGAATTCTTTGATAAATTTCCATATTTAGATATAACTACTGCACCAGAATTGTCTTCATACAAATTTATAGGCTTGTTGAATTTAATATTAAATGATTCTAAGATACCCTTCATAAAAATTACTTCTGTAACAGCTTCTGATAATGCTACATATTCCGCATGTGTACTTGACTTTGTTACAGAGTTCTGTTTGCGTGATCTCCAATAAACTGAGTTCCCAAATAATCTAATTACAAATCCTGATGTTGATCTTCTATCATTTATGTCGCCTGCCCAATCAGCATCAACGTAACAATCCATTATATTAATATTTTCATTTTTCAAATAAGTTAATTTATAATCTTTTGTTTTATATAAATATTTTAAAATTCTCAATGCATATTTGAAATGCTCCTGATTATAACTTGATTGGAATCTACTTAAATAATTTACACAAAATGATATATCAGGTCTGGTGCCTGTTGCAATATATAACAATTCTCCTATTAAATTTCTAAATTTAATATTATCTTCTACTATTTTACTTGTCATTAAATTTAAATTTATTTCCATAGGCGTATCATATAGTTTTGAATTTTTTATTTGATATTTTTGTGCTAAAGATTCAATGTAACTTTTCTGATCTAAAGTCATTTCTACATCATTATATTCAATGTTAATTCCTATATAACTTTTTACTTTGCCCAAATCTTTAATGTTAAATTTACTCGCTAACTTAATTTTAACTTGATCTATTTGTCTTTTATTTTTACTACATATTAATAAATCATCAACAAATAATAAAATATATATTGAATCATTACCTGAATTTTTAACATATAAACAGTAGTCGTAATTATTTCTTTTAAATCCTAATTGAGTAATATAATTATTAAAATGTTCATACCATGCACGTGGGCTTTCTTTTAGACCATACAAAGCTTTTTTTAATTTATACACTTGGTTAATTCCCTTTTCGTATCCTTCAGGTTGTTTAACGTATACTTCGGATTCTATCTTGCTGTTCAAAAACGCTGTTTCTACGTCCATTTGATCAATGTTTAAATTGTACCTACAACAATATGCTAATAATAGTTTTAACGTTTGCATTTTTGCCACTGGTGAATATGTATGTTCAATTAATTCTTGCTGTTGAAAACCTCTTACAACTAATCGAGCCTTGTAACTGTCATTGCTTTTCCGTTTGTATAACCATTTCACATCTAATATATTTTTATCTTCTGGTTGTTGTACCAAATCCCATGTGTAATTTTGTTGAATACTTCTTATTTCGTTATCCATTGCATTTTTCCAATTTATGGAATCTATACTTCTCATCGCCTCCTTAAATGTTTGCGGTACTGTCGCATTGCAATAATTTACATATATAATATAATCATCAAGTTTTGAAGGAAGTTTTCTTTGTCGTTGAGGCCTTTTTAAATCCACTTCCTCGTTAGTATCATCTAAACTTTCATCATCTTCATCTGGACCCTTTTCATTTTGCTCATTGTTAACCAACTCAATGCATTTAACTTCTTCTTCAATAATTTCTACATGTCGTGCAATCTTTATTTTATCATTAACAAGTATACGATATCCCACATCTGTATACCCTAATAATATGCCTGCTTCAGCTTTTTTATCCCATTTTGATGCTCGTTTCTCCTCAGGTATACGAACGAAAACTTTGCTCCCGTATAGTCGTAAATTTTTTACACTAGGTTTTTCATTAAAAAATATCTCATAAGGAGTTTTCTGTTCAGTAGTGTTTGCTAATGTTCTGTTATGTAAATATGCAGCCGTTCTAACACATTCCGGCCAATATTTAATATCCACCTTTGCCTCAGCTCGTAAGCACCGAGCTATATTCATAATTGTTTGATTAAAACGTTCAGCTGTTCCATTTAGCTGATGCACGTATGGTGGGCACGGGTTTAGATATATTCCTTTTTCACGGATAAAGTTATAAATTTTTGAGTTCATATATTCTGTTCCATTATCACATCTTAATTCTTGTATATTTTTACCAGTTAAATTTTGAACAAGATTTACGTATTCTACCAGACAATCGTAAACTTGTGTTTTTGATTTCATGGTGTACACTTTTGCTAGTTTGCTATAATCATCTATAAATGATAGAAAGTACATTTCTCCCTGATTTCCTTTTGTTGTGTGTGGGCCATTTACATCTGTGTGAATTATTTGTAAAATGTCCTCTGCTCTCTTACGGTTATTTCCAAAAGGTAAATTTTTCATTTTATTTTCAATACACACCGCACATTTTAAATAATCACCCTCTAACTTTTCCGGAATTCCTTCTATTAGTTGTTTTGTACATAGAACATTTAAGTAATTAAAATTTACATGTCCTAACATTCGATGCCATTTTTCTTTTAATGTTAATTTATTTTCACTACATGTTGTATTTGCAAATGCTGATCTGTTATTATTGTCAATAAAACTTTTCATTTCATACAGATTTTCCTTTTTGATTGCTATGGCTATTAATTCACTGTTCATATTATAAATTTTTGAAATATTTCCATAAGAAATAATTTTATTATTGTTTGTAATTTTTGAATAACTTAATAAATTTGTTTTCATATCTTTTACATAAAATACATTATTCAAATTTATGACCACTTGTTTATTGTACACAGGAAATGAAGCTTTTATTTGACCAATTTTTGTCGCTAGCAATATGCGACCGTCTCCCATTTTTACATTCACTGGTGTTTTTAATGTCACAAAACTTTCAAAATAAATGTCATTGTTTATAATATGATCGGTACAACCACTGTCTAATAACCAGTTTATTTCATTTGGATTGACGATGCAAGTTTCACTTATTGTTGAAGTATTTGCTGTCACATAAAAGTTATTACATTCACTATTATTTCTACTTTCTGAATTTTGATGCCCACTGTAATTTCCATGTCCCCTATTTTGATAACCACGATAATTTCCACGTCCTGCATTTTGATAACCACTAAAATTTCCACGTCCTGCATTTTGATAACCACTAAAATTTCCACGTACATTTTGATATCCACGATAGTTTCCATAATTTCCACGTCCTAAATTTTGATAATGACCACGGCCACCACGATTGAAATTATTATGTTGCCCTTGAAAACTTGTTTGATATTTTTGTTGACAGTTCCTTTGAATGTGACCTACTTTACCACATCCATAACAACCTTGATTCCGTTGTGATGTCGAACCCGCTGCAAATGCATTTGATTTTGTATTTTTTTCTTTATCTTCACCATTGTCACTTTTGTCATTCATAAATTTTAACTTGATTTTCGTTTTTAAATATTCTACATTTCTTTCTTCTTTGGGTAAAACATCAATTAAATCACCCAGGTGGCTAAATGATTTTGGGAGTGCTCTTAACATATAATTTAACTTTTCATCCTCGTTGATTTTTGATCCAGCCGCTTTCAATTCATTTGTTGCTTTTTCAAATTTGTTAAAAAAATTTTCGGGGTCATCTTCTTCCTTTAATTTGATATTTTCTAAATTGCTTCTACAGATCATTTGTAATGCTGTCGATTCTTTGTTGTAAATTTCATCCAATTTTTTAATAATTTCAAAGGCGGTTTCCTGTTCACTAATTAATTCTAATTGTTTATTTGAGATAGCGCTATATATGTAGTTCGTTGCTTTGATGTCCATTTGTTCCCATTCATTTGCATTCTCAGTTGCAGTCCTTTCTCTTTCAGTTACTATTTTACATTTTTTAAATTGCAAAAATTTTAATATTCGTAGCTTCCATTTTGTATAATCGGAACCATCAAAGATCGGTACTGTTACATCATCTATTTTTATATACGTCGCCATTTTTGTTATATTAAATTTTTTGTTTTAACTTTTAACACTTTTATATATTTTTTAATAACTACGCTCTGCTACCATGTTAATGTTTGTAACTTTAAATAATACACTTTTATATATTTATTTATTGTTTATTATATAAACTATTTTACATTTTAATATTTATAAACTACACACACACACAACTTAACAACAACTCTTCTTTATGTCTTGTCATCATTTTATTCTTGTTGGTTCAGTACTACCAACTTTGTATTCTTAATAATACCTACTTAATAATACATAACTAAAAGTAAACAAAAGTAACTAATATTTAACATATATGAAGATATTTTAATTAGTAGACTTTAACAATGTTAATACATAATTTATTATTTATTGAAATACTTTAGGGATATTTTGATATAATTTTTATTAGTATTAAATATAATCCGCCTTATGCATAGTCGCGAAGTTAATAGGGTGTTAGTACGCTATTAGTTAGTAGCTACTAAGAGCGTACTAAGATGCTTTTATCTTTTCGTATTCATAGTCGCGTATTTCATCATACTTAGTGGCTACTAACTAATAGGATCTTATACGAAAAGGTTTTGTTTAAGTATAACAATACGTTAAGCACGTATAAAGCGTTTGTACAATATGAAACAAACATGTAAATAATTTACATATCTGTAACTATGCGTCCATGTGAATAGGATCTTAGTAGAAAAAAATATGTGGCAACCGTGAAAATGGAGTTCGCAGGCATGCGCATTTTGCATGAAGGAGACATTTAAAATAGTTTGCCTATTGGAATTGTAGGTTATTTTAAATACGTTTTAAATAATCTTATTTGTTTTAATAAATTTTATGATTTTTTGCTTTTAAATTTGATATAAGAAAAATGTAAGTGTAATATATAATCTTACTTAAAATTTGTATTACTGAATTTATATAATTTTGAAAGTATGGAAGATCTAGTTGATATACAAGCTGAGTTGCAAGAAGTTGAGGAAGCACGGGTAGATATCATACGAAATCCCAAGCTTATGGTGATGATATAGGAATATACATATTTAACTGGCTTTGTAACATATTTATTACTGAATTTATTTTAGCGGAACAACATGGATTCACATGACAATATCCACAGCAATTTATTCCGACAACAATTATATATGAAGATATTTTAATTAGTAGACTTTAACAATGTTAATACATAATTTATTATTTATTGAAATACTTTAGGGATATTTTGATATAATTTTTATTAGTATTAAATATAGTATATACATTTATAAGTATCCAGATGTAATATAATTGATTGAGGTCTCGCTAGGCACTTGGTGAAACATATTAAATGATAAAGGTAAAGAAAATACACACTTGGTTATTTGTTTCACTGCAATTTTATTTACAAAATACGGACAAATTTGTTTCGAACTTCACAGTTCATTCTCAACTGAACAAGAAAGGTTTACTTAAAATACGAATAGATAATTTGAAAAGTGGGAGTAACACTGTGAAACATAAACGTGAGTTATGTATTATGGGGGTTTTCCTAGTAATTAACGAGAAACAGCCTTAATAATAGGGGAGATTACAAACTCTGTTTGTTCATTTACTATATTTATAATAAACATATTCAATTATCATTTTCACTCAATAACTTCAGCTCCAGTTTCAAGTAAACTTTTTCCAATACTGACTGATATTTTTCAGTGCTTGCATCTGCATCTGTTGCCAATGTTCTCGAAGATGCTTTGAATCTTTAACAAATCCTGTAATAAATATATCATATTACTTCCCTTAAGATAAATGATTCATTTATAGCCAACAAAGTGACATATATATATATATTAAATATATTACATAAATACATTTATATCACACCATCCACCTGCTACAGAACTAATATTTGCAAATAAAATTTGTAAATAAATCGTACCATAAATACATATTAAACAGACTTTCTCATCAGTTTGCTTCATTGCATCTCATGGGTACTTGGAAACAGCATTCAAAAAATAATTAAAATTGATTAAAATTTTGTTGATAATGAAATTATAATGAGACACCATGCACTTCCATTATTATTAAAATTGCTGTATGCCGATTATCCGTATACGTACAGTTAATGAATTCATTGTTATGATTTTTACTCTCAATTTTGTATCATTTCGTTATGTTTTGACAGTTTGCGCTTTTTCTTTTTGTAGGTTAGCTTTAATAATTAATAGACACTTTAAACACGGTCTCAAACGCTATTAAGGATTTAGTAGCCTACTAACGTTAAAACGTTGTTAGTACGCATGAAACGCGACTATGAATACGGAAATTCTTAGTAGGATGTTAAAATGGTCTTAGTAGCGTGTTAGTAGCCACTAAAACGACTATGCATAAGGCTGAATATATACATTTATAAGTATCCACATGTAACAAATATTCATACCTACTTTATACATGATGCAGTATTTACACGTAACTTAGATATAATTATACCTACTTTATTCTATATTTTAAATTACATCATCCTATTGTCATACTTATCTAATATCATATAATAAACATATTCAATTATCATTTTCACTCAATAACTTCAGCTCCAGTTTCAAGTAACATATATATATTAAATATATTAGATAAATACATTTACATCACACCATCCACCTGCTACAGAACTAATATTTGCAAATAAAGCCCACATCATACCATAAATACATATTAAACAGACTTTTTCTCATCAGTTTGCTTCATTGCATCTCATGGGTACTTGGAAACAGCATTAAAAAAAATAATAATTAAAATTGATTAAAATTTTGTTGATAATGAAATTATAATGAGACACCATGCACTTCCATTATTATTAAAATTGCTGTATGCCGATTATCCGTATACTTACAGTTAATGAATTCATTGTTATGATTTTTACTCTCAATTTTGTATCACTTCGTTATGTTTTGGCAGTTTGCGCTTTTTCTTTTTGTAGGTTAGCTTTAATAGACACTTTAAACACGGCCTCAAACGCTATTAGGGATTTAGTAGCCTACTGACGTTAAAACGTTGTTAGTACGCATGAAACGCGACTATGAATACGGAAATTCTTAGTAGGATGTTAAAATGGAGTAGCGTGTTAGTAGCCACTAAAACGACTATGCATAAGGCATATTGCTTAATTTTATACTGTGCTTTTAGGCATTATTTCATATAAGAACTATCTGTACGCATGCGCACTAATCGTTGGCGCCCTTTATCTCGTATACCAACACAATGAAAACAAACTAAATAAAAATTTGCTGAGAAATTTTGAATAAAGTAAATACGAATCTATTTTGTGGTATTCATTACCTAGTTTTATAAAATAAAGATCTAAAACTTTAAATACTTCAATAAACATTGGGAAAATGGATAGAACATTAGGCATAAATTACTATTAACAGATTTATTAAAAATTATACAAATAAATTATACAATTATCCCTATTTTTATCATTGGTTTCAATATAATAGTAAATAATCACAGAAAAGAAATTAACTTATTCTTCCAAAAAAATTATTATTATTTTAATATGAAAGTGGTTCTATGTATCTAAATTTTGTTTTGGTTTCGATAGGCTCATCCAAGGTTGTAACTATGTTTAAAGTAGCATTATATATATTCTTCAGTAATTTTACAGGCCTTACTGATCCAAAAAAGTCTGTAATTGGAACCTGGAAAGGATTTCTCCTAAAAAGATCCTTTCTAACACCCACTGTAGAAATACAATCTCTCTTGGGACAAACTTGTAGCTAAATGAAATACATACAACAATATTCTCATAATTAACTCAAAAAAAATACTTACAAATTCTCCCATTGTTCTTTTTGAATTAGGACCTACATTTTCAAGAAATTCCAATGCATAGAAAGTGTATCTATCAATAATATATACACCAATAGCAGGATCAACATGATGCTATTATAAAAATATACAATAAATTTAAAATAATAATTGCAAATATTGCACTTACAGATAATGAATCTTCTCCTACAAGGCTACTGCCAACTGCTAATATATTTGGAGAATAAAATTTTTCATACATTGATGCAGCTTGGCAAGTATCAATCATGAAAAATATTTCATTGTATCTTTGCTTCTGCCACATTTGCTCTATTGCATCGGCCATTTCCTGGCTAGTTATTTCTTCAGAATCTTGAAATTTCAAAAATCCATCTCCACCATGTCCAGTTAAATATATTAAGATATTACTACCTTCATCTGTAAGTAATTGCTTAGAACGTGGTGTCTTAGGAGGTAATCGTCCTGTTAGTAAACGAACAAAGTTCTCAACAGTAACCTATAATTTTTGAGTAAAAATAAATTATAACCAAACATGCATGTATATATACTTCATATCCTCTATAATCCACTTCAACATCATCTCCATAAACATTAATATGTTGCTTAGCATTATTAAACACTGTAGCAGGCCTGGGATTTCTTGGATTGCAAGCCATATCATCAGCAATCATTAAAATTATTTGACTATCTGGTATGCCTAAACGTTTAACACTACGATAAATAGACAATACATTAGCTACATGTCGATAATTAAACCAAAATCTTGATGTGTCTACTAATACTGCCCAATTGTTTGTATGCCCTTTACTATTGATAGAAAATTTTTCCAGAGACTAAAATATTATTGTTATGATACCTTCTATTAGAAATGCTACTTATATTCTATACCTTTGTATTAACATCACATTCTGCTCCCAATATAAAAAGCGCATAACAAAACAATACTATTAAAACCATTTCAATTAAATATTATGAATTAATATTGTCAGTTTTCAAAGATAGTCTGCATTAACTTAAATATGAATTGTTAGGTTAGGATTTGGCTCTCGTATTTTGATTGAATGAATTCTAAATTAATTTTCATTTTAGCACTAGATAAAACGACACAAATTTACAGTCGTCATTATTTCACTTAATTAAAACGCTCATCACATTTGATTACATTCTTGTTATATACTCCTATCAAATAATTATTTGCTTTTAATACAGTATGTACTAATTAATGAATTCCTCTTTGTACAAAACAAAAGTACAAAATTACAGTTGCAGACCTTGAAAACTCGAAAACACGTAAATATAAAAACATTTAACGTAGTGTAAACTTTAAACGTTACTCAAACCAGGTCCGTAAAGTTGGCTCCCACATTTTTGCATTTTCAAAATTTAAATACGCCATCGTTTTGTGCTCGTTTTGTGCTGTTTTGTGCCGTAATGCACGAATTTTGTGCTCATCCCCTTCCCGAGATATTCGCGTTTGAAAATTGGGAGCCAACTTGACGGTGGCTCCCACATTTTCGAATTTTCAAAATTCAAATACGCCATCGTTTTGTGCTCGTTTTGTGCTGTTTTGTGCCGTAATGCACGAATTTTGTGCTCATCCCCTTCCCGAGATATTCGCGTTTGAAAATTGGGAGCCAACTTGACGGTGGCTCCCACATTTTCGAATTTTCAAAATTCAAATACGCCATCGTTTTGTGCTCTTTTGTGCTGTTTTGTGCCGTAAAGCACGAATTTTGTGCTCATCCCCTTCTCGAGATATTCGCGTTTGAAAATTGGGAGCCAACTTTACGATGGCTTCCAAATTTTCGAATTTTCAAAATTCAAAAACGCCATCGTTTTGTGCTGTTTTGTGCCGTAGAGCACGAATTTTGTGCTCATCCCCTTCCCGAGATATCCGCGTTTGAAGAGCAGGTCCGTAAACTTGGCTCCCACACTTTTGCATTTTCAAAATTCAAATACGCCATCGTTTTGTGCTGTTTAGTGCCGCAAAGCATGAATTTTGTGCTCATCCCCTTCTCGAGATATTCGCGTTTGAAAATTGGGGGCCAACTTTACGATGGCTTCCAAATTTTCAAAATTCAAAAACGCCATCGTTTTGTGCTCGTTTTGTGCTGTTTTGTGCCGTAGAGCACGAATTTTAAGTTGGCTCCCACACTTTTGCATTTTCAAAATACAAATACGCCATCGTTTTGTGCTGTTTAGTGCCGCAAAGCATGAATTTTGTGCTCATCCCCTTCCCGAGATATTCCCGTTTGAAAAGTAGGTCCGTAAAGTTGGCTCCGTTAATATCTCGTTAACGACTAAGCTTACGAGAATTTCTAGAGAGTACGAAAGTGTTTAGAAATGGAACATAAAAGAATTATTTTAGGAAAAATCTTAAAAATTTCTACCGGAAGTGTCACTTTTACTCTTAGCGCAAAACGGTTTTTGGCTATTATCGCTGAAAATAGAGGGTTTTTCGTAGGCTTCCTAAGTATAGAAAAGTGTTTACAAATGAATTTTGTATAACTTTTGTCCAAAGACTTTTTCAAAATGTTGAAAGAAATTTTGAAAAATTTTTCATAATTTACGATCACGAAAATTTCTCAAGAGTACAAAAGTGTTTGAAAGTAGATTCTCAAAAAACTTTTCTAGAAAAGTTTTTCAAAATTTCCACCGGAAGTGCCACTTTTACTCTTATTGCAAAATATTTTTAACTATTATCGCAAAAAATAGGTTTTCATAAATTTATGAAGTAGGTATACAAAACTATTAAGAAACTAATTCGTAATAAGTATAAAGAGGCCGTGTGGTGACCACATCTCTTTTTATAATGAATGTCTCACATTGCAAACTTTAACTTTTAATAACTCTTTTTTTTTAGGTAATATTTTAAATTCAAAATATTTGGTATATTATATCTCAATATCTAAACTGCCATTACTTGATTATACAGAACATAATATTCAAAAGCTCTTGATGTTATAACCGTTTCTTTCACAGTTGGGAGAAAAATTTATTTGTAAATGTAGTTGCAAAACACATAACCATAACATCAAAAGGAAATAGGAAATTACAACTTATACATATATTTTTCAAGTAATAAAAATTATCGTTTTGCAATGCCAAATAAGTAATATACGTTATATTGCTATTATTTATTTGCCAAATATTCGTTCGAGTGAAGCTATCTACGGAAACGTATGGCATACGGACAGTCCGCCATACGTTTCCGTAGATAGCTTCACTCGAACGAATATTTGGCAAATAAATAATAGCAATTAAGTATAAAAACTAATTAACAAATTTATTATAAAAACACACTTGGCTATTTCACAATTTTTTATTAGATTATTTCTAACATATGTTTCGGCTGTTATGCCATTGTCAAAGAGTATCTTAAAACTAAAACAGTTAGAAATAATCTAATAAAAAATTGTGAAATAGCCAAGTGTGTTTTTATAATAAATTTGTTAATTACAAAATGTTTCACCAAGAAGTGTCTGCTACGTCAATTAATGAAATAAAAACTAATATAACGGGTGTTCAGAAACATTCGAAGTCAAGTGGGCTCTGAACAAAAAATCGTATATCTTTACTTAAGTCAGAATTTAATATCGAAGATACTAATTTGATAATCTGTCCTATAAAATTGTATTAAGTAAATGTATCAATCTATCTCAGACATGACTTCATATTTTCAAGGCCTACTTTGACTTCGAATGTTTCTGAACAGCATCCATCTCAACTGAAGAGGGTTGGCAATGGAATATTTAAGATGGCATTCGTGGGTAGTTACCCCACCTGTAAACTCGCGCTAATTATAGTTGAGCCAAACAGCGATATTTGCATAACGCCGTTATCGGCGATCGCGATTTTTAAATAACGGCGATTTAAAAGCGTTATCGCGATCGCGACTTTTCGTACTAGGCCAATACGTTTTCACCATTTCGGGGCTATGCTCTCGCGTGATTCATTTTGCTGCTGCATATTAATTTCACTACATTTCACTAATTGCCTGCCTCCTATTGTACATCATAAACTGTAAAACTGGAGCTGCTAACTAGGAAACTTGATTTTATTTTGAAAAAATAAAGTAAAATACTTACTTCTTTAAATACACCTTCTCTTTGTTAACTATATGGATTTGAGTCCATTTTTTTGGCACGAAGAAATAATAACATGTATTTCAATCAATTAATGTTTTATTTTAACAAAATATAAAATGAAATAAAAACAAAATAAAATACATATTAATAATACATTTTATAAAAACAAAAAAATTAAATATAATATATTAAAGAAACTAAGAAATTTTTGGCATTTAAAAAATAGTTGCCACCTATAAAAGACATTTATTTGCTATATTTGTAATTAGCATTTAAAAATAATAACATTTGAGTTTTTCCTGTCACTTAATCGTGTTCTACGTTCATTCAGGACCTGACCAGCTTTAGAAAACAACCTTCCACAAGGAACTGAAGAAGCTAGAGCACATAGTTTTTCTTGTGCAATTGTAGATAGATTAGAAAAATGAAATTTATGTTCCTGCCACCACTCTAGAGGATCAGAACTTCGTGGAATAATATCTTCCTACGTGTATCTTTGAATTTCAATAATTGCGCGGGTTGTGACGGTTCCACGAGGTCGAGCAACTTCAACACTTCGATGTCTTCGATCAAAGGAACCCCATATTGAACATTTATCATCCTTAGTATTATCATCTGCTCTATCAACATTAACCTTATGTAACTGTGGCGAAAGTTTTTGTCCAAGTGCTTCTTGGACATTGCTTGGACATTCTTGGACGTTGCATTTCGCTATATTTTACTGAACGCGATGGAAAGCGAGTAGCTGTGTTGCATGTTAGTTGACGCCATTTCGCATATTCTAAAAAATCGCTGTTTCTGTCAATCGCCGTTATTTGCGATTTTAGTCAACTGTTGCTATCAGCGATTTTTCAATAACGGCGATTAAATCACCGGTAACGAAATATCGCTCATCCCTAGCGCTAATGTTCTTTCAAATGTTTTTGACAGTTCTCTCTTAGACTTAAGTTTGGACAATTTTTTCTTTACATATTTATATAAAAAATATATAAAATTTAATTTTCAATGTTTATTATAAGACAATATTTCATATAGAATGTTACAATGGTTAGTACTTGAAATATATGTAGAGATATTCATGTGCAAATGATAAATACAAATATAATTCACTAAAACAAATTTATAACAATGTATTTATTATGTAATTATTAAAGTAAATGTTCAAAATGTCCAACTTCACTTTCTAAACACAAATTAACACGTTAGCAAAATACTCTGTTTTTCAAGTACCCAAACAAAAAGAAGTCTAATGGGGTCAAATCTGGAGAACGAGCTGGCCAACATCCTCTACTGATGAGTCGATCATTAAAAATATTGGTCAGATGATCTATATTGATTAGTGCTGTATGTGCTGGTGCACCATCTTGTTGAAAATAGCCATTATGTAGCTCATGCACTTCTAAATTATTAATAAAAGGCTCTAATATCTCTTCTCTATATCTAACTGCATTTATAGTATCATTGAAAAAGAATGGTCCAATAATACTTCGTCGTGACATAGCAATCCACACTCCTATTTTGATTGGATGTAAACTTGTTTCTTGGTATACATGTGGCCTATCAGTTGACCATGTGCGATAATTTTGGCTATTGATATAACCTGTTAGGTGAAACCAAGAAAGTTATATCTAATCTTTCATCGTCATTAATTGTATTGTTAAACCATTCGCAATAATTTATTCTTTGCTCATGAGGATATAACTGCTGTAATACTGACACATTATATGGGTGCATATACAATTGTTTTTTAAAAGCCCTCTGCACACTTCCATATGATATATCTACAATAGTTTTTCTTATATACAAATTATTTCTAGTTTTAAATTTACACACCAACCTGACTGTGTAAATAATTTCCGAATAGATTTATTAGGACTGACTTGTATTCTATGCTCTATGTCAGCTATGGTGTCATCGGTCAAAACTGTTGGTGTAACTTCACGCTTTCTTTTTAAAATACTGCCTGTTTCCATGAATCGCTTCACCAATCTATCTCGATGCTGTACAAATGTATTATATACAACATTTTCATTCCCATATTCAACAATGAACTGGTTAAAGTAGGATTGTGCTGAGTACGTCCATTGTCCATTTTCATCTTGCACGCCACTATGAAAGTGTGCCATAACAATGAAAGTATCTTGCTGCACAGAGAACGGCATCGTAAATAAACGCTACAAATATCATTTATACAACTTCTAAATAATCTTTGGTGTTGTTTACATAAACGTTTAAGTTGTAAAACTTGCTTTAAAAATCAAATAATAGTTACCAATAATCTAAAGGCGGATTAATAATAGTGTCTTTATAAAAAATAGATTTCGAAAAAGACGAAAACGTGAAAATAATAAATAATGAACGTGAAAAATAGATAGTGGAAATTATTCATGGTTGCTATCTGTTTAACATAAAATTGTACTAATCTCGGGATTTTTACAGTGCCAACCCCTTCAGTTGAGATGGATCACTCCTTATATTACTTATTTGAGGTCCGTAAAGTTGGCTCCCACACTTTTGCATTTTCAAAATTCAAATACGCCATCGTTTTGTGCCGTAAAGCACGAATTTTGTGCTCATCCCCTTCCCGAGATATTCGCGTTTGAAAATTGGGAGCCAACTTGACGGTGGCTCCCACATTTTCGAATTTTCAAAATTCAAATACGCCATCGTTTTGTGCCGTAAAGCACGAATTTTGTGCTCATCCCCTTCCCGAGATATTCGCGTTTGAAAATTGGGAGCCAACTTGACGGTGGCTCCCACATTTTCGAATTTTCAAAATTCAAATACGCCATCGTTTTGTGATGTTCTGTGCCGTAAAGCACGAATTTTGTGCTCATCCCCTTCTCGAGATATTCGCGTTTGAAAATTGGGAGCCAACTTTACGATGGCTTCCAAATTTTCGAATTTTCAAAATTCAAAAACGCCATCGTTTTGTGCCGTAGAGCACGAATTTTGTGCTCATCCCCTTCCCGAGATATCCGCGTTTGAAGAGCAGGTCCGTCAAGTGGCTCCCACACTTTTGCATTTTCAAAATTCAAATACGCCATCGTTTTGTGCCGTAAAGCACAAATTTTGTGCTCATCCCCTTCTCGAGATATTTACGTTTGAAAATTGGGGGCCAACTTTACGATGGCTTCCAAATTTTCGAATTTTCAAAATTCAAAAACGCCATCGTTTTGTGCCGTAGAGCACGAATTTTGTGCTCATCCCCTTCCCGAGATATCCGCGTTTGAAGAGCAGGTCCGTAAACTTGGCTCCCACACTTTTGCATTTTCAAAATTCAAATACGCCATCGTTTTGTGCTGTTTAGTGCCGCAAAGCATGAATTTTGTGCTCATCCCCTTCTCGAGATATTCGCGTTTGAAAATTGGGGGCCAACTTTACGATGGCTTCCAAATTTTCAAAATTCAAAAACGCCATCGTTTTGTGCTGCTTTGTGCCGTAGAGCACGAATTTTGTGCTCATCCCCTTCCCGAGATATCCGCGTTTGAAGAGCAGGTCAGTAAGGTTGGCTCCCACACTTTTGCATTTTCAAAATACAAATACGCCATCGTTTTGTGCTGTTTAGTGCCGCAAAGCATGAATTTTGTGCTCATCCCCTTCCCGAGATATTCCCGTTTGAAAAGTAGGTCCGTAAAGTTGGCTCCGTTAATATCTCGTTAACGACTAAGCTTACGAGAATTTCTAGAGAGTACGAAAGTGTTTAGAAATGGAACATAAAAGAATTATTTTAGGAAAAATCTTAAAAATTTCTGCCAGAAGTGTCACTTTTACTCTTAGCGCAAAACGGTTTTTGGCTACTATCGCTGAAAATAGAAGGTTTTTCGTAGGCTTCCTAAGTATAGAAAAGTGTTTACAAATGAATTTTGAATAACTTTTGTCCAAAGACTTTTTCAAAATGTTGAAAAAAATTTTGAAAAATTTTTCATAATTTACGATCACGAAAATTTCTCAAGAGTACAAAAGTGTTTGAAAGTAGATTCTCAAAAAACTTTTCTAGAAAAGTTTTTCAAAATTCCTACCGGAAGTGCCACTTTTACTCTTATTGCAAAATATTTTTAACTATTATCGCAAAAAATAGGTTTTCATAAATTTATGAAGTAGGTATACAAAACTATTTCGTAATAAGTATAAAGAGGCCGTGTGGTGACCACATCTCTTTTTATAAAGAATGTTGTTGTGAAACGTAAAAGGTGTTAACTATCTTTACTATTTTATATTTTATTCTAATAATTTACAAAAGTGTTTATACCATACATGTCATTATTATTTTATGTAACTATTATCTACTTGTCAAAAAGAAAAACAAAAGTAACCAACTTGTTTCCTACCACCAACATACCAGAAATAAATGCTAAAATAAGATATAAATAACTTATTTCAACACTCCCTCCTTTTAACATTTATTTTATCTCTTATATATTCGAAACGATATTTTGTGAGTCTTTAGTAAATATGTCCGCCAGCTGATCTTCGCTACTAACATATTGTAATTCAAAAACTTCATTAAGTTTATCTCTTAAGAAGTGAACACGAACGTCTATGTGCTTTGTACGTTTATGTGCCGTTTCATCACTTAACATTTTTAATGCACTTTGATTGTCAACTTTTAGAGTTGCAATAGATTCACAAACACTAATTTCCTTACACAATTTCATCATTGGTATTGCTTCCTTTATCGCTTCTGTAGCTGCCACATACTCTGCTTCAGCTGTTGATAAAGAAACTGTTCCTTGACGTCTTGTATACCAATCAATTATTCCATCTTTTAATATTAGTGCATACCCTGAAGTGGATCTTCGTGTTGATACATCTCCAGCATAGTCTGCATCTGTGTAACAGAGTAATGGTTCTTTCTCTTCTGAATGGGGGTCAAATTTTAAACCATAGTCTTTTGTTCCACTAAGATATCTAAGTATTCTTTTAACTCCCTCCCAATGATTTGAACGTGGTATCTCCATATATCGAGTTAACTTATTGACTGCAAAAGTAATATCGGGTCTGCTAACTGATGACAGGAAGAGTAAACCTCCTATAGCTTCGCGATAAGGTGCTTCACACAAAGAACTGTCCTCATTTTCTAAATCCTTTGTTGAACAAGGAACTGACACTGACTTACAATTGCTCATATTAAATTTGTCCAAGAGTTTATTAATATAATTTTCTTGTTTTATAAATATTGTTCCATCTTCCATTTTATTAATCTCCATACCTAAATAGAGTTTTAAAGGTTCAGTTTTTATTTCAAAATTGCTTTGAAGATAACTTAAAAGTTTTTCGATTTGATCTTTACTGCTAGATGCAACCAGTCCATCATCTACATATATCACTAAAAATAATATTTCTTTTTTGAAATTGAAAAATACACAAGGGTCATTTTCAGATTGCACTAAATTGAATTGCTTTAGTGTTTCAACAAACTTTCTATTCCAATTTCTAGGAGCTTGTTTCAACCCATATATGCATTTGTTTAACTGACATACTCTTTCAGTTTCATCTTCAAATCCTGTTGGCTGTTGCATGTAGATCTCTTCTTCTATTGGACCATTCAAAAATGCTGTTTTGATATCAAATTGTGCTAATTCCATATTATGTAATGCAGCAATTCGTAAAATTAATCGAATAGATTTATACTGTGCAACTGGACTGAAGGTTTCCAAATAATCTTTACCATACACCTGACTACATCCCTTGGCTACAAGTCGTGCCTTATAAATACCAGTTTCCTTCTTTCGAAATACCCATTTATTGTTAATTGGTTTCCTATTTTTAGGACATTCTACCAGAGTCCAAGTTGTGTTAGTGTTTAATGCTTCAATTTCTTCTTTCATTGCCAATTTCCATTTTTCGTCTTTTACTGCATCTGAGTATTCAATTTGCTCTGATGCCATGAAACATACATAATCATCATATTTACTTGGTATATTTATCATTGTGCGATTTCTTAATAACCTTTGTTCTGGGGAATTTTCTTCTAAAACAGTTTCCAAACTTTCTACAATTTTGCCATCTGTAAAAGCTTCTTGTTCCTTTGTTCTTGTTTGTGTAGCTTTTTCTTCTCCAACTATCAGTAAATTTTCAGACTTCCTTTTAAATATTACATCACGACAGACATCCATTTTCTTATCCACAGGAAAATATATTTTATACCCTTTTGTTTCTTCTGAATAACCAACAAAAATGCCTTCTTTACTTTTCCAATCCCATTTTTGCCTCTTTTCCTTTGGTATGTGAACAAAAACTTCACTGCCAAATATTTCAAATTTATCAAGATCTATCTTCCTCTTAAAAATTAATTCAAAGGGTGTTTTATCTGGAATTGAGCTAGTACCAGTTCTATTAATAATATACACAGCAGTATTTATAGCCTCAGCCCACAGACTTTTATCAAGCTGTTTCTGATATAACAAAGCTCTACCAGCTTCCACTAATGTCCGCATTTCCCTTTCAGCAGAACCATTTTGTTCTGGAGTATATTTGACTGTTAACTGATGTCTTATACCATACCTGTTTAAAAGTTGCTTAACATCTCTGTTTACAAATTCCAAGCCATTGTCTGACCTAAAAATCTTTATTTTGTGGTCTGTGTCTAATTTGAACCTTATTATAAATTCTTTCATTTTTTCATATACTTCATTCTTATTTTGAATGAAATACACGGTCCGGTAATGGGAATAATCATCTTTAAGTAACAGGAAATACCTCGATCCTCCAACAGAAGGTTTCTCCATTGGTCCACAAACATCCATGTGTATAATTTCTCCAGGATGACTTGTTTCTGAAGTTGAAGTTTGAAACGACTTTCTAGTATGTTTTCCAAAAATACAGGAATCACACTGTATATCCTTTTCTTCTGTAACATTTATATCATGCTTTCTTAAAATTTTTTTACATTGCTGGATGTTTTGATGTACCTAAATTTGGTGCCATTCTTCTAGTGAGCGTTCCTTTTTTGCATTCACAAAATTAACACGATTACAATGCTTGATACCCATTTCTATTTCAAACAAATTTCCATTTCTCTTTCCAATTAAAATTGTTTTATTTTGCTTTTTAACATGGCATTCCTCTTGAAGAGTTATAATAACATATCCAAGATCAACAATTGCACTTGCTGATAACAGATTACATTTAAGTTTTGGAACATGCAAAACATTTTGAATTGTACAACTGGTCATGCAATTTCCATTTTTAATATCTACCTCTATATTTCCTTTGCCAATTGCTTCTAATTTAGTACCATCTCCAATTATGATGTATTCTTTATTTGTTAATGTTTCATAATGACTAAACCATTCTTCATTTGCTGTCATGTGATGACTAGCACCACTGTCTAAGTACCATTTACTTGTGTTATCAGTGATATTACTGACAAGTGCATAATGATCATTGTTCGTTGCAACATTAGGACTACTATTTTTACCTTTCTTAAACCAACATTCTCTTTCGAAATGACCTTGTTTCTTACAAAAATGACATATTACATTTTTCTTTGAATATTTTCTATCTTTAGAGCCATATGTTTTATTTGTTTTTGTGCCTACTTTCTTGACCGTTAATGCTCCAGCTACGTTTGGACTAGTTTCTCTTGTTTTGATTCTATCTTCTTCTGAGATTAGTCTCGATGTTAATTTGTTCAATGTTTTATCTGTTGAACTGTCCCATGCTGAATGAAAATGTTTAAATTCCTCAGGTAATGTCATGAGAATTTTATTTATTAACATATTCTCACTTATTTCTTCACCACACGTTTTTAACTCATGACTTAAACTTTCCAAGTCAGCTATATGCTGTGCAACTCCTTCTCCCTTGTAAGTATATGTATAAAACTTTTGTTGCAAAGAATGTAAACTTGTTTCCGTTTTTCTACCATATAGTGCTTCAATTCTCACCCACATCTCATTTGAGGTTTTACATGCTATTAAATGTGTAATTACTTTTTCATGAACTGACATAATTATGGTTCTTTGAGCTTTCAAATCATTTTCTTCCCACACTTTCTTTTCTGCTTCATCATTTGAGCTTTTTATTTTACCTTCCACAATATCATACAAAGCAGAGGGTTTTAGTATGATAACCAACTGGAATTTCCATGCTTGGTAATTTGTCCCGTTTCCATCTAGTGAGATAGTTTTCTTTAATTCAACTACATCCATAATTTTTAAGTTGAAATTTCTACCTTTTGCTTATAACGCAACTGGGCCCATAACCTGTTGTGAAACGTAAAAGGTGTTAACTATCTTTACTATTTTATATTTTATTCTAATAATTTACAAAAGTGTTTATACCATACATGTCATTATTATTTTATGTAACTATTATCTACTTGTCAAAAAGAAAAACAAAAGTAACCAACTTGTTTCCTACCACCAACATACCAGAAATAAATGCTAAAATAAGATATAAATAACTTATTTCAACAAATGTCTCACATTGCAAACTTTAACTTTTAGTAACTCTTTTTTTTTAGGTAATATTTTAAATTCAAAATATTTGGTATATTATATCTCAATATCTAAAATGCCATTAGTTGATTATACAGAACATAATATTCAAAAGCTCTTAATTTTATAACCGTTTCTTTTATAGTTGAGAGAAAAATTTATTTGTAAATGTAGTTGCAAAACACATAACCATAACATCAAAAGGAAATAGGAAATTACAACTTATACATATATTTTTCAAGTAATAAAAATTATCGTTTTGCAATGCCAAATAAGTAATATACGTTATATTGCTATTATTTATTTGCCAAATATTCGTTCGAGTGAAGCTATCTACGGAAACGTATGGCATACGGACAGTCCGCCATACGTTTCCGTAGATAGCTTCACTCGAACGAATATTTGGCAAATAAATAATAGCAATATAGTAAGTATAAAAACTAATTAACAAATTTATTATAAAAACACACTTGGCTATTTCACAATTTTTTATTAGATTATTTCTAACATATGTTTCGGCTGTTATGCCATTGTCAAAGAGTATCTTAAAACTAAAACTTAAAACAGTTAGAAATAATCTAATAAAAAATTGTGAAATAGCCAAGTGTGTTTTTATAATAAATTTGTTAATTACAAAATGTTTCACCAAGAAGTGTCTGCTGTGTCAATTAATGAAATAAAAACTAATATAACGGGTGTTCAGAAACATTCGAAGTCAAGTGGGCTCTGAACAAAAAATCGTATATCTTTACTTAAGTCAGAATCTAATATCGAAGATACTAATTTGATAATCTGTCCTATAAAATTGTATTAAGTAAATGTATCAATCTATCTCAGACATGACTTCATATTTTGAAGGCCTACTTTGACTTCGAATGTTTCTGAACACCATCCATCTCAACTGAAGACTGTTGGCAATGGAATATTTAAGATGGCATTCGTGGGTAGTTACTAAACCTGTAAACGCGCGCTAATGTTCCTTTCAAATGTTTTTGACAGTTCTCTCTTAGACTTAAGTTTGGACAATTTTTTCTTTACATATTTATATAAAAAATATATAAAATTTAATTTTCAATGTTTATTATAAGACAAAATATTTCATATAGAATGTTACAATGGTTAGTACTTGAAATAAATGTAGAGATATTCATGTGCAAATGATAAATACAAATATAATTCACTAAAACAAATTTATAACAATGTATTTATTATGTAATTATTAAAGTAAATGTTCAAAATGTCCACCTTCACTTTCTAAACACAAATTAACACGTTAGCAAATACTCTGTTTTTCAAGTACCCAAACAAAAAGAAGTCTAATGGGGTCAAATCTGGAGAACGAGCTGGCCAACATCCTCTACTGATGAGTCGATCATTAAAAATATTGGTCAGATGATCTATATTGATTTGTGCTGTACGTGCTGGTGCACCATCTTGTTGAAAATAGCCATTATGTAGCTCATGCTCTTCTAAATTATTAATAAAAGGCTCTAATATCTCTTCTCTATATCTAACTGCATTTATAGTATCATTGAAAAAGAATGGTCCAATAATACTTCGTCGTGACATAGCAATCCTATTTTGATTGGATGTAAACTTGTTTCTTGGTATACATGTGGCTTATCAGTTGACCATGTGCGATAATTTTGGCTATTGATATAACCTGCTAGGTGAAACCAAGCTTCATTAGAAAAGAAAGTTATATCTAATCTTTCATCGTCATTAATTGTATTGCTAAACCATTGGCAATAATTTATTCTTTGCTCATGAGGATATAACTGCTGTAATACTGACACTTTATATGGGTGCATATACAAATGTTTTTTAAGAGCCCTCTGCACACTTCCATATGATATATCTACAATAGTTTTTCTTATATACACATTATTTCTAGTTTTAAATTTACACACCAACCTGACTGTGTAGATAATTTCCGAATAGATTTATTAGGACTGACTTGTATTCTATGCTCTATGTCAGCTATGGTGTCATCGGTCAAAACTGTTGGTGTAACTTCACGCTTTCTTTTTAAAATACTGCCTGTTTCCATGAATCGCTTCACCAATCTATCTCGATGCTGTACAAATGTATTATATACAACATTTTCATTCCCATATTCAACAATGAACTGGTTAAAGTAGGATTGTGCTGAGTACGTCCATTGTCCATTTTCATCTTGCACGCCACTATGAAAGTATGCCATAACAATGAAAGTATCTTGCTGCACAGAGAACGGCATCGTAAATAAACGCTACAAATATCATTTATACAACTTCTAAATAATCTTTGGTGTTGTTTACATAAACGTTTAAGTTGTAAAACTTGCTTTAAAAATCAAATAATAGTTACCAATAATCTAAAGGCGGATTGATAATAGTGTCTTTATAAAAAATAGATTTCGCAAAAGACGAAAACGAGAAAATAATAAATAATGAACGTGAAAAATAGCAACAAATCATAGCGAACGAAAAACGATAGTGGAAATTATTCATGGTTGCTATCTGTTTAACATAAAATTGTACTAATCTCGGGATTTTTACAGTGCCAACCCCTTCAGTTGAGATGGATCACTCCTTATATTACTTATTTGGCATTGCAAAACGATGATTGTTATTACTTGAAAAATATATGTATAAGTTGTAATTTCCTATTTCCTTGATGTCTTTTGATGTTATGGTTATGTGTTTTGCAACTATTACAAATAAATTTTTCTCCCTACTGTGAAAGAAACGGTTATAGAATTAAGTAGTGATGGGTTGCTACGAAGCAAACTGCTATTTTGAAACTGCTAACTAGCAGTTTGTAGCAGCTAACGAATATGAAAAGAAACTGCTACTTTTTGTAGCAGTTTTCTGATGCAAATATTTCTGACGTAGCAGCTCTAACGAAAAGTAATATTAAGCTAGCAATATTTTTTATGCAGCAGATTAGAACTATTTATAAACTATCGATTCAGAAACTTCTTTCACGTATTAGTAATAAAAAATGAATGGTTTATTTTAATACTAAGGTAATACATATATTCATTTTTCAAATACCAGAATTTAATTGCATTTGTATTGATTATAGCAAAACCAAATAACAATCAATATTGAAAAAGACAGAAAATGTTGTAACGTTTATTAGTTATTATGTAAGACAATAAGATATTAAAAAATAGCCGTATTTAAGCACTCAGTTGCCCGTCAATCTTCGTGGGTCCTCAATCTCTATGGCCACTCGAGATCTCACCAGTTCAGACTTAAGAACAACTGCATTCTCAATAAAAAAGGCGGCGATAGGAATCGAACTCAAAACCTTGTAATTACCTATCTAACTCTTTACTAACTGAGCTATTTAGGTCTTGTCCATTATAATTTCTAATCAGCTACAATAATACATCAAATTGCGCAATATTACAAAATAAAAAAGTTGGATTCGCAATAATTCGAACCCGAGACCCCTTGGATTGAACGCAAATATCTTACAAACACGCCTATAATGGATCTTATACAGTCGTTTTCGGATTGAATATATTATGCAAATTTTCTTATTGATTAAAAAAATGAAATTTTACGATACATAATACATACCCTAGTTACGAAGTTGTTTATTTTTTTAACAAGCATTCAAGTGAAAGCAATTGCAATGAAAACTGCTAAACTTCTCTTTACCGCACTAGTACGGTAAAAACTGTCATTACATTAAAAAGTTTGAAATATGATACATTACATACTGAAAATAAATAATTATTATTGAGAATTATTGTATTTGTTTATATAAAAAAAATTGCAAAACACCCACCTTTGGTCGCCATGGATAAGATTTTTTTATTATTTTACTGTTTTTCATCATAATAAAATTATAAAGCCCCGGTTGTATAAAGCTGTGTCTACTTTAACAAGATTTTGACAATCAATTAAACATGAATAAAACAATCAACACGTTCAAAAAGGGGTCACATGATCAGTTAAAATCATGTTAGTTGGCACATCTTTATACAACCGGCCAAAAATATATTATTTTAAGTTTGAAAGTTAAAAAAATATTTTAAAGATGCGAGTAAAATTTTTGCAAATTCCTTTATTTGAATATAATAACTATAAACTCATTTTACATGTTTCATAAACCTACTGTTTAACCTGATTTAGAAACGGAATTTAACAATGTAATAAACACAACAGGCACATTTCAGTCTTCATTTTACAATTAAATCTCACGTGGTGAACCAGACTTATCTGCATTCTTATAGGCAATGCTTACTTTATTGTCGTTATTCACATTCAATCCCATACAAAGACATTTGATATTTTCATTTGATAACTTTTTCCTCAAAATTTCTACATAGCGTTTACATTCAACTTGTTTAAAAGCTTTTAATGCATCCTGACGGTACTTGACCTCAATTATTATTGCTATATTTTCTGAATTGAACGCAATGTCAAGTCTCCCTCCCGCTCCCGACAGTTCAGTGCAACACATGTACTTTGATGACCTACACAAACAGTGGAAAATCACAGAATGGTACGCGTCTTCGTTGCATTGGTGCCATTTTTCTCTCACATGTTCAAATACATCCTGCATAGAACTAATTAACCTCTTCACAATTTCATCACTTAAATCATCTGGATCATCTGGGAACTCTTCGAACACTGCCGTTACACATGCAATGAGATGATCATAATTATCTCCAACATACGTTTTGATCAGCTTCTTAAATTCGTTCTCAATAAGTGTATTAGGAATTTTAACTTCAAATATGTCTCCTGCTATATTTTTTTCATACATTAAATACCCTTGTTGCATCAGAAAGGAAACGAAAACATCAGGTCTTAAGAGAGTCCTTTTCTCTTCCCACTTCAAAATTATATCACTCAGGTCTCGGAGGTGTTCTAGCTGTAATTTAGATGGAATTTCACATTTGATGTGTCTCCCCGACAACAACTTTTCAATTGCGATCCGAACAATTGGTATGTTAACTCCCTGTCTTCCGCTCGCCATGATTCCAGACTGCTCCCAATAATTTCTTAGCTTTCCATTTTTTAGAGCGTTCACAATTGACCAAATAGGATATATCTGGACTCTACTCTGTCCAATACTTTGGTATCCGTTGTAATATGATGCCACTTTTTTTGTAGGGAGTTTGTTCACGCCCTGCCAAAATTTCTCAGTAAACTTTGTTGTGAGCTGCTCCAGTTCTTCTTCTGTTATGCCATAAAATACTTCATACCTATCATCACCACCCAGTGCTCCTCTGAGAAACATGTGTTTTAACACATTGTTCGACAAGCCTACTGAACTCATATAAGATATCCCTGTGATTAAAGCACGAGCTATGAAACTGTCTTTTCGCTTCAAAAGTTTTTGAAAGAAAACGGTAAGCAGGTCATTAACCTTTTCGCAAAAATCTTTATTTTTGAAGAGTGTGTTGTTAATGGGCGCGTCGTACTCGTCAATGAAAAGATAAATTTCATGATTGTAGTGTTGGTGTAAAATTTGAGCTAGGAATGGCAAAGCATCTGTTATATGGTTTGGCAATGAAGCTTCCAAAACTTCCAATGATATGGCTTCCTCTATTGGTTTTGGACACAGGTATTTTTCAAACTTTTCTTTATCGAATCTGTTAAGCTGCTTTTCAGTTGACCACAGTAAATATTTGTGCTGATTGAATGCACTTGTTACGACATTCTTAAACTCAAGCAAAATTCCTAGATAATCATCAGCAGCATACCCAATCGATTGGAAATCTAAGTGAATGGTCGGATATTTCCCACGATGGCGAGAGAACTCATCCCACTTGGAAATTTCCAAGTTCCCATCTTCAAACAGACGCAAATTCATCTCAGGAAATGCACGATCATTTTCTGTTGATCTCAGGATTTCTTGTCCTACTTTATCTCCTGTTGTGTATACCTTCTTCTTCACAAACTCTTTGACCATGTTCATGTTGGTAGATTTACCGAATCGTCTTGGTCTTGTTATCAAAATATATTCTGAATCATCGAAAAGCACCTCTATCATTTTTGTCTTATCAACAAAGTGGTCTGTTGCCTTGATCTCCGAAAACCGTGCTGAACTACACTCGATCTTTGGTTTCTGTAACTAAAAGTCATTAAATTATTTAATTACTCACACAACAACAACTTACTTTGTTTCCATAGACAGCAGCAGTTCCACCTACACTCACAACTTCACCGTCGGAGCTTGTACCCTGGGAAAAAATACAGAAACATACAAATATTGAACATTCACACAATATTTACTTGTGAACAAGTAAGTCACTCACTGCAGCTAGTTGAAGTGTGTCGTGTGACCGTGTCCTTATCTCGCGTTTTGTTGCTGTTGTGGGAGTTGTGCGTGTATTCTGTCCTTTCTTTGTTCTATCACGAGACATGATGAACTCAGGTGAAGAGAAAAAAATTGGACTGGTTATCAAGAAATCTGTAGCAAAATATAAACACAATTATTTGCATTGGGAAAGATCATTGATTTTTATATTTATTTATAATAATTTAATTATAAGAAGGGGTATAAATTGCCTTTAACCATACAAGTCAAATTAGACCGAAAACAAATCTCTATTACATGGCAAACCATAACCAACAAAAGTTTAATATTAGACAAAGTTTCTAAAATAAATTAAAAAAAAATGACAAATACGAAAGACAGTAAAATTGTTGCAGAGTATTACACACCATTAAAAACAAGACAACAATCTGAACTCCAACAATTTAAAAATAGTTGCAAATCTTTTACTCAAGATAAAAAACTAAATATACCAAGAAATATCAATGAAGTAACGCAAATGAGAAATCGTAATTTTGCCATTGAATATCTCAATTCTACAGTAAATAAAAAACTAACAAAGACAGATTTTTGCAAATCTAAAAGTATTTCCAGAAATTCCCTTAATTTAGATTGCATGTAAAACGAGAACAAACGGGAACAAACCAGAGCAATCCGGAACAAAAGAGAACAAATCGGAACAATTGGGAACAAAAGAGAAAAAAAATAAAATAAAAAATAAAAAAATATTCGATAATGTAGAACATAAAGCAGGTAGTCGTAAAAATATAAGTTTAGATGAAGAAACAGATGAATTAATTAGTAAATCTTTAGAAACTTTTCAGTCATAAATGGACAAACTAGTTTCATACATTCCCAACGATGAGAAAGAAAAATGGAAAAAAGATTTAAAACCTATTATTACTGAAATAGACAGATTAGAAGATGGAACAAAAATAGTTGGTTTCAAACAAGAAGTTGTAGATAAATATATTGCAAGAAAAGCAGCTAATTTATTCCTTGAACAACTAATTATGACTGACTGTGAGCTAGAGTCCGCTAATAATAAAATAGATGAATTGGAATATAAATTAGATAACTACAATAATTATGATCCTAAGAAGCTAGCAGAATTAAGAAACAAAACAGTAGTAATACCATCAAACATCGATGATGTAAAGAAAAGAACTTTGAAAATATTTGAAAGACATACTAAAAATATGAGAGCAATAAATGAAAAGATTCAAAAATTGTAAATTAAATGGAATGTACTGTATTCAAGAATTTAAATATATTCAATGAAGAATATCCAAAATTCCGAAAAAAGTTTTCAAGTCTCATTCAACAAGTTAATAAATTAAAAATTATTATTTATGTTCTTATGTTTATTATCGTAATTGTAATTATTGTTTTCTTAATTTATTACTTCAACACTAATCAAAAATAGCGATTTATTCAACAATGTCCATGAACGTACCTATGATGATACTAATACGTGTCCATAAGCTAATGTATCTGTAGAATTAGGTAAAAGGTATCTTTTATCATATTTCCAACTTAGAGACTTTTTCTTTACTTCTTCAGTAAATATATCATGTTTATGACTCCTGATCACTTTCTGTCTATGGAAGTATTCTTTTTGATTAAATAAGCAATTTTTGTAATCTTCAAAACTTATTTCTTTCTTCAATACTGCTTTTTTGATACCTTTTAATTTTCTCGAAACAGACGTTTCAGTTCTGTAACTGTAAATTTTTGACCTTAAACCTATGCATTCTAATATCTTAATACCATTCAATTCATCTTTGAATTTCCCTATTACTTTCTTATTTTTATCAGAATATAATGGATGATCCTTTGGATAATCAGATGTATCAAAATAGTCGGAATTGTTTTTCATAAATTCATAGAAATCGGCATTTTTAATCTCATATATAAAGCTATCAGTGTCTCCATAAAGAAGTTTTACGTTTTCATTGAATTCATTTTTAATTACATTGTAATGGAAGTTATACATTAACCATTTCGATAAATCTAATACAGCTTGCCCAATATAAATTGGTTTATTAAACAATACTTTCGTTTTATAATTGTGAACTGCGCCAGGTGTTTACTAAATATAGTTCTGTGTTTAAAATTAGGTTTGTTTATCGCTTTTTGTAATTTTTCTTCATCACAATATAATTTAATATTTTGTTGGTTTCTAACAGATAGCATAGACTTACCATATGGGGCATTAACCATTAATTTCCAGAAATCTTTTTCAAAATCATTTTTCGCCTTTTGTCCTTGTTCAGTATTAAATTTTACATATGGTGCTATGAAATTTGACTGAGTAAATTTTATACCTCTGTGAACCTTTGTTATTCGAATACCTAAACTTTTATAAAGTTTTAATGTTTTGTAATGAATTATATAATTTTTCTTATCATAGAAATGACAAAGTAGTTTTTCTACTTTTCCGCCCGGAGGAATTCTATTTTCCGGAGCTAAAGGGAGATCATTGAATTTGTTATGAATTGCTAAGTCTACTGGAAATGCTAAATCGACTTCCAAAACATAACCCGTATCACTATCTGATACCAATATACCGTCGACATTTTTAATTTCATCACAAGTCAACCATTTAAAATCTTTTTCTGGTAATTTCTGAGATAAAGCCCATCCATATAGATTATTAGCATCTATATAGATAATCTGAGTATTTTCATCTGCTTGCGAATACCTGTTACTACACTGTGAAATACCTCCTCTAATTCCCTTTTCAAAAAACAAATACATTTCATAATCAGTTAATAATTCCAATTCCACTGAAGTATATTTGAGCATACAGTCCCAAGCTAACCCCGGAGTTGTATAATACCAAACAGGATCGAGTCCATAACTCTTTTCCAAACATAAGTCTCTAAAATTTTCAAATACATCAGTTAACAGCAAAACATCTAGTTTTAAGTAAAAAGCGTTCAAATAAATTTTACCTCTAGTAGCCCATGACAATAAAAATGTTTGTCGTAACTTGTACTATTTACATTTGCATCAGTTGTCAATTTGACAGTGTTGGAGCTTTTTGAAATTGCTTTGTAATTTAAAATTGATTTAAAATGATTTTCACTGTTCAACACAAATCATTCATGGTTGAAACTTATTTTTGGAACGGACGTAATATTAACGGACAATGGCACTATTTTCTTGAAGAATGCTTAGAGGAATTTAGAAATATGTTTCCAAACTTCGTCTTTGATTCTGATAGTTTTTGGTACACAGTTAAATATTGCACTAAGGTTTTCAGAGAAACAGAGAGTGTTATACGGAAAGAAGACAGTGGCCGTCCGAAAAAATGTACGGAAGAGCTAGTTGACGATGTAACGCAAATTATGAATGATACACCAGGAACATCCATACGAGTATTCTCTCCACGAGTGGGTGTTTCAATTGGCACTTGTCATACAATTTTGAAAAAAGACTTACATTTATTTCCATATCGCATGGCCTATTATTAAGAAATCAAAGAAATTGACTATCCTAGAAGAACAACATTTTGTCAGTGGTTCTTAAATAATTTTGATAATGACATTCTTGACAAAATTTTTCTCAGATGAATCATGGTTTTATCTGAATGGATATGTTAACTCACAAAATATAAGGATGTGGAATACTAAGAAACCGCATGACTGTTATGTTGTTCATCCACAGAAAATTGGTGTATGGTGTGCGATTAGTCGAAGGAAAATCATTGGCCGTATTTTCTTTAAAGGAGAAAGGTATCGACAAGAAATTATTATGACATTTATTGAACAGCTTAATGAAGAAGAAATAAATCAGGGTTACTTTCAACAATACGGAGCTAGAGTGCACACAGCTAGTGAAACAATTAATATGATACGGAAATTTATCAAAATCGGTTGATAAGTTTAAACATCGAACATGAATTTCCAACAAGATCTTGTGATGTTAACCCCTGTGATTTTTTTCTGTGGCCTTTTTAAAGAACTCAATTTTTGGGTACAGATACCTGATCTTGCAGACCTTCAGATCAGAATTGCTGAAATAATTAACGAAATCGACGATATGCTACTACAAAACGTTTTCTCCTTCATTAGAAGATGTTAGAAATGTCTCGAACAAGGTGGTGGCCACTTTCAACAATTTTTATAAAATGTTACTTGTTTGTTGCAAATAAACGTATCTTATTTAGTTAAATATTTTAATTTTATTATTTTGACATTTATCATGTCATTCAAATAGTTCATAACCAACAAAATTCATATTAAGAACTTAAGTAAAAAGCTAAGATATACGTATAATTTCCATGGGCAACTTCGAGGTAAAATTTAGTTGAACGCTCGTTATAAATCATGCCATTCACCCAAGTTTTTAATTTTAAAATGTTTCCATACTTGAACTGCATGTTTGAATTCTTCTTGAGAAATTCCTTCTTTTGTGAGCGAAGAATAAAATTTATCTATTGATGGAAGTTTTGTTTCAGAAAATTTCTCAAAAGAATCCATGTATTCATAAGGATATATTCCTTTTCTAATTATCTTGCTTTTTTCTTTCCTAAATAACACATCTAATTCACTATTTGAAAAGTATTTAATTATTTCTCTCAACTGACTTGATTCCAGATTAGATGACAAATTGTCTAGGCTACTTGCTAAAAATCTAAATGAATCGATAAATCTCAATTCGATATATCCATTATCATCCATTCTTAAAATTTTACTGAAAGAAATATATGTACTTCTCTTCGTTATTAGGTATTAATTTCAATTGACTTTTATCTTCTCCTAGATTTTTTATAAACAAATGACAATCGTAAGAACTTAAATTATGAAACAAAATTGGAATAAACAATGGTTGTCTATATTTCAAATTGCATTTTCTACAAGCAGCTCCCCTATATTTTCCAGTATAGTGATCATGATCTCTTACTTTTGGGTTTTCTATAGAAAACACATTTTCACAAAGATAACAAATGTTTGTTTTTTTATATTCTTCTAGTTCGATATCTTTTATGGGTTTATTTTCTTTTAATAACTTATATATTGTTCTGGCATGTTCAGTTATTCTTTTTATAAAACATTTATCACTTTCCTCTCCTCTGTAAATTTCCAATAGGTTATCAATATTATTATAAGCACTCTTAACGTATAATCCATAACCACAGGGAATATGAGATTGTGTTTTATGAGTATATGATGATTCAGGATTTGGTTCGCATGTATGAATAGGTTTCAAAATCGGAATAAATTACATACGGATGTCCTAACATGCTTTGAATATTTTTAAATTTGAATACATTATCTTCAGGCATGTTCGGAACACATGGTTCATTACTAAAGCACACATTTTGATGTTTCTTTAAAGCATCTTCAGTTCTAGCGGAGTAGTTTAAACATCTTTTACAGAAATGTTTTTTGTTTCTATTTACTTCCAACTGATCATTTAACAATCGACTCAAATTCTTGATCCAACAATAATGATTGTTGTCTTTATTTCCAAAGTATAGTAAGTCGATATTCATTTCATAGAATCGCTTCTTATTATGATACAAAGGATAAAATATTTGTTCTTCGTAACTAAACACGGTAACATTAATTTTATTATGTGATTCAAATTTAGGTATGTCCTGGATTTTGACAGGAAAATTTATTCCTTCAAAATTTAATTCGTTTATATATTCCGGCTTATTATAATGATTCAGTCTATCTACATGTTCTTTTGCTTGATGTAAACAGGATATTACGCTCTACATAAAGCATTTGTTATCGTTGTTTTTAACATTAACGCAAGCTTTTTTATCTTTAATCCACTTGGGTAATTCTACATATGAATTTCCGCTTAAAGGTGTATATTTGTTTATATTAATGCGCAAATAATTTATATTTTTCAAAGTCCATCCAGATCCCTTTTCTTGTAATTCATCACATTTTGATATAAATAAATCCTTTTGTTCATCCCAATATTCCTCCAGACCATCTTTTTCTCTTAGTATAACATTTAGTAACTGAAATTTATGTATCATTGTAAAGTCTTCATTTTCCAGTTTCATAAACTCGCATTCCATCTCTAAATTAATTTTAATATTTTTATGGAGATTTAAAGCATTTATAATTATTTTAATAGCCTTTTCTTTTATCATATCCATGTGTTTCCATATCTATACCTTCTTCTAGATTATTATGTTGATACGTTAATAATCTTCCCTTAAAAGCAACCTGAACTAAAATAAAATCTGGCTCTGGATTATGTCTTGCTTTATGCAACTGCATTCGACTTTCCTTAATATATTTTCCACATTTATCACACTTGATCCTTTTTACTCTTTCTTTTTTCGGTTTAGGAAATATGGCATCATTAAACGGAAATATTTCCAAGCTGTTTTTGTTTCCTCTTTTTATTTTTAATTGCTCTTCAGCATTAATAATCTCGTTTATCAATTCTGACTTATTGTATCTTTTAATGTATCTTATACCTAAGGATTTTGCCATATTACGTAATTCGAACAAACGACGACTATTCAAATCATGTTTTAATTTATGCAAATGTATTCGAGTTTCCTCGATATATGTTCCACACATATCACATTTTATCTTCTTTACTCTATTTTTTTTTGGTTTAGCAAATATATCGTCATCAAACTGAAATGTTTTTAGGTTCTTTTTGTTTTCTTTCTCTTTATGTAGCTGCATTCGGGTGCTTTTGATATATTTTCCACATATGTCACATTTGATTTTCCTAACTCTCTTTTTCCTTGGTTCAGCAAATAAATCATCATCAAATGAAAATATTTCTGAATTCGCTTCGCTCATGAGGACTCTGTCCGAATTCCGCAAAGGAGGCATAATTGATTTTTTTCCGTTTTTTATTTCCTTATGTAATTGCTCTTCAGCTTTAATAATAGCTTTTATTAAGTCTGCTTTATTATATTTTCTAATATATTTGATGTCTAGTGATTTTGCAATATTAAACAGCTCAGATAAACGAAGATTACTTAAGTTCCTTCGTTCCATTTATTATAGGAAAAAATCTAACAAACAATTTTTAGTAAATAAATAAATTCAATCCATTTTTATGCAAATCTGTTTTTATATGCCTTTTAAAATTAGTTCTAGTGTAATATCTACCACAATCACATAATGAACGAGTAGAATTAACTGCTTTTTTACATTGTTTACATGTTTTTTCATATTTATTTCTATAGTTATAAAAATCATCTGGACATTTTAATTCCAAACAAATGGAGCAAAGACTTGTCATTTATTAGAAAATTTATTCATCAAAGACTTCAAGATTAGGAAAGTGTATTTTAAGAAAATCTAGTTTTGCCAAGGTTAATACGTTATTTTCATACATTTTAAACTGATTAAACATATTCCGATATACTAATCGTTCAAAGTCATTATTGGCTTTACTTCTCATATCGTTTAACCTTTTCTGAAACATTTGCCATGCTTCTTGGTCATCGTTATGTGAGCGATTCATTTAATTTATTACATTTTTTTTCATAAGAAATTATCTATAAACAGTGCATGCTAAAACACACTGTCCCTTTTTAGGTAAAATTGTGATAAGCCTCGAGATTCAAAAAAATATGTGTGGTATAGGGAGGTGATCAATTTAATGTTTATTTAATTAATTATCAAAAAAATAAATACTTGTAATAAAAGGGATCTAGTACAATATGTGAGGCAATATGGGACCTACGTATTATAAAAAGTCTACATAAAATGAATGAAAAGCTAGATATCAACGTAGGTTCAAGAGAAAAGACAGCAATTATTTTAGAATAATAATAATATAAATAAAGCTATTAGAAGTAATTATATGATGAAGACAAATAACGTACGGAAAGAATTTTATCATCCAAGAAAGAAGAAGCGAAAAATTGACATCAGAGGGATTTCCCACAATACGAAAGCATGGCAAATGAATTGGAGCAATTGAAAAACGATAACCTGAAACTGAGACAGCTAGTATAAATGGGATCGTTCACTCCATAATAAAAAATAAATTAAATTATTGACATAGATAATACTGTTACTTGAAAGTTTATGATCAAGACTTATTTTTCATATTAGACAATGATAATCAACCTTTGTTTAAAGGTAAAGATTTAGCAAAAATATTGGGTTATGAAAAATCAACAAATGCTATGAAAAAAATATAGCAGGAGACATATTTGAAGTTAAAATTGATAGTCGTATTTTTTGGAATTACATATGTTGTTTTTGCAGAAAAAGAAAAATATTAATCACAAATAATTTGCTTCAATTCATGGGATTTATTGAAGAAATAACGCGATTTTAAGAACTTTTTAAAAGACAAGGAAATCTCATACGAAGAAATAGATTATAAACATGCTAAAGCAAATTTGTATAAATATATACAAAATGATTAAAAATTTTAAAGAATTAATAATGATGTTGAATAACAATAAGGCAAAAAAAGTTAGGAAATATTATTTTAAATTAGAAGAATTGCTAGATAAATAGGAAACTAACGTTAACGAATATAATCTTCTAAAGCAATACATAATTATAAAATTAATGCTAAGCCATTAAACCTGTTTGACTTTATAAATAAAAATAACTACTCCTATAAAATTAATTTGAGTACGTGGGTGACCGATATATGGTTTACGTTATTTAAAAGAAAAATATAATAATAACAAATGATCTTTTATGCTTTATACAATATGGAATTTCAGTGGGGGGTGGCTATCCCCCACTGAATTTACGCGATATTAAGAAAGATTTAAAGAAAATTTTAGAAAACTATAAAATAGAATACCAAATAATAAATTATGATAAGATTAAAAATGAATTATCATATTATAAAAAATTGATAACAAAATATATTATAAATGTTTCGCCAAATAATTTAAATAAAACAATATGGATTTTATTGAGTGTTCGTAATATTAAATCCCTAATAATAACATTAAATACAAAAACGGATCAAGAAATTAGAGAATATTATATTACTTTGGAAGAAATATTTTATTCATATTTGGAATACACTAAAAAGTTTTATTTGAATATAGGAGAATCACTCGAAAAGATAGTCAGATAAAGCAAATTGAAACGATAATTGAAATTAAGAGAGATGGTTAAAAATATTATCAAGTTAACCAAAGACCATATAATAGTATAATAGTTTTATAGCAAAGATTCGGTAATAAACAATATAACAACAATTGTGGTAAAGACATGTTTTCATTATAATTTAATCGATGATGACAATGTAAACAGATAACTCATCTTTGATAACCTAAGCACAACAAATTGTCCTTAAAAAATTCCAACTTTTAGATTACTTCAATATATTTTTTTTTTTGGAATGCAACTAACTTTGAGAGAAATTGTGTTGCTGATAGAATGAGTAGGTAAGTTTATCAACGGTCAAGCTTATTTGCCTGTAAAGTATGCTATTATAAAGTAACTGCGAAAGGCAATTAGTTAACTTTAACAAACAAGTTGAGTTTAATGAATAATTGGTATTCTGAATATAGGTATGTCTTTCATCCGATAAATGAGATTATTCACTTACTTCCAAGTATAAAAAAATAGCTGCAGTCAAATACCTATTGTGTGATTTGGACCTTTCTGGATTATAATACTAGCAAACTAAGAATAGAAACAACTTACAGTACGAGTCAGCTTTAAGCAGATATTTTCTCTGCGATATTTAAAAACCTTTACAAAAACACAAATTCAGATAAGCAATTTTGCCTACCGTACAACACGTGTTACAACTTCCCAGTGATAACAGTATAATAAATATAATTATTCTAGTTATTAATTACTACCATGTTTTGGACGCGAAAACAATGTTTTTCTTTTATGACATTGAAAAACGATAACAATATAAAAACCACGTTCGTGGGTCCAGGGTTGCCAGGTTGGGCGATAAATAGCCGATTGGGCTATTGAAAAAGGTTTGTTGGCGATCAGTTTTATTTAATTTGCTACAGGCTACCATCTCAGGCTATTAACTTTTTACCAAGGCTATTTTAGGCGACTTTTTAAAAATAGTTTAGGATACGTTCCTAAAATGGATATTATGAACACATCCTCTAAAGTTAAAATGTTCAATTATTTATCTTATTAGTTGGGCTATAAAGGTCATTTTTATGTTTCCACCACATATTGGAGTCTTTTGTTTTAATAGTTTTATGTTTTATGCATTTATGTAGTCCGTTAATCCGTTATTTTACATATTTTATTTATGTATATTTTTCACTTAATTATAAGTTCATTATAATTTTTTAAAATATGCCACCGAAAACAAAGTATGCTAAATATACAAAAAAATATAATAAACAATGGGAGGAAGAGATACAATTTAGAGGTAGTGTTAATTTTGTTATTGTTATCTTTATTTTTTTGACCCATAATTGTATGCATTTTTAGATTGGTTAGAAGAGAGCAAGGTAAAAATAGGCGCATATTGCAAAGTATGTAAAGCTGAGTTGCGAGCACATAAAACAGACCTAACTAAACATGCATCTACAAAAATGCATATAGAGAATTTACGAAAAAGTGCATATAGCACTCGACCATTAAATCAACTTTCGTTAAAATCATTAGGTAATTACATTAAATTGTTTTTCTTGTGTAGTTTTTTCACAATTTCTAATTTACACTTAGGAATTATAAATAATGAAAACATAACAAACACAAAAAAAGACAAAGAACTGAAACTAGCCGTATACACTGTAATGCATACATCAATATTAAGTGTGAATCATCTTACTGACCTTTTAAATGCAACAAATATGCCAGAAGAACAATATAGAATGCATCGAACTAAATGTACTGCATTAATAATGAATGTTATTTCTCCAGCTATTTTGGAGGACCTAGTTGATGATCTCAATGGTGTGAAGTTTTCATTAATTTTAGATGAGTCTACAGACATTTCTGTACATAAATACATGGCAGTCTGTATTAGATTTTTTAGTAAAAAACGTAATAGTGTATGCACAGATTATTTGGGTATGTTTGAAGTAAACAGAACTACAGCCGCAGACTTATACGAAGCCTTAAAATCCTTTCTAAATAGTTTAGGAATTAATTATCTAAATATCATTGGCCTAGGTACTGATGGAGCAGCAAATCTTTGTGGAAAAAATCATTCACTATTTACGTTACTGAAAAATGATATTCCAAACTTGCAGTTAGTAAAGTGCATATGTCATTCAATTAATATAGTAAGTTCAAAAGCATCTGAAGAACTCCCAGCTTCATTAGACTTTTTAATAAGAGAATCATACAACTGGTTTTCTTATAGTCCTTTAAGAAGAGTAAATTATAAAGATATATTTATTTTATTAAATAATGGAGAAAAATTTTTGAATTTAATACAGCCTTGTGAAACAAGATGGCTTTCTCGATATAATTCTTTTGAAAGAATTTTAAATCAATGGTTAGAACTAAAAACACACTTCGATATTGCAGGTTTAGATGAAAAGTGTTATTCAGCTAGAACACTAGCAGATATGTTCAAAGACAATATTAATTACCTCTACTTAACATTTTTAATGCCATTGCTTAAGCAACTAAATGACTGTAATTTGTTATTTCAACACACTAGCCCTGATGTTGAGACTATTTATGATAATTTAAAATGTTTAGTCTTTTCAGTCAGTCAAAGAATATTAAAACCCACTTTTCAAACTGCTTTCCAGCAGGAAAAATATAACATTAACTATTTGAAGCAAACCTTAGAAAATGAACTGGCATTTTTAAGTATAGATGAAGTAGATTTTGGATATGGTTTTCAAATAAAATTCACTGAATTAAAAGATACTTTCTCTTATGAATTAGGTATCATGCTAAAAATGCGTTGTTTCAATTATTTGAAAAGATTATGTGTGGAGTTGGCTAAAAAAATTCCAAACAATATGGAATTATTAGAAAAATTAAAATATTTTTCACCAAAAAATTGTCTTTCACAGTTACGGCCATCTTTTGCTGATTTACCAATACATATTTTACAAGAGTCCTCAAAAAATATAAATACTTTGGAAGAGCAGTGGAGAAACTTATTATCTATAAATTGGACAAATCAATTTCTAAGTGGAGTAATGCCAGTAGATACTATAGAATTCTGGTCTTTTGTACGACTTTATGAAAATGCCATAAAAGAAAAACCATTTCAATTGTTAAGTGAATTTATACTAAGCCTTTTATCTTTACCTGTTAGCAACGCCGTGGTGGAGAGGGTATTTTCAGTCATGAATGAGATAAAGACAAAACCAAGAAACCGAATGAATCTCAAATTAATGAATGCATTGGTACGAATTCGTTTGCATTTATATGCAAAAAATGAATGTTGTAAACACTTTAAACCCACTCACAAAATGTTCTCCTTGTTTACAAACCAAATGTATACTAGTTACGATACTACTGAAAAAGAAAAATCAGATGTGATGGATGAAATATAGGATATATGCGTTTGATGAATGAATATATATTGTACATAAACTTATAATTCTAAATTTAATAAAGTGTATGTGGGTTAATAAATATAACATGTTATTAAACTTCTTATTAAATGTGTTAATCTATTATACTTTCATTAAATGCGATTGTTAGAAACAACAGTTTTTTTTTTTCTTTACAAGCTTATTTAATAAAATTCAAATTTCTCAGTTTTAAAATGTAAATTACTAAATGTCCACAACCAACTATACATGCATTCTACGATGCAGGCGATTGACAAAAACGCCTATAATTTTTATATTTATCTAAAATTACTTATTATTTCACCATAAAAAGAAGATTTTTAAAAAACTTTGGTCAATTCGCCAGTAAATGTGGCTACTTTGATTCTATAATTTGGCTACAACTCAGAAAAAATATCTGGCAACCCTGCGTGGGTCAGGATTCAGTTATTTGATTTACTTTAATTTTAGACACAATCGTTGAAAATGAACATAATGTCAGACGAATTATATTTTACTTAACATTTAATAAATATCAAGACATTGACTTACCTTAGGTTAACAACGATTGAACACATAGACTGACACAGATTGAACAGCTATGATCACAAGTGTGCACTTGGATAGGAATTCAGAGAGTATGAATAAACAAGAGATGTCAAGTCCATGTTAAAACGTGGAGACATTCGCCCTCTACAGTTGCGGATTTTAATTAAATTGCTTGCGCGGAAAATTTAAATGTATATGTATTTACTCGTATTAGAAGTATTCAAGTTTTTATACTTTATCTAGTGACTAAATGCAGATAAAATCTTCATTTTGTCGCTAGATAAAGTAAAAAAAATATTTCAATTAATATAATTAATATTTAATCTGCAATTAAACAATACTTACGCATCTTTTGCTAATGTTTGTTCCACATAACATCAAGAATAGAATAGTATGTGCCAGTAACAACAATATTCACTTCATACAGTAAATAATAAAGAATAAATTAAAACAGTTGGCTTGTTTCACTATGAGATTTATTTAAATTCTCTAACATCTGTTTCGGTTGTTATCCCATTCTCAAAGAGATCTATAAATCTAGAGATTTATCTTTAGATTTATAGATCTCTTTGAGAATGGTATAACAGCCGAAACAGATGTTAGAGAATTTAAATAAATCTCATAGTGAAACAAGCCAAGTGTTTTAATTTATTCTTTATTATTTACTGTATGAAGTTAAAATCTTTCACCAAGAAGTATCTGCAACAACAGCCGAGAATATTCACTTGTTTTGGCACATCTTTTTGCAGGGTTTAAATTGAAAGTTTTAATAAAGTAAACGCTATTTTTTAAAAAAGCAATATTTTATTAAATATGTTCATTAGATAAATCATATATTACAACACTTTTGATGCATGTTGTTGTAAATAGGCATTAACAACCGTATTGGGTCTAGCATCTTGTTTAGACAATTTTTTATTCACGAGTTTTATAAAATGATTTGCCATAACAACTGTTAAGGAATAACACATACTTATTTCTTCTCGGTGTTGACATTTTAAAAATACAAGAATTTTAATTTATTATAGACATATAATTCTTGAATCCAATCATTTCATTCACCCCAAAAATTCAATTTTTCTTGGAATCAGAGAAAAATTATTACAAACAATACAGACATAATCAAGAAAATATATACATATACTTAATGTGAAATGTTACTAGTTATAGTAAGTTAAATAATAAATTATCTTATATCTACAAAGCCTTTAGTAAATAAGTAGTAATTGCATATGTTGTGAATGAATATGGAACTTAACTAAAACAGCATCTACATGTAACTTACGTCTTTGGGGTGTAATATTTTACTGTGATATACTGGTGAAACTGATATAGAAGTTGATGTATTCAGACAACTTGCGTCAACTGATATATTTCTTCTTTGTGATGTGCCAATTTGTAAACCTGAAGTGCTTGAGCAACTTATAGCTAATGTACATTGTGAATCAGTTTCTAATGATAAATGTACAGTAGGTATTGTACCACGATTTAATTTTAATTTTTCTTCAGTTTGAAACTGATTATCTTGAAAATGCCTTTGACAAACATTATATGAATGTAGCACTTTTTTCTGAGGCATTTCTAACAGTGCACTATTATTAGGTCCGTCAAGTTGGCTCCCACACTTTTGCATTTTCAAAATTCAAATACGCCATCGTTTTGTGCTCGTTTTGTGCTGTTTTGTGCCGTAAAGCACGAATTTTGTGCTCATCCCCTTCCCGAGATATTCGCGTTTGAAAATTGGGAGCCAACTTGACGGTGGCTCCCACATTTTCGAATTTTCAAAATTCAAATACGCCACCGTTTTGTGCTCGTTTTGTGCTGTTTTGTGCCGTAAAGCACGAATTTTGTGCTCATCCCCTTCCCGAGATATTCGCGTTTGAAAATTGGGAGCCAACTTGACGGTGGCTCCCACATTTTCGAATTTTCAAAATTCAAATACGCCATCGTTTTGTGCTCGTTTTGTGCTGTTTAGTGCCGCAAAGCATGAATTTTGTGCTCATCCCCTTCCCGAGATATTCCCGTTTGAAAAGTAGGTCCGTAAAGTTGGCTCCGTTAATATCTCGTTAACGACTAAGCTTACGATAATTTGTAGAGAGTACGAAAGTGTTTAGAAATGGAACATAAAAGAATTGTTTTAGGAAAAATCTTAAAAATTTCTACCGGAAGTGCCACTTTTACTCTTAGCGCAAAACGGTTTTTGGCTATTATCGCTGAAAATAGAAGGTTTTTCGTAGGCTTCCTAAGTATAGAAAAGTGTTTACAAATGAATTTTGAATAACTTTTGTCCAAAGACTTTTTCAAAATGTTGAAAAAAATTTTGAAAAATTTTTCATTATTTACGTTCACGAAAATTTCTCAAGAGTACAAAAGTGTTTGAAAGTAGATTCTCAAAAAACTTTTCTAGAAAAGTTTTTCAAAATTCCTACCGGAAGTGCCACTTTTACTCTTATTGCAAAATATTTTTAACTATTATCGCAAAAAATAGGTTTTCATAAATTTATGAAGTAGGTATACAAAACTATTAAGAAACTAATTCGTAATAAGTATAAAGAGGCCGTGTGGTGACCACATCTCTTTTTATAAAGAATGTCTCACATTGCAAACTTTAACTTTTAGTAACTCTTTTTTTAGGTAATATTTTAAATTCAAAATATTTGGTATATTATATCTCAATATCTAAACTGCCATTACTTGATTATACAGAACATAATATTCAAAAGCTCTTAATTCTATAACCGTTTCTTTCAAAGTTGGGAGAAAAATTTATTTGTAAATGTAGTTGCAAAACACATAACCATAACATCAAAAGACATCAAAAGGAAATAGGAAATTAAACTTATACATATATTTTTCAAGTAATAAAAATTATCGTTTTGCAATGCCAAATAAGTAATATACGTTATATTGAGGTCCGTCAAGTTGGCTCCCACACTTTTGCATTTTCAAAATTCAAATACGCCATCGTTTTGTGCTCGTTTTGTGCCGTAAAGCACGAATTTTGTGCTCATCCCCTTCCCGAGATATTCGCGTTTGAAAATTGGGAGCCAACTTGACGGTGGCTCCCACATTTACGAATTTTCAAAATTCAAATACGCCATCGTTTTGTGCTCGTTTTGTGCTGTTTTGTGCCGTAAAGCACGAATTTTGTGCTCATCCCCTTCCCGAGATATTCGCGTTTGAAAATTGGTAGCCAACTTGACGGTGGCTCCCACATTTTCGAATTTTCAAAATTCAAATACGCCATCGCTTTGTGCTCGTTTTGTGCTGTTTTGTGCCGTAAAGCACGAATTTTGTGCTCATCCCCTTCTCGAGATATTCGCGTTTGAAAATTGGGAGCCAACTTTACGATGGCTTACAAATTTTCGAATTTTCAAAATTCAAAAACGCCATCGTTTTGTGCTCGTTTTGTGCTGTTTTGTGCCGTAGAGCACGAATTTTGTGCTCATCCCCTTCCCGAGATATCCGCGTTTGAAGAGCAGATCCGTCAAGTTGGCTCCCACACTTTTGCATTTTCAAAATTCAAATACGCCATCGTTTTGTGCTCGTTTTGTGCTGTTTTGTGCCGTAAAGCACGAATTTTCTGCTCATCCCCTTCTCGAGATATTCGCGTTTGAAAATTGGGGGCCAACTTTATGATGGCTTCCAAATTTTCGAATTTTCAAAATTCAAAAACGCCATCGTTTTGTGCTGTTTTGTGCCGTAGAGCACGAATTTTGTGCTCATCCCCTTCCCGAGATATCCGCGTTTGAAGAGCAGGTCCGTAAACTTGGCTCCCACACTTTTGCATTTTCAAAATTCAAATACGCCATCGTTTTGTGCTGTTTAGTGCCGCAAAGCATGAATTTTGTGCTCATCCCCTTCCCGAGATATTCCCGTTTGAAAAGTAGGTCCGTAAAGTTGGCTCCGTTAATATCTCGTTAACGACTAAGCTTACGAGAATTTCTAGAGAGTACGAAAGTGTTTAGAAATGGAACATAAAAGAATTATTTTAGGAAAAATCTTAAAAATTTCTACCGGAAGTGTCACTTTTACTCTTAGCGCAAAACGGTATTTGGCTATTATCGCTGAAAATAGAAGGTTTTTCGTAGGCTTCTTGAGTATAGAAAAGTCTTTACAAATGAATTTTGAATAACTTTTGTCCAAAGACTTTTTCAAAATGTTTGAAAAATTTTTCATAATTTACGTTCACGAAAATTTCTCAAGAGTACAAAAGTGTTTGAAAGTATATTCTCAAAAAACTTTTCTAGAAAAGTTTTTCAAAATTCCTACCGGAAGTGCCACTTTTACTCTTATTGCAAAATATTTTTAACTATTATCGCAAAAAATAGGTTTTCATAAATTTATGAAGTAGGTATACAAAACTATTAAGAAACTAATTCGTAATAAGTATAAAGAGGCCGTGTGGTGACCACATCTCTTTTTATAAAGAATGTCTCACATTGCAAACTTTAACTTTTAGTAACTCTTTTTTTTTAGGTAATATTTTAAATTCAAAATATTTGGTATATTATATCTCAATATCTAAACTGACTTACTTGATTATACAGAACATAATATTCAAAAGCTCTTAATTCTAGTGATGTGTAAAACTGCTATTTTTCATTAGCAGCTACAAACTGCTACTGCTGCTTTTCGTTAGCAGTTTAAAAAAACTGCTACTTTTTGTAGCAGTTTCTCCTATATAGCAACATACATACTATATACTTTAAATAAAGCATTTTTCATTAAATACGGCTATTTTTTAATATCTTATTGTCTTACATAATAACTAATAAACGTTACAACATTTTCTGTCTTTTTCAATATTGATTGTTATTTGGTTTTGCTATAATCAATACAAATGCAATTAAATTCTGGTATTTGAAAAATGAATATATGTATTACCTTAGTATTAAAATAAACCATCCATTTTTTATTACTAATACGTGAAAGAAGTTTCTGAATCGATAGTTTATAAATAGTTCTTAAAATATTTCTAATCTGCTGCATAAAAAATATTGCTAGCTTAATATTACTTTTCGTTAGAGCTGCTACGTCAGAAATATTTGCATCAGAAAACTGCTACAAAAAGTAGCAGTTTCTTTTCATATTCGTTAGCTGCTACAAACTGCTAGTTAGCAGTTTCAAAATAGCAGTTTGCTTCGTAGCAACCCATCACTACTTAATTCTATAACCGTTTCTTTCACAGTTGGGAGAAAAATTTATTTGTAAATAGTTGCAAAACACATAACCATAACATCAAAAGACATCAAAAGGAAATAGGAAATTACAACTTATACATATATTTTTCAAGTAATAACAATTATCGTTTTGCAATGCCAAATAAGTAATATAAGGAGTGATCCATCTCAACTGAAGGGGTTGGCACTGTAAAAATCCCGAGATTAGTACAATTTTATGTTAAACAGATAGCAACCATGAATAATTTCCACTATCGTTTTTCGTTCGCTATGATTTTGTTGCTATTTTTCACGTTCATTATTTATTATTTTCACGTTTTCGTCTTTTTCGAAATCTATTTTTTATAAAGACACTATTATCAATCCGCCTTTAGATTATTGGTAACTATTATTTGATTTTTAAAGCAAGTTTTACAACTTAAACGTTTATGTAAACAACACCAAAGATTATTTAGAAGTTGTATAAATTATATTTGTAGCGTTTATTTACGATGCCGTTCTCTGTGCAGCAAGATACTTTCATTGTTATGGCACACTTTCATAGTGGCGTGCAAGATGAAAATGGACAATGGACGTACTCAGCACAATCCTACTTTAACCAGTTCATTGTTGAATATGGGAATGAAAATGTTGTATATAATACATTTGTACAGCATCGAGATAGATTGGTGAAGCGATTCATGGAAACAGGCAGTATTTTAAAAAGAAAGCGTGTAGTTACACCAACAGTTTTGACCGATGACACCATAGCTGACATAGAGCATAGAATACAAGTCAGTCCTAATAAATCTATTCGGAAATTATCTACACAGTCAGGTTGGTGTGTAAATTTAAAACTAGAAATAATGTGTATATAAGAAAAACTATTGTAGATATATCATATGGAAGTGTGTGGAGAGGGCTCTTAAAAAACATTTGTATATGCACCCATATAAAGTGTCAGTATTACAGCAGTTATATCCTCATGAGCAAAGAATAAATTATTGCCAATGGTTTAACAATACAATTAATGACGATGAAAGATTAGATATAACTTTCTTTTCTGATGAAGCTTAGTTTCACCTAACAGGTTATATCAATAGCCAAAATTATCGCACATGGTGAACTGGTAAGCCACATGTATACCAAGAAACAAGTTTACATCCAATCGAAATAGGAGTGTGGATTGCTATGTCACGACGAAGTATTATTGGACCATTCTTTTTCAATGATACTATAAATGCAGTTAGATATATAGAAGAGATATTAGAGCCTTTTATTAATAATTTAGAAGAGCATGAGTTACATAATGGCTATTTTCAACAAGATGGTGCACCAGCACATACAGCACAAATCAATATAGATCATCTGACCAATATTTTTAATGATCGACTCATCAGTAGAGGATGTTGGCCAGCTCGTTCTCCAGATTTGACCCCATTAGACTTCTTTTTGTTTGGGTACTTGAAAAACACGAGTATTTTGCTAATGTGTTAATTTGTGTTTAGAAAGTGAAGTTGGACATTTTGAACATTTACTTTAATAATTACATAATAAATACATTGTTATAAATTTGTTTTAGTGAATTATATTTGTATTTATCATTTGCACATGAATATCTCTACATATATTTCAAGTACTAACCATTGTAACATTTTTAAAAAAAAAAGGTATATAACCCCTTACCACAATTATTAGTCGTATCCTAAATACGTATTTCGACAACTAAGTTGTCATCATCAGTAGGTAAAAACTACTAATTAAAAGTCGCACATGGGGCACAGTTAAACAAGAGAAACGCTTCCGCACAACTATTATACACTGCAACCCTGTATAGACTAAATTTAACAAGTCAATCTAAAACTACGAGATAAACGCGTACCTACTTTAGGAAAGGTCTAAACATATGTTAAATTGTCGGACAAAGGAACGGCAGACATCCTCTCTAAGGGGGGCGGCACTTCGATTTTTAAAAACTACGATGACCCACTATTAAACTTAGATGAACCACCTTTTATTTTCAACAAACCAATAGTATATTTAAACGTATTTACTCGTGTACATGTATAGTAAAAATATCTATTTTGGGTAGGGGTGTAAAAATATTTCCAATTACAAATGGTTAAAAAATGCTAAAATCGGAAAGTGTGGTCGTATATTGTAAAAACTGTACTCTATTGAAAATTCTAAGAAGGACAAAATTTTGAAGGAACCGTTACATATGAAAAAACAAGACATCTGACTGTGTTGACTTATATTAAATAACAATCAAGTAACGTGAGAAGGTTCTATGAATTATTAGATATTGTTGGTATATAATTTAAAAGTTAATTATAAATAGGTGACATGTTATTGTTAAGGAGGTAATTTTTGTGTTTTTTCATATGTATGGCTTCTCACATGTCTAAAATTTCTGCTGTTACCCCTTTTATGTTAATAAAAATGTGAATAAACAGCTGAACGGTATAGGTGATTTATCGCTATTCAAGGAGGTATGTTTATTTTTATTTTTCGCTATAAATATACTTTCATAAGCATCTAGTTCGTGGGGTTTATTAATTCCTTTGATCAACTTCAAACCTGTAATCGACACATTGTGCAGTGTGCTCAAAGCGTGATTTGCGACATTTGATTTATCCGGTCTATTGTATTTGATATGTGATATGTGTTCTTTAAAACGGGTTAATATAGGTCGTTTAGTTTGGCCTATATATTTCAAATTACAATCCGCGCAACTAATTTCATATATCCCTGATTTCGAATTGGAATTAATTCTATCTTTAGTATTCCCTAGCAGACTTTTGATGGTGTTTTCGGACCGAAAGGCTACCTGGAGACCTCTTTCTTTCACAACTTTATTAATGTTTTTCGTGACGGGGTGGTATGGTAGACATATGTACTTTTTCTCTTGGTTACTTTGGGATATCAAACTCGTGGATTCGCGGATTGTATTTTTTATTTTTGTTTTTCTAATTAATTTATTGATTATTTCTATGTCAAAGCCATTGTATGTCGCAATATCTTTAATGAAATCTAGTTCTGTTTCATATCTCTCTTTTGTTAACGGAAAATTTAGTAACCGATTGACTAAGAAGTTAAAGGAAGCTGTCTTATGTTGATAACTATGATTAGAATCCGCGGTGATGAATCTGTTGACATTGGCCATCTTAAATATTCCATTGCCAACCCTCTTCAGTTGAGATGGATGGTGTTCAGAAACATTCGAAGTCAAAGTAGGCCTTGAAAATATGAAGTCATGTCTGAGATAGATTGATACATTTACTTAATACAATTTTATAGGACAGATTATCAAATTAGTATCTTCGATATTAAATTCCGACTTAAGTAATAATATACGATTTTTTGTTCAGAGCCCACTTGACTTCGAATGTTTCTGAACACCCGTTATATTAGTTTTTATTTCATTAATTGACGTAGCAGACACTTCTTGGTGAAACATTTTGTAATTAACAAATTTATTATATAATCTAATAAAAAATTGTGAAATAGCCAAGTGTGTTTTTATAATAAATTTGTTAATTAGTTTTTATACTTAATTGCTATTATTTATTTGCCAAATATTCGTTCGAGTGAAGCTATCTACGGAAACGTATGGCGGACTGTCCGTATGCCATACGTTTCCGTAGATAGCTTCACTCGAACGAATATTTGGCAAATAAATAATAGCAATATAACGTATATTACTTATTTGGCATTGCAAAACGATAATTTTTATTACTTGAAAAATATATGTATAAGTTGTAATTTCCTATTTCCTTTTGATGTTATGGTTATGTGTTTTGCAACTACATTTACAAATAAATTTTTCTCTCAACTATGAAAGAAACGGTTATAGAATTAAGAGCTTTTGAATATTATGTTCTGTATAATCAACTAATGGCATTTTAGATATTGAGATATAATATACCAAATATTTTGAATTTAAAATATTACCTAAAAAAAAAGAGTTACTAAAAGTTAAAGTTTGCAATGTGAGACATTCTTTATAAAAAGAGATGTGGTCACCACACGGCCTCTTTATACTTATTACGAAATAGTTTTGTATACCTACTTCATAAATTTATGAAAACCTATTTTTTGCGATAATAGTTAAAAATATTTTGCAATAAGAGTAAAAGTGGCACTTCCGGTAGGAAATTTGAAAAACTTTTCTAGAAAAGTTTTTTGAGAATCTACTTTCAAACACTTTTGTACTCTTGAGAAATTTTCGTGATCGTAAATTATGAAAAATTTTTCAAAATTTTTTTCAACATTTTGAAAAAGTCTTTGGACAAAAGTTATTCAAAATTCATTTGTAAACACTTTTCTATACTTAGGAAGCCTACGAAAAACCTTCTATTTTCAGCGATAGTAGCCAAAAACCGTTTTGCGCTAAGAGTAAAAGTGACACTTCTGGCAGAAATTTTTAAGATTTTTCCTAAAATAATTCTTTTATGTTCCATTTCTAAACACTTTCGTACTCTCTAGAAATTCTCGTAAGCTTAGTCGTTAACGAGATATTAACGGAGCCAACTTTACGGACCTACTTTTCAAACGGGAATATCTCGGGAAGGGGATGAGCACAAAATTCATGCTTTGCGGCACTAAACAGCACAAAACGAGCACAAAACGATGGCGTATTTGTATTTTGAAAATGCAAAAGTGTGGGAGCCAACTTTACGGACCTGCTCTTCAAACGCGGATATCTCGGGAAGGGGATGAGCACAAAATTCGTGCTCTACGGCACAAAACGAGAACAAAACGATGGCGTTTTTGAATTTTGAAAATTCGAAAATTTGGAAGCCATCGTAAAGTTGGCCCTTAATTTTCAAACGCGAATATCTCGAGAAGGGGATGAGCACAAAATTCGTGCTTTACGGCACAAAACAGCACAAAACGAGCACAAAACGATGGCGTATTTGAATTTTGAAAATGCAAAAGTGTGGGAGCCAACTTGACGGACCTGCTCTTCAAACGCGGATATCTCGGGAAGGGGATGAGCACAAAATTCGTGCTCTACGGCACAAAACGAGAACAAAACGATGGCGTATTTGAATTTTGAAAATTCGAAAATGTGGGAGCCACCGTCAAGTTGGCTCCCAATTTTCAAACGCGAATATCTCGGGAAGGGGATGAGCACAAAATTCGTGCTTTACGGCACAAAACAGCACAAAACGAGCACAAAACGATGGCGTATTTGAATTTTGAAAATTCGAAAATGTGGGAGCCACCGTCAAGTTGGCTCCCAATTTTCAAACGCGAATATCTCGGGAAGGGGATGAGCACAAAATTCGTGCATTACCGCACAAAACAGCACAAAACGAGCACAAAACGATGGCGTATTTAAATTTTGAAAATGCAAAAATGTGGGAGCCAACTTTACGGACCTACTCAAACCAATCATTGGCGTATAATGCAAAATTTATTGCAAAAATAGTAAATTAAAAAAATATTATTAATAAAACTGCAGATAGTGTCCTGCTCTACTTAAATTTCACAAATATGATTTCGAATATCAAAATACAAACTTTGCCAGCGTTGCCAACTGTATTAGAAGCTGTTATAGTCCGGTCATAAAGTTATTAATTATTTATCTAATGAATACAGTACTTTTGAAGTGTCAGTGTCAGCATTTAATCTTAACATAAATACATAAATGACATTAGCTTGACAATTTGGTAAAATTTACGCAGCTATAATAGTGCGTTTACTTTCAATTGCTCACGATAGTACATTGGAAAAAAATATAGTACAATAAATTAAGATACGTTTAATTCCTATATTACTTAGTAAAACAACACAAAACTCTGAATAAATAAAAAAAAAACAATATTCTATTTAAAACATAAAAACGAATTTGCGGTAACAGGTAATAATTTTAAAAAGAAGGTGTATCAGCTGAAATTAAGTTCAAGCTCAACATCCTCAATGTCTTCGTCAGATATGTCAGAATCTTCCAACTTCTTTTTCTGAACGTGCTCATATATAAACTGATTACAGCCCAGATACATTTGCTTTGATGGATCAAATGTTACGCAAGAACCGTTCTTTTCTTTTATACATTGGGATGCAAGCAAGGTACCGTTTACAGTCTTTGTAATTAATTTGTTTCTTTGTTTGGTTTTTATTAAATTATTTATTAATTAAATATTCTTTCACACTGGGCATTAGAGTGCGGAATGCATAACAAATTTAAGACAAATCTGGCTAAGTTTTGAAACTCGAAAATATCTAGTGAATTTTTGTAATGCAACAAACGCGACCAAAAAAGATCTATTTTTCCTTCTTGTCTAATTTCCTGTTGTGAAATTAAAGGAAGCTTTCTCCACTCATCATCAATTATTTGTTGTACATCAAGACTATTAGATGGAAGAAATCTTTTGGAATGTTGAAATATTGGAAATAAACTTGGATTACTATGTCTAAAACTATTAGAGAGCGAATTTAATGGTATAAAGAAATTCAAATTTTTTAAAAGTGGATTAAAATTAAATCTGCTTTTAATTTGTTGGCATGTGGTAATCATAAATAATTGACAACGGGTGAGGAAATGAGAAACTAAATCTGGGTGTCGTTTTACTGTTTCGTCTTGAAGAGATTCATGACATGTATGCCGAGATACATATTTTTAATATTTAAAAAGGTAGTTTCATTACTTGGATCTATTAGCTCAACTTTAGTTTTAAAAACGTAATTTCTTTCCATGTAACACATTAAAATTTCTTCGTATAATTTAATTATTTCATGGTTTAAATTTGAAATATTAACATGTTCGGCTTGAAAGTACGCATTAAAATTCGTAAGTTTCAGCAAAATAAAACTCAAAAAATAATAATAAAGTTTCATAAAAGGGTCATTAAGATCCTGATAAATTATTTCTGTAGCAACTAAACGGTCAGTTAAATATGTACTCGTAAAATAAAGCCTCAAAGCTTCCCATTGTTCCAGAATTCTATTAACAGCCTCATTTAAACTTAACCATCTAGTTTGTGATGGGTGTAAGATTTTGTGAATATCAGTATTTGTAAACATTTGAAATTGTTTAAAATCATGTTGCCTTTTTGAACTATTTTTAAAGTGACTATATATATTTCTCACCAAATCTTCGCATTTTTTTGGTAATTTTTTGCAGGATTCACTAGCACAGAGATGTACAGAGTGGCAAATACATTTCATAATTACAATGCCGAAATAATGTTCAATGAATCGGGAAGCGACACTGTTATGTTGGCCCATCATAACGTTCGTTCCATCCGATCCAAAACCAACTACATTTTCCGGAGGTATACCATACTCCGCAAAAGAATTTACAATAGATAAATAAGTATAAGTGCTCCGCAGTTGCACCCTGTCTATTTTCTACATCGGAATATACTTGAACAAGTTCCCAAAACTTGCTAACAATATTACCCGTTTCTTCGTTAAAGTACCGTACTACAATACAGCTGCATTTTTCGGAAGATATATGCGTTGACTCATCGGTTAGTATGCTGAATTTACATGCCTTTAATGTTTTAGCTAATTCGTTTTTATGTTCCTGACCTATCACATTTTTTACAATTTGAGTGAGTTTTGTTCTCCCCAAACGCAAATTTTTCGCAATTTGAGAATCGGGAAAAATATCCTTCATTAATTTAGTTAAATGATCACTTAATGAAAATGGTACATTATGTTCCGCAAAAAAGCCAGCAAGTTTTAGTTAAGACATAACTGATTTAATCCATGGCATACTCTGAAAACTATTTTTGTGGCTCACTCAATACAAAGTTCATATGTAAGCATATGTAGATTCGATCCATAAAAGAAGTCATACATGTTAGATAAGAATAGATGTGATTTAAGTTGATAACTCTAAAGCAGGCGCGGCTCATGATGACGTATTTGGGAGTGCAAGTAAAATGATGCGAGTGCCTCGTGTGTTTTCGGTGTTTACTAAGAAAACGTTACAATTAGTACACGAGAATACACGAAGCACTCGCATCATTGTACTTGCACTCCCAAATACGTCATCACGAGCCGCGCCTGCTCTAAAGCTAAGCTATTATTATATGACACGATCAATTTTAATGTATTTCCGAGTTAAATAAAAAATGATATAGTCATATTTTAATCGGTTTAAATTAGGCTGAGTGAATGTAGGTATATATTAAATGTAGGCGTCAAATTTAAATATCAAATAACATATAACGGGTGTTCATTTGAAAAGTAAATCTAGTAGCATGTGATTTACTGAGAACATTTTGAAGTATGTCGTAAATTAAAATTTACTACTTAACCTACGAAGTCGTATATTTTGACAATCTCATACATACAAATAAATCACAAATGTGATTGACATTATCGAATGTCATTTGGATTTACGTTTACGGAACAACAAACACATACTAATATATATGCGTCTTATTCTATCAAAATTTCAAAGTAACCTAGATTGACTTTTCAAATGAACACACGTTATTATACAGGTTGATATAGTATACACGTTGATATACAGGTAGGTGTAAGCGTCAAAAATGACTTTTGCACGTTACTACGATCTTAAGTATAAGTACATTAGCAACGTCACATTACTAAAATGTTTAAAATTGACTTTACATATAACTTCACTATTATACCACTTTTTTAGTCAGTTTATTTTTTTAAATGCCGCAATTATCAGAATTACAGAAATCTATTATCAAAACTAGATTGAGAGACATGTTAAATTTTGTATTCTGATATTCGAAATTTTATTTTTGAAATTTAAGTAGAGCTTAAAATGTTGTTGTATGTGTTTGAGTTTTCAAAGGCCGCGACTGTACATATAAATACATAAAATATGACTGTACCACTTTTTTTGCATGCGATAGTACATTAAAATTTGCGACATACAGGCTTAAAACTTGTAACTGTTTAATTTACAGTATTAATTTACCAAAAAATTACCTTTATCAAAAATTAAAATAGAAAAATTAATTACATTTTAATATCAGCATTCCAGGAAAGTACGGTTACAACCCTTGAAAACCCAGACACTCAATTTTGACGTGAATGTAAAAAATTTAAAATTTTGTAATGTGTAATAGCATATTACATACAGAGGCGCGGAAAATGGTTCATTACCGTCGAGATTAGAAAGCTCACCCAGACGTGAAGCGTCAAAGTGCACTTAATCTCGAGACGGTTTGAATCTTTTCGCCGAGGTTTGTCTACTATTTTACTCACGATCGGTTAGTAATTAATTATTATATAAACTACTAAATCGCTAAATTTCAAAAATATAATAGTATTAAATTTCATGGCATTTTGACAAATACTTTTGATAGGTAGGTACTGTTGCTATTATATTTTTTCATTATTTAATTACGCATCATTACGCTATATTACAATTTATGCAGCTTATTTTAATATGTACGAGTATATCTGAAAATTTAGTGAAAAGCAGCTATGTATATCATTACTAATTCTGCGAGGCAAGTAATACTGATTACTGATATAAATAAGGCCAATAAGGTGAATGCTGGCACCGAACGTTAAACTCGTAAAATGAATATGTAAACTGGCGGACAAAAAAATTGTCCGACTCATTTTGACGTTGACAACATTTTAACAAAATTAACACGTGAATCAGTTTTTAAGTTTTGAAGATTATTGAGATGGAAAATTCAATGTATCCGCCATATGGATCTATTTAAATATTTTATATACACCCCGCAAAAAAATTATGGAGTCACCTTATCTATGCAAAGTAAATCGTTGCAATAGTGATGTTTGTTTTGGTTTGATGACATTGTCACGCGTTTAATTAAATTTTTTTTTTTTCTAATTTCGTGAGCTTTAGGTATTTTACATCTTCTCATTTCTTTCAAAAAATGGTAAATTTAAAACTACAGTTTTTTTCTTTTAACATTTGTTTCTGTGTGTCCATGTAGAACCCTCTTGCCTAGTTTGGTAAATATGAATAACGATCCCCCAATGCGCAAAGCACGTAATTTGAGTCACGAAGAAATCATCCAAGCCATTTCGTTAATTAACTTTGGTAGGAGTCAAAGATACGTTGGCAGGATGTTAGGTGTCAGACAATCGACAATTTCGAAACTGGTGCGCAGGTATAGAAAAACTAGGGGATATAACAGGAGACCAGGACAAGGTAGAAAGTGGTCAACTACGGCCATAGACGATTGCTTTTTATGACTTACAGCCTTGCGAATAAGGCATTGCCCTGCAAGACAGATAAAAAACGAGCTGCTTACCGTTTGAAATGTAAATGCGTTTCAGACGATAAGGAACTGACTTAAAGAATACGTGCAAGAATACCGGCCAAAAGCCCCATACACGCTGAAGAACACCGAGTTCACAGACTACAATTTGGAGAGATCATCGTGATTGGACCGCTGAAGATATGGCTAACATTCTATTCAAGACGAGTCTTGGTATTGCCTGTTCTCATCAGATAGACGCCTACCAGTACATAGACAAAATAATGAGCGCTTCAGTCAGTGCAACTTCAGGAAAATAACAAATTTCGAAGCAGCGGTCACTGAAGAATGGAACCAAGTGGGTCAAGACTATATCAGAGGTCTTATTGAGTCTTTGCCTAGGCGAATAACAGCCATAATGCGGACCCGAGGCGGAAATACTCATTATTAGTTCAAGTTTCCGTTAATTAAATTCTTTGCGTTGGAGTTAGTTTTTCAATTGTTATGTTTATCAAGTTGCGATCTGTGGTTTTTCCTTTGCGTTTTGTTTTATTTTTAATATGTTTGTGTACCACTTAGTTATAGAACATAAAATTTTGAAAAAATAAGAAATTATCAAAAAAATTGAGTGATTCCATAATTTTTTTGTGGAGTGTATAACCTATAACAATTCATATGCTATTTTTAAGACATTCTATAACCCACTTTACAATGCAAAAAAAATGAGTCGGACAGTGTTTTTTTGTCCGCCAGTTTACATGAATGAAGTATCAAAATAATCGAAATACATAATCAAAGTAACGAATACATTCAACGATTACTCAAGGTTTGAGTAACGAATAGTAACGTTTACTTAAAAGTACCGAAAATCGACATCTTTATAATACTTATAAAGGTTTTCAGGAAAAACTTGTTGGACTGATGGTATATATAACATAACATTTTCTAAAATATGAATGTAATTTTATGAATTCAATTTTCAATTGCTTCTATAACATATTCCTGTATCATGATGATTTATGAATCTCCAAATATCGTGCGTTCAAAAAAAAACAGCCTCAGAGTTCGCCATGAAATTTTTAAATATGTCGTAATTTAACCTCGCTGTTCTGAATTGTCAAATGTTAATGTCATCGCTAACACGGAATTTTATTTATTCATGACAGGAAGATTATATCCTAGCAATTAACCTTTTTTCTAACCTTGCAATTTTTTAAAGCCATCTTTCATTTAGATGTAACTGTTATTTAAGAAATTCATATTAGTAAAGTTACGACATGCTTTTTGATGTTACTTAGAACGCATGGTTCACTAGAGGCAGTTTTTTTTGAACGCACAATATTTATAGAGAATCTTATTTGCCGATCTAAAATATACCACTGTCGCCATGTCTGTAGATGTGAATAGATCCATTACTTGTTGATTGAAATATTTTCTGGTCAGTCAAAACTACACTTTTCCAAAACTGAAGTTCTTTACTTACATGATTTGACCCAAATAAAGATCTGGTGTTTCCCTTCTTCGCTCAGATTAATTTTTCTCGCTGCAACAAGCGCTTTTTCGTATCCTCCTGCTTTTAGTTCTACCCAAACCAGAAATGTTTTCCAAAAGATTTTGTACAATAGTGAAGAATAAGTTTGTTAATACACAAACTCTATCAATTTTAGTAATTGTTTCGGCCATTACATACGTAAAAAATTACATGAAATTTGACGTTATATAATTTGTTTAATAAAAAACTGATTTTGGCATGGAAAGATAAAACTACACCATAAAACAAACAGAAACAAGAAAAATCCCTAACCACAACATATATTAATAAATTTTATATACATATTTCGGCAACTAGGTTGGCATCTTCAGTAGAACAAGCTGAAAATAAAAATAGTGCTAAACGTAGCGTCTTTGGTTAAGGTAAAACCTTTGAAGTTATACTCATCACCAAATCGCCACTGGGATAACACTAAATACCCAACATTAAAACAAACCCTTATATATTACTTAAACCTAGCATGAAAATTAAAGAATCGTGAAAAAACATAAAGCGCAAAAACAATTCTATAGTCACAATAAAGGCATTAAATTTATTTATTTAAATATGTCTTAGAATGTTTAAAATATCTTTAACAAATGAGAACAGATTTTCTGAATTCTTGAAATAACATTAAGTTGTATTTTAACATTTTTTATTGGTTACTGGAATATTTAAATAAAACAACACAGTTGTGAAAATAAATATATTTTCATTTTCTAATAAAAGCGACAGATTATAATTCGATATTCAATCAACAAAAATAAAATATATATTAAGTACCAACACCATAAAATACAAAATAAATAATAAATACAAAGGAAACATTTTCAATCTTCAATAAGCATGTTTTAAAACAAAGTATCCAGAAAATATTATCATAGGACTTATCACTCAAACTTAAAATGTCAATTAAGCCAAGAAAGTAATATGTAGACATATAAAATTTCTAAAGAAGTTACACTCCATTTAATAAATCGCTACCCACAAGTTATAATTGCACTAAGCATTTTAATTCTAATATCAAACAGAGATAAAGAATTTACAATAGGCTGCTAGACAAAAAACCACAAGCGATTTGTTCGTGTGATAGGGAAGGATAGACTGTTAAACACTGCGTTGGTCAGATCCAATTCTTATGTATTGCTTATTACTGTATTTAGATCGACTGAAAGGTATTGATTTTGTCATACGGATAAAGATCGACGACGTATGCCAAATCTTTTAATAAATGTATGTGCTTTCACCTAATCTATCATTTATCCAGGCGCGGCTCGTGATGACGTATTTGGGAGTGCAAGCACAATGATGCGAGTGCTTCGTGTATTCTCGTGTACTAACTGTAACGTTTTCTTAGTAAACACCGAAAACACAGGAGGCACTCGCATCATTGTACTTGCACTCCCAAATACGTCATCACGAGCCGCGCCTGGATTTATCCCAAAATAAGCAATGACGAACATCATACTAAAACACAGTCTACACTGCTTAAATAATTTGGCATATGAGGGCCAAGTGCTCGTTTTTCAAAATGTCAAATTTTTATCATGTGTTTAAAAAACCGTGTAAATAATTTCAGATAAAACATAAGTCAAAAAGGTTATATTGTAATATAAATATAACAAGTGTTTTCTGCCAATAGCTACATGCCCGGAAGAAAAGTAATAATAAATACCAACTTACCATAATAACAAACAAATGCAGTTAGAGTTCAAAATTCCAAGTGCATTTTAACATAAAAAAGTTCTACAATAAACCAGTCAGTCAATAATGTTATTTTTAAAAAATTAAATCCACGCACCGTTGTTTTACATTAGCAAACATTTCAAATTACTTTTGCGTTGAAATGAATGTCACTTTTTAATAAAACAGTTTTCGATGTAGTATTAAAAACGGAAAACAAAAAAATAATTTTTTATATCACCTCTGCACATCCACTCTATTTTAGTGTATAAATTATTATTAAATTGCCTTTTATAGGTTTGATTTCAACTGGATGCGCTGACTTTTATTGCGGTGTTAGCCGTCCTAATTATTTGATCTAAATAGAAATAAAACTAATGGTTAAAATCTATTTTAATAATGGATCTTCAAGTAAAATCCGAATCAATTCAATGAATTTTATCTTCATACGACAACGAACTAAATTTATTTAGTTGTAAAAATGTGACGCTATTCTTTCGAACACGACGTTCGATGTGAAATATCTCTGCTTGCGCTGCCAAAATTGCAGCACACAAACGCATATATGAAAGCCATATAATCACGTTCTTGAATAGAACGTATTAATATTAAATTAAAGAATTTTATGATCGTGTGCTGTGAATCCATTTTATATGCATGTTGTACATACAGTCGTGTCTGAGACGCCTGGCATATCGGTTGCCTGAAAAAAAATGTCTACAACATAACTTTAACAAGAATGGCAAAATAGCGAGACTCGACTGGTTAAAGGGATTTTTAAAACGATAACAGAACTTATCGTTACGAACACCAGAGGCTACGTCCGCTGCACACGCAGTGGGATTCAATGAAGTGTCTGTTGGGAAGTTTTTCGACCTATTGACAAGAGTATTGGAAATGCATAACTATCGGCCAACAAGAATCTACAATGTAGATGAGAAAAGTCAGTCGAAGATTATTGCTATGAAGGGAAGACGATAGGTGGGAACCCTTACCCTGGCTGAAAGAGGTCAGCTGATAACTGCTATTTTATGTATGTTGTCTGCTGGCCATTACCATGTACCACTTTACCTGATTTTTTCAAGAGTGCGAATGAAGGTTGAATTGCTTGATGGCACACCAGCAGAAACGACTTATAGTTGTCATCCAAGTGAATGGATTCAAGGGCATATTTTTATTCACTGGATACACTATTTTATCAAACACGTTAAGCCATCTAAGGATGATCCAATTTTACTGTTATTGAACAGTCATGCAACACATACGAAAAACCTAGAGTTGATAAATCTCGCTAGGAAACACGGTGTTATGCTACTATGTAGGTACTATCCTACTATGTAGGTAAATGACAACAGAACAGCTGATGCATAAGAAAATTTATATCTACAAAATGAATGAAACTTTTCACACAAATTCGCTTATATTACTGAAATGTAAAGAGGATTTTTTAGTGAACTAGAACAAATAAATGCCTATTTGTTTGTTGAATCGACAACATATAAACATAGAATTTCTATTTATTGATATTCAATATGAATTCAGGATCGTATTTGAAAAGTTTGTGTTCCTAAATTTCCGCAAAAATTAATGTTTCGATAGAATAGAATTCTTTGTAAATCTTAATGCTGTCTTACGTATTTATTATATATTAGCAAACGTCGGCGTATTTCATTTACACCCTGTATAATAAGTGTTTGGAATGTGGTTTTTATTTTTTTATATTGTTTTAGTTAATTATTGTTAGAATTTACTTTTAATAATCAATTGATTCTTTTAATAAACCTTTGAATTTTATTAGAAATTGTTTTTATTAACTATTTAAAAATTATTTTTCCTTGTTTGCTTATTATTTTTAATTTTTACTTCTAGACTATGTGTATTTTATTAGTGTTATTTTATTTTTGTAACAAATTTCGGCAATTTGTCTTCGATTTTTTCTGGTTATTTTTGTATTGTCCTATTTTATTCAATTTATATAAATAATAGTTTCTTTATAACTTATTTTGTTTTCAAAATAATTGTTCAGGATATATACAGTTTTTATTCGGCAAAAGCAAAAAATTAATGAATTGACGATAATGCTGTCTTGATGGAGTTTTGTTTTGAATGTACCCAAACGAAAGACAAATAGTTTTGATATAACTTATAGAGTAAAAAAATTCTGACTATACTTTTAATTAATTAAATAAAAATATAAAAAGTCCATGCCTATTAAAGAGAAAATTGTACATTAGTATTTCAAAAAAGATAATAAATTAAACTTTGGTTTAGTGCCATGAAATTAATACTGTTGCAGTCTTATAAAATAAGAGGTATAATGTAAATGCATGAGTTTTGAACTTTTATATTCAAATTACATGAAATTTAAAAAATTCAATATACCATAATTTATACAAGCATCTGCGAAGGAAACAAGAAATTAAATTAACATGAAATATTAAATAGGTATTAGATTTCTAAACGGATTCGCCACTAAAAATAATTTAAAAACATAAAGCGAATTCTCAGAAAGCCATTACATGTTTTATTAATTTTTTTAATGTGAACAATATATACAGTTTGGTCATAAAGTTTGGAACCAAGCTTATAACCGCATTATTTTACATTTTTTCGAAAAACGCTCGGACAGGTAAATTTTCTTTTTTAAAACGCCATCTTTTGACATACAATTTTTTTCTATGACGTCATTGGTTTTCGAGTGATGACGTTATCAACACTTTCTTTAAATGGCAACCATACTATTTTTTTCTCGTTTATGGTAGATCTTTATATCCACCAAATAGTGATATAAAACAATTGGTATGTTGCATCACAATTTTTTTGAAAAAATTATATAAATTTAGAAAAAAATTCGAAAATTTTATTTTTGTACAAAATTAAAATTAAATAAAAAAAAATCTGAACTTAAATTGATTGTAACAGTTAACGTAAATTTTCAAAATGGACCCCACCAACTGACACTGTCCCAGCCGAGTGTAAATGCTTTGCGATCAATAGTAATCTGCGTTATTCGCTCCAGGTCAAAAGAAATTCGTCTTCCCAATCGGCCAATTACTTATTAAAAAATCTTATTTAACATTAAATAGTTTCACAAAAAAGGGCCAAAGAAGTTTAATTTATTTAAAAAATTGACATGATGTGGCAGACCATTTCTTAATTAAAATTATCGCCCAAAAATTGAAGATTTCAAAAACTAATTAAGCTTACAAAATTTACTGAAATATGAAAGTAAGTTTTTTTCACACTTCTGTCTTGTGTGAGGACTTAAATATTCTTCTTGAACAAACCGGATCGTCAAAAGCACATGTACTCATGTTACTATGCAAAAAATTTACAAAAACAAAAACACGCACTTTTTTGCAAGATATTTCTTTGACATTCTTGCTTCTTTTTATACAATTTATGTACACAAATTTTAGTTTGAAATTGTTTCTATGGCGACAACATTGTTGAATTATTTACTTCTATTTTTGACGTTAAATTTTTGAGATATTGCGTAAAAATTGTTCATTTTCGCTAATATAAAAAATGGCACATTTATCTGAGCGAGAAAGAATCGAAATTTTAATTATGGTTGGGTATGGGGACAAAGAATGCATGCAGAAGCATGCGAATTGTTTAACCATGAACACCCTGATAGACCTCCAATTACCAGGTCTACGGTGACAAAACTAGTTGGAAAGTTTACCGAAACTGGATCCGTAAAAGATCGACCACGGCAAGGTAGACCTCAAGTAGGAGAAGATGTTAAATTAAATGTGCTTCTAGAAGCAGAAGAAAGGCATCATGTTTCCACCAGACAACTTGCGTTAGCCAATCAGGTGGCTCACTCATTTGTCGTCAACTTATTTAAAAAAGAACACTATCGTCCTTACAAAGTTCAACTTGTACAGGAATTACATGAGGATGACGAAGATCGTCGACTGCAGTTCTGTGAAGACGTAATGTTACGTTGTGACCAAAATCCAAATTTCTTGGAAAACATCGTCTTCTCAGATGAAGCTACGTTCTGCCTAAATGGATCTGTTCACCGCCATAATTGCAGATATTGGTGGCAGAACAATCCGCATTGGACTCAAGCGTGTCATACTCAGCGCAGAGGAAAAGTTAACGTATGGGTTGGAATGATTGGACGACGCATTTTAGGACCATATTTTTTTGAAGGAAATTTGACTGCTGTGCAATATTTAGAATTTTTAAGATTTGAACTGGTTCCAGCGCTCGCTGTTATTTTCCCAAATCACGAGGATGGTGATGTACCCCATCCAAATATTTGATTTCAACAAGATGGGGCGCCTCCCCATTATGGTGTAGAGGTTCGCCACTATCTTGACGAAATATTTCCCAATAAATGGATTGGACGGAGAGGCGCCATAGAATGGCCACCTCGTTCTCCTGACCTGACTCCGTTAGACTTTTTTTTGTGGGGTTATTTGAAATCGAAAGTGTATTTTAACAAACCGAACAATTTAGAAGATTTAAAAGAACGAATTCGCGTAGAACTTACACAAATATCCTCAGACATAATTGAGGCGAGTATACGAAGTGTTTACACTCGGCTGGGACAGTGTCAGTTGGATGGTGGGGTCCATTTTGAAAATTTACGTTAACTGTTACAATCAATTTAAGTTCGAATGTATTTTTTTAATTTAATTTTGTACAAAATTAAAATTTTCGTATTTTTTTCTAAATTTATATCATTTTTTCAAAAAAATTGTGATGCAACATACCAATAGTTTTATATCACTATTTGGTGGATATAAAGATCTACCAAAAACGAGAAAAAAATAATATGGTTGCCATTTAAAGAAAGTGTTGATAACGTCATCACTCGAAAACCAATGACGTCATAGAAAAAAATTGTATGTCAAAAGATGGCGTTTTAAAAAAGAAAATTTACCTGTCCGAGCGTTTTTCCTAAAAATGTAAAATAATGCGGTTATAAGCTTGCTTCCAAACTTTATGACCACACTGTATATATATATATATATATATTCGTGTATAATTTTGAAATTATTTAGGCAGTATGCTATACAGTTCAATGCTCACGTATTAAGATCATTATTTTACAAATCAAATATTGATCAATTCTTTAACATAAAATACATTCATATGAAAAATATAATATATAATTAATTGACAAAGGAGATACAATTGAAACTCTATAATAACAAGAAAAAAAAAACAAATATTTCACTTGGGGTTCAAAAGATTTATTGTAATTAAACAAAATGTATTAAATTTAATCAAAACAAGACCAAAGCTAATCCTACATAACATAACTACTTTCTATTCAACGGAAATTATTACAACTAAACCACAGTTTAGCATTGGGAAATCCCCTTATTATCAGAAATATTTATGGTCAACATTGATGACACTATTAATAAACATCCCTTATTTCAAAGTAATTGTATTGGGTGAGATATGTAGATGACATATCAGTTTGTTTCAAAGATACAGATCGACAACTAAACGAACTTCACAATTATATCTAGAGTGCGAAATATGGTCGGCGCACCAGAGGTGTGCGCTTGGTAATAGGTAAATAAAATAAAATAAAAAGTTATATCTAATTTATGAAATGTGAAACACCCACCCTTTTAAGCAGCGTTTTCAGTATAATCACAAATAGGATAAGATCGGTTATATATTTGAAACATCAGATGTTTTCATGGGTTATTTCAGCAAAATCGAGTTCGCCGTGGAGAAAAAATGTTTTTATATGAAGAGAACGACCGTTCAATATCTAGTGATGTTATAATTTCGTAATTAAAATGTTAATGTTAATTCTATTTGGCCACTCACTATCACTACAAATTTGTTTTAGTGCCGTTAAATCTACATCTTTCCTTAGCACACTATCTATTTTGGCTACAACACTAATATTTTTGTTGTCGCTGATAGCATGTAGTTGTGTTTCTATAGTGTCCAGTATTTGCAGTGAATCCACTAATAGCAACGAAGGGTTTTGTAGTTTATCAATTACTTCAACTACTCCTCTATAATTCTTATAAATTATATGTAAATCTGCTTCAACTTGAGCACCTTAGAATTTATTTCGATTTTCCTTGATGGCAGTTGCTTCTTGAGGATCAAATTGTAAAACTACAAACTTAATTTTTTGGAAATGCAAAAAATAGAATGCTGCCTTCTAGCCTGTTCCCCAGCGTATAAGAATCGGCTTTGGAGGTTCGGGGATGTTAGGACATTGCCTGTGGAATTCTCGAATACATTTAGGGGATTTGAGACACTGCTTTTGTGTGCGCTATAAAATCATTTACCTCTGGATAACAGCGTCGAACCGTTTCTGCGACAAGATGTAACACATGAATATTATACTTAACATGCAAAAAGTGACCACGGTCATCTTTAAGAAATCAACCTACAGCACGCATAGTTGCGACGCCATCAGTCATAAACATTAAGAGTTGGTCTATCGAAAGTTCAAATTTTTCCAATATATTAACATCATTTTTGAAATGACTTCGGCAGTACATTGTTGTACTCTTCTCGAAGCTAGAAAGATGACGGTTTAAGTGTTGTATGAACTATGACATTAACAAGATAATTTTTTTAGAATCTGTCGTTTCGTCCACAGATATCTAGAGTTTTTTATTTTTTAAATTCGATTTAATTTCTGTTTTCAATACGTTCGCGAGCAGATGGTAAAAAATGTCGTAACGTTGGCGAACTAGATAATTTACAGTTCGCGTATTTATTCCAGAAGGATGATGAAAAATGATTCCTTATCTAATAAACGAAACGGTAGATTACATATCATCAGTGTTAAACATAAATCGAATAGAAATGGCTCATTCGATCGTAAGCCAGTTTTTCTTTTTTGTGCTGCCCACTATCCACGTGTCTTGTACAGTAATATTTCGTCCAGTACATGAGCGGTCTATCGGAAACTGAGGATTTCATTTTTACGCCATCGTACATTAAATTCGGAAATTCACAAATAAAGTTCTTCACTGTGTTAGATAATGGTCGTTTTTTCGACCTAATACGTAACTGCGACATAATTCTATACAACGTATAAAATACTGTAATACAGTTAAAAACGTCCGAACGAGATGCATACTGCACTACATACTTACATACATCTGCATGTATATATCAGACGATGAAACCCCTTCTACGTTCCCGACGCACGCCTTATGAAGCGCCGACCGAATTTTCGCACTCTAATTATATCAACGCGCAGTACATTCTTATATTAAATTCACCTTAGAAAGGGAAGTAGGTAAAGCCATTAAATACCCTCTAAATATCTTATAATACAAATATACACAAATTCTCTATATATGTATGATAAACTTACCCAAACAGACATTACAATACACACTATTCTTTTTTGTTAAAATGATAACTTATTAACAGGACATTGTAAGCTCAACAAATATATTAATAGTATGGACTTGGCAAAAGATTCTGCCAAGTATAAAAATGTAGATAAAGTATGTAGATTCTGCCAAGAAATCGCGATTTACGTACTACGGCAATGTGAAGATCTGACAAGAACGCGGTTCTTACAAATGGGAAATTAATATTCTAAAGAGGAACTGTATTTTACTGTTAAGCTTAATTAAAAGAGCTAACCAATATATGTTCTATGAAAAAGGATAATTGTGATTTATAATAACATATACGGATAGGTACGTCATCATTAAAAATTAACAAATTTTTTCAAAAATTAGATACTTAATTCGAAACAGACAACACAATTCAAAAACATATTAGTAATAATAGAAATAACAGTCAGGGGTATAAACCTACATTGATCAAATATAGAGAACTTTTTCTACCCCCATTAAATAGCAATATTTGCTATTAGTGCGTTCATATAATGATTATATAATTTAATTGTAAGTAATTCTTCAGCAATGAATATTACATAGAGTGAGGGTACAAATGTTCACTGTCCTGAGGTACCTCTGTGATAGTAATTCAAAAGAGTGTCATAAAATTTAACTTCAAAATTATACATAATGTGATGACTCATCCTACAACGCGCGTCATACTAGTTTTGTGTTCTCTGGAGCGTTCCACATACGTCGAGAAAATATAAGCTATGATATAAAAGCCGTCGAAGAAGGGATGGGGCATTCGATACCCGAGTCTCGCGAAGTGAACGTACTTATAAATATATAAATATAAATAAATAAATGTGCTTATTGTTAATAGTTAGTTTTATATTGTTATACGTTTTAATATTAATATAGTGTGTGTCTAAAGTTATTGTTAGTTTTATTTAAGAACCCGAAAACACAAACTTTTACAATACTTTTAAAGAGATATAGTTGAATAAGTGAATGCAATTTGAATTTGATAAGAGTTAAGTTAAACTTTGATACAGGTTACTTGTTTCGCGAGGAAATATCGTATATTTCTTTTTTTATATACTTTGCGATAGCCCCAAAAATGTTATATGTTAGTTCACTAAAATTAGTTTTATTCAGAATTTGTTATTTATTATCATCTGCTACAATTTTAATTTTTCGATAGAAAATTCCTGAACGCGCAATGAAATGTTTTGACGATATTTTAAACTGAGTCGCAGTTAGAATTTGTTTTATGATAATTGAACATCAGCTACAAGATGCTGTACAGTTAAGCTCACATAAATCTAGTATAACCTAACTCGCCAAAACTGCAAAAATATATATATAATATATATATATATATATATATATATATATATATATATATATATATATATATATATATATATATAATATTGCTTAGTGTTTATGAATCTTCTTTTTGAAAGATATACCAAATGTCAAGTAATTTTTTAATACAATTTAAAAAACACAAATAAACTAATACTTAATTGATCCATCATTTGCATCAATTACTAGCCTTAACCTTTTCGGTACAGAATCAATGAGACTTTTTAAAAAACTAGATTTTTCAACAATGTTTTCCCAGGTATTGTCAGTAGATTCCCATAGTTGCTCCCTATTAGTAAATCTTATACGAGATCTATGAATTTTTTCTATTTTCTCTCAAATATTCAAACAAATTGTGATGTTCTGCATCAATTGATATTCTTTTAAGACCAGTTCCTCGTTTGCGACTTATACTGCCTTTATTTTGACATCATTTTTAACTTGTAGTACCGTAAATTTGTTCAAATGAAATACTTCTGCGACTTGTCTGTCGGAGTCAATTTTCTTGCCATTTTGGATCAAAAGTGACAAATGTCATTTTGACATTACAAGAATGAATTACAACAAAACAAAAATTCAAAAATGGTTTATACTCAAGGTTAGTAAATATATAAGGTTGCCTCGTAACTAATGGCAATCGCCATATTGTGCGTCATCGGGCGTGCTCATGCGTTTCCTGTCCAGTTGACCGGTCTAGATTGATGTTTGTGGTGTTCGTAGCGTTGTTTTCTAATTTCATTGTGCTTATATATAAACTTTATTTGACAAGTGATTTACATTATAGTGAGAGCAAAACATTGAAAAAATTGTGAATTAAAGTAATGTAACGGGTGTTCAGAAACATTCGAAGTCAAAGTAGTCCTTGAAAGTATGAAGTCATGTCTGAGATAGATTGATACATTTACTTAATACAATTTTATAGGTTATCAAATTAGTATCTTCGATATTAGATTCTGAGAATTTTTGACAGACAGCAGTTGACATTTATTAAGTATTACAAATCAGATACTTAAGTAAAGATATACGATTTTTTGTTCAGAGCCCACTTGACTGCGAATGTTTCTGAACACCCGTTATTAACTTAATAAAGTTTTTTGTTTATAAAGATTGTAATTTTATTTTGGTTATTTATAAGAAAACTGTATCAAATAATATCTTGATATCCAGTTAGTATTTTCATTTCTGAACTGGGTTGTAACAGTAGAATACTAAATTAATTAATATGTGACCGTGTTTCACTGAGTCAACCTTCATTTCCCTTATAATTTATAAGTGCATTTTTTGGCAAAAATATTTACATTAAATACTTTTTACACCCATGAGTACACCGATAACTATTACTTAAAGCAATATTTTGAAATAAAGGATGACATGCTTTGTGTAAGTATATGTGATTAGATCGTATATAAACGAATCGTTTTGTGTAAAGAAAACAGTGATTTACTTTACTCGATTTATACCTATTTAACTAATGATCAAATTAAAGTCAAAATCATTTTAATTTGAATGGACACGCTGAGTGGTGTTATCCCGCGTAAGAATATTATTGGTGGAGAGTTATGATTGATATAAGAGCATCTTCTTGATCAATTGGTTACTGAATATTTTTTGCTATAGAATAATTCAATGTTAAAGAATTGAGCATTATTTCAAAATCGCCTATCAAATTTACTAACTTGTACCTTCCCCGTGTTTGGAATTTTGATGTACATTTTCACTTAATTCTTGTCCTCTTGTTTCTATAGGTAGTATAAGACACGCTAATGCTGCTAAGATTGCAAATACACCATATATTGTAGTAGCAAATGAAACAGAAGACTTCAAAAGAACCTAAATTAAATTAAGTTATTAAAAAATTCTTTCTAACTAATTCGAGGGATAACCCTGAAATTATTGAGAATACACGGTTAATATTTTCTAGGATTTTAATTTAAATTAGCTCAAAGTAATTCCCTTCAGCAATGATACGGTTGACCATTCATTCTTTCCACTGTTTAAAGGATCCCAACTAATCTTCTTTCGGAATACCTTCAAAATAAGCGTGAACATCATCGATCTCTTCTTCAGACGAAAACCTTCTACCCCGAAAATTGCGTTTAAGCCCAAAAAATAGCCAAAAGTCGCACATTGCTAAATCAGGTGACTACGGCGGATGTTCTATTACTTTTAGTTTTTTTCCAGACAAAAGCTGGAGAGTTAAAACTGCCGTATGGGACGGTGCATTATCATGGTGGAGTATAATTCTCTTGTCTGGAACTCTACTGAACACTTCAGGCAATCATTTTTCAGTACCACTTAGCTGTAACTGTCTTTTGTCCATCCAGCTTAATTGCATTTACTATGTCCGTACTTCTGAGAATACCGCATACATAACCTTTTTCATAGCTCGCTGCTTCTTAACTATTGTAGGAGTTTCCTCATCTTCGTGAATCCATACACGACTCTCTTGGCGGGTAGGAAGGTCGACAAAAGGAATATAAGGTTCCTCACCTATCACTATTTTGGAAAAAAATTTGGTGCCTGCCATTATTTAAGAAATTTAAAGTTTCATGACAAATTCTTACACGCTCTGCTTTTTGGAAGTCAGAAAGGTGATGCGGCACAAAACAACTTACCATTTTTCTTAAATGCAGGTGATCGTGTATAATTGTTTTAACAGCTGAGGATCCAATTTTGAGTTTTTGCTCTATTACCGCATAAGTGGCTTTATTGTCCTCTTCAATTGTTCTTTTAACAGCAGCAATGTTTTTGTCGATAACAGCCGTAGGAGGACGTCCTGCTCCTTTTTAAAGCTGAACAGAATTTCTTTCGCATTCAAATTCCTTATACCATCGGTAAATTGTAGCCAAGGAAGGTGCTTGTTCACTAAAAACTGAATCTAAACTCTCTTTCACTCATAAGCGCTTGAAGCTCTTTTAAAATCATAATAAATTATGATTCACCAGAGTACTCTCTGGATAATTTTCCATTTTCTTCTACTTTTAAAAAATAAGTAACTGAGTTATAACGAACGTAACTTCAACAACAAAATGTCAAATGACAGATAAGGAGTTGCTCTAAATAAACACTGTATGATTGTTTTTCACAGTCTACTAGATTTTCTTGTTCTTAATAAATTCAGCTTATCCCTCGTATATGCACCAAACGTATTAAAAACATAAATATAGGTAAAATATAGATATTTAAAATATTTATCTGCTTACTTGTGCCACATATGGTGTAACCATCGCACCTAAACGTGCCATGGCACTACAGGACCCAACTCCGACGGCTCGTAATGAAGTTGGATATACCTCAGGTGTATAAACGTATGCTGCTTGGAACACACCGGCTATTATACCTCTAGCTAAGAATAACATTATTGTCAGATAGGCTCGTCTAAAATAAGATATCATTAAAACTAGATGATTAAATGAATATTATTAACATACTTATAAGTACAAACCATTAGAAGAGAACAACATATTGCATATATTATGAATTGCACAGCCATTGTTTTTTTGCGGCCGAATCTTTCAATAATAAAAATTGTGGCAAAAATACCTAGAAAAATTATTAAATTTAAAAATAACTAGATTAGTCTTCTACTTGTTGACTATAAAAAAGTTATATCTTTTACCTGGAAATTCGGCCAGAGTGGTCCATAACAAATCCATATAATCAGTTGTCTGTAATTGTTTACAATCTGCCGCACATGTTTCTATTGCTTCATCAGGAATTTCTCCTATTGAACAACCTAATTCTGATGATTCAAACAATTCTGTAGTCATCAAAACTAAACCATAGTAACAAAATGCGCAAGACATCCTATAAACTTACCAGCATTAAATCACAATAATATTTTTGTAAAATAATAATTTACCAAATGAACCACAATAATAATGAAGTTCTTCTTAAATATGGCACCAATAAATCTCGAAAACGACCTCTATGAGGTGATATTGTAGATGTATCATCAACAACAAGTCTTCCCAATAACATTGGTTTACCATTGTCTTTTGCTATTTTCTCCAAGGTTTCCAATGCTTTTTCAGTTTGACCACTTGCAACATGATATCTAGCTGATTCAGGCAACCACTACAAAATATTGGAAAAAATGAATGAAGTTCTCTAATGATTTATAAATACATTAGCTCCTCTTCTCCAATCCTTATGCCAATATCAGATGAATAAGTTAATAAAAGAACAATAAACAAGTTTCAGATAGTTCTAAAAAAATAATATAATTCTTCTAAGAGCTTATTTACATGCGAACAGGTTATTATTGCTATAGTATTTTGTTCAACATGATTTGACTAATTATGTAGAGAATAACATATTAATTGTGACTAGACATGGTCGCTTTTGCTAGTCGCCAGTAGCGTGACAAGTAGCTCACTAAGTGTGTATTATAGCTTGGAATTTTGATTTAAATTTGCGCATTAGAGTGTACTATTGAATAAATACCTATTTAAATAGATTAAATGACTAATAAAAAAATGAGTCGCATCTATCAATAACATCAATTCTTGTAATTTACCAAACACAAAGATTTCAATAAGACCCATTCATACGTTGAAAGAACAGTACCTACTGTGACGTAACACACTAGTAAATTACAAGAGTTTATACTGTCAATATTGAATCGTGATCTCAATAGCGCTAGTCAGTTGTGTATTAGTTTTTCTCGCGTGTGTATCGTGGGTGAAAATGTTACGTAAAAGAAAATACGGTTACCATAATTACAGGAAGTTAATACATATATACAGTTGACAAAGTATTTCTTTGCAGTTCGTACTGCTCAAAGTGCTAACCGCAAATTATACTTTATCTCTTTCTAACACACATAAATACACGCTGTAATACTACACACGTTAGTCATTTTAGGGTATTCTTATACCTTTAATTTGGCCTCGATCTGAAAAGAAATACTTTATGAACTATACATCGGTATCCTGATTTAAGATACCGCGGCAACCCTAAAATGCGACGCTTGCGATGTGAACTTAATGGTTTACGGCGAGCAGTGTTGTAAACGACACGTACAATTGGCGAGACACAGAGCAAATATAAAAAATGAAATGCCATACTAATGTTAAATGTGTATAATATTCCACCAACCATTATGGAGCAGAAGTCTTTGTACATTTTGGGAAAAATTGTTCTTGCTTGGAAATTACCAAACAGAAGCCTACTGCGAAGGTATTTCCCGCATGTGAAATTACACGTTACAAATACCGTACGGAATATTATCAAAAATGAGAAAATATGGATAAACGTGGACGAAACAGCAGACGCTAACAAAAACACTTTAAAATCGGATGGCTCGTCGATGCCATTTCTTTTATACTGCTAACGTCTTCCAAATGCGAAGACAAAAACTAAAGTGCAGATGATAAAAGACGCTATTAAAATTTTTGGTATACAACGAAGCCAATTAAGAATGTTTGTTAGTGATGGAACCGCAACCATGGTTAAAGTTAGGAGATTACTAAAGACGGATTATCCGCATCTCCTTCACGTAACATGTTTACTACATGCCTTTCATCTTGTGGCAGATACTATTAGATACAGCTATTCAAAAGTAGACCTCATAGCTAACACAAAGAAGGTTTTTCTCAAATCTCCTAAGCGGATTTGCGATTTGAAAAACTTGTCCAAGAACTCCACTACCACCTGAACCTATATCAGCCAGATAGGCTTGAAGCAGTATCGTATTACAATAAACATTTTCAGAGTATTAAATCTTTTATTTCCTTGGTGAAACCTCAGGATTCAAAAACTATAAAAAGCTGCCAAGAATTGTTCTTAGACCATCAAGTTGAGGCAGATATAGCATTACTCTGTTGTTGGGGAATCACTTGAACAATTGCAAAATCGTGCATTATCTCTATCGGAATCGTTAATGTAGTCCATAATATGAAATCGTTCCTGCACAACGGATAAAATAGGACATACGTAGTGGAGAAATTTACTGCCGTTCTAAATCAAAATCAAGATTTGAAATGTGAATTATAAGCTAACGTATAAATGACATCCGAATATGAAAACTATGAGGAGTATTTTAAATTCGCAAATATGTATTACTTCACTAGATGTAAAGCGGTCATTTTCAGTACAAGTATGTATTTTCACCACGTCACAGAAAGTAAAACGAATTTTCAATGAAGGTAATATTAATGCTGCAATGCAATGCCAATTCTTTACGGTAAGATTCACCTTTGTCAGCATACAGCCGTCAATAGAAAAAGGTCAGCACATTTAAATAATTTTTACAACCAGTATATATCAAATTTGCACATTTTACACATATTTACATATTGTATAATGTATATGTACATATTTCGTAACTACATATCCTCCTTATAAATTGAATTTTCATCTATTCATTTTACAACACACTCAACAATAAAAAAAAACATTCAGCATGCTAGCATTGATATATAACACCGCCGGTCGAACTTGTACCGCCCGGCGACTGCGCTACTGGCGGTTAGCAAAAACGACCATGTCTAATTATGACCAACTGTCTGGAATCTTTAAATGTCTAATCTGTGAAATATATTTATCAGAATTCACTAATAAATTTTGTTTAGATGGAATCATTACATATGCAACTAAAGGAATCTGAATTGATATATTTTTTATTTCAATTTTTAGGCTTATTTGCTATGCCCCCAAAAAACAAATCTTTTAATTCTAATTAAATTTTAAATGTTAAATAGTTATAAATAATAAACAAATTATAAATATAAATAATCAATACAGTTCAATAAGTGAATTCTTCACTAGTTTTCTTGACATTTTTCAAGACTAGTTTTATAATATTTATTATCTTTCTCTATGCCTCTTCATTTTCACAGAGATATGCATATATCATCATAATAAGATTCAAAGACTTATATTTTATTTAGTCAGAATACCTTAAAGTTTTTCTACGTACTTGTATGAGTAATTGTTTTAATTTTTCAGTGGCTTATTTCTTATGCTATTAACTATTTTAAAATTAAATTTTTTGAAAGTGTTTACAATAAAGAAACACTAATCATGTATGTACACATACATTCATTACTCAAAACTTAAAACCAGTAGGCTAACAATAAATATAATTTTTACATTGAAAGTAAGTAATAATGTTAATGCTCAATCTAAACAAAAAGTATAATAATAACACATTTCCATTTACTTACTGGACACACAAGGGCAAAAGCTAGTAAAGGACCTGTTGATAAAGCTAGTAACCATTGCCAACCTAAAGTTGGCATAATAATTAAAGCAAGAAATACTTCAAAACATGCTCCTAACGCCCAAAAACACTAGAAATATTTCAATTAAAAGACAAACACATAACAAAAAAAAAAGCAAAAACAAACTCACATCTAATAAAACAACACATTTAGCTCTTTGTTTTGTGGGAAGAAATTCAGCATAAAGCGTAACACTATAAAAATTTAAAAAAGGAGTTTGCGGCAAATTCTCTGAGTTTACTATTATATTAATACTTACGATTGAGGAGTACAGCCTATAGCAAAGCCAACTAGGCCCCTTAAAAGTAATATCCACATGAAACTAGGTGCAGTAGCACTTAATAATCCATAATAAAACAATAAAACAGCACAAAGTGAAAGAGCCTAAAACATATATGTACTTGATATCTTTGGATATGAAACTATTCAATATAATACTTACATGTTTACGTCCATATCTGTCACTTAAATTTCCCCAAAATGTTGATGATAACATCATACCTAAGAACACAACAGTAGTTGTTAAAGCTTGCTGGTATCTTGATATGTGCCAATGGCAGTGCAATGCCGGTGATAATATTGATAATATTGTCATTTCCATACTGTCAGCCATCCAACATAATCCTGTCCACAATGATAATTTCACTTGGAACCAACCAAACCCAAGTGCATTAACAGCCTGTGTTACAGTAAAAGTGTCTACAAATGAATGTCTATTAATCTAAAAATGAGTATTATCACTTGTTTACCATCAGGAACAACAGACATTGAAGCCATTTCTATTTCTTGGGTAACTGTTGTATCTGGATCTGGTAATTCATTTCTCACTTCATTTGACGTTCCTTCAATGTCTTGGTAACCACGACTTTTTTTTAGCACCATTGTTGAGAGGTAATGAACGCTCACAGATAACTTAGATAAGTAACGTAAATAAATATTACGTATGCATAATTCTAACCTATAAAGATAAATGTAAATCTGTCAAATATTTAACACAGTTCACCATATGTTACGTACGTATACCAAACAATTATGACAATAGCCAATTAAGTAAACGACAGAATGAAATACTTATGTTAAATGACAATCTTTTACGATAGTAAAGAAGTAGCTCTGGAAGTAGACATTCCAATTTTTCATGTATCGTTTCGTAGATAAATGTTCTTTTATTGACCTTAATTTACAATATTTTGTTTTTATTCACATATTGTGCGTATTGTATAAAAGAAATTTATTTATCATTCTTTTTCAGTACAGTATATTTTTATAATTATAAATTTTAGCACTATTTGATATAACATATTACTTGAAAGAAACTCAATTTTAGCAGGCATGTTTTTATTTAAATATATTTTGTTACTTGTTCAAATATCATAAATCTTTTTTACACAATATAATCTGGAATTTTTATGTTAATTCAATTTACAATAAAACAATATTAAGTCTACACTTAACCAAAACAAATAAGGGACTATTTTTGGAACATGTATCTCATATACATCTAACGTTCCTTATCACTCAAGCTGTTTATATAAAATTTCATGCAGAATCTATAATAGCCAATTTAATTCCAGTAGTGTTTAGTACAAGATGGTCAGTGTTAAATTTATATTTTTAAAATAGTGTACTTAAATATTATTCTAGTATTGTTATGTCTATTATAGTATCGTTTTTACTCAAATACATTTCAAACATAAAAAAACGACTTTGGAAAATAATTTATTTTAATTACAGGTCAAGTTTACATTCAGAGGACCACTTGTTCCTGTTTTTACGCCATTCAATAATGATAGGTAGATATAAAGATACAACATAGAGAAGTCAATAAAAGTATTTTTTTAATTTTAGTATTAAGTCCTTAAATTTGGAAATAATACCAACATATGCAAAATATTTAGCAGATAATGGAATTAAGGGAGTGCTTGGTATGTAAAGAAAAAATAAAAACATGTTTTATAATGTATTTCCCAGTTAGTTTGTAATTATCTACATAAGTTTATATCATAAGAAAAATTGTATTTATATACGTATATACATCTTATCTTTGCGTAATTTTTATCGCCAAGAAAAGTTGTACGTGTTATATAACAGCATAACACTACAAATGTATTGCTTGTATGTATATACACATGAAATATTAGAATGGAAATTTAATTTGATCAATTCAGTGATAGAAATAGTTTTAAAAAAATGCAATATTTACTAGAATAACTAGATATTTCCATATATTTATATCAAATATCGTCATTTAAAATTACTTATTCCAAAATTCACCGTTTTTAGTCAAATAGTGTGCTGGATGGTAGCCTTTTATACAAAATCTTTTATTTTAGAGGTGCGTTCCAACTACCGGTTTCGTTACGGTACGCGTATCATTTGGTGATCATTTTGTGCGCATCCGTTAGTTTTGTACTGTTTTTGGACCGGTGATAATTATAGAGAAGTTGGATCATTTGGTTATCAATCTATTTTATAGCATTGCCAATAATACCTAATAATTGTAATAATCAACTTTGTTCTGTCCTATGATATTGGCATAGCCAACTGTAGTTCTTACGGGATGAAGTATGTAATGCGCATGTCAGTACAAGCGGTACATACTTCAGTCTGTGAACTCTTTTGAACGTCCCGTGACTGGTTTGTATACGGTCAAAATTTAGTTGGAACAGTTTTGGTATCGTTCGACGTACAGTCAGAAATGAAGTTGGAACGCTTTTTTCTGCAGTGTGCATGCAGGACCATCACTGAACGGTTTTCTTAGCGAGTTGGAACAAACCTTATATTTAATTACTAATTTTACGTTCGGGGACACTATAAATAACCCAAAATAATTAAATCGGGCTCTGATAGAAGCAACACAGAGGGCAATTATTAAATACCTAGTAGCTTAGCACATTTGAACAAATTTACTACGCGAGAGCCTGTCGAGGACAATGAAACGCAAAAGTTACGCACTAGTGAAACTCCAATATACATTAAGAAAAACAACAAAAAAAAACAAATCAGTTTTGTAACAGATCTTGAAGAGGATAAGAATATGAAACCAAAACGTTAATTGTTATAATGATTACACGGTTAAATTGGGCAGATTATATTAAGATATGAATTATATGATTTACATTGCCACTGATTGACAAATTTATATATCTTAACAAACAATTTGAAAGTACTTGAGTGGGTAAAACCTCGCCTTTTTTAATAAAACAAAAAACATTTTTAATAATATTGAAATATTATTAAAAATCAGCTGTGGAGAACACAATACAAGTTAATATTTGTGTGAAAATTGCTATCCAGATAGATAGAGTAAAATCATTTTCGGATGAGACTGGCGCAGAAACACATTTTAGTAATTAGAAAGAGAGCCACCTCATAAATGAGAGAAACAGCTAGTAGTATAAATCCGTGTACTATACGAGCCACAAACGTTTATCGATTATTTGTCAGTCGGTACCAGGCATTTGATCGGTGTGTTTCGTAGTGGTGTTGTACGTACATTGAGAGTTTTCCTATTTGTAATATTATTGTTGTGTTTTATCTATTAATTAATTTCTTTTCAAAGCTATTCAAGAGTAAGAATGCATCCTCTTGTAAGTAGACTTATCATAAAATTCCTGAAAATTTAGTTGTATTTATTTACACAGGGTAAAATGTCTGATATGGCAACAAACTCTGTCCTGGAGGAAGTGAGCCCTTGTTCGAAAAAGAGAAAAGTTATTCTTGAACAATCTCGTGAAATAATTTTTAATGTATATAACTATTTTAAAAAACAAGGTGTGACAGGTAAATATATTTACAAATTAGGTGGATACATAATATTTAACCTGTAATAATATTACTTTTTTTTAAATCAAATTCAAAATTATAATTTATGTTGTTCATCATTTATAGGTCAGCTTCTAGATACAGTTGCAGAAGCAACAGGTATTTCTAGGAGTACTGTAGGTCGAATAATTAAAGAAGGTCATGCTGTTGAAACAAGAAATGTAAATTCATTCTTATCGACAAAAATTTTTCTAGGCACATGCTTGTGTGCTTGTGTGCTTCTTTTAATGCCTCTAAAGTGAGATTTTGGTTAGGAGTAAAATTATAATGAGAAAAAACAAAATTAAGGTTAATGAAAACCATATTACAAAATATGGATTAATATAATAATAATTTGTAAATACAAAGACTTAAATGTGAAAGCACTATAAAAAGAAATATCTCATTGTAAAATACAATTTATAAAAAATTTGTTACATAATACCAATTGATTTAATAATTATTTTATTCTTCGCGAAGTAATAAGTTTATTTAAAATCGACAACAAAACATACTTATTATGGTTTAACATAACTAAATATTATTTAAATTTAAAACTGCCGCCTATATTGTCAAGACTGCTCAATGTTTTTAAGGTGTTCAGTATTTTTGTAACGTCATCGCTCGCGCATCTTCAGTCTCATCCGAAAGTAATTTTACTCTATGCAGAGACGTGTTTCGTTTTGCTATAGATTCGTCAGTGCATGATGGATAGACAAAATTTACTACAAAAACTTCTTTGTATGTATTAAGGGAGTTTTTGTAGTGAATTTTGTCTATCCATCATGCATTGACGAATCTATAGCAAGACGAAACATGTGTCTGCATGTCTGGATAGCAAATTTGGATAACTCCATTCCCGATTTTAAATAATATACCGATTTTCAAAAAAATGCGAACATCCAGAAAAAATCGACCAATTGCAATGAAATTTTTTATACTACTCTGTTTTGTCTCTGATAAGAAATAATAACAATATGGACAAAAAAAAAATTGCAGGAGTATAATTTTTTATTTTGTTTTATCAAAAAATTATGTTTTTAAATTTGCGTTTCATTTAGACTGCAATATTTCGTAGCGATTTGCTCTCAATTTATTTAGTCATTATTAGAGACTGGACACATCGGACTGAAATGGCGTCATTACGACGGACGATATAAATAGTCTACAACATCTGTAAGTGCATCACGAAGTTATTGAATAGCACTATTCATTCGGTTAACCGCACACAAAAAATAGATGTGCAGTTAACCGAATGAATAGTGCTATTCAATAACTGCGTGATGTACTTAAAGATGTTGTAGATTATTTATATCGTCCGTCGTAATGACGTCCATTTCAATCCGATGTGTCCGGTCTCTAGTCATTATGCTTAGGCGCCGTTTGCGGAATAACGTTACGGAAAATTTAAGTGAATTCGAAAGGTTTGTTGGTATGCGGGAAGACGGTTTTTCAATAAGACAAATTTCCGACCGCATGAGACAGTGTGTCAACAGTGTTGATCTAGGTGATCTGAAAAAAGAATCCATAACCGTCGTCATGGATCTGGACGACCTCAAGCAACTACAGCACGGGAAGATCGTCATTTGAGAATTGCGGCTTTACAAGACAGTTTTCACAACCTAATCGATTGGAAATGCTTGTTCGGAAGTTTTACATCAAAGAGTCTCTATGGTAACCATATACTGCAGAATACGCGCTTTTGGGCTTCGTTTGTATAGTCCATTTTTATATTTCCCACTGACACCTCGACATCGTGCTGCTCGGATTAAGTGGTGCAACGCCAGATCAAATTGAGATGGTGAATGGAATCGTGTTGTGTTCTCTGACGAGTCCTGATTCTGTCTGTGGGTGCACAATGGTCGCAGAAGAGTAAGACGATTTCGTGGAGAACGCAGAAATTTAGAATTTGCTGTGGAACGCCATACGGCCTTGCACCGGTGGTGATGATATGGGGTGCGATAACATACGGTATCAGGCCATCTCTAGTTTGTATTGACAGAAATTTGAAAGCAAATGATTACATACGAAACGTAGTGCAGTTTGTTGCACTGCCATAACTACACGGTAACTTACGGTTACTTCAACCCCTTTTCCAACAAGACAACGCACGTCCTCATACAGCCAGGTTATTACAAGAAATTAATGTGACACTGCTACCATGGTCTTCTCGCTCCCCAGACATCCCACCAGTCGAATATGTGTTGGATATTATTGATACTCGACTGGGTAATTTACCCCAACCACACAAATAACCTACTTGACCTTCGTCGCCGAATTCGAGAAGCCTGGGATGACATTCCCCAGGATACCATAAATCATTTAATTTCAGCATGCCTCGAAGACTTGTCGAATACATAAGAAATCGCGGCGGACCCACTCATTATATTAAATGTTATTTTTTAATATTTTAGTTTGAAAATGTAATAATTTCTTAATTTTGATTAAACAAATATTATGTATAAAATTTATTAAAATTGATCAACTCCTGCTGGGTGCTTTGGATTTTTTGAAAAAAAAAATTTTTCACTATTTAATAAGTACGAGTTATAATTACTTAGTATGTGGCACATTTTTTTATTAAGACTATTAATGATCCATTTTTTAAATTTGAAAGTCAATGGTACAACTGGAGAAGGAATGTCCCAAACTGTGCAAGAAAGAAAACTTCTAGCTGAAAAATGGATGGAAGCCAAAAAATTAACCAACCAACATGTAATGGTGCAGGTTGGAGGAGCACCATTACCTGACGTTTTAGAATTGGTAATATTACGTAATTAAATATTTTTATATTTTTAATACAAAAACTTAAATAATGTGAAACATATAATTACAGAGCCATTTAAATTAGTGCTGTGTACCGATCTTATTATTGTAAATGAACAGATAATATGGCAACAATTATAATTCTGACAATGACGATCATCACAACAAAGATAAGAAAATATGTGTAGTTAAATAATCATTTATCTTTAAATTTTTTCATTAAACTTGTTCATTTTGTACTTTCAGAGATAATAATTTCAGGAGTGTATTCTGACGTTATCAATGGAAAGTTATTAATCAAAAACACACCTAAAATTGTTAAAAACTAAATTTCTGATATTTTCATGCTTCTTGAATGGCTTGTTTAGATTCTATTAAAAATGTATTGCTAGCTCAGATATAAGTGCACTTATATCTGGGCTTGCAATACTTACCTATTATTCATTACCAATTTAAATTTACTTTTAATTTAATTCAATTAATTTTTACTAATTTTAAATAATTAAATTGTACTTGTAAATACTATATAAGTCTATAATATATTCTTTTAATACTAATACAATACATTAATTTATTATATTAAAATTGGTACTAAAAGTTAATTACCTATAGGTGCTTCATTACCTCTTTTGTATGAGAATAGAAAAAAAATGTAAAACCTACATTGCTGTAATGTTGCGATAAAATGTCAAAAGAAACATTTCTGAAATATTATATTTGTTGATTTTTAGCGTTCCTATATGTTTCAAGAATCTTTCGAAATATATCAGACACATTACAAATGTTTTGACGTACCTAATATAACGAGCGATCAAGATAATTTGTAATCGAGTCAACCTTGAATCCGAAATCGTATGTATTTACTTGAACTGCACTTACATTACAAACGTCAAGTAAAATGTCAGTTGACAGCTAAAATAACAACAGTTAATGTAAACTATGCAACTGAGGACGAATGTATTTACGACATACAATTTCGGTTTCAAGGTTGACTCGATTACAAATTATCTTGATCGCTCTTTATTAGCAACGCTGCTGAAACATACATGTGCTGAGTGGGTGTTGTACATTATTTTCTATAGTCTATGGTCAATCTTAATTTCTTCAATATTTCATTGTCTTGTAATGTACAGCTTCCTCATATTAGATTCTTCTTCTTCTTTTTTTTGTGCCCTCTCCGTCATCGGAGGTTAGCGATCACATCAGCAAAGGTCTCTCGATTTGCAGCAGCTCTAATGAGTTGTTCAAAGTTTAATCCGGTCCAGTTCCTAATATTCCGCATCCACGATAGTTTCTTTCTGCCAAGCCCATGTTTACCCTCTATCTTTCCTTCAATTATGAGCTGCAGTAGGTAATATTTTTCATTTCTCAAAACGTGACCAAGGTAAGCCGTCTTTCGCATCTTTACTATGTGGAGCAGTTCTCGATATTTGTGTACCCCTTTCAAAGTTTCCTCATTAGTTGTATGTGATGTCCATGGAATTCTAAGCATTCTTCGGTATGTCCACATTTCAAATGCTTCTATACAGTTTTACAGTTTTTTTATACAGTTTTCAAGGTCCATGTTTCCACTCCGTATAATAGCGTTGACCAGACGTAACACTTTGTAAACCGTACGCGTAAATTTACATTTAGCTGTTTATCGCACAGTATGTTTTTGAGTTTGAAGAAGTTTTGCCTTGCTTGTTCAATTCTGGACCTTATTTCGATGTCATGGTCCAGTCTTGAGTCAATCCAGCAGCCCAGGTACTTAAAGCGATCAACCCTGGTCAATATTTCCCCGCCAACCCGTAGAGGTATGGGTACGTTTGAATTACGAGAAATTAACATTACTTTCGTTTTGCTGATGTTTATGGCCATATTAAAATCTTTGCATGTCATATTTAATCTGTTGATTATGTTTTGTAATCCTATATCGGTATCCGCAATCAACACAGTATCGTCTGCATAACGGATAGTCGATATATTGACACCGTTTATTTTTATTCCGTCGTTACAACCCCTAAGCGCCTTCGCAAACAGATACTCTGAGTATATATTAAATAGTGTGGGGGACAACACGCACCCCTGTCTCACTCCTCTACAAATGTCAATGTTTCTTGAAGACAAGTTAGTCTCGACTTTTATTCTTGCGGACTGGTGCCAATACAAGTTTCTGAGAAGTCTCAAATCCCCATCATCCAGCCCGATTTCCTCCAGGAACTCGAAAAGTTTATCATGGTTTACTCGGTCAAACGCTTTCTCAAAATCGACGAAACAAATATGTATGTCTCTTTGTTGGTCGTGGCACTTCTGTGCAAGGACTTGTAGGCTGAATAAAGCTTCTCTCGTACCTAACCCATTTCGGAATCCGAATTGTTCCGAGCCTATGTTAGATTCGCATTTGTTATATATCCTCTTGTGTATAATTTTTAATAGGATTTTAAGAACATGACTCATCAGGCTTATGAGTCTGTAGTCGTTACATTTCCTTGCACTATACTTTTTTGGTACGGGTATAAAAGTTGATTCAAGCCAATCCTGGGGAATTTTGCCTGACTTATATATGTTGTTAAACAGAAGTAGAAGTAGATCTATGTTTTCCTCATTTATGAGTTTAAGTATCTCTGAGTTTATTTGATCAGGGCCCGGACTTTGATTATTTTTCAGCTGGTTAATAGCATATACAATCTCACTCTTTAGAATATGAGGTCCTCCTATATGTTCAGCGTTGATGTCTAGCTGTTGTCTTTCGTCTGCGAACATTTCGTGAATGTACTTTTCCCATTGTTGCAGCTTCTCTTCTTCATCAATTATTATTCTGCCATCTGAGTCTTCTAGCATATTATGTATTCTTTTGTTATTGTGTGTTATCTTTTTTATTTCCTTATGTAAGTTGTACATGTCGTTTTTGTACTGGAGCTCCTCAATTTTCTCACATTTCTGTCTCATCCAGTTCTCTTTTGCATTTCTTATTTTGTTTCTTATTTCCTTATTTACTTTCTTATAGTCTGCTTCATTATTCTTAACTTCTCGCATTTTCCCCATTAGATTTAGAATTTGTTCAGTCATCCATTCTGTTTTCTTTTCTACATAGATTGACTTTAAATTGTTATTTGTTACTTCTAAAACTATATCTTTGAAGTTGTTCCAAATGTTATCCATGTCGGTTATACTATTATTGTCTATTCTAGTTCTTAAGGTTTCGAGTTGTATGTTTAGTTGTTCAGATGTGTTTGTTTTAACCGTTTCTTCCTTTAGAACTCCCATGTCAATTTATTTTTAATCCTTCTTCTTTCCATCATTTTTAGCTTGAGACGCATATTAACCACCACCGGGTTGTGATCCGATCCAATATCGGCCCCAGGATAAGTTTTTGCACTAAGTATTGTGCTGCGGAACCTACGGTTAATAAGCACATAGTCTATTTGATTCCTTACGATTCTATTTTTGTTGTGTTGTGGGGATGTCCATGTATATAGTCGTCTTGGGTGGAGTTTAAATTCTATCAATCTATCTCCGCGATCATTTCGTTCTCCCAAGCCATACTCCCCCACGATGTTCTCAACTTTTCCTTGTCCAACTTTGGCGTTCATATCACCCATTATTATAGTCACGTCCTGTGGTTTTGAGTAGGATTACTAGTTCATTGTACCATGACTCTATTTCTTTTTCATCCTTACCAGCTGTTGGAGCATACGTTGAATTAAGTTTATATTCACCGGATTCCCTGATATTTGAATTAATATGTTTCTGTCCGAGTAAGGAACAGAATTTTTCACTGCTTGACTGACACTTCTGTTAAGTATTATGCCTACTCCATTTCGGTGTTCTGCTTCATTATTTCCTGAGTAGTAAAAAGTTTTCCCCGTTGATTCCGTCCTACCTGATCCTGGCCACCTCGTCTCACTGATACCCAGTATGTCAAGCTGCAGTCTATTCATTTCGTGGCAGGCATTGGCTAGTTTTCCTGCCTCAAACAAAGTCCTCACGTTCCATGTTGCTGTTCTTAAATTATTTCTTGAGTTTATTGTTTTCTTATCTCCACTCAAAGCCATCCTTCCCGGAGATCCGATTGGAGGATGAGTTTTACCTCCGGAATTTTTAACATCGAGCGATATTAGATTATTCATTTTGATATTCGATTTAAATCTAAAGTAGAATGTGACACATTTTATATATTGGATGCCGATCTTGATGCAAATTGTTAAATAAATCGCATACTTCTTCACAAGTTCTGACGCGGTCACCAAAACCAGTCTTCAGAATTTCAATACGCTCTTTTTCAGTAAATTGAACCATTATTAATATTTAGGCGTCTACAATGTTAATTCTGACAGTTTAAGTATACTACTGAATTATAATTCCATGGCTTACTAAACATAAACATGATTTTAAAATATCAGTTTTAATTCTTTTTTACTCAATCATTATTAGATTTAATTAAATATCTCTATCGTTCTTGAACAAAAGGGTACCGAACCTTATTATTGCTGAACTCCTAGAGCAGAGCTCTATTGAAATTCGTAAATATATACAGGATGTTTCATTTAAAATAAAAAAATTAACATCGTTTCCGGCTAAACCGGAAATCTGATTCGGATATCGAATCCACGAGTTGCATATAATTAATTGTGGAAAGTCTTATTCAAATCTAAGTAGCCATGTCAAAGATATTGGAATGGATCCATACATTTGCCTAACCGTGTATAACACGGTAATTATTTATAAAATATATACATAATTTTAAAAACTAATTTAACAGCAATGCATTGCAGGAGCCGTTTAAAAAATCTGTTATAATCATGTTCTTTGAAATACTGTTATACTAACACAACCATTTTGCTTTCTCAATGTAACACATCAAATTTTGAAACTTTTGCTAAAAATTTATTGTAGAACTAATTAATATGAGATTTCGATCAGTACTTATATTTGTAAGTAAAATTTAATTTAGACTACATGCTTCTAATTTAATAATTAGTTAAATATCACATATAACTGTTAAAATTTTAAATCAGCAAATATTTGTGATAGAAAAAATTGTTTTAAATTGCATATTTTCCGCACGTCATTTTATTTGGATTAATTATAATTTTGAAATTATGTTCAATCTTTTTTTTGACATGCAATTCTTAACATCTTCCTAACAGACTCTCAAACAAAACTTCTATTTTTATTATACTTACAATTACACATGATTACCTCGCTACCCTATTTAGTAGACAATTTCACGTATTTTCTTCACGTCACTTTATTTGGATTACCATGTTCAAACTAAACTTTTATTCGTTTTGCACCAAGTAACAATTGCAAAAGATTACCTGTGCTCTTCTATTAGATAATTCCCTAACTTAAATATAAAAAATAAATTCTGTAAAAAATTTACTGAGATTTAATATATTTAAATATTTACAGGCTAAACATGCAGAGAGTATCGGTGTAGATTCATTATTATGTCTGCCTGAATTGTATTTTAAACCAACAACAACAGATGAACTAACAAACTACTTGAGAGTCGTTGGACAAGCAGCGCCAAATACACCATTGCTTTATTATCACATACCTGCTTTTACAACCGTAAAAAGTAAATTTAAAAAAATACGTTACAGGTACAGCAAATAACAATATTTACTTTTTCAGTTCATATGGGACAATTTCTGAGAGATGTTGACGGAAAAATACCTTCTTTTGTTGGTATAAAATTCACGTCAGAAGAATTGATCGAAGGATTGGAAGCAGTAAATGCGCATAATAATAAATTTGCTGTTTTTTTGGGTGCAGATACGGTAAGAATTAAATTAAATGTATAATGCAAAGACATACTATGTTGATACACTATATTTTTTTATCATATTCACATTTCTTATATCAAACAAACAAATATGGGACCTATCAATTTGCTTATCCAAGTCCCTAACATGTTCCATTATTCATTCATATTTTGAACATTGAAAACACAATTATTTGTTTTAAAAAACTACACTGACATATATGCTATTAAATGCACATCAAATTTCTATTAAGTAAAATTATCAACATGTAAGAAAAAAAAACTGAATTTCTTATAAACATTTCTAAATGTTATGAAATTCATGCATTTTTTTAAATTTGTATCTTCTATTATTCATTTTATAATATTATTGTTATATACTGCTCCAAGAAACTCTTTGATAATTAACAACCTTTAATAAATAAACTTTGTTTAATCTTTTAATAAATTAGCCTTTACAAATTAATACACAGAGAAAAGCAATAAAAACGGAAAAAATTTTGAAAAAATATTAATTAACATTTTTAGTGAAATGGCGCCTCATTATCAAGTATTTCCACCTCTGCTTCTAATAATAGCTCAGGTCATTCTGCTCCAATCCATTCGATATTTCTATAAGGCGGCGCCCTAACTCTTCCAGGTTGTTAGCTGAGTTCGGATAATCTTGCAGACATTTGCCAAGCATGTCCCAGACATGCTCTATTGGATTGAGGTCTGGACTTCTTGCTGGCCAATCCATGGCGTCGATTCCAATCCCCTCAAGATAATTTTGAACTATGCGAGCACTGTGATAATGCATTATCCTGCATTAATAAAAAATTTGGTCCGATATAAGGCGCGAATGGCACATGGTCTTGAAAGATGTTAGTTATGTACCGATAAGCATTAATACATCCATTTTTTAACACTACTAAGTCGGTACGAGCTACCAGAAAAATGCCTCCCCACACCATTACAGAACCTCCACCAAATAATGTGGTATTCATAATGTTGCATTGAGCATAACGTTCATTTGGTCGTCTGTACACATGAACACGTCTATCACAGTTATAAAGACAAAATCTGGATTCATCTGTAAAGAGAACCCTTTGGCAGTAATCCTGCAACCAATTAACATGATTCTTACCAAAATTCAAGCAAAGTCTCCGATGTTCTACGCTAATTCGAGTGCCATGAACTCCCTGTAATTGAAATTGCAAAACCTGCTTGTAACGAATCGTCGTAGAGCAGCAAGCCTCTAAAAGCGATCCTGGACACGGGTTGCGGCACGATGTCTACCTTGCCCAAGTCGTCGGATTTAGTTACCAGCGTCGCTATACCTTTGTATCAATCAGGATACCGAGGCAAACCGAATCTTTCTTCTATTCGGCGATAACTTCTGCATTCCTAAAATAACACCACGTCTTGCGTACATTCCTCTCTCGTCAAATTTCGAAATTCACGTTGCATAATGGCGAAAATTCAAAACAAAAAATAATAAAAACACTTCATCAAGATAAAACACGATATAAACACAAGTTAAAACTGATAGTACATTAAATAATTATTGAATGTAATTTAATTTTATGTAACTAACTCCAGAAGTCAAAACAAGTTTGACAACTGAACATCAAATACCAAGTTCTTATAAACCAACGCCAACCGCTACAAATTATCAGCAAATAAGATAAACTTCGTTAACTACATGGTACGTTAATTTCTTGGAGCTGTATATATAATAAAACGTTTAAATTACCTAATTACAAATTATTCTTTCTTCTATCTGAGTTAATATTTCATTTTATAAAAATTCTTTCTTTGGAGACTGTGGTTAAGTAAAAACTTAAAAAAGGTATATAACCCCTTACCACAATTATTAATCGTATCCTAAATACGTATTTCGACAACTAAGTTGTCATCATCAGTAGGTAAAAACCACTAATTAAAAAGACGCAGTCTATACGTGGACGCGGTGTAAAGTAGTTGTTGCGTGAGGGGTTTTCTAGCTTTACTGTGCCCCATGTGCGACTTTTTAATTAGTTGTTTTTACCTACTGATGATGACAACTTAGTTGTCGAAATCGTATTTAGGATACTATTAATAATTGTGGTAAGGGGTTATATACCTTTTTAAAGATTTCATTTTATATTTTGGGAATTTTTTTTTGAAATTGTATTCTTAAGTATATTGCAAAGAAATCTGTAAGAAAAACACATTATGAATACCTTAATACTTGCCAAATCTAGGAAAGTGATTTGTCTATAATCACACATATATAAATATTGGGTTTTTGTTTATATCATTCAACAACTAGCAGTGTAACATAAATTCAATATATAATTTGATATTTTCAGCTAATGCTAGATGCCTATAAACAAGGATTTGATTCTGCAATAGCAACAACATTTAATATTTTTCCAGAATTAGGGGTTAAAATTCATGAGTATGCATTTAGTGGCAAGGCAGAGGAAGCAAGACCACTTCAAGAAAAATTAACAAAACTAATTGGGTCTATTAGTAAATATGGTAGTAATAAATATATTTAAAGTTATGCTTTTGATTAAAGTCTTTAAACTTTATAGGTACTTGGGTTCAAACAATGAAAGAAGCAATGTCTTTATTTACACCTTTTAATGTAGGACCACCCAGAGATAACATCATACGACTGTCTTCAGCACAAATCAATGACATGAAAGCAAATGTGAAGGCACTATTGTAGATTAATGTACCAACATAAAAATATAATACCTTAATAATAAAATGTTAAATACATAAATACATATTTTAAACCTTTAGTCTTAATTTAATCCTGATGCATAGAATAAAATTTGGATGGCAGCATTGGTAAAGTCGAATTAAATCTTTCTGAATAAGAACTAGCTCCTCCAGAGCTATTCCGTTTTTCTATTACTTTATCATAAAACCTTGATAATTTTACAGCGTTAGTTGTACCAGCAGCTAGATACCTTGTTTGCCTACAATCTAATAATATCTCTTCTGCATTAAATTGAGTAGCTAATTTACTTCTTCTATTTAATGGTTTATCATCTGATAAATCTAATTTAGTACCTATAATTAAAATAGGAATTTGTGTTGATCCAAATAAATTTTCAACATCTAAATTTTCATTTAAATTCCCTTGATTGCTATTGTTCATATCGCAATTTATTAATTCCTGTAACCACTTTCTCAAATTAACCTCCGATTTGCTATTGGTGACATCATGCACAAGAATGACACCATGACATGGATTATAAAAAACATCTCTTGTATTACGATGATTTCTGCTGCCCCCTACATCCCATAATTCAACGAAGTATGTAACTTGCCCTGGTGTCCCTTCTTTATATTCGTGTAATTTGACTTCAACAGAACAACCAATAGTCCAGCCTGGGGCTCTAATGGGCTCATTGTTCACAGCTAAATGTACAAAGGAGGTTTTTCCGACACCAGAATCACCCAAAACCATAATACGTACACGATCTATTGCAGACATTTTCAGATTGTTATATGGAAAAAATTAACAAATAAAAAATAGACTAAAGAATTCATGCGTTTAAATTTGACTGATTCGACATTTGAATGTTATGGTTATGATGAACATAGCCGAATCTCCAAGAAAAGTATAACTTCGTAATAAATAATTGAGACAGCGTTTAGCGCCATCTCGAATCCATAACCGCGAACTAAAATAGAACTGACCTACCTCAACTTATATTTTGAATTTTTTATTCTTCTTGTCATAAGTATAAAAATAAAATGATAAATAAATCTGGTTAGATTAAATATTGCATTATATTTTTATACCTATAGAAAGAAAAATTAAAATTAGTGTTAAATATATGTAGATTATAAAGTAACAAATAATTAATTTCTTCTTTGATATATGTATATATGTGTGACAAATTTAAAAAAACAGCTATATTTTTTACACATTGCTTGTATTTCAAAAGTCCAGCATGCGACAAAAAAATTCATACATTAAACTGAATTAGTAAAAGCATTACAAATTATATACAAAAATAATAAAGAAAAATACCTAGTCATAGAAAATATCTTTACCAGTTAATATAATGGCTTTTCTTCTTAATTAATATTTGAGCAAGGGACTTCTCATACTACTGTTACAACCATATTACTACAACAAATAACTGCTTCCTTTGAAATATCTTCTGTCATATTGATGTAGTTGGAACATTATGAATGTCATCTAATATCGGATTTGTTGGTTTATAGGCAGCAGATACGTTAACTGATTCTAAATTACAAAAAAACAGCATATATTAATAGATCAATTAAATATGTTGGAAAGGATTACCTACCTGGGAAATAAAGTGTTGGTATGGCCTTTGATATTTCATATTAGTTCTTCCTTGTTAAACATTGTGTCTCAAAATACTTTCTACAAATAGTAAGTGAATATTGTCTATTCTAAATGAACATTCGTGTGGCATTAATTAACTGTTGAAATCTGCATTATGTTGCTTTTGGAAATTCATGAAGTATAGACCCTGCTTGTATACAATTTGCTATGTAACACTATGTCACGTTGAATAATTCTAAAAATATAAAATTTATATATCTGTATATAACATTTAATAATATTCACATAGGCTGCGCATTAAGTAATATAAAAAAAATAGTAAACATCGTTTGGTTACCTTAAAATAGGCTCAAATCTTGTAAATTTCAACAAGTTCTATATATCTAGAAACTTCAATTTACTGGTGTTTCGCTCTTAACCGCTTGGCGTATAAAATAAAACTGAAAGAGACGCCAAGTTATGGTCAAAACAGGTATTTTACCGGCAAATTTCTGTATCTAGTGCCATCTTGAAGTCATATCCTAACATTAAAACACAATCTCAATACTTCCCATTTAACATTATAACCCTTGGTTATGAAGTTGTTGAACTTCAAAATTCCTCAACAGGTATTTCTGAAATGAACACATATCATATATATAAAACACATTAGTATTTACGAATATCTATTCGAATTAAAAATATTTAGAAAAGATACATTTTTAACATTTTTTACATAATCAAATATATTTTAAGGCCAACTTGAATTTCTAGGGTATTTAGTTTCCCCACTTGTTAGTTTATTAATATTTGGAAGAATTGTGTCAAAAATAAAAAAATATCTTAACATAAAATAGTAGAACGGTATTGAAAATGGCAAAAACATATGATTATTTGTTTAAATTGCTTTTAATCGGTGATTCTGGAGTAGGAAAAACTTGTGTTCTTTTTAGATTTTCTGAAGACGCCTTTAACACAACTTTCATTTCTACAATAGGTGAGTCACAGAAATTATTATCCACAACTGACAAAGCTCTTATGGTTTTGAGTTAAATTCTATTTTCCATTATATTCTAATTAGAAAAGATCTAAAAAGCTCGTAATTTCTGAAAAAATTATCTTTCTAATTGCACTATCTTTAAACAATATACATAACCACACCTACCATTTTTTTATGTTTTTTGTGTCAAATATATTTACCTGCAAGCTATAATTATTGTTTTACTTTTTTCTATTTTAGGTATTGATTTTAAAATTAGGACAATAGAATTAGATGGAAAGAAAATTAAGTTACAAATATGGTAAAGTTAATTTTAAATATTATCATTTCATGATAATATTTTGTTTAAATTTAGGGATACTGCAGGACAGGAAAGATTCCGTACAATAACAACAGCATATTACAGAGGAGCTATGGGTATTATGTTGGTGTATGATATAACCAATGAGAAAAGTTTTGAAAATATAAAAAATTGGATAAGGAATATTGAAGAAAATGCTTCAGCAGACGTGGAAAAAATGTTATTGGGTAATAAATGTGAGTTAGAAGAAAAAAGACAAGTATCAAAAGAAAGGGGTGAACAACTTGCTGTTGAATATGGAATAAAGTTTTTTGAAACCAGTGCAAAAGCTAGTATAAAAGTTGAAGAAGCATTTTTCACTTTAGCGAAGGATATAAAAACAAAAATGGATAAAAAATTAGTAAGTTTTTCTTATTATTTAGATTTTATTGTGCCACTGTATTTATATGCACTACATATTAAAAATAGTATAAGAAGTCCAGTTTTTTTCTCAATTGTCATATATTTTTGCACTATTAATCAGTTGATAATAAACTAAATTTATTAATAAATGATGTAGAATTTGCAAATATATTTTATCACTAGAGGAAGTCTAATATCAATTTTATGAAGTACATTTTAATGAAACATCCTGATTGTGAGTAATAGTAAAATTTAATATTTTTGTATATTGTTAATCAATTACACAATTGATTTGAGAAAATATTGATATTAAATCCTAATTGTTATGTATTTATGTTTGACATTTTGCTGTATGTGTAAAGTATTATTGCTTCGAACTTTTATCTCCATAAATACCTTTTCAATGAATTTTATTAGTCATAAATACAGTGTCACTTATCACAAATTGAAATTTTGATTCTTTGTTACTAATAATTTCTGTTTCTTTTCTTGCTCTTTCTCTATGGCAGAAGGTAAATAGTGTTTATTGTCTTTTTTGGCATGCACTTATGACTAACCAAATAACATTTCTCTTTCTATACTAACATTAATAACACAAGCAAATAGTAATAACTAATCTAATGTATATATAATTTTTATTTTTGGAAATTAATTCAGATTTAATTTTCATTACATTGTAATATGTTCGCATGCAGCTATATTAAAAAACGTTAAGTAATATGATTTCAATAGTTGGTCTTTCATGGAACCATTTTGAATAGTTAAATTCCAAAATGAATTTCATAGTTAACTCTTTTTGAAATGGTGTATGTAATTTTCTACTTATGGCTAGAGAGGTTCATTCGAATAACATCCCACAAGCGAAGTGCGGTCAACGTTGTCCGGCGGCGACTGACAAAATATATATGTTACTCGAACGAACCTCTCTACTTATGGCTCATTATCTAATATGAATATGAAAAGGACCGTTGCCTCGATGTTTCAACGTAACCGCATGTGACGATCTCAGTATCTAGCCAGTGACAGTCCAGCTCCAAAATGTAACGACTGCGATCCTATTGAAACGTCGAGAGAACAGTCCTTTTCAAGACACACCTGACACGCGGCTGACAACCTGAGAAACCGTGCAGCCATCGTACGTCCGCAAGATCAAGAGAAATATATACACAATCATTGCAGAAGTTTAGTAAAACAGAAGAAAGTACGAAAAAAATAAAACTACAAAATAAAAGCCAAAGTATAATAATAGAAAAAGAAAAATTATTCTAAATTAATAATGAAATAATTAATAATAAATTAATTAATGAACTTCAATAATTAATCTCGTTTTCCCTCAAAAAATTCTTTAGAATTGAGAACTGCCTGAACAACATTGTGGCATTCAAATAAGTTTTGGATTGTTTCGTCCGATATTTGATTCTATTCGTTTTAAAGCGTATTTCGGGTTGATGCTTCTAAATAAGACCAGCTTTTCTCACTCTTCTATCGAATTTATCTCACAACAACAATAGGATTCAAATCCACACTTTGAGGCGACCAACTCATTTTTCAAAATGTTTATATCTTATTTTTGTGTCAAATAATCTGTGCGTATTTCAGCAGTGTGCTTTTAGATCGCTATAATGCATAAATGTGAAGTTTTGGTCAATTAAGAGCAAAACAGATGGAACTGCAGAATTTTCTAAAATCACGCAATAACTATTCGCATTATTCCATCAATTTTTATACAAATTTCCGGTTCTCTGGAATAAAAAACAACTCCGTACTAAGATGGATTACCTCCATGCTTCATAGTTGGTACAATCGCGAAGCAGTTTTCGCTTTGGGATCCTCTAACGAAAACTCGACCATGTTGCCCGGATATTTCAAAATTTGATTCTTCAGTCTAGAAGACATTTTTTCACTGTTCTACTATCCAAACGCGATGCGACTGTGTCTATTTCAATTTTTTTGTCGATTTCCTCAACGCAAAAATGGTTTACACTAAGCTACTCGCCCGTCCAAATTACCCTCTTTTAAAGCAGCTTTACAGTTTGCAATTTTCATAGCATGCAATTTTTCTGGCGCGCTACGCCGTGCTTACACTTCGAAATTTTTATGTGTAAGTCCGTGAAATTATTTTTGTGTATCAGGTTAAATAGAAAAAGAAATACAAATTTAACACAATAATTTTTGGATATCAACGATCTAAAATCATTCGAAAATTTCCTAAGAATGGACGAAACCCCATTTAATATATTTCTGGACAAAATTATTAATACGGCAAGATATATTCATCTGTTTCTTTTGATGTAACTCAAAGCATCCCCATAAAAGTTTCTAATTCACGCCTCAACAAGCTCAGTGGTCGGGCAATGGTCCGGCAAGAGGTCGTGGGTTCGATTCCTACGCGAGGGCGAATTTTTTTTTTGAAAAATTCGAATAAAATAGCGTCGTAAAGTGTAGAAAGAATATTTACAATTATTAATATATTCTTAACCAATACCCGGGTTCATCATTTAATAATTACTCGTCATGTTTTCTTCAAATATTTCAAGGGAGACAATTCAAATGCTTTTTTTTGTTTATAAAACACGTATTATCACAGTCTAGGCCAATACACCAAATGTAGGTTATATTTGGTAAAAGACGGGAATTTTCATCATGTGTTGGCCATGGTAAAATCCCTAAGAAAACACTAGAATTTCAGCTAGCTTGCAATATAAATGGAACATGTTCTATTATTTGCAAGAAAAATTGCAATCAGCTGATTTGAATCGCGCATGCGTGTCAGAAAAATTGCAAATTGTAAAGCGGTCTTTAAACGACGTTTTATTATATTATAATTTCAGATTAATGAACCGTTATGCTAATTTTATCTAAAGAATTGGTTTTGAGAATGATTTCTAAGAGTAGCATCAGTTTGATTTTGCGTCTAATCTTTCTTTAAATACGCATCTGTCTGCAACAATAATTACGGGTGATGGAAACTATTTAGTCTAGCCCAGAAGCAAAAGTAGTGGAAACCACAGCGGGGACCAATAATAATAATCTTTTATTTCCAACAGAAACCCCAAGTACAGGAAAAAGGAAATGACAATTATGTATAAGAGATATATAAGGAAAGCAAAAAGAAAAAAACAGTTTGATAATGAACTGAAATTAGTGCCTATGATTGAAATAGGTGACCACAGCATTACATTAGTTCTGTTTACTGTGCTATAAAAGAGATTCTGTTGACAAATATTCATTCTGGAAACATTGAAATTAGTTTTATTTAATAAGAAACTGCAGTCGATGTCATTTTGGAGAATTTTCCCAATCATTGAGATAATGTATTTTAGTTATTTAAGAGAGCAATTTCAGATAACTATTTCTGTTTAAATAATCATTAATAAAAAAAAGCTGCATTACTTCATCTTCAATAGCACTGAATTCAATTTTTGAAAATACAATCGAATTCCTCTAACTCGAATATTTTCGTAGTCCCGTACGTTGCCTATAAAGTTTATATATATTTTAACTCCTTTACTCCGAGTTACTGAAAATTCAAAATATATCCTTCGATTCTTTTCGTGAAATAAACACTAATCTTTTAACGACAGACTATCCCACACGCCAGGACATACTTGACAGTGTATCAAATATTGTGAATGATGAAACACTAGAGGAAAGTGATGAAGAAATTGTAAAAATACTCGTACAAACATTTGAAGTTTTGAAAGATTATTTTATTGCGGATGAGAAAACTTCTCATCTTACGCATTAGTTAGTAACATTGAAAAAGCATATGAATTGAGCAGGGTGGCTAATGCGAAATAAAAAGTCATTACTGATTACTTTTCTGAAATAAATTAATGTGTAGTTCAATTAGTTTTCGTTTTCAATATATGTATGTATTGTATTTACATTATTGCTTATTTCTTATTAACTTTTATGCATATATATAACGGGTGTTCATTTGAAAAGTCAATCTAGTAGCATGTGATTTACTGAGAACATTTAGAAGTATGTCGTAAATTAAAATTTACTACTTAAACTACGAAGTCGTATATTTTGACAGTTTCATACATACAAATAAATAACAAATGTGATTGACATTATCAAATGTCATTTGGATTTACGTTTACGGAACAACAAACACATACTAATATATATGCGTCTTATTCTATCAAAATTTCAAAGTAACCTAGATTGACTCTTCAAATGAACACACGTTATATATAATGTGAATTGGTATACCGCCTCATTCTGAGCAAACGCAACGATCCGAATGTATGAATATTTCTCCCACTCCGAATACAAATCCCCTAAACGCGTTTAGCCAATCACAAAACAGTCTGTCGCGCAACCATTTGACAATTAATTTCACAAATTAGTGTCACCACTGTCACCCTATACGGAGTCTTTTAAGCGTTTGAATAGTGATCATGCCGCGTTATACACTAGAAGAGAAAGCCGAAATGAAATGGTACCACACTGATAATTCTTATCAAAGAGTATGTGACTTATTTGCCGGAAGGTATCCCGACAGGCCTATCCCGAACAAAGCTACAATTTGTAGACTTAAAAAGAAAATAGACATTGCTGGTTCTGTACAAAATTTAAAACCATTATTCCCAAATCGCAGAGTTCCTAATGATATGTACGTCCATTTTACTATGCGCTGCAATAGAACTAAATTCAAATTTGACACTTAAACGATTTAGGCATATGCTGCTATTCCGTTAACCGCATACTAAAATTAAATGGTTGTAAAATAAATTGTAAGAGTAATTTTTTCTTTACATTACTAGAATTTAATTTAGTTTTTATTTATTTCTGAAGTTTATTTAGTTTACTATGAATAGTTTTTGTGACCTTTATTATTAAAATTTAATTTATTAAACCTCTTGATGCCTTGTTTGCAATTTTCATAACCGCTATCAATAATTTCATTACGCTTTGTGTGACCATCGTCAGTATAACGTATTGCAATTTACTCATTACCATAACACAGGACTAAACAATTTATAGTCCTTTAATAGTAATTTGGTAATCAGATAATTTTTCTTACGCGACTCCAATATTAAGTATGTATGACATATGACATCGATGTTGCGCCTACAGTATTCAGGGGAATTGTATTAGGAGCGAGAGAAATAATTGCACATTCGGATCGTTGCGTTTGCTCGGAATGAGGCGGTATACATACATATAATAAATTACTCTAATTAAAAATGTTTCCAACTCGAATTTTCTGTAACTTGAACTTTTTCTGGGACTTTTGATGGTTCGAGTTAGAGCATTCGACTTCACTGCGTTCGTGTTGGAGTATTGAAATATAGACTTCTGCGGAGAAATTGTAAAGTGTTAATAAAAGAAGTAACTAGGATTTGATTACAGTATCACAGTACAATGAGACTGTCTTGTAATTTTTTTTATAATACTAGTAAAAAATTAATGTGTAATAGGCAGCGTTGTACTGGAATGTGAAGAGTCTTCCTATCATCAGTTCGAATAAAAAATTCGATGTTTTACTAACATTCATATTAATAGTAACAGGTTTCATTAAATAGTATAAATTGAGTTGAACTCGTTCATATAGTTCTAATGAATTCATTAGATGAGTCTTCTGCCTTGCCACAGTTTTCATAGTTTGTTAAGTGGTTATTTTTCAGCTTCAACTGTTTCATTAACGATTGGTAAATTGAGTTAATAATATACAATAGAAAGGAATTATCAAATAATATATACATTGCCATCATTACTTTCGCCATTTTCGAAAACAACATCTTCCATTAGGTCTGTTTTTCACTCTCGATTTAAGTAATTTGAATTAGTGGATCGATAACTAAGTTCATTTGTAGTTATTTAAGAGTTTGTTTTCTTGTTTTTATTCATTTATAAAGATATAATTCAAATTTTAGCTAAATTGGTTTAAAAATACGTTTCATCTTTTACTTACTAAGTGGAATGCCCGTTTTCTTTACCTCTAAATAAAGCCTCTGTTAGTTATCCTCAAGTTATATATATTTGATAGATAAAATTTATAGTAATAAGAAAATGTTAAAAACATCTGTATATATTCACATGGACATACACAACGTAATAGTAGCTTAGCTACTCAAGGAAACCGTTGCTGGCGTACCTCTCTTGGCCGGCCGTTAACCTAAGATGTTTTTTCATGATATGTGATGTACAAAATTATGTATATTTAACAGTGACCCAAACCATTTGATATGCTTGTCGGCGTACACTGACGAGAACTAAGATTATGGTTATACACAACGCATACTTTCGCGTTGGTGACTTCAACGTACAGACACGTATTTTGAACTCATCCTAGTTCTCGTCAGTGTACGTGGAAAAACACTAAATGATTTGCGTCACCGCTAAATATACACAATCGTGAACGTCACATGTCATGAGAAAATGTCTCAAGACATCTGCCGGCCAAACGACGGTTTCCTTGAGTAGCTAAGCTAGTACTCAGGTATATTTTTAACATTTTTGTATTACTGTATTATAAACTTGATGTTAGTTAATGATGAGTTCGAAACATTAACGTTTTTGTAATACTGTCTTTGACATGAGATATACTTGAATTTTGCTGATTTGTTTAGCGAGTGAACGGGCATATAATTGAAACATTTTATTGAGCAGTTAACATGAATGACTTCAGAAATTAGATTTATCATAAAACTCCCAATTCGTAAAAATTATAGAATATCCTGTCGCAATACACTTAAAGCTCTAACAACAAAGACAACGTATGAAAAATGGAAAGATTGAATTATATAGAATATATATCCAAAATATTTTCCCAAAATTCCCTCTTAAACGAAAAAAAAATGACAAATATTTTTAAATAAATTTTGTTACGCCACTGTGCGACAGAATATATCATAAATACTATCGGAGACGATATTTTAAAGCTGACTCATGATATAGTTTTGTTATTATCTATTTTGCTTTAAGTATCGTTCTGGTCTTGATCCATGCGTATGTTCGATACAATTTTTAGATTGAAGATAATAGATTGTAACTTAAATGCCCGTATTTTACATGTACTTTTAATATATCATCTTTAAAAATTTACAAGTACATACGTCTAACAAAAAAACATTCTCGTAATACATATGAAATTTTAGTCATTCACGTGCAGCTAGACGTCTTTATGAAGAACTAAACCCGAACCGTCTCATCCCGCACCATTCGATATTTGCCCGTCTTCACCAACATCTTAGTGAAATGGGAAGTTTTATACGGCTGATAGCAGACACTCACGTAGAGTCAGGGCTCCACAAGAGGAACAAATAGTGCTAAATGAATTTGGAGTATATTGAACAATCAACTGTTGTATCCGTTGAAACCCGTCGTCATCAAAATCAATTCTCTGTTAATGTGTGGGCGGAATTGTTGGAGATCACTTGTTAGGTCCATATTTTTTGGCGATGAGGTTAAATGAAGAAGCCGACCGTCGCTTTCTTGAAGAGGAGCTACCACTACTGTTGGAAGAAGTCCCGTTGCAATTAAGATTACGAATGTATTTTATGCACGATGGTGTTCCAGCAAATTTCAGTTTAATTGCTCGTGAGCTTTTGACAGGTGTTTATCCAAATCGGTGAATAGGGCAAGGAGGTCCACAACCGTGGCCTCCGCGATCTCCAGAATTAAATTCTCTAGATTTCTTTCTCTGGGATCTCCTTAAATCACTAGTTTATATGACTCCCATTGAAAATGTCGATGAACTGAGAAATCGTAATTTTGCAGCAATTAAGAATTCGAAACATCCTCGGTATTCTTGAACAGTCACCCATCAATGCAACGGAGGATAGAAGCTTGCATTCCCGTTGAAGGCGGTCATTTTCAACAATTTTTATAAGTTAATTTTGTTGTATTAGTACATTTATTGTATGAACTTTTTAATTTACTATTAAACATCTAGTAACTTTAAAACTAAGCCGTTTAAGACATACATTCATATGAACTTCTATGATCATGATCCTAGGCAGCCCATAAAATTTGTCGCATATATCTAGAATCGGCCTGTATAGTAATAATACCCAGTAAAACTTGGGATCGTGGTTGAAAACATATTTATTAACAAATATAAAATACAATAGCCGACACATGTGTTCGCGAAATGTTAAACAAAAAAACTAAACTCTTTCATTTTTATCTTCAACGCCTTCGTTTTGTATATTCATTTTGTACAAAAACCTTAATTTTCTACCAATATTTGTTTTCGAATAGTTTTGGATACTTCTCTTTCAGAGCTATGCATTCAGGCTTTTTCGTGGAAGACTCTTTTTGATGTGACTTGAGAAAAATGTACAGCTTACACTTTTCTGTTAATCTGTCCATGCCACCAAAATTCTCTTTTAGGCTCTCTTGGCTGAATTTTTCTTGTTGCATTGGCCCTGTTGGAAGCATTATCAAAGGAAGTGTAATCTGCAATATTATATGTGTCCACTGGTAAGGAACATTCAGAAACTACTATTAAATCGCTTGGAAGAGGTTTCCATTTAAAATATGTTTAAATTTCTTTCTACATCTTCCGGTTAGACCTGAAATGTGTACCAATTTTCGGTTTGTATTCCATAAATAATTCTAGTAATATTTTGTCTAATAAAGCTTGCCTCTAAAATTAGCCCTGGAGTTATTTTTCTTGTTATTTTTTTTTATTCAGAGAATATCAATATATTGGTATTTTTAAATGACAATCCACATTTTTCTCTGTAATGTTGCACTGTATGTTCAAAATTGAGGCTAAAGTGTAGTTGCTTCCCTACATATAAATGTTCGTAATTTTAGATTTATATTAAAAAATGTACATAAATTCTTTAAATTTTATTATGTAGAATCGACATGGAAAGTAGTATAAATTAATAAGAATAACAAAATTGTTCATTACTTATTTAGGATTCTTCATATAATAAATACATATTTCCCAAATACTTTTTCACTCGTTTTTAACATAGTATGTGTGGCATATCGAATCATTTCATTATCTAGATTATTAAATACGTCTCACACTCTGCCCATAAGTCGTTTTTGGTGGCTGCAGTGTACTCTACAGTTGATATTTAACATATCAAACACAATAATTGCAATTTAAAAATAATAAGATATTGATATTTCCAGGATCAAATCTTTCTCTTTTTATTTTGAACACCCAGTATTATTTTGTAGAAATTCTGCATCAGATTTTTTCAAAAAATAAAATAACTCAAAAAGGACTAATTTTAGGTCAAAATTTATCGAGGGAATTCAAAAACAATGATAAAAATGTTGAAACATTTTCGGTATAACCCGAAGAAGCTGAAATTTAGCTGTTAGTATTTTCCTATATTTATGTAACCAAATCTCGTCGAGACATTCCGTGTATAAATTTACCTTTTCCAATTCATTTCAAATATTGATAGAAGATGTAACCCATTCATTTTAAATTGTCGGGTCGGGTGATAAAGAAATATTGCAAAACCAACGGAATGTTCTTTTTTCAGCAATAGTTGCTGCTTACTAATATACAAGAACGTTTAATTATTAATTAAATTGTGTCAGAGCGTTTTCTATTGGCATACCGTATTTCGTTATTGTTACACTACGATAAATTCGTTATTTTTATGCTTGTACTACTAGAAATTACAAAATTAATGTTAGATATTTAATAAGTTCAAGATGTAACACATAATATCATGTGAGAAAATCTAGCCCCAATGGTATCATACCAAAAATTTGAATAAAAGCTTCAAAATCACAATCCAATCGAAAACGCTATCAAATATATTTAGTTAGACATATACTTACGTATTTCGAGTCAAAAATACGGCCACTCATATCTTTATAGTTTTACCAATCTAGAGAGTATGTAAAATCTAAAATTTGGGGGAAACACCGTCACATTCGCAAAGATAAATTAAACGTTGCCAAATCTAACTGACGCAGAGTGACGCTCGAAACGTGAACGGGTATATGAAGGCACAAAACATATATATGATAGAAGGTAAAATGAAATACCCACAAGTGAACTCGTATTAGCGCGCCCCGTAAGGCTTGGTCGTGAACTAAATATAACAAGTCCAGACTAAAAATGTTATGAGTCATTTGTTTTTTTTTTTAAATAATTTTGTTGAAAATATGTAGCCAAAAAATATGAAACATTGTGTAGTATGTTAATTTTATTTAATATTTACAAGAAACAAAACTAGAATAGGACCTTTTTTCTTTAAATTGACTAGATTAGTAATCCAATCTGTTGAAACAAAGAAAATTTCTAATTTTTTCGATATTAAATAAAATAAAAATACTATACAATGTTCAGTAGTTTCTTTGCTACATTTTAAAGTGCTATAAACGCTTGAATAGATTTAGTAAAACTTGACTAACAGTGATAGAACATTAGATCTATAGTTTTGACTACACAAAAATTAAAGCAATATTTAATTTAAAATAACCAAATAGTCGTTTTTCGATTCAAATGCAAAATAAAAACCTATACATACATAATCACAGCAGAAAAAAGACAAGAGCACGTCGCTTGTACAATACATAGTTATATAAAATAAATGAAACGCAAATATTAATGCAATTTATTTTTATTGAGTTTAAAAGCTTGTGTAAATTTAATATAATTTTTGGATTGCTTACGAGTATATTTACTCTGTAACTTTGTGAAATTTTATTTTTTCTTTGATGAATTAAGAAAGATTGATTTCTAAGAACCAAATATGTAACCGCAAAGGAAGAATTAGCAATTAACTCTTTGCAGTCATAATTTTTGTGAGCAATGGCACTCGTACTAGTGGTAATTGTTTTTAGGAAACGCGCCCTCAGTGATTATCATCTAAAAATGTATAAATTTTATTCATGTGAATGTATTCAAGTCGTATGATATTCGATATTGTTTGAAATAAACCAGTATATTTTTCGGAGATATGGTTCTAATATTAATGTTAGTTAAAGCGAAAAGAAAAGTTAAACAAAATTTTAAAAAAATAAAGCGGAAATATAGGAACTATTACAACAAATCCTCAATTATATATAAACTTTTTATAAAATTTATTATACTTAGCGCTTTAATTGTTTTAAACGTAATTATATTCATTATATTCAAAAATCAAGTATCCTTTTCTGACAGATATATTCACTTAATTCACATTAGGTAAGGACGAATGCAGCGAATTCATAGACAAGAATAATACATAGTTTTGTCCTTATCTATGAGCGAATACTGTGTATAAGTTCGTCTGCGCCGTTAAAAGTGACACAATGTTGCCAAATTTCGGACGTCACGAATATCTTCCCTTACACGTTATATACACAGTACCAACTTCGTACGGCAGGTGCCTCTTTTTAAAAACGACATTAGCGCCACCGATCTATGCTAGAACTAAAATCGAGAATTGTGGACACAGGTGCATTAAAGTCACTTCCTAGACAATTTTTGATATTATGCTTTAAACGTCCTCTATTGTATGTTAATGAAAAAAGAACTGCAAAACGTTATGACTTCCAAAATTGGAAGTTACAACGTTATACAAGTGTCCCTTATCGTTATGTTCAAATTTTAGGAGTGTAAAGTAGACTTCATTTCAACTAACAAAACTTGTATATCCATTTTTATTCGTTTCAAAGTTACAGATCTATGAATGTGATTGTCAGATCATGAAAAAAAATGTAATCCCAAAGTCAATAAAAACTGATTTTATTTAAAAAAGTTTAATTAATAATATTTTCGAAATGTCCACCTCCTTGTTGAATGCAGGCTTGCGACCGTAAGCCAACAGAAGAAGTACTTATCCGAATTTCATACTTGTTTTGTCGGATTTGCTCGGCAGCCAGGTGAATACGATCCAACAACTCCTCTCTTGTGTTCGAAACTTGCGCGTAAACTAAATTTTTCATGTACCCCCATAAATAAAAGTCAAGGGGGTTAAGATCGGGTGATCAGGGTGGCCATGCAACAGGACCACCTCGACATCTTGGATAATTGACGTTAACCCAATTTCGGACAGCAATTCCGAAATGTGGTGGTGCCCCATCTATGTGAAACCACATGTCTCGTCGAACATTTAGTGGGACATCCTCTAAAAGACCTGTCAGTTCGTCAATAAGAAATTGAAGGTAATTTTCCGCATTTAACCTCCCAGGAAGAACGACAGGACCAATCAACAAGTCATCGATTAGGGCCGCCCAAACGTTAATAGAAAATTCATGTTGAAATTTAGATGGGCGTATAGCTTTGGGATTTTCTGATGACCACCTGTGCAGGTTTCTCAGATTTGTAACACCACTTCTCGTGAACGTAGATTCATTTGTCCAGAGGACTGTACTGCAGAAATTAAAATGAAGCCGTGACTGTCTTAATATCCAGGTAGAATAAACTAGACGAGCATAGTGGTCTGCCTCAGCAAACCGTGTCCCCTGCGATAGTGATATGGATATAAGCCCTCACGTTTTAAAAATCGCCAAACTGTCGTTCGTGGCACTCCTAGTTGTCTAGCGATTCGACGTACACTGAGAGTTGGACCCCTTGTAACAATAGCTACTGCTTCTTCCTCTAAGTCTGCTGGCAAATTTACTCCTCGGTCGAAAAGATAATCACGCAGTCCACATTCCCGAAATTGTCTGTGTACTTCCAGAAACGTTCTTTAATGAGGAATGCGCCTATCGGGAAACCGATGTCGGTATTCAATAACTGCTTGACGTGCACTGCTGTTACAGTAGCCATACACAAAATGCATGTCCGCATACTCTTGAGAAAAATATCGGTAAGGCATTTTGAATAAAGAAAACGTCCACTCACTAATAAGCTGTTGTATGAACTGAAACGTAATGTAATCCTTTATTAAAAAATGCAACGTTAACAGTCGTCTGAACATTTGTTTATTGTATGATATTCATGGTTCAGCCCTTACGAAATAAGTAAGAACCTTCTTTATCATAAATCAATTTCCAGTACTCTCTTTTGTAGATCTCCAAGAAATTACTGTATGCACTACGACACGTGTTTATTTATTTTAGGATAACATTTTATTATGCAACATTAACAATCACAGGCCTGTTATTGAATCGTATAACTGTTTTTAAATAAAATCAGTTTGCATTGACTTTAGGATTACATTTTTTTTCGAGATTTGACACCACATGCATAGATCTCGAACTTTGAAACAAATAAAAGTGGATATACAAGTTTTGCGTTTTTGTTACTTGAAATGAAGTCTACTTTACACTACTAAAATTTGAACATAACGATACGGGACACCTATATATGAAGTGGCAACGAATTTTCAGTATTTACTTTGGAGGTGAACTACGTATAGCTCATCAATATATATATATATATATATATATATATATATATATATATATATATATATATATATATATATATATATGGTAAACCTAATCAGTAGGCGATTAAAGGTCTGTATATTACTTCAAAATATATGTATTTAAAAAACTCTACATGTTTCGGCTGTATACGCCTTTTTCAAGAGAATACAAAATATGAATGTCATTCATATTTTGTATTCTCTTGAAAAAGGCGTATACAGCCGAAACATGTAGAGTTTTTTAAATACATATATTTTGAAGTAATATACAGACCTTTAATCGCCTACTGATTAGGTTTACCATATCATACCAAGGTCACGAAGTTATTATATATATATATATATATATATATATATATATATATAACAATTGATAAATTATTGGAGTTTTTCGGCTTTTATATGAAATATTTACAAATATCAAATTAGAATGTATGTAATTGCAGAGTAAGTGGGGATGTAAACATTGCTGTCTACAAATTACAAAGCAAATCATACGAAATTTTTAATTGAAAAATATTGTCTATGTTGGGACTCGAAAACCCAAGTCTACAGTTTGCCGGACTGTCGCTTTTACCACTTAGCCTCAATAGACCTAGGTTTAAGCTATTTAAAAATGCATTATAAAGTACTTTAAACCGTAAACCTGTAAACCGATTATAACTAACGAAGCATTACCATTAGAGATTAGAAAAATATTCGATCTTCTGAGTGACTGACTAACTTTATTTTAAAATAAAAATTTCCTATCCGCATAATAAGAGACGATAAGTAAGTTACTTGTTTCTCACCTTTGTCGTATAAAACATAGTTGGTTCGAATTACTGTACTTAAACTTTTCGAACTAATGTCGAGAACGCAGTACCCATTAACAGCAATAGCATTTAATACTAACAAATATTTTATTATTGGTGCAGAAAATGCATTAATTATTTTCTTTTTACTTAGGAAGCTAGCAATCCACCAAAAGGAGGTCATCAACTTAAACCTTCAGAGCCACCGCGAAAGGCAACAAATTGGCTCTCACGTTGTACTCTACTTTGACCGATCAGTGTTTGTTAATATTCGAATCTTCACGACTGGGTGCAAAACATATGTAGAACAAGCCATTTTTCTAGAAAACAAACATCGTTTCAACCCAACAAACATCATGTTTAGATTGTTAAATTAATAAGGGATGTTATTATTAGAACACTAACGAATCGCGATCATCACGTAACGTGTGACGGTATAGTGATTTGGTAGTTGTGAAAACATGTAACCCAGTAAATGTGATGTAATATTTTTACGTTGAATTGTTATTCAGTAACGTTTAAATTTTTTTAAATATGTAATCAATTTTATTGATTTTTCGACAAATACACTTTTGTTTTAACCACTCAATGTTTATTGATCGGAAAGTATTTTATTTTTATGTTTCTCTATTATGACTTGATGTGCTGTATTTATATTTTTAATCTGATTATATTGTCATGCTTGATTTACTAGTATTTTTATATTTCCGTGGAAGACAACCAGTTGTTAGACAATGTTTATTAATTACTTTACAGAATAATTTTAAGTGAGTCATATACCAACTATATCCTGAAAATACTATTTGCTGTACACTATTTGAATTATTTTCGAATACATAAAACGGCCTAAATTACCTCGTATTGAAATAATTAATAAAATAAAAACATGTTTTTCAAAATAATATAATATACTTTATATTTTTATAAGTTCATTCATTGTGTAATGTTGATATATTCTAGAGCGTTTTCCCCTCATTATAAAATGATTAAAACATTTTTAATTTTATTATTTCATTAAAATAATGGAAATGTAAGAAATAGAAGAAACCCTTTTAAATACCTAAATTTTATAAACTATTCCCATTAACATTGTCTTCTTCTGGAATTTGTCAATCATACGTTACTGCTAAAAGTATACTTTTTCATGTTTTACATTATAAACAATACTAGATATCATAAGTTTCGTATAAAATTACATTATTACAGTCCCAGTGCTTTATTTCACATTAGCAAAATATATAAATTAAATATAAAATATAAAAGATGTTTTAACGACTCACTTAAAATAATTCGACAAGCTTAAGTAGATGTTTTAATTTTGATAATTAAAGTGTTCTAACAAATTCCAAACAAATAATAACTTCCAGCACGTGTTTTATTAGCATGTGCATTTAATATATTCCTAATGAATGAATATGCATACCATTTGTATTTGTTTTAATAAAAGCAACACTACTTAAGCTATACATAAAACTATTACAACAAAAATTACAAATAAATAAAAATAATTTTAGTGATTTCTTTTATTTCTTCAATACATTTTGTGATAAAAGCACACCTTTTTTTTTAATTAAAATAATTTAGATATAGCCGGATATGGGAATATAAAAACAAAAAGGTGTGTTTAATCCTGAACTATTTACAGTTTAATTAACATTTGTATCGATGTATATATATGTATTTAAGAAGACATAAACTCATTAAAATTTGGTGATTAAACTAAACATTTTAATACAGGGCAAACATTTTTTAATATGACAGACCACCCGTGATTAAAATCAGACTGTATAATAAAGACAATGGTGAATAAGCTTAAAACTATTTATTTGCTTTAAAAGTGTTTGTAGTTATTTAATAGATTTTGTACGTTTTATATAAATGTCGAGAACATTATAATGATAATAATTATAGTAGTATCACAAGAATTGTGTATTTTTAAGGCCTTTAATGTTAGTTTACACTTTGTCTAAGAAAAAATAAATTATGGTCAAGTGGTAAACTTATGTTTTACTTTAATAAATATATCGTCTAATTCAAACACGATTATTAAAATACCATTATCTAAGATTTATAATAATGCTATTGAAATATAAGGGAAATGGAAGACGATACCGCACTCTATTCTTTTTTTTTTAATTCAATTGCCGAAATTAATCCAGAATTTTTGCTTCAAAATGAAGTCATGTACCACATATATAAATTTTGTATAAAATACTTGGAATTATTCAAGATTTACGTTCCTTAATATTCCTTATATCATATGTAAATATGAAATTGCCACACATATCAAATAAATGTATATAGTTTGTTTCAACCTTATAAAGACGTACAGCTCCTAAAAAAATCACGAACGTTATTGTAAAAGTAACCTACATCTACATTTCACGACGTTGTGAAAACAAAATGTGTCAAGTGAAGTTTATATTTTCCTGAAGTAGTGAATATTGAATATTTTAAAATGTTTATATTAACATTGTTTCTAGAATTCCGGGCTGGAACCGCGTTTTTTGACACTGCTTTCTTCTTGACCAAGAAGAAATTAGTGCCAAGGTCGTGGTTCCAGCCCGGAATCCCAGAAGCAATCATGAACAACGACCGCGGAAGCCTACAAGCCAGATTCTTTATATTTATACCTTTGGCAAATATGAATATGTCATGTATCGAGCGATCAAGATAATTTATATTCATGTTATTCATGAATTTGCGTCCGTATGTCTTTTCCTATTGTAACCATTGTATATTCGACAGACATTTTACCTGACGTTTGTAATGTACAAACGTCACGTAAAACGTCAGTTAAGCTCACATAAATCTAGTATAAACTTTTTTGTTTTGTTGTAATTCATTCTTATAACATCGAAATGACATTTGTAATTTTTGATATCCAAAATGGCAAGAAAACTGGCTCCGACGGACAAAGTACACATTCGAAAGTCGCACCATTAAACAAGTCGCAGAAGAAAAATAAAAGATTTCAAAATGAAGGCAGTATATGTTACAAACGAGGAACTGGTCTTAAAAGAAAATCAACTGATGCAGATCACAATTTGTTTAAATATTTGAGAAAATAGAAAAAATGACAAAGCAAATTCATAGATCTCGTATAAGATTTACTAATAGGGAACAACTATGGGAATCTATTTAAAAAAATACCTGAGAAAACATTGTAAAAAAACCTAATTTTTTAAGAAGTCTCATTGATTCTGTACCTAGAAGGTTAGGGGTAGTAATTGATGCGAATGGTGGATCCATTAAGTATTAGTTTGTGTTTTCTAAATTGTATTAAAAAAAATTGTTGACATTTGGTTTGTCTTTCAAAAAAAGATTAATAAACACTAAGCAATATTAGAAAATTTTGACAAGTTAGCTTATAGTTACCAGCTGCGAGCAATAAATTTTGGTCGTCAATGTCATTGTAAAATTTGAGAAAATTGTCACAATGAAGATTTTTGCTCTGATTATAGTTATATTATCCATTGTCAATGAAATACCAATATAAATTTGCAGTTTGTCAAAGTTTAGTTTTTTTGAATAATTTTTAATATGTTCTCAATCAATATCCTATTTTAATAAAGTAAGGATTATTTCCTTAATAGAAATTGGACTCTCTGAAGCTACGGTAGCATTTCGTCTAGAACTTGTAAAAAGTTTCGTAAATTTTATTAACATGTGACAGATTAAATTGTAGGTTATTGCCATTACCACCGTTTCACAATACAAGTTACATTTTGTCAAAAAATGACATTGATGACCAAAAGTTACTGCTTGCAGCTGTATGTGCAGTTCAAGAAACAACATACGATTTCAGATTCATGAATGACTCGATTACAAATTATCTTGATCGCTCATTAGTTTATTTACGATTCCAGACGAGGCACGTCATAACCTGTAATATCAGGTGCACAAACCTAAAGGTCACAAGTTATTAACATACGGGTCCTGTTATTGCTGAATTTAGGATATATTATGTTACCTACTTTTCACGACGTTATTAAAGTGTTATAACGGGTGTTCAGAAACATTCGAAGTCAAGTGGGCTCTGAAGAAAAAATCGTATATCTTTACTTAAGTATCTGATACTAATTTGATAACCTATAAAATTGTATTAATACAAAAGTATTTTTAATAATATAAAAAAATATTAAAAATGGGGTGTGAAGAACACAATACAAGTTCATTTATGTATTTTTGAATGTATCTCTTCTCCAAAGACGTAGATACGTATTTCACATTTCTATATGTTCGTCGGTACGCCCCTGTTGGAGAAGAGACACATTCAAAACAACATAACTACGTTACTATCTAGCCGAAATTATTCAGATAGAGCGTGAAGGAATATTCAGCGCTGTCTGCATAATAACAGCCGAACTAGACGTGTTTTTACGTCTTTGGAGAAGAGATACATTCAAAAATACATAAATGAACTTGTATTGTGTTCTTCACACCCCATTTTTAATAATATTTTTTTATATTATTAAAAATACTTTTGTATTATACAAATTTAGTGAGGTTTTACCCACTCAAGTATGTTTCAAATTATGTTGTCAAATTGTATTCAGTAAATGTATCAATCTATCTCAGACATGACTTCATATTTTCAAGGACTACTTTGACTTCGAATGTTTCTGAACACTCGTTACATCACAACTGTCATTATTATTTGTGTTGCTCTTTTCGTTTAAATTTATCAACCATAACCTAAAAAGCATTCAATAAAAAAACAAAGAAAACTCGTGCCTCGTCTGTAACCGTAAATACACTATAATTTAAAAATTTAATGAAGTATTCCTGTGAAAAGTAACTATATAAATCCCTAACTACATTTAAGGGTAAAACTGCAGTTTACGGCGCCCATCCGAATTGCCCGCCACTAGCATACGGAATCAGCTGCAACGTTGACAAATTTCGGTGACTTGGCATTTTGTCATTGAAACGTGTTTTTGATACTTATTATTGATTTGTATTAATTCGTTATTTTTTCATAATTTCTATTAAAATGGCAGGTAGAGGAGGTATTGCAGGACACACCATAGATTTTCATTATACACATTCACATATTTTAAACAATTTTAGCGAAATCCGCTTAAAGTGAAAACGGCAATATTTGTTATTGACGTTCGGTTTGGCAATGCTGACATACTTTATTGAGTTATGCGCATGCGTATTAGAGTCCGATGTGTCAGTTTAAATGGGAGCCGTAAACTGCAGTTTTACCCATTTAAGTATTAAGGCATTCACATTTACTTCAAAAGCTTTGTCATTCAATAATAATAAAAAATACACTGTCGTAGGTTTTATTTATTTTGGAAACATTGTTTCATATCAAAACAAATGTAAAAATCATTATATGTAGTAATTACATTTGAATATGTGTTTACTATTTGTACAAAAACTATTTGGAAATGCATACATTGGCAAATAAAATGTACTGAAATGAAATATGTATTAGATGTGATTTATTTAATTCACCCAATGCCACAAGGTTTGTGTATGGGACGAATGACAAGTACAGTTTCTTGAGAAATTAATGACACCTCCTGGTCACAACTGAATATAAATTCTACCTTCTAAACACTACTAATGTGAAGAGAATCGTCTTTGTATAATATAAAAAAAAATCGAAAAGGAAACTAGGTAATAAAAATTTCCTCATGTACGCCTAAACTAAAATATTCGGAAATATTTTAATTTTTATCATTGCATGTAAATATTCTTTTTTAAGGCATTTTATATCAGATGTATTTTACTTTTAATTTACTATTTTCAGTTTTAATAATGATTGGATAAAATACTGCCGATTCGACTACTTTTTCTCAATAAATTAAATCGAATTTATAATTATTGTTCGTTCATTTATTACGATCACATGTACATTTAACTGTCCAAGTGTGAACCGCAAATTGTACTTTATCTCTTTCTAACACACATGAATAAGCGCTGTATACGCGTTTGCCATTTTAAGTTAAGACGCATGTCTTTGAAATATATTAAAGAAAAAGGTAAGTTGTCCTGGAGATAGTCTTATGAAAGTTATGAATCATAAGACTATCCGTTCTCTACTTATGATATTCGGCTTGCTGTCAAATTATTTTAATACTGTTGTTTATTGACTTTGTTTCCGGTATTCTGGTTTCTTGGCTAAGCATTCTTCGTATTTGAATATTTAGCTTAGCAAAAATTACAAAATCTGTTCTTTTGAGAACAATACCTACTGATAATATAATAAATAGTAATATCAATAAATGGCAATAAGTACACTGCGCGACATATAAAACCCGTATAACTCTTATGAGCATAAAATCGGGGTTTTTAAGTTGCGTAAACATACTGTCATTTATAGATTTCATAGGTTATTCATATATTGCTAATACCTATAACTTAAGTGAAATTTGACAATACAAATAAAACATGTACCTACACTGATAATATGTTGGGAATGTTATGTACGGGTTTTATATATAGCGCAGTGTGCAAAATTGTTCATCACTTTGGAATTTCTAACCTACTTGTTATTATTATTTTTACATGTAAGTTGTGTATATACTTTCTTTGGTTATATTGCAAGTATGGCAAGCGCCAGATAAGTTGGCGAGCGAAGGGGTAAATTCGCGCAGGATTAGAAGTATTGGGGAGATTTGTATTTAGTTTTACATCAATTAGCAAGATACCATAGACCATAGGTGGCGAAAACTACACATCCATCATTTAATAAATTAATAATTGATTAGAGTAAAATATATAAGGTGGACGTTTATAAAAATGGCTTCTGCGCACCCCCTCCTCTCGTCATCCTATTTGGCGCTTGCTATAACCACAGTTTAAAGATATAGCAGTTGGGACACTTTAGCGTATTTATGAATGAAATTTGTCAGCCAATATCGGTAACCTTGGTCTATTGCGACCCTACCACGCGCAGACATAATAGCGCGATATATAAATCCTTTAGACATTTTTAAATATCAATATTTTTATTTTAATTGACCAAATATTCTAAATACAAATTAAGTACATTCTCATTAAACAAGTTAGTAACAAAATGTATTTGGCGACGATAAACAAATAAAACTACATTGTTAAGTTTACTATTCAACGAATTTTAAAAACAAAACTTAGTATGTAAATTATTGCTTAATACAGAAGACTTAAAACAATAATTATGCACATTAGTATATTTGAAGAAATAATCTCTTTAAATTATTCTCCATTATCTATAATGGCTCATAATTTAAAGATTTTTCGAAAATAGTATGCAAACGATTTTTCTAGATCGCCAACATCCAATGTTATTATCCTTAATAAAACCAGTCGAAATGACGGCAAATTTATAATTTTTTATTATTCTAATTCATCATAATAATCCTACAAATAAAAGTTACATATTCCAGAATAACAAAATTTTTAATATATGACAATTATTGTCGTTGTTATGGAAGAAGCAATATAAACGTCATTGTTCTTGGTTGATAACGAAAGTGGATTAAAATTTAGTGAAATCACTACAAGCAGTCAATATTACCAATATATAATTACGTTAAATTAATATCATCGAAGTAAGTATTATACTATATTATAGATTAGGTTCGCCTATCAGACTAATTTTATAATAATTTAATTAACTTAATAATAAAAGCAAATGTTTAATTGTGTAATAGTTTATTAAAAAAAAATCAAGTATGCTTCCTTACAATGGTTTTCCTTTTGATTAAATCAGCATTACTTTTAAAATTCCTGTTGGTAAATTTTAATTTTCCCAATATTTACTAAAAGCTGCGCGGTAGTAGTTCTAATTTAAGGACCACGCGCATGCCAATTTTGGCTGAATATTCTATATACGAGTGTCCCAACTGCTATATCTTTAAACTGTGCTATAACATACTAAATTTTAACGATATTGCGATACATTACCTTTATATTTTATGATGACAAACGGTTGTTTCCGCGATTGAATACTTACTTCATTTGACTCTGCAGTACCCACTGATTTGAATCACATGCCTTGAATTTAGCCTTGAACTGAAAAGATATACTTTATGAAGTATACAATATTAGTTCTGTATAGTCACCAAGAAAAAAAGGGGTGAAAGGTATATGTGAGTAATGCCTTCATACATAAAATGGCGGTCCAATGTTCACGTAGTAACGAGAAAATGATTTTTCTTTATTCGAGTCCGCCCTATCGAGGTAAATAATGGGTGTTTCAATAAGAGCGCAAGATTTGAATTGCGCGCCATGTTTGACAGTCGTAATGTCACATGATTATGACGTGGCAGATCGAAAGTTGACAGATGGGAGTTAGTAAACATGGAGCATTACACGGTAGAACAACGCGTCCTGATTGTCAAAAATTATTATGAAAATGGTGAAAGTTTAATTGCCACTATTCGTAAAGTGCGTCCAATGTTCGGTCGAAATAATGTGCTTAATTCATCTACGGTTAAACGAATAATCGAAAAATTCGAAAGTAGCGGTTCGGTTAGTGATGTGAAACACACGATACGAGCTCGTAGAGGTCGTTCAGAACAAAACATGACGGCAGTTCGCGAGAGTGTGACAGAAAGGCTAGAGACGTCAATTCGCCATCGGGCACAAGAATTGGACATTTAAACAGGCACTCTTCAGCGAATTCTCACTAAAGATTTACAGCTGCATGCCCACAAAATCCAACTGACTCAACAACTTCTGCCAGTAGACCATGAACAGCGAAGAGAATTCACCAATTGGATCCTTGAGCAACCTGCTGATTTTGCAAACAAAATCATTTTCAGTGATGAGGCCCATTTTCACCTCGATGGCTTCGTTAATAGGCAAAACTGTCGCATTTGGGGCTTAGAAAATCCACGAATGATTCATCAGAAAGCAATGCATCCACAACGGGTCACTGTATGGTGTGCATTATGGTCTGGAGGAATAATTGGACCGTTTTTCTTCGAAAACGAAGAAGGTAATGCAGTAACGGTGAATGGCGAAGGTTATCGTGCTATGAAAACACAGTTTCTTGTGCCTCATTTGGAAGCTATTGATCTTGACGACATGTGGTTTCAGCAGGACGGTGCCACATGTCATACCGCCCGTGAAACATTGACGATCTTGCACGAGTTTGCTCCTGGTCGTGTCATTTCCCGATTTGGTGACCAGAATTGGCCTCCACGCTCTTGCGATTTAACGCCTTTAGACTTCTGGCTGTGGGGTTATCTGAAGTCACAGGTTTATGCCAATAAGCCTGCAACCATCGAAGCATTGAAAGCCGAAATTAGACGCTGTATCAATGAAATACCACCACATGTATTCAATAACGTTATTGAAAATTTCGTCAAAAGGGTACGCATATGCCAGCAAAACCGTGCCGGCCATTTACAAGATATTTTGTTTCATACATAATTCCCAAATGTATATTTTCTAAATCAATAAATATTTCAATACTTTGCTACAGAAAACCATGTTTTATTGAACACTGAAATCTTGCGCTCTTATTGAAACACGCTTTATAAGGGCGGCAATACGGGCTTCCATCTTTAATTCATCAGTAATTCTTTACCGATGAATTATATTGTTTTATCGGTATTTGTCAGTACCACCACAAATTTAAAAAAAGCATATCTAAATAATGCCATACAAATAAATTTGTAATATTAAGAAATATTCACATGCCAAAATAAAAATATTCCTGTGTATTTTAGTCTAGGCGTACACATAAGAATTTATGAATGGTTTCTTTTTTAATTTTTTTTTGTATTACACAAAGACGATTTTCTTCACACTAGTAGTGTTTACTTATTTGAAAGCGGAAATGTACGATTTTATTTTAGAAGGTAGGATTGATATTTAGCTGTGAGGCAGACATAAATTTCTCAACAAACTGTACATGCTATAGTGTAGTACATTAACGATTATATCAAATACAATATTAATATAACGATTTGCTATATTACGTTTGATATAAGTTGATATAACTATTATATCAAATACAATATTAATACATCAATAACAAATAGTAAATGCAAGACACAATAAAGGCAAACGCAAAAATGGTTTAAACTAAACGTCATTTTACAAGTTGTTTAGAAAAGACTGTATTCGTTTCAAACTCTTAAGATAACGAACAAAGGATTATAGCCCGTAAAAATATGTACTTTTAAGAGTGAAACAGATTATAGGATTTTTTTATAAGATTTGTTAAACATTCATGTATTATTTGTAAAATTAGTCTATAAAAAGTATTCAATAAATATATTTCTAATTTAGAAAAACCTAAATTGTTTTTGATAAATTTATAGGTAGGTATAGAAAATTTAGTATCTACTTACACATACCTTACGAAAAAACCTTAAAGTTTCTATAATTATATTTTGTAACAGTAAATAAAACTTATATTTATAATTACGACGATTTTATTTGTATTTTGAATTCGTTTATTGATAGTTGATTCAGTTTATTTGAAGCAAATAACTTTCAAAAGAATGCAATTATACATACAATACGCACAGTTTCTAGAAGAAAATTGTAGAAATATTTTACTCAAAATATGACATGTAATCTTTATATATGTTCATGTTAGGTGAAAACAAATTAGAAATATTTATAAGTAGAGTTGCGAATCTTGTTCCGTACAAGAGAATAGAACTTGTATCAGTGCTAAGCATAAGTGAATGTGCATATGACTTGATCTACGGCATTTGTTTAAAAAGCCTTTCATTCTCTCGTTATTATATGTATATACAGGGTGTTAAAAAAGTTGTTCGGAAATTTTACCCACTAATGGTTTTCATTAAGATAAAGAAAAAGTCTTCGTAAACCTAGGTCCTAAAACTAGTTGTTTCTGTTATAATTGATTTTACATTTTTTTCATCAAAAACATAACTAGACTTTTGCTTATGTTACCCATGTACAACAAATATGTATGTATCTTAGCTTTTATTTTTCGTTATTTACTGTCATGTCATGTGGCATATCGATCTCGCTTTTGCTGTAGGTTAAATATGAATAGATACACGAATGCAGAAATGGCAGACATTCACTTTATGAATGGTGCTGCTAATGGTAATGCTTATGAGGCGCGTCGCCTTTATGCGAAAGCTTACCCTAACTGTATTTTGCCTAGTAATAATGTTTTTACAAAAGTGCATCAACGTCTGTCAGAGGTGGGTTTATTTAAAACAAATCATCGGGATACTGGTAGACCTCGATCTCTTTGTACTCCTGCAGTAGAAGAGGACGTTTTAAGAAGGGTTGAAGAATACCCAGGTATTAGTGTTAGAAGGATCTCTGCCACTGTAAATATTAGCGCTCCTCTAGTTTGGGGGACTTTACACCAGCAACAACTGTGTCCTTATCATCTTCAACGAGTGCAAGCACAAACCGCTTTTGACTACGTTTCACGAAGTGTGTTTTGCGAAATGATTTTGCATAAAATTGCAGAAAAGCCTTTCTTTCCTGCTATAGGTTTATTCAGCAATGAAGCTGCATTTACTAAAAACAGCATTATTAATTTTCATAATAGTCACGTTTGGGCGGACGAAAATCCTCACGCTGTTCTGGAATCGAGGAGTCAGCACAGGTTTTCTGTTAATGTTTGGCTTGGTATTCTAGACGATCGACTGATAGGACCAGATTTTCTTCCTAATCGTTTAACTACTGAAATTTATCTGGAATTTCTGGGAAACACTTTGCCAATATTATTAGAAGATATACCCCTTCAAGATAGGTAATAGATGTGGATTATGCATAATGGCACGCCTCACATTGTTCGTAATTATTTAAATAATGAATTTAATGGTAGATGGATAGGACGGGGGAGTCCAAATGCTTGGCCACCTAGATCACCTGACTTTAATCTGCTAGACTTTTTTGCTTGGGGTTACTTAAAGTCGTTAGTTTCCACGCGCCTGTAAAGGACATAGAAGTTCTCCAGCGACGAATACGAAACGCATATGAGACAATTCGCCACTCTCCAGGAATCTTTGAAAAGTGCGAGATTCTTTTGTGCGTAGATGTCAAGGATGTTTGCACATGGCAGGAAGTCATGTCGAACATTTAATTTAACCCTTTCGCTCACGAATTTTTATCTATTGTTCTAAAAATTTTAAGCTTCGAGCATGAAGAGGTACATTTTTTTAAAGATTTTTCATGCCTTTTTGGAAATTATTAGCTCAGTCACATTGAAGAAAAAAGATGTCTTCATATATGTGGACATCGTGAAAAAACGGTAAATAAATTACTTATAAATATACCTATATAAAATACCTATAAAAGCTTTGTTTTTTTTATTTTTAAAGATTAATTATGGTAGTTATAAAAATAGTTTTTGTCTTTGGTTAAACACAAATGTTTACATATTGTCTTATTAGCGTTTAAAAGTGAATCGGCGATTGATGCTCTAAAGTGAACTAATCTAATACTTTCTTTTTTGGTATCCCCAAACGCCTTGCTTGCTGTGTATATTCAGTCCACGAAATATCAATGGCATGTGTGAACATACGTAGTGTCCATTTTCGAGATCGCATAAACGTACGATATGCCGTAATAAAAAAATCCATTTTATCTACTCCACCCATATGCTGATTGTAGGATCTAATAACATCGGGCCGTTGAACTTCTAAATATCTTTTCTCCTTCTTATCCCATCTTTTGCAGAAGTCTTGGATTCCAACCCCTATATAATTGGAAGCCATAATAACCGCCTTGTTGTCGAACCATTTGGTCAAAATTATTTCGCCGTCACCACTCACAACCTTTTCTGAAGATCCGCGTCCTAAATTTTTTATTTCTTTGTCAGCTGAAAATGGCGGATTTGCGGATCTATTCAGTCGTGCAGTACAAGTTGCGTATATTTGTTTTCGACGCAAAAACTGTAGTAAGTTGTAATTTGAAAAGTGATTATCAAAGAAGAGATTTACATTCGATTCCGAAATTCTTGCCGTCAGTTTTAGGACTACTGCAGCTCCCTGGCAAAAAACAGCTAAACCTTGGTAAATAACAAAGTCAAACATTTGACCACTGAAGCCACACAGCGCAAATATTTTTATTCCCCAAGGCTTCGGCTCTTTACGTATTGCTTGACATTAAGTGAGCCCTTAAAAGGAACAATTTGCTCATCTACGGATAAATGTGTCTCCAGCTTTAAAGATAACATTCGAGCACGAATTGCGTCATATAAAGGCACAACTTTCGAAAAACGGTCTTTCTCATTCTGATCTTGTACATTTACAAAATGGACATTTTGCCGAAGCTTGTAAAAGCGATTAATTGGCATATTATCTTTTATTTGTGAGACACATAGTCCCATAAAACCAACCAAACATTGGTCCCAATAAAACTTTACTCTGGGGTAATGCAAGTTACCCATTGCTATATGGATACCAACAAATGTACGTAAGTCCTCAGCACTTGTGGGTTGAAATTTTACGTTTTCTTGAACAGTGAAAAGATTTGTGCAGTATGCCATTTTTTCAAATAGATCGTCAGTAAAGTATTTCGAAAAAAAATATACAGGACTTTGCAATTCTACAGGATTTGAAGAATTTTCAGGAGTATACCAATTTATGTATGGAGTTATATATGTAATATCGTTGCGCCACTTTATATTTTTCTTGGCGGTAAGGTCATTGTTTTTCAAATACTCAGACACTTCAATTCTTTTTTCACTATTCTGTTTGGATTCAGTTGTTACGTGGTATGTTTCAGGTAAAATTTCTACACTAGATAAACTATCAACTACTTGCTGATCTTCGATAAGTTGCTGTTCTTCACCAATGTGATTTAGTTGATCATTGTCTTCTAAAAGAAAAATGTTTTATGTTATTTTATTGTTTCAAAACCAAATAAAAAGAAATATTCATATTATTTTTTCATTTTAGGTTTTTTTCTGTGTTGAGAAAAAATGCTCTAAAAACATAAAAAGATCATAAAACCTCACCAGAAGAATTGTCTGACAGTTTTTCCCACCCATCGTCCTCTGATCATCATCACTAATCTTAGTGATGATAATCGAAAATTGTCTGATTCTGGATCAGACAATCCATTTTCGATTATTTGCAACAACTCTTCGTTCGTTAGCGGCCGTTTTCTACTATGATATTTACTCATTTTATATATCGACACTCATTCGTGCTTATGAACCTTTAATTCACACTGTCTTCAAGTGTGCACACAATTTTCGCAAAAAAAGAACTCGACCCGGAAATATTTTCGTTTTACTACAGCAATATATCAAAACTATAAACTACTACAAGTCACTTACAATGATCAAACTTTATCAAACGTCCATAATAAACTAAAATTGTCTTATGTATTTGGCTTACGCGCACAACAAGCCACAACAAGCTCAAATAGGCATAAAAACACAATTGCAATACGTTGCCACAGCTGGTGAAACTCAGCAATAGAGGGCGCTACCATACTCAATTGTATGTTCACATACAGTGGACACTAGAATATCTGATAATATACACATTTCTTGCATTAGAAGTCTTAGAAATGTTTGTCCTTAATTGAGGACGCAGTGAGCGAAAGGCTTAAGCATCGCTTGTTGAGTTGTTAATTTTTGTATGTATGTTTTACTATTAAAAGAACATTTAATGACTAAACCGCTTTATTCAATAACAATATTGGAATTGTTTGTCTCCAAAACTACTGATTTTAGGACGTAGGTTTACTGAGACTTTTTTTTATCTTAAGCCCGTTTGACACGGCATAAATTTTATTATAAAATTTACAACAAAAAATATAAAATTTATTTGAAAAATTAATAGCATGTCACACACAATTATTTGATGTAAAATTTTATATAAAATATTATTAGAAAATTTATAGGATTGGTTCTATAAATTATAAAATAAAGAATAAAAAGTGCGCAATAAAACTGCGCGTACGGGCGATACCGGCGGCGTGCCGAGGTTAGGTTAGGTATCACATGGGAAGTTGGCATCAGAACATCAAACAAATAATATCCAAAACATGTCACGGAACTTAAAATGCGCATGCTTACTCACAAATTTTTCAAATTGTGTCAAGCAGTTTTATTTTTTTCTTACAATTTTATTTTACAACTTTGAAGGTCAAATTGCATAGTATTTTATAATATTTTTTATTGTAAATTTTATAACAAAATTTATGCCGTGTCAAACGGCCTTTAATGAGAACCATTAATGTGTAAAATTTCCGAACAATTTTTTTAACACCCTGTATATATTATGTATATAATATTTATTTATAAGTATATAAGTATGTATATATATAAGTATATTATTTATATGTATATAAGTTTATAAGTATATAAATTTAAAAGTATATAACGCATAATTAACTATTTACTATTACACTTTTTACTTCATATGTTTAAATTAGTCCGAAACAATAAACGAGACACCTAGTTCGATTCTGTTGTACGGACGAAATAGCGCAACTCTACTTACGAGTATAAGCTGATAATAGATATTATACGTGATATTTCCTATGCTATAGTGAATTTTAATTTAATTTGCTTTTCATAATTTATGTAAAGTCAATATGGCTGAATATGGGTATTTGGGGTTCCATATAATCTAAGTAACAAAATAAAAATTATACTGGAAATGCTGCAGGTAAGCCTGGTTGCCTAAATTATTAATTGTTTAATTTATAGATACAAATTTTAGTAATTTAAGAATAAAGTCGGAAATGTGAAAAAAAGGATAGATTATATGTGTATATTATTATTATTCTTAATAATATTATGCTTGCTTATATTCCTCAGAGCGTCCGCGATTATCTTTTAGTTTACAAATACATAAATTTAATAAACAATTCACTAGTTTTTATAATGTTACTCTTCATTAAACAAAATTTAAATTTGTAAAGAATTTTATATGAAGTTATGATAAAGAGTATTGTTTTAGTGATTTTGATTTTCAACCATTTTTGAAACTGGAATCAGTGGTCCTAGTCCTAGTGGTCAATCATAACGTAGAAAATAATGTAGTGTAACATTTTATTTAAAGTTAATATATCAGAAAGACAAAATCTAAATATTATCTTTAATATAAATCTAAATTATGAGTAGTTATGAGAGATGATAAGTATAAGTGTTAAATTTTTTTGTTGATATTGATGTATTTTTATATAGGTACTACTCTAAATGGTATTCCCCGGATTAGTTATTAAATTCTCGTTATGCATTTATTGGATTATTCATTATATCGGTTGTGTTATCATAATTTCAAAGGTAAGTTATTGGAAAATTTTAAATAAAATATTTCGGTTATTGTTTATGTAATAGATTAGTCAGCGCCGGATCTAGACATTATTCGAGGCGGGGCAAAAACTGAAAAATGCCGCCCCGCCTCCGCTTGTATATGTTTTAAATGTAAATAAAATTAGGATAACACAGAATAGTATATGAAATAGAAAGTGAGGATAAAAAATAATAATCTGGTTTTTTTTTTGTTTTATTACTCAAAAAAATTCTTAACCTATTTTACATTTTTTTTGGCTCTCTTTTTCTAGTAACTTAATTTTATTTAAAAAATGTACTGACATTGGATTATAATAGTCGCGCTGTACCTTCCTCATTATTCCTTAAATCAAAATTTTTACATTATAACTTATATTATTTTATCTTAACTTAATTTATTATAAGTTATTTTACTGTCTTACATTTTCAATTTACAATTTTACTTTGCGAGCTTTTTGTTCTGCGAACAGATCTATGGCCTGCTCATAATTAATATCGTTAGCAATTACATTTTCTATGGCGAGGATTGCGAGACTCGATAGACGTTCCTGGCTCATAGTCGATCGCAAATAGTTTTTAATAAGTTTTAATTTGCTAAAACTTCGTTCGCAGCTTGCGGATGTCGTCGGAAGCGTACTGTAAATTCGCAAAGCAATACAAATATTAGGAAAGGCATCCTGCAAATCATGCGCATGAATCTGTTGCAAGAGACAGAAGCTGTTAGCCTTGTTTATATCTTCAAATAAAAGTTGAGCTTGTTCTTTAAAAACATAGAGCTCCTGGCAGAATTCAACAGCGTTTAAATCTCGCTCGTATTTTCGAGCTAGATCTGCTCCATGTTTTTGCAGTTCTTCAGTTGACATTTTGAAGATTTCTGTACCATTGAGAAATGCAAAATTCAGATTCAGCATGGTAGCAGAATCGAATCTCGTTTTAATTTCTGATATGATTCGATCAAATACCATCATTATATTTTTAGAAAAGAGTTGTATAGGTTGAAGTGTTCGCGATTCGTCATCACACATCTCGTCAAATTGTTTTTTACATTACGGAATTCGTCTATTCGGCAGAATAGGCTCAACGTCAATTTTTTCAGCAACTTCCGTAGCCTCTTTTATCCAATTTTCAATTGAATTTTCTCTCATTTTTTGCAAAGTTTTGAGCAGGCCATCCATTAAAGCAACGGAACGCGCAAGGATTATATCATTCTTTTGAATTTCGATATTTACTCGATTGATTTCGCGAAGAATATTTGCCCATATCGTCAAATTCAGAATAAATTTAAAATTCTTTATAGCAATTAAGAGACAACCTGCTTCATACTTAGCTTCCGGAGCATGAGAAGTTTGCTTAACTTCTTCCAAGGCTTCTATTACTTCTGGCAAATTACTTACCAACGCATTTACAGCGACATATTTCGCTGACCATCTCGTCTGACTGCTTCCTTTTAAATTGGTTTTAAGATGTTTTTTCATAATATCCCACCGAGAAGTGGAGCCAACAAAAAAGCAATACACTTTGTGAATTAGTCCGAATAGGTTTACAGCTTCCTGGCAAGATGAGGCAGAATGGACACCTACAAGATTTAAGGAGTGAGCCGAGCACGGTATGAACTCCGCCAGCTCATTCTTTTCTGCAATCCTAGCTTGCACTCCTTTATAGGTGCCAGCCATATTGGACCCATTATCATAAGATTGGCCACGACATTGTCCAATATCAAAACCATCAACTGTCAATTTCTCTATAATTTTTTCACAAATGTACTCTCCTGTCTTTCCAGCGACTTCTATGAAATCAATGAAACTTTCTTTGATTTCCCACACGTCGCCAGTTTTTTTTACATATCGAATTACCTGGCTCATTTGTTCTGTGTGAGACACATCTGGAGTGCAGTCGAACATTATAGTATAGTATTTGGCTTCTTTAATGTCGTTTAAGATGCTATTTTTAACTGTCTTTGCCATTAGACCAATAATTTCATTCTGTGTAGTCTTTGATAAATATGATACTTGCCCCTTTTTTAGGTGTTCTAGTTGAAACTTAAGAGTTAAATTATGTTTCGCGAGCAGGGAAATTAAATTCAAAAAGTTTCCTTGAGAAGGCTGAGGACATTGTGTGATGAGGTTGCTTGGGGTTTCGTGAGACCCTCGAAAAGAAAGACAGTTTGTTGATAGATACAGCACAGCATCCATAACAATACGTAGGATCTGTCTCCATTTATCTTTCTCTGTGTGAATTACTCGCTCAATGTCTTGATCAATACCCTGGCATGATTTTATTTGTTGTACTCGAGTTTTCCACTTAATCATACATTCTTTGTGCATTTGTGATGCCTCGTGTTCGGTTAATCTTTCTGAAACTTTTTTCCAATTCATAAACCCTGTAGAACACAATGCAGATGTAGCGGCAGAGGACGGTTGTTGGTAAAGCTTGCAACACACACAAAAAATTGCATTTTTTGTCTTAGAATATAAAAGCCAAGATCTTTTAAGCCTTTCGTGATTGGCTAACGTTTTGTACCACATTGAAGATGTTAAATGTCTGCCAGCGCGTTCAGTTGATCTGAATTCAATGTTTTCAGGGTGATTCTCTCCTAATAACACAGCCTGACTGCTAAAGAAAGATCGTTGCTGGTCGGTAATTTTTTCCGTGTGTGGCCAATAGCCTGGGTCCGATAAATCTACTTCGGTTTTTTGCAGTACATCCACATCCGCGGGAGCTGATTCAGATTCTTCGTATTTAACGTTTATCCTTTCAAGTTGCTCTTCGCAGATCGAAAATGATGATGAAGTTTGCATTGTCAAACCAGAACTTGCTGTACTCGTAGTCGGTTGGGCGACTACAGGTGAAAAATCTTGATCCGTTTGTTCAGGAAAAGTGCAACAATTTTCTTCTAATTGAATATCATCTTCTTGGGAAGCTCTGGCAGAAACTGACGGGTTACCTTGTCCGCGAAGCCAATTTTTCATCTTTTCCGCAAATTGTTTTCCCTGTAACACCTTAAATTTAGCTTTTTTCCTATATTCAGCTCCTGATAGTTTTTTTCTTGGCGCACTCATAATTTCAGCCTGCAAAAAAAGACAAAACTTTAACTTTAATCAATCAGGGACGTGCGGCGTGCACTCCATAAAGATAAAATACCGGCCAAGTGCATGTCGGACCATGCACAATGTAGGGTTCCGTACCTACTCCGTAAACATCCCCCTTCCTCCCCTCCGCCAATCTTCTTCCCCTCCCGCTCCTACCCCTCGCCATCCCAACTAAAATTTCTGTAGTACACAGTCAACATTCGTTTTAGCGGCCGCAAAATAAGTTTGTATTTTCATAGTCTTCCTATGAAAACACAAACTTATTTTGCGGTCACTAAAGTAGAACTAGCGTGTAACCGAAAATATATCATATTTCGAAAACTACACAACGTATCGTGTTCAAAACAATTTTGGATGAAAGTATTTTGTATGTTCTACTACTGTATTTTTTTTTTTAATTTTCTATTAAACAGTTCAAAAATTAGAGGCCCGGATAGGATTTGACGACTTTAGAAGCGTATATCTCGTCAACTATTGACTTAAATAAAAAAGCTCCATATCATTTTGAAAGCCCTATCCAAAAATACCCCACACGCTGATGTAATCCAAAAAAATTTTTTTCGTCCCTCTGTTACATGTATGGAGTGCCACCCCTAAATGTATTTTTTTTCTCAATTTTACTACATCATTGTATAGCGGTTCATAGAATACATCTATCCTCCAAATTTCATTTATATAGTGCCAATAGTCTCTGAGTAAAATGGCTGTGACATACAGACGGACAGACGGACGGACGGACGGACAGACGGACATGACGAAATTATAAGGGTTCCGTTTTTGCCATTTGGCTCCGGAACCCTAAAAAGACACTGCCTACCCAACTATAATTCCAATATTTATCATTTTCAACTTATACTTCATGTAATCCATAAACTTAAAAAAACAAAATCATTATGTAACCATATAACAAAAAAATAAAAAGTGTACACTTTTTAAACTTACCGGTAATTCAAAAAAATAATGTCACGTCGCCTCAAAAACTTTCTCTGATATTTAACAACATAATGTTAAAGCACAATCAGTATTAACAATTAACATGTACACTTTTAATTTCAAAAACAGTTTTTAATTTTTTTGTAGTTAGCACATCCGTAATGTTTACAAGTTAAAAGCAAACTGATTAAGTTAGAAAGCAGGGGTGTAATTCTCTTATTCGTTGTTGACGCAGCGGCAGAAGCGAACCATTCTATTTTGATACCTCAACTCGCAAAAAATGCTCATAATCACAGGTCAAATATGACCGGTTCGTGAACGTCCAAATGACAGCGCACGTCTCGATCGTCCAACATAATTTTAAACTGCAATTACGAACAGATGCCAAGTATCCGTAGACCAGTGTAAATGGTTCGTTCCTGGCGCAGCAACGAAGGTAAAATTAGAGAATTACAAGACTGGGCTTCGGATGCTATTGTACCCGCTTGAACACGTGTGCCCATAAATTCCTTGCAAGACAAAAGCATGATGTTTAAAAAAAATGGACCTTTGTTTTAGAAGTAACCGTTCTCTCGACCATAATAAAACCATCGGGTAGGTAAACTCCACAGATATTACATTCGACACATCGGTCAGTATCATGGTATAGCTAATGTTTTAGGTTACACCCTTATTTTTGGTTAAATTGTTGTTTTTTTTTTCATTTTGATGTTTGATAACTTGCGAATTTGCCGCCCTCTGGATTTGCCGCCCGGGGCATGGGCCCCGGCTTGCCCCCCCCTAGATCCGGCGCTGAGATTAGTTAGTATGTATACTTACATATAGGTACCTATAGTTCTAAGGAACAATAATGAATATTTATATGGGCTTTCTAATCTCAAATCTATCTTTAGGCTATTATTTTGAATTAATTCAAGCAGTGTAATTTACATTTTAATTTAGAAATTTGTGAAGATCCGCGAACTAATAATCTTAATATAAATTTGTGAAAATATTCTAATTAGACTTATAGAATAAAATAATATAACTTATAACGGTGTTCAGAAACATTCGAAGTCAAAGTAGTCCTTGAAAATATGAAGTCATGTCTGATATTATCTGATATAGATTGATACATTTACTTAATACAATTTTCCGTCGACCGTGTATTTACATCCGTTATTAACGTTCTCAAAATCATACATTCATGACAATAATGACCCTTATTAATGCATGATATTCTGTTAAATGAACGATTTTGATGGTTTCCATGGTAACCAAGGAAATCAACAAAATCAAACAACGTCAAACTAAAGCGCTATTCACTGTCATTGTCATTATTAAGCGTGAAACAGAATCGAACGGTTTATTAGTGTTTTGTGTTGCGTTGAATTCTTCCAATGCTGAAATCGACACTGATTTTGAAAAATAACACAGACATTAGCAAATTTAATAAATTAATAAATGTTTATCAAGAGGAAAAAAGAAGGATATATACCGAAGAAGTCAAAAGCGCTCGAGAAAGAACATGTACAAGCATTTATTTCTGATGCTCCTGACAACCTGTTTTTAGTGACAAAGGTAAATTTAAAAAAGTTAAAATTTCAATAGTTGGATAATAAATCATTTTGTAGCTTGCCTTGATTTTCGGAGTATCTGGAGCAATGAGAAAAGATGAATTATTGAAATTACAAACGGATGACGTTCAAGATTTAGAATCAAAATATCTTGTAACAGTTAAAGCATCTAAAACACACACAAACAGGATATTTACCATAGTAGACAATGAAAAAAAACCCTTCTCAGTTTAATTAGACGCTATATCTCATGGAGGCCGGTACATACCCAACACAAACGCTTTTTTATTTTTTATAAAAATGGTAAATGTTCGCCACAGCCAATTCGTGTAAATGCATTTTCGAAGATGCCGTCCATAATAGCCACTTTTTTGAAATTGGAGCAGCCGCATCTCTATACGGGACATTGTTTCCGGCGTTCTTCTGCCTCGATACTTTCAGACAGCGGTGCAGATTTTTCAGCTATTAAACGACTTGGTGGTTGGAAATCCACTGCTGTTACAGAAGGATATATTGAGAATTCGTTACAAAATAAAGTTAATACAGCTAAAAAAATTCTTTGTGAAACTACAACACAGGCTTGTCATACCACTCCTTCTACCGACGCTGCGCTGAAATAAATTCTGTGACAAATATCCAAAGTAGTGAGGTAAACTTACATTCACAAAACCATACAAATTCTAATGCGTGTCCAATTACTTTTAATGATTGTAATATTTCGACTATGAACATATATAATTATAATAATGATCATTAATAAATAAAAAAAAAGTTGTAAACTGTTTTTCTCCACTTTAGAAAAATATACGGTCGACGGAAAAGTATTGTAAACTCTTACATTAAAATGCGATTAATGATCTCGAACATTAACGCGCTCGCTGCGCTCACGCGTTAAAATATCTCGATCATTAATCGCCTTCATTAATGTACTTGTTGGTTAAATAACTATTAATACAAGTAAAGATATACGATTACGATACAAGTAAAGATATACGATTTTTTGTTCAGAGCCCACTTGACTTCGAATGTTTCTGAACACATAAAATTTAGTTAAATGTGTTTTGTTTTTGTGGTTGAGCACTAGATGGCAGGTTTGGTGTTCGCAAATCGGCAAATAAATATAGGTTATAAATGATTAAAATAATTATGAAAAGGTTGTTAAGAATGTCGCAATACTTTGCTTTCATTTCAAAGTTTAAATAATAAAATATTATAAATATTACACAGTTTTATTATTTATAATGGACACTCAAGAAAAATTACTCAATTCATCTAATGTTTTACAAGATCTCGTAAGCAATAATTAAATGTAATTTTAATAGGTATACGAAAAGTTATGTCGTAGGATGAATTAAGAAGTATCAATAATATTCATATTTGGGGCCAAGATCAAAGCATTTTGGAAAGACAGGCTTTAGCTGAAATTGAAAACTTTGGTAAAGAATCAAAGGAAGATGGTGAAGTATCTGATCAGGATTCTGCAATTACAAATTCTGCATTTGGTACATTAGATATCAGCAGATATATTAAAAAACAGGAAGAATTAAGAAAACAATTGCAACAAAGACGTGAAGCAAGTACAAGTAAGAAAAGTAGAAATATTGCAAATAAAATTAAATTGCATAAGATTAAAAAAAAAGTTGGCAAAGAGAAATCTAAAAGGGCCAAGGAACCAAAATTGTCCAAAGATGTAATTGAACCACATCATACAGATAAGGATTCAAATTCTGGCAGTGAATATTTTCCTTCTGATGTTGATAGTGAGGACTCTGACTATAAGCCAATTCAACATCAGACTATTACAAAAAAATATAAACATAAATTTTCTGATCTTAATAATAAAACAGTATGTGATGATGGAGATTTAAATTTTTATAAAAAGCGACTGGATAAGTATTATAAAAAACTTGAAAATAGAGCTTTAATAGATGACTATAATGATGAAGAAGTAGAAGTTTGCTCAGATTTTAAAATTAATTCAAGGATTTGGAATAATTTATATAGGTAAAATATATAAATATACTTACATTAATTTTTCTATATTGTATAATCCATTTTTAAAGTTATCAACAAGAAGCTGTTGAATGGTTATATGAATTACATAAAAAGTCAACAGGTGGATTGTTAGGTGATGAAATGGGTTTAGGAAAAACTGTACAAATAATAGCATTCCTTTATGGTCTAAATTATAATCGCATTGTTTCAAAATATTGCAGGTAGTATACTAATTAATATGGCCTATATATTTATAATAGTTTCTTTTAGATATACTGGATTAGGTCCCACAATAATAGTTTGTCCAACAACTGTAATTTTTCAGTGGGTTCAACATTTTCACGAATGGGCTCCAGAATTTAAAGTTGCAGTTTTACATCAATCGGGGAGTTTTACAGGTATTGTATGTTGTATATAATCATATTTTATTGATTATAAACAGTATGCCCCATATTAATGTTGGTAAATGTTAAAATGAAACTTATTTTATGATATATCCTGAATAATTAAATTTTCAAATATTAATAGTTTAGTAGAAAAAATAGTTATAAAATATATATGTGCAAATTTATAAACGACAAAATGTTTCCAAAGGACGTGAAAGGAAAACAGTCACTAATGACACTTAATTTTTACATGCATATTCTTATAGTTCTTAATTTTTTCTGATTTGCAGATATGCAAATTAAAGCAAACAAAAATTCTTCAGCTCCTCCCAAGTGCACATTACATAATGAACTATTTTTCGCCTCCAGCAGAGCTCGCTAACCAACCCCATGCTGTATAGATGCTTCCTTCTGATTTGCAAACTGATGATATGAATTTTTTTTTTTTTGGTTTTAATTAGGTTGGCTAAAAATCTAGCATTAAGTTCTCTGAATAGTCTCTTAGTATGGACTTGACTTTCGCCAGCCTGCATATCTTTTTGTTTTCTTTCTAACCATGACCAGATCTCCCTTTTGTCAGAATCCTTGGCAATTCCACATTCAGGTTCAGATCCTATGAATCCTTGATCAGTTCGTTTTCCATCTCATTGCCTTTAGTCTCAGTGTTTAACCAGTTTCAATCTGGTAATTTGATTCATAATGACCTTAATTTAATAATCACCAGAATGTCAGTCATTATGTTCATTCTTCTTTTCCTGCAGCCAGCTTCTCGAATTTCCTAGACACAGACACAGAAATGCGATCCATACGTACTGGGGCCCCAATTGTTTGAGCCACTGTTTGATTGTTCCCTGGTCGGTATAGTGATACTTCATTAATTGCCAACATAATCTCAAGTGTCATACTGTCCACCGGCATTCTGAAATAGTGCTGCATCCAATATCCTTCCCATAGTATCTGTATGACCCCCAACTACGTTATTGGGATACCATATGCCATTGGCTTTAACTGCGATCCTGAGGTTGATCGCAGTCGATCCTGAGGTTGATCGCAGTCATCGTTTCCGCTTTCATAAGTACTAGCGAAGGGGATCCACAATGGCCTCCATGGAGGTGGTTTTCATGCTGTCATAGCTACCGTGATTTCCAATAGAGCCTGCTGTGAGAGTCAAGAAGTCCTACTAGCAAAAACACTTCCATCCTCCTTCATCAAACTACCCGCCCTATAACTAATTGTTGGTCTTGCTACAACAGTGTACAACCAATGTACCACTCTTGATTTTAAAAATAAATAACATGATTTCATAATTATTTCCCTAGAACATTTTGATATATTCATATAAAATCAGTTTGTATTCACTCATTTAAATTTATGGCGTGTTATTAAGTGTAATGTGATTAAGATCGTGTTCTTTGCAAATATTTAATGTTAGAAAATTATTTTCCTGTGACATTTATTGAATATAATCACCAATATGTAGCATATTGTTATTTTAACACAAGACATAGTTTTACATTGCATGATCATAATTTTTTTAGTACTGGTTTTACTGAAATTTAATCATATTTACATAAAAACTTGCATTGAAAAATTGACAAGGAAGCATAGTCGATTCTTACATGAATACTACAAAATTCCCAATTCCGCCCAAATGTAAGGAAAGACTTTAGTGCACGTTGCTATGGTCTGTTCTTGTTATTATAATATTGCGTAGTTATATGAAATTAGATCATAATTTATAGACTTAATTTACAGGCGCGGCTCGTGATGTCGTACCGTTGGGGTACGTACAATAATGCGAGTGCTTGGTGTATTCTCGTGTACCAACTGTAGCATTTTCTTAGTGAACACTGAAAACACATGAGGCACTCGCATCATTGTACGTGCCCCTACAGTACGTCATCACGACGCGCACCTGTAATTTATAACCTTACAAATAGTAAAAAGGATCATATTAAAAGTTGAAATAGTACTTGAAAGTAAATACATATATTTGAAGATTACTTTCTTCTTTTACATCTAAATCGAACCGTATGCCTAAAGAAATATCTAGAATATGCGATCATACATATGTTTAGTGTTGACACATATCGCTCTGTCATATTTTGCGTCTGTTTGTTTGTCGATTCCAAATAAGAATGGACCAGATGGCGCTGCAATCTGAGTATAATTTACACAGGAATTTCAAAAAAGTATCATGTGGTTGATTTCATATGTGAGGTTATATACCTACTAACCTATATAAAAGAATATAATATCTATAACGAGAGAGCAATAAGGAAATTCATTTAACTGCACATCATTTCACATAATTTGGATACAAATTTTTATATACGAGGGCGTATTTTTATGTTATCTGCCTAGCCATGAAAAAAGCACATAAGAGAACAAAAAGAAATATTTTTCTACATAACTCCCTTCAACACTAATACACTTATTCCTTCTTTTTTCCAGTTGCCCCATACCCTCAGAAAAAAATTGCTTCGGTTACCCCGCAAAATATTCTTCAACAGCTTCTTTGAGTTCTTCATCAGAAGCAAAACGCTTTCCCCTGAGATGCTTTTTTAAATTTTTGAATAAGAAGTCTGACGGGGCTAGGTCGGGGCTATAAGGTGGATGCCTTAACTCTATAAACCCACAGTCATTGATTATCTTCTGAACTTTGTTTGCCTTCTGAACCCGACAATTGTGCAGCAACAAGTTTTTTTGTGGATAAGAATGCGGGCGTTTTTCCTCCAGAGCAGTTTTTAAATTTTTAATTGTGTTTCCGTAGGCCTCTCCATTTATGGTAGACCCTCTCGGCATATATTCAATAAGCAAGACTCCTTCAGCATCCCAGAAAACAGTTGCCATCAGTTTTTTTCCAGAAAATTGTGTCTTGGCCTTTTTTGGTGGTGGAGAGCCCTTATGAACCCACTGCATGGATTCTTGTTTAGTAGGAGGGCCCAAGTAATATACCCAAGTCTCATCCCCGGTGATAATTCGAGATAAAAATGTTTTGACCCTCTCCAACTTGACCAAATTTTCTTGAGAAACTTCTTTTCTGTACAGTTTTTGTTCAGGTGTAAGCAATCTGGGTATCCACCGTGCAGACACCTTCTTCATACCCAAATCGTCATACAAAATTTTGAGGACACTTGTTTCGGATATACAGACTTCATTGGCAATGACAGAGATCTTCACACGCCGATCTTTCAGTATCAAATATTCGACTTTTCGCACAATGTCTTCAGTTCGAGCTTCAACGGGTCGTCCGGACTTTGGGTCATCATTGATTGACTCTCGGCCCCATCGAAAGAGTTTAGACTAATATTTTACTTGGAAATAAGATGGTGTATCTTCCCCATACACAGCAACCATTCTTTCATGAATTGCTTTTGGACCATTGCCTTCTTTTGTCAGGAACTTTATTACGCTGCGATGTTCAACCTTAGTTTCACTCATTTTATCGAGAAATAAGGCCGTCTCAAATCTCTATAAACAGCACAAACTAAACACAACTTAGCACATGTACTTCTAACAGTGACAGCAATTTTTCAATAATTTGTTTGACATCGTCACTCTTTTGTTTCATAGCTAGGTAGATAACAGAAAAGTACGCCCTCGTATCTAAAAAAGGTATTTATTTAAAAATATTTTCATTTTACAAAAATAAGTAAGTACATATTAAAAAATGTAAAACAGCAGTTTAGCTCCCAAAGATAGGTAAAACGTCACCATTTTTGCAGTTTCAGTATTTGGTTAAACGTGTGTTCGTTCCTTTTTCCAAGTTATGCCTGATTAATACTTATTTTTTTGCTTATGCATGGAATAAATTGCTGCTATCGTACAATGATTTTTTTTTTTTGTTTTTAGCAGAAATATGATTTGATTAAGGTTTTTAACTTTAACGACGTCTCCATAAGATCATTTCGTTTAATTAATATGTTGTTTCGTGTACGTTTTTCCCTCTTGAATCCTAGTTCCTTTAGGATTCTCCAAAGTGATGTTTGTTTTAAAGAGATAAACTGGCATCCCCTTTAATACCTTCACATATTTTTGTGCAAGTCGGTAACTCATTTTTAAAGAAAAATGAATGCACGTGCCTTCTAATCGTATTTTTTGATCCAATATATTGTAAGCATCTCGCAACTTCATTCTCTTAAAGGAGAATGTGTAACCCCAGACATTTCAATTTCCTTAATAATGTCAAACATAGTATTCCAACTAATCCCTACTAATCCCCTTGGAGTTTGATGAACAGCAGTCCACTTTTTACATATTTTTCTTTACGATTTTTTGATGGACCTGGTAGAGCTGCGTCATCCATGCTCTAAAATGTTTGCGATTATATAAATTAAAGAAGTTAATGAAAGTGATAAAATATCTTTAAAAAAGAGTTTTTCACTTTATAATCTCTATAGAACTATTTTTAACAAATAATAATAAATAGCGCAATAAACAACTACTAAAACACGCAATTGGCTAGCAGTGATGAGCACTAACAGAAATACTGATCAGTATAGACAGCAATTTGACAGAAAAAAATAAATTTGATTTTGCCTGCATAAAAGCGGCCTCTATTTTAGCCAATCTCAAGCTCTTATTTTAAGCCCTATCTTTCCCAACGATTGATTCTTATTTGGAATGCCACATAGTTTGCAATACCGAAAGCGTTTTGCAGCCAATGTAAGCGATTTGTTGCATCCGCTATTACAAACGGTGATGCAGAACGCGATAATGATGAACCTTTGCTGCCTTTGTCAGCTGTGAGAGTAGTAAAATCGTGTTTGTATTTTGCTATAATTTCCTAATGCACATTGCACTTGGAACCTAAATATTGCAAGTTTGACATAAGCGTTTACTACCCTAACCTAAAATGTAAACAAATCAATTTTGCAAATGATTTCGCAACATTGCTTTGACATCATTGATGACGTGCACGTCTGAACGGCGTATATAAGGATTGCAGAGCCATAATTTGCTGGCTTGGCATATGCTCCGAGGTCAGAGCGCTCCAACTCATCCATTACTCAGGAGAACATCGCTGTCGGCAAGATGTCCGAGTCTGATGGACATACACAATTGTCACGAGATAGAAAAATGTCTGGGAATTCATGTACCGACAATTTACAATTCTGCACAAATATTTTTCGAGTGAGGAAGGTTTGTTCAATTTGAATAACCCATGCCTTAATCAACGAGTCTACGGCACGATGTCTTTCATGGTGCCACAAGATGCTCGAGAAGTTTAAAATTGGAACATCTTGACAGGTGACTCAAGACCAGGTACCTGGTTTTACCATCACGACAAATGTTCGACTCATCGTTTCAACGTCTATACCGAGTATTTAAAAAGAATCGAAGTGACGGTGTTGGAACATCCGCTCAATAGTACAGATCTCGCTCCATGCGACTTCACACTATTTCACCACATGAAAAGCATGCCGAAAAGGAAGTTTTTCAACGATTAGAATCTTCTTAGGGTATCTCAGAGTGAGTCTGGCTAGCTTTGGGAAGAAACGTGGAAGAATTGGTTTGATAACTAATTTTGAAGAATGGACAAATGCCTGGCATGATGGAAATTCTTTTAGACGATTGTGAAAATTAAAGCTTTAATGCAAAACTTTTGCAGTTTCAAAAGGCAATCATGGAGAAATCTTTAAAAGTACTCGAGAGTTAATTCCCTAATCAAAATGCATTTGGTACCAATTCAACGAATTTATTAATAATATTGAAAACATTTGTTTTAACGGCAGCCTTACTAGATATACAAATATTTTTTTACTGTTTTTCATACACTTCTATTTATGATATCAATTACCTTGGTCTTTTAATTAAATTGTAAAAATAATTTTAGGTAATAAACTTACACTAATAAAGCAAATATTCAAAGATAAAGGCATAATAGTGACATCATATTTGGGTATTTTAAAATACAAGGGTTATTTGCTAGAATTGGATTGGCATTATATTATCTTAGACGAAGGTCACAAAATACGAAATCCTTCAGCGAAAGTTAGTAAACACGATGGTTCGGTTATCTTTATATGAAGTAATAAAAGGTTTATTCTAGATATCTGTCGCAGTTAAACAGTTTCGAACACCACATAAATTAATGCTCACTGGCTCGCCTATGCAGAATAACTTGCAAGAACTTTGGAGTCTTTTTGATTTTATTTGTCCAAGTATGTTAGGCACCTTACCAGTATTCATGGAGCATTTTGCGGTTCCAATTATGCAAGGAGGATATTCAAATGCAACACCAATTCAGGTTGGAAATTATATTGCTTATAGAAAGTATTTTAATTTAAAGTTTTAGGAAACAACGGCTTTATTAATGGCAACATCTTTAAAAAGTATGATATCACCTTATTTGTTGAGGCGGTCCAAAGAGGAAGTTCGCAGCGATATCTGCTTACCTCAAAAAAATGAACAAGTTTTATTTTGTTCATTCACAGATGAACAATATGACCTATACAAAGGTTTCTTAATGGTAAGTAAATATTTAAACGTATAAAAAGTGCAAACTATAGATCGTTTCACGTTCACGATGAAGTGTATTCTTATGGGGATATGTACATCTTTCTCTTTAAACAATTACAATAACGCTTACTTTTTCTATAGGCAAGTCTTGCTAAGCGTTCTGCTTATAGTACTGCAGGTAAAGACATTAAACTAATGTTTTTCGCATTTATAACGTGCATATGTTGAAATTATTATTATTTAAAAGTCGGCTTTGTTTTAAATTAATATGCTATAGACATTATTTCTAAAATGAGTAAGGATAATAATTCGTATTGCTCTGTGCCCGGATGCAAGTAATTGGCGAAAAGGAATCCAGAATTAATCTTTCATAAATTTCCTGTTGTCGAAAAAAAAACAGTATCTTTTGAGAATAAATTGGGTATTCGAAATAAAAATCATATACTTAGTAATCATATCAAAATACTTTATCTACTGCATTTACCTACCTAGTACACAATATTAATACAGTTGATATATGTTTATACTTGCCACTGTTTCCAGGTTTACAATTGCACGACATGCTTTTAACAGTCACATTCTTTTTAGCATTCAATTGTCATATTTCATGGGGATCACACTTTAATGCATTAGTTTACAAATATAGAGCATGCACTTCAATATTTTGATTATTGTATCCAACTATTCCACAAAAAAATAATAGCTTACAGCTTACAACATTTCCTTGCCTTCATAAACACGTCTTGAGTTTGTATTAGCAACTAAATGTCAAAAATACTCCATTAAACTTAAACATTTAGCTGGCATGACAGAATCCATCTAAAACAATTTTTCTTTATTATGTTATTCAACACTATTAATATATTTTAGAGACTATTAACATCACTTAGTTGTAAATACAAAATTATAAAAATAAATACACTTTTCAAAAGTCTATACTTATTGGAAGTAGAAACAGAAAAAAAAGCTCGCCGGGAAGTTCTGCGTTTACCACTCTATCATTGTGAGCTAAATCCAATAGAGATGGCTTGGGCACAAGTATAAAACCATATAAAGATGAACAATACTACATTCACAGTAAAAGATATGGCATCTCTAATTGTAAATGCATATAATAACGTAACAGCCGAAAATTGGGAAAATTACATCAAACATGTAAAAAAAATTGAAGATGAGATTTGAATTATTGATGGACGCTGGATGATATTGGGGAATTCATAATACATGTGGAAGGATCAAGTTCAAATGATGATTCCGAGGCTGATTTATTAACAGATTCAATTGATTACTCTAACATTCCGTCAACATCAAACGCATATTCAAACCTTTCATCATGATATTGAAATTCTAATTTAAACTTTTCGAAAATGAATTGTATCCTAATAATTAAATGTATTTTTAGTTCTATAAAAATAAATAAACTACTATTGTTTATATTATTGTCACTGTCAATACAAAAAAGACATTCAAGAATTATTGCTCTCACATTGTAATTTATAAAACATTGTATATGCGATATAATCTAGTTAAATACATGGCTCTAAAGCTGATTTATTAACATATCCAGTCAATTGCTCTAACATCAAATGCATGTTCAAACCCTTCATGCTGATAATCAATATTACAATATTGAATAAATTAAAAAATAAATTAAACTAGTAATTTGAATGAAGAGAAATCTATTATTTATAATCTATGTTTATATTGAATTATAGTTTTCCAATTAGACATGTATGTCTAATTTATGTAGTTTAATTTATGTAGGTTGTGCTATGGACAACACCATCAATAGAGGTTATTTTAAAATCAAACTTCACAAATTATTTTATCAGTTGGCAGATTATATTGAACATTTTGACAACTATGTAAGCTTTCTCCATAAAGCTCGTACTGCACCGCGAATATGAAACGATCTATAGTATTCCTGCTATAAAAATAAGTTGTGATTGCGTAGTTTTCTCGGCTAATGCCCGTTTTCTTCACCTCTAGGTAAAGTATCTGATAGCTGTCAAGACAAATTTATTTGATAGATAAAATACATTTAAATTTCTTCACCAAAAGTTATAGTACCTTGTCTGGTAGATAAGTATTCAAGGATTAATGCAGTCGTATGAGGTGACAACATTGTTTAATAGTGACGTCCCTAACTTCTCTTTATTTACTTGTCCATGTATGTGAATTTTTGCTGACTAGCTTAACGAGTGAAGAGGCATATGAATGAAAGCAGTTTTTATGAATGACTGCTAGAAATTGGATTATCGGTAAAATTTCCAACATTCATAAAAATAATAAAATGTTTTGTCCCAATACACTTGAAGTTGTAATGAAGTGGTCTCATTAAAGTGGTCCCATTGATAAGAAGTTGGAACAAAAATATGAACACAGGCTTTTTTCACTATATTTACAAATTATTTTGTAAATGAAGTTTCATTAAATACAAAAATAAAAGATTTCTTTTTACATTTTATTACAATACAATAATTGAGCAAAATTGTATTAGTAAAGTGTTTGTCTCCAACTTTATCTTTATTCTAGAATTGTTGAAAATTATAACATCATGAGCAGAACCAAGCAAACGAAACAATATCTATTCCTTTTCATTTATTGTCACAACCTGTACATTTATAGATTTTATTCTATTATTGGCACAATCTATACATCCCATAACTATATTCTTTAAAATCCTTTTCGATTCTCTTGAATTTCACGTATATTTTCTGTAATTTATAAATCCTTGGAGCAAGGATACTATTATTGTTAGCATTCTTTTTACAAAATTGTTTGCTAAAAGCTGTCTGTGTCATAAAATCTGAGTCAATAATTTATTCATTTGAGTCGCAGATCTGTTGCAATATATTGATAAATACGATTATATTAGAATAACCTTCTTGAATAAAATTCTACATTTTACCAGAATACATGAATATTATGTTACGCCTTAATTTCCCTTTTTAATATCGATTAATAGTCTTCATTCGGATACTTGTCCCGCTGTCTGTGGTTAACTTTGGAACTATATCACCCCTTTCGCATACACGCGGGTGAGATTCGAGATTAGCAGACAGACCTTGGTATGTAAAGCCGTTTAAAAATTAAGTGTACATCTTCTTAATGGAAGTTAATTCACGCATCTTTGACCTTTAGTTAATTCATCGTTAATAAGCGGATCATGTCAAAGGGTAAATTCTAATTTTTGGAACAGCCAATTGCCGTTTGTGACTTACGTTGGTTTGGGGAAAATATAACCCAACCTTGGTTTTTGCGTGGCATTCCATTTCGTTTTCGTAACCGGAAAAAAATAGCTTCCAGCTGAAGAGTTCACGAGCACTGCAGCCTATACTTCAAGTGCAATTTATAGTCTTCTAATTCCCCGAACAGCGATCTACCTGAAGACTTAATTACCACCTTCGACGGACAGGGACAAGCTATCAAGTAATTCGTATTATTAGAGTTTTTGTGTAATTTAAATTTCGTCTTATAATTTTTTATATATATTGCTTTCATATTTTGCCGTAATCAATTTAACTTCTTTTAGCATAACTTAAATTCATTTTTGTAATATTAATATACTTAGCATTTTAGCATTTAATATACTTAGCATATACTTAGCATTTTTAATGCCATATTAATCAATTTGCATAGCGACTCATTTAAAATTTAATATATCTTGTATAGTATAACTTAAAAGAATTCATTCTTGTGAATTAAAGTATTTTTCTTACTTGCCCTTAATGTTCAAATTATTCTTTCGTATATTGGAAATTAAAATCTAAATTTTGTAGCATATTCCGATATCGATATATTTTATAGTAAATTCTTCTGCGGCCACAATTGTTTTTGCCATGTCGTACGTGACCACACATGTTCTTTTTTTGATACATGCAGATGTCGATAAATGATGACGCATTTTTGTAATTTCATAATTTTGAATTAGAATTTAAATCATTTGTATTTGTGAGTAGGATATTTTGACTATCGCTATTTCTGTTTATAAAATTATTGGGAATTTATCTCTAATGGTACCTTTAGAAAAAAATCTGCGGGAATAACTATGTAATTAACTTAAGTAATTATTTTCCATTTTCTATTAACAGTATTATTACGTTTTGAGATATTATGTTTACCGTACTGTGTTCACCTTTTTGCGATATCTAGTGTTGGATTTTGTATAGAGTTATATATATTTTGTTTTTACCTTAACATAGAGTCGGTATAATTATACAGGGTGAAAATTCAATTGATTAATATTTCTTTATTTGATTTTAGTCAATGTTTAAATATAATACATTCATTTAGTTAATTTTATTATAATCATTTGTTTTCCTTTGATCGTGAATTTACGAATTATTTGTTAATAAATTTTTTCTTTGCCTTGTCACTCCCCGTAACAATTTCCTTTTCAGGTATCCTGGGCAGCAATTTAGGAGTTAGTACGTAGGTACCTAGCTTACTTTTCTCAGTTTTCAGTCTGAGCTTCCGTAAGCAAAAGTGAGTGGGGCTACCTTCTAACTTTTATTTTAGTCATCCACACCTGTCTCCACTGACTAAGGGCATATATAATAAATAGAAGCTCCCATACTTGTGCGATACAAATACATTTTTTATAATCTCGACCATCTTCAGACGCCTTCGCTGCGCCAACTTCGCGAGTAGGTAGCAATTAACAAACACTAATTTCAATGATCTGATAATGGCAGATCAATAAAAAATGAACCCTTTTTTAACCTAGGAACATGCACGCGCAACAAAATATCTAGAAGATTATAGTTATCAAGAACTTCTAACAAATTTATCTTGTAGGTAAAGTCATTTAAAAGTACCCATTAATGTTTGTTTTTTTCTTATAGTTATCTAGAAAATAACTTTTTGAGCTAAATATCTAAAGGCGAAGAAAACGAGCATAAGTATTAATATAGATTCATTTCAGAGTGAACATGTAAATTCCATATTGGGCAAAGGAGGAAGGAATTGGTTTTCAGAAAATCATATGAGAGCAAATGTACTAGTTGCTATAACGACTTTAAGAAAAATATGTAATCATCCAGACTTGTACTTACTAGACGCTGATGAGGTATGATATTTTACATATGTAATGTCAATTTTATTAAGAATACGTTTAAAACAGAAACAACAATCGCAAGACAATGTACCCATTGAAGAAAGTTTTGGATACCATAAGCGTTCGGGTAAAATGATTGTCGTTTCTGCTTTATTGAAAATATGGAAGAAGCAAGAACATCGCGTTTTACTTTTTACACAAGGACGAGCTATGGTTGGCATATTAGAAAACTTTTTACAACAACAGAATTATAAATATTTAAAAATGGACGGTAGTACAAGTATAAAATCAAGACAAACCTTAATTGGCACCTTTAATCAAGTATGTACTGTAAAAATAACTAATGTTTATCGACGCGTTATTATAGTGTTCAATAATAATCAGAATGTAGAAACAAATCAAAACATATTGTTTCAATTCATAAATTACTTGAGGTATTAAGTTCAATGTATGGACCAATTGAATGGTCTTCCAATGTAGATTTGCTTTGAAACTACCCTACCATATTTGAAACAATTTAGCGTTCCGCATCAATATATTTATATATATTGTAAACACAATTAATGAACATATTTTGGAACAAAATGTTTAATATTTTGCATGCATTTGAATCTTCTGTATTAAATTGATAATTAGAGGTTCATTCGAGTAACATCCCACGGGCGCGCGTATATATATTTTGTCAGTCGCCACCGGACAACGTTGAGCACACTTCGCTCGTGGGATGTGATATTACTCTCTATTGATAATTCCATAACACATACAATATGGCTTAATCTGATCTTAAGTAAAGAACTCTTGATTTGCTATTTCGATGTGGACATATTCGAAAGTTACCAGCTGTTTATATATTTCGCTAGTCCAAGTGACAGGGAAAAGAATCCATTTTCAATGTATTTGAACAAATCAATGTAAACGTGTTTTGTTTTAACTCAAAAAATTTCAGCTTCTTTATTTCAGTTGATTTTTTTATTGCGCTTTTTGTTGGAATATATGAATAAGCTATCTAGATCATTTGTAGCCACAGTATGTGTCTAATTGTTGAACAATGTGTTTCAAAACGTTTCTTTTAATTGTTTACCATACTAAGAGCGCGAGGAAATGCAAATTTTCGTTAATTCTCTAAGTTAAATGGAGAACAGATTGATAGATTGCAAGAGGCAAGATTATCTTTTCGGGAAATTGACGCCAGGGGAAATAGGAGTCTGCAAATCGTACTATGTTGCTATCGGGCACGCCTTTGAGAAAGATGGACACAAAGCTTAAGAGGCACATGACATGACACACGATATCGATATCGGTAGTTCAAAGAACGGTTATAGTGGAACTAGAAATGGAACACAATAGTCTTACGGACTCATTCCGCTTTTGCCTAGAGAAACATGATAGTTAGAAGGGTGAGAAGGCAATGTGGTGAACAGTATGATTTAATATTTGCTATACAATGGAATGTCCATCGTGCAGTTTTTGGGTATGGTATGGATTTGCCTTTGTCTATGTCTAGGTCTATTTTAGTCTTCTTCAGAGGTAACATGACCGCCCAGCATTACACCGGGCTTTTGATATGTTCACAGAAATAATAAAGATCAAATTTACTATATCCCTCAGACTTAGGTGGCACTTTGTTATTAGGGACAGTCAGTCTGGGATGGGATACTCCAGGGGTATATTGACGACCTCATGAGAAACAGACTTTGACGCGCCAATGAGTATGTAGCATACCGCAGCGAACCAACAAATCATTAAATCAAAATCATATCTTATTAATATATAGGTTTGAAATTAAATTATCGAAAGAAAGTGCTAGGTGTTCCCGCTTTTCTAAATTTAAATTTTCTGTACAATTTTCGACAAACTCTAGACTTATGATGATCTTAAATTCTGGGATTAGAGTTATGAATATGTGTCTCTTTATTATCTGTTAATTAATTTAAATACGATCTATGATGTATTTGTTTTTTAACCAAATTAAGTTATTTTTAGTATATTCACGATTATAGAAGTTTGGTAATCAACTAATTCACAAAAAAAATTTCTTGGTATAATTTGCAGTGCTTGCACAGGATAGGTTCATAATTGTGTGTAGTTAGTAAAAATAAAAACTATAGTATGTTTAAAAACATTTCGCGTAGCCTTAGAAAGTAACTAATACACAGTATTAAACGAATGGACACATTTAATGCGTCGATAAACATTAATAACTGAAATACATAGATTGAAAAAAAACGAATATTGGAAAATATGAAGTAACTATACATACATCTGTGCGACAATATTTAAACAGTATATTTGATACCAGATTGACAACTGGTTGAAGCGCTAGAAGCTGGCCTGCTAGGTCATTTGATTTAGTCCCAAACGTTTCTTCTTGAGGTGTTATCTAAATTCGTCCATCTACTCTTTTTAGAACAACAGAGCCCGTACTACCGGTGATTTAACTGCGAACATTGTTCGTCGACAGGTTAGGGTATTGCGCTTTTCAGTTAGGTGATCGTTTTGAACATCTGTTCTAATCAAATTATTCGGAATTGTTATTGAGTTATTTTTCTTTAAGAGAATTTCTTTATTAATTCTTTATTTTAATTTTATGAAGTGATAATTAATATTACGTTATATGATTACAATGCGATAACGTGTGATATATCGGAGCACACCTGGAAACGCTGATTTCGTGTAATATCAGCTGACTATAGGACGCTCGCTTGAAAAGTTCATGTAGTTATCTTTGATATAGTCTGAACATATTGCTATGAACTGTGGTTTTGATAATTAATTTACCACCATTCACGACAAATCTATCCAGCTAGGATATTCAGTCGGTTTATTTCCAAAAAATGGGACTGCTTTCTCCTCAGGGTTCCAATCGGAAACGTGGAAAATAATTAAGTTAGTTTTTAGTTGGACGCCACTCAAAATTCGTTTGAGAAAAGTTATAATAATATCTTTAAGTTACTTATTAAAATGTGTAGAAAGGATTATTAAATTAAAAATCACGATATAAAATTTAAATGAAAATTTAATACAAAAATTAAAAAAAAAAATCTTTATAGAGTATAAAGATTGATATTACATCATTTAACAATATTATAAAGGTAAAAATAACGCATGGAAATGACAGCTCCATGCGTGCAAAAATCCTTTGTGAAAACCGAACAAATTTGATGATTTTTAATTTTTCCCCAGAGAAACAAAATAAACAAACTAACTTGACAGCACGAAAAGATCTCTAAGAAAACATGCGCACTAACATGTCAAAGAAAAAAAATGCCCTTGAAGTTCCCAACGTACAAAATTTTACATTTACAAGTTTTTTACTAGAAATGTTAAAAATCTTCTTAATCTCAATACAGCAAAATTAACACAATAGGAAAATACAATATTCAATTCATTCAATATAAAAAGAAATCTTTTTTAAAAAATATATTACTTACGTAAAAAAATATATATATTCGAGACACGTGGATAAGAAAGCTGTAAAATATCAAAAATTACGAGATTACATACTCGTAAAAAATATCGGTATTGAATTTAAAACAACACCAACCACTAATTCAATCAAAAATAACCCGAAGTTACTTTAAAAAGATAAAGATAAATCTTTTTATAAACACGTCTTTCTTATCTCACAGTTAACTTGTGTCTGTCTAAAGGTCAAATCAAGCACCTAGGCTTCGCATAAAAAAATTTCAGTTTTAAAATTGTCCACATCTAACAAATGGCATGCATCAAACGACGCAAGTCAAGAAATACACATACAAGTTCAAAATAAATGTACAAAGATAAATAATTAAATTTATAAAATATTTATGGGGAAAAAACCACAATATGTAAAATTTTGTACGTTGGGAACTTCAAGGGCATTTTTTTTTGACATGTTAGTGCGCATGTTTTCTTAGAGATCTTTTCGTGCTGTCAAGTTAGTTTATTTATTTTGTTTCTCTGGGGAGAAATTAAAAATCATCTTTGTGATTTCAATAAATTTTTTCGGTTTTCACAAAGGATTTTTGCACGCATGCAGCTGTCATTTCCATGCGTTATTTTTACCTTTATAATATTGTTAAATGATGCAATATTAATCTTTATACTCTATAAAGATTTTTTTTTTTAATTTAATTTTTAAAGTAACTTAAAGATATTATTATAACTATTCTCAAACGAATTTTGAGTGGCGTCCAACTAAAACTAACTTAATTACTTTCCACGTTTCCGATTGGAACCCTCAGGAGAAAGCTGTTCCATTTTTTGGAAATAAACCGACTGAATATCCTAGCCGGGTAGATTTGTCGTGAATGGTGGTAAATTAATTATCAAAACCACAGTTCATAGCAATATGTATTAAATTAAAATGAACTATAGCAAACGCCAATTAAGTTGGCGCGAGGAGGGGTAAGATCGCGCAGGATTAAAAGTAGTGGGGAGATTTGTATTTGGTTTTACATCAAATGTCAGATAATTCTAACTTCTGAGCGTGTATCACTTTATGATCCCCTAGCAAAGACATTATGTTCCGTCAAACGTCAATGACAAATGTATTCTGACAATTACTTGAGTAGTGGGGGTGGACGTTTTTAAAAACGGCTTCTGCGCACCCCCTCCTCGCGCCAACTTAATTGGCGCTTGCTATACTTAACTTTCAAAGTCATTGATGTTTTTGCTTTTTCATACATGCAATACAAATAACACATAATAGGGAACTTTTAATTGTTGAAAATATTGTCCTTCTTGGCTTGATGACATCCTGCAATATTTTATGTTATTCGTTTTCATGCATTTTGATTTAATTCTTTTGTTATATATAATTCATATTTAATACAGGCGTTCGAAATATACTGCTTTTAAATGTGTTTAAATAAGACCACAAGAGAAAATTACACAGTGCTTAATCACATCTAGGTTAAGGAATTGGAATCGCTCGCCAAAAAATGTTTTTGTTTTGACAAGTTGCCCTATTTTGTTGAATATTTACAGAGAATACCATCATTTTTGGTATAGAATAATTTTTTTATTTATGGTCAGATTTTCAATTAGATTATGGATTTGACATTAAGTGTAATTAGTTCTCATAAACAATTACACGGTTCGGCAGCGTGTTTCTAGTGTTACGTATTATTTGCGTCCAAAATCGCTTGCTGCGAGTCAACGTTCGTTCCGTCGTCAATTTAATCATCGTGATGCACCATCCCGCAATACTATTTTGGCATGGTGTCAAAAGTAGCTTAATTAAGGTGATATCGCGAACAAAAAACCGACTGGGAGACACGTAACTGCTATATCTGCTGAAAATATTGAGTGTGTAAGAGTTTCTTTTACGAGGAGTTCACAACACTCAGCTGCACAACATGCATGTGCCTTAAATTTAAAGAACACCAGCGTTCATAGAATACTTAGGCGTATTAAATTCCACCCATATAAATTTACATTTGTTCAAGAACTAAGCCCATTAGATAAACAAAATTGACTTGAGTTTTGCAGACAATTTTTAGATCTGTTTGCTGGTGAACTCAATATTGCACGTTGTCTTGTTTATGAGTGACGAGGCTCATTTTTATCTAAATGGCTTCCTTAATAAACAAAAAATTTTAGATATTGGGCAACAACAAACCCAACTTCGAACGACCACTTTACGCAACGAAAGTAACGGTTTGGTGTGCGCTATCAGCCACAGGAATTATTGGCCCATATTTTTTTGAAGAGAACAGACATAACTAACAGTAACATCAGGAAGATATTGTCGCACGATTGATACATTTTTCCGGCCAAGGTATGAATAACTTGATGGTAATTACTAGTTTCAGAAGGATGGGGCAACGAGCCACACGGCGAGAATCAGTATTATTAATCAGGTCAGCCCAGTCGCCTGACTTAACAGCGCCAGACTTTTTCTGTGGGGAGATCATGTGAATAATAATTAGGGACTGAACACGACAGGTCCATGACTCATCGCCCACGGGCGTACTATTGAAGATTTGTATTTTTAAAAAGTAATTTTATTTATATAATTGGAAAACAAACGGGTGGTTATCTACTATGTGTCTGTAAATGTTTGTACACAAATTAAGTTGATAGTATAGATATTTTTTTACAGTTGCTGAAATCCAGTGGCGCGGTATAGAACCACGGCATGACCATATTATGAATAATTACAAGCAATAAAAGCACAATGTTGTTATATTGTACAGACTTGTTAATGACATATTAAAAACGCCATTATTAAATGAAAATAACACTGATAAGTAGAAAATAACTTTATAAAAATTGTTGAAAATGTTCTCCATTTGCTTGTAAACATAACATTATTTGTCATTTCATGTTTTCAAATACATGGCAAAGCTGTTCTTGTGTTATGTTTTGAATTTCATGCCCAATCGCTTGTTGAAGTTCGTCCAAATTGCGCAAACGGTTTTTATACACATTATTCTTCACCTGTCCAAAAAGAAAATAACCCGGTGGTGTTAAATCTGGACTCCCCTCGGTGGCCACAGGCCTTGGCTTATAATACGATTTCCATAAAATTTTTGCAAATAATCTATGGTGGTCCGTGCAGTATGAGCAGTTACTCCGTCTTGGAATTGTCTTGTAATTTCATCATCATGCAGCTGATTAATAAATTCTGTCAAAATGACAGTTTGATATCTTTCTGCATTAATTGTCTCGTTAAAGAATGTTGGCCCTATTAATCTCCGTCTTGAAATTGCAAGCCAAATGCCAACTTTTAATAGATGCAAATCTTTCTCAACGAAATTGTGAGGGTTCTCCGTAGCCCACGTTCGATAATTCTGGCTATTTACACAACCAGATAAATAGAACCATGCTTCGTCAGTGAAGAAGGTTAGGTCCACTAAATCATTATTATTAAGCTGCTTGTTAAACCATTGACAGTACAGTATACGCTGTTGATAATCAGGAGGGTACAATTCCTGTACAACCGAAACTCGATAGGAATGCATATGTAAATTTGTATGTAGAGCTTTTGCACAATTAGCTCTACTAATACCTGAAAAGAACACATAATTAAGGACTTGCGCTTATTTAAATACGTTAACTCGCATTCCTGACTGTGCTGATAGCCTTCGTCATGATTTCTTGGGGCTTTGATTGATTCGTTCTTCAAGATCCTTAACAACAGCTTCAGTTAATATTGTAGGTCTTCCGGTTGATTTATCCTTACAAATACATTTTTTTCTCTCAAAACGCTTTACAATCTCACGCTTGTGATGCTGAAAACCTCATGGTTCACATTTTCATTAGGAAACGCTTCTACAAACTGATCGAAGCAAGACTGCAAACTGTACGACCAAGTTCCGTCCTAATTGCGAGTTGCACTTCGAAAGTGGGCCATAAGAATGTGTGCGTCTTGTTCAGGCGTAAACATTTTTGGCTTTCCAGTTAATACTGAAAAAAAGTTAAAATAGTGATTGTTGAAACGACAAGTTCCATTTCATATTAAATTATTACTTACCTACGACTTACAAACGATAATTATTGAGCACCCAAAAGAACTGTTCGAAATTAAAGGTATAAATATGAAGAATTCAGAGCATATAATTTTTACAAGACCGACGATGACAACTGACAATACAATTAATGACAAATTTTTATCTACGTCTATGTATCCAGCTCAAGCGGCAGTGTTACCACTAAAACTTGATATAATTGCAGGCACACCAAATAAATTGGAGTACAAACATTCACAAACACAATGTATAAAATACGAAATACATTTTTATTTGTTCATTTTGTTGTTCAAGTTGAGTAATGGAGTATTAATATTTACTAGCAATACTTTCTCAAGGCTCTATTCTGTAAAATTTGTTCTCTTTGAATGAAATACATCCTTGTAAATAGAAAACGTCCTTTCTACATCGCAACTGGTTATAGGTGTATACTGGAAATATTCTTTTATTTCCGCGTATTTTGCAGTTCGATGTGGCATTGTCCCCATACACAATTGCCGCAATGTTATTAAATCTGGATTTCTATTAAACACTGCGTCTAACTTTTGCCGAAGGCAACATCCGAAGTCACTTGGAATACTTTTCAAATTATTAATAGCCACATCTAATGTCATTAAACCATCATTTAAATTGAGATTTCGATTTTCAAAATAAGTGATTAGTTTTGGCAAATTTCCAAAGTGTTCCTGAAGAAAGTACAACTGATTTTTTAAATGTGGAATTTGTGTTGGTTCCTTGCACTCAGAAATACTCGAAAAGTAGTATCTAGGTATTACTGAAGAGGGAGGCAGTGACAAAGATGGAAGTTTTTCTTTGTAGAGAGCTACTCTCAATGATGCTTTACTGAAAACTTTTTTAAAACCGTATACAAGTCTATCAACTTCCGGAAAGGTGTCTCTGATATATTCACAGATTCTGCGGAGAGCATATGCTACACATGTAATATGCAGCATATTAGGATGTTTCCTTTGATAGTCCGCCTGCTTGTAACACATGCAGCACTGCCAAGGATAAATAAAAGTATTCTTTCTTCCAAATAAAAAAAAATTGGGTGCATATTCTCGTAAATGGTTTTAGCTACTATTTCCGCAACGACTGTATTTATAAGTTTTATAACTTTTGTTGCTATTACATATGCGTTATATGGAATAGTTGGATGTAGTACACCAACTACAACATTTACCACACAGCGTTCTAATATATCGACGGTTTCGTCGGCACGTATCCATAGGTACTGATTTGAAAGATGGCTTCTAATGCGTTCTACTGCTTTCGTGTAGCACTTAGGAACATAATATTTGCGTAAGGTTGATTCATCAGGAACATTTCGACTAGTACATTTTTGAAAAAATGTTTTGAAGGTGGCATTGTTAAGTTTATTTAATGGAATATTTGCCGCCATTAAGGTTTCACAAAGTTCTTTGTTAAAATTGTCAGATTCCAACGGGTCTAATTTCTGTGTATGTGTTTGCGATGCTACGTGACGTTTTAAGGGCGATTTCTTGAAATTTTTTAACGATATTTTAGAGACTTTGCAGTAAATTTCGGAATCACTGGCAATGGGCATACAATCAGTATGACCATTAATTCAACTCGCCATTGTTTCACGATGCTATTCTCGACGTTGTTCTATATCATATCTGAAAAAGTAACGTAAACAATATTCTAGATCTAAATAAATGAAAATTAAAAATGTATGCGTAAGTTATTGAAACTATGTAATTAACAGTTAAAACAATGAAAAAAAGAAACTCAGTCACCGTACTTTATTTATCTTACGAAATATAAACTAATAAATAACATTTTAATTAAATTTAAATTATAAAGATTCGTCACGCTTCTATCTACGCCCATGAAGAAAGAAATTTAACAATAATATTGAAGTAATTGCGTCACAATTCGACGATAAAAAAACAGATATGCGGTTAACCGAATGAATAGTGCTATTCAATAACTTGGCGTTGTTAGAGACTATATTGTTCATCGTAATTTCGGCCCGATGCCTCCGATCTCTAATAATAATAGACCCCGTAATTTTGAAGATCTTAAACAAAATATTATAAACGAAATTGAAGCGATTCCACTGGAGATGCTAGACAGAGTGATGGATGATTTCGTGCTACGGCTCGAAGAATGTGTAGGCCACCTACGCCATTCAATTTTTAAATAAAAAAAGTCCCAGAGTTATATATTAAGATGTTGTTTAATTAAAAATTTATTCCATATTAAAAGCCATCAATGCATTTTGGAATTTTTGTACATTTTTATTTTCATCATTTTTAAGCAGTTAATGTTTCTTGAAAAAATATTGGTCTAATTATTCATCTTTGGCTTAATGCTGCTAAACGCCATTTTTTTTTATATCAGTTTCAGTTCTTTAGTATTTGGATTCAGTATTTCGAATTCCAATATCCCAATATATAAAGCCATGTCATCAGTAAAAATCACTCTTTGGGAAAGTTATCTGTTCATGTTTATCAACCAATTACAAAATTGCAGTTAATTTGATTGCAGAAAGGTTAATTTGTTAATTTAATTGTCTAAGAGGTTGTTATCTGCAAACATTTCTAAAGATAGGTTTAGTAAATATTTTTATTTCTTTAGAGGATTAGCTTAGATTACTTGAGGTGGCCGTAAAGCGATCTTTCTAGATTTATTGTGGTCCTTATGCTTCGTTCAGTTCATCACATTTTATCAGGGATTTTTAACACTTTCGCGGCCAGAGCGGTCATTAATGACCGATGGGTAATGTTCCCATTAGGCCAGGGCGGTCACCTGGGATCGCTTCGTATCTCTCAATATATACGGTTTTTCTGGCACTTGTGACCGAGAGTACATTGATTCTGTAGTATGCACATGACCGCTGTGGCCTTCCTGGACACTACAGTTACTCGAGTTTTTAAATTTTGCGCTACAGTTTTGGACAAATAGGTATAGGGTGGAAACATATTTTTTGCGAAGTATGTGAGACATATGAGACACATATCTATCTAAATAACACTTTATTTCTTATTATATCTCGTATTACAAAGGAAAATATTAAAAATAAAATAAAATATTTTCTGTTTAGTTATAAATGTTATTTGTAATTTACTTATGTTTTGCTGTGAAGCAGTCTAAACAATAGTGAGGTTGATCGTCGCACTGCACGCAGTAAGTCGTAACCTTTTTCACCTTACTTTTATCCAAATTTAGTAATCTTTTTCTGTCATAACAGCCTCTACAGTATTTCCTAGATTTAGCTGCTGGTCCATCTCTTTTTGCAAAAGTGTGTGTGTTCATTTTCATATATCTTTTTCTTGATGTTGTAGGCGTATTCATTTCTTCTTCCTCTTCAATATTATCGGTAGTTTCCAACAAACCCATTATAATTTTTGTTCTGAACTCGGATATTGTACTATTTTGATTATTGATTTTCTTGTTCAAAATATATGCGTTTACTACTGCGGTACCCAGTACGACTTCGAGGGCTATTTTTCGATACCATTTGATTGATTTACGAAGTGCAGTATTATAACTAGCCATCTGATCTGAAACATCTATTGAAGATTTTCCAGAATTATATTCTAAAATAGCCTGCGGTTTTTGAACAGTTCCTCCAGATCATTGTCTAACTTTTACCATTTCACTACCATGTAGGGTCGAGAGAGAATTCACGTCACGCTTATCACGCCATTTTCCTACACAAATACCTCTACTATTTTCTTTCACGATGATTTCTCCTACTTTTAATTTTTTATTAACTACTTCTTTTGGATTACCTCTGCGATTGGCCCTAAGAGTTCCTAACAGATGTGTATTTTTGTCCAACAACTGATTTGCTAGTTCAATACTTGTATAGTAGTTGTCAGTAATTATAGTCCTTCCAGTATTTAGTAAATTCTTAGCTAGAAAGAGAACAGTTTTTGTGGGAACAGATACGGATGGGTCTTTCTCTTTCCCTGAATATAACTTCATATTCCATGTGAAACCATTATCACTGCAAAGTTTGAACATCTTTAGCCCATACTTATGGGTTTTATTAGGTATATACTGTTTGATCAGCAAACGACCACGAAATGGTATAAATGATTCATCGATACAAACTACTTTTCCCGGTACGTAAACATCCTGACATTTTGTCAAAAACAAGTTGATAAGTGGTTCAATTTTATAAACTCTGTCTCCTACTGGACAATCATCATTATTACTAAAATGCCACACTTTTAACAAAAGCTCGAACCTATTTCTACGCATTATTTTGGATATAAGGGCATTCTTGAAAAGTGGATGTTTGCTCCAATAATGTCGCATAGTTGGCATTTTAACCAGGCCCATATAACCTAGTAGTCCCAAAAAAATTTTCATTTCGATTTGACAGGTTGGAGACCAATCTCGAAGTCGGGAATTTGGTGCTACGTCTTCGGAAGCGAGAAGTAATTGACTGGCATACAAATTAGTTTGTGTTACCATGGTCTCCAATATCTCTTCATCTATAAATAATAAATAGACAGCTAGTGGATCAGCATCTACCAGTGCTGCCGCATATTCGGGCTTGATCCCGGATTCTTGTTCATAAGGAAAATCCATATGATTTCCTCTAGGTTCACTCCACTCAACATTCTCTAGAGAATAATCTTTTGATTCAGTGCTTTGACCTTCAACCAAATTTGCACCCTCTATATCTGTTTGATTCAAAAGGTTTGGATTATTTTCGGAATTATTCATTTCATCTTCATTATTTTCTAAATTTGTGTAATTGTTTCCTGAATGTGAAGGACCACACTGTGTTTTAATCGATGGAGAAGGCTCAGATAATTCTGAGTCACTTTCTGGAATATATGTAGGATCTTCATCGTCTGAGCCTGAATTTAGAAAGGGTTCTATCGCTAGAATCTGCAAAATTTGGTTTCAAAGAAACAAAAATATTTTTAAAGAAACCGACCTACCGTCACTTGCTTTAAAATTTTTCCTTGCTAACTCTAAAATACGTCTAGTACGGTTATTCATATTGAGAATCACAGATTTTTCATAAATCTATTGCAGTTTCATTCACGGGTAAGCACACACTCTAACAGACAACAAACTACTGAACACTAATAATGGCAACTAGCAATATTTATAGGTGCCGATACAAGTCTCAACACGAAAGTATGACCGCTGTACTTCCCGCTGCTTATGGACGGGAATATGTTTCCTGCAAAATCGCAGCGGTCATTAGTGACCGCTGCGATTTTCCTCTTTATAAAAGACATATAAAACAAAAATAGGTGCATATGTCAATGTATGTGAACTAATTTATTATAAATACAATTTAAAAAAAAAATTATAACGAACTTTTTTCGAAATTACCTCGGCCGCGAAAGTGTTAATAATTGTTTTTGCAGTGTATTTTGTTTTTGCAAATGTAAAGACTGTAGACGAGACCTATCGAGCCAATTCGTCCTTATCATTAATCAATACAAGTTTGGATTTAACTTGTACTGAATTCAGTGCTCTTAATATTGCTTTAGTGTCGAAAAAGGTGATTTGTTCCACCTTATCTGTTAATTTCCCCAACGTATTGATGCAATGCGAACACTTCCGCTTGAAATACCGTAGTATCTCTACTTAGTCTAACTTGTCCTTTCGTTGAGACAATATATTTCGCCTCCAACACCTTTTTATGTTTTAGAACCATCAGGTACCAGATAAATTCTGTCTGGACTCCACTCCTCCCTCTCTGGAATTACTTATATATTTCTTATCAAAGTTGAATTTTTGAGTCATTGAATCACTCGGTTTCCCTATAATACGATCTGCCGCGGACTTGGCTTGTAGATGTTTGGTCTTGCACTAGTCTGTCGGCACCATGCGACCGCTCCATAGCTTATCATGGGCCTAATTACCCTTGTGTACAGCCATACAATTATTTATGGACCCCTTCTTTAGAGGATAGGAAAATGTTTGCTTCTTAGATTGCTTGAGTATGACAATCGAAGTGAAAATACGTGTATGTTAATTGCAGAGTTTGATTTTGCAATTTTCGTAAAATACAATGACTTTTTCTTAAAGAACTAATTTTAGGATACAGCTTACGATGTATTTCTATTAACAACGAGGGTTGGAGGACTTGGCGTAAATTTAACAGGAGCTGATCGTGTAATTATATATGATCCAGACTGGAACCCCGCAACCGATACTCAAGCCCGAGAACGCGCATGGAGAATAGGACAAGAGAGACAAGTTACTATTTATAGATTGATATCTGCAGGCACCATTGAAGAAAAGGTATGTAAATGTTATAATGAAATGAAAATTATTTGGTAACTTTCCGAATAGATATTATTAAATATATTTTTTGTAGATGTATCAACGACAAGTTTGGAAGCAATTACTTAGCAATAAAGTTTTATTAGATCCAAAAACTCAAAAGTTTTTTAAAACGTCGGATTTACATGATCTATTTTCAATACAAGACAGACATTCTTCAAATTCTGAAACAGCTAATATTTTTAAAAGTTCGCGGGTATAAATTTATAGGTTGCAAAAAATATTCTGTTTCATTATATTTTTTTGTAGATATCTATTGAAGAACGTTTGAAGGAAAAGAAATCTCAGAAGAAAAAGAAATATTTAAAGCCAAAAGAACCAATTAATTTTTCCAATGATAAAATTGAACAAATGAAAAAATTAGCACAAGAAATAGCCAAAAGTATAGGAAAAGATAAAGATGATTGTTCAAAAGATGTTAAAAAATCAGCCTTTGAAATAGAATTAGAACAAGATAAAGAATTAAAGGTGAAGGAAAGGCAGTATATGAAAACATTAACACCACAAGAGTTGATGGAGTACAATAAAAAAAAGAAATTGACCGTCGATGATACAACAATAAATAAACTTGATGACTTTGAAACTGTAGCTGGTTTCTCTAAAGCACTTGAAGTTTCCGAAAGAACATCAAGTATTTATCATAAAATGAAAAAAGAGAAATTAGATGTTGATAATGCTCAGAAAAAGTATGATTCCTTGACCGGTGCTATAAAGAAAAAGAATAATTTAACATTAATAAAATCAAGTAGGGATAAATGTAGAAAAACGAAAACCATTGATCTCTCAGGAAAAATAGATGGTGAAACAGTTGAGTTTTTAGTTAGAAAGGTGATTAACAACTCAGTAAAAGTAGCGAGAGCCTCTAACGAAACTCAAGATCAATATGTGCTTGAGAAATTGTTTTCTAAAAAAGGTAAACTTATAGTCACATTTTCAATAGTCTAAAATAAAGTTGCGTTCTAAATATGAATACTGGTCAAATTTTCTCAAATCGCCCTATATATATGAATTCCGATTAAATTTAACATGTAATGGCATAATGTTGTTTAAAAGTGGTTTACAGAAAACATTTCAGCAGGTTATTGGAAATTAAGAGCAATTATCTTTTAGGTGTTCATACAGCTTTACAACATGATGTAATTGTTGATTCTAAAACTCAAGAAAAGCCAAATAGATTCAGAATGCATACAGAAGCCCAAACCAGAACTGATTTAGCCCTGCAAGCATTACGAAAATCTCGACTGAACACGTGGAGGTGGTAATATTTGTTTGTTTTATAAAGTATTATAAAACTCATTCGTTCCTTTATATAACTTTATTATAGGTTATATAATCAAAATTTTCTGTATATTTTTGTATGTACGTAAATGAGCAGATTTTTAATAAAATTCCCTACTTTCAATTAATATTTACTTGTTCATGTACTAAGCCTTTATAAAATGTAGTCAGTGGTGTGCTGTAAGTTATTATTTGGGATGGATTTCTAGAACTTCTAGTTTACGAAAGTGACGGCTTTTGATATACACATACTTCGACGGTCTATCTACCTAGTTAGATTTGCTTACAGTATAATGTTACGATTATTTTATCAACTACCCTCGTATACATTGCAGTGCTTTACATTAAGGTTGCATTCGACCAATGGGAGAGGTGGAATACGCTTAGCTATTGCGTGTTAGGATTTTAGTGGCGTAGGAACATTGAGATAGCGCCTTTTTGGCGACACTTCCGCTTGAGATATCGAAAAGGCTGTGCGTGCTGATTCAAGGCCACTTCTATTTTTGAAGTATTGATAAATATCGTACAAGTGACGAATAACACCTTTTGGGGTGGATATCTGGCATTAAATCTGCCGTTGAGTTCTTTTGACGACAACTTTCGGTCGGTTCACACACGCAGTCATTGATATAGGCCCGTATACATTAAAAAAAAACGGTAAGAGATATAATTTTCTTGATTCGCCGTTCATAGTCAATCTCCCTTGTCACACGTGTTATATTGTAATTTAGGGCACTAAGAATTCCTTCAAGCTGGGTCCACTTAGGAGTTAGGGTAAATCTGGAGCTGGTTTGATTTCTGGTGAGTCCAGGTTCGACCGAAAATTACGAAGCGGGTGAACGCCCATGTGGTCACATCCTCACCGGGAATTTAGTCGGGCGACATAATTAAGAATCCTGCCTACACCTTTGCAAGATAAGTGGATAAATGTTATACAGTATTATTTTCATAGGTTACAATTAATAATACAAGTAATTAATATTCTAAGTCACTAATGCCCACATAACCTGGGTTTCCAATTTATATTTCAAATTTGCAAAATGTAGGTAACTCTTAGTTTTTTCTTGTCTTTATAGTCAAATTGCACCGTTAAATTATATAACGTAATATTTGCCTTTAATATTTTATTTAGCAGTTTTTTTGCCGATTTAAATAACTTATGACTTGCGTTTATTGTCGTATATTTTTCTTCGTATGTACGAAATAGCGTATTTTTCGCATTTAGTTTTGTATATATTTTTTCGTAACGATAGTGGAGATCTCCGACCGTCTTTATCCGCCCGTCAAGCTACGGTTTCCTAAAATAGCGGTGCCGCAATATAACGGCTGCTTAACAGCAATGGAAGAAAATTACTGCTGTCGGTGCAGTGAACACATATGTAAAGTTAGAGCAGAGGTGTGACGGTCAATGCTTTAACTTTTTACACAAAAATTGAGTGAAGAAATTTACTTTATCAAAATGGATGATCTCGATTTAGTTAATAGTTTTGAAAAATGAAGAATCGACAGAAGAAGCAGGTAGTTTGGAAGAATCTAAACTATATAAGAGACGTACAACAGAGGGATCATATGAAATTTTAGTTTATCGTCGCTTACTGAGTAATGAAACTAAATTCATGGAATATTTTCGATTAACTTCAATATCTACTCAGCTATTATAAAAACCGATATTATTTCCAAAGCGTATAATGGACATAAGTAACCTATATCGGCCGAGTAGAAACTATGTTTATTTTTAAAGTAGGTATGTAGGTGCTCTAGATGGAAAACGTTCTACGAATATGGGCGCCCAACAATAGTGGGCAACAGTTTTTAATTACAAAGAATATTATTCAATGGTTATGTTAGCAATTGTGAATGCTGAGTACAAATTCCTAGCTGTGGGCATTGGTTCATATGGCAGAGAAGGAGATGCTGGAATCTACGCAAAAAGTAAATTTGGACAAAGCATTCGGGAACACCCATTTAATATTCCTTCACCACAATGATTACCAGGCACTGTCACTATAGCTCCTCTTGTTCTTGTTGGAGATGAGGCTTTTGCTCTCCATGAAAATTAAATGAAACCGCATCCAAAAAGGCAACACTCGGATATAACAAAAGCTGTGTACAAGTATCGACTATCAAAAGCAAGAAAAACAACAGAATGCGTTTGGAATACTATGTGCCTATTTTGGAATCTTTTTCCGGTCGATTGCTGTAGCTCCAGAAACTACTGACAAACTAATTACACGTGCTTGCATTTTATACAATGTATTGCGAAAAGCTAGAATATTTTCTCCATCTCGAGATAATTTTGATGGCGCTAGTAATATTTGCATTTGACTGCTGTCAAAGTTTCAACTAAATCCATCGCGTGGGTTAATTTGTATACTCGATTAAAGCAACAAACTTTGGTTCATTTAGAAAAATGGAAAAACACGAGTTTCGTGCGGTGGTTAAACACTTTTATTTAAAAGGTTTAACACCGAAAGAGATCAAAGCCGAGTTGGATGAAGTTTATAGCACATCTGCTCCTGTGTTTGGGACTGTTTACAATTGGGCAAATGATCGTTCGTGACGTCCACTGGAAATTACTTCCACCGAAATGATTGACAAAATCCACAATATGACTTTGAATGACCTTCCGAAATCGGTGTATAAACACAAAAGTATACATAGTTTGTTTGGAAATTCTATTTTTTATTTTACAAAAGAAAAACGAGTAGAGATTTACAATTTATTTAATCATAATATTGACTAGGTATATAAAATATTATATTTATATATATATATATATATATATATATATATATATATATATAAATATAATATTTTGGTGACCTTGGTATGATAAGGTAAACTCAATAAGTCGGCGATTAAAGGTCTGGTTCATTACTTCAAAGTATATATATTTAAAACAACCCTACATGTTTCGGCAATGATGCCTTTGTCAAGGGAATAAAAAATATAAATCATATATCAGTTATATATATATATATATATACATATATATATATATATATATATATATATATATATATATATATATATATACCGATAGGTCCAGCCCGCTACGGGCCATAGGCAACAATATACGTATGGAACGTAATGCGATGTGGCAACGTGTGTACGAAGCCACTCCGCGCGCGCAACATAAGTCCGATGGTCGAATGCATATAAAAATGTATGTTCAATTAAATACATTTGAATGTGTTTTCATCTTTTTGTAGCAAGTTTTTGCGAGATACATTCGACTGCCTTATTTGTTTTGGTTCTAATCTTCTGTTAACTTTAAATTTTTAATATACACAACAAATTCATATAATTTGGTGAAGACAATAAATAAAATAACGATTGTTTGTATATATTATGTTTCTTATAATAAATCTATAACTTAGTGCAAGTACAATACTTTGTTTGCTCTAATTTAATTTTTGAAAGTTCAATTGCTAAACTATATTTTTCTTGCTCCATGTCATGTTCCTTTTTCAAAATTTCTCTCTGTAATCGTACAAGTTCTAATTTACTAGCAGTCAACAAATAATTTCGAACCAAAAAAGACATTTCACAACAAATAAGTTTGTATTATGTTGTACTGCGATTTCAAATATTTATACCAACCTTTGTGCAAAACTCAACTTATCTATTATGGCAGTGTTAAGTTATACTGCAATATATTCCAAATTTTATTTAAAATTAAGCACTGTAGAAGTTTTAACTAGAGATTAACTAAACTTTATCCTTATTCGGGGTATTCGACGATATAATTGATGGGTTAAAGTGTATTGTAGAACTGTCCCTTAAAAGTTTAAAATTGTCTGGAAATGTATTTGATGTAAATAAATTGTTTATTTTTTTAAAGCAAATATACATTTTTTATACGATGTTTATAAAACTGTCATAACAGTGAATATGTAATTACAGTTATACAAAGTAGATACTCTGGTCTATTGTATGGTTTCAATTTCCACTAATAATGCTTTTTATCTTTTAGAAAACGTTATTGTTTTTTTATTACTTAAAATTACTTTTCCATAGCAGCTAAGAATACAATAATAATAATAAACTGGACCTTATTATGTCTGAAACAAATGGGCAAATTACGTATACAGAACGAATATGCAAACGACTATATCCTTGCGCGGTTTAAGTCTTACTAAATTCTTAACTGCAATTGAAGCTGCGGCGCGTAGAGGGGATACGCTGTTGCCACTCATTGTTGACTATGGCCCGTTCCGAGCTGGTCCTATCGGTATATAACTATACTATTATGAAGAAAACAACTGTATGTATAATTATGCTATTATCTTCTGGAGTGAGATTCAAATTCTTAAAACCTTTTTTGCCATTGTGTTGGAATATTTGTACTAGCGTTGTTTGAATATACTAGTTAGTCAACGTAATGGAAATAAAATTTGACTGATTTTCGCCCCATAATGTGCTGATTTCTCGTGATAAATGGATTATTTACAATATAAAAGAAGCTGAGAGCTTGCAGAAATCTATCAAATTAGTTAAAATTATTATTAAAATTAAATTTATCCTTATATAAAATTTATATTAATGTTTAGGTAGTTTCAAATGACTTTTTCTAATTTAATTATCTTATTAAATATTTTTTAATTTTAGACTAGAAATACATTGACGCCAAATTTCAATTGTCGTAAAATATAATGGACAAGCGTCTCACATTCATACTTAGTACTTACCACTATTTATATATAGGACAGTCGTCCCTTCATAGGGAAAGCAAATATGTAAATTATAGGTATATATATGTATCTGCTGACTGAACAATATTTGGAAATTCTTGTCAGGTTAAATAAAATGCACATTTTTAAATAATTATATTCTAAAGGTAGATGTTATTCATATTTATAAAAATATGTTTTTTAAATATAGCTGTTATACATATATGAATGCAAAACTATTTTGTTAGTTATTAAAGTTATTAAGACTATTAAAGACTAAAATATCGATGCCGGAAAAAAGAGTAAGTATAAGAATATTGTAATAGCTGTTTTGTCGAGATATCCGAAAATTGTATATGATTATAAATTATAATAGTGATACACTTTTATCTGATTTTGTTTGAGCTTTCTATAAATTGTTTTATTTAATCGGAATTCTTAAACATGTCTTCACATGTATTGTTCATATTAAACCAATCAGGTGTTTGCATTAAGTTTTTTTAATATAATTTTGCTTTCAAAATATTTTATACTATAGCGTGAAAAATATTTTAACAATAATTTTGTGAATATCCAAAGTCCACAATTAAAATATGAGCACTTGTGTCCAGACATATTTAACAAAAATGTCTCAATTTTATCACTAAATTACAAACACTTAATTTAATTAGTAACATTCATATCTGTACTTAATACAAACGCAAAATATCCACTTAATATTTATATTCAAGAACACAGTCCTATCGTTTATTTCACAAGCACAATTATTATAAAGAAAAATAAAATAATGCAAGATATACAAAATTGAAAATAGAATGTTATACAAGTCTGTATTTTCTTCAAAAATCAATTCATCAATTTCTATGTAATTTTGAACCTTAGAGGTGCTTATGTATGTACTACAGAACTTTCTAACATTTATACACGTCATATAAATATTCTTTAGTAGAATGATATTTGTTTCATAAGGCATTTGGTGTAAATATTTATATACATTATATATACATTCCTATCAGTGTTTATATAAATACGGCATACATGTTTTTAAAATATTTAATACAAAAGATTCCAGGGATGCCCACGCTATTGCGTTAGAGTTTCTTTTCATTACTACATAGTAAGGTATTAAAATATAATTTAATTTAGACGGTATATATTTTTCTGACTAACTTGTATATTCAAACAACGGTACTAGCGTTGTTTGAATATACAAGTTAGTCAATCTTATGGGGAAAATAGTTACCGAAAATTGGGCTAGACCGCTGGATGTGTCTCTCTCATGAGGCCCATTTCAAATAAATTTTAAAAAACAATAGTTTATCTATTACACTCTAGATGGATGTTGTAAGATTTGAATAAATAGGTATGACTGGTAATTCCAACATTGCCCGATTTAAACTATTATATATATATATATATATATATATATTCGTGACCTTGGTATGATAAGGTAAACTTAATAAGTCGGCGATTAAAGGTCTGGTTCATTACTTCAAAGTATATATATTTAAAACAACCCTACATGTTTCAGCACTGATGCCTTTGTCAAGGGAATACAAAATATAAATGACAGAATATAAATGTCAAAAAAAATTTTTTGACATTTTGACCGGACGCTCCGTGTAATTGAAATTTTACATAGGAAGACGCTCAGTTGTACCATGTACCATTTCCTATGTAAAATTTCAATTACACGGAGCGTCCGGTGTCACCGAGCGTCCGATAGACGGTCGCTCGGTGGCAAGCCTCTATAAATTTGCCCCTGCAATCCTAGATGTCCATACCAGCTTTTGGCATTCAGCGTTCAGATGCACATTTTTGTGATGTTTCTGTTATTAGCCATGACCTATACAAGTTTCTAACAATGCGGTATTCTGTTACGCGTAAAAGGGAATTCCCTACTTGGTGCATTTCTTTTCATTGGAGCACAGTTTCTGTGTTGAACACCGAGCGTCCAGTACGAAACTAATTGTAAGATAAGAAATATGAACCAGTGTAGTCAACGTACTCGTGCTATCGTCCTAGCACCAAAAAAGATAAATCTAATAGGTAAGTAAATTTTAGTCTCTAATTCCTAAAAAAGGAAAGTACTCTTTACCTATATAATACTTTAGATACACAACCTGAAACTACTTACGCGGAAGAGGAGTACCTGTATTATTTGATAATTCAACACAAGAAGGTATCGAAACCGCTACAAAACATCGAAAAAACTTTTTTAAAAATATTAATAATATTTATTTATTTGGACTTTCTAACACAGAAAACCCTATTAGTGGCTACCAGGTATTTAGAAAACATGTTATAAAAGCATTGGGATATCCACAAAAAACTATAGCTCTTCGACGAAATTGCGAAAGCATCTCGCTACGATTTCTCAAATTTTAAATATGAAGAATGGTGATTTGGAACAGCTGGCGTCATTTATAGGCCATACTATGAAAACCCATAGTGAATGGTATCGGCTTCCATCAGACAGCAAAAGTTTCAAAACTTTTGCTTATCTCCCAAGAAAATGAGTTTGATAAATATAAAGGTAAAAATTTAGATCAAATTGAGGTTGATAATGAAGTGGAGGAAGGTGGGGTAGAGAGTGGAACTGACAATGATGATGTTAATGTTGAGCATCATGAACATCAAACAAATACAAAAAATGAAATTGGAACCTCCCAGTCTACAAGGAAGCAGAAAATTGTGAGAAAGGGGTGGAGTGAAGAAGAGACACAAGTAACAGAAAAGCATTTTATGAAAAATATTCGAAATAAAATTGCGCCGAAGAAAGAAGAGGTCATAAAGTTGATGGAAAGGTATCCGAAACTTTTTAAGGGCAGAACATGGACTACGGCTAAAGCATACGTTTATAATAAGTATTCTAAAAATTAATATTATAACTATTAAACTGTCTACTTTTATATTAAAATTATTAAAATAAAAATAGTTATAGCATTTGTGTTTTTATTCCAGAACTTTATTTTCTATTTCTTTTTTGCATCATTCTGTTCAAGAATAATGCAGAACATAATAGAAAAATTGCACAAAGTCACAATATAATTGTGAGCGTATTGGGCTGTAATGAGTACAATTTTTATATATTAAATAATTACAAAGTTAAGTTTCAAATAATTTTTATTGTAAACCACAACCATTTTTTCGCCATACAATGGCGAAAAAATGATGAAGCCATTGTACGGTGAAACAATTGTGGTTTACAATAAAAATTATTTGAAACGTAACTTTGTAATTATTTATTACATATAAGAAAATTAAGTTTCAAGTACCTCCGCTGCAATGGTTTAGCACAATTTATGTAATTGCATATATTAAAAATATAAATACGATCGGATGCAAAAAAACAGACTCAGGGTTTTCACTTGTTTAAAATACGAGTAATTTAATTTACATTGCTCCCTATTATCTGCAGTTTTGAGTTTAAACAGTACTTTAATAAATTAATATAAATTTCTGGACCTGTTACATTATCTACATAAACGAAAATCATAGGAATAGAAAAATTATGTTCACCTAAATTTCTAAAGCTAAATAATAAACAAAGCAGCAAAAAAATTCAAAGAAACGATTGTGATCGACTTGATATCAACTACGATAAACCTGAGTAAGCAGTCTAAATATAACGGTCAATTGTTGAGGACGCTCCCTCTGCCGCTACATGGGTCTGGGTGTTCGGTTGTCCATTAAAACAGTTTTTCGATATACAGCCTCTATATACGGCGGCGCTCAGTGGGAATGTTTTTGTATAGACGCTCTATAGTACGGTAGATATATATATGTATGTACAAAGAATTCAAATAAATTTTACCTCAAAGTAGCCCTTGGAAATTATGATTATGTCTTAGCTTGTTACTAATTTTAATAGGAATTTTGTTGGTTATGAGATGAGATATTTGATTGAAGAGAATACTGCCATTGTCGGTCAATCTTACGTCCGTTTCGAAAATAAGATTCTAGCATGAATGATTTGTGTTGTCTAGTAAAAACCATGTTAAATCAATTTTAAATTACAAAGCAATTTTTGTCAACTATGCATCTGTCTAATTGACAACTAATGCAAATTTAAATTATTAATAATCATACGTTTTTAAAGGAATGGCCTACTAGAGGCAAAGCTTATTTGAACGCTTTTTATATATATATATATATATGTATGTATATATATATATATATATATATATATATATATATATATATGAAAAATTTTGTGAAAAACTTATCTGCGCGGAATGTGCATATATCGATATTTCACTGTTTTTTACAGATCATCAGTGCACCTTACCGAAGACAGACATGATATTCACTTCTATACTACGTGTATATATACGAACTGTAATGAACTTCATGTGTATGAGAATTAATAATTATTAAATCTCATTTTACATGCGATTGTCGCTATAATTTGTTGCATTTAATTCTACAATTCGGCAAATCACTTTTGCCCTAGATTGTAGACGCAACAAGCCGCGACATCAACTGTACAAGTTGTCAGTACAAATGAAAAATTTTGTGAAACACTTATCTGCGCGGAATGTGCATATATCGATATTTCACTGTTTTTTACAGATCATCAGTGCACCTTACCGAAGACAGACATGATATTCACTTCTATACTACGTGTATATATACGAACTGTAATGAACTTCATGTGTATGAGAATTAATAATTATTAAATCTCATTTTACATGCGATTGTCGCTATAATTTGTTGCATTTAATTCTACAATTCGGCAAATCACTTTTGCCCTAGATTGTAGACGCAACAAGCCGCGACATCAACTGTACAAGTTGTCAGTACAAATGAAAAATTTTGTGAAAAACTTATCTGCGCGGAATGTGCATATATCGATATTTCACTGTTTTTTACAGATCATCAGTGCACCTTACCGAAGACAGACATGATATTCACTTCTATACTACGTGTATATATACGAACTGTAATGAACTTCATGTGTATGAGAATTAATAATTATTAAATCTCATTTTACATGCGATTGTCGCTATAATTTGTTGCATTTAATTCTACAATTCGGCAAATCACTTTTGCCCTAGATTGTAGACGCAACAAACCGCGACATCAACTGTACAAGTTGTCAGTACAAATGAAAAATTTTGTGAAAAACTTATCTGCGCGGAATGTGCATATATCGATATTTCACTGTTTTTTACAGATCATCAGTGCACCTTACCGAAGACAGACATGATATTCACTTCTATACTACGTGTATATATACGAACTGTAATGAACTTCATGTGTATGAGAATTAATAATTATTAAATCTCATTTTACATGCGATTGTCGCTATAATTTGTTGCATTTAATTCTACAATTCGGCAAATCACTTTTGCCCTAGATTGTAGACGCAACAAGCCGCGACATCAACTGTACAAGTTGTCAGTACAAATGAAAAATTTTGTGAAAAACTTATCTGCGCGGAATGTGCATATATCGATATTAAACAACAAATTATAGCGACAATCGCATGTAAAATGAGATTTAATAATTATTAATTCTCATACACATGAAGTTCATTACAGTTCGTATATATACACGTAGTATAGAAGTGAATATCATGTCTGTCTTCGGTAAGGTGCACTGATGATCTGTAAAAAACAGTGAAATATCGATATATGCACATTCCGCGCAGATAAGTTTTTCACAAAATTTTTCATTTGTACTGACAACTTGTACAGTTGATGTCGCGGCTTGTTGCGTCTACAATCTAGGGCAAAAGTGATTTGCCGAATTGTAGAATTAAATGCAACAAATTATAGCGACAATCGCATGTAAAATGAGATTTAATAATTATTAATTCTCATACACATGAAGTTCATTATATATATATATATATATATATAAATATAATATTTTCGTGACCTTGGTATGATATGGTAAATTCAATCAGTTGGCGATTAAAGGTGTGGTTTACTTCAAAGTATACTCCAAATCACCAAAGATGATCCCTGCGTCATTGATCTATAATTCTATCAACGACATGCAAAGAATAATCTCCACATCCGAATAACAAACAGTATCTACTTGTATGACAAGGATAGCTTGAACGAAAGTATGGGTTTTCTAGCAAAGACATACGGCTCAAGCAATTTATTTGAGTAAGACAAAGACGGGATTATTACCTACTCCGTGATAAATACACACATTTCCGCTTAGTAGTTCTGTCGTTAGTCGTTGACATTTGACAACATACATTCGTTGATATTTGATGGAATTGTTATTTATTTTCTTTTTATAAATACATATTTTTTGAAACTTATTTTTAATCACTAGAGCAGTGTAAGGAAGAAATTTGGAAAAATTGTGTTATACACACGGAAAGTATTATAAAAAAATGGTATGATAGAGAAAATACATTTACATTGTGAAATCAATGGCTTTATAATTAACATTGATGATTCAAGCAGCAGTGAAGATAGTGATTAACAATACTTTCTATATGACCGCAGATAAAAAAACTGTTTTTACTTAATCTATATAATAACCCAAGATTAAGCCAACGTAGGTACGTGCTACACGTCGTTTTTAGTTCACTCCAAATATATCAAATTTTCTTGTGTTGGCAGTAAAAGTATCAAGTATTAGTATACAGCTGATTAGTTGTTTATGTATTGTTAGTTTATACTTTTAGTAACTGATTTTTTATGCAACAAATACAATGATATTAATACAAATAATCATACAAAATGTTACACATGCAATTGCCAGACTGTGGCCACAATTTTTATCTAAATATGTTTAGAAAGGCAGAAAAATTACAGAAACAGATTTTATCAAGTAGCTAGAGTTCCTAATATACTAAGTAGAATTGATTGCACTCACATGAGAAAACAATCTCCTAGTGGTAATAATGCTGAGCTGTACCGAAACAGAAAAGGATATTTATCATGGAATATTCAGGTAATAGGAGATTCTCAATTAAGAATTTGTGACATCGTAGCCAGATGGCCAGGATCTACACATGACCAAACAATTTTGAATGGATCGGCAATAAAAAGAAGCTAAGAAAATGAACATTTCAATAACCCAGTTATACTTTGTGATAGTTGTTACAATATTACAAAATATTTATTAACCTCTAGCAAATCCTCAAAGTCGAGCAGAACAATTGTACGATGAATCCCATTTTAAAACCAGAAACTGGATTGAAAGATTTTTTGGTGTCTTAAAAAGATTTCCAATCTTATTACATATATGGTATGAAAGTTAATGTGGAACTCTCGAAAGCAATAATAGTATCAGTTCATTTTGCAAATTTATTCTAATATCGACTATTATACTATCTTCTAAATATTTTTTATATTTCCTTTTTTTTGTATATATACTCATAATAATTTTATTATTAAACAAATAATAAGGCAATTTTGTTAAATGATTACATATGTATATTAACTTGTCTAAACAAATTAGTGATATGTTTGTATATGGGGGTGATAGAAGAAGGCCTTTGGAAGAAGGATAAGCTGTTATCAAAGCTGGACATATTGTTTTGTGCGGTTTTTTAAATTCAAGTAGCATAGGATACTGTTTGAAAACTTCGCAAATACATTCTGAACCACACATGATTACTATAAAGATAGAAGATAACAAAGTTTGGGATTGCTTTTGCACTTGTAAAGCAGGTGCGGGCGGCTTTTGCAAACATATTGTTGCTGTGTTATTATATGCTAACAAGTATGTATAGTAGGTACTTAACTGTAGACTATCAAGAATAAATAAATTATTTTAAAAATGCATTTTATTGCAGGCACGAATTAGAAAATCTTTCAAAAACTGAATTAGAGGAAAAATGGGGAAAATATGCAAGTAAAGATATACAAGCTGAGTATAAACAGGTGATACCTGTTATCGAATTTTGCCATGTCAAAAATAGAGTTGCTAAATATGTAGTATTGCCAAAGATGGAAGAAACAAATTTGCAATTACTTCTAAATTGTAAAAAGAAATATTTTAAGTATAGCCGTTTGCATTAATTATTTATATTATAGGTTCCCAGGAATCGATGCTTTTTAGATTAAAAGATAGGCAACGCAAATCTAATGATTGTATTGAAGAATTACTTGGAAACAGGTATGCTAGAAGTGAGTATTTATGTATTATATAAGTAACAGTTTATCGTTTTAGGAATCATAAGTTAAAAGCAATTTTTGAAAACAGCAATAGATCTTTAATTGCAACACGTTTTCTGCATGCCTGCTGTGAGAAAACATATAAAAGAATTATCGAAACTGACGACAGATTCAAATCATTTTATGAATCAAATATAAAAGTACAATGCAGGAAAGGAAGACAGTTTCGAATAACAGGATCGCGTTGTTATGAGATATATACATATTCAAGAGGTGATTGGGAAACTAAAAGTAAAAAGTATTTCTGGCCAAAATAATTTACTAATAAGTATGTAGAGCATGGACAAAAACATGAACCAAATGCTCGTGCATTATTTAGCCGAATCTTTAAGTTAGACGTGTTAGAAGTAGGATTCCTAATACCACAAGATAACTGTTGGGCAGGTTATTCTGCAGATGGCATCATTTTAAGTGAAGGAAAATATGAATTACTGGAAGTAAAATGTCCATTTCCAGGTACAGAAAATATATACCTGTATACTGTACTATTAATGAAAGTTGTTTTGTTTTAGGGAAGGATGTATCTGCAACAGAATTGATTACTAGGTGTGATTTTTTAAAAATAGACGAAAATGGTGTATCTTTGAAAGAAAAACATTATTATGCACAAGTGCAATTTGGTATGGCTCTTCTTCATATCGAAACTTGCCACTTTGTAATTTATGCGTCATTTGATAATTCTTTAGTCGACATAAAAGTTAAGTACTGTCCAACATACAGCTTCAACTTACTTGAAAAATTAAAAAATGTTTATTTTAATAACATGTTACATTTTATTTGTGAAAATACATAAATCTTATACATGTGTAATTGTTGTTTTATTTAAATAAAATCTTAATAGAAAAAATAATCCAAAGTAGTTCTAAACTAAATATAGATACAATATTATAAATTAAATAAATTTATCATCGCTTAAAATTGGCTTTGATAAATTCACTAGACTACAAACAACTATTACAATGTCATCAATATACGCCAAAATATCCCATTCTAATTTTTGGGAAAGAATACGGAATGCTTTTATCCTTTGAATGGTTCGTTCCACATGGACTCTAGCTCTTGCAATTGCAATAGTGGCTGTATCTTCAGCATCTGCAGAAGAAAACTGTACGTTATTCCTCAGAAATGGAGGTCTAATCAATTTAATACCATGCTTCATACATTCATCGTCTATGTGGAAACCTTTGTCAATCATAATTGCATCAACAAATGGTATACATTTTCTTATGACATTTTCATTTATGAAAATTTGCTTATCAGACGCCCTTCCGCCATATACAGCACTCACGTAACTAATGGAACCACTAGGAGTAACACCAAGTAATATTTTAACTGCATTTTTTTATAATATGAATAAGTCCTGATACGGCATTTAAGACAGTTTGTTTTTTCTACTGGTATTTCAGTGCAGTCGAACACAGCAGCTGTATGTTGAAATTTATCAAAACACTTTGGCATGTTTGACATATTTCAAAATATAATGTGCATTTCAGCAATTTACTTAATAAAAAAATTGTATCTTGAAAATATCTTCTGATTGTTGTATCACTTTTATTAAATAAAACTGCCAAAGACTTAAAGGAATAATTTTGTTTTAATTTTATATATTATATATATATATATATATATATATATATATATATATATATAATCTAAGTTCCCTTTCTACCTTTCGGTGTAGGGATTTTACATATTTATCTCTTAACTAATGTGTATTGTCAGTATTTTGTACAAAGTTTTTCCACTTTTTTCTATCTTTGGCAATTTCTCTTGCATTCAGTACTGTTTCTCCTCTGTTCTCTATCAATTTGGCTACCTCCTTTTCCCATGTTTGCTTCGGCCTCCCAGGTCTTCGTTTGACTATTATTTTGGACATCCATACTCTTTTAGTTTGTGTACATTCCCTCATACGCTGTAGGTGTCCCCACCATCCTAATTGTTTCTTTTCTATATATTCCATTATGGGTTCTATTTGTAGCTCTTCTCGTACGTCAATATTTCTCACTCTGTCATTTCTTGTTATGCCTTTCACTCCCCTCAGAAATTTCATCTCAATCGTCTGTATTCTGCTTTTATTTCTGTTTGATAGTACCCATGATTCGCTTCCGTATGTTAATATTGGTCTGAATATTGTTCTGTATACCGTCATCTTGGTTTTTCTTGATATCTCTTTCTTCCTTATAAATGCTGATCTCATTGCATGGTATAGATTTGTTGTTTTTTTGATACGTTCACTTATGTCAATGTTTTGATTACCATTTCTTTCCAGTATTACTCCCAAGTACTTAATTTGCTCAACTTGTTGTATCCTTTGGTTGTCGATTTTTATATTCAATTCTTCCTGTTCCCCATTTGTTACTACCATCACAGTTGTCTTTGTTATATTTATCTTCATTCCATTCTCCTTTAATATGTTATTCCATATGTTTACATTGTCTTTTAATTTTATTAGAACTAATAAAATTTTTTCATCCATGTTTGGATCACTAATATTTTGTTCCTTTAAAATATTTTCTGCGCATAATATAATTGTGGAATATTGATCCATGGTAATTCCAGTAAAAGTTGATAATTTACTATCAGTATTTAATATATCCTTAATGGTACATGTATGCAGAGAAATAAAGTCTGCTTGTGTGCTTTTGGTTTCGTATGTACTCGAATAATTATGCTCTCCCATCAAATGTACCACGTCCATTTTGCTTGAAGCTGCCATCTCCTCTTCCTCAGATAAAGCACAGGTACTTTCCTCTTCTCGAGACAAACCACAGCTATCCTCTAACACAGATATTCTGTAATATTAGTATGTACTTGAAATGAAAATATGTAAAAAATAAGTTCTTTGATTTCACCTTTTATCTCGTTTCTCGTATCTGTGTTGCCTTCCATTATCTGGTAGATGTACTACATCATGTCTTCTGATTAGCAAATTTAAAGACGGAACAGCATTTTTCTTCAAATACCTCTTCCTTTTTAATGGTGTACCTGCCTATGCATACCAAAATGTATTACACTGAAGATATATAACAGAAGTCTCAAATACTTTTACCTGGGTGATAATCTGTTTCTTTAAAATGTAGACTACAAACTTGCATGTATTTTGTCACTGGTTTTCCTATTTTTAACACGTGTGCCCACTGTTTACATAACATATGTGTTTTGGGAAAGTAATGCAGCGAAATATTTTTACTTTTATAACTACGGCACTGGGATACACAACAGTACATTTTACTTTTAGAAGACATTATATATTGTTTAATCTTATTATTCCAGGTAATTTCAACCAGTAAACAAATCACTACTCACACAATTCGTTTTTTTAACAAGTCAATTAACAATATTGTTTTCCCTATTACTCTAGTTTGCAAAAATACCGCCAGGCGGAGACTCTTTCGATGGCGTTAGCGAATAACTTAAGATGCAATTCGATTATATATGTTCATATAACCTACAAATTCGACCGACTGTGTCAAATATATTTGGCCAGGAAACGAAGTTACAATCCATATTCATTTTGCAATTTACAGTATTTAATATGACGTCGAAGTACTGATTTGAATCATACAATGTTTATTGATGACGCAGGGATCATCTTTCCTGACGAGGAGTATATATATGTATATTTAAAACAACCCTACATGTTTCGGCAATGATCCCTTTATCAAGGATATAAAATATAAATAGACCTTTGATCGCCAACTGATTGAATTTACCATATATATATATATATATACATATATATATATATACATATATATATATATATATATGTCGTTCCATCAATCCTGCGTCCATACATTGATGATTTTGCATGTAATTCTGCGTCTAATGTATTGCTGCGTCCGTATACGGACGCAGAAATGGAAACTTCACAGACAACTCTCATTTGGCATACTTGTTTGGCACAAAAATTTTTAGCGGGATGCAAAAATATCGATATGGTGTAAAAACACGAATAATTTAGTTCGCGAGAATTCGATTATTTTTGTGTGATGGCGCTGTAGTAGTGTACGTGTATATGTATATGATATTCATAATTCCGATTTTTCTGCGTCCAACCGACTTGGCAACGCTTAGGATCGCCTCGTTTACTGGTGCTTCCTACATTTGTGAGTAAACTGTTTGGGTAGTATTCGAATTTATTTCTAATCAAGATTCTTTAATAACAAGTAACGGTTACAGATACATATATAAATAAACTAAACTGCTTAATCTTAAATTATAAACTATTTGAAAAATGTTGATACTTGCGTAAAACCTGTTAAAAAATCACATCTTGAAAAAGAAAACTCAGAATGTGTTCCCTGCAAATATTGCTACGGATACTACAGACCAAATCAACTTTGGCGCCATATTAAAAATCTGTGATTTAAATACAGAAGAAAAAACTAAATTTTCTCATTTGAGTGATGCACAAGATTTATTAGTGAAACATTTACCTATTGATAAACATCTTCGAGAAACAGTATTTCCGAGAATGGCGGCGGATAAAATATCACTTACAGCAAAAAAGGATTTATTAATTTGTAAATTCGGATCTCGATATTTAAGAAATCATAGGGAAAAACATCTCATAAACGTGTGTTCTCGGAAAATGAGGGAACTTGCTAAATTACTAATAGAAATAAAGAAAGTAAATTCTTCAATAAAAAAATTGTACGACGCATTGCAACCAATCTATTTTGATTTGTTTGTAGAAGCTACAAAAATTGTAGCAAATTTGGTCCCAATACAGAAGTGTTCAAATCACCAACTTATGCTATGAACATACAGACATCCTTAAAAAACTGTTGTGATATAGCAATTTTATTCACGTTGAAACGAAAATATAATAATTCAACATGATTTTTCGCAGCGTTAACAATGGACAACGGCTATTGATTCGGAGAACTTAGTCATGTGGTAAGAATGTCCGTTCTCTAATGACATAACTCATTGTTTGTTTGTAAATTCATCACTTTTGTTTATTATTATTATTTTAAAATAAAAACTTTTTAACTAAATTTAAATAATTAAAAATTTTGTTTTATTAATTTTAATTCAGAAAGATAAGCAATAGTAGCAATTCCATATTAAAAATGTATATAAACTAAAGAAAAATAATACCTTCTCTAAAATACGCCAATCCACGTAACTGCTATTTTTTAAAGAATTGCACAAATACTTACGAATATATTAAATATATGTAGATAATACGTAATATGAGATACGAAGTTTGACAACATAGCAGACGCAGAAAGATGTATTCAGTAAAATAAAAATACCTACCTCGGACGTAGAATTACAGGTTTCGTAAAAAGATATATCTGTTGATGCAGAAATAATAGTCACATGTATGGGCGCAATATTGATAAGAAAATGAAAACAAAAAATCCTTAATTTTTTTTTTCTGCCATCAGAGTATATTAGAAAATAAAGTCACTATAGCGTTTGATTTGTACATTCAGCGGTTTAGAAAAGAGAAAAACATTATATACTTCAGAGCTTCAAGTAGACGCCAAATTGAAGGTATAATGAAAAGAAGCAGAATTGATAGCGGTTTGTATATATATATATATATATATATACATATATATATATATGAAAAAATGTGTGAAAGTCGTATCCACCCCGGAATGTGCAGACGCCAGCGTTTCATGGTTTTACCAATCATCGGTGCACCCACATCCAGGAATAGACACGACTTTCATTTCTATACGAAGTGTATATATATACTAATTGTGATAAACGTAATGTTAATGAGAATTAATAATCAATAAATTCTCACATTACTGCCAATGCCGCTCTAATTCGTTGCATTAATTAGTATATATACACTTCGTATAGAAATGAAAGTCGTGTCTATTCCTGGATGTGGGTGCACCGATGATTGGTAAAACCATGAAACGCTGGCGTCTGCACATTCCGGGGTGGATACGACTTTCACACATTTTTTCATTTTCCCGTACAACTCGGTCAGTTGGCGCCGCGACGCGTTACAACTACATTCTTAGGCAAATGTGATTTTGTCAGGTGTAGAAATTAATGCAACGAATTAGAGCGGCATTGGCAGTAATGTGAGAATTTATTGATTATTAATTCTCATTAACATTACATTTATCACAATTAGTATATATACACTTCGTATAGAAATGAAAGTCGTGTCTATTCCTGGATGTGGGTGCACCGATGATTGGTAAAACCATGAAACGCTGGCGTCTGCACATTCCGGGGTGGATACGACTTTCACACATTTTTTCATTTTCCCGTACAACTCGGTCAGTTGGCGCCGCGACGCGTTGCAACTACATTCTTAGGCAAATGTGATTTTGTCAGGTGTAGAAATTAATGCAACGAATTAGAGCGGCATTGGCAGTAATGTCAGAATTTATTGATTATTAATTCTCATTAACATTACGTTTATCACATATATATATATATATATATATATATATATATATATATATATATTCTAATAACCTGTGCCCTAAAGGGCTGGTCTGGATCGCCATATGATAATGTAGGGCCCTATGCCCTAAGGTAGGCAGAGATCACTACGTAATAAGGTCCTATGTGCCTGGAGGATCGGCGAGTAATGTGTGCCGTTTGGGCGGCCACATCGGGTAGCAAGTCCGAGGCGAATAAAGTATTAAATAATCCTCACACAAAGTTTTGGTAACATTCTATAATTACTTAACGCTTACATACTGGTTAACAATATATTTACATGGTTCACTCTACTCTTACTGTTACTCTGTCTATGACTCTGGATAAGACTGAATCTGAATCTGACTATATCTTACTTAAACTAATGTCTATATATACTTAGAGAAGATCCTTGGTGCGTTTCTAGAACATATCTACAACCCTGACACATAGTCTTGTGTATGCAATAAATACATAGTAAGGTCGTGTTTATATAACACGTTACCGTTTGTATTGAAAAGGCGAGGTTGTAGCCTTGCCGAAAGTGTTACGCATATACGAGTACATGACTATATCGAGTTATTACACCATCCCTCTTGGGAAGCAAAGAAAAACTAACACTAATATGTTTGTTTTTCTTTCATCGGAATCTCTCTAACTATTTACTTTCCCTATTACTATTTTAAAAATATGGTAACATTGTTGGGATTACAAATTTACAATGATATTATTTAAACAATAAATTTGTTAAAATTTAAAATGAAATCGTTATCAAATATCACACAATAATAAGTACATAGTAAAATGATGAATAGTCTAATATATATACAGTAATAATAAATATATAACGAATAAATATATAATATAAATTGTCAAATGATAAATATTCTAATATAAACTGTAATAATAAATATATAATATAGATTGTAAAACTTTAAATGGTAAATGATAAATTTTCAAGGTACTGCTAAATAGTACGTTTTACATTGTTGAAAAAAAAATAATAATAATTAATAATAATCGGGCCTTTGTACACTGTCTCAATTTTGCTAGTCTGTTCGCTTTTTGTATTTTGTTTCTATATCATGTGCAACTTATATAGAATAATTGCCTTGTTTCGCAGTTTGCCATTCTTGTCTTTTGTTTTTCGAGTTTGGTTCTTGTTTTCCGATCCCTCATGCTTGATCTTGTGGTTTCAATTCTTGTGCATGATCGTTTGCTCCCAATTCTTATGCTCCTTTTCCAACCATACTTTAAAATAAATCGACTCTCTGTTTTTCTATCTATTTTCCTCCATGGGAAAAATTATTCTGGAAATCACTCATTCGTGTATTTCCCTGGACAACACATATTCCGTGTCTGTCATGTTCCTGCGCAAAACTATCTTTTGAAGCTTATTCTGGCTACAGTAAGGTGGCACGTGCTGCTGATCCCTTATACTGTAAGCCTTTTCTTCAATACAGAAAAACTTGAGACCAGTTACCAAAACACACTTTTGTTATAAATGAAATCTCTAAAAAAAAAATTCTGAGAGCGTTTTTTGTCGTGTTGGAATATTTCCTGGAAGCGCATGCTTGCTTCGTCACGACCTAGGGGCGAATTGGAGTCTTCCTTGCCTTTCTTCTATTTTTGAAGTTCGTCTGATTCGGTTGGTCATCGTTTTCGCCAGTTCCACAACTCTAGGATGATCTGTCCTGGGGGTTGGTGGAGACTGCACTGTTGTTGGTGTCGTAAAGGTACAATCGATAGGTCTCTGTCGCCTATTGAGCTCTTGACGTGATTAGGATGCTATCGAATCGTCCCGTTACTAACCATTATATCATTGGAATCAACTTCTAAGGCGTTTGTGACAAAATTTTCGGAATTCTTACAAATAAAATTAATATACTACTCCTCGTATATTGGTTTCTTTTTTAATTTAATATTAATTCTCTTCTATTTGCGAACTTGACTTCGAGTATTACTAAACTATACATATTCTATTTTCATTTGATGTTTATTTATTCGCGACTAGTTTAAATATACATGCTATTGTTTATCTGTTCGTTTAATAAACAATATGAACGACAACATTCATGTGTGGCGCCTAGTAAAAAATAACACGTATGTATTTCATATATACTTTGAACGTAATTGAACTTATGAGCAAAAAAATATAACATATTTTACTCTGTTTTATATATATATATATATATATATATATATATATATATATATATATATATATATATATATATATATAGGCGGCTTCTTAAAAAGAAAATATATTTAAACTTCTGCGTTAATAACAAAATTGCGAAGTGTACGGCCAAAATGTAGCATTTCTAAATTACATTGCACATATCAGTTTTCAAATAAACTTGACCTTTAAATAAAGAAAGGTGTGCTACGCGCTTTGCGACTTTTGCATTTTTGCGTAGGTAGACATAAATAACATTGTATGTACGCATTAAATCAATATCATTGTCTCTTATAATGCAACTAAACATTTTCACTCGCGAAATGTACATAGTTTATAGATATGAAAGTCTTGCACCGTTCATTCACTATTATACACCGTAATTGTCTGTGTGTAACTTTATTTTAAAATGAATACCTGTGTTTCTTCCTTTTCTTCTCGCCGTGTGGAGCTTCTGTTCGCTCTTGGAGATGATTTCCTCCATTCTTTGTCGCGTACTTGCCCATTTCTTACGCTGACCTGCTAAACTGTAGGTTTCCTTCGTTGGTTCGTTCCGGGTTCCTACACGTTCCCTGCAGTCTTAAACGACTGGCAGAATGGTCCTAAGCCGTAGGTAGGCTGGGTGTAGGTAGGCAGGATCGCCATCTAATAACCTGTGCCCTAAAGGGCTGGTCTGGATCGCCATATGATAATGTAGGGCCCTATGCCCTAAGGTAGGCAGAGATCACTACGTAATAAGGTCCTATGTGCCTGGAGGATCGGCGAGTAATGTGTGCCGTTTGGGCGGCCACATCGGGTAGCAAGTCCGAGGCGAATAAAGTATTAAATGATACTCACACAAAGTTCGGGTAACATTCTATAATTACTTAACGCTTACATACTGGTTAACAATATATTTACATGGTTCACTCTACTCTTACTGTTACTCTGTCTATGACTCTGGATAAGACTGAATCTGACTATATCTTACTTAAACTAATGTCTATATATACTTAGAGAAGATCCTTGGTGCGTTTCTAGAACATATCTACAACCCTGACACATAGTCTTGTGTATGCAATAAATACATAGTAAGGTCGTGTTTATATAACACGTTACCGTTTGTATTGAAAAGGCGAGGTTGTAGCCTTGCCGAAAGTGTTACGCATATACATGACTATATCGAGTTATTACAATATATATATACAAGATGTTTTAAAACATCGTTTAAAAATTTTAAGGGCATTTAGTACAATCGAAAATAAGGTTATAGTCATAATAAACATATGTCCGCAACTTAACTGTTTACGAGATAACAGCGAGTGTTCCTAGTAGTACATGAAATAGTTAACGATAGCATATCCCAGTAAACAGGTCTGCTATTGTTTTATGACAGTTTAATTTGACGTTTTGTCCAATTTGTAACAATTACAATGGTAGCGTATTCTAATGCTGAAATGAGCGATATGGTGTTCATGTACGGCCGTGCCAATGGGAATTCTTTACAAGCACGTCGCCTCTATGCTGAAACGTTTCCTGATCGCCAACTGCCTTCGCATGTGATGTTTCAGACGGTGTTTCAACGACTAAGAGAAACTGGTTCGTTTGAGAGGCGGTCTTATGATACTGGACGGCAGAGAATAGCATGTACTCCACAGATAGAAGATCAAATTTTGAATATTATCGATGAAAATCCCGAAACTAGTGTTAGAAGAATTTCGACTCAAGTGGGTGTAAGCAGCAATCTTGTTTGGAGAACTCTTTATGAGCAACTCCTATACCCCTACCATATCCAACGGGTACAAGCCCTTACTGCTCCGGATTATCAAGCGAGAAGGATTTTCTGTGAGTGGTTTTTGCGAACAACTGCTGATCGGCCAGATTTCGCTGATAACATCCTTTTTACTGATGAAGCTGGTTTTACTAAAAATGGAATATTTAATTTCCACAACAATCACGTTTGGTGTGACGAGAATCCTCACGTTACCGTTGAAGCCAGACACCAGCAACGTTTCTCTCTAAACATCTGGTTAGGCATGATAGGGGACCGGTTGTTAGGACCGATTGTTTTGCCACAACGCTTAACAGGTCCTGCATACCTCGAGTTCTTGGAAAATACTTTACCTGAGCTTTTGGAAGATTTACCTATAAATCTGAGACTGAACCTCTGGTTTATGCAAGATGCAGCCTCACCGCACTTTACGCGTGCTGTTAGGGAACATCTTAACAATGAATTTCCTGGGAGATGGATAGGGCGAGGAGGTCCCATTGCTTGGCCTCCAAGATCTCCCGTTCTAACCCCGTTGGACTTTAGTATCTGGGGTTATTTGAAAAGTTTAGTGTACGCAACACCGGTAAACGATCTACCAGAGTTGCGCCAACGAATAGAACGCTGTTGCCAAATAATTCGAGATAAACCCTTGTTTTTTGAAAGAGTGCGCGTTTCCTTTGAAAGATGTAGATCCTGTGTCGAAATGAAAGGACGTCATTTCGAACATCGTCTTTAGTTATAATATAAATTTTATGTTAAAATACCGCTAAAGCAAATTTATTCTGCAATTGCGATAAAATCGCTGTTAACTAATAAACGGTAAATTTGCGGACATATGTTTATTAAGACTATTAACCTTATTTTTGATCGTACTACATGCCCTTAAAATCTTTAAACGATGTTTCAAAACACCCTATATACAGAGTGTTTCTGAATTGATACGAAAGATTTCAAAGGGGGATTCTTTAGCAAAAATTAAGGGGGGTCTTTCATATAACTTTTTGTTCAACACCCTTTTCCCTCCAAGTTACAGTCCTTTAAAATCAGGTAAAAAAATTGGTTTTTATTTAATATATCCACTTTGGAAAAATTTAGAAGACTGAAATTTGGCAGATAACTGATGCTAATAAAATGTCAATTTTTGAGTGTTTTTGTTACCCTAAAATGTAATCACAAGGGGCTGAAAAAACAACCCCTATAATATTTTGCATCAGAACTTTTTAATGCGCCTATATTTTCCTATTTAAAGAATTGATTTAAAAAGACAGACTCAATCTGCAACTTTTTTATGTCTTGACTTTTTATCATAAAATTGTTAGTTTGATCACAAAAAAATAAAATACTGCTCAGACTCTTTTCCCATAAATTCACAGAGAGGTTATTATTTATTTAAAAAAAATTAAGTAAGCTGCTGTCAAATGAAGTCATATGACAAATAGTTTTATTGTCCTGATTTTCTCTAATTTCTAGACAGTTTTATAAGGACTTCAAACATTTTTCGCAACTAAATAAAACTTTATTGAAAGAATGGCATTTTTTTATTTAGTTGAAGAATATTGTAAATTAGAACGGTTTGAACAATAATTGTACTACTAATAACAATTAACAAATTACAAAAAAAAACTAATAATAACGTGGACAAAATTTCAATTACAAAAATCATAATAAATGTTGAAAATGGCGCCCCTCGACCAAAATGCAGGACTCTACTCTTCGTCTAATTGAATTCCGTATTCTTTGAAATAATCCTGGTGTATTTCTAATAGTCTCACGTGCTACGATGATACGATCCCTTAAATCATCGATTTTTTCAACGGGAGTGGAATAAACCAGTGTCTTTAGAAAACCCCAAATGCAAAAGTCCAATGGATTCAAATCTGGAGATCGGGCAGGCCAATTCTGGGTGCCTCCTCGTCCTATCCAGCGATTTGCATAAACTTTAGCATAACGCATAAGCGTTATTACTAAAGTGGGCTGGAGCGCCATCATGCATGAACCATAGTTCTTGCCTAATTTGCACAGGAACATCATCAAAAAGTTGGGGTAACTCTTCTTCAAGGAAACGGCAGTATGCGTCTCCACTTAAGCTTATTGGGAGAAAATACGGCCCAATTAAATAATCATCAATAACACCAAGCCACACATTCAATGAAAATTGATGTTGAAATTTAGATTCAGCAATTTCGTGTGGGTTTTCATCTGCCCATATGTGATTATTATGGAAATTTCTGATAGATTCCCGAGAAAAGCTTGGCTCATCAGTAAACAAAATACGAGATAAGAACTGCGGAGCTTGTGTGATCATTTGAATTATCCATTGACAAAAAATTAAACAAGGTAGAAAATCTCGAGGTAAGAGCGCTTGGACTCGTTGGATATGGTAGGGATACAGCATTTGTTCTTTTAAAATTCTAAATACTGTGCAATGGCTCACATTTAACTCTCGGGCAATTTGTCTCGTACTTGTTCCGGGAGATTCTTCAATTAAATTAAGAACAGCCTCCTCTAGTGCTACAGTTCGTACTTCTCGAGAACGTCCGCAATCTACGGTTGTTCTTGAAAAATTTCCTACTTCTCGTAAACGTTGATGAATACGGGCGAATACGCTATGATGGGGTAATGTTCGTTCTGGATATAACTCAGCGTAAAGCCTCCGAGCTCTTAATCCATTTCCATTAGCACGACCATATAAAAAATGCATATCTGCCATTTCGGCATTTGTGTAATTTGCCATTTTATTTACTTAATTAGTTTTAGTTCTTCAGAGATTAAAGAATAACACAGAGAAAATCAGGACAATAAAACTATTTGTCATATGACTTTATTTGACAGCAGCTTACTTGATTTTGTTTAAATAAATAATAACCTCTCTGTGAATTTATGGGAAAAGAGTCTGAGCAGTATTTTATTTTTTTGTGATCAAACTAACAATTTTATGATAAAAAGTCAAGACATAAAAAAGTTGCAGATTGAGTATGTCTTTTTAAATCAATTTTTTAAATAGGAAAATATAGGCGCATTAAAAAGTTCTAATGCAAAATATTATAGGGGTTGTTTTTTTCAGCCCCTTGTGATTACATTTTAGAGTCACAAAAACACTCAAAAACTGCCATTTTATTAGCATCAGTTATCTACCAAATTTCATTCTTCTAAATTTTTCCAAAGTGGATATATTAAATAAAAACAAATTTTTTTACCTAATTTTAAAGGACTGTAACTTGGAGGGAAAAGGGTGTTGAACAAAAAGTTATATGAAAGACCCCCCTTAATTTTTGCTAAAGAATCACCCTTTGAAATCTTTCGTATCAATTCAGAAACACCCTGTATATATATATATATATATATATGTATATATATATATATATATATGTTATATATATATGTATATATATATATATATATATATATATATGTTATATATATGTGTATATATATGTATATATATACGAGGCGTGTTTTTTAATTAAGGTCCGTTTTGTTGAGACACTAGTAGTTCGCGCGCATATCGCAACGAGCGCATGCGTCGTGTACCGGCATGCCTCGGGAACAACTGTGCTCAGTTTCAGCTCTGTAGCTAACCTGTACGGTTCTGTTCTATGCTTTCAAAATGTTTACGACTATCAACTCGCCCGCCGCGTGTGAGGTTCGGTCAGTGACACGGTTTTTGTCAGCAAGGAACCTGTCTGCTGCAGAAATTCATCGACAGATTTGCGAAGTGTACGGTGATACTGTTATGAGTGAAAGCAAAGTGCGTAAGTGGATACGACAATTCAAAGATGGTCGTGACAACGTTCATGATGAGTACCGCTCCGGTCGCCCTTCTTTGATTAGAGACGATTTGGTGGCTTCAGTTGAAGCGAAGATTCGTGCGAACAGGCGCTTGACAATAACAGGTCTCTCAAACGAATTTACTGACGTGTCGAGATCAGTGCTTTATAACATTGTTTCTGAACACATAAAGTTTAGGAAACTGAGCTCCCGTTTGGTCCCGAAACTCCTAACAGAGGACCACAAAAACCAACGATTTGAGTGTGCGACGAAGTTCTTGACTCGTTATAACGAAGAAGGTGACGGCTTCTTGAGGCAGATCATAACTGGAGACGAAACATGGGTTTCGCATATCACGCCCGAATCGAAGCAACAGAGCATGGAATGGAGACACACACAATCGCCTGTAAGGGTGAAGGCCAAACAGACTCTCATGTGTGTGTGTGTGTGTGTGTGTGTGTGTGTGTGTGTGTGTGTGTGTGTGTGTGTGTGTGTGTGTGTGTGTGTGTGTGTGTGTGTGTGTGTGTGTGTGTGTGTGTGTGTGTGTGTGTGTGTGTGACGAATATTATGTTTCACCACATAATTCCGCTTTCGTAAATCCAGAAGGCGCCAGTATTGAATGTTTTTTTTACACAATATTTCTGGTCAAAATAGAGTGTTTGTTCATTCATGATAGGTCATTGTAGGACTTAGGACGGAGGATTATTTTTGTCTACCTTAAGAGACAAATCTGGAATAGGTAATGGATGGATTTGGGGTGACAGTCTTTAAAGAAACATGTTTAAGAATTCCCTATTAAAACCATTTATAGAAAGCTCAAACAAAATCAGATAAAAGTGTATCACATTATAATCATATATAATTTTAGGAGATCTTGACAAAACAGCTATTACAATATTCTTATACCTATTCTTTTTTCCGGCATCGATATTTTTGTCAAGTATAATAACTTTAATAACTAACAAAATAGTTTTGCATTCATACATGTATAACAGCTATATTTAAAAAACTTACATTTTTATTATTTTTATAAATATGAATAACATCTACCTTTAGAATATAATCATTTAAAAAATGTGCATTTTATTTAACCTGATAAGACTTTCCGAATATTGTTCAGTCAGCAGATACATATATATATATACACCATATAATTAACATATTTGTTTTCCCTATGAAAGGACGACTGTCCTATATGTAAATAGTGGCAAGTGTGAAAGTGAAGCGCTTGTCCGTTATATTTTATGACACAATTGAAATTTGGCATCAATGTATTTCTCGTCTAAAATTAAAAAATATTTAATAAGATAATTAAATTAGAAAATGTCATTTGAAACTACCTAAATATTAATATAAATTTTATATCAGGTTAAATTTAATTTTAATAATTATTTTAACTAATTTGATAGATTTCTGCAAGCTATCAGCTTCTTTTATATTGAAAATAATCCATTTGTCACTAGAGAGCAGCACATTATGGGGCGAAAATCGGTCAAATTTTATTTCGTTTACATTGACTAACTAGTATATTCAAACAACGGTACAAGTGATTCCTGATTGATTTCATCTTTTATGGAATGATTCTACTTGTATACAGTAATACCCCGCTTTACGCGAGGGTTACGTTCCGAAAAAAATCGCGTTAAGTGAAATTCGCGTATATCGGGGTTTACGATTAAACATAGTCAAAAGTTAATATACAAAAATACAAACTATTTGAATCAATCACTTTAATTTTAAGAACACTTTATGCAGTATTACATGTTTTTTTTTACGGAAAAATACATGTATTGTCTTTTCGGTAGCGTTTCTTTTACGTTCTTGTAAAATACGTTCATAACACCCAACGCTGTTTTTAATTGTTTGACACACGGTCATTATCTATGCTATCTGTCTATGCTCGGCAATATGCCCAAACCTGAATAAATTTTTGAAAGAGCCTTTTGTATTCCCCTTGAAGATAAAACTCTCTCTTCTACTTGTTCTTCCTTATCGTTGATGGGATTATTCTGTAACTCGATCAGATCTTCATTGCTGAGAGGTTCGTCGTGCGTTGCTACAAGTTGTTCGAGATCTTCTACCGCGACATCTTCAAGTTCAGACCCCTCAATCATTGCAGCAATGTCTTCAAGCACTTGTCTCTGCATCTGGACAATTCTTCTAGGTGCTTCCACTACATCTGGCCAAAGATTACACCACACCTCGTTCATACAACTCTTTTTAACTTCGTTCCAAGCCTCGTCTATGTTGTGAATAGCTTCATGATGTATGACTTCCACCACTCTCGCATATACTGTTTTTCTTCCCCGTCAGTTTCATGAATTAGTTGGCTAAAAGTGCGGCGATGGTAATAAGCCTTGAAGTTTGCTATTGCTCCCTGGTCCATCGGTTGTAATATTCACGTAGTGTTTGGTGGAAGAAACTTCACGTACACTTTTAAGTCTCGGCATATCAAGTGAGGTTTGATGTCCTGGAGCATTGTCTAAAGGTAATACTTTACGTCCAAGCCCGTCTGTCACAGTAGGATTTGACTGACGAGCAAAAACTATTAGAATACCAATCTTGAAAAACTTTCCGTGTAACCCACGCCTTTCTAGGTAGGCTTGTCTCGTCTGTACCTCGCATTGCACGGGGTGTTTCTGAATGGTACACCAGTAAAGGTTTCAGTTTGAAATCACCAGTGGGATTACCACCCAGCAGAAGTGTTAGTCGATCTTTCGCAGCTTTGAAACCGCTGGCTTGACGTTCCTCTTTAGAAATGAATGTTCGAGATGGCATTTTTTCCAGTAACGCCCAGTCTCATCAACATTGAAGATGAGACAAGCAGGAATTTTTTCTTGTGCTACGAACTCTTGAAACTTGTCTGGAAACTCAGCTGCAGCTTGAGTGTCCGCGCTGGCGGCGTCACCTGTTATGTGGATATTGTGAAGCTAGGAACGCTGCTTGAACTGATGAAACCAGCCTCTGCTGGCAGCAAAAGTCGGAGTGGAACTCCCTTCACCTTCTTATGTCTTTAGTGTCTCATACAAAGATTTTGCTTTTGTGCATATGAGATCTTGACTCAGTGGTGTTCATCTTATTTAAATCTTCGATCCAGACTGCCAGCAACTTTTCCATTATTTCTAGGATAGAGGATCTCGAACGAGAAAGTTTTGTTGCACTTATAGGTGTTGAACTTTCGCTGGAAAGTTTAATTTTTTTTCGATTTTTAAAAATCGTTCTCACAGTCGATTCTGAGAGTCCAAAATCTCTGCCAACAATTGTTGCTTTGCCTCCATTTTCCATTCTTCTTAACACCTTCATCTTCAATTCCAAAGTTACGCTTTTACGCTCTTTTTTCTTCATAGGCGGCATTTTTAACGTAGCGTTAAATTATGTATGTATCTCCACCAAACGTTAAAACACGACTGCCAGCCGAGATAAACATATGGAACAAACGAGGGAATCCCCATAGAACAAAGTCGTAGGATGGGGAATCCCCAATTCTTCAATCAGAATGGTCAGAGAAAGCGGGCATTCCCGCGACCGCGGGCATTCCCGTGACCAAAGAGAAGGCAATGACTACATTATGTACATACATACATATTCTTAAGTAAGCAATTCGCGTAATACGAGGCATTTTAACGCGAAATTTGGAATTCGCGTTAAAGCGAAACCGCGCATAACGGGGTCGCGTAAAGCGGGGTATTACTGTATTGTCATTATTATTATTAAGGTAACGTTGGTAAATAAAAACTAATATTTTGAACAAAAAATTTAATTAACAATAATGTTGTACTTTTTCAACAATATAAATGTAATTAACAGTTTGTAGGTAGGTAAATTATAACTACATTTAAACAATATATACAAAGAAGGTTTAGAACATATTTTAAACCCTATCAATAATTAAAACTTAACATTTCCATAGGGACAAAATTAAACAATTATTCAATTGGGTCAAAGAAAACGTTTTTTAAAAAAAGAAAATAATTCTAAACATCGTATCGCGTTGCAAAAAGAAATATTAGTATTCTTATCATCTTTAAAAATTATTATTTATCTCTATGTATATGTATACATATACATATGTAATATATATATCTCTGTTTTTTTAAATGTATAATAATATTCCAAATATACAATTCTTTACATTTAGTTTTAATATAAAATACATACCAACTAAAACATTCACATAAAATAACCTTACATTTATATCACATAATACATTTGACACATGAGAATGAAATTTTCCATTATTCTTTATATTATTTTTTCGGCTAAGCTATCTTTTTTCGATATATAACATCAAAATTATAAAAATGTATACTCTGTATGCATTCGTTTTGTTCAGTCTTATATTTAAAAGAGTTAAAAATTTGATTAATGCTAACTATCTGTATCGATACTTTCAGTTGATGATGGCCCCACTTGATTCAGTTTACTTGGATCGTTGGTAAATACTTTTTTTGCTAACATCTAAAACAAAACAATTATAAATTTAATTCTGTTTTTCAAATTACAGGAGCATGAGACAGATACATATACAATATGTACTTGAAATTTTTTTCTTCAATTGCTTTAGAGTTACGCTTTTTTGCATTTTTGTTTTTAATGGAAACGCTACCATTCGATAGGGGATTTTTTCTCTTTGCAAAAGTATTTAAATACATTTTTTTAAATTAATTTCAATAACGTTTGTTTCAAGAAAACTTCTGTTCAAGTATTTAATAAATGCTTTTTTGTACTCATAACATAATATATATAATTTTACCCAGTCAAATGGGTGTAGGAAATTCTATTTTAAGCACTCGTGCGGGAATGAAAGTTGGTACTTATGTAACTTGATTAATTTAGTGACATTTTGAAATCATATACGCTTAATCATAATAATACGCAAATACTTTCAAATAATCAATACTGCCAACTTAAAATTTTTGAATTAATACGAACTGATTTATAGTATATCATAAATGACAACGTATTTACAGTAGGTATTATTAAAGTATTCGTATAAAAAATATTGTACAAACTTCGTGCGTGAAACATTTCACGAATTCGTGTCCATAAACTCTCCGTTCATACGCGAAATATGTTTTCCTGCACTCGGTTCGTAAATAACTATTTAATAGTAGGCACATATAAGGCATTTTTTGCAATAGAGTCATGTGTCAAATGGTTATTGATTATGTCACATGCAATTGTAGGCAATTCATTGCTGTTAATATTAGCAATGGGGAGTTTAAGTGAACTTAAAAGAATTGAAATACTTGTAATGTTGGGTTATGGAAATAAAGGCAGAAGTTTACAAGACGTTTGTAATTTATTTAATAACACGAATCCAAATAGAAATTTAATTTCTAAATCCGCTGTTGACAAAACTTTACAACTCTTTGAACAAACGAGCAGCGTTACACATTTGCCAAGGGGTGGGAGTACAGCGAAAAGTGATGATAAAAAACTGGTTTTATTGGCTGTATTTGAAGATTCCCATTTATCCAATTATTAGCGGCCAATCTTAATATTACAGTTATCGGTTGTTTCAATTTTCAAAAGTGAAAAGTACAAATCTTAGAAGGTACAGTCGTGGCCAGATAAATGTAGTACAAGCTTTTCTTAATAAATTTTTATGGTGTTAGTATTTTGACAATTATATGTCAAATCATTTTAAATTTTATTAAACGTCAAACATATTTTTACGATGGCACGAAAGCTAACCGCAACTGATAAAGTTCGTATATTAATTAAATTACAAGAAGGGTACAGTATTCGAGAAATTGCGCAGCAAATGCAGTTAAATAAAACCACCGTGATGAAGGTTAAGAAAATATGGGAGACTGATGAGAGCATAGACAGAAAGCCGGGTACTGGGCTTAAAAGAATTTCGACTGAACAACAGCAGAACCATAATCTAGTTCAACATCTCCGAGAACATCCTTTCGATTCAGTGAAAGTAGCAGTTGCGGAGACCATTTTTCCTGGTTGACGTAGAACTGCAAGCAGGAGAATAAGAGATAGCGACATAAGGTCGCGTGTTGCAGCCAAAAAAATTCAGGTTAGTGAAGAAAGGAAGCAAGCCAGGCTTTTGTTCGCATTAAATCATATAAACAATGGACCTGAGTTTTGGGAAAATGTAGTTTTCACTGATGAGAAAACATTTCAATCCACAAGTAATGGTTCTGTTCGTGTCTACAAACCTGGCGGTACAAGATACGAGGAGCAATATATAGATAATTCAGATCGGCAAGGAAGATTCTCTATAAATATTTGGGGATGGATAAGTTACCACAATGTTGGAATGTGTCATAGAATAAATGGGAGATTTAATTCCCAGAATTATATTCATATTTTGGAAAATCTTATGTTACCATCAGTCCAACATGTGTACCCTGAAAACATTTTTATATATCAGCATGACAATTACCCAGTTCATAGTGCAAACATAGTGTCGCGATGAATGGAAGAGCATAACATTGAGATTTTGCAATGGAGTGCCAAGAGTGCGGACATGAACCCAATAGAAAACGTATGGGCCGAGATGACCAAAAGTATGTCACGTATAAGATTTCAAAATCAGGACCAATTGTGGGAAGCAATTCAAAATGCTTGGCAATCTCTCATTCACAAACCAAATTATTTTAGAAGTTTGGTGGCTTCCATGCCTAGAAGGTTAAGGGCAGTAATTAATGCTGATGGGGGTCCAACAAAATATTAGCTTTTTGTTAAAAAATTTTTATTATTAAAGTTATTTTTCGTATTCCTTAATTAAATTTTAAATTTAAATTTAACTTATTATTATACTTTTAACTTATATTTCTTAACTCAAACAATAATAAAGTAAATATATTCCAGTATGATCTGACATTTGATTTTATTATGACAAGTAGCTTAAGCTGAAGCTCGTCTTACAATAATAATATATCAAATTTATGACATATATGAAATTTAAGGTTGTACTACATTTATCTGGCCATGACTGTACTTGTATACAAGTTGACTGGAGATGATTTTGATCAGAGACTACGATTTTATGAATAAATGCCAAATATTGAAATAATAATGAAAATGTCAACAGTATTCTTTTCTCTGATGAAGTCATTTTTGCCTTACGTATGAAGTAAACAGACATAATTGCAAATACTGGTCACCGGAAATTTTTTTGTTTGTTTTCAGGGTCCCATATGCAGTATTCTCAAAGGTCAATATTTGGGTTGGCATTCTATGGTCATATTATCGATCCCTTCATCATCTATGGCAATTTAACTTCGGCTCTGTATTTGCAGTTATTGTAAAATCAAATTGTGCAGGTCTATCCACATGAAAACAACGCTTTCCCAATAACAGTATCTGGTTCCAGTAAGATGGCGCTCCACCATATTATGGTTTAAATGTTGATCGATATCTGGATAATGTTTTTCCATACAGATGAATTAGGAACATTGAGTGGCCAGTCCATTCGTCTGATTTAAGCCCTTTAGATTGTTTTTGGGACAATATGTAAAAAACATTTTACAAAGATAAGTTCCATGCCATCGAAGATTTAAAAATCCGAATTACCAAAACGATTCATGAAATTCCTCGTGAATTTTTAGAGAATTCTCTTCGGAGTTTTGTACATCGATTGGAGCATAGTCAAATTACAAATTTGAACACTTAATTTACTTAGTTATTAATTTGTTTTTAATGATACTACTTTGACAGACTTAAACCGACGTTTTCGTAAAAAGATGTAATTAAAAAATTTTTTTTTTAAATACTATTCCAAAGATAAAAAAATGCTCTATCGAATGGTACCATAAAATTAACACACTTTCATAAACAAAAAGGCGTACCTAACTAAAAAACATTTGAAGAAAAAAATTTAAAGTATTCACAAATAGATAAAAATTACAGAAAAAACTTTAATATTGAATATTGTTTTCTAAAATTAATATTTAACGACAATAAATCGCAGTTTTCATACTTTTAACTATAGGAAAACGCACGAAGCAATCCACTTTCGTGATGAACCAAAAACAGTACGTCTGTATTGCCAGCTCATAACAACAAAAATAATAGTCTTATATGTTACTAAATTTATAATTTTATAAAATCTGGATATATTATATGTATATAATAGTAATTGTAGGATTATTTCGATGAATAATAATTAAAAATTATAATTTTGGCGTCATTTCAACTAGTTTTATAAAAGATATTAACATAAGATGTTATACAAAAAGGTTTTGTTTAAGTATGACAATACGTTAAGCACGTATAAAGCGTTTGTACATATATATAAAGCGTTATATATATATATATATATATATATATATATATATATATATATATATAAAGCGTATAAAGCGTTTGTCCATGTGCATAGTTACAGATATGTAAATTATTTACATGTTTGTTTCATATTGTATAAGATGTTATGATAAATATAACCTAATTTAAATAGAAATATAAACTTTACCGAAAATTTTATAAGTCGACACAAGACTCACATACACGTACTATAACTATTACGTCAGATTTTAATGATAAATGTGGATTGCCTCGTAATCGTGTATAATTTCACTTGCATTGGAAATTGTAACAAAATAATTTGAAACATAGTTAAGTGGTAAAACCCCACCATACTTTATAAAAAAGAACAATACTAGTTCATATTTGTGTAAAAATTGCTTTTCAGACACCTGTTTCACATTGGTATGCACGCACTAATCTCTTTGACAGCTTGTATATCACCAATATGTGTGAAAATTTTTTATTGTATTAGTTAAATTTAAAAGGTAATAGTACTTAAGGTTATGCTGAAGGTCTTGTCCATTATTTTGAAGACAAAGTCGAACTCTAAGCTTCATGTTCTCAAAACCATTTACCAGGAGTTGTGGGGTTATGTCGGCACAGGAATGCCTATAGCATTGCGAAGCTCTGCGATTGTGTTGTGTCTACTCTTGAAAGTGGTATTGTTTAAATGTGGAAAAATAAAATAATCTAAAATTGTCGGATCCGGAGATCTTGGAGAAACATTCATAATTCTATCGTCGAAAAATTGTTGCAAAAAAGCTATTGTGTTTTGAGATTTGTGTGGCGGTGTCTTGCTGAAAAAAACCTTCTGTAAGTTCGGCATTATGAAGTTCACTAATAGTTCTAAATAATTATAATTAATTTTGGGATATTTTCGCAGTTACGGTTTGGTTAAAAAATATAGGCCGTCTCCTTGAAACTGCTAGCCAGGCGCCTATTTTTTGTGGTTGTAATACAGTTTCTATGAATTCGTGAGGGTTTTCTGCAGACCACAGTCTCATATTTTGCTTATTTAAATAGTCAGAAAGATGGAACCAAGCCTCATCAGAAAAAAAGGATTTGTCAAGAATGTTGTCATTATTTATGTTATGTAAAAACCATTGATAATACTCTATTCTTGTACCAAAATCTACCTGCCTGAGTTAAAAAAAATGCTTAAATTTTATATGGAATCAACTTTAAGCCCTTTTTTAAAACGGCGCGGCATGTTCCCACTGGCAAATGAACTTGAGAAAGCTTTGCAATTTATTTTTTGAACATGACTTAGCAGCTGTGCATAAATAACTGGCAGATTAGGAAACTGTTGCCGGAAAGCATGCAAGCACTAATTAATGGAATAAACCCATTCTCCATTATCTAATTTTCGACCAGTTCTAAAGTAACTTTCGATTATAAAGTTTTTCTGCTGTGACTCTAACATGTTAATAATAAAATAATACAATCAAATTTAAGGTTTTCTAATTTAAGTTGTTCACTGACAATTGTCACAATTTCAAAGTATGGCAGTGTCGTCAGTCTTACTAAACAAAATACTTAATAACAGTCTACTCTAATTAGGAAAGTTTTTGAAGGCATGGTACCTTCGAGTCACCAAAAGACGTCGGTGTCCGTCTGTGCGACTGTTTCCGTCAGATGGAAACCTCTAGACAAGCCTTACACTTGTCATGAAGATAACGATGGTTGTTTTACCGTTGGTGATGTTGAGATTAATCAATGAGGGGGGGGGCTGAATATTCATCTAAACTGTCTTTTGTGATTTGATTGTATTTAGTAAGCGTGTTATTTCTTGTGAAATTTGTTTTTACAACATCATGCACTGACGAATCTACAGCAAGATGAAACACGTCTGCATGTCTCGAAAGCAATTTTCTCACAAATACAAACTTGTATTTTGTGCTCCACACCTGATTTTTAATATTTTTATATTATTAAATATGTTTTTTGAAGATTATCCTTATAAATTTTGAAAAGTAGGTGAATGGTAGATTAAATTTTAATATTTAAAAGAAATGGAAACGCTACTGCAATTCGTACAAGTTATACAACATTTTAAAATAGTATAGAGAATTCAAATGCACGACTGAGAATTGAAAATAATTGATCAAAATCACGTTCTTGCTTCAAATTGATATTTAAAAAATAATAAAAACCGTTCTTGAAGCAATGCATGAGAGAATAGTACTGGATGGAATGTATAAAATATAGATATGATTTTGGCATGCTGGTAAATAGAGGTTTGAATGACATGAAAGGTACAATAGTTGATACAACCACAAAAAGGTCTAATAGAACATTGAAAATATAAATGATCAAGATGAAAGTAGATGAAAAGTCATGTAAGTATTTCTAAACCCTTTGTTACATGCTTACAAATTAAAGCATTGGAGAATTATTATGGAAACAATAAATACATTTTGAAACAAAATAATGTTTATTGACCTATCACAATGAATAGAGAAGAAAAGTAAGTCCAAAGCGTCCATTTAACAAATCTACATAATTCACTATATAAGACTGCTTAAAAAGATATAATTAAGGCAACCACAGAAATATTAAAAGAGTCTTATAAATATTAACCTTCTGTCGGGCGCGCCTGATCCAATTGATACACACCAAACGGCTTCATTTGGTACTTGTAAATTATAATGTGTAGCGACATCTACTTTCTGGTAGCTTCATTTTTCCTAATGCCCTACATTATCAGTACATTTAGTTTTATGGCAACTGTTAGGCTGATCAGTTCTGGAGTTTTATATCACTTTGATACACTGCGCCCGTTCTTGTTATAATTTAAAAATATAGAATTTAGTTATTCTTGTGCGTAGGTAAGTACCTTTCTCTTATATGGATACATAAATGTCAATCATTTCATTATCGGTTTTATTTTTATTTTACCACGGCGCAAATATCAAATTGATACACCGCGCCCGAATAATAATAATAGGAAATATTTTGTAAGAAAAATATTTATCTTTCAGTTTACTTACACCTAAAATGGCTGGCAAGGGTAAAAAATATGATTTAACAAATGCGAAAGATGTAGAATAATTGGAAAGGATGATTTTGATGACAATGATGATTTGCAAGAAAATTTCGAGGACGAAAGTGACACTGATGGTGAAGATGTAACTGAAACTCGTGAAGGAGATTCAGGAACCGAAGAAGATGCTTCAGACGACGATTTTCCAGAAAGTGAAGAAAACTGCTTCCTTGGGAAAGACAACACTACGAAATGGAATAAAACTCCTCCCTCACAAAGAGTGCGCTGCGGAAGACACAATATATTTCGAAAACTGCCGGGAGTGATAGGTGAGGCAAGAACAGCACGAACTTCTTTGGCATGTTGGAGTTGCCTCATATCTGATGATATTTTGAAAATCATTCTTCAATATACGAATCAGTATATTGAAATAATCAGACCATTGTTTCAACGAGAGAGAGAGATACCAGACCAATTGACGTTATTGAATTAAAAGCATTCATCGGTCTTCTGTTTTTAGCCGGAGTGTATAAAAGCAATAGGCAGAGCTTAGAGGATCTATGGGGGGCCGATGGAAATGGTGTTGAAAAATTCCAGCTTGTGATGAGTATAAAACGGTTCAAGTTCATAGTGAGGTGATTACGATTTGATGATCGCGAAACCCGAAAAGAGCGGCAATGCCTAGATAAAATAGCAGCTATTCGTGAAATATTTATGTGTCAGAAATCCTACACAATGGGTGAAAATGTTACTATTGACGAAAAGCTTGAGGGCTTTCGTGGTAAGTGCGCATTCAAGCAATACATACCTAGCAAGCCTAATAAATACGGTATTAAAATATATGCTCTTGTCGATTCTCAAACTTACTACTTACACAATTTAGAAATATATGCTGGAGTGCAACCAAATGGTTCATATAGTTTGAGCAACAAACCCATGGATGTAATTCTACGACTGGCTGAGCCTCTATATCACTCAGGGCGAAATATTACTGCAGACAATTGGTTTGGTAGTATGGAACTATTAGAAAAACTAACAGAAAAAGGCCTTTCATATGTAGGTACCATGAAAAAAACAAAAGAGAGTTTCCGTTGGAATTTAGCTCTACAAAAGGCAAAGATCTATATAGTAGCCTTTTTGGATTTAGAAAGGGATGTACGTTATTGTCATATATACCAAAAAAAGGAAAATGTGTAATTTTGGCATCTACATTACATAATGATAATTGTATAGATTCTGAGAGTGGCCATAAGCAAAAGCCTTCGATGATTACATTTTACAATCATACGAAAGGGGGTGTTGATACAACAGATAAGCTATGCGCCTCTTACAATGTGGCTAGGAATGTTAGTCGTTGGCCGATGCTAATATTTTTTGCCATGTTGAACATGAGTGGGATCAATGCCCAAGTGATCTATTTTGGCAATGATCAGGACACTATCAGAAGAAGTCAATTCATAAAACAATTATCAAGTGAACTAGTTTTACCTAATATAATTAGAAGAAGCGCAAATACTTCGGGGATGCATATGGACCTAAAACTGAAACTTCAGCGGTACAGACCAGTGGAAGAAAACGAGAATACGGAAGCAGTTAGCGAAAGAGGAAGTAAGAGGAAGAGATGTGAAATATGTACTGAGAAGAGACGTTTAACTAAATATAACTGTGTCAAATGCAACAAATCAATATGTCTCATGCATTTACAGAGCTTTTGTTCAGAATGCAGTCAAATAGTTTGTAATTTGCAACAGGACGACCATGAGAGCTCAGATTGAAGATTTAAATCTATATCCTCCGTTATATTTTACTTTCTTTTTAGTTCTTGAATTTATGTGTATTTAGATATGTCACTATTTTCATTTTCAAGCCAATCAACAAGTGCTATTATATATTCTTCTGTTCCAACATTATTATTGTAATAAATTCCTTTACTAAAGTGCGCATGTTCATTAATTTCAGTATTCTCAGTCAAAATACCTATACCAAAAGAGAAGTATGTAATTACTTTTTGTTTTAACACTTTTTTTTCGCGGTTGAAAAGAAAGAATGATCATAGTGATCATTTTGATACAGCGCGCCTGATCTTATTACGATTATGACCGCGCCCGACAGAAGGTTAAAGAGTATATAACCCCTTGCCACAATTACTAATCGTATCCTAAATACGTATTTCTCTCGCGTTTTTGATACACAGAAATGCGAATTATACAGGTTCGCTAATCAATTAAATTTGAAATGTCCGACTATTAAATTCACAGTGAAAAAGAAAAACAATGATAGGATACCATTTTTAGATACATTAATAATTAGAAATAAACATAAAATAGAAATCGACATTTTCCGGAAAGAAACCAATGTCAATAGATTCATCATCGCAGATTCAAATCATAGTTTTCAACATAAGACAGCTTCTTTCAATTTCTCGGTCAATCGGTTACTAAATTTTCCGTTAACAAAAGAGAGATATTAAATAGAACTAGTTTTCATTAAAAACATCGCGAAATATAATGGCTTTGACGTAGAAATAATCAATAAATTAATTAGAAAAACTAAATTAAAAAATACAATCCGCGAATCCACAAGTTTGATATCTCAATGTAACCAAGAGAAAAAGTACATGTGTTTACCATACCATCTTATCACGAAAACATTAATAGAGTTGCTAAAGAACGAAGTCTCCAAGTTGCCTTTCGGTCCGAAAATACTCCTAGGGAATACCAAAGATAAAGTTAATTATAATTTGAAATCAGGTATATACGAAAGTAATTGCGATGATTGTAATTTGAAATATATGTATAGGCCAAACGAAACGATCAATAATAAATAACCCGGTTTAAAGAAACACATATCACATATTAAATTCAATAGACCAGAAAAATCTAACGTGACCAACCATTCTTTAAATACATTACACAATATGTCGATTAAAGTGTTAAAACTTGTCAAAGCCATCAATAATCCCCGCGATCTTGACGCATACGAAAGCATTCACATCGTTAAAAACAAACAGAACACGATGAATGGAGACAAGGGGCCGATTCTTTATAGTTGTCTTTTTTCATTCTTAGAAAAGAGGTAGAAAGGTCGAATGCGTGTGAAGAGAGAATAAACACATGGGTTGCCGTTTTCTTAAGAGAGGTAATTTTGTCGTAATTTTTAGTCGATATATTTTTATTTTAAAGTCAGTGTATACGTGGACGCCGTGTAAAGTTGGTGCGTTTTCCTATGTGTTTAGCTTTACTGTGCCACATGTGCGACACTTTGATTAGGGGTTTTACCTACTGATTATGATGACTTAGTTGTCAAAATATGTATTTAGGATACGATTAATAATTGTGGTAAGGGGTTACATACCTTTTTGACAGAAATATTAGTATAAGTAGGAAAGATTTCGGAGCAGATAAACATGGCAGTGGGAGAAGAATATAATATATATATATATATATATATATATATTAATTGTACAAAGATTCTCAAATTTTATTTGAAGTAGTGCAGTAAAAAAAATTATAAATTTCAATGTAATTTTACCTTTAAACTTTCTAAACACTGGTCTCCATCTGTAGTATTTATTTCAGTCAGTAAACTATTTGATCGTTCAAGTTCTGCATATAAACCGAACGGGATCTTATTTAAACATTCTAGTTTCATTATGTGCATTTTTGCGCGTAAGTGTTTCGCCAAATGGCCATGTATTCTAAAAGCCACATTACAGTCCGAACATTTAAATGGTCTAGGTTCTGATGATGATAAATTTTGTGAAGATGAAAGCTGAAACAAAACGGGATTGGTGTTTTAATATGCAACAATTTCATGCTAAAGAGATTTTTAACTTATTACTTGTTTAGCGACTTACTTTATTATGATGACCAGCACTTCTCTCGTGTTTTTGCAAAAGTCCTTTTGTTCTAAAGCTAACAGAACAGGAATCACAACGGTACGGCCTTTCCAAGTAGTGAATATTCATATGCAACCTGGAATAAAGATATACCATTTGCAAACAGTAATTTTATAATTCTCTGAAGTATATTTTGTCGAATACAATTTTTTTCTCTCCTATATACAGGGTGTAAACGAAATATGCTGCCTACTTTAATATGTAATAGCTGTAATAATATGTATTAATAATAAAATGCTAATGCACGAAAACTTATGCGCGTGGCTCGATCCGACTCTGGTAAATTTAGTATGCCTCTATAGTTGCAGCGCTACCCATACTGAAGTGTAATGGTGGGAGTTGTAGATGCGATGATGCATACTGTAAGTCGGAAGTCAGTCTGTTATCAACTTCTGTGAAGTATGGCTTATTCTAATCACGAATTAACAGATATCGTCTTACTATACGGTGAAACAAGTGGAAAGTGGAGCTACTAGGTGTATTTATAAATTATAAAGGGCGGTTTCCGAATCGAAGATGTCCATTAAATGATTTGATTTTAGAAACCTATTATGAGATCGCGATACATTGCATCCAAGGCCGTGACCACGAAGGACGATCTTTGGCAACGTATTTTTCAAGCTGTGGCCTATATCCGTGAAGACAGCTGTATTAAAGCATGCACATACTTCGAAAGTTTACCCATCGAACATCTTTAAGAATTCCACCTGTTTCACATAAATTTGCTCTTTTTAGGGCAAAGAAATTGTCTTTAAAAAACGAGGCAAATAGAACACGAAGTGAATTAATTAATATCAAGACAACTAAAAATTACAAATTCCATATCACATTTAAATTTTTTAAAGAAATTCGATATTGTATTTTTTCGAGGTATTACAAATGTCTGGCCATTGACCTATTTATAAATAACCGAACAGCTGATGCATTAGAAAATGTATGAATGAATACATGTGATACACGTCTATAAAACTTTTTACACAAAGTCGTATTTATTACATTGTAGAAATGTAAAGGGGATTTTTTGGTGAACTGAACAAATAAATGCTTATTTGTTTGTTGAATCGACAACATATAAACATATAATTTCTATTTATTTAGAGACAATCTAAATACAGGACCGTATTTGAAAAGTTTGTGTTAAATTTCTGCAAAAATTAAAGTTTCGATAGAATAAACTTTTTTTTGTAGATTTGAATTGCTGTCATATCTATTACATACTAGCGTACGTCAGCGTATTTTATTTACACCTTGTATATCGTCTTAATATAAGATCAGGTATAAATATACGTTATTAGGTTATATTTATAAAATATACATAACTGCTCAAAAAAATCTAATTTCAACCAAGCAAAAAGAACATATTGAGAAATTTTGGATAAATTATAATTAATTGAATGTTGTTGCTAACTGTTTTATATTGTCGTGTTACAAGTGACTATACGACAGTTCAAGAGTAAATAGGTTTTTTGAAACAACTTTCAAATATTGGGAAATTTAAGGAAAATTACTAAGCTTCTTGAGGAACAAAATTATGAAAAACTCGCAATTGAAATAAAAGTTGTATCCCATTTTAAATTAAAAAAAAAACAGCAATTTTAGATAAAACAGGAAGATGCAAAAATCAAGCTGAAAGAGACTTGAAATGAGAAATGATCTTGTATTAAGAAACTATTTATGAGTGTATTTAAGCCTTATTGGACGACGAAATTATTAATGAAGATATAATCAAATAATAATTTCTTGAAGACCCATGAGGTTTTAACATAAGTCTATTATTACTTGAGCTCTAGGTTTGGTAAGGCAGATATATGATGGAAGAATGTGTACACGTAGAACCTATAAGGAAATGTAAAATGAATAATCAATGCAATGAAATTAATAATGAGTTAATCAATCACATAATCTAAGCATTATACATTTACTGGAAAATATTTATACTTTTGTAAAAACTAATCAAATTTTTCAATTGTTTGCTTAGCTTATGGCTTTTTTCGTACCTATAACTTCCTTTATTTTGAAATTGAACTTGACTTATAAATGGAACAAATATCATCATCTTGAAAATTGTATAATTTGATTACATAATTTTCGTATAAAAAATCAACTTACTTCAACTGTGATGGCTTACAGAAACTCTTGGAACATATAGTACAGTTTTTATTTTCTTCAGGTTTCCCTATTAATTCATTCACATCCTTATTGTTAGATATAAAATTTGTATCTCGCAATCCATCACTATTTTGACCTTCATTTTTTATAGTTAACTTTAAAAACTCACTAGCAACATTTTTTGCTATGGAATTTTTTTCCAGTTTTTCTTGCTTTGTCGCTACGTCAGCCAATGTTTCCATTGCACTATTATCGTAATCAGTCTGTTTGAATTTTCCTTGATCCATTGCAGTACTCGATTGGTCCTGATTTATGTAATTTATATTTACATTATTATTTTCACTAACCTCCATTGGTATCTCATTGGATTTCGATAAATTTTGTTCACTTTCATAGTTCGCATTCAAACTGTCCGAACGATGCCGTCCTTCATCATGATCATGATAAACGGAATTCGTATCCTTTATATTAGAGCCTTTGTCACTAGTGCACATTTGTATTATCATGTTTGATAAATCTTTACCTTTTTTAACATCAGAAACTACTTGAATAGGACCTTCACTGTCTCGGTCTTGGGTATGTAAGATACCATTAGGAATCATTTCTATTGTTTGTTTACGTTCACTACTCGACGTCATTGACAGATCCATTACTTCCAAATCATTTTTTTGGATCTTAGGTGCGATATCATGATCCAAAGATCCTTTTCTTTTTCTTAAATCACTTGCAATGTTTTGGGGAGTATCAGGTACTTGCATAACAGTGGCGGAAGATCTATTTCGCCCATCATATTCTTCCAATCTGCCGCTTTCATAATTTTGTTTAGGTACAATTGGTTGATTGTCCTCAAAATGCATTTCTCCAGTATTTCTATGAGTAGGCGTTTCAAACGTAGTGGACGTGGAATATTTACTATATTTCTTAACGACATGAAACTGTTTTATTAAATCAGTTTTTTCAGTAACTATTTTGTTATTTTCAAGTACATTCTTTAAATCGAAAATTTCTTTATTCGCAGATATTTCTTGAGGGAATGCGTTAGTATATGGATAAGTTAGCGGTCGATTCGTGTTCGTCTTCCCCAAAAATTGTGACAGTTTCTGTTTTTCGTGCATTTCAGCATTTGTACTAAATGATATTTCACTTAATTTGGAGGCATTAAAATTTGCCGAATGATCGAGTATTTTATTTTTAGCGTAATTCGTTTTCGTTACGTGTGCTATTTGCTCGGTATCCATGAAACTGGATAGTGCATCAATATTTAATGGTTGATTACTGTTTGTAGATGGATTGTTTGGACTAGAGTTACGATTTTCAGAAACGGTGGGTTTTTGAGAAAGCGATAAAAGACCATACACAGCTTCGCGTTCTTGATGTCTGGTTGAAGACTCATCTGCAAAAAAAAAAGAAACTGTAAAGCAGTATTTTTTTGTCATAGGTGATTGCTATTTTTATCACAAGAATATCCTGTCTGGTTGAATCTCTAATATAAATATAACTTTATAATTTAGTTTAGTAAACTTATTTACATGTATATGCTAAGACAAAAAGTCATAATTAATGTTCTTAATTTGGGCTAAATAAAACTTAATTATTTGATTATAAAAACATTTCTTTTAGAAACAAAAATTATATAAAAATCTGTAAATACAGTTGCACTTCGATTATCCGGACCTCTATCAACCGGGAACATCTGTGAACCAAGATGCTGAGTGGTTTATTTTATATCTCTATTAACCGTGATTTCCCTCTATTGTCCGTGATTTTATTTATTTCCTCTATTAACCGTGATTTGCCTCTATTATCCGTGAAGCACATGTATGGATGTGTTTGTTTTTTTCCATATAATGTACGGTCAGTTAGAAAAAAATCTTGGGAAGTATAAAGTCAAAAGTGACAGCGGCTAATTTAAAGCTAAAACATGTCGAATTTGAGTGCCTACCAAAAAGCGATGCTACAAGCCAGATTGGCCGATGGTGTCTCAATAAGGGCTATAGCTGCCGAATTACAAATCAGTAAAAACACGCTGCTTTCAGCAAAGAGAAAATTTATTGACTTTGAATCAATTATCAGGAGGCGAGGATCTGGGAGGCGCATTGTTTCGACTCAACAGGAAGACACAATTTTACTAAAGCAAGCAGCGAAGCAGCAATTAGTGCACGAAAACAAATTTCCCCGCTTCAATTTATACTGTGCGTCAGAGGATTAAAAAAAGTGAATTAAGAAATCGACGTGCAGCTAATAAAATATACTTGACGGAAGTTAACAAGCAGCAAAGATTGGAATTCCGCAACAATTTGTAAATAACGTAAATTTGTGGGAAAATCCACATTTTCTCACTATTTTCAGATGAGAAGTCATTTCAATCATGTCATAATGGGCGCCTTATAGACACGAGATATAACGACCAATATGTGATATATATTTTTCTGTGAATGTTTGGGGGTGAATAAGTAGTCGAGGCCCAGGTGTGGTCGTGATTATAGAAGAAAAGTTAACTGCTCAAGTGTACTATCGAATTTTGAACGAAATTATGCTGGCCTCAGTTATACCAGTATTTGGAAATGATTTTATCTTTCAACATGTAAATATTAGAATAATACGTTCTTGTATATAATATCTACCTAAAATTTTAGGATAATTCTCCAGTTCACCGTGCTATAATGATTCAAAACTTTTGCGAGGAACATAATATTTTACAATGGCCCTCAAATAGACCTGACCTCAATCCCATCGAGAACCTATGGGGAACACTTGTTAAAGAAATACATTTTCGACCACAAAATGTGAATCAGTTATCAACGAATTACTGATGCATGGCAGAAAATTACACCAGAGTATACGCAGCAACTTATTTCTTCTATGCCACGAAGATTACAGAAAGTAATTGAAGTCAATGGAGCTATGACCAAGTATTAAGGACATACAAAATGAGAATGAATAATTGTATCTTTTTTAAATAAATAACAGCGATAATCGTATTAAAAGTAATTAGAATGCATATGAATTAGTTTTTAAATCTTACATTTTTTTTCACAGATTATCAGAATTGATACAAAACAAATAACCTCCAATTTTGTAAACGTCACTAAATGTTTGGCAAAGTGCAGTTATAATATGTAAATTTTAGAATTCTGGATGTAGTTAAGGCAACACCATGTCCCAACTTTTTTTTTGCTAACCGTACATTCTTATTATTTGTATCTAATAAGTTGCGTATAAAATTTCATCTCCAAATTTGATCTCTCTACACGTATTTTTGTGGAAATGACGCCATCAACGGCCATATCGACAAAAATTGCAAAAGTTCTTTCAATTAAACAGAAAATATAACTGATCGACTATCGCAAAATTTGAAAAATATGGTGTTGGCATACAAACTGTACACGATTTAGGAAAAAGCAACGACAAAATTTTGCTTCAAATGTGATTTAATGCACGGTTTTAAAAATTGATACATTAAAAACCTTCGAAAATCCAAAAGTTGATTTCGCAAATATATGAATGGTTTCGGCAAGAAAGATTTGAGTGATCTCCAATTGCAGGTAATATAACTCAAATCCAGATATTTCATGGACCTAAACTGAAATTCGTTTCTGAATTTCAGGGAAATGATTACTGAGAAGGCAAAAATTTTCAGTTCTAAATTAAACATAAATTCTGGTTGGCGAGAAAAATTCAAAAACACGACATGGAATTCGTAGACTGAAATGAACGGGAGGAGAGACGTGTGCTGACTATAAGTTTGCCACGATGTTTTTAGACGACTTAGGAGAATACATTCAAAACGAGCAACTTACAACTGAACAGATTTATAATACAGAAGAAACCAGTCTATTTTGGAGGTGTTTGCTTCAGAATTCTTTGGGCTAGTGGTGATGAATATTCTATTGAAGGGTACAAGAAGTCCAAGGAAAGAATCACGGTCTTAATTTGTGCAAATGCAGCTGGGACTCACAAGTGTAAATTGATGATAATTGGAGAAAGTGCTGGATCAAGAACTAACGAACTTTGGAGAACTTCCTGTGATTTATAAATCTAATAAAATACATTGGGTAGCTACTTCTGGAGTGGTTTAATAAAAATTTTGTTCCAAAAGTAAGAGAACATCTTAGCGAAGGTATCATTCAAACAAAACGTAGTCTCGTCGGAAAACAGCAAATTGTATGTAAAATATTAGTCATTTTTGCACAAATCTCCATCACTCTTTCGCAAAATTCAATTCTACGATTATAATCTCCGTCCAATAATTCATGCAGTAAATGTGGTTTATCCGGATGATATTTTTCGTTCTTCAATATTCTGGCTACTGATAAGGCAACTTATATCATAGTTTAGTTCGAGGGATGTAGTAGAAGTTTGTGGCAATCCTTCTAATACTATAGAAGTATTTTGAACAATAACTTCATTAGTTGACTTTTGGTCGTCCGCTTTTCGACAAATTTATAACATTTTCGGTCAAGTTATACCTTCTCAAAGTTTTACCAACGACAGTTCGTGATATTGGATGCCGATTTTGATACAAATTGTTAAATAAATCGCCTACTTGTTCATTAGTTCTGACGCTGTCACCAAAACCAATCATCAAAATTTCAATACGTGCTTTTTCAGTTAATTGAACCATTATTAATATTTGGACGTCTACAAAGTTAATTCTGACAGTTTAAGTCAAGTAGTGAGATTTAATTCCATGGCATACTAGACATAAATATGATTTTAAAATATCAGTTTTAATTAAATATCTTTATCGTTATTGAACAAAAGGATGCCAAACCTTATTATTTCTAAACTCCTAAAGAAGAGCTCTATTGAAATTCGTAAAAATATACAAGATGTTTCGTTCAAAATAAAAAAGTTAATATCGTTTTCGGCTAAACCGGAAGTTTGATTCGGACATATATATATATATATATATATATATATATATATATATATATATATATATACAATCTTTCACCATTTAAAATTCGAGGAAGAAAAATAGGTCCAATTAATAAATTTCCTATCAATGCGGCCCAGACATTGACAGAAAACTGTTCCTGGAATGAGGCAGGCCTTGCTAAGTGTGGGTTTTCATCGGACCATGCGTGTAAATTTCGAAAATTTGTTATTCCATTTCGTGTAAATTTTGCTTCGTCCGTCCAAAGAATTTTGTTGAAAAATTCTGGATTTCTTCTCGTCTGTCTCAAAATCCATGTTGAAAAAATACAACGCTGTACATAGTCTCCTTCATTAATATTCTGTACTCTTCGATAATGATATGGCCTAAGTCCATTCGCTTTTAAAATCACATCCACTGTAGATTTCGATACATTAAACATAAGCGCTAACCGTCTGAGGCTAATGGATGGATTGCGGAAAACCTCGTCCAAGATATCTTCTTCTGTATTCCCTAGCTGCAGCTCTGCCTTGTCCTCCCATATTTTTCCTTCCTAGTCCGTTCTCGCTGAACAATCGGTGAATTGTAATAAATGTCCGGTATGTTGGAACTGGCTGCCTATTCGGGAAGGCTGCTATGTCCGCTCGACAAGCAACTCGAGCCACTCCATGGTGCATGCCATAATAATAATGCATATCAGCAATATGATTATTTTCAAACATTGAAAGACGCGCCATTTCAGTCCTCAATAACAATAGTCCAAAGCGAGAAACAAATCTAAAAGTGCAGTATACACGGCAATAGTTAACATAACAGAATGTAAAACATCACTTGGACAAACCTACATATCGACTGAAGGAAGGATGCGGTGTGGGGACACGAGAACAAGGCAGCGATCCTCATCACGTGATATTCCTACAATACAATAAATTTGGTCATTATCCTTTCTAAATCTGTTTTTATTTTTTTAATTGACACACTAGTTGAGAAAATATCTATTATTTTCGTAATGAAGTCTGAGCGTAGGGGAAAAAACATCAATTTCAATTACAAAAAAAACTAAACATTTTTGACTAGCACATTTTGGGTTTTTTTTCGATGAAATTGCTTTATCTACACGAGGTATAACTCTGAGCACTTTTTTTTGGACACATTGTATATACATATGGTAAATTCAATTTGTTGGCGATTTAAGGTCTGGTTTTACTTCAGAAAATATATATTTAAAACAACCCTACATGTTTCGGCAAATGATGCCTTTATCAAGGAATATAAAATATAAATGACAGTATATTAATGTCATAGATTTGGGTTGCTATGGATAAAATTATACAAAGATACATTCCAATTGAATAATAATAAACCATGCCTTAGTATTCAAAATAGATAAACAACGAAAACAGGGAAACGCAAGACATGAGTTATTATTATGTATGCGCCCGTGGAGCGTCTTAAGATGTAAAGCTGTCGGCATTCGCCTTAAACGAGAAGGAAAACCACGAAAACCTACTCGGACAACCAGACAGGAATCAAAACACGGAACTGTCAGCATGATAAGCAAATGTATAGATATTTAAATAACTTAAGATTATATAATTATATAACAGCAACATATATTATGATGGTAAATTGCAGATCGTTACATAAGTTATAGTATATACTGCTTAAATTTTTTATATCACTTCTGTTGTTAATTGAATTTTTTTCCTGTTTAATACTAATCATTTCTTTAATTTCTCTTTTCATTGTGTGTTGTTCTTTATCAATTATCTGTGTGTTTTCAAAATCGAAATGGTGATCGCGTTGTAGTTTATGTGTAGACAAAGCAGTTTTGTCTGTTTTAGAGTATTTGTGGGCTTGTATTCTTTTGTATAAATATTGTTTAGTTTGGCCTATGTAATAACTATCGTAATCGACATGGTATTTTATAGATGACATGTGTTTCTCGATTTTTTTCTATTTTAGGTTTAAGTTTTGAAAATAAATGTTTATATATTATAACTTAATTATGTAACGATCTGCAATTTACCATCATAATATATGTTGCTGTTATATAATTATATATCTTAAGTTATTTAAATATCTATACATTTGCTTATCATGCTGACAGTTCCGTGTTTTGATTCCTGTCTGGTTGTCCGAGTAGGTTTTCGTGGTTTTCCTTCTCGTTTAAGGCGAATGCCGACAGCTTTACATCTTAAGACGCTCCACGGGCGCATACATAATAACTCATGTCTTGCGTTTCCCTGTTTTTGTTGTTTATCTATTTTGAATACTAAGGCATGATTTATTATTATTCAATTGGAATGTATCTTTGAATAATTTTATCCATAGCAACTCAAATGTATGGCATTAATATACTGTCATTTATATTTTATATATATATATATTTTATATTTGATAAAGGCATCATTTGCCGAAACATGTAGGGGTTGTTTTAAATATATATTTTTTGAAGTAAAACCAGACCTTAAATCGCCAACAAATTGAATTTACCATAACATACAAAGGTCACGAAATAATTATCTATATACATATATATATATATATATATATATATATATACATATATATATATATATATATATATATACAGATATATATATATATATATATATACATATATATATATATATATATACATATATATACATATATATACATATATATATATATATATATATATATATATATATATAATTTAAACGAAATTATCGACCGTAATATATTGAATAAAATAAATTAAAAATTACTTAATAAATGAGTTTTTTAATTGACAGACCGCTTGCCCGCTTTTAATTTATTTTATATAATAAATGAAATGTTTGACAGATTGAAATTCCATGGCTACCTTATTTAATCTTCTAATTTATTAATTCAAATAAAACCTAATGTCAAAAACTTTAGTCAGCATGTGGTACATGGTTGAAATCAGAAAAAAACTCTTTCTGAAGATGTCTAAATCGAATAAGAAATTAGATAGTTGATGATGGCCAGAAAGAAACGAAACGTCGTATAAAAATTTAGAGTACACCACTGGATAGAGGTTTAGAAATGGCCACAAGGATGTGTTTTTATTTTTTCTCTACAATGCCAAATGTCGGTGCTACAGGTAAAAGAAGAAAATGGGGTTTTCGCGTTTTTTTTTTAAATAACGAAGGTCATTTGTCACAGGTCTATTTCCTTTACGGATTTATAACAAACACAAAATTTAACAACTTTGCCAAATTTAAACATATACTCTATCTCCAATAATAAGCGAGATCCCCATGGTGAGGGCCGAAAATGAATCAGCCTGTATATATATATATATATATATATAATATACTCATCGAATCCCCGATGTGCATTGAATTAATTATGGAAAGTTTTATCAAAATCTAAGCAGCCATATCAAAGATCGTCGAATGGATCCATACATTTGCCTAACCCTATATCTCAATTCGCCCTCGTATAAGCCAGTCACTACTGATGATATGTGCGCGCATTGCATACGAAATGACTATCTAGAATAATAAATTTCGTGTGAGAAAATTTATTTTATTTCGCCGAATAGCAATAATTTGGCCAGAAACGAATAAAACTTTAATCCTTTAATTAAACAAAATTGTTTTGCAATGATTGATGACATTTGCCATTCAAAAATAAATGAATAATAAATTAAATTTCAAGATTATTTGGCGAATTTATTTTTTATATTAATAATTTTAGTAATAATAATAACATTTAGTTGTCAAGTAAATAATTCTTAAATGTAGTTGTACAGTTTTTATTAGCATATATTTGCAATTACTTTCAGTTTTTACTTTTGATATATTATTTACATGACTCACACAATTAAAAAACGAGCAAGCAAAGATTAAAGGCCTTTACTTCCCTTTCGTTGCAGGTTGATTTCCCTGATAAGGATATCCTGTTCTTTGTCAACTATATTTATACTTCTAATTAATGTTGTAAATAATGCTACGGAATTTTTAAAATGGAACTTCATAAAAGTGATAATTTTATTTTGCAAACTTACATATTTTGCTGTGATAGTACAAAATAAAAGGTATAAAAGTATATACTATGTACAGGCTGGACTTTTTTTTTGAAAATAACGTCTTTCAAATGGCCACCCACCATGCTTTTCTAAAAATTCTTAAAGTCGTGATTGAAAATTTTCTGTAACTCGTTGCAGCATTTCTTGATATATCGATCTGATTTCTTGAGTAATGTTGGATTTTAAAGCTAGTAGCATTCGATGCCTATTTTCGAAAACCCTAACCTTCAATAATCCCCATAAAGACAAATTAGCGCTAGTTAAATCTGGTGAGCTTGCAGGCCAATTAAAATCACCATGTCGCGATACAAGTTATTTAGGGAACATGTTGGAACATCTGGCGGTAGATGCGTTATTCAACTCTCAGTCGTTGCAGTTAAGCAGGTAAAAAAAATTGAAGCATCTCCAAACACCTTTGAGAAGTTATAGTCACTCTCCGACCACCTTCTTCGAAAAAGTACGGGCCTACTCGTATTATACCGAATGCAATCACACCGCACCATACGGTAGGTTGTTCGTGAATTAGTTGTGGTTGTTCGACAGCCCAGTACCGAAAATTTTGTTTATTCACATATCCTGATAAGTGGAAATGCGCCTCACCACACATCATTAAATGATTTAAAACATTTGGGTTAAGTAAATCAAAAAATGCCTTTCAAAATTGTATTGGTGCTGGTAAATCTTACGGTATAATTTTATACGGATGAAATCGTATGTCTTTTTGTAAAATTTGATCCAAACTTCTCCATGTAATGCCTAATGCCACTGCTTGACGCTTTGCTGAACGACTTGGATTTCTTGCTAGACTTCTTTGGTGTACGTAGAGCTTTTACTAAACTGACATACTCATTTTGTAAAGTTCCATAATCACGAAACCTTGCAACAAAATTGCATTGGAAGGAAGTCTATTACGCCTAGGAATATTATATCCACGCCGAAATTGTCGTTGCTCTTTAATAACAGACTCCGATCGGTGATAGGCTGTAACGCAAAAGCTGCGTTGATTCATTGGCCACAGATTCATGGCTACTAAACTGCGTAAAATACGGAATGATTTATACCGTTCACTAACAAGCCTCTAGAACTCAATTCATGCCAAATTATCCTGCTCATATGCGCATGCGTCTCCGATGTTTTATAATAATACGAATAGTAATGAGTAATGAATCATTACTATTCACACCTCGTTCCATCAGCTGCACCTTCTGGCTTAAGCATTGATAAGCAGTACTTTAACCGTGGAATTTTATTGACATACATCAAATATGACTTTATAGCATTGGAATGTCGTCTTATTTGTCCTGATTTTAATCGATTATGAACTGTACTTTTATTAATGCCATAGAATATGCAAGAGAACGAATAGTACGCCGATTATTACGTGGAACTGCTTTAATTGCTTCTATATCAAGCATTCTTGGTTTTCGGCCAACACGTCCCTTTTTACGAGAGGATACATCAGCTACTACTAATCCTTCGTTTAATGATTGTTTTCCTCGATGCCATATCCTGCTTACAGTTTTCTCGAATACTCTGAATTTGCTGGCTTGAAATGAGGTATTTCAAGGATATGACTGACCAAATCTATGTAGACGAAAAGTGGTCTTACATCACGAAAACGTCAAATACACGTTACTTGGTAAAGGTTAAGAAACCGTACAGAACCTGTAAAAGTAAACACTTCTTTACGAAAGTAAAGTTTCTAGCCGCTGTTAGTCATCCTCGCAACAATCAATCTCAGAATAAGCATTTTGATGGTAAACTTGGCATTTATTTGGCCTTTCGTATATGAAGAACCTGCTAAGAGAAGCAGCAAAAATCACCCTTGCTGGTACAATGGAAACTAAAGTTATTTCAAATGTAGTAATAGAAAAATGATAATTGAAAAATTACTACTTGCAATTTAACAGAAATGGCCTATGTCGAATCGTCTTTCAACCATCTGGATTCAACAAGATAATGCCAAACCGCATATCGATCCTGAGGATATAGGTTTTAAGGAAGCTTACCAAAAAACTAACTTAAATGTTAAAATGTTCTGTCAGCCATCAAATAGTCCTGATATGAACGTTCTCGATCTGGGATTTTTCAATGCCATTCAGCCGTTACACCACAAAACCGCTACCAAAACAGCCGACGAATTAATCAATGCCGTTACAAATGCTTACGCTGAATTAGGTAGTGATACTGTGAATAAAACCTTGACTCACCTGCAGTGTATGATAGAAACTATGAGAATTGATGGTTGTAATAACTATCGATTGCCCCATATGGGAAAAGATCACTTACGAAAAAATGGAGTGCTACCTTTTGCTATTAATTGTGGAAATGTGCAAATCTGGATCTTGTGACAAAAGTTCAAAATATAGTCGATTTAGTTTAATTCCTGGTTTAATAAGCTTAACTAACTTTAGTTTTATGAAATTCGCCCTTTTACTTATAAAGAATAAATTTGTTTTGAGAAAATGGACACTTATTTATGAACGAAAACAAATCTAAAATCAGACACCTATTTCTGGACGGAGGAAGTATAAAATATGATGGCGCATCTTTCTTATACACGTTAGACATCCTCTGGTGAATATTTTTGGGAAGATTTCCTTCTTTCGTTCAGAATTTTATCACGCTTCTATATTCTAATTAAATTTCACTCATTTTTTGGTTAGATAGAGTTCTGTAGAGATTTGGACTTATAAGCCTGGACAGTATAAATCCAAATGTGACAGCTATTTGACAGCAAAAGTTTCCTATTGTCACTTAATTTTTGCATGGCTAGATGTATAATATAAAAATCTCTCCTCGTATTAGAAACTAAGTTTTTTGGTAGTTTATGTGCATCTAAATAAGTGTTCTTCCAAAGTACTTAATTAAACGTTTTGTTGTTAAGTTTATTACAATAATTTTTGATAAAATTTATTAGGAATTGGAATTATAAGATTTTTATACCAAAAATAGTAAAGACAATTATATAAAACTAAACTTCTATAAGCGTATAAGTTAAATCCGAAGAATTTATTTACGAAATACATATTGCAGTGGATTTTTCCCTGCAGAAGAAATTAAAGAAGATAGGAAAATTAGTGTATTTATTTGTAAAATTTTATTCCAGGGAAATGACTTTTAAAATTAAAAATTTTTATAATAATTTATTGTAATATGTATTTTGTCCATGTCTGTATATTGCACGAGCCTATTTAGATGTTCGAAGTCCGCGCCAAGCTGGAAGTCATAGTGATACAGATATATATATTATTATTATGTTGACTTATATATTTTTATGTTAGGTAGGGATGCCTTGCCGTTTGCTGGTTCTTCATCTTTAGAGATTTCGTAGCTCTTTAACAGATAGGTGGTTTTCTTTTTATTAATGTTGAACAGAACTTAATTTTGTTTAATATAGTTTGGATAACTTCGTTTGCTAATTTTTATAGTGGTTTGATGTCATTAAAATTCAATTACGGGTTATTACATGTCTTTAAAACTTGTAATTTGAATAAATTGACCTATCTGGAATCTCTGATAATAGTTTTTGTGTAACGTGACGTATACAAAACTAAATACCACGATAGTCGTGAGAATAAACCCTGACGATTAAGAAGCTCAAGGAAGGTGCCCACCCGATTGAGTCTAGTTCGGCGGAGCTACTGTGGATTGTGAACATAAGTCAATAAGCAAAAATTAAAACAACAATACAAAAATACAACATACTGCACAATTGACGTGGGGCGAACAAAGGAAGAGAAGCAAACAAAAGATATATATAGAAGAAATAAAAAAGCAATTACGATAAACATGGATGGTATTTCGAATGTAAACGAATGGAGGCAGCCACCACTAATTGGCAGTCAAGAGTCATTAGAGGGTGTGAGTGCAGGAATAAGTAACCTAAATTTAAATCCCATACATGAAGCAGGGCAGGATGGTGGTAGCAGTCAAAAGGTAATGGACATGATGCACACAATGACACAAATGATGATGAATATGATGCAACAAAACCATAAGGAGATGGAAATGAAGATGAATATGATGCAACAAAAACAAGAGGAGATAGAACAACGACAAGAGGATAGGGAGAGAAGATTAGAGAGAAAATTGGAAGAGATAATGGAGAGGGAAGAAATGGTGCAAAGAAAATTGGATCAAATCGTCGCAATGAATAGCAACAAACAAACAGATACAGACATTATAGAAGATTCGTTTCCAATATTAATTAACGATCAAAGCATGCAACAAAACACAGTTAGTATGAACCAATTCTTAGAAGAAAAAGAGAAAAGAGAATGGCAGGAACAAAAGATGATGTATATGCAAAAACAAATTGACCAAGTGAGAAAAGAGAAGAACGAAGCGAGTGTGCCTGTGTTCATCCCTGTACCAGTTCAGAATGAAGTATTGCCGAAATTTTATGGTATGGCGAATACCAATCCAATGGGTTTTCTTAAAAAAATAAAAGAAAGTCTAGAAGATGTGCCTGGGGACCAAAAGAAACTTCAAAAGATAGGGAACTGTCTCAAGGACGATGCGATGACCTGGTGGGACATGATATCGGATGAGGTGAAGACTATGGAGGAGTTCGAGGCCAGGTTTACCAGTCAATTCTGGGGAACAACAAGGCAAACTAGAGTAAGAAATTATTTATTATTTGGTAGATATAGTAACAATAGTAATGAGTCACGAGAGTCTTATGTTATGAGAAGACACTCAATTTTGAAGTATCTGCAACCTAAAATTAATGAAAGAGATCTAGTATGTCAATTAAGTACACATTTCGATGCACAAATAAGTCAGGCAGTAGCCATACAGAACATTAGTGATATGCACCAGTTTATTGAACTTTTGAAAAGATTAGATGACATGGAGTATGGTAAAAGATATCAGAGTAATTATGTAGATAGAAATGTCAATAGAACTCCATATTCTAGAATGAACAGTAATAATCATAATAATAATAGTATACGTTCAAGTCCTCACAGAGCAAATAATTACGAATATATAAATAATAGAATGGCTTCACCAGGGAGAATAGACAGTAATAGTAAAGATGTAAGAAAGGAAAGTTCATCAGAGGTTAAAAATTATACTGGGACACGTCCTAAAGACACTCGATGTAATTATAATTTAGAATTACAAGATAAGCAGGGTAAAGTAGATTTAGCATGTAGTAAGGATTTTTAGTTAGACCAACCAAAAGGAATTAATGTAATGCATTGTATGAACAAACGAAATACGCAATAAACTCGGTTTTACCTCATATAAAAATTAACATAGGCGATAGTGAATTAAGTTGTTTAATAGATTCAGGAAGTGAAACGTCATTTTTAAATGAAAGTGTGGTTGAATTTTGAGTAAAAAGAAAATAGGGAAATATATGCCTACAAGTAAAATTACAATAGTTACAGCTACAAAAAAAATTTTAACAGTAGTAAATAAAATTTTTATTGTTGAATTTACGATAGATGATAATAAGTTTATGGGAGAATTTATAGTAATAAAAGGATTAGGAAGGGATGGAATACTGGGAATAGATTTATTAGATAAAATTAATGCGATAATAGATATACAAAAGAAAGATATAGTAATTAATAATACAAAGGTGGAATGGATCCAGGAGTGTGAAGAGGATGGTGAAAGGGTTATTAATAATATAGAAGATGATATAAATGAAGAAGAAAGTAAAATTATGGAAGAAAAGGAAGTAATGATGATGGAAGATATGGGCAAGGAAGAAAATGGAGAAGTGGAGTTCCCTGAAGATGTCGATTCGATGCAATTGGATTGCAAGAAAGAAAAGGTAGAAGATGTTAAATGTTTAATAAAAAAGAATATAGAATTAGTTAATAAATTTCCCAGTATCGCTAGAAATTATCAACATTCGTTAGAAGTGGATGAGACGAGACCATTTAAAGTGAAAAACTATCCCATTCCAAAGAATATTCAATCACAAGTAGACGAAGAGATAAAGAGAATGCTAAGAGATGGCGTAATTGAAAGGGGTAAAACACGATATGTTAATCCATTAGTGGTAGTTAAGAAGAAAACAGGAGACATTCGATTATGTCTGGATGCACGTCGACTGAATGAAAGAACAAAACCTCAGTTTGAGACACCTAGTACGATAGAACCACTATTGGCAAAATGTTATAATGCAAACATATACAGTAAGTTGGACTTGAAAAGTGCTTTTTGGTTGGTACCACTAGAAAAGGAGTCCAGAAAATATTGTGGCTTTATGGTAGATGGAAAAGTATACCAATTCAGGACCGTACCATATGGCTTGAGCAGCTCTGCAGCAGCTTTAATCAGGGCCATGCAACAAATACTTGAACCATATGAAGATTTTGTGGTTCACTACGTGTAGATGATATATTAATATATAGCAGGGATGAGCAGGAGCACTCACAACATTTGAAGAAAGTTATGGAAGTATTAGTAAGAGAAGGGTTAAAGGTAAATTTGAGTAAATGTGAATTTTATAAGAAAGAAATTAAATTTTTGGGATATAATATTAGTACTAAATTTATAAGTGTAGATGAGAGTAGATTGGAACTTATAAAGAAGTATCCTCTACCTAAAAATATAAGAATGCTTAGAGGGTTTTTAGGCATGGCTAACTATTATAAACGTTTTGTACCATACCTGGCACGTATTAGTGTACCTCTTTATGAAATGCTTAAAAAGAATGAGAAATTTAAATGGACAGAATTAAGGGTGAACGCGTTTGAGGATTTAAAGAAAGAGTTTTATAATCAATTAGTATTAATTTTACCTGATTTTAATAAACAGTTTATTTTAAGAGTGGATGCTAGTGATGTCGCTATAAGCGGAGTTTTAATTCAAATAAATGACGAAGGGATTGAACAGCCTATATGTTTTATCTCTGGTATCTTAAAAAGCTATGTATAAAAAGCTAAATATACCATTAGTGAGAAGGAAATGTTGGCTGTGGTACACGCGATTCAAAAGCTAAGATTTTATTTATTAGGAAAAAGCTTTGTTGTAGAAACAGATCATGCTGCACTGACATCACTTTTGAGCACGTTTTAAAAATAACAGAGTGTATCGGTGGTCACTATTGTTGTCAGAGTATACCTTTGAAATAAAGCATATTAAAGGCGTTCTAAATGTTTCTGCCGATGCGTTGTCACGAATGTATAATAATAAAAGTAACTTTCAGTATGTAGAATTGAATGAATATAATAGGAACTATGCTGAGGGGAATTATGAATACGAGGTGATCCTTCAGGTCCAGCAAGATGAAAGATTTGATTTTATAAGGGAACAGTTACGTACTAATGATAATTATAAAAATTTTATTACGAAAGAGGGGTTGATTATGAAAGTAATTAGGGAATTAAGTTATGTTGTCATAAATGATGTGTATGCTAGGCAGACAATGTTGCAAATTCATGAAAGTCTAGGGCACATTGGGGGATATAAAGTATGGCTGGTATTTAGAGAGGCATTCTATGCCAAGAAAGATAGGATAATCGCTAAGGATGTAGTGAGAAATTGCATTACATGCCGATTAGGCAAACATAAGAATCGAACGTGTCAGTATGATGTAAAGAGTATAGTTACTCAAGAAAACTTAGAATTGGTAGCCATAGATTATTTGGGGAATCTTATCCCAGGAGAATTAGAATATAAGAATATTTTAGTAATGGTTTTGATGTGTTTTCAAAATTCGTTAAACTATTTCCCACATCCCAATATAATACAGATACGTCTATACAGTGTATTGATTCGTGAATAATGCATCAGGGAAAAATGCATAGATTATTGGCTAATAATGCCTCATATTTTAATAATGATAGGTTTAAGAATGCTCTAAATGATCGTAATATTGAAATTTCTTTCTCTTCCATACGTCATCCATGCGGGAATCCATGTGAACGATACATCCAGGAGATCATAAAGTTCCTAAGGATCAAGACTTATGAAAATCATGCAGGATGGGTTGCTCATGTCCAAGATGTTGAAGACAACATCAACAACACACCCAATACTGTGACACTGGAATGTCCTGCGACTATGATGTATGGGACAAAACCTGCTAGACCCTGGAACACACAAATTGAAAGGGTAGATAATTTGGTACAAATAAAAAACCAAGTTGCTAGGAGAATAGCAGTAAATGCACAAAAGTATATAAATAAGCAAAACGAACAGATTACCACTAGAACAATATTCGAGGTAGGAGACACGGTAATAGTAAGAAGTTATCGTTTAGGCAGAAGAGATCAAGGTAAATGTCAAAAGCTTGATCTGCCCTACATAGGTCCCTACCGTATTTCGAGACGTTTTAATAACGTGACATACGAGTTATATTCTATGGACGGAAGCAAGAAAAAAGGACGCTATCACATAAGCGCACTACAACCGTTCGCCCCAATACAGCACCAGGAGGAGAATGACCCTGCTGGACAGCAATGCAACATGTTAGTGCGGGGAGGTATGACAGAGTGCGATACTGTCGTAAGTGATAGTGCGGAAAATTATCCTTGAACAAAGATTAGAAATGTCCTAACTTTTTTTTCGGATAATTTTGGGGAGATGCAGTGGATTTTTCCCTGCAGAAGAAATTAAAGAAGATAGGAAAATTATTGTATTTATTTGTAAAATTTTATTCCAGGGAAATGACTTTTAAAATTAAAAATTTTTATAATAATTTATTGTAATATGTATTTTGTCCATGTCTGTATATTGCACGAGCCTATTTAAATGTTCGAAGTCCGCGCCAAGCTGGAAGTCATAGTGATACAGATATATATATTATTATTATGTTGACTTATATATTTTTATGTTAGGTAGGGATGCCTTGCCGTTTGCTGGTTCTTCATCATTAGAGATTTCGTAGCTCTTTAACAGATAGGTGGTTTTCTTTTTATTAATGTTGAACAGAACTTAATTTTGTTTAATATAGTTTGGATAACTTCGTTTGCTAATTTTTATAGTGGTTTGATGTCATTAAAATTCAATTACGGGTTATTACAAGTCTTTAAAACTTGTAATTTGAATAAATTGACCTATCTGGAATCTCTGATAATAGTTTTTGTGTAACGTGACGTATACAAAACTAAATACCACGATATTCGTGAGAATAACCCTGACGATTAAGAAGCTCAAGGAAGGTGCCCACCCGATTGAGTCTAGTTCGGCGGAGCTACTGTGGATTGTGAACATAAGTCAATAAGCAAAAATTAAAACAACAATACAAAAGTACAATTCACTGCAATATGTACATACAAAACTATAAGTTTTTGATAATATATACGGCAGAAGATAAAGAAGTTCTGAGTGACTATATTATTAAAATGATATTCAAATAGATAACTAATTCAATTCATAAATGTTTATTAAAAGTGTTATTTCTAAAAGACCTACTTCGGTCCACTAAAAGTCCACTTAGATATAATAATCATTAGCAAATAGACCTCATGCGATAACTGAGATAATAAACGTTTTCATAGTATATGTGTATAGATCAAATTTTATGGCCGTGACGAAGTGTTTTTAAATAAATCCAATGTGCACATCTTAATTACGAAGATTATGAAACGCATCATGAACACTTTGTGTAAAAATTCTTAAATTACACTGTTATCGCTAATGTCCTATGTTTTTACTGATAACACTAGATGTAAATATATTTAGGGATATATGTATGTATATGTATATATACATATACATATAACGAAGCATTTAAATAATTTTGTCTTTGAAATTATTCATGTAAATGTTTTTCATATTATTTGACAAGACTTATATTTGTTCACCAACTACTTGATAATTTTTTTAACTCCAATAGTACAATCTGTCTTCATTGACAATTAGCGTTTGTTGTGATTACAAAGGAGGACCTCCATAACTGTATTGCTTTACTATGTATTAACAATTGTTAATCAATTAGGATTTAAATTAATCATATTTGTTAGTTCGTTAATTAAACAGTATTCCAGAAGTCTGTATACTAAATAAACTTGGCCACTAAGTCAGATGGTTTGAATCTCTTAATTCTTTCCACTGTTTCTGTTTTTGAAAACAAACTTTGGGTTAGCACGTTTGGATGAACCATTATTCGCTCATAGCATTTTCCGCTGTTTTCACTAATTATTTCTTGCACCGAGGAAATTGATAGTGCTCGTGGAATGACAGATAGAATTCGGAACGTAGGAGCAACGACTATCTTCCGTAATACCTTATTCTGAAATCTCTAGAGTATTTCAATATTACTAGTGGATGCTGTACTCCATAATTGGATACCGTATGTCCAGATTGGTTTTGGAATGGCTATATACACTAGTAGTTTATTTTCAAGGTTAAGAATTTCTTCCAATAATTCAGTAGAGTTGGCTCAACTTTAGCCCTAATTGTTTGCGCTTGTGAAGATATGTTTCCGTCATGTGATTCTCCTGCATACGGCATTTTTTCAACCAATACTGAATTTTATGAAGACTCTTTTGTAGGTGTTTAGATATTACGCGATGAAAGTCTGGCAGTGTCATAGAAGGCAGGCATGAAAATTCGTTATTTTGTTTAATGAAGAAGTCTATTGGTTAGACAGGATTTAAGGAGTGAGTAGTATGGATAACCAAGTAGTTTCTTTATTTTAGATAATTGGCCAATGTGGAAAATCTTCTCGAATGCTTGGATCATATTGATAAATTATACATATTTTTTTAAAAACCTTTGATAGAGATGATAATAAATTGATAGGACAATAAAAAATTACTTATTATCTGAGCAACTCTTCAAATATTCGGGAAATAGCTTAGTTTAATTATGGTATTGTGTATCTGTGTCAATAGTCATTTAGCCGAATCCAGGGGCTTTTTTTTGTTGAGTTTTTTCATAATTACATTCATGACTTCGCTATTTTTATTTGTTTTATGGGTAGGTCAATTTGAAACGGCGATTCTAAAAATTTCCCTATTTCCTTATCGGCAGTTTATTCAGAGTTGAAATACAATTATTTCCATTTCTAGTAGCAGGATTTGATCAATTCTGAATGGCACGCGACCATTTGTTTCCAGAAGTCTTTAGAGAAATAAAAAAAACAACCAGCGACACAAGTTCATTATTCACAATAACAATGGCACAAACTAAATATTTGACCGGTAAAAACATCGAGTTGATGAGTGATCCGCTGTACAACCCTGATTTGGCACCAAATGATTTTTTTTTGTTCCCGTACGTGAAGAATAAACTAGGTGGTCAACGATTTTCGACGCTAGAAGGTTTATTCGTTGAAAGCGCATATTTTGGAGACACTTAAATCGGAATGGCAAAAATGCTATGAAAATTGGTCCAAACGTATGCAAAAGTGCATCGACCATTAAGGAGAATACTATGAAAAACAATAAATCCATTTTCAATGAAAAAAAATTTTTTTGCTTGTTATTCCGCGTACATAAATAGTAACAACCCTCGTAATACATATTCGTACAAAATGGTGTTCCATGCAGGTTACCAGTTCAATGAAGTAACTAGCGTACAGACAACACAAATAACAGATATGTACCAAGCTAAGCTTTCACATTGATTGAAAACAGATATTTCACTTGATCAGATAGAAGAACGTAGACCTTAGCTTGTTGCAGATCTGCAATATGTGTTGTCTATGCCCAAACAAGGTATTATTACTTCAGAGGGTTGCAGTGGGGGGTTCTTTATGATGTACGATGTAAGCTGCTGCACGGATGAGATTGTTCGAACAATTTTTGTTGCAGCTACTTGCTTCTCTGTATATATGAAAGTTTAAACGAAGCAGTCTCATCCTTGCAACAGCTTACATCATACGTTATCAAGAACCGCCACTGGAGGGATGCAGTATAATAAGAATATCTGAAAATTTACCGGAGTAACATAGAAGGCCACTGCTTTCTTGATATAGGAATTCACGAAATCAAACTAAATAAAAAAACTATTGAACAATTTTATAATGAAAAATTTCGAGAAATCTAGTAGCATCATTCTGAAATTTAAAACAAATAGGTAATTTTGTAAAGTGATAACGCGATTAACACTGCAGCTACGAGGACTGTATGATAAATACTTGTGTTAAGGAATACAACGCAATTGTTTTGCATTTAGTATATTTCCTTCTTTCCTTGTAGCTCTATACACTTAGTCCAGTGATGTTCCAACATTTTTAAGTCATTCAAATAATAAGGTTTATCTAATTCTGCAAAATAGCCCTCTGTTTCGGCAATTGCCTCTTAATTTGACATGAACCACTTTTCGACAAACCATTTTTTCAATTTTGAAAAAAGAGCGGAAGGCACAGGGGGGGGGGGGGGAGCACGAATCTGGTGGATAGTGAATCAATTCGTACCACAAGTCGACTAGTTTCGTTGTCGCAACTGCTGATGAGTGGGATGGTAGAGAATTGTTTTCTTCGTTAGGTGGGGCATTTTTCTCCTTAGTTCAGCGTCGAATCGGTCTAATAAATCACCAAAGTATTGTCCTGTGATTGTCTTTCCCTTCTTTAAATAATCAATTAAGATTATGCCTTGCCAATTAAGATTATCCCAAAATATCGTTGCCATAAATTTTTCTCTGAGAAAAACTCATTGTGCCGACTGACCTTTGATTCCTGGCGCGTAGTGATGTATCCATGTCTCATCTACAGGCACATAACGCCGCAGAAACTCACTCGTATTGCGCTTAAACATGTCCAAACATTGCTTTGAGTTTATCACGCGATTCCGTTTTTGATCAGTCACAGACGCGGCACCCACCTCGCCGATAGTTTTCTCATACCCAATTTTTCGTGAAGGATATTTTGCACACGGTCAATTGAGATGTTTACCATATTAGCAATCTCTCGAATCTTCACCCGGCGGTCTGCTTACACCATACCATGAATTTTATTGACCATATCATCTGTTGTCACTTCACTGGGGCGACTTGGCCGCTCCTCATCAAAGACGTATGATCCACCACGCCTAAATTGATTAAACCAGTATCTGATGATAGTCATCGAAGGTGTATGATCCTTATAAACTGCATCCAACTTCTCCCTGATTTCTGCACACGTTTTCCCATCCAAAAAAAGAAATCGAATCACTGACCGGTATTGCTCTTTTTCCATGATTTCACAAATATATAAACTTGCTCATTTTCAATAGCTCTCAAAAGAACACTACTCGATGAATTTCTCCGAAATGTTGACAGACGTTAACTAAAGAATGTACTCACAGTCGGTAATGCAGATTTTGGTACTTCTCATACCATCCTCGTATTAATTGCATAAAGCATATCTTAACAAGTACGAGAAGTAGTAAGAACCAAAGGCGGAAGCACAAAACATTAAGTATCAGTCTTGTTCTAAAAGTTTTTTATATTAAATATTATGTAATAAATATTAAGAGTGTTTATGTAATAAATATTAAGAGTGTTTTATGTAATAAATATTAGATATTAAATATATCTTAAAAATAATAATAGAATGTTTATACAACACTTACCACTACTATCCATACCACTATCGTCTGTATCAGATTCGGATGTCGGTGTTCCACTTTGTTGTGCTGATGAATTCGACGAGCTACTGCTGTAAGCGGCATAGTTCTTCGTATGAGCTTTACTTTTCATATGTTTGGTTAAATTTCCCTTAGTTTTAAAACTAAAACAAAAATATCAAAATTAAAAAATAATTGAGATTTATCTATGTGTCGGATACGATTGTAAAAGCCTTATTGTTTACTTTTTTTTGACGAATAATACAAAGCCACCATTTTTTAAAATATGTATATGCAAAAAGCCGTAATGGAACTGGAAGTTTTAGAGCGAATGATATAAGTAATATTTTCTGTATATGATTTTAATCTAGAATTTACCGCAGGAAACGCGATATTCTAATTTTGCACGCCGTTTGGCGGCTTCGAATCAGAATAAGAATCACTTAATGCTGCCTAAAAATTGTCCAATAGGAGTTACGCAATTAATAATTTATTTTTCGTCTGTAGCTGTGTATTTTATTATCTTCCGTGCACAATCTTAACACTTTCTTCCTCTAATAAGTCATAACTAAACACCGCCATTCTCGGTCGGCTTACATAGGCGTGGGCAAGCGAGATGTTCGGGAGACTCACATTACTAGTGGTTCTCGTACTATATGTATGTAGTACATGAATACATGAACAACTATCATAGTGTGAAGTTGTTTATAGACGACAAAACGAAAAGCATTTTTCTAAATAACGCGCATTTTTATTTCAGTAAAACCAACGCAGTAACGCCGCCGCTTGCCTACCTAAGTAGCCGTGTTTAGTAATAACTAATATACTATTTTCTTTCGTAAATATGTAGTCATTCGTATAGGAGATTTTAATCATAAATGTGAATATAGAGCATGTCAATGTAAATTTTGTTCTCGGTAGGGGAATACAACTTTACAAAGCAATTGATATTAAAATCAATTGCAAAAGTTTTATTGCTTTTGCTATAATGAGTTATGAATATAGTACGGCGAAAACGATATGTGACTTTATGGGAAGTGGTGGTGACTTCATTATCACGAGTTTTCCATACTGTCTTTTTCTCTTTTTTATATACTTCACCAAATTTTAATTTCTGTTAGTTTTAGTTATCTTTCAAACTAATTAAAGAAGGAATGTAATGAAACACTTGAATAGTCCTAAAGATTGCGGGTGTTCACAAAGTCTTTATGTCCCAGGGGGCTATGTTCTTACTGTTATTAGTTACAATTTAAATTCATTTTGAACATTTAGCGTGATAAATTTAATAAAACTTATTGTCCTTGTATATTTAATATTCATATCGGAGATTGTCAGTACCACCACGCCAGCAGGGTGTCCTTAAATCCTACCGGTCAGTTTCACCACGGATTAAAAGGGTTTGGGATTAAAGAATTAACTGGGATCTTAATGATTAGAAAATTGCACTTTCTAGTTATGACATACTTATGTATTTTTATTGTATAAATTTTACAAAATTACAATACTTATGTATTTTTATTATATAAATTTTATTATATATATTTTTATTATATAAATTTTACAAAATTATAATACATGTAGGTACTTTTAGGGAAGAAACTTATGACTAACCAAATGAACAAAATAGTATCTAGAAATAATGTTTTGCTTATATTTAGCAATTGCTTCATTTATAGTATTAATTTTTTCTATAATGTTTTTACGCATTTGTTTGGAATTGTTTACGCTTCTTATTTTAATATATATTTCACTCTGAAACTGGAGCAACCGATCTGTAAAACTGAAAATATTTGGATGAGCTTTGTAAAAACCATCTTTAAATTTCGCGTGGAATGACTCACATGCATTCGTCGTTCTATGAATAAATTTTTCATCACTACACCACATAAAAGGAGGAAATTGAGCGCTACTACTAAAATACGTATTATTAAGATATTTTCTAAAATTTCTTATTCTGGCATTAAATAAAACATTTCGTTTTTAAAAAAATCAAACGCATCGTCAGGTTTTAAAAACGGAATGCCAAAATGAGTTTTTAAATATTTGCCAATAACTGACTCACTGTTTTTATATTCAGAAACTAATCCTAACTCTTGTATTTTTCGAAACCAGCTTTGAGATAAGTGAAATCTACACTCTATAATTTCGCTATTTTTCCAAATTCTTTGACAAGCTTTATGAATGGCTATTTCAAACTCTATTACAATTTGCTTTGGTTTTAGAGCTAAGTGCAAATTTTTACATTTTTCTTCTAAAATTTCTAATAAATCTGTATATGTTTCCGCTGTCTTTTTAGGTAATAATGCAAATACTAACGGGACATAGTGGCCATTTTTAAAGCCGTGCAAGGTAAACATTTGGTAAAAGAATTTCGAACAATATTGAAACGTACCGTCCATATATATACGAGGGTGGTTTGATGGGAGAGTGACTTTTCATAAGTTGGCACCACTGTCGCAATAATGACTGTATTGCTAACTTCAGCTATCTTTTAGACGTCTACTGTCAAAATTTCATGCAGATCTGTCAGTTAGTTTACATTTGGCAGGCGTTTAAAGTAAACAAGTTATTATATTATTTAAAAATGGATAAAAAGGAATTTCGTGTGTTAATAAAACATTACTTTTTACGCGGAAAGAACATTAAAGACACTGAAGAAAAGTTACATAAGTATTATGGTAAATCTGCTCCTTCGCATGGAATGATTTGCAAGTGGCTTGCTGCCTTTAAAACTGGTCATATGATCACGGATGATGCTGAACGTCCTGGGCCTTCAGAAACCGTAACTACTGAAGAATGATAGCTAAGGTCCGTGCTATTGTAAAAAATGACTGCCGGGTGAAAGTGTGCGAGATAGCTAATGCTGTAACCATTTCAACCGAACGGGTCCACAATATTCTACACGAACATTTACATTTAAAAAAATTAACCGCAAGGTGGGTGCCGCGTTTGCTAACTGCAGAGCAAATGCGCACTCGTGCATCAATTTCCAGTGACTGTTTACTTTTGTTAAAACGTAATCCAACAGAATTTTTTCGTCGGTATGTCACCGTAGATGAAACCTGGATACATCACTATACGCCAGAGGCCAAAATACAATCAAAACAATGGACTTCTCCCGAAGAACGTGCTCCAAAAAAGGCAAAAACGGTTTTTTCAGCCCATAAGGTTATGGCTACCATTTTTTGGGATTGCCAAGGCGTAATTTTTATTGATTACTTACAGAAGGGAAGCACAATAACTGGCCAATATTATGCTAATTTACTGACGCTTTTCGATACGGAACTAAAGAAAAAACGACCTCGTTTATTTAAAAAGAAAATTTTGTTCCATCAAGATAACGCACCCTCTCATTCGTCCGCGATTGCATCCGCTAAATTCAAAGAATTGGGTTACAAATTGCTGCCGCATCCACCATATTCACCAGATCTGGCTCCGTCGGACTTCTTCTTGTTCCCAAATTTGAAAAAATGGCTTGGTGGAAAAAGATTCGGCACAAATGAGGATGTGATAGCCGAAACGAATACATATTTTGACAAGTTTCCAAAAGATTACTTTTTTGGTGGTTTAAAAAAATTGGAAAGCCGCTGGATTAAGTGTGTGGAATTGCAAGGGAACTATGTTGAAAAATAAAATATATTTTTACCCCTAAACAATTTTTTCATTGAAAAGTCACTCTCCCATCAACCAACCCGCGTATATTCACTGGAACATAGAAAATGCAGATTTGTATAACAGGAAAAAATGACAATCTTCTTTCGCTCACAAACACCAAGCACAAAATTTTCACCTTTATGAGTACTTAAATTCATAGACTTCACCGTTTCTAGCACCTCTTCTTGATTTTTCGGAAGCGTGGGCATGATTTTCCTGCGGGCCATATACATATTTCTTTTTACGCAGCTAAGATCATCCGTGGTGATTTCCCAATCATTTTTTGACAATTCGACGTGAATCAATTTAGCTGGTCGTTCGGAAATATCTTCAACAGCTTTCCTCTTGATGGCGTTGCTTATAGCTTGCCTTGCGATTGTCTCTGAAGCTTCGTGGTTATGATTGCCGTTTCTGTCAACTACATGTTCTTCATTTGGTACAGATGTATACATCACGACCGCACAATTTTTGTTGCAGCATCTCCACCGAATTTTGCCGCATTTACTGACGTGGGATTTATAAAATTTATAATTATTTACAACTAACAGTTTCTTCCCCTTTTCACTTGTAATGACACAGATACTTTCCATTGTAACATTCACTTAATTTGCGAATTTCACTAAATAGAACTGAAACAGTATCAGTGTATGAGTCGTTGAATTTTGTTCTGTGGTCGAAGTTGCCTCCATTTCCACTCCATTGTTTCGTATCTCCCAGGGTTGTGATGTGTTTGAGTCTGATTTAATCGTGCGATGTTGTGTTTTTTTTGTGCGGTCCTATGTGTATTGTGCGTGTAAAGTCTGTGTGTCAGTCGCTTTTTTGCGTTTAAGTCATGTGTGTTCGTTTGTTGGTCATCATCACTTTTTTTTTTTGTTTGCGTTTCAGTTGTGTGTGTATTTAATGTTTATTATTGGAAAGTGTTATGATTGTCTGTGTTTGTGTTACGAAGTATTGTATTTGTTCTTTTGTTGCGTTTGTCGAGTTTAGTGTTATTAGCATATTGCCTAAGGCAAGTGCTAATTCGTCAAATGTGTTAGGTGTTGTTTTGTTTTGTCTTTGAGTCCAGGAATGAGTTGTTGGGGGTGGTGCTCATATGTATTTAGATTTGGGTGTGGTTTTGTTTGTAGGGTTGTTAGGATTGTTGGGACAGTTTAAGAAAGTGGATAGGTGAGGGCCACCGTAGTTTGCACACTTTGGTGGGGTTGTCTTCGCCTTTGTACATAAGTGTGTCGAGTGTTCGTCTCCGCATTTCATGCATTTGTAGTTTACGTTGCAATTTCTTTGGTGATGTCCGAAAGTCTGGCATTTGTGACACTGTATTATGTCTGTCCGTTTGTGTAAAGGTTCTATTTTTATTGCAAGTCCGCAGCAGTCGCGTAAGTTGTAAATTGACTTGTACTGTCTCGTTAGTTCGATTAGTGCCAGTGGTGCAGGTATGCCGTGTTTACCGTTCATTCTTTTAATTTTCAGTGTTGGGTATCCTTGGTCAGTCAAGTCGTCGGTAATTTCAGTGTCTGTGATAAAGGTAGGAATGCCACGAATAACTACCTTTAATGTCTTTTCGCTTCTAAGTTGAAATGTATAGTATTGTATGTTTTCTTTGTCGAGTATTTGTTTAAGTGTGCGGTAGTCATTGTCACTTGTTGGTTCGATGTGAATACCAGGTTTCACAAGTTTGTTTTCTTCAGTGTTAATGTTGTTTGTCTTAAGTATGTGTCGTATGTGTGTCCATTTGTCTTTTTCCGTGACTATTATTGGTGCAATTTCGTGTGGTTTTCGTGTTACAGTGTTTGTGTTATGTGTGATGTTGGTTTTGTCACTTATCCTGGGCGAGCTAGCTGATGTTGAAGGCTGTGGAGTGAATTCGGAAGTTTCTTCTTCCATTTTTTCTTCAGTTTTGTTTTAGAGGGCGTCGTAAGAATTTTTAGTTTCGATCGGTGAGGTTGTTTCGTCTATTTTTGGCTTCTTCGTGAATTTCGGGTATATAAAGTCTTCTGCGGTTTTGATTTCAGTTTGCATCTTGTTCTGTGTTCGGTAGTGTTTTTTTTCTTCTTTGAGCGGTTCCGTGTTTTTTTCTGGTATCCTGACTTGTATTTTTGGCTGGTTTGGATCTACCATAAATATGTTTGGCGATGTCCGTAGAATTTGCTGGATATCTCTTTCGTTGAACGTTCGGTCAATTATCTCGAATGTCTCTTCTTTTAATTCCTGTGACCAGTTGATCGTGGTGTTTGGATTTAGAATTAATTTTGTTAAAGTAACAATTTTCCCGGTCATTGCTTCCGGCTTCGTATGACGGTATAAAGTCGTATGTTCTCTCAGCTGGTGTACTGCTCGAACAGAGGACGCAGTGAGAATGAAACAGTATCAACAAAACCTACGCTTAAATACTAATCCCCCCTAACTAGCCCCCCTTCCGACAAGTGGTAAATACTCGTAGTGGAACTGTAGGGTCATCTTAATCCTTCGGCTAGTAATTTTACCTGCATATCTTGTCGCCGTGGCGGAACTGTATATGAGTCCTCTTGATTTTGTTCGGTGGTCGGAGTTGCCCCCATTTCCACTCCAATTTCATTACCCGGGGTTGTGTATGTTTTGTGTTATTATGTGTAGTTGTGTGTTTGTGTGTTACGTTTGTTTATCCTATATGGAATGCTGTGTGTTTTGCTACATTTTTGTGTGTTTGTGTTGACCTCTGTTTATCTGTTAATTTTTGATTTTTTTCGCGGCTATTTGGATATCGTTATCCTCTGCGCGTCTTTTAATTTGCTTAAGTCCGTCTTTTTTAATTAGTCTCCGTTTTGGATTTATTATTTTTCTTATTGTGGGGTTTTCGTGTGACTGTATTGTTTCTATTGTTTTTAGTGTTCGTTTGCATATTATTGTTTCCAGTGTTTCGAGTTTCGTCTCTTTATGTATCTGCGCGTTTGTCATGTATCGCGGTGCATTTATCGCGAGTCTAATTACCTTGTTTATTTTCCCTTGTACCGATTGTCTTTGCTTTTCGCTGCCTTGATGCCATATTTCTCCGGCATATGTTGCGCCCGCGAGTATTATCGTTTTTATTATTAATATTTTATTTTCCAGTGTTAGTTTGCTTTTGCCGTTTAGTATCGGGTACAGTGCGTGTGTTGTGAACCCTATTTTTCGTTTTAATTCTTTAATATGTGCCGTGTATGTTAGTTGTGAGTCCATTGTGACCCCGAGGTATTTAACTTTTTCCTGCCAGTGTATTGTGTGGCCTTCGAGTTTGACTTCGTCCGGCCTTTTGTGTCGTTTTCTGTGTTGGAAGTAAATTGCCGCGGTTTTTAGTGGGTTAATTTTAATTTTCCATTTGTCGTACCAGTCCTTTAGGAGGACTAGATTGGTTTGTAACTGCTTGTGTATGTACGATGTTCGTCTGCTACTTATGTATATAGCGGTGTCGTCTGCGTATTGTGCGATATTACATTTTTCTATTGTGGGAATATCCGAAGTGTATATGTTATACAGGAGCGGTCCGAGAACGGATCCTTGTGGTACTCCTGCTGCTATGTGTTCGATTGTCGATTTTTCGTTTCCGATTGTGACATTAAATGTACGGTTCTTTAGGTAATTGTCGGTTATTTTTATTAATGTGTTTGATATTTTGTGACGTTTCATTTTGTGTATGAGGCCGGCGTGCCAAACCCGGTCGAAGGCCTTTTCAATGTCGAGAAAGATTGCGCCCGTTGATGTCGATATGTTCATTTTTTCGGTTATGTGTTCTGTTAGTCTTAGTGCCTGTTGTGTGGTAGAGTGATTTTTCCGGAAACCGTATTGAAAATTTGGGATTATGTTTTTGTTTTCGACTTCGTTTTCAAGTCTTGTCTGTATTACGCGTTCTGCCAGTTTACTTATTGACGGAAGTAAGCTTATTGGCCGGTAATCTGCGGTTGTTTTTGTTGTTTTTCCAGGTTTGTGGATCATTATTATCTGCGCGTGTTTCCAAATCGCGGGATAGTGTCCGTGTTTTATTATTCCATTTATTATGTCGGTTATAATTTGTATACCGGTTTTTGGTAGGTTTTTTATTGCAATGTTAGTTATCCCGTCCGCTCCCGGAGCTTTTCGGTTTTTAAGGTTTTTAATTATTTTTTCCACTTCGTCGGTATTTGTGGCGTCGATTTCTCCATCTGTTATATCGATTTTTGTATTTCGTTGCCGTTCAATTTGGTTTGTGAATGTGTTATGCTTCGGTATTGTTGGGTTCGTTTCGAATTGTTTCTTTAACGCGTTCGCGAATTCGTCTGCTTTTTCTTTATCAGTTATTGCCGGTCCGTTTGCTGTTTTTAGCGGTGGAATTTTGTTTTTTTTTGTTTGTTAGGGCTTTTGTCATCTGCCAGAGTGTTTGATCTTGCGTGTTAAGGGATTCAATTTTGTTATTCCAGTTTTTATTAAAGTGTTCGATCATGTCAGATTTTATTTCATTTGTTATCGCGTTTAATTTTGTTTTTATTACCGGATTTAGTGTTCTTTTATATTCTTTAAGTATGTTTTTTTTGAGTCGTAATTTTATTTTTAGTTCAGTCGGGATGTTAAGTTTTGTGTCGATGGTTTTAGTTTTTGTCGTTTGTGCTATTGCATTTTTTATGTCATTTTCCAGTGTGATCACTGCTTGATCGATGTCTTTCGCGTTGTGAATTTTTACTGTTCTGAGTACTAGGGATTCTTTGAATTTTTCCCAGTCTGTCTTATTAAATGTTTTTTTCGTTCTAGTTGTGTCCATGTCAAGCGTTAATATCACTGGAAAATGATCTGAGGAGAGGTCGTTTATAGTTTCTATTGTATGTGTTGTGGTTATGTTTTTAAGTATTGCTATGTCTAAAACGTCAGTAGTGCCCGTTGGTATGTGTATGTGTGTGGGTTCTACCGGCCCGATTACATTGAGGTTGTTGTCTTGTGCTATTTTCTTTAGTTTTTTACCGTTTTTATTTGCTACTTTCGAGTTCCAGTTTTGGTGTTTCGCGTTAAAATCTCCCGCAAATATTGTAGGTGTGTTTTGATTGAAGATCGTTTGTATGTCTGATTCTACTATGTCTAATCCGGAGGGAAGATAACTTGCGTAAAGGTTTATCGGTCCCCTTTTTGTGTTTATTTGTATGCCTGTGTTTTCGATTTTATCGAGTGTTTTGTATTCAAGTTCGCTGTGTTTTATTGTTTCGTGTACGAGTATAGCGGTTCCGCCGCCTTTTTGTACCGGCCTATCGTGTCTGTATGTTTTGTATTTTTGTATTTTTAATGAGTGACTTGGTTTTAGATGTGTTTCATTTAGCAGCATTACGTCTATTTGGTGTTCGTCTAAAAATACGTGTAATTCATGTTTTTTGTGTGTTATACTTTGTGCATTCCAATAGGCTATTTTAATGTTGTGTTTGTGATTCATTGTCTGCGTGCGTGGAAAAGTTTTGTAAGTTCGTTTGTTTGTTCGAAAAAGCTTTGTGTTTGTTGGAGTGTAGGGTTTGTCGAGCTAAATGTTAGGAATAGTTTCCCAATCATGAGTGCAATTGCGTCGTCAGCTTTTTCGTGTGAGTTAAGTGTTGGTTTTGGTGTATTTTCCCGGGTTGTGGGTGTGGGTGTGGTTGCGGTGATGTTATTTGTCTGTTGTCTTTGAGTCCACGCGTTGTGTTTTGGTAGTGGTGCTTCTATGAGTTTGCGTGTTTGTATTGGTGTGTTTATTGGGTTATTTGGATTCTTTTTGCATGATAAGCTGAACGAGAGGTGAGCTCCGCCACAGTTTGCGCATTTAGGGGGGATGGTTGACGGCTTTGTGCATTCATGCGTCGAGTGTGACTCTCCGCACTTCATGCACGCGAAATTCACGTTGCAAGTACGCTGTTGATGACCGAATTTCTGACATCTGTGACACTGTACGATGTCTGTTCTAAGTCTGAGGGACTCTACTTTTACTTCTAATCCGCAAACTGTGTGGATGTCGAAAATTGACTTATATTCTTTGTCTATTTCTATTAAAATAAGGGGGGCTGGAAGGCGGTCTTTACCGTTCATCCTAGTGATTTTTGCGATCGGATAGTTTCTAGAATCTAGATCGGCTTTGATGTCTTCGTCGGTTAGGAATTGGGGTACGCCTCTGATGACGATTTTTAATTTTTTCTCGCTACGGAGTTGGTATGTGAAAGATTGAATGGCTTTTTCGTTGAGAATTCGGTTGAGATTGCGATAGTCTTGTTCTGTTGTTGGAGTGATTTGGACTCCGGCCGGGACGGACCTACTTTGTGTGTATTGAATGTTGTGTGTTTTCATTAGATCTCGGACTCGATACCATTGTGTTGGGTCAGTGATTGTAATTGGGGAGATAGAAGGCATTTTGGGTAATTGGATTGTGTTGTTTGCTGTTTTTGTGTTTGTTTTGTGCTGTTTGTGTGTGTTTGTGTGTTTTGTGATGTTGGTACTTACCCCGGGTTTCTCTGCGGAGGTGGAGGCTGTCGGTTCTTCTTCGCTGCTGTCCATTGGCGTCGTTTCTTCTTTCTTCGTATCTTCGTCGATCGTGCGGAGTGCTTCGTACATGTTGCTCGTCTCTATTTCCGGTGATTCTGTTTTCTGTCGTTTGTTGGATTTTCGTGGTTGTTTTTCGTTTTTCTTGAGTTCGTTCATCTTGTTGTCGAAGGCGGTGTGCATCATCTTCATGAAGTTTTCCATTGTTTTCTGCAGTTCTTCGTATGTGTCAATATTCTGTAATATATCCATTGCTATACGTTGGCCGTTGTCGTTGGTGCCAGCCATTTCTTCTGGTTTCGCTTCTTTGTCGTAAATATATTATATTATAGTATAATATAACGGTTAATGTATTCTATTACTACCGATGTGCTCAGAGCAATCGATAGCGTGCGAATGATGTGGCGGAACTGACATACGTCCATTCTATATAGCTAACGCCAATAAAGTTGGCGCGAGGAGGGGTAAGTTCGCGCAGGATTCTAAGTAGTGGGGAGATTCGTATTTGGTTTTACATCAAATGTCAGATAATTCTAACCTCAGAGCGTGTATCACTTTATGATCTCCTAGCAAAGACATTATGTTCCGTCAAACGTCAATGACAAATGTATTCTGACAATTACTTGAGTAGTGGGGGTGAACGTTTTTAAAAACGGCTTCTGCGCACCCCCTCCTCGCGCCAACTTAATTGGCGCTAGCTATATATTAACATTTATTTAATTGATTAATTAATAACAATAAAAATTAAATATAATAGTGATAATAATAATATTCTTTATTATTCTACAGAATTAATGCAAAATTTCAATCACAAGACAAAGTGTAACTAAATGTAATTGACTTAGATTAAATATTGAGAATAATAACTCTAACATATGCTTCGGCTGTTATGCCATTATCAAAGAGATATCTTTAAATATCATCTTTAAAAATGTCTTATATTAGAGTTATTCTAATAAAATTAGTGAAACATAGCTAAGTGTTTTATTCTCAGTATTTAATCTAAGTTAGTTATTAAAATGTTTCACCAAGAAGTGTCTGCAACATCAATTAATGATATAATGTAATACTGAAGTAAATTAAAATAAAAAAATACACCGCAAAAAAATAACAATTTATAATAATACAAACAATGGTCAAAAGTGAATTTAAAAAAAGAAGGGATTCGGGTAATATTTATGTAGCTTGTGTATCATAACGTGCCTTCAAAAACTTTCCTCATTAGAGATGGTCATGCTTTTTTTTTTTTTTTTTTTTTTTTAATGGTTGGTGATAAATGCACGTATTCTAATACAAACGTATAATTTGGATAGTTTGGTTATGCCTTGTAAATGTGTGTAATAATTAGTAATTTAGTTTTTAAAAAATATTTATTACAATAGTCGAAATCAAAAGAAAATAATACTAAAGCAGAAGTAGGAAATGCTGGCCATTATTTTGAAGACAAAGTTGAAGTCTACGCTTCATGCTTTCGAAGCCATTTATTAGGATTTCTTAGGTTATGTCACCATGAGAATTCAAAATAGCATTACGAAGCTCTTCGATTGTGTGATGTCTGGTCTTGGAAATTGTAGTATTCTTTAAATATGGAAAAATAGTCTAAAATTGTAAAACCTGGAGATCTTGGAGGAAAATTAATAATTCTTGTACCGAAAAATTCTTCCAAAATAGCTATTGTTTCTCGAGATTTGTGCGCTGGTGCATTATCTTGCTGGAAATATCCTTTCGTAAGTTCATCATCATGAAGTTTATTAATAAACGGCTTTAATAATTCATTTCGATATCTCTCGGCAGTTATAGGTTGATTAAAAAATATAGGCCCAATAATTCGTCTTCTTGAAACTGCTAGCCAGATATTTTTTGTGGATGTAGCGTAGTTTCCACAAATTTTTTGCAAACCAAATTTTGACATTTTGCTTGCTTAAATATTCTGAAAGATGGAACCAAGCCTCATCCGGAAAGAAGCATTTGTCGAGAATGTCATTATTCAAAAAACATAAACAATACTGTGTTCTCGTAACAAAATTTACCTGTTTTGAGTTCCGAAACTGCTTGAATGTTATATAGAAACAACTTTAAGTCCTTTTTAAAAATACTATGACATGTTCCTACTGACAAATAAACAGTTGTGATAGTTTTACGATTGATTTTTGGGTAAGTTGTCCATTCGGCACCGAATATTCTCTATACAATTTGCGGTTCGTTTTCTAGGTGCTTCACCGACAAGTTTACGAGTTATTGACACTGTTTCACCAAATTTAATAACACAAGCTTGAATATGTTCTAAGGCTTCGCATATGCACCAATCTTTGATTATTTAATTACTAAAAAAACAGCCTACTATAATGAGAAAAGTAAAAGCACTTTAAATAACACATTCGTCCTGGCGATGGGGATGGTGAAAATATTCAACAAGGGTGTTAAATGTCTTGGAAAAAATTTAACTGTGATAGAGGAGACGGACAATCAATCCTGTCTTTTATTAAATTAAATAGAAACATAGCAGTAAATTGTTCTCTTCTATACCTAATGGAATTCAAATAAAGAGGTTCCAGAAGAGATGTATATTCGATTCCTCCTTCCCAATTTGATCCATCACACTTTAATGACAGATATTTAAAAAATCATCTCCGAACACTCTCCACAGCCAGTCTCAAGTGCAAGTAATGAGGATACTATATAAGAAAGCCGTATTCCAATGTACTTCCTACATAAGCATAAATAACAAAGAGATTTTAATGCTACGGATTTCGAGAATTTCTACAAGATTTTATAATGAAACCCAAAGATTTAATAGCTGTAGTACACATATCATGAATATGATTAAATCGTAATGATGAATCAAATAAAACACCTAGATTCTTAACTTCCTCTATTCTGGGAATTGGAATATGATTCAAAGCATTAGAACTAGACTCGCAACACGGACATACGAGACAATTGCACATTTGTCAGTATCAAGGCAATCCTATTATGTCTACACCATTGATCAAGCAAATGAAGATTACATAACAATTCCTTGCAATCGTTGAAGGACGAAACTCTAGAATCTAAGAGTATAATGAGTCATTAATAAAAATATTAAGGGTCTTACAATAGACCCCTGATGAACGCCTGACGATTAACTGCCTAGAATAGAAGCCATTGTAGTACACGTAACTCGATCTTTGACCCGAATAAGATAAGAATTGATTGTACCATAATAAAAGTTAGTTTTTTGTGCGACTTTGAATGACGGTTTATTTAAGGTTACATTGAATAGATTTAAATACATAAATGAGTTTTGCGGTCAATGGTTGCTTGAGACGTAAGAACTTTTTGAAAACACATCATGTTTACGTAACTTTGTGACAGAGACTATGGAATAAGTATACATTTATTTAAGAGTAGTTCTTTGTTAGAAATTAATGTTATTTTCGTCAATTAAAATTATGATTACAGACATAATAAATATGTCGAATTAAATAATCATGCCTCGTACATTACTTCTCAAAACAATGAATGTATATTATATATGTTCATGTATAGTTATGTTTCTTCATTTTGAGCAGCATTAATTATCTAATATACATGAATTAAACTTCCCACGAATCGTCAAATGAATGAAATTTGAATCAGAATTGTGTTTTGTATGTATGATAAAAATATTATCTTTCATTCTTATAGAAGTAGTATAACAGTGACTCGATTTGTTGAATTGACATGAATTTCCATGTATAAATGAAGCATGACATTATTAATACAAAATTGTGACCAATGGGAAATTCTGAACCTTTACTATACATATGCATTTGTATAATTATTCTGACATAAAAAGAAAGCTATTAATTTTTTTTTTTGGTGAATTTATTAATTAGTTTTCTTGTTCTTTTTTATGATATGGCATTAATTATTAATTAATTAAAATTTATGTAATTAGAAGGTCTTAAAAAAGGTATATAACCCCTTACCACAATTACTAATTGTATCCTAAATACGATTTCGACAACTAAGTTGTCATCAGGTAAAACCACTAAACAAAGTGTCGCACATGGGGCACAGTAAAACTAACACATGTACCCCATGTGCGACACTTTGATTAATGGTTTTTACCTACGTGTCTCGGCTGTTATCGTGAAAGACCTATATATTAGTAACATAATCAAAATTATATTTTAACTGCAGTTGATTTGGTTAATTTTTTTGGTTTTGGTGATGTACTACAAATCTCAATTCGTTCTATTTAACTTTGGCACCAAAATATAAAAGAAAGAGGTATGGGCGATTACTTAATTTTTCAAAAATTATATGGTTCGATGAAGCAAATATTAAAGTAAGATTTTTGAAGTAATTTTTTGAGGAAGTGAATTATAGTAGTAATAAAATTAATTAATCAAAAGAAAATTAACAGAAAAAGAACTCAAATTTCAGTTTTTTGTTAGCTTTTCCACATCTGTACTGTGGAAGAAAATGTATCAACAGTGAAGTTTAATGAAGGAAGCTTCATAGTGAGGGGATGCACGGTCCCATCACCTATAGGTAAATTTTTTGTATGCAAGGGAAAATTGAAAAAAATATTTTTTATAAACTGTAAAAAACAGAAAAACAACGCACTTTGCTGTATTGAAAGCTTCATCAAATGTTATTGTGTACAACAGATTTGTAAAATTCAAGGGTGGACGTTGAAATTTTGGTGATGGTTTTTGTTGTTGGAACAAATATCGATGCCGTAAAAGAAATAATTCAGATAGAACGGTATGTGACATACTGTAGGCAGTTAGATAAAATAAATACTTATTTTTGTGAATGCCGTACAATTTGACCGAATCTCAAAAAAAGGTTAGTGTGAAATGGAGTAAAGAAATTCAAATAATCACATATTTGAAGGCGAAAAACATAGAAGTAATTAAACAGTGTCAAAGACGTAGTTCCAGCCCGAAATCCCAGAAGTAATCAAGGACAATGACCGCGGAAGCCTATAAGCCAGATTAAGTCTGCACACATTTTTTCCACTCAAAAGTGGCTATCTCAGAAACGTGTTACGTAAGCGTTACATTGTCCGTAAAATTCCAATTTATCACATTGTGTTTTGCTTTTGTTCCCGTTTATCGACCATCTGAAGAGGCGCTTACGTAACACGTTTCTGAGATAGCCACTTTTGAGTGGAAAAAATGTGTGCAGACTTAATCTGGCTTATAGGCTTCCGTGGTCATTGTCCTTGATTACTTCTGGGATTTCGGGCTGGAACCACGTCTTTGACACTGTTTCCTTCTTGGTCACTGTTGCAAGGGAGATCTTCAGGGCTGCTCCTACTCTTGCTGCGCTGAAACTCGACAGTAGTAGCAGCTTTGAAGATATCCTTTGCAACAACGTACGAAACGTCGGTCAAGAAGGAAGCGTTACCAAAGACGCGGTTTTCAACCCGGAATCCAAGCAGCAATCGTTTACAGAATTGGTTCGCCTATATGCAAAAGTGTATAGATTTTAAAGGCGATTACTTTGAAAAACAATAGTAATTTATGCTGACTAATTTGTTTTTTAATAATAATAATAATTCACGCCTTAGCATTTTTTCTAAAACATAGGATATATTTAATAATAATAGGTAGGTATAGCAAGCGCCAATTAAGTTGGCGCGAGGAGGGAGTGCGCAGAAGCTTTTTTTAAAAACGTCCACTCCCACTACTCAAGTAATTGTCAGAATACATTTGTCATTGACGTTTGACGGAACATAATGTCTTTGCTAGGGGATCATAAAGTGATACACGCTCAGAGGTTAGAATTATCTGACACTTGATGTAAAACCAAATACAAATCACCCCACTACTTGGAATCCTGCGCGAACTTACCCCTTCTCGCGCCAACTTAATTGGCGTTTGCTATAACTGGCTTTGCTATAACTTGAGCCGTTCGGTAAATGTGGCTGGCGCTACGCACCGACCGCCTATTATTACCGAAAAAACGTCATTGATATTATTGGCGGAGCCAGGGTTTGAACCCAGTTCATCAGATTCACAGTCTAGTAACCTATCTACTAGATCAACACGGTCATTAGGATACATTTACATTAGAATAATAATAATTATAACGGATTTAACTAAAACAAAGTTAAAAAGAAACATGACATAATAAAATGATATTTATTATGTGTAAATTTAGTTTTAAATCCATAGTTTTTATGTGAACGATATGGTGAAAAAACTGAACTGATTAACTGAACATAAAATTTAAACAGAAAAGAGTAAACCGAATTTACTTATGTAATGAAACATTACTTAATGAGAAGTTTCTTTAAAACGATCTCCTGTGGATATCACGAGATTGCGTTTTAATAGTTTTGATTGATATTTGGATCCTTACTAAATGGTGGAAACATGATTTTCATATGGCAAATCTTTAATACTTAGATACTTAAGATCATCATTCATAAACTCGACACTTAAAGTAGAAAAGGTTCCAGGATGTGTGAGGTAAGACTCTTTAATAATATCCCGAAAGAATCCCGTGCACCTTTAAATCAGATGAGTATATTAGTAAATATGTATATCCTTAAACATAGTTTCCATTGGGTGTCATCATATTGCATTAAGACAATATCTCACGTATTCTACTGGAAATAAGGAAAATAATAGAAAATTAGTATATATTAAATAAAGCTACTGCCCCGTACTACGTTGGAACTCAATTTCAATCATCTATCAACAGAAGGAACTAAATTAAAAGTGCAATTTAGTTTTTGCTCGACACATTAGAATGATTGTACGCTTGTCTATTAAATCCGTTTACGATTTATGAATTGATGGTATCTTATAAATCATTACATAACGAATAAACTAAAATATTATTTAATTTATTAATTAATTTTACGATTGGGCTTATAATTTCAAAATGGCAATACATACAGGCTATTGCGATGGATCTCCTTCAAAGTAGTCCCTTTCTGACTTAACACACCGACTTCAACGGTGTGTTTTCACTTTTGGAAGCATCTCTAGGAATTTTTAGGGATCGGAACCTTCTCCGTATTTGCTTGGATATCTAAATTAGAGTGAAATCGCTTCCACTCCGGCAAAATTTATAATTTAGAAAACAGATAGAAGTGAAGGGGGGGGGGGGGGGGCGCAAGCACAAGAATTTTGCCAAACAAAAACTTGCTGTTTGAAAACGCACAATCAATGAGACGGCACGTTATCGTAGGGAAGAATGTCGCCAGAGTGCAAGCCCTTTCTTTCGCAGATTTTCGCGCAAAGTTGACTTTATGTCCCCTAGGAGTATATTCAATGATACATGATACCCGAAGCATCAACAAAAAACAACATTGTCTTCACATTCGACCTACTTTGACGCGCTTTTTTAGGTCGTGGCGAACATGGACTCTTTAACTACGATGATTGTCCCTGTGTTTTTGGGTCATGCCCATAAACCTATGATTCGTCGTCTGTAAAAACAAATCCGGGACTTTCGGCCCGATTTAGTAGTTCTTGTCTAACTGTTCAGTTAAAATTGACGGAACCGCATTCACACTTAAATTCAGTTCATCCATCATTTTCCTCATTGTAAGTCGACGGTCAGAGGGTGACTAAATCGCGAATTTTCGCCGGTTTTTGAAGAGGAAGGTCTGCCACGTCGGGGGTCATCATCAACTGATTCGTGGCCATTTTAAAATCTGGTGAAACAGATAAAAACATTTTATCGGTTCAGATATTTGCCTCCGGATGCTATTTTCAAGAGATCATAAGTATCAAAAGCTGACTTCCCGGTTTTAAAACAAAATTTTACACAAACTTTCATCTATTTTCGAAATCAATAAATCCAGCCGAGAACCGAAAACACGTATTCACTTATCAGACTGTCACTCTCTACTGAACGAAGATAACAAGCTTTCTTTTCACATGGCAAGGAAAGCCTCGTATTTAGCAGTGGCGAGCCCTGCCTTAAAAGTTTTCAACCACATCTCGTAGAATTCGGCAATGACTAATAATTGCAAGATTACCTCATAGTCGTTATTAAAAAACTGGCACAAGTAAAAAATATGAAATGACTTCGTGAATATATTCGAGAGAGCAAGGAAGGTGCGCGCTGTATTTAGAATTTGCATAAAAAGAAAATTATGAAAACAGTGAAAGAGTATTAATTATCTAAAAAGAGTATCACAATTTACATAATTACTTTATCTATCAGAATATCTCGAATTATTTAAATATTGCATCTATAAAATAAATTCCTAATAAAGAAATACTAACCTGAAGTTACAATGACTGCACGTAAACGGTCTATCATTTGAATGGGTTCTGATATGTTTCTTTAGCATAGACGGTTTTTTACACCTAATTCCGCATTGGTCACACACATACCGCCCTCTGCCTATAAATTAAATTGTTTAATACTGTAAAAAAATATGTAAAATTGAAAAAAAATATCACAAACCTCTGCCTCTAACGTAAGTGTAGTCGTCATTCGATTCATAGCCTCCCAAAATGCTTTTTGCTGGTTCGTCACTAGACGGCGATACTTCCGTAATTGTAAACTGCAATAAAATATAACATTAAAAAATCAAGCCATTTTATTTAGAATAACTAATTTAACTATTTATCTTAAAATTTAATAGTAATAATAATAATGCCCTAAACACCATTTGTTAAGGTTCTTAGTGTATATTTAGTTGTGAAATGTATTAATAGGTTTGCTTTGGTTCGTAATTCAGAACAGTTTCAGAACTATTGCGCAATCGTACTAGCTATTTGGTGTTTTGGTTACATATGAACTAGTTCCGAATTTTTAATTATATGTTTTGGTTGTTGCAAGGACTAATTCGGAATGATTCTAAAACCGTTCTAGCAGTTCTTGCTCCTTAGCGAGTACCAGTTCAGAATTCATAGTTCGAAGCGTGCGCACTGTTTTTCTCTTCTGACATTTTTGAATGTTGGTAAGAAGATGGCCTACAAGTTGCTCTAAGCGTGACAAACATAATCTTAATAAGAAAGAATTTGATTTTTTTATTTTATTTTATAATAATTTGAGGTCCGTGGCAATTAACTAAAACAATTTTTTCATATTCTTCACTTGGCTTGTCCCAACCTTTGCTTTGTATGTGGTAGAGTTGGGACATTGTTGGAAAACATCGATGTTTAAAAAATATCGAAAGAGAAACATTGATGTATTGATGTTATCTAGTCGTATTATACCAGCACCTACTGCAATTCCCATATAAGAGATAAATATGTTCAGTATTAAGAAACAATAATGATTATCGATTAATGAATAAGAAATTAAGTTAGGTTATGTTACGTAGAATAAGTAATGTTTTTCCCATATTTTTAATTTCAAGTTTAGCAATAGAGTAGTCCAATGCCCTAACCTTAGACTTATAAAAATGGCGTCTGTAGGGCAATGAAATTGTTGTTTACATGTGCGTTTGAGCTAACACTGAATGTTTTTTTGGTTCTTAGCATTTTTCTATTATTTTTAAGTGTCTGAAACTAAATACCAGAAGCGTAAGAATTTTAATCATCAGAAATGGCCGAAAAGAGTGATTACTTCATAAAATTACTTAGTGAACATCCTGATGTAGCAAGACCAAGAGATATAGTGATAAAATTAAACGTATAAATAATGTGGACCCATATACAATTGATGATTTCAAGTTAAGCTTTAATACTGCAGACTTTCCACCAATATCAAATATGGATATTCTAAGTTATTTAGTGTTAACTACAAGCTTTTATACCAAGGAGCAACTAAAATCTTATAAAAGTTTACATGCTTTCAAAATATTTAAAGCATGTTTTGTAACCAAATGTTCTGTTACAAATATTAATAATTATGTTATAATGCTGGGAAATGTAAGTTAAGAAAATTTATTATTTGGTCAATGTATAAAAGTTAAGGGCATTTTCAGGTGCAGCACTCACAGCGATTAAATAATCCACAACTTAAAGTGTGGATTACTTGCAACATTGATGGAGGTATTGAAACAGCCCACTGTACTTGTATGGTGCTGGTGCTGGTGAAGCTTGTAGTCATGTAGCTGCTCTACTGTATGCTGCAGAGTAGATTCATAGTAGCAGAATGACCACTTCATGTACAGATGTCCAATCATTATCGAATGTACCTAGCATGGCAAGATGTACACTGTGCACCAATAAATTCTATAAATTTTGACAAAATAGTCTCAAACTCTCAGACAGCAAATGATGAAGTAAAACCATTATTGCGTGAAGAAGTAGTTGATGTTTTAAAACAAATAAAATTGGCAAATAGTTCTTCAGTATTATTTAAAGTTGTTGAACCATTTGCATCTGAACTAGCTAAGCCAGATATACCTTTTAAAAACATTTTTAATGTATAAAGAGGAGTATGAAGTACCGTATTTGGAGCAATTAATTCAGTTATCTGAACAGTTTGTTCATTTAGAATTATCAGAGGACGACTGTAGAAGAATTTTGGAGGCTACAAAAGGCCAAGCTACTTCAAATGAATGGTTTTCGCAAAGAGCTGGTCTTATAACTGCATCCAAATTAAAGCAAGTATGTCGAACATCGATATCAAAACCATCATTGCCTTTAATAAAACAAAAATGCTACCCACTAAAATATTCTTTTAAAACCAAAGCAACTGAGTGGGGTATTAAGCATGAAGCAGATGCATTAGCAGCATACAAATGTAAACAATTGCAGTGTCATGAGAATCTCTCGCTGGAAAATGTAGGATTGTTCTTGCAACCAGAACTTATAGAATTTGGGGCATCACCTGATGCACTAGTACATTGCAAGTGCTGTGGTAGTGGATGTGTAGAAGTGAAGTGCTTCTATCAATTGAAGCAAATGACTATTGAACAACTTTGTCATTTGAAAACACCGTATAATCATACTAAATACAAGTATTTTTTTTTGTTTTTAGCGACTTTTAATGAAATAAAACAAATCTATTTAAGAAAAAAACGTTTCGACTTTTATTAATTCTTAGTCTTTGTCAAGTTTGTATATATAAACAGTAAAGGAACAAGAAATTCTGTTTTTAATATTTTATATGAAAATTTTTTGTAATGAACTCAACTATTTTAAAATTATACCCTTCAAAAAATGTTTTTCTTTTTCTTTATATATATATTTGTGTATATATATATATCTATAATATATGTCTTAAAAGTATGTGTAGTAGTTTTTCAATATATATATAATATTCCAAAAATAAAGAAGTTTATTCACTAAAAAATATTTATTTATACAAAAAATTACAAAGGAACGATTGGAGGGCAAATATTGACCAAAGCACAACATACCATGACAATTTCATCTAAAATGGGCTGCTCTCCACCTGTACTTAACAATTAAACTGGAAGAACTTCGTGAAGTATTATAATTTTATTCTCTGTCATGTCAGCCCTTTTATTAGCATTTAGCCATTTCTCACGTCGTAGGGTTGACAATTTATTTAAAAATTGTCGATGTTGAAAGTTGCGAATTGCCGGAATTCGATAAAAATTAACACTATCCTAACCCCCACGACTACTGCAATTAACAACGAAACAGAATGCTGGCATTTAATTTATTTTATAACAAATATATCTAAATATATCCTAGTTTTAACTCTTAATTCAATCACAATCAATTGCTATCTTTACTTTGTGTGCCCTACAGACGCCATATTTAAAATGATTTGACAGCACATTGGACTACTCTATAGGCAGTAATTTTAGTTTATTCCATTTATTATTCGAGGTTGGGTTCCACCCTGAATCTCGCCTTGGGGTTGTGGAGGTCGAACATATAATAGGATATTTATACGATTTCCAATCTATTATTTATATTTGTAACTTTTACTGCAACAAAGACATTTATTTTTTGTGTCTCTTATTTGGTCCCTAAGCATGTATTTATTTTATTTAAAACTTGGCGTATAAAGAAGTGTGAATAATAACAAATAATAAAAAACAATTTGTTAAAATTGCTACTAGATGGCACACTAGTAAAGATCGGTGTGTTTTGGTTTTTTTGAGTTCATACAAATTCAAAACAGTTCTAGAATTAACAAAGTTGTGCGCATCAGTTCTGCGCAGTTCCATTACTGTTCTGAATTGCGAACCAAAACAAACCTAATAGGTTTGTTTTGTTCGCAATTCTGAACAGTTCTGGAACTACTGCGCAATCGTACTCGCTATTTAATGTTTTGGTTACATATGAACTAGTTCTGAATTTTTGATTATATGTTTTGGTTGTTGCAAGAAATAATTCCGAATGATTCTAGAACCATTCTAGCAGTTCTTGCTCCTTAGCGAGTACCGGTTCAGAATTAATAGTTCACGCTTGCGCATTGTGTTTATCTGTATCTGTTTTGACATTTTTAAATGTTGGTAAACTGTTGGTCTCTAAGTTGTTCTAAGTCTCTAATAAACATAATTTAAATAAGATACATAGAGGATTTGAAGAAAAATATTTAAGTACATTAATTTAATTTACTTTTGCATGACAACGGCAAATAAATTAAAGATAAGCATTATTAAGCATTATACTCAAATTTGTAGATGATGATTTAATAGAAAGAAAAGGTAGTTGATTTTGAGAAAAATGTCGAGGTAGAATCTTCATTTAAGTAAATAATTTTAAAATATTTCGTATCATATTTTCATTTCTATATTCACGTTTCTTTTTTTTTAATAATTCTTAGCTAGCAATTGTGATCTTCCACAAAAATACAGTTATTTGTGCAATTACGCAGAGATTAAGAAATTGGAACTTTCTTGTGTTTATTTAAATTGCCACTAGATGGCGCACTAGTAAAGTTTCAATTTAGTTTCAATGTTCTTGGTTTTCTTGAGTTCACTCAAATTCAGAATAATTCTAGAATTAACAAAGTTGTGCGCTTCAGTTCTGCGGAGTTCTATTACTGTTCAGAATTGCGAACTAAAACAAATCTAATATGAGATCGTTTCAGTTTTTTAAATCTACTATTTCGAAGAATGCGCCCTCCTTCTTAAGATGGAACGCATGGTTCTATCTTAAGAAGGATACAATCATTAGGTATATAGTCGATTCTTGTTGTCTGCAGTTTTCTTAATTTAATATTAGATATAGTTGTTAGGTATATAATAATTCATATAAGTTTCGCTTTAATTTCAGTCAACATTACAAAGAGACATTTTTATATTCCCGGACTAGGCATAAAAACAAAAGACTAGAGGATTAATAAAAATATATTTTTCAATAAATAAAAATTAGTCACATCCACAATCAGCACGAGCGGCTTGTGAAAGTCTTGGACTTGTGCACTGGTGTATTGTCGTGGAGTTACAAGACACTTTGCAAAAGTTTTCCGCGTCTTTTCACTTTAATAGAATCCCTGAGACGATGCAACAAGCTTGCTTAATACTCTTCATTTACCGTACTACTTTCATTCAGATAATCAATGAGTAAAACTCCTTGACAGTCCCAAAAAACAGTTGTCCTTATTTTTTCCGCAGAAGGGGTGACTTTAAACTACTTGGGGTCGCTCGAGCCCTTAACATGCCACTGCATTGTCTATTGTTTCCATTCTGGATCATAATGATGGACCCAAATTTCATCTCCAGTGACAAATCGGTCGATAATTAAATTCGATTCGTTCTCACAAAGCGCTAAGAATTGTTTCCACGTCTCTACCCGTACACGCATTTGCAATGGCAAAGCATTCGTGGAACCTACTTTGCAATAACTTTTGTCATTCCAAGGTATTAGTGTAGAATTCCAAAGACTGTGGCTTTCTGAAACACCTAGTAAACATGCTAATTGTGGCTTCTTTAACCTTGCATCTTCCAGTACCAAGCACTTGTTTTTTTCAACATCTGACATTATTAGATTACTAGGGCAACTTGAACGGGGATCATTATTCAATGATTCTCGACTATGTTTAAACAATTTTGACTACTCTCAAATAGTTGACCTGGAAGGACAATCATTCCCGTACACAGTCAAAATTTCTTCAAGAATAATTTTTTGAGGTTTTCCTTCTTTTGTAAGGAACTTTATATTCTATTTTGTTTGTCCTCGATATAGAATCAATGTACAACAACACAGGCTGACAGATAATAAAATTAATAATATTGCAAATGGTTTTTTTTTTAATTGGTATAGAAGTTACTAAGGCATATGTGACTTTAAAAAAGTATAATGGGAAATTGCATTAAAATTTAAACCCTTATATGGGAAGACAAAAACGGCTCCTGTATAATTACAATTTTCTTTAATTGCTGTTATTTTATCTTAAAGTGTGATTGTACTATTTGGAATATTATTCTTGTTACGCAAAACAATGTTCCTTCCCAGCGATTTGAAATTTACTAATAATACTTGTTGATTCCAATACTCACATGAGATTTGGCGTTGTAAACGAATGTATTTTTTATCGAGTTACCTTGGTATTCCGTATTTTTAGAACGATGTTTTTCACTTCATTACGCTTCTTTGGAGTTGCAGGTATCTATAGTACCTTTTTGTATACGTCGCACACCCTGTGACATTAAATCTCGTACCTAAATAAGCTTTATTTGAATGTCACTGATTAAATGCTTTCTGTTGTTATCTGCATATTGGCTGAATTTGATAAAAATAAATAAAACACAGAAAAAACAATAAAGTTACCGATTATCTAGTAGCATGTGATTTACTGAGAACATTTTGAAGTATGTCGTAAATTAAAATTTGCTACTTAACCTACGAAGTCATATATTTTGACAGTTTCATACATACAAATAAATAACAAATGTGATTGACATTACAAATGTCATTTAGATTTACGTTTACGGAACAACAAACACATACTAATATATATGCGTCTTATTCTATCAAAATTTCAAAGTAACCTAGATTGACTTTTCAAATGAACACACGTTATTACATAATCATGCTCGGCAGAAGAGAATAGAGAAATTCATAATGCCTCTGGATGAAATATATTATTTCGCTTATGAAGTTATGATGTATTAGGATGTAGTTTGGGCATCATCTACAGATATAGTACGAGTTTTTAAACTTCAAGAATGAACATAATGACCCATAATGACAAACAATTCTGATAGTACTAGCTGTAAGAATTTGTTTTCTAAATTAGAAATTGTGACCCTACCGCATTTCTATATTTGAGTGTTGCTTTTGTATGTTAAGGAGAACTTTGATAAGTGGTCGAGATTAAACAAGATTAACTGTCATACTCGAAATGCCTTCCAGAAATTCCAGAACATAGATTTAAGTCATCAATGTTTAGTTATGGAAAATTTGTGGATGAAGCAGCAATTCATATCGTAATTCGATAAATTTAGCGTTTGCAATAGCGGATAAATGAAGGTGCGCATTATCCTGCTGGAACAAAACTTTCTTTCTAAATAAATGGGTGAGTACATCAGAATAATATTGGCCAGTTATTGTACTTTCCTTCTCTAACATAGCCAATAAAGATTAAGCCCAAAAAATCGTGGCCAAAATCTTAATGGAACAGAAACCAAGACAATGGATTTCTTCTGATGAACGTGCTGTACTGTATTTTTGTCTTTGAAATATAGTGATATATCCAGATTTCATCTACGATTATATATCGACGAAAAAGTTCTCTTGGATTTTATTTGAACTTAGTCATTTGAAATTATAACAGGAGGTCGCATTTGCTCAACAGTAAACAAACGCGGCCACCAACTTGAGGTTAACCTTTTCATACTTAAACGTTGATACAAAATACTGTGTACTTGTTCGGTTGTGATGTTTGCGGCATTAGCTATCTCACACACTTTTATTCGAGGATCGCTCTTTGTAATGGTATGGATTTTATTAATAATTTCTTGAGAAGTTACTGTAAGGCCCAGTTTTTCAATCGGAGGTAAATCTGAAGGTTAAGTTTACCTCCAACTGTTGGTTAACTTACAATTAATCTTCGAAAGCGTATTTCAATCTTTATGTAACCGTCAGTAAGTTAACTGGTAGCTTCTCCCTTGCTATGTACGGTTGGCTAACCTGTGCGAGAGGCATTAAACATACTGTTCTTAGTTTTATGGAAAGTGACCGCTGCTGTCGCCGTTAGCTGTCAAGTGTCTGGTCAAGCGGTCGCGCTGTGGTACAAGCTAACCTCAAATATTGGTGTGGTTTGGTTGAATTATCAAATTATAATAAAATAATGGAAGGAAGTGACGAGAAAACTGGGACACGATCCACTAACTTTTCTCACGATGAAGAAATAATTTTGGTAAACTTGGTAGACAAGTACAGAAACGTCGTAGAGTATAAGAAAAGTGGAGCGGCCACGTGGAAACAGAAGGAGGAAACGTGGAAAAAAATCCACGAAGAATTTAGTGCCAGAAGTGGGAAGTTTCGTCCACTAAAAAATTTGAGGGAAAAATATTTAAATTTAAAAAAGAAGACTAAACAGAAATTCTCTCAGCAAAGTCAGTCGATGAGGAGGACGGAGGAGGTCCATCTGAAACTTTTGAGATTTAGACAAACAAATAACTGGTTTGTCTAATGAATATGACAATGATTTCATTATTTCAGGTAGGAATTTAACCAGCAGTTACAGTAGTTTACAAACTGTTCTCTGAGTTTACCGGAAGATGGTTTGGCGGTAAGCAAAACTACTAGTTAACCAACACATGTGGCGGTTACCACCGATTGAAAGACGCATTTCTGCAATTAACTTCCAGTTTTCTTTTAACTGTCGGTTTACCTCCGATTGAAAAACTGGGCCTTAGTATGACTTTTGCAAGCAATGAACTACTTACAAATTACTCCATGGAAACGATGATAAAAACTTATCTATCTGACAGATTTGGACGAAACGTTGATTAGTAGACTTCCAAGACATGACTGAAGTGTAAATATATGTGAGTCATGCGACGACCTAAGCGATGACGTCACCGGATATGCAAGTCAGCACAACATTAATTTTTCCGAATAGACTAGAAAGCGAATGTTCGAGAACTACTCGAGGAGTATATAAGCAGTCAGGAGAGGGTTAACTCATTCAACAGTAATCGCGGTCAAGTGATCATCATAACCATAAATGTGAATACAAATACTGTAGATACCGTTAGTTATTATTTAGTCTACTTTCTCTTAATATAGTTATTTTGAATTACCGTGTTTTATTAAATGAACCCAAGAAAAGATTTATCACAATATATAAATATATTCATCATGGTAATAGTTTTGCCAACTCTTGGAAAGTCACTGTCCCGTCAAATTACGCTGGTATATAGGCGTTAATTTAAAACAATGCATTTCTTAAGAGCGAGTTTGCCTTAATTCTATAGTTTTTGTAATATTGTAAAATTTCACACACAGGTATCACAAGGCATTAACAAAACCGTACACATACAAGAATAAGAACATAATGCATAATCGGAAAAAATATAGAAATAATGTAAAAATACTAACAATAAAAGATGTTAAAGCAATTATTGAATTAGAAAAGTGTTTGAAAATACAGATAAATCGATATGTCACATACCGTAAGCTTCAGGCGTTTATATTTATATATATTTCATTAACATGAAACAAAGGACATCTTGCATGAACATTTGATTGTGAAAAAGCTGTGTGTTAGTTGGATTCTGCACAATTTGACCGAAGTTCAAAAGATGTGAAATGAATCAAAAAAATGCTTAAGAAATTCAACCGCAGTACTTCAAATTCAGTATCAGTGATAAAACTCGGATTCATTCCTACGAGTTCGAAACTAAACGTTAGTAAGTGGGTTGGGTGTACCGAGATAGTTTAAATTAAAAAAAAGTTGTGCATTCTCACAGTGTTTCAAAAAAATTATGCTGTATACAGAAAGTATTATACAAGAAAACCAAATAAGTCGACGATCAAAGTATTCGTTCAAGCTGTAAAAAATATGATAAAATGATCTTAGTATATCCAAACCGACAGATTTATGTATATTGAATAGGGGAAAAAGGAGCTGATTTAATTTATTCGATAGAATCAACGAGTGCTCGTTAGACAAAATTCACAACAATAACTCCCTTACTACATGCAATCAAGTCATAAAAGATAGCATAGAAGAATATTCAGCACCACTATTGACTAATGTGAACATCATGAACGTCAAATCAACCATCGCCATCCTCATGACAAGTGTAAGACTTGGCAAGTGGTTTCAATCGGACGGTCACAGCCGCAACCGGCGGAAATTGTATTAACGTGTCTCCACTATAAATCGAACAGCTGCGACAGCGTACATAACAAAGGTATATATATCAAATTGTTTGTTCTCTTCGTTCTAAAAATTTTCCATTACAAGGATTAATCAGTACCTTGTAAAGAAAAACAAGTATATTAGTTTTCTGGTTTGTAGGCTTCCGCAGTCATTGTCCATGATTGCTTCTTGGATTACGGACGCGGACGCAGGTCTAGGACTCGGTTCCAGTGCGGAATCCCAGAAGCGATTATTCGTACTTTTCTGTTTATTCAGTATTAAGTGTTTTTTTGAGCACAAGTGAACCATCCTACATATAACGGCGTTACATAGATAAAAAATATGCACCACACAACCACCCAACAACAAACATAATTTGTGGCCTTTAAACTCTATACACTTAGATTCTTTAAAACCTATATACTTTTCCTTGCTGTCGAACCAATTCCGCAAACATTTTTTGCACTCAGAAGTATGTAATGAATTATGTATCAACTGTCTCTTCAGATGTTTAAAAACGCTCTTCACTCATTTTAGTTTTGACAAATGGGAACAAAAAGAAATCACAAAATGATAAATCAGTACTATATAAGCAATGAGACATAATTCGACCTTTTTTGTCTTTAAATTATTTGACCTGCTGCATGAGAGCTCGCATTACTTTTGGCAAAACAACTATTGTATACCAATCAGCATTAACTACTTCGACCTTCTAAAGCGACAGTAGCCACATCATCAATAATGGTATCATCAGCATACTGATATGTAGGTGTTTTAATGAAAAATGAAAGGTCGTTGAAATAAAATAAAAATAAAAGATGGTCCAGAATTGTACCTTGAGGATGTGTTAATCTCCCTTTTTTACAGTGCCAGAGTATGATATTTTCCGAAGGCGGTTTAACAATTACACTTTTTATTTTAAATTTGCATTTGTGTATTGTATAGCCAGTTCATATGTAAAAGAAGCAATTGCTCATTTTAAATAGTTTTCTACGTTAAAAAGAAAAATAACTAAGCAAACCTTTAACAAATATAATTTTATTTTCTAATAAAATATCTAATCGATGAACTGTAAAAAAATCATAACCATAATTCATGTTTATAAACGATTCAGTATTAATGCAGTTTGTAAGAGTTTTGCGTATATTGCAAGTATGTTGGAACATATTTTTGTACACATCGGTCATATGATAATTCCACTATTAATTATACATCCAAGGAAAATCGTATTCGTTACATTAGGAATATTTTATACGTTTAAATGCGCAAGTAGTGACGTACTAGATGTAAAAGAAACTACAGTGGTTTTCATGTGATTAATTTTAAAACCCATTATTATTGCACACATATTATCAATCTTTTGGTCTGCGAGTAAACGCAACCAAATTCATAAACTTTAAACTTATTAGTGACTTGCTAAAACATTAGGAGTTTAAGTATACAGATCATTAAAATGCATCGATGTTATCGATCTTTGGGAAATACTCGTCTTAAGTCTGTATTTATTATTTAAATATGATTCAACTATAGAAAATTAAAGTAAACATTTTAACAGCATAACTTATAGAACAATAAATCATTATGGATCATATTAAATGATTGAGTTGAGTCGAAAAGCAAACCCCCAACCCATGATTTTTATCAAATTTTTCCCAAATGCAATCAAGTACATGTATAGAGGAAGAAATAAATCACAAATATAAAGAAAATAATTTTCTTTTTTAAAACCAGGTTATTTATATTTTTTGTCAATATTGTTAATATTAAAAATAAATGAAAGTTTACTAAAATTATAATACTATTGAATAAAACACATTTTACAAGTTATGTTTTCGGTATTCGTTTATAGGGGTATGTTTATCTTGCACATATGGAAGTTTATTTAATCAGAGAATAAAATTAATTTCATGATTTTCTAAGGAGTAAATTACTTATTAGATTTGCTTCCATGTTATTCAGTGTTTACAATACCTAAATCAATGGAATTAAATTACTTGCAAGAAAATCTATAAAATTTTATCGGACCCCAAATTTTTTTAATATAAACTTATTTAAAGTGTTCTTTAATGATTCGAAAGCTAGTGTGAAAACAGGAAAATTAATTCAAAATTATTTATGATTTATTATTTTATTAATCATACTAAAATCAATGCGAAAATCTGTATAATGTTCATGACAATCATGACTACAATTTTCATAAACTAACGACTTACAAAAACGTAAATTTTAACATTTATCTTTCCTTATCTTAACAATTTAATATACTACATATAGTATGTGGTATCAGATTACAAGAAATTTATAAGGATATTTATAACAGGATTGTATTTATATTAAAATACATATTTTCATTTCATTTATATTTAAACTTGTGTAAGTTGATAGATTCCAAAAAATTATTTCTTATATTTAATATTTAAATTATAAATCGTATATTACAAAGTAATATGATTAAGTTTCTCATATAGATGCTACATATGTGGAGGTTTACGACTTTTAAGAGAACGAAATATTTAACTACTATTTCTTCTTTAAAATACGTGCTAGTCTGCGTATAGAGTAATATCGAAATACATACCAAATAATCAACGCCCTTAGCAAAAAAAATTTAATATTTGGGCAGTTGTTTGTAGAGAATAAACAGCAAATTTGTACTTGTCAATTTGCTCTTTCTTGTAGAGTGTATAGCGGTCCAATGCCTTAACTGAAAGCCTGTCAAAACCCCAGGACCGCCAAGACTGTAATATGTATTTGTTACTACACCTCCTCGCCGGCAGAGAGTAGAAATGTTGATCTGACTTTCATTTCCTTAATATTTAAAGGTTTGAAGAGAATACCTATCCTGAAAAACCAACCTCTCACATGCCGGTGCCGGGATTCGAACTCTCGACCAACGGGACTCTTGCTCTCGTTGTCCGAACACATATCATTAATAGTTACAATCGGAAAGAGAATTAAGCCAGTCGAATTAAAATTAATTTGTGTGTGGTCACGACATACAGTTATTGAAAACTATAAGAATGGCTATTGTTGGATACGCTCTTGAAATCTGAACGGAACTAGTTGTACAAAACCGTTAAGTACAAACAAAAATTTCGAACATAAAATTGAAAAGAAACCTCAGTAAGTGTGGATAAACTTCAGGTAATTATGCACATTGATATCTAATAGATACATATAAATGGGCACAACAAATTAAACTAAATATAATGCCTGCGTTAGAACAAACAAATTACAATAACTAAGATAAAGATCCCAATAAACTAAATCCTACAAGGAATATAGAATAGAAATCTTTCTAATCTATAATGTAGTTGAGCAGTTACTTAATATAATTAAATAAAACACTCTACTTTTTCACAAGTAACTATTTCCAAGTAGTTGCTATCGATGCCGTGTGCAGCGCACATGAAATGTACATCTAGTTCTTAATCAACTTATATTGCGAAAATGAATGTAAGTTGTTTTATTCCAACATACTCTCTAACCTATTGGTGTTTTAGTAAACGAGCACGATAGATTTAAAGCTGGGGAAATTTGTGTCATTTCTGGGAATTTCTATGATCCAAGTATTATAAAGGTTACAATTGCATTGGTTACTGATATGTGATTAAAATTCTATGAAAAGAAATTTTAAGTGTATAAATGTTACAATTAGTAAGTACAAAACAGGCGCGGCTCGTGATGACGTATTTTGGTTTGCAGTACAATGATCCGAGTGCTTCGTGTATTCTCGTGTACTAACTGTAACGTTTGCTTAGTAAACACCGAAAACACACGAGGCACTCGTATCATTGTACTGCAAACCAAAATACGTCATCACGAGCCGCGCCTGAGTACAAACACAATGTCTTAGGGTTAGAAGTAATTTTATTAGTCCAAATGAAAATAAAATATATCTACATACATACATATACAGTATGTGTATTCGCTATAGACTAAAAAACTACTGGACCAATTTACTCGCGGTCTTTTGCAAAATGATCCGCGTTATCCGGAAAAGGTTTAAAGCTATTGAAATCCTCGATCTCACCAGTAGAAAGAAAGTTAGGGTACTAATAATATAATATCAATAGTAGCAGTACTATTATTTAATGTAGATGGCACCACGAAACAGTACTTCTCACATTGAAGTTCACAAGGTAAGAAATGCCGTCGTACATAAGTAGAAGTAAGCTCGAGTGCTGTTGTTTTCACATCTAGATTTATTTACATTCTTACTTTTATAGAGTGTTAAAAAAGGGTTAAACATTGAATATCCAAGAGCACTGCAAAAAACTTAATGTTGAATACAACAGTAATTACAATTTATGTCATCCAAAACACCAAACAATAATGTATATAAGTGTAAATTCCTAATTTAACCAAATACAATAATTGTCAATTGTGTTCATTTAATCTATATATGTATATACTCAAATCTAGCAATAGCAAAGCATTCCCGGGTTCAGCTAGTAATGACGATAAAGGACAAAAGATAGATTTGCATGAATTATTAATGTGAAAATAAAGTAAGCGGGATCGAACACTGGCTACGACATACTGAAAAGATTATTAGTATTTATTTCATTTTAATACAATTAATAAGTAATTTTCAATTTAAAATTTCTATCTACACTGAGAAAAATTATAATATAGGTTACTACAATTGTAATATGCGATAGTACAAATGATAATTACAGTGACAGATATTGAGGTGTAATAAAAAACAAATTTAGTGTGCTTTTTAAGTGACTGCTTGTACAATGCAGTCGTTGCAAATACCATCAAATAATGGTAAAAAAGCTTTTATACGGCGTAGGAATCGTTAGAGTTGGTGATGTGCAAAATAGTATTATCTATAATAATCTTTTTTTCTTTTTCTATCCCTGTTTTACCTTTCGGTGTCGAGGAACTGAATGCATCGACCCACAGTGTCTTTTTTTACTGGTTATACCCATCCAGCAACAGATCACGATAAGATTTGTTTGACTATTTCATTGCAATACCATTACTGCACTGCCGTACTGTCAACATTGAATCCGTTGCCGTAAGAATTTATTGCTGCAAATTACACAACTGCAATATTATTTCAGTTACATCATCCCTGATTTATCCACCAGCGTAGAAATTGTTCGAGTTAGCGATGTACAAAATAGTACTATGTGTAATAAACCAAAATGAATATTTTTACTACTGCAGCATTGTATTAGGCAACAAACAATACTAATTGTTTCGAATTTAATAATCGATCGAATAAACATTAGGGTTTATACAAATAATGATTTATGTTACTTTTACGATATAAAATTTGTTATTTACATTTATCTATTTGGCTACTAATTTTGTTGTGTTTGTTGTTCTTCGAACTTCGAAAGTATCGTTTTATTTACAATTGTATAGTGTTATGTTCATATCAAACGTTATTAAAATCTACTACAACTTTAAAAAGTCTTTTTAATAATATAAAATATTATTAAAAATCGGGTGTGATGAACACAATACAAGTTCATATATTTGCAAATGCATCTCTCTAGAGACGTAGATACGTATTTCATCTTTCTACAGAATCGTCGGTACGGCCATGCTGTAGAGATGCATTTACAAACACAACAACTTCGCTATCTCACAGAAATTATTAAGACAGCGCAGAAGAACATTGAGCGCAGCCAATTGACAAAACGCCGAAACAACTAAACACTGTCTCAATAACAAATGCAGAACTAAGCAAAGTGTTTGATAGATGGTAACAACCATATCTATAGAAACTGTATTTACGTGTCTTTTATTTACTGTAACAGAATTTAATATTATGCTGGGTACTCTATTCTTAGAAGAAATGCTTTCCTCTATGTATCCTTCAGCTGCAGATGCACTTTTCCATTTCCCATGCATTTTTAGGGTCTCGAACAATGCACCGGCCTCAACATATTAGATGCGTAACAACTGTCAACGACATGACAGTTGATAGAAATCTCGGAACTTTTCCAATGTACTTTGCATTTTCCTCTTTTCCGTGAAAAATAAAATCTTGTATGAACCACGGGTGTTATGGCAATTATATTGCCGTCGGTCGACATTCATCCCTCAGGCCAGAGGCCCTCGGGCTGAATTAACGTCGACCTCAGAGCAATGTAATACCCATAACACCCTTGGTGCATAAATAACTATTTTGTTTTATACAATTCTAAACTTAAAAACATAGTTTCTGTTGCTTCTACTCTAGTTGAATTTAATACTCGCTTTTGTTTACTGAACTAGTTTGTAGTGTATATTTACACAACACGTTCACTACAAATATTTTGTTCGCTGTACGATTACATTTTTCTCAGTGTGTATTTCCAAAGATTTAATTCATTTTTCATTTCATTTTTACAGATAAAACGATATTCTATTTATATTTCCAAGTAGTTTCTTTTACAATGATTGCAAAAATATATCTAAATAACCAGTACAAATGCGTATATAAGATAATAATTTCTAACGGATCTTATCTGCGTCATATTACATATGCCCTGTGTAATATCAATAAGATAAAACTATCGAATTCCTAATGTATTTTTCAACAATGTTATCAGACGGAATCTCTAATGAGTAATTTGTTCAGGTGAGTGGCTTACACGTTGGGAATTGTTGTATATGTTCACGCAAATATTAATAATTTATCAATGCATTAAGCGATTATACCTTCGACATGTGAAAAAATATAAAAAGTAAAATCACCTGATTTTCGACTGATTAGATTATATTCAAACATATGTGTATAGGAATATACATATACTATTGAAGGCAAAAATAAAACAATAATACAATAGAGACTCCAGGAAATTACAAAGTACAATGTGCAAGTTTTACAATAGTAACTCATTATACAGACACGTTTTGAAACAAAATTTTAATCAAAAAAGCTATAGATCCTTGTCGAGTTACAAGTTAGAAGTGTTTCAAACGGGATTTAGACTGTTCTCGGAGATGTGCTTTTTTTAAATTTTATTATATCATTTTATTTTTGTATGTTTGTAATGTCACTATACGGGGAAGAGGTTTACATAATGGGCAGATATATTGTTGAGAGGTTATTTTTGCCTGTTCTATCATTTATAGAATTTTTGTTTTTTGTATGTGGATACCTATTAATACGTTTCTTGCTTTGTTATTTTTTCAGATGTAATTATAGAAGTATTTTCGAAATTGAAGGTATGTTTTGTTTGTTTGATGTTTTTTAGGACTGCACTATTGCTTGAAAATTTGTATCCATTTAAACATTCTTGTAAGTATTATGTTAATGCCATGTATAGTTAGAATCAAAAACCATCTGCAAAGTTTGTTAGTTTAGTAGGCACAATTTACAATCAAGGCGGTTCTTTATAACTTTGCCGACCTTTTGTTTCGTCATTTAGCCGCATGTGACCTATTTTGTTAATTGTTCCAAGGTTAATTGAAGGAAAGGGTAAATTTTGCCTACAATGCTTAAAAAGTTTTTAAATAGCTCAGCGCACGATGATAACAGAGGCAAGTCGCCAGAGCAAGTCGCCAGTAGCAATTCGCCACAGAACAACGGTCTTACAAGAGTCGTAAGAACAATGTTCAAGACAACAGTCTATATTAATTATTAACAGTCGCGAGTCTTAACGTAACAACGTTCTAGACAACAGTCGTAAGAACAATGTTCAAGACAGCAATCGACATTTAATATCAAGATACACCAGTCTCATATGTTATCAAAAGACAACCGTCTTTCATTATACAACAAATTTTATGTATGAAGTAATGTAAATATGTAAATAAAGGTGTTATATTGGATGTGCCGCATTTCATTAAAAACTGTCACCGAAGAGTAAAAAATTAGTGCGTATACGGTCTTACAACCCGTGTGCGGTGAGTCAACACAGGAGCGACGAAAAACTAAGAGTTGCCCCAACATCTTGATTATAGTGTGTATACATATATAAACAAAAGATGTTAGATATTAAAACGAAGATGGGGTTCCGCTGATTTGTTTCAGTCTAGAAACATTCTCAGAGAAAACAACATTTACATAGGTAAAATTGAAGATGTTCATACGTAGTGAAATTAAATCCCATATTTGTTAATTAATTATGATAATTTTTATTCATTTAATTTAATTTAGTGTTTGTGTTGTTAAAAACTATAACTCAAAACCGGAAAATGATCCACATATGGATAAATTGTTCTTCCATCTTAAATTGTATAGAAGATTTAAACTGTGAACTTCGACATTATTAGTAATTGAGCTGTTCAAGACATGTCAGTTAAAGATTTCGCAAAAGTTGTCGTTTATCTATTTCAAAGTAAACGAGAAATTTCATCATCTAAAATAATTTAATGCGAATTTTATTTTTCTTATTAATTCGAACAGAAAGCAAAGAAAACCCATTAATTCAAATCCAGTGAAATATCATATTAGATTAATAAAATGATCTGTCAAACTGTGCATGAATTTTTCATTATGTAATGTAATGATAAAAATAATAAGTAATATTTACAGTAATTGATAACACATTTGCGAAAATAAATTGTTGTCTTATCATCTTTTGATTATGCGAATTACTTATAAACAAAAGAAAAGTACTAAAATTGATCTAGGACATCGTGTGATTGTGCAAAAGTCTTCATATTTTTTTTTATGAAAAGACCATATAATCAACCAAAGTCAAAGGTAAAAGTCCAAAGATTTAATATAATTTACCTTTAGACTACGTCGCGCGATAAAAAAATATGTACAGATCCTATGATATTAGGCCAGGATACTGTATAAAAATATATGGCAATATACTGTCTGAAAATGTTCCAATATGTATACATGATTATCTAAACTAGTATGATCTGTTTAAATATTTATGGTGATACCTATTCTAGGAAAGCATTAAGCATATCAATTTAATTCTACTGATCTGCTATTAAATTCGGATGATAGAATTTATAAACAAATTGAATTATAAAAATTGCAATTGATTGTAATTTGTGATCGAAGATTTTCAAGAACTATTATAATACCATACTTTTCTAATATTTGCTTTGATAATACACTGTGATCCGCAAAAGTTTTGGTTCTTTACAATTATTTATAAATGTCAAGTAAAAATTATTTTTGCTTAGCATTGCACAAATTCAATTTTAACTTGATATAATTTAATTTAAAAAAATGCGAAGATGGTTTGATGGAAGATGAAACTTGAAACACTTAAATTACGGTCACGATTTTTAAATTTTTCAACATATTCCCTTTTAACATTAATACTTTATTACTACGTTACCGGCAATTTGTGAGAGAATGTTTGGAGTAGGGACGAAAAAGATTGCGCGTAACCTTCCCACTTTTGTGATAGCAAGATCGCAGGCTACAAGTGGTGTTGTATTTAGTCGACATCTTTTTGATTGTGGATGTACCGTTATCGCTTTAGTACTTGGGGGGGGGGGGGGGGGGGGGGGTGTAAAAGAAGCGTTCGTGCAAAGTATATGATTAAGTATATGATTTTGGTTGATTAATTTAATGACAGCCGCAACCAAATCCCAATGTTTCCACTTGGTAAGTTACGCTCTCTTTTTTATTGCTATTAACCCCTTTGGTTGTATTCTTTTATCGCTAAGACTCGGGGCATCTTTTTCTATAGGGTGTCAAGAAGTCAAGAATACCGCTATTTAATTAGGGAGTAAAACTCTGCAAGGCCACACTGATGTAAGTAGATTAAATTTCCGACATCTTGACCACGTGTTCGAATCCGAAGGCTTGAATCAGAAGTTACATGTCTAGATCTGCAAGTCTTCGGTATCAGGATAAGTGTAATGTGCATATTTTGTGTGTTCCAAATATCGAAATTCATTAATCTGGAACTCCTTTTAATTAATAAGTCAAGTAACTTGAAGAAAGACTTACTGCAAAAATCACTGAGACTGCCATTTCGATTCTGGCACGCAATGGAGCCAAGTTTTATCTATCGTGCAAGAAATCTACTTACTGGGTTGATGGTAAGAGAGCTTCTAATTATCATTGTAAATTCGCGAGTTTTAGCAATCTTCTTGCCTTTCAGTCTTCGGTCATAAACTTTTTCAGCCATGTCTCGAATAGTAACACGTTTTGGTGGACTCATGTCGTCACGTTTAAAGGGAGCAGCCCAGCGACAAATCGTGCGTGGCCTTCAAAGGAGCATCGTTGCCCAATGTTTGTTGCATATCCGCCAATTTCTGTTTCTCAGCAACGGTATGTTACACTAAACGTTAGACGATAGCGAAAATTTAAATAGCCTGTAAAACCATGGCCTACTCGATAATAATTTTTTTCATAAACAAACACTGATAGGCGAGTGCCAAATTATCGTCGTATCAAAACAAACATTTTTTGTTTACTAAACATATTGCTGTGGTTTTTTCACCATAAATATTTTATAAATTTAATTATTCATCTTTGTACATTTATTTTGAACTCATGTGTATATCCTTATGTATATTCGACTTGCGCCGTTGGAGCACGCCGTTTGTTTAGATGTGGACAACTTTAAAACTGTACTTTTTATGCGAAGCCGTTGTGCTTGATGTATACATTGGACACAAGTTAACTGTAAGATAAGAAAGACGTGTTTATAAAAAGATTTATCTTTATCTTTTTTAAGTAACTTCGGGTTATTTTTGATTTAATTTGTGGTTGGTGTTGTTTAATTCATTACCTATTTTAATACGAGTTTGTAATCTCGTTATTTTTGATATTTTATAACTTTCTTATCCACGTGTCTCGAATATATATATATATATATATATATATATATATATATGTATATATATTTTTTTTACGTAAGTAAAATATTTTTTAAAAGATATCTTATATTTAAAAGAGTTAAATACTGTATTTTCTATTGTATTAATATTATCGTATTGAGATTTAGTCTTAGTTATTTGATATAGATAACAAAGAAGGTTTTTAACATTTCTAGTAAAAAAATCTGTAAATGTAAAGTTTAGTACGTTGGTATTTCAAGGGCATTTGTTCTGAGACATGTAAGTGCGCATGTTTTGTAGAGTTTGCTTCGTGCTGTCAAGATAGTTTGTTTATTTTGTTCTCTTGGGAGAAATTAGAAATTTTCTTTGTCATTTATTAGTTTATACTGTTCGGCTTTTAGAATGAACAACCGCATGTTGAAAGGTATCTGTATTACATGTGTAGTTAATGAAATCAGACGACCTATTATTTAGTAGTTAGTACATCCACCTCTAGTACCTATTAGTCATTAATGTTTGTGTGACTTTAAGACCAATATTTTCCTATATATTTATGATTTATAATTTATTTTGTAAATTCATCATTGTATTTTAATTTCCGACCACAAATGCAAATCAAGTCAGAGCTTTGTGGAGGGTATAATTATTATTAATTCCGTATAGAAGCAGTGGTACGTTTTTAAGTTTTTATCTTGCTGAAACCATTAATTTTTTCTTAGGCTCAATTTTGTGGTACTTAATGGCAAATTTATTGTTAATAAGTTTAGATATTTAAAGTTATTTATAATGTCATTACTAAAAAGAAAATTCTTCACACTACTTATACAGAGTGGTTGATTTTTCATTGTACACTCAATATTTTCGTTGAGAGTATCATATTTTAAAGAAATCAAAACGTATCTGATACTATTTTTTGCGCTCTTTCCGATCCTGTAAAATAGAGTGCTACCACTTGAAAAACAAAAGATGATCTAATGAATTTTTTTTAATTGAACACCCTATATATTATTGGATATTTAGCTAGCTTATCAATTCTGACTACAGTAAATATTTTTTTTTGTTGGGCAATGAATAACGCCATAAAAATAAAAATAAAAAATAATAAGTTTGCTTTGGAAATGTTAGTAAAAAACAAAATATTATTTAAATGTCAGTTGGTATACCAGTTGATGCGATGACACAGTTTAGCATTTTATGGACGGATGAAGTAAATATTCATGTGTTTAATAAACAGAAAAATCACTTTTGGGATGATGTGAATCCTCGTAAGATCCAGCAAACTCGATTGCCAATACGTTTTTCTACAAATGTCTGGATAGGTGTGATGGGGGATCGGTTTTTGGGACCCTATTTTTATAACGGCACACTTAATCAAAACCGATATTTAAACTTTCTTGAAACTTAATTTCAAGAAATTTAGTTCCTGTAGAACCTAGTAATGTATCGCCCACGTATCTGTACCAAAATAATACATTTTGAAAAAGAGGATTTTTGTAATAGAATTTTCAAGATGATCCATAAAAATCTCAGCTAATAACGGACTTAGGGGATTACCCATAATTAAACCTTCTTTGCTAGTGTATACTTTACAAAAGCCCTATCGCAAGTATACCCAATATTAAATAATAACACCCAAAAATTTAAAATGATTACAAGCATAAAAATTAGTAAATATTTAAGAAAATTATACATTAATACACAAGGATTTAACAAATAACAATAAAAATCAGGAGTCTATAATAACTTGCGGTAGTTGCCTCATGACTTATATCGGCAGACAGGCAGATTGTTTCAAATACGCATCAAAGAACTTTTTTTTTCCTTTAGAAATAATAAAAGTGACTCTTCATACGCGTCTCATATTAATTTTAACAAACCACAACTTTAACAAAGAATTTAAAATACTACGCATAGGAAATAAGGGCAAAAAGCTTAATTTATTAGTCACTTGAAATTAATAAATTAAAGAAAACTGATAAGATCTTCAATGATCAATTAGAAATTAATAATTCACTGGTCCTTAATTTATTTATTTGATTATTCAGACTGTCATATATTTTATTTTTCAATAGCGCTGCTCTTTTATCCCGATAATAGTTGTATAATAATAAATTTTAAAGACGGCAGACTATGTGCCCCACACTGTTAAATTTAATAATACACATAAGGTGTATTAGATAAAAATGTAGATTTTACAAAATTAGGGCAACTTTTTACCAATACTGAAGATCCATTGTACAGATACAAAGAGCACTTTAACTATGCAAATATAACAACTCTCAACGTCGAACAATCCTTCTCAGTATATAAACATATTATTATTAAATTTGACAGTGTGAGCACATAGTCTGCCGTCTTTAATAATAATAAAGCTATGCACTAGGTACTATCACTAGAAAAAAGATTTCTTACATAGTACATTAATCTGGCTTATTAATAAAAAGCCATTTTACTTTTTTTTCATTCATAAAAAATGTTTACAAAATAATTCACATTTTGCCCTTTTTACTTAACCAATCGATTAAAAAAAATTGTTCCCGCAATGGATTTCCTTTTATGTTTTGGTGACAATTTAAAACTCTGTACCGGGTGCCACCAGACCTTGCTACGCCACTGTATATTTACATTCGACATTCAACATAGATATTTATTTCCTAGTTTTTGGACGATTGCAGCGATTTACATATGGAATTATTAAATTTATACCGAAGGAGTAAACATAAGTATATTTATAACCAATATTTGTGTATGCGTAATGTAATTAATGAGGGTATTGGTCGTAATTACAAGAGATTTATAAACGCATTATACGTTTGACATTTTTACACTAAATTAGAAAGCAGGCAGATTCGAACAAGAACAGACTAGGATGTAACAGTATTATTTGTTACTTTATTTGAATTGCTAAGGAAACAAATGAAGTATTTCAATAGAGTACAAAATGTAATCGTTACATATGATCGTTAATATGTTTAGCGAAGAGTTCTTTTAAAGTATTGTTTTAAAAATTGTATATATACATACACGGTTCTTCCAACGCATATTGCATTCCATTAATTTTTTGTAGAGTGTAAGATAAGCACGAACGTATAAACACTGTTTCAAATTTTTTATGCATTAGACAATAATCTGTGGGTTAAAATTTAAACCAAATAGTATAATCGTTGCAGGTTTCGAGAAAGCTATGAAACTTCATAGCCCAAAGAAATCACTTGCACGTGCCAACTTAGAACATTCCCCAAACGACACTGTGGAGAATCTTAAGAACACGTCTGCAATTTAAACCATAAACCATAGAAAATACAGTTGCCGCAAGCTTTAAGTGATATTAATAGAAAGACGACTTGAATTTTGTGTTGAAATATTTGACAGAATGAAGAACGATGACAATTTTATTGATCAAATTGTGTTTAGTGATGAGGCTACATTTCATGTAAGTGGAAAAGTAAACTGCCATAATGTACAAATATGGGGTGCTTCAAAGCCATTTGAGACAGTCGAACATATGTCTTTTGTGCACTCACGTTCCACTTGTATGGTCCATTCTTTTTCACCGAGAACTGTAAGTATAACTGGTGACCTTATATTGATACGTTGGAAAACTATCTTATGCCACAATTTCAAGAAGACATGAACAGACAGTTCGTACTTCAACAAGATGGTGCACTTCCACATTTCCATTACGAGATTACATCTTATCTTAATTCCACCGTAACTCGGATTGGACGTAGCGGAACGATAGCTTGGCTGCCGAGATCCCCTGATGTGACGCCATTGGATTTGTGTGTGGGGGCTACGTTAAAGACAAAGTTTATGTTCCACTTCTACCTACAAGTCTAAATGAAGTAAACGAGTACGGATACCAGAAGCAGTTGCAACCACTGATCGTGATACGATACCTAAAATTTGAGACAAATTCACTTACAGATTAGATATATTCCGTTTGACAAAGGGAAGCCATATCGAGCATTTGTAAATGAAACTTGAAGTGTTACTGGATTGTTTTATTTATTATTCAGTTCAATAAAATTTATACTTTCTTCACCAAAACTAATTTAGGAAGACTATATAAATGCTCATTACACACTCAATTTTCCTCAACATTAAAAAGCAATAAACAAGAGACCAGTCAGAAGTAATAAAAACAAAAAGAAAAGAATATCGAACAGTTAATTAACTTAACAAAAATTTAAAAAAGGTATATAACCCCTTACCACAATTATTAGTCGTATCCTAAATACGTATTTCGACAACTAAGTTGTCTTCATCAGTAGGTAAAAACTACTAATTAAAAGTCACACATAGGGCACAGTAAAGTAAAATAAACGCTTCCGCACAACTACTATACACTGCAACCCTGTAAAGACTCTGTAAAGAGTCTTTACAGTAAAGGAAAATAAACGCTTCCGCACAACTACTATACACTGCAATTTTTTACTTTATTTTACTGTACTGTGCCCTATGTGTGACTTTTAATTAGTAGTTTTTACCTACTGATGATGACAACTTAGTTGTCGAAATACGTATTTAGGATACGACTAATAATTGTGGTAAGGGGTTATATACCTTTTTTAAATTGTTATTTAACCACAGTCTCCATTGAAAGAATTTTAATTTAACAAAACTACAGCGAAAAGTTAAGTCAACCCTAAACTAAATGCTTCTAAAATAACTGCGGAAGTCATACAAGAAATAGGAAAGCACTAAAATCCGAATGCCATTCGTAGAAAATTATTAAGACACAAATACAATTGCCACATAAGAAAAACCATTTATTAGTCGCAAAAAATAAAAAGATTAGAATTTGCTAAGTGACGTGAATTTTGATCAAAGACTATATTTTCAGATGAAAGTAAGTTGAACGTTCACAATAAAGATGGCAAGATTGGGTTGGAGAAAACCAAATACCATATGAGCAAAACTTATTTAGATAAGGGATGGCCATAGTTTGAAGACACTGTCTTTGATAACGAATTTCAACAAATCTTTGGCGCTGCATTAATCTCTCAAGAAATATAGGTAGTGTGGAGCGTAAACAAGGAAGTGGTCGACCAAAAAAAAAACGTGCACGAGAAGTAATTGATAACGTAAGAGAACTAATGGATGAAACTCCAGGAACTTCAATTCGGGTACTGTCACAACAAACTAACCTTTCATTTGACACTTGTCAGAAAATATTAAAGAAGGATCACTAATTTTCTTATCGTCTCTCTTGCTAACAAGAAATCTATCCAGTTGACTATCCCCGAAGTTTAGAATTTTGTCAATGGTTTTTAAATAATTTCGACGATGGCCTTCTAAACAAAACTTTCTTTTCAGATGAAGCATGGTTTCATTTTAATGGATATGTTAATTCGCAGAATATGAGAATGTGGATTACAGTATAACCCAACAATTTTTATGTTGAGACTGCTGCTTATCTTCAGAAAGTTGGAGTTTGGTGTGCCATAAGTAGGAGAAGAATTATTAGTCCAATTTTTTTTAATGGAACCATAAATGCCCAATGATATCAACAAGAAATTTTGATGCCGTTTGTTGACCAACTTAATATAAATGAGTTAACACTAGGATATTTTCAGCAAGACGTAGCAAAAGGACACACAGCACAAATTAGAATTAACATGTTACGTCAATTTTTAGACAGCCTGAATTGCGATCACGAATTTCCTCCAAGATCTTGCGATATAACTCCATGCGATTTATTTTTAGGGCCTATTTTAAAAAATTCAATTTTCAACGTACAAATTCCAGATCTAGCACACCTTCAAGTCCAAATTACACAAAAAATTAATGAAATAAATGAACATCATAATATGTTAACCAGCAAGGCAAGGCGGTGGACAATTTCAGCATGTTTTGTAAAATGTGTTTATTAATTCTTAAAATTGCATATCTAATTTTCTAGTCTATAAATAAATACCTATTCTGTTACAATATAAACGTTTTTCGTTAGATGACATTTGACTTTTGAATGAAGAAAATTTATAAATTGACAATTATGTATGTTGATATTACAAATGCTTAAGTTAGAAAATACGGCTTTTCGTGAAGAAAAAAATTCAATTTATTTTAATAAATCAAGCATTTTTGTTATTACTTGATAATTATAATTTAATAATTAATAAAACAATTTTACATTTACACTAATTACACTAACGGAAATGCTTCTCTTATATTTTATTTATCAATTTCAAGTTGATATTTATGCAGATTTTTTAAGATATTCGATTATTTATGCATTAAAAATTTATTATCTAATTTCGCAACTTAAAATTTATTTTGAAATATCATGCCCATTTTCTAAACTATATAAATATAAATTTAAAAAAGGTATGTAACCCCTTACCACAATTATTAGTCGTATCCTAAATACGTATTTCGACAACTAAGTTGTCATCATCAGTAGGTAAAAACTACTAATTAAAAGTCACACATGGGGCACAGTAAAGTAAAATAAACGCTTCCGCACAACTACTATACACTGCAACCCTGCAGTCTTTACAGGGTTGCAGTGTATAGTAGTTGTGCGGAAGCGTTTATTTTACTTTACTGTGCCCCATGTGTGACTTTTAATTAGTAGTTTTTACCTACTGATGATGACAACTTAGTTGTCGAAATACGTATTTAGGATACGACTAATAATTGTGGTAATGGGGTTATATACCTTTTTTAAATTTTTATTTAACCACAGTCTCCATTGAAAGAATTTTTATATAAATATAGTATATTAGATTATAAAGTCTAAATGTAATTATTGTATAACAATCTATTTCGATTATTAAAGAAATTAATATTCTAAAAACATATTTGTAACGGAATAGTTCGTACCTTGTAACTGGAATGAATGATCAGGTCGGCTTTTGCTTTCCCCGATGTGGTATACTTCTGCTGCTTTTGCCTAGAATCGTAAGCACTCAAGAACAACTTGTCGGTCTTGGTGTCCCGCTGAGTCCATTCAGAGTACATGCTCAGCTTCTTAAAATGCGGCACGTAAAACGGTTGCGTTTTATTCAATGTACAATAAGTGGGTTTCGTCGAACTCTTGAGTCCTAAATAACTGAAATAATTTCCGTGCAATATTTGATGATTGTACTTTTTCGCTACGCGAGGAGTATCGGGACTTATCAGGATCTGATTGAAAATAGTCGGCGTCAAGCCATGATGTTGCTTCACGCCGGGCACCATAGGCTTTATAGCTAAACTATTTGGTCTTGCAAATTTCTTCGGAACATCTACGCTAGACGAAGAGTTACTAGGTGATTTAATCACAGGTGATTTGCATTCACTTGTTTTCGGCGATTTCAATTCATTTGTTTTCGGCGATTTCATTTCGTTCATTTTTGGTGAACGCATTTCGTTTGTTCTTGTAGTCATTTCAGTTTTCACAACAAGGACGTTTTGCATCTTAGGAGATTTATTTATTTCAATCATCGATATGTCGTGAAAACTCTTAGGAGAATAACTTTCTACAACTTTAGGCTCTAAAGTTGTATGAGTTATTCTCATACTAGGTTTTTGTAGAGGATTCGTAGACGACGATCTTGGTGATATGGCTGCTATATTACTAGAAAAAGCCATCTCCAATGGAGGATCCGCATTTATTGGACCAGGAATTCCAGGTACGTATCTGACGATTTTACCATTTACTAAAACATTCATTGGATTATAAGGTATTTGCAGTTTAGGAGGCTCTGATGTCATTTTCTGCTGTAATAGGATTTGCTTTTGTGCAAAATCTATATTTTCCGAATTTCTTCTATCTATATCCATATCTTTAGGAAAAGCAGGCATTGCTGATATGTTCATTTTTTCTATTTTTTGCCAACTATCTGTTGGTTTATCATTTTTTATATCAACAAACAGTGGCGTTCGTTGTGGAAGTACTATTTTAGTTGGAATCGGAATTCCAGGAATCGAAAGATTTGGCTGTTTCAACTTAGGAGTAAATTGTTTTATAGCATTTTGACTATAGTCCATAATATTTGTGTATTTATAAGAGGAACTAGATACATTTTCAACCGAAGAACAATTTATTTCATTCGTTACGTTTTTACCACTATCTACAATTACATCTGGTCTATTAAAATTAAATTTGGCTTTGATCATTTCTATACTAGGAGACATATTTGTATTTTCATAAACTCTTATGACATCAGGCGAAGATCTCTTTTGGTCGGATTTATTATATGTACTCGATTTATTGTGCAAAACAGTTCCACCGGATTGTAATGTCGATTTAACAACACGATTTTCACTTAAATTCCCACTATAATCCGCATAATTTCTTTCATACCTCTCTTCCTTACCGTCGATTTTAAAACTTTTTGTTTCACCAGAAGTGTGAGTTATTTTCACTTCCCCTCCAAACATTTTTACCGGAGGCTTTTTGGATCTATCATTTGATAGTGTCAATGGCGATAAAGAATAACGGGTTTTCATCAGATCATGCGTGTTAGCAAAAGATGATTGAAAAGTTGTAGTTTGAATATTATCATCGAATGAAAAGGATTTAGACTTATCACTTTCCACTAATCGCGTTTTTCCCAAGAAAGGCCCAGGTGATTTTAGGGGGAATACAGCGTTTGGAATGTGTGGATTCGTATCAAAAGCGTTTTTATTTTGGGTCAAAATCGACGCCACATTAACTGAACTGCTCCTACTATATCTAGCGCCTGTTTTCGAATAACCTTTGCAACTCCTAAGTTTGTGCAAATCCAGTTCCGTAACTGTTTGGAAGATCATTTTACAATGAGGGCATTGTTTGTTAGAATCGGCGTATAGGTTCTTTAACAGTAATTCTTTGATTAAACTTTTTTGAACTACAGGTTCCGTAACTTCACTCATAGATCTCTTACGATTTTTATTTGTCAGGTTTAGGGGTTCATCTTCATTTCTCTGATCGATAATCATATTGTTGTTTGGAGAATAAGTTTCTCTATACCTAAACTCGTTGCTGTCAATATAATTACTATCGGCATTTCTCTTTTTAAACATATACGGATCATTTGAACCTACCAACACTATAGAATTATTTTTATGTATTAATTCGTCTATACGTAACGATAACAAATCAGAACTTGTTGATTTAGGTGATTCTATTGTCTTATTATCAGCATTTTCTGTTTGCACATTATCAAAAACACCTTTAAAACGAGGTTTATATGGCTTTTGCTTAATATCTTGTGTTTTAGTTTCGTTCAAGCGATTCTCTTCCATTATTAATTCGTTTTGTGAATTATGTTGTATATTTAATTCTAATCTTTCTGCATCTGTGTCGTTGGTAATTTCTTGTGCTTTATTTCCCATAACTCTATTTGCATGTGTTCGTGATCTGCAATGTTTGTATAAATTTGAACGTGTTTTAAAACTAAATCCACAACTAATACACGGAAAAGGTCGCTCATTCGTATGCGCTCTTATATGCTTCTGTAAAACACTAGGTTTAGAACACACTAAATTACAGTAGTTGCAAACGTATTTCCCTCCTGATGTTTTATCCGGTACATTGGCTTCGGATATTTTTTCAGATGTTTCACTATCGTCCCTCTTGATTTTCTGATTTTGTTCTTGAACAAATTGATCTTCTTGATTGCATATAGATGAGATTTCTTCACCTCTAACTATTTCTCTACTACCTACGTAATGATACTGATTAGGATAAGAATTTTCTAAAATGGAAGACGTTGCGCTTGTCGTTAAATCGTAAGCGTTGTTATATTTGTTATCAAAATTAGGAGGACCTCTACAATTGGCAAAATTTGTTAACTCTAATCTACTACCAGGATTTGAAGTTATATTTGATATGCTAGTGTTTTTCGCAACGGAAAACTGTCGATTTCCCGTGGATCTGGCATTATCCACTTGATGGTCACTTTTCCAAAAAATTCTGTTACTTTCTGTTACACTCGGTACATTTGATATGGAAGACTTAACGAAACTATAAACGATTGGAGTTGTTGTTGATAATGTCGAGGGTTGCACTGATAATGATAATGGCGATGACGTAGTATTGTTCAATAAACTATTTGTACTTTGTGTTGGCGCACTCGCGTTGTTATTACTAACACTAGCATCGTTCACTATTTTACCGCACTGCTGCTCTTGAGTCTGTGAGTTTTCTGGTGCGCAGTTCTTTTGATTCTCCTTGTTTTGAATATTCGGTGACGTTTTATCGCTCTGAACATATTTGTTATCGGCTGCCGAACACTGTTGTTGCTTTTTAAACTTCTTATGTAGATAACTGTCAGAACTGCTGTCCATCGCGAGGTTTTCTTCACTGTAAAAAAGAAAAATAATATAAACAGATGTTATTTTATAGTCATTCATATTAATTCAGCAATTAATCATACTGTTTTATTAGTGGGGAATTATTTTATATGTCCGATACCTTTATATAATTCGTTTTATCCGTAAAACGTAGGCAGAAATAATTCGGCATGTGAGTACAATAACTGTTTATATCTAACTGTTTTTGTGTTATCGCGATTTGTGAAAAGTCCACATCTCTCCGCGACATTGAACGCAAAACGCGAGAAAAATATGAGTCATTTCGTATAGTGATAAGATTTATAGCAACAGAAATAAAGTCAGATTATGATGGAGCCCCAAGAGGTGATAGGCTTTTCTCATTATATGTAATGTGTTGTGCACGTACATATTTTTTTAATATATTTTATTCTTTGTGTTGAAAAATAGTAAGTAGTGTGTGTTAAGAAATAAAAAGTGGCAAATTTTATAAGAAAGAAAAATTTGTTGTGCATTGTCTACTACTTAATATTATTTCGTAATTGATAAAAATGAAAGTTTTTTTCATAATAATTAACCTAAATTTCCAGTTACTCTCTGATAAAAGATTCGAATTTCGTAGAAGTATTAATATAAGTTATTTGCTATCAGTTAAAAATACATGCATTCATTACCACGGCTTCTAAATATAAAGATTGAAATGAATTTTATATTTTTTTATCTTTTCTACCTAAGAAAATTCACAGAATTTTCGGCAAACTCGTACTGAAAATATGAAATTTTTGGAAAAAATTAAAATAAAACCGACTTCCAAAAAAGGCAAACAAAAAAGATTTTGTTCGAAAAAGAAATAAATCAATTTTTTATTTTATTTAATTATTTATTACATAGAAAGGATCAAACCAAACTATTGAGACTCAGAATTTAAATCAATAAAAAATCAAATTTGAACGAAGCATCAGATCTGCATGCTCACCTGAATGCAATTCAATTGAACATGCATGCAAGGTTTTAAGAAGACTGCGGTTGATACCATCACAACTCCAACAGTTTAAAATTACTTTTAAAAAAAAATTAGTTTAAAATTTTTCAAGAATTAGTGGAATATCTTTAGTATACTTATTCCTTTTTCATGGGCCAAACCCAATGCATTTCATGAGCGATACATCGAAGCAAAAATAAGAAATGTTGGACAATTATTTAGTGATATGTACGGGGGTCAGTCAAAAACTAATGCTTCCTATTTTTATCTCCTGTTATTTGACACGAAATAAAAAACCACATGATGATTAATTTGTCACTTTTCAATATAATCTCCGTCCATCTCCACAGTTTTGGTCCGTCTTTTAACAAGGGCATGTATTCCAGTGTGGTAAAAAGCACGGTCCTGTTTCCAACCAACCATAATCACACCCTCTGCATCCTAGAACACTGTCGCCATAACTTTCCCTGCCGATCCCACAGCTTTCTCGTCCTCGACGAGTTTGTGTGATGCCATTCCATTGACTGCTTCTTTGATTCGGGTTCAAAAAAATGAACCCATGTTTCGTCTTTCGTCACTGTTTTTTCCAGAAACTCATCTCCCTCCAAACAGAAGTGCTGCAAGTGTTGTGAGGCTATTGTTTTTCTTGTTTCTTTATTCTGGTCCGTTCATTTTCTCGGGACCCACCTTGCACAAACTTGTGAATACCTCAGTTGTTGAATAATCGTCATCACACTGCCTTTACTGAGAGAAAGAGGAAGCGACACAATTCATCTGCAGTCATCCGGCGGTTACCACGAATGTCATCGACTCGCTAAATGTAGCGTAGAGTATATGTACTACGGCAATCAACGGCCTGCCGCTCCGCTTTTCGTCAGTCAACGGTGTTTGTCCTTCACTGTTGCATCATCGTACACATTTTTCAGTCTTTAATGAATGGGCATTTCACCTTCTGCATTCAAAAATTCAGTAACAGAACGCTGTCTAATACGAACATGGATCTCGGCCATTTTTCAAGCGACTGCGGTGCTTGTTGAGACTTGAAACAAAACTTACTTACTACTGCAGTGGATTGTAGAAGAAGGTTTGAGAAATAGCGCCAAATTCAAATTGTTCACTTAACTATCTTTATTTAGATAGAAAAAAATAGGAGGCGTTAGATATTGACTGACCCTCGTATGTATTAGATATAGATAATATTTCTTACACATTTATGTAAAAAAAAGGTTTTGAAAAAAAATGGTCGAAAACTTCTAAAAGATAATTTGAACGACTGAAATATGCCTTATTGGATAAGTGTGTAATATGTCTGAAATACTAGTTATAAATGGAAAATTTGGGCGACCGCCAGCAATTCCAACATCGAGATCTTACAGAAATTTCAAAATAAAGTGATACGAGCCATAGTTCACATTTACTCGCTAACGTCATTCAACGTGATATTCTGACTACTACCGTTAAAGAAGCATTGTTTAGCATAACGTGCTAGGTACATCATATGCTAGTAAAACGACTATTTAGACAAAATAAGTCGGTTAAAGTAAATCAACCTTCTGACGTAGTAATAAATTTAAGTAATGGAATTCTAATCATAAATAGTTTATAAATATTGAAATGGGCAAAAAATAGGTTTGTTTTGGTAATATGTGGTTTTTGAAACGAAGTAGCCTTTACTTGATGATGGAAATTTATAATTAATAAAATAAAAATAGAAAAGCAATATTACTTCATTTCCACTCGAATGAGATAAAATCCCATTACAACTGTTTATATAGAAAATAAATCGCAAAAATTAATTTACTTGAGGCCACTGAAATTTTTAAATATAAATATATCGACCTTTTACATAATAATCATTTGGATTTTGGCAATTCTCCTTTATTAGGCCTATTTTGCAATTGATTTTTTATTTATTTTGGCTTTCCCGTTTTTATGTTTGTACTCGGTAAACTTTTGTCACTATGTGTAATAAAAGGTTTGTTCCAACTCACTAAGAAAACCGCAGAGTGACGGTTCGAACTTCAATTCTGACCATACATTGAACGAAACCAAAAATGTTCCAACTAAATTTTGACCGTACACAAACCAGTCACGGGACGATCAAACCAGTTCACAGACCGAGTCATGTACCCCTTGGACTAACATGCGCATTACATAACTTGATCCTGTAGAACTACAGTTGGCAATAGCAATATCACACCATATCATAGGACAGAACAAATTTCAATTATTACTGTTGGCAATACTTCAAACTAGATTGACAACCAAACGATCCCAAATACATTCCAACTTCTTTATAATTGTCACTGGTTCAAGAGCAGTGCAAAACTAACGCTTGCGCACAACATAGTCACTAGGGCTGGGCGAAGTATCGATACATCGTCCAATACCCGATACCTCATATAGCGAAGGTATCGATACCTATCGATAATTTACCGATTCCAGTACTCGCTAAGTATCGGGTAGCGAGGTATCGATTCCAAAGCATCGATACCTATCGATACTTTACCGATTCCAGTACTCGCTAAGTATCGATGTATCGGGTAGCGATGTATCAGGTAGCCATGTATCGGGTAGCTTACCTTTATGCATTTTTTAAATGTACATAAAAGATGCAATAACTAAGTAAAGAATTTTTAAGTATATATAGCATTATATATATTATATAGTATATATTTCAAAGGATGTTGTTGCATTTTATATTATGCGTAGCAAATATCCATATTATAACATAAACATAATAACTATAATTATTACAAAAAAAATATCACAATATTGCAAATTTCATACCGTAGATATGGTAGAATCGATAAATTAATTTTATATCTCTTGAAACCGATATCAAACAAACGATACCTAGAAAACGGGTTATGAATACAGATTCCTAGGTATCGAATCAAGGTATCGATTCCAAGGTATCGATTCCAAAGTATCGATTCCAAGGCATCGATGCAAGGTATCGATTCCAAAGTATCGATTCCAAAGCATCGATACCTATCGATACTTTACCGATTCCAGTACTCGCTAAGTATCGAACTATCGGGTAGCCATGTATTGGGTAGCTTACCTTTATGTATTTTTTTAAATGTACATAAAAGATGCAATAACTTTTTAAGTAAAGAATTTTTAAGTATATACAGCATTATATATATTATATAGTATATATTTCAAAGGATGTTGTTGAATTTTATATTATGCGTAGCAAATATCCATATTGTAACATAAACATAATAACTATAATTATTACAAAAAAAAAATCACAATATTGCAAATTTCATACCGTAGATATGGTAGAATCGATAAATTAATTTTATATCTCTTGACACCGATATCAAACAAACGATACCTAGAAAACGGGTTATGAATACAGATTCCTAGGTATCGAATCAAGGTATCGATTCCAAGGTATCGATTCAAGGTATCGATTCCAAAGCATCGATACCTATCGATACCTTACTGATTCCAGTACTCGCTAAGTATCGATGTATCGGGTTAGCGATGTGTCGGGTAGCCATGTATCGGATAGCTTACCTTCGTGCATTTTTTTAAATGTACATAAAGGATGCAATAACTTTTTAAGTAAAGAATTTTTAAGTATATATGCATTATATATATTATATAATATATATTTAAAAGGATGCTATTATTCAGTGCAGCAAATATCCTTATTATGACATAACTTTAATTATTCCAAAAAAAAATCTCACAATATTGCAAATTTCATACCGTAGTTATGGTAGAATCGGTAAATTAATTTTATATCTCTTGAAACCGATATCAAACAATCAACACCTAGAAAACGGGTTATGAATATTGATTTCTAGGTACCGAATTAAGGTATCGATTCCAAAGTATCGATTCCAAGGTATCGATTCCAAGGTATCGGTTCCAAGGAATCGATTCCAAGGTATCGATTCCAAAGCATCGATACCTATCGATACTTGACCGATTCCGGTACTCAGAATCGATACCGTGCACAGACCCGATACATCGGTAAGTCTCGATACCTCGATTGGTATCGGTACCCGATACCGAAAACGTCGGTATCGCCCAGCCCTAATGGTCACCAAATGATATGCGTACCGTAAGGGAATCGGTAGTTGGAACAAACGGTTTGTGGAAAAGCTAGAAGAGGGATCAATAACGTTTTTACGAAACTTAACGAACTTTTGAACCAAAAAATTATTGGAGTAGGTTGTGCAGCGCACATTCTACATAATACTATTCAAACAGCATCTGACTTACTTCCAGTTGCTGTTGAAAATATTATTGCAAAAATTTATTCGTTTTTTTTTTTATATGTATATACTGTGCGTGTTGAAAGTTTGAAGGATTTTTGTGAAAGCGCAGAAATAAAAAATAAAGAATTCTTGGTTATAGCAAGACACGACGGTTAGCTCTTTTACCAGCTGTAGAAAATATTTTAAAAATATACGAACCATTAAAATCATACTTTTTATCATAAGATAAATGTCCAAGAATATGCAGCTCTTTTTTGAGAATGACACATCACAAATTTGGCTTCAGTTCATCCACAATCAAGCTACATTATTTCACAACGCTATGAAAATTATTGAAGGGGAAAAAATTTCAATTACGGTATCAAATGAAATCAATAATTTAAAAACAAAATTGCGAAAAAGAATTGATAACGATTACGTTCCTTTAATTATTCGAAAGGACATCATTAGCTTGGAAGAACAAGGTGCCATTAAACGACCGAATTTTCTGAAAGAAGTCAGAAATTTTTATAATAACTGCTTGGAATACCTTGAAGAAAGGACAGTTCAATTCGAGGATATTAAATATTTTCATTGGGTGACATTAAAAAAGGAGATTTTATGGGAATATGTGGAAAAATCTTTTGAATATATTAGTAACCATTTTTCGAAAAATAATATTTGCGAAAATGATGAGGTGTCATTGGTAAAAAGATACGTTACTGATGAAAAAATTAAATGTTGGTTGTCTGCAAATGCGGAAACACAAAAAATGGACGGAGTTATTCCTTCATTTTAAACAGAATAATATTCCTTATCAAAATATTTTGAAAATTGTAGAATACGCGCTCTCCCTTCCAGGAACAAATGCAGCAACAGAACGTGTTTTTTCTAGTACCAATAAAATATGGACAACTGAAAAAACGCAGTTGAACATAATTTGACCAATTGATGTGAGAAATTTCACGTGAACAATTCGTTAGGGTGAACACTGTGTGTTTTATTTTGTTCACGGTACCGAGCGTCTACTGTATAACCATATCTATATATAATATTACGTGTACCAGAGATTCCTTAAGTATGATTCATCCGTAATTCCAGATAGTGAAATAATTTACTTTACAGCTAATGGTACCCCATTATATATACGAAATTATTTTCGTATAAGCTGGACTGCGGTACTAGTCCATTATTCTAATTGATGGCTTTATTAGCCGGCCGATTGTACAGTAGTAGATCATTGGCTTCTTGTGCCGGGGGTTCCAGAATCGAATTCGGGATCGATAAGGGTTTAGTGGTTTCCCTTCTCATTTAGGGTGAATGCCGACAGCTGAATATATTAAGTAGGTAAAAGTAAGTTAAGTAGGTAAAACCGCACCATATTTCGTATAAAACAAAAACATTTTTTAATAATATAATATTATTTTTGTATAATGATGATGAATTTATAGTAAGATGAAACTCGTATCTGCATGCTGGAAAGATACTTTGACACAAGATTTTCAATAATATTTTTATATTATTAAAAAATGTTTATTACGATTTCTTTCGTATATTTTAGAATTAGATATATTTTTGATATTTGTCTATGCAGTTCGATGTTGTTCGGCGAGGATTATCAAAATTTCCTACTTTATACATACAATAATTTTGCTTGAATTTAAATTTAATGAAACAGTATATGGTTTGAAAAGCAATGTAAATCGTGTTAAGCTTGTGTAATTTAATTACACCTAGTTATCTCGAGTGCAATTAAACATTAACCAGATAAGTGACGCCAAGATAAAACAAAGGAACATTTTGATCTCTCACCTACCGATAATTTATAATAGATATGAATGTATCATCAATTTACTACGATCAGAGCTTGATATATCATTACGATTTTGTTGATATTTTTTCTATTTGTATAGTATTGCCTTGCTATCAACTAAAAAAGTATGTGGACTTAATTTATATTACCAATCGATAGCTTAGAAAATACTACTACTAATTTAGACAAATAAAAATAAGTTAAATTAAATTTGACTATACACGCTGTCCTTGAAATAAAGAAAAAACGTATGCTAAATGGAAAGATGTAATTATATAGAACATAAATCTAAAATATTGTGAGTCAATTACGATGCAAACTTCGAAATTAAAAACGCCCTGAAAATTGTATTACGTGACGCCTATGAATTCAAAATATGTATTCAGAATGTGTATAAATAATAAATACCTCTCGCACATACATGCCACAGCCTATGTTTATATACGTAACAGCTGAATGAGATGGACAATAACAAAACTATTGTTATTTTCCATCTCATATCGTCTTTTATAATATAGTAGATCGCACAGTGGCGTTACAATATTTTTTTAAATATTTTTGTGATTTTTTCCCCTCTTATGAGTGGCAATTTTGGGAATATATATATACATATATATATATATATATATATATATATATATATATATATATAAAATATCTTCGTGACTTTGGTATGATAAGGTAAACTTAATAAGTCGGCGATTAAAGGTCTGGTTTACTTCAGAGTATATATATTTAAAACAACTCTACATGTTTCGGCAATACGCCTTTGTCAAGAAAATACAAAATATAAATGACAGAATATAAATGTCAAATAATTAAGTTGCTATGGTTTAAATTATTCAAAGATACATTCCAATAATAATAATAAACCATGCCTTAGTATTCCAAAAAATAGATAGCAAGGTGTGAAAATATGTGTTGTTCGCTGCTAGAAGCTTGTGTCTCTTTCTGGGTATGAAACCTGTGTGTTGGTTGCTGCTGGCAGCAGATTTTGTATTTGTGTGACCGCGTAAGTGTATGGTTTTGTATGTTAGTGCGCCCGTGTGTGTGTTTAGTGACCGGTCGCGTAAATTTAGACAGATCGGATAACCAGCCGTTGCGTAGGGCCGCCAACCCTTTCCCGGCAACTTCTTTACTTTTCCGAGCAGTACTTCGACGGCGCCGCGCAATGCACACACTACTAGGACCGGTCCTGGCGGCAACCTGGTTAGGCTGCTGTTAACAGCACACACACGTTCGACGTGTGTGCATTGCCCCCACTTCTGCGGAAATCGTTAAGATGGCACAAAGTGTGACCATCGTCGACTGAGATAGCCACTAAGAGTGTTCCCTCGATTGGCGATGAGCAACCCCGTGCAGGGTACGCTTCGCTGGTCTGCGCCTTGCCTCGTTGGGGCGGGGGTCGGGCCGTCGAAGTACTGCTCGGAAAAAGTAAAGAAGTTGCCGGGAAAGGGTTGGCGGCCCTACGCAACGGCTGGTTATCCGATCTCTCTAAATTTACGCGACCGGTCACTAAACACACACACAGATCCGAGATCCGAGATCCGAGATCCGAGACGAGCGCACTAACATACAAAACCATACACTTACGCGGTCACACAAATACAAAATCTGCTGCCAGCAACAACCAACACACAGGTTCATACCCAGAAAGAGACACAAGCTTCTAGCAGCGGACAACACATATTTTCACACCTTGCTATCTATTTTGGGAATACTAAGGCATGGTTTATTATTATTATTGGAATGTATCTTTGAATAATTTAAACCATAGCAACTTAATTATTTGACATTTATATTCTGTCATTTATATTTTGTATTCTCTTGACAAAGGCGTATTGCCGAAACATGTAGAGTTGTTTTAAATATATATACTCTGAAGTAAACCAGACCTTTAATCGCCGACTTATTAAGTTTACCTTATATATATATATATATATATATATATATATATATATATATATAGGTAAATTCCTTTGAGTGTAAAATGCTGAATCAAATTTGTATTTGTTTCTTCATCAGACCTAATAGAGTATTTACATACAGTTTCGAAACGTTACGTAGCAACAAATAGTTTAATTTGATGATACATTGACCCAAATTCTGTTTTTATTATCAGTGAAATCATTTATATATATATATATATATATATAATTTATATACATATATATATATATATATATATATATATATATAAATGATTTCAATGATAATAAAAACAGAATTTGGGTCAATGTATCACCAAATTAAACTATTTGTTGCTACGTAACGTTTCGAAACTGTATTTGTTTCTTCATCAGACCTAATAGAATATTTACAAATTAGCCATACAAAGTAAAATATAAAAATGTACTTACATTAGCAAAATAACAATTCTTGAGCGATTTTATTGAATGAAGATATCAATTAAAATTCATGTCTTAACTGTATTTACATTCCAATGGCCAACTATTGCGAAAAGTACACAACATATTAACAAGAATTTAAAAAATAAATATATATATATATATATATATATATATATATATATATATATGTATATATATATATATATATATAAATATATATATATATAATATTTTCGTGACCTTGGTATGATATGGTAAACTTAATAAGTCGGCGATTAAAGGTCTGGTTTATTACTTCAAAGTATATATATTTAAAACAACCCTACATGTTTCGGCAATGATGCCTTTGTCAAAGTTATAAAAAATATAATTTATATTTTTTATATTTAATTGTCATCATTATGGTATTGGAGTGGGAATATATATTTAATCTACATACCTATAAGACTCTTCATACGTATTTATAGTAATGAAGAATTTTTAGTAGATTTAAACACATTTCCACACTTGATATGTTTGAAAATTGCACATACATATATGTAGAGATTAGTTTACTATAGACTACCTTAATTAATGGTTCGATGATTATTATCTAAAATTATAATGCTGATTAGATATTTGCACGAACTAATTTGTACATTGATTATCCTAAGTTAAAGTACATTATCATCAATAAGTATAAAAAATAGAGTTGATAATAATTAAATTGCACGTATTTAATGATTTTCTGGAAATTGTTAAATAGGAAATATCTTCTATTTTGACATATACTCTGTTTCAAGTTAGAGTGCGAATTGCAAGCTTTCACAGTTGCTTTAACACTATAGTTTGCATGCATTAAAAGTAATCGATTTGAGAAAGACGCTACAGGCCCGTATTATAAATATTTGATTATAAATAATGAAAGTGTAGGTGTATTACAATATGAATGTGTATAAATTTATTTCAAATTATAAGAATATAACTTTGAACGGCTCTAATGCTTTTATTGTACCACCTTCTGTGATGATAATTATTATACATGGTCTCCTTATTGAACGGGTACGGTTTACCTATTTGCAACGTATGAATCTAGGGGCCGTATTGACTATAAATTACGGCCCTATAATATAATAATAAAACGCTGTTAATTTCAAGTATATAATAAAAAATATGTATACATTGGGTTTATATACAAAGAAAAAATTACAAATCGTGTGGCAACATGTGTAGTGGGTACATATAGATATATAAAGCTAATTTATTTGTAATACACAATAAACTTTTTATGTGTTACCGCATTTCATAAATCATCTGTGATTGAGTCGTCTTGCAAATCGGTGTCTGTGTCTGAATCGTATTGCAAATTTATAATTGAATATTTTGAATATAGGCGTCACGTAATACAATTTTCTAGGTATTTTTAATTTCAGGATTCGCGTCGTAATTGACTATGTAAGATTTATGTTCTATATAATTACATCTTTCCATTTATCATACATTGTTTCTTTATTCCAAAGACAGCCTCTTTATGACTTAGATTAGCATGAATTTATAAGTAGCGTAAAGTAGCGGATAAATTCAATAAAAATTCTGGTTAAAGACTGCGAAGATCTAAAACGTTTTTTACTATTACATTTACATAATGTATATAAAGTTGGTGCTGTGCATTTCAAAGATTGTATGTTTGCTAATGTCAAGAATACGTGTAACAAAAATTTTTGGAAAAAAATGATTGGCTCCTCTAAACGACCTCAAAAGAAACAATTTTTTAAAATAAAGCTATTGGGGAAAACGTACTGGAATGCTGCAATTAAATAAAATACATTGCTTGCCTTTAGGCTTATCTATGCGACCAACACACATTACTAACCAAATTTTAGTAATTAATAACCAATTTGAATATATAACAATGTAAAAGAAACATCATTTTCATTTATATTAACGACAAATGTACTTAAATATACTTTTTAAAAAATATTCTTCCTGCAACAAATATGTGTTCGTGTATGTGATCAACATTACAAATATTTGGTAATGGTTATATGGTTTTAGCAAATTACGTTTTAATTAGCTAATTGCATGTTTGTTTTGAAGTGTATAATATTTTATATATTCAGAGGTCTGGAAACTGTTAAACTATATTAAAAGCAAATTTAATTTAAATTCATGGATTTAAAATATTCACATCACGTGTAATTTTTTAATTATAAAAGCTTAAGTGTACAGAACAGTAACAGCTAATTATTTTCATTACATACTTCTACTATAAAGCCTATATGTACGAGTATATCATAAAAATACATATCTTAGATACATATAAAAATTTAAGAATATATCTTTAGTTCGGTTCTGATTCATTAGCTCTAGGCTCTGTTCATATGCGCGGGGGAATTATAAAATATATGCGCAAAAATAAAACCTGGTACAAAAACATCAACGATACTACAAGAGAATCGAAACGGTAATCTCAGTAGTGAAGGCATTATGACAATCCTCCTCCAAAGAAGGCCGAGACATTTGTTTTGACTGTAAAGATAATAGCCACGATATTTTGGGATTCGAAGATAATACGTCTTATCGGCTGGCCAAACTATCAACGAATTATATATATGTATGTATATATATATATATATATATATATATATATATATATATTATGCTGCTTTTCAGTAGAAAATAAAATTGTGATATATCTTTATAATCTGTGGTTATCTCTACTTACTACTGAGTTCTGTCTGCGAAGTGTATTGCATGACACCCACTTTTATTTATATTTCTGTTATCGTAGGTAAATGGCGGACGAAGCTGCTAAGGTGTTAAAACAACAGTGTTGTTTATAACAAATACGCTTAGTTCAGCGTGTAATCAGCAGTTGAGCAAATTCCTCAGCGTAAACGAAATACACTGACTTAATTAAGCGTCCCAAAGACAATCTCAATATCTTGTGCGTTGCGCAAAGAAAAATGTGTCGATTTAATACGAAAACAGCTGATAGTAGTGGAGGAACAAAGAGTTAAAGAACTAAAGAAATTTTTTGAAGGTATAGAACAAAATAATGCTATGCAAAGAGAGAAATTATAACTATTCCGAAATTATGTAAACGTACAAAAGAATATCAGGAATTACAAAAATAAATAGCCTGAAGCTAATATTTGAGCTCGATAAAGAAGGAATATAATGTCATTTCATGGCTCCACTTTCTTGATTCTCAGTATCATCTATGAGATCATCCTCCAATTGGTGATTTATAGCTTCCTCATCTATATCTATAACGTCATCGTCAGTTCGTGATATGCGGAAATGATCTTTGAATTAAAACATTACAAATTTTGGAATTACTTCCTCAGAATAATTTTCATTGTGAGTTGGTTGTTCTCTATATTGAGGAAAGGTTTTTGGATTGTCAAGAATATCCATTACATGTTAAAATCACAGTCATCATTTAGAAAATAATTAAGAACTAAAGAATTAGGTAGCTTCATAGCTCACCGGTGAACACCTGTAGAAAAACACTGCTTTCTGCAGTGTTTTTCTACAGGTGTTTCTATCCAATATGGCGCGAAACAGGATGAAGAGAAAAACCAAAAACAGAGATGAGAAATATGGTGTGCAATGATTGGCCCGACTAGAAATCACTTCCGCATGCTCATACCTGGATATTATATAGAGATTATGTCTTGAATTAGTCCAACAATCACCACTTTCATTTTCTTTAGTAGATCAAAATTTACGAAAAGATATTATCAAAAATAAAAGAGAGGCTAGAAATAGCGGGCATAGCAAGATATCTATCACCTATCAGTACTAGAGCATAATGGTTCAGAAAACATGAGGGAGCTGAGTTCCATCAGAAAGTAATCATACTAAGCGCTAATATTTAGCAGCTACACCCCGTACGCAACGAATATTGCAACAGTGAACAATAGTTTCTTCCTACAATATTTTTCCACTCCGGTATGTCTCCGATACGATACCTTACCCCTACAAAGTTTGCTGAAAACTATCTTTTCTTTATAGTTTGGAATAGTTTTCAGTGTAATGTACAAAGGTGGATTCCTTTGCTCCACCCCTGATCCACTCACAATAAAAAATTGGCAAATATCTTATTTTTATTTTTCAACGTGGTCTCCATTAAGGTTACATCGATGTTCTACCAGTTCTAATGCTTCTCTAAAAAAAGATTGTTCAACCTCTGCAAACCACTGATTTATCACATATATCACATCATTATCTGACGGAAATCGTTTACCACGCAAGTTCTTTAAGTTTTGGAAATAGTCGGTAATCGCTGGGGGTCGAATATGGCGGATGCTCAACTATTTTATGCAACTTCCCCGACGTTTTTCATTTATCAAGACACGTAATTTGGGAATTAAATTGGCATAATAAGCACCTGTAATTGTGGCCCCCTTCTGCAGGAAATCTACTAAAATTACACATTCAGCATCCCAAAATACGGATAGGAAAGTTGCATTTTGAATTTTTCCGGCGATAGTGAACTTTGATATGTCCACTCCCTCCTTACTCTGTATTTTGGTCTCTACATCATAATAATGGATCCAGGACTCCTCTATTGTCACTAATCTTGCAAGAAAATATTCTTTGTCGTGTCTATACCGCGTTAAAGACGACTGCAAATGTCTTTTTGAGTTTGCTTGTGTGCATTCGTGGCAATCATTTTGCAGAAAATTTTTTCATGTTCAATTCAGCTGTAATTATATTATATACCACATGGTATGAGACACCAGTATCTTCAACTATTTGCCTAATAGTCACACGTCGATTTTTCAGCACGAGATTGGGGACTTTTTTAACAGTTTCTTAGGTAGTGATGGTTGTGGGCACTCCACCTGCATCATCTTTACACAACTGTCTACCACATTTAAACTCACGACACCACCTTTAACTATGTCATATGATACTGCAGATTCCCTTAATGTGTCCACCAAATTTTGATGAATTTGAGTTGGGGTCATCTTTAAACGTAAGTATTTACTTATCACTCTTTGCTCGACACGATCCATTTTGATACTGATATGTGATTCCCTCGACCTCGGGCGTCTACCGTAGATAGTTTTAACAGGTTCAGACTTGTGAGTTTTTTGCGTTAGTCTATACATGCCAGGTAACAAAGCGACGTGAAGATAAATAAGCAATTTTGACATTGAATTAAATAGAATATACACTATTGCAATCAATAATGGATATACAGTAAATTTAGTTAATAAAATTCTCGAACAAAAACAGAAAAAACTTGCTCTCTCTCTAATCTACCCTAAAATACCGTCTAATATAAAAAAAAAACAGTACAACACCATTACATATATAGGAAATACATCTATTAAAACAGGTAAACTAATCAAAAAAGTTAGCAATGGGTTTATTTCTTACAAAACTAATAACTCAGTCCAAAAATATATTAGGAATGACAAAGATAAAACGGATAAAGGGTCAAAATCGGGGGTCTATGTGTTGACTTGTGAGTGCAATAAGGTATATGTGGGTCAGACGGTACCTTCCAACAGAGGACAAGGGAACACGAAAAATGTTATAGAAACAAAAAAAGAGACTCCACTTTCGCAAACCACTGCTTAGAGTTAAATCATAAATTTAATATATATTATAAAATTTTACATGTACAGGATAAAAGCACAAAACTTAATTTATTGGAGACTTTAGAAATCAATAGAACAACAAATTAGGCGTAGCGTTAAATGAACAAACTGAATTTAATTTTTCACCCCTCCTACAATTCTAATATCTACAATACATCCCCACTGTTAATGTGTTACATACATGAGTGTGAGACTATATATATTAAGTTGTTTTATTGTATAATCAGACTATCAGCACCTGATGAAGCCAATGTTTGGCGAAACAATTGTAGTGTTAATAAAACGTATTTGAAACAAACGTATAAACGTGTTTTATTATAATTTATAAATAATTTTGGTTTATTAACGGACCAGGGACGGAGCAAAGGGAGTTATATTGTATTCATTCGTCGAAAATAAAATTATAGGAATGGCTTTTAAAACTCCTATATACATCTAGAAGTTGCAAAGTAATTCAAAATCATCAGTAACAATTTGAAATGGCGCAAAACTAGAAAGTTTATGTGAATATATAAATAACAGTAAATACGTTTAACACAGATAATCCGTTACTTAGTATATTAAAAATATATTTTAAGTAACTGAAAATGCCAACGATTTTACCTAAATTTTATGTCCGCATTTGTACATTTTTGGCGTTAATAATATATTCAAATACATTATATAACTACTTGTGTAACAAACTCATAAATACCTATAAGAAAAAATAAGAATCCTTTTATAAGTTGGCTATACCAGCGATATTAGCATAAATCAAATTCTCCGATAAACGATAATCAAACAAACTTCCGTGTTCCAAACAGTGAAGAAGACGTGCTAGGAATATTTTAATTTTATACGGTTCAATTGAGACGTTCTTCTAAAAATAGCACCAGACGTTATATTATTGGCGTCAATGGTCACTTCTGTAATTATAAACTCAACAGGTAACAGTAAAGTCGTTCAATACAACTCTTTGAATTCCTTTAGTAGAATAAATCAAATTCCTTTCCTTTTACTTAAATGTATCAGAAAAATTTGCCAGATATTAGATACTTTAATTATATACTAATGTTTAAAATGTAAGTAATTGTGCCTTCAGCATCAATACTATATCATAGCTTAGAGTATTTGAAATTCTGTACTATTTTCATCAACAGACCTCGAAATGTGACTAGGAAATATTTTTAATTATCTGAGTAGCCAAGCATTTGAATCCAACGAAAACAGTAAATTTAAATATACAAAAAGGTTTTGTTTAAGTAGGACAATACGTTAAGCACGTATAAAGCGTTTGTACAATATGAAACAAATATGTAAATAATTTACATATCTGTAACTATGCACATGGACAATGCACCTCGTATTTTCAGCATTTACTTCTGCTTAATACATATGTTTCTGCCATCTAGGCGTCCTCAGTTAAGCTAGTGAAGCAATGTATACAAATTAATACAAACCTGTTATAAACAACTGGTTTGTATCTGTATTTAAATTTACTGAAATAGCCCGCATAGATCAAGCAAGTTCCGTCCTATAAGAAGACAACTATTTAATAATTAACATCTTACGGGCGAAAGAGACTTTGTCTGGAGGGCTACCTATCGTTCGAACAGTTAAGCTGCTACGGGAAACGATAAAATACGTATGTAGATGTAGTCCATTAACAACCAGCCAGATGGCGGTAAATATACAAAAAGGTTTTGTTTAAGTATGACAATACGTTAAGCACGTATAAAGCGTTTGTACAATTTGAAACAAACATGTAAATAATTGAATTAATTTGCATACATTGCTTCACTAGCTTAACTGAGGACGCCTAGATGGCAGAAACATATGTATTAAGCAGAAGTAAATGCTGAAAATACGAGGTGTATTGTCCACGTGCATAGTTACAGATATGTAAATTATTTACATGTTTGTTTCATATTGGAGTAAATTTAAAATTTGTACGTTTACTACAAACGTTTCGGAATAATAAAAATCAGACAATATTTTTAACAAAAGGTCCTATTCATAGATAGTAAATGTTGCTTTCTATCAAAACTCGGCTGCACATATGGCGATGTTTTTTTTTTCGTGGATATCAATGATAGCCTTTACGTCGAATATGTCGACAAACCTATGCCGCATTAATTAAAATGTGATTAAAACTAAATAGTTTGAACGTTAGACTTGTTTAAAAAGTAAAATGATTATGTTTATAATAAAACACAATTTATATGTAGCGTGTTCAATAGGATAGATAGCTGGTTTTTAATTATTTGTATGGAATTATCTACAGACAGATAAAACAATATAATTCATCGGTAAAGAGAATTAGTGATGAATTAGAGGTGGAAGCCCGTTTTGTCGCCTGTATATTTACCTGCGACAGGACTGGACTCGAATATAGAAAAATCACTTTCTCGTTACTAAATGAACATGGGCCCGCGATTTTTTGTATGAAGGCATTACTCATATTTATCTTTCCCGTCTTTTTTTTCTTGTCACTATACGCAACTAATATTATATAGTAAAAATATTATAAAATTGCTCTATTATAATTACCTAGACGATCATTTTAAATGGTTAAGACGAAAAGAAATGATAAGCCTTAATAATAAGGCATAAAAATATTCCCATTGATTATGTACAAGTACTAGGTATATTTTCATATTACGCCTAAATATACACGTAGCCATTTAACATCAAAATAACTACATATTTTACAAACGTGCGATATAAAGTGTAATTCAATCAGACGTGAAAAGATATTTAACGCACTATTTTATTGATTATATCTTTGTGCTGCACAACTTAAAATGTAATCATGTTGTTAATAAAATATGTATATTGCGAAATTCAACCTACTGGTATTTGTGAAAAAGATAATATCTCCTTTAATCTATGTCCTGAAAAATGAATGCAAATTGGTTTTATCCAATACTGCCAGTACTTCGAATTTTGTGATTATATCATTTAACTAAATACGAGAATAAGAGTATAAATTGTTAGAATAAATTATCAGTGAAAATTGTATGACAACATTAAAGTCTAAAAAAAAATGAATAAATAAATATTTGTAAGAAACTCTCGTTGATTCTGCAAAGAAGTTCCAAATTAAGAAAATACTTTAATTTCGCTGTAGTATTATTGCTTTAGCAAGATACACTGCATTTACTATGAATAAACAGAAGATTTGAAATAGTATTATATTCAAATATGAAAATTGCAAAAACATAATATTCTAAGAATAACGTCTTTTTCAATTTATGGAATTATTAAGAGAGATATGATAATTTACAATTTATACGTATCTATAAATACAGTGTATTATTGACTACATATTAAAACGAACGTTATTTACCTAAATCCTTCACCTACTTTGTATGCCAAACCACCCTTGCATTTGTGTTGTGGGCAGTTATTATTCAATCATCGCAGCGGAATTACTTTTTAAATTACGGGTTTTTTTATGCGTAATCCCGGGATTCCAGGATTAGACTATGTGGTTTCTAATTGGGCTCAAATGAAAAAAAAAGTGATTAAGTGATTTCTTAAAAATTATTTATTAATATTGTTGCACAATACAATATACAATATACTAAAATAAGGAACAAAAAAGACAATACAAAAAAACTATTTAAATTTCGAAAATACAATCGCCGAAATATCAAAACATCCAATGTTTGACTTCCAAGCCTGCTTGGTAGTTTATTGCCAACATAAGCAGCAGCTGAAAACGCTCGCTCAGGTTCTACACTGGTTGGAAAATTAGACAATAGATATTTATATGCTAATTCTAACTCGAACTCCTCCATTTTCGAATAGGCTCATTTCTAATACTTTTTAGCAACCCCGATTCATTTTGTACATCAGGATCTGGGGATTCCATGCTCTTATTAATTTCCAGCAGCAACTTTTCCTTTAGTGTCAATTGGGGTTGGGAGGTTTGTTGCCTTGGCTCATCATCTGTTTGTGATCCTGACCTTTCTTCCTCTTTCGTGTCATCTCGATTATTTAGTCTTTTAACAATACTCTTTATTTGCGCCCTCACTAAAGCCTGTGTAGGAACTGCAAATAAGTCAAGCCATTCCAAATCCGATAATAACTGATTTCTGAGTGCCGAGTCTTCGCTAGATAATTGTTTTATAAGAAATTTCAAAGCGGCATCTGCTGTGCATAAATTAGCATCTGGTCGACAGATTGCTTCTACTGTAATTTAATTGGGGTCAGCACATCAACAATTTAATTTACCAAGTCAAAATCAGCATCTTCTAAACGGATTGGATGATTGAGATCTATAAGAGCTTTTTGAATGCAGGTTTTTAAAAGAGAAAATCGTTCCAGCATGGTTAAAAAACTATTCCACTTGGTTTTACAGTCCAAAAGAAGTGACAGCTCTTTTTCATGTTCAATCTGCACATATTTTTGAAGTACTGTTTCATTTTTCAATGGTGATCTTTTGAAATACACTACAACTTTGCGGATTTTCTTTAACAGCTCATTAATGTTTTCATGTTTCGCTAACTCTGGTATGTGTTCTCGCGCAAGTTCATTTTGTGATATTAAGATAAACCTGATTCTCGACAGTCTAAGTCTTCTAAATTGTCATCATAATCGCTATCTTTCATATAATCAGCAGTCACAGCTTGTTCATTTATAGTATCATCTGAGTCTGAGGTAGGGCTGTCTTGCCTGTCTTGTAAATAATTCTATATTTTATAAAGCACATCACAGACGGCCAAATTGATACCATGTGCGAGACACAGTTGTTGTTAAGTGGAAATATCAAATTTACTTAGACGCTCTTTCAATATACGAAGACAATTTTCAGCCGTCATATTTCTATGAATAGGAACGAGTCCTAAGCTCCAAATTTTTTGATGTGAATGAACGTTGACAGCCATGTATCGTTTATTGGCCGTTGATGTTCACTCGTCGAAAGATAGACTGAATCTTTCACCTGCACTTTTCAAATGTTTTAATTCTGCAGTTACTGGCTTTCTGACTTTTTCACTGTAATTCATAACACGCTTTCGAGTTGTGACGGCTGATTTTGGTAAATCCGTGTATTTCGCTTAGAGCAATTTTCTCAAATCGTCTGAAGTTATGAAAACACTGAATGGAAATCCATCTAATGCAATAATTCTTGCTAAAACATCATCCAGGCTATCGTCGGCACTTTTAGTAAAATAATCTGTTAACTTTCGTTTAGCTGGCGGCGGTGCTGTGTTCAGATTTTCAGAATCTTGACTTGTTGAAGCTGTTAAACGATTAACGTCAGCTAAAATCTTAATGTTATCTTTTGATGACAAATGTGTATGTACTCCATCTGTACTACATCTACTCCCGTCTTTCGCAATTAAGAAATAACTCCACGCTGACGACGTATCACTGTTTTTTTATGTTGAACAAAGTCTCCCGCCATTTAAAATAACTTTTTCAGAAAATTGACTTTTAAATTTAAATGACATAACCTGCGTAACCTTGTCGCTGGTAGAATAATAAATGAAAAAAGGAAATCCTAATAAGCGTATTTATACTTTCGTACAGGGAATCCCCGACGGGAAACCCATCGCAACAATATTATGATATATCATATGAGGTGATCGGGTGATTCCCCTGTTGGCCCGTTGGGGAATTACTTTAACAGTATTGTATTGAAGTATTCCCGGCGGGGAAGTCCCTTCTAAGTTACATATTATTTGGGCTGTACCTGTGTAGTTCTTTTATCGTACGGCGTAGCTATAAGGCTGATTTTTTGTCTTTATGTAATAAGTACAGTCCCGGGATTTACGCGATCAAAACCCGGCCGGGATCCAGAGATCCCGGGATTGTATTCTCCAATAATATCAATGCGTAAATTTTTTTGTGACTTTATTTGTGTTCTTATTTAATTTCTCGAAATGGGCTGTAAAAAAGATATTACAATAGAAAAAAAGCAAGAATTATAACTAAACAAGGAAAGTAAAAAAAAATAAGTCAAACAAACGTGAAATTTATTTTAATATATTTTGCTTATGACCGAACCACGTACGCTACTATTTATCACTTTTATCAGTCACGTTTTAGAATAATGAGTATGAAAATATTTTGAATTTACCTTATTAGTAGACGAATCAACTAGTCCAAACAACATAGGTGGTACACCATCGTCCATAAGAATGGTATCAATATTTCCCTAAATTTATAATGATGAAAAAAAGGGAATATACAAGTGTCTGTAAAAGGTCTTTACACAAACCTACTATATATTGCTTACAGCAAAATAAGCCGATTATAATAAGGCAACTTACCTTGGTACAAAGTTGCTTAGTTTGGGCGCTATACGGGGCTGAAGTTACACTTCTGAAATATTTGCTTATTATAAATATAAAACGGCTCACTCGATTTTGATGAAATTTGGTAAGTTGTCATAGTTTTATGAGACAGAAAAACCCATATCAAAACTTTGAGTAACATCTTTCCATAGGCGTAGAACTTGGGTTTTTTAATAATTGCGCATTTCAAATTTCTACGCCAGTAGAAAAGAGGGGTTTAAGTATAAAAAATTAGATTATTTACTACAGAAATCATAATGGTTTTTGTGAAATTTGTATTTTAATAATTCAAAGTAAGAGTTAGCAGAAAAATTATGTTACTAAAACATTCCAAAAAATGATAAAGATGTCATAGAAATTGTTGAAAGTGTCCACCATTTACACATATACAAAGGCCAATCAGGACGCTCTATAAAAGAATGTATCAAAGAACATAGAAGTTCTATTCTACATGGCAATATGGTTACGGGATTCGCGGAACACTGTATTCAAAATTCTCATTTGTTTAATGCTAATAATTTCAAACTTTTACACTCTTGTAATAAGGGTAAAAGGCTTGACTTCTTAGAAATTTTAAAAATTAAAAAAGCCATAAATCTCAACAGACAGGTCACAAACACGCAGTTGGATTTTTCAAACACCCCCACAATCGATGCTGTAATAAACCTTTTCAAAAAATAAAGCATAACTATTGGTAGGAGTATACTTTTTACTTAGTTTACATGACTCTTCGAGAATGACTGAATAAGTCGAAACATATGTCAGAGATATTTTAAATACATTTTGTGAAACAAATATACCAAGTGTTTTATTTAGTAAATTATTCATTATGTTTCACCAAGAGCCAACCGTGAATTCTATACATTACATATACAAAGATTTACAAGACGAAGAAAATTAAAATGTACTCTTTGCATAACTTTTTCATCAGCTTTAACATTATTTATTGAATTTTGAATACGTTTACACAGTTATTCTTCATTATCTACTATTTTATTTCTTTTTTTGAATGGGAAAACGTGTGCAGAAATCAAGGAAAAAGGAAGTTGGATGCAGTTTAGAAGGACCATGCACCTTCGATGACTACCATCAGATACTGATTTAATGAATTTAAGCTTGCCGAACATCCGTCTTTGATGAGCGCCCAGGTCGTCCTATTGGGGTGATTACGGATTACGGACGATATGATTAGAGAGATTTACTAATATGATCAATTGAACATGTGGAAAACATACTTCACGAAAAATTAAGTATGAGAAAGCTATTGGCGAGGTAGATGCCGCAAAGAAAAAAAATCTCTATCATCATGATAATACTCCGGCCCGCTCACCAGCAATTGCGACAGTAAAACTAGTCAATTTATGGTACGAATTGGTGCTCCATTCACCATATTCGTCAGAATTGCCCCCCTGTGACTTATTTCTTTTTCAAAAATTGAAAAAATGGCTTGGTGGAAAGCGGTTCACGTCAAATGAAGGAGCCATTGCCGAAACAGAGGCCTATTTTGCAGAGTTCAGCAAATCAGCAAAGATAAAAGCTGTCCACTACAATTTAGGGAAATATTGATACCATTCTTATGGACGATAGTGTACCATCTATGTTGTTTGGACTATTGATTCGTCTACTAAAAAGGTAAATTCAAAATATTTTCATACTCATTATTCTAAAACGTGACTGATAAAAGTGATAAATAGTAGCGTACGTGGTTCGGTCATAAGCAAAATGTATTAAAATAGTCTTTTTTTTTACTTTCTTTGTTTAGTTTAAGTAAAAAGTTGCTAATCTCCGATTAACCGTTGCTACAATACAATACAATCCCAATATTATAATTCTTGCTTTTTTTCTATTGTAATATCTTTTTTACAGTCCATTTCGAGAAATTAAATAAGAACACAAATAAAGTCACAAAAAAATTTACGCACTGATATTATGTACTTTAACGCCGCATTTAAAAAGGTTATTCCGCTGCGATGATTGAATAATAAATAATAACTGCCAACTGCAACACACCAAGATTTTTTGGGCTGGGTTGGATTTTTTGGTTTCGTCATTACTTTTGTTTTTCTGTTGGCTGTTTTGATCAATTAAATGTTTTGTATCTTCTGAAATTTCCAATTCTTATTTCATAGATAATATTTTATGTCAACAAAAAAAATTAATTATGATAACAGACAGTTACTTGTTAACAGTGTCCGGAATTTTTTGTCCACGAGAGTATATGGCGATTCTAATTCAATTGCCAGGAACTAACTGTCTAAAGAGTTTGTTACTTTTTTATATACTGTACATTCAAATTTAAAAGTTTCATTTAATTTTATTAGTAATATTGTTTCTTTGGCAGTTTTTCTGACATTCCCTTGCAATGAATCAGTTTACGGTGACGAAGTAATTTTTAAAATAATTTCTTTTCGTGATTTTTAGGTTTCTATGACTAAATAAATCAAGTAAATTTAATAAATTTGGCGGACCTCCAAATAAAATAAGAGAGTGTTTATACTGGCTAACATAAAGCTATGTACATATTTATAAATACCCATTATTGGAAATAATTGTATTTTTTAAGGTTACCGTGTTTTCTTTGTGACCTTCTTAAATTGCTATTCAAGTTTTGAGTTTGAGCTAACATCGTATCCTACTTTGTTATATTTCAAAAAAATTAAAAAAAAGTAAATAGCATACACAGGGGGGAGGGAACAATATACATAAGAAGATCTTTTCAGTTAATAACTAATAATAACCATAAAGGATAGGGTGTATAGATGACCATTTTCATTCACTTAGACATAAAATGGTGCAAAGGAAAACATGTACCACTTACACAAGCAACCACAACACTTAAAAAAGAAAACAGTTTAGACATAATTTTGGTATAGTGTTTATACGAGGGGCACGTATTGGAAAATGAATTTATTCATATTCAAAGTACTCCCCACCAGCATCAATGCACTTTTAACCTTCCACAAATGAAAAGCTTCCAGCCATCGACCGGAATACTATCAAAAATTGCTTAATCAATCTCGTTTACCGACTCCAAACGTCGATCACGCAAGCTCTTTTGAGGTGGAAGAACAACTAGATGTCACGCATTGCCAAATCAGGCGAAGATGTTTGATAAGTTTTACATTATTTTTACATAAAAAATTACGAGTCAATTGTGCAGTGTGTGAGGGTGCATTGTCCTGGTGTAACAGTAATCTGCAAATATTGATTGATTGAAAAACAGCAGGTAAACATTTTGTGATGTATCAGTTAGCTGTAACTGTACGTTGTTCCTCAAATTTACTAAACCTATACTTCGAAAGAAAACTGCGTACATTTCTTCATAGACCTCTGTTTTTTAACATCGTTGGAGTTGGTGCGTCTTATAGCAGTATAGTAACAATTTTGCCCCTAACTGGTTTTTAATTCATGTTGCAGTATGGCAACGATTTTCGTCATTCGCAGCATCATACTGACGAGTCTGTAGCAAGACGAAATACGTGTCTGCATGTCTGGATACCAATTTTCACACAAACATGAACTTGTTATGCACACCCGACTTTTAATAATATACTTATTTATATTATTAAAAATATTTTTCATTCAGGTATTTCTATCAGATTTGTCTGCCTAAACAATCCAACTAGCAATAGCAAAACCTTGAAAAATGGCCTTCTCTGGCTCGTCTAATATTCAACATTTACACCAACGATCTCCCACCCACAAAATCACGAAAATTTCTAAAGCCAGATGACCTGGCTTTATGCATCCAAACCGGGAATTTAGAGGATGGAAAATTATAGGTTGCTGAAGATCTGCAAACTTTAGACGAATATTATAAGAAATGACGCTTACAACCAAACCCATCAAAATCCGAATCATGTGCCTTTCGTTTGTGTAGCAAAGAAGCAAACAGGGAGCTGATTGTTAAATTTGGTGGTGGTCGGTGATGATCGGTCTCTGACATTCGGGCAGCACCTCTATAAAACTAGTCTAAAGGTGAACACCCGCAATAATATATTACATAAACCACACCCAGTCTCTGTCTACCGATTCTTTTTAACATTGCCCCGCTGGATATCAGACGTCTCGTTGCATCACATAATGATTGGGTTAAGTTTACTAACAACATTGATCTTCTGATAAACGATGATTTGGGGAGTGTCTCCAGAACCCGAATGAAGTTTAGGAGACCCATTTGGCTGGATACGGAAGTTCAGCAATCATGGTCCCCACAAGGGTGGAGCTTGGTGGGCCCCTAGGTTCATGGCCCAAGCCTAGCCCTACGTAATTTATTTTTTTTATTATTATAATTTAATACTAACTAGAAAAAGATATTTGGAATATTTTCTTATCCAATAAAATTTTAGAAGGTTCTAGGTTAAAATTTAAAATATATCTTTATGATAAACCGTTTATCATTAATAAGCAATTTCAAGCAATTTTTTGAACCTATGTACTACAATTAGACTTTTTTGTACGATTCCAATAACAGTGTCTACGACTGAAAGCTCTTTTAGCAGACTGGCGAACTCTTTTAAAAGTTGGCAAGGGATCGCAACAGGCCAACTTCATCTTAACCATTTAGCAATTGAATTGGCGAAGATTCTTGACATTGCCGACGTAATTGATTGTTTTAGTCAGAAGAAAGCTCGGAAGACTATTATTAATAGTCTTATTTTCTAGCCAGTGTCTATGACTTACACAGATCCAAATTTTAGTTTTTTGAACTATTTCTATTTTAATCTTAGTGATAGGTGGTTATTTTTAAGTAAAATAATTTTATAAATAAAGTTTAGTTTGGACTTACAAAATGGTCCAAAATTATATCCTGCAGTTTCAGGTTAAATTACATTTTAAAAAGAGTAAAAACAAGAAATAACAATATGATTATAATGTAGCAGGCGGGGGGTCCAGAGCTCGTGATCGAATGTGGCGGCCATGTCAGCACGCCAACAATGTGAGTGATAACTGGTAGCCCTCCTCGAAAAACACCCTGAATTGAGGAATAGAAATTTAATTTTTAATCTTTCAGATCCTCTGCCGGGCGTTCACGTAGCTAATAATCTCAATTAAATAGGTACCGCACTGGCCACGAAAGATACAACTCATGCTGCATAAATAGAAACTAGTAGATACTAGCCTCTGTGACTGCGAAAAATGTGAAACAAGCTATGGCTCACATAGTAAATGACTGCCCAAGAAGAAGTTTCTCAGGTGGCAGCCACGAGCTGAGCAAGGCAACTCCTGCAGCAGTGTACCGCTTGAAAAATTTCATTTCATTGCTTTTTAATTTGCAATTTTTTTACATCGATTCTCATACGAAATAATAATCATTATCAGATTTGTAGTAAAGCTGGTTCGTAAGTAACTGTCTTTTAATCTGATTTCACATTTTATTATAAAGAACAATAAAGCACTACTGGTCAAACACAAGACGTAGAACCGTATATACGCACTTACTTATGTACATGTGATATAAACCCAAAATATGGCTTAGTTGAAAATTGTTTTCTTTGCACCGATAAACAAAACATAAACTATATTTAATAAAATGTAGGTTAATAATGAATGCAATGTTACATAACAATAAATAATAAAAAGTGGTATCGAATTTACTATTAATCCCATTAGCCAAAAACAACAATACAAACATAATAAATTAAATAATCAATAACAATGCTGTCTATACCAAGTCGGGGTATGCTATACGCGCGATAAATTTCGAGGAACGTTATCTAAATAAGGAACACTAATTACCATTATCAGTCACATCAGTATGCGTCATTGAAGTTATTTACACAAAACTCATGCACTGATCTAAAATTTAATCAATGTATCAATATTTACTGATTTTAAATTGATTATCAGCCTTAATAAAAAACGTTAAAAAGGACACGAACAAAAAAAATCGATGTTTGATTTCTTAATTATTATATAATATGGTATTATTGCATTGTGTTACATATATTTTGTCCTTATCTATGCTTAATTCTTTTGTAGCGGTGGAATTATCTATTTTTTTTGTACATCTTTAATTTTGATATCATGATTTGAATTATTATTGTAATAAAACTATATGGCCTTACATTGTGAATAATATCATTGTCAACATTATTTTTTTCTAGGAATTTTTGCACGTCATAATAATAATAATAATTTTATTGATGTATATATACATACGTACGTCAACTAGCTTATTTGTTACAATTATTATGTTATATTTATGATAAATATAACATAATAATTGTAACAAATAAGCTACTCACTCTTGACAATAGCACATTTGTTAATAGGCAATTGAAATTTGTTTGTGCGGTACCAAGCGGTCGGATATGGTAGCAATTTTACAAAATATTTTTATGTTATTTTAGCGTAAGCAAGAACCGGCAATCAATTGCAATTGAAAGGCTACTTATATAAATTTTAAATAGTAGCGGTTCTAGATTAGACCCTTGTGGAACATCATCGTCATAACAATCATAAGTAAGCGCATATTTAGGCAAAACATCTGCATATTTTCAGTTTTTTTTTGCATATAATCCGGCCTTTAGAGATAATGATGTATGTCTTGTTACCATTACCACTATGAATTATCTAACAACTTTTTTATTTGTCTCTGAATTAACTTTTAATCGAATACATACTTCTAAATAAAAAGTGAAAGTACGCCTTTCTCGTAACTTATGCTTTAACGTAGCCCATTCGATTTCAATAGTATGCGTGCCTCGCTCTGATGTTATAAAGTACTCTAACATCATTATGTTCTTATCTTTCATTAAATATAAAATTTAACTGTCGTGTTTAGAATCATTTTCCTGTAACATCTAAAATTATTTGTCCTTATCTAACCTTTATTTTGCAGATTACATTAAGTAATTTTTATACATTTTCACAATTCTTGTGCGTTTAAATTTTCTATGAAATTTTCTGAAACCGTATGCGCTGAAACATTTAAACACATAGCTTTCAGTCATCGACCAGACACAAATGGACAATAAATCTTATAGAGAAGCAAATGTGAAAGAATAATTCTTCTTAAACATTCGTTTAAATTTCCTCTTCCTCTATATTAGTACATAATTGTTTCTTTTGTCTGCCCCCGAGACTTACTCTCACACTTCACCACTAATAGCTTACAAGCTTTTCGCACTTTCGTAATTGCAACGTTGCTATTCTGATTTTTATATTTTTATTCCGTAATTATTGTCGTCTACGTTTTTATACTTAGTGACATTTTTTTAAAGCCAATTGATCAATGATTTCGAATAACATATAAATCGAATCACTTATAAATGGTTTTCCCCTTATAAATTTACTTAAAACTAATCTACCACAATCAAGTACACAACGATGAGTTTTGTAATGTACGAGGTAAGCGCTATAATTTTTCCGCCTATTCCTATTCGAACGTGTTTAAAGTGCATGGTGTCGTAGTTATACATGCGCTAAGCCAACGCTAGAAATAATAAAGTTCTACCAGCAATAGAAGTAACGTCACTAGCGCATAAATATGTCTGTGTTAACAAGAGGTAATTAAATACGTTTAGAGAGCATTTGTGGTGATTTATCTCATATTAAAAAAATGGTTTTTTATTTTGCTGAGACACACTGAGTGATAATGTCACAAAAGATTTAATTTATTGCACAATTGGTTTTTAAAAGATTATCGTTTGAAAGTGAAGGAAATATCAGCAATATCTAACATTTCTGCAATAGGTGTTTGCCGAATTCTGCGGATCATTTGTGTATGAATCAGATTAGTACCAGATGTGTACCATATCTTCTTTCTGCTCTGCAACGTCAACGTCGTGTTGTATATTTGATGAAACCATGGTTCTGTACTATGATCCTCTATCCAAAAAAGAGTCGATGGAATGACGACAGATTGAACCTCATCTCATAAAGGCAATGGCCATTTAATCAACGAGAAAGATTATCGTCAGAATATTTTGAAATTGTAAAGGCATTTTACTGATTGATTTTATAGATAGCTGTTACACATATTCTTGTTTGTTGGATAAATTGTGAAACATATTCGTGAAAAACTACTATTATATTGGGTGTTGAAATAAAAAGACTGTATGAAAAATGGAAAGATGCAATTTTATATACATAGAATATATATCCCAAAAATTGTGAGTCAATTACGACGCGAACCTCAAAATTAAAAACCAACTGAAAATTAAAGCATGTGCCGCCTATGAATCGAAATGTCTATTAGAAATACCTTCTTTTAATTTACACATATGCCGCAATGTTTATATTTATAAAAACTGTACAGATAACATTGTTTAGACGGTTGTCGACGTTAAAACACTCGTCAACAGAGCAGCTTTGTTTACGTAGGGTTCAATAACCTCAATAGAATTACGTACGGATATATCTGCTGTGAATTATTTGTGGCCGAAAACTTTTAAAACTGACCTAAATCACCTTCCTTTCTTGTGTATTACGTGAATGTTTTTTTGTTACGAGAAGTACCAAATATAAAATTCATATTAATATTGATTTAAAATGCCGTTATTGAATATACGCACTGCAATGTTAATGTTTATAAAAACTGTAGAAGATAACATTAAATAATCATCTTTGTATGCTAATGCTTCAATAACTTGGCACAAAAGTCAGCTGTTAAAAATGTGTACTTCCTTGTGAAATTTTAAAGACAATGTATTAAAATAGTGCGCTTTACTGGCATTTAACGTCCTATTTGGTAACAATTTATCTTTAATCGAAGACGTAAACGTAAAACCTATCGAACAGAGGTTACTTAAAGCGAGATCGATAATAACAAAACTATTGTTTTTGTTATTGTCGGTCAACTTTAAGATATCGTCTCTGAATTTCTTCGGATTTAGAAGGGGAATTTTGAAAAAATGTTGGGGATGTACATATATTCTATTCTTTCCATTTTTCATACGTTGTCTTTTTATTTCAAAGACACCCGGTATAGAAAGGCTATTATTCGCGAATGTGGTTTTCGAGAAATTAAACATTCATCCTATAGTTCTGATATAGCTCCAAGAGACCATTATCTATTTTGCTATTTAAAAAAAAATTTAGGAGATACGTCATTTACCTAACGATAATGTGTTACAAATAGCCGTAATACATTATGAGGGGAATTTTATAATTTTTGGGAGGGTATATAATTATTAATTAATTGTTGTAATAAATGCATTGAAATTAAGAGAAATTATAGAAAAATTAAAAAAATTCAATTTTCAAAACTTTGTTTTTTTCTGGCAGGCCGAGAGCATATGGGCCGTACATTGTATATGTTTCTTTCTTGAGGGGACAAAACTCTGGAGTTATTGTGATGCGTATACTTTTACATTACAAACTGTTCTTTTAATAACGTTAATAAGCCGAAGCCATGAAGAAATCGTTTCTTGCAACAGGAATCTATATTTCTTAACAAAGGCATAAGTGTAATAGTAATATTAGACATAATAGCGTTATTGATATACAGTGTATAGTGTCATAAAGTTTGGAACCAAGCTTATAACCGCATTATTTTACATTTTTAGGAAAAACGCTCGGACAGGTAAATTTTCTTTTTTAAAACGCCATCTTTTGACATACAATTTTTTTCTATGACGTCATTGGTTTTCGAGTGATGACGTTATCAACACTTTCTTTAAATGGCAACCATATTATTTTTTTCTCGTTTTTGGTAGATCTTTATATCCACCAAATAGTGATATAAAACAATTGGTATGTTGCATCACAATTTTTTTGAAAAAATTATATAAATTTAGAAAAAAATACGAAAATTTTATTTTTGTACAAAATTAAAATTAAATTAAAAAAATACATCTGAACTTAAATTTATTCTAACAGTTAATGTAAATTTTCAAAATGGACCCCACCAACCAACTGACACTGTCCCAGCCGAGTGTAAACACTTCGTATACTCGTCTCAATTATATCTGGGGATATTAGTGTAAGTTCTACGCGAATTCGTTCTTTTAAAAATTCTAAATTGTTCGGTTTGTTAAAATACACTTTCGATTTCAAATAACCCCACAAAAAAAAAAGTCGGAGTCAGGTCAGGAGAACGAGGTGGCCATTCTATGGCGCCTCTCCGTCCAATCCATTTATTGGGAAATATTTCGTCAAGATAGTGGCGAACCTCTACACCATAATGGGGAGGCGCCCCATCTTGTTGAAACCAAATATTTGGATGGGGTACATCACCATTAGAGATGGTTGCTCTGAACCGAACCTGTTCTTTTGAACCTAGTTCGCGTGCCGGAGCAGGTGCACCTAGTTCGCATTTTCCAAAAGAGTAGATCCGATTGAAACGATTCCGAGTCGTACAATTCTGATTCCGATCGTTCAAGTCGGAGCGTCCGAGAGTTGATCTCGCAGTTGCACCTACATATTCGCATCGTATTATGTAAAAGATAGGTCCGCCTGGAACGAGTCCGACTAAGCGAAGCGAAATATGAGAAATAAACGACGCAACTACTCCTATATGTATAAATAAATACAACTGGAAATTGTAGTAGCTGCGATTCCGAATAATTGTATATAGCAATTGTGCAACCAAATATATTTATTTTTTAATAATTAGTATGATTTCTAGTCATAAGAAAAACTAAATTTTTAGCTACACACAAAAATACAAATAAACCAAGTGATGTGTTTATTTTAATACATCATACATTTATAGTCTTCACTTTTTTTTAACAGTAACATTATGTCTCTCGACTAGACATTATATTTTTTGTATAAGAAATAGGCGATAATACTATATTTATGGTATTATTTTTGTGATTATTTTTTTGTGTATATCGTATGCACTTTAATTAAAAAAAAATTATAAATTGCAATCTGACACCTCATTTAAAATGTAATAAGTTAACTGCTATTTGTATATCCAAGATGTGTGCCTAAGTAAACATAAAGATTACCCTGACTGATCGGACGCAAAATATGACTCATAATCGGTCGGTGTCGGAACTGATTTGTGCACCTAGTTTGCCGCACCTAGTTCGGAACTGGGATCCGGGTAGGTGCACCTACTCCGCTCAAGGAGTAGGTTATATATCTCTAATCACCATCCTCGTGATTTGGGAAAATAACAGCGAGCGCTGGAACCAGTTCAAATCTTAAAAATTCTAAATATTGCACAGCAGTCAAATTTCCTTAAAAAAAATATGGTCCTAAAATGCGTCGTCCAATCATTCCAACCCATACGTTAACTTTTCCTCTGCGCTGAGTATGACACGCTTGAGTCCAATGCGGATTGTTCTGCGACCAATATCTGCAATTATGGCGGTGAACAGATCCATTTAGGCAGAACGTAGCTTCATCTGAGAAGACGATGTTTTCCAAGAAATTTGGATTTTGGTCACAACGTAACATTACGTCTTCACAGAACTGCAGTCGACGATCTTCGTCATCCTCATGTAATTCCTGTACAAGTTGAACTTTGTAAGGACGATAGTGTTCTTTTTTAAATAAGTTGACGACAAATGAGTGAGCCACCTGATTGGCTAACGCAAGTTGTCTGGTGGAAACATGATGCCTTTCTTTTGCTTCTAGAAGCACATTTAATTTCACATCTTCTCCTACTTGAGGTCTACCTTGCCGTGGTCGATCTTTTACGGATCCAGTTTCGGTAAACTTTCCAACTAGTTTTGTCACCGTAGACCTGGTAATTGGAGGTCTATCAGGGTGTTCATGGTTAAACAAATCGCATGCTTCTGCATGCGTTCTTTGTCTGTCCCCATACCCAACCATAATTAAAATTTCGATTCTTTCTCGCTCAGATAAATGTGCCATTTTTTATATTAGCGAAAATGAACAATTTCTACGCAATATCTCAAAAATTTAACGTCAAAAATAGAAGTAAATAATTCAACAATGTTGTCGCCATAGAAACAATTTCAAACTAAAATTTTTGTACATAAATTGTATAAAAAGAAGCAAGAATGTCATAAAGAAATATCTTGCAAAAAAGTGCGTGTTTTTGTTTTTGTAAATTTTTTGCATAGTAACATGAGTACATGTGCTTTTGACGATCCGGTTTGTTCAAGAAGAATATTTAAGTCCTCACACAAGACAGAAGTGTGAAAAAAACTTACTTACATATTTCAGTAAATTTTGTAAGCTTAATTAGTTTTCGAAATCTTCAATTTTTGGGCGATAATTTTAATTAAGAAATGGTCTGCCACATCATGTCAATTTTTTAAATAAATTAAACTTCTTTGGCCCTTTTTTGTGAAACTATTTAATGTTAAATAAGATTTTTTAATAAGTAATTGGCCGATTGGGAAGACGAATTTCTTTTGACCTGGAGCGAATAACGCAGATTACTATTGATCGCAAAGCATTTACACTCGGCTGGGACAGTGTCAGTTGGTTGGTGGGGTCCATTTTGAAAATTTAGTTAACTGTTACAATAAATTTAAGTTCAGATGTATTTTTTTTAATTTAATTTTGTACAAAAATAAAATTTTCGTATTTTTTTCTAAATTTATATCATTTTTTCAAAAAAATTGTGATGCAACATACCAATTGTTTTATATCACTATTTGATGGATATAAAGATCAACCAAAAACGAGAAAAAAATAATATGGTTGCCATTTAAAAAAAGTGTTGATAACGTCATCACTCGAAAACCAATGACGTCATAGAAAAAAATTGTATTTCAAAAGACGGCGTTTTAAAAAAGAAAATTTACCTGTCCGAGCGTTTTTCCTAAAAATGTAAAATAATGCGGTTATAAGCTTGGTTCCAAACTTTATGACCACACTGTATATATACCTAGTTTAATAAATCTTTAATTAGAAGCACTAAAGGCATTTTGCAAATAATAATGATCTCAAACCGATATAAACTCCATAGATGTTCACAATCGAAAAAATCACAATACTCAACTATTATTTTAGAAAAATAAATGCACTTCTTTCTAAAATTATTTCTTCACATAAAGAATAACATGTAGAGTATATGGACTTTTTGCCCCACTTACATATTTATTTAAAACGTCACAATGCTTTCTTACAGAGCTTGCCAAAACATGCTACGCCTACATTTTTGCCATCTGTGTTTTTTTAACACAGTATACAGAATAAACCTAATCTTGAGATTTTTTTAGAACTTTACACTAATTTTGAGCAGTTAGACGCAGTGATGGGACTCATTGAATGCTTGCTCGGTTATATTATTAAACTTTGTTAAAATGGCATGTATTTAACTATTTCTATATTCAATATGAGTTTTGGAAAGAGTTAAAATCTGCAATATACATCTAAAATGAATAATATATAAATTGCAATATGTGACTGAACTATTATTTTAATTTCCTCATTTAAATTTTGTTGAATAATGTTGAATAATTTTATTGTCCTTGTACGTCAATTTTATTATTTTTTCAACTCTACATTTTTATCTCCGGAAGAAGCAACAATGTTGTTGCGAAATATAGGGATACTTAATAAATGAATTTTTTAATTGACAGACCGCTTGCCCGCTTTTAATTTATTTTATTCAATATATTACGGTCGATAATTTCGTTTAAATTATATATGTATATATATACATATATATGAAAAATTTGTGAAAAACTTATCTGCGCGGAATGTGCAAATATCGACATTTCACTGTTTTTACAGATCATCAGTGCACCTGATCCGAAGACAGACATGATATTCACTTCTATACTACGTGTATATATACGAACTGTAATGAACTTCATGTGTATGAGAATCAATAATTATTAAATCTCATTTTACATGCGATTGTCGCTATAATTTGTTGCATTAAATTCTACAATTCGGCAAATCACTTTTGCCCTAGATTGTAGACGCAACAAGCCGGCTTGTTGCGTCTACAATCTAGGGCAAAAGTGATTTGCCGAATTGTAGAATTTAATGCAACAAATTATAGCGACAATCGCATGTAAAATGAGATTTAATAATTATTGATTCTCATACACATGAAGTTCACTACAGTTCGTATATATATACATGTAGTATAGAAGTGAATATCATGTCTGTCTTCGGATAAGGTGCACTGATGATCTGTAAAAACAGTGAAATGTCGATATTTGCACATTCCGCGCAGATAAGTTTTTCACAAATTTTTCATTTGTACTGACAACTTGTACAGTTGACGTCGCGGCTTGTTGCGTCTACAATCTAGGGCAAAAGTGATTTGCCGAATTGTAGAATTTAATGCAACAAATTATAGCGACAATAGCATGTAAAATGAGATTTAATAATTATTGATTCTCATACACATGAAGTTCATTACAGTTCGTATATATACACGTAGTATAGAAGTGAATATCATGTCTGTCTTCGGATAAGGTGCACTGATGATCTGTAAAAACAGTGAAATGTCGATATTTGCACATTCCGCGCAGATAAGTTTTTCACAAATTTTTCATTTGTACTGACAACTTGTACAGTTGACGTCGCGGCTTGTTGCGTCTACAATCTAGGGCAAAAGTGATTTGCCGAATTGTAGAATTTAATGCAACATGACATACTTGTACTATCCTTCTTACTAAATCATCTCTGGTATCAGGGGAGTCAAATAGACATGATCTTGAATGTAAGACCACAGAAAGAAATCCAGTGGATTCAGATCTGGCGATCTAGCAGGCCATCGAATAGGTCCGTAAGTGCCCATCCATCTGACGCCAAAATAATTATTTAGAAAATCAGTATTCATTCGTGCATTATGGGGTGTGGCACCACCCTGTTTAACTCAGCAAGTGGCAACTCATCTAAATAATCGCCTAATTCATTGCGTAACAAATTATTATACTTTTCTTGGTTTAGATTACCCTCCACAAAAAAGACCCTACTACTCTATCGCCTCTAATGCCACACCATACATTTACACTGAACCGATTTTGAAAATTGTGTTGCATCACAACATGGTTATTTTCAGTGCTCCAATGGCGATGATTATTTCTGTTGAATACACCATTTTTCCCAAAAGTGCATTCATCTGACCACAACACACGACGATAAAAAAATTGGATCTTCCCTTAGTTTATTCATGAAAACCGTGCAGAATTGAACCCTTCGTTGAGGGTCGTTTTCACCGAGAGCATGCACCTTCCGTGGTTTATAAGGAAAGAACTTGTGCTTCTTCAGAATGTACTGAACTGTAGAATGTGATACCTGCATGTAGTGAGCAATTTCTCGCGTAGACGTATTAGGGTTTTCTTCCACATAGAGCAAGACACTTAATTCTAAATTTTGATCTTGAATTACACGTGCGTTTATTTTCGGTTTTTTGAATGGTCCAAAATTTCGTAAATTTTGCACGGGCCTTCCAAACTTATCGGCACTTGGACGCAGTCTGTCAGGAAAACGATTTCCATAAAGTCGCAAAGCAGCTGCAGAATTTGTTCCGCATTCAAAATATGCTTGAATCGCATCCACACATTCGCCATTATCCATTTCAATAACAAAATTTAGAAATAAATCGTTGAAAATATAATAATGAATGTGTGACTGACAGATGTCACAGCTCTCTTCGAAAATTTGGAATGCACTTTTATCGTTCAATATAACTGCTTGATTTTTAAATTTTTAAAATAAACACTGGAAATGTTGTTGTTGACCCACCGCTCACTGATAACATTGGTTTGTAATCCTTTATGGGCTATATAGTATTGAATGTAAGTGATTTTAAAAGGTACACACATTTGCTGGTAATAAAATGAAATAGAGTATTTAAAATGCATTTAAGAAATCTCTGTGTTCGGAAAAACCAGAATAAATCGAACTAAAAAAACCCACAATTTCTCGTTTTTTTTTCATACAAGGATATCGTTGTTTACAGTTTCATATTCAGAAAAAGTAATATATTTGAATAAGGTAAAAAAAAATATAGTGCAATTTAAAAAATACAGTTTGCAGCTGTCTGTCAAAAACAAAGTGTAAAAAAAAATCAAAGCGGATCACGTTACAGTGTTTTTAAAACGATTTAGTTCGCCGTATAATTTATTACATTCGGATAAAAAATAAAAAAGTTACAGCACGAAAGGTTTTTCATAATACACCCGGTATATATATATATATATATATATATATATATATATAAAAAAATTAATTAAAATTCGGGTAAGCGGTCAATTAAAAAACTCCTTTATTAAATTACCCTATATTTCGCGACAGACTTTGTCGCTTCTTCTGGGGTAACTACAAGATTAAGTATGGTCACTTGATCGTGACCATACTTTCAATTTTGTTGACGTTAAATCTTAGACGTTGAAAATAACCATAAAAAAAGAACTTTTTTAGAAATGGACCACATCAACAGAGACACAAATAACATAAATTATAGATCTCATACTAATGGTCTTAGTATAATTTATTTTAATATAGTGGGTTTGACTGTTAGTTGACGATCTTAAATCGTTTTGTTTTTTGTTCCATATGTTGTTTTAATTTATATTGCATTATATTTTTTATTTTTCATGTTTTAACTTTTCATATACAGTAATGTCCGGTTATAGCGAACTCCAAGGGACCGGCAAAAAAGGTTCGTTATAAGCGAAGTTCATTATAAGTGATGATTTTGAAAAAACACCACTATTTTGAGTGAGTCAATTTTTATTCTTTTTTCATATAACAAAATACATTACAAACATTACATGTCTGAAACAACTTGAAAATATTAATTATGTACTAAAAAAACGTATTTATTTTAGTTTGTTTTTTTTTTGGCAAGATTAATCTCTCTGATGTGCACTTCCACTTCGCTTAGCTTATTAAGAATATGTTGCGGAGTATTCCGCGTTTGAAGAAAATGACGAACGACTTCAATATTTTGGATTGCATTTGAAGTGGTTGGAACTAGTGGTACTTCGTTATTTTTGGTTTCTTCCTCTTCGTTCTCATCTTCTTCGTTCTCATCGTCAGTCTGATTAGCTGCAGAAGACACAGAAGCTACAATGGCATCATCATCCAAAAATTACACATTTACAAGGTTGTCATCAACGTGAACGTATTCATTAAAATCATATTCACCAAGAGTGAGTTCATCTTGAACATCGTTAACACTTTCTTCTTGATTTTTTGTGAGCCATTCGACTAATGGTAGATTGTCATCTGAGTCAAATTCATCCTCACGCCTGATAAATCCGCCGTGTCGAAAACAATTAGCGATTGTCTGCTTTGACACTTTTTGCCATGCCATATGGATGAAGTTAATTGCATCCAAGAGACTCACAGTGAAGTTAGTTTGATCATTATCAAGAGTAGGAATCGTCGGTAATTGCTTTTTAAGCTATGGATAACACCCTGGTCCATGGGCTGCAATTTCGAACTTGTATTCGCAGGCATAAACACCAACTTAATGCACTCCAAATTTTTTACATCCGGATGAGCCGGGCAATTGTCCACTAGTAATAAGATTTTTCGTTTCTTACGACGTAATTCATCATCCCATTCTCGTAGTTCGTTTGTAAAAATTTCGGAGGTCATCCAAGCTCTTCTGTTACATTTATAATTGATCGTACCACATTTTTGAAACATCGGGGGTTTTTGGCCTTTCCGATCACCAATAATTTTCTTTTCTCTGTCCCCAATAAATTTGCTGCAACCAAGACGGTAATTCTTTCTTTAGATAACTTTCCACCTGTACAGGTCTCCCCTTTGAATCTTAATGTCTTGTCTGGTGTGAGCTTATAAAACAACCCCGTTTCATCGCCGTTAAAAATGTCCTCATCTCCAAAGTTTTCTCTAATTATTGGCCACTTATTTTCCAACCGGTCATTCACAACATCCATATTAACTGAGGCTGCCTCTCCAACAATTTTTCCGCTGCTGATGTTGTGTCTTCGTTTAAACCTTTCGATCCAACTTCTACTAAATTTTAATTCAGGATCTTCCAACAATTTACTCCCAAGATCTTCAGCTTTAGATTGCAACACGGCACCGCTGATAGTTACATTTTTACTTCTTTGCTGAGAAAACCATTTCAAAAGTCCTTGATCAACTTCGTGCTTAGTAGGTTTTTTGATTTTTTTCACATTTGAGTTTCGTACTTGTTCGAAACTCTTCAATATGGTTTGCCTTCGCTTCCAAATTGTAGCAACCTACAATGAAGTTTTTGTTTAATACATGCATTATCCTGAATTTAGTTTTTTATTACCGTTGATTTACTTAGTCCCATTTCAGTACAAATTTCGCTTTGTTTGACACCTCGTTGCAATCGTTTCACAATATCATGTTTACTTTTCAACGTAAAAGATTTACGTTTTTTCTTCGCAACTGCGTCACTCATGGTCTTAAAATCACGTTTGAGAATCAGCGTAAGCACAGATTGATGACTCGACGTCGACTGCTTGCACAAACTGCTTGAATCGACTACTGCATTTTTGGCGAGATACTCGGGGAAGTCCCTTGTTTTCCCTTTTTACATACAAAATGGAAAATAAGGTCCGTTATATCCGAAAGTTTGTTATAAGCGAGTTCGTTATATGCGAAAAAAATTAACACGTTTCTTATGGAACCTTGGTTCGTACTTTTCAAACTGGTTCGTTATAACCGAAAGTTTGCTATAACCGGGTTCGTAATAACCGGACATTACTGTATATGTTTTTTAAAAGTTCTTAAGGCTTGTTTCTATAGTTACTTTATTTTTTATATCTAATCATTTTTATATTTTGTACGTCAATTTTATTATTTTTTTAACTCTACATTTTGTAAGTATTTTTACTACTGTTTTATACTCTTATTTATTTTTGTTATTTTTCTCATTAATCTTGTAGTTACCCCAGAAGAAGCGACAAAGTCTGTCGCGAAATATAGGGTAATTTAATAAAGGAGTTTTTTAATTGACCGCTTACCCGAATTTTAATTAATTTTTTATAATATATCACGGTCGATAATTTCTTTTCAATTATATATATATATATATATATATATATATATATATATATATATAGGCTGATTTATATTAGGAGGCGAAAAATGAAAATTCATGTTTGAGATTAGATTAGAGAGATTAGAAATGACGTTTTTTTCCTATCGGCCTTTGTTTTAGAGATATGGAGGTTTAAACTTATGAAAGATATAAATTTCCAGTTTCACAAAAAACCAATAGTAGGCCATATTTCCACTTTTATTTATTATATTTTTGTTTTGGAGATATCGAGAAATAAAGTTTTCTAAACTGCCCATTAAATTAATGGTAAGTTATGGAAATTCATATGAAACAAAGGCTTATTTACTAGTTTACTAGACAGTTGTCATATACTTTGGGTAGCGTTCTAAATTGTTAATGTCAAGAATGCAGTTTGGAAATAAATAACATGCTGAAATTTTTGTTGACGGCTTTTGCAATGGCAAAGCTTTAAAAACTTGTCGGGAAGATAAAAAAAATACCCAAATAGACGTCAGATATCCCGCCTTGTATTTTTCGATGCATTTCAACGACTGCGACAATGTGAAATTAATAATCGTCATACTGGCGATGTAAATCTGCCATACAAGGCTGCAAGAGAAGAAGAAATAATTGATACACTGTTTGACGAGCTAGGTACTAGTACCAGAAGAATTACCGCCCGTTAGCAAATTTCTCAAAACTTCGTTTGGAAGACTTTAAACAGAGAAATGTTGCATCTTTACCATTATTAGCGTATCCATCACTTACAACCAGGAGATAAAGTACAAAGATCAGAATTTTCACAATGGCTTCTCGAACAGCACGGACAAGTTCCTAACTTTATTCGTTCCATTTTGAGGTCCGACAAAGCTACTTTCACCAGAGACTATCAATAACTGAAACAATGAGCATGTATGGTCTACAAAATCCACAGACGAGGAGACATCGTTTTCAACACAGATTTTCAATTAACACGTCGTGTGGGATTTTAAACGGTCGTCTACTGCTAATGCATATAGAGTTAAAAAATGGAAATGACGATGAAAAATTCCATTTTTTAACTCTACATTCTCATCTCTTGAAGACGCAACAAATTCGTAGCGAAATATATAATAAAATTAATTGACAGACCGCTTGCCTGTTTTAATTTATTATTAACTAAGACAGTACGGTCGATAACCCTGTATATATACATATATATATAGCATCCGCGCGAGGAGGGGTAAGTTCGCGCAGGATTAAAAGTAGTGGGGAGATTTGTATTTGGTTTTACATAAAATATCAGATAATTCTAACCTCTGACTGAGCATGTATCACTTTATGATCCCCTAGCAAAGACATTATGTTCCGTCAAACGTCAAAGACAAATATATTCTGACAATTACTTGAGTAGTGGGGGTGTACGTTTTTAAAAACGGCTTCTGCGCACCACCTCCCCGCGTCAACTTAATTGGCGCTTGCTATACATACATATACATAGATACACTATATTCAAAGAATTGTACTTCATCAGAATTCTTTAGAACAATAACGGTTTCATAAACAAGTTCTTCTATTTTGCGTTCGAAATGAACTCATTATGAAACCCAAAACAGTATCGAAATGAGCTTCATTTCGATACGCTTTTTTTCATTTTTCAATGTTGGCGTTGTTCGAATACAGAAATAAATATCATTGCTGTCATTTGATTTTAAGAATTTATGTACATTTGACAGATATGATATACGATTATATCCGTATTTTACACAAACAACGTATGTTGTATACAATTGACAACAACATATATATGTTTCTATGTCACTCATGTTTATATTTTTAAATGAAATATCAAGTAATGTTAACGAAAATGAATAAATAATATGTAATATAATATACTTCGCGGATAGCAAGATTTAAATTTGAAAATGTCAAGTATCAATGTGACCAACTGCAGTGAACTGCATGCTTTATATAAAAATTAAACTCTGAACTTTCAAATTAAATAATTCCAATTTAAGCAATTTATTAATGTAAAAAACGCAAAATAGAAAAAATAGTATAAAAAACTCGTTTCATAAGGCCTTTTACCGCACTCGCTCTTTAGAAAACTCGCCGCTATCGCGGCTCGTTTTCTAAACTGATCTCGTGCGGCAAAATGGTGCCTTATGAAACTTGTTTTTTAATATACTATATTCTATTTTGCGTTCGAAATGAACTCGTTATGAAACCCAAAACAGTATCGAAATGAGCTTCATTTCGATACGCTGTTTTTCATTTTTCAATGTTGGCGTTGTTCGAATACAGAAATAAATATCATTGTTGTCCTTTGATTTTAAGAATTTAAGTACGTTTGACAGATATGATATATGTTCATACTCTACACAAACAACGTATATTGTATACAATTGACAACACGATATATTAGTTTCTAAGTCACTATTTTTAAATAAAATATCAAGTAATGTTAACGAAAATGAATAAATAATATGTAATATAATATACTTCGCGGATATCAAGATTTAAATTTGACAATGTCAAGTATCAATGTGACCAACTGCATGCTTTATATAAAAATTAAACTCTGAACTTCCAAATTAAATAATTCCAATTTATTAATGTAAAAAATGCAAAATAGAAAAAATAGTATGAAAAACTCGTTTCATAAGGCCTTTTGCCGCACTCGCTCTTTAGAAAACTCGCCGCTATCGCGGCTCGTTTTCTAAACTGATCTCGTGCGGCAGAATGGTGCCTTATGAAACTTGCTTTTTAATATACTATTGTAATGAAAGCTTTCGAAGTAAAACATGATAAATTGATCAAGTCAAATTAGAATTATATAAAAATAGATTCTATATAACCTGCTTAAAATTACGATTAACTTATTTAAATGTTTTTTTTTGTAATTCGAACTCCTTAGACCTTTCTGATCTTGATTTGAATTATATTCTCGTTAGAAAATTTATTTTTAATCTTGGTTTTTATCTTATCTCATTCAAAATTTCTTGATAAAATTTCTGTTCAAATTTCTGTTCCGATTATTTTTTTGTTGTATACATATACACGTTTTCAGGAACTCTTATATCAGAATTCTATGGACACTTAGATATAAGGGATCTCAATCGCTTTTGACGTTTTCAATGTTATAAGTTTCAATGGTAGATATATAGATAAATCGATTGTATGTTAAATATTTACTTTCATTTCACAGAAAAAGCTTATAGTTGATATAAAATACTACATATTGGAAGTGACTGGTTGAAAGTGAAATTTGATAATGAAGTACAAGCAAAAAATTAAGTGGTGCCATTACAATGAAGAAAATTAGAAGTAGCACTTCCAAAAAGGCAATTTATTTAATTTAAAAAGTTACTTAATTTAGAAAAAATCTAAATGTTAATTTCTAAATCAAAACAAAACACACGTTGCTAATAAATGTAAGGAAGGTTTTACATATTGTGGGTTTTATCCATTCAGGTGCCACTCATAAATTCTCGAAATTTGAATGTGGTGCGCAATGGGATGGTAATACAGCTCTATAGCGCTAGATGGTGTAAGCTACGTGTATACTAAGTCAGTCTGTCAAACGGTACTTTGCGAGATGGTGAGAAACAGTTTTTGTGTTTATATTTATTGAGTTGTGGTTGAGTTATGCTACGACACTACAATGTCTGATGAAAGAGCTTAAATTTCTGCTTCAAAGTAGGTAAAATAGCAGCGAAAACTTTGAAAATAAGACGCAAATTTATGAGTGGTGTAATCGTTATAAAAATGAACGTGTATCGGTTGATGATGATGAGCATTCCAGTCGTCCATCGACGGAAAACACGCCTCAAAATGTGTCAAAAGTGCGTGATGCTGTCCTGCAAGACCGAAGGAAAACAATCCATGACATTTGTAACATTGTCGGCTTATCCCGACACAAAACAGCAGTCAATGCAGTGGAAGACATCATTGTCATCACAACCGAAGAAGCACGGTAAGTTCGAAGCAATGTCAAGTCTCCCACCAGGCGAAACAGTTAATGAACGATTTTATCGCGATGTTCTTCGACGACTAAGAGAAAACATTCGACCCAAGTGGCGCAACAGTTCGTGGATCCTACATAATGTGTGTCAGCTTCTACCCTAAATGAAGATGGCAGTACCCTACCTGCCCTACTCCTCAGACCTCTTGACCCTTTTGACTTCTTCCTATTTCCGAAGTTAAAACTTAAACGGCCGCCGTTTTGAGACGATTGACCGAATCGCAGGCAGTGTTGAAGATGTTAACACGCGAAGACATCCAGCAATGCTTCCAGTCAGTTGGAATCTCTGTATTCATGCGGTAGGAGAGTACTTTCAAAGGGATGGTGGTGAAAAAGTTGTATGAACAACTTATTGTTTTTTTTCACATTTCGGGAATTTCTGGGTAGTACCTCGTATAACTATTTCGGGAAAAAGAAAAGAAATAGAAATTAGACTGGATTAGAAAAGGGATATAATAAATAAGTAATTTCCAATATTTGGGAATGCGATAATGATTTGACGAGAAGTGAGTCTCGAAATGAAACAAATGCATTAGAGCATTAAGTGTTTGATTATTTTTCAACATGTTCCTCTTCAATTTCAACGCACTTGAATTGGCGTTGCCGATGTGCCATTATGTCATTTTGTAATTAACTTTCTCAAGATCCTCAAAATATTGCCATCTGACCCAAACTTTTTTCCATCAAGAAAAAGTATGAGTTGGGGGAATAAGAGGTAGATCTAACGAATGAGGTAGGTGAGACACAACTTAAAATCTCATTGATCCAATATTTCTTGAACAACTTGAATGAGAAAGCGCATTGTCGTAATGGAAGCAAGACCAAATTAAATCAGGGACAGTACAATGCAGGTGCGGCTCATGATAACGTACTGTTGGGGCACGTACAATGATGCGAGTGTTTCGTGTATTCTCGTGTACTAACTAGCGTTTTCTTAGTAAACACCAAAAACACACGAGGCACTCGCATCATTGTACGTGCCCCTACAGTACATCATCACGAGCCGCGCCTGGTACAATGGAAAACACTTGAAAAGAAAAAGTAGAAAATGAGGAGAACAGTTTATTAGGAATTAATAGTGTTTTTGTAATTATATGTCCTTATAATATATGCATATCATAGAGGTACTAAGATATATTTTGTTTGAGAATGGTGAGTCATTCATCAATTTATTCCACCTGTTACGGCCGTTTGCAAATTTTCCTATTGCCAACCAGTTCATATCATAGAATATGCAAATAAGGCAAGGGTTGGGGCACGAATGAAATGAAAAATTCAAATAAAAATTTGTATGCAAGTATTTAACTAGCAAAGAAACAATATTAATACATATATGTATTTATATTAAAAAATTATTCATTTCAAATGTCCTACATTTTAATGTATCTTAATTAATAATTAAAACTATTTCGTGAAATACTTTTTTTTTCGATTTAATTTTTTAATTTATTTGTTATTGCAACAGTATAAACAATTACATAAAATAATAAAGCAATAATTTCCGACAACGTGTTAAAATATTGACCTTAACTTCTCCTTAATTCGTATCTTCCCATAAGCTTTTATATTTTAGAAATTATAATCTTATAAAATCAAAAATACATTTTCATTCGTGTATTAGTAAAATCAATCTTTTTCATGATAATTTGTTCATCCTTCATATTTCCTGCAATGTAAACGTATTTATTTGTTATTAAAACGCTAATAACTTTGATTTAGAGGATAGAATTCAGGGGCATTCGTTTGCTTTTGTGAATCACTAATTTATTTGATTTTTAATCAATTTTCATATCTGTTATGGAAGGTCATTAGAATTATATGACGTAAAAACATTACGATATCTCATAAATACCGAAAACCAGAAAGATTAAGATTATTAGAAATTGCTAACACTTATAATTTTGCTTTTGCGTCAATAATTATTTATGCATTTACGTTTAGTTTTTTATGACACTTCTTTGGAAGTCACATAACATAATTGAATTCTAATTTAAAAGTTTGCATACATATATTTTTATGGCATTATTTTAGATTTTTTTTAATAGAACGAAATTATATTAGTATTCTCTTAAGCAGTAGCGGCGTCTCAAATGGGCGTTTGGTTAATGACCAATTATTTCTAAAATAATATGAAGTATAACAACCAAAATAATTTGTTACACTTAAAATGGGAATTATCCACGAATATAATTTTGATCGTCTTTCGTAGATAGCGAATTCTATCTCATATATAAGCTGTTAGTCAACTCGGCTGGTATCCTAGAAGTTATAACTTATAACTTCTAACTTCATTCACCTAGTTCAAGTAGGTAGTATATATAAAATATATGCAAAATATGTGCTGCCAGGCTTTGAAAGGCTGTGTGACAAGATTTTAATAAATCGAGGTTTCTTTTGTTTTCGTAGCTTTTATTGCATTTGGTTATAAAAATAATATAATAAATAGTAATAAACACAGCTTCTAATCTAGTAATATATTATCAGAATGTGTTTTTCTGGATTTTAGTTAAATTCACCTTGTTTTAGAATATTGTGAATGAACACTTTACAATTGACTACTTACAACATGGAAATTCAATGAAACTAAAACTTCAACACTAATAAAAGGCCTTTGTTGTTTATAATAGTTCTTAACGACAGTAATAAAATTTTCTAAGAATAGGGGCTTTACTTCAGCTCCAAAATGTCCATTTTCGATCAATTATGGAAGTTATTCGTAGAGTTGCACACTCTGTCTCGAATGCATGTATTGTAAGGACGGCTTGTCGTTAAAATATTACGATTCGTTTTAAGTTTAAATTGAATTCACAACCAAATACAAATACATGCGTATTATTATTTATGATCCATAAATACAAATGGCTATTATGATTTTGTATAATAACAATATCCAGTGCATACTAAAATATCACTCTATTAATTTATGAGATCCGGCAAATCATTTCAGAGAATATTTAGATAAATAGTTAAATGTGGGGATGCACTACATACGGTCCTGCCGTACCGCAAACATCCTCAGCTCTAGTAGAGCTGAGGATGTTTGCGGTACGGCAGGACCGTATATAGTGCATCCCCACTAGCGTACAAACACGATGCAGCGAAAACCCTTTAGTTAGTCGTGAACTGGCAACGTGATCGTGTGTTGTCTTGAGCTCTATTTAATACACGCCCAGCTATGCGCAGTAAATGACAACAAAAATGTTAATGTAATAGAAAAGTTCGAGAGTGTGATAAACAATGATTTTGATTTTACCAGATTAAAACAAATTAGTAATGGTGCAAGTGTAGATTCGGTTTCTATCTATAAAGATTATTTTAATTGTGCGTGTGTTACATCCGTAGATGTCGAGCGGTCTTTCTCAAAATATAAAAAAATTTATTCATCACGGCGTACATCGCTCACCGCTACAAATATGGAAACGTATCTAATGCTACAAACTTACTGCAAGTCTTATCCACTTGGCGCTATGCTATAATAATCGTAAATAAAGTAAGTGTGTTATTTATATACAGTACACATAACTGACATACCTAAGTGATATAAATAGCGAATGCATGTAAAGCAATAAAATCACGCTTGCATCACCGATCGAAACAAGGTCATTATATTCGTGCGTTTAACTGAATACTATCCTGGCACACCGCAAACATCCCCAGCTCTACTTATGAAACATATGCTGGTAAAAAATACGATGAATGGTAGAAAATGGAATACTGTAGAAAAAAATATTCTATTATGTTTACTACAAGTTTATTTAGAACATTTTACAACATAATTAACTATGAAAACAATTTACAATCACATATTTCTCAAAGTCTTCAACAGAAAAATTGTGACGCTTGTCTGAAAACACGTATTTATATATTGAAAAGATTCGTTCTACATCGGCGCTTGTTACAGAAGCATATTTCAAATTAGAAATATCATCTATTGTCAACTCAATATTTTCTACTGAATCTTCACACAAGATTGTAGCAATGTCTTTTAGCTTTTTAAAACCCCCATTTTTTCCTTTTACACTTAAAAAATTTTCATACACGGACTGGCTCACTCCTCCTTTAACATCAAAACATGACTTTTTAAATTTGTTTATTACTTCGACGCTCTCGATTAGCAACAAAAATTGTTATTCCAACTGCAATATAGAAGTGGAAATAAAACTGTAATTGGCTTTAATAAACGCCAACTTTTGAGGTATTTCTGTACTCGAATACACCTTTTGAGCGTCTATCACAGATTGTGCATCCCTATCAAGATCCATAATAATTGTCTTTATTCCTTCATAATGATTTGCATGAAAAATAGAAGCCTCCAACCACGTTCTCCATCGTGTGATTACTGGTTGAGGAGGAAGCGGAACACCAGGTAGATGTTTGTAAAACTGATCCCGTAATAGGGCCTTTAAAAATACTTTCTTAACACTACTAATTAAAGTATTTACTAAAGGAAAATGGTTTCTGACTTCTTCTGCAACACGATTTAGTCCGTGCGCCAAGCGAGTTGTGTGAATTAAATTTGGGTAAAAGATTTTCAAGTTGAAAGCTGCCTTCACCATGTATAGTGCAGCATCCGTCAAAAACAATAGAATTTTCTATGTTGGAATTGATTCTGGTAAGAAGAAAGTTGCCAGTTCTCTCTGTATAAACCTTGTTATTGTCAAATTATTTACCTTTTCTAACTGTTTGGATGAAATTAAATAAGATTTTGCTGGAACCGATACGTTAAGGATACCAATCATTAAATGAACTATGTATCGGCCCACACTATCAGTACTTTCATCTACGCATATATAAAAATAATTGTTTGCAACAACCTTCTTAATGTTTCTGTATAGATACAGCGAATATATATTTTTTAGCGTGCTCCCGTCGGGAATGTTATATTTGCTGATGTACTTTTGCAAAAATAACTTGACATTTAAATTGTTTAATTTAGGTAGTGGAATATCTGCCGACACAAACGCTTGACACAAATATGCATTAAATTGTTCTTGTTCCGATTTTTTGGAAGTTGATGGCAAACATTGCGGTAATGTTTGCTGACTCTTCTTCACCAATTTCATCTTTGTTAGTTCTGCAGCATGAGATGGAGTTTTCATATGTTGGTCGACTTGGCACGGTTGCTAGTTTCGGCATTTTTGCTATTATATAATATATAACTCACAAGTTTACACTTCGAAAATCCAACGTAAAATCACGTTTAAAATAAAATTACTTTCGAATATGGGAATAAATTTCTCCGAAAAGCAAAGAAACACATATACTCCTAATTTTTTCTGGTAAAATGTATTTTTGTATTTATTTAGAAGTTTTAAGGGATTAGCTTTTCCTGGAATTTTTTCTCGGTCTGGATATATGGGAAGAGCATTAATAAATTCTTGTAGACGCTTACCGGAAAAGTAACGGGAAGAAGCTTAATAAAAGCTATTTTTAATTTAAAGAGGGCTGTTAAATAATATATTTTTAATAAGTTATTAAAAATATATTTTTTTTATTTTGTGTTGTGTTTATTAGTCTCTATTTATTTTTCTAAACATTTTGTATTTCTGATCACAGAAAAATTCAATAAGGACTAGCGAATATTATGCTGAACACTATCCTTTACGACAGCAGCCAGATCGACGTTACTTTTGAAAACTTTACAATCAGTTTAGACTGCATGATTGCTTATTTAGAAAGAAAAGAAAAATATCGTCGTCAACGAAGAAGTAGAAATTACAGTGTTAGCATATTTTGAAGCCCATCGCGAATTTTCCATTAGGGATGCTACTAAGGAATTGGCATTAAGTTATTCATTAGTTCAAAGAATCTTGAAAAAGCATAAGCTTTAAGTTCAGAATCTCTCAAACATTACAGCCAGGAGATTAGCTTTCTGTCATTGGTTTGTTAGTTTTTGTGATGAAAATTTTAATGGAGCACAGTGGTTTTTATGGTACGTTGACAGGAAACAGATATCTGGAATTTATTCGTAACGTTCTAGAGGATTTACTTGATAACGCCAATTACCTGATGCGCCAAAATTTATACTTTCAGCAGGGCGGTGCTCCTGCACACAACTATCACCTAGTGCAAACCTACCTCGATACCGAAAAGTGGATTAGTACAAATGGTCCAATTCAATGGCCAGCACGCTCCCCTGACCTCTCACCTTAGACTTTTTTCTTTGGGGATACTTAAAAAATAAGGTGTACAAAACGCGATACGACAACGTGCGCGAATTGCAAGACAAGGTCAGAGATAGAAAGACAATCCTAAGAGCCACCCAGAGTGTACAGAAGCGGGCACGAAAATGTATTGAGCAGGTGGCACCTTTGAGCAGTATGTATAAATTATACATGTACTTTCTTCTTTTTAATTTAATTTTGTAAGCTGTAATATGTTCAAATAAACATTAAACACTAAATATGTATCTGTTTTGCCAAAAGTTAGCGGAGCAATGCCAACATTTAGAAGGAAATAGAAACTGCTATAACTACTTTATTATTCGTTTTAGGACAATAGTGTATTGAAACTTTTATATTACAAAGAACATTAGCATTCAGAATTTAAAAAAAAAATTTAAAAATATACATAAAAATATAAATTTCAAAATTTCTCGAAATGCGTTATTCAATTTTTTTTTCATGAACTGCATGCTAATCAATGTTAAAAACACTAATACTTTGCTAATTTAACCTACTTTCTAGAATCAATAATAACAGAGATAGCAATGGTGCGCACTTAATTTGAATCAACCTGTATATATACATATATACTGAGTAACAACTCTAGTAATGGCAGGAAATTTTGTACAAATGGTAAAGACCAAACTAGGAAGCCCGATAGAATTAACCCACGCGGTTGTAAGGAACCAGTCTCGATACTTTTTTTTAATTACAGTGGTATATGTATACTTTTGCGTGAAATAGAAGAGGCACTAATTAAAATAGGAAAATATTCACTTTTAAAAAATTAAAAACAAAGTCAAAGTATCGTCGCTATTTATACAAAAAAAAACTTGTAAATATTTTTAAACGGTTCGTGAAATTAAGCTAATATTAGACCGGTTCAAACTTCACATTAACAACTTAAGTAAAAAAAAAAACTTACAAAAAGCTGTTTATACATAAATTCTAATGGTTTCAGATTTGAAATGTTAAAAATCTTTTATTAAATATGTCAATTATTTCAAAATTATAAATCCAAGTAGACTGAGCTACTATTGTCAGTTAAATAAATTTTCACTAACAGATACTATGAGACAAACATATAAGTGTTACCCTATAAATTTTTGTTAGGAATATAGGTCAATAGTACTATATTTAAACTTGTAAATAATGGGAGCTTCTTTTTCGGTTGTATATAATAGTTCCTATTAATAATAACGTAACATTATGATAAATTTAAATTAAAGCTATAAGCCGAAACACACGTGTGCATATTTACTCTAGTAAGAGTATGCTAGTGCCAATTAATCGGACGTTCTTACGGTAATTAATTACGCTATTAAAATATACGAACGTGCCATATTGTAGTCAAACAATTGTGTTATTTCGAATAATTACTATCTTTTAAAGACAAATTTCGTAAATAGCAATGTGATTAAGTATGCTGGTCATCTCAACAGGAAACTAGTGTTTAATAGAATAACACTGTAATTTTTATGTTCAACGGTATATCCTATTTTGGTAGCATCGAAGTTCTTTAGTACATATTTTATTTTTATATACGATCATTACCATTTTATATACGATTATTACCTATTGGTGTTTATTATTTATTGACCGTTATTAAAGTTGTGTTTGTCTACACTCTATTACCAATACTTACGTTTATAGTGGGAATAAATGTTTGTTGAGCAAGTAATAAAAAGCTCCTTTATATTAGATTAAATATATTGCAAAGCACGCCATCTTTTATTAATTAATGTGTTAGTATGCGCTGTTATTTCATTTTGAGTAAGTATATAAAAATTATTTTCGGATAATTAAAATTTGGAATTTAGAACTACTGTTTAAATCAATACATTTGTACCTAAATTGTAGCTACAATTTAGGAGATACAGTCTGTACAATAATTAAAAGAGAGCGATGTTTTGGAAGTAATAATAATAATAAACTTTATTTCCAGAAGCTATGTCATTTGTAAGGCATAGAGTGAAAATACAACCTAGTTTCTGTGTAAATTAATGACAAACTCGGGAAAATCAGAAGGCCCAAATTCGGATTACGACAAAATCCCGTTTCCAATCTTCCACTTGGACCTTGAAATACCTTATATGACATATGACTCAATAAAAATTGAGACATATTATACATAAAAAATTCAAATGCTTGCGACGCCTACTAAAAAATCAAATAAATTCAGCTTACAAAAATTATCTTACTGAAGTGGAAGGCTTAATTATCAAAGATCCGAGACTCTTTATAACATTATTATCGTAGAAATTTGCTAGTTCATAATAACAGGAAAAATTCATTTGTATATCGGGTGTCCTTGAATCCAAAATATTTTTCCGAAATTCCCCCGCAGACGCGAGAAAAAAGAGACAAAATTCAAAGGACAAAGACAAAGGAGACAAATATTTGTCCTGCCACTGTATTTCAAAAAGTGCGACCGACTGTAAGCTAAGGAGTAGCGTTAAATAGCGACATCGATTCAGTCAATTTCGATCGTTACATGTGTATAGCAAACGCCAATTAAGTTGGCGCGAGAAGGGGGTGCGCAGAAGCCGTTTTTAAAAACGTCCACCCCCACTACTCAAGTAATTCTCAGAATACATTTGTCATTGACGTTTGACGGAACATAATTCCTTTGCTAGGGGATCATTAAGTGATACACGCTCAGAGGTTAGAATTATCTGACATTTGATGTAAAATCAAATACAAATCTCCCCACTACTTCTAATCCTGCGCGAACTTACCCCTCCTCGCGCCAACTTAATTGGCGTTTGCTATACGTTCAATACGATTTACATTTACATGTTAAACAATATTTAAAAAAGGTGCTCCAGTCTTATTTTTTATTTAATTTTAGAGCTATACAGAAAATTTCAACTTTTTATCATTTACTGTGTTTTTTATGCATATAAAACATATTTCAGAGAACGAGCACACCGCCTTAAGGGAAACAGGTAGATTGTTACCAAATTACGAAGATTGTGGGCGTGAAATGCCCTGTAGAGTACACATCTTAATTTTTAATAATTCACTTGGATAGAAAATAAGAGTATAAATTTTTAACAGCTGATATTTTCGTACGTAAATATACTGATATTATTGAACCCCTAACATATAAAGCTGTTTAAACAATGTTATCATAATATCGATAGCTTTTACGTATGTAACACACGGGGATTTGACCTGGAAGTGACTTTTCAAAAGTTGCTAACACTTTCGCCATGATGAATAAATTGCTAACGTCAGCCATTCTTTAGAAGCCTACTGTCAAAATTTTTTAAAAAGTTTTTACAATACTATATAAGAATCTCTATTTTAATAATAATTTAAATTCATTTTTTAACGTTTTGGAATTGATTCAAGTTTCGTAAGCTCATTATTTTGTATTTACGTTAACCCCTTACCGCATGATTTTTTGGTTGTTGATAACTTTTTTGTACATAGTAGTTTAAACAAATCTTAATGCAGGAAAATTAATCAAAAAAATCTATAGTAATTTTTTTTGTCAAAAACTGTCAAAATACTGACACGTGCCAAATTTGTCACAATTTGTAGTTAAAAAAAAACTAGATTTGATAGTTTTATATTCAAAATATATTTATAAGATTTGGAATGCTACAGCTACTCTAAATGGAAACGTCGAAAACAGTTTCTGTCTTTGTTCAGGCATAATGTCACGTTACATTTATCACAAGACACTTGTGATTTTCCTTTACATTCGGGGTACTTGCATCGTTGGCGATCATTGTGCCAAAGTGGAAAATGACCCATGTTATCTGTACGGATCTCTTGAGCCGGTATCGGCGAAAATGGATATTTTTTCTTCTTTAGTTCCAACTGTGGCTGTAAAGAATGGCTTGGTCTCCCACGCTTCTTAGATGTGACACTAGATCTGGTGAGAATTTCTGCCAGTCCTAACTTGAATTCAGACAAAGGCAAGTACATATCACAAGTATCTCCAGGACTTTTGCAACCAATAATTCTTCTCCACAAAATCCAACTATTGCAACATAGCATGTCTATGAAATGAAAAAAAATCCGGAGATAAAATTTTTTCGATTTTATAAGGATCCTGTGGTACCCTAACATGGAATCCAAGAGATCAACACCACCCATATAGCTATTGTATATCTGTTGGGACGTGGAATTTCAATATACTTTTTTTCCTTTCGACAAAACCGCTGTACTTTTGAAACTGGTTGGCTACCGACATACGTTGAGACCGTGGTGACTATTTTATTATCAAACCAAGAAACTACAGATATATCAACATCGTCAACTTTTGCGACTTTTTCTATAATTGTACCTCTACCCTTTTTTCTCATTTCAGCTTCTTTAGGAAACTCACAATCTGGTACACGGTTTTTCCGAACAGTACCAAGAGGCAAAATGCCTTCTTTTTTTAGATAGATCAATAATGGTATGCTGGTAAACCAATTATCAAAAAATACTTTATAATTTTGATGTCTTGGAAGTGAAGCAGTTAGTTTTACTACAACATTACTGCTTGCTCCTAAATCTGGTTGATGAGGTAGCAACTCGGTTGGCCCAGAAAAAAAATCAAAATCATAGCTGAAGCCGGATACGCCACTAAGTACGAAAACTTTATATCCCCATTTGTGAGGCTTTTTAGGATTGTATTGCTTCAAAGTAGATTTTGCTTTGGTGGGAATAATTTGTTCATCGATAGCAAGGTGTTCTTCTTTTGGAACAAGTAAATATTTTTCTCGGATTTTATCTAGAAAAGGGCGAATTTTGAATAGCTTGTCATAACCAGCCTCTCCGTGTTTCTTTTGATTTACATTGTCATTGAAATGAAGAAAGCGCTTTATTTCTTCAAACCTGTTACAAGTCATTGCTTGAGATATTGCTGGAATATTTAGCGAACTATTCCAGTAGCTTCTAGTTGAGGGTAAATGCACTACAGACATATATATACAAATACCAATAAACACATTTATCTCCTCTTTTGATATATTTGGTGGTTTGTCTGGTCTGCATTGAACACCAAATAAATTAGTTTGTTCAGTTATGTATGTAAGTATATCATCGGTAAAGAAGAATTTGAAAAAGTGATAAATAGTATCAAAATTCAAAATTTCCTCTGGTAAGGACTCAGATCCTTTGAACGTGCTGTCTTGTTCCACAATATTCAAATGTTTATCTTGCCAGTCTAAGTGATATTTGGTTTTTTTTGTTTTTCTACTTGCTACAACTAAGGTAGAAAGTGGAACGTCATCTTCACTATCGAAATGATCAGTTTCCTCAATAATGTCATCTACATTTTCATAGGAACACCCATTGCTAAATTCGTCGACTAAAACTTTGGAAAACTTTGCCATATTTCGATAATCATCGTCATCCGATAAACTTTCGTCTTCGCTGTCAACTAAATCTGGAATTTGATTGGATTGTCGACCATAAAACCGTTTTGTATCCATCTACAAAAAAATCATCCTTAGCAACTCTTTACTGCAAACTGTGCCAAATATAGCACAAGTAAACAACGCACACGTGACTTCTACCTGTGATTACTAAGCTTATTTCTTTTATGTAAAAAGTAAATATAGGCACTTACCAGTAGCCAAATATTTTTATCTTCACTATATCTTGCTATTTCAAATTATTATGAACTTGCAAAATTTGTAAATAATAGAAACGAATAGCCAGCTGTAGTGGTCAAACGTCAACTAACGCAACTTTCAAAACATGCGCCAGATAGCGCTCTTTATTGGTGAACATAAAGAAGCGAGCGTGCCGAATTTGGAACAGATTGCATTAGCAGCTTAAAATATGTGTAGACTTAGAAAAAACAATTATTTTAACGTGTGCCATATTTGGCACAGTATGCGGTAAGGGGTTAATATTTTATTCAAACATCTTCCACGAAAAGACATGGCAACTCTGTATGGTATTCCCATAAGCGCGCTCTAATGTCTTCTAAGTTGCGAACGGACTATAGATAAGTATATATATTTTTTGTATATACATATTATACATACGTATTATATAAATGATTTATTTTGAATTATACTTATTAATTAAATTTTTCTAGGTGAAGATACATTATTTAATGAATTTTATAGGAATTCTATGTATACATAATAATCGCTCAATAAAATATTAATATATACTAGTGTCGACTATTTACTATGCCCAAGCATATTTATTGTATATGCTAATGTTCATTTTAACAATGCATTTACTTTCACCTTTATACGTAGTTCGTAATAGACAAGGCCGAATTACAGCCAGAAATATCCGATATAGTCCATCAATTTTACCATTACTAGACTTGCTATTGCATCGTGATAAAACAGAAAATGCTCTTATCGGTTATACATACATTCATACATATGCTGTGTATGTTTTGAACAGTTTCTGTTCCATTCTCATTAACTCTAGTTTGCTTGTTGGTCGGTTAGTTGAGTTCGGCAAATATATTTTTTGGTGTAAAGTTTATCGTTTGACCTTAAACCCTGAGAAATGTATATCGTGACATTTTGTTTGTGACAAACTCGTTCATCCGAGATTCGTCGAATACGAGCATAATCGTCGATAAGTGAACTTTATTTAGTCAGATGACCGATGTGAAACATCCACTGTAATTTATTTTAAAAGTTTTCATAGATACATGTAAATATTTTGATGAATAACTTTCCCGTGCTTCCCGGAATTAAGCCGTATTTAACATACTCTTTGTGACTCGAAATTTATATAAATTTACAACAGAAGAATAGAGCTTCCATTTTTTCTATTAACTGAAAAATTATCTATAAAACTAATTCGATATTTTCAGGTCATAATTAGGGACCGGACACGAAAGGCCCATAACTCATCGCCCATGGGCGAACTATTGAAAATTTGTATTTTTAAAGAGTTGATAAAGAAGTATTAATATTAACTAGTAATACTTTCTCGAGGTTCTCTTCTGTAAAATTTGTTCTCATTGAATGAAACACATCCTTGTGGATAGAAAACGTCCTTTATACATCGCAATTGGTTACAGGTGCATACTGGAAATATTCTTTTATTTCAGCGTATTTAGCAGTTAGAGGCATTGTCCCCATACACTACACTTGGAATATTTTTCAAATTATTAATAGTCACATCTAATGTGGTTAATCCATCATTTAATTTGAGATTTTGATTTTCAAAATAAGTGATTAGTTTTGAAAAATTTCCAAAGTGTTCCTGAAAGTACAACTGATTTTTTTTTAATTTGGAATTTGTATTAGTTCCTTGCACTCAGAAATACTTTGAGCATCGTCATTTAAACATGTAGCGAAATTTTGTAAACTATCGAAATTTTCTGCATAAAAATTAGTAGCTTCCAACCATGTTCCCCATCTAGTTATTACTGGAGAGGGAGGCAGTGACAAAGATGGAAGTTTTTTCCTGTAAAGAGCTACTCTCAACGGTGCTTTTCTGAAAGCTTTTTGAAAAGCGGATACAAGTCTATCAACTTGCGGAAAGGTGTCTCTGATATATTCACAAATTCTGTGGAGAGCATGTGCTACACAAGTAATAGTTTGCCTGTTTTTAACAAATATGCAGCACTAAATAAATAATAGTATATTAAAAAACAAGTTTCATAAGGCACCATTTTGCCGCACGCATGAGATCAGAGAGAGTGCCTTATGAAACGAGTTTTTTGTACTATTTTTTCTATTTTTCATTTTTTACAGTAATAAATTGGGATTATTTAATTTGAATGTTCAGAGTTTTATTTTTATATAAAGCATGCAGTTGGTCACATTGATACTTGACATTTTCAAATTTAAATCTTGCTATCCGCGAAGTATATTATATTACATACTATTTATTAATCTTCGTTAACATTACTTGATATTTTATTTAAAAATATAAACACGAGTGACGTAGAAACTAATATATCTTGTTGTCAATCGTATACAATATACGTTCTTTGTGTAGAGTATAGAAAACGCCAATTAAGTTGGCGCGAGGAGGGGTAAGTTCGAGCAGGATTAAAAGTAGTGGGGAGATTTGTATTTGGTTTTACATCAAATGTCAGATAATTCTAACCTATGAGCGTGTATCACTAACAAAGACATTATGTTCTGTCAAACGTCAATGACAAATGTATTCTGACAATTACTTGAGTAGTGGGGGTGGACGCTTTTAAAATTGGCTTCTGCGCACCCCCTCCTCGCGCCAACTTAATTGGCGCTTGCTATACGTCCATATATAATATCTGTCAAATGTACTTAAATTCTTAAAATCAAATGACAGCAATGATATTTATTTCTGTGTTTGAACAACGCCAACATTGAAAAATGAAAAAAAGCGTATCGAAATGAAGTTCATTTCGATACTATTTTGGGTGTCATAATGAGTTCATTTTGAACGCAAAATAGAAAATAGTATATTAAAAAACAAGTTTCATAAGGCACCATTTTGCCGCACGAGATCAGTTTAGAAAACGAGCCGCGAGTTTTCTAAAGAGCGAGTGCGGCAAAAGGCCTTATGAAACGAGTTTTTTATACTATTTTTTCTATTTTGCGTTTTTTACATTAATAAATTGCTTAAATTGGAATTATTTAATTTGAAAGTTCAGAGTTTCATTTTTATATAAAGCATGCAGTTGGTCACATTGATACTCGACATTTTCAAATTTAAATCTTGCTATCCGCGAAGTATATTATATTACATATTATTTATTAATTTTCGTTAACATTACTTGATACTTCATTTAAAAATATAAACATGAGTGACATAGAAACATATATATGTTGTTGTCAATTGTATTACAACATACGTTGTTTGTGTAAAATACGGACATATATTATATCTGTCAAATGTACATAAATTCTTAAAATCAAATGACAGCAATGATATTTATTTCTGTATTCGAACAATGCCAACAATGAAAAATGAAAAAATGCGTATCGAAATGAAGTTCATTTCGATACTGTTTTGGGTTTTATAATGAGTTCATTTCGAACGCGAAATAGAAAAAATATTTTTTCTTTGTATCTGTCGTCCGAATGAAGCATTTAGTGCATATTCTCGTAAATGGTTTTAGCTACTGTTTCCGCATCAACTGTATTTATAACTTGTGTTGCTATTACATATACGTTACATGGAAAAGTTGGATGCAGTACACCAAAAAATCATTGGATAATAGGTGATTAGAGTATAATAAATATATTGAAGTACAAATCAGCATTAAAATACATAGGCAGGTATCTAAATGAAAACCTGTAGAAAATAGAGAAATGTGGGAAGCTTTTGCTCTCCACATCTTATTTTTATAAGTTTAACAAAGTAGGTAGAGTAGATATAAAATACTGAAGATAAATGCATAGAGAAATCCAAACAGTGTAATTGTTATGCAAGAAAGTACAGAGGGAAAATATGATCAATACACTACCTTAAAAAAGGCTACTAGAATCGCCAAAAAACTTCACTATTAAATCTATAGACGTCTTAATTTTACATGATGGAAGTTAAAAAATATTAAATTTTAATTTAACAATTCGTATATTGAATCTATATTTTCAATATATTTCAACATACATAAGATCTTAAATTTTGTCGGAAATATCACATTAGATCTTTGTCATTTACTGCATGTGTGTAAGAGATAATTTTCTATTATTTGGTAGCTGTATTGAATACACAAAAAATTATTCTTTACGTAACATAAAGAAACAGTGTTGACCTAGTTTCAGGTTAATCTTATTCTAAACGAACTATATTTAAATGTCATCATAGAAATTTGATACATCATTGATACATTTTAAATCTGCACCTCATAAAGGAATTACTAAAATTTATATCGATTTAATTTAGTTGAATTAGGTAATTTAAGCAGATTCCGCACTATATTAGTATGACTGATTTGATAAATTCGACCATCCATGAAAAACGCAACTGGTTGATCAAAATTAATGTTTTTTTTTTTCAAAATATTTCATACTAGCGCCACTGCAATTACGTTTAAGTGAAATCAAGCGTATAAAAGTAACATTTACACTATTCTTTACTTCGCTTGAGACTTGCATATAGTTAGAATTAATTATTGTTTAAAAAAAAAAACACAGCGACCTAATATATCGACAGTTTCATAGGTACTGATTTGAAAGATTGGATTCTAGTGCGTTCTAGTGCTTTCGTGTGCCACTTAGAAACATAATATTTGCGTAAGGTAAATTCATCAGGAACATTTCGACCAGTATATTTTTGGCAAAATGTTTTGAAGGTGGGATTGTTAAGTTTATTTAATGGAATATTTGCCGCCATTAAAGTTTCACAGAGTTCTTCCTTAAAATCGTCAAATTCCAACGGGTCTAATTTCAGTGTATGTGTTTGCGATGCTAAGTGACGTTTTACGTGCGATTTCTTGGAATTTTTTAACGATATTTTACAGACTTTGCAATAAATTTCGGAATCACTGGCAATGGAGATACAAACAGTTTGACCCTTAATTGTTTTACGATGTCATTCTCGACGTTGTTCCATATCATATCTGAAAAACTAACTTAAACAATGTTCTAAACCTAAATAAATGAAAATTAAAAATGTATGCGTAAGTTATTGAAACTAAACGAAATTCACTGAATACTTGAAGTTAAAACAATGAAAAAAAGAAACTAACTCACCGTACTTTATTTATCTTACGACATATAAACTAATAAATAAAATTTAAATTAAAAATTTAATTCAAATTATAAACACTGGCCACCCTTCTATCTACGCCCATGAAGAAAGGAATTTTACTGTAAAATTGGAGTAATTGCGTCAAAATTCAACGATAAAAAACAGATGTGCGGTTAACCGAATGAATAGTGCTATTCACTAACTACGTTTTGTACTTAGCGATGGTTATATTATATATTATATGGTCCATCGTAATTTCGGCCCGATGCGCCCGGTCTCTAGTCATAATTAAAGCTTGGATTATATGCATGTAAAAATAGCAAATTAGACCCTTTCACCTATTTATTTCTGATGTCTGCTGATGATGTCCACATCAGACTGTTCTTTATTCAGTATCTGTTGTTGCATATTTTCTTCTACATTTCCATCTCTGTTTCAAAGATTTCCCAAATGAGAGAATCCTTAGATTGTTCAAATCACAATATACTATACTTACATAGCTTCTATCTTCATCTTTCTTGAGATTTATAAATATAAATTTATAAATCTTTTTCGGGATGACCTTATCTTTTTTTATTCATTAGTTTGTCATAACATTTTCTATAAAATTGGAGAATTTCAATATTGTCTCCCTTAAAATAACATTCTTGGGATACCATACAACGCTGGAGATGATTGTTCCAATCCACATAGGAATGCTGGAACTCAGATACTGGAATAGCCTTGAGCTAGTCGGTTATAATAGTTAAAATGTTTTCGAAAGTTCCAAAATGACACCCCTTGCGGTGATTTTTCCATCTCGGGAAGAGAAAAAGTCGCAATGACTCAAGTCAGGCGAATGAGGAGGCTGAGGAGCCACAGGAATGTTTTCACTGACGAAAAACTCGTTTATTGAAATTGCTGTGTGACAAGGCGCATTGTCGTGATGCAACACCCAGTTTTTCTTGATGTTTGGTCACACATGCATGACCCTTTAAGGTATGTTTTTTTATAATATAGTCCATCGCACATTGGCGTGACAATTTTTTTTTAATGTAATTTTTTTTCTCGCTTATGAGAGGGAATTTTGAGAAAATATTTTGGTTATATATTCTATATAATTTAATCTTTCCATTTTTCATACGTTGTCTTTTTATTTCAAGGACACCTCTATATCAATCCACACTCGTATAAACTTTGTTCAACATAAGTTTTATGTAATAAATTATAAAAATTCTAAAACAAAAATTGAAAATATCTTTTTATGAAATTCTTTGTTTGTCGGTAAACTATAACGAAAACACAGCAAATGGATAGTATTCAAAGTTTGCCTACATTTTCTTGCAACAACTGTTCATATTTAAGAATTATTCAAAAGTTCATTAACAAAAAAAAAATATTTTAAAATTGCGAAATTATACTACTATTAATATAATTGCAAATATGTATATTAATCCAATTCCAAAAGTCGAATATAAAAAATTCGTTTTATTGTGTTTGAATACGTACATCCCTATCTGATATAATGATAGAACTTTAATTTTTAGTAGTCAGTTCAAAGTTTACAATTGAGCGATTATCTTTTATAAACAAAACTGACGACGACGTAAAAGGAAATATGCTTAAATAAATTAATATATGTATTTTAATATACACAGATTGTCACCACAATAATAAAAAACGTACATGTTTCACAAACATTAAATTCATAAATGTTGCTTCAGAATATTGATCGACACTTTGATTTTTCATATTATACATGTTAAGGTAATATGTTTAGAATTTTATTCAACTAAATTTAAAAATTATTTTTTTCTATTTTGCGTTCGTAATGAAACCCAAAATAGTATCGAAATGAGCTTCATTTCGATACGATTTTTTTCATTTTTCTATGTTGGCGTTGTTCGAATATAGAAATAAATATCATTGCCGTCATTTGATTTTAAGAATTTAAGTACATTTGGCAGATACGTAGGCTACACAAACAACGTATGTATATTGTATACAATTGACAACAAGATATATTAGTTTCTATGTCACTCGTGTTTATATTTTTAAATAAAATATCAAGTAATGTTAACGAAGATTAATAAATAATATGTAATATAATATACTTCGCGGATAGCAAGATTTAAATTTGAAAATGTCAAGTATCAATGTGACCAACTGCATACTTTATGTAAAAATAAAACTCTGAACTTTTAAATTAATAATTTCAATTTATTAATGTAAAAAATGCAATATAGAAAAAATGGTATAAAAAACTCGTTTCATAAGGCCTTTTGTCGCACTCGTTCTTTAGAAAACTCGTTTTCTAAACTGAACTCGTGCGGCAAAATGGTGCCTTATGAAACTTGTTTTAATATACTATTTCCGTTATTACAGAAGTCCATCTAATGATAAAACAATGCATGCATGTGCAAAATACGTAATATTTTTATTGTTTATTTTATCCGTCATCGAAAACATCATATGAAGAATAAAAAAAGTATATAAGAAATGAATTTATTCATAATTTATTAGTCTTTCTTATGAAATTTTCCAAGAAAATTAAATAAGTTTAATAAAAAAATAAAGAAAGATATACGTGGTGCGATTTAGATGTTTCCGGACTGATGCTGTAGAAATTCGAAATTTAACTTTTATTCTTGGCGGTTGCTATCACCTTCGAAGTAGTCCCCTTGTGCAATTATTCACTGGTCCCAGCGTTCTTTCCAATTTTGGAAGATATCCAGAAGAGTACTGAGATTCCTGTAATGTTTTCAAAACTTCGGCCTTTTAAGTTGCAGTTTCGTTGTCGCCAAGAGACCAAAGTCATAGGGAGTCAGATTTGGCGAATAGGAGGAAGAGAAGGAGGAGAATGGTAGTCGATATTTTAGTCAAAAAGGTTTGTGTGGAAAACGTACGGTGAGAGGGCGCATTGTCATGATGCAGCGACCAATTGCCTGCTCGCCAAAGTTTGGGCCGTTTGCGTCTGATATCCTCACGGAACCACCTCAAAACATTGTAATAAAAGTCGGAATTTACCGTCTGACCACCTGGAACGAATACTCTGTGCTATACCTACTATACCTATCATTTCAAAAAAACAATGAGTAATGAGCATGCTCTTCATATTGCTTTTCACTTGTCGGCACTGCCTGGGTTTTGGCGGGTTCGGACTCTGTCACTGACTTGATTGTTGTTTAGCTTCTGAATTATAACCATAAATCCAGTTCTCGTTGCCAGTAATCACTCTTAGCTAAAAGTTGTCATCGTCCCCAGCAAGTTATTAAAGCTTAGTGCAAATGGCAATTATTTCCCGCTTTTAATCATAAGTCAGGAATCTCGGAACAAATTTGGCGGAAATACGTTGCAGTGACCAATTCTTTAGTCAGTCATAATTCGCAGTACCATATCCGATTCAAACTATATTGCAGATGGCAAGAATAGTCCGACGCCCATCTTCATGAATTAGCCGTTGAACTGTTGCGAGTTTTCGGGCATGGTAGACATCGAAGGTGTCCCTGTTCGTTCGTTGTCATTAATGGACGTTCTACCGATCTTAAAACGCACAAACCACTCAAAAGTTTGTGTTCGGCACATTGATTGTTCACCGAATGCTTGCTGAACCATTCTATATGTTTCAGTAGCAGTTTTCCCTAGCTTAAAACAAAATTTAATGCACACGTTGCTCATGTTTTCATCCATTATAATGATCGCGGCAGGACACCACAATCACACGTAGCCGAAAACTGCGCCGATCACGTCGAAGCTTGTCGCACACACTCCGCAGACACATGCCTCCTACCTAGGGTTGCCAGATTGCCGGGAAATCCGGGATTGTCCATGAATTTTGCGTCTTGTCCCGTGTCCAGTAATTAGACCTTATTGTCCCGGATTCCGAAAACCTATTAGTTTTATTTTTATTTCTTCTTCGTTAGCTCCTAAATTCGCGCGCTAGCTTTACCTTGAGTGCATGGGACCGAGCCATAGAGCACTATGGACCGAGCACAATGGAGTGTGTATGTTTGGTCCCCGATCTGGCATCTCTGCACTGGGCGCATTATTGTAAAATCATTCTATTCCCATTGCTCGACCTATAAACATCGCTTGTCAACTGCGTTAATAAACACGTGCGAACTGTGAGGTGCAATAAGTAGTTAATTGCAATTATCATGGATTCATTGTCGACTCCATCAACAAGTAAGAAAAGGTTCACTGGGTTTAATGATAAATGGACCAACGATCCTGGCTTTAAAGACTGGATAGAGAAAAAGAATGACTTTACTGCAATGTGTAAAGCATGTAACTCGGATATTGCCATTCAATATGAAGGCCGTCGCGCGCTGACAGTAATTTATTTTTATACATTCTAGTTCCTTTTAATTTTGTTATATGCTTGTTACTTTGTTACAGGTTCACGCCAATAGTATAAAGCATAAAAAAATGGATTTGGCTAAAAAAACTTCTCAAAGCATGAATAATTTTTTAATTAAAAAACATACATCAGAAGAAAGATCTATAATAATTTCCGAATTAGCATTTGTTTATCATAATGTGAAACATGGATTAAGTTACAATAGCTTGGACTGCTTGTCAAAAAATATCAGCAAGTTAATTCCAGATAGTCAAATAACAGCAAAAATGACATGTGGAGGTACAAAAGCATCGGCAATCACTCGAAATGTTTTAGGACCCTATTCTCAAGAAAAAGTGATCTCTGATTTAAAATCTTGTTTTTATTTTTCAATATCCTCAGATGCATCAAATGTTGGCAATTTGAAAACATTTCTATATGCTGTTCAATATTTTAATTGTAATAAAGGTATATGCAGGAAATTATTTTTACGAGGAAGCTGAAGAAACATCGCTAGATATATATAAATGCCTTAAAAAAATTACTATTGATGCCAATCTCAGCATGGATCAAATAAGTGTATATAGTGCAGACAATGCTTCTGTCAATTATGGTGCCCATAATTCTGTATATCAGAAATTAAAAGAAGAAAATAAACATATTTTTAAAGCCAATTGTTATTGCCATGTAATAAATAATTGTGTGAAATATGCATTAAAAGGCATCGATGTTGATATAGAAAGCATAGTCATAAAAATTTATAATGAGTTCAGTTCATCAGCATTAAAAACACAAAAATTGAAAGAATGTTGTGAGTTTGCTCAAATAGAGTATAAGGAGCTGCTAAGACATGTACCTACAAGATGGTTGTCACTTTTGCCAGCTATATATCGCCTTATTCAGAGTTGGCCTGCTGTGAAACATTATTTCTTAAAAAAAGGTTCAGACAACTGCCACAAGGTGATATGGGACTTTATTTCAGAAGGTTGCTATAGCAGTAATAGCAGTGACATAAATAATGAGGAAGAATGTAAAAAAGAAGGCAAGAATGACTGTTACCTCTTCTTCTTAAGTAATGTGTTGCCTGAATTTACAAAAGTGATTTTGCTACTAGAAAGTGAGAGCTTCACTATTTTGGAAATGGATCACGCCATGCGAAGTCTTCACGATCAATTAAAAAGTAGGATGGCTGATAATTTTTTTGGGAGTAAAGTCAGGACCATCTTTAGAAAAATTGATGGAGAAGAAAGAAATCAATTCACATCACAGGCACACATTTTTCTTCAAAGAGCCATTAATTTATTATTATTATTATTATATTTAGAAGAGAGATATGATTTCCGTCCCAATGGAATCTATAAAAAGTTTGAGCTTTTATCGCTCAAATCGGAGGAATTAGAGTTGACTTGGGAAGTGCTTTCCGAATTTCCCCGGATATTGAATATAGAGGACTCTGTTAATATTGACTCCCTTTATACAGAGTTTGCATGTCTGAAAACTATGTATAAGGCGCTTCCGAAAGACTTGCCAAGCGACGAAATATGGGCCTATTTCTTCAGAAATAACACATCCACAAACTTTACAAATTTAAAGAAAGTAGTTTGTTTTGTTCTTTCAATTCCAACAAGCAATGCCTTTTGCGAAAGAGTATTTAGCCAAATGAATAGTTTATGGACTAAAGAGCAAAACCGAATGTCCATGGATTTAATCAAATCCGAACTGCAGACTCGTATCAATTTTGACAAGTCGTGTTCAGAAATTTTATCACTTTTGCAAAGCTCTGACGGAGAAAAACTAATAAAACTGGCAAAACCCAGTGATAAATATTTAAAAAAATGATCTATTCGCAATTTTATTTTTATAAGAGTTTTTTTATTTTTGTTAAGACTTATTGTATACGCTACCAAAACATAATTAATAAATGTATGTTTTTGAAAATAAATGTTTTATTTAAAGTACATATCCTTCGAAAATAAGAAATACACATTTTTGTAAGAGTGCAAAACGCATAGCGGTCATGGGCGGCAAAGAACTACCACGAGCCCATACCGTTGTCCTAGAATTGTCCCGGATTTTATAAGTTTCCATCTGGCAACCCTACTCCTACCATATATCGATGTACGACGGTATTATTTTCGTTTCTCGTGCTACGTGAACATCTGCATCCCACCTCGTACTAAATATTAAAATTGATTTCCGTATACCTATAGACGCTGTTTGTGGTCTTATAATTTTATTTTCAAGGGGTGATTAAATATCTTAAAATAAGGTCATTAACGTAAAAGTATCTTAACAAAAGTTGCATAATTAGAGAGATATTAAAGTTAAAAAAAATTTTGTAGTTTTTATTTTTACGTGGTGATTAAACATATTAAATTAAACAATTATTTTTTGTTTTTCATGGAATCCACTTTACACTAGTTGTTCGACGTTATCGGCGTGTTGTTGAACGCAAAATCTCGCTCAAAGTATCCAGGAATTGGCATAATTTACTAGGCCTTGGTCTTGCCTTTACTAGGCCTTGGTCTTGCCATCGAATTGTCGCCGCAGCTGCCCCAACCCGGTTACGAAGATCATCTAAATCCACTTATTTTCAAACACATTATCTAAATGTTGACGAACTAAACGATTAAAATGCGACGGTGCGCATCTTGAAGAAACCACATTTATAACTCCATCAACTGATATTGCAAAAACAAGAGATAATCATATCCATTCAATCGATTTGGTAACACGAAGAGGCCAATTAATTGTCTGTTGACCAGTCCGGTCGTTACGTGTAAACGTTGCTTCATCAGTCGCCAATACAATGGAAGAAAAGTTTGGAATTTCAGCATGTTTTTATAGAAACCATCGGAAAAATTGTAAATGTAAAGGATGATCTTCTGATTGTAAAGCCTCAATTATTGAATTTCTTAACTTAGTTAAGTCCACTTTATGTACTTTACAGAATTATTATTTGTCGTAATTTTTACCAATTAATTTAGTTTCAGAGGATGGTATCGTTATAATATCCTTTCATCTTAAACTATTACAAATACATGAAAGGAAGTAATTATTTTTGGTTTTTTAAATTTTGTCCTTAAGTAACAATTCATCTGCACCATGCTGAATTATACATCACATACATACATTTACAAAATTATACGTCTCCAAAAGGATATTAATAATTTATTCAATAAAACAAAATGATGAATATGCCCAACTCAAGGATATAAAAGCTGGTGTACCACAAGGTAGGCTTTCAGGTCCAGTCCTTTACCTGCTTTATACCAGCGATACATGAAATGATGTAATTTTTTTTTTTTTTAATTTTGTCTTTAATGTAACAATTTACAAGGTCTCGCATAAGGGGTTAATTATATAAGGTCAACAACATGCTGAATTATACATCACATATATACATTTATATAATTATGCATCTCCGACAGAGTATTCAAAATAAAACAAGATGATAAATATGCCCAACTCAAGGGAATAAAAACTGGTGTACCGCAAGGTAGACCTTTAGGTCCAATCTTTTAGCTGCTTTATACCACCAATATAACTCATACACAAAATACGGTGCGCGCCAATTCGACACCAAGCTCTCGATGTAATAAATGTAGACCGGCAAATTGGACACCAGACAGGTACCTTTTCAAAGCGACCCCTTGAGACAGGCGAATTCAGCACTTTCTAATGTTGGACAACCACTAATGTTAATCTCTTTATTTTAATTTAAAATTATTATTAGCATCTACGAGGGTGGATCAATAAATACCCGTGTTAGGAAAGAAGACGCAAGTTTTTCACAATTTTTTTTTTATTTTTCAACGTAATCACCTACAATACACTTTTCCCAACGTTTCTGCCATTTCCTTAACCCCTCCAAAAAATACGATTTGTCAAACTCTGCAAAATACGCTTCTGTCTCGACGATAACCCCATCGTTTGAGCTGAATCTTTTTCCCCCGAGCCACGTTTTCATGTTGGGGAACAGAAAGAAGTCGCAGGGAGCCAAGTCAGGCGAGTACGGTGGGTTGCTGCAGCAATTCGTAGTGCAGTTCATGCAACTTTGCCGCGACAATTCTGGATGAATGTGCTGGTGCATTATCGTGGTGAAACAGCACTTTTTTCTTAGCCAAATGGGGCCGTGTCTCCTTCAATTTTATATCGAATCGGTCCAATAATTCACTGTAGTACTGCCCCGTGACCGTTATTCCTTTCTGCAAAAAGTCCATAAGGATTATTCCGTTGGAATCCCAAAAAATTGTGGCCATTCTCTTTCCGGCCGATGGGACCGTCTTTGCCTTCTTCGGAGCAGATTCACCCCGAAAAATCCATTGTTTTGACTGTCGCTTGGATTCTGGCGAATAATAATGGATCCAGGTTTCATCAACGGTGACGACTCGACGCAAAAACTCCTGCGAATTTCTCTTAAAGAGGTCCAAACACTGCTTCGACATTGACAACCGTATCCGCTTGTTGTCCACCGTAAGCAATCGCGGCACCCATCGGGTCGACACCTTTCTCACCGATAACTTATCATGTAAAATATTAATTGCCGTTCCGTACGACACGCCTACAGCCTCTGCTATTTCGCGCACTTTCGTTCGGCGATCAGCGAGAATCATGTCGTCGACCTTTTCAACGATTTCCTCGGTAACCACGTCTGCCGGGCGGCCTGGGCGCTCCTCATCAAAAACAGATGTACGACCACGTTTAAATTCGTTGAACCAATATCTTACGGTTGTCATAGATGGTGAAGGGTCCCCATAGACAGCATCCAACTTCGTTTTTATTTCTTCGCATGTTTTTCCATCCAAAAATAAAAAGCGAATTACGGATCGATATTGCTCTTTTTCCATTTTATCGAGAAACACGAAACACGTGTGATACAACTGGCTGCCAAATAAAAACTAACCTATGAATCAGTCTGAAATTTATTATGGTGTTGTCTGACAGATGGTAGCACACGACGGTAATGCCAACTTCCCTCAGCAGCGCCACCTGTCTTCAAACACGGGTACTTACTGATCTTCCCTCGTATTTAAGTACGCTTAGTTAAGCTACGGTTTAGAATGTAACGGTGCAAAAACGGGCATAAGGATATCATAAGGGCATAATTACTGCTGATAATTTTTTTTAATAAAAAAATGCCTACTATAATTTTTTTTATTATAACTTGTTGGTTTGTTCACTAACAAACCAGTAATAAAGTGCGCAATTGACTAATGTAAAGTGCTCAATTGGTCGATCACCGTTTAGTCCTTGGTGTCCACAAAATATTAGTATTGCCATATTTCTAAACGAATTTTGGCTATAGGAAAAGACGAAAAAACCTGCACTACAAAACTTACAAGGATGCAGTCGACCATATAATTAGACAAAAGATTGCAACGTTAATTAAATTGAACAAAACAAAGTCTATCCATGTTGATTTCACAAACAATGTAAGATGTAAGATACTTCTCTATTCTAATCAATGGTAATAAGTAGAACAGACCAATTTCCGTGCGCGCCATGTGCGCCGATGTGAGGATGATTGTATTGCATCAGAACTAATAAAAAGCATTCAGTATGTGTTTGGTACTTGCTTAGACTGCATGTAAGTGTAAGCATACGTAATAAAATGTCGTCGACACATAAATCGAGAAAGCGACCGTTGTCAGACGAAGTGAATAAGTTTATTATCGATTTCCCGGACTTAATATACGATGGCTTAAAAATTAAATGTTTAGTTTGCAATACATATCTAATGTGTTGGTCAAAAACACATTGTAAAGAACACGTAAGCAGTTCGAAGCACAATAATAACATAATTAATCGACAACAGTTTATACATGAACGCTTAAAACGGTAAGTGTTTTTTTAAATCCTCTGTCGTGCATACAATCACTGATTTCATATATTTTCCATTTTATTTATAGGTATTCCTATTTTTCGTGTGTTTATGCATATTACTTTAATAGCAGAAAACCAAATATATATTTAATTATTTCTGATAGAATAAATGTCTCTACTTCTATGCTTATATCGGTAACAACCTCATATTCTATCGCATATTCTAATATACTATTACGAATTACACTCCCATACCGGCGCTCATGGCGCGCACGGAAATTGGTCTGCTCTAGTAATAAGGTACCATTCGAAAATACTGCTAAGTGCTTGGTCATTACCTAAGATACACAACTGTGTTGAAACGAATACGTAAAAAACTGAAAAATTCGAAATTAAATACAAAAAAAATGTATTGGTTGGAGGGAAGAAATTCTTAACTCTCTATACATAACACGATACCTCTGTATAATCAGATTTTTAAACCAGTATGATTGTAGGTATTCAACTTTGGAGATATACCAAGTAACTTCCACTGTATCCAGATTTTTCAACAAAGTTCTCTGGAATAATTTGAATGTAGCCTGATATGTTCAAAACAGCGATATCCATCGAGATCTTCTAATACTTAATGTTGCTGATAAACATGAAACACAACTAGACAATCACAGCAACCTAGAAGCCATTCAACTTTTGGATAATGGGGTAATAATCAGACGACTACAGCGCCAAAAACCTTTTGAACTTTTATAAATACGTGTTGGTAGCTATTGTGTAGCAGAGTAAAGTGCCTTGGACCTATTTATTGAATACCAGTGGGCGATTAATAGACTTTAAGGTGTCGGGGTATTTAAGATTACAGTAAATTTAATAGTTGGTTATTCGTAACCAGTGCTAATATTTATTAACACATCAATACGTGTCATTAAAAAAGTGTAACAATTCTTCACAGTTCTATTTGCGTTTACGGAGTACCGTACATATTTGCATAATTAGCAGTTTAAATTTACCTCTTTGACAAGTTACATGATATTCTCATAATTGCCGTTATTACCATTGTAATGGTATTCACAATTCTTGATTACCTTTGCGTTTCTCTTAACGTCAATAATGCATTATAAACGAATAATTAACAAAACATCTTATTTTATAGACTCTTTCACAAGTTTTACATTGTGTTAAATCATTCATAATAAAATATATGTAGTAATTATAGTAAATTTCTAACTGAGAATGTAAATATCATTTCCAAATAGTTTACAAACATAATTGACCTAAACAATTACGCGTAGTAAGTATATCTTCCTGGAAGGACTGATTAAGAGATCATTACCTATTATTACGCTTTTGTGTAAATTATATACATTGGATGATATGAATGAAAACATGACAAGGGATTGGATTATTGGCTCAGAGTGTTTTCATACAATTACAATGGAAGCAAGTACAGCAAATTTATTCAATTAATCAAATTGAAACTTTACAGTAATTATTAAAAAATTTGATTATTTATAATCAAATATTAAGACGGGCCTATAGCGTGTTTCTCATATCGATTACTGTTATTGCGTACCACCTGTCGTGTTGAAGCAACTGCGGAAGCTTGCGTTCGCACTATAATTTGAAACAGAGTATTATAAAAGTGTTTTAAATTTTTATTATCTGAGCTACACTATATAGATAAAGGCTTATATTAAATGGAACAGCCTTTATATTGTTGCAATTGCAAAACAAACAGAAAAATTAAAAAAAAAATTAGTTAACGTGAAATAAAAAAAAAATTAATAAATAGATTTACAGACTACAATAAATGTTGAAACTGTGTTCCGTTAACCACTTGGCAGTGATATAACCATCAATAAAATGTCTTACTTAGTAAATTATGTAAAACTTGCGATCTGATACTGTTGATTTCTTCAGTTATTCGTCCCTCTAATTCTTCTAGATGATTTGGTCTATTTTTATATACTTGACATTTCAATTGATCCCACAAGAACAAATCAAGTGGCGATAAGTCTGGGGAACGGGCTGGCAATTCGATTGCTCCTCTGCGTCCAATCCAGCGTGCAGGAAATATCTCGTCCAGATAGTCACGAACATCACGCGTAAAATGTGGCGGAGCCCCATCCTGTTGGAACCAAATAGATTCGTTTGGAAAATTAAGTCTATTTGGATTTGGCAATAGCGCTGTAATTGCTGGTACGATATCGTTCCGCAATAAATTTAAATAACCATTGCCATTTAAAGTTTCTCTTGTGAAAAAAGGGCCTATTATTTAATTTCCCAGTATACCAGTCCACACATTCACTTTTTGTGGGTGCTGCGTATGGACTTCTTCTATCCAATGAGGATTTTCTGTTGGCCAGTAACGACAGTTGTGCCTGTTGACCGTACTATTGAGACAAAACGTTGTTTCGTCGGAAAAGACTATTTGATTTACAAAATTTGGTTGATCTGTGATTAATGGTGTTATTATTTCGCAAAAATTTATTCTGCGATTTGGATCATCTTCCAACAATTTATCATCGCTTTGCATTTCATACGGTTTCAGTTTCGCAGACTGGATATTAAAAATAATAGACTCTAAGACTAAACTCTATTACCCACTCACTAAACAATAGATAAAATCAAAACCCCCCCCGCACACAAACACAAACCAAAAAAATTTTTTATCAGTTCCCATTTGTAAATACTTTTACTATATACCCCCAAACACGGTCCTGACCATTTTGCTAATTCCAAAATAGAACAGAAATTAACCTCTCTAAACCAAAGACACAGACACTTACAATATTCGAACCAGTGCGGTCGGTCCTTAAAAAATGGTCTCGGATGTCCCCGATGACACATGTTGCACAGAATGCGTGTTTTTGAAACCCCAAAAAAAAAACGGTGAGTTTATTGTCATTCAATGTTTCTTTACTGTATTTGTAGTTTAATTCAAATTTTCAATTCATTTATACATATGTAATCACTTTAATTTTTCCTTACTTATTATTAATCTAATTTTAATTTAAACTTTAATTGTTAATTTAATTGGTAATTCAGTCTTTAATCTAATTTTAATTTTAATTGTTAATTTAATTGTTAATTTAGTCTCACAAAAGCAAACACAGTTCTCATGTTTTCATTGTATTAATTCTTGTTTCTAGTTACTTGAAAAAGACTGAATAATAATAAAAGTCGAAACGTCAGAATAAAACATCAAAATTCAATAAAAGGTCGCTAAACCAATAAAAAGTCTATTATTTTTAATATATATATATATATATATATATATATATATATATATATATATATATATATATATATAGTATATAATAGGCAATATAACTGACACTAATAAATTTTCACAACAATCTGACAGATTTGAGTAAAATGTTTGCTTTCAAACATAACTTGATTTTGCATTACCTTTTTTTACATTTTTCTGTTAGTTTCTTTAGGATAAGAAATTTTTTTTACATTTCTGAATGTAGTTTTTAATTCTCTTTCCGAAATTGCTATAATATATAGTGTGTTCCATTTAAAAATACATAGTAGCAAGCATTTCCGGTCAAACCGGGAATAGAAAATAAAAATGAATATCCTGAGTAAATTCGTAATTTTAAACTATATATGAATAATAAATTTCAAAAAAATAACGCTAAGAAATAAGTAATTAAACTTCTAGTTTCAAAAATTCTTTTATTGTAAATACCACTACAATATTGTTTCGCCATACAATGGCTTCATCAGGTGGATGAAATACAGTATTTCATCCACCTGATGAAGCCATTGGTATGGCGAAACAATATTGTAGTGGTATTTACAATAAAAGAATTTTTGAAACTAGAAGTTTAATTACTTATTTCTTAGCCTTATAATGAAGTTTCAACAAGTATCTCCTTCGTCAATTAACTATTTCAAAAAAATTACTACTGAAAAAACAAAGTTATTGAACCGTTCCTAGATTTATACTAATCCTGTATACAACACGAGATAATTACCCACTCCAAACATACTTAAAATATTATATGCTGGAAATTCTTCGTTCCTACATTGTATGTCTTCCTACCTGCTAAGGGGCGATACAGAACAAGATTGTATTATATATATATAAATAACGTATTCTGTAAAATGGGAATACCCACCAAATTTGATGAATTTTGATAATGTATAAGTATTCCCAACTAAAAGAAGTTTTAGTAGTTTTGTAAAAGCTTCTAATTTATTGAAGAACTATTGAAGGACAAACGTTTTATAAAAGATATTTTTAAATTGACTTCTAATTTAGCACTACACTACTAAGCTATGTTTTATAATCTATTTGCGCCTATCTATCTAGATTTAGTCGGATTATCAATCAAAAAAACAAAACATAAACTGACAGATTAAATAAAATTCCTTTCGAGATTGTACTTTTCATTTGCAATTGAATTGCTTTTAATTTGTAATTAACTACGGATCCAAAGTGCAGTGTCCATTACGTATATAATATGCGAATTTCCGCACGTCACCTTATTATTTATTCATGTTTTATAGGTGACCGTAAAATATAAAAAGAGAAAACGAAGTTTATATTTATTACGTAAATTGGCAATTAAAATAGAACTGAAGTATGTAGAATGTTGATGTTAAGCATATGCCCTGCGTTAAGCGTAATAATTAAAAATAACATATAAATAATGGGTGATTCATTTAGAGATACTTTTTCCAAAAGCAAAGAACAAATGAAAAAGGCCAATTTATTTAAGAAACTTGATTATCATACAAAAGAACCATTCTTTACAATTATTTTTTAAAGATTATTTCTCTCAAATGTTGACCGTGACTGCGGTTAACGTAGTCTATTCTGCTGTTCCAATTATCAATGACGTGTTCTAGCATTTCGAGTGGTATTTGTCCAATGACCCGAGTAATATTGGCCTCCAATGCCTCAATTGTAGCCGGTTTATCCATGTAGACTTTAGACTTCACGTAGCCCCACAGAAAAAAGTCTAATGGTGTGATGTCACAAGATCTAGGCGGCCAATTTACTGGTCCGAAGCGTGAAATTAAATGTTCAGCGAATCGTTCTCGCAGTAAAGCCATAGTTTCACGAGCTGTATGGCTAGTGGCGCCATCTTGTTGGAAGTAAATGTCTTGTAGACCACGGGTGTCAAGTTCAGGCAGCAAATAGGCCCTTATCAAGGCGCGATAACGGTCGCCATTCACAGTCACATTCCGGCCGGCTTCTGTTTTGAAGAAATATGGACCAATTATTCCACCGGCCCATAATCCGCACCAAACAGTTGTTTTGTCTGGATGTAATGGTAGCACTTCAATCTCTTCAGGTTGCTCATCACCCCAAATACGGGCATTTTGCTTATTCACGTACCCATTAAGCCAGAAATGGGCCTCATCGGAGAACAAAATTTTTGTCGAAAACAGTGGATCTTCTGCAAGTTTATCAAGAGTCCAACGGCTGAAACGGAAACGATTCGGAAGGTCGGTCGCCTTTAGTTCTTGCACTAGTTGAATTTTGTATGCTTTTAAACCAAGATCCTTTCGTAAAATACGCCAAGTTGTTGCATACGACAAACCAAGCTGTTGAGAACGGCGACGAATTGATTCTTCCCGGTCTTCGCGTACACTCGCTGCTACCGCCGCTATATTTCCTTCACTACGTGCTGGATGAGGTCTATGTGGTCGCGTATTATCCATTATTGTAAATTGAGTTTCAAACTTATTGATGGTATAGCGAATTGTGCGTTCGGTAGGCCGATTATGTGGCCCATATGTTGCTCTAAGCGCACGATACACATTTCTTGTAGAACGTCCATTTTCGTAATAAAGCTGTACTATTTGTAGACACTGTGCCGGGCTAAGTCTTTCCATTACGTAATGTCAAATAGTACTGAACCAGAATGCGCAGTCCGCTGACGCGTCGCATGCGCGCTCAGCCATTAAATCCCCACCTAAAAAAGTACCTCTAAATGAATCACCCAATACATACATATTGTTATGGATTTTTCCCTAAATAATATTATTTAAAATTTAATTAAAAATGAATGTACATTATTTATGGATATCTGTGTATCCGATGTTATTTCATGTGCTTAGATAAAAAACTTGTATAATTGAAGGTCGTCTTTATGTGAAAGCGATAGAGAGGTATTGAGGGGGAGACCAAGTTATACCTTTAGACAAGAACGTTGTATTTCTTTGAAATATATATATATATATTTAATTTAATTAGTTCGGGTTGATTTTGATGGTGTGACCATAGTAAATGGTATTTCATATTTAGTCCCGATAATTCTACGAGATTGTTATTCTCGTAATTTGTTGGTTTTCAGATAAAACAACGTGTCTTGTAAGTCTCCTAAAAACTGTAAGTTTTTTATTTATGAATTCATAAAATTTTTATTAAAATTATAAGAATATTTTTATTGTATTCAAGATTATTATTTAAGAGTTTTATTATTAGTAAGAATAAATAATAAAGAATATTTTTAAAATTTATATGTAAAAAAATATGACTGAAAATTTTGTTTGTTTGGAAGTCAAGGGTATTTTTTCATGTGTTTGATGTTTGCACATGCGTAGATTTGGTCGTGTATTAAATTTGTTTATACAGTGTGGTTCTCTGGGGAGAAATTAAAGATAATCTTTATTATTTTTTAGATAAGTTGATCGGAAGTAATTAAGAGGAAGTTTTAATTCACTTAGCTGTCATATTCAGTGAATTGTTTTACCTCATTGTGTCATTGAAAGATACAATATCTTTATCCATTATAAAGATAGTTTTTTTTCTTTTTTGATTTTTTTTGTATTAAATATTCATTCAAATTTATCTTGTGCTCATTTTATTTCTTATACCTTTACTATTGTTTGATTAAAGACGGCAGACTATGTGCCCGGTGCATGGTGACATGAATCATGTCAGCATATGTACTAAATATTATTTTGGATACTATAATATAAATATATTTTGAAGGTGCATCTGTTATTGCCAATAATACCACTTTTTCTTTAGAATAAATGTTTCGTTCATTGTTAGAAATACGAAATAATGTTTTTTTTTTATTTTGATTTAGAACTGTAAAATATATGTTCAAATTATGTTATCTCTTTGATAAATGCATGTATGGAAATATTTAGGAAACTACTAAATATATGTTTTTCTGCTCCGATATGTAAACAAAGCGAGAGGAATGAAAAATAATAATATATGTTCAAATTCTGTTATCTCTTTGATAAATGCATGTATGGAAATATTTAGGAAACTACTAAATATATGTTTTTCTGGTCCGTTATGTAAACAAAGCGAGAGGAATGAAAAATAATATTTAGTACACATGGTGACATGATTCATGTCACCATGCACCGGGCACATAGTCTGCCGTCTTCTGATTATTAAAATAAGTAACTTATAAAATAAATAACTATAATATTTGTCAAGAACGATTGACTGGCGCCTAAATAATATTGCAGTTCCACGTTTTTCCGATTGGAACCCTGAGAAGAAAGAAGTCTCATTGTTGGATATCAACTGGCTGAGTATCTTAGTTGGGTAGATTAGTTGTGGATGGCGGCGCTATTGTACAACAAACCCACTATTCATAGCAATATGTATGTGTTATATTGTAAACGACCTCTTTTTGAATATCATTCTTCTTAAAGTTACTTTAATCTAATCTTATGTTTAGTAAACAATAAAAACGTTTTATATTTCTATTTTTTAAATAGAAGATGTTTATTTATTTTTCTAATAACGATATACAAATGCTTTGCTTCTGTTTGGCTAGTGATATTCTTAATATTGCGACATTACCCATTGTGCCAAATAAATTTAATCACATAGTAGGTGGCACTCAATCTTATAAGTGAACTTGTTTACTATTTAAAACTGTTTATTTACAATTATGTGGGTAATATGTACAAAATTAATTTTGTCGTATAGTAATCAATTCTGAGACAGAAAACCTAATTACTCTAGAATATTTGTTTTATTTTGAAAGGCTAGAATGATTTTATTTTTATGTATACATACATACCTATACATACATGCGAGTTTACTGCAAAATTCCCCTATGGGACAGAAAAAAGTAAATATACTTTAACGCTAAGAAATAAGTAATTAAACTTCTAGTTTCAAAAATTCTTTTATTGTAAATACCACTACAATATTGTTTCGCCATACAATGGCTCATCAGGTGGATGAAATACTGTATTTCATTCAACAGTATTTCATCCACATGATGAAGCCATTGTATGGCGAAACAATATTGTAGTGGTATTTACAATAAAAGAATTTTTGAAACTAGAAGTTTAATTACTTATTTCTTAGCGTTATAATGAAGTTTCAACAAGTATCTCCTTCGTCAATTAACTATTTAAAATATACTTTATGTGCTTGAGAATCTTTAAGCAAATAAGCAAGTGGCAAGCTGATAAAAGTTGTGGATTTCGGACCCCCGTCCAAAAACAAATCATATAAATGATGCCAAAAAAGGGTATTTCACTGTTTTGCTTTCACAAATTTTCAACCATTTATTTAAAATAGCAAGGATTCTTCATTCGGGCAAACTTTACCTTCAAAATTTATATATTCCATTTATATATTTCAAAATATATATATCTCTTTACATACATGCTTTTTCAATATGTCCAACGCTATGGATCATGGAGATTCTGAAAATCATACTGCCATCGAGCAATATCCATTTCTCTCAAAAAAGTTAGGGGGCAGAGGTTCATTTCCGCACTTTTTTTGAAACATCTTTTCTACGGGTTTGTAATTATCCATAGTCAAGACATACCTAAGTGTATCTCGCTGAACGGAATCTATTGGTACCGCCCGCGACACTGTACCTTCAAAATTGACTGATTTAGAAGTCGCCAAATCTTAGGGTCTTATACCATTTATACCATAAGAGTTGCCCTAGCTCAGTGTATTTTCATGAAAAACGCTGGCAGACGTCAGTTTATAGTATGATTAACTATTGGCTAGTGACACGACCTTTCTTTTTTTTTCTCTCATTTGTAAGTAATCAGTTATTATCATCGTCGGATAACGGAAATGAGTCATGGGATCGAAATTCAGGATCGGCCTTGAAGGGTCGGTTTTTTTCGGGATCGGTATCCTCTTCAGTCACCCTTAAATACTTTAAAAGGATATACAATCCCTTACCACACTAATATTCGTATCCTAAATACATATTTCGCCAACTAAGTTGTCATCTGACTTCTTCCTACTGAGGATGTGATAGTCCGTTTGTTTCTATTACTTGAAGATTTCTAACAATTTAGTAACACAATATTACCAAGTTATGTGCAAATCTATACATATCTATAGTTTCGGCTACGGTTGCATGTTTAAATTTGTCTGAGCATGTTTTAAATTTGTCTGAGCCGGCTTGTTTGTAAAGTTCAGTCAACCACAGAGTATATAAATGGTACATCCCTTGTCCAGTCACAGTACTTGTAGAAACACCGTCGTGAGATCTTATTGTGTGTTAGTTTCCAGCAGAAAATGTGTAAACAGTAAATTTTTCCGGCTTGTCTGACGCAAAATTTAAAGGGAGGGTACCTTCATTGGTTTCCAAATTAGAAAATTGGTTTTTTAAAACTATTACGACTGCCGTTGAAAGGGAATCCTCGATTGTTTTCGAAAGTTTAATAAGAAATCATAAATTACAGGATTATGAAAAAGTTGTTCAAAAGATGCTGTAAAAGCTTCGCGATTTAATTGCAATTTGAGCATCAAAATCCACTTTTTCGCATGCCTCTCAATCTGGGACAAATGAGCGAAGAACAAGGAGAGAAGTTCCACCAGAATATAAAAGAAATGGAAGAGAGGTATCTGAGAACGCGGAATACAAACATGATAGCTCACTACTGATAGTTAGAGACCGGACGCATTAGGCCGAAATTACGATGGACCATATAAATAGTCTATAACAGCACTATTCATTCGGTTAACCGCACATCTAGTTTTTGTTGTTGAATTGCGACGTAATTACTTCAATATTATAGTGAAATTCCTTTCTTCATGGGCGTAGATAGAAGCGGGGTTTTTATAATTTATTTTATTTATTAGATTATATTTCGTAAGATAAATAAAGTACGGTGAGTTAGTTTCTTATTTTGATTGTTTTAAGTGTTAATTACCATACTACGTAATTTTTGTAATAGATACTGTTTAATATCGTTTCACCGAATCTACTTCTCCCAATTATTTTGACGTAAGTAAAATTCGTAAGTTTCAATAACTTACGCATTCATTTTTAATTTTCATTTATTTAAATCTAGAACATTGTTTAAGTTACTTTTTCAGATATGATATAGAACAATGTCGAGAATGGCATCGTGAAACAATGGCGAGTTGGATTAAGGGTCATACTGATTGTATGTCCATTGCCAGTGATTCCGAAATTGATTGCAAATTCAGTTGATGTGGAAACAGTAGCTACAACTATTTACGAGAATATGCACCAAATGACAGGTACAAAGAAAAAATACTTTTATTTGTCAGTGACAATGTTGCATATATGTTAAAAACAGACAGACTATTAAAGGAAACATGTCCTAATATGCTGCACATTAAGTGTGTAGCACATGCTCTCCACAGAATCTATGAATATATCAGAGACACCTTTCCGGAAGTTAAGAGACTGCATCCACTTTTAAAGTTTTCAGAAAAGCAGCATTGAGAGTAGCTCTTTACAGGGAAAAACTTCCATCTTTGTCACTACCTCCCTCTCCAGTAATTAACAGAATGGGGAACATGGTTGGAAGCTGCTAGTTTTTATGCAGAGAATTTCGATAGTTTACAAAATTTCGTTACATGTTTAAATGCCGATGCTCGAAGTATTTCTGAGTGCAAGGAATATAAATTCCAAATTTAAAAAATCAAATGTACTCTCTCCGGGAACACTTTGGAAATTTGCCAAAACTAATCACTTATAAAATCGAAATCTCAAACTAATTGACCCAAACCTTTGACGCAGTTTTTAATAGAATTCCAGATTTAATAACACTGCGGCAATTGTGTATTGGGATAATGCCTCAAAGTCTAACTGTTAAATACGCCGAAATAAAAGAATATTTCCAGTATGCACATATAACCAGTTGCGATGTAGAAAGGACGTTTTCTATCTACAAGGTGGTTTTTCATTCAAAGAGAACAAATTTTACAAAAGAGAACCTTGAGAAAGTATTGCTAGTTAATATTAATATTCCTTTACTCAACTTGAACTACAAAAAGAACAAATAAAAATGTATTTTATAGATAACGCGTTTGTTTTCCAATTATATAAATAAAATTAAAAACTCTTTCAAAATACAAATTTTCAATAGTACGCCCGTGGGCGATGAGTCATGGGCCTCTCGTGTCAGGTCCCTACTGATAGTGTTTAGAAAGAGACATCCCCGCGACTGTACACAAAAGAAAAAGGATTAAACGGTCTTTTCAAACAAAGAGACAATGGTCTTATTAATGAAAGTTTCAGAATTTTGATTAAAACTATTTAGTATTTATGTATTTTTTGATATATTAAAATATAAAAGTGTAAATTTGTCATTATTAAGAACAATATTGTTATATAAGTTGGTAAAAAGCAATGTAATTTGTGTTGGATCTAGATGTGATAGGAAAAAATCTAAATCATGTTTGAACTCGCAACAATATATTCAGTCATTGTCAACGCCTATTAAAATTCAAACTCCAGCGAAAAACTTAAATTTTAAACTAGTGTTACTAGTAAACGTGGGCACTACTTAAACTACAAGATTTCAGTAATTTTCTCAATAACCTACCTAAACCAAACTTTTTTAGGTAAATAGGTTAATTTGCGACAAATTAATAATACGGAAATCATTGGATTTCCGTATTATTGATTTATCGCGGATGGATTAAGATTTAAAAATCTAGAATATGCTAAGAAGCTTTTGATAACAACTTGCAATATGTAACTCGTAACTCGTTCCTCAATGCAGAGTTGCATTTTATGACACCTATTTTAATAGTTTACAGGGAAATATTTAATATATTTTTTTTAACAATACTTTTGTTAAAAAAATGTTATTTTCATTAGATTCTTATGTGTAGGACTAATATTCTATTTTTAATGTTGTGTTCAGACTAGAGAATACAATCCCGGGATCCCGAATTCCGGATTCCGGCCGGGTTTTGATCCCGTAAATCCCGGAACTGTTCTTGGCTAATCTCGGGATTTTTGAGATTGCCAGTTTGCATTCTGTAATCCGTTGCGCCTTGACAATGACCTTATCTAGATTATATTAAGGGCACTTATTACATAAAGACAAAAAATCAACCATAGGTACGCCGTACGATAAAAGAACTACACAGGTACAGCCCAAATAATATGTAACTTAGAAGGCACTTCCCCGCCCGGCATACTTCAATACAATACTGTTAAAGTAATCTCCAACAGGGGAATCACCCGATCACCTCATATGATACATATATCATATTCATAAATATTGTTGTGTACGAAAGTATAAATACCCTTATTAGGATTTACTTTTTCATTTATTATTCTACCAGCGACATGGTTACGCAGGTTACGCAGTTATTTTTTAGTTGCGAAAGACGGGAATAGTGCTAAATGTAAGCGAAGCCCTGCCATTCTCAAGACTTTGGCTGGATCGACTAAGGATTACATATACATTTGTCATCAAAACATAACATTAAGATTTTAGCTGATGTTAATCGTTTAACAGCTTCAACAAGTCAAGATTCTGAAAATCTGAACACAGCACCGCCGCCAGCTAAACGAAAGTTATTTTACTAAACGTGCCGACGATAGCCTGGATGATGTTTTAGCAAGAATTATTTCATTAGATGGATTTCCATTCAGTGTATTCATAACTTCAGACGATTTTAGAAAATTGCTCTTAGCGAAATACACGGACTTACCAAAATCAGCCGTCACAGTTCGAAAGCGTGTTATGAATTAGTGAAAAAATCAGTCTCTCTCGACGAGTGGACATCAACGTCCAATAAACGATACATGGCTGTCAACGTTCATTCATATAAAAAAAATTGGAGCTTAGGACTCGTTCCTATTCATGGAAGTATGATGGCTGAAAATTGTCTTCGTATATTGAAAGAGCGTCTAAGTAAATTTGATATTTCCCTGGAAACTGATATCGTGGCTACTGAAACCGATGGACAGAACGCTATGATAAAGGTGCGACAGCTTGTTTGCACTGAACAACTGTGTCTCGTACATGGTATCAATTTAGCCGTCTGTGATGTGCTTTATAAAATAAAGAATTATTTTCAAGACAGGCAAAACAGCCCTACCTCAGACTCAGATGATACTCTAAATGAACCAGTTGTGACTGCTGATTATATGAAGGATAGCGGTGATGATGACAATTTAGAAGACTTAGACTATCCAGAATCAGGTTTAATCTTAACGTCACAAAATGAACTTGCGCGAGAACACATACCAGAGTTAACGAAAGATGAAAACATTAATGAGCTGATAAAGAAAATCCGCAAAGGTGTAGTGTATTTCAAAATATCACCATTAAAAAATGAAACAGTACTTCAAAAATATGTGAAGATTGAGCATGAAAAAGAACTGTCACTTCTTTTGGACTGTAAAACCAGGTGGAATGCTGGAACGATTTTCTCTTTTAAAAACCTGCATTCAAAAAGCTCTTATAGATTTCAATCATCCAATCCGTTTAGAAGATGCTGATTTTGTCTTGGTAAATAAAATTGTTGATGTGCTGACACCAATTAAATTAACAGTAGAAGCAATCTGTCGACCAGATGCTAATTTATGCACAGCTGATGCCGCTTTGAAATTTCTTATAAAATAATTGTCTAGCAAAAACTCAGCATTCGCCAATAAAATGAAAACATCCTTAGTGGAACGTATAAAGCAACGACGAAATGAAGATTTAACTGGTTTGTTGAATTATTTACAAAATCCACGAAAATATGATGAAAATAAGTTATTATTGGATTTGGAATGGCTTGACTTATTTCCAGTTCCTACACAGGCTTTAGCGAGAGCGCAAATAAAGAGTATTGTTAAAAGACTAAATAGTCAAGATGACACGGAAGAGGAAGAAAGGTCAGGATCACAAACAGATGATGAGCCAAGGCAACAAACCTCCCAACCCCAATTGACACTAAAGGAAAAGTTACAGCTGGAAATTAATAAGAGCATGGAATCCCCAGATCCTGAAGTACAAAATGAATCAGGGTTGGTAAATAGTATTAGACGCGAAATGAGCCTGTTAGAAAATAGAGGAGTTCGTGGATATCACTTAGAATTAGCATATAAATATCTATTGTCTATTCCTCCAACCCGTGTAGAACCTGAGCGAGCGTTTTCAGCTGCTGCTTATGTTGGCAATAAATTACGAAGCAGGCTTGGAAGTCAAACATTGGATGCTTTGATATTTCTGCGATTGTATTTTCGAAATTCTAAATAGTTTTTTGTATTGTCTTTTTTGGTCCTTATTTTAGTATATTGTGTATTGTCTTGTGCAACAATATTAATAAATAATATTTAAGAAATTACTCAAGTTTTTTTTTTCATTTGAGCCCAATTAGAAACCACAGTCTAATCCCGGAATCCCGTAATTAGTGTGATTACGCTTCAAAAATCCCGTAATCCAACGATTGAAAAACATGCTCGGGATTTTATTCTCTAATTCAGACACATACGAAACAGGCAAAAACAGTGTATTTATTACATTAGTTGTTACATATTTCGTGAAGGTATTTCAAAATATATTAAACACGATGAACGCACAAATGTATTTAAAATCTTCGAAAGTTGTTATACAGGTCGCTATTATGTATGGAAACGGTCAAGTATCTCGAGAACGGTTCGAGATCCTTAATGAAATTTTGTGAACATAAGGAAATGTTTGGATCTTTTTGGCTATATGCTCTAATCGCTAATCTAAATCTAATCCCATATTTGAAATCCAAGGCTAACTTGATTTTTTTTTAATGGCAACGTGCTTGAATTCGGCATCGTTGGAAATATATCTTTTTCCGAATTCAGTGATGTAAATATAGTACGTCTAATTCCCAAAATAGTTTAAATAAAAACGGATAAAATGTGTTTATTGTATATATGTATGTATTTAAACATTTTTCGCTTCCTGTAGACTATGATTACTCCAAGCCAGCTCAGATGACTGAGTCAATTTTTAAGAATTGGTTCCACCATTCATTTGTTCCTTAAGTCAGAAATAGTCGTAATAAAAAAAGTGTTTATCTGCGTAAAACATTATTTTTACGATAAGTTTATATCATTTTAGTTCAACCTCTGTTTTATTTTGTTCACAGTACCATGACTCTACTGTATATTTACATCACTGAATTCAGGAAAAATGATCTTTCCAACGATGCCAAGTTCATCCACTGTTGCCATTTAAAAAAAAAATCAAGTAAGCCTTGGTTTTCAAATATGCGATAAGAAAAAAATTAAAATATAGCTAAAAATTATACAAAATTTTATTTAAATATCTCAAGCCATTCTCGAGATTTTTGATCGTTTCCAAACATAATAGCGATTCTGTATACGTATATATTTAATATTTCTAAAATGTTAAACACATCTATTTGGAAACTTATTTTAGATTTGTTTTTCTTTCTCTTTGGAATGCGCACGCGATAAATTAAGCTAAATCGGAATCCCTCTTTAAAAAGTAATTCCTGGGAATTCTGTATTACTGTATGTATTTCATTTTGTTATTGTAACATTAACTAAGCCAGGAATTACATTGACGCGGTTTTCATAGAATTAAAGCAATTCATTCAAAGATTCCAACAAAAAACACTGCGTTCCGAGAAAATCAGGGGTCAAAAATATATTCATGTGTATATTTACATATGCGACATGTATTATGAATTATGAGTATGTATGTGTATGTATGCATATTACATATGTCAGTGTAATTAAACTGTCTATGAATTTCGCGGAAGAGTCTTTGCTAGTTGTAGTGTTCCCTCTAAAAATAAATTACGCAATATTCACATTACGCCAAGCTAATTCATCAATTATAACATTGACGAAACCATTTCCAGTTGGGTCGTGTTAGTAGAATCATCACAACGTCCCATATCAAGTGTGGATGCACCAGTAGCAGTACATTTACGCGCACACACATGTCTTTATGGACAGTAAAATAAACAGATAAAATCATCTATTGTTTACAAAAGTTTTAAATATGGTTTGAAATCATTTCCAAATTCTGTAGACAGAAAGCAAATATTTTATTTCAATTAAGCAATAATTTTCCACTAAACTAATAAAAGTATACACTTTAAATAGTTTCTTAAATAGAGAATATACATATAAAATTGGAAAATATTTTAGTTAATTGTTTTAAATAATAACCGAAGGTATTTATCATTACAGCAGTGTTACCCTTCGATTTTTTTTCTCGACTATCTGTATTTTCATAATGACGCCGGTTTTTGTGAATGCGGTAGTACAAATATTAAGACAAAAGATATACGATGCAGACTATTATTCCTAATGTGTTGATAATTCGTTTTTATATTGTTTAGTGTCGTTTGAGATTAGGTGCGCTGAGAAAAAGTGTTTGGTTTCAGCACGAGTTTACACTCAATACCTTGATAATAATCAACTGGTGCAAATTCTCTGAACGAAGTTATGTGCTGGTGACAATTACGACAAACAGAAAACTGTTTTAAAGTTACTCGGATTTTATGATTAGAGACCGGACGCATCAGGCCGAAATTACGATGGACCATATAAATACGAGGGTGGATCAATAAATACCCGTGTTAGGAAAGAAGACGCAAGTTTTTCACAATTTTTTTTTTTATTTTTCAACGTAATCACCTTTTAGTACAATACACTTTTCCCAACGTTTCTGCCATTTCTTTAACCCCTCCAAAAAATACGATTTGTCAAACTCTGCAAAATACGCTTCTGTCTCGACGATAACCTCTTCGTTTGAGCTGAATCTTTTTCCCCCGAGCCACGTTTTCATGTTGGGGAACAGAAAGATGTCGCAGGGAGCCAAGTTAGGCGAGTACGGTGGGTGCGGCAGCAATTCGTAGTGCAGTTCATGCAACTTTGCCGCGACAATTCTGGATGAATGTGCTGGTGCATTATCGTGGTGAAACAGCACTTTTTTCTTAGCCAAATGGGGCCGTGACTCCTTCAATTTTATATCGAATCGGTCCAATAATTCACTGTAGTACTGCCCGGTGACCGTTCTTCCTTTCTGCAAAAAGTCCATGAGGATTATTCCGTTGGAATCCCAAAAAATCGTGGCCATGACCTATCCGGCCGATGGGACCGTCTTTGCCTTCTTCGGAGCAGATTCACCCCGAAAAATCCATTGTTTTGACTGTCGCTTGGACTCTGGCGTATAATAATGGATCCAGGTTTCATCAACGGTGACGACTCGACGCAAAAACTCCTGCGAATTTCTCTTAAAGAGGTCCAAACACTGCTTCGACATTGACTACCGTATCCGCTTGTTGTCCACCGTAAGCAATCGCGGCACCCATCGGGCCGACACCTTTCTCACCGATAACTTATCATGTAAAATATTAATTGCCGTTCCGTACGACACGCCTACGGCCTCTGCTACTTCCAGCACTTTCGTTCGGCGATCAGCGAGAATCATGTCGTGGACCTTTTCAACGATTTCCTCGGTAACCACGTCTGCCGGGCGGCCTGGGCGCTCCTCATCAAAAACAGATGTACGACCACGTTTAAATTCGTTGAACCAATATCTTACGGTTGTCATAGATGGTGAAGGGTCCCCATAGACAGCATCCAACTTCGCTTTTATTTCTTCGCATGTTTTTCCATCCAAAAATAAAAAGCGAATTACGGATCGATATTGCTCTTTTTCCATTTTATCGAGAAACACGAAACACGTGTGATACAACTGGCTGCCAAATAAAAACTAACAAATGAATCAGTCTGAAATTTATTATGGTGTTGTCTGACAGATGGTAGTACACGACGGTAATGCCAACTTCCCTCAGCAGCGCCACCTGTCTTCAAACACGGGTACTTACTGATCTTCCCTCGTACATAGTCTATAACATCGCTAAGTACAACACGCAGTTATTGAATATCAGTATTCATTCGGTTAACCGCACATCTGTTTTTTGTCGTTCAATATTACACTTAAATTCCTTTCTTCATGGGCGTAGATAGAAGCGTGAGGAGTTTTTATAATTTGTTTTATTTATTAGTTTATATTTCGTAAGATAAAAATAGTACGCTGAGTTAGTTTCTTTTTTTCATTGTTTTAACTGTTAATTACATATACCGTAGTCGACAAATTTGAATTTCTGTTTGCGTATAAAGTGTATCCTTGTTATATCCAATGTTGCCTGCTTTCAAACAGTAGAGGGAGAAGCAGAGTGGTGGACGCACATACACATTTAACATGCCCTATTCCCTAACAAACACTTACCGGGTGTACAACACTTATTTCTCTACGTGCGTATATTAATAGTCGCTTTCAACATACATGTTTTTACAACTCAAGAAAAGACAAATCATAAAATGGTATTATACCGGTAGACACCTCAATGTCTGTACATACCCGATATCCACAAAAATTAAATGTATGGGCTGGTATTTTAAATAATTCAATTGTCGGTTGTTTCTATAGGGACATATCAAACAGTTTACAGTAATCTCCACGAAAAGTTTACAGTAATCTCCACGAAAGAATGCATAATATAAATTAATTGCGCGAAAAGATATTGAGAGCATTCTTAACTTTAATACCTGATATGCGCCAAGAATTTTATCTTAGGTTGGCCAAGCACAATGTGGTGGATTATTTGAACCTTTAATTTAGAATATTTATGTTTTATTATTATCAGAGAAGAGTTAATTTATTTTCTTTTCATAAGAGTTACATTTATTTTTTTTACATAATTTAGAATTAATATTTCATTTCATTTTATTTATAGGCGGAAAATATAAGCTTTGTTGTACATCCTCATAAAAGTAATACACCATGAAATAAATATTTTTCTGTAAATATTCGTGGCGAATTTTATACGTATTTCTAAGATGCGTTCTACAACCCTCTAAAGCAATAGACTTACTGACTAGCTATAATCTGAAGCTTATCGTACCTCACTTAATCTATTTGCATACATTCATTGGCAACCTCGCTATATGCCTTTCTTTACTTTTCTCCGTCGCGCTCTTTTCCTCTTCTACTTTCGTACCTGAAATTAAAATTTGTCGATTACGTATACGTAAGTGTCCAGCGAATTTCGTTAAGTTTCAATAACTTACGCATACATTTTTAATTTTCATTTATTTAAATCTAGAATATTGTGTATGTTACTTTTTCAGATATTATATGGAACAACGTCGAGAATGGTATCGTGAAACAATGGCGAGTTGGATTAAGGGCTATACTGATTGTATGTCCATTGCCAGTGATTCCGAAATTTATTGCAAAGTCTGTAAAATATCGTTAAAAAATTCCAAGAAATCGCAAGTAAAGCGTCACTTAGTACCGCAGCCACATACACAGATATTAGACCCGTTGGAATCTGACAATTTTAAAGAACTCTGTGAAACTTTAATGGCGGCTAATATTCCATTAAATAAGCTTAACAATCCCACTTTACAAATATTCCATCCATACATACTACATCCAACTATTCCGGATCAAGTCGAAGAAGTATTAGGAATAGCCAATTTTGTTTGAAGCGAAGAAGTTTGGGGAAAATATATTTAACCAAACTGTGTGTAGAACCGCGTTCCAATCCGATGTTCGGAAAAGTAAGCTCTCAGTTGAACACTGCATCTAGACACTGCATCCTCTAGCGAGTATTCATCTCAAAGGGCGATGATATCTATCATCTTCAAAGGACAAAACTTATTTAAGGAACCAAGTAATTCGTATGATTAATATTAATTTGTATAATCTAATTTCATTTGATATTTTGTTTTTGTTTTCTATATCCTGCAGTAATTAATTGAACGTAACATTTTAGAACTGGACCCATTGTAACTTCAACCTATCTTTTTATATTTCAACTTAAAAAACATTTTCGTAGATTCATATATTTCATTCGCATTAAAATTAACCTTTTTCTTAATTGAAATTAAATTCTAAATTTTGTGTCATATTCGCACATAGACCTTTTTCTATAACACATTTCTTTTGCTGACAACTTTTAATTGCCGCCTGTGAAACTAAATGTTTTTTCCATGTCCAGCTGCAAATTGTACGATATATGTCGATGCATTTTGGATATAATAACTTTTGAATTTAAAATTAAATTATTTTTGGTACCTTGTAAAATATTTGTTACCGCTTATATTCTGTTTGTAATAAATTGTGAATTCTGGGGTACCTTAGGAAAAGCTGCGTTTATTTAAAAGCAAAACTATTGTAATTTAAATTTATTCTTATACCAGATTTATTTCTTTATGACTTGTTGAGAATTTAATATTTTCCGAATTAGTTTTAACATAATTTTGCTGTAGTCTATGGTTTTGGTTTTTCGTATTGTTATAATTTATTTTTCCTTTTGATATACAGTATGAATATATATATATATATATATATATATATATATATATATAAATATAATATTTTCGTGACCTTGGTATGATATGGTAAATTCAATCAGTGGGCGATTAAAGGTCTGGCTTTACTTCAAAGTATATATATTTAAAACAACCCTACATGTTTCGGCAATGATGCCTTTATCAAGGATATAAAATATAAATGACAGTATACAAATGTCAAGTAATTGAGTTGCTATGGATAAAATTATTCAAAGATACATTCCAATTGAATAATAATAAATCATGCCTTAGTATTCCAAAAACAGATAGCAAGGTGTGAACATATGTGTTGTCCGCTGCTAGCAACTTGTGTCTCTTTCTGGGTATGAACTTGTGTGTTGGTTGCTGCTGGCAGCTTGCGTCTCTCTCTAGGTCTGTGGTTTTGTGTTTGTGTGAGCGCGTAAGTGTAGGGTTTTGTATGTTGGCGCGCTCGTGCGTCTGTTTAGTGACCGGTCGCATAAATTTAGAGAGATTGGATAACCAGCAGTTGCGCAGGGCCGCCACTCCTTTCCCGGCAACTTCTTTACTTTTCCGTGCAGTACTTCGACGGCCCGACCCCCGCCCCATCGAGGCAAGGCGCAGACCAGCGAAGCGCACCCTGCACGGGGTTGCTCATCGCCAACCGAGGGAACACTCTTACGCTACTTCGGTCGACGACGGTCACACTTTGTGCCATCTTAACGTTTTACGCCAATGCGGGGGCACTGCATACACGTCGAACGTGTGTATGCTGTTAACGGCAGCCTAGCCAGGTTGCCGCCCAGGACCGGTCCTAGTGGTGTGTGCATTGCGCGGCGCCGTGTTTTGCGCCGCGTAACTTGGTTCCTCTCTCCTGCTGGAAAGGCAGAATGGCACCTGTCTGCCCATCGGGCAGACTCCCCTAGAGTTTGGTAGCGCATATGCTAGGCTACAACCCAGTAGAGGACCACATCAGCACAAAACAAAAACATACATAATAATAACTCATGTCTTGCTTTTCCCTGCCTTTCCCTTGCCTTTGCCTGGCCTGGAAGTCAAACAATGAATCAGAATCTTTGTTTATACGATCAAATATTTTTTTAGCCTTAGCTCTTATCAGAGCAGAACTGAATGGAACATGCTTCTGAGACATTTCCTTCAATCAAACGTTTAAAGCATTTTTGGTCTCTTCGAGAGATTTTTATTTCGCACTTGAGAAACAATTTTCGCGCTAGCAGGAGCACTATCCGCGACACTCGCGAATAATCAAATCCAAAGGTCACGAATGTGGATGGAATTGGTCCGCATTTTAATTATCGCGAATGATCAAAACTCGCAAATGTTAAGGGATTGCTGTATTTAACCATTATTATTTTCGATAAATATTGTTATACCTTGTTTTAATCCAAAATGATTTTTTTTAAATTATTTCTTCATTTTTTAATACAAACATTTAACAACTCATTTCATCCTGACATCTTCCTCAACTGACTGTAGCAAAAGATTTTTGTAGACAACAAATAATAGATAACTTAGTATTCTGTCGATAAAAATACTCAAACATGATCTATTAACTACTAAAGTCGAATAAAGTAGTTGAAAGTAATTAGACGTATTATATGTTTCTGTTTCGGATAACAAACAAAAGCATAATTTCATTGCGTAGTTAGTATTAATAGAAATAAAGAAATCACAATAATACAAGCTTAAGACTCGTATGAACTGCTAATAATATTTGTAACCCACACATACACACAATCTATTTAAAAGTAACTTTAAAATATAGTATCTGCTATGTACGCAAATGTATATAAACAATTACGTGTAAAAGAATTTCCCATACGTCATCATATTCGAGACCAGCCAAATTTATAAATATACATTTACAACTTTGATGTTTTTTACGTACATTTAAGAATGGCATAAAATATAATGAACATAAATTATTATTTGGACGTCAGTTTGGCAAGGTGCAAATTTGTGGGATGTAAATTTGTAAAACACCTGCGGATTAAGTACAAGAAAGTGTGTAACTTAATACAAGTATGTAATTTATCGAGAAAAGGTGTACATAATTGCAATACCATGCACTAGTAGTGTATAAAATATTCGCAGTTATACTTGAAAGTTATGAATTAAAGGTTTTTTTACTGCTTCTGTTGGTTTCAATAAGAATGCACATTTCAGGCCAAAGTTTCATGCATTAAAAATTATTAATCCTTATAAAATTTATGGTAAGAAAATTCAAGAGCTCTTTGTTAAATGGTTGATAGACATAGGGTTATTTTGCCAGTTAGTTTTAATTTAAACTTAAAATATAGAATATATCTTTATTTGCTAATAGTCGGCCCAAATACCAAAAATAGTGCTGCCAAATTATAATATGTAATTCGTGTAACAAAAACTCTTTCTGCATGTGTTCAAAAAAGTAGGAGCAGTGAATGATTGCAAAAGTTAGTTAAACCCTATTATAAGGTTTTAAATCTAAATTTATAACTTGTCATCAGTAAAAAACTTTGAAATATTATATGAATTTCTTATAAATTATTTTTTTGTTGTACATTAGAAATATTGTGGTCAAAGACCGGCGTATGGCCAATTTAACCTTTCTAAGAATCTAACTGTAATAAGCTGAATAAATCGTTTTCTTTCTTGGAGAAAATCGACGTTAATTGGTCAAATAGCGTCCCAGAATACAGTCGCCATCACTTTGCCAGCCGGTGGTGACGCCATTCCATGCTAACATTCTTGCTTTCTGACGATGCGACAAAAAGTCATCGTCTTCATACTGGTAGTGAAGTCGGAGGTCTTTACAAACCTGAAGTCGTTTCTGCAGTTACCCCGCGGAAAGTTGTTTTGGAACCCACCTGGTAGAAACTTTACTAAATTTAACCTTGTCGTGGACAATAGTGCGAACACTACCAGCACTAGTTCTTAGCAATTTCCTTCACAGATATTCGCTTATTGCCTCGGCTCACCTGGTCAACTTTTAGAATGTTCCCAAGATTCACAGCAGACGCTGGCCGGGCAGCATGCGGCAACTTCAACATGCATTCAAAACCATCCTAGAAGGATTTACACCACTCAAAGACTGTTGTATGAATATCAGTCGCTTTTACACCTTTATTGAAAAAACATTTAATAATTATACATTGTACAACAGAACAACACATTGTTGCCCGGAATTGTTAATACAACACAATATTGACACAATCAAGTTGCAGTTGTTTGCAGCATTAGCAACATGCCTACTTCGATGAATATAAAGCCGCTTTGCAGTATCTCTTTAATTATGTTTAGCAAAATAAAATGCAGGTCAAATTTGAATTGCCTACGTAAAAAGTTAGTTTCATTTGCTCGCACTGTGCTTGAATTTTATATCAAGACACATACATCATTACAATATTAAAATTACATTCTCTATTGCAAGAAAACGATTTAGAAAGATGTGTATTTTATAACTCATTCTGTGATGGTAACAACCCTTACGAATTGGATATCCCCATTTATTTTCTTTTGGGTTATTTCAAGATATCACTGTATACGTTAAAGGAATTTCCGAAGCGATTTCTTAATATAACTTAATTAATAGTTTCTTTGATATAATGTTGTTTATTGGATAAATTTCATTACTTGCTAAAAAGAAAAATATTTCAAACAATTAGATAATAGTTACGCTTCTGATAACAAATCATTTTGTAATAGAAATTATTTCGAAGAAACTAAAAGTGAATACCCTCGCCATTGTCGGTCGCTAAATTCTAAAAATCTTTGCACAACTACGGCGAATAGAAAGCCACCGGAAAAAATTATCCGTTCTTTAATCGAGTTTCGTAACACGTGCGGACGCAGCAAAGGCGATTGTACCTAAATTGCAGCAGACACAGCGGTGTGTCTGATGGCGACAGAAGGAACCACACGGCAACAAGTGGTTTGTTCGGTTCGTTTGTCTGCTAACCTGCCGCCTTCTTATTCCTCAGCATTGGAAAGTGGAGACCGACAGACGACGTTCTAGAGAGCCGGGTGTAAGAAAAAAACAGAAAGTATCGATCGAGTAATTTTAGAGGGTTCAGATAATAAAATCAAATCCTGATTATTACTAGGCTTATACTTTTACAATTTTCCACTGGTTTCTAGCTTTTTCATAATTTATTAGTAAAATATTTTATTATATAGAAATATTAATTCTTTAGGAAATATTTTAAAACAATGTAAACTTGTTGGAAAGAATAGGAAATAAATTTTATAGTATACAGGGTGTAAATGAAATATTCCGACGTACGCTAATATATAATACATACGTAAGACAGCAACTCAAAACTACAAAAATTTTATTCTATCAAAACTTTAATTTTTGCGGAAATTTATGAACACAAACTTTTCAAATACGGTCCTGTATTCAGACTGAATCTAAATAAATAGAAATTATGTTTATATGTTGTCAATCCTACAAACAAATAGGCATTTATATGTTCAAGTTCACCAAAAAGTCCCCTTCACATTTCGGGTAACAATAGGTACGTCTTTGTGTGAAAGTTTTATGGTGTATTCATTCATAAATTGTCTTATGCATCAGCTGTTGTCTTGTTATTTATAAGTAGGTCAATGATCTGACCTTTGTAATATCCCGAAAAAATACAATACCGAGTTTCTTTAAAAATTTTAAACGGTATAAGTTTTAAAAAGGTATATAACCCCTTACCACAATTATTAATCGTATCCTAAATACGTATTTCGACAACTAAGTTGTCATCATCAGTAGGTAAAAACCACTAATTAAAAAGTCGCACATGGGGCACAGTAAAGCTAGAAAACCGCTTACGCAACAACTAATTTACACCGCGTCCACGTACAGACTAATTTTAACATGCGAATATAAACTAGGAAAAGGTCGAAAAGCACTTACCTCTTAAGGAAAAAAGGCCTACACATATGTTTATTCTCCGAGTTGAAGTATCTCGAACGAAAGACCGGCAAACATTCTTTTCTTAAGGGAACGGCATTAAACATGTCCTAATAACTTCAATTTTAAAACGACGATGACACAATTATGGTAATAAAAATGAAAAGAGACAACTGAAAGGAATCGGTGATCTATCGCTATTCATGGAATTTTGTTTCTTTTTCGCGATATATATACTTTCATAAGCATCAAGTTCGTGGGGTTTATTAATTCCTTTGACCAACTTCAACCCTGTAATCGATACATTGTGTAGTGTGCTTAAAGCGTGGTTGGCAACATTCGATTTATCCGGTCTATTGTATTTAATATGTGATATGTGTTCTTTAAAACGGGTTATTATTGGTCGTTTAGTTTGGCCTATATATTTCAAATTACAATCCTCGCAACTAATTTCGTATATACCTGATTTCGAATTGAAATTAACTCTATCTTTAGTATTCCCTAGGAGACTTTTGATAGTATTTTCGGACCGAAAGGCAACCTGGAGACCTTTTCTTTCACAACTTTATTAATGTTTTTCGTAACGGGGTGGTATGGTAAACACATGTACTTTTTCTCCTGGTTACTTTGAGATATCAAACTTGTGGATTCGCGGAATGTATTTTTTATTTTTGTTTTTCTACTTAATTTATTGATTATTTCTATGCCAAAGCCATTGTATTTTGCGATATTTTTAATGAACTTCTTAGTCAATCGGTTACTAAATTTTCCGTTAACAAAAGAGAGATATGAAATAGAACTGGAGTTAATTAAAAATATCGCGAAATACAATGGCTTTGGCATAGAAATAATCAATAAATTAATTAGAAAAACAAAAATAAAAAACACAATCCGCGAATCCACAAGTTTGATATCTCAAAGTAACCAGGAGAAAAAGTACATGCGTTTACCATACCACCCCGTCACGAAAGACATTAATAAAGTTGTGAAAGAAAGAGGTCTCCAGGTTGCCTTTCGGTCCGAAAATACTATCAGTCTCCTAGGGAATACTAAAGATAGAGTTAATTTCAATTCGAAATCAGGTATATACGAAATTAGTTGCGAGGATTGTAATTTGAAATATATAGGCCAAACTAAACGACCAATAATAACCCGTTTTAAAGAACACATATCACATATTAAATACAATAGACCGGATAAATCGAATGTTGCCAACCACGCTTTAAGCACACTACACAATGTATCGATTACAGGGTTGAAGTTGGTCAAAGAAATTAATAAACCCCACGAACTTGATGCTTATGAAAGTATATATATCGCGAAAAAGAAACAAAATTCCATGAATAGCGATAGATCACCGATTCCTTTCAGTTGTCTCTTTTCATTTTTATTACCATAATTGTGTCATCGTCGTTTTAAAATTGAAGTTATTAGGACATGTTTAGTGCCGTTCCCTTAAGAAAAGAATGTTTGCCGGTCTTTCGTTCGAGATATTTCAACTCGGAGAATAAACATATGTGTAGGCCTTTTTTCCTTAAGAGGTAAGTGCTTTTCGACCTTTTCCTAGTTTATATTCGCATGTTAAAATTAGTCTATACGTGGACGCGGTGTAAAGTAGTTGTTGCGTAAGCGGTTTTCTAGCTTTACTGTGCCATGTGCGACTTTTTAATTAGGGGTTTTTACCTATTGATGATGACAACTTAGTTGTCGAAATACGTATTTAGGATACGATTAATAATTGTGGTAAGGGGTTATATACCTTTTTAAGTTTTTACTTAACCACAGTCTCCAAAGAAAGAATTTTGGTATAAGTTTTGTGATCATATCGAATTTTCAATTTAATTGTCTTAATATTCAATTGACGAGAGTATTCTATTTGCCTCTTTTTTAATGACAATGTTTTTGCTCTAAAAAAGGCAAATTTGTGTGAAACAAGTGAAATGCTTAAAGGAGATATTCAATGTGGCTGTCATTTGAGTAAAAGACAAGTATGTATACGCTTTAACACGGCTCGGTCTTCACGGATATGAGCCGCAGGTTGAAAAATACGTTGCCGAAGACCATCTTTCACGGCCACGGCCTTCAAAACTTGGATCCAATCTACCACGATCTCTCAATCTGTACACAGTTTGTAAAATTAAATCATTTGATGTACATCTTCGGTTCGGAAACCGCCCTTCATAAATACGTCTAATAGCTGTAACATTTCCACCTGTTTCACCGTATAGCAAAACGATATCTGTTAGTTCGTGATTTGAATAAGTCATACTTCATGGAAGTTGAATGCAGATTGACTTCTGACTTACAGCATGCATCATTGCATCTATAACTCCCACCATTACGCTTCACTAGGGGTAGCGCTACAGTTATAAGGGAATAGTAAATTTACCAGAGTCGGATCGAGCCACGCGCATTTATTAAATTTCTTTTTTCTTTGATCTCGTTCGGGTAAGAGTTTTCGTGCATTGGCATTTTATGCTTACTTAATATTATTACAGCTATTACATATTAAAGTATGCAAGCATATTTCGTTTACACCCTGTATTTCGAAATAATACAATCCCACTTATTAACACATCTCGGTCATTTCACTCGGCACTAGTTCAGTCCTGGAAGATGGCCCGTTTCTTAAACGGATTACAAGGGTTATGTGTACTTTTCTTTAATGCAAATGAGGAATGTGATTAACTTGAATTGTATATACGAGGTCTGCCTATAAAATAATGACAGATGCTACTATGGACGAACTACGCATGCGCCTAAGTCGTGTGCCGACGCTGTGTACGACGCTGTGCCGACGCTGTGTACGACGCTGTGCCATCTTTGGAAGGGCGTCGTTACTTCACATTGGTTATGTGGACGGGGCGAGGTACTTCGGCTGTCTGACAACAGGCAGCGCTGAATTTACTTCTACGCTCGGTCTGGATAATCTCTGTGATGTGGCGATGTGGTTCTTTTTTTGTGAATGTGTCTGAAGATATCCTTTCTCCAGCAGGGGCGTACCGATGAGCCTGTAGAAAGGCGAAATACGTATCTACGTCTCTGGGGAGGGGTATGTTCGGACACGTTCACAAAAATATTAATAGTAAACCTGTATTTGTGTTCTTCACACCAGGTTTTTAATAATATTTTATATTATTAAAAATACCTTTGTATTATACAAAACCGGTGGGGTTTACCTACTCAAGTATGTTTAAATTATTCTGATATATTAAGTATTGTATTAAAATTTTAAATATCCCGCCAGTAGCGCCCTCAGTAGTAGAAGATATAAGTATAAGAGCAAGCAAGCAATGACAAGACAAGTTTGTAGCGTTTTGTAAAATCTATTCTTTTTACTTGAAATAAACAATAAATACAGTCCATTATTTTATCAAGTGCACAAGAGAACATCCCAAGATACCACCACGAACTATTGGAGAAAATCATTTTACGATATCAAGAGTTCCTGGTGATCATAATCATATTGAGGGCGATCTAAAATTGTTTGTCCGGCAAACAATAAGTAACAGTTTGAAGACAAAAGTAAATGAATCGAGTTTTTCATTACAATCCAGGGGCTTTACAAAAACTGACATCCACCGATATCAGATACACAAAGAATACTTTGTAATACAATAAAGTAAAAACACTTTCCAAACTTTCAGCATACGCACCAGTATTTAAGTGCAGTTGACGTGTAAACAGACCTGCAAGAAAACTTCTTAATTATAAACAATGTCCAATACAATACATGGTAGTATTCAACTGTAACAAAAATTTACAGTTTTTGTGCAAGCAATCCATTGTATGGACCGTACACACAGTCGAATATTGTGCTAAATATTTTTTGCAACTGTTTACAATTTTTAGTTTTTCAAACCTAGTTTATGCATCTCTTGCATTTTGTCTGTTAAAAATAAAATAAAGGAAATATATAGTTGCTTATTTCTAATTGTCTTTCAGTCCTTTGCAATTATTATTGATTTTGAAATCACTATACATTTAAGTATGAATGAAACTTTTTCAAACAGTCGTGCATTAGGCTGTCGTTTCCATTTGGCACAGTCTTGGTGGCGTAAGGTACAAGAAATTGAACTGTACAGAGAATCAAAAACGCGAAATCGGTTATTGGTAAATGAGTACACGGTATTTTTGGCTTAAGTTTTTATTAATCCTGAAGGTGATGCATTTGCATTTGACCTCCAACTTGACCAACCAAAAGACCAAAGGGAGAGATTTGGGCAGAAACTTCGGCATGTCTATTAAGAACGGCCGATTGTGAATCATTCCACTGCAAGTTCATAGACGACTTACGGAACATGCTGAGTGATGTGTATACGAAGTCACAATCAATACGAAACAATGAAAAAACGAAGAAAATAAATAGGGGAAGTACTGTAAAGACAAAATTTCATTCAAAGCAAAAGTAATGATTATGTATGGCGAAATTAACATTATTTATACATTCTGTTTCTTACAAATGTGCTAGGAATAAATAAGGTTATTTTATATTTTAAGGATGTGTTTATTAATAACTTATTTTTGTGAATATTTTTCATACATTTTTGCAAATTGTGAATAGATCTAGATGTTTGTATGAATATGTTTTAATAAAATAATTATTTCGTTCTGAACTTGTAATTTATATGGGGCGCAATTCAACTGAAGACCTGTCACAATTGATTATGGCACAATTCAGATATGGGATTTATTATTTAATATTAGACTGCTAAAATTGTTATTAAAGGAGGCGTAGTTCAAGTTCGCTCAAAAATTCTATACTTTACTATAAAATATTTATTTAATTCTCTATAATTTTATGATGTCAGTAATGATGATTTGATAAAAAATATAGGTTTAAGGAAAAAGTACCTATCATCTAGAAATAAATACTATTTCAATTAATGAATGAACGTTAATAGCTTTCCTTTTCGTATTTTATACGAAAATTAATAATTTGTTGTTATAATATTCATTAAATTAATAATACAATTACAAAAAAGTTTGGAAATGGTGACTCTGATGCTGTAGGCGTAAATTCATTATTTGCTTCGTGTTTTAAAAAAATTGTGAAGCTCTTCCTGTGTAATAATCCGAATCTCTTGTTCAAATGCTTCCATTAATTCATAATATCAAATGTTACTTATGTAGATTCGAAAAACTTATTTTAGGAGTTATGAAGAAAACTGATGTATATATAACGAGGAATGACGAGCGAACGGAAAAATTATAATAAAAGCCAAGGTAAAACAGACACGTGCCAATATGCCGAAAGAGATTAGAAAACAATTGATTTAAAAATATACATAATTCTCAGTATTGCAAATACTAAGCAAAGAAATTTCCAAGATTTGACATAATGTCAGCTTCAATTAATTATTATTAATACTGTTACCATTATACTTTTAAGAAAATTTGCTTTGGATGATCTATTTCATAAAACGTTAAAGTTAATAAACATGAGCTTTTAGAAATTGAGAAATATTAAACTAAAAGAAAAACAGCGTTAACCTGTTAGGTAAAGCCGTCTATATTGCGACCCCTGGGTGCTGGTTCTCGGAATCAGTCAATTCCGTCGACGCCAACATGTTATGGAAGTAACAGTTGGGCATGAATGTCTGAACCTTCATTTATTAATTGTTGTAGAAATACAGGCTAGTAATACCTTTTGCTATAGAAATAAGTAAATTTGAATATAAACTGAATAAGAATCAATATTTGTAAATATATTTTTTAACCTTGCTTTAAAGCTGTAAATGCTTTTTAGAATTAAATATACGATTCTAGTAAGTATAAATCCAATAAAGATGTTTCAAATCTCTTAGCGACAATATTTCAAAGTCGATGTTTGATCATATTTAAAGAATGAATACAGACTGTCCCGTAAAAAAAGCCAACAGTCATAATTCCGATATTTATTGTCCGATTTTATTGAAACAAAAAGTAAATTTAATAGCATCAAAAATACTACAAAATAGCAGTGTTTTATTTGTTTTCAGTTGTTTTCATTAATGTCAAACGATAATCGACTATTTTATTTTAAATGGCAAAACATATATATTTTTGGCTATATTCGGATTGAATTTTTTTTTCTGAATTCAACGATGTATAGCATGTCTATTTTTGATAAACTTTTATTGAAAAAAAATCATTTATTAAAATCGACTTTGTTTTTAATAAATTTTCGAATGTACCATGAAATATAATTGTTTAAATTGCTCGCCATCTTGTTCAACACATACCGCACATCTCCTAATTACTCCACGAGTCGCATTTAAAAGACAAATAGCAGGTACTTCTTGGCAAGTGTTAATAATTCTTTGTCTTAAAATGACAACATTTTTTGGATTTGTTAAATAAACTCGATCTTGAAGATAAGTCCCATAACCAAAAATCGAGAGGCATAAGAACCGGTGAACGCGCAGACCACTAGATAGGATCGGATGTTCCTGTCCACCTATTTCCAAATTGAGTCTTCACCCAATCAGTATTTGCTCTGGCGTTGTGCGCGAGAGCCCCATCTTGTTGATAAAATATTCTATTTAAATCTGCGAAAGATAATTCATCTAAAAAGTTTTGGAGATTTTCGTTTAATAAAATGTCATATTTTTCTTGATTTAGGCAACCATCTATGAAAAATGGCCCAATTAATTGATCACCCAAAATGCCACACCAAACATTTACGCTGAAACGTCTTTGAAAATTATTATCAATGACAAATCTCGGATTGTTTTGGCTGCATTGTCGATATATGTTTCTATTAAAAATACCATTGTTAATTAAAGTGCATTCATCAGACCCAATTATCATTCTGTAAAAATTCGGGTCTTGTTCTAATGTTGCATTTAAATAAAAACGACAAAACTATATTCTTCGGCCAGGATCATTTTGTTCGATTGCATGAACTTTTCTTAAAATACCACGGACTGTATTTTTGATACCCCAATATTATGTGCAATTTCGCTAGTCAAGAAGTTCGTGAATTTTCTTGTAGTGCAAGAAGAACATCTAATTCCGTATATTCGGAGAATTTGCGTTGTTGTGTTTTAGGTTTGTTAAATGATCCATAATTTCTTAAATCCATTTCAATTCTCTGAAATATTTTCGAATCTGGAACTTCTCTGTCCGGAAAAACGAACACTGTAACGACGAACCGCTTGAAGACGATTTTTATTCCATTAAAAGAACACTTGTAACATGTCCGTTAACTGATTGTTATTCATTTTTACAAAAATACGTTTTTTGTTGCGTTCAAACAGGACAATAAAGAAGATTTAATAAACTCACACTGACACTTATTGACGTTTATCGCATTTTTGTTATTTCATGGTACACTCGAAAATTTATAAATAATGGAAGGCAAAGATGAAATTTATGGCGCTTTATTATTTTTTTTTCAATAAACGTTTGTCAAAAATAGACAGGTTATACAGAAAAAAAATCTAATCCGAATATAGCTAAAAATATATATGTTGCCATTTAAAATAAAAAAGGTGACTATCGTTTGACATTAATGAAAGCAAACAAAACACTACTATTTTGTAGTATTTTTGGTGCTATTAAATTTACTTTTTGTTTCAATAAAATCGGACAATAAATAACGGAATTATGATTGTTGGCGTTTTTTACAGGACAGTCTGTATATAAGTAATAATAAAATTAAGATGGGTAGCGCAAGATACAACGAAAGATTTTTATGTTATCTACCTTTGCTGTCAATTAGTTGTCGCATATGGACTTATACTAACCAAATCTCTGCAAAGGCAGCAAGCTTTTGCAGAGATTTATTTAAAGCATGATAAAATTCATGACGAAAGAGAGAAATTGACCCTAAACTATTCATCAGAGAATAACTAACGTTCATAAGGAAGATGCGTCGTCATATTTTATAGTGGAATTTAGGTCTAAGCACTTTCGAAGAAAGAAGGTGTCAATTATTGCTGTTGAAGTGGAGATATCAGAAGCCACATCCAAATTAAAAATTTTAAATGATGATTTAGAACAAAGTATCAGCACGATGGATTCTCAGATTTCTTACTCTCAAACGAAAATTGTGTTGAAAATTAGAGTGTTATAGGTGGCGTTAAAAGCCTTTTTTCGAAAATTATAATAGGTTATGAGACGAGGGTGTATCATTGGGATAATTCCGACAAAACAAAAATCCATGCAGTGGATTCACAATGCATGTCCACCATCAAAAAGGCAAACACGCAAAATTGGTGTTTTGAGATACAGAAGGAATTTTGTTGATTGAATACATGAAGAAAGACTCTACAATTATAGAAAAACTATGTGAGGAAACAATATAAAATTTGAAAACTTAATACAGCAAAAAAGACCCCAAAAACTTTGCTCGAAAGATTATGCTGCTTCATGACAATTGCATAGTTTACAAGGTTCGCCAAGTCCAAGAAATAATCAACGCCTGTGGCTTTATAGAGCTGGAATACCCACCCTACAGCCAGGACTTGACATCAATTGATTATTTTCTCTTTCCTAACATCTGCGTGGGCGACTTTTTCTCCAGATGATTGCTTGAAAGAAGCGGTGGATTTTTTTTTGAAGACTTGGTTGGGGAAACCCTTGACATTAATTAACAATATGGCAATTTAGACTTCTACTTTTTCGACAATTTAGAAACGTACTAGAATAAGTCCTGGTTTTGAAAAAGGTGATAATAATGTTAATAATGATATATTATTTATATACATTATATATTCTCGTCTATACCTTAATACCAAATCCTACATTTCATCTTGCCAGCACAGATTCGTTCGTGGACGATCTACTGTAACAAATCTTGTGGCCATATGTCAATTTATTAGTGAACACATAGATACACGTGGCGAAGTAGATGTCGTTTATACTGATTTTAGTAGTGCCTTTGATAAAATATATCATTGAATTTTACTTGCTAAACTTTGAGCGTTTGGGTCGAGTTCTTCAATTCTTCTGCTTCTACTGTCATACTTAACTAACAGATCTAATTATGTTTATTACCATAGCTATAAATCTTTTGAATATTTTCCTTCATCGGGTGTCCCACAAGGATCTCACTTGGAACCATTGTTGTCCGTTTTCTTTATTGATGACTTATTGGCGTCTTTGTCTTGTCCTGTACTCGCCTACGCAGATGACTCGAAAATCTATGTCTCCATCAGGGCATGGGATGATGCACGTAAGTTGCAATATAATATTGATATAATTACTCAATGGTGTTCTAAATACAAATTGGGGTTAAACAATAAGAAGTGCTTTTTGTTTCTTATACGAAAAAGGTTTATTCTATTGACTCAGTATTATTACATTAATGATTACAATCTCGAAAGAGTTCATAATGTAAAGGATTTCGGGTTTTTATTTGATTCTAGCCTAAGATTTGCTTCACATATTAACAACATCTGTACTGCGGCATCCAAAACTTTGGGTTTTTTATTGCGAACATGTAAATTCTTTCAAAACTTGTCTTTGCTAAAAACGTTATACTTTAGTTTTGTTGTTAGCAAATTGGAATATGCTTCGCCTTTTTTTTCATAGATTTTTTCTTTTTAGTTAATGATTAATTTTTATTATTGCAATTGCTATCTATATATTCACTATATTTTATGTATTTTTGAATTATAAGTATGTATGTATATTTCTGCAATTTATCCTGTAACTGTTCACCGTGGGGCAATAAAGATTAGTATTATTATTATTAAAAGAATTTTTTCTTGGAGGTACAGCCTTATTAGAAAAACGCTGGAATAAGTGTGGATTATTAATGGATTATATGTTAAAATATAAAATATAACCCCTTTCACTCATATAACATAAAGGTGATTGGTTTGTTATTAATAATTTTATAATTAATGAGCGATATTAAATTCATTATAATTACAGGATAATAATCTCTCTATATATAAAAATTCAGCTTGCGTATGTTTGCGCTCGCAAAACTCGAAAAGTAGTCGGTCGATTGACTTGCATTCGAATACGCGTGTGTTTTTATAGTAATTTTTTTTTATCACAGCTCGACAAAAGTTTTCCCGCACCGACGAAATAAGTAGCGTAAAACTTCTCAAACACTTGATTTGGTAATACTTTTTTATTACAAGTTGACGTTTGCTAATCATATACTCTATTTATGCCAATATATTGTTATGAAATCTTAATGATAAAAAGGAAAATAACTTTGATTTAGTCTTGAATGAATTCGCTTATATGAAAATTTAAAATAATGTGATTGATATTTGAAAAATAATTAAATAAGCTAGGTTTTTGAAGGAAAAAAAAAGGAGAAATTATTATTGATTTTATAGAGATGCCTCGCTCGCGTTCGAACATAGGTCGCCGTTCTCGACACGCAATCACAGAACGTCAAAGGAGATCAAACTGCAATGATCAAAACGTTTAGACCAAAATGAACGTGTTACGAGTCAGAACTTCTCAAAGGCGAGCAGAAGAATCGGCAGATCAACGAGAAGAAAGACTTGATATCTTATGAGTTGAATCGAGAAGAAGAAAAGCAGCACAATCGTCTCAACGCCAAGAACAATTAGATCACAGCGAAGATGTATGCAATTTCAATATCTGAATGATCGAGCTTCATATCACCGAATTGCTTTTTCATACGAACCGGATATTCAACCGTCATGTAATTTCGTTCAAATTTAAATTCCCACCGACATGGCGTTGGATTTCAAACGACTTCAATTTCCAATACGCCTTGCGTTCGCTATGACTATAGATAAAGCGCAAGAGTAATCTTTGCAAGTGTACAGTTTGAATTTAGAAAACGATTGCTTCTCTCATGGACAATCATATGTCGCATGCTCCAGAGTCGAGAAGCCGTCTTATCTTTATGTTTTTGCAGAAAACGGACAAACAAAAAATGTAGTCAATCCACTAGCTTTACAATAAAAATTTTGGGGGGGGGAAAACATATTTTTTCTTCCTTTCCTTTCATTCCACAAAGTCATAGTAACGAAAGGCAGGGTATTGAATTGAATGATGTGTTTTCCCTGTGAATCTATGTTCGCTACAATAATTTTATTTACATTCCCATTAATTTCATATCAGACAGAGCCACAGCGAAGAGTGGCCGAGTTTAGCTAAAACACTATATAAAAATAATATCAAAAGTTTACATGAATAATTACTTTTATTTAATGACGTAGTTCGACTTATATTTGAAAAATATTGTTCTTTAATAAACTGTTTTCAAGTTAAGCCAATTGGAAAAAAAAAATTAATTTAATGTATTTGGAAAATAAATATGATTGAAGAAACTGATGTTTTATAACGTTCATGATAACAATAAAAGAAAAAATATATATATACACACGAACAAAATTCTTAGAAAATATTTTAGCCATTATAGTACAACCCCGGTACGTATATACACACATAAAGAAGAAAAGAAAGACACGAAAAAACGTGAGAGATAAACAACTATGTAAATAACTGTCAGGTGCAGGCGGCAGGTAAAAATTAAAAGACTGAAGCTGAATCGAAATACGAAGTTCCTACCATGAAGACGCGTTGATTCCGAGAAAAGCCAACGAGCTCTACCTGGTTTTTCTAAGAAATTCATACTTATTTATGTTTAGTGAGAAGCAGATGGACTTTCTTGCATGAACCATCTTACCACTGTCCACGTATGCTGCGTAAAAACGCCGCACTACACGACCGATACCAAGAAATGTTCCAAAGTAACGGGTAACAGGTATTCTTATTTGAAGAATAAATCGATCAGAAACACCTAAAGGCAACTATAAAAAAAGAAATACTATTTGTGGCATAAATTGTACATTAAAATTGTAAAGAAATACTTTAATTAAAATATACCGATTCTCCTGAATTTTATAGCAATCAACAAATATCTGCGTAAAATTATGTAAAATATTAGAGCACGTAAATATAATAAAATTTCAAGATCTTTATTAATATCTAAAAGATATATATATATATATATATATATATATATATATATATATATATATATAAAAATATAAGTATAAATTATATAACTTACCAAATGATATTTTAAAATTCAACTCGTATTAGGATGAGTTGATCTAATAAGATTTCCTAACGCAAAGATTATTATTAAAGTAACCCAAAAATAAAAATTTAAAGCGTATTTATTACAAAAAAAAAAATCCTATAAACAATTTTAAATTAAACTAAATTCTTTACCAAATTAGTTCTTTCAAAAACTACTTTATTGTAAGATCATATGTTTAGAGTTTCAGATGATGTTTACTTACTGACATTCGATAAATTTGAAATAAGTCCAAATTACAAGCAAATATCTTTAATAGAAGTGTATACGTACATCTACATCAGTCAATCGCAAATAACAAATAAATGACGCGTAATCGCTAATAATGAAACGTAAACAATACTCCCACTAAAATAAGTAATTGGTTTTCATCATTTATTCTCGTCTCAATGAAACAAGAGTGTGTGAATAAATTCATTATTTATAATAACAAGCCTTTTCGCTTTTCTTAACAAAGTAGCTTGCTATGAAACGTAAATTCATCAAGTTAGTTGATTAAAATTTCGATAATGAATGAATTGTTTAATATACGTACATTAAGCTTAATTCATAAAAAGAATCTGTTTCTTATTCAAAGGTGAAAGTGACAATGAAATACTTATTTTAAGGTAGAAAATACACTTTAATTATCAACATCCCTATCCAATTCTATACATTTTGCCCAGCGACACAAATTTTTGAAGCGGTCTAAAAAGTAATATTTGGAAAGCTTATCAAAATAGACATTCATTGAGGCTATCATCTCCTCATTTGTCTCCAAACTCTTTCCTCTAAGCCATTTTTTTATGTTTGGAAACAAGATGATCACTCAGAGCTAGATTTTGTCCATACGGTGGATAAGGTAGCAATTCGTATCTAATTCGTGCCAATAGATCAACATAATATTGACCAGTTATTGTACTTCCGTTCTGAAAATAGTCAAATTACGTCCTTGGAATCCCCAAAAGTGGCAGCCATAATCTGATTGGCTGAAAAAAAGCTTTTTGACTTCTTCGGAGCAAATTCATCAGAAGAAATCCATTGGTTTGATTGTATTTTGACTATTCTGAAGTATAGTGATATATCCAGGGTTCATTTACGGTAACATGTCAACAACAAAAATTCCCTTGGATTTCGATTGAACTTACAGCCATACAGTCATTGTAACACGAAGTTTCCATTTGCTGGACAGTAAATAAACGCGGCATCCATTTTGCGGTTAGCTTTTTCATATATTTAAATGTTGATGTAAAATAGTGTGCTCCCGTTCCGTTAAGATGTTTACAGCATTAGAGGTTTTATTCGGCGGCCGCTCTTTATGAACTTTATCAATCATTTCTAGAGAAGTTACTTTAAATGGATCACTCTCACAAATCATTCCATGGCTTTCCATGGAATGGAAGAGCTACATCATAATATGTATGTAACTTTTCTTCAATTTCTGTAAAGGCTTTTCTACGTAGAAATAATGTGAATAAGTCGAAATTCTTTTTTCTCTTTGTTAACACAAACACAACAGTTTACTTTAAATGATTGTAAAACGTAATCTATGCTACAGATTTGGCCGAAATTTTGACAGCAGATTTAAAAAAGATGGCTAAAGTCAGCAATATACTATCATCATTGCGAAAGCATTACCAACTTTTCAAAAGTCACTCGTAGAAACTTTACTGACAAAATATGCATTAGTTACACTAAAAAAAAATTCAAGAATACAAGTTGATTCTAATACACAGTAAAATCTCTATTTACGAACACTGGGATTTTTTGAATATGTATTACCATCATTTGGGGAAGGCTTTAAATCACATTAATCCCACAATGATTCGAAATCATAGTCCTTAATAGCTTAGTGGTTAAAGCAATGGTCTGGCAAGCCATGGACGTGGCTTCGAATCCTGCTCAAGGGCGAATTTTTCTATTAAAAAATTCGAATAATTAGCGTCGTAAAATGTAGAAAACAAGATTTACACTCACATTACTTCGCGAAAATACAATCGATTTATAGTAGTAATATAATTTGTGAATACGGTTCTATGCGTGGATATCTGTATGTCGACTACCTACAGCCGAAATTCCAGGTACCTGGGTGTGGGTTAAAGTATTCGCCGTCTATATAGTTAACGGTATATTTCCGGATTATCTATACATAGATACGTATTAATTATTATTCAAACTTCAGGTATGAGACATGAAATTACCTAATGGATATTATTATGTTGATATGGTTCATCAAACAAACTAGACTTCTAGAAACTAGCGCAAGGGAATATCAAATATAATTTCTTATTGTACAACAACAATAGAGCACCTTTAATGTACTCGTCAACGCATGTGTACATTCATTCCTAAAAACTGGAATTAAGTAACAAAATTCCCTTGTAATTTACCCACGTACGATTTGAATAAAAATTTCATATAATAAAAGTTGGAAGAAAAGATCTGTAAGTGTTTCTAATGTGCAGGTAGTGAACCCTGGTTTTTCTCAACCGGTCGGCATTCATAATAAATTTTTAATTCCTGGAAATATACAATTAATGCAAAATTAGCTGTGCTAGCAGAAACTAGATGGTGAGAGTGTGCTGTGTAGTTACATATTTTGTATCACTTTGTATCCGCCTTTTAACGTGCCTTTAAAAACTTTCCTCATTACAGACGGCCATGCTTTTTTTAATGGATGGTTACAGTGCATGTAATCTATCACAAATGTATAATTTTGATAGTTTGGTTATGTCACGTAAATATGTGTAATAATTAGTAATTTAGTTTTTGATAAAATATTTATTACAATAGATAAAATTAAAAGAAAATAATACTAAATGCAGATGTTGGAAATGTTGACTATTATTTTGAAGACAAAGTTGAACTCTACGCTTCATACTTTCAAAGCCATTTATTAGGATTTCTTGGGTTATGTCAGCACAAGAATTCACAGTAGCATTAGAAAGCTCTTCGATTGTGTGATGTCTGGTCTTGAAAATAGTATTCTTTAATATGGAAAAATAAAATAGTCTAAAATTGTCAAATCTGGAGATTTTGGAGGAAAATTAATAATTCTTGTATCGAAAAGTTCTTGCAAACAAGCTATTGTTTCTCGGGATTTGTGCGCTGGTGCATTATCTTGCTGGAAATAAACCTTCCCTAAGTTCATCATAATGAAGTACATTAATAAACAGCTCTAATAATTCATTTCGATATCTTTCAACAGTTATGGTTTCATTAAAAAGTAAACGCCCAATAATTTGTCTACTTGAAACTGCTAGCCATACGCCTATTTTTTGTGGACGTAGGGTAGTTTCCACAAATTCATGAGGGTTTTCAGCAGACCAAATTCTCATATTTTGCTTGTTTAAATATCCTGAAAGATGGAACCAAACCTCATCCGAAAAGAAGCATTGGTCGAGAATGTCATTATTATATATGTTCTTTAAAACATGGAAACAACTTTAAGTCCTTTTTAAAAATAGTATGACATGTTCCCACTGAGAAATAAACTAGTGGTAGTTTTGCGATTGATTTTTTGGGTGAGTTGGCCATTCGACGTCGAAAATCCTCTATGTAATTTGGTGTTCGTTTCCTAGGTGTTCTACGATTTATTGCCTCTGTTTCACGAAATTTATCAATGGAAGCATGAACATGACTTAGCAACTGTGCATAAGTAACTGGCAGAGGAAACTGTTGCAGGAAATCATGCAAGTACTGATTAATGGAATAAACCCATTCTCCCTTAACTAATTTTTGACCAGTTCCAAAATAACATTCGATTATAAACTTTTTGTGTTGTAACTCTAACATGTTAATAATAAAATAATACAATCAAATGTAAAGTTTTCGAATTTAAGTTTGTCTCTGACAGCTGTCACAATTTAAAGTACAATTTAGATTTATCGCAGTGTCTACTAAAGAAAATACTTAAAAAACAGCCTACTCTAATCAGGGAAGTTTTTGAAGGCATGGTACATTCGGCACATGCTGGGAATGGATTTGCCTTCATTGTCAAACGTTTTTCTCATTTCTTTTTTAATATACGTATTTAGCGTAATTATCTATGTATATATGTTTATATATTATATATACTTGCTTATATGTATTAACTGTACTTTTTTTTGCCGAGTTCTGGACATTATCTGTTGGGATTGTCTGGATTTTATACAGTGATTTCAATAGATTTTTTGGTGCTGAAAATGAGAAAATTATTTAAAAAATTCCACCACGTAAGGTTTTTTTTACAATCTGGGGTTTTTTGACCTATCTGCATGTATTAGTCTTTTTGAAAAGGACAATTTTGTTAAACCGTTGTTTAAATAAACTATTATAATTTTTTTACTTATGATGATGCAAGAAGTTGATATTCTGAATAAACATACACTAGATTTATGATAAAGAAGTTACAAATAGAAATAATTGAGCATGTCGCAAGACATGACTCATCATCTTCCTGTTACTGCATGTCTACCTCCCCACCTCCACTACAAACATATTGCTATTCTAGACAAAACAGTTAGTTCATTCAATATCTTCTTTACAACTGTGGTGTGAATTTGTGTAATTAGTTGACATTTGTGATTAGTTGCTGAGTTAATTTAATTTTTATTTTACGAGTTTTTTAAAATTAAATTCCAATGGCATCAAGAGGCTGTGTCAATGTACCCAACTCCTTCTGCTATATTTGTGGAAAGTTTACAGTAAAAAAACAACAAAGAAACATTACAGATTTTGTAAAAAAAAGTATATTTTGCATATTTTGGTGTGAAATTAGGAGACCAAGACAAACCTTGGGCTCCTCATAAGGTTTGTTCAGTGGGTGTTGAAGAGCTTCGCCAGTGGTCACAAGGAAAAAAACAGTCTTTTCGCTTTGGAGTGCCTATGGTTTGGAGAGAACCGATCAATCATAGCGATGATTGTTATTTTTGTTCGTGTGTAGTACACGGATTCAATTTAAAAAACAAAAAGGACATCGTTTACCCAAACCTTCGATCAGCAACACGTCCTATACCTCATGGACCAGAATTACCTGTTCCTTCACTACCAGATACATTAGATGATGTATCTGATGACAAAATGGTTTCACGTACATGCGCAAGTGAACTGGATGAGGGAAGTGATTACTATGATACTGGAAGTGATGAGCCAAAACTGTTTGACCAATCTGAATTAAATGATTTGGTGAGGAACTTAAACCTTTCTAAGGACTCAGCTGAGCTTTTAGGCTCAAGGTTGAAAGAAAAAAATTTGTTAGCACCTAGCACAACATTTTACTGGTTTAGGAACAGAGAAAAAGAGTTTGCTCGATATTATTCCGAAGAAGATGCACTAGTTTTCTGTAATGATGTACCCGGGCTCATGGAACAATTCCATGTAGAATATAATGTTTCTGAATGGAGACTCTTTATTGACTCTTCAAAAAGGAGCCTTAAGGCCGTTCTTCTACACAATGGAAGTAAATATGCTTCTGTACCAGTGGGACATTCAGTTCATTTAAAAGAGTGTTATGAAAATCTTGAGCTACTTTAATTAAAATTCGTTACAAGGATCAAGGCTGGACAATTTGTGGTGATTTGAAAGTTCTTTGTTTGTTAATTGGACAACAAAGCGGTTATACTAAATATCCTTGTTTTTTGTGTGAGTGGGATAGTCGTGATAGAAAGCAGCACTATTGTAAAAAGATGTGGCCACCAAGACAAACCTTACAACCTGGAATGAAAAACATTGAAAGAAAAAGTTTAGTAGACCCGAGCAAAGTTTTGCTTCCTCCATTACATATAAAACTAGGGTTAATGAAACAATTTGTGAAGACATTAAAAAAAGATGGAGAGTGCTTCAAGTATCTTTGCAGCCAGTTTCCTCGCTTGTCAGAAGCAAAGATAAAGGAGGGTGTTTTTGTTGGGCCGGATATAAGAAAGCTTATGAAAGACGAAAATTTTGAATCTAAAATGGAGGAAGCAGAAAAACAAGCATGGATAGCCTTCAAAAATGTGGTTACAAATTTTCTTGGCAACAAAAACCATGAAGATTATAAAAATATTGTGCAAAATATGTTAGAAAAATTTAAAACCTTAGGCTGTAACATGAGTTTGAAGGTGCATTTTCTAGATTCGCATCTCGACTACTTCCCTGAAAATCTTGGTGCAGTAAGTGAGGAGCAGAGGGAAAGGTTCCACCAAGACCTAAAAGAGATGGAGAGAAGATACCAAGAACGATGGAATATAAGCATGATAGCTGATTATTGTTGGATGTTAAAAAGGGATGGTCCACTACGAGATTACGGAAGAAAAAGCACAAAAAGGAGTATGGAAAGACAAAGAAAAAGATATTATAAGGACTTGTAAAGACATAAATAGTATTTTACTGTTTCTTTTCATTAGATTTAATGATATTTGTAAGTAATTTTGTTTTTTATATCCTTTGTAAATAAATTCAAAATGTAACTAAAAATTATTTTTAATTTTAAAAAAATATAATTTGAAGCCTTTTTGTGAAAAATCCTTATCGCTTTCTTAGCAAAAACTTCAGCTATGCACAAAATTTTGCATTCATATCCGCTATAACTAATTCTAAAATTCTGTAATCCTGTAATTAATCAATGTAGTACATTCAAATCAGTCTCTTCTAACTACAATAATTCATTCTAATCTCAGTTTGTTTTTTTTTTCTTTTTTATTTCTTTTATAAGTCGTTCAGTACTCATGAAAATACCAATATAGCCGCGTATTCGACCCTTTCTCTTTTGAATTCCCTTGACTGAAAATATAATAGATTAATTATTTCTTTCTTTAGTTATCTTTCCATTCGTACCATAATTCATTTCATAAAAGTTAATTATGAAGATTGCCTTTATTCATTTCATCTATTTTTATTATTTTGATGTAAACAAATTACTTTTAATAACCTGAGGTTTTGTAGAGCATCAGGATAAATCCCACTTCACCGTTCATTGCGCAGCCCACTCCTTATCCATATTCTTGTTAACACCTTTAGCACACCATGCATTTTTATCGCTATTTTATGAGCTATATTGCAGATACTTTTAGTCTTCAACTTTCGTTTCATTTCTTTTATAGCCATTTACGTCACATTTTAATTTCCAATTTGTTCTTCTTGACACAAAAAAGGTCGTCAGATTCACTGGATTCACTGCTTCCTTTATGTGGTCTTAGAATCAATTAGTTAAAAGGTCCTCTCTCCTTACTAGGTGGAATAAAAATATACTTCAAAATAGAATTACGATATCCTTAATAAAGGAATAATAAATGATATATAATTTGCAGGCAAATATAATGACAATGTTAAACAATATTGTATTTTATTTTTATTATTATATTATTACAGTTCGGCAAATTTATCTTGACGGGTCAGATGCCCGAACGAAAAACGAAAGGCGGTTATAGCCTGTACACTCCCCGGAACAATATTCAAACATTTCATAAAATATATGTACCAAAACATCACGTCGCTTCTACTTCATATTCTAAAACGCTAAGTAATATAACGTAATGAAAATGTACCCTAAGTAGGAATAAGAATAACTCTTAAATAGTTTTCCAGCTAAATAGTGAAGATCAATTCAAAATATAGTGGCTCGCATTTTAAATTACCGCCATGAAGGTTGCTGCATTGAGCAAGCAAGTATGTATGTACTAAAGACCGGACACATCGGGCTGAAATGACGTCATTACAACGGACGAAATAAATAGTCTACAACACCTGTAAGTACATCACGCAGTTATTGAATAGCACTATTCATTCGGTTAACCGCACACAAAAAATAGATGTGCAGTTAACCGAATGAATAGTGAAATTCAAAAGAGCTGGGCGAAGTATCGATACATCGTCCAATACCCGATACCATAACTGGTATCGATTCCCCGATACCCCAGATAACGAAGGTATCGATTCTAAGGTATGGATTCCAAAGTATCGACTCCAAAGTATCGATTCCAAAGCATCGATACCTATCGATTCTTTACCGATTCCAGTACTCGCTAAGTATCGATGTATCGGGCTAGCGATGTATCGGGTAGCCATGTATTGGGTAGCCATGTATCGGGTAGCCATGTATCGGGTAGCTTACCTTTGTGCATTTTTTTAAATGTACATAAAGGATCCAATAACTTTTTTAAGAAAATAATTTTAAGTATGTGTTCATTGCGTATATTATATAATATATAGAGAACGGACACGCTTACCACATGACGCAAAGCCCAGTGCAGTACTGGCGAAAGGCTGTATTTCTAAAATATTTAATTTTATTTATATAATTGGAAAACGAACGGGTGGTGATCTATAAAATTACGAAATACATATTTATTTGTTGAAAAGTTGTATTTATAAAGTTTTTAATTTTATTTATATAATTGGAAAACAAACGGGTGGTGATCTATAAAATTACGAAATACATATGTATTTGTTGAAAAGTTGTATTTTTAAAGTTTTTAATTTTATTTATATAATTGGAACATTTTTATTTGTTCATTTTGTCGTTCAAGTTGAGTACAGGAAGGAGTATTAATATTGACTAGCAATAGTTTCTCAAGGTTTTCTTCTGTCAATTTTGTTCTCTTTGAATTAAGTACATCCTTATAAATAGAAAACGTCCTTTCTACATCGCAACTGGTTATAGGTGCATACTGGAAATATTCTTTTATTTCTTCATATTTAGCCGTTAGATTTTGTGGAATTCTCTCCATACATAATTGCTGCAATGTAATTAAATCTGGATTTCTATTAAGAATTGCTTCAAACTTTTGCCGAAGGCCACATCCGAAGTCACTTGGAATACTTTTCAAATTATTAACAGCCACATCTAATATGTTTAATCCGTCATTTAATTTGAGATTTCGATTTTCAAAATAAGTGATTACTTTTGGCAATTTTCCAAAGTGTTCGTGAAGAAAGTACAACTGATTTTTTAAATTTGGGATTTGTGTGAGCTCCTTGCACTCACCAATACTTCTAGCATCCTCCTTTGGCAGTGTTACGAAATGTTTTAGACTATCGAAATTCTCAGCATAATAACTAGTAGCTTCCAGCCATGTTCCCCATCTAGTTATTACTGGAGTGGGAGGCAGTGACAGAGATGGAAATTTTTCCCTGAAAAGAGCTACTCTCAATGGTGCTTTTCTGAAAACTTTTTTAAAAGCTGATACAAGTCTATCAACTTCCGGAAAAGTGTCTCTGATATATTCACAGATTCTGTGGAGAGCATGTGCTACACAAGTAATATGCAGCATATTAGGATATGTTTTCTTCAATAGTCTGCCTGTTTTTAACATATACGCAGCACTATCACTGACAAATAAAAGTATTTTTTCTTTGTACGTGGCGTCCGAATAAGCATTTTTTGCATATTCTCCTTAATGGTTTCAGCTACTGTTTCCGCATCAACTCTATTTATAACACTTGTTGCTATTACATATGAGTTATAGGGAATATAGTTGGATGTAGTACACCAGCTACAACATTAACCACACAGCGTCCTAGCATATCCACCGTTTCGTCGGAACTTATCCATATGTATTGATTTAAAAGATGGCTTCTAATGCGTTCTACTGTTCTCGTATAGCACTTAGAAACATAATATTTGCGTAAAGTTGATTCATCAGGGACATTTCGACCAGTATATTTTTTCAGAAATGCCTTCAAAATTGGATTGTTCAATTTAAATAATGGAATATTAGCTGCCATAAAAGTTTCACAGAGTTCTTCGTTAAAATTGTCAGATTCCAACGGGTTCAATTTTTTTTCGTGCTTTAACGATCCTACGTGACGTTTTACGGTTGATTTATTGCAATTTTTCAATAACGTTTCACACACTTCACAATAAATTTCGGAATCACTGGCAATGTACATACAATCAGTATGGCCCTCAATCCAACTCGCCATTGTTTCACGATGCCATTCTCGACGCTCTTCCATTGGCTGAAAAAGTAAGAATATTCTAGATCCAAATAAACGAAATTAAATAACGAAATTTTATGCACACTTACGTGAAAATAATTGGAAGATGTTGCTTAAATGAAAAGAAAAGGAATGTACGTGCTATTTCTCTTACGAAATACGATAAACTTATTTATTTTATCTACGTACACGACACCACTGACAAACACTATATTCTCCGAATACAATAGCAGAGTTGTCCATTGTTATCGCTGCGAGACCAGGTGGCCGAGTAAGTCAAACAAATACTTCATTGAATTACGCCGGGATGTACTGAGCGACGTTATACACAATTCCAATTGCCGATTGCGTTTTATGGAAATTGCATCCGTTCTCTAATAATATATATTTGAGGGGATTTTATTATTATACGTAGCAAATAACCTTATTATGACATAACTATAATTATTACAAAAAAAAAAAACAAAATATCACAATATTACAAATTTCATACCGTAGTTATGGTAGAATCGGTAAATTAATTTTATATCTCTTGAAACCGATATCAAACAATCAACACCTAGAAAACGGGTTATGAATACTGATTCCTAGGTATCGAATCAAAGTATCGATTCCAAGGTACCGATTCCAAAGTATCGATTCCAAAGCATCGATACCTATCGATACTTTACCGATTCCAGTACTCAGAATCGATACCGTGCACAGACCCGATACATCGCTAAGTATCGACATCTCGATTGGTATCGGTACCCGATACCGAAAACGTCGGTATCGCCCAGCCCTACTATTCAACAACTGCGTGATGTACTTACAGATGTTGTAGACTATTTATATCGTCCGTCGTAATGACGTTCATTTCAGCCCGATGTGTCCGGTCTCTGGAATAACAACCAACATGATGAGAGTATTACCTGCGTATGACTGCTACCTGGTGAAGGAAGTAGATGAAATTCATAGCGAGAATGTGCTCCTTGTATATTTTGCAAAAATGGCGAAGCATTTTAAGGCTTCTACACTTTGGTCACATTACTCTATGATAAAAGCTAGATACATTGAAAATTCATTAGTTGATTGCCAAGAAAATTCTAATCGGAAAATACTCCGTCAACTTCCAGTAACTCAAATTAATTGAACATGAGTGTAAAGGAAAATCGACTGTCCATATCCAGCGGCTTTAATCAACCCGTATTTAGTAGATTAACATCTTAATTCAGTATTAATGGTAATTGTAACATTAATGTCAATATTAATATGAAATAAACGATAGCCATATTAATAAATTGAGTTGACTATGCTTTTTTTACCATGGGAATAAAAGAGTAACTTCGCTTCCACATTTGAGGGAATAAATGTGCTTACGAGGGATAAGCTGAATTTATTGAGAATAAGAAAATCTAGTAGACTGGCAAAAACAATCAAAAGTGTTTATTTAGAGTAAATCTTTATCTGTCATTTGACGTTTTGTTGTTGAAGTTACGTTCGTTATAACTAAGCCATTTATTAAAAAAAAAAGAAAAAGTAAACGTAATAGAAAATGTAGTTAACCCGAGAGCACTTTCGAATCATAATTCATTTGATTTTAAATGAGGTTTTAAGCGCTTATGAGTGCAAAGAGAGTTTAGATTCAGTTTTTAGTGAACAAGCACCTTTCTTGGCTACAATTCACCGATGGTATAAGGAATTCTGTTCAGCATCAAAAAGGAGTAGGGAGTCCTCCTACGTCTGTTATCGACAAAAACATTGCTGCTGTTAAAAAAAAATGAAGAGGATAATAAAGCTACTTATGCGGTTATAGAGCATCACCTCAAGATTAGATCCCCAGCTGTTAAAACAATCATGCACGATTACTTGCATTTAGAAAAAGTGGTAGTAAGTTGTTTTGTGCCGCATCACCTTTCTGACTTCCAAAAAGCAGAGCGTGTAAGAATTTGAAACTTTAAATTTCTTAAATAATGGCGGGCACCAATTTTTTCAAAAATAGCGATGACAAAACTTATATTCCCTTTTTCGACCTTCCTACCCGCCAAGAGAGTCGTGTATGGATTCACGAAGATGTGGAAACTCCTACAATAGCTAAGAAGCAGCGAGCTATGAAAAAGGTTATGTTAGGTTATGAGGTGTTCTTCAGAAGTGCAGGCTTAGTAAATGCAATTAAGCTAGATGGACAAAAGCCAGTTACAGCTAAATGGTACAATGAAAAATGTTTGCCTGAAGTGTTCAGTAGAGTTCCAGACAAGGGAATTATGCTCCATCATGATAATGTATCGTCCCATACGGCAGTTTTAACTCTCCAGTTTTTGGCTAGAAAAAATATAAAAGTAATAGAACATCCGGAAAAGATAAGATTATGGCTTAATGACAATAAACACTTAAACTCGCATCACAAAAAAAATGGAGCAGTATGGCTGTGTGATAGATAGAAGATGTCAGTTTTGATATTGAGGGGCACGCCATTAAACCACAACGAAAAATAAAATACTTGAGTATATGGATACAGAGCAATATGACTTTCACAGAGCATATTAAAAGTACGGCTGATAAGGCCGCTAGCCTTGGTACAGTTCTAGCAATAATTATGCCCCGGGCTGGGGGTGCTGCTGCCTGGCGGAATAGGATGCTGGCGGCGGTGGCTGACTCATGTTGTATGGCGCGTCGGTTTGGTACGAGAGCATAAAGCTAGGTATTGCAAAAGGAAACTGATCAGGGTTCAGAAGACAATGGCGATGAAGATCACCAGTACGTATAGAACTATATCAGCGAAGGCAGTAGGAGTCATTGCTGATCTAATACCGATCGAACTCTTGGTTCTTGAAAGATGGAGACTCCACAAGCCACGAAAGCAGGAAAAAAAGAAGAACGAGATAACACCATATTAAAATGGTGTAAAAACTGATAATACTCAATCAAAGGCAGGTGGACGAAAGAAATAATCCCTGATCTTAGAGCTTAGATATAGAGAAAAAACGGAGACGTGGATTATCAATTGACACAAGTTGTCTGGCCATGGATGTCTTAGCGCATTTTTTGAGTAATATGGGTAAAGTCACATTGCAGGAATGTTCCTATTGTGGTAGCACACCGAACACCGCCAAGCACGCTGTCTTCGAATGCAAAAAGTGGGAAAATCAACGACTAGAGACGGAAGAAGCTGTAGGAAGAAAAATAACAACAGTTAAATATTATGCTGGAGAGCAGGAAAAATTTTCAAAAAACAGCAAAACACTGGAAGACGATAGTAACCGACAGGGAAAAAAGAAACAAGCTAGAGGAAAAAACAGAGAAGGAACTTAAGGTGGGACTATACAACAAACCTAACACCCGAACTCCTAATCCCCAGACAGTTGGGAAGGGAGATGTAGGGACACGTTACAGTAGAAAAAACAGCCCGTCACTCTTGAAGAGACGGTGCCAGGGTGAGGAAAGGGATACTTGTCCGGTCAATAAGTTGACCGGCTACGTCCGCATAAAAAAAACTCACCTGATTTAGCAGTGTGTGAGTTTTTGCTATTTTTTGAGCTTAAACGCAATTTGCGGGGTAGAAGATTTTCGTTTGAAGAAGAGATTTATATGGCAGTTCACGCTTATTTCGAAAATATTCCGAGAGAAGATCGGTTGGGAGCTTTTAAACAGTGGAAAGAATGATCAAGTGTATCATTGCTGAATGGAATTACTTTGAACATATTTAAAATCAAATCCAAGAAAATGGTTTTTATTCTCAATAATTTCAGCTTGTCCCTCGTATTATATAAGGGTCGTGCAAAAAATTGAATTACGAAATTATACCCAATGCTCAAACTTCAAGGAACGATAATGTACGTATGTTTCCTAGATTTACAATACAAGACAGGGTTTGAAAAAATACATCAAAGTTGAGACGTATTAAAATAAATTTAGAATTAAACTAATTGATGTGCAAATAAGAAAAAGTAAATATTTTGTAGAAGAAAAACTTCTGTATTTCGAAACGTAAATTTATTTATTACGCGACGCCTGCTTCACGAGATTGCACAACAATATATCAATTACGTTCTTTACATTCACATTCTAAATTTTTTAAATAAATTACAACTTTGCAAAACTAACGGCCCATCTCCTGTTAAATGTTGCACGGTAATATTAATGATAATAATAACACTTAATAGGTAGTGTTGCAACATTAAGTAAAAGTGACATTTATCTTGCTTGTTCGCTGGCGCCTTGAATAGAAAATCTTAAACCAATTTAAAATTACCGTAATATTTAAAGGCCAATGACTATCAATAAAATGTGTTTTACAAATCTTATCTCCCCAAATTTCATAACAAATAAAAATATGAAAATGAAGAAATATGCAAAATGTATGAATTGCAAATACATAAACTGTTATGTTAAGCAAATTAAACATATCGCTGAGAGATAAATTTATCTGTTATGTTGTTCAGTTGTATAATATTGAAAAATACATACTTCAGTGATACTGTACTAAAACTTGATAAATTGAATACTACAAATTCCATTCTGCGTTACTTAATTTACAATGAAAAAAATTAATTAACAATTAAAAAATAAAAATATTTGAATCCTTGATTATTAGTTATTTTATTTTATTCTTCATATAATGTTTTCCATAGCGAATTAAATAAACAATAAAGATATTATTTTGTTTTTTTTGCACATACATGCGTTGTTTTATCATTAGAATTGCGGAAAAAAATCATTTTTAAATTTTGTTGAATAAAAATATAAACATAAAAATGTCAATCAATATTCTAAAGTAGCGATTTCCAAAGTAAATTAAATTCCCCCCCCCCCCCCCCTTCAGGAATATTATTTAATATTATATATTCAGATTGCACTAATTTTATACATTAAGAAAATACCGACAGTATAAAAAGTGTAATACGACTATTCCTGTTAGTTTATGTCGCTGCGTTTATAGCGACGGGTATGAACATGCATGTGTGACGTGCCCATACATGAACAATTTACAAGTTCCAACTTGATGTGTACGTGCTCTTTGTAATTTGGTCTCCTTCTATAATACTCGGTATGAGATCATGTTTGAACATGCAAATGGATGCGTTTGAACAAGTCGTGCTGTCACCAGTATAAAAGAGGTGCTTGCGATTGCACAACTTCAGTTAAGTTTCGAATGCGAAGCTTGCGTCTGGTGCTTTTATTTTAGTATGTGGTCAACGGTGAAACTGAATTTTTTTTTAAATTTCTTATGCGGAATGGATAAATTTGTGAAAAACGAAGTGAAGTTATTTAAATTTTGCTTTAACTCATTGGATGGAAAGCCATAGTGCGTTGTTTGCTTTCAAGTTCTCTCCGATGAAAGCACGAAGCCATCAAAAGTAGTTAGGTACTTGGAAACTAAACATCCGGCTAATAAAAACACACCCATGGAATTTTTCAAAATAAAATTACATATCTTGAGAAATCAACAAACTTCTATTTGTACGAAAATTCTACTTTCTAACGATATCAAGGCGAATCAATAACATCGCTGTCGATGTTCGCGATCAGATAATTTAGCCAGTTCAAGTGATTTTTTTTTAAATTTAATTTGATGAATCAACAGATAGAGCAAACATGTCTCAGTTCTTATGTTTTGTTAGGTATGAATGTGATAGGAACACAACAATCAAAGAAAATATGTTGTTTTGCAGTACCGAGTCATGCAACAGGACAATGTCTTTTTACATTACATACCTTTATTTAATTATATTAACATATATTGGACAAAATGTATTGCAGTATGCAGTGAAGGTGCAGGAAAGATCAGTGAATTAACGAAAATATATATGTATATATATTAATATAGAGCGGAAGGAAATCGCCCCACGTTGGTTCGTCAATTAATATAACGCTGAATGTGCTTTAAGATTATAAATACAAAATTTAATGTTTAAATAAACTGGTAAGATAATTTTAAAAATGTGAATTATAAATCTCTATATTAAATATGCTATCAAATGTTACACACAGATGGGGTTGTATAACATATTAAATCTGCTACTTGCGTATAATTCAAAGATACATAATCGTTAATAACGAAGTATACTTAACCTAAACAGCTGTTCATGTATATAACTTCTTATAAGTATATTCGGGTGGGCGAAAATTTGTGTTATGTGTCCGGCTTCGAAGAACAATTAGACTCTTGTGTTGTGCATAGAAAAATACACTTTAAAAAGTAGGTTCGGTGACTACAATAGAACACTTACAAAATCAGCTGATGCCGATACAATAAATAATGGTATTTTTATATTCAAAACTGCTAAATAAAACGAGTGAGATAAGGAATAATATAAAAGACTTTAATGAAGTTATGGAAAAACAGGTAAGTGATCAAATTAATTAGATTATGAATATTCAAACGTATCAGGTCACGTGATAAAATAAACATGAAATAAATTCTAGGTTAAACAAAACAACTAAATGAACGTGACATTAATAAAGCTAAATGCATAAATAATATTGAATTAAATTATTTAAAACAGGAAACTGTATTCTTCTTGACTTAACTTAAATTATGTTAATATTAAAATGCATCATAAGTTATAACTATTAAAAATAATTTGATTGTGGTTTTATTTGTTGAAGTGAATTAATTTAACATTTTCAAAAGTTCGTAGGAGGTTAAAAGAATACTTATGTAGACATAGACAGGAATTGGTTATTCTGGATTTGGCTGGTAGATCCGTAAATGCAGGATACAAATTTGAACGGGCAATCGGATGGCGTCCCCGCTTGGTTTTCGATCTAACGGCAGGCTTTCCCGGTGAAATGGAATTTTCGTTTTCTTGGGCACTGGTTATCGTCTGGACTCGCAAAATGCGTCAAACAGGAGCTGGATATACAGGTAAGGTTTGACTAGGTTCGATGTATAGGTTTTCTAATTTAATTAATGATTTTTCTTTTAATTTGCAGAGAGGCACTTAAATACGTCGATGTGTTTAATGGAGATTTCTATCTAGTGACGCTAACTCTCATTTGTTCTGAATGCTAGCTTCTTATTCGTCTAATCTGTATGTATTTCTATAATCTCGATACTTATTCATAATGAAAATGATAATTTAATCATTCAAAATATACATATGCTTAATATAAATTACATATTTTATTTTAGTAACTAAATAATTGACGTGTGAATGTTGATAATTGTACATAATGCTCATTTTATGTTTGGGATAATTCCCGCTGTAGTTATTTTAAATTAGTACAGTCTCGCCTAAATAATTGGCGTCATTTATTATTGATCAATTAAGTTGAAATATCTTTGGAAATACAAGATATCGGAATAAAATGACAAAGGCAAATGAAAAGATAAGAATAAATAAATATGAGAATGAATTTTAAACAATTAGAAACGCGAAATCAACTTTATTGATATTACATAAGAAGAATTCAGTTTCAATAATTTCTTATTATTCTAATGATTACATATACACCTTAAAATTCTGTCTCTTGCTAACTAAGGCATTCTTATGTGTAGGCTTGACCTACATCAATATGTATATATATATATATATATATATATATATATACATATATATATATATATATATACATATATATATATATATATATATATATATATATACAGTAGTACCAATATTTAAAATAAGAAATACAGTGTTAACTAATGCTATACTTAATGGATAACAAATGAAACTAACGAAAATTCACAAAAATACAAAAGGAAAATATATACATACATTGCAACACAATAATTAATTGGAACGTCTTTGCCTATTGGACTTTGAATCATTAGAATCAAGATGAAAGAAAGCATAATGCAAATTCGGATTCAGACTTTTCAACAATTACATAAGGTGTTCGCTTTTCGATATGAGAGTACCAACGACGTTTTTAAGAAATATCGTCTTGCGTTGCCATTGAACAACGCAACTTATGGTCTCAACAATCTAATAAATTCAATTACTAAAGAACTGAACTGCTTGCCATTTGATATAGATTTATTTAATTGTATGAAAACTGCATTTTTAAAGTATGTAAATGATATAGGATGATATAGATGTTTTGATATGAATTAGAGTTTCTTTTTATTTCGTATTGTTTATGTTTTTGTACCTATTTATTATACCGATAGGTCCAACCCGCTACGGGACATACGCAACAATATACGTAGGGAACGTAATGCGATGTAGCGATGCCACTCCGCGTGCGCATACATAAGTCCGATGATCGAGAGCAATAGATTGCCCGTCATTCGTATCTAGCTGTGCAAATGTAAAGGTTGCAACAGTTGCAAGTTCAACTGTTTAGAATTTTCGAGACAATAACCCCTAGAAATCTCGAGGGAGTGAGGCGGGAGTTTTACAATAGGCTCGGCTATTGTTTGGGGAGAGAGGGCGGTATTTTCGAATCCTATATTTAGTGACTTTCTTAGAATTAAAATTTATTTTGCAGAATTATTGATTTTTTTACTTTTATCTTTTAGAAAACGTTATTGTTTTTTTATTACTTAAAATTACTTTTCTGTAGCAGCTAAGAATACAATAATAATAACTTGGAGATATAACGACCTTATTATATCTGAAACAAATGGGCAAATTACGTATACAGAACGAATATGCAAACGACTATATCCTTGCGCGGTTTAAGTCTTACTAAATTCATAACTCTGCAATGTATGGTAATGTAAGCTACCGCGCGTAGAGGGGATATTCGCTGTTGCCACTTATTGCCGGGTATGGCCCGTTGAGAGCTGGTCTTATGTGTAGACATGTTTTAGGATTAGGTATCCTGTAAAGTCTAAATATATAAATAAATATATCAAATCTTACAGTAATTAATATTATTACACACAAAATCAAAATTTAAAAAAATCTAATTAAATACAAAAATTGCAATTACAAAAAAAACATTCTATAATGCAACAGCATTCCTTGTCATATGCGTAATAGGAAATTTCCATAATACTTATTAATAGCCCTCAGAATCGTAAAACTTCCAGTAGTTCTTGTTCCATACTGTAGTATAAAATTAATACGAGCAAGTAGAGACGGAGTAACGATAAAATTATTAATAGTTAAACAAAAACTTATTACTACAGCCAGTAAGAGATTTAAAATTGTGTGTATCTAAAACAAGCCATAATTTCTGTACTGTTCTGAGTAGCCTATCTTCTATTTTAAAAGTCAAGTATTTTAACAACGTCTTCTGTATCCTTTCCAAAATAATTTGATTCGAAACATAGTGTGGATACTAAACTATGGAAACATATTCTAGTTTATTGCGAACGAAAGCATAATATAAGGTCCTTGGATTGCACGGTATTAAGTTAGAGCAGCAATTTCTGACTGAATGAAAAACAAGGTCCTTGGATTGCACGGTATTAAGTTAGAGCAGCAATTTCTGACTGAATGAAAAACATTCAGCAAATGACAAGGACGAATCAAAGCATACACCCAGATCTGGAATCAATGATTGTCTTGGTATCATAGTGTGACTCGTAGAATATTAGAAGTTGTAAGGGCTTATACTGTAAGCAAATCTAAATTTAAAAATATTCTATTTTTCTTACACCAAACACAAATTCTATTCAATTTTTTTTAAGAACTTCGAGATCATTTAAATATATATTAAATAGTAATGGGCCCACTTTTTGCCCCTGTGGAACGCCTGAAGTTGTGAAATAATTGAATGTAAAACCATTATAATAAACTCAGCAAGATCTATTGCAAAAATAGATGTTATGAGTTGTGCAATATTAGAAAAGCCTATATTACTTAACATAGATACAAGTAAAGTGATCTACAGTGTACATACCATCTACTTGTCTCTTGTCAAGGGACTAATTTACTGCATAATTTGTTTTAATTGAAATTTGTTAAAAAATATGCAGTATATTTCAATGTCGTTAATGAAATTTTTTAGGCAAAATACTAGCTGTCAATTATAATAAGTGATAATTAAAGCAGACCAATTTCAGTGCGCGCCATGAGCGCCGGTATGGGGGTGTAATTCGTAATATATTAGAATATGCGATAGAATAGGGACGCAACATGAGCTTGTTACCGATATAAGTATAGAAGTAGAGACATTTATTCTATCAGAAATAATTAAATATACATTTGGTTTTCTGCTATTAAAGTAATGCATAAACACACGAAAAATAATAGTGATCTAGTGATTTATCTAGTGATAATTGAAGAATGCTTTGATATATTAGAATTCGTTTGCCTGCATGATTCATCACAAGCGATGAGTTGCTTAGGTAAGTCTTTTTATACATAAAACTGGTTTTCTTAATTGCCGACAAATTTGGCGTAAATTATTTATTAATATTTTTTTTTTTTTTATGTTGTCATTTACCCCATCGGGATTACATATCGCATACTGCCTTGCAATTTCTTAGCCATATTACAGATCATCCCAATTTTCAGATTGTTCATTATCGATTGTGTAATTTTCTCTTATTCGTTTTTTTTTACGCGATGATTCCATTCGACAAAGCAACAATTATTCTTCGAATTTTATTTATGGCTCATATAACCTGCCAAGCAAGTTCATTACACCTGCCGGTAGGGTTAACTGAACCAAAATTACAGGCTCTTTCAATTTAATGCATTTCTTTTACAAGCTACGAAATAGGTTCTGGAAAGATACGATATACACGCGGCGAACAAAGTAATCATAACAGAGAGTACGGTTCGTATATTGTAGTTTATTAATTATTAGGAATTCTACAGCTGTTACGATTATGACAAAACAATTATTTTTATAATTGCTTTTTATTTACAAAGAAAAAAAACACTAAAGTGCAACTTAATTTTTTTAATTTTTGCCACCTGCTTTACAACATTTAAAACCAACACTTGTAATCGTTATAGCATTTTTGATCTTCTTTAATTATTTCTATACAATGAAATATAGGGCGCACACGAATTGCGGTCCAAGTACGGACAGGTAAAAATGTCATTAATGGGTTTATTAATCTTCTCCCGAACTGCGGTCAAGTACCATTTAAGTAGGTAAGTACATAAGTGAAGGAAATTCCCAGGTTGATGTATCCAATTAGCTAATGTAATAATAATTGTATTAGTATTACTTTCTGTATTATGTAAGAGCAAAATGCTAACAAAGAGTGGGGAGTAACATAGGAATCTGGTTAAATAAAGCATAAACTTGCTTTATTGCTATTCTCACTGCGATATCTGTTCTTGCAACATCGCAGTTGAGACAACATACGACGAAATATCGTCAAGAGCGAAGCCGGAAGAAATGGCCGGTGAAATAGATAAAAATTCTATTATCATCACGAATATAGCGCTGAGACCGAGCTTCCAACGAAGATGTACCGAGCAGCAATTAATAGACGCAAAAACCGTAATTGAAGACACCATCGACGAAGAAAAAATACAACGTCTTTTGCGCGATCAATCGCATATATTTATGGTTGATCGCGACAGCCCGACAGCAACAGTTACATTCAACACACATCACACAGAACAAACAGACCCAATAAAACCGACAACCGAAAAAATCACCGACGCATTCACAAGCCCGAAGAAAACAGCGAAGAAACCAAAAACAGAACACGCAAGTACGCCGATAGAAATAAAAAATTCTTACGACGCCCTCAATACCAAAACCGAGGAGGAAAAAATGGAAGAAGAAACCTCCGAACCCACTCCACAACCGTCCACATCAAACAGCAAACCCAGGTTAAGTGACAAAACCAACACACATAACACAAAAAACACACAAAATTGCACCAATCATTGTAATCGAAAAAGACAAATGGACATACATACGACATTTACTTAAATCCAATAACATCAACACGGTAGAAAACAAAATGGTGAAACCAGGAATACACATCGAACCGACAACTGACGAAGACTACCGAAAACTAAAACACACACTAGACAACGAACAAATTCAATATTACACATTTCAATTGAGAAGTGAAAAGACACTAAAGGTGGTGATGCGTGGCATTCCCACCTTTATAACAGACACTGACATCACAGACGACTTGACGGACCAAGGATACCCGACTTTAAAAATTAAACGCATGAACGGCAAACACGGAATACCAGCACCACTTGTATTAATCGAACTGACGAGACAATACAAGTCAATCTACAACTTACGCGACTGCTGCGGACTTGCAATCAAAATGGAACAACTAAACAAACGGACTGACATTATACAATGCCACAAGTGCCAGCCTTTCGGACATCACCAACGGAATTGCAACATAAACTACAAATGTATGAAATGCGGAGACGGACATTCGACACATCTATGTACTAAGACAAAAACAACCCCACCAAAGTGTGCAAACTGCGGTGGTCCTCATCTATCCACTTTCATAAACTGTCCCAACAATCCAAACAATCCTACAAACAAAACCACACCTCAACCTAAATACATACCAGCACCACCCCCAACAACAAATCCATGGACACAAAGACAAAAAGACACGACACTTAACATAGTTGACGAACTAGCACTTGCCTTAGGCAATATGATAATAACACTACACTAGACAAACGCCACAAAAGAACAAATACAATACTTCGTAATACAAACACAGACAATAATAACACTCTACAATAACAAACATTAAACACACACTCAACTGAAACGCAAAAAAAAAACGAACACATTTGACTTAAACGCAAAAAAAAAAAAAAAAAAAAAAAAAAAAAAAAAAACAACCAACGATTACATCAGACTCAAACACGCCACAACCCTGGGAAATACGAAACAACGGAGTGGAAGTGGAGGCAACTTCGACCACAGAACAAAATTCAAAGACCCATGAAAAGCTTTATTGCATTTCATTTTTAGTTCAAAATAGTTTTAGTTATATTAAACATGGATATTACCAGAATGTTTAGTGAACGGGGTCAGCCTTTAATAATTTTGGGTGTGGTGTTGCACTAATAAAAAATGTTTGCAAAAGTGTACATTCTAGGGGATGATTTAACATTTTCAAGAAAAAGTGGTGTACACATACATGAAGCAACAAATGAAAGAATTATCAATCGACAGAAAATTAACAATTCTATAAAACCTAAAGCGGTAGATCAACTTTGTGAAAAACCTTTAAAGTTAATACATGCGGAAATTAACCAAAATAGTACTACTTTAAAAACGATTTCTACAGAAGATGTACCAGTACATTCGCAATAACATGTTATGCCCGATTAAGAAGTTCCCAAAACGGCCGACAGTATTGAAGAAATACTCAAGAACTACTGAATTCTATTGAAATCAACACGTCTAGAGACGAAAATTTTTTGTTAGACAACGACACCGTATTTCATATAAAAATATTTTTTTATGAAACTAAGTTGCAATTTATGCGTCAACAAGAAATATTCTTTGTTTATGGAACATTTGATTATTGTGCCAAATACTTTTTGCAAATGTTCACAATCCACGTTTACGTGAATAATGTTTACGTTAGGTGCGGCTCGTGATGACGTACTGTTGATGCGAGTGCTTCGTGTATTCTCGTGTACTAACTCTAGCGTTTTCTTAGTAAACACCGAAAACACACGAGGCACTCGCATCATTGTACGTGCCCCTACAATAAGTCATCATGAGCCGCGCCTGGACGTACCCGTTGCTTTCTGTTTACTGAAGGAAAAAACTGTGGAAACTTACATAAAAATGTTTGTAATGTTAAAACAAAAGTGTGAAGATATGGGATATATATTAAATCCGAAGATGATGGTGATGGATTTCGAGAAGGCGATTCATACATCTGTCAAGAACGTATTTCAAAACGTTGAAATCGTTGGTTGTAGATTTCACTTAGCTCAGCTGTGGTAAGTTTTTTTTCTGTATCTATTTTTCTTGTAGTTATAACCCTTATGTGCATTGTAGGTGGAGAAAAATTAAAAACCTAGGACTTTCAGTGGAATATAAGCAAGAAAAATGTATTGGAAAAAAATTGAAAAATTCATTTGGTCTGACTTTCTTGTCTCCCCATGAAGTCGGCGACTGTTTCGTAGAAGATCTAATGCCAGACAAACCAGAGGACGAGCGAGTAGATCCATTTGCGAATTATTTGGTGGAAAACTATATCGATGATGAAAGTTCTTTTCCACCAAGCATCTGGGTCCACGAACAACAAACACATGTGAATCTTTCCATTCCAAATGTTATAATTACATCTTTTCCGCGCATCCCAATATATATATGCTGTTTTAAATTCACTGAAGTCTATACAGAACAGATCATACCGTATGTGTTAAATATCATTAGGCATAGAGAATCAACGTATGAGTACATACAATGTATACATACATGAGAAAGCCAGTCCAATGCCAGCGAAGACCGCGACGACTGACGATTGTCTCCGATACCGATTGACTGGAAATTTTGCATTCAGTCTAGCTGCGGCCGTTACAGTTTGAAAGCGTACAATAAAATTAATGTATAATGGCTCTTTATACACCCACTGAAAAGCTTCAGTTAGTAAAATCGTTTTATGCTGGCTAGTCTGCAATGGAGTGCATGAATTTGTTTAAGCTGACTTTTGCAGACCGTTCTGTACCTTGCAGACAAACAATTTATAATATTATAAATAAATTTGAAACTTGTTTCTGTCTCAATAACTGTACGAAATGCAAACCAAGAGAGGTATCACCACAAAAAATTGAGGAAAGAGAACGGCGGAATGTATTAATTTGTAGTATTGTGGAAATTGATAACACGAGATCTACTAGAAGTGCTGTCGAGGAATTGGGTACAAGTAACACAACTATTTCACGTATTTGGAAACGTAATGGTTTAAAATGTTTCAAATATTCGAAAACTCAAGAAATATTTCCCGAGGACAATTTCCGGAGAATGGAGCTTTGTCAAGACGTTATGGAAAAGATACATCGAGATGAAAATTTCACTAAAAATATTCTCTTCACCGATGAATAAACTTTTCCATTACACGGAAAGCACAATCCCTCTGTTCTTCGATATTGGGCTTCGGAAAATCAACACGGGCATTTTGCAAATCGCACTCAGTATCCTCAAAAATAAACGTTTAGGCAGGTATTTTAGGTGACCATTATATAGGCCCCTATTTTATTGATGGTATATTAAATGCCGACAAGTATCTCGAATTACTGAAAAATCAAATACTTCCCGCCATTCAAAACATTGGAATAAATCAGGAAATCGTTTGGTTTCAACATGATGGCTGTCCAGCACATAATGCAGTGAGGGTAAAGGAATTTCTAGGAAATACTTTTCCTGACCGTCTTCTTACTGGAACAGGAAACATTAAATGGCCCCCGCGATCTCCTGATCTATCTCCAAGTGATTTCTTTTTGTGGGGATATCTAAAAAATATTGTTTATACTCATGAAGCTGGTAGAGCAGAAAATCTAGTTGCCTTGAGAGAAAAAAATAACTGAGGCGGCGAATTCATTAACTGTCGACATGTTAGCAAATGTAAGAGATAATTTCTACGACCGCCTAGGACAACGTCTTGCCGTGCAAGGAGGAATTTTTGAACCTCTTGTATAATTTATTATAATTTTTAGAATCCTTTTTTATTTATTTTATTAGGATTACTCTTTAATTTTATTAGAATTACCTATGTCGATGGTCAAATGATTACTGCTAACTTGTATTTGCGAAACAATCGGAGACAATCGTTGCCGGCCGTCGCGGTCTTCGCCGGCATTGGATCGGCTTTTCCATATACATATACATCGTATGTATTCACACGTATTCCCTATGCCTAATGATATTTGACACATGCGGTATATTAGAATTAACTCAGTAACCTTAAACGTAGTTAGGAAAAAAGTTAGGAGAGATGTAATTGAAAAACAATTTCATTATTGCCAAGATTCAACAGTTGGAATAAAAAAATATTAATAAGCATAATTATATTAAATGTGTTTCTCAAAAGTTTTGTAATGTAGTATTATAAATAATTTTTTGTATTTTCTGTTTGTTTTCTTTTCTGGACTAATTACACTCAATACCTTAATTCGAGATAAAATTTCTTGACCGCAATTCGAGAGAAGATTGGATGGGCCAGGTAAGTTAAAATTTCTTGCCCGCAATTCGGGTGTCGGATTAAAGGACATCGCAGCGCTGACCGCAGTTCGTGTACACCGGAAATATAAACGACAAAATAGTATTGTTATGACATGTTCAGTTTAAATGTAAATATTTTACCACGTTATAGGGGGTATGTAAAAATGTAATTACCCTTGTTGCTGTAAGGGTGTGTTGGATGTGTAATGTATATAGATATCAAAATTAAGTAAATAGTTAAAATAGTAACAAAGTGCGTTTGCTTAATACTAAATGCTATAAATCCCAACAAGCATAATGGTGTTGATAATGTAAAGCGAAAAATTACTTGAATCCCACAGAAATCATTATGTGTGATATTGGATAGACAAAAATTAGTCTTTAGTTAAAAAATTAATACACCGTATGGTGACTAAAACATTAATACTGGTCTTAGACCAACTATTAATTTAAATCTAAAATCTACCTAGTTTATGTTTAAAATGGTGTCTTTTTGTTCTAATTGTGCAAAATATTGCACTGGTATACAGTACTCTGTATATTAATCACTGAACATAACTCAACATACTAAACAATTTACATGGTTTGGTCCTATCGAGTCTTCTATTAAGATTTTTTATATCGAGAAGCTTAAATGCTTCGAAATTAATAATTGATTTAAGCTAGCTTCGGATTTTGCTGCGAATTGTTGTATTTCGGTGACCACGTCCTCAACTCCTAGATCTCTGTGGATGTTACTATTTCGAACGTAATATTTCGTAAAACTTTATTTTGAAATATTTCTACATTAGTAAATGACATCATTTGGCACAACCCAAAAATTGTATACCGTATACCCAGATTGGTCCCGGCGCTTCTCAACGCGTTCTCAATTAACATAAATTTTGAAAAAATGGAGTTAGATTAAACTATTTTCCCATTAGATATTGAAGAAGTCGCAAGTAGAGCTTCCTTAAACTTGCTGCCATCGAAATCTAAACAGCATTATGAAATAGCATATAATCGATTTATTGAATGGTGTAAACTTAGGAAAGTGTTTGGTAAATATGGTGAAACTGTATCGAAGAAAAGTCCAACATTTGGAAGTCTTCTACCCTTTGGGCACATTTGCCATGAAAAAATTAATGTTGAGTATACAACAAAATCATTATATAAGTAAATATTACAAATTAATAGTATTACTGAAACGCAATGGGAAAGGCTATCGACCAAAAAAATCAAAAATTTTTACGCAAGTAGAAATTGGCAGATTTATAGCCAAAACATCAGATGAAAAATATTTTATGTATAAGGTATCTCCTTTATGGGCATATTTGGTGCTTGTAGTCGTGATGAACTTTGCCAAATGTCATTGACCGATGTTAAAGATTTGGAAAATACACTGATAATAACTATATCCGATAGCAAAACCAGAATTCCTAGAACTTTTACTATTATAGGAAACTATATTGAATTATATCACAAGTACATTGCATTGTTTAATTATAATAAAGTTACTTCGCAATTTGTATTGTTGACATTTGTATTAAGAAAAAAACATGAAAACAACACACTACGCAATAATATTGCAATGTCAGTTTTTAACAGTATTTGTAGAAAAACAACATTCTTTTAATTTAATTAATTAATTTCTTTTAAAAATTTTACAGTGCTTATATTCTTTCACAATTCAATATCAATTTATACGAGGACCGAGGACCATCATCAAGATTAATACGTTTCTGACATTTGATAACTCCTGCAAAGTTACATACAAAAGTAGACATATCAAATAGTTATTGTTTCACACGCTTCAATAAATTAAGTTAATGAAAAAATCATTAAAAACCGAAGAAAAGTATTACGGGGATTTTGGCCCTTTGCATGATATGGTTAGCTGCATTTCGTTAAATTATATGAGCACGGGTCATGCTGAGCCGCCAGTTTATCGTTTACAATGACATGGTGTCAAAAAATCGATGATTGGTGCGTGAAATAGATCAGGTTATAGACATCTCTACTGAACGTGTATTCAACATCTTGCATTAATATTTAAGTACGAAAACGCTATCAACATGGATGTTACGTTTGCTATTAGACGACTAAAAACAAAATCGCGTGACGATTTCATTCCCAATGTTTGAGTATGTACAAGAGCAATCCAAGTGAGTTTATGCAGCGTTGTATAATTATGGACAAAACATGGAATCATAACAATCGAAATAATGGACTTTCGTTGCCTAACAAGCACCAAAGAAGGCAAAAGTAGCCCCATCTGCCGAAAAGGTTATGGCTAAGGTATTTTGGGATTACAAGACTTGTGTTAATTTATAAGCCCACTTCAATACTGAATTAAAGAAAAAATTGATTTATCTGCAATTTTAACCATTAAATAGATGGAAATACATTTGGAATTGCTGTCTCATCACTAATATTCGCCTGATCCGGCCTTATATTTTTTTGCGTTAAATGAGGAGAGCGCAAAAACACAGGTCTTTTCTGCAGAGTTTCAAAGATCCTGCTTTTAGGAAAATTTTTTTTTAGAAAATGAAATATCGCTGGTCCAAGTGTAGAGAGAAAGGCAATTGTGTTTAATCAGTTTCTCATAAGTTCAACATTTAATTACTTGCTGTATGGATTAATTTATTAAAGCAATTTTTTTAGTGTTGGTTTCTCTACTCCAAAGTAGCGTTAATACCATGCAAATACCTTTAAACAATGTGTAGCATTACTGAAAACCAGTAGAAAGTGTTGATTTTTTATATTAATTATCGGTAACTCGAGAAAATTTTAAAATGCCAATGATATTTTGCTTTATTTGATTTGCTTTATACATGCAAATATTACGGAATATCGTATTCTTAAAAATTATATACCCTTGGAAAGGCGTTCGTATGAAATAACACTAAAATTTAAAGCAGAAATATTCATATCACGTCACCTTGTGTAATGAAACAGTAAAAACTATATTAAGTTCAAATTAACATAGACATATGCACATACTTCTATACATATGTATTTATTTATTATTCTTATTCACAAGTCGTCTATTTGACATAACACTACGGTGTTAAAAATGTTAGTAATACAAATAACCTGTAAATCTATGGGCGAAAAAATCGATGATGACACACCATTATTGCCTACGTCTCTGCCGCAAACAAATATTCCTGCTTATGTGGATCTAGCGAGTAATCCGCTTGCTATTGCTTTCTAAACAGGTAAATAAATTTTATGCTATAATAAACAGAGAATTCCCACTATTAATAGACCGCGATATGAAAATAACGACTTCTGAGAAATGTAGGTGTTCCAGGAAAGAAGGTAAATCACTATTTTTGGATTGTGGAATACCTGTTCCCAAGGACAAACGGATTATATTCGTATTACGTTTAGAAATACTAATTATAATGGAACTTTTTTCCTTTAACTTCGAAGTCTATACACGTTGTTTGAATCATATTTGAAAAATTAATTTACCTTTAATGATCTACGAGTTGTTATTCTTGATTATACGAGCGCATAATTTTACTGTATAAAAGTTTAAAATACCGACTTCTAAGAATTTCTTTAGAATTAGTTTTTAATATATGAATCGACAAGCTATTGTACTCTGAATAATCTTAATGATTACCTTTGTTTATTTTAAAGGTATTTTGACCGTAATAGAATTATAATAGATGTATAATTGATGATTTTACAATAAATTACAATTCCAAAGGACTTATATGATTAAATTTTGTTGTTTAAACTCCTGATTATCTAAATGTGAAAATAGCGATAAACTAAATGTGTAGTATACAGTGGTGGCCACAGAAATTGCACATCGTAGATATAACAGAAAGTAACTAAAATTACTTTGGTCTATATCACCAACAAACCTATGTAATGTATGACCTATGTAAATATTGCGAAGTTGAAGCCTTGTTCACACATATGAACCGCATATGCATACAACGCCATTATCTGAGTTTGTTTTGAGAGAATTTGAAGTTATATATTAGTTTCTTGCTTTACTTCTTTATTTCAAGACTGAAAAGTATTAAATATGTTGGTAAGAAATAAAGTAAAAATAATTTATTGTAATTTTTGAGTACATATGTTTATTACCTATGGTGAAATCCATTAAGAAAGCGGAAGAAAACCGACTGATCAGCAGTCGATATTGAATATATTTAATATACCGTGTGTCCCAATTTCGATGCTCACCATTGGTATCTCGGTTATTAGAAGATATAGAACAACGGTTAAATGGGGAATGTTTTGCAGAATTCAATACTCGCGGCAAATCTCATTTCAAATTTGATCTAACTTTTTAAATTTTTAAAATATTTTGAAAAATCAAAAATTTGCCGATTTCGTTATTCCTCAATAACTCGATAACGCTTAGTCTGACCTCTTTTAAAGTTTTACATTGTTCAGACACTTTTTTAAAACAAATTATTTGAAACAAACAGAAACCCCCGATTGTCATTTGTTTTTAAGTTATTACCACTATCTTTTGTTTTTCATATGGTGGCCATATTGGATTTTGGGTTTGTTAGGTAGTCCTCAAAATGTGCTTTTCAACGATGTATAACATGCCTGAAAAATTTTTATTTATAACGAAAATATTAATAAAAACGTAAATTAATCTTTAATATGAAATTAGTAGGCTGAAAAATTAAACACCAATGTCAAATGAAAGTGAAAAGATATTCTAAGTATAGCAAACGCCAATTAAGTTGGCGCGAGGAGGGGTAAGTTCGCGCAGGATTAAAAGTAGTGGGGAGATTTGTATTTGGTTTTACATGAAATGTCAGATAATTCTAACCTCTGAGCGTGTATCACTAGCAAAGACATTATGTTCCGTCAAACGTCAATGACAAATGTATTCTGACAATGAAACAAAACGATAACCTGTCAAAGTACAATTAGTGCTGCAGAGATAAGTTAATTAAAACTACTTGTAGTTAGTGATAAGTAATTATTGTCACGTATTAAGATTTTTTATAAGTATTGATAATGGCACATACATATTCAAACGAAGAAAAAGTTGATATGTTGGAAGTGTATTTCAAAGCAAATAGTAACACTAAAAATGCGTGCACGAGTTATGCAGAGCGTTCTCCAGAAAGACAACAGCCACACAGGACAATTTTTAGAACACTAGTTAGCAAATTAAAAAACTTTGGAAGATTCGAACAAAAACGAGCTAACTATGAAGTTAATGATGCTAATACACGTCTAAATAATATTCTGCAGAACGTTAGGAACAATCCCAGCACATCAGTTCGTCGTGTGACACGAGAAACAGGGATTTCAAAATCTACTGTTCACAGAACCTTGACGAAAAACAAGTATCACCCTTACAAACCAACAATTGTACAAGGTTTAAGTGATAATGACAATCTCCGACGATTACAGTTTAGCAGGTGGTACCTTCAAAAATGTGAATATGACGCTAATTTTCCTAGGAAAATACTATGGACAGATGAAACACGATTTACCAATTGTGGGGCGTTCACTAGGAATAACTATCATCATTGGTCTACTGAAAATCCACATTTGGTAAATCAAAGAAGTTTTCAAGTTCGATTTGGTTTTAATGTCTGGTGCGGTTTAATTGGTATGACATTTTGTTTACATTTTTTTTGTTATTTAAACTCTTTTTTTCGTTTTAGATAATCAGTTAATAGGTCCTTTCATCTTTGATTACAATTTAACTGGTAACAGATATTTGGAGCTACTAACAAACGAGATAATGCCTGCTTTAAGGCAAATTATTAATCCCGAGAACATGCAAAACATCTGGTTCCAGCAAGATGGTTGCCCGGCCCATAACACTCGTAACGTGCAACATTTTTTGAGAGAAAACTTTAATGAGAGAGTGATTTCAAATAATGGACCCGTGCAATGGCCTGCGAGATCACCCGACCTTACCCCGCTTGACTTTTATTTATGGGGTACCACTAAAAACGAAGTATTTGATTTTGAACCGCCAGAAACTCGGGAAATTTTAGAACAAAGAGTACTAGATGTGCTACGATCAGTAAACGGAAACACGCTACGTAGAGTTTGTAACTCTACTCAAACAAGGTGTCAAAATTGTGTGGAACAGAATGGTCGTCATATTGAACAATTTCTTTAAGTGAATGTGAACTTTGAGTTCTGTATCTTTACTTTTTATTTCTATAATTTTTTTATCGTTTCGTTTGTTTACAGTATTACTTAGAATATATTTTCACTTTCATTTGACATTGGTGTTTAATTTTTCAGCCTACTAATTTCATATTAAAGATTAATTTACGTTTTTATTAATATTTTCCTTATAAATAAAAATTTTTCAGGCATGTTATACATCGTTGAAAAGCACATTTTGAGGACTACCTAACAAACCCAAAATCCAATATGGACGCCATATGAAAAACAAAAGATAGTGGTAATAACTTAAAAACAAATGACAATCGGAGGTTTCTGTTTGTATCAAATAATTTGTTTTAAAAAAGTGTCTCAACAATGTAAAACTTTAAAAGAGGTCAGACTAAGCGTTATCGAGTTATTGAGGAATAACGAAATCGGCAAATTTTTGGTTTTTCAAAATATTTTAAAAATTTAAAAAGTTAGGTCAAATTTGAAATGAGATTTGCCGCGAGTATTGAATTCTGCAAAACATTCCCCATTTAACCGTTGTTCTATATCTTCTAATAACCGAGATACCAATGGTGAGCATCGAAATTGGGACACACGGTATAGACAGTTATTCTAAAGTTCCCAGTTTGAAGTGGCCATAAGTTTAACAAATTTTTAATATGTACAAAAATAATAACACTAACTGGTTCATAAAGAAAGTGAATTTTATTATAACAAGAATAAAGAGGAAAAAGTTAAATATTACCACTACCGTGTTATTCAATAAGTATTAGTCGTTCTTCTATGGTATAAACGGCACTAGAAAGTATGTTTTCAATGACATCTGATATCGATTGTTTAAGTTCCTCACGAGTTGTAGGTCTACTAAGAAATACCCTTTCTTTAAGGTAACCCCATAACCAGTAATCAGCCGGATTTATAGCTGGTAACTTAGCAGGCCAACTGTTTGGAAAATGCTTACTAATTACTCGATCGCCAAATGTGTTACTTAATAGTGTTTTTACGGTATTGTGTATGTGATATAGAGCCCCGTTTTACATATAAATAATGTTTTGAATATCATGATTCTATAATGCTGGTATTTCGAAGTCTTTGTCCGTTTACCGTTAATGTTTTCGTTTGTCCATTTTCCATTTTTTCATAGAAATATGGGAGGACACTCGAACTTTACCCAAGAGATATAACAGGTACCGAGTCATTATGAGCAATCGTTAATTCCTAGCCCGAATTGCACCCCCATTAAATTCGCAATTAAGGGATTATTATTTCCAGCCATTAAGAAAAAGCGTTAATCTCCTATGTTATTCACTTTGTCTGCACATAAATGATTGAGGGTGGAAATTTTGTTTATTGTATTGAGAACCGTTTTCCATGTGTGTCGACTATGGAATTGAAATTGCTGTAAAAACAGCAAACCTTCTGGATTTGGTCTAAACTTCGTCAGTATAAAACCAAATGTGAAAGCTTTTTGACAGCAAAAGCTTGCTATTGTCCCTTAATTTAATTTTTTTCATGGCTAGGTAGATAATATAAATATCACTCCTTGCATATAACAAATGTTCATTTGAAAAGTCAATCTAGTAGCATGTGATTTACTGGGAACATTTTGAAGTATGTCGTAAATTAAAATTTACTACTTAACCTACGAAGTCGTATATTTTGACAGTTTCATACATACAAATAAATAACAAATAATAGGTATGTATTGAAAACTATAACAAATGTTGAAAATGTTGTCCTTCAAGATCAATGCACTTTAAAATCCTCCGTTCAAAATTTCTGATAATATTCTGCAACATTACTGGATTGTTATTAATTTCCATGCATTTCTGTTCGATTCTCTGTAGCATATCATTCAAATTCAATATAGGTGTTCGAAATATGTTATTTTTTAGATAAGGCCATAAAAAGAAGTCGCAAGGTGTTAAATCGCATGAACGTGCAGGCCAGGCAATTTCAGTATTTCGCCTAATTATACGCTCATCAAAAAATTCTCTTAAATAATCCAAAGATTCTGCAGTACAGTAACAAGGTGCTCCGTCTTTGCGAAAGTTCTCCATTATTGTTCATATTTACAAACCAATTACAAAACTGTAGTCTACGTGGGTAATCAATTTCTAACAATTCTTGTACTGCTGTGACACGGATAAAGTTGTATATCTTTTTTTAATAACTTGTGAGTTGTACCAACAGAAAGGTTTATTTGTTGACTCAAATGTCGAACAGATGTTTGTGGTTCATTTTCCATTATTTCTTCAACACGATTGACAACTTGAGGTGTACGTTTCTTAACTGCTCCGCTGCCTGATTTTCTTAAGAGACTACCAGTTTCAGAGAAAAGTTTTAAAGTTCTATCCAAAGTATTCTTAAATTGAATATAATCTATTGCAAAATGTGGAAACTCCACTTGAAATTCTACCATGCAATCTTGAACTGAATAAACCCATAAACCAGACGCGGCTCGTGATGACGTATTTGGGAGTGCAAGTACAATGATGCGAGTGCCTCGTGTGTTTTCGGTGTTTACTAAGAAAACGTTACAGTTAGTACACGAGAATACACGAAGCACTCGCATCATTGTACTTGCACTCCCAAATACGTCATCACGAGCCGCGCCTGCCATAAACCATCAATTTTATTACCACTTCGAAAATAAGCCTAGACTAAAAAATTTTATGTTCTAAAGTGAAAGCCATTTTAAAACTGTGAAGCAATTTATTTAAACCAGAATCGACGCATGATTATTTTATGCCCTAACTGATATTAGTGATTGACATTATCAAATGTCATTTGCATTTACGTTTACGGAACAACAAACACATACTAATATATTTGCGTCTTATTCTATCAAAATTTCAAAGTAACCTAGATTAACTTTTCAAATTAACACACGTTATATTTAATTATTGAGGTATTGTTTGGTATATTTTTATTTACGTTGCGATAGACGAAAATAAATATCGTAATAACTAGTAATAAGTTATTCCTATTTTATTTTATTATTTTAGAGCAATTTTTCGTGTATCAGATAAGGGGAGTATTCTACTAAATACGAAATTTCGGGTAAGATGTGCGCGCTATCTCGGTTTCATATGGCGTACTAAACACAGTATTGTTGCCAAGTCTTTGTAGTGTGTGTATTTAAAAGGATTATAATCAAACATCAAACAAGGTTTTGGTATGAAGAATGATAGTTTTTAACGCTATTTTCACCAAAAAATCTTCGTTGCTCATATTCGTAAGAAATATGTGAATACTATGGATAACTATTAGAGTGTGCAACATGGCAACAGTGCACGATACCGAGGATACAATAAAAATGCAAGTCATAATGACGTAGTGTTTTGAAGAGGAACAATTTTTTGAGTAAGTTTGATTATTATTAATTAATTATTAATTATTAATTGTTGTAATAATTAATTTTAGTATTTTCCATAAAAAATTACTTTTATAATGACTTTTCTAAGTACGCACAAGTATAAATGTAAAATTCCAGGTTTCGAAAATAGATATTATTCCAATATTTTTTCTAATTCGAGTTATCAAAATAAACATTTCTTCACTCTTCCTTCTAATGATGGTAGAAAACAAGTATGGTTGAACTCTATTAAACATTTTTCAGGTATTGATGTTTCTTCAAATTCAAAACAAATATATGTTGCAAGGATCATTTTGAACAATATCTAAATAATTTAGTGTCTTCTCATCAATTATGAGGAGGATAGTGGGCATATCTTAACTAATCTGCAATCATTTATGTCCTCTATTGAGCCTAAAAGTTCTAAGATTAGTACATTGGATACGAACGAATTAGAAGATTCATCTCTAAATATTCCAATTACTGATGAGAATGATTTTAATTATCAAGCTGTCACCTATGTATGTGGATTCCTCCTAAAAAAGCTTAATTTACACGATTGTGAGGTTTGTAAATCTTCTTTATTTTCTGCTAAAGTAAAACCTCATCACATTACATGTTTAAGGAATTTAGTGAATCAAATAATCTTCTTTATCCCACTCTTAGTTTGATATTATATGTTAATACCATCTATGATAAGATGGTTGTGTAGTTAAAATCTTTTGACCATGTAAATTCTATTCACAAGAAAATATTGGTAACTTTGCAGGTTAGTTTCTCATGGCATACTTGTGTTAAATCCGATCATCAAGCTTTAGTTAAAGAGCAGTTGTATATCTATGAGTTTTATTATTAGGAAATTTCAAGATGTCATTTGTCGGTCTTCTAATGATAGATCTCTGAATCAAAACTCGAGAAAAATTAGCCAGTTGATGCATTTGTAGAAGATAAATTAGGTTCTTGGTACGTTGGTAAGTTTAGGGTTTTCTATTCTTTTGGGCATATGAAGAATTATCCTTATTTTATATTGCTGTTTACTAGAATTTTTGTTTATTGATTGTTATGAGTATATATATGTAGTTTATTTTGTTTTATTTCAAGAATTTGCATTTTTTCAAAATATTTGTTGAATTTTAAATATTTATTTTTCTTACATAGTTTAAATTTATTTTTTAACAGAATTAATTTTTATTTATAGTCACGTAAATACGTGTCTGTGATTTCTATATTTATAGATATATCGCACTGATGAGATCAAAAAAGATCGAAACATGTATTTAGAGCATATTTAGAACAAAAAAAACATAGTAATTTAAAAATGCCGCCATCGTGGTTGTTTATGAATTTAGTACTACCATATGAACATCAGAGGCGCTAGCGTAAGGGTCTAATTTTCAGCATGGAATGTGTCGCTTTTATATGCTCCTTGGTCAGATACCCATCATGACTATTTACAGTTTGTTTGACAGTACTGTCATCTGTATGTATATTACTTAAAAAAGGTATATAACCCCTTACCACAATTATTAATCGTATCCTAAATACGTATTTCGACAACTAAGTTGTCATCATCAGTAGGTAAAACCACTAATTAAAAAGTCGCACATGAGACACAGTAAAGGTAGAAAACCGCTCACGCGCCAACTACTTTTCACCGCGTCCACGCATAGACTCAGTCTATACGTGGACGCGGTGAAAAGTAGTTGGTGCGTGAGCGGTTTTCTACCTTTACTCTGTCCCATGTGCGACTTTTATGTGCGACTCAGTCTATACGTGGACGCGGTGAAAAGTAGTTGGTGCGTGAGCGGTTTTCTACCTTTACTCTGTCCCATGTGCGACTTTTTAATTAGTGGTTTTACCTACTGATGATGACAACTTAGTTGTCGAAATACGTATTTAGGATACGATTAATAATTGTGGTAAGGGGTTATATACTTTTTTTAAGTTTTTTACTTAACCGCAGTCTCCAAAGAAAGAATTTTGTATGTATATTAGTTGTCGTTACGACATAACCTTTAAACATACATTCAAGTTTGATTGAAACATGTTACTGCCAATTGTACAATAATGCCAAACTAATTTTTCTCATGCCAATCTCCTTCACTTGAGATGGTTCAGTCTCTATGTAAATGACCGAGATATGTTAATAATGTAAATAAGCCGAGTTCAATTATTTAAAAATATACTATACAAGGAGGTAAGACTTTCTAATCAAAATAATCAATCGGTGAGTAGCATTAGCTATGTTGTTTCCCGTTGTACTATAGAACTCAATTGCAACAGATTCGTTCGATCCCATGGGCTTTCAAGGCCTGTTTTGGCAAATTATTATAAAGAAATATTCAAATTTATGCACTGCCATGAAGGATATGTACATGAAATTAATTATATTTCAATTCTGTCCTAAGCCAGTGGTTTCAAAATTTTCGATTGTGGAAGCCCTTGCTAAATCCATTTCTTTCCAATACGGTCTTTGTGAAGTTCTAATAAGTAAACGTAAGCTGTTTCTGCCAAAATTTAAGAATAAATCTAGTTGATTCTATATTGTGAAATTTGCAGATAACATTTTTTAGCAAATATTCCTAGCGTATCGCCATGGATCAAGTTACTGAAATATTTAGATAATTGTTAAAAATCAATTTCATTCATGCATTGATAATATAATAATAAAAACTAATCACAAAATCTTTTCAAAAACATCCTTTCGAAAATAAAAAGGTAAATTGTATTATTGCTCTTTGTTCATTGGTATACTTGTTTTTAAGAATGATTTCTCAAAAACGGATATTTCCCACTATATATTTTTGGAGTTTACTTTCGCGCAATCAATTCTGAAAAATCATAAATAAATAAATTAAGCTGTAAATTCTGATATTATTATGTTTGTTACGCAAAATATAATTCCTAATTAAATAAAATAGGGTAAATTAGAAAATAATATATACATAGTTATTGTCATTCATAATTTTGATATAGTAATAAGAGTAATAACATAATTTTATTTTTTTAATTTGTAGTAAGCGTTCATTGTTACCACACCCACCCAATCTTAAATCACTAAATATTCACCTTTCAAATTTTACAAAACCGAAAATTTATGAAGGGGAAATTGCCATCCAAGCAATATCTAAATGTATTTTCAATGTTTTCATAGACCTCTGGACAAACAATGACTTAAGAAGTTTGTACTTGAAATTGTAACTCGCTGTTTTCTTTCTGTCTCTAGATTTGAATAAAATGAACATAATTTACTACATCATTGCAATTAATTTTGGATTAACTACAGGGGAAACAACAAAATATTTTCGTGAAAAATTTAATATTTTGAAGCTGATTATATTTTTAAAACAACAAAGAAAACCGGATGTACCTTTACTTAAAATTAATTCCTAGAATATACTATTTCATTTCTATCAGCTTTGTTTGGGGCTTTGGTATTACAGGTTTTAATTTGACAATTCGGAGAATATTAATTTGTTTGTTCACATATTTTATTTAGGAATTGTACACGTTGCACAATTAGGCTATTTAATTTATTCTTTATATCAACATTTCGTCTAAGCTAAAAACAAATAAAACTAAATCGACGAATATTGCTAAACAATCAAATAACTCTAGCATAGATTGACCTCTCAATACTCAATTCATGTTTATTTGGAATTCTTTAGGATTGAAGGCTTACAATGCCTGTTTAAGATTAAAATTTGGGAAGAATTCCTTTAAAGAAACAATTTATTCTTGTTTATTTCTAATTTTAGAAGTTTGAATAAATATGTATCATTTAAAAAATATGCTGATTTAAATATAGAAAAATAAATGACAAACATGACGCTGCACTTGTCTCTTCATGAAAAAAAAAAACATGGTGTTCCAATTTTACCTATGAGATTTGGAGCACAGAGTATCTATACAACCATCGTTTGTCAGTATCGGACCATACCGAAATAAACTGCTTGAAGTTCACAACAGACCCCAAAAATTCAAAAATAGATTTTGACATAACGAAAATTCCCGGATTTAAATACCTAACCTCCCACAATTCCCAGAAGCGCTTTGTAAACGAACGCAGTAGAGACCACCACTGCTGGAGGCAAACAACTGACGGGCATCACAAATCGTCAAGATAGCAACTATCAAAAGCACACGGATAAAATGCCAAAGCAACACAGGGGCTAAGCTAGAAAAGAAAGACTTTTTCGAAGAAGTCAGTCTTGGTTTCGTCTAATTCTATGTATGCTATGTAATAGTAATAAGTCCAATGAAATAATGAAAAAAATTGCTGGCATTCGAACGTTCAGACGTCACACAAATATCTTGTGTGTTGTATATGTGTGGATACGCGGAGTTAAGAATCCGCGAGGGGATAAGGGAGAACAACTACGAGACAGACAGCGTATGACGCCAAAGTGATAGTCAACACGGCGCCAAAGTACAACACCGTGCAAAAAACTGCTCAAGCGTAATTTCACAAAAATTTTAATTAATACTCTAGATTAAAATATCAGGTACAGCGACAGCTTAAACGAGAAGCTATATATCAGCTATAAACAATAACAACAAAATTAGGTTACTTACGATCAGTGCAGGAAACGAGGATTCATCCACGATTCCACTGTTTACGCATTGTTTACATTATGTAAAAACGTTGGCACTCATTCGCACGCGTTCAATCCTTTAATTACTTGACAAAAATGAACATAATGCACGATACACAGTCGCAACACGATTTTACCGCGATTATACAAATATATATATGTAGATATATATATTACGTATGAGTACGAATATTATAAAAACAGATAGTAAAAGTGAAATATGTACACATTGGTTGGCACTTGTATTTTTCTTCTCTTGTCTTAATTACTATTTTCTTTTTAAAAAGGAGAAAGAAACGTATCACTTTCTGATCACACAGCGTTATTTAGTGTCGAGTTTTCGCACTTATCTCGTCTAGTTGTGGATATTTTTTATCGAGATAAATCTAGAGATACTGCGTGCACAACACACACTAAAATATGATATGCTGGCTAGCACGGCGCCATGTTTACTTGTCCACCCGTCTCTTTCCCTCAAACCGAATGACTAACGCCTATCGTCTCACTCATTTGCCACTGGCGGCGATACTGGGTAATTCGCTTATCTTGTTTCTTTCTACCATGTTGGAATCGCCCTATGTCCTTCTCGTTCTTTCACGACACTTACTCATTATTCCACCTCTTTCCAAGAAAACTTTCAAACCTGTTTGTTCGGCTGTCTCTGTCTGCCGTTGGATTCACCTTAGCCGTTTCTTGTGTATTATATGTGCATGTGTATGAGTGTAAAAATGCCGTGAATGTTGTCTCTTTCTAAACACATTTCCCATCTCTTTTCATCTCGAAAACTTGCGGGTTCAAAGTCCACGGGCGTGTAATTTTTTTTCCTTCTAGTTCGAAATTTCAGGTTCGCATATGTTGCGCGCTCGTACGTATGGTCTAATATTCCTTTCTGGCTCACCGACTGCTATGGAACTGGCGTACGAGACCATTAAAACTTGAAATCTGGCTTACGTGAATACTGATGACAGATGATGTTTTTTTTTCGGCGATTTAGATATCAAATTATCGGTTGTTCTGTACACATACACACAGAGATACCAATGCTATCACTGTCTAAATATAGACGAATGTGTTAACAACATTGCCATACGGACTGGTTAAAACTTCGCGGAAAGCTACGGCGATTGCGTTGAACAGTGACTTCTTGATTGAACAACACTGATGGCTTAACGGGTTGTAAATACATAGTCCGTCCAATATGTGAAAGTATTATAAAACATTGCAGAAATGCCTACGTTTTTTCGTAATAAATATTTATATTTTAAGGATTCCTATATATATATAACGAGCGTTCAACTAAATTTTACCTCGAAGTTGCCCATGGAAATTATACGTATATCTTAGCTTTTTACTTAAGTTCTTAATATGAATTTTGTTGGTTATGAACTATTTGAATGGCATGATAAATGTCAAAATAATAAAATTAAAATATTTAACTAAATGAGATACGTTTATTTGCAACAAACAAGTAACATTTTATAAAAATTGTTGAAAGTGGCCACCACCTTGTTCGAGACATTTCTCACTTCTCTTCTTCTGTCATCGATTTCGTTAATTCTTTCAGCAATTCTGATTTGAAGGTCTGCAAGATCAGGCATCTGTACCCGAAAAATTGAGTTCTTTAAAAAAGGCCACAGAAAAAAAAAACACAGAAAAAAGATCTTGGTGGAAATTCATGTTCGGTGTTTAAACTTATCAACCAATTTTGATAAATTTGCCGTATCATATTAATTGTTTCACCAGCTGTGTGCGCTCTGGCTCCGTCTTGTTGAAAGTAACCCTAATTTATTTCTTCTTCATTAAGCTGTTCAATAAATGGCATAATAATTTCTTGTCGATACCTTTCTCCTGTTAAGGTACCGTTAAAGAAAATAGGGTCAATGATTTTCCTTCGACTAGGCGCACACCATACACCAATTTTCTGTGGATGAAGTGAGGTTTCAACATAAAACTCATGTGGTTTCTCAGTATTCCACATCCTTATATTTTGTGAGTTAACATATCCATTCAGATAAAACCATGATTCATCAGAAAAATAAGTTTTATCAAGAAAGTCATTATCTAAATTATATAAGAACCACTGACAAAATGTTGTTCTTCTAGGATAGTCAATTTCTTTTATTTCTTGATAACAGGTTATGCGATATGGAAATAAATGTAAATCTTTTTTCAAAATTGTATGACAGGTGCCAATTGATTCACCCACTCGTTGAGATAATACTCGTATGGAAGTTCGTGGTGCATCATTCATAATTTGCGTTACATCGTCAACTAGCTCTTCCGCATGATTTTCCGGTCGGCCACTGCCTTCTTTCCGTATAACACTCCCTGTTTCTCTGAAAACCTTAGTGCAACTGTGTACCAAAAACTATCAATATCAAAGGCGAAGTTTGGAAACATTTCTAAATTCGTCTAAGCATTCTTCAATAAAATAGTGCCATTGTCCGTCAATCTTACGTCCGTTTCGAAAATAAGATTCAACCATGAATGATTTGTGTTGAATAGTTTTAAATCAATTTTAAGTTACAAAGCAATTTAAAAAAAAGTTCCAATTAAGTATACATCAGAATAGTATGTCAAATTGACAACTGTAAATAGCAATAACAAATGTAAATAGTACAAGTTACGACAAACATTTTTATTGTCATGGACTACTAGAGGTAAAATTTATTTGAACGCACATTATATGTATCTGTAAAAATTGTCATGTTTATCAATTCTTTAGAAACATAGACCTACATGTGTACCTATGTACTACATATTATCTAATATTTGAGAATTTTACTTATTTAAATTGATTTTGGAGAACTAATATACACTGGGCGAATAAAGTATGCGGTATATAATTTCTAAATACAAACTGCAGTGTGTACATATATGTATGAGTTTCGTTTGCATCATTAATAATGTATTTTTGTCTGATACACATTTATTCTTTCGTTATATCTAGAGAACAGACACGCTTACCACATGACGCAAAGCCCAGTGCAGTACTGGCGAAAGGCTGTATTTCTAAAATATTTAATTTTATTTATATAATTGGAAAACGAACGGGTGGTGATCTATAAAATTACGAAATACATATGTATTTGTTGAAAAGTTGTATTTATAAAGTTTTTAATTTTATTTATATAATTGGAAAACATACGGGTGGTGATCTATCTATCTAAAATTACGAAATACATATGTATTTGTTGAAAAGTTGCATTTTTAAAGTTCAAGTTGAGTAAAGGAGTATTAATATTGACTAGCAATAGTTTCTCAAGGTTTTCTTCTGTCAATTTTGTTCTCTTTGAATTAAGTTCATCCTTATAAATAGAAAACGTCCTTTCTACATCGCAACTGGTTAAAGGTGCATACTGGAAATATTCTTTTATTTCTTCATATTTAGCAGTTAGATTTTGTGGAATTGTCTCCATACATAATTGCTGCAATGTAATTAAATCTGGATTTCTATTAAGAATTGCTTCAAACTTTTGCCGAAGGCGACATCCGAAGTCACTTGGAATACTTTTCAAATTATTAACAGCCACATCTAATGTGGTTAATCCATCATTTAATTTGAGATTTCGATTTTCAAAATAAGTGATTAGTTTTGGCAATTTTCCAAAGTGTTCGTGAAGAAAGTACAACTGATTTTTTAAATTTGGGATTTGTGTGAGCTCCTTACACTCACCAATACTTCTAGCATCCTCCTTTAGCAGTGTTACGAAATGTTTTAGACTATCGAAATTCTCAGCATAATAACTAGTAGCTTCCAGCCATGTTCCCCATCTAGTTATTACTGGAGTGGGAGGCAGTGACAGAGATGGAAATTTTTCCCTGAAAAGAGCTACTCTCAATGGTGCTTTTCTGAAAACTTTTTTAAAAGCTGATACAAGTCTATCAACTTCCGGAAAAGTGTCTCTGATATATTCACAGATTCTGTGGAGAGCATGTGCTACACAAGTAATATGCAGCATATTAGGATATGTTTTCTTCAATAGTCTGCCTGTTTTTAACATATGCGCAGCACTATCACTGACAAATAAAAGTATTTTTTCTTTGTACGTGGCGTCCGAATGAAGCATTTTTTGCATATTCTCCTTAATGGTTTCAGCAACTGTTTCCGCATCAACTCTATTTATAACACTTGTTGCTATTACATATGAGTTATAGGCAATAGTTGGATGTAGTACACCAGCTACAACATTTACCACAGAGCGTCCTAACATATTCACCGTTTCGTCGGCGCTTATCCATATGTGTTGATTTAAAAGATGGCTTCTAATGCGTTCTACTGTTCTCGTATAGCACCTAGAAACATAATATTTGCGTAAAGTTGATTCATCAGGAACATTTCGACCAGTATATTTTTTCAGAAATATTTTTAAAGTGGGATTGCTAAGTTTATTTAATGGAATATTAGCCGCCATAAAAGTTGTACAGAGTTCAGATGTGTTTGCGCTCCTAAGTGACGAATTTTTGACGATATTTTACGGATTTTGTAATAAATTTCGGAATCACTGACAATGGACATACAATCAGTATGACCGTCAATCCAACTCGCCATTGTTTTACAATGCCGTTCTCGACATTCTTCCATATCATGTCTGAAAAAGTAACTTAAACAATGCTCTAGATCTAAATAAATGAAAACTAAAAATGTGTGCGTAAGTTATTGAAACTGAACGAAATGCAATGCACACTTACGTCGAAATAATTGGTAGAAATAGATTCAATCAAATGATATTGATCGGGATCTATCACAAAAATTACGATGTAATTAACAGTTAAAACTATGAAAACAAGAAACTTACTCACAGCACTTTATTTATCTTACGAAATATAAACTAATAAATTATTATTATAATCTATAAGCTTGTTTACCCCTAGGGTGTCAAGCTAATAAACTAATAAATAAAATACATTATAAAAACCCTGCTTCTATCTACGCTCATGAAAACACTTTAAAAAACACTATATTCTCCGAATACAATAGCAGAGTTGTCCATTGTTATCGCTGCGAGACCAGGTGGCCGAGTAAGTCAAACAAATACTTCATTGAATTACGCCGGGATGTACTGTGCGACGTTATACACAATTCCAATTGCCGATTGCGTTTTATGGAAATTGCATCCGTTCTCTAAGTTATATCTATGTTATATCGTACAATAATTGTGTTTAACCTTTATGTGACTGGAAAAATAACACCTTCTAATGACGACGTAGGTACCCGGGTACCCCACATTGTATATACGTTGCAGCTATACATATACGGGAGACAGTGGTGGGGAGACATAAACTGCGCTGTTATGAACAAGATTAGACATGTATGAAAATCAGTAACCGTCCATTTTTCGAAGTGCTCGTATATAATTTGTTCGCTACTGTACATACTAAATATTTTTAGTGTTTTTGGTAATAACAAGTGCAAATTTTATTGTTTTTATCGGAATGTGTGATAATACGCCTGGTCCTAGTTCGGGTTCATTTACAAAACCAAGATGGAGGAGAACCAGGTATGATATAGAAGTTAATATAATTACAAATCCTGTAAGAGTAAAAGTAATAGTAATAATAAGAACGTAATGTGATAGCGGAAGAAGCATTAGAAGAAGAGCCATTTACTGCTTCGGATGAAGACGAATACATTCCGGAAATCGGATCTGAAGAATCTGATGCAGAAATAGAACCTGAGGAACAAGAGGAACCTTATTCAGATGAAATTAGTGATGAAGAAGAAACGCCTGCACAGCCTACTGTTTTAGTTGCTAAAGATGGAACTCATTGGACTAATACTCCATTACCACAAGCGCAGACAATTAGCCGAAATATCTTGCGCGAAAAATGTGGCGCACCAAGTTTTAGTGCATTATATACTGCTAAAGAAACTTTTAAATCTATCATGTCCAATGAAATTCGTACTATAATTTTAAGGGAAACTAACAGAAAAGGCACACAAGTAACTGGAGATTATAATGAAAAACAAGCTCAAAAGTACAAAGATTCTAAGCGGCAACCACCACCACGAAAGGTTTTCAAGGCATTTACTGAAGAGGAATTCGATGCATTTTAGGAATCCTAATTGCAGCTGGTGCACATAAATCTAATAAGGAACATATATCTGAAATGTGGAAACTTGAATCCTTACCTCTTATTCGTGCGGCTATGTCTCGTGATCGCTTCAAAATGTTTTCACGATTTATTCGTTTTGATAATCAGAATACATGTGCTGAACGATCTAAAAGTGACAAAGCTGCTCCAATTCGTGATATATGGATAATGCTAAATAGTAATTTAGAAAACAACTATAAGCCGTCTAAATGCATAACGGTCGACGAGCAATTATTTCCTTATAGAGGACATACAAAATTTACCCAATACATTCCTTCAAAACCGGCAAAGTATGGGATAAAATTTTTTTGGGCTTGTGATGCGGCAAATGCTTATCCTTTACAAGGTAAAATTTATACTGGAAAACCACCAGACGGCGAACGGCAAGTGAATATTGGAGAGCGTACAGTTCTAGATTTAGTTACTAAATATAAAGGTTCTGGAAGAAATATAACGACAGACAACTTTTTCACAAGGTTACAGTTGGCTCATAATCTAAATTCTTGGAACTTAACTTTAGTAGGAACCGTTCGAAAAAATAAAACTTTTCTTCCTTCCAATATGCAATCCAATAAAAGTAGAGTTATAAATTCCACTAATTTTGCATTTACTAAAAGAGCAACTATATGTTCGTATGTTCCCAAAAAGAACAAATCTGTCATCTTATTGTCATCAATGCATAAAACAGGCAAAGTAGAACATACTGGTACTGCAAAACCCGAAATTATTAAATATTATAATAAAACCAAAGGCGGCGTCGACACGATGGATAAAATGTTAGGAGTATACAGTAAAGCGTAGAACAAATCGTTGGCCCCTAGCATTTTTTTACAATATGGTCGCCTTGCTGCACTGAGTGCATACATAATTTACACGGAGCCCAATCCTAGGCTTACATCAACCGACCGACGACGGAGATTTTTGAAAGATCTTGCAAACGAGTTATGCATGTCTGCTGTACTAACTCGAAGCAGTATTCCAAGAGTTTTGGGCAATCATTCTACACGTACATCACTAGAAATGGTTCTAGGGCGCCAAATTACACAACCAGTCGTTACAGCAGTCAGAGATCAATCATCTCGAGATACTACTGGGCGTATTTTGGTAGTTGGAAAATGTTACATTTGCCGGGAATGAATCTCAGACAAAGAAAAACGCGAAAAGCATGTAATTCTTGTTCAAAACCAGTTTGTAATGAGCATTCTGTTACTAAGGCCGTATGCGATACCTGTAACCAACAGGCAGTTTAATCCTATTATTATTTATTTTCGTTCTTTTTATACATCTTTTTATAACATATATAAATAAAAAAATGTAAAAATGCTACTTTTGTTCTTTCACATCCATCCATATGTAATTTTAAATGGAGGTACCCGGGTACCCATACCGGTCTTAGAGGTTGTAATAATTTCTGATGCCATTTTTTCGTTAAAAATTAAATCTAAATAGGGTAAACTGCACAGTTATTGGCCACTATATAGTAATTGACCAGTAGTTGACCAGTAGATCGACAAACAACAATATTAGGCCCGTATTCAACTTTAGCATGTACAGGTTTCGTTTCTAAGATAAGTAACAAACCTTTTTTAAATCTAATTAACTCTTGCGCTCATAGATGGTATGACATCATTTTTTTCCCGCCACAATATTGACAGTTGCAATCTGTGATCAGATGCAGTGAGATGCGTTAGCGTTTTATTAAGAAAATTAATTTCCATTTATACGTTTCTACAAAGTGGTTGTGGCCTATTTTCAAATTCGCGAAGTGTTTACTCATTAGGAGGTACGTATATAGAATTATGTTACTAGTAGGGTAAACTGTACAGTTATTAGCCACTTAAGAAACTTATCACTTTTGAAAAATTTTATCTTACGTAAACTGAGAAATATAATATAAACAACACATTATTAATAATCGTTGCTTAAATATTTTGAAGGTCTACTTATATAGTTTCTATGTATATACACAACGCGTTTTGAAAAAAAATATTAGAAAATTGTTGCAAATTTCTATAGTTATTGACCAGTTTTTATAGTTACTAACCACTTGTGTTACAGTAACTGACCGCTGTTACCTACTATAAAATTTAGGTAAAAAATTAAGACAAGACAATTGAATAATTATTTATTTTATACAAAATGGAGTACCTATAAAGAAGTCACATGTCTTTATATTCGAGATAAAATTTGTATAATTCTTCAATTTCTTCATCTTCCTCTTCTGCTGGACGTAGTTTTTCACCATATATTGTAGACTGTTTAATTTCATCTTTCTTTTCACGTCCTGAGCCGTGAACCAATGCATCGTCATCTACAGTTTGCGCGCTATCATTTGTGTCACTTGACTCTTCATTATAACACATGTGGCATAAAAACAAATCACCGTCGTTTAAATTTGGCACATGTTCTTGATGCTTCTTAGGAATACATTTTATGTGATACGACTTATGGCATGTGTCACAACAAATATTAGTCTTACTATATCCACAAATGAAACAAGTGGATTTTAATTGAGTTTCATTTTTCGGTTTTCTTTTTCGAGTCTGTTGTATGGTCTTTTTATTATTTTCTTTTGCTGCCAATTTTTCTTCCCTCTGCTTCTTCTTTCTTTCCTTTTTCTTTTCTATATTCAGTTTTTCTTCTTGTTTTTCCAGAAGCATGTTTTGATAATTTTCAGAAATAATTGCAAAAGGATATCTCTTAACTTGACGTTTGCCTTTGCGTTTTGGAGAATTTGGACACATTAAATAATTATTAATAGAAGCAGTGTCTGGAGTATTTCTTTTTTCTTCCAAGTTTAGGGTTTCGGATGACTGTGTTTCACTTGCTGTTGATACCAGAGGTGCTAATGCAATGGTGGGTGTAAAATTCAAAAGTTCTCTTTCGTTTTGTATAGGATACGAATTTAGAACTTCATCAGTACTCTGTGTATCATCCATTCGTTCAGACCCCTCTAAAGCGTCATTGATGCAATCCTCCTCAATAGGTGTATTTATAGGATCAGTTTTCAAATGCTTCCATATCTCGTATAATGCTAAGAAATTCTGGTCACTTTCAGATTCTATTTCATTCATTTTTGTGAATAATTCTACTTTGTCTTTTCCTACAATACTCATAAATGTAGAAATGTCTATTGTTTTTGCGTTACGTGTGTTATCGTTATTGTTATTACTATAGCAAGTTTTAGTAGAATCAGTAGTGCCACTTAAGCATTTTGTGTAATCCACAGCATTTGCGTCAAATGGATACAATCCACATACTCTAAATCCATTTTGTAGCATAGTTGGTTTCACTATAGCTTCTACAACTTCATGAATTATTGGGGCAAACGTTAGTTTTGTTACTGCTACTCCTGGATTCTTATCGTGGAATTGCTTGACAGCTTTTCTCCATCCGACTTTTATCGGTCGAAAAACTGCGACGTCAGCGGGCTGTAGAATTCGCGTTGTATTCGGATATAGAGCTATTAATTCTATTCCTAATCTAGAGCACTTAGTGTACTTAATTCAAAGGTCAAGTGAGACTTGTGACCGTCTATAAAAAGAATGACAGGTAAGTTAACTCCTTCTTTCACTAAATACGGATAGAACACATTAGCAACGTATTCATAAAAGGTTTGAGCCGTCATCCAACCATTGTCACTTCTTCCTATACCCCATGTAGGCGGCACACTCATTGCAATTTTTTCGGGAACTCTTTTGTATGGAAAGATAACCATAGGGCTGCAAGTTTTTCCTTCGGCGGAAAATGTAAACATCACTGTTATATTCTCTTTTGATGATCCGTGTTCGATATTATATACATTTCTACAGCCCTGTGGAGCTAACACCTTTCCCGTTTGCGGACAAATCTGAAAACACGTTTCGTCCCCATTAAAAATTCTAGTTGGATCCATCATCACATCCTCCAGATTCTTCTCCTTAACATATGTCTCTATAGCCTCAAACCAACCTCTAATATCTTTTTCAGTGACACAAGCGCTTGCGGTCGTAACGCCTTCTGATGACCTGAACACGATTGATGGGTTTCTTTTTAGGAAAGCCTGTGTGAATAAGTTACAATAGATAAGGATGATGTTTTAGAAAAAAAATTATCTTACCCTCATCCAACCTTCACCGGGCTTATTATCTCGGAATGGATGCGGCCTTGGATTATTGTTTAAAAATTGTTGCACACTTAAGGCTAAGTCTTCCTTTTTTCTGGGAAACCCCTTTCTGGCAAGGTCCGATATCCACCTAAATAAAGTAATTTAGTAGCAAGAATGACATTATTGGCATACTATATTCCTTACCTAACTAAAGTGCTTTCTTCTTGTTCCGTGAGTATTGGTGACGGTCCAAATGTGCTTTTGTGCCCCGGATTACATATTTTAAAATGTAAAGTAGCCCTAGGTATGTTATATTTCTTCGCAATGCTGCGAACCGAGCTCTCACCGTTTCGAATTTCTTCAATAGCTCTCTCCAGACGACCGGGGCTATAATTTGGAGTCTTTGGCATGTTCTGCAAAATATATAATCTACAACATATATCTATGATGTCCTTTATATCAGAAAATATATTTCAAATTAATTCTTAATTAATTTAAAAATGAGTTGCGCCAATTTTGTGAAATACATAGTAATTAGCCATGCTCGATTGATAGCTATTGGCCATGTGTTAATAACTGTCTAGGGATAAATTTTGACCTTCCTTTTCTAAATACAACTAGTATACATCATGTATTTACATTGAATGAAATGAAACAGAAACATGAAGTGAATACCTTCTTGTAGTATAGTTATTAGCCACCATGGTCAATAACTAAAATCATTGGAAATTTGAAACTAGCTATTAGCCACCATCCATAAAAATATAAAATGTAAAGAAAACATCATGTACTAGTAACATAATTCTATATACGTACCTTCTAATGAGTAAACACTTCGCGAATTTGAAAATAGGCCACAACCACTTTGTAGAAACGTATAAATGGAAATTAATTTTCTTAATAAAACGCTAACGCATCTCACTGCATCTGATCACAGATTGCAACTGTCAATATTGTGGCGGGAAAAAATTGATGTCATACCATCTATGAGCGCAAGAGTTAATTAGATTTAAAAAAGGTTTGTTACTTATCTTAGAAACGAAACCTGTACATGCTAAAGCTGAATACGGGCCTAATATTGTTGTTTGTCGATCTACTGGTCAATTACTATATAGTGGCCAATAACTGTGCAGTTTAACCCTACATGATGTTTTCTTTACATTTTCTGTTTTTATGGAGGGTGGCTAATAGCTAGTTTCAAATTTCCAATGATTTTAGTTATTGACCATGGTGGCTAATAACTATACTACAAGAAGATATTCACTTCATGTTTCTGTTTCATTTCATTCAATGTAAATACATGATGTATAGTTGTATTTAGAAAAGGAAGGTCAAAATTTATCCCTAGACAGTTATTAACACATGGCCAATAGCTATCAATCGAGCATGGCTAATTACTATCCATTTCACAAAATTGGCGCAACTCATTTTTAAATTAATTAAGAATTAATTTGAAATATATTTTCTGATATAAAGGACATCATAGATATATGTTGTAGATTATATATTTTGCAGAACATGCCAAAGACTCCAAATTATAGCCCCGGTCGTCTCGAGAGAGCTATTGAAGAAATTCGAAACGGTGAGAGCTCGGTTCGCAACATTGCGAAGAAAGATAACATACCTAGGGCTACTTTACATTTTAAAATATGTAATCCGGGGCACAAAAGCACATTTGGACCGTCACCAATGTCACGGAACAAGAAGAAAGCACTTTAGTTAGGTAAGGAATATAGTATGCCAATAATGTCATTCTTGCTACTAAATTACTTTATTTAGGTGGATATCGGACCTTGCCAGAAAGGGGTTTCCCAGAAAAAAGGAAGACTTAGCCTTAAGTGTGCAACAATTTTTAAACAATAATCCAAGGCCGCATCCATTCCGAGATAATAAGCCCGGTGAAGGTTGGATGAGGGTAAGATAATTTCTTTTCTAAAACATCATCCTTATCTATTGTAACTTATTCACATAGACTTTTCTAAAAAGAAGCCCATCAATCGTGTTCAGGTCATCAGAAGGCGTTACGACCGCAAGCGCTTGTATCACTGAAAAAGATATTAGAGGTTGGTTTGAGGCTATAGAGACATATGTTAAGGAGAAGAATCTGGAGAATGTGATGATGGATCCAACTAGAATTTTTAATGGGGACGAAACGGGTTTTCAGATTTGTCCGCAAACGGGAAAGGTGTTAGCTCCACAGGGCTGTAGAAATGTATATAATATCGAACACGGTTCATCAAAAGAGAATATAACAGTGATGTTTACATTTTCCGCCGAAGGAAAAACTTGCAGCCCTATGGTTATCTTTCCATACAAAAGAGTTCCCGAAAAAATTGCAATGAGTGTGCCGCCTACATGGGGTATAGGAAGAAGTGACAATGGTTGGATGACGGCTCAAACCTTTTATGAATACGTTGCTAATGTGTTCTATCCGTATTTAGTGAAAGAAGGAGTTAACTTACCTGTCATTCTTTTTATAGACGGTCACAAGTCTCACTTGACCTTTGAATTAAGTACACTTTGCTCTAGATTTGGAATAGAATTAATAGCTCTATATCCGAATACAACGCGAATTCTACAGCCCGCTGACGTCGCAGTTTTTCGACCGATAAAAGTCGGATGGAGAAAAGCTGTCAAGCAATTCCACGATAAGAATCCAGGAGTAGCAGTAACAAAACTAACGTTTGCCCCAATAATTCATGAAGTTGTAGAAGCTATAGTGAAACCAACTATGCTACAAAATGGATTTAGAGTATGTGGATTGTATCCATTTGACGCAAATGCTGTGGATTACACAAATGCTTAAGTGGCACTACTGATTCTACTAAAACTTGCCATAGTAATAACAATAACGATAACTCACGTAACGCAAAAACAATAGACATTTCTACATTTATGAGTATTGTAGGAAAAGACAAAGTAGAATTATTCACAAAAATGAATGAAATAGAATCTGAAAGTGACCAGAATTTCTTAGCATTATACGAGATATGGAAGCATTTGAAAACTGATCCTATAAATACACCTATTGAGGAAGATGGCATCAATGATGCTTTAGAGGGGTCTGAACGAATGGATGATACACAGAGTACTGATGAAGTTCTAAATTCGTATCCTATACAAAACGAAAGAGAATTTTTGAATTTTACACCCACCATTGCATTAGCTCCTCTGGTATCAACAGCAAGTGAAACACAGTCATCCGAAACCCTAAACTTGGAAGAAAAAAGAAATACTCCAGACACTGCTTCTATTAATAATTATTTAATGTGGCCAAATTCTCCAAAACGCAAAGGCAAACGTCAAGTTAAGAGATATCCTTTTGCAATTACTTCTGAAAATTATCAAAACATGCTTCTGGAAAAACAAGAAGAAAAACTGAATATAGAAAAGGAAAAGGAAAGAAAGAAGAAGCAGAGGGAAGAAAAATTGGCAGCAAAAGAAAATAATAAAAAGACCATACAACAGACTCGAAAAAGAAAACCGAAAAATGAAACTCAATTAAAATCCATTTGTTTCATTTGTGGATATAGTAAGACTAATATTTGTTGTGACACATGCCATAAGTCGTATCACATAAAATGTATTCCTAAGAAGCATCAAGAACATGTGCCAAATTTAAACGACGGTGATTTGTTTTTATGCCACATGTGTTATAATGAAGAGTCAAGTGACACAAATGATAGCGCGCAAACTGTAGATGACGATGCATTGGTTCACGGCTCAGGACGTGAAAAGAAAGATGAAATTAAACAGTCTACAATATATGGTGAAAAACTACGTCCAGCAGAAGAGGAAGATGAAGAAATTGAAGAATTATACAAATTTTATCTCGAACATAAAGACATGTGACTTCTTTATAGGTACTCCATTTTGTATAAAATAAATAATTATTCAATTGTCTTGTCTTAATTTTTTACCTAAATTTTATAGTAGGTAACAGCGGTCAGTTACTGTAACACAAGTGGTTAGTAACTATACAAACTGGTCAATAACTATAGAAATTTGCAACAATTTTCTAATATTTTTTTTCAAAACGCGTTGTGTATATACATAGAAACTATATAAGTAGACCTTCAAAATATTTAAGCAACGATTATTAATAATGTGTTGTTTATATTATATTTCTCAGCTTACGTAAGATAAAATTTTTCAAAAGTGATAAGTTTCTTAAGTGGCTAATAAGTAATAACTGTACGGTTTACCCTAACGAAGTATATATAATAAAATGTAATATAAAACAAGTTTACAGATGTCACAGAATTTTCAAGCTCAGCAAGTTGAAACACAAAAAATATTAATATTTAAATCTGAAAAAGGCACCCGGGTACCCTTCCAGTCACATAAAGGTTAAAAAAGAATGACGATTCTTTTATAACGTACTTATTACATAAATGATTTGTACTTAATTGTATGAATATACAAAATTGATTAAATATATTATAATACAGGGTCTAAATAAAATATTCCGACGTATACCAACGCCAATTAAGTTGGCGCGAGGAGGGGTAAGTTCGTGCAGGATTAGAAGTAGTGGGGAGATTTGTATTGGGCTTTACATCAAGTGTCAGATAATTCTAACCTCTGAGCGTGTATCACTTTATGATCCCCTAGCAAAGACATTATGTTCCGTCAAACGTCAATGACAAATGTATTCTGACAATTACTTGAGTAGTGGGGGTGGACGTTTTTAAAAACGACTTCTGCGCACCCCCTCCTCGCGCCAACTTAATTGGCTCTTGCTATACGTTAATATATAATAGATACCTAAGATAGCAATTCAAATCTACAAAAAATTTTATTCTATCGAAATTTCAATTTTTGCGGAAGTTTAAAATCACAAGGTTTTCAAATACGGTCCAGTATTCAGATTGAATCTAAATAAATAGAAATTATATGTTTATATGTTGTCGATTCAACAAACAAATAGGCATTTGTTCAAGTTTACCAATCGGGACTAAATCGGGACTACGCGGAGGCCATAGGATACGACTTTGTCCTATCCATCGAGAATATGAATAATTTACCCACACAAGTTACCCACTTCGCGAGAATAATTGGCAGGTGCACCATTATGCATATACCACATACAAACTCGTGTTTCTAGACGAACATCGCCGAGATAATCAGGTAGCGAATTCTCCTCGAAATCCAAGTAGCTCAGTTCGTTAAGTCATGTAGGCTAGTTCATGCGGCCCTAGCAATTGATGATCAACAATTCCGGGCCACACATTTATTGAAAAACGGTGTTGGAAACGACCTTAATATATGATGTGCGGGTTTTCATCGGCCCAGTAATGAAGGTTCTGAAAATTTAGAGTATCGACTCTCGTAAAAGTACGCTCATCGGTAAATAACACCCTTGAGGCTAAGTTTCTGACTGAACCATCTACAAAAGTTAATTCTTAGCAGGCGATCGGCTTCCGTAAGTTCTTGGACACGTTGCACGTGATAGAGTTGTAACAAACACCTTCGAAGTATGTTATGGACTGTTGTGTGTGAAACGCCTACCTCTCTCGCAGCCGCTCGGGTACTTATGCTTGGATTTTCATTTGTAATATCAAAAATTTGTTCCTCCGCATCTACTACCCCATGTGGTCTTTCACGGGTACGGCCCTCATAACTTGCAATGTACCGCGATCTCTCAATCTGTACACGGTTTGTAAAATTAAATCATTTGTTAGAAATCTTCGGTTCGGAAACCGCCCTTTATAAATACGTCTAGTCGCTCTAACATTTCCACCTGTTTCACTCTGTTAATTCGTGATTTGAATAAGAAATACTTCACAGAAGTTGATAACAGACTCACTCCTGACCAGTGTTGCCAGCCAGCGTTAACGTTACATCGGTAGATTTGTCGACAAATTTCGGTATATTCCGTAAAAAATCGGTAGATTTAAAATTTTTATAATATTATAACTATGGATCGGACACGAGAAAGAGTTTTAAAGAGTTTTTAATTTTATTTGTATTGTTACGCTCCGCATATAGAATATTTTTAATTTATTTTTAAATAATATATTTCTTCTTTAAATATCTCGATTTAACATAATATTTAAACTTAAGACATTTTCTGTGTATTCGTGTCCAAAGAAAAAGCATTTTTCTTTTGTTATATCCTTAACCGGGACACCCGTGGATTACCTGACCCGGCAACAACCGTAATGTGGAATTTCTATTTACATTTAATTTTAGATTCTTTTAATTCAATTACATACATCTTCCTTTATATGTTGTGTTTCATATCATTAGAAAGCTTATGTCACAAGCGATATTTTAATAATATTTATGCCATCGATAGAACACATCTTCAGGTCCCGCTTCTTAATTAATTAGAATTCAAGATATCGACCTCTCTCTTCGATAGGTCATAAAACAGACCGTTTTCAAAAACCAGTGTCCTATCGAAAAACGATCAGTCCGACCTTCTCTTTAGAATCTTCGTGAGTAAAAACACTCCTCGTGCTGTTCAAGTACACAATGCAACTCACCACGCCGTCCTTCCTCTTTCGCTTCTAAGGTAATCCTGTATTGTTCTATATATATTATTCTTTTAAGCGAATCCATATTAATTAAACTAATTAATTTCTTGTTCCTCCGGCCAAACATCGCTCTGCATATCTGTCCAGGTATACGACGCACCACGTGGCCGCTCATCGCCGCAAATCAAAGGTAACTCTGTATTGTTCGATACAGAGATTATTTTATATTAATCGTATTCAATTAACCCTTAATTTACTGCTCAATTAAACGTTCGTTTCAGAGTATTTTTGTGTTAATTTTCAGTTACTTAATTACCGCTCCTCGTGTACATATTACTTTGATTAATTACTTTTAAATATATAAATTTCAATTTCTTCTTATGTAAATATAAATACAAACTTTAAGGACAACATGTGTTTTATTTAGTAAGTAAGTTATATATATATTTTAATTAACAATCATCACGCACGTCCTGTACCTTTGAAGGAACTTCACCAGCACCACTAATTTATTATCGTAGAATAATTTCATTATTATTAGCACGGCACATCCACATCCCGATACACAGCACGAGCAGCCGTTTGTAATAGTATAAATGGAAAACAAACGGGTGGTGATTTATAAAATCCGAAATACATTTTTATTTGTTAATTTTGAAGTTCAAGTTGAGTAAAGGAGAATTAATATTAACAATACTTTCTCAAGGTTTTCTTCTGTAAAATGTGTTCTCTTTGAATGAAATACATCCTTGTAGACAGAAATCGTCCTTGCTACATCGCAACTGGTTATAGGTACATACTGGAAATATTCTTTTGTAGCAGTTAGATTTTGAGGCATTATCCCCATACACAATTGCCGCAATGTTATTAAATCTGGATTTCTATTAAAAACTGCGTCTCCAACTCTTGCCGAAGGCCACATCCGAAGTCAGTTGGAATACTTTTCAAATTATTAATAGCCATATCTAATGTGGTTCATTTGGGATTTTGATTTTCAAAATAAGTGATTAGTTTTGGCAAATTGCCAGTCTTCCTGAAGAAAGTACAACCGATTTTTTAAATTTGGAATTTGTATTAGTTCCTTGCACTCAGAAATACTTCGAGCATCATCATTTAAACATGTAACGAAATTTTGTAAACTATCGAAATTCTCTGTATAAAAACATCCAATCATGTTCCCCTTCTAGTTATTACTGGAGACGGAGGCAGTGACAAAGATGTTTTTCCCTGTAAAGGGCTACTTTCAAAGGTGCTTTTCTGAAAGCTTTTTTAAAAGCGGATCTATCGGGAGCGAAAGTCTATCAACTTCCGGAAAGGTGTCTCTGATATAATCACTGATTCTGTGGAGAGCATGTGCTACGCAAGGGATATGCAGCATATTAGGTTATGTTTGGTTTAATAGTCTGTCTGTTTTTAACATATATGCAGCACTGTCACTGACAAATAAAAGTATTTTTTTTTGTACCTGTCATCCGAATAAAGCATTTGGTGCATATTCTCGTAAATGGTTTTAGCTATTGTTTCCGCATCAACTGTATTTATAACTTTTGTTGTTATTACATATGCGTTATATTGAATTGTTTGATGTAACGGGTGTTCAGAAACATTCGAAGTCAAGTGGGCTCTGAACAAAAAATCGTATATCTTTACTTGTATCGTAATCGTATATCTTTACTTGTATTAAATTGTATTAAGTAAATGTATCAATCTATATCAGACGTGACTTCAAATTTTCAAGGACTACTTTGACTTCCAATGTTTCTGAACACCCGTTAGTTCACCAGCTACAACATTTATTACACAGTGACCTAATATACCGACAGTTTCGTCGCCACTTATCCCATAGGTACTGATTTAAAAGATAGCTTCTAATGCGTTCTACTGCTTTCGCGTAGCACTTAGAAACATAATATTTGCGTAAGGAGGATTCATCAGGAGCATTTCGACCAGTATATTTTTGGAGAAATGTTTTGAAGGTGAGATTATTAAGTTTATTTAATGGAATATTTGCCGCCATTAAAGTTTCACAGAGTTCTTCGTTAAAATTGTCAGATTTCAACGGGTCTAATATCTATGTATGTGTTTGCGATGCTAAGTGGCGTTTTACGTGGGATTTCTTGGAATTCTTAACAATATTTTATATACTATGCAATAAATTTCGAAATCACTGGCAATGGACATACAATCAGTATGACCCTTAATGCAATTCGCCATTGTTTCACGATGCCATTCTCGACGTTGTCCTATATCATATCTGAAAAAATAACTTAAACAATGTTCTAGATCTAAATAAATTAAAATTAAAAATGTACGCGTAAGTTATTGAAACTTAACGAAATTCACTGGACACTTACGTCAAAATAATTGGAAGAAGTAGATTCGATGAAACGATATTAAACACGATCTATTAAAAAAATTACGAAGTATGTAATTAACAGTTAAAACAATGAAAAAAAGAAACTAACTCACCGTACTTTATTAATCTTACGAAATATAAACTAATAAATAAAATAAATGATAAAAACTCCTCACTCATCTATCTAGGCAGGTGAAGAAAATAATTTAACTGTAAAATTGAAGTAATTGCGTCACAATTCAACGACAAAAAACAGATGTGCGGTTAACCGAATGAATAGTGCTATTGAATAACTGCGTGTTGTACTTAGTGATGTTATAGACTATTTATATGGTCCAACGTAATTTCCTAACGTTATGCTAAACTTCAAACGTCAGACAGAAAAATAACTGTCAGCGCGCAACTCAAATGACCATATCATGCGCTGAATAACATGATCAACTTTCCCTCCAAATACCCTGACCTTCATACAACTACAACCAAAGAAAGCAAAAAACTAGCAAAAAAAACTGAAATGTTGAAAATTTTCCTGACTATAAATATATATATTAAATAAAAATTAATGAATTTACGAGCTCATATCATATACAAATATCTTAAAGAAATAAATATAAATATAAATATACTTGCAAATGCACACGTACATTAATTAATGTGGTCGTCGTACATCACTCAAAAAAAATATACTTAAAGAGAGATTTCAGATAGATCGCATAAAATCAAAATTTACAAGTATCCAAAACTCATAATAAATCGAAAATTACAGTAAACACATCAAAGATCACAACTAAAAACACAAACCGAAATTAACTCTAATACTTTGAATAAAGAGGAGGTCCTTATTCAAAAAAATTAACTCGACCTATCTATCTAAAGGATGAGAAATCTCTGAATCTCCTACTCGGAAATGATATATCTCCATGCATAAAATATAAATCAAAAGACCGACTACGGTAGATCTGCAACCGGCAACGGTCGAACTGCCTGGCTCAAGACAATGTTCGGACAACCTACAGTCGTGGACAAAAATACACATTATAATCAAATTTTAAATTAAATATAAAAAATCTCTAATTATTATCCTGAAATGAAATGTACATAATTATAAATAGTCTTTTAAAGTTTCTTTTATTTTTCTTCGGGGAAAAATCCATGACACTTCCCCAAGATTATCCGTGAGAAAAGCTAGGACATGTCTAAATCTTTTTTCAAGGATAATCTTTTGCACACGTAGCACAAACGACAGTATCGAACTCTGTCTTTCATCCCCGCACACACATGAAGCACACCTGTCACGCTGGATCATCCTCTTCCTGTTGCACTAATGGGACGAACGGTTGTAGTGCGCTTATATGGTAACGCCCTTTTTTTCTACGACCATCCATTGTGGGACCAATATAAGGCAAGTCAAGCTTTTGACACTTCCCTTGATCACGTCTGCCTAGACGATAACTTCTCACAATTACAGTATCTCCTACTTCGAATCTCGTTCTACTGGTAATCTTTTCATTTTCCTTATTCACGTATTTCTGTGCATTTTCCGCTATTCTTCTTGCAACTTGGTTATTAACTCGTTCCAAATTGTCCACCCTTTCCATTTGTGTATTCCAGGGTCTGGCAGGCCTTGTCCCATACATCATAGTCGCAGGACACTTCAGAGTGACAGTATTCGGAGTGTTGTTGATGTTGTCTTCAACATCCTGGACATGTGCAACCCATCCTGCATGGTTTTCATAAGTTTTGATTCTTAAAAACTTGATAAACTCCTGGATATACCGTTCGCATGGATTTCCGCATGGATGGCGTATGGAAGAGAAAGAAATATTAATATCACGATCACTCAAAGCATTTTTAAATCTATCATTATTAAAATATGATGCATTGCCAGCCAATATTCTGCGCATTTTCCCTTGATGAATTATCCACGAATCAATACACTGTATAGAAGTATCTGTATTATATTGAGATGTGGGAAACAATTTTACAAATTTCGAAAACACATCTACCATTACTAAAATATTCTTGTATTCTAGTTCACCCCAAATAATCAATAGCAACCAATTCTAATTTTTCCTGAGTAACTATGCTTTTTACATTATATTGACATGTACGATTTTTGTGTTTTCCTAATCTGCATGTGATGCAATTTCTCACCACATCCTTAGCTATTACCCTATCTTTCTTTGCATAAAATGCTTCTCTCAATGTTAACCATACTTTATATCCACCTATGTTGCCCAAACTTTCATGAATATGCAGCATTGTCTGCCTAGCATACACATCATTCGTCACAACATAATTTTGTTCCCTGATCACTTTCATAAGCAACCCCTCATTCATAATGAAATTTTTATAATTATCTTTACCACGTAACTGTCCCTTATAATGTCAAATATTTCATCCCTTTGGATCTGAAGGATCACCTCATATTCAAAATTCCCCTCAGCATAATTCCTATTATATTCGTTCAACTCCACATATTGAAAATTACTTTTATTATTATACATTCGGGACAACGCATCGGCAGAAACATTTAGAACGCCTTTAATGTTCTTAATTTCAAAAGTATACTCTGACAACAACAATGACCAACGATATACTCTGCTATTTTTAAAACGTGTACTCAAAAGTGATGTCAACGCAGCATGATCTGTCTTTACAACGAAGCTTTTCCCTAATAAATAGAAGCTTTTGAACCGCGTGTACCACAGCCAACATTTCCTTTTCACTGATAGTATATTTGACTTCATAGCTTTTTAAGACACGAGAGATGAAACATATAGGCTGTTCAATCCCTTCGTCATTTATTTGAATCAAAACTCCGCTAATAGCGACATCACTTGCATCCACTCTTAAAATGAAATGTTTATTAAAATCTGGCAAAATCAACACTAATTGACTGTAAAACTCTTTCTTTAAATCATCAAACGCTTTCACTCTTAACTCAGTCCATTTAAACTTCTCATTTTTCCTAAGCATTTCATACAGTGGTGCACTGGTACGTGCCAGGTATGGTACAAAACGTTTATAATAATTAACTATGCCTAAAAACCCTCTAAGAATTCTCATATTCTTAGGTAAAGAATACTTCTTAATAAGTTCCAACCTACTCTCATCTACACTGACAAATTTAGTACTAATATTATATCCCAAAAATTTAATTTCTTTCTTAAAAAATTCACTCTTTTTTAGATTCACTTTTAAACCTTCGCTTGCTAACACCTCCATGATTTTCTTCAAATGTTGTAAGTGCTCCTGCTCCTCCCTGCTATATATCAACATGTCATCAACATAGTGAACCACAAAATCTTCATATGGTTCAAGTATCTGTTGCATGGCCCTAATTAAAGCTGCTGCAGAACTGCTCAATCCATATGGTACGGTCCTGAATTGGTACACTCTGCCATTCACCATAAATCCACAATACTTCCTGGACTCTTTCTCCAAAGGCACCAACCAAAAAGCGCTTCTTAAATCCAACTTACTGTATATATTTGCATTGCCACACTTTGCCAATAGTGGTTCTATTGTAATTGGCATCTCAAACTGAGGTTTAATCCTCTCATTAAGTCGACGTGCGTCTAGACATAATCGAATGTCTCCAGATTTCTTTTTAACCACCACTAATGGATTAACATATCGTGTTTTACCTCGTTCAATTATACCATCTCTTAGCATCTTCTTAACCTCTTCTTCTACTTGTAATTGGATGCTTTTCGGGATAGGGTAGTTTTTCACTTTGAATGGTCTCGTCTCATCTACTTCCAACGAATGTCGATAGTTTCTGGCAATACTGGGAAATTTATTAACTAATTCTATATTATTTTTTATTAAACACTTAACCTCTTCTTCTTTTTCTTTCTTGCAGTCCAATTCCATCGAATCAATATCTTCAGGGAACTCCACTTCTCCATAATCTTCTTTAACCATATCTTCCATTACCATTAACTCCTTTTCTTCCATAATCCTAATTTCTTCTTTTACTTCATCGAACACATTATCTTCTTCCATATTATTAATAACTTTTTCTACATCTTCTTCGGACTCCTGGACCCATTTCACTTTTTTATCATTAATTATTATATTTTTCTTTTTTACATCAATTATTGTATTAATTTTATCTAATAAATCGATTCCCAGTATTCCATTCCTTCCTAATCCTTTCATTACTATAAATTCTCCCATAAACTTATTATTATCTATAGTAAATTCCACAACAAAAACTTTATTCACTACTGTTAAAATTTTCTTTGTAGCTGTAACTATCGTAATTTTGCTCGTAGGCATATATTTCCCTACTTTATTTTTACTCAAACATTCAACCACATTTTCATTCAAAAACGATGTTTCACTTCCTGAATCTACCAAACAATTCAATTCACTATCACCTATGTTAACTTTTATATGAGGTAAAACCGAGTTTATTGCGTATTTCGATTGTTCATACAATGCATTACATTCATTCTTTTTGGTTGGTCTATCTAAAAATCCTTACTGCATGCTAAATCTAATTTACTTTGTTTATCTTTTGATTCTAAATTATAATTATATCTAGTATCTTTATATCGCGTCCCAGTATAATTCTTAACTTCAGATGTATTCTCTTTGTCTACATCTTTACTGCTGCTATTTACTCTTTCTGGTGAAGCCATTCTACTATTTCTTTGGGTATAATTGTTATTGGGTCTGTAAGGACTTGAATAGGTATTATTACTATGGATATTCATTCTAGCATACGGATTTCTATTTATATTTCTTTCAACATAATTATTCTGGTACCTTTTACTACATTCCACATCATCTAATCTTTTTAAAAGTTCAAGAAATTGCTGCATGTCGTTAATATTATGGATGGCTACTGCCTGACTAACTTGTGCATCAAAATGTTTACTTAATTGACACACCAAATCTACTTCATTAATTTTAGGTTGTAAATATTTTAAAACTGAGTGTCTTCTCATGACGTAAGACTCTCGTGATTCATTACTATTATTATTATATCTACCAAATAATAATTCATTTCTTACTCTATTTTGTCTCGTTGTCCCCCAAAATTGGATCGTAAACCTGGCCTCGAACTCCTCCATTGTCTTCACCTCATCAGACACCATATCCCACCATGTCATCGCATCGTCTTTGAGACAGTTCCCTATCTTTTGTAACTTCATATGGTCCCCTGGCACATCCTCCAAACTTTCTTTCATCTTCTTGAGGAAACCCATTGGGTTAATATTCGCCATGCCATAAAACTTCGGTAGCACCTCATTTTGAATTGGAACAGGGATGAAAGCAGGCACACTCGCTTCGTTTTTCTGTTTTCTTACTTGATCGATTTGTTTCTGCATATATGCCATCTTCTGATCTTGCCATTTCCTCTTCTCATTTTCTTCTAAAAACTGATTTAAACCAACCATGTTTTGTTGCACGCTTTGTTCATTTATTAATGGAAATGAATCTTCTATTATTTCTTTCTCTGCTTCTCTACTATTATTTAATGCCAAGATTTGGTCCATTTTGTTCATTATTTCTTCCATTTTTCTTTCCATTTTTCTATCCCTATCCTCTTGTCTTTGTTTCATATTTTCCATATCCTGATGGTTTTGTTGCATCCATTCCATCATCATGTCCAGAATCTTATGTGTGCCACTACTGTCGTGCCCCACTTCATGTATGGTTTGATTTATATTTAAATTGCTTATTCCTGCCCTTGTGTCTTCTAACGAATCTTGACTACCAGTAGTAGGTTTCGGCTGTCTCCATTCTCCTACATTCGAAATGCCATCCATATTTATTACTGGTGTTGTTTTATTTTACTTGTTTATAAATTATTTGCCTCTTCTACTTGTTCGTCCCACTTTTTCTCTGTACTCGTTCCACGTTGGATTTGCCAAAATAGGACGTAAATTTTTATTTCTTCTTTATTCGCCACACGATGGACTGAAAAATAGGTGCTTTATTCGTGCTCCACGTTGGGTTACGCCATAAATGTGCTATGAATTGTGGTGTTGATTAAAGATTTGAATTGGCCCACAATACACAACAGCTTGCTCGGTTTAACTCAAGTCGGTTCAGCCTTCCAGGAGCTCTTGTATCTTCAGGTTACCCACGAAGGGGTATGTGTTAAATAAAAAAGTATTAGAAATAATAGTCACATTAATAACACAACATTTAATTTAAAAAAAAACTCTATTAACAAAGTATTAAGAGTGTCTTATGCAACACAAATGCAATAGACTGAGGAAAACTTGCATGAATATTTACTCGCATTCAAGGAAAAAACCTCAATTGACCGCGAATAAACCTAACCTAATTAAATAGTTAGCAAAACTTTCAAATTTAATTAATTACGTTATCCTAAACTTCAAACGTCAGACAGAAAAATAACTGTCAGCGCGCAACTCAAATGACCAGATCATGTGCTGAATAACATGATCAACTTTCCCTCCAAATACCCTAACCTTCATACAACTACAACCAAAGAAAGCAAAAAACTAGCAAAAATTAATGAATTTACGAGCTCATATCATATACAAATATCTTAAAGAAATAAATATAAATATAAATATACTTGCAAATGCAAACGTACATTAATTAATGTGGTCGTCGTACATCACTCAAAAAAAATATACTTAAAGAGAGATTTCAGATAGATCGCATAAAATCAAAATTTACAAGTATCCAAAATTCGTAATAAATCGAAAATTACAGTAAACACATCAAAGATCACAACTAAAAACACAAACCGAAATTAACTCTAATACTTTGAATAAAGAGGAGGTCCTTATTCAAAAAAATTAACTCGACCGATCTATCTAAAGGATGAGAAATCTCTGAATCTCCTACTCGGAAATGAAATATCTCCATGCATAAAATATAAATCAAAAGACCGACTACGGTAGATCTGCAACCGGCAACGGTCGAACTGCCTGGCTCAAGACAATGTTCGGACAACCTACAGTCGTGGACAAAAATACACATTATAATCAAATTTTAAATTAAATATAAAAAATCTCTAATTATTATCCTGAAATGAAATGTACATAATTATAAATAGTCTTTTAATGTTTCTTTTATTTTTCTTCGGGAAAAATCCATGACAATATGCATGTTTTTAGAAAATATATTCTTTTTTAAATTCTAACATTAAACTTATTTGTAATTATGAAATATTCGATTGTTTGTCTCATTTATATTTCGCCTATCCTTGCCTAATAAAATTCTGTTTATATGTCTGGTATAATTAAAAATTAATACTTCTACAAATTTTCTAATGATATATTGTAAAGTGTCCGCCATGTGAATACAATATTTAAATTTAATATATTTTTTGAAATATTCAACCAAACAATTATAAAAACCTTGTTTTTATATTCTTTCTGGCAATAAAGATTTTGTCTGACTATATACATATTTGTATTAACGAGGTGAATAAATTAGTATTAATATAGTTCAATCGTTTTGTTGCACTTTACTCTTTCATTGTCGTAAATTTTTAATGACTGTCATCTGTATTTCTCTTGTATATGTTTTCTATGCAGACATCACACTGCTTGATCATTTTATTTATTCTTTTTGTGACAAAACCAGCCACGTAAACAGCATTATTTTCTTCTAATTTTGTGGTAGAGAGATTCATAGGTGATGGTGATATTTGTATCTTTTTTGTTTCCTTCACATCTTTACTAACTGCCTTTAAACAATAAAATTATTATTATTTACATGTATGTAATTAAAATATCGTCAAAAAGTACTATCATTATTATTGTTATAAGATATTAACCTACTTGAATAAATTTTTTCAGAGTTAAGAAAATAACAGTGTTATCATTTTCGTAGTTACTGCCCACTGAGTGTTTTAGGGTAAAATTTTTAACCAAAAGGTAAATAAAATGGTGTAAATGCTGCAGCTATAGCGTTCGTAAATCGTACTCCTCTTTGTACTTTTATGTTTATAAAAATAATTGTAAACATTAAAAACTACTTTTCGCGTTTGAGCGTATCACTTTATGATCCCCTAGCAAAGACATTATATTCTGTCAAACGTCAATGACAAATGTATTCTGACAATTACTTGAGTAGTGGGGGTGGACGTTTTTAAAAAGGCTTCGCGCGCTCCCGCCTCGCGCCAACTTAATTGGCGCTTGCTATACTAACTATATATATATATATATATATATATATATATATATATATATATATATATATATATGAACTTCATGTGTATGAGAATTAATAATTATTAAATCTCATTTTACATGCGATTGTCGCTATATATAATATCGATATATGCACATTCCGCGCAGATAAGTTTTTCACAAAATTTTTCATTTGTACTGACAACTTGTACAGTTGATGTCGCGGCTTGTTGCGTCTACAATCTAGGGCAAAAGTGATTTGCCGAATTGTAGAATTAAATGCAACAAATTATAGCGACAATCGCATGTAAAATGAGATTTAATAATTATTAATTCTCATACACATGAAGTTCATCACAGTTCGTATATATACACGTAGTATAGAAGTGAATATCATGTCTGTCCTCGGTAAGGTGCACTGATGATCTGTAAAAAACAGTGAAATATCGATATATGCACATTCCGCGCAGATAAGTTTTTCACAAAATTTTTCATTTGTACTGACAACTTGTACAGTTGATGTCGCGGCTTGTTGCGTCTACAATCTAGGGCAAAAGTGATTTGCCGAATTGTAGAATTAAATGCAACAAATTATAGCGACAATCGCATGTAAAATGAGATTTAATAATTATTAATTCTCATACACATGAAGTTCATCACAGTTCGTATATATACACGTAGTATAGAAGTGAATATCATGTCTGTCTTCGGTAAGGTGCACTGATGATCTGTAAAAAACAGTGAAATATCGATATATGCACATTCCGCGCAGATAAGTTTTTCACAAAATTTTTCATATATATATATATATATATATATACTTATTATTTTCTATATTTTGTGATATTAACCCGTTGCACACTTTTGTATTTGAAAATAATAAATTACAAATTATTTAAAAGTTCAATTAAAACGCAAAACGATAAAGTTAGCGCCATCTAGAGCAGGATAAACGTATCACATATAGCAGTGCGCGACGCCACGTGCGCGACGCTGTTTCGGTCGATAATACAGCAGGGATTTTTACTGGTCCGTTCGTGTGTGTTATTAATTAGTCTTTGCTAGACGTTTGCTGTTTTTACGGGGTAAGTAAAATGTCTTGAACGTTGTCTTGAATGTCAGGAACATTTTACATTGTTATCGGTTTACAATGTCGTAAACAAAAAACATTGCTTTCACGGTCAAAACGTGGTAGTAATTAGTAGAATAACTATATTTATTATACTAGTACTATGAAGTTGTAGCACGTGTTGTACTTAACCTAAAATTAGGTACAGGTCAGGCAATTTTCTGAATTTATATTTTTGTAAAGGTTCTTAGTTAGATAATTTCATAATTCAGAAAAGTTGTCCAAACCACACAATACTTGGCTGAAGCTATTTTTTATACTTAGAAGTAAGTGAATAATCTCATTTATCGGAAAAAGGGCATACCTATATTCAATTTAGTTTATTATATGACTTCGCACTTGTCATAGAACATACCGCAGAAGAAGAGACAATTAATGATAATATATGAAACCTAGAGTGCCTGTATAATACATAAGTAAGAGTGAAGACATGATAAAAATAGACGCCATTTTGGTTCCTAATTTCAAATAAGCCTTACGCAAAAAATATTAATTTTTCAAAGTAAATATAATCATAATTATAAATATGTAATATTATTTGTAAATTAATATTAACCCAAATTATTATATAAACTATACTTTGAAAATAAAGACCAATAAGCAAATATTTTTATCCAAATCTTAGTGAATAAGGGTGACTAAAAAATGCTAACTATTATTTATTTAAATATTTATTAATTTTAAATGCTTACATATTACTTATATTACACTTTGAAATATCGTATATTACTTTTATTAACAATACTGCGCATGTACATACTCTTACTGTCAATACAATGCTGTTTTTTCAAATTATTCTTCATTTTCTTTCCAAAAATTTTTAAGCGATATATGATGAACATATCAATAGTTTTGTTCTTAATATTGTGACATTTTGGAATATTATTTATCATCACATCAGATTCTTCATGAATAGCCTTTTTTTGAATAAGTTTGCAATTTCTTATCTTTTTTACATTATGTGAATTAACAAATCTTAAAAATATTTTCTCCATAATTGTAAATAAATTGAACGTTTTTTCATTAGCATAATACTGTGATGACTTATCAAACGGTGCATCATACTCTAGCGTTTTCTCGAGGCACGTAGAACTCCCGAGAAGGATATTCCCATTCATATATAAGCCGTCGAGGAAGGGATGTGGACATTCATTCAATCCTAGAGTTCGCGCAGTACACATAAATATACCGAAAGGTCCAACCCGCTACGGGACATACGCAACAATATACGTATGGAACGTAATGCGATGTGGCAACGTATGTACGATGCCACTCCGCGTGCGCATACATAAGTCCGATGATCGAGAGCAATAGATTGCCCGTCATTCGTATCTAGCTATGCAAACGTAAAGGTTGCAACAGTTGCAAGTTCAACTGTTTAGAATTTTCGAGACAATAACCCCTAGAAATCTCGAGGGAGTGAGGCGGGAGTTTTACAATAGGCTCGGCTATTGTTTGGGGAGAGAGGGCGGTATTTTCGAATCCTATATTTAGTGACTTTCTTAGAATTAAAATTTATTTTGTAGAATTATTGATTTTTTTACTTTTATCTTTTAGAAAACGTTATTGTTTTTTTATTACTTAAAATTACTTTTCCGTAGCAGCTAAGAATACAATAATAATAACTTGGAGATATAACGACCTTATTATATCTGAAACAAATGTGCAAATTACGTATACAGAACGAATATGTAAACGACTATATCCTTGCGCGGTTTAAGTCTTACTAAATTCATAACTCTGCAATGTATGGTAATGTAAGCTACCGCGCGTAGAGGGGATACGCTGTTGCCACTTATTGCCGGGTATGGCCCGTTGAGAGCTGGTCTTATGTGTAGATACATAAATATAAAATATATAAATGTGCTTATTGTTAATAGTTAGTTTTATATTGTTATACGTTTTAATATTAATATAGTGTGTGTCTAAAGTTATTGCTAGTTTTATTTAAGAACCCGAAAAGACAAACTTTACAGTGGTATTCAGGTGTGGACTAATTAATAAATAATAAACTAAGTAGACAATTAAGTGTTAATTAAGTATTCGTTTAAATAAATATACAGTGCGGAAAGACGTTATTTTAAATATCGTGATGGCCAACAGAATGAAACTGACGGAATTAAAAGCGTCCGAGTTAAAACGTGAATTAGAAGAGAGAGATGAGGATACAACTGGCAAAAAGTCGATCCTCCAGCAACGGCTTCGCAATGTGTTGATCCAAGAAGGCGAGAATCCAGAGAATTATGTCTTTCAAGTTCCAGGCGGAGATGCTGACGTGAATTTGCTGTTAATTCAAATGAAGCAAATGGATCAGAATAATCTGGATAGTGGGAAACATATGGAACAGCGTCTAATAGATTCACAAATTCAGATGCAACAAATGGAACAGAATAATCTGGATAGTGCGAAAAATATGGAACAACGTCTAATAGATTCACAAACTCAAATGCAACAAATGGAGCAGAAGAACCTGGAAACTTCTGGAAACTTAGCGAAAACCCTAGAACAAATGGAACAGAAGAATCTGGATAGCGCGAAAAATATGGAACAACGATTAATAGAGAATGCGCAAATACAAATGCAACAAATGGAACAAAGAAACCTAGAAACCGCTAGAATCCTCGAGAAAAATCTGGAAAAGAAATTACTAGAAAATTCTAGAAACTTCGAAAAAAGTCTGGAACAAGTGGAGAAAGTTCTAGAACAGCGATTAGCGGAAAAATCAGAAGCGTTAAAAGAAGAGGTTTTCATAGCTGTAGAAGAGAAAATTGGAGAACATTCTAGACTTTTAGAGGCAATAATGATTGAGATGAAATTACCCGCTACCACGGGTCATTCTGATCCCAGGCAGATCACCAAAGAAGTCATACCGCGGCCCATTGAAATAAAAGAAGAACTTGTGGCTATTTCAAAGACCAGAATCAAGCCACCAACCTTTGATAGAAAGACGTCATGGGCAACTTACCTGACGCAATTCGAAGCGGCCGCAGAAGCAAACGCATGGTCTTCTGCCGAGAAGGCGACTGCTTTAATCATAGCTTTGAGGAGTGATGCTAGTGGAGGTACGTAAAGATTATTCTCAACTCAATAAACGCTTGGAGATGAGATATGGCCATGCGCATTTGGAGCAAGTATACCATACCCAACTGAAGAATCGATCACAGAAGAAAGGCGAGAATCTTCAGGAATTTAAGGCAGATATTGCTCGTCTAGTTCGACTCGCATATCCGATGGCGCCAGATAATTTCATGGAACACCTAGCTGTCCAGACGTTCATAGATGGTCTACGGGATATTGATACGCAGCAAGCATTGAGGTTGGCACGACCGAAAACCTCAATCGATGCTTTGGCATACGCACTTGAGTTTGAGACTGCAAGACAAGCCTCTCGGAACCATGCTCGTGGCTGTTCTGTCGACAAACAGGAAAATGAGGAGTTCATGGAGCAGGTGGTTAGTCAAGTCCTAAATCAGATCAAATCAAATAAAAGTGCGCGGCCATGCGGGAATTGTAGAAGAAACGGTCACATTCAGAACAAATGTGGTAAAAGGACCAAGAAAGAATCCACTGAGAATCCGAAAGTCCCAAGGACTGCCCAAATCGAATCCTTACAACATCAAACCAATGGCCTGTATGTGGATGCTATTATGGAAAGAAGGACCTATGCTTGCTTGCTAGATACTGGATCGACGAAAACCATTGTACGACCCGATTTAATATCCAGGAATAAAGAATTACTTTCTAGCAAATGGAAGACTGGAGACTTAGGACAGCTACTGGAGAAGCAGCTTTTGTGGAAGGTGAAGTAGATGTCAATTTTATCATAGGTCCAACATCAATCCGACATCGTGTTCTCGTAGCCGACATAGAAGAACAAATAATCTTGGGATTAGACATCATGAACACCTACGGCTTCCAGTTAAACATGAAAGAAGGCACTTTAAAAATAAATTGGACGGAAATGTTACAATGTTGGAACCAAAGGCTGATGATGACGAGGTGGGCCGAGGAATAGTAGTTGCCAAAATGCTGGCTAAGACTCAGAAGACTGTACCTATAAGGATAAAGAATCTGAACCATTACCCTGTTTCATTGAAGAAGGGTACTATTCTGGGGTGGTGTTCGCCAGTGTCGGCCGTCGTTCATCGCATAGAGGCGAAGAAGAATGGATTCATGCAGGTTCCTGAGAAGTTGTCCAAGATAATCGACTCCGCTTGTCAAGGATTGAGCAAGAAGGAACAAAGTCAAGTTAAGGACCTAATCAAACATTATGAAGACGTCTTTGAAACTGAGACTGGTATGAAAGGTAAAACCAATATTGTAATGCACAACATAAATACCGGATGCAAGTCCAATTCGACAAGGACCAAGAAGGCTACCACTGGCAAAACGTGAGGAAGCCGAGCATATTATACAAGATATGGAAGGCCAAGGAGTAATTGAACCATCGAATAGTCCATTGGCTTCACCAGTGGTCATTGTCAGGAAGAAGGATGGATCTACCAGATACTGCGTGGACTATCGTCGTTTAAATAGTGTGACCAAAAAGGACAGCTATCCTCTCCCAAGAATAGACGATACGCTAGACACCTTGGCAGGAGCAAAATGGTTCTCCACTCTCGACTTAAAGAGCGGTTATTGGCAAGTAGGAATGGATCCCAATGACAAAGAGAAGACTGCCTTCAGTTTAGGTACAGGACTCTGGCAATTTACAGTCATGCCATTTGGACTGTGTAACGCCCCAGCTACTTTTGGGCGACTCATGGACACTGTACTGAGGGGATTGTCCTGGAATACCTGCCTGGTGTATCTCGATGATGTGATTGTGGTAGGAAAGACCTTTGAAGATCACATGAAAAATTTGGAAGTAGTATTGCAGAGGTTGAGAGATGCCAACCTGAGATTAAGTCCAAAGAAGTGTCACCTTTTCCACAAGGAGGTAAATTACCTTGGACATGTGATTTCCAGAAAAGGAGTTGCTGTGGATCCAGAAAAAGTAAAAGCTGTGGAAAAATGGCCGGTACCCAAAGACAAACATCAGCTAAGAAGCTTTTTGGGATGATGCACATATTATCGACGCTACGTTCCTGGATTCTCCAACATTGCAAAACCACTTACTCGCCTAACAGAAAATCGAGCATTCATTTGGAACAACGAATGCCAAGCGGCCTGAGTTGTTAAATGGTACGTTGATCAGTGCACCTGTTTTAAACTATCCACTGCCATCTGGGAGGTTTGTTCTGTATACGGATGCCAGTAACGTCGGGATTGGTGTGCTCTCTCAAATCCAAGGTGGACAAGAAAAGGTCATTGGATCCTTCAGCAAGACCCTGTCCAAGCCAGAGAGGAACTACTGCGTAACCAGGAGAGAACTATTGGCTGTAGTTAAGACCATTGAGCACTTTTAGAAGTACCTGTATGGGCAGAAGTTCCTGATCCGCACTGATCATGCCGCCTTAAAGTGGCTCTTGCAATTTAAGAATCCAGAGGGTCAAGTAGCTAGATGGATTGAGAGGCTACACGAGTATGACTTTGTCATTGAACACAGAGCAGGCCTCAAACATCAAAATGCAGATGCCCTTTCCAGAAGACTGTCGATATTGCAACCGAATCGAAGACAAATCGGCCAACGCTTTTCGAACCCCCGTGGTTGATGACCAATGGCAACCTGACAATCTGCGCGCAGATCAAGAAGCTGATCCGGATCTTGCAGTCCTCAGGGCTTGGAAGAGAAATGGGCAAAGACCAACCTGGCAAGAAATTGCTCCCCATTCACGAGAATTGAAGTCATACTGGGCACAATGGGATTCCTTAACCATGGAAGACGATCTCCTAAGACGTGAGGTCGAAAATCACAATGGAAGTGAGCGCAAGATGCAAATGGTGGTTCCCAAGAAAAGAATACCAGAGGTATTGCGAGAACTCCATAATGGTGCTTCTGGGGGACATTTTGAAGTCCATAAAATACTGGAGAAGGTGCGCCAGAAACTTTACTGGGTGAATTGTTCACGAGATGTGAAAGAATGGTGCCGAAAGTGTGCTAATTGCGCCGGAAGCAATGGTCCCCAGAGGCGTCGACGTGCACCCATGCGCCAATACAATGTAGGAATCCCATTTGAAAGGATCGCCATAGATGCCGCCGGTCCTTTTCCAGAAAGCGACAAAGGAAATAAATACATAATAGTGGTCATGGATTACTTTACCAAATGGGTTGAAGCATATGCTCTACCAAATCAAGAAGCTGAAACTGTAGCAGACGTGATTGTGAAGGAGTTCGTCAGCCGTTTTGGTGTACCCTTGAAACTTCATTCCAATCGAGGGCGAAATTTTGAGTCCAGTCTATTCGAAAAGATGTGTGGACTTTTGGGCATACGGAAGACGAGAACAACTCCCTTGCATCCACAATCAGATGGGATGGTAGAGCGAATGAACAAGACCATGATCAGACACTTATCCAAGGTGGTCTCCGAACACCAGAGAGATTGGGACGAACATTTACCATTATTTCTAATGGCGTATAGGGCCTCCGTTCAAGAGACAACCGGCCAATCACCAGCAAACGTGCTATTCGGGAGGGAACTCCGATTGCCCTGTGATTTAAAGTTTGGGAGCAAGCCTGGTGAAGATCTTGCCGGAGAAGATTATGTCAACACGCTCAGACGACGACTAGATAATATACATGTACAAGTCAGACACAATATCCAAGATGCTAGTGACATAATGAAGGAGAGCTATGACATCAACGCCGAGAAGAGTGGTTACCATGAAGGCGATCGGGTTTGGTTATATAATCCACAACGCCGACGGGGCCTATCTCCAAAACTTCAAAAGAATTGGGAGGGGCCGTACGAGGTGTTGAAGCGTATCAACGATGTAATATACCGCATCATGCGAACACCTCACACTAAGCCAAGAGTCGTACATTTTAATCGATTAGCCCCATACTCTGGAGACAATAATGACGAAACCGCTGACTTGCGTCGATTGGATAGCCAATACCAGGAACTAACCTTCGAAGACCTTATGGAAGAGTATTCTGGTTCGAAGAAAGCTCGATTTGGGGTAACCATCGAGAAACAGCAAGATTTGTTTACGGTGCCGCCAGACTACGCGCTTGCTCATTGCGTAGCCCGAGATCTGCGAATGGCCAAGGGAATTTAAAGAGATTTGGCAGAATCGAAAAATTAAGGCAACAGGGACCAGCAATTGGGAAGAGTCTCCAAATACTAAATGAAGGACAGCCCATATTTTATTTGGTCACGAAAGAACTGTCGAGCCTGAAGCCAACCTATCGTGCCTTATGGGAGGCCCTGGCCCACTTACGCGAACAAATGTTGCAGCAAGACATTCTGAAATTAGCAGTTCCAAAATTGGGTTGTGGATTGGACCGCCTGGACTGGAGAATTGTAAGGAGCATGTTGGAAGTAATCTTCCGACATACTGGTATGGAAATTCTGGTATGCAGTTACCGGCTTGAATATTCCTGTCCATCCAGGCAAGATAAGACCGTGGACTGTTATTTCGATATGACGTCACAATGTAATAAAGGCCCTACCTGTCGATTTCGCCATCGGTTGAGGAACCAAAACTTGACATGTTTCGGGACGAAACTTCATTTTTAAGAAGGGGGCAATGTGATGACTCATCCAATAACGCGTCACGCGTCATGCCTCTGGTGTTTTCTCGAGGCCTACGGGAACGCTCTCGAAGAGTATTCACTGATATAAAAGCCGCGTCGAAGAAGGGATGGACATTCATTGAATCTTAGAATCTCGCGCAGTACACATAAATATAAATACATAAATGTACTTATTATTGTTAATAGTTAGTTTTATATTGTCATACGTTTTAATATTAATATAGTGTGTGTCTAAAGTTATTGTTAGTTTTATTTAAGAACCCGAAAAGACAAACTTTTACACTATAAATATATATTTTAAATAAAATTTAATAAATTTACGACATATCAATATACTAATATCTTAACAAAATAACTATACGTATAAGTATACTTGCAAATGCACACGTACATTAATTAATGTGGTCGTCGCACATCACTAAAAAAAATTATACTTAAAGAGAGTTTTCAGATAGGTCGCACAAAATCAAATTTACAAGTATCCAAAACTCGTAATCAATCGCAAATTACTGTAAACACATCAAAGAATCACAACTAAAAACACAAACCGAAATTAACTCTAAATACTTTGAATAAAGAGGAAGTCCTTATTCAAAAAAAATTCACCTCGACCTATCTATCTAAAGGATAAGAAATCTCTGCCTCCCACTCGGAAATAAAATATATCAAAAGACCGACAACGGTAAATCTGCGACCGGCAACCGTCGAACTACCCAGTTCCAGACTCCGCTCGAACAACCTACAACCGTGGACAAAAATACACATTATAATCAAATTTTAAATTAAATATAAAAAATCTCTAATTATTATCCTGGAATAAAATGTACATAATTATAGATAGTCTTTTACTGTTTCTTATATTTTTCTCTTCGGGGAAAAATTCGTTTTATCTATACTATTCACTCAAAAAGGAAGGAGCTCAATGACGAAAATTTAAATTTTATATTATAAAATTAGTTATCTATCTATATTCTATTATATTCTACTATATTATATTATATTATATTATATAGGCGGATTATCATATAAAATATATCCTGAATGATGTATTTTGCAAAGAAATGTGTCTAAAAACGGTTAATTGATTTTTAAGGGTTGATGTAAATTTCAAATTGGTGATTTATTTATGAGACGCTTTCATTTTAAGATCAATTTAACTTTTTTTTATAGAAACATATTGACTTTCTTTTACAGTTATCCCAAATTAAAATTAAACAGCTCACGTATAAACTATTTTTCGATTTAACCTGCAGACAGGTAAGCGCAGGAAATGTTTTAGTAAATATCTAATGAAGCTACATTCACTAAAATATCTGAATCAATATTATCATTAGCACAGTGATATCGAACTATTTTACGTGATGGACTCACAACACATGAGTTTAGTTCCGTATAGCTTCAGTGAAGTTCCAAATGTGCTAGGATCGTAGGGCAAGTCATACATTATTTTTAGTACCGAAGGAATCTACGAATACGTTTGGACCTCGCGTTGCGCAATCATTGTTTCGACCTGTAATGTGTATATTTCTTATTCGACATCTGGAAAGCTCACTTCTGATCATTTCAAAACTTGGCTAATGGATGTTTTCCTCCCAAATACCGGACCAAACGGTGTTCTTTTATTGATTCTTGGAGTGGGCATTGTGTTGATGAAGTTCAGAAAATGGTGCCAGAACATAAAACTTTAAACATTTTGAATATACCAAAAAAATCAGCATCGATAGTTCAACCTCTAGATATGTTTGGTTTTAGACTGTGGAAAAATTTCGTTAGAACTTTTTTTGATATGATGATTCTTATGAACAATGACATAGATTTGCACCAGAGAAATAATATTATTTGCTGCAATTGGTAACCCAAGTTTTCCCAGTTTCCTTCTTCAAGCTTTTTCGTGTGTTCAAGTACGCATAGTATAAGAGTGGATACGTAGATGAAAGACCTGGATCCTTTAAAAATCCTGTACAGTTTTGTTTCATGAAAGATGTAGAGTATACGCCCTTATGTAGTATTTGTAATAAACCCGCTATTGCGCGGTGTTCGTGGTGCAAGCAAAATGTGTTTTGAGCACTTTTACGCTGACTATCATTATTGCAATAATTACATATATTATTATTATTATGTATACTAATACTGTTTATATCAATAATCGAGTTACCGTATGTAGTGAATTTAAACTTTTATTAGCATTACAGCTTTTGTTTCGTTCTGCATTGTTTTCCGAACAGTTATATGGTTACAAACTGATTAGTTATATTTATGCTCTATTGAATGCTGAATTATAAATCTGCGTTGCACGAAAAATATGATATAAATGAATAAATATAGAAATATATAGTTTTAGTCCTCCGTCTTGTACAGTAAATTTGTTCGTAATATACGTAATATAGAAGAATGAGTAAAATTAGAATAAAGAGATATATAAAGCCCAAAGGGACTCATTGGGCAAACGTATTCAATAATATTTTATTTTTTGTTTTGTATCAATAGACAAGTATATTTAATTTTGAATTTTTACATATTTTTTAAACATTACAATTATTATCAATTCTCTGTATTTGTTATATACCATCTTTTGTACGTAAAAGCGACCGTTTTTTTATAAATAAGAAAAAAATATCTATTAAAAATGGAGGGTATGAGGTACTACTTTTTTCGAAGACAAGTTGCCTCATCCTTGGGATGATGTAATATGTTGTAAGTTTTATTAAGAAAACAAAATAATATACCTCTAAATTGGGCGTTTTCGCGAAAAGAATGTTGCGTAGTTCTTCTACCAAGGTACTCTACTAATCTGGAAAGTTTCATCGAAATCGGAATTTGACACCTGCCGGTGTTCTCTTGTAAGAATCAAGAAACACGTAAATTTAAGATCTATCATTGAAAAGTGGTTTAATGTCTTTGTATTGCCGGCTTTTTCGAGACGCGTTTTAAGCGTTTTTTTAAATCAAATATATAATAATAATAAACAACGAAATACAGGACTTATTTTATTTACAAATCCATTTAGACAAAATCTAGATTCGTCAGAAAATACGATGTTGTTTAAAAAATTTGGATCGTTATTGGACAATTCCATTATTGTTTCACAAAACTGTAATCTTCTGTCCGGGTCATCTTCGTTAAGTTCGTGCAGTAAGTGTATCTTATAAGGCTTGTATTTGTTCGCTTTTAATATTCGTCTAATAGATCTGCTACTCATATCATTTTCTAATCCTAGTTGAGTGGTTGACGTAGTGGGATTTTCCGTTACAGCAAGTAAAACATGAAGAGATTAGTGATTTCTTTTGGTCGGCCAGCTTTAGGTATATCTCTAACATCGCCCGTTTCTCTAAATTTAGTAACCAATCTCGAAACTGTTGATTGAGCTATAGGATCTCGATCCAAATAAACATTATTGAATAAAGTGCAAACTTCGTGATGTGAACGTTGCCTGTCACCATATCCGACCATCATAAGAATTTATATTCTTTCTTTAGTAGTTAATTTGACCATTTTCACACAAAAAAACGTATTAAAAAACGCAAGTTTTACGATGGAAACTATTTTATTGTGAAACGTCAATAATTCAATGACATCAAAAAATCTATAATTTCCAAAGCAATCTCAAAACACAGCACTAGTCCAAATGTACGTTTATTAAATTTTATTTTTTTCTCAATATTTTTATTATCTAACCCCATGAAAAAAGTACATATTCATATTCAGAAATTAATAAAGATTCCGAATTTTCTAAAAGAAAATATTATTTCCATTTAAAAAAAAAAATTTTTTTGCTGTCATATCTAATCATCATGAAAAAAAAAAGCAAATGATTGAAGCCAATACAAAATAACTTGTCAAAAAACTTTTGTTGACAACATTTTGTTCTAAAGTTTATATTTACGGAATTATTAGACTGATGCGTTACTTCTGCCCAACCCCGTATAATAAATTCTGTATTTCGGTGTTTATTATTATTCCATTGACAGTTACGCTATTTGGATAACTGGTGAGAGATACAGCCTGCATATATATTATTTGTATGTATAATACCGATATTATTTTTCATCGGATCAAGAAATGAAGGAATCCCCTGATTCGTATTAGCTTAAACAAATGAGTGCATCGAGTTTTGCTTAGTTTTACTTAGCACATTTACTTTTAAACGGAAAACGATAAAAAAAAGTAGTAAATAATCGAAGGAACACAATTAACACAATGAGAATAATAAAGGCTACCGATACTTTCGACGTTCAACTGAAATTAGTAGCACCAAATATTTAAAAAAATATTTATAAGCACCATCCATTAGAGAAATCACTGTATTCATATTAGTCTTGCGTTAAAAACTATATATTTATATCCTTTTCTAATGATTTTCTAGTGATTTCTTTCAATGGGAATTAGCTGAACAGCAAGTTTAAAAAGTTAAATTACTTTTGATAAATAGGAATATATTTTTAATATTCTATAAAATGGTTCATATATTAACTAAATGAACGATACAGATGCAATATGATGCATAGTTAATTATGTAACAATTTATGTAATATATTAAGAAACGTAAAATATTAAAATCGATATAGAAAACAAAATTATTGTGCCAATGACAAATTCCATCAACAATCTGTTTCTTTATAAACAAATGTTGATTAATATAACTTCAATAAGTAAGTACCTATCATTATTTACTAAAATATTTTTATTTGTATTAAGTCAAAAACCAACTAGGTAAAAGTATTGAAAATTAACATCAATATTTTTATTTGTTAGTAGATATTGCCAGCGCTCTGTAATTGATCAACATCATTTTAACTGCGGTTACTCTTCTTCCTATGTAGATAGTTGCCAAATTGCTGGACGCCGAATTATGCGCTGACTAAAAGTAAAATATACAGAGTCACTATACGGCATGCGATTGGGATACCTCTAACGGAATTTTGGTGAACTAAAATTATATGGATTTTTTGATTAGCTCATCATTTGGACGTCCGAACAAAAATTTACCAGATGATAGAGAACGTCGAGAGCAACTCGGAAAATAAATTTGATGGCAATGAAATTTGGCGTCCGTATATGGACGCAGGATTACAGCCGGACGCCCAAATGATAGGCAATGGTCAATTAATGGACGCGACAATGATAGATATTCCAATTCCATTGAAGTATATTTCAGCATACAGTCCCAAGCTAACCCGGAGTTGTATAACACCAAACAGGATCCAGTCCATAACTCTTTTCCAAACATAAATCTCTAAAATTTTCAAATACATCAGTTAATAGCAAAACAGTTAATAGCTGATATATATATATATATATATATATATATATATATATATAAATATAATATTTTCGTGATATGGTAAACTTAATAAGTCGGCGATTAAAGGTCTGGTTTATTACTTCAAAGTATACTTCAAAGTATTACTTTGAAGTAATAAACCAGACCTTTAATCGCCGACTTATTAAGTTTACCATACTATATATATATATATATATATATATATATATATATATATATATATATATACTGTTTTGCTATTAACTGATGTATTTGAAAATTTTGGAGATTTATGTTTGGAAAAGAGTTATGGACTGGATCCTGTTTGGTATTATACAACTCCGGGGTTAGCTTGGGACTGTATGCTCAAATATACTTCAATGGAATTGGAATTATTAACTGATTATGAAATGTATTTGTTTTTTGAAAACGGAATTAGAGGAGGTATTTCACAGTGTAGTAACAGGTATTCTCAATCAGATGAAAATACTCAGATTATCTATATAGATGCCAATAATTTATATGGATGGGCTTTATCTCAGAAATTACCAGAAAAAGACTTTAAATGGTTGACTTGTGATGATATTAAAAAATGATGATATTAAAAAATGTTGACAGTATATATATTGTTATCAGATAGTGATACGGGTTATGTTTTAGAAGTCTATTTAGCATTTCCTGTAGACTTAGCTATTCATAACAAATTCAATGACCTGCCTTTAACTCCGGAAAATAAAATTCCTCCGGACGAAAAAGTAGAAAAACTACTTTGTCATTTTTATGATAAGAAAAATTATGTAATTCATTACAAAACATTAAAACTTTACAGAAGTTTAGGTATGAGATTAATAAAAGTTCACAGAGGTATATAATCTACTGTCAAATTTCATAGCACCACATGTAAAATTTAATACTGAACAAAGAAAAAAGGCAAAAAATTATTTTGAAAAGGATTTCTGGAAACTAATGGTTAATGCCCCATATGGTAACTTCTATGCAGTCTGTTAGAAACCAACAAAATATTAAATTATATTGTGATGAAGAAAAATTACAGAAAGCGATAAACAAACCTAATTTCAAACACAGAACTATATTTAGCAAACATCTGGCAGCAGTTCATAATTATAAAACCAAAGTATTGTTTAATTAACCAATTTACATTGGGCGACCTGTATTAGATTTATGAAAATTATTAATGTATAACTTCCATTACAATGTAATTAAAAAATAATTTAATGAAAACATAAAACTTCTTTATGGAGATACTGATAGTTTTATATATGAGATTAAAAATGCCGATCTCTATGAATTTATGAAAAACAATTCCGACTATTTTGATACATCTGACTATCCAAAAGATCATCCATTATATTCTGATAAAAATAAGAAAGTAATAGGTAAATTCAAAGATGAATTAAATGGTATTAAGATATTAGAATACATAGGTTTAAAATAAAAAATGTACAGTTACAGAACCGAAAATTCTGTTTCGAAAAAATTAAAAGGTATCAAGAAAGCAGTATTGAAAAAAGAAATAAGTTTTGAAGATTACAAAAGTTGCTTATTCCATCAAAACGAATACACAGAAAGTGATCAGAACTCATAAACATGATATATTTACTGAAGAAGTAAAGAAAAAGTCTCTAAGTTGGAAAGATGATCTCTTTCAAATATTTTCAGAGTTCTTTTCTTTACATCATCTATGTTTGATGGTATTACTACTGTTTTATTTCTTAATTCTGCTAATTTCTTAGGATCATAATTATTGTAATTGTCTAATTTATATTCCAATTCATCTATTTTATTATTAGCGGACTCTAGTTCACAGTCAGTCATAATTAATTGTTCAAGAAATAAATTAGCTGCTTTTCTTGCAATATATTTATCTACAACTTCTTGTTTGAACCCAGCTATTTTTGATCCATCTTATAATCATCTATTTCAGTAATAATAGGCTTTAAATCTTTTTTCCATTTTTCTTTCTCATCATTGGGAATGTATGAAACTAGTTTGTCCATTTGTGAATGAAAAGTTTCTAAAGACTTACTAATTCATCTGCTTCTCCATCTAAACTTATATTTCTACGACTACCTGCTTTATGTTCTACATTATCGAATATTTTATTTTATTTTTTCTCCCTTTTGTTCCCAATTGTTGCGATTTGTTCTCTTTTCTTCCGGATTGTTCTGGTTTGTTCCCATTTGTTCTCGTCTTTATGCCAACTGAATTTAGCGCCATATTGAGGGAATTTCTGTAAATACTTTTAGATTTGCAAAAATCGGTCTTTGTTAGTTTTTGTTTTACGGTCGAATTGAGATATTTGATAGCAAAATTACGATTTCTCATTTGAGTTACTTCATTGATATTTTTGGTATATTCAGGTTTTATCTTGAGTAAAAGATTTGTAACTATTTTTAATTGTTGGAGGTCAGATTGTTGTCTTGTTTTTAATGGTGTGTAATATTCTGCCACTATTTTGTTTTCTCTAGTATTGGTCATTTTTTAATTTATTATAGAAATTTTTGTATTACTCATTAGATACAAAAAAAGGTTTTAGTATTTCAATACGTTAAGCACGTATTACGCATTTGTTACAAATGAAACAGACATTCAATATATAAGTCTGTAACTGTACACATGGACATACACCTCGTATTTTCCAGAATTTACTTCTGCTTAAGTGCCATCTACTATTAGGCGTCATCAGTTAAGCTAGTGAAGTAAGTGAAGCTTAAACAAATCGCCTCATAAATTATAGCAAATTTTGTCCTATCATATGAAAGACTGATTCACAATGACCTTGCTTGTTCCTTTTTGTTTCATTACAAAAAAAAATAATAATATGATTTGCTTTTATGTTCAGCATTAAAAGCTATTTAAATTTTAGTTAGAAATTGTTCTCAAAAAACGTGAACTAGCGCTGAAATAAGTAAAAGCAACAGACAAAAATTTGGATTGTCATTTGCAGTTGTAAATTCAGAACCAAGGCTCTAAAATTGAAGGTTTGTTCAAATTTTAATTTACAGGGCAAGAGTAGACTTGAAAGAGACTAAACTTACTGAAAATTTAAGACGGTAATCTTTTAGGGTGTGGGGAACTTCGAAGGAGCAGTAAAGAATTCCACTTTACAATAATACAGTTGTTTATTTCGGTACAAGGTACAACACTTTAGTAGGCTGCTGTTGAGTGACTGATCTCACTTGGGGTGCGCTTCGATGACCGAACCACCCTTTTGCAGGTAGAGAGACAAGTACAGTCTGACAATAGTAATTATCAACATAGGGTTTTGTAAAATAATTAGTGCGTCCATAACACTCTATATTTCATGTCAGACTAACAACTTGGTTCAAAATTTGGATATATTTTTTACTATTTCTCAGTCTTTTTCCGGATACCTAATTTTAACCCACTGGCTAAAAAAAATTAGTTTTATTTATTTGTTTCGTTTTTTTCTGATGCAAAATTAAGTTTTTTTCTTGGCTTTTCTATACCTACTTTTCTTTTGTATACTGTTCTTGTTAACAAAAGACTTAATTATCTATATGTTTATTTGTATTACAGATTGTAGCCGAACCAAAGTAAAAATGAGTTCTTCTCTAAAAGATTCTAAGGTGAGTTAAGAAATATATTTATTCGGTCAGGTTTATTGGTGGAATTCACAATCATTAGTAAAACTCCCCTATATTAGAAATTAACTGTGGCAATCATTTATTGTTAGTAATAATAAGTACATCATTTTCAGAAAACTTTCAATTTAAAAACCACAATAATAATCCTAATCACTATTTATAACAGTTATGCTAAGGCATTTAGTAACGAGATCATTTTTTTTTTCTGTTTTTAGCTGTGCAAACTCTCAAGTCATGATTTTGCCACAATCAAAGAGACAATTACCTATGTGGACAAGACCCTGTTCATCAAATGTGTTTTAAGTGATAATTTTGATATAGTATTACTAACAGCGCCTAGAGCTTTTGGAAAATCTACCCTCATGGATATGTTGAAGCAGTTCCTACTAGGAAAAAACCGTTTATTTGAGAACCTAAACATTTGCACTAAAGAAGCAATTTTTTTTCAGAGCACTGCAGACCTCATCCGGTCATTCATATTGATCTGGGAAACGTTAGAGGCAGCAGTTTTGCTGATGTTAAGCAAAAACTAGCGTTGGCTATAAATCTTACATTCAGGCAACATGAATACCTGGTGAAGAAGACGATGATACCTTAGCCTGGACAAGTGAGAAGTTAAACATTTCTCACATTAGCGTTAAACGCTTCGAACACTACTACGATGAAGAAAAGTATGTCACATTAAGTGAAGCTTATTTGGAAGTTAGCTTAAGATTTTTATCGGCAGTTTTACATACACATTATGAGGAAAAAAGTGATCATACTCATCGATGAGTATGATGCTCCTGCGATAGGCTTGGTATTTGAGACTTTTTCGAATGAGAAGGACATTAATTTTATTAATGACTGTCTAAAACGTTTCATGGTTGCTACGCTGAAATCCAATAACTTCATAGAACGCTCATTAATATTTGCTTGTGTTCGGTTGGCCGGAGCATTGTCAGGGAATGCACAAAGAGTTATAAAACATTATCCATTCCTAACTGATGTTCGATACGCACCGTACTTTGGATTTACGTCTGAGGAAGTAAAGCAGCTAGTTGCCCGTCCAGAAGTTAAAGCTGTTTGTGGGGAAGTATCATTAAAAGAAATTTGCGGAATGGTATGATGGATATATGATGTCTGTTGGCAGTTTGCAAATATTCAATAGCTGGTCAGTCTTAATCTTCTTGGAAACCCTCGATTATTCATCTTTCTGGATTGATACGGGTCATATAAGAAGCCTGAGCGAACTGTTTGCAAAACCTTTAATTCGACAGAAAATGGTGGAACTTACTTGTGGTTGTGAAATAAGAGTAATAAAAGTTACATCGCTGGATATCGTTCATCTAAAGAGTTTACAGAAACTGATTTCTTTAGAGTTTGATGAAATATCGGAGGAAAGTGTGCACTTATTTTTACTATTCTTGGCTGATAGTGGTTACTTTAATATGTTGTCGTCTGGTGAGAATTACTATACAAATATAAAAATTCCTAATTTTGAAATTAACAAGTATATCAGCAACGCTTGCTATAGTGAAGCATTGGCAAAGATGTCTGCAAGCAATTTGAACGTTACATTTATTGGAAGATATTTAAGTGCTCTGAAATTAGTATTAGAAAGTACAACTGAGAATGCATTTGTAGATCTTGCAAATGCTATATTAGGATTACTTTCTCGATCACCACAAAGCATCTTTAAAGAAACTGAGCTTCATCATATTTTGTATACTCTGACATATAACAGTCCATACTTCAGCGAGGTCCAAATCAGTAAAAAAAGAGAGCGACCAGGGGTAGCCAATACCCTAGATATGGTAGTAATGAGTAAGAACGTCGGAATCATTTTTGAGTATAAAGTGAATTCTATGCCTGCAAATGAAGCTTTAAAATAAATTTTTGACAAGCAATATAATATAAGAACCTAACTATGAACACATTTCAAAAAAGATTTATGTTGATTTGGCATTTAATACAGAGAAGAAGAAAGTTTTTATAACATATCAAGTTGGAGCCGAAGGAAGTAAATCTGTCTGTAGTGATACATTATTATAATTTATAGCTATTTATGTTAAAAAATGAAACGGGTGTTATATTTAATTTTTTATTCTGGTAATGTATTAGTTTATAGTGTTTATAATAAAATTCTGATTAAATTCCCAAATGCAATTCCAATTGTTACCAAAATACCTGTAAACGGTATAAGCTGTTGTGAAAGAGGAGATGCTGCAAGAATAGGTCGGATTGTAGTCGGACCGAAAACGGGGAATATTTTGCATTTTTTATTAACTCGGTAAATATTGGGGTGTTGAAAACAAATATTTACTTACCATGACAACGTTTATGTTCACGTCTTTTTTAAAATTACCAACGCTTGATCAACGTTAAACGTTGTCGTATACGTAGGCCGGTGTAATATTTTTTGATAATTATGACTAAAGATGGCAGACTATGTGCCCGAACAGTAGCGTGATGTGGAGGGATTGAGTAGAGGCGTACGACGATCAATTCAGTTGCCGTTGAGACGTTGTAAGCGATACATTGTTAACACAATCGTGTTGAAAATGTCGGGAGTGCGTAGAAACAATGCATCGACTCGGTTGCATGCTAACGTAGTAAAGAAATTTTTACATCGGTTTCCCGATTTAATATATGACGGTACCGTAGTGAAATGTTTAGTTTGTGAAACAACTTTATTAACTTGGAAAGCAAGTCAGTGCCAAAGACATATAAATAGTGACAAACATAAATCGAATAATAGTGGACGCAGATCATATAATAAATTTGTGTGTGATTTAACAATGATGTTAATTGCGACCAATATACCAATGCAGAAAGTGGAACACCCAATGTTTCGTTAGTTTTGGAAGAAATACAATCCTACGTGGAAATTACCAGCAAGAAGTACGCTACGGAATTACGTACCGTCAGTGCGTGAGAGAATTGTAAATTGTACGAAAAATACGGTAAAAAAAAATTCCTGTGGTTAACAATAGACGAAACTACAGATATTAAAAAACAGTCCATCCTAGCCATTCTAGTACGGACGCTGACCCCGCAAGGACCTTCTCAAGCAATGCAAGGGTGTACTGCCAGAGCGATATATGATGTATTAATAGAAACACTACACAAATTTGAGATTTTACCGAAGCAAGTGTTAATGTTAGTTACCGATGCTGCCAAGGTTATGTGTTCCACGGCAAACTTACTCAAAACGATTCAACCAAACCTGATGCATGTCACATGTTTGCTTCACGCTTTACACCTTGTAACAAACACTATACGTACAACTTATCCTGATGTGGATCAACTGATAGGACAAACGAAAGCGGTTTTTCTTAAATCTCCGAAACGGATTCGGCATTTCATTCGCTGTGTCCTGATATACCCGAGCCGCCGCAACCAATTCTTATACGATGGGGTACTTGGTTAGCAGCATTTTATGATTATAAACATTTTGAAATAATTAAATCAGTGATTTTACAACTAGATGCCAAAGAAGCAGCTGCAATACGGCTCAGCCAGGTTCAATTTAACAATCCTCAAGTTGCAGCAAATTTAAAAATTATTTACGACAGTTACGTTCCAATACTGGACGCAATAAAAAATTTACAGAACACTGCGCTGTCCTTATCGGACTCATTAGCAATTATTGATCACGTAAAACTAGTGCTGCATATCCTTGAAGATGAAAAAGTGATTGTGTCCGTGAAAAATTTAACAGTGTATTAGATAAAAATGTAGATTTTACAAAATTAGGGCAACTTTTTACCAATACTGAAGATCCGTTGTACAGATACAAAGAGCGCTTTAACTATGCAAATATAACATCTCTCAACGTCGAACAATCCTTCTCTGTATATAAACATATATATACGTCGCTACGTACGAACCTTTCCGAGACTAATACAGAAACATATATTATGGTGCAGTTTTTTCATCGCGCACATCCGCATTTTTTTGCAACAATATAAACATGTTGGGTAATTTATTTATGTTTTTTCTTAACGTTTTGTATAGGGATTCGATATATTTATTTTTCAGTAAGCGCACTGTTATTCTGCTAAACTCTCCACGCAACGCCACTGCTGGGGCACATAGTCTGCCGTCTTTAAAATTTATGACACAAATAGAGCATATTTACGTTACGTTAAAATTTTAATAGTGATCTCTAAATGAAAATCCATTCTGGAGTGTTCAGATATTTTAGTAGACTTTGAACAATTAGGTATACCTTTTTTTATGTGCGGATAATAGTTGAATAGAATTGGGGTATGCGGAATTTATTTGGTAATAATTTTCAAGGCCTTTGGGATGCGCCAATTGACTTGGTTCAGAAATGAAAAGCTATTTTTGGTGTGTCTAAAAACAAGGGATTTTGTAAAGATTTTTCCTGTTTTTAAGGTAATTTTGTATAATTTTAGGTGATTTTCAACGGGTTTTTGTGTGCCCAATTGTTAGTGGTCTACAGATATTTGGATATTTTGGAGTGAATAAAAATTCGTGATTTTTTTAAGGATTTTAGGTCTTCTTTGGTCATTTCTATTGGATTTTAACCAGTTTTTATGGATTTTTTTTCCATGTGCCAATTGGTATGGTCCAGAAGTAACATTTTATACTCTACTGACAAACGAGTGATAACATATATATACTAAGGAGACTGATGGAAAGGAAGATAGAAAAAAGAAAAGAATTATATTTGACTTTCATAGATTTGAAGGCGGCCTTCGATACGGTAAATAGAGAGGAAATATGGAAATGCCTGAAGGAAAGGGAAGTACCCACAGAATTAATAAAAATAATAAAAAACACATATGAAACAATAAGATGTAAGATACAGATTGGAGGAAAAAGATCTGACGAATTTATAATGAGTAAGAGAATAAAACAAGGGGATAGTCTAAGTCCATTGCTATTGTTCCGGTTTCCCGGAAATATTTATAATAGTCTTATATAATCTTATTTTTTACCTTTAGTTTCCTTATTAATATCATGTGATTTAATGTATGTTTGCTTTTGGACGCACCTGTATATTCGCATACATATCCATATAATGTGCACAAAAGTATTTAACTAGAAGTATTTTAGAATAAGATATGCAAATCTCGTTAACATTTGTATTACAGCCTTTATACTGCAAGGCCTTCGAAGGTAATTATCCCCTAAGTTTAGCAGATGGGAATTTGTGTAGCTTGCTTTGAAAGGTCCGATCCGTTTATTGCCATAGAATGAATGCGTATTATAGCCATGGGTCATAAGAAAAATTGTTGTATCGAAACATTTTATTACGGTCATTTTATTATGCCTTGTAAAGATATTGCAATAATTATTTGTTCTCGGTTTAAAGTTTGGAAATGCCAAAAAATACGTAGTCATTTCATCTGAGAGATATTGTTGCAATATCTACTATGAACCGCTACTTACACCAACCCCCTTTGATAAGGGTGGGGACCATTTTTCGCCCAGACAAAGTAATGTAAGAAAAAGCAGTGTATTCGAGAAGTTCACCAGGGCAAGACATAACATGTCTTGGTCTTTAACGCAAAAACGAGAAATTAACTTAGCAATTGTTATGTATCAAGTGTATTAATCTCGTAATAAATAAATCCGTATACATATTTACATGCGAGTATTATTTTTAACAAAAACAAAAAAGTGAAAAATCCAGCGTAAATCGTTCATGGTCCTTCGAGCCGGATGTTTTTATTTTTATAAAAACAACAAAAGACAACCACATACGACACGGGGCAGCATCACAATCGATCCAAAGGTGTCAGCATCAATCAATCGAGACATTAGAAGTACGCATCTTCTTAGGACACCGGGCAGCATCAGATTGGATCCAATCGTGTCATCGCTAACAACAAACAATCAGTAAGTCCACTCATATTATCCATACTATATCCTTTTATTGGCCTTCTATTTGCTACAAACATGGCAAATTACGAGAATTTAGTGCGAAAACGTGGCGGCGTAAAGAGCCAAATGACACGTTTTTCAAATAATTTAGCGAATATAAACACACTAACACTAACTATCAATACTTATTCAGAATTAGAAGCTCGCATTGAAAACTTTTCAAAACTTTGGGATGCATTCAATAATATTCAAGATGAAATCGATGGGTTGGTAGAAAATGTCTCTACTCAAGAGAATGAACGCGAGGAGTTCGAAACACAATATTATCAGATTTTAGGTTCTGCTCGCGCTCTACTAAAACAATATGATATTCAACAATCACAACCTTCAAATAACGCCACGAAAAATGTAATATTGCCGTCAATCAACCTCCCTCAATTTGATGGTACATATGAAAAATGGTATAACTTCCGCGATACCTTTAAAAGCTTAATACATACGAATAAATCTATAAACGACATACAAAAATTTCATTACTTACGCATGTCTTTAAAGGGTGACGCCGCACACGTTATGCAATCCTTAGAGACGTCAGAAAACAATTATAACATTGCTTGGGACTTATTAAACAAAAGGTTTGAAAACAAACGATTAATAATCTACAATCATATTCATGCGTTATTCAACTTAAGGGTTATTAGTCGCTAATCATATACATCCCTTCGTGAATTATTAGACGATATGTTAAAGCATTTGCGAGCTTTAGAAAATCTAGATCAACCGGTAAAATCATGGGATGCCTTAATCATTTATCTAATGTCAAGCAAATTAGATTTACAATCCAAACGCGAATGGGAAGCTTCAGTAGCTAACAAGACTAACGAAACGCCCTCTTTAGAAGACTTTCTGAATTTTTTAACTAACCGATGTAATTTGCTTGAGACAATACGGCCAAATAATTACAATCAAGCTGTGAAGGCTCAAGCAAACAAGACAAATAGCCTTACACTGATCGAACGTATAGTTAAATGTTCATTTTGTAATTCCGATCACTTTATTACTGCATGCAATGCTATCATGAAGCTTTCTGTTAATGAAAGAATTTCTGAGGTAAAGAGAAAACAACTATGTTTAAATTGCCTTAAAAAGGGGCACCTAATTAACAACTGTAAATCTAAGTCGTCTTGTAAACAATGCAATAAAAGGCATCATACACTTATCCATATCGAACGGCAACAAAATGCTAATCCTGAACCAACTTCTTCCAATCAAAATACAGCCGAAATAAGTATAGTCAACCACTCAGTATCAAGGCGGTCATCGCAAATATTATTATCAACTGCATGTGTTTTTATTAAAGAATTAAATGGTTCATGGATAAAATGTAGAGCCTTGTTAGATAGCGGATCGCAATCTAATTTCATTACTAGTGACTTATGCAACAAGCTTAAACTGTCATGTACACGTATACAGTCAACAGTATTAGGCATCAATCAAGCAGCTATAAATTTAACGCAAAAAACAGATTTACTTGTACGATCATTAGATAATGCATTTGAGATTGAACTAGATTGTTTAGTAATTTCAAAAATCACTGAAAATCTGCCCAACTGTTCGTTCGATATTTCTTTATTAAATATTCCGAGTAACATTAAATTAGCCGATCCTACATTCAATCAAGAGGGTAACATCGATATATTACTTGGCGTGGGTGTATTTTGGAATTTATTATGTGTAGGTCAAATCAAACTTGGCACAAATCAGCCTATTTTACACAAGACCAAGTTGGGTTGGGTAATATCGGGACCGCTACCGCTTCCGTTAAACCGCAATAACAACTTCACTTGCAATCTGAGTGTCAATTTAGAGAAACAAGTAGAAAAATTTTGGTTATTAGAAAATTGCGATCAAACAAGCAGTAATTCTTATGCCAAAGACGGCAATTGTGAAACACATTTTATTAACACTTTCAGGCGCGACAATATTTCAGGTAAATTTGTTGTAAGTATTCCATTTACACCGGATAAGCGTAACTTGGGTAGTTCTCGACAACTAGCCGTGAAACGTTTTTATTCAATGGAAAGGCGTTTAAATCGTGATACCGATCTGCGATCTGAATACATTAAATTTATGAACGAATACGAATCATTGGGCCATATGACGCTAGTAAGAGAAACCTCACTGGATCAGTCAGCCTATTATTTTCCACATCACCCCGTAATTAAGGCATCTAGCACCACCACAAAAACGCGGATAGTATTCGATGGTTCCGCGCCAACAACAACAGGTCTTTCACTTAATGACGTACAAATGGTCGGCCCGGTAATTCAAAACGATCTGTTTACTATACTTTTACGCTTTAGGCGACACTCTTACGCAATAACCGCGGACGTAGAAAAAATGTATCGGCAGGTTTTAATAAGCGAACCTGACCACAAATATCACAGGATTCTCTGGAGAGCAAAACCTTCCGATCACTTAAAATGTTACGAATTGCAAACAGTCACGTACGGCACAGCATCGGCGTCCTTTTTAGCAACCAGATGTCTCAAACAATTAGCAATCGAATTTGCCTCTCAATACCCTAACGTTTGCGAGATTATTAACAATGATTTTTACGTTGACGACTTATTAACCGGCGCTGAGTCCATTCGTGAAATTAATGAATTAAAAAACAAACTCACTTTAATTCTAAGCTCTGCGGGTTTTAATTTACGAAAATGGGTTTGCAATTTTCAGGACAGTTCGGGAAATTCTGACAATCTAAGGTTAGTAAACTTGGGGGAAGATTCAGAAACGAAAACATTAGGCATCTCGTGGTCTCCTGTTTTAGATGTTTTTAAATACGAAATAATGAATTTAAAAGAGCAAAAACACGTCTCAAAAAGAAACATACTTTCCATTACGGCAAAACTATTTGATCCTTTAGGGTTATTAGGCCCAATAATCGTAGTAGCTAAACTAATTATTCAGCAAGTATGGCAGTGCCGATTGTCGTGGGATGAGTCAGTACCGCAGGATGTACACCATCAATGGGCTAAATACTTGAATCAATTGCCTAGCTTGGTAAACATTAGTATACCTCGTTACGTACTACAATTGAACATACATATCATACAATGCCACGGTTTCGCTGATGCATCCGAAAGGGCTTACGGAGCTTGTATTTACGTACGGTCTACAAATGCATCAGGTGATGTCACTGTCAATTTACTTTGTGCTAAGTCTCGGGTTGCTCCTTTGCGGCAAATAACCCTTCCGCGACTAGAACTTTGTGCCGCGGTTTTGCTTGTCAGACTGTTTAGAAGGGTTAACGAAGTATCAAGTATTCATTTTAATTCTCGTTGTTTTTGGTCGGATTCTACAATCGTACTCCATTGGATCAATTCTCATCCTTCGCGCTGGCAAACATTTGTAGCTAACCGTGTTGCTGAAATTCAAAGTTATACCGATCCGAAGGAGTGGTTTCATGTTAATTCACCTGACAACCCCGCGGATTTGGTATCCCGTGGCACTGAACCCGCGAGTTTAGCGAAGTCGTCGCTTTGGTGGCACGGTCCTAATTGGCTATCTAGCAAGGATTTCATTTATCCCAATCAATATTCATTAACAAATGATGCAAAACTTCCTGAAGCTCGAAAACAAGTAACCGTATCAGCGCAATTAGTTGAAAACGATATATTTTACAAATTTTCTTCTTTGAATAAACTTCAAAGGGTAATAGCTTGGTGTCTGCGTTTTCAATCTAATTGTCAAACAAATGTCGCAAGTCGAAATTATGGCCCATTGACCGTAAGGGAATTACAATTAGCCATAATCTGTTTAATAAAAATTGCTCAGAAGGAGTGTTTTTCTCTCGAAATAAGAGCACTTAAAGAGCGAAGCTATCATACATTTAAGGGAAATCTATTAACACTTAATCCCTTCTTAGATAGCGACAACATAATGCGTGTCGGTGGCCGAATTAAACAATCGGAGTTCAACTTTGACAAAAAACATCCCATTATATTGCCTAAAAATCACATGCTAACCGAATTAATAATAACTAATGAGCATTTGAGACTTCTACATTGCGGACCGCGAGGGGTTTTGTATTCACTTCGGCAACGATACTGGCCTATTTCGGGTACTTGCTTAACAAAAAAAATAGTACGACGCTGCATTACTTGTTTTAAAACTAATCCTCAGCAACCGCAACACATAATGGGAAATTTACCAAGTTACCGCGTTTCGCCACAACCTGTATTTTTTAACTGTGGCATAGATTATGCCGGGCCTTTTCTATTAAAGGAAAAGAAGTATCGCAATACTAAATTTATCAAGGGGTACGTATGTTTATTTATTTGTTTAGCTACAAAGGCAATACACCTAGAACTAGTAAGCGACTTGACAACCCAGGCCTTCTTGTCTACACTAAGACGCTTCATATCCCGACGCGGCAAGCCGGGAAATTTATACTCCGATAATGCTACTAATTTCATTGGCGCAATGGGCGAATTGAAAGAAATTTATAAATTTTTAAATAATAAGGATACCCGGCAATGTATTGTTAATTCGACGTCTGAGGAGGGTATAACGTGGCATTTCATTCCTCCGCGCTCACCTCATTTTGGGGAGGATTATGGGAGGCCGGAATTAAGTCTGTGAAATCACATTTAAAGCGAGTCGTTGGCAATAATTCTCTTCATTTTGAAGATTTTTGCACATTATTAACACAAATAGAGGCCATCCTAAACTCTCGACCCTTATCACCTTTATCTGATGACCCTACTGATTTAAATCCTCTCACTCCCGCTCACTTTCTGATTGGTAGACCTATAACTTGTATTCCGGAGACAAATTTATTAGAAGTCAGCGAGAATCGTCTATCACATTATCAACATCTGCAACGGATGTCTCAACATTTTTGGGCCCGTTGGAGCAAAGAATATGTAACGGAACTACAAACAAGATCTAGGTGGTCTAAGCATTCCACGGAAGTTATTCATAATGGAAGTTTAGTATTGCTTCGTGAAACTAATCAGCCCCCTTTGCGATGGAAGCTTGGCCGAGTGCAAGAACTTCATCCAGGACAGGACGGTATAGTGAGAGTTGTGAGCGTCAAAACAGCGGATTGTGTAACTAAACGTGCCATCAAACAACTGTGCGTTTTGCCTCTACCCAATGCATGAGATTGAACTCTATTACATTTTGAACTTTGAAATGTATTCAATACCTTTCAAGGGGGCCGGCATGTTCCGGTTTCCCGGAAATATTTATAATAGTCTTATATAATCTTATTTTTTACCTTTAGTTTCCTTATTAATATCATGTGATTTAATGTATGTTTGCTTTTGGACGCACCTGTATATTCGCATACATATCCATATAATGTGCACAAAAGTATTTAACTAGAAGTATTTTAGAATAAGATATGCAAATCTCGTTAACATTTGTATTACAGCCTTTATACTGCAAGGCCTTCGAAGGTAATTATCCCCTAAGTTTAGCAGATGGGAATTTGTGTAGCTTGCTTTGAAAGGTCCGATCCGTTTATTGCCATAGAATGAATGCGTATTATAGCCATGGGTCATAAGAAAAATTGTTGTATCGAAACATTTTATTACGGTCATTTTATTATGCCTTGTAAAGATATTGCAATAATTATTTGTTCTCGGTTTAAAGTTTGGAAATGCCAAAAAATACGTAGTCATTTCATCTGAGAGATATTGTTGCAATATCTACTATGAACCGCTACTTACACCAACCCCCTTTGATAAGGGTGGGGACCATTTTTCGCCCAGACAAAGTAATGTAAGAAAAAGCAGTGTATTCGAGAAGTTCACCAGGGCAAGACATAACATGTCTTGGTCTTTAACGCAAAAACGAGAAATTAACTTAGCAATTGTTATGTATCAAGTGTATTAATCTCGTAATAAATAAATCCGTATACATATTTACATGCGAGTATTATTTTTAACAAAAACAAAAAAGTGAAAAATCCAGCGTAAATCGTTCAGCTATTCATACTGGTTATGGATAAAATAATTAAAAGAATAAAGGAAAAGGAAAGCAATTTGAAACAATAATAAGGTATAGGAATTTGCAACCGGTCAGAATGAATAGCATGTTGTATGCAGATGACATAGTGTTGATGATAAACTTCAAAAATAAAATGCAGAAATTGGCAAATATATTGAAAAGCGAAATTGGAAGAAGCAGAATGGAGATTAATGTAAATAAGGCGAAAGTAATGATGACTAACGAAAATAAAAGTGATCAAAATAACAAGAAAATTAAATGTGAGGAAGAAATATTAGAAATATCAGGACGGGAAAATAGACGCAGAAGTCACAAATAGAGGCAATAAAGTATCAAAACTGTATTACTCAATAAATAAAACAATATTGGGTCATAAAAATATAAATCTGGAAGTTAAAAGAATAGTCCATAATAAAATAATAGTACCAATAATAAACTTATGCAACAGAGTGTTGGGTAATACAAAGAATACACCGTTACATCTCTACTGCTACTGTTACATCTCTATTGCCAATACAGGGGCAATAGAGATGTAACCCTTAAGAAAAATATCAGGGAAAACGATATGGGATAAGTGTAAAAACGAAGAGATAGGAGAAATGACAAAACAAACATCAATTATATTGGGAAGAATAAAAAAGAAACAGCTGAAGTGGCATGTACATTTAGTAAGAATGAACCAAAAAAGAATTACAAAAAGAATAATGGAGGTGGGAAAAATAAGGAAAGGTCAACGAGGGATGCCAAGAATAAAATGGACAAACCAAATAGAGGAGATAGGAAGGAAGTAAGGGAAGACGATGGAAGAAATGAGAACGATGGCAAAAGATAGAAAGGAATGGAAGAAATGGGTAAACGAGGCCTGGGACTCCCAATCCGATGCATGAAAAGGCATAAGGAGTAGGACAAAGAAGAACAAGAAGAAAGGCAACATAGTCTCAAGTTTATAAAGGAAGCACCTGATGATACATTTTTATTAAGCAAAGTAAGTCTGCATTGGCAAATAGTACAAAATTTTCATTTCTTTAAGAGTAGGTCATTTTAATCTTTGGGCTTAGAGGAGATGAAATTTACAAACTAACAACATGATATTCAAGATTTGGAAATAACCCTTCTCGTAGTTATTTCTGACACAAAAACAAAAATAAGAAAATTTGCAATCACTGAACATTTGTAATTTTGAAGAAAATATACTCAAAAACACCAGAAATTTGTTTTTTATTAATTATCAAAAAAAGAACCCGTCAAATTATCGGCATCAACAAAATTGGAAGAATTCCTAGCGATGTTGCGAAATATTTAACAATAGACGGGTCACTGCTTTAAACACTCTTCTGCCTCTTTATTAGTTGAAACTGGGGCAGATTTACTAACGCTAAAATAGCACGAGGGTTGGAAGAGTTCATCCATAGCTGAGGGATAGAGGAGAGTGGGGCAGGTTGTTACAGGGGCAAGTTGTTACACTACAAAAATTTCCACATTTGTCGTTGAAGGTGCCTCTATCCGACACAGATAGAACCAGTAGTCGAATGCAACCTACTCGTGAAGTTTTAAATTTCTAGCTAGGAGACCAAACAGTTGCATGAAATTATTTTGACGCATGTGAAGTAAATTAATGTTTGTGTAGTAATCACTTTATATCTACTAGACGGTAAGTAATCAATTTTTATAGTGGTATAGGTTGATAAACATAACTGTTTTTCTCAAACCTCCACTATTTAGTTTTGAGTTTAACTTAGATATTCACAGAAAAAATCCACATTTTACTAATTACCGACCGGGGGAAGTTGTTACAATAATCACGGGGCATGTTGTTACTGTAACAACTTGCCCCGTCAATGTAAACGAATTGAACTATCTATTCCAGTATTTTTGTATTCTAGTAATTAATATGATACGGACTTATAAGAAAAAGACTGACGGAGGAAACACGTCCATTGCAGTTTTTGAAAACGCTGCCAGAGAAAAATATATTTATTCGGGAAGCTGCAAATCGATTTTAAATTAATTTTCGATATCATCAACCATCAAAAATTGTTGCCAAAAGAGAACAAAACAAGTTGGGGCAATAACTACTGGAGAACGGCAACTAGTAACTAAGGCTTTGGCAATAAGTGCCCCTTACCACAATTATTAATCGTATCCTAAATACGTATTTATGATCCATTATCCAATGTAAACGAATTGAACTATCTATTCCAGTATTTTTGTATTCTAGTAATTAATATGATACGGACTTATAAGAAAAAGACTGACGGAGGAAACACGTCCATTGCAGTTTTTGAAAACGCTGCCAGAGAAAAATATATTTATTCGGGAAGCTGCAAATCGATTTTAAATTAATTTTCGGTATCATCAACCATCAAAAATTGTTGCCAAAAGAGAACAAAACAAGTTGGGGCAATAACTACGGGAGAACGGCAACTAGTAACTAAGGCTTTAGCAATAAGTGCCCCTTACCACAATTATTAATCGTATCCTAAATACGTATTTATGATACGATTAATAATTGTGGTAAGGGGTTATATATCTTTTTTAAGTTAGAACTCCTAACTTCAACTACATTTTGATAACTCATGTTCACCGCTTATTTATTATTGATTATTTATTAACCACATCCAATATATACATGTACATTTCCGCGGTACATAATATCGATGATATATGAAAAATTCCCATAGTAAAAATGACGTAGTAATGTACTTACGTTTATTAAAACAATAAAGTAAAGTGATTGAAAAAATGAATTTATTATTTACACAATTTTCTATAATAAAAAGTAATGAGTTATGAATGTAGTGAAAATTCCATAATTAAATAAAAAAATTAAGTTTATTTGTAGTTTATCAACTAGAGATCAAAACTAATTTAATAATAAAGTAAAAGACAAAATTAATTTATTATTTACACAATTTTCTATAATAAAAAGAAATGAGTAATGATAGCAGTGAAAATTTCTTAATTAAATAAAAAAAATAAGTTTATTTTTAGTTTATCAATTAGAGATCGAAACTAATTTAGGAATAGATATTTCTATTAAATTGTTAATTTAAAATTGAAATGTACAGCGAGTGATAAAAATCGAATATTCCTTACACCTAAATAACCCGATTTAAGACAACTTACCTTAGTACAAAGTTTGGGCACTATACGGCGCTGAAGTTACAAATCTGTAATCGTTTTTTTATTATAAATGTAAAACGGGTGATTTGGTACGTTGACATAGTTTTTTATTTTTAGTTATTTATAGTTTATTAGACAAAAAACCCATATGAAAGTTTTCACTAATATTATTCCATAGCCGTAGAAATTGTTTTTTTTTTTTTTATAATTGCGCATTTCAAATTTCCACGCCATTAGAAGAGCAACAAGTTTTAAGTATAAAATTTAATTTTAGTATCTTATCTACTACAGAAAAGGTACTATTTGTAAGAATCGATTACTGTCTTGGTTTTTGTAAAATTTGTATTTAATTTTTTTTCCCTGCGAATCAAAATACGTATAGAGAAAAAGTACTTACCAAGTAAGGGTAAATACATCTTCTCCAGAAGGAATATTGCCGGGCTTATAAAACATAGCACACATCCTGTCTGTTCACCGTTCATATCCAGAGTTCTAATGATAGTAAATAACCAATAATTGTTCCATTTGCTCATGTGTTAATAATTGTCTGTCGCCGTAAATCCATTTATACGTTTAAAACGACCGTTCAACGTCTATCGATGAAATAGGGACATATTTATCCCCGGTTCGGAAAAATCTACTTCTTAATAATAATGAATAATAATAATTCATGTCTTAACATCCCCCAACAGCTTGAGGCCATACAAGGGGCATTGGAAAGCCTTGAGTTACTATTACGTCTGCGCCCGTGGAGCGACTTAAGATGTTCAGCTGCTGGCATTCGCATAGAACAAGAAGGAAACCACGAAAACCTACTCGAACAGCCCAGCCTCGGATCCAAACCCGGCACCACCACTACGCTATCAGCCGGCTTCTTTACCATCAAACAAGTCAACCCTTTGGCGTACAATACAAAATCATGTTTACTGCTTCAAATTTTCTTTTAAAAATTTTTGACATCAGGTACAAGTTATTGGGAAAGGAATTGATGAAGATTATATTCAATATGCATGTCGTTAGTTATAGAATATTGTGGATTAGTCGGAGTAACATCTAGATGGCGGAAGGCTACAGGTATCCTGGAATAATGTCCATGAATATTGGCTAAATCTACCTGAATAGTTGGATCTATAAATACTTGTTGAGTGTGTAAAATAGAAACAGCATCACTCGGTTCCAGTAGTTGTATTATACTTTTAACGTTGCCGATAATAGGATGCTGCTTCTATTCAGGTGCCCCAGCGCGTTACGACAGGTTCTGGTGATAATGGCACATGTGGCAGTTTTTCACGGAAATAAATTTTTGCATGCAGGTGCCTCACAAAAACTTTCTTGGCAAAAGATGTCAATTTATCTGCATTCGGGTAGTATTTTCTGACTTCGCCTGATACTCGATGAAGAGCATGTGCGAAACATGTGATATGCGTCATACTAGTGTATGTTTGTTGTAAGATACGACCAGCTGCCTTCATATATACAGCTCCATCTATTACAAAAAATATCATTTTTTCTGTGTTTATATCGTGCTTTTCACCTTATTGCGATTTCAGACACGAAGCTATGTTACATGACATAAATTCAGTATTAGTTGTTTCGATTCTTTTAGATGCAAGTAGAAGTGTAGGCATTGTCATACCACTGTCCATCACATGTTTAAGCAATAGAATTCAAGTAACTAATAAAACTAAACAATAGCTAGGCCCGCTACAAATTCAATTAAGTCCCCTCCTGGAATGTACCCCTGAGTACCCATCCCTAGGCATAAGTCAAGTTTAAGTTAAATTATTTCATTTAATTATTTTTCAATAAAATGTTTAGTTATAAAACATATATTGAAGCGTTATTTTCACAATGATGAACTCAATAAAAATGTTAGTATTATTTTATGAATAATTGTAAAGAATCTAGTCGGATATCTGCAACAATTGTTTTCGATAACAGACTCCAGGCGCGGCTCGTAATGACGTATTTTGGTTTGCAGTACAATGATCCGAGTGCTTCGTGTATTCTCGTGTACTAACTGTAACGTTTACTTAGTAAACACCGAAAACACACGAGGCACTCGTATCATTGTACTGCAAACCAAAATACGTCATCACGAGCCGCGCCTGCTTACTAGTAACACAAGATCATATAATTTAACACCTTTAGATTATTTTGTGCTTCCTTATTTAATTTTACTTTTTAAAACTGTAGTTCGCAACATAAGACGATTTACGAAACAACATTAAGGGACAATATCAACGAATTAATAGATATGCTGATTCATGTCTTTGAAAACATCAAGCATCGTATTAATTTATGTTTAAATGTTAATGGTCAATATTGTCAACATCTGCTGTGGTAAATTTAATAAAACATATTGTCCTTGAATATTTAATATTCATATATCTAACATTTATTTAATTGATTAATTGTATCACATTAAATATCAGTTTTCTGTGTGTCTTTGAATGACGTTTTATATAAGATTCCATTGAATAAATTTCACGTTGAGAAATACGTTTAGTAGTCCATAGCTGAGGAGTTTTTCAACGACTGTTATTTTCATTAAGAGCTTATAACCTCACAAACATATAAATGCCTTTACTTTTTTAATACTGCAGAATTTTCTTAAAATATACTAATAGTGTATTAACACCACTTGAAAATACTGTCATGTGAGAACACTAGTTGGGTTGTATTTGGTGCCACACGTTTGAATGGCAAATTGTTACATAGACGCTGATTGATTTGTATTTTGTTCCACTTGGGAGCGCCAAATTGTTAAAAGAAGAACGCTTGTGGTTGATGTTGATTTTGTTTCGGGCTAGCTGCAGCGTCTTAAAAATAATGAAAATGCTTTGAAGTAATGTAATTATGTTGCATCATGATTAGGGGTCTTGATATTCCGGGCTTTGGACGAGTTTTAAAATGACTATTTTAGTTTTAGAATAAACTTTATTTTAAAGACACATCAAATACAACTGTTACACTTGTTACTCCATTGCTTCACTTACAACTAACTACTCTCTACACTTCCTGTTCTTGTTACCAACCCAACATATTGCAGAACTGCCAACTATTTACTTTAACACCCCCACTCAGTTCTGCAATACCCAATTGCATTCGAAAAAATTCAAATTTTTGTTTATTAAGTGATTTCGTCATTATATCGGCATATTGATCATTTGTTGACAGGTACACCAACTTGATTATATCATCAAATACACAATTTCGTATAAAATGATGCTTTACATCGATATGTTTTGATCTTTTCGTCTCTAATGTAGATGCTATTCTTATACAAGATTGATTGTCTTCATACACATTAATGCAACCTATATAACATATATAAGCTAACAATTGTTTCAAAAATAAATATTCTGTAACACAACTTGTTAATGCCACATATTCTGATTCAGAACTTGATAGTGCTACGACAGTTTGCTTTTTATTTTTCCAAAAAATTGTGTTGCTATTTAATTTTACAATAAATCCACTAACACTCTTCCTGTCATTTAAGATATTCGCAAAATCTGAATCAACATATGCTTCAACATTTAACTCAGTATTAGATTTACAAAATTTTAAAACATAATTTTGAGTTTTCTTTAAATATCGTCAAATATTTTTTCTACTTTGCGTTCGAAATGAACTCATTATGAAACCCAAAACAGTATCGAAATGAGCTTCATTTCGATACGCTTTTTTTCATTTTTCAATGTTGGCGTTGCGCGAATACAGAAATAAATATCATTGCTGTCATTTAATTTTAAGAATTTATGTACTACATTTGACAGATATGATATATGTACGTATTTTACACAAACAACGTATGTTGTATACAATCGACAACAATATATATGTGTTTCTATGTCACTCATGTTTATATTTTTAAATGAAATATCAAGTAATGTTAACGAAAATTAATAAATAATATGTAATATAATATACTTCGCGGATAGCAAGATTTAAATTTGAAAATGTCAAGTATCAATGTGACCAACTGCATGCTTTATATAAAAATTAAACTCTGAACTTTCAAATTAAATAATTCCAATTTAAGCAATTTATTAAGGTAAAAAACACGAAATAAAAAAAATAGTATAAAAAACTCGTTTCATAAGGCCTTTTGCCGCACTCGCCCTTTAGAAAACTCGCCGCTATCGCGGCTCGTTTTCTAAACTGATCTCGTGCGGCAAAATGGTGCCTTATGAAACTTGTTTTTTTAATATACTATTTTCTATTTTGCGTTCGAAATGAACTCATTATGAAACCCAAAACAGTATCAAAATGAGCTTCATTTCGATACGCTTTTTTTCATTTTTCAATGTTGGCGTTGTTCGAATACAGAAATAAATATTATTGCTGTCATTTGATTTTAAGAATTTATGTACATTTGACAGATATGATATATGTCCGTATTTTACACAAACAACGTATGTTGTACCTATACAATTGACAACAACATATATATGTTTCTATGTCACTCATGTTTATATTTTTAAATGAAGTATCAAGTAATGTTAACGAAAATTAGTAAATAATATGTAATATAATATACTTCGCGAATAGCAATATTTAAATTTGACAATGTCAAGTAGCAATGTGACCAACTGCATGCTTTATATAAAAATTAAACTCTGAACTTTCAAATTAAATAATTCCAGTTTAAGCAATTTATTAATGTAAAAAACGCAAAAGAGAAAAAAATAGTATAAAAAACTCGTTCCATAAGGCATTTTGCCTCACTCGCTCTTTAGAAAACTCTCCGCTATCGCGGCTCGTTTTCTAAACTGATCTCGTGCGGCAAAATGGTGTCTTATGAAACTTGTTTTTTAATATACTATTTCAAATGTTTCCATGTGTCATGCCATAACAGTTTTGAAATTGACTAAAATGCATAACAGAAAAACAGATATCTGGTCTAGACCCTAACATGATATACATTAGACTGCCAATAAGTTCTTTGTATGGTATTCCTACTTGTACGTCTTTTTCTACTTTCAAATTTAACTTTGCTTGCATTGGTACATTTGATTCTTTACAATCGAACATTTTAAATTTCTTAATTACTTTATCTATAAGATTTTGTTGGGAAATATATAAACTATTATCAACTTTCTCAATTTCCAACCCAAAAAATACAATTTTACTATTATTTGAAAAATCTCTCATATTAAATTCGGTTGAACGTTGAGACTTTACACAACTTAAATTTTCTAAATTATCAGATATTAATATTAAATCATCCACCCACACTAATAAATATGTTTTATTCTGAATAAATAAACATGGATCAGCACTAGATTTTCTAAAGTTTATTTTGATGAGATATTTATTTAAACGTTCATACCAACATCTAGGACTTGATCGCAATCCATATAAAGCTTTCTTCAATTTACATAATTGTTTATAAGGATTTCCCTCAGCTCCCTCAGGTAAATACATATACACAGGATCCACATTACTTAGACGAACATCTACGTACAGCCCTGAAGATGTTCCTTGAAACAGTGGACGAAACGTTGGCAATTACGCCTAACTCGACGCGGTTCCAACCCGGAAACCGAGATCTACATCTAGAGAACGACCGCGGAAACCTACACCTACATTTAATACAGACAAACCTTCCTTTTCTAGCTTTTTCACGGATAATAAATTGTAGTTTAAATCATCACATTGTAGAACGTCCTTTATTTTGACATTTATTCCCTCATTAGTTTTCACGTTATTACAAACGGCGGCTTTGCTGGTTATCGGTATGTGGTGTGCCGTGCTAATAATAATGAAATTATTTGATAGATAATAAAATAATTAGTGGTGCTGGTGAAGTTTCATAAAAGTTCCAGGACGTGTGTGATAATGGTTAATTAAATAAATATACAACAACTTACTTACTAAATAAAACACAGGAGCGTAGTCCTTAAAGTTTGTATTTATATTTACATAAGAAGAAATTGAAATTCGTATATTTAAAAGTAATAAAACAAAAGTAATATATACACGAGGAGCGGTAAATACGTAATTAAAAATCAACACAAAATACACTGAAAACGAACGTTAACTTGAGTAGTAAATTAAATGTTAATTAATTAGGATTAATATAAAATACTCTCTGTATCGAACAATACAGAGTTACCTTTGATTTGCGGCGATGGGCGGCCACGTGGTGCGTCATATACCTGGACAGATATGCAGAGCGATGTTTGGCCGGAGGAAGACGAAATTAATTAGTTTAAATTAATGTGGATTAGCTTAAAAGAATAATATATATAGAACAATACAGTTTACCTTAGAAGCGGAAGAGGCCGGGCGGCGTGGCATCATGTACTTGAACAGCACGATGAGAGATGTTTAACCTTCGAAGGTTCTAAAGAGAAGATAGACTGATAGTTTTGTGTCGATAGAACACTGGTTTAGAAAACGGTCTGTTTTATGACCTAAGTCGAAGAGAGGGTCGATATCTTGAATAATAATTAATAAGAAGCGCGACCTGAAGAGTTGTTCTGTCAATGGCATAAATATTATTAAAATAACCCTTGTCACATAAACTTTCTAATGATATAAAACGCCATATATAAAAGAAGATGTATGTAATTCAAACAATTTAAAATGAAATGTATATAGAAATTCCACAGTAACGTTAGAGTTGCTGACGGTCAGGTAGAAAACGAAGGGTCTCGGTTAAGAATATAACAAAAGAAATGCTTTCTCTTTGGACACGAATACATACAAGAAAAATGTCTTAAGTTTAAATATTTTAAATCGAGATATTTAAAGAAGAAACACATTATTAAAAAAAATTAAGTAAAATATTCTTATATGCGGAGCGTAACAACGTATAAGATCCCGCATTTTCTTGCTTCTACGGCTGCTCCTTTCTTCACAACGTTTATCTTAAAACTTACTTGTTTTTCTTCCATTAGATACTGTCCAGTATTTTGATTTACCAGATGATTTGTTGCCCCAGAATCAACAATAAATTTTAATTTGTCAGATTTGTTGTCAACATTCATTCCTACATTTTCCCTATAAATGCTACCTCGGATTCTTCTTCCGTTATTTGTGCACTTCTACCATTTCTCTCTACACATTCACTCTTTTTATGACAATGCTTACCGCATTTATAACACTTAAAAGGAAAGTAATTCTTCATACGGTTTGGCACTGAATGTCCTTTACCTCGATAACCCTTTCTGCCTGTGAACGCAACTGCCTCCAAAGATACTTCCAAATTGGTATTATTGCCTTGTCGAACTTCCTCCTGTATGAGCTTGTTTTTCACAAATTCAAAAGTCATCTTGTTCGGATCTTGACTAAAGATTACGTCAATTGTAGCTGTTATAGTCTGATACGAATCAGACATTGATGCTAACAACTGCGATATCATTTCTCCATCTTGAATAGTGCCTCCACTCTCACGTATATCGGAAACTGTTTTCTCAAATTGCACTAAAAAATCGGATAACGATCCTTTAATATATTTCATGTTACGCAATTTCTTTTGTAATTCCACTTGTACACCTTTCTTCATAAAAGTATTTTTTAAACTGTCGTACATTTCCTTGGCGCTCTTACCCGCTTTAATCGTTTCTAAGATGTTATCTGTCACTAATTGCGCTATTAAACTTCTAGCTTTCAAATCTTGTTTCTTAAACTCAGCGGTTTCCTTCTTTTCCGGAGTTATGTTGTCCTCTAAAATATTTAGTACCTCATATTGTTCCTGAATTAGTTTCAATCTGAATTCCCATATATTAAAACTACTTCCATCAAACGGTTTTACGTTTGCTAATTGTACTAATACTGCTGCCGCCATTTTACCGTGACTTCCAGAGATGTTCTCCCGCGCACAAACTTGTCCAAGACCACATCCACAGGTTACAATTATTGTCCTTTATTCAGTTACCAATAACTTCTCGTATTCTGGGCCCATAACCTCTTGATATTCCGGTCTTTGGACGAGTTTTAAAATGACTATTTTAGTTTTAGAATAAACTTTGGCTATAGTTCCGAATGGTCACCGCAGCTTTAATTAAAAAACTATACAAAAATGGAAAGCTTACGTTTCGCTGGTTTCAAAAATGTGGGTGTTTTTTTGCGAAAATGAAAGGAAAGTATTGAAATTAATACTTTAAAATCGCATTTTGAGGTTATATTTTCCCAGTTTCCACTACTTTTATGTTGCACAAAATGAAACGTCACCAACAATTTCTGTATTAACTGATCGGCAACCGCCAAATATAAATCTTTACAAATTTGAAAGGTATCTTAATATATATTTTTTAAATAAAGATGTACTAATTATTTACATTTTTTTAATTGTCTACTAATGAATTAACATTTTGAAATATTAGTAAGTATATATTAATCACTAGAATATACTTAAATGTTATTTAATCATCAATTGTATTAAAAATCTCGTTTCGGATATTTGTCATTTATATATTTAAAGAAAACATTGTTAAATATAAATAAAACATAAATAAACAGTCTCTCTAATGTATTGGTTTCTTTTTATAAAAGTACATAATTAACATAAGTAATTTGAAAATTCAAATATATAGTACGAGTTAGTTTGGTTTTAAATGCAATTAAATACTACAGAAAACAAATGTACATTGGGCAGGAAGTACAATGTTGTTGATACGATGGTATTTTTTATTGCATTTAAGTAAACCCACTCGCCATTATGATCACTTTAACTTATTTTCTTATATTGTATTTTAAATAAAATAAATATCAAAAAGTGATTATTATTAGAAAGCTCTTGAAGGTAAGATGATCATATTCGCCAAGACACTAACTCTTGAGTGGGTCATGCAGAACAAACGGCAACAAAAGAATAGTTGGACAGTTTTTGTTTTAATTTGTTTTGATATTATAATTAAGTTTCGAGATATTTATTGTACCTACATTATTATATTCAATAGTTCAATAATTTAGTTTTTGTAAATATTTTTGGAACAGATTCAATTTCTAAGCTTCATTTTCATATAACGGGTGTTCAGAAACATTCGAAGTCAAGTGGGCTCTGAAAAAAAAATCGTATATCTTTACTTAAGTAGGTATCTGATTTGTAATAATTATTAAATGTCAACTGTTGTCTGTCAAAAATCAATCTATCTCAGACATGACTTCATATTTTCAAGGACTACTTTAACTTCGAATGTTTCTGAACACCCGTTAGCATTTATTGCAGCTGCCAAATGGGATATCGTTTTATTTTAACATTCAGCAATTTTGCTGAATATTCAGGTTTTTTTTAAATTCATTAATTTGGTGTGTGAGGATGGTGGTGGTATGCAGATATATATTTTTTAATTTATGTGCATTGCTAATTATTTTGCATTTTTTTTATCCAGCAAATGTCTCTAAAACTAGTGATTTGATTTAAGTGTTTTTTAATTGAGACAATGTAATAATTTAATTAATAATTGCTGTAACGACATGTATGCATTATTTATGTTAATTTATATATCAAGAATATTCTTTTGTTGCTGTTTTTTCTGCATGACCCACTCAAGAGTTAGTGTTTTGACAAACATGATTATCTTACTTTCAAGAGCTTTCTAATAATAATAACTTTTTGATATTGATTTCGTTTAAAATACAATATAAGGAAATAAGTTAAAGTGATCATAATGGCTAGTGGGATTACTTAAATGCAATTAAACAACATATTACTTACTGCCCATTGTACATTTGTTTTATGTAGTTGCATTTAAAATCAAACTGACTCATACTATATGTTTGAATTTTCAAATTACTTATGTTAATTATGTATTTTTATAAAAAGAAACCAATAAATTAGAGTGACTGTTTATTTCTGTTTTATTTATACTTATAACCATTTGTTTTCTTTAAATATATAAATGACAAATATCCGAATGCAACAACTGATGATTAAATAACATTTAAGTATATTCTAGTGATTAATATATGCTTACTACCATTTCAAAATGTTAATTAATTAGTAATGTAATGTAGTAAGGTAAATAATTAGTACATCTTTATTTAAAAAAATATATATTAAAATACCTTTCAAATTTGTAAAGATTTATATTTGGCGGTTGCCGATCAGTTAATATAGAAATTATTGGTGACGTTTCATTTGTGCAACATAAAAGTAGTGGAAACTGGGAAAACATAACCTCAAAATGCGATTTTAAAGTATTAATTTCAATACTTTCCTATCATTTTCGCAAAAAAAAAGACACACATTTTTGAAACCAGCGAAACGTAAGCTTTCCATTTTTGTATAGTTTGTTAATTAAAGCTGCGGTGACCATTCGGAACTCTTACCTAAACTTTATTTTAAAGATACATCAAATACAACTGTTACACTTGTTACTCCATTGCTTCACTTACAACTAACTACTCTCTACACTTCCTGTTCTTGTCACCAACCTAACATATTGCAGAACTGCCAACTATTTACTTTAACAAGGGGAAGCCTAGGATAGATGGCCATAATTTTTTATTTTTGCGATTGTATGAAAACCAACAGCATAATAAAATTGAATTTTGGTACAGTGTTGCAGATAGAGTTATACTATACTTATTTAACAGATCTAAGTCAGTCCTTTTTATTGTTTTGAAAATATTGGCTTAAAAAAAAGGTGAGTATGGCCATCTTTCCTAAGGTATCCAAGAGATATGGCCACAGCTGTTAAGCCTGTTCTACATGGTACTAGATACATACTTTTTCTGTACTAGATTCTAGTAACTAGAAAAAAAAGTATCGTTTGGATAATAAATTTATATCCAAGTTTCAAAACTAAACTAGATACTATACTACTTTAGAAACTAGATCTTGTCCTATTTTTCATACTAAATTAAAACTAGAACATGCGCAATAGTGCGTTAGTCAGGTTGACCAACACCATAAAATCTACATTTTATTCACGTGTTACATATTACTATGAATAGTGGTTTGAAAATTTAGCACGCCACCATCCACAACTAGTTTTCCCAACTAGGTTTCTCAGCCGGTGAATTTTCAAATGTGAGACTTCTAACTTCTCGGGTTCCACTTAGGAAATACGTGCCTATAAAATGAGTTGAGCGCCAGTGAAATGTTCACAAAAATTTATTTACTTATATAAGTTAAGTTTGAATAGCAAATATGTATAGGAATGAGTAAAATAAATCAAACACAAGATAAAAATTAAAATGAAAATTTAATACAAAAATAAAAAAAATAAAAAACATATCTTTATAAAGTATAAAGATGCTGTATTATACAAAAATACCTGAGGTAAAAACATTAATTGAAAATTGACAGCTAAGTGAATGGAAAACATCCTCTTTAATGACTCCGAACAAAACTTATCTAAAAATAATCAAGTTTAATATTAATTTCTCCCCAGAGAATCGCACTGTATAATCAAATACTGAAACACGAACAAAATTTACGCATGTGCAAAAGACACGCACAAAAAACCCTGATTCCAATCGAACAAACTTTTCAATTATAAATTTAACAAAGAAATGTTAATAATAAACTGTATTATCTGTATTTCTAATAATTAAATCTCTTATCTACAAGCTTGGATACAAAAGAAATATACTTATAATAATTTTATATACTATGACGACGTCATATAATTTTAATTCTACTTACAAGAAAAAATATGTGGAGACTCTTACGAACAAAGGTGCTTGGTCAATTTAACATCAAAATATCTCGGGAATTAAATATCTTTAAATATCGAGAAACATAAATCTCGAATATATCTACAATAAAACACTTTCAAACAATCAACCCGAAACTAATTAAAATAATTTAAATATATTTCACAAAACAAGCAACCTTCTCATTTAATGGCTTAAAGTCGTCTCCAAGAATTGCTCGACCTCGGCTTTCACAAGAGATCGACACCGGAATAACCAGTTTTTGTCGCTCGTTAAATTTATACATTTTCAATATACAGTTCGGTTTTAAAATATTTTATTTTAAATATTTTAATTTTTATTAAATAAAAATCCATAACACATCCCCAAAAATATATAATTGATAAGCCTGGACATGTCAAAATCTTATTTATTATATAGTTTTCCGCACTCACAGAAAATTGTCAGTTTCTTACACTTACACTATTGTCCCCGCACTCAGCTGATGAACAGTCTCAGTCTGGGTCATCTTCCTCAACACGCACCTGTGGAGCGAACGGTGGCAGAGCACTAATATGGTATCGTCCCTTCTTTCGACGACCATCCATAGTGTACAACTCGTATGTGACATCATTAAATCTTCTGGTAATACGATAGGGTCCAATGTATGGAAGATCGAGCTTTTGACATTTACCTTGGCGACGTCTACCAAGACGATAACTTCTTACAATAACTGAGTCGCCAACTTCGAATCTGGTTCTGCTTGAAATTTTTTCGTTTTGTTTGTTAACATACTTTAGCCCTTGCTCTGCCAGTCTTCTTCCCGCTTGGGTTGAAATTTGCTGGATGTTTTCTACCCTTTCTATTTGTTGATGCCAGGGTCTGGCAGGCTTTATCCCGTACATCACAATCGAAGGACACTCCAGAGTAACAGTATTCGGAGAATGGTTGATATTATCCTCAACCTCCTGGACATGTGTCACCCATTCTTCATGGTTGTCATGAGTTTTGATTCGCAGGAACTTGATTATCTCCTGGATGTATCTCTCACATGGATTTCCACATCGATGGCGTATGGAAGAAAAAGAAATATTAATGTTTCGATCTTTCAAAGCATTTATAAATCCGGCATTATTAAAATACGTTGCATTGTCTGCAAGAATTCGATTCATTTTCCCTTGATGGATACCAAGAATCTATACATTGTAATGTGGTTTCAGTATTATATTGAGAGGTAGGAAACAGTTTCACGTATTTAGAGAATATATCTACCATAACTAAAATATTTCTATATTCGAACTCCCCAGGAATAAGATTTCCTAAATAATCAATAGCGACTAATTCTAATTTAGCTTGTGCCATTATACTCTTTACCTCGAATTGGCACGTGCGATTTTTATGTTTACCTAACCGACACGTTATACAATTTCTAACTATTTCTTTAGCAATAGTTCGATCTTTCTTCGCGTAGAATGCCTCTCTAAAAGTAAGCCATACTTTATATCCACCAATATGACCCAAACTCTCGTGTATTTGTAACATTGCTTGTCGAGCATATACATATTCAACTACCACATAACTTTGATCTCTAATATTTTTCATAATTAAACCGTCGCGCACAACAAAATTTTTATAATTTTCTTGATTCCTTAAATTATCAAAACTTTCATTCTGTTGAACCTGAAGGATCACATCATACTCAAATGCCCCCTCAGCATAATCTCTATTATACGTATTTAATTCAACATAATTACTTTTATTGTTATACATTCTGGATAACGCATCGGCAGTAACATTTAGTACTCCCTTTATATGAAGAATTTCAAAATTGTACTCTGACAGTAATAAGGACCAACGATATACTCTATTATTTTTAAATCTTGTACTCAATAGTGATGTCAACGCAGCATGATCTGTTTTTACTAGGAAGTTCTTGCCCAATAAATAAAATCTTAGTATTTGAACCGCATGTACTACAGCCAACATTTCTTTCTCAGATATAGTATATTTAATTTCATAGCTTTTTAAGATTCGAGATATAAAACAAATAAGTTCTTCTATACCTTCATTATTCACTTGGATTAAAACCCCACTAATTGCGACATCAGTAGCATCTACTCTTAATACAAATTGTTTATTAAAATCTGGCAATATCAAAACTAACTGATTATAAAATTCTTTCTTTAAATTTTCAAAAGCTTTTATTCTTTCCTCATTCCAACTAAATTTAACATTCTTTTTTAACATTTCATACAGTGGTGCACTTGTTTGTGCCAGGTACGGAATAAAACGTTTATAATAATTAATTATACCTAAGAAACCTCTCAACATTCTTACATTTTTAGGACGTGAATACTCTTTAATCAGCTCCAGCCTACTTTGATCCACACTGACATATCTAGGACTTATATTATACCCTAGAAACTTTATTTCACTCTTAAAAAATTTACACTTCTTAATATTTACTTTTAATCCTTCTCTTACCAATATTTACATTATATTTCGTACATGATCCAAGTGATAATTCGTACTATATATTATCTATATATCATCTATATTGTTTCATCCTCCTGGTTTGAAGGAAGTTCGGTATGTATCGACCGAGGTATAAGTTGAAATAATACAATATTTTTTGTATAACACTAATATATTTGCAAATTCAATCTTGGAGTTCCGTTAACTTAATGTAAATGCAGTATCTGGTCTTAATACTAAAGACCGAGAAAAACTGGCTAATAAATAATATTTGCTCCTATTTAGATCACTGAGATCTTAGTAGGAACTGTTAGTTAGATCACTGAGATCTAAGCTTTAACTCGAAGAGATCGCACTTGGAAATGTAGTGAGCTCTAAGAGATCTTGTTTGGAACTGTTTCTTCATTCCCTTATTTTTCGGCAAGAAAGTTTTGTCCCCGCCAGTCAAAGAGATGGAGAAAACAATGAAATAGAGTATACGGAAATTTCCATACCATTATTTTTACCTTTCCAAGAAAAATATATGCTGTAGTTTCCAACGTCATAAATGTATTAAAATATAGAATATATGCCGGAAACCCTTAATTATAGAAAATAAAATACCTTTTAAAGTAATAAATATACAATGCACAGAGCTAACCTAATACTTCGCAGAATCGCCTCGTACCAAATTATTCAACCTATTATAATAATATATAACAGGAAATATGTACAATAAAACTTATTCTATTATATTTATGCTTATTCAAATACATTTACATAATGGATGGATTAACCAGAGGGTTGTGCCTGTAATAAAATAAATAGTTTTTATGACTGTAGAAAATAAGACAATGAATAAATAAAATTAACAATATTAAATATATCTGAACTCCAAGACCTTTTCTATATACAATATATAATATTTACAATTTAAAACTAGGATTAAATATATTAACATAAATATACCTACATCTAAATAAAACTCAAAATACAAAATTAAATCTATTTTGCCCGAACATGCCGCCCCCTTTGAAAGAGTCTCCTTTCAAGAAAAATATAATAATCACGTTCAAGAATTGTCACCATCGTTCGATATAGGAAGCACGCACAACTTTGTCGTCGGTCTCTGGAACACACCACGCACCGGCTTTACACTAGCCGTGCGAACTACACCGTCGTCTCCGGGGAACACTTGTATCACTCTGCCTAATAGCCATTGTCCAGGGGGAACATTTTCTTCCTTTATTATAACAAGAATCCCGGGTATTAAATTGGGATTGCCCATACGGTTCCACTTGGTTCTTGCTTGTAACTCGTTCAAATATTCCTTACGCCATCGCTTCCAAAAGTGCTCGCGAAGACGCTGAATGTATTGCCAACGAGACAACGTGTTGACCTTTAGATGTTCCACACTTGGCTCGGCTAATGAGGTTATTATGTCTCCAGTTAAAAAATGTGAAGGGGTTAGAAATGAAAGATCATTAGGGTCACTGGAAATAGGAGTTATGGGTCGGGAATTAAGGATGCCTTCTATCTGAACTAATAAAGTATACATTTCCTCGTAGTTTAAGGAAGTTTTTCCGATAATACAAGAAAGATGTGATTTAACTGATTTTACGGCAGCCTCCCACAAACCTCCGAAGTGAGGTGGTATAAAATGCCAGTTTTCAATGTTCGTTAATTCGCGTATTTCAGTTACTCTATTAGCAACAAATGTCTTCCATGTCTTTGAAGTATGTTCTAACCAAGATAAGACTATGGAGGAATCAGTCCAATAGTAAAAGTTATTAATGTTAATACAGAGTGTATTTTTTAACCTATCGATTAATTGTGCTAACAATAATGCACTACATAATTCCAATCGGGGTAATGTGACGGCCTTTAAAGGTGCTATCTTTGATTTGGAACATAATACTCGTATATTACACGAGATGTCATTTGATTTGTTCAAAGCTCTTATATAAACACAGGCCCCGTAAGCTTTCTCGCTTGCGTCGCAAAAACCGTGTATTTCAAAGCAATTTATATTATTTATTTTGATTACGCAGCGTGGTATTTTTATGAAATTGATGCTCTCTGCTTCATCCATATAAGTGTGCCAAGCGCTTTGCAAATTAAAGGGTAGTGATTCGTCCAAATTTAACTTTAACTGCCAGATTTGTTGCATTAAAATCTTGGCCTTTATTATAACAGGACTAACAAGACCTAAAGGATCAAATATTTTTGAAATATGCGATAATACCGTTCTTTTTGTCATTAACTTTCGGTTTGATACATGAAATGAATATTGTAAAGTATCCGCATTGGGTTTCCACTGCAAACCTAGCGTCCCTATGCCGTAATTTTTGTTGAAATCGAGAACCATATTATCACAAGAGTTGTTTGGTATGTTACTTAATATTTCAGGTGCGTTCGATGCCCACTTGCGTAGTTCAAATTTATCTTTTGACAAAATACTTATAACCTCATCCCTAATTTGTATTTGTTCTTTTATACTGTCTGCCCCAGTTAACAAATCGTCCATATAAAAATTTCTTAAAATTATTTCCGCACGTAACTGTTTGTTAGAAAATTCCTCGTTTGCCAGTTGCTGTAAGCACCTAACTGCTAAATGAGAAGCCGGCCCCGTACCATATGTAACTGTTGTTAATTCAAATGTTTGAATTTGACTATCCTCATTTTCACGCCATAAAATTCGATGGCACGGCATGCACTCTTCTGTTAAACAAACCTGCTTGTACATTTTTGCAATGTCTGCAGTACAAACATATCTATGTATACGAAATCTGCATACAATGTCAAATAAATCTTGTTGTAGCTTAGGACCTACCATAAGTTTGTCGTTAAGCGACACTCCAGTATCTGATGGCGCCGACGCGTCAAAAACAACTCTTAACTTAGTTGTTGCGCTATTTTCTTTTCTGACCGCGTGATGTAGCATATAAAAATGGTTTATCGTCGGACCTTGTATATCTAACTTGTTAATACGTCTCATATGACCTAATTCTATGTATTCTTTTATAAAATTCGCGTAATCTACCTTAAGATCGGGGTTTTTTGCGAACCTTCTTTCTAATGAATAAAATCGTTTGAGAGAGAGATCCCGTGAATTACCTAGTGACAAGTTGTTATTTCGAAATGGCAATGATACAACAAAGCGACTATCGTCCTTTCGTGTAGTTGTATTAATAAAATGAGTTTCACACAGCTTTTCTTCAGGTGAATATACCTGAGACTTGTGTGTGTTTTCCAATTCCCAAAATTTCTTTATGTTTCGTTTAAATCATTTAAAGTTGAAGTGTTACAAATTGATGTTGATTGTGAGGATGAATTTGAAGGAGCTCTGCCCGAAACCAACCAACCTAGCAGCGTTTTTTGTAAATATGGCTGATCTTTTCCCAAATTAATCTGTCCTACACATAATAATTTATAAAATAGTTCTGCTCCTAGTAACATATCTATATTTTTAGATAATGAAATTCTGGGTCCGCTAATTTTACATTTTTCGGAAGCTTAATATATTCTCTTGCTAAAGAAATTAGTGGAATACGTTCAGATATTTTATCTAACACTAAACATTCTAGGTTCGCCTTGAAGTTAGTTTGCAATGATGCTATAGAAACATTTACAAGATTCTGTGCCTTTACCGCTGCGTGATTAATACCAACAATTGATATTTGTGTAGGTTTTTTTTTGAAGGTTGAGTTTGTTCACTAAGTCTGTTGTAATTAAGTTTGACTGTGATCCAGTGTGCAGCAACACCCTGCATGTGTGCTGGTTACCCTTGAAATCTGTTATATTCAATAAGGCAGTTGACAACAAATATTTGTGTGTGCGCTTCAATGTTAAATGCATGATTTGAAATTGACGTGCCAACGCATGCATCAGGTGCGGATTGCCCTTGCTCCTGTTGCGGTTGATCAATTAAATTTTGAGTTTTATGCAATAATGTATTGTGCCTTTTACCACACTTGATACAATTACTAGATCTGCAGTTACATACTAACAAAATGTCCGGGTCTTAAACAATTAACACATAACCTTTTTGCCTTTATTTCCTGAATTCTTTGTTCAATAGGTAACCTAATTAATCCTTGGCATTTATATATTATGTGAGACTGTTTACAAAATGCGCATGATCATTTTTTATTGTTAGTTACAATATGTGTGGAAGTACGCTTGAACTTAGGTATCTCGTTTTTATCATTTTTTGATATAGCTTCTAGAGTTTGACATTTGCGATTTAAAAACTTTATTAATTCTTCAGCAGTAGGCAAATTGTCATTGGACAAATTTGTTTCCCATTCTTTTATTGTAATTAAATCTAATTTTGTGGTTAAGATGTGTATTAATAAGTCGTCTGACTTATTCACAGGACGCTTTAATGAATTTAGTGCCCTAATATGTTTATTACTGCCGTCGATTATTTGTCTTAAAATGACATGTTTTTCTTTTGTAGCAATTGGCACTACATCATAATAGAATGTTTATAGATTTGATATTCTTTAATTACTAGGTAGATGTACGAAAACTTTTGTCCCTAACTGTATATATATATATATATATATATATATATATATATATATATATATATATATATATATACATACACCACGTCTACGCTGCACAATGTAAACGACTCTCCCTTCTCTATCCACTGTTCCGGAATTTCCTTTAGCCGTGCCTCTCACTCAGACGCGTGGGCATTCTATCGGAATCTCCTATTCTGCGTCTCTATTACATAGCGCACACTTGTCCTTGTTTTACATAACAGGTTATAGCCGTTGTTCTCTTGCTTGTGGAATCTCCCGTTTCGTCCTTGTCAGCGCGGTTGCACCCTGTCCCCTTCTTAACTGGTTAAACACCTTTAAATATGAATGGAACGAGCATCGACTGAAAACAATAAGGCAACGTTGCATGGTTAGCGAACGAATAACGTCAAAAGCATGATTATGTTTAGTTACTTTCCGATTCGGTCTGTTGTTTTGCAACACTAACGACAACAATAATGTTAACATTGCAAGTTTTGCAAGGTGATGGGTGCAGTTTGAACACGACAGCATTTTTAGAAAGCCTCAATGAATATTCGTTTGCATGAGTAATTTTGTTTCTTAAATATTGTGCTTATAATACACATATAGAGTGTTCATAAAATACTGAATTTAAAAGTTTACGCTTAAAATATGTCTTCACAAAAATAAAACAATTTTTCAAACTTCAACTATTTGGCGGAATTGAACTCAAATGGAGGAAGAGGACAGATATACTAATCAAGTATTGACTAATAAAGTCATTAGATTAGTTATCCATTTCTGATCTAGCACATAACAATTTCTTTTTATTTCCCTTATCAAGCGGAGAATTACTTGCCGAAAACTGAAGTAAGGTAAAAGGAAGTATGCTCCATTTTTCATCAACAACAATTTTATAATTATAATGAGAATATTATTTATTACTTATATTGTATTCGTTAATATTTGTATGCCGTAGGTTTTCTATGTAATTATATGTGTTTACAAAGTTTCTAGATATACCCCACGTTAGGAAGTGCGTTAAAGTAGACCTATTTTGCTTTGAGCTTCTCTACATTTATCGCTAGAAATAAAAAAAACGGGGGCATAGTTTAAACCAGGAGTGCTCAAACTTTTAGGCATTGCGATCTACCACAAAACATTTAGGTGACAAGCGATGGACACATACGACTAACGACTAATAGGAATAGCCTGGTTACAATAAAAAAAAAAGATTTTTGAAAATGATTTATTGCAGTACATATATTATAACATTTGGAACTTACTGCAAGTGAGAATTAATGAATATTAAATCACATTCTTACATGTAAATGTCGACTTATATGATGCGTTCGTAACTACAATCCGACAAACTAAGTTTGTACCAGTATGCAGAACACACCCTTTCGCGACAACGAACTTCCTGGTAATTAGGTTAATTAAGAATTAAGAAATACTGAAAAAAACAAGTCAATCAACGGGAGGAAACGTACAGACGGCGTTTCGTTCTGGTTGAAACTTTTCAATGCACGGCATTCCTCGAAGACGGACATTGCTTTTTCATTTCTATACTTTCTGTATATATAGTTAACATTTGGAACTTACTGCAAGTGAGAATTAATGAATATTAAATCAAATTCTTACATGTAAATGTCGACTTATATGATGCGTTCGTAACTACAATCCGACAAACTAAGTTTGTACCAGTATGCAGAACACACCCTTTCGCGACAACGAACTTCCTGGTAATTAGGTTAATTAAGAATTAAGAAATACTGAAAAAAACAAGTCAATCAACGGGAGGAAACGTACAGACGGCGTTTCGTTCTGGTTGGAACTTTTCAATGCACGGCATTCCTCGAAGACGGACATTGCTTTTTCATTTCTATACTTTCTGTATATATAGTTAACATTTGGAACTTACTGCAAGTGAGAATTAATGAATATTAAATCACATTCTTACATGTAAATGTCGACTTATATGATGCGTTCGTAACTACAATCCGACAAACTAAGTTTGTACCAGTATGCAGAACACACCCTTTCCCAGTTACGAACGCATCATATAAGTCGACATTTACATGTAAGAATGTGATTTAATATTCATTAATTCTCACTTGCAGTAAGTTCCAAATGTTAACTATATATACAGAAAGTATAGAAATGAAAAAGCAATGTCCGTCTTCGAGGAATGCCGTGCATTGAAAAGTTCCAACCAGAACGAAACGCCGTCTGTACGTTTCCTCCCGTTGATTGACTTGTTTTTTTCAGTATTTCTTAATTCTTAATTAACCTAATTACCAGGAAGTTCGTTGTCGCGAAAGGGTGTGTTCTGCATACTGGTACAAACTTAGTTTGTCGGATTGTAGTTACGAACGCATCATATAAGTCGACATTTACATGTAAGAATGTGATTTAATATTCATTAATTCTCACTTGCAGTAAGTTCCAAATGTTAACTATATATACAGAAAGTATAGAAATGAAAAAGCAATGTCCGTCTTCGAGGAATGCCGTGCATTGAAAAGTTCCAACCAGAACGAAACGCCGTCTGTACGTTTCCTCCCGTTGATTGACTTGTTTTTTTCAGTATTTCTTAATTCTTACATATATTATACTTGAATAAGTTAAACGTTTAATAAATCTTATATATATATTATATAAATAAAATTTAGATGTTGATGCATGGCACTCAAACTTATCGAAGGACGGTTCGTAATTACTAAGTGCCAACCGCAGGCATGCTGAGAGATCTTCGTCAGTTAGTTGATTGCGAAATGTCGTTTTAACAATTTTCATTTCTGAAAATGCAGACTCACACAAGTAAGTTGATCCGAAGGATTCTATTAACTGAAGAGCTATTTGTTTTAAACAAGCGTATTTGTTTTCGGATATAATAGACCAAAACTTAGCATCAGTTGCTCTGGCTTTGAGATGTGTATCTGAAATTATCTTCAATACCTCATTTTGTACTGAAAAGATCTTCATATTGAAAGCATGTGATATTTCAGTAGCCATTTTTTCAACGTCTTCACGAGAAAATGGATAAATCAAGAAAGTTACAATATCCGTCAGTTGCTTAAAATCAGAGAAGCGTCTTTCAAATTAGCTTTGAATGTTTCTTAGTTGTGTCTAGAGATGGGCAGAATCGAGAACTTTTAAGAATCGAATACTTGGTTCTCGAATACTTATCCGAGACCGAGACCAAAAGTATTCGAATATTTCGCCGCAATACTTATAGCCTACCTGTCTAAGTCTAAGACGGAATGGAGAACCGAGAACAGCCAGTATTCGAATACCTATTATACATACATACATACCTATTATACATACATATACATATAAATGCGAGAACAAACGCGTTTCCGAGTACCGGCAGTGGCTCCGAGACCGAAACCAAAAGTATTCGAATACTTCACCGCAAGTTCTCGAGAACAAAACCAGTTTCTTACTGACCGAGTACCGACAGTAGCTCCGAGACCTAAAGTATTGGAATACTTCGCCGCAAGTTCTGGAGAACAGCGAGAACTTTACTACTTTTGTTCTCGAGAACTCCCATCACTAGTTGTGTCTCGTAGTTATAATTTGAGTGAGAACTTGCCCTTCTTTTCAAATCTGGAAAATTTGTATAGTCCATTTTGTTTAGCTGATTAATCAACAGCTTCAATTTATTTATAAAAGCGTTTATTGCGCTAACCATATCGATAATGGCTTTATTTTTTCCTTGCAGTTCCTTGCAGTGTATATTACAGTACAGTAATAACTTATTACTGTAATTTGCAGGGTTGTATCTAGTAGCCATACAATAGTTTCTGTGGCATTCGAGAAATTAAGTTGGCAGTGCTGAATGCGAATCTCAACTTAATGTCTAATTTTTGACAAGTACAATTATGTTTTAAAATTTGATAAGCCATCGATAGGTAGTATAAGTCGGTATTTTAATTGTCAATTACTAGCTTTGCGATATTAATCCTTAATAGTGCGGTTTGAATTCTGAATTGTTTAGTTATGTTTAACTTAAATTATAAAATAAATACTGAGATCCAGTGTCTTTCGGTGTCAGTGAAGATAAAAAAGTAAGTACTCTTGGTTTATTATTTGAATAAAAGAAAGCACGTAATGTCTTTCTTATACACTGTTTTAATACACCGAAGTAAAATATTAATTCAAAACAAAATTTTATTAATTTCATATAAATGTGTATATGAGAGTCAACGTCGTTCTTATTTAAGCAAAAGAAAACACATAATAACTTTTATCTAATTTTGACACATAAAGTGACACTTTTCAAAACTGTATGACGTTAGGAAACGGTTTACTTTTCGTAACTAGTGTTGAAAAGTTCATTTCATCACTAGTTACGAAATATTTTGAAAAAATCATTTCATCTCAAGTTAATAAAGGGGAACGTTAAATGACACAAACTGGTTAAATTTTTATTTTATGCATTATAAACATTTATGACACAATGTGAACAATTGGTGAGGTTAATTCCTGCACACGTAGAATTCATGGCAGGTACTCTGATGTTATGATGCAAAACGGAATGTGCATTTGAGCTTGATTCACCAAGAATATCATTGGCAATCCTTTTCTTATTTTCTATAGAATTCTCTACATAGCCCTCAGCTACAGTATTGGACTTCCAGCCTCCATGTCGTTTAACCTTAAAAATATCCGCACCAGAATCTGCCAAAAAGGTAGCCGATGACCTTCTGAAGCAGTGTCCGGTAAATAAGAAGGGATTTGGTAGTTTCAAAAACTGAGCAATTCTTTTCGGTAGATTACCGATTGTATTAATGCCAACTGGCTGTGCCCCGCATTTACCATTATTATATTTGACGAAAAACCTATCGTGATTAACGTTTTGTGGACGCAAAGAAATATATTTTCTAATAAGATCAACAAAATTTTGCCCTTCAATATTTCCTTCTGCGATCACAAACTCGCGCGTTACTTTTGTCTTTGTATTAGGGATTTTTATTACAAAATGACAAAACTCGTCTAAAATATCCCCCACACGTAGAAGGGTTAGCTCACTTTTTCGACAAGCACCAGCTATTCCAACGATCAATGCGACCTTTGTCATTAAATATGTTTTATCCTCAGCTTCTGTCATAAACCGGGAGACGTTTTCCTTTGACAAAATATTAGACCTTTTTGCATGGTATCCCTCTGACTGCCTCTTTAGAAATGCATGTAAACTGGCATATTTTGCAATATCAATATTCTTCTTCAAAGACAATTCACTCCGTAACATGGAATAAAGAGTCCAGAGTGTTGAAGCTTTTTGATTCTTTCTTCCCTCGAAATAGGCTAATAAAACCTTCTCATTAACACATTTAATTTTTTTGTCTTTAAGCCACTTCCCAAATTTTTCATAAGCCAAATCGTACAGGGCTTTCGACTTTTGTGGAATCACAGTCGATAATGCACTTTGTGCAGCCTCTTCTATATCGCTTGGTAATCCACCTGAATCTGAATCTGACATTTTTACTCGTACAATGCACCGAAATATTTAGCTAATAAAAGTAAATACTTATACTTAAATTAACAAACACCTGTCAAGTCAAATGAATTATTATCAATAGCATGAAAACTGTCACTAATTATTTAATACGACTTATGACGTTTAATGTCAGATCAACTGGAAAATTATAAATCTATGTTTTGGTCAAAATTAGATAAAATCTTGTATGAAACACGTTATGAAATGTTATTTTGTGTAACTCATGTCATTTTGCAGGATCTCGCTCGCTACGCTCGCTCGTCCTGCAAACATTCCATTTTCTTACACAAAATAACCCTTTCATAACTGGTTACATAAATAGCTATTTTATACACAGTTTTAATACATCAAAGTAAAGTATCACTTCAAAACACAAAATTTTATTAATTTCAAATACAGTAAACGCAAAAAAAGAACATGAGAAAATAAAAATACATTCTAAGTTTTTTTTTAATAATCTAATTACATACATTTTAGATTTTATTTTCTATACGTATCATCCAGAACGTTTCATAATCTAGAAAAACCGTCTTACATTTTTTTTGTATCTAACATAATAACAGCACCGTTCGTGATAGTACATCTCTAGATATTAATAATAATAATAATGTTTCGCATGCGGGAACCACTTCGTTAGTCACGCCTCTGCTTTCGCTCCGAATTGGTCCACTCTAGTTATGAGTATGAGACTGGGTTGATGACGAAAGTGGATTGCTTGGTGTGTTTTGCTATAACATATTTCAAAATTCTTTCATAACTAATAGCATCATAGATTTAAATAAATAAATAGGTATGTCCAACTCAGTAGTCTAACAGGAGGCAGGAGCTAATTAAAAAGATTTTGTTGTAACAAAATCACCTGTTTATGTGTTACATCATTTGCTTATGTATCTACTAAAACGTCTATAAACAAACCTTTTTTTATGTAAATACAGTTTATATTTAAATCTTCATCATTTAGAATTCCAACATTTATTTGAATGTAAGCGGAAATACTTGTGAAAAAAAAATGCAGTTTATAAACAAGAAATGAAAAAGAGTTCTTAGATTCTTTCATGTTAATCGCCTTTATTTTTAAGATCATTTTCATTTATCTTGTAATGCGCATATGTATTTTATCTATATACATATGCAGTTCCTTTTATGTAGAGATATGTATTCGTATGTTACATATGAATTTTGGAATACATACTTTCATCTTTCCAATAAATAGTAAAGAAGGTGCCAATTCAGGTAGATGTTTTATTCAAATATTTATAGTATGATGTAACCATTAGTCGGCGAAGACGTAGTTGCGTGTGGTTTTTATATGCATACGTATAAAAGAATGTAAATATCGGAGTCGGAGTTAATGCTTGGATGAACGTAAAAATTGCAATCGACACGGTACAAAAAATACTTACGTCATAAATTGTTAGTGATTCATTTGATTTCCACTTATGCAGACGAATTCCTAGAAGTGACATCACCACAAACAAAATGATTTTGTCCATAATTTATTAATTACGCCCCATACTAGAAACTTTATATGATATATGTACGTTTTAGTATTAGGGACGAACTAGTCTGGTAACCTTCTGTTGTATAAATTTAAATAAAACGTGATCAGCATATTAATTTTCTAACAAATATATTGCAAATTCTTTATATAACATTTTATTAATTTAAAACCAGCTTTACCAAAAAGAATTTATACCAGATTGAGTCACAAATAATTTCCGTTTCAATAAAACAATTATTATAATTATCAATAAAACAAACAATAGTTATATCCTAATCTATGATCTAATTGCTATACCTATACATTTGTAATTACTTGTTGCTATTTCATTATGAAACAGACATGTAAATAAATTTACATATCTGTAACTGTATACTTGGACAATACCTCGTATTTTCGGCATTTACTTCTGCTTAAGACATCATGCTATAGATTTTTCCTTGGACAAGAAAGGAAAAATGATTGAACAATATTGAACTCTGTTATGTAGTACATTTATAAAAAAATGATCTATTTCAATTGTATGTTTATTTATTTCAGACGGGGATCGTTATATATATATTTTATTTTATAAGTGAAAATTTTTATAATGTATGAAATTATGATTAACCCTCGTATATTTAGGTTGACCAGAGGATTGAACTTGCCGCTTTTCCGGATATTGTATTTATTAAAATGTGTTGTCTGTATATATTTTGATTTTATAGTGGGTAGGGATATCCAGGCGGATGTTAAAGATTTCATTTTTGTTAGAGATATCTTGACGGTTGAAGTGATCGGATTATTAAAGAATAAAGTACTCAATTTTATTCTTTGTTTTATAAAATCGGGTTGAATATTGTTTATGCATTTGTGTGAAGTGCATGTAAATCTTAATTCGATTTTTGCGAGTGTTTTGATGTTTATAAAATGTTCTTATGAATAAGATACCTCTCACGCATTTTATAAATGGTGTATAGATCTATTTTTATTTTCAAATTAAAACTTGGACCCGATCCGCGAGGAACGATTCATGAGATGGGAGTTCGTGGATTCTACTAGACTGAATAGCCGGCAATATAAGCTGTAGTGTGAATAAAAATTAATAAGCAATTTCAAAGCAAATTCCACTGCACAATTTTGCAGCCCAGCGTGTCGGCGAATGAATATAAGCAAATAATTTGGAAATACAAGATAATTTATAAATTTGGAGAGTATAAAGTGTCACGTGAATATAACTAAATTAAAAAAGTTATATTGAAGAAATAGTAAACTATAACAAGCAAAATGGATGGTATTTCGAATGTAAATGAATGGAGACAGCCACCACTAATTGGCAGTCAAGAGTCATTAGAAGGTGCGAGTGCAGGTATAAGTAACCTCAATCTAAATCCCATACATGAAGCAGGACAGGAAGGAGGTAACAGTAGAGGATAATGGACATGATGCAAACAATGACACAAATGATAATGAATATGATACAACAAAATCATAATGAAATAAAACAACAACAAATGGAAATGAAACAACAAATGGAACGAATGATGCAACAAAAACATAAGGAGATGGAACAGATGATACAACAAAATCACAATGAAATAAAACAACAACAAATGGAAATGAAACAACAACAAATGGAAATAAAACAACGACAAGAGGAGATAGAGAGAAAGTTGGAAGAGATAGTAGATCAAATGGTACCAATAAATAGCAGTAAACAGACAGATAAAGAAATAATAGATGAATCATTTCCGTTAATAAATGAACCTAACATACCACAAAACACTGTTAGCGTAGATCAATTTTTAGAAGAAAAGGAAAAAAGAGAATGGCAGGAACAGAAACTAACGTATATGCAGAAACAAATTGAACAAGTGAGAAAGGAGAAGAGTGAAGAGAGTGTGCCTGTGTTCATCCCTGTACCAGTACAAAATGAACCATTGCCGAAATTTTATGGTATGGCAAATACAAATCCCATGGGTTTTCTAAAAAAATTAAAGGAAAGTCTAGAGGATGTGCCAGGGGACCAAAAGAAGCTCCAGAAAATAGGGAACTGCTTCAAGGACGATGCGATGACCTGGTGGGACATGATCTCGGATGAGGTGAAGACGATGGAGGAGTTCGAGGTCAGATTTACCAGTCAATTCTGGGGAACAACAAGACAAACGAGGGTAAGAAATGATTTATTAGTTGGTAGATATAATAATAATAGTAATGAGTCACGAGCGTCGTATGTTATGAGGAGACACTCAATTTTGAAATATTTGCAACCAAAAATCACTGATAGAGATCTAATATGCCAATTAAGTACTCACTTTGATGCACAAATTAGTCAGGCAGTAGCCATTCAAAATATAAGTGACATGCAACAATTTATTGAACTTTTGAAAAGATTAGACGATATGGAATATGGTAAAAGATATCAGAGTAATTATATAGATCGAAATGTTAATAGATCGTCATATGCTAGAATAGAAAATAATAATAATAATAAATATTCAAGTCCTCAGCGAGTAAATAACTATGGCAATAGAAATAATCGAATGGCTTCACCAGGTAGAATAGATGATAATCATAGTAAAGATATAAGAAAGGAAAATTTAGCAGAAGTTAAAAATTATACAGGGACACGTCCTAAAGATAGTCGATGTAATTTTAATTTAGAAACAAACGATAAACAGGGTAAAGTAGAATTAGCATGTAGTAAGGATTTTTAAAAAGACCAACCAAAAAGAATGAATGTAATGCATTGTATGAACAGTCGAAATACGCAATAAATACGGTTTTACCTCATATAAAAATAAAAATAAATGATAAAGAGTTAAGTTGTTTAATTGATTCAGGAAGTGAAACGTCATTTTTAGATGAGAATGTGATTGAATGTTTGATTAAAAGTAATGTGGGGAAATATATGCCCACAAGTAAAATTACAATAGTGACAGCTACAAAGAAAATTTTAACAGTAGTGAATAAAGTTTTTATTGTTGAATTTATGATAGATAATAATAAGTTCATGGGAGAATTTATAGTATTAAAAGGATTGGGAAGGGATGGAATACTAGGAGTAGATTTATTAGATAAGATTAATGCGATAATAGATATACAAAAAAGGGATATAATAATTAATAATACGAAAGTCGAATGGATTAAGGAGTGTGAAGAGGATGGTGAAAAAATTATTAACAATATAGAAGAAGAGGATTTCAAAGAAAAGGAGGTAATGATGATGGAAGATATGGGTAAGGAAGAAAATGGAGAAGTGGAGTTCCCTGAAGATATAGATTTTATGAAGTTGGACTGTAAAGAGGATAAGGAAGTAGAAGTAAAAAGTTTAATTAAAAAGAATATAGATTTAGTAAATAAATTTCCTAGTATCGCCAGAAATTACCAACATTCCTTAGAGGTAGATGAGACGAGACCATTTAAGGTGAAAAATTATCCCATTCCTAAAAATATTCAATCACAAGTAAATGATGAAATCAAAAGGATGCTGAGAGATGGTGTTATTGAAACTGGTAAAACGCGTTATGTTAATCCATTAGTAGTCGTAAAAAAGAAAACAGGAGATATTCGATTATGTCTAGATGCACGTCGACTGAATGAAAGAACAAAGCCTCAGTTTGAGACGCCTATTACGATAGAACCATTATTGGCGAAATGTTACAATGCAAGAATATATAGTAAATTGGACTTAAAAAGTGCTTTTTGGTTGGTTCCTTTAGAAAAGGAGTCCAGAAAATATTGTGGATTTATGGTAGATGGACGAGTATATCAATTTAGGACTGTACCATATGGGTTGAGCAGTTCGGCAGCAGCTTTAATTAGAGCAATGCAACAAATTTTAGAACCTTATGAAGAGTTTGTGGTTCACTATGTGGACGATATTTTAATATACAGCAGGGATGAGCAGGAACACTCACAACATTTAGAGAAGATCATGGAAGTGTTAGCCAGAGAAGGGTTAAAGGTAAATTTGAGTAAATGTGAATTTTATAAGAAAGAAATTAAATTTTTGGGATATAATATAAGTACTAAATATATAAGTGTAGATGAGAGTAGATTGGAACTCATAAAGAAGTATCCTCTACCTAAGAATATAAGAATGTTGAGAGGATTTTTAGGCATGGTTAACTATTATAAACGTTTTGTACCATACCTGGCACGTATTAGTGTTCCTCTGTATGAAATGCTTAAAAAGAATGAAAAGTTTAAATGGACAGAATTAAGAATGAATGCATTTGAGGAGTTAAAGAAAGAGTTTTATAATCAATTAATATTAATACTACCAGATTTTAATAAACAGTTTATTTTGAGAGTGGATGCTAGTGATGTCGCTATAAGCGGAGTTTTAATTCAAATAAATGACGAAGGGATAGAACAACCGATATGTTTTATCTCTCGTATTTTGAAAAGCTATGAGGTTAAATATACCATTAGTGAAAAGGAAATGTTGGCTGTGGTACACGCGATTCAAAAACTCAGATATTATTTATTGGGAAAAAACTTTGTTGTAGAGACATATCATGCTGCCTTGACATCACTTTTGAATACACGTTTTAAAAATAATAGAGTGTATCGATGGTCACTATTGTTGTCAGAGTATACTTTTGAAATAAAGCATATTAAAGGCGTTCTAAATGTTTCTGCCGATGCGTTGTCACGAATGTACAACAGTAAAAGTAAATTTCATTACGTAGAGTTGAATGAATATAATAGACACTATGTTACGGGGAATTATGAATTTGAGATGATCTTTCAGGTCCAGCGAGATGAAAAATTTAATATAATAAGGGAACAATTAAATACTAAAGATAATTATAAAAATTTTATTATGAAAGAGGGGTTGATTATGAAAGTGATTAGGGAAATGAGTTATATTGCTGTAAATGATGTGTATGCAAGGCAAACGATGTTGCAAATTCATGAAAGTTTGGGACATATAGGGGGATATAAAGTATGGTTAGTGTTTAGAGAGGCGTTTTATGCTAAGAAAGATCGAATAATCGCTAAAGATGTGGTCAGAAATTGCATTACTTGTCGTTTGGGCAAACATAAGAATAGAACCTGTCAGTATGAGGTAAATAGTATAATTACTCATGAAAAATTAGAATTGGTAGCTATAGATTATTTAGGGAATCTTATTCCAGGAGAATTTGAATATAAAAATATTTTAGTAATGGTTGATGTATTTTCAAAGTTCGTTAAATTATTTCCCACTTCGCAATATAATACAGATACCTCTATACAGTGTATTGATTCATGGATTATGCGTCAAGGGAAAATGAATAGAATATTGGCTGATAATGCTTCGTATTTTAATAATGATAGATTTAAGACTGCTTTACATGATCGTAATATTGAAATTTCTTTCTCTTCCATACGTCATCCATGCGGGAATCCATGTGAGAGATACATTCAGGAAATAATAAAGTTTCTAAGGATCAAAACCTATGAAAATCATGCAGGATGGGTCGCTCATGTCCAGGATGTCGAAGATAACATCAACAACACACCCAATACTGTCACACTGGAATGTCCTGCGACTGTGATGTATGGGACGAAACCTGCCAGACCCTGGAATACACAAAATGAAAGGGTTGACAACCTGGTACAATTAAAAAACCAAGTTGCTCAAAGAATTACAATAAATGCACAGAAATACCTAAATAAACAAAATGAGCAGATTACGACGAGAACAAGATTTGATATTGGTGATGTGGTAATAGTAAAAAGTTATCGTTTGGGTAGAAGAGATCAAGGCAAATGTCAGAAGCTTGATCTGCCTTATACAGGACCTTATCGGATTTCGAGATGCTTCAATAATGTGACGTATGAGCTGTACTCCATGGATGGACGTAAGAAAAAAGGACGATATCACATCAGTGCATTGCATCCGTCTATCACACTACAGCATCAGAACGACGAGGATCCTGTTCAACATTAATGCAACAAGTTAGTGCGGGGAACAAAGACAGGGTGCGTTACTGTCTCGAGTGCTGTGCTGAAGTTTATCCTTGAAAAAAGCTCAGGGATGTTCTGACTTTGTTCTCGGATAAATTCGGGGAATCATACTATAGATTTTTCCTTGGACAAGAAAGGAAAAATGATTGAACAATATTGAACTCTGTTATGTAGTACATTTATAAAAAAATGATCTATTTCAATTGTATGTTTATTTATTTCAGACGGGGATCGTTATATATATATTTTATTTTATAAGTGAAAATTTTTATAATGTATGAAATTATGATTAACCCTCGTATATTTAGGTTGACCAGAGGATTGAACTTGCCGCTTTTCCGGATATTGTATTTATTAAAATGTGTTGTCTGTATATATTTTGATTTTATAGTGGGTAGGGATATCCAGGCGGATGTTAAAGATTTCATTTTTGTTAGAGATATCTTGACGGTTGAAGTGATCGGATTATTAAAGAATAAAGTACTCAATTTTATTCTTTGTTTTATAAAATCGGGTTGAATATTGTTTATGCATTTGTGTGAAGTGCATGTAAATCTTAATTCGATTTTTGCGAGTGTTTTGATGTTTATAAAATGTTCTTATGAATAAGATATCTCTCACGCATTTTATAAATGGTGTATAGATCTATTTTTATTTTCAAATTAAAACTTGGACCCGATCCGCGAGGAACGATTCATGAGATGGGAGTTCGTGGATTCTACTAGACTGAATAGCCGGCAATATAAGCTGTAGTGTGAATAAAAATTAATAAGCAATTTCAAAGCAAATTCCACTGCAATATGTTTCTGCCATTTATAGGCGTCGTCAGCTAAGCTAATGAAGCAATGTATACAAATGATACAAATCTTTATAAATAAAATCTGTTTATAAATAAAGTCTGTTTCATAATGAAACAAAAGCTTTATACGTGCATATAACGTATAGACATATTTAAAACATTTTTGTATATCTACCGCCACCTGGCTCGTTTTAGAAGGACTACCCGTATTCCTTTCGGTTCGTATGAGCATAGCTTGTCAATCGAAAGATCGCTTTCTTTGGTATAGTCTCTTTCGTCCGTAAGATGTCACTCGTAAATAAGTGCCACCTTATAGAATGAAACTTGCTATATCTGATGAGCGGTTCGGCTTAATGTCATATACAGATACAGATTTTATTTATAAAGATTTGTATCATTTGTATACATTACTTCATTAGCTTAGCTGACGACGCCTATAAATGGCAGAAACATATGTCTTAAGCAGAAGTAAATGCCGAAAATACGAGGTATTGTCCAAGTATACAGTTACAGATATGTAAATTTATTTACATGTCTGTTTCATAATGAAACGAAAGCTTTATACGTGCATATAACGTATAGACATATTTAAAACATTTTTATATATCTACCGCCACCTGGCTCGTTTTAGAAGGACTACCCGTATTCCTTTCGGTTCGTATGAACGTAGCTTGTCAATCGAAAGATCGCTTTCTTTAGGTATAGTCTCTTTCGTCTGTAAGATGTCACTCGTAAATAAGTGCCACCTTATAGAATGAAACTTGCTATATCTGATGAGCGGTTCGGCTTAATGTCATATACAGATACAGATTTTATTTATAAAGATTTGTATCATTTGTATACATTGCTTCATTAGCTTAGCTGACGACGCCTATAAATGGCAGAAACATATGTCTTAAGCAGAAGTAAATGCCGAAAATACGAGGTATTGTCCAAGTATACAGTTACAGATATGTAAATTTATTTACATGTCTGTTTCATAATGAAACGAAAGCTTTATACGTGCATATAACGTATAGACATATTTAAAAGATTTTTATATATCTAGCGCCACCTGGCTCGTTTTAGAAGGACTACCCGTATTCCTTTCGGTTCGTATGAACATAGCTTGTCAATCGAAAGATCGCTTTCTTCGGTATAGTCTCTTTCGTCTGTAAGATGTCACTCGTAAATAAGTGCCACCTTATAGAATGAAACTTGCTATATCTGATGAGCGGTTCGGCTTAATGTCATATACATATACAGATTTTATTTATAAAGATTTGTATCATTTGTATACATTGCTTCATTAGCTTAGATGACGACGCCTATAAATGGCAGAAACATATGTCTTAAGCAGAAGTAAATGCCGAAAATACGAGGTATTGTCCAAGTATACAGTTACAGATATGTAAATTTATTTACATGTCTGTTTCATAATGAAACAAAAGCTTTATACGTGCATATAACGTATAGACATATTTAAAACATTTTTGTATATTGTTGCTATTTATCAAATAACTTATTGATCGTTTTGGCGTAGAATTCAGCTGATTTTAATATAAAAATTTTTTGGCAAACTCTCCAACGTTATTGTCATTACAGAAATATTTCCCTGTCGATGTATTTTGTAGGGATCGAAAAGAGTAATTAATAATCAGATAATGTAAGATGACCTGAGTATGTCAGGCGGGGTAGAACAGACTAGCCAAGCTCCGAAATTTTTTTCGCGTTTGCTGTCCTATATTAGCATGGAGGAAATTTGATCTATTAACAAGTACAGAGCGTTTTTCGTTTAAACTTTCATAAATAGGCTGGGTTAAGCATTTCATTTAAAAATTCGAAATAAATAATAGAACGATGATCCCACTAACAACATTTTACTTATGCTAACTTTAACTTTTGGTATTGCTTGTGGAGTTTATCCTCGTCAAGCCTTCTGCCTTCTGCGATGAAGACATTGTTGTCTTGTAGTCATAAGACCTATTTGTTAGGGATAGATACCCGCTATTCAAATAGAAAGCAGAACCTTTCTCCGTGATGCTGACCATAAAAAAAAACTTTAATTATAAAATTAATACCTCCAGTATTGATATCAGTGGTAGGAATAACCAAAGGGGTGCTTTCAAACTTATATCGCGAAGAATTATCAATTGCATCCCTTTCGAAAGCACCTAATTCAGTGCACCTTTATCATAAGATTATCCGTTGTTATTATGAACTTATGAAGGTATAACTGAGATGCTATGCTAAAATTCCGTTACACACACCTATGAATAATTTACTTTTTACACTGGTGGAATTGTTATATATGTCCTAATTTTATTGTAGCAGTGAAGTCTTTTGATCTTTATATTTGAAACAAATTCAATAATTTCGAAGGTGATAAAATAAATTCCTATATGCATTTTTGCTTAGGACCAAGATTAAAATTTTCGCCAAAGGTATAAGATTAACTTAATAACCATAGTATATAAGCTATAAATAACAATTACGATATATGTATGAACTGTGCCTGATATGCCCATAATATCATAACTAATATAGTCTTTAGTGTACGAGGTCTGGCTATTATATAGCGAGACTGCGCGCGCAGAAGACGTCCTAGGGGTAGGGGGGAAAACGAATGCAGCGTTGGATAGCTGGAAGTGTCTACTACTCCAGCACGAAAACACGTTTCTGTCGCTGTAGTAGTATTTTTTCTATAGAGGTTAGAAACGAACGTGTTTTTTTCTCGTGCCGATAACAATGTGTGACGAAAAACACGAGCAACGGTTCAATGTGAAATTTCTCGTTAAATTAAAAAAAACTTCGACTGAGTGCTATAAGTTGTTGAAAGAGGCCTATAGTGAGAATTTTCTATCTCGTGCGCGTGTTTTCGAATGGCATAAACGGTTTTCTGAAGGCCAAGAGAGCACCGAAGATGACCAACGTCCAGATCGACCTGTCTCTGTTTCAACTCCGCAAACAGTGACCAAAATCAATGAAATTGTGGGTGAAGATCGTCGTATGAGCATTCGGATGATTGCTGAGACTGTAAACGTCGATAAAGAAACTGTCAGAAAAATTTCACATGACGAGTTGAACGAGTTGTGGAAAAACAAGTCGTGGATCTTGCACCAAGACAAGGCACTTGCCCATAACGCGCTGTCTGTGAAGCATTATTTAGCCGCTAGAGGCACTCCAGTGCTAGAACACGCGCCGTACTCGCCTGATTTAGCACCCTGTGACTTTTTCCTATTTCCGAAAATCAAGTCTGCCTAAAAAGAACCCAGTTCGAGTCGATGGAAGAGGTAAAGCGAAAATCGGCGGAGCTCCTAAATGCTCTTACAAAAGAAGACTTCCAGCATTGCTTTGACCAATGGAAAAAACGAATGGAACGGTGTGTGGCGAGGGGAGGGGAGTACATTGAAGGAGAGCATTCGATTGTAGCATAATTTTAAAAATAAAACTCTTTTTCATAAGCAGTCTCGTTATACGAGGTGCATTCAGGTTCTAAGGCCTCCGATTTTTTTTCTAACTAACTACTAACCCGAAAACTATGAAACTGGTGTTACTTCTCGAAGTAATCTCCCTGTAGACGTATACATTTTTCACAACGACGCCATGATTCCATGGCCGCGGCGAAGGCTTCTTTAGGAGTTTAGACCACTGGAAAATCGCTGAAGCAATAGCAGCACGGCTGGTTAATGTGCGGCCACGGACAGTGTCTTTCATTGTTGGAAACAGCCAAAAGTCACTAGGAGCCAGGTCAGGTGAGTAGGGAGCATGAGAAATCACTTCAAAGTTGTTTTCACGAAGAAACTGTTGCGTAACGTTAGCCCGATGTGCGGGTGCGTTGTCTTGGTGAAACAGCACACGCGCAGCCTTTCCCGGACGTTTTTGTTGCAGCGCAGGAAGGAACTTGTTCTTCAAAACATTTTCGTAGGATGCACCTGTCACCGTAGTGCCCTTTGGAACACAATGGGTAAGGATTACGCCCTCACTGTCCCAGAACATGGACACCATCATTTTTTCAGCACTGGCGGTTACCCGAAATTTTTTTTGTGGCGGTGAATCTGTGTGCTTCCATTGAGCTGACTGGCGCCTTGTTTCTGGATTGAAAAATGGCATCCACGTCTCATCCATTGTCACAATCGACGAAAAGAAAGTCCCATTCATGCCTTGGTTACGCGTCAACATTGCTTGGCAACATGCCACACGAGCAGCCTTGTGGTCGTCCGTCAGCATTCGTGGCACCCACCTGGAGGACACTTTTCGCATTTTCAGGTCGTCATGCAGGATTGTGTGCACAGAACCTACGAAAATGCTAACACTGGAGGCGATCTGTTCAACTGTCATTCGGCGATCCCCCAAAACAAGTCTCTCCACTTTCTCGATCATGTCGTCAGACCGGCTTGTGCGAGCCCGAGGTTGTTTCAGTTTGTTGTCACACGATGTTCTGCCTTCATTAAACTGTCGCACCCACGAACGCACTTTCGACACATCCATAACTCCATCACCACATGTCTCCTTCAACTGTCGATGAATTTCAATTGGTGTCACACCACGCAAATTCAGAAAACGAATGATTGCACGCTGTTCAAGTAAGGAAAATGTAGCAATTTTAAGTATCTAAAACAGTTCTCATTCTCGACGCTGCCGCTACAATTCCATCTGCCGTACAGTTCTGCCATCTCTGTGACGTATTGACAACGAACGCACGCTCATTTTAAAATAATGCACATGCTTCTATCTCTTTCCAGTCTGGAGAAAAAAAATCGGAGGCCTTAGAACTTGAATGCACCTCGTATAATAGCCAGACCTCGTATACAAATATACAAAATAAATACCGAAAATATATCAAATGTCTAACCCTAGGAATACGAGAAATTCAAACATTCAGTTTCCTGATTATGCCCAGCTTTTCTAAATCTCGGTTTGGGTTATGGCGGACTATGATGTGTTTGAGTTCTTTCATAATTTCCGAGTACTTTACAGTGGATTGTATTCCACCTATGATATTAAAGTGTTGCATTCTTCTTCCAACAACGTGTCTCCAAAATTAAATTTAGCAAACGAATTACATACTTGGCGATCAATTTTGACTCCTTCATCACAAATACTACATATTTTTCTTTGATGACACCTTAGCGTTTTGATCTTGCTTAACCTTCCACTACATTACTTGTTGAAAATGACCTCCATTTCGAAGCTGAGAAATTTTGTATTTAATTCGGATGTGTTCGTTGCCACTGCTGTAACAAGATCGAGGCATACTTATATACCTATTTACCTGCTAACAGGTTCAGACGTGTCGATTCCGAAATTGAAATCTTGTTGCTGAAAGGTATTTCTACTACGGTTCCATAATTATCCTCTAACATTTTATCCAGCACAGAAGCACTTGTTCAGGGAGTTTCGTTTATTGTTCTTATAATGAACTGTATTTAGTTTCCTCTGTCTTCACGAATCAGGCCTATTCTTAGTTGTTTGCCACGCCTAATATCTATTTATTATATATTGTATGTGGCATGTAATTAATGAACAATTTGTTGTATTTTTTTTTAATGATCTTCGTTCTTTTCTTGATTCATTATTAATTTGCGTATTGGTTGGCTAATTAAGAGACAGCACAAAAAGGTTTCTGAAATTTAAATCACGCTTCTAAACGAATACAGTTATAATGAAACGCCGCTGCGTGAAGTTATTTAAAGTTGTGACTCAGCATGTTAAACGCGACATGGTAAGTGGTTGGTGAACAATTTTTCATTGTTGCGCCTACTGATGTTTGTGATGTTTCAATGGTGTCAAGTTATTTTTTAAACTCGGTAAGATTGCCGCAGAAACATACATAATGTTAAAAGAAGCATTCACCTTGAGTCAAACACAAACTGGTTTAAACGTTTCAAAATTGATTGAATATTAACGGCCTCACACAAGACTTATCCGTAAAGAGTTCCTACCTTCAGGTCAGACAATTAATGCATAATTTTATTCTAACGTCTTAAGACGGCGAAGGTAGGATATGAGAAGGAAACGTCCAGGAACCACTAAGTTCTCCTCTATGGTGACGTGAGGACACATACCGCTTTCATAATACTGCAGTTTTTGTCAAAAAAACAACATGGCCGTTATTCCTTATTGTTGTATTTGTAAAGGCAGGAGGTATAATAAATAAAAGGCGGTTGTAGGTTTTCGAACTTATATTCACAACAAGCTTACATTGACATATTTATTCTTCAATACATTTCTAAACAGTGTGTACCACACCCTTTTGTGTATCCCTTCAAATCCCCCAGAAACTAATCTTACCAACTACCAAAGTTTATACACTCAGGATATAGCACTTCCCTTTCCCACATGTAATTCTTATGCCTATAAATCTAATCTATTTGGTGGTTTTATTACTCTAGTTGATCTGCGTAGACTATTTTCAGAAAAGGTAGGATCAGGTTGTGGAATCAATGGAGCTCGGATAGAGTTTGAGGATTCTATTTGCATGTCTCTTGGTTGAGTTTATATGGATGTATCATTCTCAGGTTCAATGTTGGTGTCATGATTCATGCGTGAATATGTTACCATTTGTGGTGTATTATCGCCAATTTTCCTTATTTGATCCTGATGTCTCCTCCATATCCTCTCATCATCTAATTGAAGTTTATAGTGTAATTTCCCCAATACTTCCTTAATTCTTCCGAATTGCCATTTTTCTTCCCCACTGTAATCTCTGGCTGCAACTCTCTCTCCCTCTGTTAATTTTGTAACCGTGTCTTCTTTTCCTGTAACTTCTTTCGTAGTAGGTTTTATAAGATCCAATCTTGACCTTATTTCTCTATTGAAAATTAGTTGCGCTGGGCTTACTCCGGTAGTTTGATTTGGAGTTTTTCTGTACTGTAATAAAAACTGTGCTAATCCTAAGTTAATATCAGTACACTTAATTGCTCGAATTGCCTGTTTAAATGTTTGTACATATCTTTCTGCTAAGCCATTAGTAGCTGGGTGAAAAGGTGCACTCAATTTATGTATTATTCCGTTGTGTTTTAGGAATTTTTGAAACTCTGATGACGTCAGTTGGCTACCATTATCGCTAACCAACATTGAAGGTATCCCAAATGTGCTAAAAATCTTTCTGCATATTTCAATTGTTGTCTTAGTGGTAATGTTTTTTATTGGGTGTATTTCTGGCCATCTGCTGAACGCATCGACTAAAACGAAAAAAATAATATCCCATAAAAGGTCCTGCAAAGTCAACATGAACTCGCTCGAAAAGATTCTTTGCATCTATCCATGAATGGATTACTTCCTTACTCGGATTATTTTTAATTTTGTTGCAATTATAACAATTTCTCGATAATTCTTCTATGTCCTCCGTTATTCCTGGCCACCAGCAGTAACTTCTTGCCAAGAGTTTCATTTTTACCATGCCAAAATGGGCACTGTGTAGTTCATCTAGTATTGCTTTTCGAAATTTCTGTGGTATCACTACTCTTTGTCCTCTCATAATGACATTGCTTTGTAACGTAAACTTTTCCTGTTGAATACCAAATCTATCTAAAGATTTTATTTTAGTTCCTTTTTGTAATCCTATTAATAATGGTTTCAATTTCTCGTCTTCTGCAGTCTCGGTTGCTAACTCATGGAATTGAACTGATAATGTCTGTATTTGGTGTATTTCAAAACAATCTGGTTCATCGTATACTTCATTTTCTGTACTTGTAGGTAGTCTAGAAATTGCATCTGCATTACCATGAAGTCGTGTATTTCTGTAAACAATCTCAAAATCAAATCCTTGTAAAAATAAAGCATAGTGTTGCATACGACTAGCTGAAAAAATTGGTAACCCTTTTCTCGCAGAAAAAAATGTGAACTAAATGGTCTGTAAGTAATTTGAACCTTCTTCCATACAAATATTGATGGAATCGTTTTACTCCGAAGATGATTGCATATGCTTCCTTATCGATCTGTGCAAATTTAGATTGCACATTATTCAATGTTTTTGAATTAAATTGTATCGGACGTTCTGTACCATCCGGGTAAATATGTAAAAGTACAGCGCCTACCGCATACGGGCTTGCATCTGTTGCAAGTACGAGTGGTAACTGTGGATCGTAATGGGCTAAAATTGTTGGTGACTGTATTTGTTTCTTGATTTGGACAAATGCTTCATTGCATTTTGCTGTCCACTTGAACGCTACTTTGTCTTTTAAGAGATTATTCAATGGTAGTAATGTTTGACTTAGGTTTCTGAAAAATCTCCCGTAATAATTGACAAGTCCAACAGAAGCTCTTAGCTCAGTTTTGTTTCGAGGTGTAGGTACGTTTTGAATAGCTTCAATCTTTTCCATCGATTTATGTAGACCGGATTCATCAATCGTATAACCGCAGTACTGTATCTCGTTTTTCATGAATTGACATTTCTGTAAATTAACTTTAATGTTGTAAAATGATAACTTACTTAAAACTAGTTGTAATCTTTCTATATGAGTTTTATCATCTGGAGCTGTAATTTTGATATCATCCAAAAATATAGATATTCCGGGTATTCCTGTAGTATATTTTCAATCTCGCGTTGCCAAATTGCAGGTGCGCTGGCTATACCGTACATTAACCTTGAACTTTGATATAAAGCTTTATGTGTACTTAATGCAATTAATTTTCTATCTGATTCCCTAACTTCCATCTGTAAGTATGCTTGCGATAAATCTATAACTGAAAATTTATTTCCTCCAGCCATTGCCGCAAATAAGTCATCTATTGTAGGTAAGGGATGTTCGTCTACTATAAGGTTTGGGTTTACAGTGATTTTAAAATCTCCGCATAAACGAATTCGTCCATTTGCTTTAACAACTAGTACGACAGGTATAGCCCAATCTGATGTATGTACTTTGGTTAGTACTCCTTCTTTAACCAATAATTCAATTTCAGTTTCTATCTTAGGTTTTAGCGCGAACGGTACTGGTCTATGTTTTATAAAAACAGGTTTTACATTTTCCTTAACATTTAATTTCGCCTGAATACCCCTAATTTTACCAATATTTTCCTCGAATACATTTGAAAATGACTGTAATAATTTTTGTAATTATAGTTCAGTATTTGCGATTTCGATTTTTCCAATATTTTGAAAATTTACATTTAATGGTCGTATCCATTCTCTTCCCATGAGTGGTTGTCGGTCGCTGTTCACTATGTATAATTTTAATTTCAATTTCAAATTGTTTAATTCTACTTCAACGTCAATATATCCGAATGCATGCAATTCATTGTTACAATATGAACGTAATTTTAAGTTTGTGGTTTTGATTGGTATATTTGGGAATAAGGTATGGCACAAATGTTCAGGTAACAAGGATGCAGCAGCTCCTGTGTCTACTTCAAATTTTAACATCATCCCATTAACTTTAAACAAACTTTACTTAAATGACCTTTAGTTTTACAATAAGAACAATATAAATTTTTATTGGTACACTTATGTGCTAAATGTTTATCGGAGCCACAACGAAAACATTTCTTCTTATCATTTGTATATGTATTATTACTACTTATATGTGATTCTACAGTTCTATTCTTTACAATATTTGGCTTATAATTTTTATATGTATTACTGCTATTAGCATGGTCCTGTCGTTTCTTGTTCACATGAGTGTGTATTGTATGTATATTTTCACTCTTTAATTCAGCTGTACTTTTGGCTGACATTTCCATGCCCATAGCTGTACTTAACGCTTTTTCTAATGTTAAATCCTTACATTCTAATAATCTACTTTGTATATTAACTGACCAAACACTAATTGATTTCGTAATGCTGTATTAAGGTATATACCAAATTTGCAGTATATTGCCAGTTTTCGAAGTGCTGTGATAAAGTTGTTTACCGTTTCACCTTCTTGCTGTTTCCGCATGTGGAACTTGAAGTTTTCGGCTATTTCCAAGGCTCTGGATTATAATGCTGCTTCATCAAATCGACTAGATTTTTGTATGTATATTCCACAGGTTTCTGAGGTGCTGTTTTATCACAAACAACGTCGTACGTCTCGGGTCCAATGCAGTGTAGTAGGTACGCCTTTTTTACCTCCTCTTGAATATTAAACACTGTATAGGCACTTTCCAATCGTTCTAGCCATCGGTAAAATCTTGTTTTTGTATGATCAAACATTTGAATTGAAAATACCGTTGTAGTTGATGTAGTTCCCGCCATTATTTTTGCACGTGTATGTATGTAATTTTCTTGTATTTAAATGTATTTTTACTACTCCTCCGTAACTTTCGTATTGGGTTCAATGTTATAATCCTCGTCGCCACTGTTGTATTTCTAAAGGCAGGAGGTATAATAAATAAATGGCGGTTGTAGGTTTTCGAACTTCTTTATTCTTCAATATATTTCTAAACAGTGTGTACCACACCCTTTTGTGTATCCCTTCAAATCCCCCAGAAACTAATCTTACCAACCACCAAAGTTTATACACTCAGGATATAACACTTATCCATCGTATCAGCCTGACTTGGCCCCTTGTAACTTTTTCCTCTTTTTAAGGATGAACATCAAGTTGAAGGGATGAAGATATCGCACTTTAGAAAGAGATTGAACCTAAATCGCAGACAATCCTGGACCCATGAACAAAACAATGCTTTCGGGATATGTTCGAGGCGTTAGGTTGGGCATTTGTACTCCCAAGGAGATTATTTTGAAGATAACGGAGATGAATTAAATCTAGGTATTCTGCAATTTCATATTTCGCATTTCGTATAATACAAAGTTGTTCAGGTTGAAAAGGTGATTTCTCGTTTTATAATTAGGTATTTCCCATGTTCAAATTATCATGTATGAATACTTTTTAGACTATATTTTCGTATCTTCTAATATACCGATAGGACCAGCTCGGAACGGGCCATAGTGAACAATGAGTGGCAACAGCGTATCCCCTCTACGCGCCGCGCTTCAATTGCAGTTAAGAATTTAGTAAGACTTAAACCGCGCAAGGATATAGTCGTTTGCATATTCGTTCTGTATACGTAATTTGCCCATTTGTTTCAGACATAATAAGTTCCAGTTTATTATTATTATTGTATTCTTAGCTGCTACGGAAAAGTAATTTTAAGTAATAAAAAAACAATGACGTTTTCTAAAAGATAAAAAGCATTATTACTGGAATTGAAACCATACAATAGACCAGAGTATCTACTTTGTATAACTGTAATTACATATTCACTGTTATGACAGTTTTATAAACATCGTATAAAAAATGTATATTTGCTTTAAAAATATAAACAATTTATTTACATCAAATACATTTCCAGACAATTTTAAACTTTTAAGGGACAGTTCTACAATACACTTTAACCCATCAATTATATCGTCGAATAACCCGAATAAGGATAAAGTTTAGTTAATCTCTAGTTAAAACTTCTACAGTGCCTAATTTTAAATAAAATTTGGAATATATTGCAGTATAACTTAACACTGCCATAATAGATAAGTTGAGTTTTGCACGAAGGTTGGTATAAATATTTGAAATCGCAGTACAACATAATACAAACTTATTTTTTGTGAAATGTCTTTTTTGGTTCGAAATTATTTGTTGACTGCTAGTAAATTAGAACTTGTACGATTACAGAGAGAAATTTTGAAAAAGGAACATGACATGGAGCAAGAAAAATAAAGTTTAGCAATTGAACTTTCAAAAATTAAATTAGCGCAAACAAAGTATTGTACTTGCACTAAGTTATAGATTTATTATAAGAAACATATAATATATACAAACAATCGTTATTTTATTTATTGTCTTCACCAAATTATATGAATTTGTTGTGCATATTAAAAATTTAAAGTTAACAGAAGATTAGAACCAAAACAAATAAGGCAGTCGAATGTATCTCGCAAAAACACATACATTTTTATATACATTCGACCATCGGACTTATGTTGCGCGCGCGGAGTGGCTTCGTACACACGTTGCCACATCGCATTACGTTCCATACGTATATTGTTGCCTATGGCCCGTAGCGGGCTGGACCTATCGGTATACTGAACGCCCAGTAGGAGTTGATCAATTTTAATAAAATTTGTATATAATGTTTGTTTAATCAAATTTAAGAAATGATTAAAAATTAACAATGTTATTTAATAATGAGTGGGTCCGCCGTTGCTTTATTATGCAAAAATTTGAATGCAAATGATTACATACCAAACGTACTGCAGCCTGTTGCACTGCCATATCTACGAAGGTTCAATCCCTTTTCCAACAAGACAATGCGCGTCCTAATACAGCAGGGGTGCCCAAACGGTCGATCACGATTGACCGGTCGATCGTGAGAGATTTTGGAGTTGAGTTCTCTCGATCGTCAATTCTAGGCCGCCTCTGTCTCTCATTGGAATTTGCGAGACTCGACTTCTCGAATTAGTCAGATTCATACAAAAATCCGCGACGACGCAACACTATGACAGTCATAACTAAAGACGGCAGACTATGTGCCCGAACAGTAGCGTGATGTGGAGGGATCGAGTAGAGGCGTACGACGATCAATTCAGTCGCCGTAGTTGCTAACGTAGTAAAGAAATTTTTACATCGGTTTCCCGATTTAATATATGACGGTACCGTAGTGAAATGTTTAGTTTGTGAAACAACTTTATTAACTTGGAAAGCAAGTCAGAGCCAAAGACATATAAATAGTGACAAACATAAATCGAATAATAGTGGACGCAGATCATATAATAAATTTGTGTGTGATTTAACAATGATGTTAATTGCGACCAATATACCAATGCAGAAAGTGGAACACCCAATGTTTCGTCAGTTTTGGAAGAAATACAATCCTACGTGGAAATTACTAGCAAGAAGTACGCTACGGAGTTACGTACCGTCAGTGCGTGAGAGAATTGTAAATTGTACGAAAAATACGGTAAAAAAAAAATTCCTATGGTTAACAATAGACGAAACTACAGATATTAAAAAACAGTCCATCCTAGCCATTCTAGTACGGACGCTGACTCCGCAAGGACCTTCTCCTCCTTATTTACTAACCTGTAAACGAATGCAAGGGTGTACTGCCAGAGCGATATATGATGTATTAATGGAAACACTACACAAATTTGAGATTTTACCGAAGCAAGTGTTAATGTTAGTTACCGATGCTGCCAAGGTCATGTGTTCCACGGCAAACTTACTCAAAACGATTCAACCAAACCTGCTGCATGTCACATGTTTGCTTCACGCTTTACACCTTGTAACAAACACTATACGTACAACTTATCCTGATGTGGATCAACTGATAGGACAAACGAAAGCGGTTTTTCTTAAATCTCCGAAACGGATTTGGCTATTTCATTCGCTGTGTCCTGATATACCCGAGCCGCCGCAACCAATTCTTATACGATGGGGTACTTGGTTAGAAGCAGCATTTTATTATTACAAACATTTTGAAAAAATTAAATCAGTGATTTTACAACTAGATGCCAAAGGAGCAGCTGCAATACGGCTCAGTCAGGTTCAATTTAACAATCCTCAAGTTGCAGCAAATTTAAAAATTATTTACGACAGTTACGTTCCAATACTGGACGCAATAAAAAATTTACAGAACACTGCGCTGTCCTTATCGGACTCATTAGCAATTATTGACCACGTAAAACTAGTGCTGCATATCCTTGAAGATGAAAAAAGTGATTGTGTCCGTGAAAAATTTAACAGTGTATTAGATAAAAATGTAGATTTTACAAAATTAGGGCAACTTTTTACCAATACTGAAGATCCGTTGTACAGATACAAAGAGCGCTTTAACTATGCAAATATAACATCTCTCAACGTCGAACAATCCTTCTTTGTATATAAACATATATATACGTCGCTACGTACGAACCTTTCCGAGACTAATACAGAAACATATATTATGGTGCAGTTTTTTCATCGCCGTCTCTAGTCATAATTAAGTATCTGAACGACATGTAATATTTGAAAGGCAAAATGAGTGCGGCGAAAAAAAGTAAAAAATACCATTTTAATAACGATTGGGAGGAAGAATTTTTGTTTATTATGGTCAAAGATAAGTGTATTTGTCTCGTTTGTCGATCGTCAGTGGCATGGCTCAAACGCGGTAACTGAGAAAGGCATTATAAAACAATGCATAAAAACTAAGAAAATGATTTTCCGCAGAAAGGTGCGTTAAGAAAATGAAAGGTGGAAGATTTGAAAAGTAGTTTAAAGGGAGAGCAATTCATGTTTACTAGACCAGCGAAACAATCAGTAACTGCAACAAAAATAAAACAGAGATTATATCTGCTATCAAGGATGTTCAATTATCTCGCTAAACTGTTAGTAGACGTATCGAAAGCATGAACACAGATTTGGAATCCAAGCTAAAAAAATTATATTATGGAATGTACATACTTTTCTTTGCAGTTTGATTAGTCCACCGATATGACTGATATTGCTCAATTATGTATTTTCATTCGGATGGTATTTTCTGATATGTCGGCTAAAGAAGAATTGTTAAGGTTGCTGCCTCTGAAGGAAAGAACTCGCGGAGAAGATATTTACAAAGTTTTCCTAAATTTTGTAATACAATATGAGCTACTAATTTACAAACTCCTTTCCATTAGAAACTCCTTTCCATTACTTTCCAAACTCCTTTCCATTAGAACTGATGGAGCACCATCAATGATAGGCAATCAAATTTTGGTTTAGTTGCATTGTGTCGAACTAACGAGGATTTCCCATCATTTTTCGCATTCCATTGCATCATTCATCAGCAAGTTCTATGCTAAAAAATACTAAATATGAATGATGTCTTGGATATTGCCACAAAGATCGTGAATACAATCCGTGCGCGAAGCTTGCAACGACGCCTCTTCAAAGTGCAATTGGAAGCTAGCGACTCTGCCGAGCACACTGATTTACTTCATTATACAGACATAATATGATTGAGATGCCGTAAATTTTTAGAAAGATTTCAAGAACTATTACCTGAAATCATTTATTTTCTTGACGAACAAGATGACACTGAGATACTTAAAAATGAAAAATGGCTTCGTGATTTAGCTTTCCTATTAAATGTGACAAATCATTTGAATATCATTAATTTGAAACTACAGGGAAAAAAATTAAACCATTATCGACATAGACTATATAAATTTTGCAGCTTTGAAAAGAAGGACAAGTTCTTACTCAAATTATGACAACTACGAGGCACAACTAAGAAACATTCAGAGTGAATTTGAAAGGCGGTTCTCTCAACTGACGGATATTGTAACTTTCATGGGTTATCCATTTTCTGGTGAAGACGTTGAAAGAATTGCTACTGAAATATGAAACACTTTCACTATGGAGTTCTCTTCAGTACAAAATGAAATATTGCAGATAATTTCAGATATACATCTCAGAGCCAGAGCAACTGATGCCAAGTTTTGGTCTTTCATATCCGAAAACAAATATCTTTGTTTAAAACAAATAGCTCTTCAGTTAACAGGATTCTTCGGATCAACTTACTTGTGTGAGTCTGCATTTTCAGAAATGAAAATTGTTAAAACGAAATATCGCAATCGACTAACTGACGAACATCTCTCAGCATGCCTGCGGTTGGCACTCAGTAATTACGAACTGTCCTTCGAAAAGTTTGTGGATGATATGCAGTGCCATATATCAACATCTAAATTCTAAATGAAAGCAGTGATTAAAGAGAATTTCTGACGTTACAATTTTATTAGATGTTTAACTTATACCATATGGGAAAAAAATATTTAGATAAGGGATAGCCATGGTCTTTGATTGGTTTAGCTTGTTGCTAATTAAATGTCAGTTTCGATTTGAAGTAGTTGTAATTATATTGGTTATGTTAGCTAATCAGCTTGTCAAATAAAACTAAGTTGAATAAAACTTCAAATCAAAACTGACATTTAATTCATGTCAAATAAAAATTTAAATCAAAACCGACATCCAACCAACATGAAGAACTAACAAAGGCTGAGCCTATCAAAGAGGATCCTCCAAACCATGGCCATCCCTTATCTAAATAATTTTTGCTCAAGTACAAGTATAATATACTTTTTCTGAAATCGGTTGAGATTGCCTACTTTCTCGACGCAATATCAGATCCCAAAATAAGCTATTCTAGTATTTTAGTACGTTGCTAATCAAACATCAGAAAACAGTCCGGAAAAGTTTTTTCGTCCTAAGCCGGAAAGTCGGTAGCTTTCCCGTACCGGTTTTTTATATACTGTCGCGAGCAATAAATTCTGGTCGTCAATGACACTTCAAAATTTGATTAGACGGTCACAAATTGTAAATTTCCCCCGCCCGATAATGCCTATGTCAATGAATTGTCAACATGAATGAAATCTGACAAAGAAAAAATTACCAGTATTATTATGCAACATGATTATAGGTTATGACATTTACGACGGTTATACAGCATTTACCATTGTGTCAAAGCATGATTTGGACGACCAGAATTTATTGCTCGCGACTGTACATTTTAGACAGAAAATAAATACACACAGACAACATTTTCAGCGGCTTTTACTAACTCCGGTGGTGTCCCGCACACCAGGACATCATCATTACTGCCCATTTAATTTTTTTTTAAGTGATAAGTAGGTACTAAAGCGAAATAATAAGTAATGAATCTCTGACTTTTTCACAACAACACAGTGATTGTCAAGAAAACGATTTCATAGGCAATTAGGTGGTAATGAAAAAATGCTATGCATTTATAAAAATTATTTAATTTATAATAATGTTGAATCTGATTTCAGAAAAAAAAGTATGTGTACCTCGTAGTAAAAGTACATTCCGGACTTCAATGCTTGTTGGCCTCGGCCAACAATTTACATTGTCATCCGGGAATGTATCGCTTTTACTACTAGATACATAATGTATTATTGTATTTATATATTATAAGTAATTGCAATAAATTGTTTTCATAAATCTGTTTTTCTTATTGTAACCATGCTACTCCTAGTAGTCGATAGTCGTACGTGTCGATCGCCTGTCCCTTAAATATTTTGTGGTAGATCGCAATCCCTAAAAGTCTGAGCACCCCTGTCATACGACAAGGGTTACCACAAATTTCTTACAAGAAAATAGCCATGGTCTTCTCGCTCTCCAGACTTGTCACCTATCGAACATGCGTGGGATATGATTGGTACTCGACTGGGTAATTTATCCCAACCACCAAATAACCTACTTGACCTTCGTCACCGAATTCAAGAAGGGGATGACATTCCCCAAGATACCATAAATCATTTCATTTTAAGCATGTCTTCAAGCTTTCGAGTGTTATCAAATGGATAAGAAACCGTGGCGGACCCACTCCTTATTAAATAACATTGTTATTTTTTAATATTTTAGTTTGAAAATGTAATCATTTCTTAAGTTTGATTAAACAAATATTATACATAAATTTTATTGAAATTTATCATCTCCTACTGGGTGTTTGAAAGTTAGAATATTAATTTTATTATTTATTGAACCCAGCAAAAAATGATATTTCTGTGATAGTCGTATACCTACTTATTTACTTATTACAATATTTCCTGTAGTAATATTAATATTTATGTCATAAATAATACAGTTGTAAAATAACTATCAGTAGAAAAAGTTGTTGAGTGTACTTTTTTTGATCTAGTGTATGTATGTACCTATACTAAGCGTATAAAATTGTTTCAGCCTATTCAAAACAAGCTTTTATCTCTTATCACTTATCATAGTTGGAATTCTTTGTCTATTATTGCGCAGCCATTCCTTACATATACGCAAAATAAAATGACACTTTCTAACGCAAATTATATAAACGTTATCTCACCGAGTTACTCACAACTGTATTTGTAACATTTATTGTAATTACTCATATTAACTATCACTTTCTATACACACTGTGGTGAGTGTGAAAAAAGTGATTCATTGGATTGCCGCAAAATACATGCACATATGTAGATAAATATATGTACCTAAGACCTTGACTTCTCTTTTTAATTCGTCCGATTTCGTCCTATGGTACGTATCATAAGATTTCAAATTATTTTTACATCCCAAAGAAACGGGTCTCCTTTTTATCTTGTATTTGCTTGTCCAGCTTCTTGAAATAGTATCCGGATGTATAAAGTTGCGGTTACTTTGTACTGGGTACGAAACTAATCTTGCGAATTGAACCGGTTTTAAAATGAAAATTAAGGAATTCCCATATTCAGTATTTATTTAAATTTCTAAGAAAAATGGTAATGCATCATACTATCGCCGACGATGTTTTTCACTCTCTAAACAAATACATTTAATGGATATACAGTACGTTTGCTTTCGTAAGAATTTAATGCAATCAAGGAGAGGCAAGAAAGAAAGAAAGAAATAGTTCTACATAAAAAATGTAAGTATGTACATTAGGGTGGCCCAAAATACAAAAGCATCGAATATTCGCGCTCCACAACGCTGATCCTATTCGAATAGTGCTTAAAAATGTTCAGTCCAAATTTGAGCACAATCGGTCAATATTTAGAGGTTGCGATAGTTTAATGATTTTTCGGGGTTAGATAGAAATATAACATACAATGATTTTTTATGGTGATATTCATTGTTTATTTAAAAATAAAAATATTTAATAAAACAAATAAATAAAGAATTAATAAAACTGTATATTAAGTACAAATTATCATATATTTTATTATTTTTTTAAATTATCGATAGCCATTTTTGCAATATTAGCTTTACAAACCCCGGGAAATTTTTTTCTATGGCGATCAACTAATCTAAGCAAATATAGCTTTTGCTCCTCATTTTTCGTAATTGAGCTGTTAAATTGGGTCACCAAAGCAATACCTCGTTCTGCACAGTCATTTACAACTTTTAAAAGTCTAGCATTTTCTTTCATCGAAATAAAAATGGCGTCGTCTTTCCACTCTGTAGGATCCTTTGAAAGAAATAACTGTGCCTTTTCTTGTCCATCATCGCATAGTAAATTAAAAAACATTGTTGACCTTTTGGTAACATAGGACTCAAGTGGATTTCTATGGTTAAATACTTTTCCGTCCAGTCTCTTTAAGGCTTTAGCTTTTGGTGGTAGCTGGAGATTTTTCACCATTGTTTTTTTAGTTTCATATGTAACTCTGGAATCGAAAAAGGCAAGCCCGATTAAATATTCAGAAAAGTACCATAAATGTCGATGAAATGCTTTTACAGCAGCTTTAAAAATTTTTTCATTGGGATAGTTTTCGAGTTGTTTAAGGAGGTTTTGGTCATTAAGAGGAGCATTTATTGCTAAACGAGCTTCATTCCAGTATCGGCCATATATAAGACTTACAAACAAACTTATTTCGGTAACTGCTTTCTTTTTCTCGTCTGTGAGATCAAACTGATTTTGAAACATACATATTTTTATGCAATAGATCGCCTTCGTCATCCAACGAGCAAGATGGCACGCGCCTGGTGCATAAAATTTAACTTTCATTGTTCCTGCTTTATTTGTACCAGCAAGAAAATTTAGACAAAGTGTAAGGAGTTCACGGTAATCGTCCCTTGGCTGTTGACTTTTGATGGCATCGGTATAATATTCATACATTTGCTGTTGGAGTTGAAGCAAGTCACTTGTATGGAATAGAGTATCATCTCCGACTTTGAAGTTTTCTTTATCAATATTTGGCCATTGATTTTTAAATCTTTTAAATAGTTGCACTTCGGGTCCTCCGCTTGGGCCAAAATACTCTTTAAAAACATTAGAAAGCATGACCTCAAACATATGATGGCGACAAGCAATCCATATTAGGTCTTTATTTAATCCTTTTTCAATAAAAGTACATGCACCTAGCTTTAAACCAGTATTGGAGGCGGTAGTGTCAAAGCATAGTCCTCGAATTTGGTTTTTTATTGACCAATCGGTACAGACACCCAAACAAGCGTTAGCATGTTCTACACCGGTTCCTTTTGTGATCTTCGGAACTGCTAAAAGTTTTTCTTTTCCATTGCCACTGATGAGTATAGTATATGAGTATATGAGTATATGAGTATATATATATATATATATATATCGACTTTTTTGTTTTCATCAGAAATATCGGGCAATAATTTGCTGTCTCAGTGCAATACGACTGGATATTGTAAAGAGAATGAGTCCTTATCAGCTTCTGATATCTTTTTTCGGATATCGTTTCTTTTTCGTTGTATTGTGGTACGTGATAAGACAATTTCGGATACAGGTATACCTAACGCTTGAACTGCAGCTCCAACAACATACATGGTATTCCGATCAGAAAGATTTACACGGTCAATAGATCCAATAAAGTCGTTTGTAAAAACAGATTTCATTTTTATTGGTTTAGTTGTATTTTTTTTTCGCGAAACTTAACTTCTTCGTGCGATGAATCTGACTCACTGCCGGAAATTTCAACATAATCCTTCAGCGTAGATAAACCAGCCACTTTTTCAATAGCTCTTCGACTTTCAATGTTACGCAATTTCCTTGCCTCTAATTCCACTTCTTTCTTTCGCTTGCGATCTTCTTTCTCCTTTGACTTTTTGTCTATTCCCGGCATGCTGCAACTCATATTATTTTCCCTCTGCTTTATAAGAAACAATTTGTCCTCCTCATTCTTGATTTTGTTTAATGCATCTTTTGTGGCTACGTCTAATATTTTATTTAAATCTGCTTTGAACATGACTTCTATTGCCCGACTGCTTTTGAGATTGTTTTTCCGATTCTTCTTCAAAATGTTATATTGACCTAAAAGCTTACGAATTATTCTTACGATCGAATCAATTCTTTGAGTAGGAAGTCTTGCTCGTTCCCTAATCTCGGTCACTGCATTTGCCGTTTCTCGAATACTAATCGTTTCAGTTCTCTTTTTTCCCAAGTGATAAAAATTGAACAGTTTAAGCACATCGCGTTTTGATGGAAGTCTTGCCGGACAAAAACGTTCAATTTGATTCCCAATTAGCCACGTTCCTGGTGAGCTTCTCATTAATCTCGAGGATTTAGTGGCAGACATTTCTTATGTTAGCTAAACCAATATAGCACGAAAGTGAATAAACGATTTAAAAAATTATTATTGTTTTGCACTACTTACATTATTAGAAATCACTGAAATTTTACAAAACTTACATTCAAAATTGCTTGTACTTTGAAAAAAAAATCGCGCACAACCAACAATCAGGCACAACCTTCGCGCACAACCTTCTCGCTTAATGTATTTATTATCAATGAACTTCGCTCTTTTTTTTACTTTTGAAACAACAATCAGGGGATGCCCCTTTTTAATACAGTATTTTGTTTTGATACGAGGAAAGTAAGTGCATGAAAGAAAAATAAGAAATTCTGAAATTTGCTAACATAAACTCGTTTCTTGTAATTCTGCATTCAAAATAAGTTAAATAATTATATAAAGGGATCAATATATTTGAATTTTAACGAATGTAAATCTAGTAAAGATCAAAGAAAAGTGTGAAAAAGTATCTCCAATACATAAACAAGTACAATAATGATAAGCCAGTAGTAAATGCATGCAATAAAAGATGTGAAACATAAAAGTCGCCATTCATCGCGACCTCTAAATATTGTCCCTTTGAGCCAATTTTTGGTATACACATATATTTTAGTAAAAGAAACAAAATCAAGCTTGTGGAGAAAGTATTGGACTATACTTTTACTTTTCCATACAAGCGTGGGCCACCCTAATGTACATAGTTCTGGTAGTTTTTTTATAACTCAGGCTTCGGATAATTATGCATTTACATAAGTACATATGCAAGTTGTTGTTATGTGTAAGTGCATATTTTAAACCTTTTTAATTATAAATAGATATTTGACCTTTTTTCAGCAAAATATTATTTTAAAACAGTCTTTGACTTCACATAAATATTTAATGGTCTTGTTAGTACACTTTTGCGATTTCTGTTGTTTGTATGTCTACGGATTAGTATTTCTTAAAACTTCTTACCACTAAGACATTTGGCATACTTGTAAAATAACACCCATTAACTGAATACCAAACGCAAACAGACACTTATAGGTGAGGTGAATAGCAAGTTAAAGCTGGATTTACTATAAACAGCCAACACAATAGTTAGTGTTTTGAAACCACAATACTTGGAAATATTAAGAGGATTACCGAGAATTATTCGGGTAATCGAACAACGAGAAATAAATATAGCGGGAATTTCCTTAATTTTACCAGGTCCTTTTACATTCCAACAATCTGTATTAGTTGTGTATTAGTTACAATAGTAGGTATTAACATCCATCAAAATGCCAAAAGTAAAAAGTGTGTAAGAGCAATTTTAAGTCAATTTGTGAAGAATTATAATGATTTTACAATAGATTGGCGTCTGTTATTCTGTAAATAGTGCGAAGTACATGTTAAGACGACAAAAAAGTTTCAAGTCACTCAGCATGTTCAAACCGGAAAACATGCAAGCAATGAAAATCGTAAAAGAGGAAATAACAAAGGACAAGTGTTAATTTCTAATTTACTTTCGCAACTTTATGAAGAAGTATACAAAAGAAAATATTTCGGATGAATCGACGTTAAGAAAAAAATATGTTTCCGAGTTATATAGAACAACATTTGTAACGGGCTGAAATCACCCCTTGTTAATTTTTAGTCGTTTTTTCATAGCTTTTGAACGCACCTGTATATCATCGATTTTCGCTTATATTTTTTTAACTTCGATCTTTAAAAATTTTTATAATGGTTTTCTTGTGCGGATAATTATGCTATTGTTAGATTAAATTAGAAATTTCATTATAGTCATTTTTCGGAATGGATATGAATTTAATTAAAATTTGCGATATATTCACGTTGTTATATGCAACTTTGTTTTCAGTATAGTTTGGTTCATATTTTACGCGTGTGATGGTGTTAGAGTTGTCGATAAAAATAGTAGAGTTAGAAAATAGTGCTTAGGTAGTTTGTTAACTGGTTTAAATTGTACCAGTTTCAATGCGAATCTTTATTGTAAAATTAATTAGAATATTTTAAGGTTTTGTCAATAGTGAATTCCGTTGGATTTATCATTAGTATTTTCATTTAAGATCTTCTTGTGTATTGAAACATCAGAGTCATCTCGTGTTCATTCTTTTAGACTAGAGTTTTCGATTAATAATTCTTAGTTAAGAACGCAATTAAGTAATATTCTGTATCAGTTAAGTTCCGAATTTTATTGTGTTAATTTTGATGTGGTGAATTGATTTTCTAATTAAGTTATTTTTCATTAATTCTTCTCGACAGTAGCTTCTACTGTCGTCCATTTTCGTAAGAACTACATACCTTTTTGTACACAAGCATCGAGACGCGAATTCTCGTCTCTTTTGTAGTATGACAGTTGCTTGGAACTAGAAACCATCTGGGACGTGCACCACTTGGAAATTAAAATTATTAATGTAATTTTATTACTCGCTAATGCGGCTTTTAGTCATTATAATTAATTTTAAACAATAGAAGGATATAGTGTCTATCGAAGTATTATTTATCGTTGAATTTCGACGGATTTGAAAAATTTCCTAAGTGATATCCACGTGGTCGTGGTGTTTCGAATTTCCTTTCGAGGCAAGATCTTTTACGCTGCATTAGGCGAGTTTTTTCACGATGTCTATGTGAATGGCATTGTTCTACTTATATAATTTCGTTGCATTAGTTTTTTTTCTGGAATTTAACAGGGTGCTAGTACATGGTCGTTTGCCAGAAGTGGTACTTTTGCAAGCCCATGATATTTGTACAAATACAGTTGAGAGACTTCTATCCGCTTTTGAAAAGTTTTTAGAAAAGCACCATTGAGAGTAGCTCTTCACTGCCCTCTCTCCAGTAATAACTAGATGGGGAACATGGTTGGAAGCTATTACTTTTTTGAATTTCGATAGTAAATGACGATACTCGAAGTATTTCTGAGTGCAAGGAACTAATACAAATTCCAAATTTAAAAAATCAGTTGTACTTTCTTCAGGAACACTTTGATTTTATTTGCCAAAAATAATCTCTTATTTGGAAAATCAAAATCTCAAATTAAATGATGGATTCCACATTAGATATGGCTATATATATATATATATATATATATATATATATATATATATATATATAAGTAGACAAAGAGTCTTTGCCGTTAAAACAAGTATCTAAAATAAAAAAAAAATTGTTGGGGAATCCGGCAATAAAAACCTTTAATTAGTCAATTAGAGTCCTTTATTTTATACCTTATATTTCGCTCTGTAGATTTTGAGCTTCATCAGAGGTCACTTTAATCAAAAGAAAATACAACCTTAGCTAATTTAGTCTACTAATTATAAGAAAGATCAATACTTACAAAAGCGAACTATTTGTTGTGAGAGATATATACATTTTCAAAAAACAAAACCGGTAGAGAACAAAAACTCCACGTAATACAAACAAAACGTCATATTAATTAAAAATTGTTTCTTTAAAAGCTTATTGTTATTATATATTAAAACCATTTAAAAAATTCTTTTTTCAGCAAACACATTAAAAAAAGGAAACACGTAGTAAAGAAACTACTTATCTTGATGGTAATTACATTTTAACAACTCAAGTGTTGACACGGTAGTGTATTGAATTTTAAAAACCAATGTCATATTCGTATATGCAAAACCGATGATAAAAGTACAGTAGGTGAAAAACAACCAAGTCAAGGTTAACGATATATATACAGATGTTCAAAAGTTGCGCCCTTAATTTCAATAATGTGTTGCCTTACAACAGGTTAAACTTAATTAAAAAGAAATGCAAAATTAAAATATAATTATCTGAAAAAATTGCGGAAGGACAAATGTGTTAAATGACATCAATAGAGTTAATATTCTGTGTATTTTGGTGAATTGTGTTTTTGATATGAGAAAAGGTCAGCAAAAAGGCATATATTGCGCTTAAATTATTTGTGTCAGATCTGAAATTCATAGCGTTAGTTTATCACCTACTGTACTTTTATCATCGGTTTTGCATATACGAATATGACATTGGTTTTGAAAATTCAATACACTACCGTGTCAACACTTGAGTTGTTAAAATGTAATTTACATCAAGACAAGTAGTTTCTTTACTACGTGTTTCCTTTTTTTAATGTGTTTGCTGAAAAAAGAATTTTTTAAATGGTTTTAATATGTAATAACAATAAGCTTTTAAAGAAACAATTTTTAATTAATATGACGTTTTGTTTGTATTACGTGGAGTTTTTGTTCTCTACCGGTTTTGTTTTTTGAAAATGTATATATCTCTCACAACAAATAGTTCGCTTTTGTAAGTATTGATCTTTCTTATAATTAGTAGACTAAATTAGCTAAGGTTGTATTTTCTTTTGATTAAAGTGACCTCTGATGAAGCTCTAAATCTACAGAGCGAAATATAAGGTATAAAATAAAGGACTCTAATTGACTAATTAAAGGTTTTTATTGCCGGATTCCCCAACAATTTTTTATTTTACATATATATATATATATATATATATATATATATATATAATCAAACAACCTCTTATACCATTAGGTGTGAGGTGTTACATTTACATTCTTTTTCTCTTAAATTCTAACTTAAGTTATTTGCATGTCATCTCCATGTACAAATTTTGTCCAATCTTTCTTATTTTTTGCCATTCTTCTAGCTTGTGCCCAATCCATATTTCTCCTATTCAATGTCGCAGCAACTTCATCATTCCACGTTTTCCTTGGTCGTCCCCGTCTTCTTACGTCTGTCATTTTTGTTTGCCATATTATTTTGACTTGCCTTTTATCGTCCATGCGGCACACATGACCAAACCATTTTAGATGACTTCTCTCTATGCACTTTAGAATCGGCTCAATTCCTAATTCATCCCTTACTAATTCGTTTCTCACTCTGTCTCTGCGCGTGATTCCTTTGATTGCTCTCAGGAATTTCATTTCCATTGCCTATAGTCTGCTTTTCATCACATTATTTATTATCCAGCTTTCACTGCCGTACGTTAGAATCGGCTTGTAGATGGTTTTGTTTACCGTAAGTTTTGTTTTCCTGCTTATTTCTTTTTTCTGGATCAGTGTCTTTTTCAGAGAGTGGTACACTTTTGCCGCCTTATGTATCCTTTCGTTTATTTCATTCTCCATATTTCCTTCTCTATCTAGAATTACTCCTAGGTATTTATATAAATTGGCTTGTTCTATTCTCTGATCATTTAGTTTTATGTTCGTTATTCTATTTTCTTTACCCACTACCATTACTTTTGTTTTAGTGATATTTATTTTGAGCCTTCTTCTTTTTAATTCTCCCCAGACTTGTAAATTTTCTTGCAGATCCTGTTCTTTCGCTGCGCATACCATTAGGTCATCTGCAAAGGTGCAATTCGATAAGTATACTGGCTGGAGTCTATGGTATCCAATATGGACTGCTCGTATTCTGTTGTTCACTGCTTTTATGACGTCATCCATAATCAGCGTGAATAGTGTTGGACTCATTACGCCGCCCTGTCTTAATCCGTCATTGATATGGAAAACCCGAGACTGCGCATTATCTTTCCTTATGTAGTTCTTATTGTCCATGTATATACTTTGTATACCTCTTCTTAGTTTGTTATTGACATTTCTTTGCGCCAATACTTTCCAAATTTGTTTTTGTGACACTCTATCGAAAGCCTTTTCTAGGTCCAGGAAGGCCAGGTACAACTCTCCTTCGTTTGCTCTAGTTTTTTCGATCATTTGCTTAATTGTGAAAATATGGTCCTGAGTGCTTCTGCCCCTCTTAAATCCGCTTTGAGTTTCAGCTAATTGCCCTTCTATAACATTTTTTAATCTTTTCTCTAAAATAAGTTCATATGTTTTTGACACTACACTAAGTAGTGTAATACCTCTGTAGTTAGTGCAGTCTCTAGAGTCCCCTTTTTTGTATATTGGAATGATTATGCCAGTCGTCCAGTCTTCCGGTATTCGTCCTTGGTTCCATGCTTTGTTAAATATAAAGGTCAACATTTCTATGCCTTTAGTTCCTAATGTTTCTATCAGTTCTGGCTTGATGTTGTCATGTCCTGCTGCTTCCCTTCTTTTTATATGTTTTATTGCTTCTATCACTTCTTCTTCATCTATGCTATTTTGTTCGTCGTCGATTTCTACGCACGTTTCTTCATCTATTTCCGCTCTGCTTCCCCCCTCTGTGTTCAGTAGGTCCTGGAAGTATTCTTTCCATCTTTCCATTTTCTCCTCTTCACTAGTTAATACTCTATTGTCTTTTGCTTTAATGTGTCTTATTGTATGTTGTTTATCTTTCCTTGCGTTCTTCATTACCTTATAAAACAGTTTCTGGTTTTCTCGGCTCTATTTTTCCATTTTCGTGCCAAATTCTTCCCATACTTCAGCCTTTGCCTTTAGTATCATTTCTTTTACTTCTTTTCGTTTTTGCTTATATTTTGTGTAGCTTTGATCTGAACCATCTCGTAAATGCTGCTTCCAAAGTTTCTTTTTCTTCCTCACTTCTTCCCTGATGTGTTCATTCCACCATCTTGTTTGTTTTCTACATTTATTATTGGACACTACTCCGCATGTTTCTTTCGCTACTGATATAATAATGTTTTTGAAATTGCTCCATAGTTGTTCTAAGTCCATTTCGACCCAAGCATTTCTTATTTCTTCTATTCTTATTTCTATTAATTCTCTGTATCTGCAAGATATTTGCTCTTCTTGTAACTTGTGTGTTCTAATTACCTCGTTTGGTTTAGTTTGTGGTTTCCTTGTATTACATGTTCGTCTTTTTTGGTCAATCTTTATTTTTTGTCTCTACTAAGTAATGGTCACTATATATTTCGGGTCCCTTCTTCACTCTAGTATTCAGTACCTCTTTTCTATATGCTTTGTTTATAAGGATATAGTCTATAATGGATTTTTCGATCCTTGTTTTTACTTCTCTTGTGTATTTATGTATGTCCATGTGCGCAAAGAACGTATTTGTAATGACTAGATCGTTTTCTATACAAAAGTGTATCATTCTACCTCCCTTATTATTCTTATGATCTTCTCCGTGGGGACCTAGTACATTTTTTACATCTGCTGTTCTTTTCCCCACTATGCTATTAAAATCCCCTAGTACTATTATTCTATTGTTATTACTTTCTATCGTCTCTGTCAGCTCTTCCCAAAATTTGTCCTTCTCTTCTGTTGATTCATCTTCGTTTGGTCCGTATACTATGACTATTGATGTGCTGTTTTGCTACTCTAGTTTCATTTCTATTTTCAATATTCTTTGTGATATGAACTTCCACCTTTGTATATTTTCTACTCTTCTTTTATTAATTATACACGCAACTCCCTCTGTTGCTCTTGTTTCTACGTGTACTCCACTATAGATTACCATGTGGTTATTTATTTCCATTATACCTTGTCCTTTCTTCTTTGTCTCTGTTATAGCCAGAATGTCTAGCTCTTCCTCTTCAAATTCTTGTATTAATTCTTGTTCTTTGTCCTTCATACTTCTTATATTCCAGGTTCCAATTTTTATTATGCTCTGATTCGCTCGATGTTCTCCGTCTTTTCTATCTACTTTATTTTTACTATTGTCATCCTTATTTAATTGTTTTTGTGTTATACTATCCTTACTTCCTCCCTGTGTCTCTCCTTCTCCTTTTCCGTATTTTTCTTGCTTTATTCCCTCTATATTCATTACTCTGTATCTATCCGTTTGCTCAGCCGTGTCCGTTGCTTGACCCTTCAACACAAATTCCTTCCTTGTATCTTTTGCTAGTTTTTTGGCACCATCACTTCTAGTTCCTCTGTCGTATAGTTCCATCTCCATTCCTTTCCATCGATGATTAGTTTATTGTACCCAATTCTGACCGTTTTTCCTTCGTTTCTCTCCTTTCTTGCAATCATTCTCAATTGTCTTCCCTTTTCTATTTCTTTCTTTGTTAAATCGTCGTTGATACAAAACGCTTTATCTTTATTATTATTTAAATATCTATTGTCTATTTTTCCAACCAGTGTAGAACCTGAGCGAGCGTTTTCAGCTGCTGCTTATGTTGGCAATAAACTACCAAGCAGGCTTGGAAGTCAAACATAGGATTCTTTGATATTTCTGTGATTGTATTTTCGAAATTCTAAATAGTTTTTTGTATTGTCTTTTTTGTTCCTTATTTTAGTATATTGTGTTGTGCAACAATATTAATAAATAATTTTTAAGAAATTACTTAAGTTTTTTCTTCATTTAAGCTCAATTAGAAACCACAGTGTAATCCAGGGATTCCGGGATTACGCTTCAAAAATCCCGTAATCCCGGGATTGCAAAACATGCTCGGGATAGTATTCTCTAAAGATAGTTTAAAAAAAATGTTTTACTCTTCTTGCATAATTGTAATAAGAGTAAGAAAATGATATGAAACATATTTCTTGATGCCTTTTGTTGACGAAGTTAGCTTTTCTAAACATAGGCTTTCTATAATTGTTTTTTTATAGAAAATATCAGAGTTGCAAACTTTAGTATTATATAATGATAAATATTAATTGACCAAACTTTTGGTAATAATCTTTTAGAGGAAGTGAAATTCCAAAAATTAACAACCATTGATTTAGGTTGGTCATCCTGTAGTAGTAGTTGTAATATTGCTTTTTTTCTATTTTGCGTTCGAAATTAACTCATTATGAAACCCAAAACAGTATCGAAATGAGCTTCATTTCGATACGTTTTTTTTTTCATTTTTCAATGTTGGCTTTGTTCGAATACAGAAATAAATATCATTGCTGTCATTTGATTTTAAGAATTTAAGTACATTTGACAGATATGATATAACGGGTGTTCAGAAACATTCGAAGTCAAGTGGGCTCTGAACAAAAATTCGTATATCTTTACTTAAGTATCTGATTTGTAATAATTATTAAATGTCAACTGTTGTCTGGCAAAAATCAATCTATCTCAGACATGACTTCATATTTTCAAGGACTACTTTGACTTCGAATGTTTCTGAACACCCGTTTTGTTCGTACTCTACACAAACAACGTACCTATATTGTATACAATTGACAACAAGATATATTAGTTTCAAAGTCACTCATGTTTATCTTTTTAAATAAAATATTAAGTAATATTAACGAAAATTAATAAATAATATGTAATATAATATACTTCGCGGATAGCAAGATTTAAATTTGACAATGTCAAGTATCAATGTGACCAACTGCATGGCTTTATATAAAAATTAAACTTTGAACTTCCAAATTAAATAATTCCAATTTATTAATGTAAAAAATGCAAAATAGAAAAAGTAGTATAAAAAACTCGTTTCATAAGGCCTTTTGCCGCACTCGCTCTTTAGAAAACTCGCGGCTCGTTTTCTAAACTGATCTCGTGCGGCAAAATGGTGCCTGTTTTAATATACTATTTTGTCCACGTTGATTGCTATTGTTTCATAATTAAATATAAATCAGGATTTCATGGAAATAAATTCTGTTCAGTATATTATAGAAAACAGCCCCATTCCATTTGAGCATAAAGTTTTAATTAAGCAAAAAAGTAGACCTTGAGATCTATTTCAAAGCTAAACATAAATGCATTCACGTTCATACGAGGGGTAAAGAAATTAAATTTATTTTTATTTGATAGCTACTTTTTAATGTTTTGCGAGTTGATTGGCGTGTAGTTTGTTCGACTTGCCATAATAGTTTGTTAATTATCATAATTTAAAGATTTCGTGTTCATCCAAAAATTTGATTAGAGGACATTTCTTGGCTATAATTTTTTACCATTTTAAGTCGTCATGAATGCCTAAATAATGTGATCGGCTTAGAAATGCATTTGGCGAAGAAGTCCCAACTCAAGCAGGTTCTTTACAAAATTCTACTTTATAATTGGTGCAAGGAGTTCAAACGAGATCGGGTTTTTCTTAGTGATGGATTTTGTGAAGGACGCCCATGAACTGTTGTTATTGATGTGAATATTTCTGCTGTTCGAGTAGTGCTTAAGGAAGATCGACGGACATCATATGAATGCATTCAGGCAACATTTGGAATTGGTATGAGTCAAATCCAAAACATAAAAATTCCCTCCACCATACAGCCCTGACCTAGCACCTTGCAATTTCTTTTCGTTGCAAAAAATTAACATAAAAGCGTGGAATCACTTTTACGTCATCAGACGAAACAGTAAAACATTATAAAATCCTGGCTTTGAAGTGCGTCGGGAAGAGTGATGTCATTGCTTTAAGGACTGGTTTCGTTCAATGCAAAAATGTATTTATGTTAAAGGGGAATGCTTTGGAAAACAATTAAATTATTTTTAATTTTTAAAAACTAATTCTTGTAGATTTTGTAAAAGTTTTCAGTGTCGCCCTTGTATAATAGATGTTTAATAAAATATGACTGGATGTGTAGTTGTCTTGTGTCAAACAAATTATTTTATGTGTTTATTATTTCAAAAAGAAAGTATTCGCATGGATAAAACATGGTGTAAATGATATACTCTCTACTTCTGATCAACTGAAGCTAATATGATAGTGAATGATAAGAATAATGGCGTTAAAACCATTATTAAAAAATATTTCCATAAGGTTATCTTGTTCATTGCTATGCTCACTCTTTATTATAATAATGGAACGGCCAGCAGGATGTCACTAAAAAGTTATTTTTTTTTTCTAATTTACAACTACTTTCATAATTTTTTTCTTGTTTACTTAAGCAAGTTTAAAACAAATATTGCCTCTTGCACTTCCTACATGTTGAACCTTTAAAAGCCAAATACTTAACACATTATTTTACCCATTCAGAGATTGTTTGGAAAAAATTAGGAATGTAGTAGTAAATTCAAAAACAATTAGAGAAGCATCTTGAACTACTTAACTGACATTTCTTAAATGGCTAAAAATATTTAATTTCATTATGTCACATTGAGAGTTTAAAACAAAGTGCAGAACATCAAATTTGAACACCAAATGAATCATATTAGAGCTTGCATAGAAAATTTAAAAATAATGATGAAAGAAGCAAAAGAATATACAGTATACAGTAATATAGAACATGACAGTATTTTAACAACTTAGAGATTTGATTTTAAAGATCATTTGACTGCGGCATAAATATTTTAATTTGAAAACTTCAGAGCTATACAATATTAGTTGTATATAGTGACCAAGAAAAAAAGAGGTGAAAGATATATATGAGTAATACCTTTATACAAAAAATCGCGGTCCATTAATACAAAAAATCGTGGTCCAATATTCACGTAGTAACAAGAAAATGATTTTCCTTTATTCGAGTCCGGCCCTGTCGCAGGTAAATATACGCGCGGATTCGGGCTTCGACCTCTAATTCGTCGGTAATTCTCTTTACCGATTAATTATATTGTTTTATCGGTATTTGTCAGTACCATAAACAAATTTAAAGAAAAAAAATTATATGTAAATAATTCAATACAAATAATTAAAAACCAAGTATCTATCCCATTGGAGACGCTACATAAAGGTCTTTGTCTTATGACGATTTTTGTTTTATTAAAAAATATAATAATTTTGCTTTTAAAAGAAGTCTAACGTTCAAACTATTTAGTTTTAATCACATTTTAATTAAAGCAGCATAGGTTTGTTGACATATTATACCTAAAGGTTATTATTAATGTCTACAAAAAAAAAAAAACATCGCCACATGTGTGGCCAAGTATGTTTTGGTAGAAAACAACAACGTTTACTATGTATGAATAGGACCTTATTGTTAAAAGTACTGTTCGGAATTTTATCGATTTTTTTCCTGCATGTTAATGAACTTGAATTACAGTTGTATTTCGATAAATATAGAACAAACACAGATATGGACCGACTTTAACTACATTTTAGCTCTAAAAATTTTGATGAATAGCAAAGAAATTTCTTTTTTGATTTTCAGTTAGACGTATTTTTAAGATTCGCATAGCTTGGGTGCTATTCAGCGATAACCCTGTATATAGACAGACATTTTCTCAAAAGTGTTTAGACGAAACTGTAAGCCTCTCTCATATTAAACAGAACAAAATTAAAAAATAATTAAGTGTAATATACGCACGAGACGATATGTGCGAAATAAACGGTGTTTTGTCTCTCTTGATATTTACCTTCGATCAAATTTTCATTTCTTTCTTCTGAAAGTATACAATTTTCTTTTCTTTTATAGTTCTAACAATAGTAATAACAACAAATTTATTCTGGCACGTCTCAGGTTTTGGATAAAAATATTGAAAAGTAAATGAATATTAATTAGGTACATTATGTGAAGCTGTATGGTATTGTCCTGTCTCAAATGTTTTTCTTTTTGCTTTTCTATTATACTATGTTTCTATGTTTTTCGGCCCCTTCTGATATCAATCTCCAACAATAATTAGCAAGCATTTCACTGTTCCACTTGCCCTAATAATGAGGTACTGGACGAGTAGCAGAGGGCAGACTAACATAACTGATATTTTTCTTATTTTTATTGGAAAACCCGAAAGTTTTCGTGCATTAAAAGTAGCAATCTGTGGAATCGTCCGCTTGTTGACGCCAAATCATAGGTCTTGCAAATGGCATAGTTTTCTTACCGTTTGACCAGCCCTTTAGAGTAATAGCACAGCGTGCGTGGCTAATGCTGGGAGCCCATGGCTTGTCTGGATGTTCAATGGTTAACCCGAATAGTAAAAATATAACTTTTATATTAAAGGTGTAATATTCCGCTTATGCTGGTGGGTAGTGAATTTTCCACATACATAATAGAAGCTGTATGGACTATTTATACATGTATGCGACATTATGAAATAAAAAGACGTTTAGCTATTACAAACCGAATTACATTGAATCGAAAGAGCCGCGCGTAGCTCTTCATATACCCAAATATCTACCAATTCTTAATTTGATTGGTTCCAGACTAAAAATGGGAGTGGTTAAAGTACTCGACGTAATGGACATGTTCGGACATGTCCACTCAATGTTCGACAGAACAATATTTTTAGTAGTATCTTTCTTATACAAATGTAACTTTGAAATTTTGTAAAATTTAATACGTTTCTTGAAAACTATTTAAGAAAATATCTTAAAATCCTGACGTGATGGAGCAAATTTTAAATCAGATTCAGAATCACCTTGACAAAAGACATAAACTACACGTATTGGTGTATAAGAAACCCAAACTGTGTTGAACAGTGTAATTTAAAAAGTATTTACAGAAACAGATAAATTATTGAATACCATTTGTACGACTCCAATATTCACTAGTGAACGCGAAAGATGTTTTTCTAGTTTAAACTTTATAAAGACTTTTTAAGAAATATAATAACAGAAGAAAACCCTAATGCACTGACAGTGTTATAAATTGAAGAAAGGTTTAGAAGAGCAAAATAGACTTGTTATGCAAATACAAGGAACAAGAGGGCTTGGAACGTGAAAGGAAACGATACGGTCGTAAAGATCTTTGGAGGTATAGTTGTTTGTAGGTGAAATTTTCAGTTTTATGCGGCGTTCCTTTAATGAAATGCCACAATTAAAAGTTAATGTATGTTTAAATCATTTAAACACATTCATTTCATCCAAATAAATATAAAATGTAGTTAAAACTTGCTCACACTAGAAAAGGAAATGCTATCCCAACCAATATAATCCTAAATAATATATGAAGTCGTCTATAGGTAATACTTTCTTTTTCTTATACTAATTACCAACAACGTAATAAGAAATTCCACGAATAAGAATTAATATATGACTTACCTATTTAAGTTTAATCATACATTCAACCCAAACATAATTATCTACGACGTAGGAGGATCGTCCTAGTTAGCGTAGCAACAAATAATATTTTGACAAAACAATTTTATTTACAACTTTTCTCCTTTATGAAACCAACTTCGGGCCATGTAAAAAGTTACCCATATAACTTATTCCTGGCAAGGAAAACGAAGCGAAATAATTAGGTGCCAAGTCGCGACTATACGACGAATAACCCACTATTTCAATTTTTTTGGCATTCAGATACTTAATTGTTTAAACAACAGTGTGATCCCGAGCGTTATCGTGATGCAAGATGATCCTGCCTAATGAAAATAAGGAAAGATTGCAAAAAAGCTTTACAAAAATGTAAGAGGGAATGGATGGAAAATGAGATGAAAAACATCGAGGAAGAAAATAAGAAAAAGATTACCAAGCGATATTACCAAAAAATCAAGCATAACAGACCATATAAACATAAAGTACGTGGCATAAGGGACAGGGAAGGCAAAGTAGTTGAAAGCGAGGAACAATATAAAGAAGTATGGGTAAATCATTTCAAAGACCTACTTAATGACGACCAATACGACGAAATACCACTTGGGGATCATGACGATGAAATTGCTCTGCCATTTGTACTATGTACTCGTTCTGCAATCAAGGCAGGCCTTGATTAACATTATTAACATCATGTTGTATGTTATTCTATAACATAATATGTTTCAAAACTTTTGCAACTTTAAATATATAAAGAAACTACACCTCTTCTTGTAATATAATGCCCTACTCTTTTATATAATCCTCTGTTACGGATTTTTTCCTCATTATAGATAACAGCCGCCCTGTTGTTGGATCGTTTTCACCTGGCTGCTGAGAAAATCCGACAAAACAAGTATGAAATTTGAATAAGTACTTCTTCTGTTGGCTGCATTCAACAAGGAGGTGGACATTTCGAAAATATTATTAATTGAACTTTTTTAAATAAAATCAGTTTTTATTGACTTTAGGATTAGCTTTTTCATGATCTGACAATCACATTCATAGATCTGTAACTTTTAAACAAATAAAAATGGATATACAAGTTTTGTGTTTTGGTTACTTGAAATAAAGTCCTCTTTACACTCCTAAAATTTGAACATAACGATACGAGACATCTTGTATAACATAAAACGCAAATTCTTTATATTTTTCAGTATTTTTTTGCCTGAACAAATTTATTCTGTACCAATTACAAATGCTTTACTATTTAGTTTTTGGATAACGCTAGATGTAAAATTCAACCATTTTTGCATTTCACTTAATAATCTCCTATAAACTGTTTGATATCTGTTTTAGTACAGAAAGCGTTTTCTTATTCATGTCTTGTATAACTTCAGACAGTACTCGATCTTTTTTTCGATGCATACTGTCTCGAGAAGTGGCTGCTGTAGAAATTGAACAAGTATCTTCTATTATTACATGTTGGTGGTGAACCACATTTTCCTAATTGAGCAAAACTTGTAACAGAAAATATATCGTAGAAATAAAAAAAAAAAAATGTAAATATTGTAACATGTAAAAATATCTAACAAATATATGACGAAATTGCCCAAGCTGGACTAAAATATAGGTATTATAATTAATTTGTGTTGCTAACATCCTCCACAAACACAGCCCTTAAAGAGTCTGTCTTTCTTTTTCTTGATACTGTAAAATCTCTACAATTATCGTAGATTGCTCTGCCATTTGTACTATGTACTCGTTCTGCAATCAAGGCAGGCCTTCATCATGTTGTATGTTATTCTATAACATAATATGTTTCAAAACTTTTGCAACTTTAAATATATAAAGAAACTACACCTCTTCTTGTAATATAATGCCCTACCCTTTTATATAATCCCCTGTTACGGATTTTTTCCTCATTATAGATAACAGCTGCCCTTCTCTCTTTGAGAGATTTGCCTCTGTAGAGGGACCACCACTAGTATTACTTTTGTGCGCGTTTATTTACGCTGCCTTCTGTTTGGTTTCGCTTTTAGAATTTGCGAGATTCTACACCGATAAAACCATAAGATAGAATTTGCTGTAACGAATAAAAACATTCAAGTATCTTTATTTTCTTACTTTGTTCCATTCTTCCACCGTTTTTTTTCCCCAAAATCAAGCGCGTTTAACTAATTTGTCAATTGGAGCCATTGCTTTTGTAAATTATTTCGCCCCATTATACGATTGCACCAATTTGTTACGATTTCGTGATGTATCTCGCAGAAATCTAGTAATACGTCCTAGTAATCGTTGCAAACTCGCATTATAATACACCGCCAATTTGAATGTTAATTGTGACCACAAATTAATTATGACAACAGTTTAATGTAACCAAGAAACTTCTAAATAAATACAACTTCACCTAATTTAAATCTTAACGACAGCTTTAGAGTATTGGAAATGGAGCGAAGCGAAAACGACGATTTTTATGTGGAAGGGAAAGCTAAAAGTTGAGCGGAATACCAAAATGACGTTAGTGAAATTAGCTATAGAATAGAAGAGTGAGCATAATACCATCCCTGGTATTAAAATGTGCCAATCACCTAATTTCAAACAATACGAAGGATTTATTAACTGTAATTTCAAAGTAGCTATTAAAATTACAAACTCAAACTCATAGGTAATAGATTTTAGACACCTTTTATATATAAATTTTGAACGAAAACAAATTAAATTTATAGCTATACAAGTGTCCCGTATCGTTACGTTCAAATTTTAGGAGTGTAAAGTAGACTTCATTTCAATAACAAAAACGCAAAACTTGTATATCCATTTTTTTTTTTTTTAGTGATTGTCAGATCATGAAAAAAAATGTAATCCTAAAGTCAATAAAAACTGATTTTACTTAAAAAAAAAGTTCAATTAATAATATTTTCGAAATGTCCACCTTCTTGTTGAATGTAGGCTTGTGCCCGTAAGCCAACAGAAGAAGTACTTATCCGAATTTAATACTTGTTTTGTCGGATTTGCTCAGGCAGCCAGGTGAATACGATCCAACAACTCTTCTCTTGTGTTCGAAACTTGCGCGTGGACTAAATTTTTCATGTACCCCCATAAATAAAAGTCAAGGGGATTAAGATCGGGTGATCTGGGTGGCCATGCTACAAGGCCACCTCGACCAATCCATCTTGGATAATTGACGTTAACCCAATTTCGGATAGCAATTCCGAAATGTGGTGGTGCCCCATCCAAGTGAAACCACATGTCTTGTCGAACATTCAGTGGGACATCCTCTAAAAGACCTGGCAGTTCGTCAATAAGAAATTGAAGGTAACTGTCCGCATTTAACCTCCCAAGAAGACCGACAAGACCAAACAACAAGTCATCGATTAGGGCCGCCCAAACGCTAATAGAAAATTCATGTTGAAATTTAGATGGACGTATAGCTTTGGGATTTTCTGATGACCACCTGTGCAGGTTTCTGAGATTTGTAACACCACTTCTCGTGAACGTAGATTCATCTGTCCATAGGACTGTTCTCAGAAATTAAAATGAAGCCGTGACTTTCTTAATATCCAGGTATAATAAACTAGACGAGCATAGTGGTCTGCCTCAAGCAAACCGTGTCCCCTGCGATAGTGATATGGATATAAGCCCTCACGTTTTAAAATTCGCCAAACTGTCGTTCGTGGCACTCCCAGTTGTCTAGCGATTCGACGTACACTGAGAGTTGGATCCCCTGTAACAATAGCTACTGCTTTTTCCTCTAAGTCTGCTGGCAAATTTACTCCTGGGTCGAAAAGATAATCACGCAGTCCGCATTCCCGAAATTGTCTGTGCACTTCCAGAGACGTTCTGTAATGAGGAATGCGCCTGTCGGGAACCCGATGTCGGTATTCAATAACTGCTTTACATGCACTGCCGTTACAGTAGCCATATACAAAATGCATATCCGTATACTCTTGAGAAGAAAATCGGTAAGGCATTTTGAATAAAGAAAACGTGTCCACTCACTAATAAGCTGTTGTATGAACTGAAACGTAATGTAATCCTTTATTAAATAATGCAATGTTAACAGTCATCTGAACATTTGTTTATTGTATGATATTCATGGTTCAGCACTTACGAAATAAGTAAGAACCTTCTTTATCATAAATCCATTTCCAGTACTCTTTTTGTAGATCTCCAAGAAATTACTGTATGCACTACGACACGTGTTTATTTATTTTAGGATAACATTTTATTATGCGACGTTAACAATCACAGGCCTGTTATTGAATCGTGTAACTGTTTTTAAATAAAATCAGTTTGTATTGACTTTAGGATTACATTTTTTTTCAAGATCTGACACCACATTCATAGATCTGGAACTTTGAAACAAATAAAAGTGGATATACAAGTTTAGCGTTTTTGTTACTTGAAATGAAGTCTACTTTACACTCCTAAAATTTTAACATAACGATACGGGACATCTTGTATAATAAAGACAACTGTCTATATACAGAAAAAAAAACACCAAATACATTACAGATATAACAATTTTATTTTAAATTTTTTCTAAATACATAAATTACATATGTCGTTGTTTATTAAAGTTTATTGTGTGGTAATGCTTGACTTTCTAATTAACATTGCAACCATAAATATTGTAAATGAATTTAATAATAATGATTTTATATCACTAAAATGGAACATGTACTTTAACACAAATTTCAAAAATAGTTTCTGATTGCTTAATATGTTAAAATAAGTAGAAAGCGGCGTAATAAAATTATATTAGGCAATGTAAAATTTTTGAAAGTGTGTTCCAAATATATAAAAAAGACGAATAATGATAAATAGTTCAAAAAATATAAAATATATAATACTATATTTTCCATTTTTTATGTAAAATAAAAAAATTAAAACTTACAGATAAAAAACAAAGTCAACAAAACAATAAAAACTTAATTACTGTTATCGGCAGGTACTTCTTCCGCTTCCGTTGCAGTTTCAGTCGGTTGAACTGGTTCAGATTCTTCTGGTTCACCTTCACATCGTTTTATAGATTTTGTGGATGATGAAGTAGAAGAGGACGACGACCACTGAGTTACATCTTCCTTATCACATGAGGGGCATTCAAAATGTACACAATGAAATACCTGTAGAAAATCAAGGGCATGCTTAAAAAGACAATACACATTAAAATAATTATTTTATTAACCTACTAAGTGACTACGACAGATATAATCGTGTTTACAGAATACCCATGAATCCCATGATGCAGTCAAGTAATGGAAACTATGCCAAATTCGAATATATTTGCTTGCTTATAATTAATATAACCCAAATATGCAAAGTGCATATTTTGCATATTATATGCATTTTTTTTAAATACATATTTGCATATATCCTTAATAAATAGCATATTGTGCATAATTGAAAGAATTTTGAATGATGTAATCTTTGGCAGGCGTTTAAAGAACTTAAGATAAACAATTTTATAAATCTTCTATTTTGAAGTAATTTATTTTTGTGTTTGCAGCTCTCAAGAAAAAAAAATATGAGGTACAAGAGTATGGGTATTCCCAGTCTTAAATTCCGAGAATTCAAAATAGGTCGTTTTAAACCGTTAACATGGTTTTATTGTACCTATATTCACATAGGGATTGTGCTTTTGAAGAGATAACATCGATTTGTGTTTTGAAGTGTTGTGGTATTTCATTTATTTTTATTAGTAAAATGCCCAAAGTCAGTAGAGCGTCCGTGTGGGTTAAGCCATACAAATAACTACGTATAGATATAGGAAACGTCTACTGTTCTGTGTGCGTTAAAATTGTAAGTATAATTTTTGAATATTCAATATACAACTGTCATAATTTGTTTTTTTGTTGTATTCTAAAGTTATGAACATGAGGAGACGATTTTCTTACGTAAGGCCTTAGATATACGCTTGCGATGCAAAGAACTCGTAACTGAGAAACATATAACGAAACAAGCCACTTAAGAAGTTTAAACAGAAGTATTCACATTTAAGCAAAAAAAAAAAAAAAAGAATGATGGACATTCTCATCATAATAAGCTTCACAATCTTAAATAGCTATTTCAGTAACCAAAATGTAATTTTCAATAAAAAGTAAGAGTTGTTACGCTTTTATTTCTTGCAAAATCTTGTATATCATTTTTAACGTACAAATATATTAAGTATTAAATTATACTGTGGTGTTTTTAATTTGTCTATTTACATACTTATTTGCAGTTGTCAATTTAATGGTATTTTCTCTTTTCTTACTGAATGAATATATTTTCAAAATTTTAATTTATAAAGTTTCAGCAAGACTAGAACGTTAAATATAAAAAATGACGTCTATTTTAACAAAGTTTATAATTACATTCGAGTAACATCCCACGAGCGAAGTGTTCTCAACGCTATCCGGCGGCGAGTGACAAAATATATATAGGTCTTTAACGATAACAGACGAGTCACGTGATAAACAGTTACTTCGGATCAATAACACCTAATAATCCTAGTAATTCTCTTGATTAAGTGTCTCTTTCATGTTAGCAGAACTGGGCATGATTGCTAGCTTGGATTCTGTCAAATGTAATTGGAATTAGTTGCTTATAACCAGTTCATATTCATGTATAAAAACAGTAAGTTTAAAGTCATTTATTACGTATATGTATTTGATTTTGTTTGTATTGTTCGTATATACCGATAGGTCCAACTCGCAAAGGGCCATAGGCAACAATATACGTATGGAACGAAACGCGATGTGGCAACGTGTGTACGATGCCTATATTGAGTGACTTTCTTAAAATTTAAATTTATTTTGCAGAATTATTGATTTTTTTACTTTTATCTTTTAGAAAACGTTATTGTTTTTTTATTACTTAAAATTACTTTATATGAAAAATAGTATACCATAAAAGAGTAAACAAAGACAGTATACATTGAAACGAATATTCATTCAATTATATTGTCATGAAATTGAATTTGTCAATCGTTGTTAAATTTGTTAGAATGAATAGATATTTATATTTATCGGAAAATACTAATACTTAAAGCAAACAAATAAGGTGTAGTGTTTTGTTATAGGAATGTATAATATCCATTTCTTCCTGCATATTGATTATGCAGCTGATGCTTTCGTAATATGCTCATATTTGTATTTTTACTATTATCGTGATGTTATTATAATACAGATGCCAAAATCTCACGTAATATTTCCATCAGCCTTTTATTAACAATAAACAAGTAAAGTATAACTTCGTAGGTCGACAAACGCTCCAGTCTTCATTATCACTGTATTATACATGAACTGTAGGCTTAGTTTTTCGTAGAAATTGAAGTACGTGTCTGTTCCTTTGTAAAATTATAATAAGGGCAGGGGTTAATGTTATTCTGGCATTTTTAAAAATGCAGGGATCAGTTTTGCGACAGCATTCAGCTAATTACAATCTAAAATAAGCAACATTGTAACGTATTTTGGAATTGTGAATATCCGTAGGTAATAAAAAAAAAGGAAGTATAGTTTAATTACAACTGTAGCTTCCTCCTGGTTTGAAGGAAGTCGGTATGTATCGACCGAAGTATAAGTTGAAATAATACAAATATGAGCATATTACGAAAAATCAGCTGCATAATCAATATGCAGGAAGAACTGGATATTATACATTCCTATAACAAAACACTACACCTTATTTGTTTGCTTTAAGTATTAGTATTTTCCGATAAATATAAATATCTATTCATTCTAACAAATTTAACAACGATTGACAAATTCAATTTCATGACAATACAATTGAATGAATATTCGTTTCAATGTATACTGTCTTTGTTTACACTTTTATGGTATACTATTTTTCATATAAAGTAATTTTAAGTAATAAAAAAACAATAACGTTTTCTAAAAGATAAAAGTAAAAAAATCAATAATTCTGCAAAATAAATTTAAATTTTAAGAAAGTCACTCAATATAGGCATCGTACACACATTGCCACATCGCATTACGTTCCATACGTATATTGTTGCCTATGGCCCGTTGCGAGTTGGACCTATCGGTATAATAAAATAAACTAAAGCATATTAATAGGAGTTCTTAATATTTTAAAATGACACAAACCTAACCTCATAGACTATTTACTAACAACAGCTGAGTCAAAGCAATGCAGATTTGTCAACTCTGTTTTGTAACTATGTATTTATTACGTGACTCATCTGTCATTGTGAAAGACCTATACATGCGCACCCGTGCGGTGTTACTCGAATGAACCTCTCTACTTATAATCAATATTGATAACGACTTAGGATACACTACAGAGACTCTACAAGCAATAACATTTAAAGAACTTAAGAAAGAGACGCGATGCTCTCTATCTTGATGAATACTTTAATGGAGAATAAGACTACAAATTCAGCAATTTAACAATATCTGGAGGAAATTACTACGAGTCCATCAACAAAGCATGAAGGTTACGTATCAGCGCCTTTCCCCTTTATACAAGGCGTCATCGACCATATCAATCCATATCAAAAATAACATCAAAACCATCTTTAAACCCCACACCACATTATCGACGCCTTTTTCTATTAAGGGTCGGAACCATCTAGAAACCCCTGGTATTTACAGAATTCCATGTTGTGTGATAGTGTATACATCGGCGAGCACTCTTATTGGGAAACACGAGCGTTGTACTACTAACGTAGCTTGGGAACTGGACACCAAACTCAGTTTCAATCTCCCCAGATTTGATATCGCAACTCTTATTACTTTAATCGTAAAATATGTGAATTCATAGAGATCCTAAAGCATCCTAATGATATCAGCCGTGATGACGGATACCCTCTATACAGGCTGTCCTTGAAATAAAGAGATAACGTACGAAAAATGGAAAGATGTAATTATTTAGAATTATATGTAATTCCAAAATATTGTGAGTCAATTACGACGTGAACCCCAAAATTGAATATTTTTTAGAACTTAGAACTGACCTAAATCATTTGTATCATGTGTATTACGTGAATATTTTTTTGTTACTAGAAGTAACAAATATAAAATAATATGGACATAAAAAAGACCGCTATTGCAAACACACTGCAGTATTTATAAAAACACTAGAAGATAACATTGTGTGTAAGGTTTATATTGTAAGGGTTCGATAACCTGGTACGAAAGTCTATTAAAAAAATATACTTGCGTATAAAGATGATGTATTAAAAGAATATATAAGATGTATACTCTACGGGCATTTGACGTCATATTGGTAACAATATATCTTTAATCGAAGACGTAAATGTAAATCATATCGAACGTAAGTAACGATCGGCAACTAACTGAAACGAAGACGATACTTAAAGCGAGACCAATAATAAGACTATTCCTTTTGTTATTGTCGGTCAGATTTGAGATGTCTCATAATATTGTCGGTCGCACAGTGGCGTGACAATTTTTTTTAAATATCTTCCGTTATTTTTTATCCCTTATGATGGAATTTTGGGACAATATTTTGGATTTATTTTCTATATAATTTGCATCTTTTTATTTCAATGACGCTCGGTATAATATCTAGCGAGTCTTCTATCACACACAGAAAATCGTTTAAAATCACGATAAAATACCATTTTTTTCACAATTCTGAGTTTTTTAAAGCAATGAAATTTATTCACCTCTTTTTATATAGTTCTAATAGTTTTAATAGTCCTAAAGGACATTTTACAGTTTGAAATTTTTGTTGCATGCAATTTTTCTTGCACGCATGCGCAATTCAAACATTTTCGATCAGCTGTTGCAATTTTTCTTGCATTGCATGAAATAGAACATCTTCTATTTTTCTTGCAAGCTAGTTGCAATTCCAGTATTTTTTTTATGGATTTTATCATAGCCAACACATGAACAAAATTCCTGTCTTTTTACAAATATAACCTACATTTGGGGGTTGTAATTTTCGAATGATTTTTAGATAGTTGATATCCAAAAATTGTTTTCTTAAATTTTTATTTTCTTTTTTCAATTTAACCAGGGTTTAGCTCACCATTTTCGTTTCCAAATGTTTGCGTTTTCTGCTAATAATTCTAAAAACGCAATAATTAGTAGGGAACTAACGGCTTAAATTTTTATTTTGCGCTGATTTTTATCCATAACGGTTGTTTTCTGCTTTCATAGGATGTACAGATTATGTATGTTATATTGTTTGTGATAAATATATGTTGGTCAACCTGACTGACAAAAATAATTTCACGGACTTCCACGCAAAAATTGTAAAGTATAAAGCACAGCTTAGTATGCAAGAAAAATTGCATGCAAGAAAAATTGCTGCAAGAAAAATTGCATGCAACGATAATTGCAAACTGTAAATCGGCCTTTACTCTAGAAATTTTTTTCAAAAATCAGACCCTCAATTTTCAGTTACGCCACTCTTAGTACTGATTTTTAAAAGCTTTTAAAGCAAGCTACATAGCCAAACATGGTTGTGGAAGTCTACGCAATATTGTATTACCGTTTTTGCTTAATAATAAAAATATCAATTTTAACGCAGTGAATAGTGACAAAATCGGGTTAAAAATATATCGTACATTCAAGTAAATTCAATCTTAAGTTTGTTTTAGTACGGCATATAACTTTATGTTTTTATTTTAATTGTGAGAAGACTAAAATATAATAAAAATTATCTGCTACATATTCTTACTTCATTTGCTGTATTACGAGTTCCAACTATTCGAATAAAAACCACTGGTCGGGGTGCGAATTTCACTACTTGCCACGATTGGCAATTCTCCCTAGTCCGGTCAACTAAAACCTCCCAATCCCATATATTTACTGAAGATTCAATGTAATAACTGTAACTACGATCGTCACAGTCCCACAAAAGTAAACGTAAACTGCTTAATATGTAAGGTTGACCTGTAATAAAAATATTTACAAAAGTTGCTAGTATATTGCTGGTAACAATAAAAAGTTAATGATTATTAAATTTACCTAATTGAATTAAAATAGCCCCAGAGCCTAATTGGTGACATGTATATCCATGATCCCAGTCATAATGTTTGGTATCGCCATTTAACAATGCATGACGAGAACGACTATAAAGAGTAAACAAAAATTAAAATAGTATATTAAAGAATGAGTTTCGTAAAACATATCTTATCGTACGAAGTTTAGGAGGCTGATAGGCAAGTGTCGTAAGAGTTTTATGGTGTAAGTTCGTTGTTTTTAATTTTTTCTAATTTGTGTCTTGTATATATCTTTTTAGGACTGTGCTAGTCTAATGGCTAGGTCACTTTGACGAACTGTGTTCAAACCCTGATCTAGCTAATAATATGGATGGCGTTTTTCGGTCCCAGCTCGACTAAGGCTGATAAAAAATGAGTACCCAGAGGTAACTCTGCAGTAATAATACAATATGATCATTTATATTTACCCTCTAGCAAGCCATGAAATTATTTCTTGAAAATATCGTGTTGGTAGTGACAAATAAAATACATCTGTCATTATGTGTATGTTCTGATAAATAAAACTCATCTGTCATTAAACTCATTAATGTATTTATTAATTGACACTTAAAAATGTTTACAATAAATCATAAAGTTTTTCTGATCGAATCATACTTTAGGAATGGTGTAAAATTAGAAAATGGAGAATGGTCGTACTCCTTGCAGCCTTGTACAGAAGAATTTCGGGCAGAATTTCCAAATTTTCCAACAACATATGACAGTTTGCGGCAATTAATTCAAAAGTCAGTGGTTAAATTCCGTGAAACAGGGTCTGTGTCTCGAAAACCAGGTGCTGGTAGACCACTAAAGCGGACAGTTGAAAATATAGCAGATGTTGAGGGACGAATAAATCAATCACCTAAGAAATCGATTCGTAAGCTTTCACAACAAACACAACTGTCATATGGGACCTGCCAGAGAATCCTTAAAAAAGACTTACAAAAATTTCCATACAAATTTCATTGCGTGCAAGAGCTTTTACCAATCGATCATGTAACCAGAGTTAATTACTGTCAGTGGTTCTTAGGTACGAATCCTTCTGGTCCGATGAAGCATGGTTTCATTTATCAGGATATATAAATAAACAAACAATGCGCATCTGGTCTGTTGAAAATCCACATGAAATTCTTGAAACACCCTTGCATTCACAAAAAATAGGCGTTTGGCTTGCTGTTTCTCGTAGACGGATTATTGGTCCAATATTCTTTAATAATACGATAAATGCAGAACGATATCGTAATAATTTATTGCTACCATTTGTAAATCAATTACATGATGATGAGCTCCGCGAGGGATATTTCCAGCAAGATAATGCAACAGCCCATAAGACAAGAGAAACGATGGAATTATTGCATGAATTCTTTGATAATCGAATAGTAGACTTTCCACCACGATCTCCGGATTTAACAATTATGGACTATTTCATTTATCCACAACTAAAAAATAGAGTATTTACGAATCGTCCACATACAATTGAAGAACTTACTAATGCTATCCGAAATGTCTGTGAGGAAATTACACCACATAATTTAAGGAATGCCTTCAATAATATGAGACGAAGAGTTGCGCTATGCATAGAAAATGAAGGAGCTCACTTTGAACATTTATTGTAGCTGTTTTTATTATTAAACTTTTTATTTTTTCAACTGAAACGTTTGTATGTAATTATTTGTCAAAATGACAAACCTAATCTGTCATCAGTATAAAATAACCTATATCACACACGCTGAAAAATAAGTTAACTTAAATTATGGTACCAACTTAAGTTTAAAAAAGAAAAATGTCATTGCCTTCTAGAGGGTAGAAATATATGATCATATGGTAGTTGGACGGTGCTGTTACAGGGAACTATTATTATATCCTTTTTATATAAATAGTAATTTAAAAATTTGGAAGTTTTCGTGGTGGTTGGCAATACACAATATTTCAAGTATAAGAGCATAATTTAAAATAAAAACTGTTGTACTGAATTAAAATCGTACGTTTATAGATAATAAATACTAAAATAAAAATAAATAAATAAAAAATTAGGTTCGATATTTTAATAGCGTTGTCATAGCAGCAAATCAGAAAAAAAAAACATCTAAATATAACGGGTGTTCAGAAACATTCGAAGTCAAAGTTGTCCTTGAAAATATGAAGTCATGTCTGATATAGATTGATACATTTACTTAATACAATTTAATACAAGTAAAGATATACGATTACGATACAAGTACGGTATGCGCCAAAATAAACAACACTGAAATTACTGAAGTATAATATTTATTACTTATACATTATTATGTCTATAGAATACATGATCAAAATGTGCGCCATGGCGTTGTAGGCACTGCTCATAACGGTTACGCAGATTGTCAAACATATTCAAGAACACAGGTTGCTGCATATTCCTGAAAAAGGAGACAATGGCACGCATTTCAGTGTTGTTTATTTTGGCGCATACCGTATATACGATTTTTTGTTCAGAGCCCACTTGACTTCGAATGTTTCTGAACACCCGTTATGTAATCTCTACAGGCCCCTAATCAATTATTAAAATCGAGTCCACCAGTTTTATAAGGACATTCAGGGAATCTTTTTATTTATTGTACTCAATATCGGGTGTTCATTTAAAAACGTCATCAAGTAGCATATGTAATTTGTAAAATAATTTGAGGTGTCTTATACCTTTCATTAATCAAAATGAGAAACATTCAAAACAATGCAAATATCATTATTCAGTTTATTTAAATAAAAATTACATCAATTGCTAAAAACGTTGACCACCAGCTTCTATCCAAGAATTAAAGAAATAAACACACTTGAAACGCTAAAGCAGGTTACTTTGCTTGTCAAAACGGAATTATTCTGACAAATGTCAAGTGTACAATTACAAAGACCAAGACTTCCCTTATGTTCTATCTCTTATCAAAAGATTACAGGTAAATTTATGACGTATTTAAACGAACACCCGTTATGTTTTCTATTTATTTATTTTTAGGCTGCTTTCTACTTCAAGTTACGTCTATCATTTCTATATATTTTGTACTGTTACAGATTAAGAAATTCCTAACGCGAGCATACTATTATATATTTTTCCTTAAACTTTCTTATTAATTATGAAATTATAATTTCTTGTAAATTATTTTTCCTAAAATTTTTTATTGCCTTGCGAGATTGAACAAAATTTATGATATAAAAAATAATAGTAAATTATTTATTAGAGATTTTCGGAAAATATTTGGGCGATTTAGTTTCTGGTCGTAATTATTAATTTATTACTTTTATTTACCATGTAAAATATAGCATATCGATGTTTATTTACATCAACTTTACGATAATGCATATATTTATGTTAAAATACATCTGTATACGTATAAATGGATACACAATGTATAACCAAATTCTCATTCGAGACTGTAAACGTATGGACAAGAGATTCGGACTGCCTCGCTCTCATCAGCGTACGACATGGTCACCGCGCTTTGGGTCGGTATATACCGCATATGCCAAACTTGAACAATGCATATCCATGAGAGAATATTTCACCCCATCTACTAGCCAAGAGCAAAAACGCCATCCACGTCATACGCTGATAAGAAAGGTAGCCTGAAACGTGTACAGATATGTTTTAACATATATGTATTATCGTATGTATATACTTGATCTTAGTAAACACCGATATGCTATACTGGAATCATCTGGGCTACGAGTAATGGACACACCTTTTAACGCATAGTTTCCTTCTAGTTAGTTGCCCACGGAAACCGTCGTTAGGCGTTGCCGTTCATTTTCATATGGGTATGTGTCGTACAAGTTTGGCATATGTTGCGTACCGACTCAAAGCAATGTTGACTTCAAATACCCTTAATCATTTAAAATCACACTGTGTATCTTGCTTTTCTATTTGATATAAATTTTTGACTAAAAAGAATTTCTTGGATTTTCGTTAATACTGTCCAAATTTTGAGTAGACAGTGGGATAACAGTGCAGGAAACGACAGACAAAAAATTCATATTATTCTTAAATAATTGAAAGATATGTAACATATCTATTTAGACAACATTTCGTCAACAAGACAGTAAATATTTTTCACACTCACACAAATGGGTAATTTTTCTTTTAATTTTCATGTTTGTTAATATTTAAAATTGTCTTGATTATAGTTTTGTGAAGACAATAGCAGAAATTTTAGTACGACAAATGAAAAGTTGCAGTGCTAAATTCTGTAAATGTTCGATTTATTTGTTTAAAGCCTGCAGCTGTCTCTACCACCGAAAAAATTAATTTAACTTATGGAAGATGCAATAAAATAAATATTATTAAGAGCTACAAAAGAACTATAAACATACCTAACTCCTTCAATAACCAAAGCACTTTTGCTTAAAGTTGCCACATTGTATTTTGGTACAATGATGTCACCTAATAATTTCGGTATTTTGGGTGTATACATAGCTTCTAATGCTACCAAGTGAAATACCTAAAAGGATTCAAATAAAAAAAAAATTTTGAAAAATTATAAGCAACATGTAAAATATTACTTTATTTACAGTATTATGAGTGCCCACAATTTTAATGAATTGCACCACTCGACTATCGAAGAATAGATCTTGCCAAGAGCGGCATGAGTAATGGCTATAATCTATGACACGAACCCAGTCTTTCTGTTCCATGGAAACTTCCACAAAGTACGAATAAGACCTAAAAATAAAAACTTTTAACTATATGTATGTATGTATGTATGTATGTATATTATTGAAAAGCATAACTCAATTATAATGGTCTTCAAGCGTTTCGTCAAGAGAGAGAAAATATTCGAATCTTTATTTATTAAATATGTAATTAATTTCTAAAATAATGCGGAAATATTGCGACAGTCAAAATATTTAAGATCTTTCATGGTGATTAGATGTTTGTTGTTATATTTTTAAAAATTCCCTTAATAAAAAAAAACTATTTTTAATTTCCTTAAATAATTACTTCTCAAATATTTCGGCAAGTTTATGAGTCTGATTTATAAATAGGTCTTATATACTGCCTCATTCTGAGCAAACGCAACGATCCGAATGTATGAATATTTCTCCCGCTCCGAATAAAAATCCCCTGAACGCTTTTAGCCAATCACAAAACAGTCTGTCGCGCAACCATTTGACAATTAATGTCACAAATTAGTGTCACCACTGTCACCCTATACGGAGTCTCTTAAGCGTTTGAATAGTGATGTGATCATGCCGCGTTATACACTAGAAGAGAAAGCCGAAATGATGAAATGGTATCACGCTGATAATTCTTATCAAAGAGTATGTGACTTATTTGCCGGAAGGTATGCCGACAGGCCCATCCCGAACAAAGCTACAATTTGTAGACTTAAAAAGAAAATAGACATTACTGGTTCTTTACAAAATTTAAAACCATTATTCCCAAATCGCAGAGTTCCTAATGATACGTCCATTTTAGTATGCGCTGCAATAGAACTAAATTGAAATTTGACACTTAGCGATATTTCCAATGATTTAGGCATATGCTGCTCTTCCGTTAACCGTATACTAAAATTAAATGGTTTTCGTAATTATACATATTCCAAACATCTTCAATTATTTTACGGCGATGAGTTTAAACGGATGAATTTTCGTTATTATATAATTAATTTCTCATTATGAACAATTTATTTTATTATTTGTAAGAGTAAATTTTTCTTTACAATACTAGAATTTAATTTAGTTTTTATTAGTTCTGAAATTTATTTAGTATACTATGAATAGTTTTTGTGACCTTTATTATTAAAATTTAATTTATTAAATCTCTTGATGCCTTATTTGCAATTTTCTTGATCGCTTATTAATAATATCATTACGCTTTGTGTAACCATCGTCAGTATGACGTATTGCAATTTACTCATTACCATAACACAGGACTAAACAATTTATAGTCCTTTAATAGTAATTAGGTAATCAGATAATTTTTCTTACGCGGCTCCATAATATGTAAGTATGTATGACATATGACATCGATGTTAACGCGATGTTAATTGCACATTCGGATCGTTGCGTTTGCTCGGAATGAGACAATTGTAATTGGCTAAACGCGTTCAGGGGATTTTTATTCGGAGCGGGAGAAATATTCTTACATTCGGATCGTTGCGTTTGCTCAGAATGAGGCGGTATAGAACATATGAATTGTTCAATCAAATGAACATAGTAACGAGGATAGAAGAGTTCTGTAAGAAGTTTGTTGTTACCCTTATATTATAATGGCAAAGCTTATAATAAAATTATGCTATCAGGGACGTTCTCTGGTATTTGCAGTAAGTTCGAAAATAATGTAGCAAAGGCCTTGAAATAATAATTTAAATAATTTGTGTTTCTGTATAAGAAATTCTGACTTAAACCGGCAAACAAATTGCACATCATTTTGACATTTTCGACAGAAGTGTTCGTAAGGTTTTGAAAAGAAACAAGCATTATTGATACAAAATAAAACCGCAGAAAATATTATAAGACCATTATAAACGTATGGAACGTTTGTCACTTTATGAGAGAAAAATGTGGTCGAAATGAAGGTCTTGTTAAAAATAGCCTTCTTACTGATGAGTCGACATTTGCTTTGCACGGGCATCATACAAATACTGACTACTGATCGATACTAATGTAAATCAAGTCACATTTGCTCTGCTTATAGCGTAGTGAGAGATTCGCATTAGGCCAACTTCGTATCAAGCGTACGTTCTTTTTTATTTAAGGCTCTCTGCCTACTGTATACAACATAACTGATCAATATAAAATGTTTAGCAAGAGTCGGAATTCACAATGCATTAACTAGTTTTATCCAAGAAAAAAAATGAGAATCACCCTTAATTGCACGAGTATTTCAAAAATTCAAATTAAATAAAAGTAACATTTTCTAGCTATACAAAGAACAAGAGAATTAAAGTTAAGAACCTCGTTTTAAAGTCTAAGCAAGAAGCCTAGAAAGAATATGGTGACAAATCTGAAAGAGATACCAAAAATAATCAAAAATAATTCTATATAATTTAGAAACTATTTAGAATCAATAAAGAGCTCAACAATTTAGCTTTAAAAAGTAAAAGCGGAGAAATAATAATAAATAAAAGGAAGATTATGAAACGCCAGAAAAATATTTCCGAAAACTACTGATTGTTGGACAAAGTCAGAACAGCAAGTACAGGAAGTACAGGAAGACGTAATAAGCAAGGAAAAGCTAATGAAAGTTATACGGAGATTAAAAAATGGCAAAACGTCAGGAAATTACAAGATTCCGGTCGAAATGATAGACAACACCAGCGACAACTATAGAGGGAAAAATTTGCTCAGTTATTAAATGAAATAAGCATATATGTATCGGAAGCAAGGTTAAGAAGACAAAGAGATGTATCTTTATCAGAATCATATAGACGGTTTCCAAAAGGTAAGATTATTATTCGATATTATGTATTTATAATTAAAGAAATTGTAGCTAGAGCTTAATCAAGCTCGAAAACAGTTTACTTAACATTTTTAGATTTGAGAATAAAGTACTACGAGCAAAACTATGGGAGTGTCTTAAGAAAAGGAAAGTAATTAAAAAGTTATTAAATGTATGTACAAAGAAACTTGAAGCTGTGTTATAAGTAAAAATATGTAGTTTGAAATGTTTACTACCAAGGAAGGAGTAAGACAAGGAAAAAGTTCGAGTCCTATTGCTTTTTGCTATTCATAAATTATACTGGTGATAAAAATCTGTAACGAGTCGTTATTTCGGAACGCACTTTTGCGATGTTGTTGCTGTTATTATTGGAAATGAACAAGATTTAAAGGAAAATTTGAATTTATGGCATGTAGTTTTGGAAAAGGACGCAATAAAAATTAATAAGTTTAAAACTAAAATTAAGGTATTATTGTGTGAAAAAACATACAAATTCAAAGAGGACGAATTAAAAGAATATATTAACAGCTTTAATATCTAGGAATGGGGAACAACACAACTTTTTATTTTTTGTTAAAAACTATATTATCTTAAACTACATATCAAAATATAATTATACACAAAATTTTATGGTTTAAAACCTATTAGTTTTTAAAAAATTAAACAAATAAAATCTCGTGACGTCACAAGGCTCTCGTACGCTAAAATCACTATGTGACAACACCGTCATCATACTTATGAATGGAATCGATCGGCGTTTCCGCTAATTATTTGTTTACTAAATTAGTGAGGTTAAGTTGTAATAAATATTTATTTCTAATTCGCAACATGACTCCTGGGTTTGAAGATGCAAATTCAAATCATTTACCCGTTGTAGATTATTCTATGATTGTTGGTTTTGTACAATTGAAAAGAGAGAATAATGTATGTAAGATACAAGCCAAAATTACACCCGAACATGAAGTTACATTTAAACCTTATACAGTTATACAGTTAATTGATGAAACTGAACAAATTATTGTGAAATCTGAATGTCTGGACTGTGCTGCCGCTGCAGGTAAGATATAATGATATTTAAATATTAAAATAAAAGATCACAATAAATAAAATATATCAGTATATAACAGTAATAATTTATATTTACTGTTTTCCAGGTGGTTGTAAACACAGATTAGCATTATTATTTTGGTTGCTAAGGCGATCAGAAGAGCCTTCAACAACTGCAGTAAAATGTTATTGGAAAAAATCAGAGCTCTCAAAGGTTGGAAGTTTAAAAAAATTTGTTTGTGATGACATGACTGTGATGGATATGGAACCTGCTGTCAAAGTGCCTATTATAACCAATAACTTTTTGCAAAATGTAATTAGTGAAGGAAAGTTGTTGAATGCAGATAGTGTACATACTACAATGTTATAAAGTAGTAGACAATGAACGTTTGTTATCTATTCATCAAATGTATATCAATTATTTTAAGGAATTAAATAATTTGGTGGCAGATGCAGACACTTTTCTGCAATATTGTATACATAGTATACAAGCTCATATATGTGTAAATGTAGAAAAATTAACTCGTCAACAGTCTGATGAGTCTTTGTGGTATGAGCTGAGGTATGCTCGTATTACTGCTTCTAAAATATATGAAGCATCAAAATGTATTATTATGGATGGAACTTTAACAGAATTGATATTGGGAGGAACTAAATTGCCAGCAACAGCAGCTATGGAAAGAGGTAGAAAACTAGAATCAGAAGTTTTTAAGGAAGTGTGTAGACGTTTTGAAATAAAATTTGAAAAAAGTGGCTTGCACATAGATTTAAAAAATCCGATTATTGCAGCATCTCCAGATGGAATTAGCATGGTATACTGTTTAGAGATTAAATGTCCATCCAAAGAAAAAAATATTGAAAATTCCTTACTTGATGAAAAGACCGTTGCACCAAAATATTATGCTCAGCTTCAAATTCAACTTAATGTTACTAAAAGGGATTATGGGCTGTTTGTTGTAGCTTGCCCAAACATTGAAACAACAAGGCAATTTAAATGTTTAAGTTGTAAGTATGATCCAAATTATTGCAATAAAATAATTAAAAAGGCAATAGAATTTTGGAAAAAGGCAATCTTTCCACGCATTCAAAACATAAAATTTTAATTAAAATGTTATTTTGTTTTTTAAAAGAATTATTTAGTTTATTATATAAATAAAAACATGATTATTATTTTATTTGAGCATTTATATTTATGTACTGACTTTTCTAACTGCATATTTTGTGCAGTTGCATTGTTTTCTTCCATTTATGTTTATGTTTTAATTAATAAAATTTTATTCTGTATAATGATACAAGTTATTTAATTATATTTCTGTATTGCTTTGTATCAAAAACTTAATACTTACACCTACCTGTTTATCTATCTTATGAATGTATTATTATACAATAAATAAAAAAAATAGTTAAAATATATTTGTCTTAATGTTTTATTAGTGTACCTTGCATATTTATAACAGCACAAGCAATTACAGCTATAAAATCAAGTAAATTAATAAGCTTTTTGTCTACGGTTGCATGAGAAGTTAGCATTGTAAACTCTCTAATCCGACTTATGACTCTCTCTATATGAACGCGAACAGCAGCAACTCGCTTGCTCATTCTGACTTCTTCTTTGGTTAGCCCTGTTCCTTGAATAACGCTTGGTGGCCGGACCAAATAGCATTTCTTTTTTGATAGGTCAGCTGCAATGTTTTTAAACCCTCGGTCAGCTAATACACCACATTCTGCTGGTAATATATCCAGGTAACCACAATTAGAAACAATAACTGCATCTGTTGCACGGCATCCATAACCATGTGATATAAAATTAACACAGCCAGGTGGTGTACAGGATATTAAATATTTAATTGTATTGCATGATTTGTATGCTGACCATGTCAATGCTTGATGTTCTGGGTTTGAGGGCTTCTCTATTTCTATTTCAAAACAGTCTATAATTGACTGCACATTGCTAAATCTTTTTCTAAATGCAATTGGCAATAGTTTTATAATTATTTCTTTTGATGGCCATATTATTAACTGCTTCATTATAGCAGCCATTAACTGAAACGGCTTTCCTAAAGGCTGTTTGAACATATGATGGACTCACACCAAAATCTATTGACAATCGAAGAAATGGGTCATTCAATCTTATTTTTTTCAATGACAATAAAACATCTAAATATTTTAGCGCAATATGTTCTTTACATAATAATTTAACAAGAAAATAAATTTCCTGTGATAAACCTAAATAAAATCTTGAGTTACTTTCTATTACTACACAAATTCTCTTTTTGCTCAACTCCTTAATGTAATCTGTTTGATCAAGTTCATCAGTGGAAGTAGTTTCAGACAAATAATCTGATGACTTTTCTTTTGAGGATGATGATTCCACAGATGTTGAGAATTCAGTTTTATGTATAGAAACTTTTTCTTTGTACCTGTTGGCATATCTTTTTGTGATTTGAATTCTGGTTGTCTTTTCTTTCCAGAATCTGTTAATTGTGAGGAGGTGACCATTTTTAGAAATATATGTAGGACAACATCAGGTTTTAAAATTATTCTACATCCTGTAAGCTTGTGTTTCATCCAATTTTCACAATCAACGGGAAGCTACATAGACATTCACTTTTAATAATTTTTTACTATATTATTTTATGTGGCTACTCACATCAAAATGATCTTTGCAGCAATACAGTTGTGACTTTGTTATGGTTGATTCATTGTTTGCTGCCTCAAACTACTTTGCCCTGATGTATCTTGCTTTCAGGACATACAAATATATTTTATTTGGTGCAGATTCTGTGTTGTTATCACAAGTGCGCACAAAACACTTTTTATATATTTGTGTAAAATACTCTAACCTCAAAACCAAACAAATGTCAACGTGTTTATGACAGGAAACAAACAGCGACGTGATATCTGGGAGAACCATTTTTCTACGCAGTGTTGCCACATACTACGAAGACCGAGTTTTATGAATGAAAGTGTAGTGACGTCACAAGCATTTTATTTATTTAATTACAAGCGAGAAAGTTGATTTTTTTAAAAATAATCAGTTAAACTTGCCTTTTTTAAAGACGATTTATCGAAAGATGTAATAAAAAAAAAGTCGAATTGTTCCCCATTATGATTGAACAAACATACAGACAAGAGGTTGAATTGAATAACAGGAAAGGAAAGCCAAATAAAGTTTAACATTTCGACGATATATAGCTTTGGCCATAATACATTTTTATATGAATTTCGTGTTTAGATCAAAAGATAGCAATTTGATTTAAGGTATAAAAATTGTATCGCCATATATTGGCAGATAAATACAGTTTATAGTCTGTTCGCACCTTAAGAAAACACAGGCTCTTATGGGACTATATAATTATAGAATTAACGCATATAACTCTGTGTTAAATTTGAATAGAGTGAATTAGCAGATCATTCACCAACTTGTTTGTTGTTGCTATAAGTAAAGAAGTGAAATTGTGTTACCCATAGGCGTTTATACAACTTATTCAGTGACTTACAATGGTAGTTTCTCGAGATATTAACTGCGACATTATTACATACAATATATACAACATATATGAAGGAATACGCACCGTGTCCGAGATATCTGTATATATACATATATGTCATATATCTGTATACATAATTCCGATACGGTGCGTATTTCTTGCCAATTTCGAGTGCGCTCCACTGGTGCTGGTAACGCGCAGCCTTTTCTTTTCCGATCTGCAGTTTCCATAATTTCGTCTGCGATATTGGAATGTATATTAACAGAAACGCGTACTTGTTTTGCAATAAACTGCTATATATAATAATAATAATGATGATAATAATGATGTTGGACGCGGTGCGAATTCCTTCGGATATGTATACTAGAGTACGAAAATTTAAATCTTGACATTTAAGTTATACCAATGTATCAGAATGAAATAGATATTTGCCTATTTTCTTGTAAGTGTGAAATAACATAGTTGGCTCCTCCCCATTTTATTTAGACGCAAGAAGGGATACCTGAAGTGTATCTGTAAAACTGTTTATTCTATGTATTGTATTAATATGTATTGTATTTATGTATTGAATGGCTCTCTTAACGCCTCTTATCAATTGAACCTATAGTAGCGTATAAAGAGACTAAAGAGTATATCGACCACACATAGCTTCGCAATGTCAAGAAATTCATTTACGTACCCTGGTATAGACTTCTATACGTTGTATGTAATAATGTCAGTTAGCAGTTCGACAAAACGACTATTGTTAGGCACAATGAATAAGTTTACTATAAGCAGGGGCATAAACGGTAAGTGTCCAACTATGTTTTATAAATTTACAACTTATTACATATTTCTTTTATGTACATACTATAAAGTGTACGCCTACGACGCGCACCTCAATTTGGCCTCTCTATATATGATACTACATATAAACACACTACGCTCATGGCGCACATCGCAAAGTTCGCTTCTTTGGTTAATAAGTAAAGACCGCCATTTATCGGTCGGCTCACAGACATAGATAAATGAGAGGTTTGGCAGACTCACTTTACGTGCTATATGTATGTAGTACATGAAAACCTATGCAAGTGTGAAATTGTTTATAGATGTATTTACTAATACGCGTAGGTGTAATTCGAACGGAAAGCATTTTTATAAACAATGCGCACTTTTATTTCAGAAAAGCCAACGCAGTGACGCGGCTGCTTGCCTACCTAAATGGGGGTCTTTAGTTATAAGTAGAGTGGGCCACTTTTGTCTGTATGCCAGGAGAATACTAAGTTTTATATATGTATACATATTATATTACTATATCACTCATTAAGATTTACCGCAAGTATATATCGGGCAAGAGTAATGTTAGTTTATTTATTTAATAATAAATATCATCATTTGCCTTACCTACGTAGCACGATTTGCATAAGATTATTGAAATAACGGTTTATCGCAAACTTTATACACTAATTTTGTATCATAATATAAATCCGGAAATTTACCGATATACTTTTATTTACATTATCAAGCACCTTAAAAACATTGAGCAGTCGGCAGCGGGAGCAATGTACGTACAAGACCACTACGAAACACACAGATCGAGCGCCTGGTATCGACTGACAAATAATCGATAAACGTTTGTGGCTCGTATAGTACACGGATTTATACTACTAGCTGTTTCTCTCATTTATGAGGTGTCTCTCGTTCTAATTACTAAAATGTGTTTCTGCGCTAGTCTCATCCGAAAGTAATTTTACTCTAACACAAAATGTGACTGCTTCTCTTCTGCGTTGCGAGCAGTGAAACATACTGAATTCAGTCCTGATATGCAGACACGCTGGCCCACTCTAGTTGTAGGTCATTTGTTATGCTGATCTGTTTATTTTTGTCAGTGTCTGATATGCTGGCTTTAATAGACAGACCATATGATGAAGTTATATACAATGAACTAATTACGTTAACCAGGCAAAAAAAAGAGATACATGCTTAATGAACATTCTTATTTCCCATTATTGTATTATATATCAGTTGAGGAACAAATATGTATATGAAATTGAAGATAATATACGGCAATTAATCATATCCTTAAACTATGATACAAGTACCAGACAAACCAAAATAATAACAGAGATACTTGAAAAATTAAATTTATTTATATACATATTTAAAATATGTACTGTGTAATCAAATTTTATTTAAATGAATTATAAAATAATGTATTAATATTTCATATGCTATTATTAAATACATGTTCCTCACCTGATAACATAATAAAATAAAATATATTTTATATACGTAACTGCTTTCTTTATTTATTACGAATGCATCTGTGAAACTCTGATAAGCATTAAAAAAACTGAGTAGTTAACTTGTATACATTCTTTAGACATATGGGTATATTAGAATTTGATAAAAATTTAGCTTTTTAAAAAAGATATCTATCATACCTAGGAATTTTGGAATAATTTATAACGCCTATAACAACAAATATCACATAAAGATATGAGTCAAATGAATCAAATACCAACCACAAACATTAAAGTATAAAAATTCCCAATGACATATTTTTTTAGTTAAGTTATTATATCAAAATCGTTATTTATATAATTATTTAAATAAATTTTTCGAACGTTTTGGAATTATATCAAGTTTTAGAAACATATTATATTGCATTTGCGTTAATATTTTATTCAAATATCATCACGACAAAATTTGGCAACTCTGTACGGTATTCCATAAGAGCTGAACTATTTTCTAAGGTACGAACGGATTATAAATATATTATCTGCAATATATTTATTATCTGTGATTCCAAATAAGAAATGTAACAATAAAAATTGAAGGGCTACATATTATATAACATACTACATACGCAATTTAGTTCCGCACCAGTTTCATTTCATGGATTATATAAGATATTACGGTCTATTGTTATTTAATATTGACATAATGTGTAATTAATAAATAAATTAATTAAAGAACAATATAATTAACATAACCATAATTATAATGAACACTGTTAGTGACGATTGGATAGTTGTAGCACGTTTCAACCTTTCATCAAAATACAGGGCGATACGGGAATGTATCTCCTTTACTAATTTAAGTCATTTTATATAGTTATATTCTCTCATGTAGGTGCTATTGACTATTCTGTTACGATACGATTAATGTAATATTTGCTCAATGCTATTTCCGAGTACTGTATGTTTTAAAGTGTATTTTTTTGCCAAATTTCTTAAATAAGTCAGCCTTTTTTAAGCTTTATTGTATGTTAACGATTTCTAGTCGTACGTAACAAAAAAAAACTATAATTTTAATTGTAATTGGTTTAGCTTGCCATTGAAGTAACGTCCACTAGTGAGTTCCGCCAAAAATAGTCAGAAAAGGATTAATAAGCAAAAAACTGCCGCTTGCAAGTTTTTGATGAGATTATTAGACACAAGATTCATAGCTTCTTTTTCAAAAGCATACTCCCCATATTAAACATTATTTTAAGCAGTGTAAATAATAATTCTGTTGTATGAAGTCGTACTTTGTGCGAGTTGGAAGGCCGTACGCGTTACGGCCTGAGTAAGTTTGAGCGAGAAATAGTGATGGGTTTGCACATGGCGGGTGTATCCGTGAAATTGCGCTCCGCCTGGAGCGGTCGTTGTGGACAAAGCAAGGCGCATGGCGAGAATGGAATGAATAGCAAGGACGGCCCCGCGACTCAGCGCTTTAGCGTCGTGTACGTCCTCCTCAGGGCAACTTGGTACCGTTTGGGCAGCAGGAAGCAAGGTCTTCTCACTACGCGAATGGTGCGGGGGGCGTTTGCTCGAGAGTGGACTGCGAGCGCGCCGTGCGTTGCGGCGAATTCCACTGACACTCGAGCACCGCCGTACACGGCGCGAGTGCCTAGCCGATGTCTAGCATCGACCGATGCTAGACATCGGTGGGTCGCCAAGTGGAGGCACATTTTGTTTTCCGACGAATCAAGATTCGAGATGGGTGTTGGTGACGCATGAATCTTGATTTGTCAGAGACCTGGTCAGCGTCCACTTGAGCGGTGTATCCAACTACGATTTGTCCACCGCCAGCAGTGCATCATGGTATGGGGTGCGATTGCACAAGGTGGATGTTCGTCTGCTACGTGTACAGCAGACGGTGACAGGCGTTGTACAATTGTGTTCCCCTACTTTCGGCGGCATCCACATCTGCTATATATGCACGACAACGTTCGACCACACGTCGCGCGCGTGTTGTACAGACCTTTGTAGAGGAGCATTGGATAGGATTGATTTCATGTCAGGCTTGTTCTCCGGATCTGAATTCGATCAAACATGTCTGGGATATGATCAGTCGGAAACTTCAACGTTAACCGTCTCGCCCGGCTGACGTTGAAGAGCTATGGAGGCGGGTTCAAGCATCATGGTTGGCCATCCCTCCCGCTACCATACGACAATTAACTGACTCTATGCCCGTGTAGCTATGGTACGCGCCGCTCGCGGTAGATACTTCAGCTATTGATGCATTCCCCCTAGCAGGGCTACGCCACTCTCCAAGTGAGGGTAAGTTATACTTCATTACTACTACATACTTCCATACCAAATTTCACTGCGTTACAATCACGCGTTTAAATTGTACAGGGTGTACCATTCCACTTTTTCGAGCGGTGTATATATATTTATAAATACATATATTGTTGTATATTGTTTCGACTTATGTATTGCAGAACATATCTAATACCGTTACAAAAGAGAATATAAATAATATCTAAAAAATGCAAAACTTGACAAGTACCTCCTATAAAAACAATACCTTAGTGTAAGGTTGGAAGAGACTATATAACCATGTCGAAACTTCCTGATTTAAAATAAACTACAAATAAATTCTATTTAATTGCTTTTAGAAGTTATGCTTTTGTTTAAACAGTTGGTTAAAAACTAATACATATAGTTCGTTAGTAAATATTAATTCGTCACTTTCAATTAACTTTTAAGGTACGGTCTATTTACAGTGTATAATCGACGCGTTTAGACGCCACGTCTAAACGCTCATATCAGACGATGGGTTTTACTGATATGAATGTGATTAAACACTGTAGATAGATCATACCTTTACGGTGTTGTTAAATAACATTGGACCATATTCCTTAAATAACTTCGTAAATGTAAACTGGTACTACTATTGTTTGATTTGTTACAAGCAACGTTAAAATACCAATTTTACTATCATAATATATAACAAAGTAATTTTAAACATACTTGAGTAAGTAAAACCTCGCCAAATTTTGTATAAAACAAAAACATTTTTAATAATATAAAATATTTTTAAAGATCGGGTGTCGAGAACACAATAAGTTCATATATTTGTGAAAGTATCGCCTTAGAGACGCAAACACGTGTTTAATCTTACTACAGAATCGTCAGTGGACCACCACTGGAGAGATACGTTCACCAAAAACAAAACCCTTGTTATATTACAGAAGTCATTAAGATAGAGCGTAGAAGAACATTTAATGTTGCTTATTGGCCAACGCAACGGTAATATAGCAAGGGCGTTGTTTTTGCGAACGTAACTCTTCAGTGGTGGCGTATTGACGATTCTGTAGTAAGATGAAGCACGGGTCTGCGTCTCTGCAAAGATACTGTCACAAATATATGAACTTTTATTGTGTTCTCCACAACAGATTTTTAATATTTTATATTATTAAAAATGTTTTTATTTTATCATATATTTTACAATTTCTTTATATTTAATGTTTAATTTTTTGCATTCTATAATATCAAAATTATGTATGTATTAAAATTAAACAAAAGACGCACAAAATGTTTAAAATGCATCTTTTATATGAAATTTACTAATTATACACTGACCTTAAGTCACGATCCCATAACAACATCCGCATATGATTAATTATTGATGGAGTACCAAGTTTAATTAAAATTCCTTGATCACCTGGCCCATTTATAGCATGCCTTGTGTAACCCCTTTCCAAATCATAATTATTATAATCTCCATCTAATAGTGCGTCCATTAACTCGCCTGATATAACCTTTGCGCCCATTTTTGTACTGGCCACGTTTTCGTCAATCACTGAAAAAAATAATTTTAGCTCTAAAATAAATTTATTTATAAAAATACGTACAATATTATAACGAATGAATTTTAAAAATCTACTTGCGTACAATATTATATTCTCGTCCGAATAATGATTCGCCTTTAGAAAATCCATGGCTTCTTATTACGATTAATTATTTAATTAATTAATAACGGCTATATTTCTTAATGTTAGAATAAAACATATTCTAAAACACTTAGGTGCGATACTTGTAGATACAAGAGCTAGAAAATTTTCACCATTTGAAGACTGCTGTCTTCATAGTAGCTCTGAGAAGGGCTGGTTCTTGCCAAAGTCATATCTGACATATACGTCTTCCCAATTTTTTTTATGGCTACCTTGAAGATGACAGTCGGACTACTCAAATGATTTATATTGCTATAATACTGAGTGACTATAAATGATTGAAGCAAATATTTAATTTGGCAACTCTGATAAATTGGCTTGTCAGATCATTCGCTTTAGATTTATCTTTTTTAGTTAGAATATTTTGTATAAATATGGACACATATGGTTGAAGTGCAATCAATTCAATATGACCGCTCATGCAGCACCGTTGTTTTGAAAGGTACACTCCCAGGAAAAATTTTGCTTGATTCAAAAATTTATGTTGTCATGTCAACAAGGTAACTGTAACTATAGAAATTGCAAGAAACGTCAAATTAATCTAACTTAAAACTGTCAATGTTGGGAAAATAAACGAGATTGTACCTGACTGTACTAGCTGAGGATATAGATTAGGGAGGTGAGAGGCAAGAAGTTTCGCGTAGTAAAGTTTAAGAAGTATTGCCAGTTTAAGAAAAAAAAATTTCAATCATTTATAGTCATCCGTTACTCATTGTTAGTTAAAGACCAATAATATCATATGTTAAATGCTGTGTTCATTTTTGTAAGAAACAATATTTTTAAACAAAATCACAAAAAGTGATAAGATAAAATATGTTGCAATATAAGAAATAAGTACATAATGCAAAATAACTTTGCTACAAGATATTAAAACAAATGGTTTTATGTAGATTTGAACCTACTGATCTAATAAGTAAATTCTCTTAAATGTCAGACTAATTAAATCTAATATAGGTACCTTCATCAGAATAGTACTCTACATGTCATGTTCGTTTAGAACAGTAGTATAGATTTAGATTAAAGATCTAAAGCAGCGAAATAAAGAATAAGTCTTTTTAATGTATTTATCAAGTGTAGAAATTTATGGAATATGTCATTAACATTTGATTCATCAACGCTTTTTTTTTTATTAGGAAAAAGCAAATAAAAAAAGATAATTTGTACTAACATAATTGTCCTCTATGTGGTAAATTACTGTGACGGGAGTTATTACGTTCTGCAATGGCATCTAGAAGTGTGTCCGATTTGACTAAACCAGCTGGTCTAACGACGGATAGTAAATCGGTTACTGTCACTAAAGGGAGCCTTATACAATTAATAACAAGATCATCTTCGTCCTTATTCACTTTAAACCATGCAGCGACCCCTTTGAAAATTTCCACTTCGGGAGCAAAGAATGAGTCACGTTGCAATAGTTCCACAAGCGAAGCCTAAAGTAAATAATTAAGAATTAAAATTACTTGGAATAACCAAATATTTTGAAGTTTTTTTCAATATATTTAATAAATATTTCTTCTTTCATAATACAACCTTTATTGATATCTACATATATTAAATAAGGTATAATTCACTAATGTTAACTAATGCGTCATTATTAGAGACCGGACGCATCGGGCCGAAATTATGATGAACCATATAAATAGTCTATAACATCGCTAAGTATAACACGCAGCTATTGAATAGCACTATTCATTCGGTTAATAGCACATATATTTTTTGTTGTTGAATTGCGAGGAAATAACTTCAATTTTAGAGTAAAATTCCTTTCTTCAAGGGCGTAGATAGAAGGGTGAGGAGTTTCAAAATTTATTTTATTTATTAGTTTATATTTCGTAAGATAAATAAAGTACGGCGAGTTAGTTCATTTTTTTCATTGTTTAAACTGTTAATTGGAAAACAAATGGGTGGTGATCTATAAAATACGAAATACATTTTTATTTGTTTATTTTGTTGTCCCCATACACAATTGCCGCAATATTATTCAATCTGGATTTCTATTAAAAACTGCGTCTAACATTTGCCGAAGACCACATCCGAAGTCACTTGGAATATTTTTCAATTATTAATAGCCTCATCTAATGTGGTTAATTTATCATTTACTTCGAGCATCGCCATTTAAAGATGTAATGAAATTTTGTAATCTATCGAAATTCTCTACATAAAAACTAGTAGCTTCCAACCATGTTCCCCATCTAGTTATTACTGGAGAGGATATTATTAGGATATGTTTCCTCAGAGACACCTTTTTGGAAGTTGATAGACTTGTATCCGCTTTTAAAACAGAAAAGCACCATTGAGAGTAGCTCTTTACAGGAAAAAACTTCCATCTTTGTCACTGCCTCCCTCTCCAGTATAACTAGAGTTGGAATGTACTAGTTTTTATGCAGACAATTTCGATAGTTTACAAAATTTCGTTACATGTTTAAATGACAATGCAAGGAACTAATACAAATTCCAAATTTAAAAAATTAATTGTACTTTCTTCAGGAACACTGGAAATTTGCTAAAACTTACTTATTTTGCAAATCAAAATCTCAAATTAAATGATGGTTTAACCACATAATATGCGGCTATTAATAATTTGGAAAATATTCCAAGTGACTTCGGATGTGGGATTCGGCAAAAGTTGGACGCCGTTTTTAATATAAATCCAGATTTAATAACATTGCGGCAATTGTGTATGGGGACAATGCCTCAAAATCTAAGTGCTAAATACGCTGAAATAAAAGAATGTTTCCAGTATGCACCTATAACTAGTTGCGATGTAGAAAGAACGTTTTCTATCTACGAGGATGTATTGCATTCAAAGATAACAAATTTTACAGAAGAGAGCCTCTCGTGTCCGGTCCCTAGTCATTATACCTGCTGCCCTTGAAATAAAAAGACAACGTATAAAAATGGAAAGATGCAATTATATAGAATATATATCCAAAATATTTTCCCAAAATTCCCTCTCATAAAGATTTAAAAAAATGATGAAGATATTAAAAAAAATTGTTACGCTACTGTGCGATGGACTATATTATAAAAGATAATATCTTAAAGTTTAACGACAATAACAAAAAAATAGTTTTGTTATTGTCCATCTCTCATTAAGTTTTGTTTAGTTGTCGATCGTTACGTACGTTGATACAATTTTTCGATTAAAGATAAGTTATTACAAATAGGACCTTCAGCCGATAAGCACACATTTTACATCTTCTCTAAAAATTCATTCATAGCGGCATTTCTTAGACGCTCTAAATCCATTATATTTGTGACTTCTCGTAACAAAAAAAAAATATTTACGTAATGCACGTCATACACATTTTTTGGCTTTTAATAGTTCAGTTTAATGCCTAACCAGCTGATTTTGTACGTCGTTATTGGCCTTAGCAAACAACAATGTAATAGTTTTTATACTGAGATATCAAAAATGATCTTGGTGGCCATGGAGTGAAAAAGTCTGTCTTAATTTAAATCATCCTTTTGAGAAAATTCTGATAAAATTTGCAAGTTGTCATACTGACATTGAGATTAATATATTGACAAATTTTATCGTCAGCATTACAACGATAAAGTATTTCTTTGCAGTTCGTACTGCTCAAAGTGCGAATCGCAAATTGTACTTTATCTCTTTCTAACACACATAAATACGCGTTGTAATACTATACACGTTAGTCACTTGCAGGTATTTTTATTCCTTAAATTTGTCCTTGGACCTGCAAAGAAATACTTTATGAACTATGCATAGGTACACAGCGCGACATATAAAACCCGTACAACTCTTATGAACATAAAATCAGAGTTTTTTAGTTGCGTAAAGGGAACAAATATATTCATACTGTCACTTACGGACTTCATAGGTTATATATAACGTGAGATCAAAATGAATTGAGGTAGTAGGATGCTGCTGTTCGTAGAACGTATTTCGTGATTAATAATTGACAATATTTACCTGTCAAACATTTAATGATAGACGTCGGCGTGAATTATTTATTATTTCGATTCACGAAATACGTTCTACGAACCGCAGCCTCCTATTACCCCAATTCATTTTGATCTCACGTTACATAATATGTCAAATTTGAACAATTACATTGCATCAAAATAAAACCAACAACAGAAAGAATTTTATTAGAAACTAACAAAGTAATAGGTAATAATAGGAAACAAAAATTTCTCAATGAAAATTTAAAATGATTTAAATATATAAAATTATGAAAATGTATAAAAAATAGGATTTGAATGACTAACGTGTATCAATAACAAGTCATTTCACCATTATTGTCTATAACGGCCTGGAGTCTTCGTGGAAGTGAATCTATTAAATTAGCTAATTGAGGATTTTCTGCCAAACTTTTCCAAGTTTCTTCAATAAGGTTCCACAATTGTTCTTTATTACGTGGCATGTTCGAGTTTCACATCATTTTAATCATCATTCCCCAGATATTTTCTATTGGATTTTTGTTGAGATTTTTCGCAGCCCAAGGTAAAATTTCAATATTGTGATGATTCATCCGACGATGCGTCAGGCCTGGCATCATCTCGAAAGATGTCGATGCATCGGGAAAAATCTAAACAGAGGTTCACGAATATGCGAGAAGTTTTCCCGTGAATATCAATATCACCCAAGACGGATTTATGCCATTTTTCAATGAGTAGTCGCCGCGCGTAATAAATAAACATTGATATAAATTCTGTTTTTATAAACTGTTTTTATTGTTAATATAGTGTGTGTTTAAATTACCGTTAGTTTTATTAAGAACCCCGAAAACAGACGAATACATTACATTATTATTTTCAGCAAAATAATTAATTACACATGTGCAGTATGTACCGAGCAATTATCTTGTTGGAAAACAAAATTGTTGGCAGGAAAAATTTCCCTACCAGGTGGTAGCATCACATTATCTAAAATATCGATATACTTTCTTGAATTTAACCGTCCATTGACATTCTCCTAAACGGCCTCTGCAAATCCAAGCTCAAACATTTACGGAAAATCTTCCGGATTTATCACTTTGTAAAGTATAATTTTCGTCATACCTACACCGAGATGGTTTTTAGACGCGAAAGTGACTATTTGACTGAAAAACTTTTTAATCTGAAAACATGACTCTTCCCCAAAAATTGTGTCATTTAGTAAGTGGTTAAGAGCGGAAATAAGTCGACCTTGTTTATTCACTTCGCTCAATTTGTATTTTTTTTTGCAGCTGCATAATTCTTTAAATTCGTCTATGCTGTTCTTACAGAACCAGGAAAATTTGTTTCTACACTTGACGTTCTTGCAGTTGCAAACGGATTTTCTCTTATGTAATTAATTAAATTATCTTGTTCAACTGTTGTAATAGGTGGCCTTCTTGTTCCGTGTTTTCTTTCTATTCTATTTTCATTTATTCACCGTTTTTTAATTTCAACAATTGTGGATTTATTTAAATTATACGTTTCGACAAGTCTTCTTATAGACCAACCGGCCTCAACTTGAGAAATTATTCTGAATTTGGTCAAATAAGACATGTCAAATTTGATAAGTGTCGGACAGTGTACATGCAGTTAAAATGTAATGATAAATCTTTCTATTTTCAAATAAAACAGATAAAACAGCAGAAAATAAACTAGCCGAATGGTAAGAGAAGAGCTAATTCATATCAATAACATAACTTAACCATTCAGTTAAAATTAGAAGTACCCAACTTTATTTTCTTAACTGGAATTTATTGAAGGAAGTAATTGATAAAAAGGATCATGAAATAAGTAACTATTAACAGCTAATCACAACTTAACCATAGAATACGTAATATAAAGTAAGGACACTGTTGGATTTCTCGTAGATTATAACTCTGGTATGAAAAGGTGCGAAATATAACGTGTTTTCAAAAATTTTCCTCATTAGAGACGGACATGCTTTTTGATAATGGTTGGTGACAGTGCACGTAATCTGTCACAAACGTATAATTTTGAATGATCACGGCCGTCTCTAACGACGAAAGTTTTTGAAAGCACGTTATTTTCATTAATTTCTGGTAGTCATTGTAATGTAATGCTTACGCAGCTACCGACAAACTATATGAGAATTATTTTTCAATATACCCTTATCACTGGTTAGAACTTTTCTAGTATTGATATAAGTAATGTAGTAATGATATTACAATAGTAAACTGCATATTTTTAAGTGTAAACACAAAAAAACTCATTAATTGCACTTTCAACATCCTAAATTAAAATTTTAAATTCGCCGTACTACACTACGCTTCAAATCAAGGCCACATAAATCTGTCTACGATTTTCATTCATACATACGGGAAGTCTTCCTACTTTATATTAATAAGCTTCTAACAAAACTAAAGAATTTTTACAGATATGTTTAGAACGTCAAAATTTAGCAAGGAGACCTAGAAGAAACAAAGGAATGAGATTCATAGATACTATAAAAGGTTATATTCATTTTTGACAGATATAATTTTATGAGATTACCATGTTGGTCAAGACATTTCTGGCAAGTAATAACAAAAAAAAGAAACAAATGTTTCATTATTTTGTTCCACCCTGTGTTGCAGAAATGTATATTTATAATTTTGAAAACAAGGTTCATATATTTGTATCTTTGTCGGCGGCAATTATTAAAAGCAAGTCATATAATTATATTGAGTCGTTAATTTAGTAAAGTATTTATTACTCATCAATGTAATCTTTAGTATTACATATACGGTTTGATAAATTTCATGTCTGATTAAATTGAATAACATTTCCATGGCATGCCTAATTGTTACTGATAAATTTGATTTTACTACTAAAAAGTATTTACCGTTTGAAGTAATTCATAATTTTTTTATACAATATATTCACATTTTTAGTTTGAAGGAATGGATATTTAGAGCTTAAAATAAGACATAAAATATCAGACAATATTACATACTTTAAAACAACTTTTAAAAAAATCTGTACATTGAATATTTTCCATGAATATGCTCTTTAATATTCATGGAAAACAGTGAGCATTGTGAAACCAGTTCTTATAGAAAAAATTTGTTGCAATTTGTTCAATTATAAGGCAGGAAGCCTTTTTGTCATTTATGATGGAGTTTGCATATGTACAGTTTATGTTATTTTAATATTAAGTATATAATTACTTATACTTATCTGGGAACCTTTTCTATCTTGCAATATAAGATGTAATATTAAATATAAATATGTAAATTATTTATCCTTTAATGTTTTTTATTCATTTGATATATCAAACATGGTATCTGATACAAAGTGTCCCTTCAATCTAATTTTTGTAAAAGTATACAAGTGTTTATTTATAGAATTAATAAAAACCAAGAAAAGTTTAACACTTTACAAATTTAAGTTGACACTATGGGATATTAAAGCAATCAATATCAATACAGATGACTGTGCCTACATCAATTAGTGTTTTTAATTTTAACATTTATACAAAAAAAAACACAAAATGAAATGTCATATTACCTGAGATAATTGTAGAAATGTTTCGTGTTGCAATATTTCAGAAGCATGTTTATCCAGAAACGAATGACACACCTTAACTAGCTGTTCTAAACCATAAAGGTGTGCTGCATCTAATATAGCACATACATTCTTTAAAGCTAACAGTTGTCTAAGAATATCAGATATTGCAGTTTCTAAGTCTTGAAATCCATACAAATGGGCCAATCCTAAAGTATCTAATATAACTTCTTCCTTGAGAGTCATCATGAACATATGACCTAAACAATCATCTTTATAACTGGGTATTACACGTCTAAAAAATAAATAGATACCTGAATATATGTATTTTAATAATATTTTGAAAGCTCTCAAGGGTGCATCTGTAAGTTCTATTTCTGACTGACTTGATTCTTTCATTCCTCCATAGAGCAATGCTCGAAAGTATTCACTTCGAGCAGCTAATATTATCTAAAAAAAAAAAACTGTATAAATACAGATATAAACAACAAAATGAACAACTTTACCTTGTGGGCATGTAAAGATTGTCCCTCAACTATTAATGTAACATCAGAATAATCTTGGTTTAGGTAAAGGGCAGATAAATTTTCAGATAATTGTGAGAAATGCTCAATGTCACCTAATCTTGAGTTGTTATTAGAAGTTGGTGACTGTATGTATTGATGACTAGTGCTGTTACTGCTCATCTAATGCAAACAAGTTATATATGTATTAATGCAAATATATTTTATGGAGCAATAACTTAAACAATTACATGTATTTATTAATTGTACAGTCGTGGCCAGATATATGTAGTACAAGCTTTTCTTAATAAATTTTTATGGTGCAAATTAGTATTTTGACAATTATGTCAAATCATTTTAAATTTTATTAAACGTCAAACATATTTTTACGATGGCACGAAAGCTAACCGCAACTGATGTTCGTATATTAATTAAATTACAAGAAGGGTACAGTATTAGGGAAATTGCGCAGCAAATGCAGTTATATAAAACCACCGTCATGAAGGTTAAGAAAAGATGGGAGACTGATGAGAGCATAGACAGAAAGCCGGGTACTGGGCTTAAAAGAATTTCGACTGAACAGCAGAACCATAATCTAGTTCAACATCTCCAAGAACATCCTTTCGATTCAGGGAAAGTAGCAGTTGCGGAGACCATTTTTCCTGGTTCACGTAGAACTGCAAGCAGGAGAATAAGAGATAGCGACATAAGGTCACGTGTTGCAGCCAAAAAATTCAGGTTAGTGAAGAAAGGAAGGAAGCCAGGCTTTTGTTCGCATTAAATCATATAAACAATGGACCTGAGTTTTGGGAAAATGTAGTTTTCACTGTTGAGAAAACATTTCAATCCACAAGTAATGGTGCTGTTCGTGTCTACAGACCTAGCGGTACAAGATACGAGGAGCAATATATAGAAAATTCAGATCGGCAAGGAAGATTCTCTATAAATATTTGGGGATGGATAAGTTACCACAATGTTGGAATGTGTCATAGAATAAATGGGAGATTTAATTCCCAGAATTATATTCATATTTTGGAAAATATTATGTTACCATCAGTCCAACATGTGTATCCTGAAAACATTTTTATATATCAGCATGACAATTACCCAGTTCATATTGCAAACATAGTGTCGCGATGGCTGGAAGAGCATAACATTGAGATTTTGCAATGGAGTGCCAAGAGTGCGGACATGAACCCAATAGAAAACGTATGGGCCGAGATGACCAAAAGTATGTCACGTATAAGATTTCAAAATCAGGACCAATTGTGGGAAGCAATTCAAAATGCTTGACAATCTCTTATTCACAAACCAAATTATTTTAGAAGTTTTGTGGCTTCCATGCCTAGAAGGTTAAGGGCAGTAAATGATGCTGATGGCGGTCCAACAAAATATTAGCTTTTTGTTAAAAAAATTTTATTATTAGTTATTTTTCGTATTCCTTAATTAAATTTTAAATTTAAATTTAACTTATTATTATACTTTTAACTTATATTTCTTAACTCAAACAATAATAAAGTAAATATATTCCAGTATGATCTGACATTTGATTTTATTATGACAAGTACCTTAAGCTGAAGCTCGTCTTACAATAATAATATATCAAATTTATGACATATATGAAATTTAAGGTTGTACTACATTTATCTGGCCATGACTGTACTTAGAAAATAATATAAAGTGTATACTTACTTTGATGATCAAGGTGAACAAAATGAAATATCTATAATCAAGGCAGAATTAAAATACACTGATTTATACGACACGCCATATTTCATAATACATCTAGAATATTAATGAGCTGAGCTCAACCTCAACGAACGGATTGAAATAAATATTGATCATAGATTAAAGATTGTAGATATGTTGATAAATGAAATCGACAATACACCGTGAACAACAACCGATATCAAACGATTGTAATTGGCTACGCTACATTGTGGCTACATTAGAACATTTAATATTCATAAATTGGCGACATCGCTCATGTTAAGGTAAATACTACGTGACTATAAATGTTTGTAACAAATATTTACTTTGGCAACACTGAAAAATTGGCTAGCCTGGTTATTCGTATATAGGTACAACTTTGTAGGTTATGTCATTTGTATCATATGAATGCGTTAAATATCAGGTGTGCTAACATAAAATTACAGAAGTGTTTCCAACTTAAGTCGAAAATTTACAATCATTTATAGTCTCGTTGTATATAAATGTATATATTTTGTGAGTCGGTAAAATTAATTATAATCGTTAATTGATATGCAAATATCTACAAAAATATAATTCTTAAAATTTAAACTATAATTTATATTTTTTTGTTTGAATTTATTAATTATTGTTGCCAACTATAAATATTTATAGCTTTTGACATTAAACAAAAACATATTATTCACATCGCTATTAGAATTGTAAGTTGGACAGTTTATTCTGATATAACTATTAAAGTTATAGTTGCTTTCTAAGAAAGCGCTGTTGATTGTTTAATACATATTCAAGATTTTAATTTTTTTATGATTATTTATGTCATTGATATTTTTTGCTTGGCTTGGCAATACTGATATTTGTTGGTTATAGTTTTTAGTCAAAAACTTCCACGTAAGTTTCTTAAATTATTTGATTTTTGTTTTGGAAAAGCAAATTTTATTTGCAATAAAATGGTTTCTGTACTTGATACTATTGATACCGGTCATGAAGATATGATTCATGATGCACAAGTAGATTATTATGGGCTGCGATTGGCAACCTGCTCTTCAGATACTACTGTAAAAATTTATGATATAAAACATGGAGCTCACACACTTCTGGAAGATCTGAGGGGCCACTCTGGGCCAGTATGGCAAGTGGCTTGGAGTCATCCAAAATTTTCTAATTTACTTGCCTCCTGTTCATATGATCGTAAAGTTATCATCTGGAAAGAATTGCAAGGAAAATGGACCAAATACTATGAGTATTCTAACCATGAATCTAGCATTAATTCGGTGCAGTTCGCTCCTCCTGAATTTGGCTTAATGTTAGCTTGTGGAAGTAGTGATGGTTCCATTTCAATACATACTTACCAAAGTGAATCTAATACATGGGATGCTAAAAAAATTCCGAATGCCCATGCCATTGGTTGTAATGCTGTTAGTTGGTGTCCAGCAATTACTCCAGAACCTGCCTTTAATAGTACTCAACCTCAAATTTTAGTTAAACGGCTTGTTTCTGGTGGTTGTGATAATTTGGTAAAAATATGGCGCGAAGAGGGTGACAGATGGATAGAGGAAAATAAACTAGAAGTACATTCTGATTGGGTTAGAGATGTTGCTTGGGCACCTTCAGTCGGATTAAATCGCCATGTTATAGCTAGTTGCTCTCAAGATCGAAGAGCTGTTATATGGACAAGTGATGATTGTCAAAGTTGGAATTCTACCATATTGCAAACATTCAATGATGTTGTTTGGAGTGTGAGTTGGTCACTGAATGGAAATATATTAGCTGTATCATGTGGGGATAATAAAATCACTCTGTGGAAACAAAATTTAGAAGGTGCATGGCAGTGTATTAGTGATGTTATTCAAGGACAAGGACAAATAGCAACAAGTGAACAAAGGGCTTTATAATTCCATTAAAATTTCATATTTTGATTATAATTTGGAAAAACTAATAGAATAGAATTACAAATTGTTAAAACATTTAGATTTCACTAAAATGTTTTTTTATTATACTTTTTGTATTTTAAAATTTGTATTATATTTGAATGTTTAAGAATTATATAATTTATATTTATGACTGTTTATCAATTAAATTATTTTGAAAAATTATGGTGTATGATGTGAACTTGTGATTATTTAAATTACATGGGTCACATTTTGATATTTCACATGAAATCAAAAGATTAGTCAAATCGAATTTGTTTATAATTTCTCAACTGTCCTTAAAATGTAGATAATATCTTTGAAAAGTTCAAAGTTTGTGTATCAAAATATTGAAGAAAATAGTTTTTATATATTTTGTTTAATATATTCAAATATTTTTGCAGTAAAAGAAACACAATTATGCAATTTATCAATCAAGGTTTATGATTATTTAAAAAAAATTAAGATATTCAGGAAACTATCTACTCTTATGCAATATTTTTATGGTAGGTGAACTTAATATTGAAAAAATACCGCGAAATCAAAAAACAGAAATTGTACTTGAACAGAAGAAACTATACTTGACTTTATAAAATAATTCTATATTAAAATAATTATCTAAAAATCAATTAAATTACTATTATAATTTCTTCATTATGAACAGCTATCATAAAATTTACTCAATTATTTAATGAACCTATTATTATTACAGTATAGTAAGCGAACAGTATAAACTTAAGCAGTAAGAACGGTAACCAAATTATTGAAATAAAATGGTAACTCACGCATTGGCCAGCACGTGTATTCTTTTCTTTATTAAATGCCGGTTGCAAGGGAGATAGATAGTAATCAAATGGACAGCTTATTCAAAAAGTCAAATATTCCTTGCGGTTACTGTAGCATATGTTTAACCCTTGTCCGGGCAAGACATTTTACTAACGTAACTGGGCAGTTCGGGCCTGGTAGGCCCGGTGCTTTTAGTATATGTTTTTACTTACAGAATTAATGAAACAAAGAGTTTATGGGAATTATATATTTAATACCATTTATAAATAACATTAATTACTTACTGATCTTAAATTTTATTCATTTCTTGCAATTATAACACAAAACTTTTGATGAAGAATGTTCATTACAAATGTTTTGTTTGCACTCATCACAACATTGTCTTTGTTTCCTGTCTTTTGTTTTAGGACACATGTAGCACCTTCTTCTAGAATTTGCTTTAGTTTCAGTTCTTGCTCTTTGCCGGCGTTGCTTCTTCACTTACAAACTCGCTGACACAGTGTTGGATGGTACGAGGAAGTCCATTCGCCTTCCTTCTTTGAATGTGCGGAAGAACTAGGTTTTCAGATACATCTACTATATATATATATAGAAACAATCTCCTTTTTTAGTGTTTAGCTTTATTCCAATTTCGGTTAAAATTCTTACGTCGAGAAGGTTCATAAAAAATGTAAATGACCAACGATTTGTTCTGCGTTTACATGTGTATTTATGAGCTAATTGGTCTAACGTGTCCACGCCACATTTTGTGCTGTTATAATACAGAATTATTTCTGGCTTTTTTTTATCGTCATCGTTACAATTATTAATGATGCATCGTTGACAGAGCCAAAACACTTGTTTTTCTTTGGAACGTAGGACACTAAAGACGCTTTTTCTGTAAATCCGAAAATGGACGTTTGTTCTTCACGTTTTCTATTGGGCAAAAATTCGGTTGGGATGAAGCGTTTATTTTTCCTTACGGTACCAACGCTCGTCAACCCATTTGTCAATAATGCTTTTGCTAATAAGTCGGTAAAATAATTGTCGAATGTGACATTTCTGTTTGTATTATAATACGGTTGTACGAGCTGCTCCACTACCTGTGTTGCGAGGCCCTTGGCGATTTGATTTCCTTCCTTTCCAATATAGGGAATACCATTTAGAGGATAGTAGGTTTCAGAGTCACACGCCCACCAGATCTTCATTCCATATTTGTCTGGTTTGGAAGGCATATATTGTCTAAATGGACATCTTCCTCGAAAGGGTACAAGTTGTTCGTCCACTGTGATGTTTTCTCCGGGGAGGTAGTGCTTTTTCAGATTGTTATTTACTTTTTCCCAAATAACTCGAATAGGTGCAAGTTTATCGTTCTTCCTTCTTTCGGAACGTGTACCTTTGTCATCAAATCGTATAAATCGCAACAAGCTTTTGAATCGTTTCAATCCCATCGTTGCTCGAAAAATTGAAGGGCCATATAATCGACTCCATAGCACATCGTAGCTAGTATCATTAGCACTTAGGTGACCGGCAGTTAGAAGCAAACCAAGAAAAGCGCGAATTTCGATATTATCACATGGTTTCCAGGGAATATCTATCAGTACCCTCTCTGCCTCCTTGTTTTTATGTGAAGCAATTTCGGTAAGTACAGCTTCATCAATAAATAAGAGAAATGCATCAATTGGATCTTCAACAATTTTTCCCGGCGGTAAGATAACTTTATGCATTTGCGATTTTATTATATTGCACGAACGAACCCGTCCTGTCGAAGGAGGCTGGCTGCTCCACACTGAATCATCTTTAGCAACAAATTTGGAAATACTGACAATAGGAGTGTCACACAGTCCCTCACTGCCTTCTTGCTCGTCTTCCGTTTCACTAGCATTAGAAAGGTGGTCCCCTTCGTCCTCATCTTCGACATCCGACTCAAAATTTACAGGCGCCTGGTCATCGTCCGATAGGTTTTCCAGTATATCTGCGAGTTCGGCGTCCGATAAAAATTTTCTCGACATTGCTGAATGATTATAACACTTTCACTATAATGCATAAACTAAAAGCAATGAACAAAAAATGCTCGTATATATACAAATAGACAGGGAACCCCTACTTTACCTAATATTACTTTCCTCGAAAAATTACGACCTATATACGTCATCAAATGTATTTGCAGCACAAATGACACAAAAATGATCGGAAACACTAATTACGTAAAGAGGATTAGAAAACAAAAACAGAAAATAAAGTTACCATAATTGCCTAAAGTATGGGCCTGCTAAGCCCGGCTTGCCCGTTAATGGGATTTTAAGTACAATCCGTCAATTAACTAACGATTATTCATAATTTAACAAATATTACTTAACAAGAAAACAGTAAGTAACATTTCTGAGGAATTCTAAAGAGCATTAAGTCGTACTAAAATTACTCATTAAGATATCGAATTTTTTATCGTCGCTCGGGCCTGGCAGGCCCCCCTTGCCCGGATAAGGGTTAAGAGAGATAGAGAACATGCGAGTATTATAGTTTTATTTCAAAAGATCAAAGGTGCCGACACGCTTAAAGTTTATACTGTGATAAGGGATAACAGACAAACAGCAGGATTTGGCATACAATTCAGGTATGTCATTATTAAAAATATAAAGGATCGTATAGGAAAACGCCAATTAAGTTGGCGCGAGAAGGGGGTGCGCAGAAGCCGTTTTTAAAAACGTCCACCTCCACTACTCAAGTAATTGTCAGAATACATTTGTCATTGACGTTTGACGGAACATAAGGTCTTTGCTAGGGGATCATAAAGTGATACACACTCAGAGGTTAGAATTATCTGACATTTGATGTAAAACCAAATACAAATCTCCCCACTACTTTTAATACTGCGCGAACCTACCCCTCCTCGCGCCAACTTAATTGGCGTTTGCTATACTTTTCATGAATCGTGAGTCTTTGAATTTTGTTTCGTGGTCGAAGTTGCCTCCATTTCCACTCCATTGTTTCGTATCTCCCAGGGTTGTGACGTGTTTGAGTCTGATTAATAATTAATCGTGTGTTGTGTTTTTTTGTGCGGTCCTGTGTTGTGTGTGTGTAGTCTGTGTGTTGGTCGCTTTTTTGCGTTTAAGTCATATGTGTTCGTTTACTGGTCATCATCGCATTTTTTTGCGTTTCAGTTATGTGTGTATTTAATGTTTACTGTTGTAAAGTGTTATTATTGTCTGTGTTTGCGTTACGAAGTATTGTATCTGTTCTTTTGTTGCGTTTGTCTAGTGTAATGTTATTAGCATATTGCCTAAGGCAAGTGCTAATTCGTCAACTGTATTAAGTGTTGTGTTTTTTTGTCTTTGTGTCCAGGGATTAGTTGTTGGGGGTGGTGCTGGTATGTATTTAGGTTTGGGTGTGGTTTTGTTTGCAGGGTTGTTTGGGTTGTTAGGACAGTTTATGAATGTGGATAGGTGCGGACAACCGCAGTTTGCACACTTTGGTGGGGTTGTTTTCGTCTTTGTACATAAGTGTGTCGAGTGTTCGTCTCCGCATTTCATGCATTTGTAGTTTACATTACAGTTTTTTTGGTGGTGTCCGAAAGTCTGGCATTTGTGGCATTGTATAATGTCTGTCCGTTTGTTTAATGGTTCTATTTTAATTGCGAGTCCGCAGCAGTCGCGTATATTATAAATTGACTTGTACTGTCTCGTTAGTTCGATTAGCACAAGTGGTGCAGGTATGCCGTGTTTACCGTTCATTCTTTTGATTTTTAATGTCGGGTAGCCTTGGTCAGTCAAGTCGTCTGTAATGTCACTGTCTGTGATAAAGGTAGGAATGCCTCGCATAACTACCTTTAGTGTCTTTTCGCTTCTTAATTGAAAAGTGTAAAATTGTATATGTTCATTGTCGAGTATGTGTTTAAGTTTTCGGTAGTCTTCGTCAGTTTTCGGTTCGATGTGAATACCAGGTTTCACAAGTTTATTTTGTACGGTGTTAATATTGTGTGTTTTGAGTATCAGTCGTATATGTGCCCATTTGTCTTTTCCTGTTATGATTATTGGTGCGATTTTGTGTTGTGTATTGCGTGTTTCGGTTTTTGTGTTTTGTGTAGTGTTTGTTTTGTCACTTACCCTGGGTGAACTTTTTGATGTTGACGGTTGTGGCGTGAATTCGGTTGTTTCTTCTTCCATCTTTTCCTCGGCGTTAGTTTTTTCGAGGACACTGTATGAGTTTTTTATTTCGATTGGTGTACTTGCGTGTTCTGTTTTCTGTTTTTTCGCTGTTTTCTTCGGATTTGTAAAACTGTTTATGAGTGAGAAGGTGAAATTGGTTAGATCAACATCTTCCGGGTTGGTATTGAGCGGGTTTGCCGGGCTTGTTTCTTCTTTGGGCGATTCTAATATTTCTATTTTAACCGTCGGTTCGTCGGGATCTACGATGAATATTTGCGGTGATTTTAGTAAAAGATTTTGAATATCTTCTTCCTCCATGGTTTGATTTATGATGGTTTCCGCGTCCTCGCGTTGCTGCGGAGTACATCTTATTTTAAAGCTGGGTTTCAGAGCTAAGTTGGTGATAGTGGTAGTAATATATCGTCCTGCCATTGCTTCCGGGTTCGCTTGACGATGTATCGTCGTCGGTGCTCTCAACTACGATGCTGCTATAACAGAGATCGCAGTGAGAATGCGCGTTTGCTATACCTCTATATGCAATAAATAAAGAATTATTTTGGCATTGCCAGCAAAAAAAGATATTCAGTCTATGCATTCTTAAGAAATTTAAATTCAGATTTTCCAAATAAGGTAATAGCTTAATTGATGTATATGTGTTTATTAAATACAGATGTACTTTAATTCCAAATTAAATGCGATTGGAAAGATTTGGGTTGACCCAGCAACACATGAAATCGAAAATATTTTAAATTAATTCTTACATTATTTTATAATTTTCGGTAAAGTGTATATTATTGCAGATGTAGAAACGAATTTTAGTAAATAATTAAGGCCACCGAATTTTTTTTAACAGTAGCTTTATATATTTTCGAATAATGCACATGTAATGGGTGATTCATTTAGAGATACTTTTTACAAAAGCAAAGAACAAATGAAAAAGGCCAATTTATTTAAGAAACTTGATTATCATACAAAAGAACCATTCTTTACAATTATTTTTTAAAGATTATTTCTCTCAAATGTTGGCCGCGACTGCGGTTAACGTAGTCTATTCTGCTGTTCCAATTTTCAATGACGCGTTCTAGCATTTCGAGTGGTATTTGTCCAATGACCCGAGTAATATTGGCCTCCAATGCCTCAATTGTAGCCGGTTTATCCATGTAGACTTTAGACTTCACGTAGCCCCACAGAAGAAAGTCTAATGGTGTGATGTCACAAGATCTAGGCGGCCAATTTACTGGTCCGAAGCGTGAAATTAAATGTTCACCGAATCGTTCTCGCAGTAAAGCCATAGTTTCACGAGCTGTATGGCTAGTGGCGCCATCTTGTTGGAAGTAAATGTCTTGTAGACTACGGGTGTCAAGTTCAGGCAGCAAATAGTCCCTTATCAAGGCGCGATAACGGTCGCCATTCACAGTCACATTCCGGCCGGCTTCTGTTTTGAAGAAATATGGACCAATTATTCCACCGGCCCATAATCCGCACCAAACAGTTGTTTCGTCTGGATGTAATGGTAGCACCTCAATCTCTTCAGGTTGCTCATCACCCCAAATACGGGAATTTTGCTTATTCACGTACCCATTAAGCCAGAAATGGGCCTCATCGGAGAACAAAATTTTTGTCGAAAACAGTGGATCTTCTGCAAGTTTATCAATAATGGCTGAAACGGAAACGATTCGGAAGGTCGGTCGCCTTTAGTTCTTGCACTAGTTGAATTTTGCATGCTTTTAAACCAAGATCCTTTCGTAAAATACGCCAAGTTGTTGCATACGACAAACCAAGCTGTTGAGAACGGCGACGAATTGATTCTTCCCGGTCTTCGCGTACACTCGCTGCTATCGCCGCTATATTTCCTTCACTACGTGCTGGATGAGGTCTATGTGGTCGCGTATTATCCATTATTGTAAATTGAGTTTCAAACTTATTGATGGTGTAGCGAATTGTGCGTTCGGTAGGCCGATTATGTGGCCCATATGTTGCTCTAAGCGCACGATACACATTCCTTGTAGAACGCCCATTTTCGTAATAAAGCTGTACTATTTGTAGACGCTGTGCCGGGCTAAGTCTTTCCATTACGTAATGTCAAATAGTAATGAACCAGAATGCGCAGTCCGCTGACGCGTCGCATGCGCGCTCAGCCATTAAATCCCCACCTAAAAAAGTACCTCCAAATAAATCACCCATTATAAGCTAATAACAGCAAGTTTCAACATTGGAAAAATAACTATAATAATACGGTAAGAAAATTACAAGTAAAATACCTAAAAAAATTAAAACCATGTACAGTTGCGAGGTTTATTATCGTTACGAAAGGTAATAGTACAAAGCGAAACTAGCCGTTAGTGTCGAATTCAATGCTTTAACGCAATATCGAACTGGACGAGTACATAAACCCTTTGTACCCAGGTAGAATAAGAATTATTTCGGAGAAACTAATATTAGTGTAATTGTTTGATACGATACGTACTCGCCGCTTTATAAAAATATCTTAGTGTGCATGTACTTAGAAAAATTGTTTTCTTCAGTTCTGTCGTGTCAATATAATTCTATTTCGCTTTCACTGCAATTTACTACCTGCTAATAGTAATTAGTAAATACATATATGTATATTTCTAACCATTTTAGATTTCTATACATTTTAAATAATTATTGAAGATTTTAAAACTAATTTTCTTAAAATAAATTCTTATAATAGCCGTTCTAGGAAATTGTACTAATGATTCACAACTGGCGCTCAACATACAAAAATGGATTAGAAAATAATGTCATATGAGTAATACAAACATTTTTTGGCAAAATAAATATATGGGCTTGGTTACAAGTTGTAACTTATAACTCTAGTTCTAATAGTACCACAAATAATTATAACAAGTATAGAATGAAAGCTTCATTTCCCTAAGTGGAACTGTCATGGCATCTAGAATGAAGTTCTCCTTAAACGTAAGATGACTCTTATCTAGCAAATACAGAAATCTAGCGGATAACTTAATTATGTGACACGTGATAGTGACACAGGTGACGCTTTATTTTTAGAGCGTTTTTGGTTAGGATCAGTAATTTTTTCATTAAACAGTTAATTCGCGTGTTTTTGTATATTTTACTATTATTATTAATAGTACTTTGTTATCCACATCACAACTAATAATCCCTACCATATAAAACTGCGATCATAAGTAGTAAGTAAAATATTGTTTTAGTGTTTAGTTTCTAAAAAATTGCTTGTAGTTTTCGAAATGGGAAAGGCTTGTTGTGTCGAATGTGGATGCGGTCCTTCGAAATCAGATTCTTGTCATTGTTTTCCCAACCCTGCAAAGTACGACGAACTGCAAGAAATGGCTATCATTTATAGGAAACAAACAACCTCTTGAACTTACCGATGAATATGTTTATATGCACTATAGAATTTGTAGTAATTATTTCTTGAATACTGATATTGGACCTAATAGAATATTTCAAAAAATTATTTACCCTAAACTGTTTCTAACAGGTATTGAATATGTTTATGTATGTATGTTAATTAAATTGTATATTATGCAAGAATTACAAATATAGGGGAGTGGGTGGGAATGGCGCTCATTGGGAAATGGCGCTCACCCGCATTTCTAATACGCCCGTTGAGTTTACTATGGCGCTGAAGTCATGATTCGCTCTTGGTTAATCAACGGACTAATCCCGGTCATTTCTGTGTCGATATTTAGCGTCGTTCGGCATAAGTGACAAAAAACCTTTAGTTGAGTGATTTTACTGTAATATTTGCGTTTCAAATATCTAGAGGTAAGTTGTAATAACATTATTTTGGGGTATTGTATAATGTATTAAATCAATGGCCTGTGTCTTGGGCTTAGCTTAGTGTATATACCGTTTACTTATTCTAACCAAAAAAAATCGTGTCGACATTTTTATAAAATATTTCAGTTTGGGGCAATTCCGCTCAGAGTGAGCGTGATTACCCTTTACTGAGCGATATTGCCCCAATGGGTATCTGGCTGTTAACCCTAATATTTTATGATTTTTAATTCATAATTATCTTTGGTTTAGATGGTTCGTAATAGAAAACGGACAACAACTAAAGCACAATGGTTACCAGAAGCAATGATGGCTGCCATAGAAGCTGTGAAATCTGGGAGAAAAATTAGGGAAGTGACACGTGCTTTTCAAGTGCCATATAGTTCCCTTCGAGATAGATTGAAAGATAATTATTATGACCCTCGACTAGGAAGAAAGTCCACATTTTCTGCAGAAGAAGAGAGGATGATTCAGAGCCATGTCTTAAAATTATCAAAGCAATTTTACGGACTTACAGCTCTTGAACTAAGAAAGATTGCGTTTCAATTTGCGAAAGCCAATCATATAAAAAATATGTTTAATGAAGCCACTCAATTAGCTGGGAAAGATTGGCTACATCGGTTTTTACAAAGAAATTCACAAATAAGTCTCAGGAAGCCAGAGGCAACTAGTCTGAACTGGGTAAAGGGATTTTCTAAAGAGAACGTAGCAAGATTTTTTCGGAATTTGGAAGCTGTTATGGAGTGTTATAAATTTGACCCTTCATCCATTTATAATATGGATGAGACAGGGATTAGTACGGTGCACAAGCCAAACCGGATACTAGCACCCAAAGGTCAAAAACAGGTAGGGGTAGTAACAAGTGGAGAACGCGGCCAAACCACCACCGTTTGCTGTACTTTTAGTGCATCTGGAGTTTTTATTCCTCCCATGTTTATATTCGCACGGCAAAGAATGACTCCGCAGCTACAGAAAAATGGACCTCCGCGATCAATATTCAAATGCTCAAAATCTGGTTGGATAACGGAGGAATTATTTTGTAAGTGGTTAATTCATTTTACAAAACATTCAAAAGCTACAAAAGACAATCCTGTTCTTTTAATAGCCGATAACCACACCAGCCATATCTCTCTCGAATGTTACAATTTCTGCCGAGAAAATGGAATAGTTTTCCTTTCTATCCCTCCGCACACCTCTCATCGGCTACAGCCTTTAGATATTTGTTTTTACGGTCCTCTGAAAAAGGCTTACGATCGTGAATGTGATTTATTTTTGAAGTCGCATCCTTTAGAAAAAATTACAAATTATGAGATTGCTGAATTGTTCAACAAGGCCTACGGAAGAGTTCCGTCAATTGAAAATGCGATTAAAGGATTTAGTTCTGCCGGCATATATCCTTTAAATCCAGCCATATTCAATGACGATTTTCCTGATTTTATTGATCCTGAAAATAACCAAAATATAGATAACAATACGAATATTATTCAAAATCAACAAAAACCTTCAACTAGTACAATGGAAACACTTTCCCATTCTACAAATAGAGAAACTAAGGGTCGTACTATTAATGAAAAAGCTAGTAGCAATAATAGTGAAGCTGCCACTGTTAGACTTCAAGACCTTAAAACATCCCTTCAAGATATCTCACCTACAGTTTCTGCAACTACTTCCAAAGTAAATAAAAGGCAAATTGTTAGAAAGAAACAACAATCTGAAATTATAACGTCAACACCAATGAAAGATATCTTAGAAGAAAAACATAAGAAAAAGGAAGAAAAATTTGACAAATCAAAAGGCAATAAGATCAAAAAGGAAAAATACGCAAAGTGGAATTACTGATGATAATGAAGTTGATGATATAGGAGATAATGCAATGACACCGAAAATACTGTCTGCTTTCTCTGTGGCGAATTTGGCCGGGATCGAGTGGTACCGGTGCGTAATTTGCGGAGGCTGGGTGCACGCAGAATGTAGCGGAGTTGATAAAGCTGAAGGTTTTGTGTGTGGCATTTGCCAGTAAAGGACTTTTTATTTTGTGTTCAGTGCTTGGTTTATTTTTTATATTTTTATATTTTTGTTTCTTGGATGTTTTGTTCATTTGTTAATAAATATTTCAATCTTAGGAGCTGTTTAATTTCCATTATATGTACCTAAAACTACTGATCGCTTTTGCCCCACCAGTGTGGGTAATTGCGCTCAATGCAGTAATTACACTGTTTTTATTCTAAGCAACAAATAAAATTAATTTCAATAAAAATTACTTGACAAAATGCTAAAACAATAACTATCCTTTACTCAAATAAATTTCCAATATCCTCCGAATAAAATAAGTCTCACAAAAAAAAGTTTTTGCTTAAGTGAGCGCAGTTCCCCCCTCCTCCCCTAGACTAATTATTACGAAAGTGAAATTAATAAGCTTCACAAAATTGTTGATCTTTAATTATCCGAAAGGTGCAAATAAAATACTTAATGGAAAGGATCGCAGACCTGTACCCTGTAATGTTACCAATTTTTACAAGTAAACTTTTTCCGTTAATAATATAGATAAAATACATATTTGTTTTTGAATTAATTTTTACTATTACATTTGTTTTAAATTAGTTTCATTGAAATGATTGTAAACCATACAAACTTTTAAGATTCAAAAATCTTATATAACGAGTAGAGTCTGGATTATATGCAAAATATGCTTTTTTAATTGCCTTATTTCATTCAAAAAACATTAAATAAACCCAGAAAACTCATAATTTTGTTGATATACCTTTTAACAACAAAATAGTGAGTTTTCTGGGTTTATTTAATGTTTTTGGAATGAAATATGGCAATTAAAAACATATTTTGCATATAATCCGGACTCTAATAATCAGTAATTTTTTTTACAACTTTGTTATAAATGTAGTGTCACTATATTTATTTGATTATAAAAATATTTTGATACTAATTGTATAACTATGTTCTAAAAATAAATTAAGTTATGCAAAAATATTTAAAACAAAATGAATAAATTCAGAATTCAAACCGTTAGATGATTCTCTTTATGGGTTCGTCATTTATAATGGGAGCTTACATTCTCTACTTGTTATAATTATCTATGAATAGTACTTACAATTTAATTGTGTTTTGTCTGTTATACGAATCGGTAAGAAAATGGGAATAAGACGCCCAAGTTATTGTTCTGAGAGAATAACTGAGAGTAACAAAAGCATATTATTAGCGCTTTGGAGAAATGGTTCTACTGTTGGAGAAATTAGTCAACAAATAAATAGATCTGTATTAAACATTAACTACCTTATAATAATATTTTATGTAAATATTTTTAAAAAAATAATGTCTAAAAATCATCTTCATTAACTAAAGATTTAAGTGGAAAATTGAGTGTTAATTAAATATGCGTTTAAATAAATATACAGTGCGGACATTTATTTTAAATATCGAGATGGCGAATAAAGTTAAACTCTCCAATTTAAAAGTGGCAGATCTGAAACGAGAATTGGAAGAGAGGGATGAGGATACATCCGGTAAAAAGGCAATGGTCCAGTTGTGTTGACAAAAGAAGGCAAAGATCCAGAAAACTATTTCTTTCAAGTTCTAAGCTGGCGTGGATTCGCTGTTAACAAAAATGGAGCAGAAGAATCTGGAAGCTTCTAGAATCTAAGAAAGAAGTCTCATACCAATGGAACAGAAGAATCTGGACAGTGTAAAAAACTTTGGAACAACGACTAATAAATTCACAAACTCAAATGGAGCAGACTCTAGAAAAGAATTTGAAAAAAAAAACAACTGGAAAATGCTAGAAGCTTCGAAAAAAGTCTGGAGCAAGTCGAGCAAGATCTATAACAACGACTAAAAAAAACACGGAAGCATTAAAAAAGGAAGTTTTTATTGGTTTAGTCCTCAAAATGTATCTTTATATTTAATTGTGGATTTCTGGCTTCTACTGACCTTTGTTTTAATTTTGAGTGTGCTATTCAGCGTCTATTTAAGTGGAAGTCAAATTCCTACAGAATAGTACGCTTATCTTCACACAGTATATGCGTTATATTGTTTTCACGCCTATTAATGAACGTTTAATTTAAAATTTCAACAGGACAGATATTTCGAGAGTACTCGTGGAAAACCTGCTTCCTACTCATTTGTCTCTAATACCTGGCACTTCAATTGTGTATTTATGAATATTTATTCAAATCAACAATCCACATGCGTTTTAAATAATTTAATTAACTTTATGTATTCCAATTACCCCGTGTGTAAGGTCTTACTTACTGTACACTAAGTTCCTTATTTGTTCTTTCAAATTCTTCCTGTTAATGAACATTGATAAATTTTCAGCGATAATTGTAATTGATATAATAACTATACTAATTACGATAAATAAATCTTTCACTCTTATATTGTTTTAAGTTAAATGAATTGCTAAGGTTTATTAACTCAAAAACTGAACGTAGAAAACTATTTAGTTTACAATAATGACAATACTGCAAAATGGAAATATGAATTTATAAATCAATGATGAATCTCTACCAAGTGAATATCTGATGAATCAATCAATCAATAATAATTCATTAATTGTGTTTTGTGATTCCTGGAACAGTTTTCCGACTCCAAGTGATTTATTTCCATTTCGTCTGATTTTAATCTTTATTTTACATTTTTGCCCCTGTATATTCCTATCTATTAGAGGTAACATCGTTTTTTCTATTTTTGTGGGCAATTACTTTGTCTATATATTTCTTTCTTTTGTCGTAATTTCAGTGTTTTATACCTTTTATCATGGGTTGCAAATTTACCCTCGTCTGTATTCCAGGAATTTCTTCCCTTCGTGTTTCATCCTGAAAGTGTTTCTCACAGTGGCGGCTAGCGCATAAGCGCTGCAGTGCTGCAGATCTCCCAAAAAATTGGGCGGGCGAACCTGTATTAGTTATAACTAGTTTTCTTTTACATAATTTTTCCGATATTTCTGATGTTTATAAAAGCGTAACATATTGTTGTGAAAATTCTCCCCCTGTATATCAAAAAACTTGCATATTTTTCTACATTATCCTGTAGAGGACATCAAACCCTACAATTTGACACCTCAATCATCAAAATCCGATCAGTAGAAGCCGAGATATTCGCTTCCGAAATTCCAACACCAACGCCGGTTATTATCAAATAATATTCAATAGGCGACCAGTGGAATAACCAACCTAATTCGCGTGATCGCTCACTTGTTCCTTATCTGGTCCACACGAACGTGATCTCAGAGCTCTTTCAAACACCCGCGCGCACCCCGCTACCCCCGCGGCTGTTTAAAACCAATGCGTGATTTTAGCAGGCCTGTTCGCTGCATTTAGTCCAGCGCGGAGGGCGATATGATTAGGTATATTTAATATTTTCGCGACTTTTTTACGGTGCGGCGAGTTTAACGTAAAAACAATAATATTAGAGTGCGCGTGCTTCTGTTTTTGTGTATTGTTGACAATTTATATAAACTCTGTGTATTATGGAGGTGGTCTTTAATTTAATTAATGTGAAGAGATTCTTTAAATATTCATACGAAGAAAAGATAGAATTAAAAGCAAATGGTAGGCCATTAGTAGATATCACTATTGAAAAAACTGGTGTAAGTAGACGGAAAAATTATACACGTAAATTTAGTAGCGATATTTATTCAAAAAACGAATGGATTTGTGGATGCAACAAAAAAATGCTTTATATTGTTTTCCCTGTTTACTTTTTGGTGGCGATAAAGCTTGGACGGAAATAGGGGTCACGGATCTAGAGCATTTGAGTTTGAAAATAAAAAGACATGGGAATTCTAAAAGCCATCTTCATAATTGTATGGAATTTGCGTTACTAGGGTCAACTAATATTATGGCTCAACTAGATTCTGCTTATTGGGTAAATATACAGAGACATAATGAAAATGTGTCAAAGAATCGGTATATTTTATCAAAAATTATTAATTGTATAAAATTTTGTGGAGCTTTTGAATTGGCCCTTCGGGGACATGATGAGAGCGATACTTCCGAGAATCCGGGGATATTTCGTGGACTTATTAATTTTTCGGCTGAATTAGATGCAACTCTAAGTGAGCACCTAAAAAATTGTTCGGTATTTAAAGGCACTTCCAAAGAAATACAGAATGATCTGTTACAGTGCATACTTGAAGTCTGCCAAGAACAAATATTTGAGGAAATTAATAATTCTCCGTTTTTGGCGATCATGGCGGACGAAACAACGGATGTTGCTGCAAAAACTCAAATGGAAGTTATTTTTAGATATGTTCATGATGGTGAGCCAATTGAACGTTTTTGGAACTACGTCATTCCTGAAAAATGTGATGCAGAAACACTTAGCAAAACAATTTTAAGTGTCATAGATGCTTTAATTCAAAATTCACCTAACAAACTGATTGCACAGAGTTACGATGGAGCAGCGGTGATGAGCGGACAACACGCAGGCTTTCAAGCATTGATTAAAAAAAGTACCCTTTTGCGCACTATGTACATTGCCATGCCCATCAATTAAATTTAATTATATCTAAAGCTGCTTCTGCAAATTCGCAAGTACGTGTATTTTTTGGAAATCTACAAGACATTCCCGGCTTTTTTAATAATTCACCCCAACGAGTAGAAGTGTTAAACAAGATTGTAAACAGAAGGATCCCCCACGGCGCTACAACCCGTTGGAATTTTAATATCAGAACCATTAATGTTGTGTACGAAAATAGGGCCTCTCTCATTGAGTGTATGGAAGAAATAGAAGAACAATTCTCCAACAACACAGTCTGTAGTGCAGCCGCGTCTATTCGCCGTACATTAAATGATCCGATCTTCAATTTTTGGCTGACTTTTTTCCATCATGTAATGCCCCATGTAGATATCCTGTTTAATCAATTGCAGCAAAGAAAAATTGAACCCACTCTAGTAAAAGACGCTATCGAAAATTTTGAACGCAGTATAGGCCAAGTTCGAAATAATATTGACAACATCATAAGTGAAGCATCAGATTTAATAAGCGTTGAGCCACCACCAGAAAAACGCAAACGTCCAAATAACAGCAGATTTAATCATCGAATTTCGGCTTTAGAGGTGTGTGATGTTATTCTAAATTGTGCAAAAGATCGATTTCATTTTAAAGAGCATCTAGTAGTGGCATCACTTTTTTTTCGGAATGCTTTGGAGAGTATTGCAGTAAATTTCCTGAGGACAAACTCACTTCCGCATGCTCCTATTATCCCACCCTTGATAAAGAAAGATTACGAACTGAATTGTCTGGTATTTACTCAAGAACTGATTGTAGATCTTTAAAAGGCGCACTACCTCTTCTAAAATTTTTAATAAAAAAACAATCTGGGAGATACGTTGAAGGAGACTAGAAAATTATTAGAAATTGTAATAACAACTCCCATGACGACATCAGAGGCCGAACGATGCTTTTCAACACTAAATCGAATTAAGACGTTTCTCAGAAATTCAATGACCGAAGATCGTTTAACATCTCTTTCCATGCTATCGATCAAAAAAAAGTTTATCTCCGAAATAGACAATTTTAATGACAAAGTGATAACAAAATTTGCAAATCGAAAAGAACTGTTACACATAGCGTATAGAAGTCTAATTAATTTATTTAAATACACAAATATATTCGTTTTTAAATATCTCATATTAATTATATTTAAACTCAAGACATTTTTCTTCATTTGTACAAACTTTCATTTTCGTTACAAAGAGAAAGTATTTCTATTTCTTTTGTCACCGTCTTATCTTGACCGACGACCCTTTTCTACCTGACTCAGAACCCTAACGTTAATGTCGAATTTCTTCTAGATAAATTCCATATTTTTAAATTTTTCTTAATTTAATATTATTTACATCTTCTTTTATGTGTCGTGTTTGATATCGTTAGGAAGCTTATGTCACAAGGGTTACTCTAAGAATATTTCTGACATTGAAATACGACGTCTTCAAGTTGCGCGTTTTAATTAACTATAATTCGAGATATCGACCCCCTCTTCGATACATCATAAACCAACCGTTTTCTAGACATTTTCTGTCGACGAAAACTAACACTTCCTTCTTCGCTTTCGAACCTTCGTAAGAAACACATCTCCTAGTGCTGTTCAAGCACACAAGGGAACTCACCACGCTGTCCAGCCTCTTTCGCTTCTAAGGTAAACTGCATTGTTCTATGCATATTATTCTTTTGGGTGAATTTATATTAATTTAACTCATTTCTTATTCCTCCGGAAAAACATCGCTCTGCATATACTTGACCAAGGTATATATTCGAGACCACGTGGCTACCATTGCCGCAAATCAAAAGGTAAGCTCTGTATTCTTCGATACAGAGGTTATTTTATATACATATTAATTAACCCTTAATTTACTACCCCGTTGAACGTTCGTTTCAGAGTATTTTTTGTGTTAATTTTTAATCTACTTATTCACCACTCCACGTGCATATAGTACTTTGTTTTATTACTGTTTCACCTTTCCATTTCAGTTATTTTACATTAACTTCTCGATTACTAATTTATCGCCCCTTGTGTATATATTACTAATTTAATGACTTTACATACATCAATTTCTTTTATTTAAATATACAAGTTTCAATTATTTTATTATGTAAATATAAATACAAAATTTAAGGACGCCGCTGTGTTTTATTTTATGTATTAAGTTGTTGTATATTTATTTTAAATTAACCAATACCACGCACGTCCTGGACCTTTGAAGGAACTTCACCAACACACCAAATTATCTTAATTATTACAAAATAACTAAAGTATAATTTTATATTATTTATCTTAGAATAATATTTCCTTATTATTATAAATAGCAGCCCCCTGTATTTGTAATAAGTGACGCCCGGAACGTGAGGCAAAATTTGATTTAGTGTAAATCAACGAATCCACAGCAACATGGTGAAGTCAAAGAAACAACAGGAAAACTCTTCTAATTCCAAATCGAATGATTTGGTGGCGCCTAACGAAAACTCATCCGATATACAAGGTTTAATCAATGTTTTACAGGAATTTTGTAGATCAGTTGCAACACCACGTGTATCACCTCCAAAGCCAGATGTTTTTAGTGGAGATATTTTCCAGGACCCTGAAGTATTCCTCCAACAACTAGAAGCACATCTGAAAGCAGAAACGCTCAGCCCTGCACGAACGATAACGGAAATCGCAACATATCTTCACGGAGAAGCAGCATTATGGTTTGAGCAATTCGATAATCAAATTGATTCTTTTGAATGTTTTAGCGAATTATTTCTTGAACGTTACAAGTCGAACGAACGTAAGGACAAACTTCATGAAATTTTATACGGACATTTTCAGCAAGAGAATGAACGCGCAGTTCCCTTTCTCTTAAAGAAAAAACGATTGTGCAATCGTTTATATCCAAATTGGGATGATACGAAGATCGCAGCGTTAATCAAGAGGCAATTACGATCCGAATACAAAGTGATGTTAGGACCGAAATCTCTAGAAACATCGAAAGCGCTAAGAGAAGCATGCATGGAGATAGACAACTACATTCATGGCGATCCAGCAGACATTTACGCAAGTAAGATATCGTCTTTATCCTCTAAATCAATTTCAGGCAACAAAGTGAAGCAATTAACGACGAAAGGATTACCGCCATGTGATTACTGTTCTGATAATCACTGGCATCGCAACTGCCCAGTTCTGCGAAAGAAACAAGAACCATCGTTGAATTATATACAGCATAATTCATCACCGAAAACACCTCGTATATGTGTTGAAGTCACAGGACACGCTGTCGACGCCATCTTAGACACCGCAGCGACAAATAACTTTGCCGCTCCTGCAATTGTTAGACACATAACTTCAAACAAGGTCAGTACAGCATCATTAGGACACAAATTTGCACACATGACTATTACCGGAACTGGGATCGTAAGTGCACGCATCCAGAATCAAGTAATAGAAGTCCCTGTACTAATTGCACCGGATTTGCGAGAAAATTTAATATTAGGAATGCCATTCTTCGAGACGCAAGACGCAGTATTAAATATAGGACGACGTTGTTTACATTTTGGTAAGAAAAATCGTAAAACAGTTAAATTCTTTACAGCTCCCGCATCTTACCATGAAACCAAATGTAATCCTATAATTAACCCTATCCCACCTCTACGCACAATCGAGTCTGCTTATTTTTCACAGAAAGCAAAATCGCCTAAGTTAACTAGGTCAACGCAGCTACAGCGAAAGGATTCTCCGAATCGACATCGAAGCACAACACATCAAGAGCAGGTAGAAACGACCCCCTTCGAGCGACGCCGCTGCATACCTCTCTTCGCCGCCGTCGATTTGCAAGACCGGGGACAGTCAACAGCAACCGACCGACAACGGACAAAACACGCCATCGAATATACAAGAACCGACGCCAGATATCAACAGCAAGACCGCCGCTACAGGGTGAATAGTACGCGAACGGGTATTTCAATTAAATGTTAGCAATAATAATTTAATCAAATTAGTTAGATATGTAATGATAGATTAGGGCCCATTCTCCTTTTTTGTTTTCGTTCGATATTACATATTTATACTACATTGTGTCGCGACTAACACCTAGCGACTTACTAATCAGTTCAGTTTTTTTTTCTTTTGCATTTAATTAATCGAACACTGATTAATTACTCAAGTCAATTAATTCAAACTGTACCTCTGATTTTTAAGAGCGCAGACTTGCCTAGTACGGGTTTCCAGGTTTCCCCGTACGCCATACGTAACATGGTGTGGGTACAGTATAGCACAAGCCGCTCCTGGTGCGCTTTTTTATTTTATTGTCCTTAAAATAACGTAACGACTAATTAATAAATTCTTACGCAAGACACTCATAGACAAAAAAATGTCTTTCAAAGGGTGGGCGAATTGTTACACATAGCGTATAGAAGTCTAATTAATTTATTTAAATACACAAATATATTCGTTTTTAAATATCTCATATTAATTATATTTAAACTCAAGACATTTTTCTTCATTTGTACAAACTTTCATTTTCGTTACAAAGAGAAAGTATTTCTATTTCTTTTGTCACCGTCTTATCTTGACCGACGACCCTTTTCTACCTGACTCAGAACCCTAACGTTAATGTCGAATTTCTTCTAGATAAATTCCATATTTTTAAATTTTTCTTAATTTAATATTATTTACATCTTCTTTTATGTGTCGTGTTTGATATCGTTAGGAAGCTTATGTCACAAGGGTTACTCTAAGAATATTTCTGACATTGAAATACGACGTCTTCAAGTTGCGCGTTTTAATTAACTATAATTCGAGATATCGACCCCCTCTTCGATACATCATAAACCAACCGTTTTCTAGACATTTTCTGTCGACGAAAACTAACACTTCCTTCTTCGCTTTCGAACCTTCGTAAGAAACACATCTCCTAGTGCTGTTCAAGCACACAAGGGAACTCACCACGCTGTCCAGCCTCTTTCGCTTCTAAGGTAAACTGCATTGTTCTATGCATATTATTCTTTTGGGTGAATTTATATTAATTTAACTCATTTCTTATTCCTCCGGAAAAACATCGCTCTGCATATACTTGACCAAGGTATATATTCGAGACCACGTGGCTACCATTGCCGCAAATCAAAAGGTAAGCTCTGTATTCTTCGATACAGAGGTTATTTTATATACATATTAATTAACCCTTAATTTACTACCCCGTTGAACGTTCGTTTCAGAGTATTTTTTGTGTTAATTTTTAATCTACTTATTCACCACTCCACGTGCATATAGTACTTTGTTTTATTACTGTTTCACCTTTCCATTTCAGTTATTTTACATTAACTTCTCGATTACTAATTTATCGCCCCTTGTGTATATATTACTAATTTAATGACTTTACATACATCAATTTCTTTTATTTAAATATACAAGTTTCAATTATTTTATTATGTAAATATAAATACAAAATTTAAGGACGCCGCTGTGTTTTATTTTATGTATTAAGTTGTTGTATATTTATTTTAAATTAACCAATACCACGCACGTCCTGGACCTTTGAAGGAACTTCACCAACACACCAAATTATCTTAATTATTACAAAATAACTAAAGTATAATTTTATATTATTTATCTTAGAATAATTTTATTATTAGTATACCTAGCCGACCCCCGGTATTTGTAATAGAACGTAGAATAGATTTAATTTATAAGAAATAATTTGTTAGTAAAGTAGTGCTTAGTGACTCTTATTTTTTTGTGTGACAATTGACAATCGTTCCAGAAATCCATTACTTCAGTGCGGAAGGCGAAGAAAGCACGATAAGATCGATGGGAGACAACCTCTTACTGCCCGTGCAAGGTAAATTTTTTTGTAAAACTTGCAGAACACCTTAAAATTTTTAGCACGAGCCGCCACTGGTTTCTCGGTAAATCAGCCTACGCCTCTTCCAAATCACTGTGGTGTTTTCTTTTTTCCCCCTTGTTTTCTCGTTTGGGTTTTCTTGTCCCTCTCACATCACTTCATGTATGTCTTCTCTATTATAATTTTATTATTTCTAATATGTTTCCCATTTTTGACACCTTGCTTTTGTATACATTTAAAACATGTGTTTTTAATTGAATTATTTTTATATTACAATGTTTTGTTTGCATTTCGTTATTGTTTTCGTTGTTTTTAGATTGGATTTCTTAACGTTGAATGGCTTATTTATTTGATTTTCCTATTTCAAATTGCCTTTGATGTCTCATGTAACTCATGTTTATTTGTCCATTTGGAATGTTGTTTATAAAATACAATGAATTGAAATTGATTGTAATTGCTAACATTACTAATGCATAAAGAAAAGATTATTCTGTATGCTTTCTTCTACAGCATGTTTGATTATTTAATTAAATTCTTGTGTTTAATAATTAAGATTAAGATCAAATTTATCTACATATCCTTAAATTTTTACATCTAATTTTTAATACAAAATTGCAATATTATATACGAGGTGCATTTTAAAAGATACAACCTCGCTTGATTTCTTTTTAATTTGTTTCTGCTATTTAGTTTACGTTTAATTAATTTATACTTTATTTATTTCTATTTTTATTGTACACTCAAAGTCAATTTCACAGCATCATGTCAATTCTGACAGTTCTGTCATAATTTCCAAAAATAAAGCAGCTTCATACATTGCTAAGATTATTTACTTTCGTACACTACGTAAATAGGCAGTAGTTGTGTTGATAAAATGGTGCGTTATAGCGAAAGGCAAAGAATTGACATTTTGATGATGAAAGGATACGGTCAAACATGATCGCCGTATCCTTTCATCATAAAAATTCCAATTTTTTGCCTTTCGCTATAACGCACCATTTTATCAACACAAAACTACTGCCTATTTACGTAGTATACGAAAGTGAATAAATTTAGTAATGTAATGTAATGTCTTGTGTTTAATAATTAAGATAACCTCAAATTTATCTACATATCCTTACATTTTTACATCTAATTTTTAATACAAAATTGCAATATTATATACGAGGTGCATTTTGAAAGATACAACCTCGGTTGATTTCTTTTGAATTTATGTCTACTATTCAGTTTACGTTTAATTAATTTATACTTTATTTATTTCTGATTTTATTGTACACTCAAAGTCAATTTAACAGCATCATGTCAATTCTGACAGTTCTCTCATAATTTGCAAAAATAAGGCAGCTTCATACATTGCTAAGTTTATTTACTTTCGTACACTACGTAAATAGGCACCAGTTGTGTTGATAAAATGGTGCGTTATAGCGAAAGGCAAAGAATTGACATTTTGATGATGAAAGGATACGGTCAAACATGATCGCCGTATCCTTTCATCATAAAAATTCCAATTTTTTGCCTTTCGCTATAACGCGCCATTTTATCAATACAAAACTACTGCCTATTTACGTAGTATGTATACGAAAGTGAATAAATTTAGTAATGTATGAAGCAGCTTTATATGTGAATATTATGACAGAACTGACATATTGCAATGGACTTTTCCCCGAAGAAAAGAAGAATTATTTTGAACATTATATTGTTTTTCTTTGACATGTAATTAAAATGTATTTTATATTATTGTGTATATTTAAATGTTTATAATGTTTGAATTTATTGTTACGATCGGGACTGTACAATTTATTTTAGACCGGAAATGTGAGGACTCGGCAAAACGTACTATATGTGCCCGATGTCTGATATTTTCCGGGGTATATTCGTCAGAGGTACCTGAGTTCTTGTGTTGAATGTATGGGATAAAAACTTCTTTTTTATCTCCAGTTTTGATATAAAGTCGGTATTTATATTTTTGAGTGCTTTTATTTGTGCATTAAATTTTCTTTTACGATTATTACGAGTGGTTGTGATCTCGTTTGTTTTAAAGTAAATTATATCTGGTATTTCTCATATAATATTGTAATTTGTCTGTGAATAATTGAGTTGCTTACGTAAGTATGCTTTTTATAGTTGATTTATATAAATTCCTATTTTGAGATGATTCATTGATATTTATGCTTATCTGTAATTTTATTATTTTGATATTAGAGCATTATATGAATATTTAAGAAAATTTTCATATTTTTATGAGGGAGTTTTTTATGTCAAGATTTTTCTAGAACATTTTAGTCAGGTGTTTGGTGGGAAAATTTCTATCATGTTGATGTGCGCATGATTTGTTATTTGACACGCGTGGGTAACAGTTTGGTCACTGTTGACGTTGGAAGTTTGGGGATTAATGTAAATATTTGAATTTGACAATTTTCTTAATTATTTATTAGTTTTAATTGTTGTTCGCGAGTCAGAGGGGGTTTTTCTCTATGTGCGAGTAAAGTTATCACATAGACTGTTTCCTCCTAGCTTGAGTTATTCAAGCTTGAGCTCTCTTTACATTCTGTAAAGGGTTTTTTTTTTATTTTTTTTTGAAATAAACGTTAAGGAAAACTGTGAATTTTATTAATGCTATTTTGAATTTTTCTTTCCGCGTTCTTGCTTGTACGAGAGCAAGACCTGAGGTACGAAGATCCCAGCTAGAAGATTGGACGATTGAACTAGTTTGGACATTTGTGGTGAGCTGCATTTATAAGCAAAGGCACAGTTCACTGCAATATGTCGTTTTAGAACGTAAATCACATCGTCGTACTTTTGTTGTTTTTGGTAAATAACCATTTATTTTTAACTTAAGTATTATTTGTTCATTTCACCTTGGATACGGTTACCATAAACACGATCTAATCGCCCGTGGGCGTTATGGCTCATAACGCCCGCTAATTTATTCACAGTTTTTAATGTTGTGTGAGTATAAATAAGGCCTGAGAAGAAAGGATATCAGGCGCGGCTCGTGATGACGTATTTGGGAGTGCAAGTACAATGATGCGAGTGCCTCGTGTGTTTTAGGTGTTTACTAAGAAAACGCTACAGTTAGTACACGAGCATACACGAAGCACTCGCATCATTGTACTTGCACTCCCAAATACGTCATCACGAGCCGCGCCTGAAGGATATTCATTTTACAGAACTAATAATTTGAATTTTTAAGAAAGTCTAAAGAAGCAAAACTTTAGCATTCTTTATTAAAATTAAGATATCTAAACATTGACAACTTGAAAACTTTAAAGTGTCAACAACTGTCATTTAAAATAAAATTAAGGTTAAATCGTCGATTCAAGGAGTCATCTAAGATGCGTAACGACTGTCAACGACATGACAGTTGACAGAAATCTCGGAACTTTTCCAATATAATTTCAATTATCCGCTTAGAGAAATTAATTCTTCGTGAAAAATAAAATCTTGTATGAACCACTGGCGTTATAGCAATTATATTGCCCTTGGTCGACATTCATCCCTTGGACTGAATTAACGTCGACCTCTGAGCAATATAATACCTATTACGCCCTTGGTGCATAAATATTATAAATTTTTTTGCTTTAACATTAAATATCTCGAAAAGTTTCTTCTTTAATGTGTTACTTATTTTACGCCATTGTGTAAGGAAAAACACTCCCTTAAAATCCCTTAGGAAAAAATAAATAAATATCGTTATAGCCCAAAAATGTCAAGCAATTAAAAATTTTAAAACTGCAAAAAAAAGGTACGCCTTTGAAAAACAAAATCGACCTGTTCATGCATTTATTTAAACAACATGCAGGTAAAAAGTTATTACCGATATGCATTACTTTAAGATATCACTGTATAAAAGATACATAAACGTTGCTGTTTTACGGTCGGTCAAACGGACTCTTTAAATTGACTTTATTTTTAAACAGAAATACTACTGAATGTATGAAGATAACGTTCATTGGATGTGGAGTTTCGGAAGGATTTGGGTGAGAAATACATTAATTTTCTAGAAAAAATGCGAAAAATTAGGTAGGTAACCGATTTTGAAAAATGTAAAAGTGTAGTGAAGTCTTCGTACCATCCTAGGCATACGCTAGGTTGATCGTTTTAATATAAATTTGTGCAGTAATTATATTGCACTTTTTTTAGAAAATTATTTATTGTTTTCAAAATGAATACATTTTTTTGTACTATGAATTAGTATATTTAGAATTTTTAATAGAAAACTTAAATAAAATTAGCTTCTCGTTGTGTATATAAGCTACCAGCGAAAACGATATCGCGTTTTATAATTCTTGCTGCTTCTTCCATTTTACTTTGTAGTTCAGGGTCTCCTACTGTTAATGCACCACTCCGTACATCACAAATGGTTTCATATAATTGCTGAATGCATCTAACTATAATGCCTTCTTGAACGTCTGTAAACTGCATGATTTCAGCAAATGGCTGTAACAAATAAGTTTTTCGTAAATATGAAAAATATAATTTATACTACATAAATTGTACAGGCATTTTTTTAATATTTTTAATACTAGCATATTTTTTATTGACCGAAACTATTCTTTTCAGGTGGTACATTTCATACTTTACGACAAATTGCATTGAATAAATGATGTATTCTTTTTAACAGATAAATATAATACCTTCTCTGAAGCCCATTTATATACAACTTCCACCAATCCAAATTTCAGTTCTTCTTCTCTTCCAATATCATTTGAAATTTGATACTTTAATTCTAGATTTGAAATTCTGTTATGTACATCTTGGATTTTCTGAATGCCCTAAAGAAAAGTAAACATGTGAAAATTTCATTTAAATGCATCTCCAGACATTTGTTTACCTCCTTCAGTTTACTTGTTAATGTAAAATTTGACACCACTTTTTTGGTTTGTGCTTGAAATACCAAACAAGATAATAACGCAGCTACTTCAGCAGGTTGTAAATCTCGTAATGTATTGGCGAAAACAAGTTCTGTTATTATTAGTTCATTCATGCCCATACCGCAAGCTACTCTTCCTTTCATTGTAACTGCAAATAAAAAATTCATGTTAAATTTATTAAGAAATACTAACTTGGATATTTAAATCCACTTCTATTAATGGAACGACAATTTATAATTTTCCCAATATTATATAGAATAAAATTGGAAAGAAAAGGATGCAAAAAGCAAATCCTAACTTATATACTGGTCGTCATAAACAGATGAATACCCAGTAAATGATGATATACCTATTTAACTAAGGATGATAATTTCAGCAAAATACATTCGATTACTCTAGGTCGCATTGGTAATAATGTACAAAATATTTTTGTTTTTTTGATATTATTTATTTACTTAAATATCACTATAATGTATACTTATAGCTTTATTTAGTGTAAGTGGAAAAGAATGTCTCCTATTCGACAACGTGCTAATTTTAATCGCATAACAGTTTGAACGTTACAAGATAATATTCTTCGGCTTGTGACTCTTAGGGACTTTTTCTAATTAAGAGGGAAATCGGTGATAGATGAAGAGGCTTAATTAATCAAAAATTTCCATACCATCTACATATCGAAGAATTAGATGTTTTGAACGTAGATCGTACCGAGCATTTCTTTGTTTACTTCTAACTCAACCCCGAAAAATTGCATGGCTAGATTTAAGAATTTAGAAATTAAGTGGTTTTCAGTGACGAACATCGATTTTGTTTATGGGTTTATGATGGCAGTCAAAAGGCGTCCCAGAGAAAGATGAAATTTGCAGTTTTTGTACAGTGGCATACGGCACTTATTTAAGGTGTGATGCTGTGGGAGCTATCTGTCATGGAAACAGATCTGTTCTGATAGTAACTCAATCCAATTTTTCAGTTACTATGCAATTTCGCCGGAGTTGTCACCAATAGAACACGTTTTTGTTCATGGCCAGTACATATGTTATCGAGTGCATAATTTTAAAATACTTGACAGGATTTTCTCACTTAAAGCTCGTGGAATTTTGACTTTATTGCATTTAGTGTGAAGTTTTCAAAAATTCCAAAGTTGATGTATATTACATCATATCTTGACAAATGCGATAAATTATATTGACGCTGAATTTCAACAACATAAAATTGTTGTAAAAAACATCTAGAGAACACAGGAGCTAAAATAAACACTAGAAATAACAATTCACAAGCTCTGCGGTACTGCTTGGAGTGCGAATGCATCCACCGTAAAACGTCAGTTTCGACCCTTGCTTACTCGGTAGCTGAATACTGCGCCCCAGTCTAGTTAAACGACTGTGACGCAGTATTCACATCAAACTCAATGAAACCATGAGAATAATTAGCGGCTGTTTAAAAAGTACACCTCTACCCTGGCTCTCGGATCTACGCCATATTGCACCTACCACCATCCGGAGACAGGAAAGCCTAGTAAGATAATATAATAAAATAATATCGAGACTGAAGTCTAGATATTCTCCACTACTGCTAGCAGAACAACTTATAGTAAAAAATTTCAATCCAAATGATAGATGGAGGGAGAACTGGGAAGTCTTGAAACCTGCTCAAGCGGCCCATATCATCGATCTCCGATCCGATCAGATCTCCGATTATCGTACTCTTACCAGGAATGGAGCGACTTGCCATGAATGGAAGACACTCAATAGAATAAGAACGTTCCACGGAATTTGTCGTGACTCAATCTTTAAATGGGGACTGACTGAGACACCAACTTACGAATGCGGAGAACCTCGCCAGATTATTCATCATATTACAGCTGAGTGTCCCCATACACACATGGAGTTGAGATGAGTGACTTCTTTAAATCCACTGACTCCGCGTTGGACTGGATCAATGGCCTTGATTTTAAAATTTAACTTTTAGATGTATATTTTCAATCCATGTTAGCCATATGCTAAATAAATAATAAATAACTCGAAGTAGTACTCATTTTCATCAGTTCCAGTGGAATTCGGTTATACGGAAGCATAGTCTAGTGATCAATCCAAATAAATAAATGACTTAGCATATCGACTAGTTATGAATATGTCGCGAATCTTGAATTCTAATCAAAAACGTCAAGCGAAATTTGAAGCTAGCTTCACCACTATGTTCCTGAATCCAAACGGGAATCTTAACAGTGGAGATATTATGGTAGCACGTCTCTAAAGAAAGCTGACATTTCCATCGGCGTGTAAGGTAATAGTCACGATTTTTTTTTGTGATTTGAAGGATAGAATTTTCATAGACTATCTTACAACTATTACGGTCCGTTAACAGTTTGCCGTCATACTAGACAAATTGAAGAAAATAATTTCTGAAAACCGACATGGAATGGTCCATAAAAAAGCTATTTTTAATCGTAATATGTCTTCTCATCAGTTATTTTCGCGAAAAATATGATCCACTGAAATTTCATCGTGTTTCATCTACCCTATTTTCCGAATAGTGACTTCCACTTATTTCTCAAATGCAAACTATTCCTTGCCGGAAAGAAGTTTCGTTCGCGTGAAGAATTTATTGCAGCAACAGAGCAGAGTTTTGTGAATATTGAAAAAAAAACATTAATAAAATGACATTTCAGCATCGTTGATCCAACTCCTTTGAAGTTGAATGGAATATGTTAAAAAGTAATAAAAAACTAAATGCCCTAACTCATTTGATTTCAAATGTTGTTTCCTGTCAAATCATTTTCGTGTACACATAATTCGTTTTAATAATAATAATAGAGCCCACACATTTTCTCATGGCACTATACGGGTTTTAACCAAGACTAAGGGACATATATGATTGAAAAGAGATGGAGATATGAACTAGCTGTTGTAAAAATATCGACCGGGTCACGTGATTATTTTCGAATATTTCGCGCTAATATCTCACCTGTGATCCGTCAACCGTTTTGTCTTGCTTATACTTGTTGTGTCATTCTTTTCTATTTACGGCTTCACTTTCTTTTATCATATAAAGCTTTTTTCAAAACTACCGTGTATTATTGTCATGTTAGAAGGTAATATAATGCATTATTGGAATTTTGTGTATTTAATGGTACAATTTAATATTTTTAGAGGTTATAGTGTTGTAACTATCAACATCCACTCTAGTGCAAACGAAGGACTAAAATTCCCTATTTCTAAAAGCAAGCAGCTGGTATAGTATATGCTGGTATGTGTATAAATATTTTATAATCACAAGAAAATAACATGCATAAATATACAGGTGATGAAACAGAATTTGTGCATAACACACAATTAATTTATAAATCTGGGCAAAAAACCACCATGATGATATGGATATCAAACATTACATGCAATGGTTAAATGAGCAATTAATACCAAATTTACCTCCAAGATTTGTAGTTGTAATGGATAATGCCTGTTCTCATACTGTTTCAGCAATAAAGCATCCAAATACAAATTATAAGAAAAAAGAAATTATAACCTGGCTAAATAAACGTGGCATTGGATATGAAGCAGAATCTACAAAAGCTGAACCATATCAAATAATTAAATTGCATAAACCCTCATACTGTGAATATAGCATTGATCAAATTTTGGCAAACAAATGAACATACTGTATATATCGTCTTCCACCATACCATCCAGAATTAATCCCAGTTGAAAAAATTTAGGCGTGTTAAAAACTGGGTTGGTACAAAAAATGTTATTATTATTTTATTATATTTAGTATATTAGTTTTTAGAAGCATTTTTTAAATTAAGAACCCCAATTTAAAACTATAAAATACCTCATTTTCTGTAAGATTATTTAAATTAAGAATGTATACATTACATATTTATATTAATCACTTATGAACGAACCCTAGGCCGATATTTTTTGGTCTGTCTATAGCACATGACGTTAATATTTTCGCGCAGCTTGGTGCCATGAGAAAATGCGTGAAGTCTAACTTTTGTTGCCTAACGGATAATTCCATTTATATGACAAATATGTAAAAAAGAAATAGATTTGGTCTAAATTAAGAATATAAATGTATGAAATGAAAAATGAGTATGAAATGAAACAATATATACTCCTCCAAGAAATGAAAGCACCACTAGGAAATTCTTTATAAAGCTATAGTATACGACTAGATAGAGAAGTATAATCGATTCTTTGATAATTAACAACCTTTAATAATCTTGAATAAATGAATTGCTTAATCTTTTAATAAATTAGCCTTTACAAATTAATATACAGTGAAAAGCAATGAAAAAGGGGCAATTTCGAAAAAATTAACATGTTTAATGAAATGGCCATGGTATCGATTTCCACCTCTGCTTCTAATGATGGCTTGACATCGACGGCTCATACTCAAAATGAGCGAGCTTATGTCATTCTGCTCCAATCCATTCCATATTTCCACAAAGCGGCGCCCTACCTCTACCAGGTTGTTGGCAGGTTTCGGATGTTGTAGGCGCTTGTCAAGCATTCCAGATATGCTCTATTGGATTGAGGCCTGGACTTCTTATTGGCCAATCCATGGTGTCAATTCCAACCCCCTCATGATAATTTTGAACTATGCGAGCACTGTGGGATCGTGCATTGTCTTGTATTAATAAAAAAAATGGTATAAGGCGCGAATGGCACAACATAGACTTGAAGGATGTTAGTTATGCACCGATCAGCATTAATACTTTCATTGTTTAACACTACTAAGTCCGTACGAGCTGCCAAAGAAATGCCTCCCCACATCATTACAGACTCTCCACCAAATAATGTGGTATTCAGAATGTTGTGTTCATTTGGTCATTTGTACACACGAACATGTCTGTCACAGTTATAAAGACAAAATATGGATTCGTCCGTAAAGAGAACTCGTTGCTAGTCATCCTGCAACCAATTAACATGATTCCTACCAAAATTCAAGTGAAGTCTCCGATGTTCTACGAACAAGACTGGAGCTCGGGCTGGCACGCGACATACCAAATTAGCTTCTCTTAGACGTTTACGAACTGTTTCTATGCTAATTCGAGTACCATTAACTTCCTGTAGTTGCAAACACCTGCTTGTAACGAATTGTTGTCTTAGAGCAGAAAGTCTCAAAAAGCGATCCTGGACACTGGTTGTGGCACGATGTCTACCTTTGCCAGGTCGTGGTTACCTGTGTTCCTATTCCTTTTTATCATTCGGGATGCCGATGTATGACACACCGAACCATTCGCCTATTCGGCGATAACTTCAGCCTTCCTCTAATAACACTATGGTTCGCGCACATTTCTCTCTTGTCAAATTTTGAAATTCACGTTGTATAATGGCGAAAAGGCAAGACAAGAAACAATAAGATAACTTTACCAAGATAAAACACGATATAAACACAAGTTAAAACTGATAGTACATTAAATGATTATTGGATGTGATTTAATTTTATGTAACTAACACCAAATATCAACACAAGTTTGACAACTGAACGTCAAATACCAAGTTCTTATAAACCAACGCCAAACGCTACAAATTATTATTCGATTATTACATGGTGCGTTAATTTCTTGGAGCAGTGTATGATCAATAAGTTCCATGAAAAGGTAAATGTAAAAATTGTACAATGGTAAAGTTGATTTGTTTTTTTGAAATACTGATAATATGCCTACTTAATTTTTAACAAATAAAACCTTAGCAAAAAATTAATTTTAATGTGTATTATCTTACTTTGGTTTTGTTCATCTACATATTTTAATTCCTTTAATAAATGTATTCTGCTTTCATAATCTGGATATAACGACAGACTAGCATTAGAAAGTAAGTACATTAAATGTCTTTTCTCTTCTTCTAGGGATCTTCTTTTAAAGACAGACGCAAATTGATCCTCAAAGTTTGGCATCTGCACACAACTTATTTGATCCAATAATTTATCTTTTAGACTATTCAGTTCTTTGACATAAGAATATAGTGTGGCATTATCAACTCTCAAGTCTTGTATGAAATCCAGGTAACGAACTCCTACGTCGGATCCCTTCTTGTTACTGAATGAAATAGTAATATGTAATAATTCTTGAATTGCGTTCTTGCAAGACTCTCCTATTGGACTGTCTTTAAAACGGGGCATTTGGCGTTTTTCCCAATCGGCTAGTATCCTCTGAGGATCAATTTTAATAACTTTCGAAGTAACTTCAAAGATGTCTAATGGATTAATTATTATAATTTTATGATCGGCTGTGCCTACTGGCGTAAATATATTGGTTCTTCCTAAACCGAGCATTTTGTACCAACTATCTTTTTCACTCGCGTCGATGTTATTTCTATCATCAGTAAGTATTAATACTTTGTAAGAGATCTTCGAACCGGACATACTAGATGATAACAATACGGCTAGTTTATTAATGTGATTTGAGTGAGTGATCATTAAGATCCTTCCAGGAATAAGTTCAATTGCAACTCGATGCGATTGCAATATGGGGAGCTGTAAAAATAATAGAATTCATTGCCGAGTTACGCTAAATTTCGTTATATGTTATTAATGAATTATGTTATTTACATGATATTTTATATAAGAAACTGGTTTGGTGCATTTGATATTACTAGTAGCGTATATTCCAACATTGAAATTTTTAAATATTATTAGGAAATGTTAAATATTTTCGATATACCAATAATTGGAATATAAAATCCTGTGATACGTAACGTAACGATAAAAAGGGTAAATTTTTACACCACAATTTCTTTAAGTTATATACAAGTATTCGTTAATATACAAGGTGTCCTTGAAAGGAGAAAAACGTATAAAAAATGGAAAGATACAATTATATAGAATATGAACCCAAAAAATTGTGAGTCAATTATGAAGTGAACCCCAAAATTAAAAACATGCTAAAAATGGTATTATGTGCCGTCCATGAATTTAGAATGTCTTAATAACTATATTGAACTTATACACGTAACAGCTGACGAGTTATGATAACATTATTTAAACAGCTTTATATGCCAAGGGTTCAATAACCTGGTATGGAAAGTCAGCTGTTAAAAATTTATACTTTCAGTTTGTATGCTAGTGAATTACTAAAATAAGATGTAAGATGTGTGTTCTATGGGGCACTTCACGTCCAATTTGGTAACAATCTACCTTTAATCGATCACGTAAATGTAAATCACACCGAATGTATATAGCAAGCGCCAGATAAGTTGCCGAGCGGAGGGGTAAGTTCGCGCAGGATTAGAAGTATTGGGGAGCTTTGTATTTAGTTTTACATCAATTTGCAAGATACAATAGGCAGCGTAAACTACACATCTATCACTTAATAAATTAATAATTTATTAGAGTAAAATATATAACGTGGACGTTTATGAAAATGGCTTCTGCGCACCTACTCCTCTCACCAACTTATTTGGCGCTTGCTATATATATTGCTATGAATCAGTGGCGGCTCTTGATGACGTACGATGTGCGCTGCTGCACGGATGAGACTACTTCGAACTATTTCGGAAGATTTCGGTACGGTTACTTGCTTCTCTGTATATATGAAAGCTTAAACGAAGCAGTCTCATCCGTGCAGCAGCGCACATCGTACGTCATCAAGAGCCGCCACTGCTATGAATAGTGGTTTGAAAATTTAGCACGCCACCATCCACAACTAGTTTTCCCAACTAGGTTTCTCAGCCGGTGAATTTTCAAATGTGAGACTTCTTACTACTCGGGTTCCACTCAGGAAAGTCGTGACTGCGAATTAATTTAGGCGCCAGTGAAATGTTCACAAAAATGTATTCACTTAAATTATATAAGTTACTTAGCAATATAGGAGTGATTACAATAAAACAAACGCAGGATAAAATTTAAACTGAATATTTAATACAAAAATAAAAAAGAAAATATCTTTACAAAGTATAAAGATACTGTATTATACAAAAATACATGAGGTAAAAACATTCATTGTAAATTGACAGCTAAATGAATGGAAAACTTCCTCCAAATGAATCCGAACAAACATATCTATAATAAACAAGTTTACTATTAATTTCTCCCCAGAGAACCAAACTGTATAATCAAATTCTGATACATGTACCAAATTACGCATGTGCAAACAGACATGCACAAAAACCCTGATTCCCGTCGAACAAAATTTTCATTATAATTATAACAAAGAAATGTTAATAGTAAGATTTATTATCTATATTTCTAATAATAAAATCTCTTAATTACAAGCTTGGATACAATAGAAATATACTTATAATTTTAATTTAAGTTTTATGTCGACATAAGAAATTTATTCTACTTACAAAAGTGATAAACAATATGGAGACTCACGAGAAAAAGGTGCTTAATCAATTTTAATCATCAAATATCAAACGAGAATTTAACTCTACAACTCTCTCTAATACATCAAAAAATCACTTTTCAATCAAATAACCGACTTAATTAAATATATTTAATTATATCTCACAAAGCTACTTTCCCGTTCAAACTATCAAATATGTCTCCAAGAATTACTTCGACTTTCACATCAAATCGACCTCGGAATAACCAGTTTTTATCTTCGCAGATTTAAATAACATTCTCAAAATACAAAAATGTTCACAAAATATGTACATTTTTAAATAAATTATTTTTAATTAAAAATCCATAACAATATGTAACAATCGACAACTGACTGAAACACTGGGAGGAGGCACGATTGTTTCGCTACTTAACGCCGACCGACTACAAAATCGTCATGAAATGCAGTGGCGGGACCAATATTTTATAAATATCCTTGTAATTTGTTTTCTCGCGGAAATTTTGAGAAAATATTTTGGATTCATATTATATATAATTACATCTTTCCATTTGCTATACGGTGTCTCTTTCTTTCCAGGACAAGCCGTATATTAAAGTAATCGAAGTTTAAATTACAACTTATTTATTCACAAAATATGGGAATTTTGAAATTAATTAAATTGAAATTGTGATTTAATGACATACAACAGAACTTATGGTGCTTCTATCACATTTGTTTTAATTTATTAATCATACTTGAAAAGATCGCCATTTTTATGAATTATTTACACATTATTAGCTACCCTAGTTTTATATGAACACGATATGTTTTGAGAATTATAAACCAAGGAAATATTAGGCATGATTTGAAAATTTTGATTTTAATATCAAAAATATGTATTTTTTTTATCCTATGTAAATTTATAAATCACATGGATAATTTCATTGATTACGATAAACAATACAAAGTTATTGCTTAAACTATACAGTAAGCGAGGCCATATATAAGAACACAGAAATTGTATGGCCAAACACGAATCAACATAGTGGTGAAAGAAGTTTGGTTTAAAATATTTCGAAAAAGAAAAATGTATATGGAAGTAGATGCGAAAGGTTTTAGAAACCAGTACTAGGTGGTGTAACTGAAACATGAATGTATTATAATTTTCATAAACTTTGACATTTTGTAAAATGAAATTTCATTTCTTTGAAAATGTTAGTATTGTGAAAAAATGGAATTCTATCGAGAACGACTTAGAACGATGATTGTACAAGATCTTGTGTGGGTTAACTGAACAACAATCCACCAACCGTTTTTATCTGGCTATTGAGCAAAAAAGCACCCTGGTACTATTTACAAGGTGGTGTAGAATTCAAGCATGGAAATAGGAAATATGTCTTTATTTGGAGACTTTGATTAAATAAAAACCTAAAAATGGTATAAAACCCCTTACCACAATTAATACTCCTAAATACGAAACGAAATGTTGGCTAAGAAGGAAGCAGTGCCAAGGACGTTGTTCCGGTCCAGAAACTCACAAGAAATCATGGACAACGCCCGGGGAAACTCACAACCCAAATTGGCGATTAATGCTGATTGGTGTATAACAATTGCTTATCAGAAGTCATGAATGAACTACGTAAAATAAACTGAAATAGTCGTATCATTAGTTATATGAACTCTCACACTCGATCAAACAATGGAATATTTGAATTTGAGAAGAACGTCGAATAATAATCTATCATTTTAGAACTTGGTGACATTTCATTAATCTACTTCAGTAAAATTGAGGTGAGTTAATGAAAATGAGTTTGTCATCAGCAATTTAGAAAATAGTTAAATTGTTATTTCGTTGGTTGCAGTGAAATTATAAATAATAAAACTTCTTATTGAAAAGAAGAAAGTTTGAGATTTAGAGTAGAAGGAACAATTAGTTATTTCGCCTAGTTCGCGGACCTCTTCCGCTTAGGTCTCTCCAGGGGAACCTGATTAGTAGCGGTCATAAAGCGGGATGGGTAGGCCTAAAAAACTTTTAATCCTTAGTGAAAGCTGTCACCGCGGACCAGCTCTCACAAGCTACGGTGTAAGGCAATTTGCTCAAAGCTGAATGGGCATGGGGTATATGTGGTCACGAACGTTCCCCTTGGGGCACCAGGCGGCACTCTCTTGTATTTACGCACTGTGCTCGTAATGTAAGATTTGCGGGCATTGACTTAATACTTCTTCCATACTCAGGGGAACATAATTAACCGAGATATAAAACAAAATAAACTCAAAAAGATGGAATCTGAAGAAACTTTAGGAGTCTACTGAGACTCCCTTGGCAACAGACTGTTGAGACGTCAGAAACAAAAACAAAAAGAAATTAATATTCACGGAAGGTCAACCCTATACTAAGATACTACTAGAGGAGTTGAACGCTAGGCTTTCAGCCAACCTAATTCGTAAGAAATTAAAACTATAACTGGCTTGATAATCGGACACTGTACTTTAAGGAAGCATTTGTACGAGCATGGGCTAGCGAGCGCTGGTGTAGATGTGAAAAACAGGAGGAAAGTTGCCTTCTTGTAACATGCACGTGTGAGGAACTGAAGGGACTCAGTCAGAAACATTTCGGAAGAGATCTTTTAGACCCTACGACGGTACCCAAATTTCCTCTGAAGAGAATAGTGGCTCTCAGTGGAACCGAGAGATTTATTGGGAGTGGTATAAAGAGCACTGTGCTCAGGTTCCTGGGCTTACTGGCGTCAAACCTAAAGAATTAGATAGATAGATAGATAGTATTTCGTACTTTGGCCGATAAAACAATTGTTTTATTCTTTAAAAAAATGTTTTAAACTTTCAAAAATTAAAAAAGAAAGTCGATTGTGTGTTGATTTTATTTGTTTTTATATTCTTCGCGTTCAATTTGGAACAGAATCTTTTCAAGTTTATAGCAGCCTTTAGCTGCTATTGTGTTTTAAAGAGATTAAAACATAATAGTAGAAATTTCACTCTATTTTATCAATGCTTTGGATTTCCGTATTTCATTTAATACAAATTTGATGAAAGTCACCAAAAACTAAATTTGTACAAAATAAATACATTTATATTAAAAACAAATACAGAGAGACTAGAAATTGCTGATTAAGTTGGCAATTCGGAAATAGGTATTTTTAAATTAACAAGTTTACAATATTTCCGACGGTCAGAATTAGTCAGAATTTTATGTATCATCATTTTTATAGTGATGGCGTTTTTTCGCAGTGGCATAGAAGACAACATAAGTTCTTGGCTATACTCCACTGAATCTTGTTACTGCCTATGTGCCGCAACGAATGGAATAAAATCGAAATGAATCTCTTTGAAGACATTCTCAGCAAACAGGAATTCGTTGCACAAATAACACTTTTTTTTTTAAATAAATATGTTTGCTGTTTCTAGAATTATCATGTGTAAGCTGCCATAAAGTTGTACGAAAACAATTATGCATGCGTCCTTATGAAATGACTGTGATTCAAGAACTGTTTCCTCAAGATTTTAATACAATACTGCTAGTGGTTTCTCAATACTAACAACAATAATGATATATTAGATAAGACATTATTTACAGACGAGGCTTGGTTCCACTTGTCTGGTTATGTGAACTCGCAAAATTATCGAATTTGGTCCACCGAAAATCCTCATGCGTTTGTAGAAACAAGTTTATATCCCATGAAAATTGGTGTGTGGGTAGCAATGTGCCGCAGACGTATTATTGGTCCCATTATATTTCACGAAACAGTGAACTGATATTAAATCCTTTCTTAAATAAATTACAAGACAATGAGAGACTGCATGGATACTTCTAACAAGATGGGGCCACTACGCATACAGCAAGGTATCACATTACGATATTTGGAACGATTCTTCCCTGAAAGATTGATTAGTAGAGGATTATGGCCAGCCCGGTCACCTGATTTAACTCCATTAGATTTTTATTTGTTTGGATATTTAAAAAATAAAATATATCGCTACATAATATTCAAGAACTGCAAGCATCAATTGAATATGAAACTAACAACATTAATTATTATTAATGTTGTTAGTTTCATATTGAAACTTTACACAATATTTTTGAAAACTTAAAGCTTGCCTCGAAAGTAATGGCTAACATTTCGAACACTTATTATAACAAACAATTTATTAAATACTGCTGTAATGTATACCAACACTTTTTATCTATAATGTGGTCCTATATTCATTCTTAATGTATATTAAACAGTTCTGTTTACGGGTATTTTATAAAAATGTATCTTTTTTAACGTTTGTTTATAATAATCACATTTTCTAAAGTGTCTCTATTTTGTTTAGTTGCTGTTAACATTAATAATAGTTAGTGCTGCTTTTACATACTTAGACAATCACTTACTGACATCAATAAATAGAATAAAATACATAATATGTACGTACTTAATGTAATTTCCCATTTCAATGGCATGCCAATGAATTATCAAAAATAAGTGTTAAATAGTGCTTCAATACCAATATTTCAGACACATCAACTTAATCAGCGATTTGTGATCACACTGTATAAATATATTAAAAAATTTTACTTCAAATATACATACTAGTTTGGTTTTTCTAACTTCTAAATATTCATTGGCTCTATCGAAAAATTTGATCAAAGGTTGGAGATAATCACTTAATTCTCGGCTACATTCTTTTTCTAAATTCTTTTCAACTTTTTTCAAATCTTCACGAATTGTACTATCTATTCGACGTACACGGTCAGCTTCTCGAAAACTTCTTGACATCATACCTTCCACGGAAAGGCGTTCCACACGTAATAAACTAAGAACCTAGATAAAAAAAATTAGGGGATCAAGTTGCATATGTTAATTCCGAATATTTCAATATAATTAACTTTTATTAAAAGTGTCTTTCAATGAAAATGAAAACCCTTCCAGTCATATCAATTTCTTTTTAATTAATTATCAAAGAAGCTAATCAATGCCAAGTATTTTACATATACAGTTTGTAAAAAAGTTCATTGTATTCTTTGAGAAACTATTAATTATTTATTCAAAGCATGCTGTTGTCGAATTATCAAGCAAAAAACAATACTGCGTTTTAGTTTACCGAGAAAATAAACATTCTAATAAATGTATTTTCCTATATAAGTGCATTTCCAATCTAAAAAATCATAAAACAAAATTCTGTTAACATCAGTTATTGCCTTTCTCTGAAACGTACAGCAGCCAAATTTCTTAGAAAACATTTTAACGGTTGTGTTCATATATTTTTCACAATTAATTTAGTTCAGTATTGAAATGCATTTGGTTAATTGGTCTTATTATAAGAGGGTTATTCGTAAATAAGATCCACTTCCGCCTAGTGTGCAGAGGAATTGGGATATCAGCGCGATCGCAGCGCTTCGGCGTAGTCTGGTTCAGTGTGAGTCTGACAGTGCTAGTCAGAGAATCGTTCGCATATTCTTTCGTGCTATTTTGGTCGTTTAAAATGCCTGCAATTGAAAGAATACGAAGGCCGCGAGATTTATAGTGAACTTTGTTTTCTGTGTTCTAATTATGATGAACATGTCACAGTATAGTTTGAAGATGGCGCTGTATCTTTCGTCCTCGAATGTAATGCGTCTTTGTGTGAAAAGTTTTATTGATTCACTTAAGTAGGTCAATAGCCTGACCTTTGTAATATCCCAAAAAATACAATATCTAGTTTCTTTAAAAATTGGAAACGGTATAATATAATATAGATTTGTGGTGATTTGTAATATGGTTGTCTTAATATTAAAGTCACGCCGAGAAATAATAAATTACATTTGTAGTTTTTAATTGAATGTTCATATTTTTTTCTGTGCTCTATTTGCCTCTTTTTTTAATGACAATTTAATGCATACACTAATAATCCCATAAGCCGCGTTTTCTTGTCACTATAACAGCGGTAAAAGTTTTCCCTAACTTTTCCGACGACAAAACAGAACCTAACTTTTAAAACGGTATAATTCTAGTAGGTCTAGCAGAAAATACAAGCATGTAGCAAACTATAAGCGAAAAACAAAGAGATTCTGAAAATCAATTTGTATATAACAATTATGTTTTAAAAACTGTCCTTTCCCTTAAAATAAATAAAATAATTTTTACCTTGTTTGTTAATTTAGTGACTTTGAAATACTAATAATTAGGTATAAATTAAATATGTATTCATTAAAATTCTTTCAATGGAGACTGTGGTTAAATAATAATTTAAAAAGGTATATAACCCCTTACCACAATTATTAGTCGTATCCTAAATACGTATTTCGACAACTAAGTTGTCATCATCAGTAGGTAAAAACTACTAATTAAAAGTCACACATGGGGCACCTATAAAGGTCTTTATAGGGTTGCAGTGTATAGTAGTTGTGTGGAAGCGTTTATGTTACTTTACTGTGCCCCATGTGTGACTTTTCAAATTAACACACGTTATAATTAGTGGAGGATAAAACCTCGACACATTTTTGATATAGGCGGTGGTGCCTGTTGCAGCATCTTATCAAGAACGAGCAAGGAAAAAGTAGACAGCAGAAAGGATTGTGAACATATAATAAAGGACAGATAATATATCGGATGTGTTTTAATGAATAAAAATAAAGTGCATGTAATACAAAAAGAAGTGTAAAAAAATTAGGCGATAAATGGGAATATTGTTATATGCAGACACAGAAAACAACCTTGAAAGAGGGAGAAATTATGATATTCTATAAATTTACACCTAAATAGCAATTTGCACTACACGATGATATAAACTTAAAAATTTTAGTTAACAGTAAAACTGTAAATATTGGCAAATATAACAGCGAGCGAAAATGATTGCCGCTTGCGTGACCAGAGGTCCTGTTCGCGGACCTCTTCCGCGGGGGTTGAGCTACCCACCAGGCGCGTCCCTTGGTGGCGGATAAGGGGACGGTCAGATCTCTCTTGGGGAACCTGATTAGTGGCAGTCATAAGCGGGATGTATAGGTCTAAAAACCTTTTAATCCTTAGCGAAAGCTGTCACCGCGGACCAGCTCACCCAACCTACGGTGTAAGGCAACGTGCTTAGAGCTGAATGGCCACTGGGGTATATGTGGTCTCAAACGTTCCCCTGGGGGCACTAGGCGGCACCCCCTTGTATTTACGCCTTGTGCCTGTAATGGAAGCTCTGCGGGCATTGACCTCATACTTCTTCCATACTCGTGGGAATTATATGAACCGAGAAACAAACCAAATTATTAAAAAGATGGAGTCTGAGGAGAATCCAAAACCTAAGGAGTCTGTAGAGACTCCCTTGGCAATGGAGACTGATGAGACTCCAAAAAACAAAACTGAAACGTAACGGACTGAAACTGAGAACGTTGCGAAAACAGAGGGTGCACCCAAGGAAAGAAAACATCTTTCCGGGACACAAAGAAAGAAATTAAAGAAGATGAGGAAACAGGGGGTGGATACGAGTAAAATAAAGCTCCCCCTTTCCCAAAAAGAACCTCAGGGAGAACCTAAGCCAACAGGGGCCGTTAAGCGAACCGTGTCGGCTAGGGGCACTCCTGGGGATAAAGTAAGTAAGCGCACGAAGTTTTCTGCATCGGGCGTGAGTTACAAAGCAGCTCTTAAAGGTATTAAGGCTGCAATAGTTCCTAAAGATTACCCGGTCAGCTTAGTGACTGAGGGAAATGTGGGAGCTATACAAGAGGCCCTGATGATGGTCAAAGATAGGGCGCAGAAGGCGCCGAGGTATGAATCCTCCCGTCTTATGGACGGCTACTATGGAGTCACCTGTGCAGATGAAGACTCGTACAACACTACGAGAGATTACTTGGAAAAGGAAACTGTTTGGAGACTCGTGAAGAGCGAGGAGCTGCCAAAACAGCAACGAGCTTTAGCGTTTCTGCCAGAGACTAAAAAAGAGGATCTGACAGTGGGCTTAAAAAGACTCGAGAGGCAAAATCCAGGGCTTAAAGTGGACCGATGGATTACCCTCAGTTCCAGGTCTTCCGAAAAGTGCCTACATGTGGGCCTTCGGATTGACAAGGAGTCTGAGGAAACGTTGGTGCGGACTGATTGGAGACCTTACTATCGCTTTCAGAGGGCTAGCTTTGTAACCCTCGAAACAAAAAAAGACCAGAAACCGGTGATGAAGGTACTCTAGAAGAACCTCAGGCATCAACCTCTAAGGGTCAAAATGTTTAAGATTCTTCAAATAAATCTTCAACATAAGAACACAGCCACAGCGGCACTTTGTCAAAGGACGCTGGCTGAAGATATCGATATCCTCCTCATCCAAGAGCCATGGATAAGTAGAGGTAAGGTGGGAGGACTAAATATTAGGGGAAGGGAGCTGTTAGTTGGTGTCCCAGACACTAAAATTAGAACTTTTATCTGTTTCAGAGACGACCTGGACGTGATGCCTATCATGGAGCTATGCAGTGGGGACATGACGGCAGCCTACCCATTGACTCTCCAGAGCTACCAGGGCCTGATCTTGAGGCTTTGGCAGCATATACCAGTAAGAACAATCTGGAATTGATTATCGGCGCAGATACCAATGCACATCATAAGGCTTGGGGCAGCAAGGATATCAATTATAGGGGTAAGTCTCTCTTTAGCTATCTCAAGGTGATAAACCGACATTTAAGACATCAAGGGGGGAATCAGTTATAGATATAACCTTATGTACGTTGGGAATACGGGATATTGTAAGGGGGTGGCATGTATCCGATGAGCCGTCGCTCTCTGATCATGCGTATGTCCGCTATGAACTATGTACAGATTTAACGGAACCCAGACTATACAAGGATCCCAAGAGAACAGACTGTCTTACAAGGAAAACCTGTTAGCTGCGACCCGAAATATCCCTGTTAGAATAGGGAATGTGGAAGAGCTGGAGTTGGCTGTTGACTGGTTGCAACGGACCATTCTTTCCTGCTATGAAAATAACTGTCCCCTTAGGGAGCGCCGTATAGCTAAGCGGGCTGCCTGGTGGAATGCAGAGTTAACCAATTTAAGGAAAGAAACTCGCCGGTCATTTAATAGGGCGAAGAAAACACGTAATTTGGAAGCCTACAAGGCTCTCCTCAATAAATACAATGATAAAATCAAAGAGAGCAAAAGGAAGGCCTGGAGAAAACCTGACATGGCCAGAATAAACAGAATTCTCAAAAAAGATCCTTCCAACGCAATTAGATCTATACAAAAATCGGACGGGAGGTGTACCATTACCGTGGAAGAGTATCTTCTGGGGGTACACTTCCCAGGTTAGGAGCGTATGGATGATTGTGATACCAATCAAGTTGTCACCTCTTGGAGGGCGACTAGGAATGATTGGGAGACATCAAACGAGATCTTCAAGCCCCATTTAATTAGATGGGCGATATGATCGTTTGAACCATATAAATCCGCAGGACCAGACGGAGTGTTTCCCAAGCTCCTTCAAGAGGGAATTGGTGAAATTATGGGTCCTCTAAAGGAGATATTCAGGTCTAGCCAAGCTATTGGTTATATCCCTAGGGCATGGAGAGAAACTAGGGTAGTGTTTATTCCGAAGCCCGGAAAAGTAACATATACCCACCCTAAATCGTTTAGACCAATTAGTCTTACCTCTTTTATGTTGAAGATTATGGAAAAAACTATATATTTAAATATTAAAGAAAGGGCTCTGGATAGATCTCCTCTACACCCACTGCAATGGGCATACCAGATGGGAAAATCAGGTGAGGGTGCCCTGCATAGCCTGGTGAGAGGGCTCGAAAGGAGCCTACACTACAAGGAAATTGCACTTGCAGTCTTCTTAGACATAGAGGGAGCTTTCGATAACACCTCGATGTCTTCTATTATTCGATCTTTAAGAGATCGAAAAATAAAAAGCACCACATGCAACTGGGTTCATGACATGCTGCGTAGCAGAGTAGTTCATGCCCAAATGCAAAACAAAACGATCTCCATGAGGACAACGAAAGAGTGTCCTCAAGGAGGCGTATTGTCACCACTACTATGGAGTCTAGTAGTGGATAATCTCCTCAGGACATTAAATGACCAGGGAATATGAACGCAGGGGTTCGCCGATGACATTGTCATAGTGTCCCAGGGGAAATTCCCGGGGACAGTGGCGAGCATCATGCGAAATGCTCTGTGAATTGTAGAAAGATGGTGCCTTGAGGAGATTAACTGTCAATCCTCAAAAAAACAAGTTGGTAGCCTTTACCAACATGAGAAAACTAAATGATCTGGGCAGCATAAACCTGTTTGGACAAAAGTTAGAACTAACCAATGAAGTGAAGTATCTAGGCATAACACTTGATGCGAAACTGAATTGGAGCAGACACCTAGCCAAAGTGTCAGACAGGGCGGCGCAGCTCTTCTGGAAATGCAGAAGAGCTGTTGGCAAGACCTGGGGACTAATACCAAATGTGGTACACTGGTTGTACACAACAGTAATAAGACCAACGATTACCTATGGGGCAGTTGTCTGGTGGAGGAGGACGGAGCGGACACCGTCGGTGGGGCTCCTCACGGCTCTCCAGCGACAGGCCCTGTTGGGAATCACGGGAGCTATGAACAGCACGGGAACCGCTTCCATGGAGGCCATCGTGGGTCTACCTCCGCTGGAACTATTTATAAAGGCGGAGGCAATGGCTGCGATACTGAGGCTGAAGGCCAATTACGTATGGTGTCCTAATAAGGTTGTAGGGAGCCATACAGATATCACAGGAACTATACTGGAAGAGCCGATATTTCAAATGCCGGTGGACAGTATGGCACCTGAAATGATGTTTACAGCTAAGCTGAACATACTTATACCGACCAAGGAACAGGCAAAAAGTCGCTCGATCGATTGTGGTGCCGGCACCTGGTACACTGACGGATCACAATCTAGTTAGGAGGCAGGTGCAGGCATATGCGGAATGTGCCCTAGAAGGAAGATATCGATATGTCTGGGGAAACATACTACGGTTTTCCAGGCCGAATTGTTAGCAGTCGCAGCCTACGCCGATGAAATTCGGGAAGCCGGCTGCGCAAGCAAAGAAATTAACATAATGACTGATAGTCAGGCGGCTATTAAAGCCATTATGAACCCATCTACCAGGTCTAAGCTGGTGAAATATTGTAAACAGGTCTTCAATAACCTGGCACAAGACAATACAGTGTCGCTGATATGGGTGCCAGGACATGAGGAAATTAAAGGCAATAAGCCGACAAACTGGCCAAAGAAGGTACTAATAGGAACTTCATAGGACCAGAACCTGTATGTGGAATCACTAAGGATTCCGCTAAAAGGGAGATCTGGTTATGGCTAGAAAAAGAACATAAAAATAAATGGAGGTTAACGGAAGGTCAACTCCATACCAAAACACTACTAAGTCGGGACGGAAAGTTTTCAGCCAACCTAATTCGTAGTAGCAAAAAAGAAATTAAAATAATTACCGGGTTAATAACCGGACATTGTCCTTTAAGGAAGCATTTGTACACCATGGGCTTGGTTAGCGAGCCCTGGTGTAGGAGATGTGAAAAACAGGAGGAAACTAGCATTCATGTAATATGCACGTGTGAGGAACTGAAGCAACTCAGACAGAAATATTTCGGGAAGGATCTATTGGATCCTTCGAGTGTACTCAAACTTCCCCTAAGGAGGATAGTGGCTTTTATCGAGGACACAAGACTAACAGAGTGGAATTGAGAGATCTATTGGGGATAGTACAAAGAGCAGTGTGCTCAAGTGCCTGGACGTGGTGGCGTCCAACCCAAAACAGAGAAGAAGAAGAATATTGGCAAATATAACAGCGAGCGAAAATGATTGCCGCTTGCGTGACCAGAAATTTTTTGCAATTTAGTGAATTTCACATTTATATGTTGCCGCATTCATCATATTTATTTTATGTATGTCAATTATCATCAGCTATTGACATTAGCGTTGGGTCTAGGAATTGTTCTTGTTATATTTCACTTAATTTTTTTCGATTGTTCTTTTCAGAGCTCAATACATCAACTTTGTGTGTGTTATGTGAGTATTACATTAAGAACTGTGTTAACTATTATGGCAAATGGCTAAATTAATGTTACTTTAGAATCGTTTTTGTGAAGATGGCATTTACATTGGAAGATGTTGGATATATAATGGCTCATTTTCGAAGTGGTAATCGCAATCCAGCTGGACTTATTCTTTACAATCTTGTATTGAGCAATTCATTGAGAATTTTCCAGAAGTGGTTTTCAGTTATAAAAATTTCACTTGTCATAAACAAAGACTCCTGCATAGTTTTGAAACTAAAAACTGCATCTGTAAAGGTAAGTAAAGGGAACCTTAATTAATAACAGGTAGACCAACTGTTTTAATAGCAGATTTTGATGATATTCAAACTTGAATAGAACAAAGCCAATCAGTTAGACAATAGTCACAACAAACTAACAGTAAACAATCAATTATATTAATTAATATCTAAAATCTTTTTCCTTTACAGATATATCTGTATGAATTTATGAATATAATTTCATTACGCAGGAAGTATGTGGTTGACAATCATTTTTCTCACTTGTTATTTATAACAGCTATTGAATATGTATAACAAGTGTTCATTTGAAAAGTCAATCTAGTAGCATGTGATTTTCTGAGAACATTTTGAAGTATGTTGTAAATTAAAATTTACTACTTAACCTACGAAGTCGTATATTTTGATAGTTTCATACATACAAATAAATAACAAATAATAGGTATTTATTGAAAACTATAACAAATGTTGAAAATTTTGTCCTTCAAGATCAATGCACTTTAAAATCCTCCGTTCAAAGCAATTTATTTAACCCAGAATCGACGCACGATTATTTTATGCACTAACTGATATTTGTGATTGACATTATCAAATGTCATTTGGATTTACGTTTACGGAACAACAAACACATACTAATATAACGGATGTTCATTTGAAAAGTCAATCTAGTAGCATGTGATTTACTGAGAACATTTTGAAGTAACGGGTGTTCAGAAACATTCGAAGTCAAAGTATGTTTGATATCGTCATTTTAGAAAGAACGGCGATTTTCGTGCTCTAAAAAGTTACAGTTAAGGAGATTTTTTTTTAGTAACTTATTTATCACCTGCTTAACACTACTTTTTGAGTGGTTATTGTAGTTTTACGCTATAAAGTCCATTTTTTTAAATTATTTAACATTATCAGTACTTTTAAGAGCTCAATGATAGTTCGTATTTAGTATTTAAAGCGTTAAGTTTAACAGTTATTTCGCAGTTTAATATGTTTATTAATGTTATTTCCAATATTAGGTTAGGTTAGGTTTGCGCATAATGGTGTTTACACTAGAATAAGACGCCTTTATGCTAAAGGCTCACTTCCGAAGTGACACGCAACCAGGACGGGGTTTGAATTTATAGTCTTCATTCCTGTATTTAATAATTTCAAAAATTTTGCTAATATAAATGTTGATCATCAATATTTTACAAATCATAAAAACTTTATTACGAGGGGAGTTTTTTATGTTACCTACCTTGCTATGAACACAATATGCTATCGTGACCATTTTCTTACGTCGTTTCTGTGACATTTTATAGTGTCATCTCCAAAGTGTGGAAGACCTCTGGAAGAAGAAATCATCAACAAAGTTGAAGGATTTGGTGTTGACTAACCGCCAAGTAAAATTTTAAGTTATTGCTAGAGAAATAGGAATATCAGAAACGAGTGTTTTTAACATTCTACATGAAGATTTGGGAATGAGCAAAATGTTGGCACGATGGATTCATAGGCTGCTCAGTCCCAAAGCAAAATTGTGCAGACGACAAGTTTGTGAAGTGAATTTAACTGTTTTATCTTAAGATGAAGACCTCTTAAATAGAATCGTAACTGGAAATGAAAATTGGGTACACCACTGTGACCCTCCCACGACACAAGAGTCTCTCCACCGCCCAAGAAGGCAAAAACGCAATTTTCTTTGGGGAAAGTGATGGCCATAGTTTTCTGGGACGCGGAGAATCCCCAAAGGGACTGTTACGTTTAAAAAAATTATTTTTAAATAATAAATGAGTATTTTGCTCAGTGCTGTACTTGAGTTTTCGCCTTCCGATTGTATATCGGGATGGCAGGTGCATAGATGACGTAAGCATGCGAACATACGTTCCCTTCACCCTTTGAACCCTTCTAACCTCTTCATGCCAGCGCGTCTGACTTGACTCACTTAAGTTGGTTAGTTCGATCAGTGCAGATGTATATAGGTGTGTGTTACTTTTAAGTGTCGTAAGATTATATAAGTTTGAGGAAAATTTTTCACTAAATACGTGGATTTAATGTGTCCACACATTGGTGAATTAAGTCCCAAGATAATTAGATAAGTAAGTACACCTTGCCTGAATCGTAATTAGTTACCCTCGAAAAACACAAGAGGTAAGCGAGCGACATCCATTTTACACATAGTTGTCAGATTTATTGATTTAAATATGCCTGTTTGTAATTCGTAGGGTGTTCTTTGTTACAGACTCCTTATTCGCTTTATTGCCGCATCTTTCATCGCTAATAGTAATTTGGGAAGTATCGTGATCGGACAAGGACAGGAAAAGAAGTATTGAAATCGGACAAGGAAACGAAAAGAAGTATTGAAATCGGACAAGGAAAGGAAGAGACCTTTCCGTATCGCCGAGATATCGTTACCGCCCATAAGGTTTTCTTTTTGTATATGTTTATGATCCATTTGAAAACAACTTGATACGTGTTAATATTTTTTTAGTAATTCACATTTAGTAATCTAGAATAAAGACTTAATCAATCAATTTTATTTGTAATACTTGAATTCATTTGAAACATCTACTTAATTACGTTTTATTTAGCATACCGTTTTTCTGAAATTTATTTAGTGTCATATTTTTGTTGGAGAATTAAGACCTACTGTGCCTAAATTTGTTATATTCTATGTAAACGCTACCGAGATCTCACGAACGTAAATATATTATTTTATTGTTGTGAAAGTATGTAATATACAATATACATATATTACTATACTATTTTGACGTTTGATACATTTATCACTTGTTTATATTTTTATTTTCCACGTAAACGTTTATAATAAATATTGTTATTTTTAATTTAATTGACATTTCTTTTTTTTTCTGCTTTTGTCCGAAATTGCATAGCATATTTAGCTTCCTTGGATACCGCCAGGATAAGCGTGGGTATGTTATCACGTGTACGCCCCTCGCGTAACGTACATTCACTTATGCTAGTAGCCAGAAAAACGTTTCGTCAGGAACCGCATACCGTATTCACTCGAGCTGTAACCGTGGTGCTGGTCTGCTGACTTACATTTTTAAGAGCAACCCGCCAACGTAAGGCAAGTCCAAGGAGGGCTACTGAGTTTAAGTAAGATTTAGAAAGTCTAGTTTTTGCGAGTTTTGTTGCTTGCACGAGGCAGGCAGCAGAACTACAATAATAGAAAATGTCTACAAAGACACAATTAACAACTTGAACATGGCTATACGCGAAAAAAGAGCCGACAATTTTACTCAGAAAACTCTGCTTCTGCACAACAACTGCAGGGTGCATAAGGCACGAATTGTTCAAGCAGTAATCAATGAATGCGGCTTTGAGGAATTACAACATCCACCCTACAGTCCCAATCTCGTCCCCTGTAACTATTGCCTCTCTCCAAAACTCCAAAAACATTTGAGAGGGCGTCGATTTTATCGAATGACGACGTGGAAAACGCTGTGTGGTCGTATTTTGCGGAATTACAAAAAATAATGTTTTTCGAAGGTATAGCGTTATTAAAGAAACGTTGGAATAAGTGTGCAACTGTTAATAGTTCTTACATTGAAAAATATTTTTTATTTGTTTTCTAACTCGCTTCTTTCATAGCTAGGTATAGCAAACGCCAATTTAAGTTGGCGCGAGGAGGGGTAAGTTCGCGCAGGATTAGAAGTAGTGGGGAGATTTGTATTTGGTTTTACATCAAATGTCGTGTATCACTTTATGATCCCCTAGCAAAGACATTATGTTCCGTCAAACGTCAATGACAAATGTATTCTGACAATTACTTGAGTAGTGGGGGTGGACGTTTTTAAAAACGGCTTCTGCGCACCCCCTCCTCGCGCCAACTTAATTGGCGCTTGCTATAGATAACAAAAAACTCCCCTCGTATTAAACGTTTTCTAGATAAAAGCTGCATATGTAAGGGCAAATCTACAAGGTCGTCCAGAGGTGTTAACTGAAGATGTTGTAGAAGAGCTTCGTAATAGAATGGACAGAAGTCCTAAGAAATCATTAAGAAAATTGTCTGCAAATTGTTTATTTTTTAATCTATTTATTAGTTATAGTATTGTAGGACTTTCTCGCCGAACTGTTTCATAAGGCATTAAGGAACTTCATATGCTTCTATATAAAGCTACGATGGTTCAACAATTATTCCCAGTTGACTATGAACGTTGATTGTAATATTGTCACTGGCTTAACAAATATTTAGCTGAAAACAATTTGTTAAATTTGACATTCCTTTTACAGGCGAAGCGTGGTTCTATTTGTCTGGCTTTGTAAACAGTCAAAATTACCGAATGTGGGCAACTATATGAATTATTATTTATATTTAAGTTCTGTTATGCAATAAATATTTGTATTATTCTACTTCTTAAAGTAAAGAGGAAAAAAATAAGACATTTGTAAATATGAAGGTGAATTAAATTATATCGATTTGTTGTTTTTAATTCTTGTTTATTATCCTACTTGAATACTTCGCCACTAATAAGTAGACATATTGGGTTGCATACGTATCAGTATCAATCATTAAAGAACACCAATAATATACATGTATGTGTGCATAAAGATGCTTACCATGCCATAGGTTAATCTGAATTGACTTTTGAGTTGATTAGGTTTTCCCATCATCATGTCTTTCAATTCCAGTGAAGATGGTACTTCACCTTTGCACAAAATAATAACAGTACCTTCTTTATCTGAGTTTCGTCGGCCAGCTCTACCAGCCATTTGAATATATTCTGCTGGCAAAAGATTTCTAGTTTCTCTCCCATCGTGTTTTGTTATAGAATCAAAAATAACGGTTCGTGCTGGCATATTTACGCCCATTGCAAAAGTTTCTGTAGCAAAAAGTAACTAAAAATTGCATAAACTTTACATTGCATAACTAAGAAATTCACATATTAGTTCTAGCTGCTAGGAATGCTATTATTTTACATATTTTGTTGCACGAACATAATAGATTTAAGATCTGCTTAATGCTTTTACTATCCAATGTAATAATCAAGTTTTACGTTATTCATAGTTTTTTAAAAGAGTAAATCTATTTCTTCGTGGAACGAATAATGCTTTTGGGAAGATTTCTATTTTATAGAAAGTTTTGTACCTTAACATATCCATTTTGAAATAACATTTCCACCATTTCCTTGATTATAGGCAGAACCCCACTGTGATGTACGCCAATTCCTTTTTTTAGTATTTCTCGCATCATTAATATCTGTGGTATTTTTCTATCGGGCTCTTTAAGACTTTTGACGCAATCTTCAAAGAAACTGTGAATTTTAGATTTCTCTTTGGCTGTGGTCAAGTCTAAACTTCCTAAATTTTTGGCATTCTTATCACATTTACTTCTTGAAAATGTGAACGCGACTACAGGTAGGAGATCATTTCTCTTGAGATGATCAATTAAAGCTGACCAGAGAGTCTTCTCTTGTGGTGGCGAGAATTTTTTTACGACTGCAGTCGGTGGCTGAGAAGGAATTGATTCGCTAGCTTTCATATAACTGAAATTTCAAATGCAATTATGTTAAAACAATAGTTCAATTTGGCTCTCAACCTATAATCGTTTTTTGTAGTCTTATTTACACGTTTAATGTAAAAATATATAAAAACATTTAATTATAATAGAAAGATATGCTATAAAATTCAACCATACAATTTAGAGATCAATCTGAACTATATATTTATATTTCCATAGGTATTCTCAAAATTAAATTTATTTGGAAGCTCGATGTATTTTCATAATTGTTTCTAATCAACAATTGAGGTGTAAGAATCAAAAAAGATTAATACAATACAGAGATTAAAAATTAAAAACATAGGAAGTTGGTAAGGTATGTCGTCTTGCCTTACCAACTTTCTGCTTTAATAGTAAATGAGTTGAGAAGAAATGGGGAGAGCTGGAAAACAATCTACGTTTATTTAAACAAATATGGAAATAAAAAAAATGTTCAAAGAATGAACATTTAAAATAAGTATACCAATATTGAAACAAGCAGACTTGATTTGCAGAAATTATAGGAGAATAATTTTATTTAATAGAACATATAAAATGTTAACATCGTTGATGTTGAAGACTCTAAAAGAATATACAGAAAATCCAACAGAATTAAAATAAAGAAAATTGACAATAGAACAATTTATATATCGAAACAAGTAATAGTAGAATGCTGTGAAGACTGTGATTTAGAAGCAGTTTTTATAGACTTTGAGCAAGTATGTATTTGACAATTTAATAATAATAATCACTACCCAACAATTTAACACCAATCACAGGGAGCATTGACAGGACATGAGTTATAAGTAAATTTGTATGTATTAGAATTAAATAAGTTGACCAATCATTTAGGCAACTATGCTTACCAACAGCATTTACAGTATAATTTTCATTTTGTCACTTAGATTATATATTCTACATGTAACCTATTGTACCCATATTGACCTTACCCAAATTATGAAAAGCAGATTCAATTAAAATTCATTATAGCATAGGCAATATCATGTATAGTGTGACCAGAAATATACTGTTGACTTTTAAGTAAGATAAAACATCAAACAAATAATATTATCGAAAACATGTCATGGAAAATGCGCATGCTTACTCACAAATTTTTCAATAAATTTTTCTATAAATTTTGCAAATCGTGCCAAACAGTTTTATTTTTTCTTACAATTTTATTTTTCAACTTTGAAGGTCAAATTGCATAGAGTTTTATAATATTTTTTATTGTAAACTTTATAACAAACTTTATGCCGTGTCAAACGGCCTTTAGTTTAAATTGGAGTGTATTCAAAAATCATTAATAGTTTCAATGAATAAAATTCTAATGCAGTATGTACCTGTACATAATAAAATTCCACGAATATTTTTGAAATGATTAGCGAATATCAAATTATATACTCAATATCCCTATTTTTGTTGCTTTAAATTTTATTAAATTAATGGTAATATGTATATTTGAACGAGGCGCTGTATGTAGTTATCTGTATGTCGACTATCTACAGCCCAAATTCCAGGTACTTGGGTTGACTTAAACTATTCCTCGCTTATAAAGTCAACGGTATATATATTACCCAACCCAACCCAACAAACAAATAGGCATTTATTTGTTCAAGTTCACCAAAAAATCCTCTTCACATTTCTGGTAATAATAGGTACGGCTTTGTGTGAAAGTTTTATGACATGATTCATTCATAAATTTTTTTATGCACCAGCTGCTGTCTTGTTATTTATAGGTAGGTCAATGGCCTGACCTTTGTAATATCCCGAAAAAAATTCAATATTCTGTTTCTTTAAAAATTTTAAACGGTGTAAGAGTTTTGTGGTGATATCGAATTTTTAATTTAGTTGTCTTAATATCAAATTCACGAGAAATAATAAATTACATTTGCAATTTTAATTTAATGTTCGTATTTTTTTTCTGTGTTCTATTTGCCTCTTTTTTGCCATAACAAGGACAAATTTGTGTGAAACAGGTGGAATGCTTAAAGGAGATATTCAATGTGGCTGTCATTTGCGTAAATACAAGTATGTACACGCTTTAACACGGCTCGGTCTTCCGGCAACATCACGGAAGCTGATAACAGACTGACTTCTGACTTACAGTATGCATCATCGCATCTACTACTCCCACCATTACGCTTCAGTAGGGGTAGCGCTGCAGTTATAAAGGAATACTAAATTTACCAGAGTCGGATCAAGCCACGCGCATTTATTAATTTTTTTTTTCTTTGATCTAGTTCGGGATAAAGTTTTCGTGTATTAGCATTTTATGTTTAATATTATTACAGTTATTACATATTGAAGTATGCAACATATTTCGTTTACACCTTGTATATTAATAATGAAAAGATAATAACAAAAGTAAAAGTTATAAGAAAGATGTAAGACATTTTTGAAGATAGATAAAATAGCGAAATTAACAAAATATTGGCAGGAGAAAATATGAATAATAATAAATATAATAAGAAAATAGGAACACAGTAATGGAAAAAGCTAATAAACCACTAAACTAAAAAATAAATAATATGTAGTATCAAGATCGTATCAAATATATTATGAACTTACCCTCTTTGAATCCAGGTATTTGTATCATTCAAAACTAAAAATCTGTTATTTTTCGTACTACCGCCTGTACCAGTATACAGATAATGTTGCAATGGTACTGGTCTTTTCTCGGTTCGAACAACATAAACCTTTTTTTGATACATTCGCCCCAACCAATCGGCGAATTCAATTATATTTGGCACTGTGGCACTCAAAAGAACCACCGTAACATGAGCGGGCAGCAAAATTAATACTTGTTCCCACACGTGCCCTCTTTCTTTATCATTAATATAATGTACTTCATCGAATATCACGAACTCTAAATCTCGTGTGACGTCACTACCATTGAAGAGCATGGATCTCAAAATTTCTGTTGTCATGATTAAACAACCAGCTGTTTGGTTGATTTGGAAATCACCAGTTATTAAACCCACATCTTTAAATGTGTGTTTAAAATCGCGATATTTTTGATTCGAAAGAGCCTTTATAGGTGAAGTATAAATAGTTCTTGTCATATGCTTTAGGGATAAAGCTATAGCGTATTCGGCGACAACTGTTTTACCAGCTGACGTATGAGCGGCCACGAAAACGTGATTATGTTTTTCTAGTACAAGGATTGCTTGTTTCTGGAACGTGTCTAACTCGAATGGGTACTTGTGTGCCATTTCCGGTATACGCTCATAAAAATCGGTTACGGGCTTATTGCAATCTAACATCACAGCCCATTGAGTGTCTTTACTTAATACTTGAGTTGGTTCTGTAATCTTTAAAACAGGAATTTCTTTTGGTATAATTTCTTCTTCTTCTTTTGTAGTAGTTATTTCATTACCAATATCATCGGTATTTTTTTCAGATGCGTTAGGGGTTTGCCATATATCTGAAATATTAATATATAAAACTATGTAATAATTAAGTGTATTTTTGGTTTAAAAGTTAATATTGTTACTAATTATACAGCGTTTTTAGAAAGGAGTCGTTGGTCAGCAATTGTAGGGAAACTATATTCATAGTACGGTATGCGCCAAAATATACAGTATTGGATTTCGTACCGTTATTATGCGCATTTCTGCGTGTAGTCAATCAGGTTTTGGAGTCCTCGATGAACATCCTTGAAATTGAATATCAGCAATACGTCGCTTAGGTGATTGTTTAAAGACGTAGGTTTGTCTATTATAGACGAATTTTGTAATGTGTGGTTCTTTGACGAAAGCCACATTCAATATCAATAAGCAAACAACTCGCTTTCTTGGTTTTCAGAGGCCAAACGTTATTGTTCAGAAACCGCTAGAAAGTGAGAATGAGTCGATATAGTGTGCATTGTAGCACACGGTGTGCTTGGTCCATATTTCATTGAGGATGATGATGGTATACCTCTTATTGTAACCTAAGAATGTTATAACAACATGGTGGTCGGGCCATTTATTCGGCATATCAAAAGGTTTTGTCGTGGCAGGAACCTCCGGATGGAAAGAAAGTGGTTTCAACAGGACGGGACAACCAGCCACACCGCCCATCAGTCTATAGCAGTGCTGTAGGAAAGTTTTCAATGATGAATCATAGCCCGCGGGAGAAATTTCAACTATCCATCACATTCCGCTGGTCTTACACCACCGGGCGCCTACCTATGGAGAATTTTAAAGAAGAAGGTGTTCAGCGGCACAAGCTCACCCAGAATTCTGAATTCAATATCTGAGAAGGTCGTCTCGTTTTTTAGGAATCTGCAGCAATTTGTGTTCTTGAATATTTTTGAGAATCTGCGTAACCGTTTTGAACAGTATCTACAGCGCAATGGCAATGGTTCACATTTTGAACATGTATACTATATAAATAAAAATTTATATGTTATAAGCAGAGAGCGGACAGAAGTGATTGAATGACCAATTGCCCGATAAAACGTCGGCGGTCTCATATAGTATGCATGTTATAACAGCTCCACTATTTGCTTGCTCGATTGCATTCGTTGAGCAGGTGTTTTTTTCCGTCGATATCGTGTCTATTCATTCATAAATTCTACTTTACAGCAGCGTGTAAGACGGAATATACATTTATATATTATTTCGTTATATTCGCTAATTTTCAAAGTGTATTCTCGTGTTTAAATGCTGTTATACGTATATGTATTTATTGTTCTTGAGATAGTATATTTTCTATTATCAGGATAAAATGAAACAAATTTTAATGAATTTCACTTTTTAATTTACACCGTAACGATCGTTTCGCTCCAACCTGAGCTCCATCAGACATATAATTAACTTATGTACAAATTTTTTTTAACACAAATGTACCGTAACAAACATGTTTTGTTTTGAATAGTTGAAGGAATGGGTACTTTTTATTACCAAAATGTCTATGCACAAAACTTTCACTACGGTTTATACAATACTGTTCTTAAGTGATAAAACTGAGGGTCTACTTTATGTTACAGGGAGGTAAAGAAGTTCTATGGAAAAATCCAATATATGACTGTCTGAATATCAAATAAATAAATTGAGTGAATTATTTGTTTCTAATTCATCATTCAGGATCTTATCGGTTTTCTTTAATTTATTAATTTCAAGTGACTCTAATAAATTAAGTCTTTTGCCCTTATTTTCTACGTGTAATATTTTAAAAGAAAATGAGGGCAAAAAACTTAATTTATTAGTCACTTGAAATTAATAAATTAAAGAAAACCGAAAAGATCTTCAATAATCAATTAGAAGCAAATAATTCACCCTTACTCAATTTATTTATTTGATATTCAGACAGTCATATATTGTATTTTTCCATAGAACTTCCTTACCTCCCTGTAACATAAAGTAGACCCTCAGTTTTATCACTTAAGAACAGTATTGTATGAACCGTAGTAAAAGTTTTGTGCATAAACATTTTAGTAATAAAAAGTACCCATTCCTTCAACTATTCAAAACAAAACATGTGTTTGTTACGGTACATTTGTGTTAAAAAAAAAATTGTACATAAGTTAGTTATATGTCTGATGAAGCTCAGGTTGGAGCGAAACGATCGTTGCAGTGTCAATTAAAAAAGTGAAATTCATTAAAATTTGTTTTATTATCCTGATAATAGTTATAATGGAATTTCATCAAGTAAAGGCTGAAACAATCATATAGTATATTTTCTGTTCTCTTTTATAAGGGATTGTTTCTTTCTGGTTTCGTTTATTTCAGTGTTATTTGGTTACAATCTTTAGTACCATATGATCATATATTTCTACCCTCTAGAAGGCAATGACATTTTTCTTTTTTAAACTTAAGTTGGTACCATAATTTAAGTTAACTTATTTTGCAGCGTGTGTGTGATATAGGTTATTTTATACTGATGACAGATTAGGTTTTGTCATTTTGACAAATAATTACATACAAACGTTTCAGTTGAAAAAATAAAAAGTTTAATAATAAAAACGGCTACAATAAATGTTCAAAGTGAGCTTCTTCATTTTCTATGCATAGCGCAACTCTTCGTCTCATATTATTGAAGGCATTCCTTAAATTATGTAGTGTAATTTCCTCACAGACATTTCGGATAGCATTAGTAAGTTCTTCAATTGTATGTGGACGATTCGTAAATACTCTATTTTTTAGATGTGGATAAATGAAATAGTCCATAATTGTTAAATCCGGAGATCGTGGTGGAAAGTCTACTATTATTATCAAAGAATTCATGCAATAATTCCATCGTTTCTCTTGTCTTATGGGCTGTTGCATTATCTTGCTGGAAATATCCCTCGCGGAGCTCATCATCCTGTAATTGATTTACAAATGGTAGCAATAAATTATTACGATATCGTTCTGCATTTATCGTATTATTAAAGAATATTGGACCAATAATCCGTCAACGAGAAACAGGTAGCCAAACGCCTATTTTTTGTGAATGCAAGGGTGTTTCAAGAATTTCATGTGGATTTTCACTAGACCAGATGCGCATTGTTTGTTTATTTATATATCCTGATAAATGAAACCATGCTTCATCGGACCAGAAGGATTTGTCAAGAACGTCATCGTTATTAATCGTACCTAAGAACCACTAACAGTAATTAACTCTGGTTACATGATCGATTGGTAAAAGCTCTTGCACGCAATGAAATTTGTATGGAAATTTTTGTAAGTCTTTTTTAAGGATTCTCTGGCAGGTCCCATATGACAGTTGTGTTTGTTGTGAAAGCTTACGAATCGATTTCTTAGGTGATTGATTTATTCGTCCCTCAACATCTGCTATATTTTCAACTGTCCGCTTTAGTGGTCTACCAGCACCTGGTTTTCGAGACACAGACCCTGTTTCACGGAATTTAGCCACTGACTTTTGAATTAATTGCCGCAAACTGTCATATGTTGTTGGAAAATTTGGAAATTCTGCCCGAAATTCTTCTATACAAGGCTGCAAGGAGTACGACCATTCTCCATTTTCTAATTTTACACCATTCCTAAAGTATGATTCGATCAGAAAAACTTTATGATTTATTGTAAACATTTTTAAGTGTCAATTAATAAATACATTAATGATAGATGAGTTTTATTTATCAGAACATACACATAATGACAGATGTATTTTATTTGTCACTACCAACACGATATTTTCAAGAAATAATTTCATGGCTTGCTAGAGGGTAAATATAAATGATCATATTGTATTTAAAAAAATCCGTTTTATATTGTATATTTATCCTATAATTTTTTATAAATATTTTGTGACGTGAACGACATTTTCTATTTTTAAAAACCTTTTAACATCTAAAAGAACTAATTAACACAGGAACACATTGAACAAATTTTAGTTGATCATAGTAATGTTTTACACTTTCAATGTTTCACAGAAAATACAGTTTTGAGTTTTGTTCTTTTGAAAATTATTTTTATTCAAAATTCGATACGCAATTCGCTTGTCAGAATTACTTTTGTTTCAGCAGTAGTTGCTGCCGGTTACCAAACCGTTTATTACATTCGCTCTGTTGTGCACTGACAGATATATATTAACTGCATATGTAGGTATGTGCCACTTATGCAGTCAGCCACACGTATCAAATTGTTGGAAACTCACGGATCGCTTACAGAAACACACCTATTGCGAATACAACATAGACGCCTATGGGCTATGATGAATCATCAATCGCTCGAGTCCGCTCTTTGGTAATAAGTAATTGTATGTATTGCTTTAGTACTGTATATTTTGACGCGTACTGTACTACTATTTAATATATCAATATATACTATTAATTTAATCTAATCTCTCAATTACACGTTTATGATTTATAAAAGCTAGATGTAAAGAGTGATCATTAAAATTTTCGCTCAAGTAAGCCATGTACACAAAAAGTATGTCCTAACTTAAGTTATTAGAGGAGATCTGTCATTATAATTTCAAACGTCATGATTGTTAAAAAATAATTTGAAATGCTGACTTTTATATTAAATATATTTATAATTTTTATACAAAGTAATAGAATATTATAAAAATGTGTAAAATGTTGACATTCTCCACCAAGCATAATCGCACTCTATTTCGTAGAGCATTGAAAACATTGATCAGTATTTGCGGTGAGTTATTGATGTGTTCACATTTTTCTATGATTTTATGTCTTAACTCTTGTAGATTATTAATTGGTGTTTCATAAATAATATTCTTTATATATGGCCACACAAAAAAATCCATGAGTGTTAAATCACACGATCGTGGCGGATATGGAATCGCTGTATTTCTACTTATTATCCTATCGCCATAAAATTGTTGCAAAAACTTAATATTTTCAAGTGTAACGTGAGATGTAGCCCCATCCTGTTGAAAATATCCGACCTGGAGTTCATCATTAGTCAATTGATTAGTAAAAACACTGAGAATTTCGTTACGATATTTCTCCGATGTTATCGTGCCCTCAAAGAATATTGGTCCTATTAATCGGTGACGACTCATACCTACCCATACGCCTATTTTTTCTGGATGTAGAGGAACTTCTCTGTAGAAATGAGGATTTTCACTGGACCACATACGCATATTTTGCGAATTAACATAACCTTTAAAATAAAACCAAGCTTCATCGGTGAAAAAAGTATGATTTAAAATATTATCTGTCATTGTTTGAATAAACCATTGGCAAAATTGTGTTCTTTTTTCATAATCCGTAGGTAATAGATTTTGTACAGAACTTAATTTATATGGATACATGTGCAAGTCCTTTTTTAAAATTTTTTGACATGTTCCATACGAAAGCCCTACTTGTTGCGAAACTCTGCGAATAGACGTTTGAGGAGATTCGTTAATAATTTGTCTGACATTTTCAATTACGCCGCGACTTCTCTTGAGAGGAGGACCGCTTCCTTTTTTCCTTAAAATACTGCCTGTTTGACGAAAAAGATTTACACAATGCATTAGCGTATCACGGAAAGTTTTATAGCTAGGACCAGTATTTCTCTTCCAACTCCGCAAGGCAATTTTCTATTGAATGCTGCCAAATACCATCATTTTTTTTGAGATGTCAGGAAGTAACATTCTACCATAAACGCTTTATGCATATCATTAAAGGCCATTACTTTTTCTTTTGATGAAACTTTAAAATATATATTTGACACTGACAGATGTTTGAAATAACATCTTAATGACTAAAGCTACGACATAATTTTTATATACACGGCCAGCTACGAGTGAAAATTTTAATGATCGCTCGTTATAATAATGCATCAGTTTTCATAATATATTAAATTTTAAGATTTCATCTGATTAATAATTTTGTTATTAGGACTTTTTCACTATTTTGCAATGAATGCAATATGTTAAGATTGATATTCCAATTTTTTAAATGTTTTATACTATTTAAAACTTTTTCAATAGACTGCGTCTGTAACCCGTATTACAAGTTTTCTTTATTGTTCATCACCATTATATATATTTTCATAAGATTAATATACAGGTAACCCCCGTTCTTCGCGAAGGATACGTTCTGGAGATGGTCGCGATAAGCGAAATTTCGCGATCAACGAGGGATTTAAAAAAATCATTTTAAGATTCGATAAAACGCTTTATTAATAAAATAAGTATGAATAATGATAAAAAAAAAATGTCAATTAACATAATTTTTAATTAATTCCTTTTGCTTCGCTTTGCAGAAAGGAATCTAGATTCCCTTGTTTGGCCTCTCTACGTTTATTATGCAAAATTTGCCGATAACTGTCAAATAATCCGGCACAACCACGCTTTACAGCACTCACTCGCTCGTAATCTTCGTCGTTTTCTTTTAACAACTCCATACATTGGTTGTGAAGAGAAAGTGCCTTTTCAATGATTTTGACACTTAACTTTCGCACGGGGACAGGTTCCCAGACGTCATATTCTTGGGATTTAGTATTGCAGTCCATTTCCTGCAGCTCTTCATTAGTGAATGGTTCGCCGTGTGATTTTAACAAAGTCCTAATATCATCTACATCAGCACCTTCGATGCCTCTGGAAGTGGCTATAAAACTAATCTCTTCGATGATATTTTGAATATCATTTTCATAATTGATGTGATCTCCAACAATTTCTCTGAACAACCTTTTCCAAACACCCTTCATACACGACTGGGTGACTTCATTCCACGCTTCGTCGATGTTTTTGATAGCTTTCATAATATTAAATTGTTTCCACCAAACTCGCATGGCATCTCTATCACCCCTATCAGTTTCTTCAATGAGTTGTCGCATCGTTTTTCTTAAATAATAGGCCTTGAATGTTGCTATTGCGCCTTGATCCATAGGCTGTAAGATGGAAGTGGTATTCGGAGGTAAGAATACCACTTCAACGGAAAAATCGGTACACAGGGTCTCAAGTTCCACAGGATGTCCTGGCGCATTGTCCAACACCAAAAGAGCTCGTGGTTCAACTCCAATATCCTCGCAATATTTTTTTATTTCTGGGCAGAAACAAGTTTTAAACCAGTCGATAAATAAATTTTGTGTCATCCAAGCCTTAGGGTTACTTCGCCAAAAAACTGGCAAATTGTTTTTGGAATAACCTTTCATGGCACGAGGAGTTTCTGATTGATAAATCAACAACGGTTTCAATTTTAATTCTCCGGATGCATTTCCGCCCAGAAGAAGAGTTAGTCGATCCTTGGCTGCTTTAAATCCAGAAGCAGTCTTCTCCTCCATGGAAATAAACGTACGTGTTGGCATTCGTTTCCAACAGAGTCCCGTCTCATCTACATTAAAAATGAAATTTGGTGGATAATTTCCTCTTTTCACAATTTCACGGAACTCAATTGGATATTTTTCAGCTGATTCTACGTCTGCACTAGCTGATTCGCCAATCATTTTAAGATTATGCAAATTTGATCGTTTTCTAAACCGATCAAACCAACCTTTGCTTGCTTTAAAAACTTCTTCTCCTCCATGTTGAGATTTTAAATGATCCCAAAGATTAAGTGCTTTATTCATTATAATTTGAGTACTCACAGGCATGTGGTGTTGATTTAGATCCTCTATCCATTTGCTTAATAAATTTTCCATTTCTGTCATCAAAAAGCTTCTGGTTCGTGAAGCTTTTGTCGCTGTAATTGTTGTAACACTTCCGCCAGCTTTTTTAATTTTGTCTTTTTGTTGCACAATTGATCGCACTGTAGACTCAGGCAATTTAAAATCCCTTCCTACAACTGTAAATTTACCACCACTTTCTATTCTTTCTATAATTTTCAGTTTCTTTTCTAAAGTCACCACATTGCGAACTTTCTTAACCGACTTTTCACATTGTCTTTTTGACATTTTAAAAATTACAAAGGGATAAAGAAATATCTACTCAATTTAATTAGCGTGTGTTTGAGAACGCTGCTAAAATTACACTGAAGGGGAAACCCAAATGATGCACTGGCTCAACCGTTCCAGGCAGCCGGGGTAGTACCGATTTGGCGCGTAGAGCGAAAGAAGATCGCGATATAACGAATCCGCACTCGCCGGGGTCGCGAAGAACGGGGGTTACCATACTCATATTGTTATTGTTTATTATTTTGTTTTTTTTTATTTATTTTTTTTCATCTGTTGTAAAACCATGTCATAAACGTAAAGAAATTTCTGAAAAAATCCATTTTCTGCATTTCTCAATAACCAATTAAGTTTTTTTTTTCTTTTTGCTTTATCTTTTTTATTGCAATAATCCTGTAACTCGATTATGCGAGAGAAAAGAGCTATTCTCCTCATGTGCAGCCTTAATCTCGACTTTAAGCAATGACCGAATTCTTAGAAACTCGAAACAGTAATATGCAGAACTTGTGTGTTTCCACTAAGCAAAGTAATATTCTTTGAACTTCAGATGTTTTTTAATGAGAGAAGTAAATAATGGAGGATATCAGCGATGTGAGGCATTATATTGTGGGACAACTAAATTAATTGTTGCAAATATTGTATCACATAAACCCCTAACAGCGTCGTTAACATCAGAGAGAAAGTCCTCAGAAACGGCCAGTCAATCGCGGTTAACGCATTATAAACAGAGACGAATCAGTTTTGAGAAAGCTGTAGCGTAGACTTTTCTTTGACGGAAAAATGTTTACACGAATTGCCAATTGACAAGTCAAGAACCATATCCAAAGGATCCAGGATAATACATGTCTTCAAAAACAAGAGCTCCTCTTGTTACAGATCTGTGTTATAGTAATTTGAGAGGAAATATAAGAAAAAACACGGTGTAAAAGTTTTCTGTTACAATTGTAAATACCATTATATTGTATTATGTTTAGAGTATTCATAAAATATAACAATGCAGAATGCTTTCGATCATTAACAAGCGAAAAACCGAAGTTCGGAATTGAAGCCTCCACATATAAAGAGACGCTTATCGAGACTTAAGGCTTCAAAGAATACCTCGTAATCATCACAAGAAACATTAGGAGGTGTGTAAATAGATATTTACAAAATAAAAATAAAATACACCATCTAATTTACATAATTATTGGAAACCCATGGTGGTGGTAACGCACTGGCTTATTGTGCTGGTGGTCCCGGGATCGAATGTAGTTTTCCTTCTCATTTGGGTAAAGGTCGACACCCAAATGTCTTACATCGCTTCACGGCCGCGTGCGTGATGAATAACTAACTCATGGCCTAACAATGCTCACTATAATATTACTATTATTAATGAGTTTACACAGTCATTGTCGCTTCCTTGCATGTATAAATGGTCATCTACCTTATGTCGGAGGCCTTCTTAATACATGTATAATGTAGTAATACGTGTTCTATTGGGAGAATATTGATATGAACGTTTCCAAAGAACCCTTGCCACATAGGAATATGCAAAATAGGATTTTCCAGCTTCTGAAAATGAAGATGAGGCCCAACAATTTCTTCAAGTAACGTTGGGACGAAAATTAGAGAGGACATATTACCCTAGTATTGGCGTCCTATTATACCAACTTAAACGGTTTGGTAAACATACCTATTTGACGGCAGTCATCTATCTCCAACAGAATCTAGTTGTTTGCAGTATCCAGTAGCAAATAGCAACACTAGATGCGGTCGAAGTACAAAAGATCATATTTCATGGTAGAATGTTCGAAAGATTACTGGACGGCCTTCGTAATCAAACCAAATATTAGTATTTGACAACCAATTGTTTAAAGCCACATACTTATACGAAGGTAGCTACTTACATATTAGGAACTGGAAACATATAGGCGCTAAGCGCCATCCGGAATATCAATCACACGACTTTCAACGTGGATTATCTCAACAACAGTACATCGATCAACTCACTTCGACCTTTCGCGATTAAGAACTGTCCAAACTCACTGTATATCACTGGTTTAACGAATTCAATCGTGGTCGCCGTTTACTCACCGACGAATCTAAAGAAAGTCGCCCAAAATCGGTTGTTGTGCTAGAAAACATTACATACCGTGAGACTGAAGCATTCCTGGGCACCCATAAATAAGATATTACATGAACATTTCGCTATGAAAAAAATTGATCGCTTTGGATCCCACATAATTTGACAATTGCCCCAAAAAAGCTCGTGTCGAATTTTAGATATATGCGTATGAGCTCGAAAGCAAACATTAGTCGACAGTGTGGGTTTTCCAAGATGAGCTAAACCCAACAAACGTTGTTCGCGCAATAAGCACTTCAAACCAAATGGGCGTTTGTTTTTTGGGGCAAAAATGGACGTGTGGTTACAGCACCATTAGAGGATCGCAGAACGGTTAATTCTGAGTATTACAAAACCAATTGTTTGACAGAAATTTCTGGAGAAATAAGATAAAAGAACCAGCGAACTAGGATCATTCTTCACCATGACAATGCGAACTCTCACATATCGGCACAAACAACTCATTATTTGACTAGTCGAAGCATCGAATTGATGTGCCACCCGTCGTACAGGCCTGATTTGGTACCCAATTATTTCTTTTTGTTTCTATGCGCGCTTTGGAGATATCTCAATCGGAAAAAATTCTGTGAAAATCGGTTCTGATGTATGCAAAAGTATAGCAAACGCCAATTAAGTTGGCGCGAGGAGGGGTAAGTTCGCGCAGGATTAAAAGTAGTGGGGAGATTTGTATCTGGTTTTACATCAAATGTCAGATAATTCTAACCTCTTAGCGTGTATCCACTTTATGATCCCCTAGCAAAGACATTATGTTCCGTCCAACGTCAATGACAAATGTATTCTGACAATTACTTGAGTAGTGGGGGTGGACGTTTTTAAAAACGGCTTCTGCGCACCCCCTCCTCGCGCCAACTTAATTGGCGTTTGCTATACATAGATCATTATGAAGAATATTTTGAAAAACAATAAAACCATTTTCAATGATTAATAGGTATTTGTTTTTGTTTGTTACTTCTGATACATTAACAACAACTCTAGGACTTTAGGCAAAATAACGGAATTTAAAAAATCTTTAAACTAGTGAATACAAAACAACATCGTATAGAACAACGTTTAATAATATCTTAACTAGACAAATGCTAGTCTTGATATATAATTTCATAATTTTAATAAATTATTGTATTTCAGTAGGGCAACATTTTGCCAAAAATTGGCCAAAAAAACGCCCAACTGTACTAGTTGTTGTAATTTCTATATCACTAAACTTCTTTTAAAGGCATATATGTAACGGTTACGGTCATAATTTAGGGGTCACTTTATTTTCTACAGATATCAAAAATGATCTTGGTCAACGGTGGCTATGGAGTGTAAAACGTCTGTCTTAATTTATATGATTCTTTTGATAATTCTGATAAAATTTTTAGGGTAAGTGTCATGCTGACGTTAAAATTTGTCAATACATACAGGGTTAGTTAAAAGTATGGAGACGGCGATTTATTGTCGTTAATATTCATTTTAGGGAATTATGTTCAATATAAAAGTTTGTTAAGATATTTTGATCTACATTTGAGATTATTTGATTTTTTTTTCTTCAATTGTTTTTTTAGATACGCCTGTCCGCGCATTTTTTTTTAATGGGAAATTGTAAATTTTGCTCTACCATTCGATAGAGAATATTTTTCTCTTTACAATAATATTTTTGTATTTTTTAAATTCATTTTAATAACTTTTTTACAAGAAAAATAAAACAAATTAATAACAAAGTAAATTTAAGTAAGTGTTCAAATTGTCGTCCATTAGTAATTTGACAAAGTATTCGACAAGTATTCGATTTACAAAACCCCGAACAGAGTTCTGTAAAAAATCTCGGGGAATTTCTTGTATCGTTCTGGTAATTCGGATTTGTAAATCTTTGACGTTATCGGGCTTATCTTTGTAAACTTTGTTTTTTACGTATCCCCAAAGAAAAAAATCTAAAGGACTTAAATCTGGCGAACGGGCTGGCCATTCAATGGTTACTCGTCTTCCAATCCATCTGTGGGGAAAAATGTTGTCCAGATATTGACGAACATTTACACCATAATGTGGTGGGGCGCCATCTTGCTGGAACCAGATACTGTCATTGGGCAGTTGTTCATTGTTTTCATGAGGATAGAGCGTAGCACAAGCAGGTATTATTTCATTTTGCAATAACTGCAAATACAGAGCCGAAGTTAAATTGCCATTGATGAAAAGGGGACCGATAATATGACCGCCTAGAATGCCAACCCAAACATTAACCTTTTGGGGGTACTGCGTATGGTGCTCCAAAAACCAAGAGGGACTTTCCGATGACTAGTATCTGCAGTTATGTCTGTTTACTTCACCGGTAAGGCAAAAAGTAGCTTCGTCAGAGAAAAGAATATTGTTGACAAAATTTTCAATATTATTGCAAATATTTAACATTTCTTCAGAAAATTGTAATCTTCTATCAAAATCATCTTCCGTTAACTCGTGTACAAGGTGTATCATATAAGGTTTATACTTTTCACTTTTTAAAAATGACACGATCGATGACTGTGAAATATTGAAATTGGCCGCTAATTGATTGGTTGATAAATGGGGATATTCAGATACAGCCAATAAAATATCCAGTTTGTTATCATCGCTTTTTGCTGTTTAGGTCTACCACTCCTTGGCAAATCTTTAACGCTACCCGTTTGTTCAAAGCGTCTTAAAGTTTTACCAACAACGGATTTAGAAATTGGATTTCTATTTGGATGCGTATCATTAAATAAATTACAAACGTCTTGTAAACTTCTGCGTCTATCTCCATAACCCAACATCATAAGTATTTCAATTCGTTCATGTTCACTTAAACTCGCCATTGTTAATATTAACAGCAACAAATTGCACAATTGAATTATTTCTGTCAAAGATTTGACGTACACAATAACCACTGATAAAATTATGTCGCTCAAGTTTGTTTATCGCTACGCTTCTGTCTATCTGCGATGTACCGAACATCTGTTAAACACATGAACCGGCCTTTTCTTATAAAAAAAGTTATTAAAATTAATTTTAAAAAAACAAAAATATTATTGTAAAGAGAAAAAAATTCTCTATCGAATGGTAGAGTAAAATTTACTAGTTCCCATTAAAAAAAAACTGCGCGGACAGGCGTAACTAAAAAACATTTGAAGAAAAACAAAATCAAATATTCTCAAATGTAGATAAAAAAATCCTAACAAACTGTTATATTGAACATAATTCCCTAAAATTAATATTAACGACAATAAATCGCCGTCTCCATACTTTTAACTAAACCTGTATATTAATCTTAATGTCAGTATGATACTTAACCTGAAAATTTTATCAGAATAAGACAGACGTTGACCAAGATAATTTTTGATATCTCGGTACTTTTTAAAACAAGCTTTATGGCGGATTATAAGTACGTCAATTTATCTAAATTTATTTGATATTTATATTCATTGTTAGTTACTCCTAATAAATTAGCAATTATGAGAACATATTTAAGCTTAAAAATCACGAACAATCACATTATTGAAAACAAATGGTCCACCTTAAACGGTCGCGCCATATGTGAGAAAAATGAATCCGCACAAATGGCTAAAGGAATTATGGTTTAGGTCGTCTCAAGCTCTTGATATATGAACAAGATGAGAATTTATTTGAACATTCAAAATCTATTTGATACAGTTTTCGACATAGTTCAACATAAACAGTTTCCCTTATCGTACTGTGCCGCACAGCATCGTTTAAAAAGAATGGAATAAGAAATTGTGTGGCAGCAAAAAAATAGAATTACAGGGAAAGACGTTTACAATTTTCTAATCATTATATGAATAACGATTACGTTTCCTGGGAAAATGTTGTCTTCTGACGAGAAAGTCTTTCGGTTTAATAAAAATTGTCGTCTTAGTATATAGCCCCGCTAATTGTAGATGTGTCAACAATGTTCGCTTTATTGAACGTTTTCTGTCAATGGATGGAAGTGGATTAATGCTCAAAGACCTGGTGACGAATCGAAATTTGATGAAATTCTAAAGACTATAAAAATATACTCGAAAATATAGTAATTCCCATAGTACGAGGTGCATTCAAGTTCTAAGGCCTCCGATTTTTTTTCTAACTACTCACCCGAAAACTATGAAACTGGTGTTACTTTTCGACGTAATCTCCCTGCAGACGTACACATTTTTCACAACGTCGACGCCATGATTCCATGGCCGCGGCTAAGGCTTCTTTAGGTGTCTGTTTCGACCACTGGAAAATCGCTGAAGCAATAGCAACACGGCTGGTGAATGTGCGGCCACGGACAGTGTTTTTCATTGCTGGAAACAGCCAAAAGTCACTAGGAGCCAGGTCAGGTGAGTAGGGTGCATGAGAAATCACTTCAAAGTTGTTTTCACGAAGAAACTGTTGCGTAACGTTAGCCCGATATGCGGGTGCGTTGTCTTGGTGAAACAGCACACGCGCAGCCTTTCCCGGACGTTTTTGTTGCAGTGCAGGAATGAACTTGTTCTTCAAAACATTTTCGTAGGATGCACCTGTCACCGCAGTGCCCTCTGGAACACAATGGGTAAGGATTACGCCCTAACTGTCCCAGAACATGGACACCATCATTTTTTCAGCACTGGCGGTTACCCGAATTTTTTTTGGTGGCGGTGAATCTGTGTGCTTCCATTGGGCTGACTGGCGCTTTGTTTCTGGATTGAAAAATGGCATCCACGTCTCATCCATTGTCACAATCGACGAAAAGAAAGTCCCATTCATGCCTTGGTTGCGCGTCAACATTGCTTGGCAACATGCCACACGAGCAGCCTTGTGGTCGTCCGTCAGCATTCGTGGCACCCACCTGGAGGACACTTTTCGCATTTTCAGGTCGTCATGCAGGATTGTGTGCACAGAACCCACGGAAATGCTAACACTGGAGGCGATCTGTTCAACTGTCATTCGGCGATCCCCCAAAACAAGTCTCTCCACTTTCTCGATCATGTCGTCAGACCGGCTTGTGCGAGCCCGAGGTTGTTTCGGTTTGTTGTCACACGATGTTCTGCCTTCATTAAACTGTCTCACCCACGAACGCACTTTCGACACATCCATAACTACATCACCACATGTCTCCTTCAACTGTCGATGAATTTCAATTGGTGTCACACCACGCAAATTCAGAAAACGAATGATTGCACGCTGTTCAAGTAAGGAAAACGTAGCCGTATCTAAAACAGTTCTCATTCTCGACGCTGCCGCTACAATTCCATCTGCCGTACAGTGCTGCCATCTCTGTGACGTATTGACAACGAACGCACGCTCATTTTAAAACAATGCACATGCTTCTATCTCTTTCCAGTCTGGTGAAAAAAAATCGGAGGCCTTAGAACTTGAATGCACCTCGTATCACATAACTATATGGAAATAAATATATTTTATGCACGAACGCATCATAAATTGACATTTATACAAGAATTTCTGACATAAACGTCTCTTCATAGCACATGGACGTCTTTATAGCCCGTGGGATATAATGAAATGCCAAACAATAATGTCATACAGTGAAAGATCTTTTTGATAAGAGGTATTGTCTTAAATCGCATCGTCTCAACTAAATTTTGTTCGACGTGGTATATTGAAAAATTTCAATTGTGAGGTGAAAAATCGCGTAAAAAATTAACAAAACTGAATCTGAGAAGAAAGCAATGAACTATAGCTTATTGGCAGAAAAATCTAAAGAAGTTTATCAAAAAACTTATAGTGAATATCTTAAATGGTGCAACATAAGGAAGGATTCCATCGAAATTTGCTACGGCGAGAAAAGTCTTCTGGCTTATTTTTGGGATCTACCAAAATCAAGAAAACCTTCTTCGATGTGGTCTTACTATTCGATGCTTAAGGCGACTATCAAAGCCTAACACAACGTAATATAGGTAAATTATTCAAGTCTAATAATGCTTCGGGCCATAAAAGTCACCTTAGGCCCTTGATACATAAATAACTATTACAGGATGACATGATTTTACACACATTTAGAGAAAAACATGCGATATACACTCAATAAAAAATATTTTGGGAATAGTAGTGAAATACTTGTCTTGAAATTTCGAATAAAGTAACGCTGAATGAACATGACAAGTGCGGCCAGTGTGCGAGTGTTGGAGACTCTGGTGAAAGAACGACGATGAAGAGAAAAAAATAAATTCAACATATATTTCTTATTAAAAGTTTCTAAAGGGTCATGTTAGTGTATGTGAAATCATATAGTGTGTGAATTTCGTATTTATTGCAATGTTACGAATTTCATCATTGAACTATGTACTTTCAAATTTGTAGAAAAAATTTAAAATTCACATTGAGAGTAACAGCAACAATTTGGATGTTTTCTTTATATATTTAAGAGAGGATGCATATACTTACCTAGCAAATCCTTTTCTTGGTTTACTAGATCAATTATATTAATAACAGTATCAGTATTTTTAATATTGAAACTGGTATTAACTATGTTTAGTTTGTCCGTAACAGTTATTCCATCACTTTCAAAGTAAAGCCCTCTATCAAAGCCAGGCGCTATAGTCAGTAGGTCTAAAAATTAATTAAATAAAAACTAATGCAGCATTACTTAAAGTTTAAAATAAATATAAGGTGAGAGCCACAAATTTTTTTTTCAGTTAGCCATGAGAAAGATCCGTTATGTCTTAGATTGGTTCTACTCACAGGTTCATTTGTCATTCCGCTGCCTGCCGTTATGTTGATGAAAAAATTTTGCTATTTTAGTATTTGAAAAGTATACTGCACTAATTGAATTGATTCGGCTTTTACTTGATGAAGATCCATAATTTAAAATAGAAATAAAACTAATGGTTAAAATTTTCACTTTTTAATACGAATCGTAAAACGGCAATTGTTCGCCAGCACATTGGCTTCATCAGGTACTTACAGCTAAAGATATAGTTTGTAACGTGGTCTTTAGCTGCAAGTACCTGATGAAGCCATTGTAAATAATTGTCGTTTTACGATTACGTATTAAAAAGTGAAGATTTTAACCATTAGTTTTACTTCTATTTTATACTGTATTAAAAATTAGTAATTTTGTCATGTTTTATTTATTTAATTTTTTTACGTATTACAAATAAAAGATTGCATTAAAAAACTAAATCAAACTAAAATATAATTAAGCTTAATTATTATTAAATAATCAATAAATTTCTGACAAAATTTTTGTCTTCTGTGTATGTCAGCAGGAAGTATTTCGTGGGTCGCATGGAAACAGTTAGGATGTAGCTGCAGATTATTTTTAAAGATACATTTAGTAGTACCATAAGGGAGATCCATTATGTGCTGAAAGTGTGGCACATAATTTGTGAATGTTACTAATTTGTTTGCCCCATTGCTATATTTCTAGCTGTTGGTTTACCACTGCCTTTTCTGCAAGCCACACATCTTGCTTTCTTAAATAACTGCACAAAATGGAGAATAGATTAAAGTGTTATCAGGATAGCTTCACCTGCTAATTCCTTTAGAAAATCTCCACATGTCTCTTACAGAATAAACCCAATCACAATTGAATTTTTTGACATTTCTTAATAAATTTCCACTCTATAACACTTTTGTTGTTCATTAAATATGATTTACTGAAAAATTTTTACAAATACTTGACAGATATTCCCAACTTGTCAATTTAACTTATAAATGACTGAACTTATCAATTTTTCTACGTATACAAGTTTAACTCAAACATATGCTATATTTGTCCTTCTCATTCATAGTCTACTTTGAAAAAAATTTTTGTGGCCGTCACCATAAAGTAAAGTTGAAACATTTACGATATATTTCCAGACAAAAAATTATTGATAATTGTTTAAAATATGATTGATTAAAATATTTATTGTTCAGAAAAATTTATATTTTCATATTTTATTTCTTTAAAAATTGATTCATATTGTCGACGTGAACAGGTCTTTTAATACTTCCATAATTTACTGCATGTAAAGTAAAGGCCTAAATAATTTTATTATAAAAATGACTAAGACATAGAATATCAAATTATGCCTGGGAAGATAGTAATTTTTGTTCACAATAATTCTTTATATAAATATATATAATTTTGCTTTTAATGTTTATGAAAGTAGAAACCTGAGGTTAAAGCTTCTTCTTTTACTAACAAGTCTGCTAGAGGATCTGGAAAACTTCCTGGCCAAAAAGGAAAATTTGAAGTACTGCCTCTAATAGTCTCTGTTGGAGGTCCGGGTGCTCTAGATAATGACATAGAGTTATGTGCTGTAGCACCTGCACTTTGTATAGGTACTTCAATATAATCTAAAATTTCATTTGTAATAGGGTCTCTGAGTACCTAAAATTTGATTGTAACAATATATTGATATATATATACAGAAGTTTCTTATTTACTCTTAATGTTGTCGTTAAAGGTGATTCTGTATAGTCTAACAGAGAAGTAATATCTCTTTGTCGAGGCCAATATTCCTGATTACGTTCGTATTCATGTATAGGCAAGTTTTCTATACAAATGATATAGTCTTGAAGTTGTTCTACATCAGGAAGTATTGGTGGAGGGTCCATGTGGAGCTTATTTTTGGTCTTAGACATTTTATTTGATCTAATTGGAAAGTGATCTCTTTAGTATTAGTTTGTGTTAAATTAACCCCTAAAAGATATTTTAAACTTAATAGACTTACTAAATTCAACAACAAAATTCAGAATTTATATATTTGAAATAAACTATATAACTGCATTATGTACTTTAGCAAATAGTTGTATATAATTATAGCTTAATAAACATGTATAATAGGATTGTTTAATTGATTTATTTTTTACCTTTGGTTAATTATCACGTTTATAACTAACCGATGTTCGATAATGACCAGGGGGAGGGCAGTAGATAGGATTTACTGTATCCCTGTGACGTCATAATTTTAGTTGGGGATACAATCCAAAAGATGACTCTTATTGCAGAAAAATAGAATCCTGTTTCGTGAAATACGAATAAATTTTCTTCACACTTAAAGGTTATGTTCGACATTGTTTATGTTTGTATAATATTTGTTCTGACGCCTTGTATTAAAATTTATGGTAGTTATAGTATATGCAGTTAATTGATATTTTGGTGTAAATCTTGGTCTATAAATTTGTTAATGTAAATATTGTGCAATTATTACTAGTGGAAATAGTAAGTTAATTTTGATAGGTAAGGTAATTATCGTAGGCAGAAATACATATACTAAATGGGACGTTTTATCAACTTAGTTCTGTCAAAATGAAGCTTCGTAATTGTGCAGTAAGTGGTTGTAAGGATAGAAAGTCGTCTAGACATCGCTTCCCTAATCCAAATGTCGATTTAACAAGATATAAGGAGTGGCTGAAGGCTTGTGAAAATGATAAATTAATTTTTGCGAAACCTGAAAAAGTTTATAGTAATTATAGAGTATGTCACATACATTTTAGAACTGAGGACATATCTTCCAATGTGTTCTTAATAAAAACAGCGGTGCCAATATTATTGTTACCCCCATCGAAATGTGAAGGTAAAAATTTTTAATGATTATGAACTGCAAATATAGCATTTATTAATTTGCAGAACAAGACTCATCACCGATTCCTATGGAAGGTATTGTATCTGCACTGCCAAGCACTTGCACTAGTATAAAGGAACAAGCATTAACAGGTGAGGAAAATTATTTAGCTAACATGTTAATTTAGTGTATATTTTCCTTTTGTACTTAATTAGAATGATATTATTGTCTAATAAGAACATATACTTATTTGTTGTTGAAATATTGTATTTTTATTTACAGAACATACACTGTCCCCAAAATTTTCCGAACCGTCTACATCAGCTAAATCATGTTTGCCCTCTACCTCAGGCGATAAGAAAATATTAATAGGTAAACTGAATACTTTTGATAGATAGTGATTCAGAATTAATTATTTTCTATGAGCATATAAGCAGTTAAATATTAAGTTACTATATTGTAATACCACTTTAAAACATTATCTCTCCTGTTTCTTATTATATAAACTTACAATTGATTATGAAAAATATTGCGAAACCATTTTTTTAATTGCATGTAATTTAATGTCTATTAATATAAAAAATATCTTTCAGAGACACCACAAACATCTAAAGCACTTCTTTGTGAGGTTGAGGTACATAAAAAAATCAAATTATCACCTAGGGCGAAAATATTGTATAGCAAAGCTTCAACTTTTAGAAGATCACTTTCTAAACAGAAACAAAAGAATTTGATGTTAAAACAACGACTAAGGCATTTCCAAAATCTTGAAGGTGAGGAATTAATTGAACATGTTGCTCCATACAATACAACGATTGTTCAATTTATTAAAAGTCAACTCAGAAATTCTTTAAGGAAAGGACAAGGGCGACGACATACCGCAAGTGACAAAATATTAGGAATTATATTATATAAACAAAGCAGAAAGGCATATAAACTGCTATCACAGTTATTTGCCTTACCTAGTGTAAAAACCATGAAAAGTTTACTGTCAAAAGTATCTGTGCAACCAGGATTATGTAATGTAATATTTGAAACTATAAAAACAACAATTACTCAAATACCTGCTTCTCATAAATGTTGCACATTAATATGGGATGAGATGAGCATCCAACCACATCTTTATTTTAATAAAATGAATAAACAGATTATTGGTTTTGAAAAACTTGGTACAGGAAATGACTCCAATAAAATTGCAGACACAGCACTGGTTTTTATGTTGCGGGGCATTGTAAAAAATTGGAAGCAAACCATTTGTTATTATTTCTCCCATAATGCAACAGGCAAATTTGATTTAGTTCGCTGTATAAAAGAAATTTTAAGCAAATGTATGGAATGTGGTTTAGACGTAGTTGCAACAATATGCGATCAGGGAACAACTAATGTTGCTGCAGTAAATTATTTAATCGCAAGATCTAAAGAAGATGCCAATAGAATGGGTAATGAATTGCGTGGAGATAACAAATATTTGATTAATAACAAGACTTATTTTCACATATATGATCCCCCACACTTGCTCAAAGGAATACGTAATAATTTACTGACAAAAGACGTAGTATTCACAAAAGAAAATAAAAAATTCACTGCTAAGTGGAAAGATATTGTCGATGCCTATTATATTGATAATGCGTCTGGTGATTTCCGAGCAATGCCAAAATTAAAAGATGACCACATTATTCCAGAGAGGATTCGCAAGATGAAAGTTTGCTGTGCCTCACAAACTTTTAGCTATACTGTGGCCTCCGTCATGGCACTATTTATAAGATCAGGTAATGTTTAATATTCATAAAAACTAAATAAACTATATAACGCGTTTTGTAGGTACTACTACCGTTGATGGGCGGCTACTCAGTGAAAGAGCAATGGGGACTGTGTATTTTATTAAATTCATGGACGACCTATTCGATAGCGTTAATGCTACAAACCACATTCCAAACAGCGGTAAACCTCTACATTGCGCACTTAGAAGTGGCAATCATTTTCAATTTTGGGAATGTGCAAAGAAAATATTTTCAAGTATGTTTTTTGTTGATAGTCGAGGGACAAATACAAAACCACCATCAGTAAAAAATTGGTTGGTGACTTTAAACAGTATAGAAGAATTGTTTAACCATTTGTCTACAACATATAATATTTCCTTCTTACGTACAAGGTTTCTAAATCAAGATCCCCTTGAAAACTTTTTGGGCAAATGAGGCAACATGGAAGTAGGAATATTAAACCATCACCAATAGCATTTGTAGGGAGTTTTGAATCACTATTAATTAATAATTATGTGAGTAGGCATTCTTTGGGATCTAATTGTGAAAATGAAGATTCCAGCAATTTATTAAATAATGTGAAGGATTTCCTTTCACATAATTCTAATAATGATGAAGTCGAAGTTGTAGAATCAATAGATTTTCAAATAAATGAAGAAACAAAAGATATTCCATATGTGAATAAAATTGCTATTTCATATATAAGCGGTTTTATTTCTAAAAAAATTGGCACATTTTATAAATGCCATGTTTGTAAACAAAATATAATTGCGAAAAACAAAATAATGGAATGGCATGATTTAGTGTCTGAAAAAGACTTTGCAAATAACGTTCCATATAGATTAAGATATTGCACCCTGAATTTTATTAAGGGATTATGTACATCATACAATATTATATTAAGTGTAATACCACAAATATTTAAAAAATCTTTTTTTGATATTTTGTTTAACATTTTAAGAGATAAAGTAAATTTTAATTTTACGGAATGTCTTCACACAAATGAAGTTATTGAAAGAATTTTAATGCAATTCTTGATATTTACTATATATAATTGGGTAAATGGAGTCAACAGAGTTCTTCAAGGGAAAGATTTGAGGGTTAAGCGGCCCAAAGATGCCATTTATATTCAAGCCCTAAGTATGTATCAGAAACGCCGCAGATAATGATTTTATTAATATTCTTCTTTGATGCAGTTTTAAAATATGTAGATATAATATAGTTGTAATTCATTTTTTTTATATATCAATGTATTATGTGTATTGTTTAAATGTGTCGAAATGTACAAATATACTTGTGACAATTGCATTTTTTTAAAAATTTTTCAATGTATATTAAATGAATGATAGTAAACATATGCTGTAAAACTAATATATATATATATATATATTAAAATGTTGAGACATAATTCTGATGCAACAAGCAATGACTATTGCTAAGTGTTTGCAAATATAAGTAATTTTATTACAATTATTAAAGATGTGCAAAGAAGAATCATTATGTTTATTTTTGTTTGGAATACATACTTAATAATTATATATATACGAAATTTAATTTGTTAAAAATTAATCCATTAAATATTAGTGTAAACTAATGCTATTAGTAGGTTAATTCTTAACAAAGAAAATACTAAATATATTTTTATTCAGTATGTAGTCCAAATAAATATATGAATGATTTTCAGTAAATATTAAAATTTCCCGGGTTTGTAAATGCCTGGTTTAGTTGGGGGATACATATCAAGAGATGGCGCAAATAACAGTTCCAACAATTTTCCAACATCCTACTTTATCTATGATAATGATTAATGAATAATGACCGAAGCTGAAAGGCTGACAGTTTGTGTCGAATTTTGGTCAAGTTGTGCAAACTTGACCAAAAATGTTAATTGTCGAAATCAAGTACAGTGGTGCACACTGTACTTGATTTCGACAATTAACATTAGCGTCCCATGCGCTGCTAATCACTTTTGACGTAAATATATAACATCAAACACATTCACAATACTATAAAATCTGAAATGCACGGCATTTTTAAACATAACCTGTAATTTAATATCCAATGCTACTTACGCAAATATAATGAAAAATTAATTACATATAATAAAAATAACGGAAACAGGGACGTACGAGTATGGCAAAGGATGCCAAATACTATTAATAGACCGCGCAAGTGCTGTCGTCATTTTTGCGGAAGGTCAGGGATCGCGTTCCAAACAAACGGCATTTAAATTGTTTTCATAGGGGTGAAAAGTTATTATTTATAAGTGAATTTTAATTGTTATTGTATGTAGGTATGAACGACGTTGTTTAAAACTGATAATAATAATATTAATTGTTTTATAGCACGGTTATACTTGAGTAACTAAAGTACAAAAGTGAGGTTAGATAGATATACATAATGGTTAAGTGTTTTGCTCCTACTTGCAAGCATTAAGTGAAAAAAAGGGATGCACTATTTTTACTTTTCCTACAGAAAAGGCAGAATTATCGAGGTGGAAAAAGCTTTTTTGCAGTCATTGCTAATATTTATCTGCAATTAAAAAACACCATTGCCAAATATTTTGTTTTTAATAACTATAATATGTATATTGATATTTTGCTTACATACTTACCAAGTAACAAATGATATTAATATAGGAAGATTAATTAAAAATCGTTTTATCAAGAGTGTCTATACGTTTCAAATGACGCTTTAAATTTGTTTGGAACGCAGATCCTGACCTACCGTACAGAAAATGGCGATTTGACGTCACGCTTGCGTGGTCTATTGACAATAACTGCAATTCTTAGTATAGCAAATAGTAAGCAAACAAATTTTCAAAATTTGACGAACGTCAGCTACAATCATTAACGGGCACCCGTTTTTGAAATTTAGCATTTCTGGTATTTTGGAAGGTTAAATCTCAGTTTAAAATTTTCGAGGGAATAGAAAAGTATTTAATCTAATAATCATAATTCATAATCATATTAAAAAAGTGTCTGGAAAGATTTTCCATGTTGAAATAAATTAAAATATTTATTATTTAAATGTCCAACACTGTTTCAATTAGCTCTGGAAAATCACACAAAAATAGTTTTTATAAACCAAATTCATTTATAGCCTAACATTTTCAATTTTTCATGCAAATTAACAGTACCGGGTGTCCAAGGTCAAGTGCACCAGGTTGGCAACGCCAGATTTAATTTGGTAAGACTGTAATATTGCCTGCCTTGACTTGGTAACTTCATTCTTATTATGTTTAGTTGTCAAAAATGAATATCTTATGTAAAGGTTATGTTAGCATAGTTTGTATTCATAACCTTTATAATTAAATTTCATGTATTGTATTCAATTCCATCGCTGAATTGATAATTTTTTTTAAGAAAAACGAAATACTGATGATCATTAAATTTACTAACTTGATATACCTAGATAGATAGATAGATAGATAGATAGATAAATACTAACCATACAATTGAGAAAATTAGAAATTGCAAAGAAGTATAAGAAATTTATTTTTATAAGTTTTTCACAAAGAAGAAAAAACAGTACAATAAAGTCGCAATACATTAAAAAAATAAAATTCTACAATTGTAACAAGCAAAAGACTTAAGGGGACATATGGTTAAAATAAATTACAAATGATTTTCAAAATGTGCAACATTATGTTGCAAACATAAATTTACTCGTCTTCTCATATTATTGAACACATTCAGCAGCATTTCTTCTGTAATATTTTGCACTTCATGTGTTATTGCAGCTTGTAGCTCATCTAAATTATGAAGCCGATTGCTGTAGGGATTTTGTAGGGATGCATATGCAATTTCTTCCTTACAGCCATATGTGCACTTCCACGAGAAATACCTACAATTTGATAAATATGAAAAAGGAATATTCTCTGAATCACATGGGTACCTGTTTGCAGTGCCAATTTTCTAACAGATTTGTAAGGACTAACATCCATTCTTTGCCTGATATCCACTCTATCTTCTGTCAGCACAGATGGTGCTTGATCAGCCTTCCGTTTTGTAACGCTACCAGTTTCCATAAACCTCTTTATCAGTCTATTACGATGACACTTAAATGTTTCATAAGCTATCATCACATCAGGATACTCATTATGGAACTGTTGAAAGCATGAGGGTAGTGAATATTCTCAGTTTCCATTTTCGGTTAATGTCGCACTTCGAAAATGCGCCATCACAATAAATGTATCTTGCTGTAATGTAAACGGCATTGTCTTGAAAAAGATGGTTTGTATAATGATTACAGACAACAGATTAAAAGGTACCGATTAAAGAAATAAATGCAAAAGCTGATAGAATCACTAACAAAAACATAAATACAATAATGACTGAAAACCAGAGATAATATACTAAGGAGATAGGCAACTTTTAATACCAAAAGAAAACTGAGTTTTGCGACACCTACAATATGTGAGGGAACTAATTTAGAAAAAAAACTCCTATTTATTTAAAATTATTTTTTTGTGTATTTAATATATACACACGTAAATATTTTAATCAAAACATGATCTAAAATTATTGATTGTTAGAATTAGTTTTGTGCGATATTTACAATTATATACATTAAATATGTAAAAACGTCTATTCTAAATAATCTGTTAATTATTGCTTATAAGTAGTAGTAATATAAATTAGGAAATAAAAAACATAGACTTTCGTAACAATTTATTAAAGTAATGCAATAATAAACATAACATCTTGTATGAACTGTCATTAGTATTTACAAAACACCATGTGTGCGTCTCGATAAGACAATGCTAAATTTGTATTCCTCAAGAAATGGTTTTCTAGTGAAATTTTTAGATACAAAAGTATTTGAGATCTATAACTGTCGGCACTTCTAGACGATATTCTCAAATTAATAATACAACCATTATATAACATTTGAGCATACAGAAGAACATTGTTTATTACTTACAAATACAATATAGATCAGAAAATTACATAATTGACATACCTTATTCTCATTTCTAAAGAAAATAAACATAAAAATAAATAAAATACAACTTTAGATGAAATATAGATATTACATTAAATTTTGAAGATATACCATTTTCTAATTAATATAATAATATACATACTACTAAATCTGAAAAAAGCTTTTAAAAAAATAATTTCCATAAACTGATTCGAAAACATGATTTAAAAAAGATAACAGAAATAATTTCTAAGTCACTAAATTTTCATAATACTTAACCGTACTATATAATTACAAAAAAAGTTAACATTTCAAAATTATCTTTTTTTCAAAAATTTTCCATGACAAGATCGAGCAATTTCATCACATGTAACACTGCGAGAGCTTTACCATTTAAAATATTATTTAAGCTTTTAAAATAATTATAAATTAGTCGACAGAATTTTTTTATTATAAATGAAGATTCTGTGTCATTATTATGAAGACTGCATTCATAAGAAAAATTGAATTTCACTTTGTTTGATACAATATTAACAATTATATCTTCAACTTTATTTTTGTAGCCCAATTTTGGCAATAGTTTATTGACTATATTGTATAAATACATCAAGCTTGAAAAAATTGTTTTGCTGCAATAGATTAAAGTTCCAGTACTATATGTTCTAAGAGCTGCAAGGGAATGTTCTATATAATATTATAATATACTAAAAAGATATACCATGTGGCCGCGTGCGTCTGCACTATAGCGATACCTGTAGTGTAAGCAAAACACACAGAGGTGTCCGTGTGTTAGAACGGTAAAGAAGTAGACGCAATGTTCCAATGTGTAGTCGCGCAAGCGCATTAGCCTGACGATATAAACATTGCAACTAACACCCATATGCGGGAGCGACAGCTAATGCATTTGCGCGACTACACATTGGAACATTGCGTCTACTTCTTTACCGTTCTAACACACGGACACCTCTGTGTGTTTTGTTTACACTACAGGTATCGCTATAGTGCAGACGCACGCGGCCACATGGTATATAGATAAAGACACACTCATTTTTAAACACACCTTACGTATTTATCACTACTATTTCACAAATTGAAAATGTCTATTGTGAATATAAGTTAACGCTATATTATTATTGCACTTTGTCAGTCACTATCACTATATAAACTAAAGTATGAAAAGTAATAGAAAATTAACCAAAGAGTCACAATGGCGATATCAACAAACAAACAAACGACTACCATAGATAAAGACGACTACGAAACGATTCGATGTAGGATAGGATTAGTTGGTTAAGAAGCTATCATTATTAGCGTAAATTTCTAGATGCGACATCTGCCATATGTGAGAGAACTAAAGTTTTATCTATAGCCGGCTATATTAGATAAACCCCCATGTTGAAAACTGACAGCAGTGGGACGGGTTAACGTAAACCTGTCCACAACATATAGATATAAAACTGAACTATTTTTCTTCGAAGCAGGGATTTTTGTGTTGCCAACCCGGTGCACTTGCAATTGGGCACGATGTATCTGTTGCATGTCTTATTTAATGTAGCTGCTGTTATATTTTCAATAGCTGCAGTTTCTATTTTCAGGAGTAACTTATTCTGTGATATTTTCATGGGCGGTTCATGGGTCTAAGAAAAATTATATAGCAGAATACTTCAATTTAACGTTTATTTCACGCAAAACCTTGTATTGCATTGCTAATGTTTTTTCAATATTAGGGTTCATTAAAAATATGGAGTGTTGTGTATTTGCCCAAACAAAGCTTCTCAGGGAAGTGTTATAGTTAAGCGGATTAAATGGTAATAATCTTTATTGTTTAGTACATAGAACTTTGTGTGACAGACTCATAATAATATAGTACATCTTATTATCTACTATGTTTACATGTTATACTATTCGTTATACATACAACTCAGAATATATATAAAATATACAGACATATATATATATATATATATATATATATATATATATATATAACATCCCCCTTCCTTGTGTAAAGATTCTATAGGTCTAATCTCACTGGCTTATGTATAGCTCTTGACGATTTTCTAATCTTGACCGCAGGTGTAATACTTTCCTTAGGGTTTAAATCAGTCTGACCTTTAGCATTGTCCTTAAGTACCTCCGGCACTGGTGTCGTCACAACTTCATTTTTGCTTTGGGGAGCCTGAACTGGTGATGGTGGTAGTGGGTTTTCAGGTATACGCAGTAATATTTCTTTGTTCTGCTCTTCGTTTTCTTCTTCAGTATTTTCTCCTATTTCTCTGATCTGGTCAATGTGCCGTTTACTGATACTTCCGTTATCCAAGATTACCAGATAATGCAGTTCCCCTAGTCTCTTGTATATTCTTCCAAATCGCCATTTTTCTCCAATATAGTTCCTACTGGCTATTCTCACTCCCACATCTAATTGTCGAACATTTATAGGCTTTAGTAGAGGATCACAGCCGATTCTGGAACCTCCTCGGAGTGACCTTGACCTTGGCGTATGTTCGGTCAAGGTCACTCCGAGGAGGTTCCAGAATCGGCTGAGGCGGAGGGAGTTTGCAACAACAAGGCCACTGAGGAGGTTTTCGAATCAAGAGGTATGAGACGAAGGGAGGGAGGTTGAAACACCACGGTCACTGAGGAGGTTCTAGAATCAAGATAGGAGGTTCTAGAATCAAGATGACCTTGACTTTGAGACGACCTCGGGAAAACCTTGACCTCAAGCTTATGACAACCTTGACCTTGAGACGACGTAAAGCTAGGTGAGGTTATATAACCGAGGAGGTTCTATAAAATAAATGAGGTTGCAACGACTAGCACATCGGGTTGGTTTTTCCACATAATTGTAGGTAGGGGTTATTGGTATTGCATATAAAGGGAGATTATTCGAAACAATTGTTAGTCTCATTGATCTTGAATGTTTATACCTTTAACCCTAGAATGCATAAAGTGAGTCTTTCGGACTTGGTGCGCGTTTTGACTGCCTGTATTTTGCAAACGGCTCTGTGTACCATGTTTTCCGTTCAGGAATGCCTCTATCACCCCTTTATAAGTACTTTAACAATATTTTCAAACAGGGGGGTCACAAGTGGTTACACATACACCTTTTTTTGTGTTACTACTGCACATAAACATCAAGTGAGTCTCAGAGACTCGGTCGTTGCTACATAGACCCTGGTTGAATAAATCCCGTCAAACAACATAAATACAGTTCCACATATTCATAAATAGTTTATATTGAAAACTACTTCCCTACTCCCCCCACAGCCGCTGTTTCAGTAAAAGTGGACCGATCCTACTTGAAGCTGCAAATTGAAAATATGGAGGAAGACATTTTATCAGCCAGTGAAGATGAAGCTCTAGAATCAGATGATCAAGATTTAGAAGAAATCATTGAAAATCAGAATTCTCAGGGTATGAAAGGAAAGAATGGGTACGAGTGGAAAATCGATGCTCCAGCTCAGACAAAAATTTCATGTCACAACATTATTCGTTTTACTCCTGGTCCAAAGCAACGCAACAGGATAATATCATTTATTGATGCTTGGAATGTTTTTCTTACCCGAGAAATCCTAGAAGAAGTTGTTGCTTGTACTAACAAGGAAGCAAAGCGGCAATATTCTGACAAAGGTAAAAAGTGGAAAAATGTGGAAGTTGATGAGATGAACGCATTTCTGGGATTGTTGATGTTAGCAGGAGACGAAAAACAATGGGATAGTCCGATAAGGGAATTGTTTTTGAATAAATGTTCAAATCCGATGTACAGAGCTACAATGACAGTAAATCGCTTTGAGAACATAAGACGGTTTATTAGATTTGATGATAAAAGAACGCGTGCCGCTCGTTTGGGAACAGATAAACTTGTACCAATAAGATATATTGGGGACTTATTTATCAAATAATGTAAAACTGTTATGATACCAAAGGCGAACGTGACTATTGATGAACAATTACTGGGATTTCGTGGACGTTGTAGTTTTATACAATATATGCCCAGTAAGCCATGTAAATACGGCATAAAGTTTTTCTGGCTTTGTGAAAGTGAAACTGGGTACGCTATTAATGGTATTATATATATTGGAAAGCAACCTGGAGCAGAAGTCCAACGACGTTTTGGAGAAACTGTAGTGACTACTCTTATAACTAGTATAAAGAATAGTTCTCGAAATTTAACCTGCGATAACTACTTTACCACTATAGATTTGTTTCAAAATCTGCTAAAAGTCGGTATCACCACAGTAGGAACACTTCGTCAAGATAAAAAGGAGATTCCCATAGAGTTCAAAGCTTCGAAAGATCGTCAGGTATCCTCTTAGTTGTTTGGATTCAGTGAAAACTTAACCCTTGTTAGTTATGTGCCCAAAAAAAATAAATCAGTTATATTGCTTAGTACAATGCACCATGACAGCGCTGTGAATGAAGATAGTATAAAGAAAAAACCAGAAATCATCGAATTTTACAATAAAACCAAAGGGGGTGTAGATCATATGGATCAAATGGTTACCAATTATACATGCAAAAGGCAAACACGGCGGTGGCCATTTGCCGTATTTTCAAACATGTTAGATATCGGTGCAGTAAATGCATTTTTTCTTTATATAACTGAGCATCCAGATTTTAAAGCACGAAAAAAACATCGCCGTAGGATTTTTATAAAAAACCATTCCGAAGCTCTGATATTACCCTATATGACTAGAAGATCTTAAAATCCGTTTTTACATAAAAGAACAGTCGGAGCAATAAAGATCTTCATTGAAATTCCAGTAAAGCAACAAGAGGAGCCACCTACGAAGAAAAGGCGTTGTCATATCTGTCCATCAAAATTAGGAAGAATGAGCAAACAGATTTGTAATAAATGTAAGAACAATGTGTGTAAGGAGCATAGTGTTATGATATGTGGTAGCTGCCATTAAAAATTCTTATTATTTGGAACAATTATAATAATGTAAACTAAGGGTATTTCATTATTTTAGAATATCCATATGGATATCAAATGGTATTTTGTATTTTCATTTTTTGAGTTATTAAACTGTATTTAATGCTACAGAACTGTTTTTCTAAACCAAAACTACTAGCTACTAATGAATAATAAAGAAACGCACCAAGAAAAGGCAGCTAAATCCTATTTTCTCGTACTTAATGTATGTGAGTCTCAAAGACTCACTATATGTAAAAGAGTAAAAAATTTAGGTCATGCATTCTAGGGTTAAATGACCTTAACCACTCAGCCGATTCTAACACCTCCTCATTGACCTTGATCGCCTATAAATATTGTTGAAAATAATATAGAAGCTTAGTATACTGAAACCAGCGATTAAAACAAAATGTCTCAACACCTAGAATTGATATTAGAAGCAGTCAAGTTTGTTTATGAAAATTATGGTCATCTATCTGGTATTAAAACAAATCTAATAGAGTATATTCCATTAGACTTATTTAAAACGAAAGTAGCCCCAGAATGGATAGAGGAGTTCTGGCATTTAATTTCACCTGACAAACAAATTGAACTAGAAGAATATCGACCGTGTTTTAGACACTATAATACCGGTGAGGAACAAATTGACGGTTCAGCCCCTTCGAAGAGAAATTGCTCAGTTTGTAAAAAGAGTATTACCCAACAATTTAGAAAATTAAGAATACCGAAAAAGAAAAAAACTAAAACATTAAATATGATTTAAATAATATATTTTATATACTAAAGATTATCTTCATTTATCAATAAAAATGTTCCGAGGAGGTTCTATAAAAATGTTCCGAGGAGGTTCTATAAAAATAAATGAGGTTGCAACGACTAGCACATCGGGTTGGTTTTTGCACATAATTGTAGGTAGGGGTTATTGGTATTGCATATAAAGGGAGATTATTCGAAACAATTGTTAGTATTAACAAGTATGTCTAAACGTAAGGTTGCTGTGATGGAAAAACCATCCTGTTCCCAACATATTGTGGAAAGAAGTGATTTGGAGGAAGGGGAGAATGCTGAGGAAGCGTTTTGGAGAGATATTGAGTTGGATCCCAGATTTGAAGAATTATTAAATGGGATGAGTGATCCCAAAACATATATTGTGAATGGTGATTTTGGACGAAGGTATCAACCGCTGAAAAGTTCATGGAAAGTTATATGAGGGAACCAATTTGGGAAGTGCCATTAGTAGGAGAGAGGTTTTTCTTTTTAAATAAAAGTAATTCCAAATGGATAAGCATTGGTTTCTCCTCATTGCAGAATATGGAGTGCATGTTAAAGCTTGTTGGTGTAAAGAAGCAGTGTGTGTGTTTGAACGTAATGGAATGGGGTTGGTTAATTGAAGAGATTGTACGGTTGAGGGAACAATTCGAGTGTAAGAATGCAGTGTTTCCTACAATTTGCGGGATGCATATGCGAATATCGCGAGAGGTAATCGACGGGTCGACAGCAGTTGTGAAGATAGAAAAAGGTGGGGAATATGTGTATTTGGCATATGAAGGGTTGTTGGAATTGTTGCGATTGAAGGGAATATTAAAGTGTCGTTTGGCAGTTTTAGAAGGCATGCAATGTAATGTATGGTATAATAATGTGGTGCGAAGTTTAGCTGAAAGTGATGAAGAAATAGAATTGACAATAACGAAAATGTATCATGGAGTTGTGTCAGAATTTGTATGCATACTAAGGGAGTTAGTCACATATTGGCCAAAGAAATTATCAAATGATGTGAATTATTTAAGAATGAATAATGGAAAAAGTTGTACAGTTTGATAATAAAAAAATTAAATTATTGTTATTTTTTATTATTAGATATAGGAGTTAGCTATATAATACTGTCTATAGATTTAATAAGCAAGCTAAATTGAGTATATATTTATAAACCGCATTGGCGTTGTGTTGTTTGTCATTTCACAAGTTGTTGATTCATGAGAAAGATCAATAAGATTGCACTAAAAGGTTGTGATGGTATTGAAAAGTGGTAGTTCAAATCGGACAGTAAGAAGGAAAGGTAGTGGGCTACTGAATACCGTGATTAATAAATTACCAGTAGAGTTGCATATACCGGGTTATAGTTTTTGTGGTCCAGGGACGAAATTAGAAGAACGATTACAGAGGGGTGATAAGGGTGTCAATATTTTGGATGAGGCTTGTAAAGAGCATGATATATCTTATGCTCAGTCAAAGGATTTATTAAAGAGGCACGAAGCGGATGAGAAATTGTATAAAAAGGCCGTAGAACGAGTGAAAAGTAAAGACGCAAGTGTAGGAGAAAGATTAGCTGCTACTGTGGTTACCATTGCTATGAAAGCTAAAACGAAATTGGGTATGGGTTCGAGGATACGACGTAAAGATATAAGGAAAGGTAGGGGTAGAAAGTATATGAGGAGTAGAAAAGGTGGAGCTATATCATTTTTGCAAGCGATGAAGAATGCTCGAAATGCTATAAGACGAATTGGGAGGAAAAAAGGTATTTTAGAAAATGCGAGAGTTGCATATCAGAGTTTAATGAAGTCGGGGAAGAAAATAAAATTTCCAAAGTCTAGAGTAATTCCAATACCGAGAAAAGGTGGATTTTTACCATTAATTCCATTATTCGCAACATTAGGTGCTTTGGGATCGTTGGGTGGGGGTGCTGCGGCAATTGCCAAAGCAGTAACATCTGCAAAAACTGGAAGGGATCAGTTGGAAGAAGCAAAACGACATAATTTGGCTATGGAGTCAAAATCTGGGAGTGGTTTATATGTAAAACCATATAAGCAAGGTTGTGGTGTATCTGTGGGAAGTGGTCTATACGTAAAACCATATAGAACTGGTTGTGGAGTTTATTTGCCGAATAGTAAGGGTTCAAAAAACACGATTAAGTAGTTTACCTCGCAGGCCTTTAACAGAAATAGATTTGTGGAAGTATGTTAAAAGGTGGAGAATTGGAAAATTTCGGGGTATATTTAGTAGAGACGTTTTACCTAGACTTATATATAAAAATGAGAAAGGGATAATTAACTTGGATGATGACATTGGGGGAGGTACTCATTGGGTAGCATACAAAAAAAATAATGATGTGGTCGAATATTTTGATAGTTACGGTGATTTAAGACCAGCAGTTGAAGTGGAAAAGTATTTATTATCGAATGGTGGTGGTGTTATATGTTATAATTATAGAAGATATCAGAGTATTAACAGTGAAAACTGTGGTCAGTTGTGTTTATTGTTTCTGAAGGGTGTTATTGAGTAACCTATGTGAAATAGGAACTAGTACTGGTGTGTAGTATTATACGAAAGAGTTGTGAAATTCTTGTTAAAATGGGGAGAGATAGTAATGGAAGTATCAGTAATATGGCTTTAGTGATATCTGGGAAGGGATCAGTTGTGGATTGTGTCTTAAATCCCCCAATATACTTAGATGGCGAATATGAAATGTGCATGATAAGTTTGCAAACATATAATACTGTCCCTAATGTTACATCTACAAACAATGTATTTCGATATACTGAATCACTGGACAAAATGGATTTTGATTGGACAGATATAATTATTTCAGTTGGAACTTATGATATTCAAGATTTGGAGAAATACATTAATGAGAAACTACAAGCCAATGAAGGTGGTAAAAATTATTTTACTTTGGATGCCAATAGTAATACTATGAAGGTGCATATGAAGGCTTCCGTTGATGTTAATTTTTCAATAGATAATTCAATTGGTCCTTTATTAGATTTTAATAAGAAAGTTATACTAGCCAATAAAACAGTAATTAGCGATAAGGTGGTCGATATAAATAGAGTAAGTGCTATCGATATTATGTGTAACGTGGTTGAAGGATCATATATTAACGGTGAATTATCACATGTTTTATATCACTTTTATCCCAATGTTGCACCTGGTTATAAAATAATAGAGGTTCCACAAGATAAAATTTATATGCCCGTGAACACTAATGTATTATCTCAAATTATTATTCAAGCTGTAGATCAGACCGGACAACTTATTTATTTAAGAGGTGAGGAATTGACCATATATTTAAGGTTGGGGCGAATTAATTGAGTTTGGAGAAGAGCGCCTTCAATATTTTAGTGGGGATATTAATAATAGACCAACATTATTTGTAGAGACGAAGATAGGGTCGGACGTGTAATTGATATACGCAGTAGCAGACTGGGATATTCAATATTGGGTTGTGGAACAGTTTAAAGTTAAATAATTACAAATGAGGAGTAGCGTCTTTAATAAACTGCGCACTAGGGGAGGGAATTGCAGATACAAAATAATGAATAAGTTATGGCGGGTAGTTGGTGGAGTGAGGGTGCGTAATCGATTAACCAATGAAAATAGGAGTTTCTTGAGTGGCATAGGGTATGAAGTTTTGGTGTAGATAAAGTAAATCTTCGAGCAACTGTGGTATGGGGATTATAAGTTAATAATTGGAATAAAGAGAGGATTAAATTTCGTATAAGAAAAGACTCGATCGTGATAAGTTTAACGAGACTGTTTGCATCAAGTTTTCAATAGATATGGAAGTTTTGGATGTTTTAAGGAAGGTGCGTGTCGATAATTCTATCGTTGAGATGGAATTTCACAATCACATACCATTTGGTTCTCCAAAATATGGGAATATTGACGAGATCAGGATTGTGGTACCGGAAATAGATAGATATACTTTACCATCAGAGTCAGAACTATTAATTGAGGGAAAGTTAGTCTGGCAAGTGATGAGAGTAAGAATAGTGCTACAGCATTTTTAATTCATAATGCAGGAGCTTTTATGTTTAGTAATATTAGATATGTTATTAGCGGAGTGGAGGTGGATGAAGTGAGAAATGTTGGTATAACATCAACTATGAAAGGATATTTCTCATATAGTCCAAGTTATGCTAATCAATTGGAAAATTCTGGTTGGGAATTCGCGGTGGGGAAGGCTCCAGTGCTAGATAACAAAGGGAATTTTAGTTTTTGTATCCCATTGAAGATGTTAATGGGATTTGCAGAAGACTTTAAGCAAGTTATTATGAATGTATCCCAGGAATTAGTTCTAAAAAGATGTGCTGATGATAATGATGTCATATTGAATTCAGTTACCACGGAGAATATTAAGTTAATAATTGATTCTATTGTGTGGAGGATACCACATGTTAAAGTTGGGATGAGCCAGGAATTGGCTTTAACTAAGTTAATTACGAAGAATCATATAATGGAAATGTTCTTTAGAGGTTGGGAAATTCATGAAAATCCAGGAATTCCCGAGACAACTAAACATAGTTGGGCCATTAAAACAGCTCCACATTTAGAAACGCCAAGATATATAATTTTGGGTTTTAGACAGGGAAGAAAGGAAAAATAGAAGCAAATATGAGTAGATTTGATGCCATTAATTTAACTGATATGACTGTTTATTTAAATGGTAAAAGATACCCATATGAAAATGTCAGTTGATTTTGATGATAATCGAGTAGCAGTGTTATACAATACGTATTCTAGGTTTCAACAATCTTATTATGGTCACGAATATAGTGAACCGATGCTTAAATTAAATAATTTTAAGTTGTGCCCATTAGTTGGCATAGATTGCTCACATCAGGAAGATGCAATACATAGAAGTGGTGTGGAGGTTAGAATATAATTTAGTACTGTAATGACTCATTCGATGACGCGAGGCGCGTCATCGCTCTGGACGTTTTCTAGACAGATTTGGAACATATGAACGAGATATATAAGCCGCGTCGAAGAAGGGATAGACATTCATTGAATCCTACAGTCTCGCGAAGTACATAAATATAGTTACATAAATATAGAATACATAAATGTACTTATTGTTGTTAATAGTTAGTTTTAGATTATTATACGTTTTAATATTAATATAGTGTGTGTGTCTAAAGTTATTGTTAGTTTTATTTAAGGACCCGAAAAGACAAACGTTACAGTGGTGTCAGGTGTGGGGTAATTAATAAATAATAAACTAAGTAGACAATTAAGTGTTAATTAAGTATTCGTTTAAATAAATATACAGTGCGGAAAGACATTATTTTAAATATCGTGATGGCTAATAGAATGAAACTCACGGAATTAAAAGTGTCCGAGTTAAAACGAGAATTAGAAGAGAGGGATGAGGATACAACTGGCAAAAAGTCGATCCTCCAGCAACGGCTTCGCAATGTGTTGATCCAAGAAGGCGAGGATCCAGAGAATTATGTCTTTCAAGTTCCAGGCGGAGATGCTGACGTGAATTCGCTGTTTATGAAACTAGAACAGCGTCTAATAGATTCACAAACTCAAATGCAACAAATGGAGCAGAAGAACCTGGAAACTTCTGGAAACTTAGCGAAAACTCTAGAACAAATGGAACAGAAGAATCTGGATAGTGCGAGAAATATGGAACAGCGTCTGATAGATTCACAAACTCAAATGCAACAAATGGAGCAGAAGAACCTGGAAACTTCTGGAAACTTAGCGAAAACTCTAGAACAAATGGAACAAAGAAACCTAGAAACCGCTAGAATCCTCGAGAAAAATCTAGAAAAGAAATTACTAGAAAATTCTAGAAACTTCGAAAAAGTTCTAGAACAGCGACTAGCGGAAAAATCAGAAGCGTTAAAAGAAGAGGTTTTCACAGCTGTAGAAGAGAAAATTGGAGAACATTCTAGACTTTTAGAGGCAATAATGATTGAGATGAAATTACCCGCTACCATGAGTCATTCTGATCCCAGGCAGGTCAACGAAGAAGTCATACCGCGGCCCATCGAAATAAAAGAAGAACTTGTGGCTATTTCAAGGACCAGAATCAAGCCACCAACCTTTGATGGAAAGACGTCATGGGCAACTTACCTGACGCAATTCGAAGCGGCCGCAGAAGCAAACGCATGGTCTTCTGCCGAGAAGGCGACTGCTTTAGTCATAGCATTAAGGGGTGATGCTAGTGATATTTTACAGACATTGCCTCCTGAGGAACGTAAAGATTATTCTCAACTCATTAAACGCTTGGAGATGAGATATGGCCATGCACATTTGGAGCAAGTATACCATACCCAACTGAAGAATCGATCACAGAAGAAAGGCGAGAATCTTCAGGAATTTGAGGCAGATATTGCTCGTCTAGTTCGACTTGCATATCCGATGGCGCCAGATAATTTCATGGAACACCTAGCGGTCCAGACATTCATAGATGGTCTCCGGGATATTGATACGCAGCAAGCATTAAGGTTGGCAAGACCGAAAACCTTGATCGATGCTTTGGCGCACGCGCTTGAGTTTGAGACTGCAAAGCAAGCCTCTCGGAACCATGCTCGTGTCTGCACTGTTGACAAGCAGGAAAATGAGGAGTTCATGGAGCAGGTGGTTAGTAGAGTTCTAAACCAGATCAAATCAAATAAAAGAGTACTGCGATGCTGGAATTGTGGAGAGATTGGTCACGTTCGGAGTAAATGTGGTAAGGTGGCCAAGAAAGCATAGTCTGAGCAGCAGGAAAACTAAAGCGGGTCGATGAGCGAGGGCAATCATCGATCCAGCATCAGGAAGCCCCAAAGACGCCTGGCCAAGTCGCATCCCTGCAACATCAAACCAACGGCCTGTATGTGGACACAGTTATGGAAAGAAAGACCTATGCTTGCTTGCTAGATACTGGATCGACGAAAACCATAGTGCGACCCGATTTAATTCCCAGAAATAAAAAGTTATTTTCTAGCAAATGGAGACTTAGGACAGCAACAGGAGGAGCAGCTTCTGTGGCAGGTGAAATAGATGTCAACTTTATCATAGGACCAACATCAATCCGACATCGTGTTCTCGTAGCTGACATAGAAGAACAAATAATCTTGGGATTAGACATCATGAACACCTACGGCTTCCAGTTAAATATGAAAGAAGGCACTTTAAAAATAAATAATGAGGAATTGTTTCTTCATGGAAAAAATTGTGGGAGTGTACAAGTAATTACAGCAGAGAATGTTGTTCTGGATGCAAGAAGTGAGACATTTTTGACGGCGTGTACGGAAGGTGATTATTTGGACGGAAATGTTGCAATGTTGGAACCAAAGGCTGATGATGACGAGGTGGGTCGAGGAATAGTAGTTGCCAAAATGCTGGTTAAGACTCAGAAGACTGTACCGATAAGGGTAATGAATGTAAACCATTACCCTGTTTCATTGAAGAAGGGTACTATTTTGGGGTGGTGTTCACCAGTGTCGGCCGTCGTTCATCATATAGAGGCGAAGAAGAATGGATTCGTGCAGGTTTCTGAGAAATTGTCCAAGATAATCGACTCCGCCTGTCAAGGATTGAGCAAGAAGGAACAAAATCAAGTTAAGGACCTAATCAAGCATTATGAAGACGTCTTCGAAACTGAGACTGGTACGAAAGGTAAAACCAATATTGTAATGCACAAAATAAATACCGGCGATGCAAGTCCAATTCGACAAGGACCAAGAAGGTTACCACTGGCAAAACGTGAGGAAGCCAAGCAAATTATACAAGATATGGAAGGCCAAGGAGTAATTGAACCATCGAATAGTCCATGGGCTTCACCAGTGGTCCTTGTCAGAAAGAAGGATGGATCTACCAGATTCTGTGTGGACTATCGTCGTTTGAATAGTGTAACCAAAAAGGACAGCTATCCTCTCCCAAGAATAGACGATACGCTAGACACCTTGGCAGGAGCAAAATGGTTCTCCACTCTCGACTTAAAGAGCGGTTATTGGCAAGTGGGAATGGATCCCAATGACAAAGAGAAGACTGCCTTCAGTTTAGGCACAGGACTCTGGCAATTTACAGTCATGCCATTTGGACTGTGTAACGCCCCAGCTACTTTTGAGCGACTCATGGACACTGTACTGAGGGGACTGTCTTGGAATACCTGCCTGGTATATCTCGATGATGTGATTGTGGTAGGGAAGACCTTTGAAGATCACATGAAAAATTTGGAAGTAGTATTCCAGAGGTTGCGAGATGCCAACCTGAGATTAAGTCCAAAGAAGTGTCACCTTTTCCGCAAGGAGGTAAATTACCTTGGACATGCGGTTTCCGGAAAAGGAATTGCTGTGGATCCAGAAAAAGTAAAAGCTGTGGAAAAATGGCCTGTACCCAAAGACAAACATCAGCTAAGAAGCTTCTTGGGATTATGCACATATTATCGACGCTACGTTCCTGGATTCTCCAACATTGCAAAACCACTTACTCGCCTAACAGAAAATCGAGCATTCATTTGGAACAACGAATGCCAAGCGGCCTTTGAGTTGTTAAAAGGTACGTTGATCAGTGCACCCGTTCTGAACTATCCGCTGCCATCTGGGAGGTTTGTTTTGGATACGGATGCCAGTAACGTCGGGATTGGTGGCGTGCTCTCTCAAATCCAAGATGGACAAGAAAAGGTCATTGGATACTTCAGCAAGACCCTGTCCAAACCGGAGAGGAACTACTGCGTAACCAGGAGAGAACTATTGGCAGTAGTTAAGACCATTGAGCACTTTTACAAGTACCTGTATGGACAGAAGTTCCTGATCCGCACTGATCACGCCGCCTTAAAGTGGCTCTTGCAATTTAAGAATCCAGAGGGTCAAGTAGCTAGATGGATTGAGAGGCTACAGGAGTATGACTTTGTCATTGAACACAGAGCAGGCCTCAAACATCGAAATGCAGATGCCCTTTCCAGAAGGCCCTGTCCAGAAGACTGTCGATATTGCAACAGAATCGAAGACAAATCGGCCAACGCTCTTCGAACCACCGTTGTTGATGACCAATGGCAACCTGACAATTTGCGCGCAGATCAAGAAGCTGATCCGGATCTTGCAGTCCTCAGGGCTTGGAAAAGAAATGGGCAAAGACCGACCTGGCAAGAAATTGCTCCCCATTCACGAGAATTAAAGTCATACTGGGCACAATGGGATTCCTTAACCATGGAAGACGATCTCCTGAGACGTGAGGTCGAAAATCACGATGGAAGCGAGCGGAAGATGCAAATGGTGGTTCCCAAGAAAAGAATACCAGAGGTATTGCGAGAACTCCATAATGGTGCTTCTGGGGGACATTTTGGAGTCCATAAAACACTGGAGAAAGTGCGCCAGAGATTTTACTGGGTGAATTGTTCACGAGATGTGAAAGAATGGTGCCGAAAGTGTGCTAATTGCGCCGGAAGCAATGGTCCCCAGAGGCGTCGACGTGCACCCATGCGCCAATACAATGTAGGAAGCCCATTTGAAAGGATCGCCATAGATGCCGCCGGCCCTTTTCCAGAAAGCGACAAAGGAAATAAATACATAATAGTGGTCATGGATTACTTTACCAAATGGGTTGAAGCATATGCTCTACCAAATCAAGAAGCTGGAACTGTAGCAGACGTGATTGTGAAGGAGTTCGTCAGCCGTTTTGGTGTACCCTTGGAACTTCATTCCGATCAAGGGCGAAATTTTGAGTCCAATCTATTCGAAAAGATGTGTGGACTTTTGGGCATACGGAAGACGAGAACAACTCCCTTGCACCCACAATCAGATGGGATGGTAGAGCGAATGAACAAGACCATGATCAGACACTTATCCAAAGTGGTCTGCGAACACCAGAGAGATTGGGACGAACATTTACCATTATTTCTAATGGCGTATCGGGCCTCCGTTCAAGAGACAACAGGCCAATCACCAGCCAACGTACTATTCGGGAGGGAACTCCGATTGCCCTGTGATTTAAAGTTTGGGAGCAAGCCTGGTGATGATCTTGCCGGAGAAGATTATGTCAGCACGCTCAGACGACGACTAGATAATATCCATGAACAAGTCAGACATAATATCCAAGATGCTAGTGACAGAATGAAAGAGAGCTACGACATCAACGCCGAGAAGAGTGGTTACCATGAAGGCGATCGGGTTTGGTTGTATAATCCACAACGTCGACGGGGCCTATCTCCAAAACTTCAAAAGAATTGGGAGGGGCCATACGAGGTGTTGAAGCGGATCAACGACGTAATATACCGCATCAGGCGAACACCTCACACTAAGCCAAGAGTCGTACATTTTAATCGATTAGCCCCATACTCTGGAGACAATAATGACGAAACCGCTGACTTGCGCCGATTGGATAGCCAATACCATGAACTAACCTTCGAAGACTTTATGCAAGAATATTCTGGTTCGAGAAAAGCTCGATTTGGAGTAACCATCGAGAAACAGCAAGATTTGTTTACGGTGCCGCCAGACTACGCGCTTGCACATTGCGTAGCCCGAGATCTGCGAATGGCCAAGGGAATTGCCAGTGAATTTAAAGAGAGATTTGGCAGAGTCGAAAAATTAAGACAGCAGGGACCAGCAATTGGGAAGAGTCTCCAAATAGTAAATGAAGGACAGCCCATATTTTATTTGGTCACGAAAGAACTGTCAAGCCTGAAGCCAACCTATCGTGCCTTATGGGAGGCCCTGGCCCACTTACGCGAACAAATGTTACAGCAAGACATTCTGAAATTAGCAGTTCCAAAATTGGGTTGTGGATTAGACCGCCTGGACTGGAGAATTGTAAGGAGCATGTTGGAAGTAATCTTCCGACATACTGGCATGGAAATTCTGGTATGCAGCTACCGGATTGAATATTCCTGTCCATCCAGGCAAGATAAGACCGTGGACTGTTATTTCGATATGACGTCGCAATGTAACAAAGGCCCTACCTGTCGATTTCGTCATCGTTCAAGGAGACCAAAGCATGACATGTTTCGGGACGAAACTTCATTTTTAAGAAGGGGGCAATGTAATGACTCATTCGATGACGCGAGGCGCGTCATCGCTCTGGACGTTTTCTAGACAGATTTGGAACATATGAACGAGATATATAAGCCGCGTCGAAGAAGGGATAGACATTCATTGAATCCTACAGTCTCGCGAAGTACATAAATATAGTTACATAAATATAGAATACATAAATGTACTTATTGTTGTTAATAGTTAGTTTTAGATTATTATACGTTTTAATATTAATATAGTGTGTGTGTCTAAAGTTATTGTTAGTTTTATTTAAGGACCCGAAAAGACAAACGTTACAGTACGAAAGATAATGTGCCGAAGGGTACGGTTCTATATTGCTTGATTTTGCACAATAAATTGTATCAATACTCACCGTTCAATAAGGTGGTACAGCGACAGTACTAGAGAACTAATATTTAAAGTGGTGTTGTATAAGTAGTAGATTCAGCAGTGTTGCCGTTGCTGGCAACTTGTTGCCACTTTTGGCAACTTCCAACTAACTCTGGCAACATGGCAACAACTTTATATGAAATCCAAAAAAATGGCAACATTTTACATATACAAAAATTAATTCCATATAAGTTTTGCAGTATTCCACGAAATTTATCATAATTAAATATAATAATAGGAAGACTTAATTTAAAAAATGTATCTCGTGCTGATTAGTACTACGTATATACATATGTATGTATGTATGTATTACATACGTTGTTATGTATCAATGATATCAAGCACTAAATGGTAAAAATAATGTAGGTGTAAGCATTTCACTGCCAGCGAAGGCAAATACGGGGAATTCCCTATCTAGTGAGTCTAATGCGTTAAATGCGTATACACATATGATGGTGTTTATTAGTATAGGCAGCGATAGTGTTTGTTGCTTTCTAAAAAGATAAGTGTTGTTTTAAAAATATAACAGGAATTTGAAAAGGTAATTAATACATTTGATCTTTTTTTGTTATATGCTTACATATGTACGTGTCTCTGTCATGCATTTATTTATATAGATAGATTACATCAAATATGGAAATAGATCCTACTGAAAACTTGCCTGGGCCATCTACAAGCAAGACAAAAAAAAACATATTTGCATAAATATAGAAAGGAATGGGAAAATCATGAAGAAATTAAAAAATGGATAGCACCTAGTGATAAAGGTGATACCTACTTTAAATGCACAGTCTGTGGTTCTGATTATAATGCTGGTATATATACAGTAACAAAACATCAAAATACAAGCAAACACATGAAGGCTATGAATGCTATAAAAAATCAGCCGTCCATTAGAAATATTGCGTATTTGAAAAAGCTGCAAGCATTACCCAGAAAACTAAAGAAGCTGAAATCATGATAGCTGCTTTTATTGCTGAACACAATGTTTCTGTTACTGCTGTTGATCACCTGGTAAAAGTAATTAAGAAAATATCACCAGAATCCGATGTAACAAAACAAATAACATGTAATAGGACTAAGTGTACTTCAGTGCCGATATTATTGGCGTTTCCGAATTTAATATACTTATAAATAAATTACAAAACCGCAAGTTCTCTATTATAGTAGATGAATCAACTGATTATAGCTGTACTAAATATATAGCAATAGTTGCTTGATTTGCAGATAACTTTCAAATATATGATAAATTTTTGGCTTTACTTCCCATTAGTGATGCTAGCAGTAATAATATGCATTATTTGATAACAAATTTTTTTGATAAACACAACATCTTATACAAACAAAACCTCATTGGTTTTGCAGCTGATGGAGCAAATTCTATGATGGGTAAACATCACTCATTACAAACATTACTTAGTGCTGATGTTCCAGGCTTATTTGTATTAAAATGTACATGTCACTCTTTGGCGTTATGTGCATCATATGCTTGTTCAAAATTGCCTCAGGAAACAGAAGATTTAGTTAGGGAGATTTATTCATATATGAAATACAGTTTCAAGAGAACAGAGCAATTCAAAGAATTTCAAGTATTTGTTGATTCTAAACCACATAAACTTTTATTACCTTCACAAACAAGATGGCTATCTGTAATTAATTCTGTAAAACGAATACTAGAGCAATGTAATGCTTTAAAATTATATTTTCAATCTGAACATCTAGTTAATAAAGTAAATGCATCTGAAATAATATTTAATAAAATATCTAACCCTGCAAACAAATGGTATTTGGAATTTTTAGAATAGTGTTGCCTTTATTGACGGAATTAAATGTAGAATTTCAAGCAGAAACGCCAAAAATTGATAAACTGTATAACGCTATTGAAAACATATATAGAACAATAATAAATTGTTACTTAAAACCAGAAATAACGCGGAAAGACGTATCAATTATACAATATAGAAATCCACATAACTATTTAGATATAAATGAAATTTATTTTGAACCAAAACTTGGTGCCTATTTTCAGAGAACTGACTCGGAATTAAATGATCAAGAAAAACTAAATATTAAGTTAAGATGCTTGGATTTTTATATTGAATGTACTCACGTACTCACCAAATATATACTCGTTTCCCTTTTGATTCTGAACCTGTAAAAGCTTTGAAACTGCTAAATTTTTTAAATCCAAGGCAAATAAAAAATACATCCTCTTTAGGTCCACTGTTTGACTATTTTAAAATATTAAAAGATTATGATATGAACATAATAGACAGAGAATTTAGGAAATTGATATCTTCTGAGATAGATGAAGAATTGGATGTTACAGATTTTTGGGCAACTATTGCTAAAATAAAGCTGGGTGATGGTTCAAATGCTTATCCGCAATTATCAAAATTTGCATTCGAACTATTGTCTCTCCCACATAGCAGTGCTACAGCGGAAAGAATATTCAGTGCAATTAATTTAAATAAAACAAAAATTCGGAATCGCCTTAGCACGGAATCATTATCTGGCATATTATTAACTAAGTCATTTATTAAAGACAATGGCGGAGAATGTCACAATTTACAATTTGGAAAGATGAAAACTCAGAAGTAAAGTAATTACACGTATATGTAATCTTAAATAGTATCCCAACCTTCTCCGTTATCTTTTGTTGATGATTTAGCTATTACATATGTATAAAATATTTATGTGATACATTTTATTATAGGAAAAAAAAATGTAAGTTCTTTAATAAATTGGTAACCTATATACCCCAATATATGTACTACGTGACTATAAATGTTTGTAACAAATAGTTACTTTGGCAACACTGAAAAATTGGCTTGGCTGGATATTCGTATATAGGTACAACTTTGTAGGTTATGTCATTTGTATCATATGGATGCGTTAAAAATCAGGTGTGCTAACATAAAATTACAGAAGTGTTTCCAACTTAAGTCGAAAATTTACAATCATTTATAGTCTCGTTGTATATTACTATGGACTATCTTATTTTTTATTTCTAATGCTTCTAGAACACTTACAAATCGATTCCATATAACCAATAATGCAATTATTTTGGTATGGGTATTGGAGAAAGAGTCAATTAATGTTTAACCGTTTTAATTATTCATCGTTAAACGATATTACTACACAAAATAGTTAAAGTTTTGGAACTATGTACGTACATATGCATATTATTAATAGTTTTATAATTTTGGCAACATTTGGCAACTTTTGAATGAAAATGTTGGCAACTCCAGTGACTCAACCGCGGCAACGCTGAGATTCAGTTCGAAGTTGGTGTTAGTACGAGAAGTTTCTTTGGTGGTGAAAGATATTGAACTTGACAGATACAAAAATGTGGAGCTCCTACTTGACAAATAGAAAATATATCATAATAGATTTTCAATGGTATCGGTTTAATAATTACAGTTTGATGCCAAAAGAATTGGCCACTTGTGATAGTGAATTTAGGAGGAGTCATTTTGTGTTTAAACCGGTATTGAGCTTCAGTGTATTAACTGAAGAAGATCAGCGTGTAGCGAGATATGCATTCAGTCATCATCACGGGTTAAAGTGGGAGACGGTTATGCATCAGCGAGTGATTTTGATGAAGTAATTAAACGGTTGTGTAGAGGAGTGGATATTGTGCTTGTTAAAGGTAGAGAAAAGTTGGAATTTTTGAAGTGCATTATAGATAAACGAATAATTGATTTAGTCGATGCGGAAAAAATAAGGAAGGGAGAAGCAAGTTGTAGTTTCCACGTTGGTAATTATGTGGTGTGCGCTCTAAGTAATGTGGAACGATTGCATAAGTTTATTGAGGAAAATAAAAAGACAAAAATAAAAGTAACATTATAATCTTTGAAATGGGTTGTGTGTGGACTCTCATGACAAATTATGTTGTGAGTAGGGTAGGTAGTGTGATAAGGCGATATGAAGTTGATGGATCATTTGCCGCGGTGGAAGATAGTGACTTAGTTTATATTCCAAAAACATATTTGATGTGGAATGTTAGAAGCTTAGATTTAGAATATATTTGGAATCGGCTACCGAAAAGTTATCATGAAGATATAGACTTAATTAGATGTAGACCATGTGTGAGTCATTATAATGTGTTTCGGGATACTATCGATGGGGTAATTAGGAGAAGAGACTGCAGCGTGTGTAGATGTAGAACTAGTATTTCATTATCTGGAAGTTAATGCTCGATTGTAACGAAATTATAAAAAATATTTAGATATAAGTACAATACCGATATATGAACATATGTTTGCATAGTTGTATATTTAAAATAAAGATTTATATATATGTAATATCAATAAGAAGATGTTTTCGTAATCGAGTTAATGTTCGATTGTAACCAAATTATAATAAATATTTAGATATAAGTACCATATAGATATATGAAAACATGTTTACGAAGTTGAATAATTAAAATAAAGACTTATTTATATGATGATTTGTTTTGTTTCAATAAAAAGATGCTCACATCGTTGAATAATTAAGATAAAGTATTATTTATGTAATAACTTGTTTTATTTCAATAAGTAGAACTATAACTTGTTTCATTTCAATAAGTAGAACCATAACTTACTTCCTCGCAACGGTCACCACAAGAAACCTACCGCCCCCACCCCTCACATAAAACTTCCCTCCATTGGCCTCCACATGAAACCCCCCTCCCCCTCCCGCCCCCTATATCCTGCTCCCCCCTCCCCCGGCCCCTGAGGTGTTTTCATGTGTCGGCGTTTGGTCACATCTTTTTTTTTTAAATATTTTTTTTTTTGCCTTTCTTCACATAGCTTTCAGAGACACCCCCGCGACCCCCGCGCCCCCCCACGCCCCCGCGCCCCCCACGCCCCCCGCGCCCGTGGCCCCCCCGCCCCCCGTAAGTTTACTTACGATAGCGTAAGTAAACTTTTGTATACCATTTTATTTGATTTATTTCTTTTCATTGTAATTTGTTAGTTATTTGTATGATTTACATTTATCGATTTATATCTATTTTAGTTTAGGAGATAAATGGTGATGAAAATTTTCATATTTTTTATAGGGAGTTTTTTTTTCCATCATGTTCTAGAATATATTTGAAATTCAAGGTTTGGATGGAATTTGGTCCTTGTGTTATTTGCACATGAGTGATAGTCATTTTCGTGTTTAACAGATCGTTCTGTTTACGTTTTATTTCGTGGGGTTAAAGTAATTTATAAGATTGAAAATTTTCTAATCTATTTAATTAGCTGTATATTTTTGATCGCGAGTAATTTAGAGGTTTTCATTGCGTGCGTGTCATTATCACGTAATCTTTTTCCTCCAGCTTTTGTGTATGTGTTGCATTAGCTGTCTTTACATTTGTAAAGATTTTTTTTTTTTATTTTTTTTTAATAAAATTTTATGTGGAATTGTTTGTATTACATATTATTAATTTGTGTTTATTTCCACATTCCTTTATGGGAAACCCGGGTGAAGAGGAGTCTTTATGAAAAGAAATTTGCTGAGCGAGGAGCTACCGGCACATATTGTGGTGTACAGTAGTCCATCTTCAATTATATTCCACTATACATAGCAATATATACAATTACAATACAGTAATTTCACAAGAAGAAATTCTACTAAGATAGAATTTGCAAAAGTGGCGTTTTTTGAAGTTACTTTTTGACGAAATTAAACCCAACGAGGCAACTAACATAATTTCGGGCTTCAGAAAAGCTGGGATTTATCCTCAAAACAGGCAAGAAGTGTTGAGGTGTGGGAAAAATTGAACCAGTCAATGCTGGGTAGAAAAGGTTGCTCTGTTTTCCCATAAAACTCGATTAATTTTTTTATTAGGTACCTAGTCATAAAAGATTTTTATTCGGAATTTAAGAGTTTATTTATGTTATAATAGGTAGGTAGGTATAGCAAACGCCAATTAAGTTGGCGCGAGGAGGGGTAAGTTCGCGCAGAATTAACAGTAGTGGGGAGATTTGTATTTGGTTTTACATCAAATGTCAGATAATTCTAACCTCTGAGCGTGTATTACTTTATGATCCCCTAGTAAAGACATTATGTTCCGTCAAACATCAATGACAAATGTATTCTGACAATTACTTGAGTAGTGGGGTGGACGCTTATAAAAACGGCTTCTGCGCACCCCCTCCTCGCGCCAACTTAATTGGCGCTTGCTATACCTACCTATTACGAAACAAGAAGACTGTTTTGTTTTAATTTTGTGCAATTAGATTTTTAGAATAGTTCCTATGTTTGCAATATTTTAACTAAATACTTGTTTTTTTTTCTTAAAATTTTTAATGTTTACAATACCTATATAGTTCTAAGATTGTTTGCCTACGTCTGTAATGAGTTTTGCAAATTTTTTAATAAATCTCTCTCAAAATTTGATGCTTTTCTATTTATATAATGTTTATAATGAAGTTTCTAATGTAAACAATGACCAAAATTTTTTTTTTGTGTTTCTTTTCACCCCAAAATGGGTTTAATAACAACATACATGTTTTTTAATACAGGTGTTTCTATTGACCCCAACTTCAGTGTAAATAGAAACAACGAAAAAAAACATTTTTATCGGAAAAACTGTTTTCTATTCTTTTTGCAAATACACCATTCTTTAGTACAATCATAGACCGGTGGACTTTTCTAATAGTTGTTAAAGTGAAATTGTTTTTATTGTTAATTGTAAGAGTCTTTGAATGTTCAAAAGTGTTTCTATTGACCCCATTTTACGGCAATAAATACTTTTTTTTTGTATTTGAAGAAACAAGTCCTTAAAATATTTTTAGATATTTCTGAAAGAAAGTTATTTATCTCCCAACAGCTTAACGTGCAACCTACCTTCATTATATTTGACATGTAACAAATTGTTGGCGCTAGGTCGTCACTTTATTATGGATGAATAGTTGAATAGTTTGAATAGTTTTTTCAGTAGGATCATATAAATACATTCAGTTTTCGTTGTTTGTCATAACGTTCTAAATTTTGGCGAGAGAATTACCAAGGAAAACATGTGTAAGTAGCTTTGCGCCAATGGATACGATTTGTTTTTTGAGCTAGAATGTCATCCTAGTAAAATTTAGTAACATGAAAATTTAGTATCATCAAATAAATTTAGTTACAAGTTGCGTTTCGGACAGAAATACTATGGTAAAGCTCTGCTTATCATAATATAAATACCGTTTAGTATAGCGATTATCTTAACTTAAATAATATGTATTGTAAGCATATAATTTACTTAATGCGGGATATGCGAGGTATCCTGACTTTTCGATAGATTGCGCTAGGATGATCAAGATGAATAGGTTTTTGACATTTAATAACTGTAACAAAGTTACATATAAAATTTCAAATAGATGTATCATATAATTATTGTTTCATATGCTTTGAAAGCGAAGAATTTGTAGTTTATTTCGAATATAGAAGCACAGAAGAAGAAACTGAAAAAATAAATCCAAGGAATTTTGCCCCTTCGTGTGGAATGGTTTAAAATGATACGCCCCATTTTGTTATGGACATATGACCACGGGTGACACTGAGCCCAGGCTCTATTTTAACTACCAAGAAAATGATTAACAGAGTTCATGATATAATGTTGGAGGATCTTGCACGAATATTTAGGTATTACAAAGTTATCGGCAAGACGCGTACAGCGTTTACTGTCAGACGGCCAAAAAAACTGAGTGAATTCACTCTCAATTCCAACGTACTGTTTAAATATTTCTAGTTTGTGAATATGTATAGCAGGCGCCAAATAAGATGGCGAGCGGTGGGAGGAAGTTCGCGCAGCATTAGAAGTAGTGGGGAGATTTGTATTTGGTTTTACATAAAATTGGGCGGCGTAAACTACACATTTATTACTTAATAAATTAATAATTTACTAGAGTAAAACATATACAAACTTATTTTTATAACAGTATAGATTTATTGTGAAATAAATTCGACGTTACAGAAACAATTAAACATTCGTATAATAACATATACGCTTCCCACCAAAAAAAAAATGGGAAATTGACGCACAGTTGCGGCCGCTACAAACTCAGACACCGACTTTTGACACATTCTGTCAAATCAAAAAAGCTCGTTATTTGTAAATTTGACTTTTATCCGGTATGGTTATGTTAGTGTCAGTTTATTGTAAGTCAGAAGCGTACACAATTTTTAAAATGCCTCAATTAAACGAACTGGAAAAGTCGATAATTAGAAGGACGGCATGAGCATTACGCACATCGCAAATGAAATAAATGTTGATAAAAACAAGATAAAAGTCAATGATATATTGCCCATGCCAATACTTTTTAAATAATATCTTGCGACCTACTTGTTTTGCTTTTACATATTTAATATTCTCATCTTGCCGTGGTCTATCTTGAAAAATCAATATTTCATCAAGATCAGAGGCTCCCAAACTTTTTTTTCTCATAGACCACTTTGAAAGTTTTGCTGGTTCCGGTGGACCCCCTGCAGCTACATTTCTACCATATTCCCAAAACTCGACAAAAAATGTGAAGATTAGATCTAACTAAGGAAATTTGCGTTGCGGATGAGTTATTGGTTAATTAATTAATTGATTGTGCTGTGAGTGGATGTCAAAAAAGTAAAGTTAGCCAATCAAAAAAGTGATTCTATCCAACTTTACTCCTTTGACATCTACTCACAGCACAAGAAACCAATCAATTCTCACATATTTGATTTAGGAAACTCCCCATTCGGAGTGGTAAAAATAAAAATAAAAATAGTATATTTCCTTGTGTTGTATTTATTCAAATATGTAATTATTACACTATTAATTATTATTGTTATCATATTACATTGTAATATGATAACAGTCGTAATTAATTAAAATTAAATATTAATAACGTAACGTAACTTCTACAATGACAATCACAAAATAGTCATAATTTTAGTGGGAGGGATGTATTTGATGGATTGACAGCAAATTATCAATATTTGGCTTCAGTTTTGTTAGGAATAACCGCAAATCTCCCCGTTCTGTGATATTCAATCGGCTTCTTTTTTTTGTTAAAAGGTCTGTAACGACACTAAAACTTTTCTCGACAAGATATGACGAGGGAAACGCTATCAAAAGCTTTCTCGCAATCCCTACAGTCCACAGGATATTTTTCGGGTATTTGTGCCTGCAGCCAAAATGTTTGATAACCTCTTTTAAATTTCACCTTCAGTTCCTCATTAGTGCTAAGCTCGAGTAGCTCCTCTTGTAATATCACATTCTCCACTTCCGTTTCATCAAGTGGACTTATGAACCATGGTGGTATTTCCATCGTCAGAATATCTTCAAATCTGATTTTAAAGTTATCATGCAGGGCAATTAAATGTTGAACGTATGTGTGAATATCCTCATCAAGGCATTCTACCTGTGACAAGTTTGAAAACTGGGAAAATTCGCGCCGACTAATATTTTGCTTCATAAATTTCAATTTTCCAAGAAAAGCTGAAATTACACCCTTTGTTTTTATTAAATTGAGGCTGTCCCCTTGTAATTGTAAGTTGATGTCATTAAATTTTTTGAACAAATCTGTCAAATACGCGATTCTGCTTTCAAATTGATCAGGTTTTCTTTTAAATCTGGATCTTTACTTTCCAGAAACTCTAAAACTGATTCAAAAAGTGAGAAAAATCTTGTTAAACATTCACCTTTCCGACAACCAGCGTACTTCAGTATGTAAGAGCAATCGTTGGAAGTCTTCATCATTTTCATCACACAATTGTGCAAATAAACGCGTATTCAATGCATTGCTTCTTATTTTGTTAACTGCATTAATCACAAATTGAAGCGATTGGTGCAATTTAGCACTCAAATTTTTCGCTACTAGGTGTTGTCGGTGGATGACACAGTGAATTGCAGTTACCTCTGGTATAATTCTTTTAAGATGGCTTATAAACCCACGACATCGCCCGGCCATGGCAGGAGCTCCATCTGTTGCCACCGAAATAACGTTTGTGAATGGAATCGATTTTTCCTTAAAAAATCACTCAGGACATTAAATATTGATTCACCTTTAGTGTCCGTCTCCAAAGTTTTCGCGAATAGTAGCTCTTCATGCATTTCTTCGTCCATAACAAATCGAACATATGCCAATAATAATGCTTCATTACCAGGTAAAGTTGACTCGTCCAGTTGAATAGAAAAATGAGTTGTTTGCAGATAATTACACAAGAAACTTTCAATATCAGAGCTCATTTCGTCAATACGTCTTTGTACAGTGTTGTTACTCAAAGGAATTCTTTTGAGTATGTCAAATGGAGATTTGTGCAGAACAGTTTTTAAAACCTCTTCAACAGCGGGTAAAATTAACTGTTCTCTTATGGTGTGCGATTTTCCAGATTTAGCTATAAGTAATGAGATATTGTAAGATGCCCGCAAGCCATCATCGTTACTGTCCGACGTTGAAGCGAACATACTGTGCACGGTGGGTCTCTTTTCATATTTTTCCTTCAATGTTCGAAAATATTTCAAATCTTTACCTATTTTATCAGGATGACGCCTTCTTAGATGATCTTCGAGCTTCGATGGTTTCATAGAGTCATTGCTCAAAACTTTGTTGCATAAAAGGCATATGGGCAATCGCTTGTCTGCCTTTGATGGAAGAAAACCAAATTTTAAATAATCAACACTGTACTGTCGACATTTCTTCTTAGATTCAGCCATGTTTCGTATCAGTTACCTACCTGTAAATAAAAAAAAAAGTTGTTGTAGTAATCTTAAGGCGGTCTTACTTAACAGGATATGGCTATTTTAACAGGATTAATTGATTATTGCAATGAAATAAACAAAGTACCGGCGGCAAACTGATTCTAATTATTAAAAGCAATAAATCGCTATGATCAATAATTGAGTTTTATGAAAACGGCTGAACCGATTTTAATGTAATGTAAAACAATTTTTCATTAATTATATTTTGATATATTTCTGTAAATTCGATAGAAAATACTTGTAAATAATATTTTGATATCAAAACTTCGCGTTTTTAATTATTTATTTATTACTTTGATGCACGTTACGAGTATGTAGTATATAAAGACCCGTACAATTTATGAAAATATATTTAATTATTAGTGAACCACCACACAGTCGGGTAATAAAAAATTTACTAATAAAGTAGGGACAAGAAGTTCAACCTTTCTCGGCTTTCTGTCCTTTTATGGAAGTATCTAATAATGGCTCTGTTCAGTATTTAATTTTTAATACGTACCTACTACACGCAAACATTACAAATATACTTATTACAACATAGATATATCTCCTATCGCAGGTGGGTTGGAAGAGATTTCTTTTAGGAAGAAGCCTCACCTTTTGTACCTACGTATTTTTTTGTGATTTGTCCATTTTTTGTTTACTTACGTGTACAATAAATTGTAAAATAAATAGATAAATAATAAATAAAATAAAAGTATTTATAACAAATAGGCAGGTAAGTACTTACTTTTCCGACAGTGACAAACACTAACATCGATTCACTTTACTTTACTTTTCTTTTCGAAATTCGGGAAACAAATGAGTAACGTTTATTTGTGGCATTCGTATTTATATTGGTGAAGAACCAAACAAATTCATGCAAGATTGCAAGCACACACACCACAAGTCGTACTTCGTCCCTTTGCACGTCTGAACAAGCATTGCGGACGGCGGCAGCGGCAGCGCTTTGCAAGTCTCGACACGTTGTACTGAATATGGAATATGCAAGTTTTTACAAGTAACAGTCGCTGAGCTTTTTAAAATATTATCTGCCTACATTGATAGGTGAACTCAAGCCAACATTTTTGTTCTTCACTATCGAAACCAGCTAAATTTTCGTGGACTCCCGCTTACGAATTGTGAACTCCCATTTTTTTGTCACGCCAACGTAGACCCCCGTCGAGTCTCCCGTGGACCCCTGGGGGTCAACCTGGACCACTTTGGAAATCAATGATCAAGATGAACAAACTGGAATGCATTTCCATTTCAAATACGCATATATTGTTGCAAAAACGTTATTTGTATTTGAATTTTCCCATTTTTTTTTGTAGGGGCCGCAACTGTACACAGAAATTTGTGTTTTATGTTTTTTTAATCTGTTTAATTATGACTTTTTCAAAGAGATTAGAATTATCTAACATTGCTATCTGAATGATTAATCAAAATAATTTAATTAGACGTGGTAAAATAATATGCGGCAAGTAAATAAAGGTCGTATTTTTTGTTAGGTAGTTATTAACAGAAATATAATACTTTAGTATTTTGTTGCATTGCCATTACTTTTTATCACCAAATTAATCCTTGTAGGCATAGATTTAATTAGAGCTTCACAATATTGTGCAGTTAAATTTTGCCAAGACTCGTTTATGTCATTAATCAGTTCCTGTCTGTCTAAAATTATTACGACGCATTGTTTTTTCCATGTGCCCTACAAATTTTCAATTGGATTAAGATTCGGGCTTTTGGCATACTTAAACTACTAAAACCAACAGTAACGTTTGACAACCGTTTGACACGAATAAAACTGACATAACCTGACAATTAATAACACACGATAAAATTTTAGGTTTCCCATTTTTTGGGGGTTGACAGTATGCATATACTTTCATTACCAAACGAAATTATATTAATAATGAGATTGTAATGCATACACAGGTTTTTAAGAATATTTTTAAAACAGTATAAATTTACAGAGGAAACAATTTGATGTTATAATTAATTAAACAATTTACATATGAAATGAGATTTAAATGTACAAACATATAGTTAAGAATATCGCAAAATACAAATCCATTTGCTTGCATACGAATAAAGAATATTTAATTTATAAATGGTTTATTCTTTTATTACTAACAGTACAATAGATTAAACAAATTAATCTTCTTCGGAACTGAAGTTGTCATCATTACTGTCATTCTCATTATATACATTAATAATTAAACTTTCTGTCGTCTCATCAACTAATATTTCTGATTCTAAATATTTATTTCACTTAATAGCAATGATGTACTTTTATGTTTATAAAAATAATTGTAAACATTAAAAACTACTTCTCGCGTTTGAGCGTGTATCACTTTATGTTCCGTCACTGACAAATATATTCTGACAATTACTTCAGCAAGTGGGAGTGTTCGTTTTTAAAACGACTACTGCGCACCCCCTCCGCTCGCCATATTATTTGGGGCTTGCTATACAAGTGCAATAGAAGTGAGTTTTTGCGACGTTATACCTATTACTGTGAACGAAGCGTGGATTCTTTAATACTAGAAACGAAAGAAAAGTTGAAACAATGGACTTTTGTTGTTGAACCAAAGTACCAAAAAAGGCAAAAGCGGTTCCATCTGCCAGAAAGGTTATGGCTGCGATTTTGGAATTTGCACGGCGTAATCTATATCGATTATTTTGAAAAAAGAAGAACTACCTATTATGGACAATTGGATAATTTCAATGCCGAATTAAAAAAGAGACCCTTATATTTGATGACGAAAAAATCGCTGTTTCACTATGATAATGAGCTACCTTATCCGTCTACAATTCTAATCGCTAAATTGATAGAATTACTAGGGTGATTCGTAAAGTAAGTTCCGTTTTCGCCTAGTGAGCAGATGAATTAGGACACAGGCGCGATCGCGGCGCTGCGGTGTAGTCTGGTTCAGTATGAGTCTGATAGTACTAACGATATAATCGTTCGAACATTGTTTCGTGTTATTTTGGTTGTTTAAAATGTTGAGCTGCAATTCAAAATCCTGCCGACTGTAAATTGCGTATTGCTATTCGATTTCTGTGTGCAAAGAACATGAAGGTCATGAGATTAATCGTGAACCTTGTTCTGTTTATGGTAAAAATGTCATGAGTAACAGTAATGTTAGAAGATGGTGCCGTATCTTTCGAGAAAGACGAATTAATGTCCAAGATAAAGAACGGAGTGGAAGACCAACTGTTGTGACGGAAGAAGTTGTGGGTAATGTCGAAGAAAAATTTGAGTGCCTATTTCCCTCAAATTGGACGCGCGTACGAGGTTGTTACCACATATTTTGTTCACGACGGATGCCAACACTTCCTACAGAAGACCATGATACAAGGAGGATGGGTGGGATCGGCCCTAACTTTTCTGACACGTTACGATGTTGAAGTTGAAGATTTACACAGGTTTATCATAACAGGTGATGAGACTTGGGTCGCCTATGTCAACGTTGAGACGAAAAGATAAATGCAGCGGGAGCCCTCTAACTGGCCTACGAGGAAACCTTTAAAGTGCCGTCCAACTTTTTTAGCGAGAAAAGTGATGGTCATTGTTTTTTGAGACAAGAAAGGCGTCCTTTTTGTAGACTTTATGGAACAAGGGACCACAATAAACTGATAAACTACTGTGAAACTGCGGCAGAGTTCTATGAAGGGGGCATTAAGCAGCTGGTTCATCGTTATGACAAATGTCTCAATATTAATGGTAACCATGTAGAAAAATAGCTGAAAGCAGTAGCTTTTAGTTGTTATAATAAAAACCTCTTCATTGATTGGTCTTTCTTTTTTAAATAACCAAACGGAACTTACTTTTTACGAATCGTCCTCGTACATTTCGACTTGCTGTCTCACCCCGCATATTCATATGAACTGCCCCCATTCGTGATTCTCTTTTTATTCTCAGGTCAAAAGAAATATTTCAGTAGGCGGAAATTGGAATTGGAAATTGGAGGTACATTTTGCAGTTTAAAAAATTCTATTGTTAAGGGCATAACACTATTAAAATATCGGTACCCCAAGTGTATAGAGCATTGATTCCCAAAGTGAAAAAGTCATAATTAAACAGATTAAAAAAACATAAAACACAAATTTCTGTGTACAGTTGCGGTCCCTACAAAAAAAAAATGGAAAAATTCAAATACAAATAACGTTTTTGCAACAATATATGCGTATTTAAAATGGAAATGCATTCCAGTTTGTTCATCTTGATCATTGATTCCCAAAGTGGTCCAGGTGGACCCCCAGGGGTCCACGGGAAACTCGATGGGGGTCTACGTTGGCGTGACAAAAAAATGGGGGTTCACAATTCGTAAGCGGGGGTTACGAAAATTTATCTGGTTTCGATAGTGAAGAACTAAAATGTTGGCTTGAGTTCACCTATCAATGTAGGCAGATAATATTTTAAAAAGCTCAGCGACTGTTACTTGTAAAGACTTGCATATTCCATATTCAGTACAACGTGTCGAGACTTGCAAAGCGCTGCCGCTGCCGCCGTCCGCAATGCTTGTACAAACGTGCAAAGGGACGAAGTACGACTTGTGGTGTGTGTGCTTGCAATCTTGCATGAACTTGTTTGATTCTTCACCAATATAAATACGAATGCCACGGATAAACGTTACTCATTTGTTTCCCGAATTTCGAAAAGAAAAGTAAAGTAAAGTGAATCGATGTTAGTGTTTGCCACTGTCGGAAAAGTAAGTACTTACCTGCCTATTTGTTATAAATACTTTTATTTTATTTATTATTTATCTATTTATTTTACAATTTATTGTACACATAAGTAAACAAAAAAATGGACAAATTACAAAAAAATATGCAGGTACAAAAGGTGAGACTTATTCCTAAAAGAAATCTCTTCCAACCCATCTGCGATAGGAGATATATTTATGTTGTAATAAGTATATTTGTAATGTAGGTTTCCGCGGTCGTTCTCTAGATGTAGATCTCGGTTTCCGGGTTAGAACCGCGTCGAGTTAGGCGTAATTGTCAACGTTTCGTCCACTGTTCACTCCAAGCACAAGGAGTGTATCGCATTCCGTGTTCGTGTGGCAGTGTGTACATTGGCGAAACTAAGCGGCCAATCAGCGTGCGTGTGACCGAACATGAACGTTGTACTAGACTGTTACATATAGCCGGTTCAGCGCTGGCAGAACACAAACTAAACTCCGGTCATCAAATTCTATTCAGAGATGTCAAGCTTCTGTTCCGTGAATCGCATTATTTCCCTAGGAAAATCCGTGAATCTATTGAAATTTACAAACATCCCCGCAATCTCAATAGAGACGATGGCTATACGTCACATCCGACGTGGCAAACTCAACTGCACTCAACTAAGAATCACCACGCCCATACGACGCATGCCATTGGCTCATTGTCCCCAGCCAATAGCAGGCCACCATTTGACCCGGTCCCCCCTATATAAGTTGTACCGGTCTCTGTCATAGCTCATTGACATTCTCACTGCGATATCTGTTCTCGCAACATCGCAGTTGAGTGCATCTACGACGATAAAACGTCAATACGAACCCGGAAGAAATAGCCGGAAGATATATCACCAAAAGCATAACGTATCTAACTCTGAAGAATAACTTCAAAAGAAGATGTACGCCGCAGCAACGACAAGACGCAGAAATTATCATTAACCAAACAACCGACGAAGAAGATATCCAAAACCTTCTACAAAGGCAACCGCAGATATTCATCGTCGATCCCGACCAGCCAACGTGTAAAATAGAATTATTAGTATCGCCCGAAGAAAATGAAGAAGAAGAAGATACAAGCTCGGCAAACCCGCCCGACAACAACTCGGATCACATAATCAACGTCCAACTCCAAAACGTTTTTACAATGCCGAAGAAAACGGCAAAAAAACAAAAAACAGATCACGCAAATACACCTATCGAAACAAAAAACGCATACAGTGTCCTCGAAAAAACAATCACCGAGGAAAAAATGGAAGAAGAAACCGAAATCACTCCACAACCGTCAACTTCATACAACAGCACTCCCAGGGTAAGTGATAAGACATACACTACACAAAACACAAAAACTGAACCAAAAAAAACACACAAAATCGCACCAATTATCATAACCGAAAAAGACAAATGGTCAAACATACGAAACATCCGACTCAAAACACACAGCATTAACACAGTACAAAGCAAAATCGTAAAACCAGGAATACATATCGAACCGACAACTGACGAAGACTACCGAAAACTTAAACACATACTTGACAACGAACAAATTCAATTTTACACGTTTCAATTGAGAAGCGAAAAGACATTAAAGGTAGTTATGCGTGGCATTCCTACCTTTATCACCGAAACTGACATTATAGACGACTTGACGGACAAAGGCTACCCGACAATCAAAATTAAAAGGATGAACGGCAAACAAGGCATACCGGCACCACTAGTATTATTCGAACTAACGAGACAGTACAAATCTATACACAACATACACGACTGCTGCGGACTCACAATAAAAATCGAACAACTAAACAAACGGACAGACATTATACAATGCCATAAGTGCCAGACTTTCGGACATCACCAAAGAAACTGCAACGTTAACTACAAATGCATGAAATGCGGAGACGGACATTCGACACACTTATGTACCAAGACAAAAACAACCCCACCAAAGTGTGCAAACTGCGGTGGCCCACACTTATCCACATTCATCAACTGTCCAAACAACCCAACAAACAAAACCACATCCAAACCTAAGTACATACCAGCACCACCCCCAACAACTAATTCCTGGACTCAAAGACAAAACAAAACAACACTTAACACAGTTGACGAATTAGCACTTGCCTTAGGCAATATGCTAATAACATTACACTCTACAAACGCAACAAACGAACAAATACAATACTTTGTAAAACAAACACAGACAATAATAACACTTTACAATAAAACACATTAAACACACACACAACAGAAACGCAAAAAAAATGTGATGATGACCAACAAACAAACACACATGACTTAAACGCAAAAACGCGACTGACGCACAGACTGCACATACAAAACACATGACCGCACAAAAAACACAACAACGCACGATTACTAATCAGACTCAAACACATCACAACCCTGGGAGATACGAAACAATGGAGTGGAAATGGAGGCAATCTTCGACCACAAAATAAAATTCAACGACTCATACACACTGTCATAGCACATTCTCACTGCGATATCTGTTCTCGCAACATCGCAGTTGAGAGCACCTACGACGACATTCGTCAGACGAACCCGGAAGAAATGGCCGGAGAAAGAGCAGATAATATTATCCAAATCACTAACCTGGCGCTGAGACCGAGCTTTCAAAGAAGATGTACCGAGCAGCAATTAAGAGACGCTAAAACTATAATTGAAGAAACCACCGACGAAGAAAAAATACAACTTCTTTTGCGCGATCAATCGCAAATATTTATGGTTGATCGCGACAATCCAACAGCAACAATTACATTTAACACACATCACACAGAAGAAACAAACCCAATAAAACCGACAACCGAAAACATAATCACCGACGCATTCACAAGCCCGAAGAAAACAGCGAAGAAACAAAAAATAGAACACGCAAGTACACCGATAGAAATAAAAAATTCATATGACGCCCTCAATACCAAAACCGAAGAAAAAATGGAAGAAGATACCTCCGAGTTCACTCCACAACCGTCAACATCAAACAGCACACCCAGGGTAAGTGACAAAACCAACATCACACACAACACAAAAACAGAAACACGTAAAACACACAAAATCGCACCAATAATTATCACGGAAAAAGACAAATGGGCACACATACGACACATACTGAAAACAAACAATATTAACACTGTAGAAAACAAACTAGTGAGACAAGGCATACACATCGAACCGACAACTGACAATGACTACCGTACACTTAAACACACACTCGACAACGAACAAATGCAATACTATACATTCCAACTAAGAAGCGAGAAGACATTAAAGGTAGTTATGCGTGGCATTCCTACCTTTATCACAGACACTGACATCACCGACGATCTGACTGACCAAGGTTACCGACATTAAAAATTAAAAGAATGAACGGTAAACACGGCATACCTGCACCACTGGCATTAATCGAACTGACGAGACAGTACCAGTCAATTTACAACTTACGCGATTGCTGCTGACTTGCAATCAAAATAGAACCCTTAAATAAACGGACAGACATTATACAATGCCACAAATGCCAGACATTCGGACATCATAAAAAAAACTGTTACATCAACTACAAATGCATGAAATGCGGCGACGAACACTCGACACACTTATGTACAAAGACTAAAACAACCCCACCTAAGTGTGCAAACTGCGGTGGTCCTCACCTATCCACATTCATCAACTGTCCTAACAATCCTAACAACCCAGCAAACAAAACCGCACCCAAACCTAAATACATACCAGCACCACCCCCAACAAATAATCCCTGGACTCAAAGACAAAACAAAACAACACTTAACACAGTTGACGAATTAGCACTTGCCTTAGGCAATATGCTAATAACATTACACTCGACAAACGCAACAAACGAACAAATACAATACTTCGTAAAACAAACACAGACAATAATAACACTTTACAATAAAACACATTAAACACACACACAACTGAAACGCAAAAAATGTGATGATGACCAACAAACAAACACACATGACTTAAACGCAAAAACGCGACTGACGCACAGACTGCACACACAAAACACATGACCGCACAAAAAAACACAACAACGCACGATATTAATCAGACACAAACACATCACAACCCTGGGACCTACAAAACAACGGTGTGGAAATGGAGGCAATCTTCGACCACAAATCAAAATTCAAGACTCATGACTGTCATAGCATTCTTCAAGCTACTGCGAAACGACGAACATCTACGTACAGCCCTGAAGATGTCCCTTGAAACAGTGGACGAAACGTTGGTAAGTATATTTGTAATGTTTGCGTGTAGTAGGTACGTATTAAAAATTAAATACTGAACAGAGCCATTATTAGATACTTCCATAAAAGAACAGAAAGCCGAGAAAGGTTGAACTTCTTGTCCCTACTTTATTAGTAATTTTTTTATTACCCGACTATGTGGTGGTTCACTAATAATTAAATTTATTTTCATAAATTGTACGTGTCTTTATATACTATATACATACTCGTAACGTGCATCAAAGTAATAAATAAATAATTAAAATCGCGAAGTTTTGATATCAAAATATTATTTACAAGTATTTTCTATCGAATTTACAGAAATATATCAAAATATAATTAATGAAAAAATGTTTTACATTACATTAAAATCGGTTCAGCCGCTTTCATAAAACTCAATTATTGATAATAGCGATTTATTGCTTTTAATAATTAGAATCAGTTTGCCGCCGGTACTTTGTTTATTTCATTGCAATAATCAATTAATCCTGTTAAAATAGCCATATCCTGTTAAGTAAGACCGCCTTAAGATTACTACAACAACGTTTTTTTTTTTATTTACAGGTAGGTAACTGATACGAAACATGGCTGAATCTAAGAAGAAATGTCGACAGTACAGTGTTGATTATTTAAAATTTGGTTTTCTTCCATCAAAGGCAGACAAGCGATTGCCCATATGCCTTTTATGCAACAAAGTTTTGAGCAATGACTCTATGAAACCATCGAAGCTCGAAGATCATCTAAGAAGGTGTCATCCTGATAAAATAGAAGAATAGAAGATTTGAAATATTTTCAAACATTGAAGGAAAAATATGAAAAGAGACCCACCAATTGTGCGATGAAAATGATGAAGACTTCCAACGATTGCTCTTAAATACTGAAGTACGCTGGTTGTCGAAAGGTGCATGTTTAACAAGATTTTTCTCACTTTTTGAATCAGTTTTAGAGTTTCTGGAAAGTAAAGATCCAGATTTAAAAGAAAACCTGATCAATTTGAAAGCAGATTCGCGTATTTGACAGATTTGTTCAAAAAATTTAATGACATTAACTTACAATTACATGGGGACAGCCTCAATTTAATAAAAACAAAGGGTGTAATTTCAGCTTTTCTTGAAAAATTGAAATTAATGAAGCAAAATATTAGTCGGTGCGAATTTTCCCAGTTTTCAAACTTGTCACAGGTAGAATGCCTTGATGAGGATATTCACACATACGTTCAACATTTAATTGCCCTGCATGATAACTTTAAAATCAGATTTGAAGATATTCTGACGATGGAAATACCACCATGGTTCATAAATCCACTTGATGAAACGGAGGTGGAGAATGTGATATTACAAGAGGAGCTACTCGAGCTTAGCACTAATGAGGAACTGAAGGTGAAATTTAAAAGAGGGTATCAAACATTTTGGCTGCAGGCACAAATACCCGAAAAATATCCTGTGGACTGTGGGGATTGCGAGAAAGCTTTTGATAGCGTTTCCCTCGTCATATCTTGTCGAGAAAAGTTTTAGTGTCGTTACAAACCTTTTAACAAAAAAAGGAGCAGATTGAATATCACAGAACGGGGAGATTTGCGGTTATTCCTAACAAAACTGCAGCCAAATATTGATAATTTGCTGTCAATCCATCAAGTACATCCCTCCCACTCATTGTAGACGTTACGTTACGTTATTAATATTTAATTTTAATTATATTACGACTGTTATCATATTACAATGTAATATGATAACAATAATTGGGTGCCGGCACCTGGTACACTGATGGATCACAATCTAGTCAGGGGGCAGGTGCAGGCATATACGGAATGTGCCCTGGAAGGGAGATATCGATATGTCTGGGGAAACATGCTACGGTTTTCCAGGCCGAATTGTTAGCAGTCGCAGGCTGCGCCGATGAAATTCGGGAAGACGGCTGCGCAAGCAAAAAAATTAACATAATGACTGATAGTCAGGCGGCTATTAAAGCCATTATGAACCCATCTACCAGGTCTAAGCTGGTGAAATATTGTAAACAGGTCCTCAATAACCTGGCACAAGACAATACAGTATCGCTGATATGGGTGCCAGGGCATGAGGGAATTAAATGCAATGAGATAGCCGACAAACTGGCCAAAGAAGGTACTAATAGGAACTTCATAGGACCAGAACCTGTATGTGGAATCGCTAAGGATTCCGCTAAAAGGGAGATCTGATTATGGCTAGAAAAAGAACATAAAAATAAATGGAGGTTAACGGAAGGTCAACTCCATACCAAAACACTACTAAGGGGGCTGGACGGGAAGTTTTCAGCCAACCTAATTCGTAGTAGCAAAAAAGAAATTAAAATAATTACCGGGTTAATAACCGGACATTGTCCTTTAAGGAAGCATTTGTACACCATGGGCTTGGTTAGCGAGCCCTGGTGTAGGAGATGTGAAAAACAGGAGGAAACTAGCCTTCATGTAATATGCACGTGTGAGGAACTGAAGGAACTCAGACAGAAATATTCGGGAGAGATCTATTGGATCCTTCGAGTGTACTCAAATTTCCCCTGAGGAGGATAGTGGCTTTTATCGAGGACACAAGACTAACAGGGTGGAATTGAGAGATCTATTGGGAATAGTACAAAGAGCAGTGTGCTCAAGTGCCTGGACGTGGTGGCGTCCACCCCAAACAGAGAAGAAGAAGATAACAATAATAATTAATAGTGTAATAATTACATATTTGAATAAATACAACACAAGGATATATACTATTTTTATTTTTACCACTCCGAATGGGGAGTTTTCTAAATAAAATATGTGAGAATTGATTGGTTTCTTGTGCTGTGAGTAGATGTCAAAGGAATAAAGTTGGATGGAATCACTTTTTTGATTGACTAACTTTCTTTTTTGACATCCACTCACAGCACAATCAATTAATTAATTAACCAATAACTCAGCCACAACGCAAATTTCCATAGTTAGATCTAATCTTCACATTTTTTGTCGAGTTTTGGGAATATGGTAGAAATGTAGCTGCAGGGTGTCCACCGGAACCAGCAAAACTTTCAAAGTGGTCTGTGAGAAAAAAAGTTTGGGAGCCTCTGGTATAGAGCTACCAACAACAGCTTTTTCGTACCAATTATAGATTTCATTTATAAAAATCACGTTCCCGTCAAATATCTACGTACATTCATATTTTTATGTTAGAAAGAATAGATATTTAAATGGGATTTAAGTAAAACACTTATACTAATTTCCAGTATATATTACACTTTATTATATATATTAATAAATAGATGACATGTTTCGCTACGATGTAGCTTCTTCGGATCTTATATTACTACTGAACACGCTCTTCACAAATGTATGGCTTTTTTCTAAACTATTTCAATGGGTTGCACTTGGCTACATTAGAATCGTCTCTTACCGATATATCGTCTAAAGTTATTGTTATTTTAATATTTAATGAAACCAGTTTAAAAGTGGGGAATTATTAAGGTCTAATTGGTCATTTAACAATATATCTGCATATTTAAGTTTATTTATTTCTAAGGATTCCAGTAAATTTAACTTTAATCCTTTTTGTTGTGACTGTAAAATTTCGAAATCTTTATTGAAACTATGATTATTTTCCAACAAATGAAGTGCATAATTGGAATCTGTCTTTTTGTTAATAAAACTTTTAAAATGTTCCTGTATTCTTTTCTCAAAGCTCCTACCAGTTTGGCCTATGTATGTTTTAGGGCACTCTTTACATGTTAGTTTGTATACTCCGGATTTATTACTTTTGCTTGTCTTGGATTTATTATTTTTTATGAATTTCCCTAAAGAATTATTAGTTTTATAAGCTACATTTATATCTGTTTTTCGTAAAATTTTTCCTATTTTTTCACTTATCGGTCATATGTATGTTAATAATTTATAATTGCTTGGTTTATCTTTTATTATTGGGTACACATTTTCTATTGCTTTCCTATATTTCTTTTTTCTTAAAATTGTATCTACTATATTTGGGTTATATTCATTATTTTGCGCTATTTGTTTAATGATATTTAATTCTTTAAAGAAGTTTTCATTATTTAAATGTACTGATATTAATCTGTGTATCATACAATGGAATGATATTAACTAATTAAATTTGTTTTTTATTTAGTTTAGACTTTAGACGGTTAGAGGATTGGCTGTTTAGTATTACCTGAACCATATTCTTGATTCTAAATTTATTAAATTAATCAAAAAATAACCTACGAAAAGGATTATTTTCTAAAAATAATATTTTTAATAGATTTAATTTTTTTTGTGCTGTTTCTTGTAATTTAGAAAGTAAAAGTCCTAGTATGCAGTGCATATGGTTTAATATGATTTTTCTATTTTTAGGAATAATTCATATCTAAACAAGTTGAATAATTTTATTTGTGTATCAAATTATAAAGTATCTACTAAATTAAAGGAACAGAGTCAACGGGGTTTCTGCTTGAGTACTACAAAAATAGAGCAGACATATCTATATATTCATTTTCTCTTGAACTATCTAGCTCGTAATACGGTCGCTGGTGATAAGTTCCAACAGTCAAGTATGAAGGTAAGATATTTTGGTATTAATGTTCTTTAAGTCTTGCAATTTTATTAAATATATCTTAAGTGATTTAAAAAAAATGTTTCCGCCCGGGATCGAACCGGGGACCTTGTGCGTGTGAAGCACACGTGATAACCACTACACTACGGAAACGACATACGTTTATTTCTTGTATACATTTTTCTATAGGTAATTATTTAATTTTTGTATTAAAATTCAAAAAATACAAATTATATATGTTAAGTTTTTAAGTGTACTACTGTTAGATAAATTACACTTATATAATGTAGATCATACGATTTTAATATACTTTTGTGCGATTATCTAGTTTGTAAATATGAATGTGAAACTATGGTGGTGAAACTTACTTTATATTTGGACAAGATATAAAAAATGATATATTACACACTATACATGAATGTTTTGCATTACGCCAATGTATTAAAATCAAGGTTTTATTGAAATTATAAGATTTTATCATTTTTCTTCAAACTCTTGCATTACTTCGGATTATAAGAGCATAAAAGACGTTTCTAATTTACATTTTGATATCTTAATTTCTAAATATTCTACACTCATCGGCAAAATTAACGAAAATTTGAATTTCTATATATTTATTACAAAAAATCTTAAATTATCAAAATAATATGTGTCTTTATTTTTTGAATAACTCACTAATTTGAGTAAGTTATGGCTTTTAAAATTCTTTTATTTAACTCTTTCAGGGGCAGAGCGTGCACTACTAAAATTTGCCTTACCTGGGCAGGAATTGAAAAAAATTAAAATTATAAAAAACAAATGTTGAATATATTGTAGAAATGCTCTTAGATTTTAGTGAAACACACAAATTAGAGTAAACAATTTTTATTAAAAAAATACATAGGCGGTACAAATTTTGAACCACCGCACATATTAAACACAATTATTGGTGATACAGTAGAAAACAATTTTTTGATTTTGTTAAGCACAACGGTACATTGCATACTGTACATTGCCAGTTAGTTCTAATTTGCTTTATTTTTGTGCTGCAAAATGCACATCTCCTCCTGGTACCATGGTCGGGTTTATGTGCTGCTTCGCGAGACCTTACTTCCTTAGGTACATATGGCTTGTGTTTTTTTATTGTTACAGGAATCTCCGAGCGGCTTCTTTTTCTTGAAGGCCATTGAATAAGTGCCTCAATTACAGAGAGCCTGAAATCTTTCATTAGCATTGGAGGTCCATCTAGCGACTTATAAATGCAAAATGCGTTTACTATAGATGCATCCAGTAGATAAAAAAATATTCTATGCCACCATTTGTGGCTCTTCCTATTTATTTCATACGTTGACTTTATTTGGTCAAATTTATCAACTGCATTCATATGTTGATTGTAATCAATTAAGATTTGAGGACAGGGAACATCTTCAACAATTCCATTTTTATTATTCCTTTTGACCACACCAGTCTCTTGGGAACGGTGATAATTAGAAAGTAAATGGACACTTCTTTTGTCTTTCCATTTGGCAGCAAGTACACCACTTTCACTACTCCAATAATCGAATTCACCACGTTTTATTTGTTTGTCAGTCACGAAGGTTGGCATATTTTGTCTAGTAATATTTACCGTTCCACAGGAATAAATGCCCTTTTGCTTTAGGTCTTCCATAAGATAAACACTATTAAAATAATTGTCAAAATACACATGGTGACCTTTATGCTCCAAGCTTGTACATAGATCTTTGACAACACGTGCTCCTAAGTTCCTTTCAGTACCATCACCACTTTTCCCAGTATATATATCAAATTTGAGACAGTATTCACTTTGGTCGACCATCATCCATACTTTATATCCACGTTTTACTGTTTTTTTTTGGTAGATATTGTTTCATTGATGACCTACCTTTAAATCGAATCATAGACTCATCAATTGCCACATGTTTAGATGGAAAAAAGACATTGCGAAAAATTGTTTTGCAATTCACTAATCAGTGGACGAATTTTATATAATTTGTCAAAAGACGGATCACCGCGCGATGGCAGCAAAGAATTGTCATTCACATGTAAATGTGACAGCAACCAACTGAATCTTTTTACCGGCATCAAGGAACTTATAAATGGATCATGTAAATATTTATTAGTAGACCAGTAATCACGGTAACTGGGAACTGTTTTTATCCCAATCATTAAATTAATACCTAGAAATGTCTTCATTTCATCGACATTAGTAGGCTTATATGGTTTACCTTCTTGCTGGGCATATAAGTTTGTTTGAAATACAAAACTTTCTATTACACGATCAGTGAAAAACAAATGAAAGAGGGTACGTGGAGTTTTTTCTTCTAATTCTTGTATAAAGTCTGGTGGCCCGTAGGAATCTTGAAATTGCAAAAGGTTTTCTGGTGGACCGTCGTTTTTGCTCCAAACAACTTTCCTGTCTTTCGATGATAATGCTTGCATATTTGTTGCTAAAATTCTATTTTTTAGCATATTCAAAGGTAGATTTGATTCGCTATCTTATCAGAATATTCTGCAACCATAATATCCTCTTCATCTACAATACAGTCTACATTGTTTTCTAAATCATTGACTATCGACTCCTGATCAAAAGCAATACTCTCACATTCATCATCTGCATTCAGTTCAGCCAGTAAGTCGTCCACTGTCATGCCGTTCAATACTACTTCATCAATATCTATGTTATTTCTAGTGAACATTTTGAAAAATGTCCTGAAAGAATAAGATGAATGAGGGTGGTGGTACAATATCAGAACAGCGATGTTTACAATAAATATTACTACAAAAGTTTAAAATTTTAAATGTTTATTGTGCGAAATGTATACTTACAGTATTAAACTTTAATGCTGGTGGCACAAACTCTTCTCAGCTTATAAATAAATATTGTTATAAATCACTAACAGTCTCCACACAAAATCTAACCTCCAACACAGGGCAAGAATCACAAGAATGTAATACAAACAATATTCCAAAACGAAACCGCCAGCGTCCTCTGTGATTGAGAGAGTTCATTATATAAAGAAGCTTTCTACCTGGTGGTTTCAATATTGCACCAACGGCGAGAATAGGAGAAACTTATCAAATATGTGGTACAAATGCAGTACCACCGCGCACATTGTCCAAAATTTTGGGTGGTTTATTTTTTGTACCACGGCTCCTGAAAGAGTTAATAAAAATTACAAAACCTAAAGAACTTGTGGCTGTTATATACGAAATTTATTTATGGTTAATATCTGGCCTCGCCGTGCACTTATAACAACTTGGATATTTTGAGGCATGGTCTGAATCAAATTTAGCATACCTAAAGTTTGGGTCGACATTATGCCATTCTTCTTGTAAAGCTTCTTGAAGTTGGTTAAGAGTAGTTATGTTATGTTTTCTGTTTTGTAGCTTTCTATTCATCTCCCTCATAGATGCTCTATAGGATTTAAGTATGGACTGCAAACTGACTGATCAAGACTGTGAATATCAACATCATTTTAGCCGCGTGGAGTCGGGCATTGTCCTACATTAGCAGAATATCTGGACCACGTAATACAGCAAACGGCACTATATGATCTTGCAGACTTTTTTCGATGTACCTATGAGCATTCAGAGCAGGTCTACCAAGAACGACTAACTAAGTTCCTAGAGCCACGAATAGAAATGCCATCCCATACCATAACTGAGACACCACCAAATCGGTTCCTTTCTACAATCGCGCAGTCCGCAAAATGTTCACCTCGCCATCTCCATACTCTCTGTTGACTGTCGGCACCTTGTATACTGGCATTCATCTGTAAAAAGAACTATTTACCAGTTGTTCACATTCCAGTTGATATATAAACGACAGAAAGCTACCCGAGCTCTTCGATTATGTGGTTCTAAGAAGATTGGCTTGTTCTAACCTTCTTCGTACTGTTCTTTCACTAACTTCAACTTCTCGAGTTGCATACAGCATGCCTCTAAGCTGTATTGTAGTGGTGGTGCGATCACGAAATAAATTTAAAGTTAAAAATCTATCATCCACCGCCGAAGTAACACGTTTTCTACCTGGCCCTGGCCAGGGTTTCTCGGAGGCGTCTAGCAAGTCAGGATATGCTAGATTGGTTTATTCCAAGAATATTTGTGACATACTGCTGGGTTCTTCCACGCTGGAGCAATGTAGTCGTTCGTATGACATCATCACGCGTTAAAAGACCCATATTAGATAAAAATGCCTTTAAGTAATAACAGAACGACAAGCAAACGTCACAATGATTGAAACAACTTTCAAAAAGAGCTTTCTTTGATTGATTGAATTAAAATAGCTGTCTTAGTTAACGACAGGCGCCTACTTGGATTTTATTCTAAACATAAATCATCTAATGTTAATTCTATATTAGAATAAGCCAAAGAGAAACCTTTAAATTGCAAGAAAAAGCATTTTAATAAATTATGCGTTAATTTTGCCGGTGAGTGTATTTTGAAGAACCAATTTAGTATAGTGAAGGTACCTATCATGTAAAAATAGTACGATAATACATATATGTTAAGAACATTAGCGGTGGATCAGTATAGGTATGGTTACTAGGAAATGTACTCAACACTTGTCCGTACGTAGAAGTCTCCAATGCGCTTTGTGTATCCATGTTTTTAACATCCCTATATGTACGAATATTATCGTATTTGCAGTAGAGATGTTAAAAAATTAATAATTAGTTCGTTTCTTTAGGACGAAGGCGATATATTTTTTTATTTTAACCGTTACTTGCGGCGAAATATAAATCCCTACACTTTTGAATTAAGGAAATTGGCTTCGAAGCAGTATTATTTGTTTCTATTAAACAAAATCAAAGCATTTAAGTCTGCTAAGACATCATAGAAACCATTTTGTTAAATTTAAAATTCTGCATTGAATATCTTTACAATTTGGTCGATAATTTTTGTGTTTGGTTCCTATAGGTAAGTAAATTTATAGGTAAGTAAATCCTAATACAATCAATTTTCCTAATTAGAAACAGCCATGCTCATTCAAAATTATACGTTTGTGGCAGATTACATGCACTGTGACCAACCATTATGAAAAAGCATGGCCGCCTCTAATGAGGAAAGTTTTTGAACTGCTCAACAAAATTAGTTGAACACAAATTTAATACTGCAGAATTTTTTAATTAAAAGAGAGACATAATTATCAACTTTGGAATATCAAATTTTCAATATTAGTTAACAAGATTTTAATAACAAATATGCTCTAATTTAACAATTTTCTTGTACAATAATAAACAAATAAGAATACTACCAAAATCAAAATTTAAAATTATTAAAAATTCTGTTTAGACCCGAATATCCAGATTTAATATTGTGTGTGCCCTCCGTTAGCATTAATTACAGCTTGGCATCGTCGAGGAATGTTGCGGATATAGCGTCTTAACATGTTTTGTGGTAAATTTTGTCATTTTTCTATAAGAATTTCGGCTAACTCCTGAAGAGTATGAGGTGCAACGGCTTTCTGATATTCCAATCAAGTGAATCCCAAATACGTTGGATAGGATTCAAGTCTGAACTCTATCAATTGCATTTCTTGTTCTCGAAGAAAATTGATAGAAAAATTTGCTGTGTGAATTCGGCAGTTATCCTGCTGGAAGATAAAACCATCACCAAAGTTGTTGGCAAATGGTACAACATGCTGTTGAAGGATCATTCTAACATAATTCTGCGCATTGAGACGTTGAGGAACAACAAAGTCGGTACGACCATCTATACTGATTCCACCCCATATTATAATTCATCCTGACAAATCGATCCACTTCCTGTATACACTCGGGTACGAGTGTACAGAAAATCTGTACACTCGTACCCGACCATCGCAACGAGTTAAGTAAACCGGGATTCATCACAAAAAAAGTGTCGAAGTTGCCATTCCACATGTTCGGAGCAAAGTTTAGGCGGATCCGTTTGTGATCCTTGGTCAAGCAAGGAGCTCAAACAGGCTTCCGAGAAGTCAAATTTACTTCTTTAAGTCTTCTTCTAACCGTTTAATTGTTATACCGGTAGCATTTCGAAATAAGTTTTGTAAGTCACGAGCGGTGGAAGTTCGATGGCGAAGGCAAGAATTGATGATGTAACGGTAATCCCGACGACTAGTTTTTCTTCAACGTCCTTGTCCAGTTCTTCTAGAGTGTCTGCCCGTTTCTTGATACCTATGCCATGCTTTGTAGATAATTGATGGACTGGTTTGTAGTTGATACATAGATCGACCATCTTCAAGTAAAGCAACTGGCCTCGCGACTTCGATTTCACTTAAATAAAGCATTTTAATCTTAGAAGTGACACTGGCAATAGACGTTTAAAATGTCAAAAAAAATAACTTAAAAGTTTTGAATGTTTGCTTAAGGAACATTTTGTTTTGGGTAGTGTTTTACATTTGAACATCTCAGGAGAAAAAGAAAAGATGTATCAATGTAATTTTCTTTTGTGCTTAGTTAAAACATTCCAGACAATAATAAAAAATATGAAAAAAAAATCGTCTTCTACTCTTCTAATCACAGAAAAGTTACATGCGTTTAAAGTAAGTGTTCTGCTAATTTTGTTGAGCAATGTACATATTTATATTAATTCAATGAAAAATCAATTGTAATATAATGCATTGTTGTCATAATTGTCATTCCTCCAGCAGCTATTATTAATTATAAATATTATTAAGGAGACTAGCTTGGAGACAAATTAACTCAAATAGTGTATATTTTACATTTCAAACTTTACAAAAATTGACACGCGCCCTCTACTCTTGTGCGTCCTATGGACAGTGGTTTTGATAATTTATCCAATAAATTGATAAAAAACAAAATTTTTTATGTTGACATTATAAAGAATTTGTAAGTATACAAAATATTTTAAAAGGTAATGCCTATTATAAAATTATATATATTTTATACCTCTTATAAAACTATTATTTTAGATAATTTAACGGTTTCTTTGCTAAGATTTATATAATCTTTGTTCAGTGTAACGGGTGTTCATTTGAAAAGTCAATCTAGTAGCATGTGATTTACTGAGAACATTTTGAAGTATGTCGTAAATTAAAATTTACTACTTAACCTACGAAGTCGTATATTTTGACAGTTTCATACATAACGGGTGTTCATTTGAAAAGTCAATCTAGTAGGATGTGATTTACTGAGAACATTTTGAAGTATGTCGTAAATTAAAATTTACTACTTAACCTACGAAGTCGTATATTTTGACAGTTTCATACATACAAATAAATAACAAATGTGATTGACATTATCAAATGTCATTTGGATTTACGTTTACGGAGCAACAAACACATACTAATATATATGCGTCTTATTCTATCAAAATTTCAAAGTAACCTAGATTGACTTTTCATATGAACACACGTTATATAAAGATATTGGGTGAGCAGTATTAAGTGTTCGTAGTTGGTAAAAGAATATTTAGATTGGCATCAATGTAATATTGGCTAAATTGCTTAGTTTTCTTGATATTTGTCATTTCTGATGGATGTTGATTACATTAAGTTGTCATAATAATGTATAAGTTGTTCAATTTACAACTCAATAACAGACTTTTATATTAAGATATTTAAAAAAAAATGAATTTCAGTTTAATATTTGCAAAATAGTACAGTTTTGATTAATAAAACACACTATGTTACATTTAAATTAATAATTATACTTTACTTGACATAAAGATTAAAAAAAACATAGTACACAATTTGTAAATTTGGCACTATAAGAGATGCTCAAAATGACCTCCATTCATATGAAATATGATATCATTTAAAGATAGAGATTTGTACGTCTTCTCACACAATTAAAAACATTCCTCAACATTTCTGCAGATATATTATTTATGCCTTCTTTAATGAGAGCTTCTAATTTATCTAAATTATGAAGTCTATTTTGAAATAAGGTACCTTTAAATGTCCAAACAAGAAGAAATCTAAGGGTGTTAAGTCTGTTGAATTAGCTGGCCACAAACTATTAGTTCTAAGCCTGTCGTGAAAAAATTGTTTGAAATAATAAATTGTAGTTTGTGCCGTATGTGGTGGAGCTCCATCTTGTTAGAAAAACTCGTTTCTTATTTCATCATCATGCAACTGATTAATAAACGGGTCTAAAATATTTCTCTATAACGATCAGCATTTCATATCGATTCATAAGATGTTATGTTTATTATTGCATTATGTTAATAAATTATTACGAAAATCTATGTTTTTCCCCTAATTTTTATTACTATTTATCGGTAATAAACAGATTTTTCAGAATATACGTTCTTGCATATTTAATGTACATATATAATTGTAAAGATTACAGAAAACTTATTCTAAAAATCATTAACAATTTTAGATTAAGCTTTGATTAAAATATTTACGATTATATATATTGAATACACAAAAAAATAGTTTTAAAAATATTCAATTTTAAATACATACGGAGGATTTCATCTAAATTAGTTCCTCAAATATTGTAGGTATCGTTCTTTTGGTATTAAAAGTTGCCTATCTCCTTTGTATATTATCTCTGTTCTATATACAACTAGCACTAATAAATCTAATAATGCTTTGATTCTCATCTATTTCTTGAATATTCAGCTAATCTATTGGGAATAATTGAAATTAGCGAATAAAGAGCCATCTGTGGTGTGTTATCCTACGCTTCTAAAATACTTTGTTGAAGAATATCTACGTTGTTTGAGAGTGGCTGTAAATTATTGCAATGGTACACAGGTAACTTTACGATTGTGTGACCAAGCTTTACTGTGGTGTTTCCGAGTTTGTCCTTATGAATAAACTTCCCCTGGTCCTTACTATAACTACAATATACACATTGCTCCAAAATAACATAAATAATTTATTAAACGCTAACACGAAATATTTACATTTAAAGAAGTCTACAGCTAGTAATACATGATCATAAATTACATGTATTTATTGAACAATGTACTATTGAAAGCAAAAAAAAGTGGTACAGTCATATTTTAATCGGTTTAAATTAGGCTGCGTGAATGTAGATATATATTAAATGTAGGCGTCAAATTTAAATATTCAAATAACCTATAAGTGTCAAATAACATATACGTTGATATATACAGATAGGTGTAAGTGTCAAAAATGACTTTTACACGTTACTACGATCTTAAGTACCTTAGCAACGTCACAATACTAAAATGTTTAAATATTGACCTTTACATATAACTTCACTACTGTTTTCTTGCATTCGAAAGTACCTTGAACATATATTACAGCAAATTTTACGTGTTGGAATAGATCTTGTCCTATTTTTCAAAGCCATTCACGTGTATTTCTAGTGAATTCTAGGGATTATAGTTTTTGAAATTGGTTGAAGACGGAGGTGTTAGCAGTAGGATATTAGCATATATCACATGTTTTTATTTATTATAGTAATAGCAGCAACTGTATTGGATTCATTAATTTTCTTAAATACACGTCTTTCGGAAACTCACAATAAATTAGAACAATACAAGAGACATTATGTCAAGTTACTCTAGATGGTGCCAATATTTTTTACTATCTATCAAAAACAAAATGTCATTCTCCTGTGTCATCCTTGATTCTAAATATTATCGTTTATTGTGTCAAGCGCTTCAATTTTTATGAACAATTGCGTAATTAAAAAACGCGTACAACTCTTTAGGCTACATTTCGCAATATTTTAATACTGTAAATCTATATTTATAATAAAAGTATATAGCATATATAATTTAAAAAGTAATTATTTGGGTTTTTTAGACAACACTTAATTGCGGTATGTCAATATGACTATATCGCGATTAAATTGCAAAATAAAATACGGTTGACTTTTGAAAAAAAAATCACTATTACACAGAAAAATTTCTAGTGTATACATTTTTTAATGGCGCTGTATGTAAAGGTACATTTTCATGTATGCAAAGAAAATTACGTAATTAATATGATCTTACATTTAAAATAGTAAAAGAAAACATTAATTATTAACAGTGCATTGAAAAATGTGTAATATATGAACAATTCGTGTTGTAAGATATTATTGACAACCAATTACTTTCACAATCAGTAGATTTCCAATAGTTTGGAAATGCGTGTAATTAATAAAATATTTCTATTCTTTTACATCTGTAACACTTCAACAGTTGTAGTGAATGGCAAATGATAATTCTACGTCATTCTATAAAACAGGTTCTCAACGCTCCGCTCTGTTATAATATCGCAATCAATTTCCTCCATTGGTCATAGAAATGAGGTGATCATATCTAAGTAAAATGAACTAAACGAGCTTATTTTAATTATCTGCCGGACGGTCTACAAGGAGAGGTAATATGAGTAGTGCAGGAGAATAAAACGCCAGTTGGTTCTTTAAATTACTCTTAAATTACTCTTGTGTTACGTGTGGAACAAGCCATGGAAATAAGTGAGGTAAAAGAGTGGGAAAATGAACGTAATTTTTTAAAATACTGGATCGTTGCAGACAGCTTGACTCTGTTCGTTGTATACTTTTTATTGTTATACGTTACACGGCAGGCTACTAGTGATATTCAAGCGAATATACAATTATATATTAGAGATTAAAAAACGTTTCCTTTTTATTGTCAAGTTTCCGATATTTGGGCGCCTTATATGGAAATATATCGCTGCTTTTTATTAAATGAAAATTTAGTTGAACATCTTTTATTTTTCATATCCATAGTAAATTACATACTATGTATATACTTTCCATACTACTGGCTTCCTTATATAAATTAATAAAATTACAATTATATTATTTAGATAAATTACATAAATAAATCGAAGCTATCTAAATGTAATCGCATATATACATATATGACAACTCTTGATCTGCGTTTTTTGTTATTCGGTGATTCAGTCTATATTTTCCTAAAAAAAAAACTATTGCACAAGGTTTCTTCTATTATTAAGCCTTCTTATATTAAGCCTTATCGCATGAGTCTAAGTTTAAGAAAATTTGAATTTATGATTTTTCTGTTTAATATTTAGTACTTATTAAACTGAATGTAGTACTTATTAAGAATGGAAATGATTGAGACTTTTGTACCGTAATTGAAACTAGAGAAATTTCTGAAACCATTAAATAATAATTTACTTCCAAATAAATCTCGTATTATGAAATTGAAAAGAAAATATGTAATTCAGGCGGTATCAGGAGATGTTTAAATTGTATATTTTCAGTAGTACGATCTTCTTGCGGGTTTTGCAGTGTTGTAATTTGATTCGACGTTTCGTTGTTCATTCTGTCAGCGTCTTCAGGATCTGGTATTAGACTGATTTTCTTCCTTCTTGTTTTCCTTATACAGGGTCTACCAAAATGATCTCCAACATTTTGCACCGCCATTGTGCCCGAATCATTGAAGAAAAGGGAAGTTTAATGTATTTAGTGGTAGTGCGTGCCCAATGTAGCCAAATTTGGCGATTTATCACAATTTGCGCTACAATTAAAGGAAACATTGTAATTTCCAAATTCATTTATTTCGATTTCAATAGGTAAAATTGAGGAGTAAAATCAATATATTTTTTTCACTTTTGTTCATGTTATTTTAATTACCCCTACTCTCTTTAATTTATCAAGGTTTTAGTTTTTAGGCTTGTTCACAGGTTCACACAATTCACAGTATAAACGTGAGGTGTGACCTCTTATACCAGTTTGTATGTAACTGCTTCAGGATTCTGATTATTTTTAGCCAATGATATATTTTAAGATTTATTTGTAATTTTTAGCCATCGAATACTTCCTTGATATTGGGTAAATAAACGAACAGTGACGGATTGTCGCTTCGAACTTAACCTGCTTCTTGTTTCTATTTTTGGGTCACATGTGATATTCCGCTAAAATCTCTAAATATGTATAAATATAACGTACATTGGAAACTAAGGACTGCAGTGAGGGAGAATATAACCTAATAGTTCTTAGTTCCTCAGATCACTTTTTTTTATATTGTTACTGGTTTATTTTATTTACTGTTTGCTATTATAAAATAAAAAATAAAAATGAGCAAATGGGCAAATAAAAAAAAACACAGAAAGGAATAGGAACACGAACCTTTATTTAAATTTAAATTAAATTATTGGCTGCGATTTTGGTTGATATTTGATGTTAGAGTCTGCGCCAAGAATTTTTGAAATTTGGCAACTCTGCGCGTGCTTTGCTATTTCAGTTGTCGTCATGAATTGGACGGGCGAGCATCGTGCTTTCGTTATAGAAACATTTATGAAAAATAACGAATCTGTGATTACAACGTAACGAACTTTTCGTACTCACTTCGCGCTGGGTAGACATGCTCCGGTTCCAGATCGCAAAACAATACTGTGGGTTTCAAACTTTAGAGACACAGGTTTAGTCTTAAAAAGAAAATAAAACCGGTAGACCCAGAAGTGCTTGGACACCTGCAAATGTTGCAGCTGCAAGCAAAGCAGTGGAACGATCTCCTACCCGTTCAGTTACTAAACATGCCGCTGCTTTGCGTTTGTCAGATCGTTTTGTGCGAAGAATTTTACTGCCACTTCACAGTCCACTTGTTACCGTTTAGTGTGCTGTTGGATGATTTGGGGTCCCTATTTTTTTGAAGAGAGAGGCGTTACGGTTACCGTAACTGCCGATAGATATATCGACATGCTACGCATTTTTTTGGAACTAAGACTTGTAGAACTTGAACAACCGGGTGTGTTCTAACAGGATGGAGCTACTGCTCATACGGCAAGAAGGTCCATGGATGTTGTAAGGAAAATGTTTTCAGGACACGTAATCTCGTTTGGTGGAGACATTGAGTGGCCTGCGCGTTCACCCGATTTTGCCCCATGCGACTATTTCCTTTGGGGCTACCTGAAAGCGAAGGTCTTTGAACACCATCCCCGAACCATTGACGAACTAAAAGAAGCAATACGCCAAGAAATTGCAGGAATATCACCTCAAATGACTGCTCGAGTAATGGAAACCTTCAGAAATCATCTTCGAATGTGTATCGAAAGAAATGGTCGCTACTTGAAGTCTGTGATTTTCAAAACTTAATGAAAACAAATGGCATAATATACCATATATAATATAATTTCCATTTTATAAAAATAAATTCTAAGTAGCATTTACAATGGCTTTTTTAATAATGATTAAAATGTGGGAGATCGTTTTGCCGGACCATGTATATGGCCTTAGTTTACTGGTGCGTGACCGTCTTGCTCCATTGGTCGTGACGGATTCTTGTAGTAGGTTCTTCCAGGTGCTGCTGAGTCTATAGCCGTCCTCGCGGTTTAACTTAGGATATTTTTCTATTTCGATAGCTTATCTAATAACTCTTCGATGATAATTCCTAATACTTCTGCTTCGTAAAAATTCACTTTATGTCCGTTCACGTGTACATGCTCTGCAACCGCTAATTGTCTAATTCTTTTTCGACGTGATGTTTTGATGTTCCTTAACTCTTTGTCTAATCGATCTTCTTGTTTGTCCAACGTAGCTCTTCCCAAATTCGCGCATTAACTTACGGACTTCTTCTTCCTTAGTTCATAGTAATTACCCTTGCTCCAAGAAAAGTTGTGTCGGATGACGGTAGTAGTACTAAAACATACTCTTCCGTTCTTCTTAGGATCCTTTCTATCCTCTCTGTAATTCCAGTGATGTAGGGTAGACGCGCGAATCCTCTGGGTGGTTCTGTTTTCGTTGATGGCGTTACCGTTCTCGGCTTTCCTACAGCTCTTCTTATCTCTTTATTGCTGTAATCGTTCTTCTACAGTGTGTCCTTGACGTGTCGCTCTTCTTCCTCCAAATGTTTGGCGTCGCTGATCGTTCCTGCTCTATGCCTTAGCATTTTGATAAGGGATCTCTTCTGTTTAGGGTGGTAATGGGATGTTGCATCTACGTACTATCAGTGTGGGTTTTCTTCCTGTATACTTCATATCGTAGTCTCCCAGACTGCGTGCAGAGCACCATTACATCCATGAATGGTAAATGGCCAAATAACAAATGTGTCGTCGACGTATCCTGGCCAGTACTTCGGTTTTCAGTCGCTGTTCGAAGGCTTCCATGAATAAGTTGGCTATTACTGGTGATAGTGGGCTCCCCATTGCCGTGCCTTTCTCCTGTTCGTAGTATCTGCCATCGCATAGAACGTATGTAGCATAACTTTGCCAGATCTATAGTATCAGCAGGTAATCCAAGATCGCTGATTACCGCTATTGGGTCATTCGTTTGTGTGTTGGTAAATAACGATGTCACAGCGAAGCTTACCAATATATGATCTGGATTAGTTGAAAAGTTCGTCAGAAGTTCTACGAAGTGTTGCGAATTTCTTACGTACGATGTCGTCTTTCCTGTGTATGGTTTTAATAACGTAGCTAGGTATCTGGCCAGGTTGTAGATCGGTGATCCAATGCTGCTTACGATGGGTCGTAGTGGTATACCTTCTTTATGTATCTTCGGCGATCCATATAATCTTGGTGATCGACTGGCTCTAGACAGACTTCTTCTTATCTTTTTCTTGGAGAGTCAATTTCTTCATTGTCGATCACTTTGGAGTTCTGAGTAGACGTCGGGGTCCATTAAATCGCAGATATACTTCTTGTAGGCTTCCTTGTTTCCTTGCCTAATACAACAGTTGCGTTGCCCTTGTCCGCTTCTACGAAAACTAAAAACAGGCCTTGACTTATTTGTTAAGTAAGATCCGCTGCCTTTGCATTAACTCTCGATTTCCTTTTGTTAAAGTATCCATGAATTGTTAGCTTCATCACCCACATAGTTACTCTTCATATATTCTGTAGCCATAAGAAATCTAGAGATATAAACATTTTCCGTAATTTTTAACATCTTCTTAAACTTAGAGTAGACACACTAAAGAGACGAAGCTTTGCAAACTTTTGACTAGGGCTGGGCGAAGTATCGATACATCGTCCAATAGCCGATACCTTATATAACGAAGGTATAGATTCTAAGGTATCGATTCCAAAGCATCGATACCTATCGATACTTTACCGATTCCAGTACTCGCTAAGTATCGATGTATCGGGTAGTGATGTATCGGATAGCCATGTATCGGGTAGCTTACCTTTATGAATTTTTTAAAATGTACATAAAAGATGCAATAACTAAGTAAAAAAATTTTATATTTTTATTTTTAGTATATATTTCAAAGGATGTTGTTGAATTTTATATTATGCGTAGCAAATATCCATATTATAACATAAACATAATAACTATAATTCTTACAAAAAAAAATATCACAATATTGCAAATTTCATACCGTAGATATGGTAGAATCGATAAATTAATTTTATATCTCTTGAAACCGATATCAAACAAACGATATCTAGAAAACGGGTTATGAATATTGATTCCTAGGTATCGAATCAAGGTATCGATTCCAAGGTATCGATTCCAAACTATCGATTCCAAGGTATCGATTCAAGGTATCGATTCCAAAGCATCGATACCTATCGATACCTTACCGATTCCAGTACTCGCTAAGTATCGATGTATCGGGTTAGCGATGTATCGGGTAGCGATGTATCGGGTAGCCATGTATCGGATAGCTTACTTTCGTGCAATTTTTTAAATGTACATAAAGGATGCAATAACTTTTTAAGTAAAGAATTTTTAAGTATATATGCATTATATATATTATATAATATATATTTAAAAGGATGTTATTATTGTGTGTAGCAAATATCCTTATTATGACATAACTATAATTATTACAAAAAAAAATCTCACAATATTGCAAATTTCATACCGTAGTTATGGTAGAATCGGTAAATTGATTTTATATCTCTTGAAACTGATATCAAACAATCAACACCTAGAAAACGGGTTATGAATATTGATTTATCGAATTAAGGTATCGATTCCAAAGTATCGAATCCAAGGTATCGATTCCAAGGTATCGATTCCAAGGTATCGGTTCCAAGGTATCGATTCCAAGGTATCGGTTCCAAGGTATCGATTCCAAGGTATCGATTCCAAGGTATCGATTCCAAGGTATCGATTCCAAAGCATCGATACCTATCGATACTTTACCGAATCCGGTACTCAGAATCGATACCGTGCACAGACCCGATACATCGGTAAGTATCGATACCTCGATTGGTACCGGTACCCGATACCGAAAACGTCGGTAAAGCCCAGCCCTACTTTTGACTATAGAAAACGATACAAATTTTCCCACAATTTTGCAAAATATGCAAGCAGCACGATTTCCAAATATGAATTTACGCTATTATCAGCCCTCTATTCAGTGAATTTTACATAGACTTCTTCATACCTCTTTCTCGATTTTTCTGGTAATAAGCCCACATAGGTTGTCTCAGCTTGATTTACTATTTCTGGTGGTGTATTGGGAATATCTAAATCATTATCTGAATCAGAAATAGTGATAAAGCTACGAATAGCACAAACTGATATGATTTAAAATTCACGCGAAATAGTAACAGCAGGCAACTAGACGAAAGTTAACGTTATGGGATTTTCTCTCACTAGTGGCGGAAATCAAATTTTTGCTGGAGTATTCGGTAAAGAAAAATGTCTTTTTATAAAGGATCGTAGGAAACTAAATTATTATTATTGTTGGTTTGAAATTATCTATTTGCTCCTTTTTATTTACGTTATGGTGCCATGTATGTATAGTATGTGTTTCTTAGCACACACTTGTTAAAGGAATGATAACTGAGTTTTTCTAAACTGTTCTTCTGGTGTCTCAAGAGAACAATAATGGATTGATTAAAAACATAACTCTTTGCTGTCAGCTGCTTTCAAATTTATGTATTTCTTCATATTGCTCGTTTTATACTCAATTTTCTTCTAAATTATTATAATTTCTATAGTTTCGATAGGCAAATTTAGTCCAGTCGAAATAAGATATAAAGGCATATTAGCATGAAATTTAAAGAAAATATATATGTTATAACTGAATGCACTCGAAAGCTAAAAGTAGTTTAATCAGTATAATACTGTTCTGATTGGATGGAGTTTGGAATTTATCGAAAATATTATTGGTATTCAAAGCTAGAGACCACTTAATCAGTATAATATTGTTTCTATTGGTCCTTGTGTTGTCTATCGTTACGTACGTTCGATACAGTAACTATTTTTTTAAATACCAACACGAAACAAAATTATAGTAATTTGAGTTGAAAAACATATTAAAAAGGAAGAGAATTAATATAATACAATAATTACAATTGTAAATATATAATATAATGTACTTTTGTTAGATAAAAGGTAAAGTTAAGGGACAAATGTGAAAGTGAAGAAATGTTATTAATAAAACAAATTTTAATAGTATATAAAATAAATATACCAAAGTAAATTAAAAATTAGAATGGTATTATGATGTAAATAGAAATAAATAAGGAAAAATTTAGTAATTAAGCCAATTTGAATTAAAATACCTTAAAAATTAAGAAAAAGAAAATCGCAAAATAAGCGAAAATATTAAATTAAATTTTTAGATAATAATTATTGAAAGAATAGAATAGAAAAAATACGTATTGTGTGTAATAATTTATAGTAAAAGGTTGTAATTCAGGTACTTAAATATTAATAATTAGTGTAAATAATATATATTGAAAAACTAAAAATAACGCAGTTTGAGAATATGATATTTATTTTCTTAATGAAAAAGAGTTTATTTTGATTATTTTACACATACAAATATAAACCAATCAGATTCGCGTATTACTGAAGCAACTCGAAATTACAGCGGTAATTTATCGATAATTTTCATAGAAGAATAATTAGGCGTTGTTATGGAAATGCGGTTAATAAGGATAGACATTTCTAAAGTTCTGTCAAAAAACTGGTTTCATTGTCACAAAACAATGCTGAGATTTGGGGAAGAATCAGTTGTAAACATTGATCAAATAGTAAAACAAGCTGAACCGGCTAATACGAAAAAGAGTAAAGCGTCAATTTGGCGACAATTTTGTGAGTTTTGTGATGCGAAAAACTACAGCATCGAACAAAATGTTACAGAAGAGGAACTTGCAGATATTCTGAAAGACGGGCCTTCAATATGAGGAAGGTGAATGGGGAAGAATATAAAGAAGGTGTTGTTAAAACGATGTGGAATGTCACGGCAAAATTGCTACAAGAGAAGTTTAATAACGAATATAACAGAAAAATTGATCCTTTTCAGAGCATCGTATTTAAAGCAGCCCGCGACGCAAGGAACTCCAAAAGGAGAATTCCTCAAGCGATACCTGGTAAACGGAAAATGAGTTCTGCAGCTTTACAGAAAAATGAATATGAAAAAATGATAAATGTTTGGGATGAAGAAAATCCAGATGGACTACAAAAGAAATTTTACCTGATAGTGTCGATTGAATTGGCATGGCGAGGAGGAGAAGGCGCGGCATGTTTGATTCACTACTTCCGAGAAGAAATGAACGTATACAATACACCGACTGGAAGAATAGAGTACAATCCCATATTCACGAAAATTACCCAAGGTGGAGCACAAAAATGTGCTGACAGTATATGGTTGATTCCCAACAAAGTAAAACCAAGTAATTGCCCAGTCAGACTTTTTAAAAAATTCATTTCAAAGAGGACAGAAAACGCTCGTATAAAAAGTGATAGACTCTTTTTAACTGTCAATCCAGCGTGGAATAAGAAAAAAGGTAGCTGGTATAAAAATATGCCTATTGGAAGAAGTGAAATTTTGAAATTGTTTAAGAAAAGTGCTGAACTCGCTGGTTTCAACACAGAAAACCAAAAAATAAGTTACCATTCCAGTCGCGCGACAGCTGTCTCAAATTTAGCATGAGCAACAATTAATTAAAATTTCTGGCCATAGTAGTTCGCATTCTATTAAGCCGTATCTACAACTAAATAAAGAACACCATGAAACTATTATTAATCAAATGCGAGGAAATAGTTACAACAGTGCAAATATTGATTCAAGCACATCCAATAAAAACAAAATGTATATAACAATTGTACCTTTCAGTGTACTAATTTATACATGAATTAATAAATAAAGAGTTTAGATAAATTTCATTTTGTATTACGTAAAATAATCTAATCAAATACCATACGAGCTTTGAATTAAAATCGATAATTTCACTCATACTTCCTGCATAACGACTTCGACTCACAATTAAACCACTCCAGCCCTACGGGCTGTCGTGGTTTAAATGCTTGTCAAACTGACACTCGTCGTCGTCGCTATGCAACAAGCATTCGTGAAATTATCGATAAATTCAAAGCTCTTATGGTATTACTACAGAAAATATTCATATTCCAAGGTTTGTTGTATTTTTATTGGCCGTAAATTTTCTATAAATAGAGGTAGTTTCAATAAATATTACTCAGTCCTGAATTAATAAATTGCATAGGTACGTCAATTAAGGCTTGTTTTTGAATTTTGAGGTTATATTTTGTGTTTGTCAACATGGCAAATAGTATAATTGACAGTGAAATGAGAAATGTCAAATATAACAATAAATATTCAGTTATAATATCACAAGAGCATAGAAAATAATCGATTATATTTCCGAGTCACGAGACGTATTCTGCGTGTTTTAAGGATATACGTCGAGTGAAGAGGTTATATAATGGATTATTTTCGTTTGCTCGAGTGGCATTCGTTACGATTATATAAAGAATTAACTAACGAAATTTTTTTATTGGCTGAAATTAAAAGTACAATTATTATAATAAATATTTGTTGTATTATCTTTAGAAGTTGAATTTGAAGTGCTGGTGATGTTGAGTTGGCAGAATCTTGTTTATTTCTCAATTTTTCAAGTATCTTGCTATGGTGTTCATTAGAAAGCTTTAGATACGGCTTCAGAGATTCAGATGATGAGTGGCCTGTTAATTGCTGAATATATTTTTGACGTTTATCAACATACTTCAAAACACTTGTTACCATGACAAAATTCATATTGTTGGAGGAAGCGAAACACCAAAACGGTTATATCACGTCGTCAAGAGTATATTCACTTATCAATACATGGTAACTATGTATAATTTGTAATTGCTATTGGCTAAATTTCAAATGAGTTATATAATCATTGTAATATAAGTATAGCAAGCGCCAATTAAGTTGGCGTGAGGAGGTGGTGCGCAGAAGCCTTTTTTAAAAACGTCCGCACCCACTACTCAAGTAATTGTCAGAATACATTTGTCATTGACGTTTGGCGGAACATAATGTCTTTGCTAGGGGATCATAAAGTTATACACGTTCAGAGGTTAGAATTATCTGACATTTGATGTAAAACCAAATACAAATCTCCCCACTACTTCTAATCCTGCGCGAACTTACTCCTCCTCGCGCCAACTTAATTGGCGTTTGCTATATATAATGAACAATTAATGATAAAAAATAAATTCACATACAAAAAAATTAATTTACCAGGAGCCAGTTTTGAATAATAGACTTTGAAAAAAGTATTTAAGGATTAATTCATTTTAAAAGTTACAGAAATCAATATTTAGAAAAAAGAATGAGGGATAAGAGACTAGTATTAAGTAGTTTTAAAAACAAATAAATATGTTTTATTGTTGCTTAAATTTTAAAGAGTAATTATTTACATTTACATAAAAAAGTGTCATGTTAAAAATGAAATAAAAAAATATATAGGTTAGTATAAAATTATTTATTGCATTACCTTATAGGTACTTCGACGTAAAGCAATGATAATAAGTAGAACAGACCAATTTCCGTGGGCGCCATGAGCGCCGGTATGGGAGTGTAATTCGTAATATATTAGAATATGCGATAGAATAGGGACGCAACATGAGCTTGTTACCGATATAAGTATAGAAGTAGAGACATTTATTCTATCAGAAATAATTAAATATACATTTGGTTTTCTGCTATTAAAGTAATATGCATAAACACACGAAAAATGCTTACGTGTTCTTTACAATGTGTTTTTGACCAACACATTAGATATGTATTGCACACTAAAGATTTAATTTTTGAGCCATCGTATATTAAGTCCGGGAAATCCATAATAAACTTATTCACTTCGTCTGACAACAGTCGTTTTCTCGATTTATGTGTCGACGGCATTTTATTACGTATGCTTACACTTACATGCAGCCTAAGCAAGTACCAAACACATACTGAATGCTTTTTATTAGTTCTGATGCAATACAATCATCCTCACATCGGCGAACATGGCGCTCACAGAAATTGGTCTGCTCTAATAATAAGTATTAATAAGGTTCCCCATCATAAATATATAAAGATTAACAAAACGCACGAAGTCAATCCACTTTTGTCCTCATCCAAAGGCAATGACATCTGTATTGCCAGTTTCATAAGTCTCATAACATCGAAAATAATAATCCTATTATATGTATTATATGTATGTTATATAATAGTAATTGTAGGAATATTTCAATAAATAATATTAATTAAAAATTATAAGTTCGGCATTTCAATTTGTTTTATTAAGGATATTAAGTGATCATGAAAAATCGTTTACATGTTACTGCCGAATCATTTGACAGTAGGTGTTTGGTTGTTAAATAGTGAACTTAAAAATGTAGCTGTATTTACTTATAGTCACAAAATACATTGGTTTATTACTTATTTTCATTAATGAGAACGTATTTAATTTGCCTTTGGAAAATTTGGTCAATTTAGATATAAATATAACCTATAAAGTTCATTAAATTTATAATTAATCTGGAATATATTATATGTATATAATAGTAATTGTAGGACTAATTGGATAAATAATAATAATTAAAAATTATAATTTTGGCATTTCAATTTGTTTTATTAAGAATATTAACATAAGATGTTGGTGATCATGAAAAATTGTTTACATGTTACTGCCGAATCATTTGACAGTAGGTGTTTGGTTGTTAAATAGTGAACTTAAAAATGTGGCTTTATTTACTTGTAGTCACAAAATTCATTAGTTTATTACTAATTTTCATTAATGAGAACGTATTTAATTTGCCTTTGGAAATTTGGTCAATTAGATATCAATATAATCTATAAAGATCACCGTAAATTTTATAACTCAACACAAGGCTACTATTACGTCTTGGATTTTAATGACGAAAGTGGATTGCTTGGTGCGTCTTGCAGCCTTGCATACAAATAAATTGAAAAATTGTAAAGGGATTTACAGTGAATTATTCATCACATATTCATTGAAATTTAATTTATGGCCAAATATTATGTAACGGTATAATATTTAATAATGTTTAGAAATTTAGGTTATAAATATAAATATCTGTTCTGTTGAAAATTCGTGTGGTTCTTCATGGAAATGTGACTGAGAATGAAATATTGTTGGAATTAATTTATTTTTGGTTCTTCCATTGTCGCATTTTGACGTTTTTTAGTAAAAAAAAATTAACGCATAGGTAAATGGATGAAATTTAATTGGCGCGATAATAAAAATCAGTCAATTAATAAAGAGTTTCGAAGACTGCGAGTTAACAAATTAAGTTTCTACAGCCCATCGAATTTGTAAAGAAAATTATCTCTTGTTATATAGATATGAGGTTATTCTTATTTCCTATATATTAAAGCCATGCGAGTATGCGGGCATCTTAGCTTAGTTCGCTAAAGAAATTTCTCTTATAACAAAAGATTTATAGTTTGTATTTTGAACTAGTTTAACTAGCTTGTGTTTTTATATAAGCTATTTTATCACTTTAAATTTTGCCATCTGGTATGACAAAAGAAACACAGGAAACTGGTGATGTCAAAATATATATTTCTCTCTCCCCGCTATCGTGGCTTGTTTTCTAAATTGATCTCGTGCGACAAAATAATGAAATATGAAACTTATGTTTTAATATACTATTTTCTGTTTTGTGTTCGTAATGAACATTATGAAACCTAAAACAGTATTGAAATAATAAATTTCGATATAAATGTCATTTGATTTTAAGAATTTAGGTGCATCACCCGGTTCTCTTGGTAACAAATTCTTAATTGTTTTGTCAGCTGCTTCACATAACTGGGGTGGAGAACAAGATATTCACTGATGGAAAAAAGTGACGAGCACACTCTGTATAATCTGAAGGTGTGAAGATAAATGCGTAGATTTAGCCGAGCATTAAGGTTTCCTCTAGACGAGTTTGCGCAGCGAGTTTTGACTTTTTCTATCGCTGCATTTTTTACTGAGTGCCTCCGACAGCTGCAATATGTTGCCTCCATTAAAGACCGATGCGGGGAGGGAGAAACCGGTTATTGTTAGTGTGTGGAAACGGGCAGTTGCAGTCGTACTATGTGCGTGATGGAAGGCCGTTCGAATTTGAGCGAGGAATGGTTCTGGGGATGCACATAACAGGAGTGTCCTTCCATCGGCAGTGCAGCGGGCATGGTGAGAATGGATGGAGCAAGGACGTACGCGCCTTCAGCCGCGATCGGGACGGCCCCGCGCGAGCATAGCACGCGAGGATCGCGCCCTTGTGCACAGCGCCTTAGCGTCGCGTACGTCTTCCTCAAGGCAACTTGGAACCGTTTGGCCAGCAGGAGGGGAAGGCATTCTCACTGCGAGAACTGTACGGGGGCGTTTGATAGAAAGTTGACTGCGAGCGCGCTGTGCGTTGCAGCGGATTCCACTGACCCGGAAGCACCGCCGTACACGACGCCAGTGGGTGGAGGCTAGACATCAGTAGGTGGTCGAGTAGAGGCACATTTTGTTTTCCGACGAATCATGATTCGAATTGAGCACCGGTGACGTACGAATTTTGGTTCATCGGAGACGTGGTGAGCGTCACCTCGAGGAGTGCATCCAACCACGCCCTATCCACCGCCAGCAGGGCATTATGGTATGGAGTGCTATTACACATGGTGGACGTACACGTCTGCTGCGTATGCACGTCTTCTATACATGCACGTCAACGACCGTACACGTGTTGCCCAGACCTTTGTGGAAGAGAACCATATACGGATGCTTCCATGGCCGGCACGTTCTCCGGATCTCAATCCGATCGAACATGTCTGGGATATGATCGGTCGGAGACTTCAACGTTATCCGGATCCCCCGGGTAACGTTGAGGAGCTATGGAGGCGAGCTGAAGCAGCATGGTTGGACATCCCCCCGCTACAATACAACGACTTATTGACTCCATGCCTAGTCGTGTAGCGATGGTGCGCGTCGCTCGCGGGGGATATTCCCACTATTAATGCATCCCTTCCCAGCAGGGCTGCGCCGCTCTCTAGGTGAGGGTAAGCTATGCTACGTTAATACTACTTCCATACCAAATTCCATTGCGTTAAAACCACTTCTTCAGATTATACAGGGTGTGCTCGTCACTTTTTTCCAACAGTGTATTAGTTTCTATGTCGCTCATGCTTATATTTCTAAAGAAAATATCAAGTATTAACTGCATACTTTACATAAAAATAAAACCCTGAATCTTCAAATTAAATAATTTCAATTGATTAATGTTGTAGAATTTTGTTCATCGGTCTTTTCACATCTTTTCTTTTGAATTACGTGTTGTAAAGCCGTGAGGACTATTCTTTTATATATTATATTAAAAACACTTATGTACTCTTATACAAAAAAGGGATATTTATCAATACGTTTTGCACGTATTACGCTGTTGTTATATAATGAAACAGATATGCAAAATACATATCCGTAACTGTAAACATGGACAAACACCTCGTATTTTTAGCATTTACTTCTGTTCAATACATATGTTTCAGCCATCTAGGCCTCATCGGTTGAACTAGTGAAGCAATGTATATACAAATTAATACAGATCTGTTAAACAACGGATCTGTATCTGTATCTACATTTACGCTAAAATCGTCTCCAAGCCATAACCAGTTTCGTTCTATCAGGCGACACCAATTTAATCAGTGACATCTGACGGAAGAAAGCGACTAGGCCAGAAAAGGCGACCTTCCGCTCGAATAGCAAGGCTATTACGAAAAAGCGGAAAAATACGTATATTGGTGCTGTCCATTAACACGCGCCAGATGGCGGTAAATATACAAAAAAGGGATATTTATCAATACGTTTTGCACGTATTACGCTGTTGTTATATAATGAAACAGATATGCAAAATACATATCTGCTTTTTCGTAATAGCCTTGCTATTCGAGCAGAAGGTCGCCTTTTCTGGCCTAGTCGCTTTCTTCCGTCAGATGTCACTGATTAAATTGGTGTCGCCTGATAGAACGAAACTGGTTATGGCTTGGAGACGATTTTAGCGTAAATGTAGATACAGATACAGATCCGTTGTTTAACAGATCTGTATTAATTTGTATATACATTGCTTCACTAGTTCAACCGATGAGGCCAAGATGGCTGAAACATATGTATTGAACAGAAGTAAATGCTAAAAATACGAGGTGTTTGTCCATGTTTACAGTTACGGATATGTATTTTGCATATCCGTTTCATTATATATGTACTCTTAGTTTATTTTATTTACATAAATGAACGAATATGCACAGAAACAATATTAATTGTGTGTATGTAAGAGATGTCTTCTCGTTGGAATCGAATACACAACTACTTTCCTTACAAAGAAATCACTCGATAGGCGTTTTCAAAGAGACCGTTAAGGGGTGAACGGCAAGAAAATTAAAGAAATAACGACGCAACATACATTACGGGGTCAAAAATGGAAAGCCCTATGCCTGATTTAGTAGGCAACCATCTGTACAAAGATATTGGAAACGTTTTAACCATGGAATGGTAAATTCATTTAATGAAAATAAGATATACACAGTAACAAAGGTACAGTAATAAAATGAGCAGGTAATCTTGCTTGTATTGGTATACGAAAATGCCAAGTTCTGCATGCACAAACAGATAAATGAAAAAATTCTTTACAAATAAAAGTAATAGATTACTCTTAGGTTTTTCCGAAGTATTAAATAGAATTCTAATTCTAAACGTTTAAATAAGTTATTGCCGCAATAGCAAGGTAAAGATAAACTAAGCGTAAAAAATATAAATACTGAAATAAAATGAACATGTTTATTATAATCCGAACAAACGTAAAAAGTGCAAAGAGAAATAGTATAAAAAACTCGTTTCATAAGGCCTTTTGTCGCAATCGTTCTTTAGAAACCTGCCGCTCTTGCGGTTCGTTTTCTAAACATGAACTCGTGCGACAAAATGGTACCTTATGAAACTGGTGTTTTAATATACTATTTTGTTCATTTTTTGATTATGTTTGTATTGATTTCTTTCCTTTCTCCTTTTTGTTTTTTTTTGTATTGTTATGTCTGGGACAATAGTGTAATCTGTCTTATTACTGTCTATTGCAAATACGAGTACATGATATCATAATTATAACTACAACAATTTCATTCAAATTCAGTAGAAGCTTTGCATACTTCAAGAAGAGCGAAATGTAATCCGATATGAAGTATCTAATGGCGAAAAATGCAATCGACTGGTAGTTTTTTGAACTATGAACTATTGCTTAATCGATTTTTATGTTATGACGGAATTCTTTGATTGCCTCATCTCGAGTTTATACAATCTAACAGGTTCTGATTTTTTTCCGATATGCTATAGCAAGTCGAAAGTGTATGCCAATAATTTCAAGTTATTGAATACACGAGGAAGAGCATTTGTAAGTTATTTACGAGAGAGAATTAAAATTACATGAGACATAGTTAAATTTCGGGCAATCAAATAATATCGTTAATATAAGAATAGTTGAGATGAGCAACATATTTTATAACAAAAAAAGATTTTAATTATATCCGTATACCCTTTGCCTTATTTGCCTTATCAATGAATGAATGATGTTGCTTCAGGTATTTTATATGAGCAGCATTTCTAATGCGTTCTAGAGTAACAGTTGATGCTCTGGTATGTTGGTTTTTGTACTCAATTTGATGCGCTAGCGAAAACTCTCCAGGGCTTCTTTACGCGGTATTTCTTTATCAGATGGAAACGTTTCTTCAACGATCTCCTTTATTGCGCGTTTGGTCCACTGGTAATGATGAAACCATTTCCTCATCTGTAGCTAAAACTTTTTCATCGCTTCTCATAAACCATTATGCAATTTCGTTGTTGGTTATATTAATTTGAAAAATTGTAAATGCCTGCCTTTGCATCCCAGAAAATGGTGGACACTACTTTCCGTGCTGATGAAACTCTTTTGAATTTTCGTAAATGTGTCGGTTGTTTTTGAGGTTATAATAATGTACCCAATATTTGTCCCAGGTGGTGATCATGAGAAAATCATCTCCTTCACGTCGATACTAATTAAGAAGTTTTTGACAAATGTTTTCTCTTTGTTCTTACATAACATCTGTTAATCGTTGTGGGACCCACCTGGGGTAATGTTTTCTGTAATTCAATATCTGAACAATATACTGGACTCTTTTTTGACTAATGCCTAATTGCCGAGCAATTTGTTTTTGCGTAATTCGGCGATTTTCATGAATCAGTTCATTCACTTGTCTTTGATTCCTCTCCAGTATCTCCTCCAGTATCATGCGTCACTGATACTGGTCGACTTGATCGCTTTTCGACAAATACCTTCATTTTGCCTATATGACAGAATTTTGCATGTCGAACTCGTTGGCGAACATTCTTCACATCCATACAATCGTTGCTATAAACAGCTTCCAAACGTTTGTAATTTCGATGGGCGCACAGCGTTAAACATTCTATCACGAATTGTTGCTTGGCATGCATCTCAGAAATCGAAATCATGATAAATGACAGTTACTTAAAAACGGTACACAGGTATAAATAATTTTTATGATAAAAAAAGGATCAAAATACTAATTTATATACTAATATCTAAATTTTTGAATCAGTCCAGAGTTGCAGGAGTTGCTTTGCTCGCTCGTGGATGCCACCAGAGAACCTTCTTCTGGGACGGTCATTTACTATGTGTTCCACATTTCTGCAGCTGCAAAAGCTTTTATCCACAACTTTTCATTTATACAGCATTGAGCATCTGCGAACTGTGCGGAACCTATTTAATAGAGACCATTGCTGACGTGGTAGGGTTACCCCTGGCAGAGTTTCTGAAGAATTAGAGAATAAATCTCTATTTCTAAATTTAGGGCTCTGTTCGAGGAGGGGTGTCCAGCAATTATTCACATTGATAGGATGCTGAACTTCTGTATCCAGCCAAATCGATCTCCTAGATTTCAGTAGGGTACTTGGGACGCTCAAATCACTCAAATCGTTCAAATCATCGTGTATGGGAAGATCAATTGTTGTTGGAAATTTTAGTCTATGCATTCTGTGCTGCAACGAGACGTTTGATATCTGGTGAGCAGTGGCGGTTCGTGATGGCGTGCGATGTAAGTTGCTGCATGGATGAGATTGCTTCGTTTAAGCTTTCATATATACAGAGAAGCAAGTAGCTGCAACCGAAATTATTCGAAGCAGTCTCATCGCGCGGCAATCTTAGAAAGAATCGGTAATTAGAGACTAGGAGTGGATCTAACAATACCAGTGACGATCCTCATTGTATCGTTAAGTTAAATATATGTGAAATTGGCGAGACTTTACCTTTTGTCTAGTTTAATAGAAAATAGAAATAAAACTAATAGTTAAATCTTCACTTTTTTAATACGTAATCGTAAAACGACAATAAGTGTTTCGCCAGCACAGTGGCATCATCAGGTACTTACTTTGTTTATTACGTGCTGGCCAAACAATTGTCGTCGTGTTAAGATTAGGTACTAAAAAAGTGAAGATTTAACCATTAGTTTTATTTCTATTTTAAATTATGGATCTTAATCAAGTTGAAGCTGAATCAATTTAATTAAGTTTAATAATGGTGCTGCTTAAATGTCAGAGACTGGTCTAACATTATATTAAGATAAGATACTCGAAATTGTCGCTTACAGGTTAGAACTTGTTTCTATCGCTACTCACACAATGGCGTTGTTGGAGATCTTATACACTTATCAATCCGCCCTCGTACATTTTGAAAGCGGGAGCTTTTATTCTTACATTTAGTTTCAATTTTTTTCCAACTAAACGAAGAAAATATTATTTTACCATTATTTGGTTTATTAGCGATGTCACTGATATCTCTTGTAAATTAATATTTATTTAAATTCATAAGAGTATAATTTATATTGCATTTCCCTACAAAAATATACCATGAATGTTTCCAAATATTAGTTTAAATTGAGAATAATTATTTTTCTATTGATTACATAAAATTTTCAATTATAAAGTATTTCTATACTAGAACTACGTATAAAAAGATATAATTACTATCATTTTCAGTAATTGCTATATGGGATTTTTGTTATAAATTGAATCCCATGCGGTAATGGACATTAATTTCACGTTAATTGTGGCAGACGTAAATCGAAATAAAAAATTGTTATTATGATAAATCAGTATGACATGTGGATTTATTATGCCGTCAATAATTAACTTTAACTGCGGGAATGTATCATGAACTTTAGTCGTGGGTTAATTTCAGAACTTTAAACGTAATGTTATTCACAAGAATTTGCGGAATTATATCTGAATATAGATGATGAGTTTAATTCAAAGACAAGTAAGAGATAAATGAAAATTTCCGAAGCCGTATGTAAACAAATCATAATATAAATTAGTTTTCGCAGTTACTCTGAAATTGACTTAAAAAGTAATCTTATGTAAATAATCGAAGTTCGTTAGGTAGATTCTTTAGATTTGTAATTGTGTTGTAAGTGCTCGTGTAAAAGAAAGAATTCGTTGAACTTCTATTATTGATTTAATATTGCATAAGTGTCCAGAAATATACCATTGCCTTTTAAGTAAAATTTAAATTCTATCGTTGATTGAAGGAATATATAAAGATGCGCAATGATTATGCACTTTAGTGTAGCCAAAATTGGTTTCGACATCTAGGCGTCGCATCCTACTGCTGGTTTCGAGATGATTCAGTTTATCGCACCCGAGTAAAAGCAAAACTATCGCAGACCTATAGATTAAGAAGATTACTTCACAATTTATTAATATATAAAAGTAATCTGCTAAAAACCTTTATAAATATGCAGCTATTTTATAAGACAAGAGGAAAGTGATTAAAATCAGAAAAATAATTTGCTCTTTCTTTGTATTACGAGGGTCACCTTTTATATTTTTAGAAAATCTGGGAAGAAAATAAAATTTTTGGGAACAAACTATTTTATTGTTTCAACACTTTTCTCCTTCAAATGGTCAACTGTTAGACGTGCTGTATGGGAACTTGCATTATCGTGATGAAGAATAATGCGTCGTTTTCAGTTGTTCTTTCTGATTTCGTCTATAAGTTTTGGGAAACAAATTACTCTATACCATTCAGCGTTAACTGTTTTTCGGTTCTCTAAAGAAATTGTTGCGATGTATCCTGTACAGCCGAAGACACAAGCGATCATTTTCTTTGAAGTGCTCCTTGCACGAACAACTTTTGTGGGGTTCGGTTCGCCTTGGAACACCCATACCAGTAGATTATTGCTTGGTTTCCGGCTCATACGCATATATCCATGTTTCGTCACCTTTGACGATGTTGTATACGGATTTTGCGGTTCCCACGTCGAATTTTTTGCGCATCTCTTTACACCAATTGAAACGAGCTGCTTTCTGTGCTTCGGTCAAGTTATGTGGAATTCATCTGGAACACATTTTTTTTTCAAATAAATGTTCATGTAAGATCGTAGCGATATGCCAAGAGATGCCATTAGCTCACTGTAAGTCACAAGTCGATCGTGTTCTATCATTTTCCGCACAGCATCGATGTTTTTTGGATTCACAACAGTTTTGGTCGACCTTTACGTGATTCATCACTCACTGAGGCACGACCATGACGAAATTCTGCAAACGAATTGTAAACTGTCTTCTCTGGTGGTGCTTCATTACCAAAAGTTGACCGAAGCGCAATAATGCATTCTTGTGGAGTTAGGCCTTTTTTATAATCGTAAAAACCATCCAACGAAAACTTTCACCTTATTTGGTTTGATCTGGTTTAGAACTCTAGTAACCACCTGCTCCATGAACTCCTCATTTTCCCGTTTGTCAACAGTGCAGACACGAGCATGGTTCCGAGAGGCTTGTTTTGCAGTCTCAAACTCAAGCGCATGCGCCAAAGCATTGATCAAGGTTTTCGGTCGTGCCAACCTTAATGCTTGCTGCGTATAAATATCCCGTAGACCATCTATGAACGTTTGGACAGCTAGGTATTCCATGAAATTATCTGGCGCCATTGGATATGCCAGTCGTACCAGACAAGCAACATCTGCCTCAAATTCTTGAAGATTCTCGCCTTTTTTCTGTGATCGATTCTTCAGTTGGATATGGTATACTTGCTCCAAATCTGCATGGCCATACCTTATCTCCAACCGCTTAATGAGTTGAGAATAATCTTTACGTTCCTCAGGAGGCAATGTCTGTAAAATATCACTAGCATCACCCCTCCATGCTATGATTAAAGCAGTCACCTTCTCGAAAGAAGACGGTTTGCTTCTGCGGCCGCTTCGAATTGTGTCAGGTAAGTTGCCCATGACGTCTTTCCATCAAAGGTTGGTGCCTTGATTCTGGTCTTCGAGATAATCACAGGTTCTTCCTTTATTTCGATAGGCCGCGGTATAGCTTCTTCGTTGATCTGCTTTGTGGCAGAATGACTCATGGTATGAGGTAACTTCATCTGAGACATTATTGCCTCTAAAAGTCTAGAATGTTCCCCAATTTTCTCTTCTACAGCTATGAAAACCTCTTCCTTTAACGCTTATGATTTTTTCGCTAATCGCTGTTCTAGAACTTTCTCCACTTGTTCCAGACATTTTCCGAAGTTTTTAGAATCTTCTAGTAATTTCTTTTCCAGATTTTTCTCGGGGATTCTAGCGGTTTCTAGGTTTCTTTCTTTCATCTGGTTGTGAATATATTAGACGCTGTTCCAAAGTTTGCGAATTATCTATTAATCGTTATTCCAAACTTTTCACTGTCCAGATTCTTCTGCTCCATTTGTTCTAGAGTTTTTGCTAAGTTTCCAGAAGTTTACAGGTTCTTCTGCTCCATTTGTTGCATTTGAATTTGCGCAATCTTTAGTAATCGTTGTTCCATATTCATCAACAGCGAATTCACATCAGGATCTCCGCCTGGAACTTGAAAGACATAATTCTCTGGATCCACGCCTTCTTGGAACAACACATTTCGAAGCCGTTGCTGGAGGATTGCCTGTTTGCCAGTTGTATCCTCATCCCTCTCTTCTAATTCTCGTTTTAAATCAGTCACTTTTAATTCCGTCAGTTTCATTCTGTTGGCCATCACGATATTTAAAATAACGTACTTTCGCACTGTATATTTATTTAAACGAATACTTAATTAGCACTTAATTGTCTACTTAGTTTATTATTTATAAAACCACACACCTGCGCCATTGTATAGTTTGTCTTTTCGGGTTCTTAAATAAAACTATCGATAACTTTAGACACACACTATATTAATAATAAAACGTATAACAATATAAAACTAACTATTAACAATAAGCACATTTATGTATTTATATTTATCTAACTTTAATCTGCGATGATTCGATATGGAACGGTCTTTTCATCCCTTCTTCGACGGCTTATATACATTTTTTTCTCGAGAGTTATTCCTGCATCGAGAAAACGCTAGAGGTATGTTGCACCGTTTGATGAGTCATCACAATATAATCGAAGGGAGACAAAAACATCTAAAACTGACTATATAAAAATGTCTGTATTATCCTCAAACTCTGACTTGGTGAAATCTTCGTTACCATTTAAATTAATTATGAGCTCCGGATGCATCCTTGGTAAATCATTGTAGGTACTTTGTTTCAATTTTCGTAACGTGATTGATATCATTGCGCCATATATTTGAAGATGTTTTTCCTCTTTTATTAGTTGCATAACACTCACTGAATTTCGGCGATTGATTTTTTCTTCGCATGTTTTCTTTGAGTTGTGCCCAAATCAATTCAATAAGGTTAACAATGCAGTGACACAGTGGCAAACGTAATACGTCATGATTTTTTTCGCTAGGGTATCTGCTACATATTTCTCTGAAAATTCAAATGGCTTCATGCATTCAAGTAGTTCCTTTCTTGTATAAGAACCTTCAAAGAAAATGTTATTGTCATATAGAAACTCTTGCTACTCCTGCTATTGGGTATGTTCTTTTGTAAAGGAGAGTGGTAGGGAGCATTATCAAAAACAATCACGCTTTTTGCACTTAACTTTGGTAATAAACTATTTTGAAACCAATCTTTGAATACTGATGCCGACATGTTTACGTGGTAATCTAAGCAATAATTTTTTTCTTCAACCCAACCATTTGTAGATCCACAATGCAGTATTATTAGTCTTTTTCCTATAGATGCAGGAATACAAGTATGATCTGAATGATCAATTTAGTCCATTTTTACAATATCATATGTCCTTACTGTCTATATCTGTCGATAGAAAGTAAGTAATCTTAGCGTCACTTACGGATTCTCGAACTTTCCATTATACACTGCCTTCTATCAATATTTTTATATTTGAATCTATTTGCTTTTAATAGTCTTCACAGTGTTGACTTTGATTATTCAATGTCATCACTCATTAATGCAACCCGTAAACTATCAACTGTAGGTACTTCATTTTTCCCATACAAGAAGTACCTATATTTTTTGTCGAACCAGTGCCGCCTGTGTGCAACAGGTAAGCGCTACCGGAAAATAATAACATCTATAAAGGTATACATTTTATTATATTATAATAATAAATAAAAGTGCTATTCCTCTGATTTAGATACTGAAAACACTGTTTGTTTTTATATTTGTATACTTATAATTAGAGAACGGACACGCTTACCACTCAGTGCAGTACTGGCGAAAGGCTGTATTTCTAAAATATTTAATTTTATTTATATAATTGGAAAACGAACGGGTGGTGATCTATAAAATTATGAAATACATATTTATTTGTTGAAAAGTTGTATTTATAAAGTTTTTAATTTTATTTATATAATTGGAAAACAAACGGGTGGTGATCTATAAAATTACGAAATACATATGTATTTGTTGAAAAGTTGTATTTTTAAAGTTTTTAATTTAATTTCTATAATTGGAACATTTTTATTTGTTCATTTTGTCGTTCAAGTTGAGTAAAGGAGTATTAATATTGACTAGCAATAGTTTCTCAAGGTTTTCTTCTGTCAATTTTGTTCTCTTTGAATTAAGTACATCCTTATAAATAGAAAACGTCCTCTCTACATCGCAACTGGTTATTGGTGCATACTGGAAATATTCTCTTATTTCTTCATATTTCGCCGTTAGATTTTGTGGAATTGTCTCCATACATAATTGCTACAATGTAATTAAATCTGGATTTCTATTAAGAATTGCTTCAAACTTTTGCCGAAGGCCACATCCGAAGTCACTCGGAATACTTTCAAATTATTAACAGCCACATCTAATGTGGTTAATCCGTCATTTAATTTGAGATTTCGATTTTTAAAATAAGTGATTTGTTTTGGCAATTTTCCAAAGTGTTCGTGAAGAAAGTACAACTGATTGTTTAAATTTGGGATTTGTGTGAGCTCCTTGCGCTCACCAATACTTCTAGCATCCTCCTTTAGCAGTGTTACGAAATGTTTTAGACTATCGAAATTTTCAGCATAATAACTAGTAGCTTCCAGCCATGTTCCCCATCTAGTTATTACTGGAGTGGGAGGCAGTGACAGAGATGGAAATTTTTCCCTGAAAAGAGCTACTCTCAATGGTGCTTTTCTGAAAACTTTTTTAAAAGCTGATACAAGTCTATCAACTTCCGGAAAAGTGTTTCTGATATATTCACAGATTCTGTGGAGAGCACGTGCTACACAAGTAATATGCAGCATATTAGGATATGTTTTCTTCAATAGTCTGCCTGTTTTTAACATATACGCAGCACTATCACTGACAAATAAAAGTATTTTTTCTTTGTACGTGGCGTCCGAATGAAGCATTTTTGCATATTCTCCTTAATGGTTTCAGCAACTGTTTCCGCATCAACTCTATTTATAACACTTGTTACTATTACACATGAGTTATAGGGAATAGTTGGATGTGGTACACCAGCTACAACATTTACCACAGAGCGTCCTAACACATACCGTTTCGTCGGCGCTTATCCATATGTATTGATTTAAAAGATGGCTTCTAATGCGTTCTACTGTTCTCGTATAGCACCTAGAAACATAATATTTGCGTAAAGTTGATTCATCAGGAACATTTCGAATAGTATATTTTTGAAGAAATATTTTTAAAGTGGGATTGCTAATCCGAAATTGGTGGAGACTGTGGCTTGTAATCTGAAACAGAAATAAGAAAAACACCCTAACCACAATATATAACAATAAATACTATATACGTATTTCGGCAACTTAGTTGCCATCTTCAGTAGAATAACCTTAAAAACTGAAAAACAAGAGTGTTAAACGTAGCGTTTTTGCGTTTTTAGCAGAGTGTTATCCCACTGGCGATTTGGTGAAGAGCATATCTTCTAAGGTTTACCTTAGCCAAAAACGCTACGTTTAACACTCTTGTTTTTCAGTTTTAAGGTTATTCTACTGAAGATGGCAACTTAGTTGCCGAAATACGTATATAGTATTTATTGTTATATATTGTGGTTATGGTGTCTTTCTTATTACTGTTTGGGATTGCTAAGTTTATTTAATGGAATATTAGCCGCCATAAAAGTTTTACAGAGTTCAGATGAGTTTGCGATCCTAAGTGACGAATTTTTGACGATATTTTACGGATTTTGTAATAAATTTCGGAATCACTGACAATGGACATACAATCAGTATGACCGTCAATCCAACTCGCCATTGTTTTACAATGCCGTTCTCGACATTCTTCCATATCATGTCTGAAAAAGTAACTTAAACAATGCTCTAGATCTAAATAAATGAAAACTAAAAATGTGTGCGTAAGTTATTGAAACTGAACGAAATTCAATGCACACTTACGTCGAAATAATATGGGAGAAGTAGATTCAATCAAACGATATTAAACAGGATCTATCACAAAAATTACGATGTAAATAACAGTTAGAACTACGAAAACAAGAAACTAACTCACAGCACTTTATTTATCTTACGAAATATAAACTAATAAATAAAATACATTATAAAAATCCCGCTTCTATCTACGCTCATGAAAACACTATAAAAAACACTATATTCTCCGAATATAATAGCCGGCTTGTCCATTGTTCTCGCTGCGAGCCCAGGTGGCTGAGTAAGACAAACAAATACTTCATTGAATTACGCCGGGATGTACCCAGCGACGTTATACACAATTCCAATTGCCGATTGCGTTTTATGGAAATTGCGTCCGTTCTCTACTAATATTTCAACTTAATCACTGAATATTAAAAATGTATATAATAAAATAAATAAAATATAAGAATTTAAACAATAAACGGTTTTGAAATATAAAGTTATAATAATCCTTTAATATGTATTTATGTATACAGTTAGTATTTTGTATAAAATATGGGCAAATGGTAAAATATTTAAAATTAACAACTTTTAATCTTTTTTACTAGTAGTTTTCTACTAACTGCACTAGTGCGCATTGAGTCTGCTACATCGTCAAATTCGTAAAATAATGTTACGTGTGAGATAACCTCAATTGTTAAAAATGTTTTATTTTTAAGTGACCGAATTTGCGTGTTTCTTCCAGGTGTTATCATATTATATACGTATCTTACGTATTATCAAGATATGTATAAAAAAATAATCATATTTATGAGTCATGAGTAGGACTCTAAACTAAATAATTCTTAAAATGCAAAATTATGTATAACTATGACAAATAATTAAAATTTACCTTTACATACGTTTATAGCTGCAAAATTTCTTATTAATTCTGTCATTTGCATTTTCACTTATTTCTCTTTCTATCGATATCAAAGTAAGATCTGATAATCTCTCTTGGGACATTAATGACTGGAAATAATTTTTTTTTAACTTAGAAATGGATCTTTCCCATGAGGCAGCTGACACAGGCAATGTTAATAAAATTCTAAATTCAATCACAGCATTTGGAAAAGAAATTAAAATACTATTTTCACATAAGTATACTAATAAACAAAATGGATCTATTGCTTCTTTTATATGGATTTTTAATGAAATTAGTTCATCAGAAATTTGCAGTGGATCTATATCTGATTCATGAGAAGTGTCATGCAGTTAAATGTACAAGTTGCTGTGATAAATTCATATTGTGCTGTCGTCCATTTTCCAAAAGCCAAAAATAAGTGTAAAAGTATTTCCATGTTCAATAAGAAGTTCAAAGCGTTCTTTAATTGAATTAATGTTTTGGTCAAGTAACGTATAATAAAAATTTACTTTAAAATTCTGTTTAAGATCAGCTATAGGTTCATCAGCACTCTCGTAATCGAACTGCTTTTTTACGCGTCTTCTTTGAATTGCCGAAACTCCTGGAAATTCGGGCGTAGTAATATCCAAGTTAGTTTGCGAGAGATCTGTAGCAGTAGCCATACATTCCTCAAAACCGTTCTCGTTACGCTTAAAAAAAACTAGTAAATCCTTTAAATAGTCAATGCAAAGTTTAATATCTAAATTTGGATTTTGCAGTACTTCACTGACTGAATTAACTTTAAGCAACACATTATGCCAAATTATGACTGAACATACGAATTTATATGCACATAATTTTGTAGCCAATGACTGTGCAACTGATCTAGTGGAAATAGTTCTAGTATTATCTTCCATCAAAGCAACTAAGCCATATTATATACTATATTCTGTTAACTACTAATAATTTAATCTGCAATCATTTTTAAGGCTTTTGGCCGCCCCTAAGATCACCCGCCTGCGTGTTTGTCACGCACACTCCTGTAGGTAGACACGGGCCTGTGTCGAACTACATCAACATATCTCAAAGTTGCTTTTCTAAATTGTACTTAGTCTACGTTTTGTACATGTTATATATATTAAAATAGTTTTAGTTTTTTGTATACATATGCGTATTTATATAATATTTACTTTAACGCTAAGAAATAAGTAATTAAACTTCTAGTTTCAAAAATTCTTTTACTGTAAATACCACTACAATATTGTTTCGCCATACATTGGCTTCATCAGGTGGATGAAATACTGTTGAAATAGTATTTCATCCACCTGATGAAGCCATTGTATGGCGAAACAATATTGTAGTGGTATTTACAATAAAAGAATTTTTGAAACTAGAAGTTTAATTACTTATTTCTTAGCGTTATAATGAAGTTTCAACAAGTATCTCCTTCGTCAATTAACTATATTTACTTTAATTAATAAAATAAAGAAAAAAATCTTAAAAACCAATAGGTACTTTAATAACATGTTTACTTCAATGGTTATAATTTAGTAATAATAATAATAAAAAAACAAACTTACAAAAAAAAATTAAACAAATATTAACAAAACTTAACGCAAATGTTCAAAGCATTTGGCATTGACCAACACGAAAGTAAACACTTTCTATACTGCGCTCAATAATATCTGGCATAATTTGTTGCATCACATTACGAATTTTCTGTTTTAAACCTTTCAAGTTGTTGGGTTAAGTAACCCATAGATAAAAAACTAAGGGCGTTAGGTCGGGGAACGCGCTGGCTACTCAATTGGTCCCCGCTGCCCTATCCATCTTTCTGTAAATGTAATACCAAGGTATTGACGGATCTCTATGCCAAAATGAGGAGGTGCCCCATCTTGTTGAAACTAAATATTCTGATGAGTCATGTCACCATCTTCATTATTAGGAAAAAGAACTGCCACTGCTGGCACCAAATCAAATTGCAAAAAAATTAAATATTGGGCAGGAGTCAAGTTTCCTTAAAAAAAGTAAGGTACTAAAAAACGCCGTTCTATCATTCCCATGCATGCATTTAATTGGTCTTGACGGCTGTGTGATTCCTGTATCCAGTGAGGATTGCCCCGTGACCAATACTTACAGTTATGGCGATGTCCTGATCCGTTGATGTAAACAGTGACATCATCAGAAAAAATAATGATTTTTAAAAAATTGGGATTTTGATCACATTGCAACATTAATTCTTCACAAAATTGCGATCGGCGGTTTGGATCATCTTCGTTTAAGTCATGAATTTGATGCACTTTGTACGGATGATCCTTTTCTTTTTTAAATAATTTTACAACAAAATCGTGGCCCCCGTTGTTATCTAGGATAAGTTACCTTGTAGAAATATCATGATGTTCTTCTGCGTTAGCTAGTAATTTTAATTTTAATTTTTCGCTTATTCGTGGTCGACCTACTTGAGAAAAATCTTTTACACCACCAATTTTTGTAAATTTAGCGACAAATTTATTTACTGTAGATCTTGCAATTGCAATAACTCATGAGTTCTTAGCCCATAGCCGTATCCAACCATGATTAAAATCTCTATTCTTTCCCGTTCAGTTAAATGTGCCATTTTTTGTTCCTAACTTCAAAATTTAGATTGCAATTTTACAATTTAGATAACTGTCGAACATTTTCCAGTTGAGTTGATTTGTATTAAAATTTTAGTTAAATTTTATAATTTAAATATAATAAATGACACATTTATATGTGTCATTTATTGAAAAAAATTGTTATGAAAAGTACCAATTCTTTTACATTACTGTTTAAACAGTAAGAATGTTTAACAAAAATAGAAAAAAAGTGATGGTTGTCACTAGAAAAATGACGATGACGTTATTGTGCGAAAATCAATGGTCATTTAAAAAAAATCTCCAAAAGACGACATTTTAAAAACAAAAATTGACCTGTCCGAGCGATTTTCTTAAAAACATTATAGAACGCTTATATGAATTTTGTTCCAAGCTTCATCACCACACCGTATATAAATGACATCATCAATGCCGTGTGACCGTAATGATAATACTTATAATTTAAAATATCTTGGGTATTACAAATTTTAATATGTCATAATTATATATTGACTGTTTACTAATGGCAAAATCTGATCGATAGAAATCTCTTTAGGAAAGTAAATTGTAAACTTTATGAGTAATAGTATTAGAGAATAATAATTGTTGTAAAGTATTGTTGTGTTGAAGTACCGCGGTTCACTATTTTATATTAACTTTATAAGTGATTATATTTCTTGTTTCTTGTTTTATATGATTATATCAACATCCTAAATTATTCATGTATACATGAATACATATCTAATTAAATGCTATTGAATGTATATTAGCGACAAGTATGAGAGTTTTCTTACATGTATTACTATTACAGAATTAATTAAAATCATTTCGCAACAGACAATAGATTAATGACAATGAATACGATAATATAGAAATAAAAAAACTGTCGGCGTTTTAGGTTACTAATTATTTTATGATTGACAGCAATGAACAATAGATACAAAAAAATATTCAGACGAAAACTTAGTCGATGATGTAGTGTTTTTGTACCGTATGTTACAATTCTTCGTACTATTTTGAATATTGTTTTAATATCCATACATTTAACTATTATCAGGATAAAATAAAACAAATTTTATACTGATAATAGTTATAATGGAATTTCATCAAGTAAAGGCTGAAACAATTATATATTATATATCCATACATTTCATCTGAATTTAAGAACTTGACAATTCAAAGGATACAATTAGCTATTCCTATTGAGAAGACAACATCAGAAAATCTGTTTCAATTTCTGTAAAATTTTTGGAAAACTCCTTTATAAGGTGGTTCCAAAAAACTTTTCTTGGATTATGCTAAGAAATTTTCCAATTAAGGCCGAATAGTATTAAAGTTTTTCATATAAACGTCATAATCATAATATATGTATATATATATAGTAAATTCAATCAGTTGGCGATTAAAGGTCTGGCTTTACTTGAAAGTATATATATTTAAAACAACCCTACATGTTTCGGCAATGATGCCTTTATCAAGGATATAAAATATAAATTTATAGATTTATATTTTATATCCTTGATAAAGGCATCATTGCCGAAACATGTAGGGTTGTTTTAAATATATATACTTTGAAGTAAAGCCAGACCTTTAATCGCCAACTGATTGAATTTACCATATCATACCAAGGTCACGAAAATATTATATGTTTATATATATACAAATGAAATGTTTTTGATTTATATATATATATATATATATATAGTATATATATATATATATATATATATATATATATATATATATATAAGTGTTTAGATAATTTCTTAGCCGTTTATTAAATATAACAATTGATAAATTATTGGAGTTTTTCGGCTTTTATATGAAATATTTACAAATATCAAATTAGAATGTATGTATGTAATTGCAATTACATACGCAGGAAATTAGGAATTGAAACAACAAATTACCCCTTACAATTTTAATCCCTCATAAAAGAAAAGGAAAAAAGAGAAAAAAAATCGACTTTACAAAGTATAAAGTCGAACTGATACAAATCTCAGTATTGAGGAAACTTTGATACAATATGAATGTAAAAGAGAAAAACCTCAATAAAATGACCACGAGCAAAAATTCAAATTAATTAAATATAATCAAAATTTATCAGATGTCAACAATTACGCTAACCCAACAAATCAAACGTTAAAATAGAAAATTATCTATTTTCGCACTCATCCAAAATTTTAATCATGCGCAAACACATACATGAAGCAAATAAGTTTTCCCGCCTACTACCATACTAAAATATTTTATTTGAACAAAAACCACTCTCAAAAAAAAACAATCTGATAACTTTTCTTAATATCTTCTCTGATTACAACAGTTTTACAAATCTAAAATTCCTGAATTATTGAGCTCTTCTAAATACTTAAATTATGTTAAGAAAAATATACATAAATTAATTAATGTATCCAATTCACTAAAATGAGAGATTTTTTCCTCAGATAGGTCTATTAAATTAAATATAAATTACAAGTTTAAAGACTCATAATCAAACGAGAATTAATTTAACACATCAAAACACTAATAAAAACACACACCGTAATTATCCAAAATTTAAATTGAATAAAATTAAGTTCTATCCAATTACAAATAAAACACGACCTATCTGCACAAAAACTACCAAATCTCTAAAAACATGAAGATCCTGGAAACAGCATGATACCCCTACCTAACATAAATATAAAAAATACAGCTGCAATATATATATATATATATATATATATATATTGCAGCTGTATTATATATATATATATATATATATATATATATATATATATATATATATTATCCTAACTTCCAAATTGGCGCGAACTGCAAACATCCCACAGACCCGTACATTCTACAGTTGTGGACAAAAATACACATTATAATAAATTTTTATATAAAATATCAACTCTTTATAATTATCCGTCTGGAATAAAATGTAGATAAATATATTGTCTTTTATAGTTTCTTTTAATTTCTTTCTTCGGGGAAAAATCCATGGCAATATGTCTTTTCCATAAATTGCCTTAAATTGTGTATGGCACCGTTGACGACCCTTCTCTGAAACCACACTGGTAACTTTCTATTCTTTTTTCTGTGTGCTTCTCCAGCCTATCTCGCAATAGGTTTGTGAATATTTTGCCGCGTTTAGCAGTGTGATGCCTCTGTAGTTCCTACATTGTGTCAGGTCACCTTTTTTTGTATTGGTATGATAATACCTCTTCTCCATTCCTCTGGTATGTCTTTTTCCTGGCATATTCGCACTATAAATGCGTAGATCATTTGTTGCAGTTCATTTCCTCCGTATTTAATTAGTTCTGCGCATATTTAATCCATTTCAGGAGCCTTCTTGTTTTTGAGATTTTTAATTGCTACGATAACTTCTTCGTAGTCGGGTTCTCTTACACTCTTACACTCTCACTCCATGTCTCTTCCTCTTCTTCTCCCAACTCCTTCGCCCATTCCTCGCTGTTTTCTTTATCATCCATTTCCTTGAAAAAATTTTCCCATGTCTCGGTTTTAATTGTATTTGTTGCTGTCTTTCCTTTCCGCTTAGTTATGTGCTTGTATATTGCATTCATGTTTCCCTTCCCTGTCTGTTCATCTATTTCAACCATTATATCTTCCATTCATCTATTTTTTTCTTTTTATACATCTTCGTTATCATTTCTATTCACGTATTCCTTTTTTAGTTTTTATCTGCTATCATATTTTCTTATTCTATATCAAACCATTGCTGCTGACCGTACAATACAACCATTTATAACGTCCATTTTGTGTTCTTCGTTTATTTGTTTTATTTTGTCGATGTCATTTCTATACATCTCCCTCTATTCCTTCTGTTCCAACTTTTCCCTGTCCCATTGCTTCTTCACTTCTATGTTCCCTCTATTTTCGCTTACCGTAAATTTGCATTTTGCCGCAATCATCAAATGGTCTAAATCTATATTTGTCCCACGATAAGATCTTGCATCATAGATTGCTTTTAAGTCCTTTCTCGCGACTAAAAAAATGGTCTATCTGGTTTCCCTCAACATCCTATCCTCCACATATCCGCCTGTGTACAAATCTTGTCCTTACAATAAGCATGTCAGTATCAGTAGCCGCCGCCATATTACACAACCTCTCAGCGTTATTATATGTTACATCATGTAACATAATGTAAAATAAATATTTCATTGAAAGGTCACTCTCCCGTGAAATTACCCTTTTATGCATTAATACATACGTGGTAACATAATGCACATAAAAAAAGAAAACATAATATTAAATGTAATTTTAGGCACTTGTAATTTTAGTAAATAAACTACGAAATGTTGTGTATAGCAGTTTTTTTTTAAATAAAAAAAAGAAACAAAAATTATTAAGGCCGAAACACCCGAAGAAACGCCAAACAAGAATTTAGCTATTATTATTTTCTAAAATAAAGGTTGTTCTTTGTATACCTGTATATATGCTCATAGGGAAATTCCTGTGATTGTAATAAAATGTTAAATGCGAAAGTTTCAATGACAAGCAATTACTTAAGCAACAAGTATTAAGTTCAAGATTTGTAATTTCCGTTTCAAAGGAAACTGTTCGAATATTTTATACCTTTGCGTGGTACCATAAACAAATTGACGATTTCGAGGAAATGTTTTCGGGGTCGATGTTGTTTTTGTACTGGTGTAGATATAAACAGATACTAAAAAACAAAAATAAATTACTTCCGATATATCTTGCGGATATTTATTATAATTCCAATATCATATCAGGGATAAATTTTGCATTAATTAAGTCACGGAAGGCTGTATTAAAATTGCGTCTGTAACAAGATTTATGTCTTTATGACATAAGTGGATTGGTATACCAAATGTTTGGAGTATTTTCTTACAAAGTGTAAATTATAACGTATACTAGTTCAAACAAAACTGGTATTATATTAATTACACTGGTCAACGCAGTTTGGTTGTTTGGTTTTCTTATTCACCAGTACGTGTAGTCTGTTTTTTTGTATGCTGATTCTGAATATGATTTAAAATTTGTTCCATTACGTCAGGATTTTAAGATATTTTTTCAATAGTTTTTGGAAAAACGCATTAAATTTTATAAAATTTCAAAGGTACATTTATATAAGAAAGATACTACTTAAAATATTGTTCTGTTGAACATTGAGTGGACATTTCTGAACATGACCTTGCATGTTTCTTACGTCAGACCACTTAAACCACTACCATTTTTGCTCTGAAACCAATCAAATTAAGAATTGGTACATATCTGGCTATGCGGGTATATGAAGAGCTACACATGCCTTTTTCGATTCAATGTAAGTCGGTTTGTGATAGTTTGAACATCTTTTTATTTCCTAATGTCGCGTACTTGTATAAATAATCCAAACAGTTTCTGTTATGTATGTGGAGAATTCACTACCCACAAGCATAAGCAGAAAATTATACCTTTAATAGAAAAGTTATAATTTTCACTCTTTTCGCTTAACCATTGAATATCAAGATAAGTTATGGCCTCCCAGCATTTGCTGCGCACGCTGTGCTGTTATTCTGAGGGCTGATCAAACAGTACGAAATGCGCTATGCCATTTGCAAGACCTATGATTTGGCGGGAATAAACGGACCAATAAACTTTCAGGTTTTCCAATAAAAATTAAAAAATAATTAGTTATACTAGTCTGCCTTCTGCTAGTCGTCCAGTACCAAGACCCATAGGTGTCTCGAGTGAAGGATATGATGCTACAGAACCAGAAGAAGGAAGTGTCAAGGTATTGACCAGCGATGATGAATAATTGCCATCTGAAGAGGACGGACCACACCTAAAAATTGGTCCTAAAAATTTGAAAATTTCTTTTTTGATTTTCAGCTAGATATTTATACGTATTCTTCAGATTCACATAGCTTTGGCGCTATTCAGCGGTAACCCTGTATGTGATGCCGTTTACCAAATAGCATTCTTACCATGCACGCCCAAACAAAACTAAGATTCGTTGCTAAAGATTATTGTGTTCCATTACTCAGTCCAATGTAATCATTCTTTACACCACAGAGGTCGGTTAAGTCGAAGCTCATCGAGAATGAGACGAACGATATGAAGAAAGACCGAATTCCAATGATCTTTTTATGCTCTAAAAATCATTGATTTCCAATCGTCTAGTGTTGAAAAACGAGTACTTAAATTCAGTAGGCAGTCTAGAGTAACGATCCTAGCGCTATGTAGTTCTTCGAAGATGTTCTAGGCATCTTAGTCTTCGTGTTTGACCTTTTTGAAATCATGCCAGATAAGAACGCAGGGTATTTTCTTTTTCTATTCTGCTTAACGATACTATCCCGAAAATGTAGTCTTGCCTCCTGAAATCCAACAATTTGCCTTCATTTGATAGAAGGTCATTTTTCCTTTTTTTCGTTTAGATGGCAGCTTTAAGAAGCTGTATAAATTTGTGTCTTGACCCACCGTTCACGGGGCTTAACTTTCGCATAAGCTGGTTATTTATTTACCGGTGGCACTTATATTAAAATTGACGTGTGTTTTCTAATTTTGAATATTTATTTAACCGAAAAAACACTTAATTTATAGGATAAATCTCGCAAATGTAGCATTTAATGTAAATTTAAAACTTTAAATTCTTTACTGTCATATGGGACTGTATGTCTCTTGTTGTTAATATGATACTGTTTTATATGAATATTATAAAAAGACTGCGTGTCTTGATGTTCAGCTGATGCTGTTCTATTCCGTACCGTTAAGACTGTGCGTCTTGTACTGTGGTTGAGTTTTCTGTACTCTTCTGTACTGTACTGTTTTACAAGTAGGTAAAAATATACCATTACCCTAACTATTACATAATTAAAATATGCGTATTCGTTGAACATTATATTGTTTGACATCATAATGGGGAATTTTTATGTGCTGTTTTGTTCGTAGAAATGGTACCTCCGGGAAGTGGTACCTACAATATACGCAAGCTTTACGATAGAGTCTCAAAAATTTTACTAATATATAAATAAATACAATAGCATTACTAATTAAGTATTATTAGGTGTCGTAAACTTAAGTATGCTCTTCCCGTTAATTCATTCGTACAGTAACCCTATTAGGTAACCTTATTTAGTTAACAATGGGTGGTCAGATTGAATATCGTATCTTGAATGCGTTCACTAATAACCCTAGGAAATAAAAAAAAAACGGTCTAAATTATAAAGTAGGTAATAAATAATTGCATTTTTGCGAAGTAATGTGAATGTAAATATTGTTTTCTACATTTTACGACGCTAATTATTCGAATTTTTAAAATTAAAAAAATTCGAATAATTAGCGTTGTAAAATGTAGAAAGCAATGTTTACAGGTAATAAATAAATTTGTAAATATAAATTCTTAAGATCTACAGAAAGTTTTACAATTCGAATATGCAAATAAAATTATGTTGTACAGTGGTTTAAACTTGATAATACACGTTGAATATTTATAAAATTGGAAATGTTATGGTTTAATTCTTTTATGCTAAATTTACTTTTATCTAACATATATAAATATATCAAATTTCGTTTTATGACGAGACAGAAGCTTTAAGCTCGATCAACAATCAACACCGTGTTTACCTGTGTACGTATAAAATTGTAACTATTGTTTCCTGTTAAAGAAGAAAAGTATTAATGTTTTTGTAGCTAGATTTAAATTGGTCAAACTATGTTTCGAATTACTTTTTGAAACTTCTTCAATTAATTTTTATATAATTCCAAACCGAATAAAAAAAAATCAAAAACCAACATAAAACACATTTTTAATTAATTAGATATCGTCAGTATTCTATGAACAAAAGATTAAAAAGAGGTTGAAGACAAGAAAAGGAATTCATTACTCGTTTCAAGAGTAGGAATAGGTAGTGCCACTCAATCTTGGTACGGAAGCTCAGTCTGAAAACAGAGAAAAGAGATTGCGCGATCTTAGGTGCATGCGCATACAAACTACTAAAATTACAAACGCTAGTTAACAAAATCGAAACGATAAAATGCTGCTCAGGATACCTGCAACCTGAAAGTAAATGTGCAAACACCAACTTGCTAAAGATAGAATAAAACAAAATGAACGAAGGTAAAGAAAAAACTTGGAAATAGTTAACACGTATATTAACACCATTAAAAATGAATAGCACAAAATTCTGTGCAAAACAAATAAAAATAATATAACATACACCCTGTATATGTATACCATACTGTATATGTGATAAGAAATCTGAAATTTTGCAAAATACAAAATAAATAAAGGGTGATTATAACGAAAATAAGCTACAATATAAATATGAGTTCAAAATAAAAATTTAATTTAATCTCAACAGTATTAAGAATATTACGTTAATAATGAGAGGAAGAAAAAAAAACTAGGAGAAACCCTTTACAAGATAAATAGTAATTACAGCTAATAATAAGCAAAAGGTATTACGTACATTTGAATAATTTTTAAATTTTATACAAAAGGTTTTTAAATCAAATAAAATTTTACGGAAATATATCTGCACAAATTGCAGATGGTTTTTTGCTTATACAAGTGATGGCCAAGATGGCAGATGTTCACAGATACAAAAAAATATAGAGAAGAAATTTTCACGATACAAACTAAATTTAATATATCTTAAGAAAATAAATTTATATAAAAGGGGATAAATGAATAGAATAATATTATTACCGTAAAATTCGATGTATGAATTGCCGAGCAATTAAATTGCAACTAATTAGAATTTAGATTATCGTGATTATTACAAAAGAACGTATAAATGTAATATAAGCTTATGTGCCCTACAATGATTCTAATTTGAATAGAAAATAAAATAATCTTGAAAGTTAATAAAAGTAAAAGAAAAACTGTTACCATGAAAAGTATATACGAGAGTATATACGAGTTGCCCTACTATGGATTTGCAGAGCCAGTGAATGACGGCGACTATGGTGATTCGCCGGTATTGGATTCGCTAATCGGGTAAAGATGTAGGTGTTCTGACTGCTACTACCGGAGGGCGGAATTATCCGTTTTCACGTACCAGAATTGACAATCAAGAACCTTAATACAAATTCGCCAAAACAAAACGGTATTCGGAAATTCAAAACTATAAACGTTCTGCGCTTTTATCCGCTAATGCGATTATTTAAACGTCGCAGAATTACGTGTCTCTATTTTACCCTCAAGGGTGCAATCGTAAACACTTAATAACCCAACAGATCTGACTTATAGTCCGTCAACGAATCCAATCTCTCTATCGCCAGGCGTTAGTCGAGGCGATCGCGGGGATCGGGCGACTATAACATAGAACAGAAAATTACATAGATCGCGGCAACGTACTCGAGAAAATAAAAATGATGAAATATAAAACGAACGAGTATACCGGGCGGTAAAGCGTTAAGTAAATTTGAAAAAGGAAATTTAAAACGTAACAATACAACAGTCTTAAATGATTAGAAATTTGAAAAATATTAAAAATGAATCCATGATATGTAATGGCCAAAGATTGATTGATTAAATAATAGGATTAATTAGATTAATTAGTTTAATCATCTTTAATGTCAACAAAATGTTTATAGCAAATTGTCATTATAATAAGTATATATTACTATATCCTCTTCTTAGATCTTAAGAAAATCATTTTACTAACAATTTGCGTTATATTGAATTGCTGCATTCCTTATTTATTTATTTATTTCGTATGAGAAGCAAAATAGAAATTTAGATATTAGTATATAAATCACTTTTATGACAAAGAAAGTCATAGTACTAATTAGGACTCTAATGTCTTAAATTTTCAACAAGTCCAAAGCTGCAGGAGTTTCCTTGTTCAGCTCGTGGATGCCAACCAGGGACACTTCTTCTGGGGCAGTCATTTACTATGTGGCTCATAGTTTGTTTCACATTTCCGCAGTCGCAAAGGCTAGTATCTGCTAGTTTCCATTTATGCAGCATGAGTTGTACTTTTCGTCGCTTGTGTGGTACCTATTTAATTCAGATTATTGCCTACGTGGGAGTGTTTCGAAGGATTAGAAATTAAATTTCTAATCCTCAATTCAGGGTGTTGTACGAGGAGGGCTATCCAGTAATCTCACATTGATGGGTTGCTGAACTTCTGTATTCAGCCAAATCGGTCTCCTAAATTTCAGTCGCGTCCTGGGGACGTTCTCCAAATCATCGTGTATAGGAAGTTCAACGTCGCTAGAAATCTTAGTCCATTTATTTTGTGCTGCAACGAGATGTTTGATATTCGGTGAGGCAGTGTTAGAAGGAATCGGTAACCAGAGAGTAGGAGTGGATCTAACAGTACCGGTGACGATCCTCATGGTATCGTTAAACTAGCTTGGGGTGAGAGCTTCGATACCAAACAGCAGCACGGTATTCTACAGGAGCATAAGTCAGTGCAATGGTTGCCGTTCACAAAGTCTCCCCATTCGCTCCTCATGAATTGCTGACATGTTTATGTAATATATTATTGCGGGTCTTCACCTTTTGACTAGTTTTATGGAGATGCTGCTTGATTGTCAGAGACCGGTTTAACGTTACACTTAGATATTTAGGGTGGGGTTGTGGTTGATCCGACTACCACCAAATTCAACATTCAGCACTCTGTTATTTTCCTTGTTACACAAATGAAAGGCATATGAAACGGATTTTAAATGATTTGGTTCTAAGTGCCATTTCTTATAATTTCGCGATTTTGTGGGTGGGAGGTCACTGCTGTAAATATTGAACATTAGAGGAGCCAGAATAGACCCTTGAGGTGAGGAAGGTCATTTTTCAAGGTTTTGCCGCTTCCTTAAGAAATAGGTATTAGATTGATGTATAAGTTCGTTGCGTTTTTTGTTGTACTCAAAATTTATTGATTTTTTAACAAACAAAATACATGAATTAATCAAGAATATTCATTCTCCATTATTCATTTACGATTGACTCCCAACGATCTGGCAATTATTCGATTTCACGATTTCAAGTGTAGAAATCGTCAAGTCGATTTTGATGCGCGACATTGTTATTAAAGGTAATTATTCCTCCAAGATTACTTGAAAGAGAGCGAAAGAGATGGAAATCTGATGGAGCGAAATCGGGAGAATAAGGCGGATGTGGAATGGCTTCTTAACCGAGTTCTTGAATAGCCGCTTTGTAAATTTAGCAGTATGAGGGCAAGCGTTATGGTGTTGCAAAAATGAGTTGATGTCTTCTCGGAATTCCCGGCCTTTTTTCTTGAATTACGGCCTCAAACAGAAGGAATTGTTGACAGTAAATCTCACTAGTGTGGGTTACATTCCTCGAAAGCAACGCGCACGGGACGCAACACATCAGCTTATGCGGAAGCGTTGCTAGGGCTAAGCAATTTTTTTCTGTTGTTGATTATAAGAAGAAGATATCAATTTCATCATCAGCGACAACGTGGAACAAACGGTCGACGTTGTTGACGAACTAAACAATGACAGACTAGACCAGAGGCATAAATGTTGACACGATGATTCTTGTGATTTTTACTCAAAACATACGCAACCAAACACCCGGTTTCTGAACGTGGAAATGTAAATGCCGTATTATGGTCTATTGGCTACAATCAATTATAATGGTCAGTTCCAGAGTGGATTGATGTAGATAGATCATCATGAAATTAAGACGATCTTTATCAAAGTTCGAAGGTTTTCCTGAATATTTAGAATCGTTTATGTCAAAATGCCCTTCTTAAAATCGAGAAAACAATTTCTGTGTTGTAGTCTACCCAAATACGCTTTCTCCGTAAACGTCACCAATAATTCTAGTGCTTCCGATGGCATCAACTCCTCTGTTGAACTCGAATAAAAGCATATGTCAAAAATACCTGCTTTTTCTACTTAACGGTCCATTTTATTTGGTTACAATCTTTGCACAAATTTACAAATTCAAAATCAATCTTTTAAACCAAACAATAATTCGACATTAAAATAACTTCGACACAGGTACGATGGAGTGATATCCTTCGGGACTAGGCTTCAATAAAAATTAATTTTTCAATATAGTTTCGTTCCTTTTACATACACGAATTACACCGTTTCAACATCTTTAATCGATCGCAAAAATATTCTTTTTGATTCTCTGCAGAATGATTTTCTGCAGCTGCTATAAGTTTATAAAACAGAAAGTGGCCATTGGGTGTTAAATCTGGACTACAAGATAAGTGTTCAATTTCTTCAAACCCACAATCAACAAGAGTAGCTTTTGAAGGTCTTTACTTGTGCACTGATGCAGTATCGTGGAACAGCAAGATGACAGCGAGAGTTTTCCGTGTCTTTTCACTTTAATAGAAGCTCTGAGACGATGCATCAAGCTTGCATAATACTATCAATTTGCCGAACTACCCTTATTTAGATAATCAATCAGCAAAATTCCAGGACAGTCGCAAAAAACAGTTGCCATTATTTTTCCCGCAGAAGGGGCGACTTTAAACTTTTTGGGGTGGCTCCAGCCCTTAACATGGTACTGCATGGACTCTTGTTTCAATTCTGATTCATAATGATGGACCCAAGTTTCATCTCTAAAAGTAAGTCGGTAGTTAATTTAATCTGGCTCGGTCCCGCAAAACGCTAAGAATTGTTCACACTTTACCTAGACACCCATTTGCAATTTTGAAAATATTCGTGGAACCCACCTTCTACTAATTTTTGTCATTTTAAGGTACTCGTGTAGAATTCTAAAGATCGTTGTTTCTGAAACACCTATTAAACCTACTAATTGTCGCTTCTTTAATCTTGCCTCTTCTAGTACCAACTAAATCATGGACGGGGATCACCTTTCAATGATTTTCGACCACTTTCAAGCAATTTTGATCATTCGAAAATAGTTGAGTTGGAAGGACAATCATTCCTGTATACAGCCAGCATTTCTTCTAAAATAATTTTTGAAGCTTTTCCTTGTTTTGTAAGCGGGTCTATATTCGATTTTGTTCATTTGATTATTTTTGAATGATTTCATTAACCAATCGTTTAGCAGTATTTGCAGACACGTGTTTAATTCTGTACAATCACAGGATTATTATAGTGAAAATGATTTAGTTACATTATTCTCCCGAGAATAATTTCTAGTACATACTTCATTTTTGTTAGTTAACAATGCATTTTCTAGTTTTGACATCAGTCATCAGTTTCATTTTAAATGATAAAAAATGAACCAAAAGAGATTTAGTTCAGTATCAATGGAAGATATAACCTTACAAATTAAACAAAATTCGTGCAAAAATTCCACGGTTAACAATAATTCGATATGGAAACAATTCCAATCATATAGCGACGAACAGCGTTATAAATTAGAAGAAAATACACCAGTCACAAAACTGTAAAACATTTTGAAAGACTGGGCATTTAATATGAAAAGGCGCACTGGAGAAGATTATAAAGAAGCCATCATTAGTAGAGAACGGACATTCTTACCACATGACTAAGTTCTCCGAATACAATAGCCGTTGTCCATTGTTAACGCTGCGAAAATCAGGTGGCCGAGAAAGTCAAACACAAATACTTCATTGTATTACGCCGGGATGTACTCAGCGAAGTTTATAAACATTTCCAATTGCCGAATGCGTTTAATGGAGTATATCCTCCGAATACAATAGCTTTGTTGTCCATTGTAATCGCAACGGACCAGATAGCCGGGTAAGACTAACAAATACTTCATTGAATTACGCCGAGTCATGTGGTAAGAATGTCCGTTCTCTAGTCATTAGTCATTAAAACAATGTGGAATAAAACCGCCAAATTAATGCAAGAGTTGTATTTATTACACCGAATCTAATAGAAAATTAGACCCCTTTAAAGATATCGAATTTAAATCCGCGAGAGAAGCTAGAAATACGAAATGTAAAATATTACAGAGGAGCCAGGTAATTTTTTTTGTCACATTGCTTCATTCAAGAAGAAATAGACAATGCTGGTTTGATCACAGGAAGAGTAGAGTATAATCCGGTTTTCTCTAAAACAGAGCAAAGTGGGACACAAAAGTTGACTAAAAGTAAATTTTTAATCCAAAATACTGAAAAAACCGAAGGAACCGAACATATTAAAAGTGACAGGCTTTTTTTAACAGTTGGGATAAACCATATTCTTCAGGATGGTATTAAAATATGCCGATGGGGGTGAATATAATGTCGAAGTGGGTGAAAGAATCAGCAGAGATGATTGGGCTGAATACTATTTTATTTATTTAAACTATACATCCTTGTACCATTAGGTGTCGGATTTTATTAGTACATTTCAAGTTAGTAGTGTATTTATTCTACCCTTCCATAAGATTCTGTTCTGTGCCAAGTTCCTTGCTTCACACCACTCTATACCACGTTTTGCGGGTGCCTGTCGTACTTGTTCTTCCAATTGTATTCTAGGTCTTTCTATTCTGTTCTTTCCCTGTTCTCTAGCCTCATACGCCTGCTTTGATGGTCTTAACCAACCCAGCTGCCTCTTTTCGATAATTCTCTTAACCGGTTTTAGGTTCATTCTTTGTATTATTACCTCATTACTAATGCTGTCTTTCCCTGTAATTCCTTCAATTTTTCTCAGGCATCTCATTTCTACTACTGTTATTCTGCTTTTATTTCTATCTGTAATCGTTTAAGACTCGCTACTATACCGGGTGCGGCAATAGTGTGTCGGCGAAGGTTAGCATGAAAACTAATAAAGTTATAGCAATGAAATTTTACGTACACATGTAGTATGCTACAGTGCATTTTCTATTTTTATTTATATATTTATAGGCTGTTCCAAATTTTCGCAACCACTTTCAATTTTCTTTTTAAATAGATTGCTATACTTTCTTGTTATTATGATGATAGCCACCTAAATTGTCTTTGCAATGATATATGACAATGTGCACTTACAACTGTTGGTTTTGGTTTTATTGCAAATTTTGTTAAAATCTTGACAGTTGCAGCGTCTAACATTTTAAGTCCTAGCCTGAAAATGGGCGCAGTGCCTCACGTAACTCTTTTGTTACCAATTTATGGACTAACACGTTATATGTTTTGAGGATGAACAACGTGTACATAGTGTTAAATATGTCGTGCCAAAGTTATCGAAGTTTAAAGGCTATTTTCTCTTTTTTTTTTAAATTGAAACTATAATTTTTTTATTAGTCATAAAATTCCTTGTAAAATTGCCGTTAAAATGGTACCAATAACATAGTACTTATTTCTAGTATTTTCGAAGTTATAACCCTTTAATGGGATATACCTATGTTTATAATATTCAATATGCGGTGCATCCAATAGTTGGTTGGCTATGAAATGATATCAAACAAAGTAACTTTTACTGTTTTTTAATTCTTTATTATTAGTTTTAGAATTACATTTTCTAATTTTTCCATAATAAAACAAAATTAACTTAAAATGTGTTCAAATATATGTCCATTTTGCTACACATGCTCTTAACCGCCTCTGCATTGACAGACTTACATTTTGAGCAATGTTGTTTTCACTTAATTGAAAAAAAGAGTTTCTGATTCGTTGCTACATGTTCTCTGCCGTTGTAGAAGGTGTTTCGTAAACTATATTTTTTACAGTATGCCATAGAAAGAAATCACAAGGGGTTAGATCTGATGATCGCGGTGGGCAGTTTATAAAGCTTCCTCTCCCAATCCACCTATTGGTGAATACCCTATCTAAATGTGCTCTTGCAGCAGCACCGCAATGTGCAGGTGCACCATCATGTTGATACCACAATAACCTTATGACGTTATCTGGTAGGCCTTCTAACAGCAATGGTAAATTATTTTGTAGGAAATTTGTGTAGATTTCACTATTTAAAGTAGTATTTAAAATGAATGGACCTATAATAGTGTTTCTTATGATGCCTCCCCAGATGTTATCACTTCATTTTTGTTGGTATACCATGTGGCCGCGTGCGTCTGCACTATAGCGAAACCTGTAGTGTAAGCAAAACACACAGAGGTGTCCGTGTGTTAGAACGGTAAAGAAGTAGACGCATTGTTCCAATGGATTACAAGAGAGCCTAGTATTTCGCATATCCCTATGATGCACTCGTATTTGTCCAATAAATTCACATTTAGACGGTGTAGTCGCGCAAGCGCATTAGCTGTCGCTTCCGCATATGGGTGTTAGTTGCAATGTTTATATCGTCAGGGGAACTACTCGCTCACAATATTTAATAAACCGCGTTGTTGGTGTACGTAACGGTCATTTAAAAAATGGAGTATTATACACCGGAGCAAAAACTCTTTATGATTAAACAATTTTACGGTGGTAATTCCGCGGAAGTAACTAGAGCTTTATTTGCAGCTAATTACCCTGAAAGTCAAATTCCCAATGCAAGCACCATTCGTAGGACAGTTAATCGATTCGAAACTACATTTTCTTTAGTAACTAATAAAAACAAAGTTGTTCCGGAGAAGAATATAAGTGATATAGAAATTCGAGTATGTGCTTTAGTCGAAGTAAATCCCACTATGTCGTCTCGACAAATTGCCCGCGAATTAGGTATCTGTAAAACAACGGCTCAAAAGACTTTACGTACTAATAAATATCGTTCATACAAATTTACAAGTTCACAAGTACTTTTTCCCGATGATTATTATCGCCGTATGCAATTTTGCGAAAGAATGATAAATAAATATCACGAAAATGAATTCTTTCTTAATAACGTATTGTTCACAGATGAAAAAACATTTCGGCTACACGGATATCATAACCGCGCAGTTTGTCGTTACTGGTCGCGTAAAAATCTACATTTGAATATACCAACGCGAACGCAGTATTCAGAGAAGCTGAACGTATGGGCAGGTATAATTGGGGATCATATAATTGGGCCTTTTTTTATTGACGGTAATTTAAACGGAAATAGATATCTACAGTTACTTGAAAATAGTATTATCCCCGCAGTACGGGAGCGGTTCAATATTAATGAAGTTTGGTTCCAGCAAGATGGTTGCCCAGCGCACAATACCCGTTATGTAACAAACTTTTTAAACGCGGTTTTTGGAAACAGATGGATCGGTAACTCGGGTCCTATTAAATGGCCAGCACGATCTCCTGATCTAGCCCCTAACGATTTCTTTTTATGGCCCTTTTTACATAATTCGATCTACGGATACGGTGATGAAGGTCCATCAAATCTAGAGGAACTTCGCGCGAGAATTACCGAAGTCACTAATCCTGTCACAGCAGATATGTTAACAAATGTGCGTCGGAATTTTTATAATCGGTTGGGTTACTGTTCGTGTCAAGAAGGAGGTTTATTTGAACACTTAACTAATTAATTTATTTAGAATTTAATTATTGCTTAAGAATAACATTTTCTTTTAGCTAATTGCAGGTTTATTGCAATGTTGAATTACAATTCTGTTTTAAGAAGTAAATATTTTATTTTTAAGTATTTTATTATTGTTAAGTTTGTAGAGTGTAATACAGTAGTATTACACTCTAAAAACCTAACAATAATAAAATACTTAAAAATAAAATATTGTGTTTAGTATTATATTTAGTATTATAGTAATAATACTAAATATTATTTTCGTTAAGAAGTTTTTTTATGTTAAAGTCTAGTAGTTCTGTTTATGTATGTTTGTTTTTTTTTGTTGTTTATGAAGCTGTGATGAGTTACTTCACTGAGATGTTATCAGTGATTATCTGATGCTTCAAAGAACTGCAAATATTTACTTATATCGGGAACAAAATACCTCCTACACTGCTTTTCACTTGCTTTGCCTACGAATATATTTATACGTATAACTTAATAATACGCCCGCTGTCGGTGTGGCAATTCAAGTTGACACGCCCATTATAGTCGACCAGTAGTTACTAATACATGCATCGCGCTATGGATGGCGGCCACACTGTATACGTTGGCACATATAACTTTGGTACGACATATTTAACACTATGTACATGTTGTCACGTTGTTCACCCTCAAAACATATAACGTGTTAGCCCATAAATTGGTAAGAAAAGAGTTACGTGAAGCACTGCACCCATTTTCAGGCTAAGACTGGATGGATGGCGGCCACACTGTATACGTTGGCACATATAACTTTGGTACGACATATTTAACACTATGTACATGTTGTCACGTTGTTCACCCTCAAAACATATAACGTGTTAGCCCATAAATTGGTAAGAAAAGAGTTACGTGAAGCACTGCACCCATTTTCAGGCTAAGACTTAAAATGTTAGACGCTGCAACTGTCAAGAGTTTAATAAAATTTGCAATAAAACCAAAACTAACACTTGGAAGTGCACATTGTCATATATCATAGCAAAGATAATTTGGGTGGCTATCATCATAATAACAAGAAAGTATAGCAATCTATTAAAAAAAAAAGTTGAAAGTAGTTGCGGAAATTTGGAACAGCCTGTAAATATATAAATAAAAATAGAAAATGCACTGTAGCATACTACATGTGTACGTAAAATTTCATTGCTACAACTTTATTAGTTTTCATGCTAAGCTCCGCCGACACACTGTTAGTTGCGGAAATTTGGAACAGCCTGTAAATTTATAAATAAAAATAGAAAATGCACTGTAGCATACTACATGTGTACGTAAAATTTCATTGCTACAACTTTATTAGTTTTCATGCTAAGCTCCGCCGACACACTGTTGCCGCACCCGGTATATTAGTGTAGGTCTTACTACTTTTTTGTATATTTCTGTTTTTATTTCCTTTAATATTTTCTTTTTTCCAAGAAATGTGTTATAAATTCTTCCTGTCCTCCCTATTGTCTCTGCTATTGCTTTATCTACCCTCACTTTTTTTTTTCTGTTACTGTGCCTAAATATTTGAAGCTTTTGGCTTGTTCTAGTTGTCTTCCCTTAATCTGAATCTACTACCACCATATGTCGTCTGCAAATGGGGCCAACTAATTCATTTAAACCGTACCTGTGGTTGGATAACGAACATCATTCAAATTTGATTAATAACTTAAGAAACTAGAGGGAAGTAATAACTTTAAAAACAACAAAACAGAATTATGTTGCAAAATTCATAACATTTATAATAATTGTGTATTTCATGTACGAAAGTTCAACACTGTTTAATTATATTACACTATAAGTTCCTTTCTTTAGTTTATAATCAGTTAAACTGTTAATGCTGTATTTTTTATTTAAACATTAACAAATAATCTTTCGAATACCATTCGAGAGGGCGAATTAGAAAATAATTCTCCAGTTTCTTGAACTTGTTGCCATTCAGGAATTGTTATTCCCTGGCAACAAGTTTTCGAAAATCTGCAGAATTATTTGCAATTCAATCTCACTCTCTTGTGATATTACTTCTGATAAAAAATCAATGCACCACAACACGAACTGACGCATAATTAAATTAATATTGTTGCAAATATTTTGGAAATTGGCACACAAGTTACCATTTATGATTTAAAAAAGCATTAAAATTTGCGTACGCGTAGTCGGGTACATAAATCAGCCCCTCGTATGCCTAACAATTTAATGTTCAAGGAGCTCTCATCCTAGCAAACAAAAACACTACGAATTTATGCATAAACTTGATATAAATATTACGCAAGGATCAATATGCATTGTTTACTTGTTTACCCATACATCCTTTGTTCGAATTAAATTGACAATCACATTTCCCGTTTGCTTGTTTATTCGGATCATTAAGTATTAATTAATATTTTGATTCAAGTCTTTATAAAATATTTCATTTTCTTATTTATGTCAATGCTACAATAAATAATTTTTAATACATAAACAAAAAAAAGGGTAAATCGGTGTGCGTGTATTAAGATTTATTCAGCGTTTTTGTGTTGTCGCTTTCGCTCTCAACCTTGCGAACGAGCAAAAAGCAGACACTGAACTTAAATGTGAACTCCCATGGTCATTTTTTATAACAAACACTGCGTGGCTTTAATTCTGCAATTGATTACAAAAATAGATACTCAAATATGCAACAATAGTATAAATTTAATCATAATGTTATGGTTTTCTTTGAACACCGTTTGGTAATACTTTAAAGTATTAAATACAATACGTGAGATATTGTATAACAATAATTAAATCGATATTTTAGCGCTTATGAGTAAGTAGGACAAACTTCTTCTAGAAAGTTGCTTTATTGGGGATTTAATTTCAGTTAATATTAATATGCAATGTTATTAAATATTACATAAAACTCGTATGTATTTAACAAAATGCGAAAATAATATACTGAGTTGCAAAAATTAGAATAATTGTAAAAAGTTTTGATCTTCATTATGAATTATGAGGTCATGTTAATTAGTACACTTAGAATGCTTAATTAACATTTGGTAAGATATAGACAGAGTGCGTCGAATAGTAATAATAATCTCTGTAGTTAATTTACTAGACTTCCATATGGTTAGAGATTAAATTAATAACATTTCAATGTCAATATTGGTTTCTACATTTTACACAAATTTTTTAATTAAAAAAGTTCGCCCTTAAGCAGGATCCGAACCCACGTCCATGGTTTTTCGGACTATTGCTCTGCCACTTGAGCTATTGTGCGGTGTGTGTGGTGCCGAATACATCATGTAGCCCTAAATTACATTAAGGAACAGGTTACATTTTAATGTTGTTAATTTAATTGGGGATGATGTACCAATGTTATGGTTGTATTCGATTTCTGGCGGTCAGAATCACAATCCCATAGTTGCTTAACCGTGCATAGGTTGTACTTTACTTTTTCAATCTTCGGTGACTATTAAATGAATAAATGTACTTTCATCTAAATATATTTATTTACACTATATACATTTATTTTGGATCTACGACTTATACTAACATAAAACTGCTATTGAGACTGGTGTATCTTGCTAAAAAATAATTATTATGTTGATGTTACGAAGAAGACGGTGTGGCTTGTTGTTAATGTTGATACTGTGTTTTTGTTCATACTGTAAGTCTGTGTGTCTTATACTGATGTTGAGTTTGTACTGTTGAGTCTCTTGTTGCTGGTATGAGGCTCTGATTGATACTGATCTATTCTGCACTGTTTTACTTCACTAATCCTGGCATATTTAAATCGCTCTTCTTTGCATTCGTTGCTAGTGCTTTGGAATATGCTTCTCCAGTCTGGTCTCTTTACTACGTTTCTCATCAGCTTTTTACTGAACGCCTGCAGCGTTCTGAATATGCTCCTCCCGCCTGGTCTCTTTACTACGTTTCTCATCAGCTTTCTACCGAACGCCTGCAGCGGAAATTCCTAAAATTTTTGTCTTATAAGCTCGACGGGACGTATCCTCCAAGGGGAATCGATTATGGTTCCCTGCTAGAAAGGCACAACATGCAATCTTTTACTTTGCTTTACGTTGCTCTGATTTCGTGATACAAGACGGGACTTGCATTCAGGCTTGATTCACCAAGAATATCAGTGGCAATCCTTTTCTTATGTTCCATAGAATTCTCTACATAACCCTCCGTTAGAGTATTTGACTCTCAGTCTCCATGTCGCTTAACTTTCAAAATATCAGCACCAGAATCTACCAAAAAGGCAGCCGAAGACCTTCTGAAGCAGTATCCGGCAAATAAGAAAGGATTTGGTAGTTTCAAAAACTGAGCAATACTCTTCGGTAGATTACTGATTGTGTTAATGCTTACTGGCTGTACGCCGCATTTACCATTAGGTATTATATTTGACGAAAGACCTATAGTGTTTAACGTTTCGTGAACGTAAAGAAATACACTTTCTAATAAGATCAAGAAAATTTTGTCCTTCAATATTTCCTTCTGTGATCGCAAACTTACGCGTTACTTTTGTCTTTGCAATAGAGATTTTTTTTTACAAAATGAGAAAACTCCTCTAAAATATCTCCCACACAGAAAAGTTAACTCACATTTTCGACAAGCACCAGCTATTCCAACGATCAATGCGACCTTTGTCATTAAATATGTTTTATCCTCAGCTTCTGTCATAAACCGGGAGATATTTTCCTTTGATAAGATATCAGACTTTTTTTGCATGGTATCACTCTGATTGCCTCTTTAGGAATGCATGTAAACTGGTATATTTTGCAATATCAATACTCTTCTTCAAAGACCATTCACTTCGCAACATGGAATAAAAAGTCGAGAGTGTTGAAGCTTTTTAGTTCTTTCTTCCCTCGAAATAGGCTAATAAAACCTTCTCATTAACGCATTTAATTTTTTGTCTTGAAACCACTTATTCGTACGATGCAACGAAATATTTAGCTAATAAAAATAAATAGTTATACTTAAATTAACAAACACATGTCAAATTAAATTAATTATTATCAATAACATGAAAACTGTGATTACTAATTTAATACGAACTTATGTCGTACGGCGTTTCTAAGGAAATTAGTTATGACGTTTAATGTCACTTCAACTGGAAAATTATAAAACTATGTTTTTGTCAAAATTAGATAAAATCTTGTATACAACACTTTATGAAACGTTATTTGTGTAACTCATGTCATTTTGCAGGGTCTCGCTCGCTACTGCAAATATTCCATTTCGTTACATAAAATAGCCCATTTCATAACTAGTTACATAAATAGCTAATGTACACAATGTTGACATTTTTAAATATTTAATTAATCATTTACACCTTACTTTAATTCTCTTGGGGAATAAAGTAAATTTTAACTCCCTAGTGAATAAAGAGTAACTTTAGCAACAAGGAAACAAACATTTGAAAGCATCCTTTAAATGCGTGTAATAAATAAAAATAAAAAGTTATTCAAATAACAATGTTACAAAGTACAAAAAAAGTAAAGAAAAACGGATTATGTATTAGAACATTTTTTCCTGCCTTTTTGCTCAGAAAATACATTTACAAAAAGGTTAAGTATATCAATACGTTATGCACGTATTAGGCATTTGTTACAAATGAAACAGACATGCAATATACATATCTGTAACTGTACACATGGACAATACACCTCGTATTTTCAGCATTTACTTCTGCTTAAGACACGTGTTTCTGCCATCTAGGCGTCGTCAGTCAAGCTAGTGAAGCAATGTAATACAAATGATACAAATCTTTATGAATAGATTTGTATCTGTATATACATGCTACTGAAATCGCCCAACAAGATAAAGCAAATTTCATCCTATAAGGTGGCACATATTTAATAAGTGACATCTGACGGACGAAAGAGACTATGCCGAAAAAGGCGACCTTTAGCTTGAATAGCTAAGCTATTACATAAGCGAAAAAATACGTATAGGTGCAGTCCATTAACACTAGCCAGATGGCGGTAAATATACAAAAAGGTTAAGTATTTCAATACGTTATGCAAGTATTAGGCATTTGTTACAAATGAAACAGACATGCAATATACATATCTGTAACTGTACACATGGACAATACACCTCGTATTTTCAGCATTTACTTCTGCTTAAAACACGTGTTTCTGCCATCTAGGCGTCGTCAGTCAAGCTAGTGAAGCAATGTAATAGAAATGATACAAATCTGTATGAATAGATTTGTATCTGTATATACATTCTACTGAAATCGCCCAACAAGATAAAGCAAATTTCATCCTATAAGGTGGCACTTATTTAATAAGTGACATCTGACGGACGAAAGAGACTATGCCGAAAAAGGCGACCTTTCGCTTGAATAGCTAAGCTATTACATAAGCGAAAAATACGTATAGGTGCAGTCCATTAACACTAGCCAGATGGCGGTAAATATACGAAAAGGTTAAGTATATCAATACGTTATGCATGTATTAGGCATTTGTTACAAATGACATGCAATATACATTATCTGTAACTGTACACATGGACAATACACCTCGTATTTTCAGCATTTACTTCTGCTTAAGACACGTGTTTCTGCCATCTAGGCGTCGCCAGTCAAGCTAGTGAAGCAATGTAATACAAATGATACAAATCTTTATGAATAGATAGTCTCTTTCGTCCGTCAGATGTCACTTATTCAATAAGTGCCACCTTATAGGATGAAATTTGCTTTATCTTGTTGGGCGATTTCAGTAGAATGTATATACAGATACAAATCTATTCATAAAGATTTGTATCATTTGTATTACATTGCTTCACTAGCTTGACTGACGCCTAGATGGCAGAAACACGTGTCTTAAGCAGAAGTAAATGCTGAAAATACGAGGTGTTATTACGCATTATGCAATTATTACGATTAGAACACATTCCTTGTTTTCGGCACGATTCAAATTTGTATGGCTCTGGGCCTTTCCGCCCCTTTGGCTTGCGGGGGTATAGTTTCGCCACTGCGATTATACTCGAGTCTCTGCATATGATAGATATCATTCTTAATTCTTAAAAAGCTAACTTGTTATTAAATTTATTCAGTAAAAGTATGTACAAAAGTATTTAACTTCATTATGTTACCATATAGAAACATATACTCAATAAAAAAATTTAAGATATTAATACCCCACTCCAAAATAAATTTAAAAAAATATAAATTTTTCAAATATTATTGCTATTGCAGATCATGGAATTGGAATCTAAAACTGTAAAATTCTTACAAATTTTAAATTTGTTAGTCTTTTAAATTTATTAGTCATTCGCTTTTACTATGTTATGTCTGTTAAATCGGAGTCACTATACTGTATGCTACTTCTACCATATAATCAAATAAATTTACCCTCTAGTTAGCCATGAAATTATTTATTCAAAGTAACGAGCCATCGATAAAATTCATAATTGGAGTATACTGTGAAATTGGGTTGATACTGTAGCCACTTCCATATAATGACATTGAAACTATAAGCTTGCGTCAAATTTTTTAAAGTTAAAAAGTTACGAGTTGGTTTGTGTTTAGATGTAAATGGACAACATTTTCAACAACTTCTGTAGCTATATGTAAATTTTGATTATGATTTCGATATTAAATAAATTATTTGTTTTCTTTTTTGTTGTAGTATCATTTCAATGCCATAACCTTTTTTTTTTAAATGAAACCAAATGAAACTGTCAAGCATTAATGTGTCATTATGTGGAGGTGGTTAAAGTACCAACCCAATTTCACAGTCTACTCCAATTATGAAATTTTTCGATGAGTCGTTATCATGTTAGTTGTGACAAATAAAATATATCTGTCATTATGTGTATTGTATTGCTTGACAAATAAAATACATCTATCATTATTTGTATTGTATTGGTTTGTTGACACTAATCTGTTAACGGTATAAGTTAACCTGCACGATCTGCTCTTAAAGACATTTTTAAACTTATACTGCCAACTTAAGTTTAAAGAAGAAAAATTTCATGGCATTCTAGAGGGTAGAAATATTTGATCATATTGCATTATCATTTACGGATATGTTTAATTTCTGTATATCTCATCTACGCGTCACATTTCTTCTTCTCAAATATTGAATACAATAATAATAGCAAATAAGAGCGTTAATTAAGCATATATCTTTTATTACATGATTAATGTATTAATGTAATTAGTTCATTGTATGCAAAAACCTTAATCATATGCTTTGAACCTTTCAATTGTTCACATGGTATCATAAATGTTTATAATGCATAAAATGAAGTGTGCCGTTAAACGTTTCTCTATTCTGTATTGTCTTTATTAACTGGTGATGAATTGAATTTTTCATCACTGGTTACGGAATATTTTTCATTACGTAACAGGTTACCAAAAGTAAAGCGTTTCCTAGCGTCATACAGTTTTGAAAAGTATCGCTTTATTTGTCAAAATTTGATAAAATAAATTGCTGTTAATTCATATTTACTTGGAGATGTCCACATTTTCTTTTACACGTAAAGTATCTTTCAGCGTGGAATATTAACTCTACACTGACGATGGTTTGGCATTCCTTGATTTCCTATTAAAATATGCTAGCATTACGCCCTCCGAAACGGTTTTTATTTTCTTGTTACTTTTACACTTACAGAATGCATCATATTATTTTTAATAAAGATGCTTTAATGTTTCTGGTAACAGATTTTAAATTGCTGCAGCTGCTTCCGCCAAAATTTCAGCCGGAAGATCTTTTGCATCTTCTTCAAACTTTTTTAGAAATAACCGAAATTGATTTTTTTTACAAATCGCATGCCATAAATAATTCTTGACAACGATCACGGCAATCAGAACTTCATACAGTACTTACCTTGACTGATAATTGTCACAATTAAAATTCAGAAAATTTAAGTCACTCGCTAAACGCTCGTGACTTAAACTATCTTCCTCACGATTAGAGCTCCACTTTAATCACTTGATATATAATAGCTATTTATGGTATAAGTGAATAAAGACAAATTTTATCCACGAAAAAATTGTTTAGCGCACTAGGTGCAAGCCGAGTGCGATAATGTTTTTGAGTGGATAAAATTTGCTTATTCACGTGTATCATACAAGATTTTCTCCAATTTTGCAAAAGTTTCAAAAAAATTTATTGATTAGGTAATTTATTTACATGAATATTGATTGTACTATTAATAATTTGATGAATTCTTAAACCAGGAAAGTTGCCTCTATTTTCGTCAGAGTCAAGTACAGTGCAAGCTAAGTTGACTCTACTTTCGTTAGGGTCAAGTACAGTGGAAGTTCCAGGCCTTTCATTTGAATTTACATCTGTCAAAATTTTTTTTGACGTTGACATTTTTTGAGCAATTGATTCGTCGATATACTGTTCTGCTACTGTTGTCAATAGCAGTGTGAATAAAGTGTTGCTAGAAACATTTTATTCACTGTTTTGATTAATTTTATTCACCTTTATGATTAAAATGTTGTTTTAATAATGAAATTCAATATATGTAATGATCATTTTAATAAGTAAAATTGGAAAAATAACTATTATACAATGAATTTCACTTAAGATGCAATATACAAACATGTATAGGTTTTTTATTTCCATAGAAACTAGGTAATACATTGTCCCACGTAAAATGCAACATATCAATATAATTTGACATTAGTTAAGTCAAAAGTAGCAGTATTTCTATTTCGATATTAGCTTAGTATCAATCTTAAATGATATACACAAAGGAAGGAGAACTCAGTTAGTGACATGGTATCGGGATTCAGTTTGCAAAGAACGGCTGACGTGTTTCACGTTACCTACCCAGACAGGCCAGTACCAAATTCGTCAACTATATCAAGGTTCGTTTCAAAATTTAAAAGTGAAATTTGTGTAGAATTAAGTCATCGATAACGTAAAAGACCAAATACTGCAAGAACTGAGGAACGAAGAAATCAGTTGATCGAAACAATCGAAAATAATAATCGTCTTTCTACTAGGCACTTGGCAAGACAGTTGGGAATTAGCAAATCCAGTGTATTCAGACTCTTGAAAAGTGAAAAATATAACTGCTTTAAATTTGAAAATCATCAAGAACTTAGATTCAGTGACAATGAGAAGAGGACTATTTTCTGTGATCGGCTATTTGAAATCATCACTAATAACATTGATTTTTTAAAACAAATTGTATTTACCGATGAAGCAACATTTTCTGTTAACGGTGAAGTAAATCGACAAAACACTCGATATTGGAGCAGAAGTAATTTACATTTGTTTAATGAATCTAGAACACAATACCCTCAAAAGGTAAATGTATGGGCGGGAATCACTAGTTCTCAGATTATAGGACCATTTTTATTGACGGATATTTAAATAGTGAAAAATATTTACTATTACTACAAACAGAAATACTTCCAGCTTTAAATGCTTTAAACCTTCCTCATCAATTATGGTATCAACATGATGGCGCTCCTGCTCACTATTCTGCAAATGTGTGTCAGTATTTAAATGCAGCATTTCCTCAACGCTGGATAGGACGCGGCGGAGAAATAGCTTGGCCTCCGCGCTCGCCTGATTTGGCACCAGTTGATTTTTTTTATTGGGGTTATTTAAAGACACAGGTTTACAATGGCGAAATTGAAAACTTAAATCAGCTGAAAAATAGAATAATTGAAGTTTCTGGAACAATTACAGCAGACACACTAAATTCTGTTGTTACTTATTTTTATCATCGTTTAAGTCACTGTTTGGCAGTCAATGGGGGAATATTTGAAATTTTTTTGTAAAACAATTCAATAAACGATATTTATCGGAAATGTAGTTTTAATCCTAAAACACTACATTGAATTAAATAGGCTTTACTGTCAATAATTTGACAAAACAACCATGAAAGATATCATATCGATCATAACTATTACATATTGCATTTTATGTTGGACAGTGCAAGTGCATAGTATAACTATTACATATTGCATTTTATGTGGGACAGTGCAAGTGCATAGTATTTTCGTATCTATGGTTACTACATTCATATATTGCAAGTTACATGAAATTCTCTGTATATTAGATACCTATCTGCAAACACGATTTTAATGTTGCTTTAAATTTTATAATACGTATTATTCAATTTGCACCGCCTGCCAATGTCGTATAAATATGCCAGTCAAATGTCAACCATAAAGATTAATGTACAGAAATTCCCAATTATAATCTCTATTTCAATCATAATTTATAGTTATTTTTATATTAAGTGCGCAAAGCATAGGTTTTTTGAGTTTGAGGTTGAGATACATACGTTCGAAAACTCAAAAACTGCTTTGCACACGTAACATAAACAACGATTTTTCTCCAATTGTAGTAATTTAAAACTGTGGATGAATATAAATAAAAAAAATGTCGCCTATATAATTACGACGGCTACGGCAATTGTGCTGAGTTGTCTTACTTACGAGTGTAAATAAAAAAGTGTCAAGAAATTTGTGCAAGTCGGTTAAAGTTTGATTGCGAAATTTGGGTCCAAATGGAATCCAGTGATGCAAGCGAAAACCTAGAAGTAGATGAAATTGCAAATCAAGCAATTTGTAGCATTTTGCTCGTCAAATCGAGACCCAATACGAAAAAAAATTTCACAACGAAAAAGGTTTTTTTTTTAACAGAGAAAAAAAACTTTTTCTACGACCCTTTATAACAAGACATTTTTCGTCACCGAATACTGCAGCGAATTTTTGATTTCCGTAACTAGGGAGAGAAAATCCCATAACGTTAACATTCGTCCCTAGTGACGAAAATTACCTACTAATTTTCATCTGCGTCTACTTGCCTGCTGTTGCTATATCGCGTCATTTCTAAATCACATCAGTTTGTGCTGTTTGTAGCTTTATCATGATATCTGATTCAGAAAGTGATTTAAACATTCCCAATACACCATCAGAAATAGTAAATCAAGCTGGGAAAACCTATGCGGGCTTATTACGAGAAAAATCAAGAAAGAGGTATGAAGAAGTCTATCTAAAATTAATTGAATAGAGGGGTGATAATAGCGTAAATTCATATTCGGAAATCGTGCTGCTTGCATATTTTAATAATAATAATAATAATAATAAACCGTTTATTAACCCAACAGAATACATCCAATTATGGGGTTATAAATATAAATACATGTATATAAGCATTAAACATAACGTGTGTATAAATGGAAAAATTATCCTAAACTAAATTAAATCTAAGAAGTAAAACAAATATATTCTTTCAAATACATCTAAATTATAATTACATGAATTATATAAATGGCACATTCTATAAAGTGGGGAGTTTCTATTTGAATTAGTTGCAGCCTGTCTGTTCAAGAAAGTAATTGAGTTTCTAGTGTTGAAACGAGGAACATAAAACCGAAGCCGTGACAAAAACACCGGATTATCTATAATATTATGAACCAACTTATACAAATGTAGTAACGCAATAATTTTTCTATTATTAGATAAACCATTAAAACCAAATTGTTCCAGCAAATTATCATATGATAAGGCAGAATATACACCATGCCTTCTGAAATGAAAATATTTTAAGAATCTTCTGTAGCGACTCAAGCAGGTTAACATATTTCAAGTACGCTGGTGACCAAACTACACAAGAATACTCAAGCCTGCTACGAACCAAGGTATTATACAAAATAATAATGGTGTCAATATTTACAAAGTCCTCTAAATATGAAAGATTTGCCTATTAAAGGTTAATTTACTATCAAATACTACTCCCAAGTCTGTAACCTCCGTACATCCCTAGAGATTTACACTGTTAATTTCATAGTTGTATTCAACATTGACAGCTTTTCGAGAAAATGTCATTACTTTACATTTTCCAATATTAAGATTAATACAATTTCTTTGACACCAAGCACACAATTGATCTAAATCACTCTGCAGGATATCACAGTCAGCAGAAGTATTTATTATCCGATAAATTTTTAAATCGTCAGCATAAAGTAAACAGGTAGAATCAAATTTATCACACACATCATTTATAAATAGTATGAACAACAGTGGACCCAGATTCGAACCCTGTGCAACTCCACATCGGGCAAGATAAGTTCCTGACTCCCTCATACTCAACTTATTGCTGCCTCCCAGTTAAATAACTTCTGAGTAAAAGCAGGAAGTCGGTATGGAGTCCAAACCGTTCCAACTTCCGCAAAAGTATATGATGTTGTACACAATCAAAAGCCTTACTGAAGTCTGTAAAAATGACATCAACCTGTTTTCGCTCATCAAGGGCCTCAGATACTAGCTGGGCAGAGTTGATTAAATTGGTCGCAGTTGATCGGCCCTTCAAAAATCCATGCTGATTATTACAGATATATGGTTTTACATGATTATAGATTTTAGTGTACAGTATCATCTCAAAAATCTTAGCAAAGTTGGAGATCAAGGAAACGGGCCGATAATTTCTTATATCCGCACGCGATCCAGACTTAAGCACAGGTGTCACTCTCGCTCTTTTCCACTCATCCGGGAATACTCTCTGACAAATGATTGAATTGTAAATGAGTGTCAACGGCTTTAACAAACACTCAGCACAATCCTTCACGAAAAATGAAGGAATAGCATTTGGACCCGTAGTCATTGTATCCTTAAGCTTCCTAATGGCATTGCGAACATCAAGATCGGAGACATTGGACAAAGGCAATGTATCAATGCTGGTAATGGTAGTCTGCAACTGTAGCAAACTCGAATCCCGAGGACCACTTGCATCATAAACTGAACTAAAGAAGGTGGCAAATTCCTGCACAATATCCAAAGGCTTCGATATCACTTGGTCATTGCTGATCATGTGGCCTGGTATACGTGACTGTCCCTTTTTTAAATTAATGAATGACCAGAATTTTTGTGGATCAGATTTGATTCCATTTTCAGTACTATGTATATAGCTGGAGTAACTAAGTCTAATGCTGGTTTTAATGGATGAGCGGAGAGCACAAAATCGATGCTTATAATAATTCGCTCCGTATCTTTTATACATCTTGTGATAATGATTTTTACGCTTTATATCCTTAATAATAGCTCTATTAAATCACGGCGGGAAATGTTTGTTCCTAATTAGTTCAAGCTTGGGTACATATTTATCAATGGCCGCATACAGTATCCTATAGAAAACGTCACACATACCATTGACATCAGAATTCGTAGCATACATCTCGAACGCCTCCCAATTAACATCAGCAATACAAGTATATAAGCCATTAAGATCGGCTTTCTTGGAGTTATATCGCCATATGACTTTACTACTAAAACCATACTCAGCAACGTTCTCAATTTGGAGTAAACACTCTAAAGGCGGATTATGTATATTTTCCTCAACAAGAACCTCCAGACAATCTCAACATCGCAAATGTAATCAGTCCCAACCAAAACAAGATCCAGAAGTCTATTATTGTGATTCAAAACATTATTACATTATTTTAAATTATGTACAGCATCAAAACCAGCCAGAAATATTATCGCCAATGTCGCCAGTCAATGTGGAATTATAATATCCAGGTACATTGAAATCACCAATTATAAGAACTGTACCCATGGCAATCAGGGCCACATCAAGAAAATCAAACAAAGTATTGAACTTCGCTAAGCCAATACCTGGTGGAACATAAATCGCAACAAACACAAGAGACACTGATCCAGACTTAACGCCAACTGCAATAATATCAATTTCTTCAAGAGGCGACACAATATTCATACCTGAAGAATAAAACTTATCCGATACTGCAATGACAACACCTCCTCCCCTTGAATAGCTTCTATCTTTCCTGAATATTTTGCAAAATTGTGGGAAAATTTGAAGCCATCGACCATATGGTCTACATATTCTATGTATCAATGTTTAAATCATAAGTAATTTAAATATGATCTACAGTTTTGAAATTTTTATTTGAAAATAAAGTATTTACATATTTTTTTAAAGTTTGTTATAGTGCCATAGGCGAGGTCGTAGAAAAGGTATAGTGTTTAACTCGTTGAAATCATTTTTTTAAGCTCTCGAACATTACCAAACTCGGCTTCGCCTCATTTGGCAAACTGTTTTCTCGCCTAAAAAAATGTTACGAGTGACGACTCGTTACACAATATACTATTTTTTAACGGATAAAAAATGACACACTTTGCATACTAATATTCATGAAAAGAACGTCCCTTTTTTGACAATTGGAGAAAATAGTTATTTATGCAACAAGTGAGTAAAGTAATCATTTTTTCCACGAGTAGGAAAATTTGACCGCACGAGCCGTAGGCGAGTGCGGCAATTCCAACAAGTGAAAAGAAGCTGCTTTACTCATAAGTTTCATACAAATTTTTTTCTACGTCCGTTAATTTAAATAAATTCGATAAAACCTTTATTAATTTTTATTTTGTAATAGTCATATTAAAAGTACAGTTATGGGTATCATTAATTTGAAGTGAAGAACAAGCTACATTAGTATTAGTATGCAGTTGAAGCTTTTTTTCAATGTCATTCTCCATGACTAATAATAAATAATACTCCTTTGAACTAGACAAAAGAAAACAGGTTTTTATGATCGGAAATGAATGTTTGACAGTTTATTGGAGGAACTGATTGACATGAGAGCGAAGCGTTCAGAGCACACTTTGCGTTAACAATTTTATAATTGCGTTAAAAAGTGAAACATTACGGCACTTTTTTTAACCCAAAAACGTGAAAAATGAAACGCTCTGGCACCTTTTTAAATGCTTTTTGATAGATTCATGAATCATACATTTTATGAATGCAAATTAATGAAAAAAAACTAAGAATATTATAACGGACGTAGAAAAAATTAAATTCTCGAACGTTTTGGAATTAATCCAAGTTTCGCATATTATGGTGCATTTGCGTTAATGTTTTATTCAAATACCTTTCACGATAAGATATGGCAACTCTATACGGTATTTACATAAGCGCTGTACTTAGTTTTGGAAGAGATATTTCGCTGCTTTCGTTTTCTGAGGTCCGAACGGATTAGAGCATAGTTGTTTGCTTTAGTATACAAATTCACCGTGTTTCTAATAGATGATTGATATTTTGATCATATACATAGTCCCAAATACTTTTTGTGCGTATTGGGTGAATATTGGTGTCGGTTAATCTTTAGAAAAAAATTATGATCGTAATAAGAATTGAATGAAGTTTCGATGGCGCGTATGCCATTAAAAACAATTCGGCGACCTAACCGGTTAAGGCAGAAGTGAAATATTTCTATACTGTATCTACGAACAAGACTATCGCTCTTACATACATATTGATGGAATTATCGATGAAGTTAATAGAACCATTCACAATTTCTATTGGAGAAGACGACAGTGATAATGATGATTCGATTTCCTCACCAACATTAGAATGAATTCGTAAATCATGAAATAGTTTAAAAGGTCAGATATTTTGTCAATAGCTTTAATTAATGATCGTAAATTAAATTTGAATTTATAAGGTTTCCTTTGATTTGTTCGAACAAGTAAGGTATATGCTTATCTACTTCAAATATAAAATGAATGTGGATGATTATAAATTATAATTATCTAAACGTACATTTCTAATAAGACGGTGCTTCAAATGCTGATATCAAGTGCAAACTTTGATGAATGGATTCAAGGATTCTTTCGGTAATATTTAAATACAAATAAGAAATTGTGAAAGAGTTGGACTGAAGTAAATGCAAAATCATATTTGATTTTCATGGGCCATATTTCTTGTTTATTAGTTTAACTAACTACAGATTTTAAATTTAAATGAAATCAGTTACAGTTTTCATAATTTGGAACGCCTAGTATAGTATAAAGAAATGCATTTTTACAACGTCTTCTGAATCTTACACCTTACACCTATATCTATTTGTGTGTTATTAGATAAGCTTTAATATACAATTTGTGTAAGTAATTCTTTAAACAGACCTGTTCAATAGTATAATCCAATAAGAATCGTGAATAATCGAATTACAGGCACATTAGTTGAGTGTCGACATAGAAGTTACAACTACTACTATATGTTGTGTACACATAACCAAGGGCCATACCAGGTCATGAGACTATGTCGTTTGTTAATAAGCTCCATCCTGTGGACACTCACGTGAAAATATTACTGCTCCGATTGAAACAGTGTATGCAACACATCTTGTGCACTATCTTCAAATCATATACAATTGTTCGGATGAGCATTTCACACGAATATTAAGGCAGCTGACACAAAGGTGTGTGGATAAATTAAATTACAGTAAAGGCAAACGTCGTGAAGTAAGACGCTTTGAAGAGACAATTCATTCATTTCTCATTACGAGTAACGCCGTACTAGTCTGTGAGTTTAGCAGTAGTTCTGAAGTGTGCTTTAATGGGATTGCGGTTATGTTTTAAAACTTCCCTATTGGCTGTTTTACTTTTATTGTGATAAAATCCCATGGCACATATCGTATATATCTAAAAGGAAGTTCGTTGAAGTATGTCGGTGTTGTGGCGTTATTGTTATAATTACAGTGTAACAATTTGGGAACTTCCATTGTGACAATATGTGGGAAATATTAATGTCTTGTCGAAGGGAGAACACGTAAATATATTTTTTTGTAGAAAATAATTATGCATGTGGAAAGTTTTCAGTTTAGTGGTTATTAATTAATTAATATTTTCGTTACAATCCATTTACCTACAGGAGGATATAAACTGAGTCCTTGTGGAAGATATGATAATAAGAGGATATAATAGGTAATCTTCTCATGCATACTATTAATTTATTAAACTTGAATTATAATTAAAAACAGTTGTACTATTTTTAGTACATATGTTAATCGTTATTTCTAAAAAAAATTACTGAAGTGTTATTATTGTAATGAATAATTGACATAATCAATTTATTTCTAGCCTATATGTAGCCACTAACAGATAAGAACATGTATCAGCTTCTTAATAAAAAATATAGAATTTTCTAAAATGTTAAATTACTAATATTGGAAGGTCGAATTATATAAAAAAAACTGAAAATATGCGCATAGATATGCCGATGTTTTAACCTAAATATACACTTCCTTATGAAATATATGCAGGTAAAAAAATACGAGCAATGTTAGAAAATGGAATACTGTAGAAAAAAATATTCTATTATGTTTGCTACAAGCTTATTTAGAACAATTTACAACATAATTAACTATGAAAACAATTTACAATCACATATTTCTCAAAGTTTTCAACAGAAAAATTGTGACGCTTGTCTGAAAACATGTATTTATATATTGAAAAGGTTAGTTCTACGTCGACGCTTGTTATAGGAGCATATTAAGTACATCAGGGGTATTCCTAAACTTGTCTGGTTAAACTAGGTTTTCGCCCAACAGAAATAATCGTACCTGCTACTATCAGAACGTGCGTGGATTGAGAACAAAGGCCATTCAGTTTCTTCCATCTGTCACTTCTTCGCCATTTGATGTTATTGGACTTAGTGAAACGTGGTTTTCGAGTGATATTTAAAGTGCCGAATTTTTTCCTGATACCTATTCAGTCATCCGTTGTGATCGACGATTTGAAGAACTAAGGCAGTCTCGTGGAGGAGGCGTTCTACTAACATACAGGAGTACTCTAAATTTTATTGATTTAAATTTATCTGATGTGTTTCGTGAATTTCCTTATGTTGACATCGTTGGAGGCAAATGTACTATAAATGTAATTTCTTTCCATATTATTATTCTCTATATACCGCCTTATATTTCGATTACAAATTTCGAATCGTTTTTGGAATTATTTGAAGAAGTAGTTTTCAACTATCCTAATTTAATCATCATAGGTGACTTCAATTGTCCTCAGTTTAACCTCAATACCGGTAATGATACTAAATCGATACTTGTAACATCTTTTATGGACATGTGAAACCTTAATCAATACAACAGAATTACTAATTCTAACAACAAATTGCTGGATCTCGTCTTATCTGATATAGATTGCGAGGTCATACGTGACGGTTCACCATTGGTTCCCGAGGACACCCACCATCCTCCTTTAATTATTAATACTTCTATTTTCTCAGATACCTCGGCCAACTTTCCCACTAACAATAACAAGTCTTTCAACTTTTGTAAAGCAAATTTTCCTCTTTTATACAATGCACTGTTGTGTATTGATTGGGACTTTTTGGACAGTGTCTCGGATGTTGATTCCATGTGTGAAGTTTTCTACGATGCTCTATATTCTATGTTCGAAAAATGCGTGTGATTCTGGTTGAGGAAGAAGCGGAACACCGGGTAGATGTTGTTTGTAAAACTGAACTCGTAATGGGGCCTTTAAAAATACTTTCTTAATACTATTAATTAAAGTATTTACTAAGGGAAAATGGTTTCTGATTTCTTCTGCAACACGAATTAGTCCGTGCCCCAAGCAAGTTGTGTGAATTAAATTTGGGTAAAATATTTTCAAGTTGAAAGCAGCCTTCACCATGTATGGTGCAGTATCCGTCAAAAACAATAGAATTTTCTCTGTTGGCATCGATTCTGGTAAGAAAAAAGTTGCCAGTTCTTCCTATATAAACCTCGTTATTGTCAAATTATTTGGCTTTTTCAACTGTTTTGATGAAATTAAATAAGATTTTGCTGGAACTGATAAGTTAAGGATACTAATCATTAAATGAACTATGTATCGGCCCACACTATCAGTAGTTTCATCTACGCATATATAAAGATAATTGTTTGCAACAACTTTTTCTTAATGCTATTCAATATTTCCGCATAGATACAACGAATATAATTTTTTCTTAACGTGCTCTCGTCGGGAATGTTATATTTGCTGATGTACTTTTGCAAAAATAACTTGACATTTAAATTGTTTAATTTATGTAGTGGAATATCTGCCGACACAAACATTAGACACAAATCTTCATTAAATTGTTCTTGTTCCGATTTTTTGGAAGTTGATGCCAAACATTGCGGTAATGTTTGCTGACTCTTCTTCGCCAATTTCATCTTTGCTAGTTTTGCAGCATGAGATGGAGTTTTCATATGTTGGTCGACTTGGAACTTTCTCTCACTTGTAATCTGCAAAAAATATCACATCATCGGTTGTTTTCTTATAAAATAAATGTTAGTAAAAGATAGAGGAATAATTAAAAACTTAATTAAACAATTAATAAGAGGAAATAAACTTAAAATTTTACTCACAATCTTGCAGCATGCTACGTAAAACACTTTTTCTCCATTCATACGCAATTCTGAATAACGTGCAATCCATTCAGACACAGTCGCTATTTTCGGAATTTTTGCTATTACATATCACAACTCACAAGTTTACACTTTGAAAGCCAACGTAAAATAAAACTTAAAATAAAATTACTTCCAAATATGGGAATAAATTTCTCCGAATGGCAAAGAAATACATATACTCCTAATTTTCTGCTAATATTTATTTTTGTATATATTTAGAAGTTTTAAGGTATTAGCTTTTCCTTGAATTTTGTCTCGCCCTGGATGTATGGGAGGAGCATTAATAAATTCTTGGAGACGCTTATCGGAAAAGTTTCATATGTTGGTCGACTTGGAACTTTCTCTCACTTGTAATCTGCAAAAAGTATCATATCATCGGTTGTTTTCTTATAAAATAAATGTTAGTAAAAGATAGAGGAATAATTAAAAACTTAATTAATCAATTAATAAGAGGAAATAAACTTAAAATTTTACTCACAATCTTGCAGCATGCTACGTAAAACACTTTTTGTCCATCCATACGCAATTCTGAATAAGGTGCAATCCATTCAGACACAGTCGCTATTTTCGGCATTTTTGCTATTATATATCACAACTCACAAGTTTACACTTTGAAAAGCCAACGTAAAATAACACTTAAAATAAAATTACTTTCAAATATGGGAATAAATTTCTCCGAATGGCAAAGAAACACATATACTCGTAATTTTCTGCTAAAATTTATTTTTGTATATATTTAGAAGTTTTAAGGTATTAGCTTTTCCTTGAGTTTTGTCTCGCCCTGAATGTATGGGAAGAGCATTAATAAAAGCATTATTCAAATTCTTGTAGACGCTTATCGGAAAAGTTTCATATGTTGGTCGACTTGGAACTTTCTCTCACAAAAAATATCATATCATCGGTTGTTTTCTTATAAAATAAATGTTAGTAAAAGATAGAGGAATAATTAAAAACTTAATTAATCAATTAATAAGAATAAATAAACTTAAAATTTTACTCACAATCTTGCAGCATGCTACGTAAAACACTTTTTCTCCATCCATACGCAATTCTGAATAAGGTGCAATCCATTCAGACACAATCGCTATTTTCGGCATTTTTGCTATTATGTATTTTTGTATATATTTAGAAGTTTTAAGGTATTAGCTTTTCCTTGAATTTTGTCTCGCTCTGGATGTATGGGAAGAGCATTAATAAATTCTTAGAAAAGTAACGGGAAGAGACTTAATAAAATTCTATTTTTAATTTAAAGAGGGCTACAAAAATGTTTTAAATATGTCTATACGTTATATGCACGTATAAAGCTTTTGTTTCATTATAAAACAGATATGTAAATAAATTTACATATCTGTAACTGTATACTTGGACAATACCTCGTATTTCGGCATTTACTTCTGCTTAAGACATATGTTTCTGCCATTTTATAGGCGTCGTCAGCTAAGCTACTGAAGCAAATGTATACAAATGATACAAATCTTAATAAACAAAATCTGTATCTGTATTATGACATTAAGCCGAACCGCTCATCAGATATAGCAAGTTTCATTCTATAAGGTGGCACTTATTTACGAGTGACATCTTACGGACGAAAGAGACTATACCAAAGAAAGCGATCTTTCGATTGACAAGCTATGCTCATACGAACCTAAAGGAATACGGGTAGTCCTAAAACGCGCCAGGTGGCGGTAGATATACAAAAATGTTTTAAATATGTCTATACGTTATATGCACGTATAAAGCTTTTGTTTCATTATGAAACAGATATGTAAATAAATTTACATATCTGTAACTGTATACTTGGACAATACCTCGTATTTCGGCATTTACTTCTGCTTAAGACATATGTTTCTGCCATTTTATAGGCGTATATCTACCGCAACCTGGCGCGTTTTAGGACTACCCGTATTCCTTTCGGTTCGTATGAGCATAGCTTGTCAATCGAAAGATCGCTTTCTTTGGTATAGTCTCTTTCGTCCGTAAGATGTCACTCGTAAATAAGTGCCACCTTATAGAATGAAACTTGCTATATCTGATGAGCGGTTCGGCTTAATGTCTCACATTCTCACTGCGATATTCATTCTTACAACATCGCAGTTGAGAGCACCTACGTAAATACAGCGTAAATACGAACCCGGAAGAAATGTCCGGCAGATATATCACCAAAACCGTAACAAATATAACTCTGAAGAATAACTTCAAAAGAAGATGTACGCCGCAGCAACGACAAGACGCAGAAATTATCATTAGCCAAACAACCGACGAAGAAGATATCCAAAAACTTCTACAAAGGCAACCGCAGATATTCATCGTCGATCCCGTCCAGCCAACGTGTGAAATTGAATTATTAGTATCGCCCGAAGAAAATGAAGAAGAAGAAGATACAAGCCCGGCAAACCCGCCCGACAACAACTCGGATCACTTAATCAACGTCCAACTCCAAAACGATTTTAAAATGGCGAAGAAAACGGCAAAAAAACAAAAAACAGATCACGCAAATACACCTATCGAAACAAAAAACGCATACAGTGTCCTCGAAAAAACAATCACAGAGGAAAAAATGGAAGAAGAAATTGAAATCACTCCACAGCCGTCAACTTCATACAACAGCACTCCCAGGGTAAGTGATAAGACACACACTACACTTAACACAAAAACTGAAACAAAAAAAACACACAAAATCGCACCAATTATCATAATCGAAAAAGGCAAATGGACATACATACGACAATTACTTAAATCAAACAGCATTAACACAGTAGAAAACAAAATGGTGAAACCAGGAATACACATCGAACCGACAACAGACGAAGACTACCGAAAACTCAAACACACACTAGACAACGAACAAATACAATATTACACTTTCCAATTAAGAAGTGAAAAGACACTAAAGGTGGTGATGCGTGGCATTCCCACCTTTATAACAGACACTGACATTACAGACGACTTGACAGACCAAGGATACCCGACTTTAAAAATTAAACGCATGAACGGCAAACACGGAATACCAGCACCACTGGTATTAATCGAACTGACGAGACAATACAAGTCAATCTACAACTTACGCGACTGCTGCGGACTTGCAATCAAAATAGAACAATTAAACAAACGGACTGACATTATACAATGCCACAAGTGCCAGACTTTCGGACATCACCAACGGAACTGCAACATAAACTACAAATGTATGAAATGCGGAGACGGACATTCGACACATCTATGTACTAAGACAAAAACAACCCCACCAAAGTGTGCAAACTGCGGTGGTCCTCATCTATCCACTTTCATAAACTGTCCCAATAACCCAAACAATCCTACAAATAAAACCACACCTCAACCTAAATACGTACCAGCACCACTCCCAACAAGTAATCCATGGACACAAAGACAAAACAAGACGAAACTTAACACAGTTGACGAATTAGCACTTGCCTTAGGCAATATGCTAATAACACTACACTCGACTAACGCAACAAACGAACAAATACAACACTTCGTTACACAGACACAGACAATAATAACACTATACAACAAAACACATTAAACACACACAACTGAAATGCAAAAAAAAAAAATGTAAACGCAAAAACGCGACTGACGCACAGACTGCACATACAAAATACAAAACACGTGACTACAAAAACAAACACTACAACGCACGATATTAATCAGACACAAACACATCACAACCCGGGGAGATACTTTACAACGGAGTGGAAATGGAGGCAATCTTCGACCACGATTCAAAATTCAAAGACTCATGAAGCTTAATGTCATATACAGATACAGATTTTATTTATTAAGATTTGTATCATTTGTATACATTTGCTTCAGTAGCTTAGCTGACGACGCCTATAAAATGGCAGAAACATATGTCTTAAGCAGAAGTAAATGCCGAAATACGAGGTATTGTCCAAGTATACAGTTACAGATATGTAAATTTATTTACATATCTGTTTCATAATGAAATTAAAGAGGGCTGCTTAATTTTTGTTTGTTTGTTACATCCACGATATATTTTTAGTAATGCCTATAATAAATTTCGTTTAGTAAATAAATAAAACTCGGATACTTAAAAATATGCAAAAATGCTGAATTACTACAAAATATGCATATAATATACAAAATGCACATACATTATGCAAATATGCAAATTTATGCGAACTACATATAATCCGGCCTTTAGTCATGATCATGATATTAAAAATACAATCTTTTTAACCAAAATGCTTAAATTTCTCTGAAAAAGGTATAATTTTGCAATTCCAAAAATACCAAAAATTTAATTTGCGGCATGTTTAGTACTATAAATTATTTTTGCAGTAGATTCTTGCATAGTGTATTTGTTTGAACTAAATAAGATATTATACAAGCGAGTAAGAGAGAGAACATATATGAGGATTTTCTCTGAAGTGTTTAAAATCTTCGATCTAACTAGAAATTAGAAAAAAGTACTTGTGTATTGCAAAATGAATTAAGCTATCCACTTTCGTCATTAAAGTCCATGACGTAATAGTTGTAGTACGTGTATGTGTGCCTTGTGTCGACTTAAAAATATTTTAAGTTTTTAGGTTATATTTATATCTAAATTGGCCAAATTTTCTAAAGGCAAATTAAGTACATTTTCATTAAAGAAAATAAGTAATAAGCTAATGTATTTTGTGATTATAAGTAAATAAAACTACATTTTTAAGTTTCCTAATTAACAACCAAACAGTGTCAACATGTAAACGATTTCTTAGGATCGCCAACACCTTATGTTAATATCCTTAATAAAGCAAGTTGAATTGATGCCAAAATTATAATATATAATTAATATTATTCATCGAAATAGTCCTACAATTACCATTATATACATAATATATTTCAGATTATTTTTTTGTTCCCTTTGAATTAAGTACATCCTTATAAATAGAAAACGTCCTTTCTACATCGCAACTGGTTATAGGTGCATACTGGAAATATTCTTTTATTTCTTCATATTTAGCCATTAGATTTTGTGGAATTGTCTCCATACATAATTGCTGCAATGTAATTAAATCTGGATTTCTATTAAGAATTGCTTCAAACTTTTGCCGAAGGCCACATCCGAAGTCACTTGGAATACTTTTCAAATTATTAACAGCCACGTCTAATGTGGTTAATCCGTCATTTAATTTGAGATTTCGATTTTCAAAATAAGGGATTAGTTCTGGCAATTTTCCAAAGTGTTCGTGAAGAAAGTACAACTGATTTTTTTAATTTGGGATTTGTGTGAGCTCCTTGCACTCACCAATACTTCTAGCATCCTCCTTTAGCAGTGTTACGAAATGTTTTAGACTATCGAAATTCTCAGCATAATAACTAGTAGCTTCCAGCCATGTTCCCCATCTAGTTATTACTGGAGTGGGAGGCAGTGAGAGAGAGATGGAAATTTTTCCCTGGAAAGAGCTACTCTCAATGGTGCTTTTCTGAAAACTTTTTTAAAAGCTGATACAAGTCTATCAACTTCCGGAAAAGTGTCTCTGATATATTCACAGATTCTGTGGAGAGCATGTGCTACACAAGTAATATGCAGCATATAAGGATATGTTTTCTTCAATAGTCTGCCTGTTTTTAACATATACGCAGCACTATCACTGACAAATAAAAGTATTTTTTCTTTGTACGTGGCGTCCGAATGAAGCATTTTTTGCATATTCTCCTTAATGGTTTCAGCAACTGTTTCCGCATCAACTCTTGTTGCTATTACATATGAGTTAGAGGGAATAGTTGGATGTAGTACACCAGCTACAACATTTACCACACAGCGTCCTAACATATCTACCGTTTCGTCGGCGCTTATCCATATGTATTGATTTAAAAGATGGCTTTTAATGCGTTCTACTGTTCTCGTATAGCACCTAGAAACATAATATTTGCGTAAAGTTGATTCATTAGGAATATTTCGACCAGTATATTTTTTCAGAAATGTCTTCAAAATTGGATTGTTCAATTTAAATAATGGAATATTAGCTGCCATAAAAGTTTCACAGAGTTCTTCGTTAAAATTGTCAGATTCCAACGGGTTCATTTTTTTTCGTGCTTTAACGATCCTACGTGACGTTTTACGGTTGATTTATTGCAATTTTTCAATAACGTTTCACACACTTCACAATAAATTTCGGAATCACTGGCAATGTACATACAATCAGTATGGCCCTCAATCCAACTCGCCATTGTTTCACGATGCCATTCTCGACGCTCTTCCATTGTCTGAATAAGTAAGAATATTCTAGATCCAAATAAACGAAATTAAATAACGAAATTTTATGCACACTTACGTGAAAATAATTGGAAGATGTTGCTTAAATGAAAAGAAAAGGAATGTACGTGCTATTTCTCTTACGAAATACGATAAAGTTATTTATTTTATCTACGTACACGACACCACTGAAAACACTATATTCTCCGAATACAATAGCTTGGTTGTCCATTGTTATCGCTGCGAGATCAGGTGGCCGAGTAAGTCAAACAAATACTTCATTGAATTACGCCGGGATGTACTGAGCGACGTTATACACAATTCCAATTGCCGATTGCGTTTTATGGAAATTGCATCCGTTCTCTAGTCATTACACATAGGTAAATGCATTGACTTACTTTTTTTCATTTCCAATTACACAAAGGCATAAATGTATGGTGGCATATATTAGGCAACCAGTAATACTCCAAAAGCTACATACAAATAATAGATAATATTTAAATAGAGAACAGAAAATTTTTTTAACGTCATATTTCCCAATTTTTATTCATTACAAAAATCTTAAATTAAATATATTTTATTGAAAAATAGATAATTGATTAAAATCATGGATACGTATATCAAAGACGAAAAAGTTTCATTGGTAATGTGGTATCAGAAGAAAAACAGTTTAAGGACGGTCAGAGACATGTTTGCCGTTAATTATTCTAACAGGCCTATACCTTGTGCAAAGACTATTTTAAATATTTATAGTAGATTCAAAGAAGATGGTTTTCTTCTAGATTTACTAAAAAAAAATAATAAAATCAATCATGTTTAAACAGAAGACATGAAGCTGAATACCCTGTGTTATGTTGAAGAACGGTCTGTAGGATCGCTTTTAGATGTGGCACGGCTAATCGAGGGAACGGCTAATAGAGACATGGATAACAGAGGTTCTACTGTAATATGTTTTTTTCTTATTTTTTTGTTGTTAATTTCATTATATTTATCATTTATCATTTGTTTTATAATCAGAATGTTTTGTTAAAATTACGTTCACTTTACGTGTTATATTTTCACATTTACGTTTGGTAATAGCACTTTTGCAAATAATTTAATGAGAATCGATAATCAGTTACACAATTACACATGTTCGCGTGTAAAAAAGGAATTAATATTCAATCCAACACCGTTGACAAATACACACTAATGGATAATGCTGGTATAATGACATGGTATTTTAAAAAGTGCGCATCGTATGTTGGTACACATATGTACGTAAGAGTACAACAGGTTAAAGTGTTACTAAAAATAAACGAGTGTTGTAAATAATGGACATTCATAATTACCAATTAGTGTTATAATAATCAATATCCGATAGGGTAAATAATATTTTCAACTCTGTTTACAATACAACGTAAAATTTGTTCTCTTGTTTGTCATGCTATTAACACAGTGTAATGTTGACAGTGTCGTTAAATGAACTGAAAAGAATGATTATATAGACATACATATACATACGTTTACTGGATATCGCATGCCATGAATGCAGTTCAGGAATTTTTTTAATGTTTTTGTCTTATGCAAATAAAATTTGAAGTAATGCAATTAGAATATTCACGGAAGTCTGGAACTGGCAATTCTAATCTTCGATATTTTCTTTAAACGCAAATTATATTTAGAGTTTTAACTATCTCAGTATGAATTTCTGTTAGACCGATCGTTGTTTGCTAACTTATACGGTTTTTATAATATATCAGCGAAATGCTTCTTGGATCGGGGGCTAGAATCGCGTTCTCAGTACTGCTTTCTTCCTGGCAGACGTTTCGTCCACTATTGTAAGGGACATCTTCAGAGTTGCTACTACAGTTGCTGCACTGAAACTGAAAGTATTGGGTTCCTGCCCAGAATCCAAGAAGCAGTTATTAACAACGACCACAGGAACCTACAATTCAGATATCAGTGAAGTTTAGAATATCCGGACACATAATATACGAGATAAGCGCTGTATGTTCTTGGCCCAACTAAAAAGTTTTGAAAATTTTATAAATTTTATTTTTCAATATAATTTCCACTAATTTCAATATATAATGTTCAATTTCATCAAAATTATATTTTCCAATTGCAGCCTGTGAAACAGTTGCAGCTTGAACAGGCGCATTGTCAGTTATGTCAGTTAACAACTATTCTCGACGTTGTTTACGAATATTGTCTCTCAATTTATGCAACAAGCAAGGGTGATATATGCTGTTGATAGTTGTATTGCAATTTTTAAAGTCAGCCAGTGAAATTCTCTTACGATCTTGTAATCCCAAAATATTTAGAACATAATCCTACCCATTGGCGACGTTTGTCTATACGGTGATTTTCTTGGAAGATACATTCGGGAATATGAGTATGAACGGGTGCATTGTCATATAGTAATCGAAACGCATTTTGGCAACGTTCTTGGTTTGACAGACAATATTCGATTTTCATAATTATCTCTCAATTTATGCATATATCTAACATGCATAATAATGTGCTGTTGACAGTTTTATTGCAATCTTTAAAGTCTATCAGTGAAATACCCTTACAATTTCAAAATATTTTGAATATAATCTTTCTCATTGGCGACGTTTACCTAAACGGTGATTTTCTTCGAAGCTACATTCGCGAATTATAGTTTGTGAAACTGCAGGAGTATGAACGGTCGCATTGTCATGCAGTAATCGAAACATCTTTTGATAAATTTCCTGGTTTGACAGACAATAATCGGTTTTCGACAAAATTGTCTCTGAGTTTATGCATATAACATGCATAATATGTGCTGTTGACAGTTGAGTTACGATCTTTAAAGTTAATTAGTTAAATGCGCTTACGATTTAAAAACATTTTGATCCTAATCTTTCTCATCAATGACGTTTTGACTATATGAGGGATGTCCTTTATGTTTTGCATACTGGGACATAGAGGGCGTCACTAATCAAATGTCAGTACAGTACTTAAAATTAACCTCCATCTTTAGTTAGCCTAAATCCAAAGTTTCAGTGCGATACATGTAGTGTTGTAGCTATAATGAAGTTAGTCGAAAAATTAAACCGTAAAAGTTTCCGCGCAATAATTTTTTATAATTTTCGAAGAATATTATCTCAACAAGAATGCCTCGTCCTTCTGAGGCCGTGTTCGTGTTTTATACGAGTCGTTTTTCTTTCTCGGAAGATGCTCATCTTTTCTCTCCCACTTCTCATATTTAATTTCGATTTTTATTTTATTTCATGTATTTTTCCATTTTAACACTTGTGTTAATCCACTTACTATATGCAAATTTGTTCGTTCTTTCGTTATCTGAAGTTATTTTGTTTATATAAATTCTCATTTGTGGTAATTTATGTGTTTTATATTTTTATTTCAAGATTAAATTTATTTTCCCTTTATGATTTCTACGATTTCTACTTTGATCTGGCTTGCGTGTTTGAACCTGCAGAAATCCACTAGCTTTTGTTAGACGTCCTTTCTATTTTATTTTCTTTGTCTATCCCGTGCTTTTTTACGTATTTGAGACGTGTGCATCTCTAATCTTTTATATTGTATGAATTTAGCGTAGTAGTCATGCGCATTCTGATGCATTTTTAACTTTTATCGAAATGATATTTTTAAATCTAGTTTGCATTTGTTATAGATATTTATTGTTTTTCAGGTTACACTGTTACACGGATGTATTTCATAAAATATCAACAAATCTATGATAAATATTACTAATAATATAACTAATGTATCTAGTATTCTTTTTATAGTCTTGGTATGTAAGCATGCATTTTTTTAAAATAATTATATTTTAAACATTATCGAAATTTATTGTAACCTCTAATCTAATCACAAGTGTTTAAAGCAAAAGTGTCATGTTAAATACAAGTAGCATTCAAAAGACAGCCTGTATTGATTTCCTTTTAATTTTTTAAAATTTATTCATACTATGTTTGATTAATTTATTTATTTAGTTTCTTTCAATGTGAGATTACACAGCAATATGTCAATTCTAACATTTAATTTCCAAGGCTGCTTTATTCAGTGCAAGAAGTCTCTGCTCAAATGCAGCTAATATGTATATGGTTAATCATACAGATTCTTGCAGAATATATTATATGATATTACATGCGAATTATTTTTTCTGTTCATTTATATACAGCGTGTCTACGAACAACCCATAAATAATGAAAGGCGTGGTTGTACGTACCAAAGTATGAAAAAAGTTTCTATCAACTTGGATCCGGAAATGCTTCTTAAGGGAGCTATCGCACTTTAGAGATGGGGTCTGCTTTTTGGTCAATTAGTCTTGAACTACATTTAATATATGATTCAAATTTGGTACATAATTTACAAATGATTATTTATAGTTTCTATGTCTATTGGCCAGTGGCTATCGCATACAGGGTTGGTGAGGTGTCAGGGGCCCTATACATTCAAGCATTGAATGCAAACCACCTATAATAAATTCTCCACGTGATGACCGTTGGTTTGAAGACATAATGTAATTCTTTTGTTTAGAGAATCCGATCCGTCCATAAATATTTTCCTTTTGTCTGAACTCATTGCAGGCATTTTTAACTCGTAACCAAACCAAAGTAATAGAATACACACAAGATTTGAGAAATCCACATATACAAAAACCACAGGAATTTAAGTCCGGAGACCTAGCTGGCCATTGTACTGGTCCGCCTCTACCCATCCACTGGTTTCCATAAGTATCATACAGATATTGATGTACAATTCTACTAAAATGAGCCCCATCATACATAAGCCACATGATTTGGCGAATATTTAATGGAATTCCATCTAATAATTTGGGTAAAATATTCGGAAGAAAGGCATAATAATGAGAATTATGTAAATTAGTAATTCCGTCCTTTGGTAAAACTAGATTCATTGGAGAATAAAATATGAGAAAAAAGTTTGGACCTTTAAATTTCTTATTTCTTAACCATTCACAAAACGCTACACGAGCTGGAAAATCATCCTCTAACATGGCATGCGTCTTTTGAAAATGAAACGGGTTATAAGATCTCTCTTATAAGTGAGACTGGTACAGGGCTGTTCAACAGAAAGTCAACTGTCGAAGAAGATATGGAACTTATAGATTATATAAGAGATCGTCAATTTGATACTGCAAGAAATGCTGTAATAAACACAAATTTTCCCGCCTCCAGAGTTACCGCATGCAGAAGATTATTAAAATCTGATTTAAAAAGTCGTGTTGCTGCATTAACTAATGAGCACATGACACAATCACGACTATTATTTGCTTTAAATTATAGTAATAATGATTCGAATTTTTGGAATCGGGTTATTTTTAGTGATGAGAAGACTTTTCAGTCGACTTACAACGGAAAAATCAAAGTCTATCGGCCACGGGAAACTCGTTTCCATGAGGAATATAGTCGTCCAAGAAGAACTTCTGGAAGATTCTCAATTAATGTTTGGGCTTGGATCAGTTCTAAAAGTTTAGGAATGTGTTGGCGGATTGAAAACAGTTTTAATGCGATTGCCTACAGAGGCATTCTAGAATATATCATGCTTCCAACTGTCAATCATATATTCGCCAATCCCGACTTTATATTTCAGCACGATAATTGGCCGGTTTATACTGCTAGAATTATAAGTACTTGGCTAGGAACTAATAACATCCAGATTTTGCAGTGGCTTACCAATAGTTCGGACTTAAATCCGATCGAGAATGTTTGGGGATTAATGGTTAAGATTTCCATTAATAAACGAAATGGATTGAAGAAGCATGGGAGGAACTGACAAGTAATGATGATTTAGGGCGTTCTTTAATAAATTCCATGTAAAGAAGACTGGCAGAAGTTATTGAAAGAAATGGTGGCCAAACAAAATATTAAATTTATTTTTTGTTAAGTTATTTCTTTATTATTAATGTTTTCTTATTAAATCAAATCTATTGTTTACTTTCTTCATTACTTCTTATTTCTATTAAATGATAATAAATGTTTCATATTGTTAACAATCACCAACACTTTTAATGAAACCTAATTACAACAAAATTGTCCCAGATTTATTTGAACAGAACTATACACTATCGAATGCAAAAAAGTGGTACATTGTGAAATTAAATGTAAAGTCAATTTGTAAATATTTTAGTATTATGACGTTGCTAACGTATTTAAGATCGCAGTAACCTGCAAAAGCTTTTTTGACATGCGTCTACGGTCCAACTTGGTCCAACTCTTCCGAAATTATCCTGCGCATATTCGCATGCGTCTACGACGTCTTATAATACTATAATAATATGAATAGTAACAACATTTGAATGTGTGTTAGTTGTGTAAAACAATTTTCTAATTTGTATAATTTCAGGCATGTAAAAAATCTCATCCCAACGACAATAATCTGTTGCCTGGAATTCTTTGCGTGAAGAAAAGTTCATATTCTTGCATTTCATGTTTAAATTATGTAGCCCATTAAAATGGTTAATCATATGCACTTTAGTAGAACATAGTTTATCACACAATGGACACTTTTTTTACCACTTCCTTGGTTTTCTTGTTGCAGTTTGTATTCCTTCTTATTATGATGTAAATTTGTAAATAGCGTTAAAATTTTTTTTTACAAATTATATAAATTAGAAAAGGGTTTTGCACAAATAACACACATACAAATGTTGTTACTATTCATATTATTATAGTATTATAAGTGCAGAATAATTTGGGAACAGTTATACCGTAGACCTCTGCGTCGAAATATAATACACTTGATTGTACAAAATAAAGGTGTTCATTATTATCGTTTAACTTAGATAATACATTCATATTTGGTTATTTCTCAATGGAGTTCTATAACGTTCAGTAATCGTCTAGACATAGATGATATTAACTTTCAGTAAATTCCGGTGAAATCAACTAATTCAGTATCTGGAAGCGCGCTTGAAATTTTTGGTTGACCTGATCCCTGTTTTCTGTCTGTAACACCTTTTTCTTCAATCTCTTTTGCACGTAATATTGTCGGTTTACTGACCCTTAACTCGTTTGCAATTTTTCGTATCATACGATTATTTAGCGGATCATTTATGCGAGCTTGAATCATAACTTTCTGCATATTGTTTAATTGCGGCATCGTAAATGCCAATAATAGTTTTAAAATATTTTGTTAATTTAAATAACTTGAACGCTGACTAGAAAATAACAGACGCTTATTTAACACTTATATGTTACTTGAATATTTAAATCTGACGTCTACATTTGATACATACTCTCGTGAGCAAAAAAAAACGGGACACTGTTTCTGCGTGGGTTTAAATTATGACTACATTACTTAACAGGTTGACTGCCGACCATATTGTCTGAACATCTCCAGATGCCGAAATTTTTTTTTTGTTTCTGTTTTTATTTATGTTATATACATTGTTGTTTTAACTGATTTTTCCATAAAGTTCTGCGTCAAAATGCCAAAAAAAAATTTGCACTCCGATCGGAGTGGTAGGCGTCCGCCACTAAAATTTTCACGTGACGCCGAAAACTCCGATCAGTGTTACACATTTTAGCCATATACTGAAATTAAACCAACATATTTCTGCAAAACACTTTTATTTTATATGTATATCACAAACATTTTTTGTAGGCAAAAATAAACAAAACTTGTTTCTCTAGGTAAACTTAAATCTATAGACAACTAAAAAAAATAATGCAGACAATACTGATAAAAAAACTATGTTTCTTCATGAGCATCCGCAAGCACTTCATACAAAAACCAGGTTTCCCAGGGCATTGTTTGCATTGAAACGTCGTCTGTTTCCTGATTTTTCTTTCTCTGCATGATTTGCATTCTTTTCTGCATACTCGTTTGGTTTCGTTACCGCCTTGCTTTGTTTCCTTGGTGGATTTTTCAATTTTTGTAAGGGAATGATGGTCAATATTCGAAACCTTTTTGTGCTTTGGAGGACGGACAGGCACATCATGACGTGTAATTAACAGATCTTGAATCACTTCCAATCGGAAGTCATAAAGGCGAAGACGATTACTGCCAGAGTATCTTCTGTACAAATAGTATGAATTCATCATCCTCATTTGTAAAGCATGAATAAAAAGTTTCTTATACCACCTAATGGTTTTCCTATTGCAAGGGTAATATGACAACATTTGATCCTGACGATCAACTCCCGACATGTTTTTGTTGTAACCTATAATTGCTGTAGGTTTTTCAGTTTCTTTTCCCCTTTTATTCGTAAAAATACCCATTTCATTTTGAAATTCCGTGGTTATGTAATTCACATCCCGTTTGTCACGCCATTTGCCAATATGAACCCCCGTAGAAAACATGGATTTATTTTCTCCTCGTTTTAGCTTTGCCTTCATGACTTCCTTCGGATTGTGTTTCCGGTCGCTTCTCAGTGTTCCGGTACAAAAGTTTCCTTTTCTAGCAACTTGGTGGCTAACTCAACACTGTTATAAAAATTGTCAAGGTATACCGCGTGTCCCTGTCCTAACTTTTCTTCTAGTAAGTGCTGAACTACTTTTGTTGTATGTCCAGTTCCGCCATATGTATCTGATGCCCCTTCATACAGGCGAAATTTCAGTACCAGTCCATCAGGTTCTGTTAGCATATATAGTTTCATCCCGTACTTATGGCGTTTATTTTGTATGTACTGCTTGAATTGTAACCGCCCACGCCAAAGTACCATTGCTTCATCTAGAGACAATTCTCTTTCTGGATAATAGATCCTCTCCATCTTCTCGTTGAAAAAGCCAATGACAGATCTTATTTTGCCCAAACGGTCATTAGGATCTGTATTTGCAGACGTAAAGTGCAGACAACGCAAAATAAGAAGAAATCTATTCCTCGACATATATTTTCGAAAAACTGGTATGTCGAAAAGAGGGTCAGTTTTCCAGTAATCATTTATCCGTGTTAGTTGAATAGTGCCTGTATGAAAAAGCAGAGCTATAAAAATTTTCAACTCAGCCACAGACAGGTGCTTCCAATTCGTAATTCGCGATTTTTCAGATGTTTCGCTGCGATGAAAAACTTGAACGGTATAGCTGTTTGTTTGGTCTACAACCTGTTCAAGGAAATCGTCGACAATTACAAGCTGGAAAAAATCTAAAGGTTTTCCTGTGCCTGGAACCGGTACCAATAGTTCTTGATGTTTTTTGAATGTAAATTGTTTCAATTCCCCTGTGTTTCCCCATTGAAAATTTACTTGTGGAATCGTAGGAGCGGAACTGGTATTCCGAGGCACGTCAGGATCATTTGATGAAGCCTGAACCAGAGCACTGGTGTCTAAATCACTGTCTGCCTCTGACTCGGAGGTAAAACCGTCGTCTTCGGATTCTGGTAAATACTCATCATCGCTACTATCTTCTAAACATTTAAGTAATTCCTGATGTGTTAGCGGTTTTTTTCTATACCACACATTAACATCATCTGCTTGTCTTTTTTGCTGCCCAGAAGGTCCAGGTTTAGAGTCCATTTTGACCTGGAAAATAAATTAGAAAGAAATTGAAAAACGCGTAACCAACTATGCCACAATGTGAACGAAAGGTTTATGAAGGACGCCGCATAGAAAGAAACAACCACTTAATAACGCCGAGTGCAAATTAGTTTATGAAAATAAAGCCTGCATAATACTCCGATCGGAGTGGTTGGCATCGCCGACCCTTGCCTGATCACTCCGATCGGAGTGGTCGGCAGTCAACCTGTTAAGTGGCTATCTTTACTCACAATAGTAAATCAAGAATTGTCAAAAATGTGTATTTCATTAACATTGATTAAACATTTTTAAAATATATATATAAATAAAAATTATTAAAAAGGATAGAGAAAGAATATAATTAAAATTATTAGTATTTTGATATTATTTATAACTGCATCTAATCTTGTAGACATTGAAGCGACAATATTTCGTACAACATTGATGCCTAGCATTTTGAACAATCTCCCAAAATTCTTGCTGGGTAGCAGCTCTATTTTAGGAATCCCCATACATTTTCAATGGGATTTAAATAAAGACTGTCGGGCGGGAAATCTGATGTTTAAATTTCATTCTCTTGTAACCATTGCATTACAAGATGAGACAGGAAATGGTGTTGTTCTTATAGCTTCCTTAAGGGTTATGGGTATCTAACTAATTGTATATTCTTTCTACACTTTACGACGCTATTTTAATCGAATTTTTCATAGAAAAAATTCGCCCTCAAGTAGGAATCGTACCCACGATCTCTGGCTTGCCGGACCATTGCTCGACCACTGAGCTTTTTGCTCACTAACTAATGTTTCGTTTTCCTGCAGATTCGAAATTTTGTTACGTCCGGAACCTATTTTCCGATTTAAATTATTCTCTTCTGTCCATTTTTTATATATTCTCGCGGCTGAATGTTTACCAATATTAAATTGAACCGATACAGTTCTTAATGATTTCCCATTTTCCAAACTAGTAAGAGTTCTGGCTTTATTAGTTTTCGAAAGATCCGGCATTTTCAATTTTGAATTCAACTATGATAGACAATTTGACGTACAGTTTGAAAATTAATCAAATATCGTCAAAATTACAGCGCTATAAAATAAAGGAAATTGACATAACGATTCTGACACTGTCCCGATTTTTTTGCTCACGACAGTACCTACATTCACGCGGCCCACTTTAAACCGATTAAAATATGACTACCACTTTTTTTTTGCATTCGATAGTATAGCAAACGCCAATTAAGTTGGCGCGAGGAGGGAGTGCGCAGAAGCCGCTTTTAAAAACGTCCACCCCCACTACTCAAGTAATTGTTAGAATACATTTGTCATTGACGTTTGACGGAACATAATGTCTTATAAAGTGATACACGCTCAGAGGTTAGAAATATCTGACATTCGATGTAAAACCAAATACAAATCTCCCCACTACTTCTAATCCTGCGCGAACATACCCCTCCTCGCGCCAACTTAATTGGCGTTTGCTATACATCCCCTCAAAACTGTATGCGATAGTCACTGGCCAATAAACATATAAAGTATAAATTATCATTTGCAAATCATGTACCAAATTTAAATTGCAAATTAATGTAGTTCAAGTCTAATTGACCAAAAACCAGTTTTGTGACGCCATCTCTAAAGTATTGTAGCTCTCTTAAGAAGCATTTCCGAACCCAACTTTTTTTTCATACATTTGTGTGTACAATCACTCCTTTAATTCTTTAGGGGTTGTTCGTGAACACGTTGTATATTAATGATGTCGATACGATAATGAACAAACCAGCATACATTAGCGAGGTTTATATTCAATATGAATACAATCACATTTCTCTATATAAAATAGGAACAAATTTTTGTTTGTAAAATGAAGCTGTAGTATATAGGTAAAAGTAAAATAAGGAAATGTGATATAATTGCCAGAATGTGTCGGAATGTGTTTTAGCACTCAATTGAATAGTCTCCTACACACCTCTCCGATTATTACCTTTCATTTTCTCTGGCCTACTCCTTTGCATGTTAATTCTTTGCAATTTTGCTTTATTATCTTTTACCCTATACTGAAGAAGAAACTATTTATTTTCCTGTAATTTTGAGGAAAGTGACTTGTGATGTGGACTAATGTCTGCTTCGATTACACGCATCTGTTCTTTATTTTGAGGATCTAATTTCTACATAATATTAAACATTTCTTGTTCTAGAAAAGAAGTAGCTCCAGTATTATTTTCAGTACTATGAAAATCTTCTCTTTTAAATCGAGGGTCTAAAACAGTTGCTACTCCTAATGATCGTAGGTTATATGAAAATGGCCTTGCTTTAATAGATTCCAAAAGTTTGTTGCATAATGTCTTCCCTTTCTCAATCATTAATTCTAGTAGTGATGCTGTCAGATAATTGTACAGTCCAAAAGTTATTGTGATTATTAAAGAAATAGTAACATATTTATTACCAACAAGAATTTCCCACTACTACTTTTTAAGATAAATTTCTCCATTTTATAAAACCACTTATTCGTAAGATACCACGAGATGTTATTTGTTTTTATCGTGTTACTGAAATGCCCCTAATAAGCGGGTTACGTTCCGTAATTTATTAGAAGTAATGTGTAGTAAAATCTATTTGTAATTTTTTGCTATCAACGCTTTCATATTTTTTACCTTTTTTGATACACTAATTTTACTATCTAAGATATATTTCATCCTTAAAGAAATACTATTCATCTTCTTTGAATTGTCTCCGCCTGTTAGGATGTATAATTAACTGTAAAGACTTTTCCCAGTATTCGCTCAAATAAAGCACTCTCTCACTTCGCTCGATAGTACTTTAAACGAGCGCTCATACTGGAAAAATGGTTTTCGCGCACTTGGTTTGTAAGTAACTATTGCGGCTCAGTAGTTATTATTGAAGCTTGTAACTTTCTATTGTATAGTTTTCTCTTGTTTTTTCTTTTTGTTGTGATAAGAACTGTAACTTTTGAGTTTAAAAAATTATTGTTATTATTATTTAAAAATAATTGGGAATTAAGAATAATTTATGATTATTTTCTAATAGTGATTTATTTGCTTAGAATTCAAAATTATAAATGTCGTTATTACTAATTACTTATTAAACAAATTGATTAAGTTAATCTAAAACTATATTGTAACTATCAAAAAGACTTTACTTTTAAATATGCTAAAACTTAATGAAATGTTTAATTATTTCAAAGTATTTTTAATAATATAAAAAAATATTATTAAAAATGGGGTGTGAAGAACACAATACAAGTTCATTTATGTATTTTTGAATGTATCTTCTCCAAAGACGTAGATACGTATTTCACATTTCTACATGATTCTCAATACGCCCCTGTTGGAGAAGACACATTCAAACAAACATAACTACGTTACTATCTAGCCGAAATTATTCAGACAGAGCGTGAAGGAATATTCAGCGCTGTCTACATAATAAAAGCCGAAGCAGACGTGTTTTCTATAGTCGGTAACCACCGTATCTATAAAAAACGACGATAAGTAGTGAAGACACGTGAATACAGTTTTTTTATAGATACGGTGGTTACCGACTATAGAAAACAAGTCTGCTTCGGCTTTTATTATGTAGACAGCGCTGAATATTCCTTCACGCTCTGTCTGAATAATTTCGGCTAGATAGTAACGTAGTTATGTTTGTTTGAATGTGTCTTCTCCAACAGGGGCGTATTGAGAATCATGTAGAAATGTGAAATACGTATCTACGTCTTTGGAGAAGATACATTCAAAAATACATAAATGAACTTGTATTGTGTTCTTCGTCACACCCCATTTTTAATAATATTTTTTTATATTATTAAAAATACTTTGGTATTATACAAATGTAGTGAGGTTTTACCCACTCAAGTATGTTTCAAATTATGTTGTCATATACATATTCGGCTCACGCCGATAAGTAGTGAAGACACGAGAATACAGTTTTTTTTATAGATACGGTGGTTACCGACTATAGAAAAACAGGTCTGCTTCGGCTTTTATTATGTAGACAGTGCTGAATATTCCTTCACGCTCTGTCTGAATAATTTCGGCTAGATAGTAACGTAGTTATGTTTGTTTGAATGTGTCTTCTCCAACAGGGGCGTATTGAGAATCATGTAGAAATGTGAAATACGTATCTACGTCTTTGGAGAAGATACATTCAAAAATACATAAATGAACTTGTATTGTGTTCTTCACACCCCATTTTTAATAATATTTTTTTATATTATTAAAAATACTTTGGTATTATACAAATGTGTGAGGTTTTACCCACTCAAGTATGTTTCAAATTATGTTGTCATATACATATTCGGCTCACGCCGATAAGTAGTGAAGACACGAGAACACAGTTTTTTATAGATACGGTGGTTACCGACTATAGAAAACACGTCTGCTTCGGCTTTTATTATGTAGACAGCGCTGAATATTCCTTCACGCTATGTCTGAATAATTTCGGCTAGATAGTAACGTAGTTATGTTTGTTTGAATGTGTATTCTCCAACAGGGGCGTATTGAGAATCATGTAGAAATGTGAAATACGTATCTACGTCTTTGGAGAAGATACATTCAAAAATACATAAACGAACTTGTATTGTGTTCTTCACACCCCATTTTGAATAATATTTTTTTATATTATTAAAAATACTTTGGTATTATACAAATGTAGTGAGGTTTTACCCACTCAAGTATGTTTCAAATTATGTTGTCATATACATATTCGGCTCACGCCGATAAGTAGTGAAGACACGAGAACACAGTTTTTTATAGATACGGTGGTTACCGACTATAGAAAACACGTCTGCTTCGGTTTTTATTATGTAGACAGCGCTGAATATTCCTTCACGCTCTGTCTGAATAATTTCGGCTAGATAGTAACGTAGTTATGTTTGTTTGAATGTGTCTTCTCCAACAGGGGCGTATTGAGAATCATGTAGAAATGTGAAATACGTATCTACGTCTTTGGAGAAGATACATTCAAAAATACATAAATGAACTTGTATTGTGTTCTTCACACCCCATTTTTAATAATATTTTTTTATATTATTAAAAATACTTTGGTATTATACAAATGTAGTGAGGTTTTACCCACTCAAGTATGTTTCAAATTATGTTGTCATATACATATTCGGCTCACGCCGATAAGTAGTGAAGACACGAGAACACAGTTTTTTATAGATACGGTGGTTACCGACTATAGAAAACACGTCTGCTTCGGCTTTTATTATGTAGACAGCGCTGAATATTCCTTCACGCTATGTCTGAATAATTTCGGCTAGATAGTAACGTAGTTATGTTTGTTTGAATGTGTCTTCGCCAACAGGGGCGTATTGAGAATCATGTAGAAATGTGAAATACGTATCTACGTCTTTGGAGAAGATACATTCAAAAATACATAAATGAACTTGTATTGTGTTCTTCACACCCCATTTTTAATAATATTTTTTTATATTATTAAAAATACTTTGGTATTATACAAATGTAGTGAGGTTTTACCCACTCAAGTATGTTTCAAATTATGTTGTCATATACATATTCGGCTCACGCCGATAAGTAGTGAAGACACGAGAATACAGTTTTTTATAGATACGGTGGTTACCGACTATAGAAAACACGTCTGCTTCGGCTTTTATTATGTAGACAGCGCTGAATATTCCTTCACGCTCTGTCTCAATAATTTCGGCTAGATAGTAACGTAGTTATGTTTGTTTGAATGTGTCTTCTCCAACAGGGGCGTATTGAGAATCATGTAGAAATGTGAAATACGTATCTACGTCTTTGGAGAAGATACATTCAAAAATACATAAATGAACTTGTATTGTGTTCTTCACACCCCATTTTTAATAATATTTTTTTATATTATTAAAAATACTTTGGTATTATACAAATGTAGTGAGGTTTTACCCACTCAAGTATGTTTCAAATTATGTTGTTTAATTATTTCTTGCGCAATGTCATTTAATAATGAGAAAAGGTTGTTTACCATTTTATTGTTTAATATCTGTAATGTAGTTACATTTGCAAATAATATTTGTTTTAATCGTCAAATACTAAGCAAATGCAGGATATATTTCTTGTGAAGTAATGAAAAAGAATATGTATGTAAAACCAATTCTTGGGATAGTTATAACTGCATTCATTCTTTTCTTCTGTTTATAGGGGAATAAGTCGTTTTTGTTGTATTCAAAGATTATATCACGTAAATAATCTGATGTAATAATTACTAGTACTGCTTCAATCAATCAATATAAATCTCGTTGAATAGTGAAACGTAATTTCGTTAAAAAAATTAATGCAACTTCAAATATTTTTGCATAAGATTGTGTCTATGCGATCTTACAAAATATACGTTTTCACTTTGTCCTAGTGCTACTAACAAGTAAAAGTTTATAATTTGTCTTTTGCAAAACTAATTTTTCGAAGAGCGGTCACTCGATTCCTGATGCAATACATGAGCCTGTGAGATAAGTAATGAAAGTTTAATAAGTTGGACGTTTTTTTTATATTTCGTGTGGCATAATTACTTGGAACTTTCGTTGTTGATTATAATTATTAGAGGACGAAGCTGTTGACGTTTTTATTGTATGAAACCATGAAAAAAAAGATCGTTATAATAATGTGATCAAGTACAAACGTGGTCCAAAATAAGTTATACACTGTTTCGTGTTTTATGACAATCAAACAACTTTTTTATTTGAAAACAATCAGTATAAAATTTTTATCATTTACGTAGGCCATTGTCGTGGCGTTTTTTTCGTGTGAATAGATAGTCTTTACGCCAAAGTTTAGTCAACTAAATAGTAGCATTTCAAGTGAAGTTATTAGCGATTAAGGCCAAAAAGGTATTACAAAGAAGTTGTTACAAATCACTCAAAAACCTTAAATCCAAATTTCACCAAAAAATTTTTTCACATTTTTATGCTGTCAGTAGATAATAATTTATTATTTCAATAATAAAAATGCCATGAGGCAAGAAAACAATTCGCAAATTTATATCAACATTAAAGAATAACAGATTTAACAATAATTTGACAAACAATATTGTGGAGATGTGGGCTCTTGGAATCAAATTGTTTGCGATGACTCCGATTTGTAAAGGACCAATGTTATGGTTGTATCCGGAATCACGACTTTGATGTTTCTTTACCGTGCACGGGTTGTAAGGCTGCACACACTTTACCATTATAATCTTCGGTGACTGTTTGTTAAATGCATAAATGTACTTACATTTAAATATATTTATTTACATTATACACATTTATTTTTGGATCTACAACGACTTGTAATACTAACATAAAGCTCCTGTTGAGACTTGTGTCTCTTGTTAAAGTATGATTGTTATGTTGATGTTTAAAATAAGACTGTGTGTCTTGTTGTTGATGTTGATACTGTGTTTGAGAACGTTGTTGTTTGTTATATTGTTATGAACGAGACTGTTGTATTAAGACTGGGTGTGTTGTACTGTCGTTGAGTTCATATTGCTCTGTTCTGTACTGTTTTATAAGTAGATAAAAAATATGCCATTACACCTAACTATTACATAATTAAATGCGCGTATTCGTTGAGAGTAGTATTGTTTGACGTTATAACGGAGAATTTTTCTGTGTTATTGCTTCGTGGAAATTGTACCTAGAGGCAATAATACCCAAGGTTTACGATAGGGTCTTAAAAATTTAATCTTTATTAATAAATAATAAAATATTATTAAATTAAGTACTGGTATTTAAATTTAAACATGTAGTTCCGGTCGTCTTTTGTTAAAGTAACAAAATTTATTATGCATATCTAGGAACCGTGATATTATGAATGGACATACAGATTAAACCCTTTGTTCACTATAATCCTCGGTAATAAAACAGCGGTCTGACGTATAAAGCAATAAATAAATTTGTAAAAGGATACCGATTATTAATAGCCCTAAGTAATAAAACGCGTTTCCTAAATTAGTAGGTAATAAATAGATTTGCAAATGTAAAGAATTCTTGGAATTTAAAGAAAGGTTTGTAATTTGAATGTGATAATAAAATTATGTTATACAGTGGTTTAAATTTGAAAATGCACGTCGACGATTTATAAAATTGGAAATGTTATGTTTGGTTTCTATATCCTAGATTTACTTATATTTAACAATAAAAAATGTTTGAAATTAAAATATGTATTACAAAAGGATATTAAATGTATCCTCAACAAATATCTTGAATAGCATCTTCTTAAATTATTACTAACTCAGCGTTTTAAGTCTCAAAAAGATATAAGGTAGGCACTACATATGTTTCGCCACTCTGGCTACATCCGATGATGATAAACACAAAATATTTCTTCAACTAGAACATTTTTCCAATCTTCTTTGTGATTCAGTACAACTTGTGATAATTCTGAAGACATTTCTCGGCAGGCTTGTCGGACTCTCTGACACAGTTCCTGTATGTTTTGAGGTTTAGGTGCATACACTACCTTTTTAATAGTTCCCCAAAGAAATAAGTTGAGTGGCGTCAGACGATCTCGGAGCACACTCTATTTAAGGCCTATTATAATCTATCCTAACAGAAAGTTCTTGTCAAACCATGTGCGTATTATTTTGGCATTACGAAATGGGGATTCATCCAGTTGGAAGTATAAATCTCGTCTCACATCCAGTGATAAATAATCAAGAACATGCATTAAGTTAGTTTAAATATTAGTTAGTTCAAATTTAAAAACCTTTCTGCATCAAAAGGAAAAATAGGCCGATTTTTTTATTTTGTATGAAAAGCCATGTTTAAAAAAATCAGAATTAGATATTAGTTTTTATGTCAAAAAGAAAGTTATAAAAATAATTGATGCACTAATATCTAAATTTTTCAACCAGTCCACTGTTGTACGAGTTGCCTTGCTCAGCTCGTGGAAGTCACCAGGGAACTTCTTCTGGGGCGGTCGTATACTGCGCTGGCAATAGTTTGTTCACCATTTTCGCAGCTGCAGAAGCTAGTATCTTCTAGTTTCCATTTATGCAGCATTGACCTGCATGTTCCGTGTCATGTAAGGAACATATTTAATTGTTCGAGGAGGTAATCACTCACATTGATGGAGCGAGACGTCTGATATCCGGCGAGGTAATGGTAGCACGAATCGCTAGCCAGAGACTAGGTGTGGAGCTAACAGTAACGGTGACGATCCTCATTGTATTGTTAAGTTGTATATCTATTAACTCGTCGTGAGAGTTTAGATAGCAGACAGCAGCACAGTATTCACAGAAAAGTAATCCAGCGCAATGGCTGTCTCCCCATTCAGTCCCCATGAATTACTGGAAAGTTTATGTAATATATTATTGCGGGTTTTCACTTTTTAATTTGTTCTATAAAGGTGCTGTCTGAATGTCAGAGACCGGTCTAACGTCATGGCCAGATATTTAGGATGGGGGTTGTGGTTGATCCGACAACTACCAAATTCAATATTCAGCTCACTCTTGGCTGACAAATGAAAGGTGAATAATTCGAATTTTGAAGGGTTTGGTTGTAAGCGTCATTTCTTATAATATTCGTCTAAAGCATGCAGATCTTCAAGCAATTTGTAATTCTCCGTCCTCTAAATTCTTGGTAATGGTGCATAAAGTTAGGTCATCTGAATATAGAAATATAGAGATGGGAGATCATTGGTGTAAATATTGAAGATTAGAGGAGAGGGGTAGGATATTTTTCAAGATAAGTTTGCTTAATTTTTCTTTTTTTTAACTATTTTAATTTTGTTAATGAGTGTAAGTGTGGATTACACCTCGTTGGTACATCCTGGGCATCGTTGAGCTAACTTAACGGCAAAAAACCCACACACATAGAGAAGAAATATTTAATAGGCGAATGATTTGTGTAATAAAAAAAAAATCCGCGCTATACATTAACTAGCTGTGAATATTACCTTTTTTTTTGATAACTCAGTATAGGTAGTATCTACAGTTCTGCATCATTAGTAGTGAACGTGGTTATATCACTGAATCTTTTTCCAAAATTCTGGAATTTAAAGAATTATCTTGAGCTCATAGACAATACTATATTTTTTATGGAGATCTCCTTCATGAGTGTGTAATATTATGGTTTATGCGGTTTAAATTTGTGACGACGGACATATCTCTAATTTTTAGAATGAGAGGCATTTAAATTTCTAGTCATATCTCGAAAACTGCTATGAGGATTATTATGATATGCTGCTAATATTACTGCATCTAAATGGTGTTCTAGATTATTCAATTCTCGTGTACGTGCTTTAGTAACAATTACAGTAGCGTTGAAAATATTATTCACGTATGCAACAGTTCGATGACGGATGGATGGACATTCAGAGTGTCCGCGTTGAACTCTTTAGACTTTGTTAAGTAAAATTACTTGGCTTTAAGACTTTATTCTTTCACAGTAGTCTCTCTTGAGTGTGATACACTTGTTCTAGTGCTTCTCCTATTACTGGAAGAATTGTCGAAAATCTGAAGTTAACCCCTTCAGAACCTGCGTCTGCACCTTTAGATATCTTATATCTAATATCAAAAATTATATCACAACGGTGGCTTTTCAGGGGAGTTTTCAAATAGGAAAACATGAGAAAGTCTGCAGGAGACAGATACGGGCTATAGAGAGGGGTAGAGCATCGGAATATTGTTTTCGCTAACAATGCAATTGCTGCACAACAAACGTAGTGTGAGCAGGGGCAATGCCATGATGTAGAATTCATCCATTCTTGGCCAATTTTGGTCTCGCCCGAGCAATTCTGGCACACAAACGCTAGGCGCCATCAAGGTAGAGGCACTGTGAACAGTCCTACCCTGTGCCATGAACTCTTTATGGGTTACGCCTCAATGTAAAAAAAAAAACTATTGTCTTGGTTTGAGACCGCAACATTCTGGCTTTTGTCGGACGCTTTCCTCCTTCCTCTACCCACTGGTTACTCTGTCTCCGAGTTTCGGTGTCATACTGGAACACCCACCTTTCGTCTCCCGTGACAACGATTTCCATATAAGCTCGCCCTTCGTTTTGGAAGCGTTCAACAAAATCCTGACAAATCGACAAACACAACTCTTTCAGCTCCGCTGTCTTCGGAACGAGTTTAGTACACAACTTCTGTACCTTTAAATCATTGTATAACATCTGGCACACAGTTTATTTGTTTATGGCTAGTTCTACACACAACACCAAATGGTTAGTCGACGATCGGAGCTCTCTAGCATTTGCAAATGTTTTAAGTTTTGATCTGTGTCCACCGTCATTGATGTCCCGTGGCTTTTGCCGTTTTCATCGATTCACGGCTTTAAAGTGATACTCAGGCCATAAACATTTTTCAATTTAATGAAAATTTCCGACAGTTTTTCTTTTGATTTCACTAAGAATTTGATAACAACTCTTTGCTCCACTTTATTATCGCACATTTTGCCGACGTGCAATCATTCCGCAGTCAGCTTCGAAACTGTTTACAACATTGCATGTTGTGGATTTGCGCACATATTGTGGACATTAGTACTGTTATAATGAAGTCGTCAGTGTTTACTTATGGCGTTCTTAGTAAGAATTCTCGTTATTTAGTTACCACACCTCATCACTAACAAGTCGAATCATTTCTACTTTTTCAGCAATACTAACATGCCTATCACTCGTTACTCAGCAAAGATCAATATTTGCAACTGAAATAAACTGTTTAGTTAACTAATGTCTCTGCGCTTTAAACAATTTGTGAATTGTTTTCTTGCCTCATGGCGCTTTTATTTTCACAGTAACAAATTGTTATCTATCTACTGACGGCATAAAAGTGTTAAATATATTAAGAAATTGAAAATTTTCAGCTAAACTTTTTTTTAAATCGCTCTTATGACTTTGAAACGCTACCTTTTATTTTAATCATTATCATAGTTGCATTGTTCTGGTCTACACAATTGATAAACATTTTTTATCGATTGCTTTCAAAATAAAAAAGTTCTTTAGGTGTCCGCATGAAAAGTGAAACCGTGTATAATCACTAGATTGCGGAAATGGTGCTATGCCGTATCGGGTGTGATTCATCGGCGTCGACAATGTACAATCGATCAACTTAACATGTATATATGAATGTTATGGTATTGATAAAAGTTGTCTGTTTGTACGTCTTTTAATGCAAACAGACGGAGTTGTGAAATATATTTTGCCTTCGGAATTATCACTTTCTCTTTTGTATGATGGAGAAATAAAAGTAAAGCCCCCAAAACTAAAATTTCTTTACAGGTTAGCAAAGTGTCTCCAAGTTTATAAGCATTGTCATCACTACTTAAACTTACAAAGCGAAAGTCATCTTCATACAGAAGAAGGTTCAGATTTGCGTGGTGTATTGATAGATATTGATAGTAATGAAAACAGCATTAGTGAGGAAGAATAAGTTACGGTCTTTTTTGTAAGTTATCAATCAATATTGTAAATATATATTTTTCTGGGTCCTTAAATAAAACTATTTTACTACAAATGAAACAGACATGCAATATATATATCTGTAACTGTACACATGGACAATTACAGATATGTATATTGCATGTCTGTTTCATTTGTAACAAATGCGTAATACGTGCATAACGTATTGATATACTTAAACCTTTTTGTATATTTTACTAATTTACTTGCACACTAATTTAAACGCACACTATATTAACAATAAAAACAGAATATACTAAATATCAACTTAAAACTATTAACTAATTATAACAATATTTATGTCAATGTTTATTTATCATAATATAAACTTGACGCGGCGGATACCTGTTGAATGAATGAATAAAGCCCTCTTGAGTTCTATTTATATTTAAGGGAAAATTTCCGCATATTTGATTTCTCGATCCTTCTTTTCCAGACGGTGCCAGGTCATGTGCAATCTGATGTATCGTCGGATGACTCATGACAATATATAATTTCTTGTCTATTTTTGGATTTTGTTTCTTTTACTTAGAATAAAATCTTGTTTTGTTTTTTTATAACGTTTTCTACAACTTCTGGCAAAAACAGCTCTAGTCTACAATTTTTAAGGCCTAACCTTTTTTTATATAAGAAGGGAAAATTACGAAGGCTGTAGTTATCACTGAATTACGAACGTAACATAAACGGAAGCAATTATCTTTAAAAAATAGAACTTTGGAACAAGGCATCAATGAAAGGATGTGTTTTTAATTTATCAAACAAAAAATTAAAATTGGACAGTTCCACATTTTACATTAATTTATATGCTGCTCCTATTAACGGATAAATTTTCAGTTGTTTATATTTATGGTTTATAGCACCAAAAAAAATTAGATTAATCAATTGTAATAATTATTAATAAATTGAGCTTTCTTAAATGTAGTCAGAAATAATTGTGTTAACAAATATTATGTACTTAAAAATGGTACTGTAATTTAAGTTTAGCTTAAATACGTAATTTAATTATACTATTGTCAATAGTATACCAAGGAATTTCACAATACATAGCGGTAATGCAAGTTAATTATAAGCAATTTAAATAATAACTTTTTACAATATACGGTATTGAGGCCGTTGTGTACGTTGCTTTATTCACGATTTTAAATACGTGACGGGTTTCAAGTAGATATATGTACCAAATTTCTTGCATTTTTCTCAGAATTTCTCTAGCGGAAGCATGTTTAAACTTTCATGTACTTTTCGCAAATATATTTGCTAACTGAATATCTGAGAGTTTATGTTATATAACTGGTAATAAAACATGTACAGATTATCTAAGAATTTGTATATTAATTTTATATTTCTGTTTTTTAAACTCTAATAAAACTAATATTAAAATATAATTAAAGAAAAAGTTGTAGCTGTGAATTTATAAACAAATATTATCATTATCTAGTGCATTGTTTCTCAAATTGGGGGTCGCGATCCCAAGTAGATCGCGGTGATATTAAATGGAGTCGCGTAATAGCGGAAATAATAATGAAAAATCAATTTATGAGAAAAATACATTTATTACAATAAGTATACACATAAGGAAGAAGTTAATCTGATGTTTGCATTTGTTTTTAATTTAAAAGTTTCTCCACGTGTTGATCTATATTAGAAACACATTTTAGTTTTTAGCGCATCCATAGGCGAAAAACCCTTTTCACACAGATAAGAAGCGGCGAAAGGAATGAATATTTTCAATGCTACTGTGACTAAATTTCCATTTTCATTTCAACGAGCAAGCGAAAACATATTTAAATCTTTAGACCCGTATAACACGATATGACATTTTGCAATAAATTTTCATGAAAATTTTCATAAAAATTTTCATACTTTTTACAGTGGCGTATTTCTGGTTTCGTTTCTTTCAGTGTTATTTGGTTACAACTTTTAGAATTTTAAAAAGTCCGTTTTATATTGTTATATTGTATATTTATCCTATAATTTTTTTATAAATACACATTAAGTTTAATTTACTACCTTATTTTTGGAGTAGTTTTCATTTCTTCCTTTTAGTCCATTTCATTCTGTTCTTAGTATTTCTCTTTATTTTCATTAACTATGGAGATTTCTCGTAGGGCAACCATGGTAGGATAGATTAGAGACCATACAGATTGGCTTCATATTCGCAATGATACGAGATATATTGCAGTGCCTGTTCATTAAGTTTAGGGCGTCCACAAAAGTGTAATGTGTAGAGACATGTTTCTTCGAAAACTCATCTAGATAACATATGTCCATCTGCACCTGACAATTTTAACGAAGAATTGTGTGACGCTTTCATGGCGGCCAATATCCCATTCAAAAAGCTTAACAATCCAGTCCTCAAGAGGTTTCTTACAAAATATACTGGTCGTCAGATACCAGATGAATCTACTTTACGCAAATACCACTTACCAAAATGTTATTTGAGAACAATTGAAAAAATACGAACCAAACTATCTATCTGTTCATTATCTTTGGGTAAGCGCGGATGAAACAACGGATGTAATGGGAGGATATGTGTTAAATGTAGTTGTTGGTATTCTTCATACGACAACTTCATACCAACCATACTTAATTGCAACTAAAATATTACAAGTCGTAAATGGTGAACCAGTTGCAAAAGTAATTGATCAATGTATTCATAACATTCTATAATCGGATAACAATTATAAAGACAAGATGCTATTATTTTTGACTGATGCGGCAGCTTATATGTTAAAAACAGAGAAGTTGCTAAAGCAATCTTATCCCAATATGCTACAGGTTACCTGTGGAGCACATGTACTACACAGTATGTGAATATATCAGGGGCCATTTTCCAAATGTTGATAAGTTAGTTTCATCGTTTAAAAAGATATTTCTCAAAACTGAGGCAAAAAGCCGATTAAAAAATCTATACATTCGAAGTATGGTACACTTTTGCAACATTTTAATAACGCACCCATCACCAGTTGTGATGTGGAACGGACATTTTCTATTTTTAAACATGTTTTAAAATCTACAAGAACTAATTTAACACAAATCTATACATTCGAAATATGGTGCACTTTTGCAATATTTTAATCACGCACCCATCACCAATTGTGATGTGGAACAGACATTGTCTATTTTTAAAGATTTTTAACATCTACAAGAACTAATTTAGCTCAGGAACACCTTGAACAAATTTTAGTTGTTTCACAGAAAATACATAGTTTAGAGTTTTGTTCTTTGTAAATTATTTTTATTTAAAATTCGATACGCAATTCGCTTGTCAGCATTACTTTTGTTTCAGCAGTAGTTGCTGCCGGTTACCAAACCGGCAGCAACTATTATTACATTCGCTCTGTTGTGCATTGACAGATACATACTCGTATTAACTGCATATGTAGGTATGTGCCACTTATGCCACTTATGGCCACACGTATAAAATTGTTCGAAACTCACCGATCTCCTACAGAAACAAACCTATAGCGAATACAAGCCTATGGGCTATGAATCATCAATTGCTCGAGTCTGCTCTCTGATAATTACAGTTAAAATTAAATTGGTAATAGTAAGGCTTACCGTTCTTATTCCTTCAGGTGGGGGTGGGAGGGTCGCAAAATATTAATTTCTTGACCCCTCGATTATTTGGGAGGTGGCGGGGCTAAGAAGGTTGTATCACTGATCTAGTAAATTGTGCCGATAAACACCTGGTATGTATTACAACTTAACTGTTGAAATGTGAATACGGGAAGTCTGAATTTTATTGTAATTTAAATATTTTAATTTTTACTAACTTAAATAGGAAAATTGGAATTATGTAAGGTATAATCAAATGGTAACCTTTTGAGAATAGACTCATAAATTTGCTAAATATTTTATTTATATTTCTAATATACGTCGCCAATTCTAAATGTAAATGGAACAATAAAATATATAAAGGAATAGTGATGAAAGTGTGGTGCTGAGTCCTTGAGAATATCTATCTTGGTCTTGAGGTAATTAATTGCAGAAGATTATTTTGCAATCTCGATACAGATCATGTGTACCACCACAAACACCATCGAAACAATCCCTATGCAACGGTTAACATTGTTTAATTATATTACTCTCTCGGAAATATGAACCGTAGTATTCAATTCTCAATATGAGAAGCAGTTAGCAATCCATTAGTTATCAATTTATACGAGAGTGGATTGAATTCAATGTACGTGCTAAAGCAAACCAGTAAGGCATGTAGTTTCTCTGTTTTTTATTTCTTTTTCTCTTCCCTCTTTGCAATGTTGTATCTTTGCTTGTGTGCCTTGATTTAAACTTTTCTCAATTCTCTTTCTTTCTGATGTATATAATGGATCTAGTCCATTTCTAATCTTGCGTTCCACTTGATTACTTTCTTTTCCTACTTAGTGCATCGGCGACAATTGTTCCTCCTTACTAAAGTTAGATTCGCTAATCTTTTTCACTATGTTATTCATTTATAACAAATGATGCAAGTATTCAGCATTTATGCTAACATCAAGTTACTCAAGTAGTTAAGAGAGAACATATTACTGATGTACGTAATTACAGACCAATATCTATAGTTTGCAATTTTGCTAAAGTATACGAACATATTCTATACAATGTAGTATAGAAACAATTTAAATCAAAATTTTTACCTTTGCAACATGGCTTTGTTGCAGGAAGACCGACTGTTACTAATTTAGCATGTATCTCTCATATGCATCGCTATTGATAATTTAAGTTAAGTAGATGTCATTTATGCAGGATATTTTAAAAGACTTTGACACTGTCGACCACAAAATCTTAAATGGAAATTGGTTACAGTGACATCTTTATATGATTTATTGGCTCATATCTTTCTGGTAGAAATAATTACGCACATTATGATGGCTTTCGAATTTGTCTCAACATCAGGAGTGCCTCAGGGATCTAACTTGACTCATCTATTATTCTTAATTTTTATTAGTGACATTCCTCACAAGGAGCCGTTTAAGTATTAAGTAAGCAGAATTTTAGTAATTTTTAATCTCCCCTCCTCCTCGACAGCAAAAGTAAGCAAAGCTCTTACCTCCTCCTATGCTTTCGTAATCATTTGTATAATTTTTACAAAATCTGTTTAAGTTTCTTTATTGTTATTCATGAGCAACTATCTGTCATAGTTATTAAGTCTATCACAATTAAATAAGTAATTTTTATAAACTATAAAGGAATTTAGTGCACATTTAATATTTATTCAAGCAAATCATTAACATCATATTTAAATATTATATTATTAACATATAAACGATATTTATTTATTTTATTCTACTTAAAAATTTGGTAAACTGAAATTAATCGTCCTCAGTCCAAGACACTTAAATCCATGACTCTAAGTCTTCGATGACATTGGATGTTCGCTGCTCGATGTTGTGTGTCGTAAAAAAGGAAGACCCCAAAAGAGATGGCTCAAAAGCTGTGTGTCGACTTCTGCCGTGCCACCATAACATTCGTAAAGAAGAACAGGCTACGGCCTAAAATAGGAGAGGAAGAAGAAGACTTTTTCAACATTTTCATGTTCTGCACAATCATACGCAATTTAAAGTCCAAACTTTAAATTGTTTCAATAGTAGGCTAATAATATATCAATTATTATCCTTTATAAGTTAAAGTAACAATATTTGGTTTAAATGTTTATAGGTATTTGTTGATTTAATAGCATTGTATTAAATAAATTATTTTATAATATTTCAAAAGCAAATTTTTGTTACAATTATTGCATTATTGCCAACATGTAATCACATGATAATTTCTATATAACACACTCACATCTATGTACAAATATTATTAAATCTGGATGAAGGAATACTTTCTCAGTTAAGCCATTTCGGAGGAAAAAAACGATGAATAATAATATTTTACCAAACTTACCGGTGCATATACATTTTCTTCGTTTGTCCTTTTTTCTTCGTTTCATCTATATATTTGAAAGTTATTGTTATCTGTCATAAATATTACGTCGCTTTGTTAAAATTTCTTTGAACTGTTAAAACCATTTTTTTAACGTTAAAAGAGTGCTTATTCCGTTGTTAGTGTTAGTTAAATTTAATCTGTTTTTTTTTAAATTTTGTTTATTTTTAAATCATTAATTTTGCTTTTTTTAAATTCGAGTACAACAAAGTTCAACGAAATCCAGCAGACACTGCTAGAGCAGCAATAGCTTTGATACAAGATGGGATTAAAATATTCCCATTATTTATCATTTACAAAAAAAAGATACATTACATTATTTTTGTTATCCCAGTTATATTTTTTTATAAATTTGTTTAAATTCATTACAATTATTTTCTTTCCCATTTAAACCAACAAAAAAGAAGAAACAACTAAAATGCATAGAAAACTGTTACAGTTAGTTTTAGGTTGATTAATTTGGGTTGTAGCATATCAAAATTAAATTTAATGTAATTTATATTGGTTATATATTGTCAGGTTAATATGCCATAAATAAGCGAGTTTCGAAAAGCTGTAATTCGAACTAGGCTGCATTAAGGGGTCAGCATAAGGGCAATTGCGCATGAGGTCGGAGTTAATAAGAACACCATACTCGTGAAGAAAAAAATTATTGAGACAGGTGTAATAAGGCAGAAACAGGGAACAGGCCGTAGAAGAGTAACAATTCAACAGCAGGACAACCAATTAGTAAATTATCTTCGAGAAAATCCATTCCAGACGGCGATCAGGTCAAAAGAAGAAACTGATTTTTCAGGATTATCCGTTACGGCATGGCGTAGGATTTGTGACACTGAGATAAGAAGTCGCTGCGCCGCCAACAAAATATTTCTGACGTGGGAGAATAAACAACAAAGGCTTCAATTCGCAGTTGTCAGAGAATTTGATAAGGCAAACGGATGATTACTGGGATAACGTCGTATTTTTAGATGACAAATGTTTTCAGTCATGACATAATGGCATTGTGCTTGTCCTCTTGGCCGATAAATCGGCCAAGGGGAGAACGATATAACCCACTCTATACTCGAAAAACAAACGAAAGTGGTCGTTTTTCAGTGAACGTTTGGTCATGGATCAGCCGTAGAGGTCGAGGTGTTTGCGTCGTTTTGGAAGAGAGACTAACTGCTATTGTGTGTCGGAGAGTATTGGAGGAAGTATTACTGCCTTCCGTTCAACCCTTTTTTGGAGAAAATGTATACTTCCAGCATGATAATAGTCCAGTTCATCGAGGACTGTTCAAAATCTCACTGAAGAACGAGGAATAAATGTTTTACCATGGACCTCATGGAGCCCAGATATCAATCCCATAGAAAATGTCTGAGGACAAATGGTGAAAGCTATGTGTCAGGAAGGAGTTCGACCAAGAAATAGTCATGAATTGGGACAGAGAATTATTGGAGCATGGCAGCAAGTTACTCCAGAGTACACTGACCGGTTAGTATCCTCAATACCCCGAAGATTACAGAATGTAATAAATAATAACGGTGACATGACAAAATACTGATAATTTATTGAGTTGTAACCATGCACAAGAGCGGCTTATAGGTACCAGAATAATAATTTATTTACATTTCATTTGAATTTCCTTTTGATCCGTCTATTAATAAATAAGTGTTTAGTTTGCTTTAAAGTTTTTTATTTAGAACCCAGGATGCCAAGCTGCTCACAACTTACACAACTAAAATTTTCAAATATTCGGGTAAATTCTTTGCCTATGCAGTCGATGGTACATGGATCGAATTTTGTGACGGTGAGTGTATTATCCATTAAAGAAAATAATGCAGAAGTGTATTTTATTTTCAAAGAAATCTAAAATCACTACTCTAGTCCGTTCAAATATAAATTGTAAAGTCGTGCGAGAATAATACATATTATTGCAGTATAATAAGTATTTGTAAATTCACCATTATATTTTTCTTAAATGTCAAGTATTCAATTCCCGTATTTATTCCCGAAAGGATAATGAGGAAATATTTATATTTAATGAGTTAATCACAGTTACGAACTTTAATTGCAAGATATCTATTTTTATACGTTTAATGCCACATGTTAGAAAACGATATGAAATTCACATAATTACACAGTCGGTACCGCCTGAAAAGATTTCCACAGAAATCGTGCTATACAAATTGATATGTCATTTATCATCGTGCCAAATCAGACGTTTCACGTCATTACAAGAACTTAATTGAATGGTTACTTAGAACAGGGAGTAACATATTCACTTAGTTCATGATCAAGTATCTGTACGCCGAATTTACATTTCACTGATTCATTCGATGACTTTTCAGGTTTTTTCCAATAGGAATAATACTACTTCTTTTCTAATACGTTTTAGTTATTAAGGAAAAAATAGTATTTCATCATATTGTTCTGATTGACGTATAATTTAATGGAATCAAATTAAATAATAGGGATGAAGTAAATATTTGTTTTAATTTCTACATAATGTTTTAATTACTCGCAGTTTTTATTTCACTTTGGAAATTAGTGGAATGGAAAGTATTGTTTGTTATTTCCACAAACATTTTTGAAGACATTAACTTGCGATACATTATTGCCAATCACCTCTTCATTAAATTATGAATTATTATAATAAAATATTGGGGCTGTTCCATTTGCGCCGAACCTTCCTGTTCACGATCGACCAAATGTGTTTATTCTTCTTGCATCTGGCTACGAAGAACCGTGTGTTAGTATTGTTATGCGGCGTTTATAGGCGTTTGTTGCTTCACTAAGCATGTATGGAAAAAATCGCTTTGCAATGTTTACCACAACTTTACAAATAAAATTTTTTAATCATCATTACTACAATTGTACTATCGCGGCATTTAAAATCCGGACGATTAGATATTTATTTTCACTATAATTAAGCATTGTAATTCGGTTTTTGTATAATGGAGTTGTTGCGTAGATGACAGCATACTGACATTTATCTGTAACTTCTCACGCAAAATTATGTTATACATTTTGTTATAAAATTATGTTACTGAGTGAATAAATGAAAGACAAGAATTTATTAATCAGAAAACTACAATTATATCGTTTTAATTTTTAATACGTTATTTCAGCACCATTTCTGTCTAACACCTCTTGTAAACGTCTAGGAGTAGATCTTATGACATTATGTATAAATCCATTCCAAATATTCTCAATCTTGTTAGATAATTCTTGGACATTTGCTGGCCTAAAATTATTCCTGCTCATCGTCTTAACAATGTAACCCCACACGATCTCGATGGGGTTCATATCTGGACTGGAACACCACGGCATACACTATATTATTTCCTCTAAACCACTGAGAAACGACTCTTGCCGTGTGGACTGTACCATTTCAAATATCAAAATTAAAAGGCAGTAATTTTGATATCTGAAATGATACTCTTCCTAATGCAAAATCTATTTGCTAATCTTCTAAATGGCAATCCTTCTTCTAGTAACGTAATTATTTGAGTTTTAGTTTGAATATTCAAATGTGGCATATTAACCTTATATTTTGACAAATTTGAATATCACACTACAATATCACACAACGTATCTGTAAACAGAAGCAAATAGATATCTATCTACTCTGAAAAAGCCATATTCAAACCAAACAAATTAAGTGTACGATTTTTAAATGCCGCGATAGTAAGTATTACGTAAGTAATAGTTGTAAGTACATCATTGACAAGAGATTATTAAAGTAGCTGCAAAAGTTGCATCAATACTATTTGCTACTAAAACGTTTAAATTAAACGCTATTCGCGCGCAATGTCAGTAGTTAGTGTACAAACAAGTAAGTACAAAAAATGAGTACCTATAAACGAATATATAATATAATTACAATACTTAGTTGGCAATTCCTTTTAAGATTGCAGCGCCTCTATAGTCGAAAGTGGCCTAAAGGACAATAACAAACCCGAACGTAAACAATCACTTTCAGAATATTTTCGATATTTAGAGGGTAACATTAATTCATGTCGCATACATGAAGGAGAACAGGTTTATAATTCAGGGCATTTAATTATGTGAGGTATGGCAAACAAAAGTGAGACTAGTGTGAATGTGTACATTTTATGCTTTAATTAAATTACAAATATTACAAATATTCTAAAATTTAAATGTGTTCACTAACACTTTAACATTATAATTCTTTTACTTTTCCTTTGGATTCACTCGATCATTCAATATGTTAAGCAATGCAATCAACTCCTGATCCATGCCGTGTTTAGTATGCCTTTCTTCAAGAAATTCCCCATTCTCTACATCATAAGTACATATTGCTTCACTGACTGGAATCATTAGAGATTTTCTCATATTTTGCTTACGTTCTATTTTTTTCCTGCGGGTTAGACAAGGCTTCTCAACTGTTTTCACTGCACCTGTTGGCAAATACTTTGAGGGAATTGTAGTTGGCTTCAATTTCCGTTTCAAATTTTTTGAAGCAGCTGTTAAATAATATACCGTTACATTAATACATCCAGACAATCGTTTTATTTTTACCTGGAAAAAAAACTATGTCAGGAACATCAACCATATATTGGCTTATGGTTTTATCAATTTTTAATTTTCTTATCCACTGTTTTCTTCTGTTAACAATTTTCTTCTGCTCTAAATAGTCTATAATTTAAATTATTTGTTTGGAGTTAGGAAATACATGAAAACTAATATTAGATGCACGCTTACGCCATGAATTACACTGAGGCATAGAACAAAACTTGTTAGACATCTTCTTAAACAAATTCTTGGGTAAACCCAAGCATCGTAAACTAGAAAGGATGGCCAGATCACGCAAATTTGTCCGCCAGATACCCCCACCACTGTGACGTCAGCACGAGACCTCTTTCGGAAAATACTCATTTAAAATACACAGCGCAGAATACATTTTATTATAAAATTACAGATTTGTACACAATTTATTAAAGTAATTGAAATATAAAATATTAAAATATTTAAGATCCTTATTTTACACAACTACTGTGAAATGAATAGAATAAATCCTTATTTAATAGAAAAATCTTAGCAAAAATCATAGACCATAAAAGTACAATTACCAAGAAACATAACAAATTAGAAATAATTTTAAATTTAGAATAAAAAGAAATACCTCATAACTTTAAACAACATTTATTAATTTAATAATATATTAGAAAATAGATAGCTGTATTTATCTTCATACGATAAATTATGTTTGGGTTGTGTTACAAAAACAGCTGTTGAGGTTCTAGGAGATTCCATTTCTAAATTTGTTTGCTTCTGACATGATTTCTTGGACACATTTGCTGAACTATGAGTTCAGTTACTTGTTGTTTTCTATTTCTTGCAGAAACTCTATTAGCACGAACCACAAAATCTATTGTTTTTTATTGTAAATTCCAATTGTAGCATCTGCAGTTTTCTTTAATATTTTCCTTAAAGGTAATTCTTGAAATTAAAATCAATAAATTAAGAACTTAGCTCCAGTTATGTGATATTGTTACTCTACCTAGTAATTCAGTCTGTAAATCTTGTTCCTAATCGTTTTCAACAAAATGAAGTGCACAGATTCTACTTGTATCTGGATTAAATTTATCCTTTCTTCTACACCTGTTTACCCATTCGGCTCTTATGGTTTGTGATACTAGATCTTTGCATTTTGGAAAAACTATATCTTGTCCTGTAATTTTTTTTGTCGAATAGATATTGTTACAACAAATACGGCACACCTTGTTCCTGGCATTTCAATCAGATTTACCTAAACAAAAAGTTATTATACAGATATGTAATTTAGTTAACAATTTATTTTTTATTTACAATTTATTATTGGGGACTAGCGACCCCACGGTTTCCTGAGCTAACCGTTGGGTTGGGATAGCAGCCCCAATCAGGTACACTTGCTCCAAACACTGGAAGAAAGGGATACTGTGGTGGGTCGGTGGAGCAGGATGCAGGTAGGAACCGTCGTGATGATTAACAAGCAAGGACTGAAACAGCGAATTGGGCATGAAACACAAATATGGCATGCTTCAATAGGAACAAAAGACTCAGGCGAGGATGTTGTTGAGATATATTCGTTTCAACCCACTTCGTCAACATAATAACTAAAGCGCCGGACCCTCTGGGCCGAGTAAATGTAACCCCCCCCTACATGAGGGAGGTGTTATTATTTGCTTACTATGAATGAAGCATGCCATATGTAGTAGAGACGCATAGATAGATTACGGAAAAATACCTGGAAATAAGAAATAATAAACAATAATAATAATATTATGACAGTTTTGCCAGCCATATTGTTCTCACGAACCGATGGGTTAACACACTGGCAACCAAGGACAAATTGAATGTTCTTGTGAATGGAGGAAATAATAATAATAATAATAAAAAGTTTATTTTCTTTTTCCTTTACATCCATAATATAACGAGAATAAACGATAAAAAAAATTAAATAATAAAAAAAACAAATTAACAGCTAATAGAAAAAAAGGTAGCGAAAAAAAAACCGCAAGGTTAAGTTTGGCTTTGAGTGTAAAACACCACAACCATTCCTCCACTTAACCTTGTAATACAGGTAAAACTTACAACATAGTTTCATGCCTAATCTAATTTAAATCTAAAATTCTGTGATGGCGAAAAAATAAAATAAAAATGAAAATATAGAAATCACTGTAAGCTGGCGCAACACACGTTCAGAGAAGGACAATACCTAGTTGCTGATGATCAAATAAATATTGGCGCAAGTGCTTTTTAAATGTAGAACATGGCAACTCCTTCAGGTTGCGAGGCAAAGCGTTATATATTTTATATATATTAAATGTAAACGAGCGCTTGAATAGTGATGTTTTATGCAATGGTGGCGTAATCAATCCCTGCGATCTAATGTTGATGTGATGCACGTCCGTTCGGAAAGTTATTTTATTATAAAGGTATGATGGAACCCTGCTTATAATAATTGCGTGATACAGACAGGCAGCCCGTAGTACAGCTCGATTTCTCATATTCAACCACTTACAGGAAGACAAAGTGTGCGAAAAATGTTCATATTTCTTAATGCCGTACGCAAACCGCAAACACGAATTTTATTCTCTTTGAATTCTTTTTGGACAATAACATCTATGCATGGACCATACACAGAGGAGCAATACATAAAAGTAGATAATACTAAGGCGTTGCACAAAGACAAGTTAGTAGCTATGGCCAGATAGGGACCTATGCTGGTAGAGAAGTCTCAAACTTCCATACGCCTGCTTAATATAATTTGATACCTGCTTTCTATATCTGAACTTGGTGTCTATAGATAGCCCAAGGTTTTTGGTTTCAGTCACTACGGGCAAGATCTCACCAGCCATTGACAAACGAAAATTACGTGTCAACTCGCATGCGTCGCAAGTCGGCACATTACCAACGAACATAACACCGGATTTCGAGGAATTAATACGCAACGAATGAAGTGAAGATATATCGGAGATCACGTCCAAATCGCACTGAACAACATTCAGAGCCTCTCTAAGAATACAAAAGTATACAAGTATATATATATATATATATATATATATGTATATATGATAATTTTGATGTTCTCGCGGTTGTATGATGAAATGATGGTTTCTCGGGTTCTTGGCCGCGTGTGAGATGTGTCCTGAGAAGGATTGTTGTCTCGACGTTTCGGCGGGATCGCACTCGTCATTTTCTAGAGTTGTTCTTTCACTTGACGCTGAAGAGTAACTGCCGATCGTGTCCTCGGGTGTCTGCTATTATGTTGCACTATGGGAGGTAGGGGTTGCGCTGCTGCCGTCGTGCGTACACGGCTTCGCGTGATTGGTCCGGGTGTCTGTGATTCCTGTGTGGGGGCGTGTACCTGTCTCGATGTGTTGTGTTTCGTATTAGTCTTGATTTGCATGCCGGCTAGGAGTGGCTTCCAGGTGTACGGTAAACGTTGGCCGTCGTCGCGTTTGTTTAGAGACCCAAAAGTCTAAACAAACGCGACGACGGCCAACGTTTACCGTACACCTGGAAGCCACTCCTAGCCGGCATGCAAATCATGACTAATACGAAACACAACACATCGAGACAGGTACACGCCCCCACACAGGAATCACAGACACCCGGACCAATCACGCGAAGCCGTGTACGCACGACGGCAGCAGCGCAACCCCTACCTCCCATAGTGCAACATAATAGCAGACACCCGAGGACACGATCGATTCGCACGCTATCGATTGCTCTGAGCACATCGGTAGTAATAGAATACATCAACCGGTATATTATATTATAATATAATATATTTTCCACAACACAGCGAAACCAGAAGAAATGGCTGGCACCAACGACAACGGCCAACGTATAGCAATGGATATATTGCAGAATATTGACACCTACGATGAACTGCAAAAGAAAATGGAAAACTTTATGAAGATGATGCACATCGCCTTCGAAAACAAGATAAACGAGCTCAAGAAAAACGAAAAACCACCACGAAAGTCCAACAAACGACAGAAGACAGAATCACCGGAAATAGAAACGAGCAACATGTACGAAGCACTCAGCACGATCGACGAAGATACGAAGAAAGAAGAAACGACGCCAATGGACAGCAGCGAAGAAGAACCGACAGCCTCCACCTCCGCAGAGAAACCCGGGGTAAGTACCAACATCACAAAACACACAAACACACACAAACAGCACAAAACAAACACAAAAACAGCAAACAACACAATCCAATTACCCAAAATGCCTTCTATCTCCCCAATTACAATCACTGACCCAACACAATGGTATCGAGTCCGAGATCTAATGAAAACACACAACATTCAATACACACAAAGTAGATCCGTCCCGGCGGGAGTCCAAATCACTCCATCAACAGAACAAGACTATCGCAATCTCAACCGAATTCTCAACGAAAAAGCCATTCAATCTTTCACATACCAACTCCGTAGCGAGAAAAAATTAAAAATCGTCATCAGAGGCGTACCCCAATTCCTAACCGACGAAGACATCAAAGCCGATCTAGATTCTAGAAACTATCCGATCGCAAAAATCACTAGGATTAACGGTAAAGACCGCCTTCCAGCCCCCCTTATTTTAATAGAAATAGACAAAGAATACAAGTCAATTTTCGACATCCACACAGTTTGCGGATTAGAAGTAAAAGTAGAGTCCCTCAGACTTAGAACAGACATCGTACAGTGTCACAGATGTCAGAAATTCGGTCACCAACAGCGTACTTGCAACGTGCATTTCGCGTGCATGAAGTGCGGAGAGTCACACTCGACGCATGAATGCACAAAGCCGTCAACCACCCCCCTAAATGCGCAAACTGTGGCGGAGCTCACCTCTCGTTCAGCTTATCATGCAAAAAGAATCCAAATAACCCAATAAACACACCAATACAAACACGCAAACTCATAGAAGCACCACTACCAAAACACAACGCGTGGACTCAAAGACAACAGACAAATAACATCACCGCACCCACACCCACAACCCGGGAAAATACACCAAAACCAACACTTAACTCACACGAAAAAGCTGACGACACAATTGCACTCATGATTGGGAAACTATTCCTAACATTTAGCTCGACAAACCCTACACCCCAACAAACACAAAGCTTTTTCGAACAAACAAACGAACTTACAAAACTTTTCCACGCACGCAGACAATGAATCACAAACACAACATTAAAATAGCCTATTGGAATGTACAAAGCATAACACACAAAAAACATGAATTACACGTATTTCTAGACGAACACCAAATAGACGTAATGCTGCTAAATGAAACACATCTAAAACCAAGTCACTCATTAAAAATACAAAAATACAAAACATACAGACACGATAGGCCGGTACAAAAAGGCGGCGGAACCGCTATACTCGTACACGAAACAATAAAACACAGCGAACTTGAATACAAAACACTCGATAAAATCGAAAACACAGGCATACAAGTAAACACAAAAAGGGGACCGATAAACCTTTACGCAAGTTATCTTCCCTCCGGATTAGACATAGTAGAATCAGACATACAAACGATCTTCAATCAAAACACACCTACAATATTTGCGGGAGATTTTAACGCGAAACACCAAAACTGGAACTCGAAAGTAGCCAATAAAAACGGTAAAAAACTAAAGAAAATAGCACAAGACAACAACCTCAATGTAATCGGGCCTGTAGAACCCACACACATACACATACCAACGGGCACTACTGACGTTTTAGACATAGCAATACTTAAAAACATAACCACAACACATACAATGGAAACTATAAACGACCTCTCCTCAGATCATTTTCCAGTGATATTAACGCTTGACATGGACACAACTAGAACGAAAAAAACATTTAATAAGACAGACTGGGGAAAATTTAAAGAATCCCTAGTACTCAGAACAGTAAAAATTCACAACGCGAAAGACATCGATCAAGCAGTGATCACACTGGAAAATGACATAAAAAATGCAATAGCACAAACGACAAAAACTAAAACCATCGACACAAAACTAAACATCCCGACTGAACTAAAAATAAAATTACGACTCAAAAAAAACATACTCAAAGAATATAAAAGAACGCTAAATCCGGTAATAAAAACAAAATTAAACGCGATAACAAATGAAATAAAATCTGACATGATCGAACACTTTAATAAAAACTGTAATAACAAAATTGAATCCCTTAACACGCAAGATCAAACACTCTGGCAGATGACAAAAGCCCTAACAAACAAAAAAAACAAAATTCCACCGCTGAAAACAGCAAACGGACCGGCAATAACTGATAAAGAAAAAGCAGACGAATTCGCGAACGCGTTAAAGAAACAATTCGAAACGAACCCAACAATACCGAAGCATAACACATTTACAAACCAAATTGAACGGCAACGAAATACAAAAATCGATATAACAGATGGAGAAATCGACGCCACAAATACCGACGAAGTGGAAAAAATAATTAAAAACCTTAAAAACCGAAAAGCCCCGGGAGCGGACGGGATAACTAACATTGCAATAAAAAACCTACCAAAAACCGGTATACAAATTATAACCGACATAATAAACGGAATAATAAAACACGGACACTATCCCGCGATTTGGAAACACGCGCAGATAATAATGATCCACAAACCTGGAAAAACAACAAAAACAACCGCAGATTACCGGCCAATAAGCTTACTTCCGTCAATAAGTAAGCTGGCAGAACGCGTAATACAGACAAGACTTGAAAACGAAGTCGAAAACAAAAACATAATCCCAAATTTTCAATACGGTTTCCGGAAAAACCACTCTACCACACAACAGGCACTATGACTAACAGAACACATAACCGAAAAAATGAACATATCGACATCAACGGGCGCAATTTTTCTCGACATTGAAAAGGCCTTCGACCGGGTTTGGCACGCCGGCCTCATACACAAAATGAAACGTCACAAAATATCAAACACATTAATAAAAATAACCGACAATTACCTAAAGAACCGTACATTTAATGTCACAATCGGAAACGAAAAATCGACAATCGAACACATAGCAGCAGGAGTACCACAAGGATCCGTTCTCGGACCGCTCCTGTATAACATATACACTTCGGATATTCCCACAATAGAAAAATGTAATATCGCACAATACGCAGACGACACCGCTATATACATAAGCAGCAGACGAACATCGTACATACACAAGCAGTTACAAAACAATCTAGTCCGGTACGACAAATGGAAAATTAAAATTAACCCACTAAAAACCGCGGCAATTTACTTCCAACACAGAAAACGACACAAAAGGCCGGACGAAGTCAAACTCGAAGGCCACACAATACACTGGCAGGAAAAAGTTAAATAACTCGGGGTCACAATGGACTCACAACTAACATACACGGCACATATTAAAGAATTAAAACGAAAAATAGGGTTCACAACACACGCACTGTACCCGATACTAAACGGCAAAAGCAAACTAACACTGGAAAATAAAATATTAATAATAAAAACGATAATACTCGCGGGCGCAACATATGCCGGAGAAATATGACATCAAGCCAGCGAAAAGCAAAGACAATCGGTACAAGGGAAAATAAACAAGGTAATTAGACTCGCGATAAATGCACCGCGATACATGACAAACGCGCAGATACATAAAGAGACGAAACTCGAAACACTGGAAACAATAATATGCAAACGAACACTAAAAACAATAGAAACAATAAAGTCACACGAAAACCCCACAATAAGAAAAATAATAAACCCAAAACGGAGACTAATTAAAAAAGACGGACTTAAGCAAATTAAAAGACGCGCAGAGGATAACGATATCCAAATAGCCGCGAAAAAAATCAAAAATTAACAAATAAACAGAGGTCAACACAAACACACAAAAATGTAGCAAAACACACAGCATTCCATATAGGATAAACAAACGTAACACACAAACACACAACTACACATAATAACACAAAACATACACAACCCCGGGTAATGAAATTGGAGTGGAAATGGAGGCAACTCCGACCACCGAACAAAATCAAGAGGACTCATATAAGGACACGATCGGCAGTTACTCTTCAGCGTCAAGTGAAAGAACAACTTTAGAAAATGACGAGTGCGATCCCGTCGAAATGTCGAGACAACAATCCTTCTCAGGACACATCTCACACGCGGCTAAGAACCCGAGAAACCATCATTTCTTATATATATATATATATATACAAGTATACAGAACCATCTACAAGCCGATTCTAACGTACGGCAGTGAAAGCTGGATAACAAATAACGCGCAGAGACAGAGTGAGAAACGAATTAGTAAGGGATGAATTAGGAATTGAGCCGATTCTAAAGTGCATAGAGAGAAGTCATCTAAAATGGTTCGGTCATATGTGCCGCATGGACGATAAAAGGCAAGTCAAAATAATATGGCAAACAAAAATGACAGGCTTAAGAAGACAGGGACGACCAAGGAAAACGTGGAATGATGAAGTTGCTGCGACATTGAAGAGAAGAAACATGGACTGGGCACAAGCTAGAAGAATGGCAAAAAATAAGAAAGATTGGACAAAGTTTGTACATGGAGATGACATGCAAATAACTTAAGTTAGAGGTAACACCTCACACCTAATAGTATAAGAGGTTGTTTGATTATATATATATATATATATATATATATATATATATATATGTTTTCTTTTCTTTCAGGTTTCCGCGGGTAGTAGTATGTGTTGTAACTGGATTCCGGGTTTTCTTCCGCGTTTCCATTGTTTGGTCTTTGTAAAGACCGGTGCTGGTTTCTGGACGACGTTTCGGCAAAATCACATTTGCCATCTTCAGGTCTGCGATAACTGTCTGACAGATTACACATTTAATTCTCTTTATCTCCTCTCTATATCTGAAACGCAATGTTCGTATGTGTGTACGCTATAAACTGAAAAACTACTGGACTAATTTACGCGTGGTTTTTTGCAAAATTGTCCGTGTTGTCCGGAGAAGGGTTTTTTGCTGTTATTTGATATCGACAATTACCGAAATAAATCACTTATTATATTTGTACTTACGTTACCTAGGTGTGCAATGAGCACATCTTCGTGAAGGTTTCGTGTCCTAGCCATGATCTAAAGTGATAAAACTGAAAACGCACCAAATAATATTGTTATTATTATATTAACTATTATTATATCTACAAAAACTTAAAGCGAAGTGAAATTAAGAATATTCTTTGTACAGAAAAAAGAACAAATACTTTTAGAGTAATCGTGTACAGCTATTATTACCAAATTATTTCTGTATAAAAATGTATTTTTCGCTTTTCAAATGTGATTAATTCTGCAATATAGTACTTTTATGTACATCTCAATAAAAATCTGGTGTTATGTTATTTTTTTCATAAATAATATAGTCAACGGTAGATTTGTGACAAGTTCGGTTCTCATCCTGTTCTGAACAAATAAATTGTATGCAAATATTTCGTCGACTATTAATGTTAGTTGTTTTTTTATGTTCACATCATTCCTATTCAAGTGAAATAATATTTTTTGCATATGTTTTCTATTTGGAGATATTACAGGCTTTAATTTATTACCGGGTTCATAGGTGCAGTAGATAATATGTACATATGTGTATAATTGCAAAAATTAGACTATGACGGTACATTATCTTTTAAGTGTTTGTAAGTCAAGTATCTTGTCAAGTATCTAGATAAAAGAAACCAGACGTTGCACATGCAAATAAAATTGGTGAAAATTTAAAACCAATATTCACTTTGTTGTATCTCATACTACGTATATTATGCGTAGTATGAGATATTTGAACCTATATATTTCATAAATAAGTAAAATTTGAATGAAATGAAAATGAAATAGAAAACTTAAAACAAAGACATTCAATAGAAAAAATGTAACTTAGCACTTAAATTCTGTCTTTTTGTTAAGTTAAAAATATGCAATAAGAAGATACTCGTTTTTAAATTGAAGAAAGTTTGTGTAAAACTAGTATATTTATCGGCAATCACAAATGCTCACCAGTATAATAATTAGACTGTTGAACAGACGCTGTCCTAAAACGAGTCATGCAGACGCAGAAACAGAGTCGGTTTCCCTTAAATAATAAGATTGATGCAATTTTCGCTCGTAGCCCTAATTTTAATGTCCTGAAAGGCTTTTGTAGTAATGGTCAAAATACGGAAATTGGTAGATATATTAAATTTAAAGATTATTATTTCTATGCGCCACTCACTAGGTCTGATGTTGAGTGAAGTTTTTCTATATTTAAAGACATACTGTCTAATAAAAGAACGCACTTTACAGAACAAAGTTTAGAATATATTGTAATAATTAATGTGAATAAAAATGTTTACTGTGGTGTGACTAAGCATTCACTTTAGTAATAGATGATATAATTAATTTCAAGTTTATACTTGTTCAATATTTTGAATTTTTCACTGTATAAAAAAAACGTCCCAAGCTGTAACTGTTATTTATATTTTGATTTTCATGAGATAGGTACCAAATGAAATGGTTTCAAACATATTGAAGCTACATTTACTTTATTCCATCTTCAATTCCTAGCGATTGTCAATTTTTTACATTATTGAATAGAGATTTTTTTTCCTGAATCCATTGATGTACAATACATTCATTTTAATTGTAAATTTAGAAGAGAAAAAATTAAAACGCTTTCCAAACATTCTCTTAAAGTGACTTGTATTATACTCAAAATAAACTTGTAGTAGCATGTCAGTAAGTTTATTGAAATTCATGATTTATTTCAAAACTGTCAAAATGTGCTTGCTTAGTACAGAAAAGTCAAAGATGATAGTTACATAAGCGTAATGCGTTATTTTTCCATCGCGCACTACAGTATAACACAAGTGACTAAGAGCATATACGGACAGTGTTTTAATAATTTTTTTCTTCTAAATTTAATTAAAATTGATGTATTGAACATCAATGGCACATCAATTATGCTAAAAAATATATACCGTGCAATTAAAAAAAAAATTGACATTCGTTAGGAATTGAAAATGGCGCTGAAAGGTAAATGTAACTTCAAACATAGTACTCATTTGGTACCTATCTCATGAAAATCGAAATATAAATAACAGAGTTACAGCTTGGGGCGTTTTTTGTGTGACAGCCTCTATATATATATATATATATATATATATATATTTAGTGTTTAAAGAATTTTGTTTTTCTTTTTTATTTTATATATATATATATATATATATATATATATGTTACTCTTGATGTAGGAGCGGTTTCCATGTATGCGGCAAGCGCTGGCCGTCGTCACGTTTATTTAAGCACTTAGGACGCTTTTCTATTTCTATCGCTTCTCTTGTAATTCTCGTCGTTAGGTTTTCACTTTTGGCTAGGATCTTCGTGTTTTCAAAGTCGATAGAGTGCCCTGTCAGAAGTTTTTGTTGTGCTAACGATGACGTTACTTCTTTTTTGACGACCGCGTTTCGGTCTTCTTCTCTTCTCACGCTAACTTTCCTGTTTGTCTGCCCCACATGTGATTGATCACACACTGAGCATGGTATTTCGTAAACGCCCTGATCTTCTAGAGGAATTCTGTCTTTCGCATTACCTATTTCATCGGCTATTTTTCTGTGTGTTGTGAAAACGGTGTCGATGTTGTGTCTTCTTAATAATCTACTGATTTTGTCTGTAGTTTCCTTTATATATGGAAGGAAAGCTCTGGACGCGAACTCTTGTTTTTCTGTTTTTCTGTTGCCGTTAATTCTGGCTTTATTTATTGTTTTTGATGTATAGCCGATAGTGATGAGGGCGTTTCTTATGTTCCTTCTTTCTTCGTGTATGTGTTCCTTGTCTGTTAGTCTCTCAGATCGCAAAACTAGTGTTTTTACAACGGAATTTAGTTGTGCCGGGTGACGGTGTGATTGTGCTTTTAAATATCTATTTGTGTGTGTAGGTTTTCAATATACCGTGTGTCCCAGTAGTCCGTTCTCTTTCTTGATTACCAACACGTCAAGGAAAGGGAGTTTCCCTTGTTCTTCTACCTCCATTGTGAAACGTATGTTTGGATGTTCGGCACTCAGGTGGCGTAGAAAAATATCCAGCTTCTCTCTGCCATGTGTCCAAATGACGAATGTATCGTCGACATAACGTAACCACAAATTGGGCTTGTCTGCGCAGTTGTTTAATGCCTTTGTTTCGAAGTTCTCCATGACTATGTTGGCAATAATCGGTGACAGAGGAGATCCCATCCGTGCGCCCTCCACTTGTCGGTATTTTGGGCTATTGTAGGTGAAATAAGTGTTTGCCAGGCAGTGTTCTATTAGATTAATCGTGTTCTTTGGTACTTGGTATTTATTTTCTAATATGGAAATGGTTTTTGCGATCGGCACTTGCGTGAATAACGATGTTACGTCGAAACTGACTAGCAGATCCGTTGGTTGTATGCGTACGACTTTTATTAACTCTATGAAGTGGTCCGCATTCTTCACATAGGATGCCATTTGTTCGGCCTGTACCTGGAGTTGCTGTGCCAAGTATTGTGCTAGGGTTTGCGTTGGAGATCCGATAGAACTTACTATTGGCCTGAGCGGTATATCGGTCTTGTGTATTTTTGGTAGTCCGTAGAGTTTCGGACACCGGGACGATTTTTCTCGGGGAATGATCCGTTTCTTTGTCGCTTCACTCAGTATTGTCGCGTTTATTTTAGTCTTCGTGGTCTTTTCTAGATACGTAGTTGGGTCCGTATTGATTGTTTTATATGAGGGGTCGTCTAAAAGTGGAATCATTTTTCTATCGTAGTCGATTTTGTCTAAAACGATGGTGGCATTTCCCTTGTCAGCGGGTAGAACGATGATGTTATTGTCTTTTTGAATATCTTTTAGAGCTAGATATTCTTCCCTTGTTATATTGCTCTGGGGTAGTTTGGCCTTTCTGATAATAGAAGCTACTTCCTGTCGTATTGTTTCGGCGTTGTTCTGTTCGACTTTTTGTAGAGCTGATTCTACACCGCAGATGATGTTTTCTACTGGAACGTGTTTCGGTGTTATTGCGAAGTTGAAACCCTTCTCGAAGACTTTGATAGCCGCTTCGTTGAGTGTTTTCTGTGATAGGTTGTGTACTGTTCTTGTTGTGTTCCTGTCGTATCTCGCATTAGGGTGTTGTGTCTTTTTTAGTTCCTTAAATTTACGTTTCTGTTTGTTCGTTCGTATTTCAGAATCGGTTTCTGCTCTGAATGTGGAAAGACTGTCTATTTTCTCCAACAGTAGCGGGTGTAATTGTTTAGTCAATTGTAACTCAGTGTCAAGTAAAAGTTTGTCGGAGTCGTTGAGTTTTCGTCGGTTCTCGTGTATCAGTTCTCGTAATAATGCACTGCTCGTTCGTCTTAATACGTTCGTTGTTTTTGTCGTCTTGGTGTGACACGATAATCTGCAGCAGTTAGGTGCAAGTCCTTCGTCTCGGCAACGGCGTAGGAAGGCTAGGTCGCACAGCAGGCGCGCTTTCTTGCTGCGTAGCTTCTCGAATTTCTTCGATAGTTGGTGAACTTCCTCCCCGTAGAGGTAAAAGATGTTACTCTTGATGTTCTCGCGGACGTATGATGAAGGTGTAGTTTCTTGGGTTCTTGGCCGCGTGTGAGTTTTGTCCTGAAAACGACTATTTACTCTACGTTTCAACGAGATCGCACTCGTGATCTTTAGGAGCTAGTCGGTCTGTCGCTAGTTAGAGCTGGAGATCGTCTGATGTGCGCCTGGCACTACCTCTTGTTATATGCTGCTGTGTCGGGAGTGGGCGTCCCACTATTGACGTCATGCGTGCGCGTTTTCGTGTAATTGGTCCGAGTGCCTGTGTTCCCAGGTTCCCAGGTCGGTCCGTGTGCCTGTGTAGAGGTTGCGATCTGTCGGGATTTGCTTGTGTTTTTATCTGTCGGTGAGCTAGGAGCGGTTTCCATGTATGCGGCAAGCGCTGGCCGTCGTCACGTTTATTTAAGAACTTAGGACGCTTTTCTATTTCTATCGCTTCTCTTGTAATTCTCGTCGTTAGGTTTTCACTTTTGGCTAGGATCTTCGTGTTTTCAAAGTCGATAGTGTGCCCTGTTAGAAGTTAATGTTGTGCTAACGATGACGTTACATCTTTCTTGACGACCGCGTTTCGATGTTCTTCTCTTCTCACGCTAACTCGCCTGTTTGTCTGCCCCACATATGATTGATCACACACTGAACATGGTATTTCGTAAACGCCCTGATCTTCTAGAGGAATTCTGTCTTTCGCATTACCTATTTATCGGCTATTTTTCTGTGTGTTGTGAAAACGGTGTCGATGTTGTGTCTTCTTAATAATCTACTGATTTTGTCTGTAGTTCCCTTTATATATGGAAGGAAAGCTCTGGACGCGAACTTTTGTTTTTCTGTTTTTCTGTTGACGTTAATTCTGGCTTTATTTATTGTTTTTGATGAATAGCCGCTCGTGGTGAGGGCGTTTCTTATGTTCTACAAATTCTGGCAAATGTATCGTTTTATAACAGGATAATAAATAATGCGTCTAATTATGTATAAATTGTAGAAGCTTTGGTTTAGTATTATGTTATAATTGATATTAATATTAATTTTTAAATCTATTATTTTGAGAGTGAAACTTACAAAACATGTTTTTCGAAAAAAAAATAATCGCAAATTTCGTTGGATGTAGTTTATTGAACCAAATTTACAACTTCCACTTTATAACAAGATGTTGATTTGTGAGTATAAAGAAATCTATATCGTGTAATATATTTGAATGGAATTGATATATAGATATAGAATTATGCCGGGCTGAACGATATTGTAGAAAGGTGACTGTTAAACTACATACGTACTGTTGCAACATTTGCCCACTATAACAGAAATAGAAATTACTAGTTCGGAAGGACTACTGCAGATCTTAGCTTGTACTTTATTGGCTGATTTAAAATATACTGCCTTGTTTCATTCATTACAAATTTTATTTGGGTTCCTTGTTATTTTTGTTGCACTATTTCGTTTAATATCTTGTATTTATATTCTAAAACAGAGTCCTTTTAATTGTTTTTAAGATGCTGTCATACATAGCTTTTTAGAAGCATGTTTGTTTTATAATTCAATTAACATTAATTTTTAACATTAACCTATTTATTTACTACAGTTGCAGACTATGATTTAAACATTTACACTTTCGGATTTACAAACGTCATTTATTTATATTATAATGATGATGAAATTTTATTTATCTTTAGAAATTCATTTATTTATTTATTCGTATATTTGTATGGTACCAGTTTGATTTTCTAATTAAACTGATGGCGAATAATTTTTACTCATAAACACTAGTATTAAATTTAAGTAAATATTTTTTCCATATTTTTCGTGATAATAATTATTTGGGTCTGTCAGTAAGATAAAAATTTCGATACAAGACATACGTATTCGTATAATCATACTGATATCCAGTAGTTAACCAACTACTTAAGGTTGTCAAGAGAAACTATGTGGTGAACCCATAGAAAGCATTATTATTACATATTATTATAAGTGGCAACTGTATTGTTCGAATGCATGGAAAGAAAAATCATCCATAAACTCTTACCAGGCCGATATGTTTGGGCAATTTAAGAAGCGATAACTGACAAATTATATGAGATATTTACATATTGCCATGAAATTCCACCTTGATATAAATTAAATAAATCAAATATAGCACAAAGAAGCATTAAACGTAGTCAATGCAGGTTGTGTTTTGAATGCACCTGGTATATTATGTAATATAATTTTGAATTCAATATTTCATGGCAACAGATTATAGGTTATGATCTAATGATAATATTTATAAATCTAATTAGGTATAAAACACATGCTTACGTACCAACATTTTATTAAAAAGTGTATATTTAATAAATCATTCTTAGCATATTAGTTCCAATATTTATCTTAGACTTGCTGGTATTTCGTATAAAATGTCCATTGCTCACAATATAATTTTAGTTAGTAGTCCATAATTCATTTTGAAATGGAAATAAATACATATACATATAAATATCTGGTATTAACAGCAGTCACAGTGTAAGCTGAAAAACAATAAGCGTCTATAGCAAATGCGAAATATATTTGGGAATATTTTAAATAGCAATAGTATTAACTTACATTCGTAAATACGAAGTAGTACATTAAATTATAAACAAAATAAATGTCAAAACATGCACGAATGTGTAAGGCTAAATACATCAGATAGTACGCTAAAATTGGAATTAAATACAGAAAGTGGATGAGAAAAACTATCGTCTTTCAGGAAATGTAAAAAGTATATATAAGGATGAAACGACACCAAAAGATGATTGATTCTTATTTAATTCCCAACGGTTTGAATAGATATAAAATCTATTAAGGAGTTTAAGCATTTATTTTACATATCTATGTTTATAATCTGAAGCATTTTTAATTTTGTTTATTAATATGGTATTCCATATTTTCTTTGTGCAATTATTTTAATTTATAATTTGCATTTAGAATCTATTTAAATAATAGATCACAAAGAATATGAACAAGATTAGTATAAGTAGAACAACGCAGTAATTCATTTGAAGTCTATAAAACTCAAACCAAAGATTTTAAAACATATGTGGATTATTAGTCTGAACTAATTAACAGTAAATGCACCACTGTGAGTGTTTATTTATGCAAGATATCCGAGCAAATGCGTATAGATGAAAATTTTCACAAATTACCTTACGATATCTGCGTAATTGAATTGGTAATCAAAGATTCATTGATTAAGGATAAAAATGAAACTATATACCAGAGTGGGGATAGACGCTTTGTTCTGTAAGATGTCGATTACTACTAGACAAACGTCGAATAACACACTTTCTTAGAAACAAATATATCGGTAGAATAAAGATACCCACAAAATCTAATATTTTAAAGAGTCAAAACCTTGACTAGCTTAACGTTTGGAGGGTACTTATCCCTTGGTTAAGGGCAATACTCGAGCGTGATATTTTTGAAAGATTTGTTATACCTCTACGGGGAGCAAGCTATTTATAAATCAAGAATCTTCGAGAAACTGAAAGTGAAGTTTTGTGATCTTGTCTTAAAAAAAAAGAAATTACTAAACCAATATCATATGTGCGTTACTTAGTCTTTAGACCTATCAGTTTTTGAAAAATTTGCTTACCTCCTAAATCTTCTAACTTTAAATCACACGTGCTTTAAGATTTTTGAAATTACTGATACTATTACTGCCTAACATGCTTCTTAATAATATAGGGATTGAGGAATTAAGATCAGATGATTTGAAAGGTCAAGGCTTTCTTTAGTATAGTGTTGAAACTAATCCTTCATTATTGCAGATGTGTGCACGGCATAACTATTCAAAATTAATTATTTGCATGTTATTAAGTTCATTTACATAATCTTATATTGCAGCAGCATTAACTAATCCGCAAAACTTAATTAATATCTAGGCTATTGGAATGAATCTCTAGAAATTTTGTTAATGCCAGTACAATATACTTACTTTATTATATCTGAACAAATTGCTAAAAAATGTTGGACTGATATTAATTAATACAAGTGTTTATTTCTTAGCAATGCTTCATTGATAAATAAATAATGTGTTTCAACAGTAATACCATAAACGATTGAATTTTCGCGATAAGTCTGTCGATTGGTTTTTAAAGGAAACTGAGTTGCTTGAAAATACGAGTCTGCAGGATGGGTGGTGTTTTCTTTAAGCAACTCACAATCAGTTGAGTTTAGAAATTAGAGATAGACTTATCTCGTAAAAATTCAATAACGAGTTGAATTTTGCTAGACTTTTCCAAGAATAATAAACATTTATTATAACTAACAATTAACAATTTATTAACATAAGCAACAAAATTTAACATTATCTTTAACTATAATTATTATAAATGGTGCAATTATAGAAATTTTGAATAGTACCTCCGTTATTCGGACATAATTTATTGTTGGCCTTGACATTATTAGATGCACTTGGAGTATTTCTGAAGGTATTCATTATGTTTTGATGATGTTCTGAATTAAGATGTAAATACGGTTTCATAGAATTGGAAATCCCATGTCCAGTAATTTTCATAGACTGTTGTTCTCCAACATCAGATTGTAGTAATTGACGCACCGCAGTGGAGCGATTGGAATAATTTGTAATTTTTTTTCTTTCGGTGTTTAACCCTATTTTTTTGCAGTAGACAGTTTTGTCTATTAATACCTATTTTTGAACCAACTATTATTAACATTTTTATTCCACTTGCTATTTAATGTCATAAAAAGCCTATTATTTGTAATATTTCCCCTTTTGAAATAATCCTATAGGACACATTTCAAGGTTGTTTTTTTATTTAACCATTTAGTATCTGCACATCTTTTATTGCCGCCTTGACGAGTTTTGGAGAATATCGGGTTGTATGCAATTCGGTTAGTTAAACAACCTTTGTTGACAGTTTCTTCCTCGAAGAAATGTAACAGGTTGCTTCATTACCTACCCAAGCTATCTCTACCGCAGCTATATGAAAAAACTTCTTCTGGAGTCCCTCTGGTGTATTCTCGTCCCATTGTGAGCGCATATTCCTATTTGATTCGAAGTCATAGCAACATAACTTACTTTTATTTTTCCGGGAATCGCTTGTAGTAGTTTTCTTTTACTGTCACGAGCTGCCCTTGCCTCTTTGAAAATTATATTTTTAAATAGATCGATATGTGTGCAATACTCACAAAAGTATTCTTATTGCACTAATTTTGCTGTAATATTCCAGTATTTCCTTGTAATCAGTTCCATCAATTTTTTCGAATATTAAATGTCCAGTCTTCTGAAATAAATGCCAGTCTTTCAGTACTATTTTATTTGTATAATTTGTAATTGTGTTCTACACAAAACATCATAAATTGTCGCCATATATAGGATTTCGATTTTTTTGTATTTATTGCTACATTCTTGTAAATTTTCTGGTTGATAATTTAATTTGAATTAAACCGAAGCGATTCATTTTGACGTTTTTGAATATAATTTAATTGTCAAAGTGTCGAATTGTAAGTTGCTATGGTTACGTTGTTGAAAATGCCGAAGCTGATACTCCAATCATATTTGAAAGACGGCTGTTATTTTTACGATAATACAAGCTGTCGTTGGGTTGTGATTGGTCAGAATAAGTGATAATTTTAGAATAAGTGGAATAGTCATAAGTGTCATAACTTAAAAACACAAGAGCTTTTTTTTATCGGATAAATTTCTCTTTGTAACGAAATTATTTTGCCAATCAGTAATTTGACGAGAAAAACTTACATGAAAAAATCGCGAGACCGAAAGGTCGAGCGATTTTTTCTAATGTAAGTTTTTCGAGCGAAATTACTGATTGGAAAAATATTGAGTTAAAAAGAAATTTATCCGATTGAAAGAAAAGCTCGAGTGTTTTTTGGCAAGATAAATTAACGACATGAATAAAACTTTTTAAATTGTCTCCATATTGGCGATTTTGTATTTCTTGTGTATTGCGGTATTGATCTATTGATATTTTTTGAAATTTACCCAAACCGACTCGTACATTTTACGTTCAACGATACTTAATAGTTATTACCTGTCAGCTGCCAAAATAAATTAAGTGATGCAGGGCTACTAGATATGTAACAGGAAGAAGCATTTTTATCGGAGGAAGAAGCATTTTTATCGGTGATAAAAAGCTATGTAGGTTTTTATCGCTGTCAAAGTGACAAAAATGTCACCCGCAAATGGACATTTTTATATAGGAGTTAATTTATCGGTGATAAAAAGCTATTTAGGTTTTTATCGCTGTCAAAGTGACAAAAATGTCACCCGCAAATGGACATTTTTATATAGGAGTTAATTTATCGGGAGTAATACCATAAAAGCTTGTGTTTATCCGGACAAACTTTCGTTTCGAACGAAAACTTTGTTGCTTGGTAACTGACGAGAACAAATAACTTGGTTAAACCGCGACACCGTAGGTGGAGCGGTTTTATCTTCTGTTATTTGTTCGAGTGGTGTTACCTTTAAGCAACAACGTTTGAGTTTTATCAAAACGAAAGTTTGTTCCGGAAATAAACACAAGCTCGAATTGTATTTGGTAAGACAATTTAATGAATCATTTAATTAAAATTAATAAACAAATCCGTTATGCAGACGATACTGTGTTGATTGCGGATACCGATATAGGATTACAAAACATAATCAACAGATTAAATATGACATGCAAAGATTTTAATATGGCCATAAACATCAGCAAAACGAAAGTAATGTTAATTTCTCGTAATTCAAACGTACCCATAACCCTACGGGTTGACGGGGAAATATTGACCAGGGTTGATCGCTTTAAGTACCTGGGCTGCTGGATTGACTCAAGACTGGACCATGACATCGAAATAAGGTCCAGAATTGAACAAGCAAGGCAAAACTTCTTCAAACTCAAAAACATACTGTGCGATAAACAGCTAAATGTAAATTTACGCGTACGGTTTACAAAGTGTTTACGTCTGGTCAACGCTATTATACGGAGTGGAAACATGGACCTTGAAAACTGTCAGTATGAACCGTATAGAAGCATTTGAAATGTGGACATACCGAAGAATGCTAAGAATTCCATGGACATCACATACAACTAATGAGGAAACTTTGAAAGGGGTACACAAAGATCGAGAACTGCTCCACATAGTAAAGATGCGAAAGACGGCTTACCTTGGTCACGTTTTGAGAAATGAAAAATATTACCTACTGCAGCTCATAATTGAAGGAAAGATAGAGGGTAAACGTGGGCTTGGCAGAAAGAAACTATCGTGGATGCGGAATATTAGGAACTGGACCGGATTAAACTTTGAACAACTCATTAGAGCTGCTGCAAATCGAGAGACCTTTGCTGATGTGATCGCTAACCTCCGATGACGGAGAGGGCACAAAAAGAAGAAGAAGAATAAACAAAAATATTTTTATTTAAATGTCAAAACACAACACGACACGTCTTTGAATACATAGGTAAATAGCAGCTTAATTGTTACTAAAACTACAGTTAGGAAATGTACAGTTATTATTAATTATTTTATTCGCTACCGACTGAACACTATTTAGGTTATTATTATTGTTAAAATTGCATGAATTGCTTCATATTGACGTTTACCTGAACGTTACTGTTAGAATTGAACTCTCGCTACTATGGGAGAATTTTGCAGTTTGTCCGGTATCAAACTAACATAACGTGTATTAAAATGTCATGTTTTTGACAGATGAGTTAAATTATCATATAACGTGTGTTCATTTGAAAAGTCAATCTAGGTTACTTTGAAATTTTGATAGAATAAGACGCATATATATCAGTATGTGTTTGTTGTTCCGTAAACATAAATCCAAATGACATTTGATAATGTCAATCACATTTGTTATTTATTTGTATGTATGAAACTGTCAAAATATACGACTTCGTAGGTTAAGTAGTAAATTTTAATTTACGACATACTTCAAAATGTTCTCAGTAAATCACATGCTACTAGATTGACTTTTCAAATGAACACCCGTTATTATACAGCAAGACACTTGAACAAAGTTGATTATATGAGACGTATTGCCTGAAACACCACGAGACCAAAGGTCGAGTGGTGCTTTTTTTGGCAATACGTTGAGTTTCGATAATTTTCAAGTGTATAGTTGTATACAGGTAGACTATATCATGAAAATAAAATGAAAAAAGGGAGTGCGAAATGAGCCATGATGATAACATATAACTAACAAATCTGGCAATTATTGAAGTCGAAATAATATTAATTTAATCGTGGTTTTTGCAGTTCGTATATTCGATTATACAAAGGTTGGTATATTCGATTTGTAATACATGACAACTACGGAAAATACTATGTCATAATTTTTCATAATTTTAGAATGATATAGTCAACAGTAATTATATAAGTGGTGGTAATTAAGGCGTGTGCTCTCATATCGATCGTACAAATGTATATATGTAACGATCGGGACTTACTGAATCGGTGATAAAGTTGCCAGGTGAAGCACATATGTTATGGATAGATGATCAGTTCGGAGCTTTTCGGAGGATTATGTCAAAATTCAGTAGATTCAAAAATAATTTTGCCTGATTTTGACATTAAAATAAAGCGTACAGAATGATATGTTTTATCATTTTTCTTGGGGATTTACTAATTTTTATCGAAATAATTTGAAAAAATCCCCGGAGAATAACGTTGTAGATAATATAGAAATTAGTTCAAACTTGATGGCGAGTACAGAAATCAACTAAATAGCTAACTTATCCTACTACCTAATAGACGACGCCCAATTAAAAGAATATTACCTTCAATTGTTTTGCAATTTTATTAAAATAACACTAATAAATAAAAAATTCATAAAATTAAACACAAATAAAAATATTAGTAAGAGCAAAACCAACCTTTCGGTAGAATTCTTTCTTAAATCGGTAAAAGATTGGGAAAATTGGTACATCTATGGAAAAATCGGTAAACCTGGCAACGCTGATCAGGGACACAATTGTTTGGCTACTTAACGCTACCCCTACTCTTTAGATTATAATCGATCGCACTTCTTGAAATGCAGTGGCGGGATAAATATTTTGTAAATATCTTTGTCATTATTTTTCTCGGATTTGCACAAGGGAATTTGGGGAAATATTTTGGATTAATATTCTCTATAATTATATTCCATTATTTAAACGTTGTCTTTTTCTTTCAAAGGCACCCGGTATAGTTTTTGTTTTGTATCATATTATATTTATTTCTATTATTACACATTTTTATAATTAATAGCTTTCCTTTCTTGTTGATTTTCTTTTTATTTCCAGCAGATTATATTTTAACAGAAATCAAATTATTATATTGACTTTATGTTTAATTTATCCTAAATTTATAAAATGTTTAAGTAATAGTTAATTAGTCGATGAAATTTATAAAAATCTTTCAGTAGTTAGGAATTTTTGAGGGAGTGTTCATTACGGTCGATTCGCCAATAAATATTCTGTTGAAAGTATAATTTTAAATTTCAAAATAATGATTCATCTTTGGAACAAGTAAGAAAACTACAGGTGTACGTTGATAAACTATTTCTTTTCAGTTCGTACTGCTCAAAATACGAACCCCAAATTGTAGGTACTTTATCTCTTTTTAATACATATAAAAACGCGCTGTACTGCTGCACACGTCAGTCATTTTAAAGTATTCTTATCCCTTAATTTTGGTCATGTGACTGTAAAGAAATACTTAATAAACTGTAGTTGTTTCCTTTATGTATTAAATAGTGTATATCTAATAATTTACTATAACAAATAGAGCTTTTATTCTAAGAGCTTTTTCCACAGAGTGTGGTCTTACGTAATGATAATGATATACCAAATGTTTATTTCTTGTTTCTGTATGTCGCTCTGCATTTCTTTATGTCAATTCATGTTTTTCTTTTTGATTTCTGCGTTGGAACTACATCATAAAAGATTCATGATAGCAGCTGTTTTAGTACAGTACGTTTTTCAGATTATAAATAAATTACAAAACATATTTTAAAAATATGAATTTGTTCACATAAAAATTGAATTAATAATGAATGATTAATACCATAAATTTACATTATGTAAATGGCGAATCAATATAATTAAAGTCGAATTAATAGAAATCTCATTTATATTATCGCGAATAGATAATATAAACGAGATTTGAATTAATTCGACTTTAATTATATTCAACACATGGATATTAGAATAAGAAGATTTAGTGAAATGAATATGAAATTAAGAAATCAGATTCATATAATCTTATATTATTATTATAATATTGATAATTTATCTTAATAACTTGAAATTAGAAAATTTATTAAAATAAATAAATTTAGAAGTAATGTATTTTTGAGTAAACAATTTGAATAATCTACAATTGTTTTGATAAATATTTCGAATTCCGGACTTAAAATAAAAACTTGATATGAGAATCATATGCGGCCGGCCCCAGTAGTGTCCGACCTGTACTAATAACTATAGTCAGGCATTCTCGGTCGGCTTACAATGGCGTAGAAGAGCGAGGGATTTGAGTGATTCAGAGCTGCTGTCGGCTCAAGTTGTGCGCCTCGCCTTTCCCACTTTAGTACGTGAACAGCTAGCATAGTCGGTAGATGTATTTACGAATACGCGTATGTGTAATTCGAACGCAAACCATTGAAAATGTCGAAAGCTCATAGAAATGCATCAATACGCCTGTTTGCTAACAGGGTAAGCAGATTTTTATGGCAATTACCAGACTTAAGATATAATGGTAAAGTAGGGAGGTGCTTAGTTTATGAGAAAAGTTTATTCTGTTGGAATTCACGTTTGTGTAGGAAACATATGAATAGTGCAACATACGAATCTAAAAGAAAAACGGAGAGACACCATATAATGAGTTTCTTTGTAATTTAAGTATGATGTTAAGTATATGTAATATACCGGTGGAAAAAATCGGGCAATGAATGTTTGCAATGTTTTGGAACAAATACAATCCTTCGTGGCAACTCCCAAGTTCGAGGACGCTACGTAGGTATTTACCGATGGTGCACGAAAAAATGGATAATTATGTAAAAACCGTAGTAAAAAATAAAAGACTGTGGCTCACTATTGATGAAACTACAGATATTAAAAGAGATTCCATTGTATCGATCCTTGTACGGGCCTCGCAAGAACCGTCACACCTTTATTTGTTAGTCTGTAAAAGACTGCAAAAATGTACTGCTGAAGCGCTTCATAATCTATTAGTTAGATCATTACACAACTTTGAAATTTTACCAAAGCAAGTATCAATGATGGTTACTGATCTTGCCGCAGTTATACATCGCATGGGCAATTATTCAAAGAAGTTCAGCCAAACTTACTACACGTTACATGTCTGCTTCATACTTTAGATCTTGTGCAGACACGAAAATGTTATGCCGATGTGGATCAACTAATAGGACAGACGAAAGTGGTTTTTCTTAAATCTCCGAAACGTATTCGGCTCTTTCATTCTCAATGTCCTGACATCCCGTAACCGCCGCAGCCTATTTTTACACGATACATGGTTAGAGGCAGCATTTTATTATTTTAAGCATTTTGATAAGATAAAGTTGGTGATTTTACAACTAAATCCTAAAAGCAGCAGCTGCTATAAGGCTCAGTCACAAATGCAATTTCAAAATCTTCAAGTTGCAGCAGATTATTAAAAAAAATATTTACGAGACTTACGTTCCAGTAGTGAGCGCAATAAAACACTTCGTTGAAATCGTTGTGCACCTAGAAATGGTGCTACATACTTTAAATGATGAAAAAAGCAGTCGCGGCTCGTGATGACGTAAAACGTGGGCACCTGCACGGATGAGACTGTTTCGAACAAATTCGAACAATTTCGGTTGCACCTACGTTTTTACGTCATCACGAGTCGCGACTGGAAAAAGGTGTTTGTGTCAGAGATAAATTTAATACTGTATTACGTAAAAATGTTGATTTTAATAGATTACGAAAACTTTTTAACAACAATGTTGCGAAAAATTTATTGTACAAACTTAAAGACCAGTTTAACTATGCGCTATTATTATCGCTAGCTGTGGAACGATCTTTTTCTGCGTATAAGCAGATATAAAGTGTGTTTTTTATAGAGGTATAGAACTTTGAAATGGAATAAAACAAAGATGAATTTTTTAAATTGCCATGAAATTTACTTTATTCGAAAGATAATCTTCTGGCATTATAATTTAAATAAGACTTCTGGCATATAACCGCCACGGCTGGCTCGGACGTAGTCTAATCTGGAGGTCCAATTTTCGATGACTTTTTCCAACATTTGTGGCCGTATATCGGCAATAACGCGGCGAATGTTGTCCTCAAAGTGGTCAATCGTTTCGGGCTTATCGGCGTAGACTAGCGACTTCACATATCCCCACAGAAAATAGTCTAGCGGCGTTAAATCGCACGATCTTGGAGGCCAATTCACGGGTCCGGAACGTGAAACTATGCGGTTACCAAACGTTTCCTTCAATAAATCAATTGTGGCACGAGCTGTGTGACATGTTGCGCCGTCTTGTTGAAACCACAGCTCCTGCACATCATGGTTGTTCAATTGATGAACGAAAAAGTCAGTAATCATGGCTCTATAGCGGTCACCATTGACTGTAACGTTCTGACCAGCATCGTTTTTAAAGAAGTACGGACCAATGATTCCACCAGCCCATAAAGCACACCAAACAGTCAGTTTTTCTGGATGTAACGGTGTCTCAACATACACTTGAGGATTACCATCACTCCAAATACGGCAGTTTTGTTTATTGACGTATCCATTCAAACAAAAGTGAGCTTCACCTCTAAACAAAATTCGCTTATGAAAATCGGGATCATCGGCAATCTTGTTTTGGGCCCATTCACCGAATTCACCGCCTTGCTAGGTGATCGTGTGGCTTAAATTCTTGCACGAGTTGGATTTTGTAAGCACGCAAACCAAGATCTTTCCGTAAAATCTTCCATAAAGTGGATGGACACATATCCAATTCCTGTGCACGATGATAGACTGATTCCGGTCTTCCTCTACGCTACGCTCTACAGCAGCAATGATTTCTTCTGTACGCACTGTACGACGTCTCTGTGGATGCGTATTATCATTTAGAGTAAACGTGGTGCGAAAACGTTCCATAGTTAATCGAATTAATTGCTCTGATGGACGATTATGTTGACCGTAAAATGGACGTAGTGCGCGATACGTATTTCGAACAGAACCATGATTTTCAAAATAAATTTGCACAATTTGGAAGCGTTGTTCAGGCGTCACTCTATTCATGTTGAAATGCCAAACCAAACTAAACATAAATCACTTGACGGCTGACAAAATGGCCGCCTGTTAAAAAAGTGTTACCAAGTTAAAGTTTTATACCTCTATAAAAAACATCCGTTATATACCGCAAAGGACAAATCTCAAAGAAACACATGCTCTGCTGCAGGTGTTCATCCACACACATCCGGATTTTTTAAGCATCTGAGGATATTGGATAAGTTGCTTAGTTTATCTACATTTTCAATAATTATTGATAATTTTTTTCTAAATAACGCGCAGTTTTATTTCGATAAACACCACGCAGTGACGCCAATGCTGGCCGACCTAAGTGCCTATCCTTACTAGTAACTAGGAACCGAACACGAGAGGTCCATGACTTAACACCTACGGCGTACTATTGAAAATTTGTATTTTTAAAGAGTTTTTAATTTTATTTATATAAATGGAAAACAAACAGGTGGTGATCTATAAAATACGATATACATTTTTATTTGTTCATTTTGTAGTTCAAGTTGAGTAAAGGAGTATTAATATTAACTAGCAATACATTGTCAAGGTTTCTCTTGTGTAAAATTTGTTCTCTTTGAATAAAATACATTCTTGTAGATAGAAAACGTCTTTTCTACATCGCAACTGGTTATAGGTGCATACTGGAAATATTCTTTTATTTCAGCGTATTTAGCAGTTAGATTTTGAGGCATTGTCCCCATACATTTGCCGCAATGTTATTAAATCTGGATTTCTATTAAAAACTGTGTCTAACTCTTGCCGAAGGTCACATCCGAAGTCACTTGGAATATTTTGCAAATTATTAACACATCTAATGTGGCCATCATTTAATTTGAGATTTTGATTTTTAAAATAAGTGATTAGTTTTGGCAAATTTCCAAACTGTTCTTGCAGAAAGTACAACTGATTTTTTTTTAAATTTGAAATTTGTATTAGTTCCTTGCTCTCAGAAATACTTCAAGCATCATTTAAACATTTAAACATGTAACGAAATTTTGTAAACTATCCAAATTCTTTGCATAAAAACTAGTAGCTTCCAATAATGTTCCCTATCCAGTTATTACTGGAGAGTAAGGCAGTGACAAAGATGGAAGTTTTTCCCTGTAAATGATGCTTCTCTGAAAACTTTTTTAAAAGCGGATACAAGTCTATCAACTTCCGGAAAGGTGTCTCTGATATATTCACAGATTCTGTGGAGAGTACGTGCTACAGGATATTAGGATATGTTTCGCTTGTTTTTAACATATATGCAGCACTGTCACTGACAAATAAAAGTACATATTTTTTCTTTGTACATGTCGTCCGAATGAAGCATTTGGTGCATATTCTCGTAAATGGTTTTAGCTACTGTTTCCGCATCAACTGTATTTATAGCTTTTGTTGCTATTACATATGCGTTATATGGACTAGTTGGATGTAGTACACCAGCTACAACATTTACCATACAGCGTCCTAATATATCGACAGTTTCGTCGGCATTTATCCATTGGTACTGATTTGAAAGATGGCTTCTAATGCGTTCTACTGCTTTCGTGTAGCACTTGGGAACATAATACTTGCGTAAAGTGGAGCCAAGGGGAACATTTCGACCAGTATATTTTTGGAGAAATGTTTTGAAGGTGGGATTGTTAAGTTTATTTAACGGAATATTTGTCGTCATTAAACTTTTACAGAGTTTTTCGTTAAAATTGTCAGATTCCAACGGGTCTAATATACAACGTGTCCAGGAAAGTATGCAACAAAGGGAAAACCTTTTTATTGTCTATTTCTCAGGAAATTTTATTCTTTATAAAAGTTTTTGCTTTACATAAAACCTATTTACCCGTTAAAATAAATTATTATCATATTAGATAGTAAAAATACAATTATTTTATTAATTGTTCAAAATTTCCGTACCTACTTAATATCTTGTGTGCAGTCATTACTTTTGCTTTTAATCAAGTATGCATGGTATTTGACAGTAACTTTGACATCCTACAAAATACATTACTATGGCAGAACGTTTAACTTTGCAAGAAAGAGCAGAGTTAATGCTTACATGTGGCGATAATTATAAGACATATAGAGACGTAGCTGCGACTTTTAACGAAAGGCATCCCAATAAAATCGTTAGTTGGTTTACGGTATCCCGAGTTTTGCGACAACTTAAACAAACAGGCTCTTTGGAATTTAATTTTAAAAAGGAACATTAGACCAGCCAGAAATTTAGATAACTCTTTAAATGTTTTACAAAGTGTAATTGGGAATCCTAAATTATCTGTGAGAAAATGTGCAACTAATTTAGGATTACGTAAATCATCAGTACATCAAATATTGAAAACATACAAGTTTACTCCATTTAAACCAAGATATGTCCAAACGTTGCAAGAACGAGATTATGACCAGCGTTTAGAGTTTTCCTTCATGATACAAGGTGAAATAGAAGCAGACTTAACATTTCCCAGAAAATTATTATTTACCGATGAAGCGACATTCACCACAAATGATGTAGTTTGTTCGCAAAACTGCCGTTGGTAGTCTCAAGAGAATCCACATTTCCAAATGGAGTGTAAAAACCAATATTCACGAAAGATAAATGTTTGGTGCAGAATTTTGGAGAGAAGAGTGGTCGGGCCGTATTTTTTTCAACAAACTCTAAATGCTGAAGGGTATTTAGCATTTCTGACTACTGAATTAGAAGATGCATTTGACAACTTACCTTTACAAACAAGACGTTCTTTGTGGTTTATGCGGGATGGTGCACCTGCACATAGTTCTCGTCGAGTCGTGCAGTATTTAAACCAAGAATTTCAAGAAAAATGAATAGGAAGATATTCAACATTTCCATGGCTTCCACGCTCGCCGAATTTAAATCCTTTGGATTGTTTTTTATGGGATTGGTTGAAACATCGGGTGTATTCAGAAAGGCCATTTGATAACCAAGAAGATTTGCAGAACAGCATTAAGGAAGCGGTAACGCATTTAAATAATAATCCCAATTTCCTGCAAAATGCCGTCAGGACTTAAGTAGACGTACAAATTTATGTATTGAGCGAGAGGGGCATCATATCGAGTGACGTTTGTTTAAAACATAAAAATAACATTTTTTTGTATTTTCAAGTTATTAAAGAATATTTTCATTATTTAAAGCGATATTTTATTTGTTTTAACGGGTAAATGGGTTTCAAGTAAGGCGAAAACTTTTATAAACAATAAAATTTCCTGAGAAATAGACAATAAAAAAGTTTTCCCTTTGTTGCATACTTTCCTGGACACGTTGTATGTTTATGTGTTTGCAATAAATTTCGGAATCACTGGCAATGGACATTCAATCAGTATGACCCTTAATCCAACTCGCCATTTCATGATGCCATTTTCGACGTTGTTCCATATTATATCTGAAAAAGTAACTTAAACAATGTGCTAGATCTAAATAAATCAAAATTAAAAATGTATGCGTAAGTTATTGAAACTTAACGAAATTCACTATGTAATTAATAGTTAAAACAATGAAAAAAAGAAACTAAGTTACTGTACTTTATCCTACGAAATATAAATAATGAATAAAATAATTTAAAAAAATTATTTACGCTGTTTACGCCTATGAAAAAAGGAATTTTACTGTAAAATTGAAGTTCATTCAACGACAATTCAACGACAAAAATAGATGTGCGGTTAACCGAATGAATAGTGTTATTCAATAACTGCGTGTTGTACTTAGCGATGTTATAGACTATTTATCAACTAGATAATGCCAAACCATTCTTCTTCTTCTTCAGCGTTCTTACGAACGCTGAAAAAGGTTTTTCTATTTGTCTATTGCTAAACTGGAAGAACGGTGGTCATTACAATGCGTAATAAATGAAATGAATTGTAGTAAAAGCACTATTTTAAATTTAAAACGTAAATGGCTGCAAATATACGACTTACGTAGGAAAGTTGGTCCTGGAGCTCCAAAGAAGTCAACTCCAGAAATGGGCATCAATTTGATAGAGTATGTAAATGAACATCCTTTTAATACTGCGAAGAAAGCAGCTGAAGAAACAAATTTTTCTACAACAGTAAGGACGGCCAGGAAACGATTAAGAGATGAAGGTCTTCTGAACAGTGTAGTATCAATGAAACCACAGTTAAGTGATGAACATAAAAGAAGAAGAAATGAGTTCGCCAACCAATATCTAAATTAGGCAGTCACCGAATTTTTGGGAAAGTATAGTGTTCTCAAACGAAAAGGTTTTCCAGTCCGCGGAAAAACTTAGAGTTTACTGTCCTAAAGGTGAGAAGTTCGAGGAGAAATTTAAACAGAAAACAAATAGGACCAGGTGCACTGCATATTATTGATGGCCATTTAAATGCTCAATGATATGTTGATATACTTAACAATGTAATGCTTCCGTCCGTGCAAGATAGGTGTCAACATAATTTCATCATCCAATACAATTTCATTTTGTTATTTTACTAAACAATAACAATCCATTTCATTTTTAGGATAATTAATTACAGCCCATATTGTAAGTAATTGGTTGAATGAAAATAATAACGAGCCATCGAAAAAATTCATAATTGGAGTAGACTGTGAAATTGGGTTGGTACTTTAACCACTTCCACATAATGACACATTACTTGATGCTTGACAGTTTCATTGTAAAAAAAGGTTATGGCATTGAAATTATACTACAATAAAAAAGAAAACAAATAATTTATTTAATATCGAAATCATAATCAAAATTTACATATAGCTACAGAAGTTGTTGAAAATGTTGTCCATTTACATCTAAACACAAACAATTTTCTTAATAAGCGTTTTGAAAAATTTGACACAAACTTATAGTTTTCATGTCAAATAATAAATGTCATTATGTGGAAGTGGTTAAAGTATCAACCCAATTTCACAGTCTACTCCAATTATGAATTTTTTTGATGGCTCGTTATTAATGACCGTCCGTGGCCAGCTAAAAAGGCCGATTTAAATTCAATAGAAAATATTTGGGGACAATTTTGACCACAAAACAGAAACGAATTAATAAATGCAAGTCAAGACAAATGGCGTCACTTATAACAAACTTACGACATGCGAAATTTAATTGCTTCTATGCCTAAAAGATTACGAAATGTTTTAAATAACTATGGGGGCTCCACAAAATATTAAAACAGTGGAATTGCTAATCGTTTTTCTATTTACAACAAAGCAATTTTTTCAAGTTTGTTTTAAGTTTTTTTGTAACATTTTGTGACTTTAGTGACATGCCAAAGATATTCTGTCAGAATATTATGAATGTCAAGATTGACACAAAAAGTAAGGTTTGCAGTAAATATTCCAAAAGCAAAGCAACTTGATAGCAAATCGTGCTAAATTTAAGGGTCGCAATAGTACCTATACTTTTTTACATTAAAAAAAAACTTCACAAATCTTTATAAATTCGAAAAGTATTAATTTATTAGTTTGGAGGCGCATCATAAGTAATCGTCTTTTAACGACTTAGCGACATTACAGTACTTGGTGATAAAAGGGATAATCTACATCGGGCGATGCTCGGATATGTATGTATGTGTTTTCAGTCTATGAATTAAAGTAGGGTTTAAGCGGCTTAGAATGTAATGTTTCGAAAGTTCACCTGCTCATTTGCCTCGAATCTTTTCACCAAACCTTTTTTTCAAGGTTAGGAACAAAAAAAATTAATCAGTGCCATATCTGGTGAATATGGTAGATGAAGCACCAGATCCTAATTCTACAGCGGACGAATTAGCCAGCGTGTTATCCTGAGTGAACAAAGCTTTTTTTCTGAATAAATATGATAGCTTTTTCGTTAGTTTGGCATCGAAACGCGTCAGTACATCAGAAAATATTGCCCGATTATTGTATTCCCTTTTAAAATAGTGCCGTTTTGAGATTCCAAAATCGTTCGGAGTACATAACGTCACTCAACATGTTAAAAATAGATTTCAAATATATTTTTAAAATGTTGAGTGACGTCCACTGCTAATTTTTAACTCTGTTTTTTCTCCTGAAGAAGTGGATAATGAATGCGAAATATAGAGGGTAAAATGAGTTTTTTGTTTGTTTACAGACGGCTTATCCGATGAATTAGTTATACATTATATATACATATATATATATATATATATATATATATATATATATATATTGTAGCTTATTTTCGTTATAATAACCCTTTATGTTTTTGAATTGTGCAAAATTTCAGATTTCTTTTCACATATACAGTGTGGCACACTTATACAGGGTGTATGTTTATTTTATTTTTATTTTTTTTTAACTTTGTCTTACGATTTTGATTTAATATGTTAATATACGAGTTAACTGCTTCCAAGTTTTTTTTCTTTACCTTCGTTCATTTTGTTTTATTCTATCTTTAGCAAGTTGGTGTTTGCACATTTATTTTCAGGTTACAGGTATACTGTGCAGCATACTGTCGTTTCGTTTTTGGTAAATAGCGCATGCGTCTAAAATCGCGCAATCCCTTTTCTCCGTTTTCAGACTGAGCTTCTGTAAGTAAAACGGAGTGGCGCTACATACCATTTTTTATTTTAGTCACCCACACTCATTCCCACTGACTAAGGGCACACACGATAAATAGAAGCTCCCAGACTATTGTGCGATACGACTACCGGTTTCGTTTATATTTTGACTATCTTCAGACGTCATCGCTGCGCCCGCGCGCGCCGTACATAACAATCCATTTTGCAATCCAACAACATTTGAAATGTGACGTCATCACTGAGTAATGCGTTTAGCTTTATCAACGCGAACATCGCGATGTTTATGTTCATAATAATGTTGATGATGGCTATGTACGTACAATTAAATAATAAATTTTAATAATCTTGAAAATAAGGTAAGCACAGCTGAAATGGCCTTGGATTGCAAAATGAAGCTCCATAAGAAAATACATGTGATTTTGGACACGAAACCCCTTTGCTTATCTACTAATAACAATGTCGAACATATACCATAGCAAAGCTATCATACACAGATCGTGAAACATGTCACTAGATACACAGTGTCTCATGTTCAACACTGTGATTTCTATTTCTTGAAGATGACAACTTGAAATGCATATTTATAATACAAATATTAATAATTAACTTTTTTAAATATTGTTCTTGTATTAGTATAAGAAAAAGGAGTTTCGTGTCGTAATTAGATATTATTTTTACGTGAAACCCCATTAAAGAAACCGAAGAAAAGTAACATAAATATTATGACAAATTTGCTCGTTTCCATGGAATTATTTATAAGTGGTTCAATGCTTTCAAAGGTGGTCATATGAGCACAGAAGACGCTCAATGTCTGGGGCCACCATTTACAGTAACTTCTCCAGAAATGATTAGTAATCAACATTATTATGAATATTACGCTAATAATGGGACGGGAAAAAAAAACTAAGAGACATCAATCATCTTGATTACAGATAGTTAAAAGAAGTGAATAGACTTTTTTATGGTATACCATACGAAACCCTTTTCAAATCAACCAACATTTTACAGAAATACATCTGCACAAATTGCAGACAGTTTTCTTGCTTATGCAAGTGGCAGCCAAGATGCCAGATGTTCACAGATACAAAAAAGTATAGATAAGAAATTCTCACGTTACAAACTACATTTAAAATATCTTATGAAAATAGATATATATATATATATATATATATATATATATATATATATATATATATATATAAAGGGCGGTGAATTATTACGCTGAAATTCGATGTATGAATTACCAAGCAACTAAATTGAAACTAATTAGAATTTAGATTATTACTTAAAGAACATATAAATATAATATATATTTATGTACGCTACAATGATTCTAATTTGAACAGAAAGCAAAATAATTTTGAAAGTTAATGAATAAATGATTATAAAATCTTCAAAACAGAAATTTAGAAGTCAAAAATTGACACCAAGAAAAGTATATACGGGTCCGCGTTGTCCTAAATGGGTTCGCAGTGGATGACGGTAACTAACGGTAATTCTCCGGTATTGAATTCGCTAATCAGGTGAAGGTGTAGGTGTTCTAACTGCTACAGAGAGCGACAATTATCTGTTTTCACGTACCAGAATTGGCAATCAAGAAACTTAGCCACGAAGGAGTTTTCCTTTTCTCTGACACAAATTCGCTAAAACAAAACGGTACTCGGCAATTCTAAACTATAACGTTCTGCGCTTTTATCCGCTTATGCTATTATACAAACAACGCAGAATTACGTTACTCTATTTTACCCTCAAGGGTGTAATCGTAAACACTTAATAACCCAACAGACATGACTTATAGTCCGTCAACGAATGAATCTCTAACGCGAGACGCCAGTTGAGGCGATCGCAAGGATCGGGCGACTATACCATAGAAAAACAAATAACATAGATCGCGAGAAAATGAAAATGATGAAATTTAAAACGAATCGAGTATACCGGGCGATAAGACGTTAAGTTAATATGAAAAAGGAAATTTAAAACGTAACAGGATTGCATGGCATTCTGAGCTCGAACCGCCATTGCGTATCTACAGTTGTTAATCATAATTGTAAAAATAGGAAATCATAAAGATTAAGGAAGTACGGTATCCGCCAGAATAAACAGTAGCGAAGCTTAGGGTTCTATGGAGTTGCTTATATAATATGCATTTGACAGTATTAACTTAATTGTCATTAGTTGACATAACAATGTTATGTTGCAGTTTAATTTGAATTGAAAATGCTTCTAGTGACGGCAGAAAAGTGTTCTCGGTAGAACATTATTGTCGCTCATAAGGAAATGGTGAATGAAGGTTCAAGCTTACCACAGACGTCAGTAAGATATCGACAACATTCTAATAAAGTAGCCTCCAGTAAAAGTGTGATATTAGCTGTTGTTGAGAAATTTCGTCGAACTGGTAGTGTATTGTGTCAACGTAAAGGTTCTTCAGGTCGTCGAAAAGCACTGTGTACCAACGAAACACAGGACGTGTTTTTGATCAAGTTGTGCATTCACCTCAAAGAAGCCTTGTAAGAAGTTCATATAAACTCAACATCAGTGAAACCTCTGCACGTTGGCTGTTCAAATCAATTGGTGATTATCCATATCGTATTTAACTTGGACAACGTTCAAACGCTGCGGACAAACATGCAAGGGAAATTTACTGTGGGTGCATAGCGAGCCAAATTCTTGAGAAACATGGTTTTTAGACGAGAGACACGTTCATCCTATGGCTAATTGACAAACAACTCGATTCCTTGGATTTGAACGTCCTGATGTTATTGTAGAAAAACAAGTCTACAGTGTTCGATTTGCCATTTGCTGCGTGGTTTCTGGTCATGGGATAATTGGACCATATTTCGTTGAAGACGATAATCAGAATTCACTTACTGTCGTCAACCGAGACCATTACGTAGAGAACATGATTGTACCTTTAGTGAGAGATTTACAGAACTTTTGCCATGCGCGAAATCTATTGATGGGCAAACAATGGTTTCAACAAGATGGTGCAACGAACCATACAGCTGCGTGCACCCTAAATTTTCCGTCAGCATTTTGATGATAGAATAATTTCCCGAAGAACAGATTTCGAATATCCTTCTCATTCATCGGATCTAACGCCAACTGATGAAAGACAAAATATTTCGTTCAGAAAATCCGCCAGAGAATATTGCAGAACTACGAGAAACCAACCACTTTTTATAAATATGTTTAATGACTTACAAAATTGATATGAACCTTGTTTGCTTGGTAATGGTGAGCATTTTGAACATTTAAATTAAAAAAAATGAAAAAGTAAATATTTTTATTTTCGGTACTGTTTATTCTGGCGGATACTGTATTTGATTTGTCTCGAAAATAAGAAATGTTTTTGTTAAATCCTATCTAAAAAATGGTGAGTATAACAACAAATACAATAATTTCTTTCGAGGTAGATAAAGTGTATAATGGATATTAAGTACAGATGAAAATGAATCTTTTACAAAATATTTTTTCCACTTTTATTTAGTATTTATTAATTAATATTTCCTTATAGGAAAATGAGAGTCAATTATGATATTTTTGGTCTAATTGTAAGTAAATTCAGAAGCGAATGTAATATGTTTTTTTATTTTCAGTTAGAGAAACTAATTTTTCCTTATTCTATAAGGTTAAGCTTTCTACTAATAAACAAAAACTAAAACGAATGATTGCTTTTTGGCAATTTAGGTGCAATGTATCCGTTAATGATTATTTTAATTATACGTAAGTTTACTCAAAGATAACAATCGAAATTTATATACCGTGAAATGATCTTTAATTGTATGTAGATAAGTTACTAAAAATCAATTGTAAACTAAAATTATTTCTTCAAGATAATTAGAGTTTAAATCTCATCTCATTCATAGATAAGGGATTAGCCAGGACATTTAGAAGATTTAATTCCATTTTCTTAATTGACATTTAATTAAAAATTATAGAATGTAGCTATTTTTGTTCCTACTCAATGCAAGGTTATAGATGCGGATAACGTAATTAATTTAATTGATTTTATTGATGCAACTGATTGTAAAACGTATCGAATATGCCAAAGTATAATTGTATTTAAATGGTCGTCACATGTTTGAAGCGGTATTATTAAATGTATATTATTTTTAATATGTTTATTATTCAAGTATAGGTTGATTATAACGGCTACATAAAAGATTTTAGACGTACAATTATTATTGATCGCAAAATTAACGTATTCTGTGCGGGTAATGCATGTATACGTGGTATAGTAGTAGATTATAAATTGACACCACTAACTTGAAAGTTCATTTACAATTGTAGGGGTAAACACGATAAAACAATTAACATTAATTACGTTGTTTAACAGGATTTTTGGAACTGGAACAGAAGTTTTTCACAGTATTTTTTATGTTAAATCTAGTTTATATGTATATTCCTACGTAAGGTATAATATTAAGTTTTCAAATAATCACGTTATTAAGTTATGTATTATATCACTTTTCTGTTAGTATATAAAAGTTTTTTTGTTGTCATGAAAATAAAAAGACCCAAAAGAAGAAAATATAGAATAAAAAGAAAAGAAGAATTCAATATGTGGGCTTTACGAGACCAAGAAATACAGAAAAGCTATGAAGGAGAAATAAGGAAAGAATATTAAAAGATTCAGCGGAAAAACCCGCAGAATATAGACAAAAATGGGATAAAATGGAAGAAATAATCCAAAAAGCGACAGAAAAGATAATCCCAAAAAAACAAAAAGAAAAGAAAAAGAAATGGTGGAACGAATATTGTAAGAGGGAAACAGAAATAAGAAATAAACTGAGAATTAAAGCAATACACGCACAGAAAAAAGAAGATAAAGAGGCATACAAAGGACGAAGACTAAAAACAAAAAAGCTATACAGACAAGAGAACAGGAAATGGAAAATTATTTTCAAAAAAATTAAATGAGAAACTTCTATCGTGAGACAAAGAGTGAAAAACAAAGACATAGGCAGATCGTGTATATAAAAGATAAAGAAGATAATTTAATAGGAGAGGAAGAGGAAATAAGAGCAAGATGAAAAGAATATTTCACGCAAGTGTTAAATAAGGGAGAAGAAGAAGAAAGCATACAAGAATTATTAGAAACATAATGGACGTGCAATACAAACCCAATATCGGAACTTACCAGACGAGAGATAAATAAAATAATAGACTAGTTTAAAAACAATAAATGTCCAGGAAGAAATGGAGTAACAAATGAGAACATAAAGTATGCTGGAGAAGATCTAAATAAAAAAATCTACGAGTTAATAATAGATATTTGGAGGAGCGAAAAAATTGCGAAAAAATGGAACCATTCCATAATCATACCCATTTAAAAAAAGGGAGATGTATCTAACTGTAATAATTATAGAAAAATTTCTCTATTGAATACAGTATACAAAATCCTGGCGATAGTAATAAAAAAGAGGTTGGAACACATTGCAGAAGATTTGATAGAGCAATATCAAGCCGGATTTAGGAAAGGAAGAGGAATAACTGACCAGATTTTTACAATGAAGGAAGTGTTAACGTCATGCTTTGAATACAATATCTCGGCAAGTGTAATTTTCTTGGACTTCCAAAAAGCCTATGACTCAGTCTTAAAAAAAGTACAGATAATGATTGAATTTGCAGTTCCATCGAAGATGCAATTAGTAAAAATTACGCTAGAAAAACCTCAAGCAGTATCCATATCGGACAAGGGACATTAGAAGACTTTGACTGGACTCAGACAAGGAGATCTCCTATCGACGCTGCTGTTTAACCTTGTATTAGAAAAGGTTATAAGAAATAGCAACCTTAATAGAGAGGGATACTTGATGAACAAAAGTCATCAGGTCATTTGCTATGCAGATGACATGTCGATATTAGCAAGGGATATGAATTGTTAGAAATAACAAAAAGGCTGGCAGCAGCGGGGAGTAAGTGGATTTAGAGATAAATCAGGAAAAAAGTAAAATAATGAGAATTGGAAGGCAACACAATGAAGCAACGTAGAGACTGAAAAAAAAATTTGGAATTTGAGAGAGTGGAAGAATTTAATTAACTCGGAGCACTAATAACAGCCAGATGCGAAGAAGAAAAGGAAATCAACATGAGAGTAATAGAAGCTAATAAAAGTGCAGGGATGGTAAACCACCTAATTAGGTCAAAGCACCTGTCAAGAAAAACTAAATTCAGCATCTATAAAACTATTTTAAGACCCACATTACAATATAGTTGTGAGACATGGGTGATAAATAAAAATCAGAAAGAAAGGGTAATGAGATGGGAGAAAAGAATTCTGAGAAGAATCCTTGGAGGCAAAAGAACGGAAGAAGGGTATATAAGAAGAACGAACGTAGAAGTATATAGCATATATCGAGAATTAAAAATAGACGAAGTAAAAATAGCTGGGAGACTGAGATGGCTGGGACATTTGGAAAGGATGACGGATACCAAAACAAATAGCGTGGAGAGAGCCAGTCGGTAAGAAGAAAAGAGGAAGACCAAGAAAAAGATGGAGGCAGGTAGTACTAGAAAACCTGAGAGAAAAAAATGTGTTAAAGCGAAAGATTGAAGGATATAGAAAAGTATTACACAACTCTGGGACTGAATGGCCTGTTAAGTTACACTATATATGCACTATATATGCACTATATATATATTGTAATGGGGCAAACTGCACCCTTATTCCAGCAACATTTAACGATATATAACACACAGTAGAAGGGTTAAATTAACGGACTTAATTTGTAAAATTAGTATCGAAACGTAAATAAATTAATATGACGATAACTTTGAATATTTCAAATTAACTTATTTTTATTTAAAAACTTACTTTTTATATTTTAATTTTCAATTTCATAATTCAAATCTTTAGCGCGAACTTACAGATATCTAATTTATCCACATTAATATTTTGTATCGATACTAATTAGACACGCCCACTTTTTAAAATGTAACTAACCCGCGAAAATGTTATTTTCTGCACACGCATATAACATAACCTTATATTGGAAAGCATGTTCTGATTATTTGAAAATTCTTTTCTAAATTTTATTATCATGTCAAAATTAATATATTATTTATATTCAACATGTTAACTGATGTAGTAAAAGTAAAACTTCGAGGCTATTTGACGATATTAACTAGGCTTTGAAAATAAATAATCGCTATCGGCGTCACTTCTAAAATTTAATAACGAATAGCTGTAATATAGAACAACTCCAAGTTATATTTAAATAAAAATAAAAATACCTGTGATATAATTCCAAATTTACGCTGAGTCGAGACATTAATACTTGGCCCAACTTTTAAAAACAAAACTGAAGACAATCGCTAGGAAACTAACAAGATACGAGCCGAGCATTTTTTGAATTGGAGAACCGACGAAGAGGCAAAACCGAAGCTGTTATACGCCGCAAACGCCGTCATCAGAGATTGGAGGACCCGTACTCTGTATTTTCCTGATCACATCGCTTTCATTCTGGATAACTGCAGAATTCAACGGAAAACAGGTTCACTTCAATCATTATTCTTCAATAAAGCCTAAAAGTTAATATTTTTTTATTATTCAAGACAAACGTTTAAATACAACAAACTCCAGAATTTTACTGTTATATACATCATTAACAATCTCATTATTGTAACATACATATATCTTTTAAAAACGTAGTACTCACCTGTATTGTTTATTTAACTTATTATATTTCAATATTTGACTATAACATTATTTCGTAACATAACCTTTTTGTTCTAAACACATGTGCACTATTTGTTAATTCTATTTATTGTCGCTAAGCACGCTTTATTTGTTCACTGTTACAGATTCCTTATTTACTTCAATAAATTTTTTTACTCTTATTTCATAACTCACTCTTTTATTTGTTAGTGTTTAGTTGTAGAGTTTTAAATATTAGATTAAACTATTAAACACCATACATAGGGATAAACATACTTAAGAGTCTAATTTTGCTTATATTATTCATGCTCACGACTGCTAGTTGGATTATTATGATAGAACATAGATAGCGTTGATCTAATAGTACATTTTCAAATTAAAGGCGCCCAATTTTATATAATTCAATTCCATTAACTTTAACTTTTATAACCTTTTATTAATGATCACTATTTATTATTCTATTATTCACATTTAGATCATCGGCGCTATTATTTCAATATGTATGTATATATATATATATATATATATATATATATATATATATATATATATATATATAGTAAACCTTATCAGTAGGCGATTAAAGGTCTGTATATTACTTCAAAATATATGTATTTAAAAAACTCTACATGTTTCGGCAGTTCGCCTTTATCAAGAGAATACAAAATATAAATGACAGGATATAAATGTCAAGTAATTAAGTTGCTATGGTTTAAATTATTCAAAGATACATTCTAGTAATAATAATAAATCATGCCTTAGTATTCCAAAAAATAGATAGCAAGGTGTGAACATATGTGTTGTTCGCTGCTAGCAATTTGTGTCTCTTTCTGGGTATGAACTTGTGTGTTGGTTGCTACTGGCAGCTTGCGTCTCTCTATGGGTGTGTGGTTTTGTGTGAGAGCGTAAGTGTAGGGTTTTGTATGTCGGTGCGTTCGTGCGTGTGTTTAGTGACCGGTCACGTGAATTTAGAGAGGTCGGCAACAGCTGGTTATCCGACCTCTCTAAATTCACGTGACCGGTCACTAAATACACGCACGAACGCACCGACATACAAAACCCTACACTTACGCTCTCACACAAAACCACACACCCATAGAGAGACGCAAGCTGCTAGTAGCAACCAACACACAAGTTCATACCCAGAAAGAGACACAAATTGCTAGCAGCGAACAACACATATGTTCACACCTTGCTATCTATTTTTTGGAATACTAAGGCATGATTTATTATTATTACTAGAATGTATCTTTGAATAATTTAAACCATAGCAACTTAATTACTTGACATTTATATCCTGTCATTTATATTTTGTATTCTCTTGATAAAGGCCAACTGCCGAAACATGTAGAGTTTTTTAAATACATATATTTTGAAGTAATATACAGACCTTTAATCGCCTACTGATTAGGTTTACCATATCATACCAAGGTCACGAAGTTATTATATATATATATATATATATATATATATATATATATATATATATATGTATATATACATATAAGGCGAATGCCGACAGCTTTACATCGTAAGACGCTCCACGGGCGCATACATAATAATAACTCATGTCTTGCGTTTTCCTGTTTTTGTTGTCTATCTATTTTAGAATACTAAGGCATGATTTATTATTATTCAATTGGAATGTATCTTTGAATAATTTTATCCATAGCAACTCAAGTGTATGACATTAATATACTGTCATTTATATTTTATATTCCTTGATAAAGGCATCATTTGCCGAAACATGTAGAGTTGTTTTAAATATATATATTTTGAAGTAAAACCAGACCTTAGATTGAGTTTACAAATTTGCTCGCAATATTTTAGCAAAGAGGTTTATTCATATCTGATTTTTTCCTTATATACCTGTATTTCGTTGTAGGAATGAAGGAAGCAATTGTATGTATGTATAATTGTATGTAATGCGTAATTTTGAAACGTTACCTGTGGAAATCTGAACGTTACTGAGCATGTGTGGCTTCAGAAAATACACTTGCTTTCTATGTGTACGGAGGAGTCGATGTACCAATAAACGCTATTTGATCAAAAAAAGAGTGCTAAGCGCGAGAACAATAATTTTCATGATTTTTGTTTCTTTCTCTTAAATATATGAATAGTTTAGTTATTTAGAATTAAATAGTGTTCACATCAAATTGACACCCTGTATACCGAAATTTTAATGATCACATTTAAATTGTAAAACTTTCTCTCTATTCTAAGAAGCGACATACTTTAGATTTGCAAGTTTATAACCTTTTTATATTAGAATATTTCCACCTTGCTGTATTATTTAATTATAATTATTGAACAAATTCAATAGCCAGTTTTTAATCTCCATAGCTATTCATAATTTCGCGTTTCTTAAATGGGCATCAATAAATTCCATTAAGAAGAATAGAATTTAATTTAAATTTTGTACTAAGGCTTAAGATTGGGACTTAATTAGCATAGTTTAAAAAAATATATTGCTAAACCCTTACATGGTATTATTGCTGGTAGGCAGTGACGGATCTTGATGATGAAAGTTGTTGCACGAATGAGATTGCTTCGAAAAATTTCGGTTGCAGCTAGTTGCTTGTCTATATATAGAAAAGCTTAAGCGAAGTAGTACATCATTATATCTCAGAAAGCAAGAATGTTAGCATGGAATGGCGTCACATCAATTTAAAACACAACCATCGGCTGGCAAAGTGATGGCGATTGTTTCTGGGACCCCATTGGGCCAATTTATGTCGGTTTTCTCGAAGACAGAATAGTAATTAATTCAGCTTTTCAAGTGAGCTTCTTGGAAAGGTTAAACTGACTGTACGAATATAGAGACGCTGTCTCTTAAGCAACCGAGTTACTTCCTAATACGATAATGTTCACCCACATACAGTCCATCTAATGAACAATAAATTGGCTAAATTTGGTTTAGAAGTACCGCCTCAGCCCCCATATAGTCCGGATATGGTGTCGAGTGACTAACATCTTTTTGGGCCACTCAAAAAGTTCTTGAGAGGCAAGTGATTTGCCTTTAATGAGGAAGTGGAGGATGCGGTGTAAAATTGGCTACATCATCAACTGAAAGAATTCTTTTCGACGGGAATGCAGAAGCTACCGGAGCGATGGGGCAAGCATCTTTTAAAGGGGGGTTGTTACTTGGAAGAATTATGTATATATAATATTAATTTCTAATTTCTAATTTGTATCGACCAGAAAAAAATTAAATGAAGGTGAATCATTTTAATCACCCTTGTATAAATATAATACCGTTATCAAGCAAATTGGGTGAATTTATGATTTTTAAAAAACTCTTGAAAATTATTATGTTTGTTATTATGCCATTTAGATAATACTAAGATCATATTCTTAATATTATCCGATTATACGATCATTATTAAAAACCTGAGATTCGTGGAGAAAAATTCGATTTGATAGTAAAATTAATTTGGAAAGTTGTTTATTCGGACTCTTGCACAAGGCCTATTAATAGGTGTATCAGTTCAAGTATGTAGTGGCTACTCAAATGGGTCACTTTATCAACCATCTCCAAATAATTTATGAAATAGTATTAAGTATAAGAACCAAAATAATTTCTTATAATTAATTATTTTCAGTGTAAAATAGCAATCACCCACGACCATAATTTTGATTATCCACTGTACGTAGACAATTTTATCTACATATAGTCAGTCGGTTCGGCTGGTGTCTTCAAGTGACCATATTATTTTAAATACATATTTGTTTAACGAATTAGACCAAAGTTCATATAATAAAACTTACGCAATTTAAAGACTGATCTAAGTTAATAACCCAGTTAGTATCGTTTTTGTTTTGTTTATAAATATAGCCGACGGTTCATGATGAAATTTTGTATTTATAAACATGACGTAAATAATATAAAATTTGATTTGTTTCATTCAATTTTGTTAAATTTCTCTAACAATATTCTGTTATTTAATATTTACCAGTATTAAAGAGTTTATCCAACTAAATGTAAAGATGTAACATTCTATACATACAGTGGACCCCTGCTATTCGCGCCCCCTGTATTTGCGAAATCGCTTATTCGCGATTCTGTTTTTACTACCATTTCTCGTTATCACGCTCCGTATTCGCGGTTCAGAATGGGTAGTTATCCTAAAGTTTGGGTATTTCCCTTATTCATTTATTTCTTTAAAAGTTCGCAAACCGTATTTGGCTTCTATACGCAATATGTATGTGTGTATATCTATTTATGTCGATTACATTCATACATACTTGTAGTTTATACGTACATATAGCAAACGCCAATTAAGTTGGCGCGAGGAGGGGTAAGTTCGCGCAGGATTAAAAGTAGTGGGGAGATTTGTATTTGGTTTTAATCAAATGTCAGATAATTCTAACCTCTCAGCGTGTATCACTTTATGATCCCCTAGCAAAGACATTATGTTCCGTCAAACGTCAATGACAAATGTGTTCTGACAATTACTTGAGTAGTGGGGGTGGACGTTTTTAAAAACGGCTTCTGCGCACCCCCTCCTCGCGCCAACTTATTTGGCGCTTGCTATACATACCTATTATTTTTCGAAAATTATTGCGCGGAAACTTTCACGGTTTAATTCCATTTTTCAACTAACTTGTCTACTTTGACAGTTTGTTGTAGCTACAACACTACACGTATCGCACTGAAACTTTGTATTTAGGCTAACTAAAGATGGACATACTGACATTTTATTAGTGGCGCCCTCTATGTCCTAGTATGCGAAACATAAAAAACATCCTTCGTATTTGTAATATAGGTCTATAAAATTAGTTTCAACTATCATTTGAATTTCTAACCGCATATTATTCACCTTTATATAAAATATTCTAACTTAATAAGATAAATATAAAATGAATGACGAAGCAAGACAATTTCTCAGGGTTGACAAATTAAATATTTACTTTAGTCTTTTATAATCACTTGGTATAATATGCAAATTAGAAAAATAAATATGAAATAAGAATTAATTTTTCGGTTCTGCGTATAACATATGTTATAATGACGTATGCAGCTGAAACCCAGGACGATACAAGCAGAATTAAACAACTGATGCGAACAACTGAAATGGGCACTTTAAGAACAATAGTGGTAAAAACAAGGAGAGATAGAGTTACGAACGAAGTTATAGGAGAGGAATGTGGTGTCAGAGATGTCTCTGGATTCATTTGAGGAGGAGAAGAACATGAAACGAGCACGTCCAAAGGGCAGGTGAGACAAGGTTGATAAGCATAGCAAGAGACCAAAGACCAGCAGAAGAAAGAGATCTTGAGAGACCGTTGAAAAGATGGAGGGAAAGCTGGATCTCTACTTTGACGAAACACCATGATGGATGCGTGAAGAAAAACAGGTTTCGACCTAAGTAAAAGAAGAAGTTATATTGATTTTAACAGAATAATTCAAACATACATGAGTGGGTAAAACCCCATCAGTTTTGTATAATACAAAAGTATTTTTAATAATATAAAATATTATACAAAATCTGGTGTGAAGCACACAAATACAAGTTCAATATTAATTTTTTTTTGTGTCCGAACATATCTCTCAGCAGAGACGCAGATACGTATTTCATCTTTCTACAGATTCATCAGTACGTCCCTGCTGGAAAATTAAATCTCACTTTACATGTAAATGTCGCCTAATGTGTTGCGTTAATTTTTATATGTATTTAAAAAACTCAGTGAGTTTTTTAAATACATATATTTTGAAGTAATATACAGACCTTTAATCGCCTACTGATTAGGTTTACCATATCATACCAAGGTCACGAAGTTATTATATATATATATATATATAGTTAATATATTGATTACTGCAAATGAGAACTAATGAGTATTAAATCTCACTTTACATGTAAATGTAGCCTAATGTCTTAATTTCTACAGGTCTCCAGGATACTGTCCTATTATTATTATCCTAACAACCAAGAAGGTGGGGTCGCGGCGTGTGGCGTTCTGCATACTGGTACAAATTTAGTTTGTTGAAATGTAGAAATTAACGCAACACATTAGACGATATTTACATGTAAAGTAAGATTTAATACTCATAAGTTCTCATTTGCAGTAAGTTCAATATATTAACTATGTATACGCGGAGTATAGTAGTGGAAGTCATGTCTGTCTCCAGGATACCATGTGCTGACAAGCTCCAATAAAAGTGAAAGGCATCCACACATTCCGAAATAGATGCGAATTTTCCATTATTGGGAATACATGTTAAAGAAATATAAAAACTTCGATTGCGAAAAATTAAATACCTAATAAAATACTCCTTCATAGAGAAATTTACGTAGTATTTACGGATTTACATAAAATATTTGGAATTATATTTCAGATTAAAATTTATGGACATGTAACAATGAGAAAAAAAAAAACATAACGAGAATAAATTAAGAAAATGAAAACCTTTTAGGGTGGTTACGTTTTCATATAATACTTTTGAAGTAGTACGGTTAGATTAAAAAGAACCCTTCGGTAAGTTAAGAAAGTTGGCCAATATTATTGGCTGATAAAACCTGTGTCTTTTTAAGTATAAAATAAATGGTTCTTATATAACCTCTTTTCCATTAGAAAAAGTTCAAAATGATGAAATGTGATTATAGTTGTCAATCAGATACTTTTCACAATAAGACAATTTCTTTTTTGGAATTCGTATATACAAATTGTATTTTTATTCACAGAAATTATTTGTATCTATATATGTATATATATATATGTATATATATATATATATATATATATATATATATATGTAGCAGTTACCCCCCACTAGGATCTGTATATATCTGCAGACTCTGAATGGTGAACATCACATTATATCAAGGCGCGTGCGATTAACTGCTCGTGGAAATGTTTTAGAAAGTATAGTACCTTATTTTGTGGTTCGCGGAAATATCTTAAATTCTTGGCTCTCGCCCTAAATATTTGTGCTTCTTGTAATTTCGTAAAGAACAGCAATATTTTTCTTGTGCTTATACGTTTTTCCATAAGTCCTTTGGAGAACTTGCCATCGCTCGACTCTTGGAGATCACATCCACTGCTTAGTTTTTGCCACTTGCTTGCATTCATTAACCAATAAAAGTAAGCATATCACTTATTTATACTAATTTAGTATAGCATGACATAATTATAATTTTCAATTTTAGATTTTGACTTTTGTGTTTTTACACCATAATGGTATATCAACATTACTAATTGTGAAAATTTTATCGCAGTAAAAGTTCTTTAAATTTAATTTTATCAAGTTAATTAAAAAAATATTTTACTACCGGTATTTGAAAGGCTAATGTATTCAGAGACAGTATATATATATATATATATATATATATATATATGTTTATATATATGTATGTTTCAGTTAGTAATATAGGAGGTGATATTTGAATTTTTGGTAATGTCGAGAATAACGACGTGTTTCGCTTGAGCAGTTCAGATTAATACTTAATGAAAAGGAAGCGCTTCCCTAAGGTTTTCGAAAGGATTTACTTAAAATAATTAATAAGTGTGTTTGCACAAAGTGTGTTTTAATTTTTTGGTATTTATTTCCCGAGACTGAATTCAAGATGGATACGTCGCTAATTGAGACTAATCAATAGATGTTTTTTTAAATAGTTTCTTTTGCAATAATAAATATTTGATGAAAACATGCTTGCTACTTTTGCATTTTTTTATACATTTCATCTATAATTTCAAAACTAAATATGTATTCGGTAGTAATGTTGATTATTTTAGTTATTATCGTTTATCATATGGGGATTATAGGGATTTCTATACATCTTATATATAAAACTTCATATTTAATTTTATTCAGAATAAATAATTTCCAGATTTTTTTATTTATTGAAGTGTCATTTTAATTTAATCATTGATAATAGGCAATTTTGTTCTAACTGTTGGAATTTTACGAATTGTTTAGATAATTTAATAAGGAATTTCTTCAGTATTTTAAGAAAACTTTTGTGGAAATAATTTTAATTTAGTGAAAGCGCTTGTTTGTCTAATTTATAATTTATAAATCAATGCGCCACCTTTTATGGTATGCTAATAAATGTAGATGTATTTTGGTCAGAAAAATCATTTTTTTAAAAATTCGTTTAAGGGCTTCACTATTATTTTTATTGTGACGATATAATTTAAATATTATAATTTTACTGTATGTCATAATAGTCTACTGCTTAGATAACATAAATAAATTTATAAAATAATTATTTGAACAATTTTTTTTTTCCGAATTTTGGTTTGTTTATAGTTTATTAAGAAGTCTATCTATTTTCTATTATCAAAGTAAACTGTTCTAAATTATCATAATGTATTTAATCGACGTAAAATTAAGCAAATATTCACGCTAGAAACATTGTTTTGGATTAAATAAATCTATTTCCAATTTATACTTTTTGTATTTTACACAAGATGTCCTTGACATAAAGAGACAACATGTGATAAATGAAACGATGTAATTATATAGACTATAAATCCAAAATATTGTGAGTTAATTATGACGCGAACCTCGAAATTAAAAACACCCTGAAAACATGACGCCTATGAATTCAAAATATTCAGAATGTGTATAAATAATAAATACCTTACACACACATACGGTATAGCGTATGTTTACATAAGTAGCAGCTGGATGAGATGAACAATAAAAAAACTATTCTTTTTGTTATTGTCGGTCAACTTTAAGATATCGTCTCTAATACCTTTTTATAATCGCACAGTAAGTTGACCAAAATTGTTTAAATATCTTTGTAATTTTTTTCATTTTTCATATGTTGTGTCTTATGATACCCAGTACATCCAGAAGTGAATTTAGTTTCAATTTAAGGAAAATATTTAATTGATATAGTTACGGCCAGTTTCATAATCAGAGCTTGAAAGGCCCTTTAACTAAAGACGCCTTTTAGTTAATGGTATCGCTTTAACCTTCATTAAAGCAGACGTGCTTCATAAAGGAAACTATATGCTTCTTTAATAAAAATCGACGTTTACAGTAAAAACTTATGTTGGTCAGATTGTTTATTAGTTCTTTTTGGTATTATTTAATATTTTCTGCCATTTTACGCGCCAATATTAGCAAGAAGAAAGAATTATTACCTGGAGATGAAGTATATAAAGAAAAAAATATTTCTGCATAATATGAAACCTATGTGAATTGAATTATCTTCTATCCTGTTATTTAATACAATAATTTATTCAGCGTATTTACTACATACTTTATATTATAGCTAATGACAAAATATTACAGATTAGCAAAATGTTCGTTTACTAATAACTACCTTACATCTTGACCTCGGCTTTTATCCATAGACAATACATTTCAATAAATTAACTATAGGTTAAGTTTAAAGCCGACTTCTGAATTAAGGTGGCAAAAATGCGACTTTAGAGTTAACGCTACACCAAAGTTAAAGTTTACTTTTAGATTTAACAACAGTTTAAATTGATAGTTGAGCGTAAGAAGCGTAAGTTGTTTAAATTCAAACAAACTTATAGAATTGTTTTAATATAATATGTTGTTGTCGTTTACCTTTTTATCTTTAAAATTGGCAAATTAGAAAATTATTAAAGAATTAGATTTACGTTTTATATTTCCAATGTAATAGTATACATCTACGCTTTTCGGTTCTTAGACCGTCGTTTCAATTTTGTCGTTTTTGTTCTTTTTGTGTTTCATTAACTCAAGGGATTTTCAGTCTATTTTTTGTACACTGTTCGTAGGGCATATATTTTACAAAAGGTTTTGATATCATACTTTTAGATATTTTTTAGATGTGAATATACCAATAATATAATTTGTTTAAATTTCTTGTAATATACTATTATTAGCCGCATGTTACTAGCGTCAAAAATATCATGAAATTCAGGTTGCACCATGTTGAACCACCAATAAAATTGTTATGAAAAACACGACGAAAGTACCAAAAATATTATGAATTAAATATCTTAAGGTCCAATGTTCGATTCACAAAAATTGAATTCCTTAGCCTATGCAATAAAAAATCTAAATTTCATTTAAATATATATTTAATTCTTTATTTTATTAAAAAACAATATATGAATGAATATGAACTATCTTATATTTATTAATAGACTATACTTAATATTAATTTAATTAATTTCCTGTCACTTTCCTGTGCTAATTTTGTAATTCAGCCTTTTTCTTTCCAATTCTTTTATCCTTGGTTAGAATTCTTCTGAATTATATTGTAACTTCTTTAATGATCTATTTCTTAAACTTAATTCTTGCTTAAAACTTACGAGACCTTCATTCTCCATTCTATATATTTTTTTTGTTGTTTCTTAAAAATCTCTTTTAATCGTTCACTTATTATTGAATCCTTTTGGAGATATTTTTTAATTCCAATTTATAAATTTTACCTGGACAATACATTAACTAATACATATATAATTAATATTGAGATTTAATTATTATCATCATTAAATATAAACATAATAAGTTTAAAATCATTTTATAAAATTTAATCTCCATCAATTCAACATTTTTTTTGCTATCTAAAATCAGTAATAAAAAAATCATCTCCCTTCTTTTCTTTAAAATTTCCAGCTACTTATTTATTATAGTATTAATATCAATCTCATTAATATTTCTATCTTTCACATTTAACAATCTTATGTCATAATTTTTTATATGTTTCTGACATTTACGTTTAACACATCCATATTTTTTACATCAAAGACAATTCATTCAATATTAAATGAAGCCTAATTCCCTTTTATAATTAAGATTTTATAACAATACATTCACTTCATTATTTCTCTATTCTAGCTTTCGTTATTCAGCATTTTCTTGAAATTATGGTAGAAATTCTTATAAGTAGTTCTGTTTGCAACTGTTGTTAATATTTCTAAACTGCAGAAACTAATTCAAAAATTAACTTGATTTGCATAAAACAAATTTACAGAAAGATTTAGTTCTTTTTATGTTATTTAGAAGTTCGTGGTAATTTTGGCAAATACGATTTATTCTTGTTAAATCAGAAATGAATTATTAAATCTTTGATTATCCCGTTTTCAGGTGTCATATTATAATGTATTTTTTTATGTTCTTCCATTATCTTTTTTTTTACACAATTTCTGTTTTTTCAGTTTTTTATTGCAGTAAACAGTTTGTAAGCTGCGTTGTTTACGATTATTGCCTTAATTTCAGTTTATATAAAATTTTCCGAAATATTTTCATTCGTTTCTGCTTTTAGCATGATCACAACTATACCAAGATTTTAAAAAGAAGAAGCATATTTTAATTTTGTATCTCAAACAACGAATAGTAATGCATTCTGAAAATCATTTAATAGAGGAATATTTAAAATTTTATGCACTTATGCACTTATTATGAGCGCAATCTGTCGCGACAATTATCAAAACGGTAGTTCATTTCTTGCCAAATATAAGTGAAGTAATGATCAATTAATTAAATTTATACCTGTAGCATTTCGGTGTCTCAGATATTAAAGAGAAGCAGGTAGATATTAGACACGTTTTTTTTAAGTACCACCACATTAAAAATTACAAGAAATATCTGATGACTTGGAAGACAATGGACAAGATCATGATGTTAACCTCTTCCAATTAATTCTTAATGAGATAACGTTGGACTTCGGCGTGGAAGGGGGGCGTAGCACCATTTTGCACAAATGTGAAGTTATTTAAATCTTTTTGAAGTTTAGGGAGCAACAGGTTTAATAAAAAGTCCAGATATGAAATTCTAACCACAGGTTCTTCGCAAAAAAGTCAATAAAGTTTGTTTAATGTTTAATGTTTATTATTCCATCCTTATTTGATACATGGTAACAAGAAATGTCAATACATTACAATTCTTAAAAATATACAGTAATTATATGTATAAAATAAAACGATAACAGAAAAGGAAAAAAAACATGTATGGTATACACATATATGTGTCAAAGATAAATTTTGTTCATGAGACACACATAAGACACACATAAGTAAGACTGCTGTGACTGCACGATCGATCGCCCAGAGATATAATGACAGTCCGCCACCCAGATACTCATCCAGGGAATAGAAGCACTTGTTGGTTAATAAACTTTTAACTTGTTTTTTAAATTTGTTTATGCTGCTATTCTTATACGATAAAGGCAGTCTATTATACAAATCAGTTTGAATACTATTTCTTTTAGTTTTTGCAAGTCTAAAGAACTGACTATCCAGTTGATCTCTGTTCCTAGTATTATAACTTGCACATCACCAGTGTTTTGAAATTATTTGTATATTTATATATACAAGGCGTGTATAAATTGACGAACCCACTACACGCGGCGATGTTCTTCGATAAATTCGGAGTCCAAAATCCTAATACGAAAATGTTGTACCATGCTCCATATCTTTGCACGAGGTTCTTAAAGTTCGGACGTTCAGTCTTGAAATAAGCATTATTACTCAATATTTGTTGACAGAAAGAGCTGCAATTTAGAAGAAAGAAGAATTGTTGTTATTGTCCTTTCGTTAAAGTTTTCTTTTTGATTTTAAAGTTTGTTTTTAATATTTGTTTATAACTTATTTTGACGAAAAACACATCTGACAACGTTGTAAAACAATAAGTAGGCAGCCTAATGTTGTTCTAGTTAAATACATTACTACTGTCAAATTTTGACACTTATGTAATCTACCTATTTCATTCGACTTGCTTATTTTTCGTGTTTATTTGTATAATTTTATTTAGTTTTTGTATTTATTTGTATAGTTTCAATCAGTTTTCGGGTTTTCGTGTTTACTAGTTGTTCTGTTTGTTTATTATGAATTTTACGTTCAACGAATATGCTGATATGTACATGATATACGGTTTCTGTCGCGGAAATGCTAGCATGGCAGGGCAGAAATATCGAGTGCGTTATCCAAGTCGGAGGCATCCAAGTAAAAATGTATTTCGAAGGCTGGACCAACGACTTCGTGAAACAGGTTCGTTTATTCCAAGAAATGCGAACGCAGGTCGACCAAGGCAAAGGCGTACCGTGCAACTAGAAGAGCAAGTTCTAGCCACAATACAGGAAGATCCCTCTGCGAGTACCCGTCAATTAGCTTCTACACTAAATATTCCCAGTAATAAGACTGTTCATTTGGTTCTACGAGAAAACTTGCTTCATCCATACCATGTTTCTAAAGTTCAGCCTCTCTACGGAAATGATAACTTATTTCGAATCAATTATTGCAATACAATCTTAAATAGAATTCAGGAAGAAGGTGACTTTTTAAGACGTATTCTTTGGAGTGATGAGTGCATGTTTACCAGAGATGGTGTGTTTAATACTCATAATTTTCATCATTGGGCAGATGAAAATCCACATAAATTTCGCGAATACTGTCACCAAAGAAGGTTTTCTGTTAACGTTTGGCTGGGTATAATAAACCACAGGGTAGTTGGACCAATTTCCTTACCAAATCGCCTAGATGCCGGTGAATATTTAAATGTTTTAGAACAAGTTATTGATGAGATACCGCTGAACGTACGCCGTAATATGATTTACATGCATGATGGAGCTCCTGCGCACTTTGCTCGTAATATAAGAGACTGGTTGACTGAACACTTCCCAGACAGATGGATTGGTCGTGGCGGTCCCCTTTTGTGGCATGCGAGATCCCCCGATCTCAATCCATTAGATTTTTTTGTTTGGGGTTTCATTAAAGGTAAAGTTTATGCTACAGCTCCTCAAGACGCTGACGAAGTTAGAGCCCGAATTGACGCCGCAGTATTAGAAATCACACCAGAAAGACTTGAGCGAATAGTACAAACGATACCACAGAGATTGCAGCTATGTCTACAAACTGATGGATTTCAATTCGAACAATTACGTAGGTAATAATTACATTGATTTCTATCAAGAAGATGTACAAAAATTAGTCAATATTATCAAAAATTTTTAAAACTTTGTAATATTTTCGTAATAAATATGTAATCTAAGAAACCAATTTTATTTCGTTTGTTTCTTTTTTAAATTTAAAATGTAAGGTTCACATGACGACGTGTAAAAATGTTTCGAAGATTATAACTAGCACATGCGTGTTCAATGTTGCCAAATGTATGTTTCTTTCAAATTCATTCTGAAGATAAAGGACGCCTGATACATCGTTTTAGGATTAGGACTTTTAACTCAAAATTTGTCCAAGAATGTCGCCACGTGTAGTGGGTCCGCCAATTTATACACACCTTGTATATACAGGACAGTATGATATATAAATGTAGAGTAAAAGGACATGATTCTATTATTTATAAAATATTCTTTACAATGTTCATTGTATTTGAACTGGATACTTCACGGATTGCTCTTTGTTGAAGCAAAAAAACTTTATTGGCTTCAACTGAGTTACCCCACGCAACTACGGCATAGGACATATGTGAATGAAAAAGTGAATGGTAAGCTATAGTGGCCTTACAGAATTTATCTGGTGATTCTATCTGGCAATTCCAAAATAACGAATTATTGGGCAATTAATTAATTATTTCAAGAAACAATTAATGCCCAAAGATATGAGACCATTATTTTATAGTCATTTTTGAATCAGTCGAATAGGATTCTGCCACATCACACACTGCACGTACAAGTATGAATTACCTACAGCTTTTTTTTGCAATCCGTGTATATAAGTCTATGTTCGAAAAGTTTGTTTCAGATATCGTTTTGTGTAAATCTCGCTATTGACATTCGAACTATATGTCATCCATATTTATATAAAATATTCTAAGCAATTCTAACCCAAAAAATAAAGCGAATAACCAGGCAAGCCAATTTCTCGTTACCAAATAAAACACTTGGCTTAATCATTTTTAGTCACTCGGTAGTTACTATGGCCTTATATTGAAATTGATTGATAAAATAGGTCACGGAATTTTACTTGCTAAACTTTTAGCGTTTGGGTTGAGTTCTTCATTTCGTATGCTTCTGCTGTCATACTTAACTAACAGATCTAATTTAAATAAGGGTTTCATTTAGGACTATTGTTGTTTGTTTTCTTTATCAATGACTTATTGACGGTTTTGTCGTGTCCTGTACTTGCCTACGCGGATGACCTGAAAATTTGTGTCTCCATCAGCACATGAGATGATGTATGTCACTCGTAATAAAATATTGATTGGGATTAAACAATAAGTAGTGCTGTATTGTTTGTTATACGAAAAGGTTCATTTTATTTACTCAGTATGTTACATTAATGACTATAACCTCGAGAGGGTTTATAGTGTAAACAATCTTACGTTATTATTCGATTCTAGTCTAAGTTTTGCTTCACATATCAACCACATCTGTATTACTGCATCCAACATTTTGGGTTTTGTATTACGAACCTGCAAATTCTTTCAAAGCTTGTCTTTGTTAAAAACTTTATACTTTAGTTTTGTTGTCAGTAAACTGGAATATGCTTCACCCGTATGGTCACCACATTATATTTATTTGCAATTGTTTATGGAAAAGTGCAGCGACGTTTTTTGAAGTAATTGAGTTACAAAGTTGATCATGTCTATCCTGAACGTAACGTAGACTATAATTCGCTGCTGGGCAGATATGATGTAGAGTCTCTACAATATCGTCGTGAAGTTCAGGGAGAAAGATTTCTATGCATAATAATTCACGTAGCTATTGATTCTCAGCTGTTATTTTCCTCTATTAACTTTTTGGTTTCTCATTTATCCTCTCGTTCCTGTTCTATCTTTGGTTTACTCTTTCCCAGAATCAATTTCATGCTCCATAGTTCTCCTGTAACAACAATGTGCTGTAATGCCGATGCACGTTATGGTTACGCCATTAATCACTGCATTAAGTTCCTTTTTTAGTTCTTTTTTTCCATGGATTTTGTCTTTTTAATTAATAATTAATATTTGTTATTGTAATTGCTATCTACTAGTATACAGGGTCCGGCAACGAAGTGGGGACGGAAGATTACACGCGTATTTGAAAGTTAGTCAAATATTTAGTCATCGGATATCCTTCCGTACCATCGAGCGCACGTTCTAAAAATATCTTGTTTTATACAGGGTGTTCCAGATGGAAATGCCAGACTAAAGTTGCATTTTTTTAAATGGAACACCCTGTATATTAATAGGTAAAATGATCCGCGCTTGAATGCTGGTTACATCGATATAATGTTGTATGGGTCTAAAATTGATAGTTTCTGTGTAAATAATTATTTTACTTGATAAATTGATACATTTCAGTAGGCTATTCTGCATAAGGAAAATCAAAAGATCCGAAACCAATAGAATAGGATATTTTTTACTAGTATGCACTTTCGTTGCTACGTGAAATAAATTCTGCAACTGCTCACGTTATACAGGGTGTTCACAATTTCGCAAAATCGAAGAAATCTCGTAATTTTTAAATGGAACACCCTGTATATTTTTAGCTCATTGAAAAGCCCTTTTACTACGCTTTCTATTGATACCTCATTTGATGCACCTAGGATGAATTATTTGCTAATTATTTCTTTTTAGAATTGAATTAATGAAAAATGCTTGTATTTTTAGTAGCTAATTTGCTCTTTTAAACCTTCTGTAAGATCGGATATTCAACAAATTATCCATAAATGGTCTATAGCAAGAAGAAACCCCATTAAGTACGAGAAACAGTTGATTTTCACTCAGCGGTGAAAGCAAACATTAAATTAATATAAAGTAATATAGCATTTTCAATAGATTCACTGCCGATTAAGTTATCTGGTGTTAGTTTAATAAAAAATTTGCACTAATTAATTTGTATTTTAAAGAATTTTGTAAAACGAACTATTTTACGAATACCTAATATGAAACAATACATACCTAATAAGCTTAACATAAATCGAAATTATGTAGGAAAGAATCAAGTACGAGTAGTATTAAAACTTTGCACTATTTTAAATAAATACTAATTATTAACCACAACATCAAATTTAATTAACAAAAGTAGTAGCACAGTAAATAAAAATAAAGTACATGTAAATAGTAAATGCAAATAAATCAAAGAAAACTTTCAAATGTCCTTCCATGTCTCTCAATACATAAATGAAGCCGCCTGGTGAAATTCTGTTGAACATGCTGTAATGTTTCTTGGCGAACATTTCTAAATGCCTCTCTTATGCGTTCCATCATATTTTTCCTTGTTGTAGGAACTTCCACATAAACTAAAGCCTTGACATATCCCCAAAAGTAGAAGTCCAAGACAGTAAGATCTGGACTTCGTGGAGGCCAAGCGATTGGACCACCTCGTCCTATCCATTTGTCTTCCTTCCATCACCCTAGAAACTCCCTAACGTTAAGGCTGTAATGAGCAGGTGCACCATCGTGTTGCAACCAGAAAATTTGTCGGGCGTCAGCATCCACATGCTCAAGTAAATTAGGCAGTTCGTTCTGCAAAAATGCCAAATACGTATCGCCTGTAACGGGTCCATCGAAAAAGTACGGCCCAATGATATATGGACCCAGTATACCTCCCCAGACGTTAAGAGACCATCTATTCTGATTATCTACATGACGTATCCAATGCCGGTTTTCTGTTGCATAATAATGCATGTTATGTTTATTTACCGCCCCATTACTTTTGACAGTAGCCTCATCGCTAAACAAAATCTTTGTTAAAATATTTCTCGCATTTTATATAATTTTATTTTATTTTATTTAACAACCAACCACAAAAGTCTGTTCTTTTAATGAAATCATCACCATGCAATTCCTGATTTAATTCCATATGGTACGGATGATACTTATGACTTCTTAAAATTCTTACGCTCCTATCTTCAATAGCTGTTACCTTTAAAATACCGTATACTTATTTATGGATTTTCCTGTATTGTTAATAATACGGCCAATTCGCTTTTTTCATTGATTACCGGCTTATTTATTTCTCTCTTCTTGTAGGTTACACTACCAGTTTCTGTAAATCTCTCTCATAACCTTTCAAATGCTTCCGGTCTTGGCTTTCTTTCAAAGTTTGGAAATCTCTCTGCATATACTCTACTTGCTAGAAGACAATTTCTTGTACACTCCCCAAGAATAAATATCATATTCACCATTTCTTGAATACTAAAATTAGTCATTATAGCAATTTCTTTTAAAGATTGAACGAAATACTGTGTAAGATGGAACGAAATTTTTGACAACTTGGTTATTAAGTATACAAGCTTAAAACTGACACCAGATAACTTGATCAGCAGTGAATCTATTGAAAATGCTATATTACTTTATATTAATTTAATGTTTGCTTTCACCGCTGAGTGAAAATCAACTGTTTCTCGTATTTAATGGGTTTTTTCTTGTTATAGACCATTTATGGATAATTTGTTGAATATCCGATCTTACAGAAAGTTTAAAAGCGCAAATTAGCTACTAAAAATACAAGCATTTTTCATTAATTCAATTCTAAAAAGAAATAATTGGCAAATAATCCATCCTAGGTGCATCAAATGAGGTATCAATAGAAAGCGTAGTAAAAGGGCTTTTCAATGAGCTAAAAATATACAGGGTGTTCCATTTAAAAATTACGAGATTTCTTCGATTTTGCGAAATTGTGAACACCCTGTATAACGCGAGCAGTTGCAGAATTTATTTCACGTAGCAATGAAAGTGCATACTAGTAGAAAATATCCTATTCTATTGGTTTCGGATCTTTTGATTTTCCTTATGCAGAATAGCCTACTGAAATGTATCAATTTATCAAGTAAAATAATTATTTACACAGAAACTATCAATTTTAGACCCATACAACATTATATCGATGTAACCAGCTTTCAAGCGCGGATCATTTTGTTTATTAATATACTGGGTGTTCCATTTAAAAAAATGCAACTTTAGTCTGGCATTTTCATCTGGAACACCCTGTATAAAATCAGATATTTTTAGAACGTGCGCTTGATGGTACGGAAGGATATCCGATGACTAAATATTTGGCTAACTTTCAAATACGCGTGTAATCTTCCGTCCCCGCTTCGTTGCCGGACCCTGTATATTTGCTATATTTGATGCATATTTTCAATTATATGTATGTATATTTCTTCAATTTCTCCTGTACTTGTTCACCGTTGTGCAATAAAGACTATTATTATTATTAAAAAAACGGAATTCGTATTTGTTTAACCGTTGCGAAAAATTAAGAAAAACATTTTCCATTTATTGTGTTTTAGACTAATTAGTTATTTGTTATGTACACAACAAACATTTACAAATTCAAGTTATGTTATTCTTTTTTTGGATGAGGTCACACTAAAATCGAACGTTCTTAAAATTAAACTAACGAAATCGTTACGAACATTTGATAAGATCAGATTTATCTGAGAAAGCACACAGCTGACTATATACAAGAAATGTACAAGAAACGCATCCGACAAATCACCGAGAAATAATCAGTAACTATAGATCTCTGTATGTTCGAGACCACCAAGTTAAAAATAGATTGGTGTTTTGGTCGTTTTCCTTTGCGTATACTAATTGGCCTTAATCTCAGACGATGCACCACAGTGTCCAACTGAAGACGCATTTAACTATACGTATTATATATATGCATATATATATATATATATATATATATATATATATATATATATATATATAATAAATGTATATCAAAAATTATAGTAGGTCGTAAGACATATAAAAGAAAATTATAACAAATTTTGTTATATTTTATAATTGATGCTAATTTCTTGAGCGTATGAGAAGTTAATAAATTTTACGGTACAAGAAGTTTTATCATATTTCTATAATTTATTTAATTTTTGGTGAATAAATATGTAAAGGCAATCACAAAAGTATTAAAATAAAGACATTGAATTTTATACAATAGAATGCTGGAGAATGATTTGTACTCAAAAAGTATTTACAATTAATCTTGTTCTTGATTAAAAGACTAAATTGAATTCAATTATGTAAAACTGAAGTTTATGAGGATCAGAATACTTCGACGTTTAATGTTAGTGCCAACTAGGTAATACTTTGCTTTTAGTAAATATTTCTATTTAACCATTGTCGATACAGATTAATTATTTTCAGATTATGTTAATATTTTTCTAATAATTTGTAATCAGTTATGTAGTAATAGGCTAGGTTCGGAAATGAAATTTCAATTAATATTTATTATTCTTAAATATTTACAATTTAAACTATCAAAAGTAATTGCTAAATTATACTACACTAGCTAATCCCGACCACGCTTCGTTGTGACTCAATCTGAAATGAAATGAATGAGAAAAGAGATAAATGTATTATTATAAATATAAATTCACTGGGAAAACAAATCATCCAATTGCGTTGCTGTGGCTATGTGAAGTTAAAGGGAAAAAAATATTTTTGACCAAAAAATAATTTTTTTAATTGTAAAGCTGATGAATTGATTACATTTTTTGTTTAGTTCATTTAGTTATTTAACATAACTTATAAACAATGTAACCCGCTATTTTAATAATGTTCCTGTCACTTGGCTTTTGACACATTGTCGAAATTACTTCAAAAACGTCACCTTTCAAATATGTCAGTGTTATTTAAATTCTTTTAATAAAATTTGTATCGTATATGTTCTCTTTTCTTCGATCCTACCTTGAATAAATACAATAGTGAGTGTATTCTCTTAAATATTTAATCTTCCTTTCTTGTGATCCTTAATTTTTGGATTTTATATCACTTTATGTTTAACTTCTTTCTATAACAGCTTCTCTGTGCCGGTTTCCTATTACTTTTCATTCTCATTGAACTTGTTATTTAATTCCTTCTGCCAATACTATTCTTATTCCAGTTATAATTTTTCGATTGTCAATTTATTACAAACAAAATGAATATGGCCATCGCTATGCTACTACATTATATTATAACATTATTTTCCTTAGATTAACATTTTTAAATTCGTTATATCTTTTGAATGGAATGTCCGATTTTAATAATTTAAAAAGTATTTTACTGGTATTGAAATGGTCTTTAATAAAATATCATTTAATAGGATAAGGAATAATACAGAGGTATGGAAAATATGGTTTGATTATTGTCGGCACTTTTATTAACTTTTAAAATGTAAAAAAGTAGTTATAGTGGCATAATTACAGTAGTTGGACATATGGTTTCGCGGACTTTTTTGTAGATATTAATACGTTCTATAATACTGTAGAAAATTTTTTTGTTCTATCAACAATAGTTTCCGCAGCGTACGCGATGACAGATTTTTTGTGACTAATTTTTTCACACCTTGGGTTACATTAATGCATTTTTATTGGGGATCCCATTTTTTTTGGAAATGTAATATAGCCTATGTCACTCAGTGAAAATGCAGCTTTCTAATGGTGAAAGAATTTTTGAAATCGGTCCAGTAGTTTTTGTGTGAAAACATTACAAACATACATACAAAAACACAAATGTTTCCTCTTTATAATATTAGTTTAGATACATACTATGTTTGACAGATTCACATATATTTTTCGGAGACAATGATAAATTTAGAAATCATTAGATATTTAAATAAAGTACTGAGAAAGCTTGGGGGCTCCAATTTGATTCTATTTAACTGCATTAATACGTTTTGTATTAGCTAGGTGGATGATCTTCATTTACAACGTACGAAGTAAGCACAATAGGTTCTCGGCCTGACAAACTTATACATGTTCAAACGTGATCGAAGTGTGTTGTGCCATAGCTGCACATGCGCTAAGCCTACATTATAAATAGTAAAGTTATCAATCTGTAAAATAGTAACTTCACTAGTGGCATGAAAATGTCTCGGTTAATAAAAATTGAATATTGGGTACATATTAAATTTTTAGGCTCTTGGTGTTGATATTGTCTTTCCCTGAATTCATAAAAAATCTTGGAATGGTTGCCCGAGAATGGTTGAGAAACTTTTAACACAATATCTTGGATTCTGGATACGTCTTAACATTTCCCGGAAAGCAAGAATCCCAGCAATATTAAATCCCTGTAAGTCCCCGGAAGATCCTAGACGCTACAGACCTATAGCTCCCTTATCTGTTTGCTATAGACGTCTAGAAAGGCTAATCAACAATAGAATAGCGCCCATTGTCGAAGAGATTATTAAAAAGGAGCAAGCCGGTTTCAGAATTGGAACGAACTGCTGTGATCAAGTCTTGGCGTTAACAACGCATCTTGAAACAGATTTTCAGAAGCGCTTGAAATCATCCGCTGCTTTCGTTGATCTCTCCAGTGCCTATGACAGCGTGTGGAAGAATGGAATGATTTTTAAATTCCAAAAAATCACGCCATTTGCTAAATTAGGCAAACTTATCCAGAACAAACTGAGCAATCGCCGAATCGCAATCTGGTTAAACAATCATACTAGAAATTGAAAAACCTTGAAGAATAGCCGTCTTCAACGCTCGGTTCTGACTTCTAAAATGTTCAAAATTTGCATCAATGATCTTCTACCCACAAAATAACGAAAACTTCTATATGCAGATGACCTGGCTTTATGCACCCAAACCCAAAATTTAGAGGAGCGAGAATTACAACTTGCTGAAGATCTACAAGCTTTAGACGAATATTATAAGAAATGGTCCTTACAACCAAACACTTCAAAATCCGAATCATGTGGCTTTAATTTGTGTAACAAAGAAGCCAGAAAGCTGAATTTTTAATTTGGTGATAGTCGGATTAATCACAAACTCCACCATAAATTTCTGGGCGTAGCGTTGGACTGGTCTCTGACGTTCAAGCAGCATCTCTATAAAACTAGTCAAAAAGTGAAGACCCGCAATAATATATACATAAACTTGCAAGCAATTCATTGGGCACGAATGGGCGTGATCTGCTATGGAAGTTCTCGCACCAAGCTAGTAGATATTCAACTTAATGATACAATGAGGATCATCGCCGGTACTGCTAGATCCAATACCGATTTGGCTGGATACGGAAGTTCAACGTCCTATCAATGTGAATTATGGATAGTCCTCCACGAGGAAAACCCTGAATTGAGGAATATGGATTTAATTTCTAATTCTTCAGAACTTCTGCCGGGCGTAAACCTCCCACGTGGGCAATGGTCTCAATTAAATAGGTTCTGCATAAGCCACGAGATGTCCATCTCAATGTTGTATAAATGGAAACTAGCAGTGCAACTGCGGATATGTGTAACAAAGAAGAAGTCTTCCTGGTGGCATCGTATGATGCCACCTTGCTGAACAAGGCAACTCCTGTAGCTCTCGACTGGTTAAACAATTTTTGATATTATTGTATAAATTAGTTTTATGACCTTTTTTTGTGATTTGTACACTAAAATCTAAATTTGAATTTCGCTTCTCATACGACCCAAATAAATAAAATTTTTAAAGAAGGAGGGAGGATACGCCTAATTAAATTAAATGAAGTTTAGACGACGTTTGTAGTAACTTCTCTCCTTCATATTCTACTGCAAAAAGTGTGCAAAATGTTTCCGTTTGGAAGAAAGTATCAGCAATATTTAATATATCTGAAGCAACTGTTCGCCGAATTTTGCATGATCATTTGTTCTCGAATAAGGTTTTGCCTTTTTTCTGCTTCTCAACGTCAATGTCAGGACATGAAGCAAGGGCTCTGTATTATCATCATATAAGCAAATGGCAAATCAGTGAAATGGCAGCGACAAGATAAATTTAATTCCATAAAGTCGTTCAATCAACGAGAAATGTTATGGTTACAATATTTTAGGATTGTAAGGGAATTTTACTTATTGACTCTAAGGATCGCAATACAACTGTTCACAGCACATATTATACGTGTTTGTTGCATAAATTGAGAGACAATATTTGTGAAAAACGAATATTGTACGTCAAACAAGAAAAATTGTCAAGGCCATGAAACTTGCCATGCAAAGTTTTATTTACCATGAGTTCGATATCTAAGATGGGATACCAAGCACTGATCCGTGATATAGAATTTCTAACCCGGGAAGGTTGCGCGTCCATCGAAATTTTTTCAGGCGTTTGAATGCTGTTTATGGCAACGATTGTATGGATGTGAAGAATGTTCGTAAGTGGGTTCAACATGCAAAATTCTGTCTTGGTGGCGAAGTGAATATGTTTGACGAAAAGCGATTAGGATGACCATTATCAGTGACGCATGAGAAGAATAAAAGACAACAGGGTGGACCGATAAAAGAAAATCGCCAAATTACGCAAAAACAAATTCCTCGGCAATTCGGTATTAGTCAAGAAAGAGTTCAGTACATTGTTTAGACGTTGAAATACAGAAAAAATTGCCCCACATGGGTCTCGCGACAATTAACGGATGTCATCAAAGAACAAACAAAAGACATTTGTCAAGAATATCTTAACCAGTAACGAAGTGAAGGAGATGATTTTATTTTTAATTTTTGAATCGAAGTAGCTTTTACTTGATGGAAATTCATAATTAATGAAATAAAATTTAAAAAGCATGACTTAATTTCCACTTTATTGTGGTAAAATCCCATAACAATTGTTTCGACACACAGTGTCTTCCTCAGATGGAGTTATATTGTAACCTAAACCAAATGGATGTTGACAAATTTAAACTGAAATAAATTATTATAATGAAAATAATAATTATACTCAGAAGGATGGTTTAATAATAGGCGCTTTGTATTCAAGATGTTAACTTTATTACACAAAGGGACTACGTTTACCCAGTGCAAACACAAAAACGGGAAAACCAAAATAAATAAAAGAATCAGTTGTAAAATAGGTCTAACAAAGGGGAATTACCGAAATCTATATGATTGTTGAGTATAAGGTCTATATTTTTATATTTCAAAATTTCCATAATTTCAAGTAAATTTAATTTTTTCGATTTATTTTCTGTGTGTAAAATTTTAAATTTAAAGCTGCTCGTAACTCTAAAATTGGGCTGGTTCTTCACGTATGCGTAAATTCAAAAGAATTCCATCAGCGTAGAAAGTCATGCTCACCATTTTCTGGGATGTAAAGTGAACGATTAATTCAATACTGAAAAATTTTACGATTATTAGGGGATCGTATTTGTACAGTAAGGCCGGAAAGAATGAATTTTTTCTTGAACCATGACAACGCCAGACTGTATTGCAGCATCGAAACGAAAAAAACAGTGACAAACCTGAAATTCACCGTTCTTTCGCACCCTCCGTACAGTCTTGATTTGGCATCCTTAGATTTCTCGTTGTTTCCATAGTCGAAGGAGGTTTTGAAAGGTCAACATTTCTCATCAGACGCTGAAGTTCGGGCTGCTGTTCGTAATTGGATCAAGAGTAAACAAGAAAGTTTTTTCATGAAATGGGTTCACTATTTGGAGGAATGTGTTGCACTAAATGGTAATTACGTGGAAAATAAGACTGGTTTCATTATTTTGTCTTTTCTTATTCTTATTTTCATAGAGTTGAAAACTTTATATATCAAGCCGTCCTCGTGCGGTGTTATGTAGTCTGAAGTATACTTTTTATATGTTTAAAGAGAATTTAGCTATTATTATGTTTGGAAAATATCTCTAGAGATATTTATTTTCGTATAAATCTCTTCCTTTCTGAGTAAGTATTAATTTTAAAGCAATACACAGTTTGATGATGTTAATGACCTATGGAGGTACAGTGCAGTAATAAAGATATTACATTATTACGGTGAATTAAGTAGTTAATTACAAATGAAAGCGACGAACATGGCTAGCAGAAAGATGATCAAAGGAAAGATTATTAAGAATAGAATTACAAAAAAATGTTATGTAATTAATTATAAATATTTTATTCTCTTGGGATCATAAGTTGAAAATTCAGGAAGATTTTCTATCGTGCGCAAATATTTTTTCCTTAATAACTCAATATTAAGGAATTTTATATTTGGTAACTGTATTTTGGATATATACTGACTCCGAACACCCACTAGGAGTTTGTTTGTTTAATCAAACTTAAGAAATGATTACATTTTCACACTAAAATACAAGTATTAAAAAATAACAATGTTATTTAATAATGAGTGGGTCTGCTTCGTTTTTTGATGCATTCGATAACTCTTCGAGGCATGTTTGAAATTAAATGATTTATGGTATCCTGGGGAATGTTATTTTAGGCCCCTTGAATTCGGTGACGAAGGTCAAGTAGATTATTGGGCGCCCCCCGGAGGAAATTACTCAGTCCAGTACCAATCATTTCCCACACATGTTTGTTTGGTGAAAAGTTTGGGGAACAAGAAGGCCATGGTAGCAAGGTCACGTGATTTTATTGTAAGAACCTTGTGGTAACCCTTGCTATAAAATCTATAAATCCACAGAATCGGTACTCGTCAGAGAACATGACACGATTCCATTCACCCACCCAATTTGATTTGGCGTTACACCACTCAATCCGAGCAGCACGACGTCCAGGTGTCAGTGGGCGATATAAAACTGGTCTATACGAACGAAGCCTAAAAGCGCGTATTCTGCGATATACGAGGGACAAGTTGAAATTAGCTAAAAACTGGAGAGTTAAAACTGCCGTATGGGACGATGCATTATCATGGTGGAGCATAATTCCCTTGTCTAGACCTCTACTGAACACTTCCGACAAACATTTTTCAGTGTACCACTTAGCTGTAACTGTATTTTGTCTACCTAGCTTAATTGTATTTACTAAGTCCGTACTTCTGAAGAATACCGCATACTTAATAGCTCACTGCTCACAAGCTCATTGTAGGAGTTTCCTCATCTTTGTGAATCCATGCACGACTCTCTTGCCGGGTAGGAAGGTTGAAAAAGGAAATATAAGTTTCATCACCTGTCACTATTTTGGAAATAATTTAGTGCCGGCCATTATTTAAGAAATTTAAAGTGTCATGGCAAATTCTTACACGCTCTGTTTTTTGGAAGTCAGAAAGGTGATCCGGCACAAAACGACTTACGACTTTTTTTAAAAGCAGTTGATCGTGTTTGATTGTTTTAACAGCTGAGGATCCAATCTTGAGTTGATGCTCTATTACCGCATAAGTGGATTTCTTTTCCTCTTTAATTATTTTTTTAACGGCAGCAATGTTTTTGTCGGCAACAGCCGTAGGAGGACGTTCTGCTCCTTTTTGGTGCCGAACAGAATTCGTTTCGCCTTCAAGTTCCTTATACCATCAGTAAACTGAATCTAAACTCTCTTTACACTCAAAAGCGCTTAAACCTCTTATAAAATCATAATACATTATAATTCAAAAGTGCTCTCTGGTTAATTCCATTTGCTTTTACTTTTAAAAAATAAGTAGCTGAGTTATAACGAACGTGATTTCAACGACAAAACGTGAAATGACAGATAAAGAGTTGCTCTAAATAAATAGTGTATGAATGTCTTTCACAGTCTACTAGATTTTCTTATTCTCAATAAATTCAGCTTATCCCACGTATCGTTGCTATAGAGACTCTTTGTTGTAAAACTTCTAACCAAGCACTTCCAATCGACCGGGTTGTGGGAACTCTGTCTTGTAAAGCCGCAATCCTCAATGGCGATCTTCCCGCGTTGTAGTCGCTCGTGGTCGTCCGGATCCATGACGACGGTTAAGGATTCCTTGTTCAGACCACCTGGACCAACACTGTAACACTGTTGACACACTGCGTCCCATGCGGTCCGTAATTTGTCTTATTGAAAAACCGGCTTTCCGCATACCAACAATGCGCCTCCTTTCGAATTCACTTAAATGATTGTAATTGTTCCGTTAACAACGCCTAGGCATAATGACTTAATTAATACAGAAAAAATTCCTACAAATTATTGCTTCAATCAGAATTTAAAAATATAAATTTATTAATGAAACAAAATAAAATAATTGTACACCTACTAATTTTTTTTGTCCTTTTTATTATCATTTCTTATCAGAGTCAAAACAGAGTCCTATAAAAAGTTTTATTGGAATTGGTCGACTCTTTCTGGAGGTTCGGATTTTTTTTAATCCGTATAATTTATGAGTAAGTTCTTTAATATAGTGTTTCAAATAAAAAATGCAATACCAGGTGATATTATTAGAATTTTTAGATGAACTGTATTTTGATGTAATAGCATAGAAAGAAAATTTTTTAATTTTCTGTCATATTAATGACGTTACTAATAAGTATATTTTTAATACAATTTTGGATTTGCTCTCTGAAGTCAAACTCTATTAAAACCTCGCGCATTAATATTTCTTTTGATTTAAAATGGAATAACTGTATGGACGAATTAAATGCATGTATCTCTTAAGTTATATGCATTTAGTTCGTGTGTTAAAAGAAGAATTGGTCTGGATCTGTTTTAATTTAGGCACTTAAAGAGGTGTGATAAACTTTTGGGTTTTAAAAACTATTTATACTGCCAACATCAAACCGCGTTTAAACTATTAGGTTCCAGTTTTCATACGTATATACAATTGTAACCAATTTAATAGGAGTGTAGTAAACACAAAAAAATCATATTCTTAAATAATTGAGTTACATGCAACACCTCTACTATTTGGAAGTGAAAACAACTAAAAAAGAGGGGAGTTTCTGATGTTATCTACCTAGCTATGAAAACAATATGATATCGTGACAATTTTCTTACGTCAACTTTCTGTGACATTTTATAGTGTCATCTCCAAATTTGGTTCGAATCGCTTAATATTTGTTACTTTTACATTCGTTTAAAGAAGAGAAAATGAGTAATTTGAAACTTGAACACAGAAGCGTCATGAATTTTTATCAAAAGAAGGCAGTAGCCTGAAGAATATTCATGAGAGAATGGTGGCAGTGTATGGTCAAAATAGCCCGTCGTATTTCCAAGTACGTAGTTCAAATGGGGTAGAGAATCCATTCATGATGACCCAAGTGTGGAAGACATCTAGAAGCACGAACTAAAGAAATCATCAACAAAGTTGAAGATTTGGTGTTGACTGATTGTAAAGATTTGCGCTGGAGTTTTCACCTTTTTTGTCATGGATAATAAAAAATGCACTTTTGACTAAAATAATTCGTTATTGAATCCAACTTTTTATATACTTAATTTCGATTTCGTATTGATGTTTGAACTCTTGCTCCTTACTGGTATGTTGTAGTTCGAATGAATCTTTGTTTCTGACTTGTTGTTGGGATGCGACTGCGGTTCTTACTCGTTAAAAATACTACAAGCAGGCAAATTTTGCTGTTACCCCAAAAAAACTATTACGTAACTAATAATGCGAACCGTATTATTATTCGTGGTAATTTTGAAGGTATTGGTAGATGGTACCTGCTTGTAATAATACCCGAAAATATAACTTTGAAATGTGCTAATTAAATCCTAATCTTAAACCTAAGTACAAAGTTTAGATTAAATTCTATTCTTCTTATCGATGCTCATTTACGAAACGTAAAATTATGAATAGCTAAGGAGATTAAAACTGGGTATTAAATTAATTCAATAATGAAATAATAAAGCAAGGTAGAAATAGTCTAATAAAGTAAAACTTGCAAATATAAAAGATGTCGCTTCTTAGAATATGGAGAAAGGTTTACAATTTAAATATGATAATTAAAATTTCGGTATAGAGGGTGTCAATTTGAAGTGAACATTATTCAGTTCTAAATAACTAAACTATACATATACTTAAGAAAAAGAAATAAAAACAAACAAACATTATGAAAATTACTGTTCTCGCACTTAACACTGACTGTCGACTAAAAGTTTCAGTTATTGTTAGAGAAATAGGATTATCAGAACGATGTTTTCAAAATTCTAAAAATTGTATAGACTACAAATTTGTAAAGAGAATTTAACTGTTTTTTTCTCAAGATGAAGATTTCTTAAATAGAATTGTAACTGGGGATGTAGCTTGGCAACACTACTGGAACAATATCGCGAAATAAAAGTTCATAAGGGCTCCTCATTGCTTAAGAAGGCAAAAACGCTATTTTTGCGGGAAGAGCGATGGCTACAGTTTTCTGAGACGCGGAAGGGATTTTCATAATTGAGTATATGCCAAAAGGGATTACAATAACGGGCAATTTCTATAAAGACACAATTAAGAACTTGAACAGGGCTATACGCGACGAAAGACCCAGCAACTTTGCTCAAAAAACTCTGCTTCTGCACGGAAATTGCAGAGTGTATAAAGCACGAATTGTTCAAGCAGTAGTCGTAGTCAATGAATGCGGCTTTGAAGAATTACAACATCCATTCTACAGTCTCGAACTCGCCCCCTGTAACTATTATCTCTTTCAAAAATACTTGAGAAGGCGTCGATTTTTATCGAAAGATGACGTGGAAAACGCTGTGGGGTCGAATTTTGCGGAATTACCTAAAGATTTTTTTTGAAGGCATACCATTATTAAAGAAACGTTGGCATAAGTGTGTCAGTGTTAATGGTTCTTATGTTGAAACACATTTTTTCTTGTTTTCTAACTTGGTTCTTTCATAGCTAGGTAGATAACATAAAAGACCACCAAAGTATGAGATTCTTTTGTAAATCACACTGTATGCAGGAACGTACTCAGTGGGGCCATCATAAAAGTTTGAGCTACATATCAATTTATTAAGTATATGCTTCGGATAGCCGGCGGTTAGTTGACCATCTAAAATTTTTTGTTAATTGGTTCTCGTATTGTTCAATTTATAGAGTGCTGTTTTTGGTTTTGATATTCTTGTGACTTTAGTTTTTTGTATAATGTTTTATTTTATATATATATATATATATATATATATATATATATATCTATATTATTACATCTTTAATTTTACATATACATACATGTTTTTTAAAGGTTGATGTGACACCTTGTATCTATAGTTACATTAATGTTTTAAACTTAATCAATTTTAAAATGTATGTGTATATCACTTTCATTTTTTAACTCTACATTCTGTGAGTATTCTGCTATTGCTTTATATACTAATTTATTTAATTATTATCAGGATAAAATAAAACAAATTTTAATGAATTTCACTTTTTAATTAACACTGTAACGGTCGTTTCGCTCCAACCTGAGCTTCATCAGACATATAACTCATATATAACACATATAACATGAAGCTCAGGTTGGAGCGAAACGACCGTTACAGTGTTAATTAAAAAGTGAAATTCATTAAAACTTGTTTTATTTTATCCTGATAATAGTTATAATGGAATTTCATCAAGTAAAGGCTGAAACAATTATATAATTTATTTAATGTCTTGTTCATTAATTTTGTAGTATCTCCTAAAAAAGCTACAAACTCGTTGTGAAATATAGAGATGAAAAAATAAATGAATTTTAATTGACAGACCGTTTGCCCATTTTAAATTTATTATTAACCTATATATATATATATATACACAAGCACTGATTCGAAGACAAGCACATATTTTAACAAAAATCTTCACAAAATTTTGACAAATATGCTCTAATATAGAAAAATATGCATCAATATGCTAAATTTTTTATAGCATTATAACAAAAAACAAATCCGTTTCTATGAAACAAAACTTTATTTTACATTGAAGGTCTGTTACATTGCATAATATTTGTGTAACACTATTAACAACATGTTTACAATAACTTCAAATATCCTTAGATATTATAAATACTTTGCAAGAATATATAATTACTAATATTTAGTAACTATTAATAATTAATAATATCTAACAATAAGTACATCTATTTACTTATAACTTATGAATGTATGATCTAACCAGTTATTACAATTGGGTACGATTAAAAAAATCGACAATTAGATGCTTGTCTAAATTTTCTATTTTAAATGAACGAGAGCAAATATAAATTTGCTCTCGGAGGAAACGAAAATCTTTTTTTTTTTGCTTATCTATTTTATTTTTGGTGTAATATGAAATGCTAATGCTTTTTCGGTTTTTTGCCCATCTGTCTTTAATTTTTCATTATAATATATATTTCCATTCATTGTACCATAATAGGACTGAACGTGAATTAAAATGTGTTTTAATTGGTAACGGGTGTCCGCTTAATACTGAAACTGACAGTTTGTGTCAAATTTTGGTTAAGTTAATTACTGCACTTGAGTTCGACCGCAACAAGTAACATTAGCGTCCTATGCGGTAATCACTTTTGGCGTAAACATAAAAATTGATAAAATCAAACACGATAACCTTACTTTTAGAAACTTAAATTGCAAATATTTGCTAATTACAATTACTTAAGAAATAGGATAGATTATGCCGCGTTCCAAACAAAAAATGTGAATAATAAAAGCTAACGGAAAACAGCCATGCACGACTATAGCAAAAGATGTCAAACACCAATTAACAATAACTGTAACTCTCAGTGTGGCCAATGCCAAGCAAAGAGATTTACAAAATTTGACAAACGTCAGCTTCAGTATTAAACGGACACCCGATATATTTTTAATCTATAAATCTGACAATTGTCATTTTGTCATTTCATATTTCGTATGTAATCATTTGCATTCAAATTTCTGCATAAAAAAACACGCAGACACACTCATTATTATTTGATTAAACAGACATTATTATAAATTTGATTAAAATTGATCAAGTCCTACTTGGTATTCGGATTTTTTTTGAAAGTCAGTATATATAGGGTCATTCAAAAAGCACGCCTGTTGTGAATCACTTGGTAAATTTTTGTTTGTCGGTTGACAACATTGTTTTGTATTGTTTTGACATCCATAAACATTCTGATTGCTGTCTCAGTCTGTGTCTACCCATGGATCAGTTTACTATTGCGCAACGTGTGCTAATTGTGAAAACGTTTTATCAGAACGGAGATGCAGTAACTGTTAGGCGAATTCGCGCCATTCTAGGGCGTGATGAAGCACCGAATGAATTAACAGTTCGCAGACTTATGAAAAAGTTCAATAAAACGGGTATTACAGTGAACATTAAAAGTCCTGGACGTCATTGTCCTGGCCGATCTGAAACATTGCGGTGGTTTGTGACAGTGTAGCTGTTACTCCAATGAAATCGGTTCTTCACCGTTCCCAAGAGTTGTGCATAGGATGTTCTTCAGTACGGAGATTTCTCCAGTATGATCTCCATTACCACTCATACAAAATTCAGTTAACGCAGCCGTTGGAAAGTGGACGATCACGAGAAAAGGCGACAGTTTATTGATTGGTTTTTGAGAAGACGACAGGTTGACGACGGCTTTGCGGGCAAAATTATCTTCAGTGACGAAGCGCACTTCCACTTAAATGTATTTATGAATAAGCAGAACTGCCGCATCTGGGGGTCAGAAAATCCTAGCATTATTCAAGAAAGGGAAATGCCTCCACAACGAGTGCAGTTTGGTGCGCCTTTTGGGCGGGAGGTATCAGGCCTTATTTTTTTGAAGATGGGGCAGGACAAGCTGTGACAGTTAATGGAAACCGATACCGTACGATGACAATCAATTTTTTGTGGCCTTATTTGGATGGAATGGACATTCAAGAGTTTTGGTTTCAGCAGGATGGTGCCACCTGTCACGCTTCTCGCGAAACAATTCAGTTGCTCCATGAGCAGTTCCCGAATCGCCTCATTTCGCGTAATGCTGACCATCAATGGCCATCAAGGTCATGTGACTTAACTCCTTTTGAGTTTTTTCTTTGGGGTGCTCCTAAATCATTGGTGAATGTCAATAAAACGCGAAACATTCCTGACTTGAAGAAGGAAATTCGACAGGTTGTTGGCGAGATCCAAGTGGAACCTTATCAGGCAGTCATAGCAAATTTCATGGACAGAGTTCTTGTATGCCAGCGCAGTAGAAGTGCTCATATACCCAATATCAATTTCCATACTTGAAATGGGAAGGTGTGATGAACATGTTTATGTATTTTGTGTTTTGCAAAAATAAAGTTCATATTTCGATACATCAAACCCAATGACCCATTATAATACTAAATATTTATATACAAAGAAAATGATTATACTAAAAGTCTTCGCAGTTGTTAGAATCGTCATAGTCAGTGCTATTCATTTTCACTAAGGCGTATTATATATTCTGGAATTAAATCTATGTGCTGCAAGTATGCATGTTCCAAACCTACTTCTTGTGCAATACTTTTTACAATTTTTTTGTACATGTGAGATATTCCTTCTTAAATTTTCTGAATTGTTGTTTTACTAAATGTTGGGCTATTTTTATGCCGTCGTACAAATTGCTTTAACAAATTCCAAATCAAGCATTGGATTGAAAACACAATAATAGGGAAGTAGCCGTAAAATTGTATGTCCCGCAGCAGCTGCGATATTGTCAATATAATTTCGAATTTTCTAACTTGCGCTAGATTTGTTTGGTATTTTAATATGCTGCTATGAATGATAGCTGGCGTTGCCCATTATAATAATTCTTGATGAACGTAAAGAATGCAGGTTTTTTTTGGAAAACCAATTTTAAAACAAGTCATAACTTCGGGATAAACAACACAAGAAATACTTCTTAGATCTCGATTTTAATTTCAAATATTAAATTAATCCTAAAAGAGAACAGAAAGTTTGTAAATTTAAATGTTGAAATTTGATTAATAACAAATTAGTATATATCGTATTTGCAAATATAAATATCGTCGATTTGCACATTTGCATTTTGGCCTTCCAAAACGTATCTACCGCTGTGCTCGTAGTAGACTCTGCAGTTTTAATCCTCTAATCAGGTTGTTATATTCTGGAAGGAACTATATATCTCAGTGTGTGTATATTTACGAATACAAATTTAAGTTTTCCTAAGATAAAATGATTTCAATGGAAAATAAATTTCGCAAATTGTATAAAAAATCCATAAATTTGATTGGAGGATATTACAAAAAAAAAAAAAAAAACTGTTTAATGTAAATTTAGTCTATTTTTTCAAAACTATCCTGAAATATTTGCAATAACCCTCATATTATGATTTTAAGTATTAAAAGCTAGTAATAAATAAACGTTGAAAACACGAAAGTTTATACAAGGTTTCCCGGAAAGTTTTCCCCATTTATTTGTCGAATACTTCGTAAAGTAGTAAGGGTAACAGTCGCTGCACATGTTCTAAATTACGGTCACGAATTGGTAAATTAGTTATCATGGAGCGAGTCACCGGTGAACAACGTGCCATATGTGTCAAAGCGTATTACGAGAACAATCATTCTTTCGAATCGACAGTTCGACGTCTATATCGTGTCCATTATCGCCTTCATGACATAAATCAAACACTTTCGCCCAAATTATTTAGATTTAGGGTTAAAAAACCATCAAGAAGAAGCCTACAGGTCGACACAAGACTGCGAGAAATCCTGAAAACATGGAGCGTATTCGTATCGCAGTTACGCGCAATTCTCGGCGTTCGATCCGAAAACATGCAGCGGCATTGAATTGATCAAAAACGATTGTTCACAATATACTGACTAAAGAGCTAAAATACCCATACAAAATTCAAGTGATACAGGCTTTGAAAGTTGAGGATTATCCAGTTTGATCTGCTTTCGCGGATACATTACTTAACAATTTTGAACGATATTTCGATTTCGACGATATCTTATTCAACGATGAGGCTCGCTTTCATTTAGACGGGTTTGTAAATAGACAAAACTGCCGCTACTGGTCTGAGAACCCAAAGGAGAAGCATCAAAGACCACTTCACTCTCCCAAAGTTACGGCATGGGCTGCAATTGGCCCTTATTTTTATGAAAAGTCGAACGGTGTTGCACACACGGTTACACAATCAGCGATACAGAGACATGCTAGACAATTTTCTCAGATCAGGGCTAGATAATTTTGCTGGATTCAATGAGAGCGCCACCTCACATACTGCAAACTTTCGATGGAAATGGGCCAGGGCCATGTGTCCGGAAAGAGTGATCTCTAAGTGCGGGGATATTAACTGGCCACCCAAAAGTGCCTATTTAACCCCAATGGATTTCTTTCTGTGGGGTTTTCTTAAGAAAAAGGTATACAATACAACACCAAGAAATTTGAATGAGTTAAAACAACGAATCCGTGATGAAATTTGGAAAATCAATCTAGACTTATGTAGACGAGTCATTGCGCATATTCGCGCCCTCCTTGAGGAGCTACTATAGTGCGATATCTTGATTTCGTTTTTTTAAATTTTAAGATAAAATTGATTTCTAATGAATATATTTTTTATTAGCTGAGTTATACAGGTTTCAAAAGGGGAAAACATTCCAGGACAGCCTGTATAAGTGATTCAAGGTATTCTACCTCTAATAACTTAATTCATTATAAGATTATTAAGATACTTTTTATTAATACATTTTGCATTATGTGAGAAAATAATAGCATTTTGCTGAACGCGTTACATTTATGAGAAGTATAATCATTTGTTTATATTTACACTGAAAATTTGTTTATTAGATTAAGAAGTGTATACCACCAATGAAAAAGTTTATTTTATCACATGTTCTTTCTTCAAAAGTTTAACAATTCATTTTTGTAGTGTTAAACTATAATTAGAACCGTCAGTCATAATATTTACTTTTAACATGGAAACACATTAATTACGCGAATTATAGAACGTTTATGTAAATAATTGCAGATAATTAATAATATTAACATATACAACAACCTAATTACACGCTGATAATTAGAGCTGACATGACATATAACCTTTTAAAAATAAATTGCAAAAATATAGATGGATCTAAACACGAGCAATGTGTTATAGCAGGCGATGGTGATGAAATTTAAATTTAGAAAAATGTCAAAATCTGTCAAAACAAGATTCGTTTCGAAAAGAAATATGAAAGTTTATAAATTCAACCAATATTAGGCAATTAAATAGATATCGTTTAAAGATTTTAAATTCAAAATTGGGAAATATCAAAGGAAGTATTAATTCGAATTAATATTCGATATTTCTCTATCTGACTTACATTTGTTTATGCACAAGTGTTTGTACACATCGTTTAAAAAGTAAAGTCAAGAAAAATATAAACAAGGCTAGGACAAATTTTACTGTTTTCCTTAATATAATTATTGCGTTCTTCAGCTGACACTCGTGAACGAATGTAAACATATCATCATATATATATATATATATATATATATATATATATATATATATATAGTTATTTAAATATGTGTACACTGGCTTATTATGCTGGCAGTTCCGTGTTTAGATCCCTGAATGGGCTGTCCGAGTAGGTTTTCGTGGTTTTCCTTCTCGTTCAAGGCGAATGCCGACAGCTTAAAATCTTAAGTCGCTCCACGGGCGCAGACATAATAATAACTCATAGCTTGCCAATCCCCCGTAATTGACGTTTTGCTGTCTAGTGTTCTGAGCCATGAATTATTATTATTAATTGATTTTAATTTTAATTTTACCCATGACAACTACAGATATATAAGTTTGACATTGATATACTGTCACGTACATTTTCAATTTCTTTGAAAAAGACATTACATGTAAGATTGCTTTAAATATATATATATATATATATATATATATATATATATATATATATATAGTAAACCTAATCAGTAGGCGATTAAAGGTCTGTATATTACTTCAAAATATATGTATTTAAAAAATTCTACATGTTTCGGCTGTGTACGCCTTTATCAAGAGAATACAAAATATGCATTCATATTTTGTATTCTCTTGATAAAGGCGTACACAGCCGAAACATGTAGAGTTTTTTAAATACATATATTTTGAAGTAATATACAGACCTTTAATCGCCTACTGATTAGGTTTACCATATCATACCAAGGTCACGAAGTTATTATTTATATATATATATATATATATATATATATATATATATATATACACATATCAAAGTAAACCAGACCTTAAATCGTCGACTAATTTAATCTACTATATATATATATATATATATATATATATAGTAGATTCAATTAGTCGGCGATTTAAGGTCTGTTTTACTTTAATATGTATTGTAGTAGGAATACTTTGAAATAAGTTAATATATAAAAGTTTTATTATGTCCCACGTTGATCAGCCAAAAATGTAATAATACACTTCCACCTTGGTTCGTAAAATAATGTAATAATATTACGATAGATTACAACTATATAACGGCTCTTAAAGAATTGTATAAAGACTCCACATCAAGAATTAAGATGGGTAAAGAACTAACAGATGCATTTACGGTAAATAAAGGACTGCGCCAAGGATGCTGTATTTCTCCAACACTCTTTAAGATATATGTAGCGGTGGCACTAAGAGATTGGAAGAGGAAGGTCAAGAGAATGGGTATAGAGATAAATGACAGGTGCTTGTTTACCCTTCAGTTTGCTGACGACCAGGTCATAGTGGCCAATGACAAGGAGGACATGCAATACATGGTGAGGAAAATGATGGAAGAATATCGAAAATGGGGCTTGACAGTCAATATAAACAAAACAAAATATCTGTGTATTGGCAGCCAGGGCGGAAATCTGGAAGTCGACAATGGTCAAGAAATAATGCAATGTCAGGAATATGAATATCTGGGCATAACTTTCGACAACACCGGAACAGATGTGAGAGAGATCGAAAAACGTATGGTCAAAGCAAAAAAAGTGATCGGATGCCTGAATGGAATTCTATGGAGCAAGGAAATAACAAAGAAGAGAAAATTTAATATATACGAGACTATGGTAAAGAGCAGCCTTCTATATGGAGCAGAAACTTGGAGGATTGCAGATAGACAAAGGAAGAAGGTTGAGGCGGTTGAAATGGATGCCATTAGAAGATCCTTGCGAATTTCACGAAGAGAGAGAATAAGGAATGACTATATAAAGCAACAAATGGGAATAGAAGGCACGATAGTTCAAGACATCGAAAAGAAACAACTTACTTGGTACGGACACGTAGAACGAATGCAAAATAACAGGTGGCCCAAAACAATAATGCACTGGCACTCAAGAGGGAGAAGGAAACGGGGAAGACCGAAACTGGAATGGCAGAAGAGCATACAAAGATCCATGAGTGAAAGAAACCTCACACCAGAGGAGTGTGACGATAGAAGAGGATGGAAGTTAGGTGTCGGACAACGAAGAAAAACGTTCTAAACCGGCATATATATATATATATATATATATATATATATATTACGATAGAAATCTATAGAGAGATGTATTAAATGATACTAAAATTTAATATTACGATTTTTTTTATTTTTTCAAATATCGATTGAACAATGAAAATAACAATGAACAATGAAAATAATTATTTATAATTTTTTATAAACGTATGTCGATAATAATATGCTTCGACATGTCTAATGATATATCGAGGACTGCAATACCAACAGTACGCTCAATAAATGGATCGATTCTATAGTCGGGCCGGGCCATTCAAGCAAATTTAAAAAGTCCGTAACTAACCTTGTCGAAGAGAAAGAGAATATTATCTTTCTGAGGATGAGGTTTTCTATAACAATGTTAATTTTAACAAGTAAAGATCTTTTTAAATGACATAAACTTTGTAGGACCAACTAAATTAAAATCAAGAACATAATATTTCAATAATGTATGTTTATTTTTTGTATGAAATTAAATCTGATATAGTTATTTACATCTGTGGCTATTTCTAATATTAATAAAGAGAAACATTATTTTAATTTGAGATATGACAAAATTTATAAGGAAAAATAAAACCTATGCAAGAGCTTTGAATCTAAGAATTATTTAAGAATAAAAGACCACTGGTAAATCGATACTATTCAACACTTAATTATGAATTCTTGGTCTTAAATATTTTTAGTTTATCACTTACATGATATGATTTATTGTAATAATACTTGAAGAAATTTAATTAGACTCGAACTAATTTCAATACTGTGAATGGATAAACTGAACAAATAGTTAATATGTATCCAACTCCTCCGTTCATGTATCTAAATATGGTTAGATATTTAAATGAACGATAAACCAGCCTTCCAGGTCCTTCTTCAGGTATTTTGAAGTAACTAATTTACCATAATATAAATTATTCAAGAAAATTACATATCCATTACGTACTTATTAATTGTTCTTCGATAATATTTTTAATCTGTGATATATCTACATCAATTCGCTAGTTTTGTTTATTCACATTCAAAATTTTCTGTCCACTTTATTTTTACAGAAAAAATAATAATCATTATCTTTTTTTTCAATTGCTATGGTTGCTATGGTTATTTTATATACTTTAGTTTTATATACAGGAAATTGAAATACCTTTTTTTTTAATTTCAATTTGAAAATGAAATATTCATATGATTAATTATCAATTTTAACCACATACATTTTACAATAATTTTTAAAAATTTACTAAATATTAATATTAAATATAATTTTCACTATTAGTAAACTTTCAAAATATAATCAACTAAAAATATCTACCAAGATTCAACTTTAATATATATTTACAAAGCTAAGTTACTAAGAATAAGATTACTAATTAATTTATTTAAATATAATAATCATTTAAAATTAAAATATCTCTTTGCATATGTTCAAATTTTAAAATCGCATTAACATAATTTAGAAATAACTCATCAAGCAATGTAATGGAGTTTTATCCCATTACAGTATATATTTAAAATAATCTTATATATCTTATATATTTCGGCACATAATGCCTTTATAATTTAAATTTATTATTATAATTTATTCTGAGAATCTCTACAAATAAATCTGAGATAGCCAATTCAATAAAATAATACGATTTATATACACAGTAAGTACAAATTTTATATAGTGTATATTTTTATAAACCAAGATCGTAGTTACATTAATTAAGCTTCAAGTTTACTATACCCCGTATATACCGGGTGGTCCATTTATCGTGGCCCCCCCAAAAATTTGGAAGCAGTCAGTTTTATGAAAAAAAGTTTCAAGTAAAAGTTTTACTACAAAAAGTGTCCTATCTGATGGTTAAGCAGTCGTACACCAAGGAGAACGTATGAAGGTCATACGAAGGTCAAGTTTTTTTAAAAATAGAACATGGCATTATTTTTTACAAATTCTGAAAAAGGATGTAATTGCGAGTAGAAAAGTACTAAAACTCATGTGGCCTAAAATTAAGATTCAGCGAAATATTCAAGAGAAACAAAAAAAAATGATAAAAATTTATTAAAAGAATAACATAAATAGACACAAAATATCCGATCACCCCCGGGCTACACTAATTTAATTTAATCGGGACAATTGTTTCGGAAACTTCGGACTCATTAAAGTAAATGTTCAAAGTGTTGACCTTCAACCTCGATACACTTTAGAATTCTCCGACTAAACGAATCATGGACGTTTATTAGCACGTCTTCCGTAATTTCTGAGCATGCATTTATTATCCTTTGCTGCATATCTTCCGGTGTTGTTGGGGCAGTACGGTACACTTTCTCTTTCATTGAACCCCACAGATGCCACGTTCTATTAAAAAAAAAATTGACCTTCGTATGATCTTCATACGTTCTCCTTGGTGTACGACTGCTTAACCGTCAGATAGGACACTTCTTGTAGTAAAACTTTTACTTGAAACTTTTTTTCATAAAACTGACTGCTTCCAAATTTGGGGGGGGGCACGATAAATGGACCACCCGGTATATATATATATATATATATATATATATTTAAGGTTCAGGCTACGTGTATATTACGGTGATCTGAGAATGAAAAGATAGAAATTAGAATAAGGGAAAACATATTGAAATTTTGCGGTATATATACGTAACATGTGAAAATTAATGTCGAAGTGTTAATAAATTAATATCCCGATAATTTCTGATATTCTAAGCTTAATTATATTTATTTCAAAATTTACTTTTAATTTTTTTAGCATTCATTTTAGTCATTTAATATTAACGCGAGAATAAATAGATATTTAATTTATTTACATTCAAATTTGTATTGACATTAGTTTAGACACGCCAACTTTTTAAAATAGAAAAGCCGCGATTGAGATCTGTTGGTATTTAAACCATAAACATAACCTACCATCTAAAACACATTCTTGTATATTCGTAAATTCAAATATTAATTTTATAATCTTATTTAAATTATTTACATTTAAAATTCTATTAAAATAATAATATTTGTCAACGTGAAAATCAAGATTATTTTGCATTTAAAAAGGCTTTTGATAAAACAAAAGACTACGATACGTCGGTCTATAGAATTTGATTCTGTTGCATCAAAAATATTTTCGTCCGCTTTAAAATTCGCATAAATATAGTTAAAATAGTAATTGGAAGTCAAAAACAAGTTAAAAAAGTGCATAAATCATTAGAACAACGTTGAACATATTTTTATACGACTGAAATAATTTTCCTAAGAAATATCTTCGATAGCATCACCTGGTGAGGGTTACCCGAGTGGCCAAGCTTTTATAAAAAGTAATAAAGTGTTTATCCTACCTGAAAACCACATCAGAATTACCTGATAATATACACTGTATCCGGCCTACAGAAAATTATCCGAATTACCCAAGCATATCCTTAATCCCTACTAGCGATATATCAAGATTTAAGACGTAGAAGCCACTTTTCCCAGTTTTGCTGCCTGTCCTACAAAACACAGGTCCTTTATTATATTTCAAAGTAATTTAACTTCATTCAATATCTTCATATTTAAGATAATAAAACTATATCTTGATTTAACTGAGTAAAAATAATCATTTAGATATATTAAATTAAAGAGTCTTATCTAATTAATTGCATGTAAATTACTTACCATTTGATATTGCTTATTAAATATAATTATAATAGTTTATGTGTTATTAACCTATTGAACATAACCACAATTTTAAGTATGTAATTCCGCTCTATCATAGAGTTATAATATACGATTTGACCGTTGAGCCGAGTTTCACATCTTGCATGTATAGTTTTCTAGAATCAAATAAATGTTTTATATGTAAATTTTTAAAGTGGTGTTTCTAATGCGCAGCGAAATCAAATTTATTAATACTGTTAATGTAATTTACATAGTTATACATGAGTGTTACTACCCACGATGATCCAGGGTTAAGTAAGTAATATTCTGTATCCAGTCCATGCTCTCCACGACATCTATTTTCAATTGTGGATACTGCTAACAATCAGCTGTTAGAGCCAGTGATAAAATTCTATTTAAAATTTAAAAGGCGCCCAACTCATTTATTTATCTATCAGCTTAATTAATTATATTCACACACATTCAATTCTATTCCCTAATCCCTACGGACGCGTAACAATATATATATATATATATATATATATATATATATATAAAGATAATTATTTCGTGACCTATGTATGTTATGGTATATTCAATATACTGTCATTTATATTTTAAATTATTTGAAAACGGCATCATATGCCGAAACATGAAAGATTGTTTTAAATATATACATTTTTAATGAAAACCCGACCTTAAATCGCCAACTAATTGAATATACTATATATATATATATATATATATATATATATATATATATATATGGAGTACAGCATCACAGGACACAGTGCCAGGATGATGGAAGAGGCGGATAGGATAGTGGCAGGTTTGAAGTCTCAAATAATTAAATTTGAAATTAAAAATACACTCTCACACATTGCGTACCTTAAATACAACAGAGATAAATGCATGGACACCTTAAAGAGCACCGTAGATACACACATATACAATAATTTTAATAAAAACCAGAAAAGCAAATACACGCGTGAGTACGGGACTATCAAGCAGGGAAACATCGCGAAACTGAATAGGCTGAGGCATGCGGTAGATACAGGCATGCGTGGGCGAAAAATCGCGGCAGACACAATAGGGGTAGAGAATATCAATGACACACGATCGGTACATGCACAATCACAAAACGCCACAAACAGTAACAGTGGAGGTCCGCACGCGCGTGCCGCGAGCGACAGTATGATTTTGGCAGTTGACACAATTAAAAAATACTTTGTCAATCTAACAGACATAGACATACCGTTGCAAACACAAGAAATTTTAGCACTGGGGAATAAGTTTTCACTTCCCACGAATAGCAGTAACATCTCAATAGGCAGAATTTTGGCGGACTGTGAGAGCGTGTTGAGCAGCGTGGATGAACAAGAAAAAGATAGGTACAGAGGGGAAATTACATATCATATAACAAATTATATGAAAAACAATAAACACGAACATGCATTAAACACAGCTTATCGTAAATGCCAAAAGTTTTTAAAATTGCACAAAGAGATCATAATTACCAGATCCGACAAGAGTAACGCCACAGTATGCATGTACAAAACAGATTATGACAACAAAATGACAGAACTCTTAAGCGACCAAAATATATACAAGAAACTTAACAGAGATCCCACATGCGCTTATGAAAGAAAAACAAACCAGCTAATTAAAAACCTAAAAACTAAACACTATATCACCGAAGACACATACAAAAATGTTATAAAAAATAATTCGGAAGCGCCCAGAATATATGGAGTACCAAAAGTACACAAACCGGGAAATAAATTAAGACCAGTAGTAAGCAGTGTTGAAAGCCACACCAAACATTTAGCCAAGTATATATCAAACATCCTAGAGAAGTCTTTCACCACCTACAATAACAGCAAAATTAGAGACACATTTGAGTTTGCACAATATGCCAACAACCTAGAAATACCGGAAAACCATGTTTTGGTGTCGTTCGATGTGATTAGTTTGTTTACCAACATCCCCATAGATACAACGGTAAAAATAATACAAGAAAACTGGCAGTTGGTACAGCCCAACACCAACATGCCAAGGACGGTTTTCATGGGCATTCTAGAATGGATCTTTGACAGCGTGTATTTCCTATATGAGGGAGAATTTTACGCGCAAATACACGGGACGCCAATGGGTTTGTCGTTGAGTTCCGTGTTGGCTGATATTGTGATGAATACCATCATAAAATACGTGGTAGAGAAAATCGATTTTCAATTCCATTTCATTAAACAATATGTGGATGACCTCATCTGTTGCATTCCAAATGACAGGATCAACACCACCTTAGAAGTATTTAATAGCTACAGCAACAAATTGCAGTTCACGGTCGAGACGGAGCACAATAAAACAATACCTTTTTTGGACACACTAATCATAAACGATAATAGTATCCTAAAGTTGAGATGGTACAGAAAACCGTCAAACACGAATAGACTTTTAAATTACCATTCCAATTGTCCCAGGAAGTATAAGGTGAATTTGATCAAGGCGTTCAAAAACAGGATAATGAGGATTTCACACGCAGACTATATACAACACGATTTACACACATTGAGACGGATACTGCTACAGAATAACTACCCCAGCACATTAACGAGCAAAATTATCTTCGCCACATGTGTAGAGAGAGACCAAATATCAACAGATATGACCAACGAAATACCACAAGGCGTCAATGAGGACAGCGAGACCAGGTATGGAAAACTACAATACATCCCAAACCTAACTAACAAAATAAAAAACGTTTTCCACAACGTAGTTACAGTAGCGTACACAACAGCCGTCCCCGGTTCCAGATTGTTCACGAAATTAAAACATCCAATACCGGTGGATATGAACAACAACGTCATATATGCAATACCGTGTAGTTGCAACTCGTGGTATATAGGGCAAACGAAACAAAGATTGAAAAATAGATTGACGCAGCACGACAGCGACAGTAGAGTCAAACCACAAGCATGCGCATTGGCAAGCCACATAGCGTCGACACACCACAAACCGAGATACAAAGATGTCAGAATCATTTTCAAGGAATCAAACCACACAAGACGACTATTTCTGGAAACTCTAACAATAAAGAGCGTACAATATAATCTAAATACTAAAGCCGACTCCCTCAGTTTCAGCAATATCTACATACCGCAACTAAAACATATAACACCGGGTATACAGAATAGGTTAACATAATAAGATTATATAATGTGAGGGCGAGTATTTTTTTCCTGTTTATACGTATGGGGTTTTTTAGCCTTTGTTGCGCGTGGTGCTTTTTGTGTTTTTGTTTTTCTGTTTTTTCTGTTTTTTGTGTTTTATATATATTTTTTTATAATTTTTACTTTTTGTTCCGATTTCTAGTAGAACATGTTTACACACATTTTACTGATATACGTGCACCGAGTAATATGTTTTAGCGATAAAAGTAATTCGCACGGCACACATTATAAAGAGATTTCAAGCCTGTCTGACTGATTTTAGTTTGTACTAGTGTATTAAAAGTATAGTGTTTTGTTAGTTTTATCATCATTGACATAGAGATGACAGTAACATGTAGAGGCCACGATAACAGGCTCGTCTGTGTAGTATTACAAACAAATGCCCATATATTTTAGGTTATGTAAGTATTTGTAATACATTTTATTTTGTACAATGACAACATATTGACAAATTTGTTTACATTCCTTTTTTGTTTGCTTCTTAATAAAAAACAGGTCTGAGGAAGGTCTAAATCCAAGACCGAAACGTCACACAACCAAAACAGTGTTTTTCTTCAAAACGACACCCTAATTCTACACAAGTGTAGTAAGTTATAGATATATATATATATATATATATATACAGTATAACAACTTGAACTACGAAAGCCTATTGATAGGAGAGGGTGGTGGGAGGTAAAATTAAATGTATTCATTTAGCTTATTTAGCTACTTATAATATGTTTTTTAATATAAACGTGTAGAGTTTGTTAAATTAAGTTTATATTATAGGAAAACTGAAATTATATTGCATACTAATTGCAACTAAAGAACCGTCAAATAAAAAATAAGTCCAACAAAATAAAATTTATTATCATAATACAACTTTAATAAACAATACTTTTAATTAATTACGTGTTCGAATCGTGCACCTTGAATTTCTAAACAATACGCTACCCGATCATAAAAACCACGTCTAACATTTGCATATCGGGCGTAATCGATGCTAAGAAATTTCTTATTTTTTGACGTATTATTTGACCGTTGATGTTCGAAACCGTAAATTTTTGATTTTAGATACCCCCACAAGAAAAAATCATTTGGGGTCAAATCTGGTGATCTGGCCGGCCATTCAATTGTACCGCTTAGAGAAATAATTCTATTTCCAAAGGTATTTCTTAAGAATTGACGCACAATTGCACTGTTATGTGCAGGACATCCGTCTTGCTGATACCAAATACTTCCTATTTCAATATTGGGTATGTTCTGGATAAAAGGAATAATGTCATATTGCAGCAATTGTAAATATTTTTGTGAATTTAACACGCCGTTTATAAAAAAATGGACCAATTATATTGTCCCCTAACATTCCAATCCAAACATTCAATTTCTGTGGGTATTGTGTATGAGCTGTATACGATCTATGTTTATTGTCTTTTGACCAATACCTTATTAACATAGGATTATGTCGACCGTGTAAAATAAATGAAGATTCGTCAGTAAAGAGAATATTAGAAATAAAATTCTCATCCACACCACATTTCTCAATTATATCCAAACAGAACTGAACTCGGTTATAATGATCTCCAGGAAATATTTAATTTACTTTTTGTACATGATACGAACGGTATTTATTCTTCTTTAATACTTTTCTAACAGTTTCACGGGAGACATCGACACTTTCACTAATTTGGCCTAACGTTTGGTATTCATTTTCTTCAACAGTAGCGCATATTATGATATCCCGATCCGCATTATCATGTGCGGGCTTTTTATATAAAGAGGGAGAGGCACATCAGTATTTTTCAAAATTTTCCTTAATTCGATGAATTGTATTTAAACATGGAACAGGACGATTAATGAAGGTAGTTCTCCAAATATTTACAATTGATGAAAGTGTGTGGCCTCCATAAAACCACTTTATAATTTGCACTTTTTCATTAATTGTGTATTCCATTAGGATAAAGTTTGATGGTTCGCTAAAGTATTTCACATAACCACTGATATTCCTGTCATATAAAAAGATGACAATACTAAAATGGATACATTTAGTTTTACCTCCCACTACCTTCCCCTATCTATAGGCTTTCGTAGTTCAAGTTGTTTTACTATATATATATATATATATATATATATAGAAGATTTTCTTTATTCGGCGATTTAAGGTCTGTTTTAATTAGATATTTATTTAAACTAATTCCACTCTTACATTCCAACATACAATTATGAAATTATAAAAAATTACAGTATATTACTGTTTTTATGTATGTGATATTGTCATGGTTTTTGAACGATTAGTTAAAATTACATTATTAAATTTATACATTCAAGTCTAGATCTTTTTATACACATGTGCATATTCATTGCAGATCGCTACTTTACATTATTAATTTATAATATATACTGCTTAGATTTTTTATGTCACTACTGTTAATTGAATTATTTTCTTGTCTAATATTAATCATTTCCTTAATTTCACTTTTATTGTGTGTTGTTCTCTAATGATTATCTGCGTGTTTTCAAAATCGAAATGGTGATCGTGCTGCAGCTTCTGTGTAAATAAAGTAACTTTGTTTTGGAGTAGTTGTGTGCTTGTATCCTTTTGTATAAATATTATTTAGAAAAAATCGAAGAACACGTATCATTTATGAAGTGCCATGTCGCGACTGCGGTAATTACTTCATAGATCAGACTAAACAATATTTCTTTTCCATAAGTTAAATTTGTTTCATTTTGTATAAATCTCAATTGTTGCGACTTCGATTGTTCTCAGTTTAACCATAATGTGGATAATGATACTAAATCGATACTTGTAACATCTTTTATGGACATGTGCAATCTTAATCAGTACAACAGCATTACTAATTCTAACAACAAATTGCTAGATCTCGTCTTATCTGATATGGATTGCGAAGTCATACGCGACAGTTCACCATTAGTTCCCGAGGATACTCACCATCCTCCTTTAATTATGAATACTTCCATTTTCTCAGATACCTCAGCCAACTTTCCCACTAACAATAACAAGTCTTTCAACTTTCGCAAAGCAAATTTTCCTCTTTTATATAATGCGCTGTTGTGTATTAATTGGGACTATTTGGACAATGTCTCAGATGTTGATATTATGTGTAAACTTTTCTATAATGCTCTATATTCTGTGTTCAAAAAATACGTTCCGATTTATGTGAATCGCTCCCGACGTTTTCCTAAATGGTATAGTCCCGAAATAATTTATTACCTAAAATTAAAATATAAATATTTTAAACATTTTAAAAGTACCAAAAGTGCTGCATCACTAACAATGTTCAATCATCTGAGAGCATTAGTTAGGAAACGAATATCTTCTGCTTATAAGGAGTATCTTGCAAATACCGAAAGAAGGCTTAGAGACAAACCCAAACAAAAGTGGTTTTATGCTAGTGATATGAAGAAGAGAACTTGTATCACATGCATCTCTCGGGGGTCAGTCTTGAGGATCCTATCCAATCTATAGTCAACGCATTTGCTGATCATTTTAAAAACGTTTATAATACACCCTCTACCACTAATAACACACATCTCCTATCAACCAATTCAATGCTTTTCAATTTGCATCGCTTATCGGACGATGATGTGCTTACTCAGCACTAAGATGCTTAGGGATAAATTTACTTTGGGAGATGATCGAATTCTTGTGTTGTGAGGGACTGTGGAAACGTGTTTGCCTCACCATTAGCGAAGATATTTAATTTGGCTCTCGCTACATCTACTTTTCCCGTTATTTGGAAGAGTACTAAAATTGTTCCCGTCTTAAAAACTGGTGATACTTCGGACATTACCAACTATCGTCCTATTGCCATTAAATGGAACTTCGTGAAAATATTTGAAATTGCACTATACCAAAAAGTAAACCTATAGTATATACCTATAAAATAAAGTATGTATACTTATCAAGACTGCAATATCATCGAATCAACACGGCTTAATGAAAAAGCGATCTACTGCCTCTAATCTTGCGGTACTTTCTCAATACGTTGCTGACGTGTTGGATTGCGGGTCACAGGTTGATGTCGTATATATTGACTTTGCCAAGGCATTTGATCGAGTGGATTGCGCTATCTTGCCAGCTAAATTGGCGTGTTTTGGATTTAGTAAACCGCTGGTTGACTTTTTAGCTTCGTACTTACATCATAGGCCTCAACGTGTATTTTACAACGGATTTTCATCAACATCTTACATTGTCACTTCTGGAGTTCTGCAAGACTCTAACTTAGGCTCACTGCTTTTTATTATTTTCATTAACGATCACTCAGACCAGATCGAGTCTAATAACCTTTTCTGTGCCGATGACTTGAAGTTGTTTTCTCAAGTCGCCGACTCGAAGGACTGTCTTCAATTACAGGCCGGTCTGATTAATATACAGACTTGGTGCAAAAATAATAATTTACCTTTGAACCCCGTTAAATGCAATATTTTATCTTTCACCAGAAGACTCAATGCTATAAATTTTAATTACCAACTTGGAGACATGAGTATATCACGTGTTGAATCAATTAAAGACTTGGACGTTACCTTCAATATGAAACTGACCTTCAATGAGCATATCAGCAATGTGTCTAAGCAGACCACACAAACCCTTGGATTTATTATTCGTAACTGTGGTGAATTTTCTGATGTGAGTGTATCGAATTCCTTATTTAACTCATTAGTCAGATCACGTTTGGAATATCCCAGCTTGATATGGTATCCATTTTATTAAGCACAAAGAGTCTACCTGAGCAAGTTCAGCGACGATTTTTGAAATACAGGTGGCTTAAGGTGGATGGCGTCTATCCCCATAGGAGCTTTGATCACATTCAACTCCTTTCTCGCTTCAATGTGCCTTCTCTCTCCTTTAGACGTTTTGTAGCCAGCCTCAAATTCCTTCATAGGCTTCTTCAACACGAAGTCGACTGCGCAACGCTATTATCTTACTTTAATTTTCTTCTCCCACTATTCTTTACACGTCCTTCCCGTACTTTCTATTTTCCTTTTCTTCGAATCAACGTGTTGGTCAGGTCTCCTGTCTACGTTATGAGCAGCAACTTCAATCAGGTTTCTTTTGATGTGGATATACATTACTATATTTTTTTGACCTTCAAACGGCTTGTTTATGACACCTGTGATATATATTCGTTTTAGTATTTACCTTGTTTTAATTAATTGCTGGATGTTCTTGTTATTTGTTTTTATTACTTTTGTTCACATTACAGATTTTTATTTATATTCATATATCTCATTAGTTTTAATCTTGTTTATTGTTTTAGGCTTTTTTATATTTAGAGGAAATCATTTTTTTTGGTACGAGAGTAAAATTACTTTCGAATGAGACTGAAGATGCGCGAGCGATGACGTTACAAAAATACTGAACACCTTAAAAACATTGAGCAGTCTTGACAATATAGGCGGCAGTTTTAAATTTAAATAATATTTAGTTATATTAAACCATAATAATTATGTTTTGTTGTCGATTTTAAATAAACTTAGTACTTCGCGAAGAACAAAATAATTATTAAATCAATAGGTATTATGTAACAAATTTTTTATAAATTGTATTTTGCAATGAAATATTTCTTTTTATAGTACTTTCACATTTAAGTCTTTGTATTTACAAATTATTATTATATTAATCCATATTTTGTAATATGGTTTTCATTAACCTTAATTTTGGTTTTTCTCATTATAATTTTACTCGTAACCAAAATCTCACTTTAGAGACATGAAAAGAAGATAAATACACAAGCATGTGCCTAGAAAAATTTTTGTATTTATTAAAACAAATATACATACGTACAATTTATAATCAAATATTTATTTTCGCTGATGACAAAATTAATATAATATATTTTGAAACATTTAAAATCTTCAGTCTTCATCGCTTGAAAAATCGTAGAAATCATCTTCAGAGTCATTATTGACATTAATAATAAATTCTTCACAAAAATCATCCATTATGTGCTCCTTCATAATGTAATCTTTTTCTACACCTTCTATATGTCAACAAGTTTCTGACCATTCCTCTACTTCCTCTCTTTGAAAATTCTTCTCTCGCCAATTTTTCAACATCATTTATATGAAATGTAACATTTCTTGATCCAACCCGATTCTTTACAATGCCCCAGATTTTTTCAATCGGGTTTAGTTCTGGGTGGTATGGTGGCAATCTCAGGACGGTGTGGCCTTTTTTTGCAAATATACCATCTATGCTGTACTGTATATGTTTTGGCTTGTGAAGTTTTACTAAATTGTACAACTCCGGTTTAGTACAATTTGCATCGTAAGTTATGCCCCTTTCGTTTAGCCACTGTATCATATCACACTTTCTACTGGCTGATGTTGGATGTTTATATGACATAACATTATGGTAGCTGGCATTATCCACAACAATCACAGAATTATCAGGCAAATTAGGAATTAAAGATGTTTCTAACCATTTTTTATAATTTATGAAGTTCATGTCGTCATGGTAGTCGCCACTTTTTTGACCTGATTTTAAAATTAATAACGCATCATTAACAAAACCCTCTGCAGAACCAGCATGAACAGTTATTAAACGCTTCCCTTTTGAAATTGGACACTTTAATCCTTCATTATATTGATCGACCCATCCAAAAGGAGATGTATGCCCTGCATGTATGTAAGTTTCATCTAAAAATTACTTATGTACTTAAAATATGTACTAAATAGATTTTCTAAATGCTTTTTATACCTATATATATTATTGGACGTCCTTGGGTACGATAATTTGTTATTTTGCGGATGTAAGAACACCTCAGCTCTCTTATGTCAAACCGCTCCATTAAAATCTTACGGTTATCAGTAGTTTTTTTCCATCTAGCAAATAAAAAGTTTAGAGTAATATTACTAAAAATAATAAAAAAAAGTACCTGAATCCTATTCGCAGCAATAATTTCCTAAAAGATGATAGCCCTCCTGCAAAACCGATTCCTTCATCATCGTGAATTTTATTATAAATGGATTTTATTGTGGGTCTTCTCTTTTCAGTCACATGAAAATTATGTATAATTCTGCGAATAATTTCTTCCCCACAGTTATCGACAGTAGATTTTGGTGATGGTTTTGGTGGTTTTATTTTTGCCGATAAGAATGAATTTACTTTTCTTGTTTCAACAGCATGACCTTCTTTAATTATTTGACCTACAGTGCTCCTAGAAATACCTGTTGCTTCTGCAACTGTATCTAGCAGCATAAATGATGAACAACATAAATTTTAATTTTGAATTTGATTTAAAAAAAGTAATATTATTACAGGTTAAATATTATGTATCCACCTAATTTGTAAATATATTTACCTGTCACACCTTGTTTTTTAAAATAGTTATATACATTAAAAATTATTTCACGAGATTGTTCAAGAATAACTTTTCTCTTTTTCGAACAAGGGCTCACTTCCTCCAGGACAGAGTTTGCTGCCATATCAGACATTTTACCCTGTGTAAATAAATACAACTAAATTTTCAGGAATTTTATGATAAGTATATCTCTACTTACAAGAGGATGCATTCTTACTCTTGAATAGCTTTGAAAAAAAAAAAATTAATAGATAGAACACAACAATAATATTACAAATAGGAAAACTCTCAATGTACGTACAACACCACTACGAAACACACCGATCAAATGCCTGGTACCGACTGACAAATAATCGATAAACGTTTGTGGCTTGTATAGTACACGGATTTATACTACTAGCTGTTTCTCTCATTTATGAGGTGGCTCTCTTTCTAATTACTAAAATGTGTTTCTGCGCCAGTCTCATCCGAAAATGATTTTACTCTAGTAGTATTTATGTATGTATATGATTCACAATTTATTTTTATTTTATCCTGTAAGTGGAATTATTGGGTAAAAAAAAATAAATAAATAAAATAAATAAAAAATAAATATTTACATAAAATATTATATCCCGAAAAGATAAATATAAAGTGAATGACCAGGCAAATCTCAGGATTGTCAAACTAAATATTTGATTCATTTATTTGCATTCACTTGGTATAATCAAAATTGAAGAACAAAGGGACCGAAAACTGCGAAATATAAGCTTTCCCACTATCTTACTAATATACATAATAAAAATAAAGTATAAACGAGTTGAATATAGTCTTTTCAGTTACATGTATATATCCATATGAATGTTTTATCTTTTACTCTCTCATGTTTGTATACGGAATAACAAAAACGATACCGAAAATTAACATGCGCACACATATAAACGAAACAGATAGTGTCCTGACTAGTTTCGGTCACTAATTAGTAACCAGTTCTCAGAAATTTGGTTGTTAAAACTGGATTTACCATTACTGTGTCCCCGGTGGTCCATTCTCAAAAGTGATTCACCCATCGGGTCCAACCGAGAAGAAATATCCGAAAAACGTTAAAGAAGAAGATAAAACAACTTTGATTGATAAATCCATTAAGTAGATTTTGTGTGGTGTATTCCTCGGCGTGTTTGCGCACATACGCTTATGTGTTGTCAAGTGTATATATGTATGTATATACATAGGTACACCTGTATGTTGGAGATACACATACTAAACAGAGATAAAAGAAACCGATGAATATATTTAAATATAGAGCGAATACATTTTGAGAGAAGCCAGCATATGATTATCATTACCATGAGAACTTAACGGATCTAGTAATCGGTCAAGATGAAAAGGCAAAAGAACACGATGAATCGTGTTTAATATATTAATTATTCGTCGCTGTGCGCTAGTTATTTCTCAATGAAGATAATAATGATGACCTGTGCAAATTTTTTCCTATTTCCTCTGATAAAATTAAGTATTTCTTTTATTGAATATGATGTTATATAGTTTCAAATACGTATTCCTGTATGGAGATTTCTCAAAACATAAAATAAGAAAAAAGTATTTTGTTAGTGATATTTTTCAGTTAACATTATCTTTATTATTGTGGTGGCCCACCGTTGATGAGAAATAACAATACATTTACTTTATTTTATTTCTCTTATTCATTACAGTAATTTAATACACAATTCTTACAATAAATGTATATTAAAATGACGATCTTGAATATTTAAATTGTATATCTATATTAGTGTTCGAGTTAGAGTTAGAATTTGCATTTTATTTATGACTGATTTTTACAGATTTAGAACGTATCGACTTCAGAAGTACACCTTCTATACTATGTTTATTATTCCAAGAATTACACAGGCCTGCAATTTTCAACTCTTTGAATGTTGATTTAAAAATTTTAACTGTTTTCTAGTAATTGGGTAGCGCTGATTTCAAATCTGCTTTTATTTTTTTTGTATCACGTAAGGTTATTTTTCAAACCAGTAAAATCAAAAAATATAGGAAAAACACGATTTATTTAATTTATAAGCTAGTTTTATATTATATTTAAAAAAATACAAAAATATACACATAGAAACTATTAGAAATAGTTATTTATTCTTAATGCTTCTTAAAAAAACGTTTTCGTTTTTCAGAAAAGCTTCGTTTGGTTGTTTTTCTGTCATATTCAGCTAAAGGAAGATCTGAAGGTAGTTTCTGGGGCAAGCCATTTTTTTTTGTTTCAACCTAGACCCCAGTACTTCAGAAAGGTCTTTTGAAAGTCCCAAATCTCTTACTAAATCATTCAGTTCGGCTTGTGAAAATAGCTGATGTTGGTTTTGACCTGAGGTTGATGGTTCCAAATCACTGTCCATCTGTACGGAGCCGGAAGTTGAAGAGGTTTCAATATCTTCTTGTAGTACTTTGGGGGGTATAGGTATAGGTACATGATCATTGTGAGGAACTGGTCTGATAGCTGATTTAATATTGTTTGGGTACAAAATATGTTTCAAAGTTTTTCTATTATGCCCCTTAATATCACAAAGACAAAAGTAGCAATCTTCATGATGATTTTGCGGTTCTCTCCAAATCATCGGTATTCCAAAAGGAAGGCTTTTTCTATTCCCTTTGGTCCAACGTCTTAAACTTTCTTCACATACATAACAAACAACGTGCGGTGCCCAATCTTTATCTTGATCTCCTAATTTGATTTTGAAATAAGCATAATATGCATTTTTCACAAATTCACCTATTGGTCTCTTAAACTTTTTCAAGACGAAATATCCACAAATATAACAGAAATCATCTGGTTTGTTTTTGCAACACCAGCTAGACATATTTTTAAGCAATGTTTATTTATCAAATACCACGCACAACACTGAAGACAAATTAATTTTACTTGTTTACTGATCGAAACTCAGAGCTATAATGAAGTAAATGACATTAAAATATACGTTTTGTTTGGAGTGATAAACTTGAAATCCTTCTTCGCAGTACTAATAAAGTTAAAGCATAATAAATAGGATTTAGCAGGTAAAAATTCCCGGAAATCTTGTCCAAAATTAATACATGTAATAAAAGATTTACATCAGGTAATGAGAGCCTATTTAACAAATTTCTTTAAAACCACAACAGAAAATCATTTTTGGGTTAATACCTAGAATTTGAAGTAGTATATTCATTTTAAAATGTATTAAAACGCCTATTATAAGATTTTTTTTATATTTTTTTCTTTTTCTTTTGTGCAAAAGAAAATCTGTTGGTGGTAGAGACCAACTGTATTTTAATTAGTTATTGCTATATAAAAACTGAGCTTAACAAACAAAAATCACGTCATCACAAATTTTATGCAGGCCTGTGTTATCGATACGAACAGAAATTAGGTTTACACAATAAATTTAAAGTCGGGATATCATGAGTTCAGTATAAACATTTGTAAGCACGAAAATGAAAAATAAACAAATAGTAGAACAGAATAAATGTAATGTATTTAATGTGTTCTAATTTATGACAATATTTTACTAGGCGCTGCCTGTACGATTTAGTATCCGTAAACAATTATTATTATATATTATATATAACTGACTAATATCTAATACAATTCTAATTCTACATCACAATTCTTTTTTAAGCAAAACTTGTTATTTTATTTTAATGATCATCTATTAGTCTATTTATATGTCATGCTAGAATATTGTTTTAAGTTTTTGAAGTATGTAATTTGTTTTTACAAAGGAGATGAATTGAATTCAAACTTAGTGTAAGCCAAAAATTATATTTTCCATATCTTCTTTTTAGATTGGACGAGCCTAACTTTTAAATTCTTCTTTAAGTTACAATTTGAAATTAAATAAGAGGGATGTCTCTTTAGTTTTGCATATAGCCTTATAGAGGGCGCCAGTAAGAAAAAGTTGCGTGTATAAAACTAATCTAAATCCTTCGTTAATTTAGATCTAAATTTTCGTCAAGATGCGGCAAGTGATTTAGTCATAGTGAGTCAACAAAATTTCCCGCAATAATTTTTATAACTTTAGAAGTGGATTAATTCAACAGCAATGTCTAGCTGACTTGGTTTCTGTTTTTGGAGATGAAGCACCATATCAATCGATAATTTCACGCCAAGAACAGTAGTCATTCAGAAAAACATCGATGCTCTGCGCCGCTTGAGTAAGGATGATAGACATGTGATATATTGTGAAAATGAGACATCCATAGGTATTTCTGTCTTATTTTAATTGTAAAATATATATCCAAGGGCTGAGGAGTAAATATTGATTCACTCTGTATATGTTGTAGCTTATTTATACAATCATTTGATATACGTATTGCAGTGAATTGTGATGTTGATTGCTTATTTAATTTTTTATTCACTATGCACAGTAGATTCCCTGCTATTCTCAGTCGGGTACGCCTTCTTAGAGCTTCTTAATCTTCAGAGTTTATCCTCATGGATACGTGGAATAAAATTGAAACAATAGGTGTTAGGTAATTAAACAAAAATTTTCCCCCCTTAAACTTTTAATAAAAAAAAATTTTAACTTTACAAAGTATAAAGTTATATTGAAACATCTATCATATGAGGAAAAACTTTGATACTATATTAAAGCAAAAGTTAAAAAAACCTCATCAAAATTGACCGCGAGCAAAATTATAAATTAAATATAAAAAAAAACTATCAGATATAAACAATTACTTTATCCCAATATCAAACGTCAAAATAGAAAACTATCTATTTTTCGCACGCAACCAAAAACTAAATTCATGCGCACAAATAACATGAAGCAAAAAGATTTTCCCACCTTCTATCGTTCTAGAACATTTTATTTAAAAAAACCACACTGATAACTAAAACCAAATCTGATAATTTTTCTTAATATTTCTCTGATTACAAAAATATTATAAACTAGAATCTAACGATTTTACTGAGCTCATCAATGTTATAGAATTATTTTTAAATACATAAATATAATGTTAACAGAAATATACGTACATTAATTAATGTAGCCACTTCACAAAAAAAGCTCCTAAAGCTCATACCTCCCACACAAATCTCCTCAAATCCACAAATCCACAAATCACCTCAAACACAAATCGGAATGTCACAACTGATAATTGGTTCTCGTCAGTCGAGTTATGTAACAAACTGAGAGAACAAGGCTTGACCCTTTTAGGAACTATAAGAATCAACAAACCGCAATTACCACTTGAGTTTAAGCCTAACAGAAGGAGACAAGTGGGTTCTACGATATTTGGACATAACAATGATATAACAATAGCTTCATATGTGCTTAAAAAAAACCGATCGGTGTCATTGATATCTACCATGCACCACGATCAAAAAATAAGCACTGAAAATGGAAAACCTGATATGATCAATGATTATAATAGGACCAAAGTTGGCGTAGATGTATTAGATCAGTTATGCGCCAATTATTCAGTAGCTAGACGTACCAGGCGTTGGCCCATGGTAATTTTTTACGCTGTGATAAATATAGCAGGTGTAAATAGTATGGTAGTATTGAACTGTGGGCGAGAAGAAACATTTAAAAGGCGACATTTGCTGGTAAGCCTCGGAAAAAGCCTCATTACTGCGCATATGCAACGAAGAAATCTCAGCCGATTACCGCGTGAACTGCAAACAATAATTTGCAAGCAGTTGGGTAAAGATCTACCTACAACCTTTACGAACAATGAGCCAACACGAAAAAAGCGATGCGATCTCCGCTCCAGGGACAAAGACCGAAAGGTTAAGAGTGTATGCAAAAAATGCGGCAAACACATTTGCCCAGATCACACCAGTTTAGTTTGCAATATATGTTTTAATAACGTTTAATCGCTTATAAATATTACTGTTTGTTGTATTTCTTTAAAAAAATAAATAAGCAATGTAAACATTTTTTGTTTTTATCAACTGGAAATTGGGGTTCGGACGGACCCCACCAGCAGATAAGTGTTAGCTTATTTCACCAGCACTGTTAAGGGTTAAGTTTCATGCTATGAAAGATCGCGTTTATTTATTATCTCAAATTCTTACGGTTTATGGAACGCATATTTCCACACTACAACCGATGTATCTGCCTGTATTATAATTTCTAGTATCGTTCATTATTTAAGCATTACTGAAATTAAATTTTAACAAGAAATATAAATGAAAATTTTAATTAAAAAAAAGGAAAGTTATAAACCTCTAAATCTAACAATATTTATATTACTGGTGTATAATGCCAAAACTGGGAAGTATTTAAGCAAAGTTTTTAAACTTATTTAATCATTCAATATTTAAATCACTCTCGATAAACTTTTTGAAATATCAATTAAAAAAGAAATTTGGTATTGAATTAATTTTTTTTGTATTGAAATTATTAAAAATATGATTATCGTTTACATTTATTAAAGAACTTGAAAAGAGTTTAAATTAATAATGTGTATAATACATTTTGTTAGAAGTTTGAAATATTGGTTCCATCAGCGGGTGGGCGAGCAAATTTCATTACATTTTCACTTTACTTTTTGCTTGCAGCGCTTTATGAAATTTCTCTATAGAACGCTTCTACTATACACGTAATTAGTAGATAAATAGAATTCTGACAAAATTATGGTATAGGGTGAATCTGAAATGAAATTTTCCTAACATTACACAATTAATAAAGTACTGTAAACGAAATGTTAATTTTCAATAATCTGTTAAAATTCAATAACAAACCAACATTCTCACCGAGTAAAAGTTATTCTTATTCTGATAGAGAAATTTCTATTTTTAACCATCCCGTTATAAATTAATTGTAGATTGGACAATAATTTATATTCGTTGATCTGTTTTTTTAACAGATTTTTAAAGGTTCTGCTAATCTTTTAATTTTAAAGGCAAAGGTCGAGTCTATTTGAATCATATTCTGCTAAAAATAAGATATAATAATTGCAGCAACGAAGGTAGAGGGTATTTAAATCAATTGTAAACTACATTACTATTAGTTGTATTGTATTTGTAGCATGCCTGAGACTAGTAATATATTGCCTAACGGAAATGTTGAAAAGCCGTTCCAGTTAAACTAAAAAGAATGGAGTAAAGAAATATTAGCAGAAAATAAATATAACGGGTGTCCTTGAAATAAAAAGACAACGCATAAAAATGGAAAGATTAAATTATATAGCACCAAAAATATTTTCCCAAAATTCTCTCTTATAAGCGAGAAAAAATGACAAAGGTATTTAAAGAAATTTTGTTACGCCACTGTGCGACGGAATATATCATAAGTACTATCGGAGACGATATCTTAAAGATGACCTATAATATAGTTTAATTATTGTCCATCTCACTTTAAGTACCGTTTTGTTGTAGATCGTTACCTACGTTCGATACAAATTTGTTATTAAAGATAATAGATTGTAACTTAAATGCCGGTAAAGCACACATCTTACATTCTTTTAATATATCATCTTTTAAAAATTACAAGTTTTAATTTTTAACAGCTGATTCAAGTTATCGAACCCTTACCATAATAAAACTTATCGGTTTTATAAATATAAAAAAATATATAAATATATTTTCATTATGAATTTCGATTATGTCATTGAGTTATAATTACTTTATTATTAAGTGTTTGTCGAATTATAATATATATTTGTTCTGTTATTGGAATATGTAGCTCTATGGGATAGTAAATAAATAAATAAACATTGCCGCCTTTAAATACAATAGGGGCATTCTGAATCCGATATTCATATTCTATACTTTTTAACTACATTCTCGTAATACACATTAAATTTTAGTATAATTTTTAAAATGGGTTTGTAAATAAATGTAGGTAGCACAAGATTTAATGTTTAATTATTAACTTGAATGTATAAAAAGCTGATTTCGTACGAGGTATTGACTTTAGCATACAGACTGTTATAACTTTTATAACATAGCCAGCTGTGTGTAAACGTATGTTGAAGTTACCGTATGGTAACTTCAATAGAGGTACGTATTTACATTCCGAATATTTTGAATTCATTGTCGGTACCTGATACAATTTTCAGGAGGTTTTTAATTTTGGGGTTTGCGTCGTAATTGACTGCATTCGGTCCATATTTTATGTAATTACAGCTTCCTATTTTTCATACGTTGTCTTTCTATTTCAACGATTCAAGATTTAGCTTCAGTTTCTGAATTATTATATATTTAAAAGAGGAAGCAGATTAAAATTTTCGTTACGGAGAAACTGTAGAAGATAAAGCAATAGCAGCTTCTCAATTGGGTCATTTGATTAATGACCCAATAATTTCTGAAATAACAAAGTATAACAACCAGAATAATTTATGACAGTTAATTACTTTTTTCGATATAAAATAATATCGAATATAATTTCGATCGTCTTTCCTACGTAGCATATTTTAGCTATATACGCTGTTAGTCTACTGAGTTGGTGTTCTCGACTGACTGCACTATTTTATATGCATTCAATCGTATAGCGAATTGAAGCGAAGTTCGGGTATAGTAAAACCTATACACATTAAAGACTGCTTTTTCCACAGCCCAATTAGTATCGTTTTTATTTCGTTAATTGATGTAATTGGCGTTTCGGTTGGTTGTCCTTTGACCGTTTTGTAATAGTGTCTGTTATAGGTATATCTAAGTATTCCAATTGTGTGTTTTGTTTGTTTAAGTATGAAAAATGTTTTGTAAATAAAATACCCAATTGCAGATGATAACGTGCGAAAAGTTAATTTTAAGTTTAAACTCGTCTGAAATATTTAATCAGTAATTACAATACATTTATACCTTTTACCTCAAAATCCATACGGCTTCTCTATAACTTTGACACGGAACCGTCACTGAGATAGAAACGCATCCTGCACTGAGATAGAAACGCATCCTGCACATCATTGGATAGAGCTAGATTCGAAATTTTAAAAGCGTAGAATACTAATAATTGAAAATTGAAGTAGCTTAGAATTCTATTGGTAATTCTTTTGATAAGAATTTTATACTCTCAAATAGATAGTCTTTTAGGTTTTATCATCACTTTGGTATTCTAGCGTATTCTACATCTTATCAATTCACATTCTGCGGATGCAAAGTGAAATTTTTAACTCAACATTAAACGAGTTGCAGTGCTTTATTACTTACTTGAGGACACTATCATAGTCGACTAACAGCGTATGTAGCTAAAATGTAGCTAGAATATGCTACGAACAAAAGACAATCAAAATACTATTTTCCATTGAAAATAATCAATTGTAATAAATTGTTCTGGTTGTTATACCTCTTGTCATTTCAGAAATGATTGGATCATTGACCAAGTGACCCAGTTGAGAAGCTGCTGATGTTTTATATTCTACAGTTTATCGGGAATACAAATTTTAATTCTAGTAAATTAAAGTGTAGTAAATATTCTCATCTATCTTTGTATTTTACACATTTTACACAGTAGCTTAAAATTCACGTAAATATTGAGTTCTAAGTGCTCGTTATATTTGACCCAAATATGCGCTAATATTTTAGTGAATTAAAAAAAATCGATTAAGTTTGAAGGCAAGGTAATTATTTATAGAAGCGAATGTGATAACATAAAAAATGTTTTATGTTGAGTAATGATTACATTACTTAACAAGGCGATAAAAGTAAAAGAGAACGTACAGGTGAGTACGATTTTTTCTCTATAGTTGGGATTAAATTTTGCGACCATATCCTTGAAAAATATTTTGATATTTCCTGCTTTAAAAATAGATTTATTACACAATAATAATTGTGTTTATTTTTATATATAATGTAGTAATTACGAAGAAGTAAATCCTGAAGAATTCTTAACATTCGCAAGTCCTTTTCGGGAATTGTGTTTGTACAGCATTGTTGACGGATTGACTGATGTAAGTGAAAGCGGTTTCCACATCACGGAGTAAAAGTAATTAGCTTCATTTTAGAATTCTAAAGACGTATGAACATTTTTTTTTTGCAAGTGTTCTACAACGAGAAAGTATGACAGTAGTCACTTATTATTCTATATTTTTGGTATACTGTAGCAATTATTGATATTTTTATATTTTATTGTAATCAATAAGGCTGTAGGAAAAGCGCTGTAATTAAAAATAATAATACACTAGTTTATTATAACACTGTGTGCGACACTTACCTTCTTAACTAGCGTGATGAACTATCATCATGATTATTAACATTACGAACTGGAGACGATCCTTAAAAACTTTGTAGCATCGGGTATATTTTCATACTTGTCTCACAGAATGATGTTCGCACTGGTGAAAATATGGTCTTATTTCCCTGGTCGAAACGATTTTTGTTACACACTTCAGCCCATCATTTTCACAGTGCTAATGCCTTTCTAATAATAGAAAAAAATATTCGTAAAGCCCTAATACGTTGAGTTTTCAATGGGCTCTTTAGACCCTTTTATGTTGGCAGGTAGTAAATTTTATGAGGGGTCATTTAAAAGCGGTGCATTTTAAGAAAGATAACCTAAGATGGACTCTGTATAACATTAAGCTTATTCTCTTATTCAGTCTTTGTTTGATTTTCGAAGTGAGTGGTAGTGTGTAGTTAAGAAAGTTTTTTCAACGACGAAAATGTCAAGTGAAACGCGCCGCGGTTGCAAAATCTCTCCTGACTAGTTCTGTTATATTTGTGGAGAACCTCTGGTGAAATCACAAGCCAGAATACTTTTTGAAAATGTGAAAAAAGCCTATTTCATGTATTTTGGCGTTTCAATCGGAGATCAAAACAAGCAGTGGGCTCCCCATGTGTGCTGTGTCAGCTGTAGCGTGTCATTGGTGCAGTAGATGAAAGGGAAAAGAAAAAGTATGCCTTTTACAGTTCCAGTGGTATGGCAAGAACCTACCAATCATGTTAACGATTGCATGACAAATACTGAATGTTATTTAAAAAAGAAAAATGCAAGATCGGACATCCGAATTTGCCTTCTGCCATAAGACCGCTTCCTCACAATGCAGACTTATCAGTACCGAGTGCGCCTTTAGATTGGCAAGATATTGTTTTGGGAGATAATGGAGTTAGTAACGCATCATCATGCAGCTTTAAAGAACAGTGTACCGACCCAAATTTTACTCGAGGTCCCTGTTCCCGGCGAGCTACAGTTGATTGTTCAAAGTGAGTTACATAATTTAGTACGTGATTTGGGGTTGTCAAAGCAACAGTCAGAACTTCTTGCTTCCCGTGTTAAGGAGTGGAACTTGCTAGCCAGAGAAACAAAAATTACGAATTTTAGGAAAAGAAATGCTACGTTTTATGCATTTTAGAATATAGAAAATTCATTATGTGCGTGTACTGATATGGATGGTTTAATGCAGGAACTCAACATCGAACATTCTTCCTGTGAGTGGCGCTTGCTCATAGATTCATCGCAATATAGTTTAAAAGCTGTGTTATTACATAATGGAAATTTAAAATCATCTATACCACTCACCCAATCAGTGATGATGAAAGAAACCAATGAAAATATGCGCATGCTTTTAGTTGCAATAAACTATAACCAATACAAATAGTAGATACGTGGGGATTTAAAAGTTATAGCAATTTTACTAGGACTTCAGGGAGGATTTACAAAATATTGCTGTTTTCTTTGTTTGGGGGACAGTCGTATAGTGATGGACACGATGTAACTAAAATTTAGGCGGAAAGGAGTGAATTTCAACCGAGAACTCAATATGTTAAGTATATGCCCCTTGTAGACAAAAAAAGATGGTCTTTTGCCTTATCTCCACATTAAACTTGGACTGATAAAAACTCTGTGAAGGCTATGAATAAAGAGGGCGAAGTATTTAAATACCTAAGGCAAGTCTTTCCCAAGTTAAGTGACGCCAAATTAAAAGAAGGTATTTTTATTGGACCCTAAATTAGAAAATTGCTGGACGATGTTAATTTTATAGAAAAGCTCACCACGCAAGAACTCAGAGCTTGAAACTCATTTGTAAGTGTAGTAAGGGGATTTTTAGGCAACAATATGGATGCCAACTACGAAAAACTAGTTAATGAACTTTAGACTTCTACAAGTTACTTAGTTGCCGAATATAATTAAAAATTCACTTTCTCCATTCCCATTTATCATTTTTACTAAGAATTTGGGCGCTGACAACAACAGGATGAACGATTCCATCAAGATATAAAGACAATGGAAATTTGGTACCAAGGACGGTAGGATCCAGCCAGATTAGGTGATTACTGTTGGGTTTTAAAGAGAGAGCATGTGACCCCGTTTCATAAAAGGAAAAAATAGAATTGATGTGTTTCAAATAAATATTTTTGATATTTGCTTTTTTCTTATATGTCAACTTAATATAAATTAGAAATATGGTCGACATACAGGGTTAAAAAAATTTGCTAAATAATTTTTTCAATAAATATTACATGGTACCATTCTACATATGATTTGTCTAATGTAACAAGAAAACCTTACGTGTTACAACTTTTCTTTGGCCATTTTCGTATTTAAATAGGTTCATTCTATTACAATGCTATTCAGCTTTATTGTTGACGCTTCCCTGGTTTGAGAGGCTTTTTGTTATGCACAGTTTTTCTGAATAAAACAGTTGTTTGAGAATTAAAATATTTTAATCTACTATGTACATAACTTTAATTGTTCTATACAATCTACATCTATGTAAGTAGATATACTATGGGTTCTAGGCCAAAATCCCATGTATTTTCTTATTTTGCATTTTTGAGGGCGAGTTGTGGTGGGGGGTGTCGCTGTCTGTTTCAAAGACAGGCCTGTCTGTTTCAAAGACAAGACCTCCATAAGAAAATACATGGGATTTTGGCCTAGAACCCCAATAGTATATCTACTTATCTAATACAAAAAATACTCAAAACAATCATGAATATTATTGTTTTGCATTTAATATATACGAGGTGCATTCAAGTTCTAAGGCCTTCGATTTTTTTTCTGCAGACTGGAAAGAGATAGAAACATGTGCATTGTTTTAAAGTGAGCGTGCGTTCGTTATCAATACGTCACAGAGATGGCAGCACTGTACGGCAGATGGAATTGTAGTGGCAGCGTCGAGAATGAGAACTGTTTTAGATACTTAAAATGGCTACGTTTTCCTTACTTGAACAGCGTGCAGTCATTCGTTTTCTGAATTTGCGTGGTGTGACACCAATTGAAATTCATCGACAGTTGAAGGAGACATGTGGTGATGGAGTTATGGATGTGTCGAAAGTGCGTTCGTGGGTGCGACAGTTTAATGAAGGCAGAACATCGTGTGACAACAAACCGAAACAACTTCGGGCTCGCACAAGCCGGTCTGACGACATGATCGAGAAAGTGGAGAGATTTGTTTTGGGGGATCGCCGAATGACAGTTGAACAGATCGCCTCCAGTGTTAGCATTTCCGTGGGTTCTGTGCACACAATCCTGCATGACGACCTGAAAATGCGAAAAGTGTCCTCCAGGTGGGTGCCACGAATGCTGACGGACGACCACAAGGCTGCTCGTGTGGCATGTTGCCAAGCAATGTTGACGCGCAACCAAGGCATGAATGGGACTTTCTTTTCGTCGATTGTAACAATGGATGAGACGTGGATGGCATTTTTCAATTCAGGAACAAAGCGCCAGTCACCTCAATGGAAGCACACAGATTCACCGCCACCAAGAAAATTTCGGGTAACCGCCAGTGCTGAAAAAATGATGGTGTCCATGTTCTGGGACAGTGAGGGCGTAATCCTTACCCATTGTGTTCCAAAGGGCACTACGGTGACAGGTGCATCCTACGAAAATGTTTTGAAGAACAAGTTCCTTCTTGCAGTGCAACAAAAAAACGTTCGGGAAAGGCTGCGCGTGTGCTGTTTCACCAAGACAACGCACCCGCACATCGGGCTAACGTTACGCAACAGTTTCTTCGTGAAAACAACTTTGAAGTGATTTCTCATGCTCCCTACTCACCTGACCTGGCTCCTAGTGACTTTTGGCTGTTTCCAACAATGAAAGACACTGTCCGTGGCCGCACATTCACCAGTCGTGCTGCTATTGCTTCAGCGATTTTCCAGTGGTCGAAACAGACTCCTAAAGAAGACTTCGCGGCGGCCATGGAATCATGGCGTCGACGTTGTGAAAAATGTGTACGTCTGCAGGGAGATTACGTCGAGAAGTAACACCAGTTTCATAGTTTTCGGGTGAGTAGTTAGTTAGAAAAAAAAAAACCGGAGGCCTTAGAACTTGAATGCACCTCGTACATATACAGTGTCAAACAAATGTTCACCATTGTCTTAAGCTTTCTTAACATTAAAAATTTTTAATAAAATGCAAAAAACCATGACCGCACTCCGTGAAAAAGATGTTATTCAACTAGATAACTACCTGTGGTTTGGAATAAGAAAGTTTTCCAAACCATTTTTAGAATTATATTCCCATAGCAATAAATTAATATGCCAGGAATAAATTCGCTCACATTTTTAGATTTAACTCATTTTGCTATTAAAACTAAATTTGGATGACAAGTACTAGAAACTTTAACGTTATTAATGGAGATTTATACGGACCTGGTAAAAATTTATACTCCCACTTTTATTTCTATCGCTGTTACAGCAGGAGAATATTGCAACAGTGCATACGTTTCTTAACAGGCACATTCCTACAATATTTTCGAGTCGGTATATATTCCGTCTTGTAAACGAGGTATGAAAGCGACACTGCTGCGCAAGACGCGTCCCCCTGCTTTACTTCTCCGATATGTTTATTGAATGTATGGTGTAGCATTTAATTGGATAAGCATAGGTCAGCATAAGGATAGGTTAGATGTAGGTGTGGTATGCACATACGTATAATTGGATAAGCAATGATACGTCAGGAGTAGGTGTAGTATATACATACGTATTGCGTATGTGTATCAGCAACGTATTCAAAGATGAGAGGTCTTGCACCGCAGATGATAATAATAAAAATGCATAAATGCTGTACAATAAAAAATAAATAAAAATATTCAGAGAAAACAAACGCATAATTCCACCAAAACGAAAGAAAAATCGGTGTATTTATAAATAACACAAACCTGTGATTGCATACATAATTAAATTCAACAAAATAGAAAAAATAAAACTATGCTAACGTAACTAAATAAAATGCTGCACTTGAGGAGAAAATTAAAAATATTCTGAGAAAACGGACGCATAATTCTATCAAATAAAGGAAAAAATGATGTGTACCTATTAGTAAATTGCATAAACCTGTAATATGGATATCAGTGGAAAAAGTACTGATGCACAACCGCTATATCGAAAAAAATAAAAAGTTTGCTAATGTAACAAAATAAAAACGCAATTCTATGGTATGATAAAGAATAAACGTATGAGTTAAAGTTTCTGGTTGTGTATACTTTGCCATTACAATCGATGTTCTACGTATAATTATTCTGCACATCTATAGTCAACGTATCTGATCAGACTGAGCACAGACACGCCTGGCGCCTGATGCTATAACCGTCCCTTCTCTCTTTTCTAGTGTGGAGTAATGGAGTATCGTTTACATCCTCGCCGTTCTCTCACCCCAGTTCCATACGATATGTATAAAGTTATATAGAAAAAGTTTAAAAGATGAAAAAGATTTGGTGTGGTTTTTTGCATACAGTAGAGTGCCATGGATATTTTGAAGTTGTTGATCGATAGCACTTGTTTGTTATTTGTCATATAATGTAGTATGAATCCTTCTTTTATCGGATGTATACACATTTGGTGACAATTGTTTAATTCCTGGTTCTAATATTTGAAAATGCCAACGAATAAATCTTTCATTCGAGGTTGTTTAACTCTTTGAGTACAAATTTGATGGCAGTGCGAAAAATATGTACCGTATTCGGAGTTGACGCTGTAAGTGATCAAACAGCACAAAAGTAGTTCAAGAAATTTTCTTCGGAAGATCTCAGCTTGACCGATGAAGCACGCTCTAGGAAATCGAAGGTCATTAACAACGAGGATACTCAACAGGTTGTGGAGAAAAATTCGAGGGCAATGTACCTAGAGCTTGCAGAAAGGTTCAATGTGAGTGATGAAATCATTCGTTTCCATCTTCATCAGGTAGGAAAGAGGTGGAAGTTAAGCAAATGGGCCCCACATGAACTGTCAAATGATAAAAAATTAAGTCGTTTTACCATTTGTTCGGCAAACATTTCACGCAACGATAATGAACCATCTCTTGACCGGTTGTTAACCTGTTACGAAAAGTGGATATTGTACTCAAATTCTAAGCGTTCGTATCATTGGCTGTCGCCTACTGATTCGCTACCATACACTTCCAAGGTTTCCTCGCATTCAAACAAGATTTTATTGTGTGTTTGGTGGACAACAACTGGAATTGTTCATTATAAGTTTTTGGAAACGGGTCAAACCATCACTGCTAACTTGTATTGTGAATAGCTTCAGCGAGTACAAGCAGCATTCATCTAAAAACAGCCTTCTTTGGTCAATCGAAAGCAAATGATATTCTTACAGGATAACGCCAAGCCGCATACCGCGAGAGTGACTCGGGAAACCTTACTACGCCCTCCATATGCTCCTGACATTTCGCCAAGTGATTACCACTTTTTTCTGTCTCTTGACAACTGTATGAAGCATAGACAGTTCAAAACTCGAGTTGATGATAAATGTAGTCCGTCAATTTTTTGATTCAAAATCTACAATTTTACAATACTGGTATACAAAAATTGGTGTCACGTAGGCAAAAATTCATTGAGTGTGATGGTAATTACTTCGATGCATAATAGTGTATTATTGTTTCTTAATAAATATTTATATTTTTCTATTAAAAACCGCAAGAACTTATTTGGTTACCCGATGAATACAGATTACAAATTTTGACAGACCATGAGCCAAGCAAGAATGGTCTCAAATAAAAATACCTGTTTGTTGCATATAATATAGCCGTGTCTATCATATTTTAATCAATATGTATTATTAATTCAAATACGATAGACTCTTTTCTCAAAAATTCCTTAAAAATGAAGAATAATTAAGAATACTTGACATAAATGGTTTGCACGTTATAGAAATGCATCAAATGAGTTTTTTATGATCGTGAATTAGTGTTAAGATTGCTCGTAATTAACTCCCGAACGTTTTCAATTCATGCTATACGGTTTGTTTTCGTCGCCAAATGCAAGGAATACATTTTAAATAAAATAACTTCACGGATCCATTTCAGCTGAATATAAGACGTAGGGCCATCACTGACCGTCGCATTACTGACCGTCGAGTATCCGAGTGTCGTTACTGACCGCGGTAATTTGGTCAAATTTGTATAGGGGTTAAATAGTTACAAATACAGGTTCACTATTAATATTTTTGTGAACGTGTCCGAACATTTCCCTCCCCAGAGGGAGGAATATGTTCGGACGCGGTCACAAAAATATTAATAGTGAACCTGTATGTGTGTTCTTCACGCAAGCTTTTTAATAATATTTTATATTATTAACTCTGGGGAGGGATATGTTCGGACAAGTTCACAAAAATATTAATAGTGAACCTGTATTTGTGTTCTTCACACAAGATTTTTAATAATATTTTATATTATTAAAAATACCTTTGTATTATACAAAACTGGTGGGGTTTACCTACTCATGTATGTTTCAATTATTCTGATGTTAGTAACATATCCAAAAATGTGATTCTAATGGAGTAATTTTCCATACGACTTTATTAAATGAATTTTTAATTATATCATGGGTCAATTCATCTTACGGTCAGTAATGAGACTATTACCTAAATAGATTGGGTTCGTTTTACAAAATAAAATGATCGCGGTCAGTTATGGCACCGAAACAGGTAAAATTTTGTTGCGGTCGGTAATAAGACGGTCAGTTATTGGACTACCCCGAATATAAGGGATGTGGAAGTTAAAATATTTGATTTTTGGTTAAATATCAGTGGCAGTTAACGAATGATGCATTATTATGAAACAATGGTTCTCGATATTCAGGACAAACCAATGATTTATCAATTGCTTTAATACTGCAAGGTTATGGTGCTGGCCGGTAGGGACGTGGTACGTCACTAGCTTATTATGCTGGGACTTTCGGGATCGAGTTCGGAGTTTGTGTCCGAGAAACTCTTGAAGTCCGAGAAGTTGATTTCTTGCTCGTTTAAGATGAATGTTGGCAGCCAAATATATTAAGTCGTTCCACGAACGCGAGCGTTATAACAATTTATGAGCTGCCAGTAGCCTATAATTGGCGTTAAACTATTGAGGGATGCTAAAACATGAATTATTATTATACATAACATTAATTGTTGTGCAATTTGGAACGAATTCTTCCTATATAATCTACTTTGAATTGTATAAAGCAATGACCATTATTTTGGTTTTTATCTTTTACAACGAGAGTTTTTGTATTTCCTTCATTTGGTAACTGCCATTTAGGAATTTGACGCTTATGTTTTTGAACCTATTGAAATTATCACATTTCATCACTAGTTACAATTGCTTTTAAGAAGTTTTCATCTCTTCTCTAATAATGTGAATGCAATGTCGAATTCCATATAATTTTTGGACATTCGTCAATTGTTGCAGAACAAAATTTGAATTTAGCTTCCGAAAATTAAGCCTTTTGGTTAAGATGCAGTAAAATATTATATTTGTTATTCCATGTTTTATTTTCATGTGACATTCAAGATATTTTTAAATTTCGCGTTTTTTCGATCATTGTTAGTTTTGGGGTTATTTAACTATAGTATTTATAATATTAAAATCTTCTTTTAGAGCTTCTTTACACTCGCTTGGATCATCTACACTCTCTTTACCTTCTCTGAATTGTTTATGCCATTCAAAACTTGTATTTCTGATAAATAAATATCTCAAGAAGTAATTTTACGCATTTGGAGGATTTCCAGAGCACTACTGCTTTTAACACAGAAGTTAATGATTTTATTTGTTAATTTTTTGATCGGAGTATACTACAATCTACTGCCAATGAAATTTTTACAGATTATTTAGAAATTTTGACACTTCATAAATTAATCTCTTGTCTGAGGAGGACAAACCTGACATCAGCGGTGGAACTCGTCATGACTCTCAAGCCGCAAGCTCTGTTGGGAATTACAGGAGCCATGAACAGCATGGACAACCACTATGTGATATTTCTTCGTCGGAGATCATGACTTGCGATTTTGTAGTTGAAAGCTAATGGATTATGGTGTCCCAATAATGTAGCTGGGGGCCACACAGATATCACAGAAACTGTGTAGGAGGAGCTGGTATTATAAACGCCAAGCTAAATATATCTATACCAACCAAGATAGATAGGAACTCTGGTATTTGGTCCACGGATGGATCGCAGTCTAATCATGACACAGGAGCAGGAATCTGTGCAATGTACCCTAGAAGAAAGAGATCACTGAGCCTGGAGAAATACATGACAGTTTTCCAGGCTGTTGTTTGAAGTCGTAGCCTGTGCACAGGAAATTCGGGAAGCTAGCTGTACAAAAAGTAGGATCAACGTAATAGCTTATTATAATTAAGGCCATTATGAACCTAATGACTAGATCAAAACTGGCTAATCATTGTAAGTAAGTGCTCAGCAGATCTGACACAAGACGATTCTATGTCCCTGTTGCAACAGGACATGAGGAGATTAAAGGGAATGAGATGGCTGATGATCTAGACTAGGAAGGGAACTTCATAGGACCAGAACCTGTATGTTGAATCGCTAGCAATTTCGACGAAAGAAAAATTTGGTTATGGTTAGAAAGAGTACATAAAAAAATGGGGCTAACGGAAGGTCAACTCCATAGTAAGATACTGCCAGGAGAGCTGGATGTAGGTTTTCAGTCAATCTAATTAAAAGCAACCAAAAAAATTAGACTATCACCGGCTTTATAACCGGTCGTTGTTCTTTAAGGAAGCGTCTATACAAAGCTTGGTTAGCGAGTCTTGATGTAGGAGACGTGAAAAATTGAAGAGAATTAGCTTTAACATAATATATCCCATCAGCGCAGAAAGCCATGTTCGCCATTTTCTGGGATTCATATCGAATACCTGCCGAAGGATCAACGATTAATTCAATAAGATACTGCAAAAGTTTACGACCACTAAGGAATCGTATCCGTAGAGTAAGACCGGGAAGAACGAATTTTTTCTTGCACCACGACAACGGCGGATCGCACTATATAACGAAACGATGATGACAGTGACGGGCCTGAAATTTACTGTTGTTTCGTTCCCTCCGTACATTTCTGATTCGGCGCCTTTAAATTTCTGATTGTTCCTTAAGTCGAAGGAGGTATTGAAAGGTCAACAATATTCAACAGACGCTGAAGTTCGGACTGGTGTTCGCAATTGGATCAACAGTAAACAAGATAGTTTGTTTATGAACGGAATGAAGAAATGGATTCAACGTTTCGAGAAACATGTTACACTAAATGGCGATTATGTGGAAAAATAATTTTGTACATTGGTAGTATAATAAATTTATTTGATTTTAAGATTGGTTTCATTGTTCTGTCTTTTCTTATTGTTATTTTATAGGTAGGGACCTTATATATCTATCCGCCCTTGTATAATCTATAATGTTTTTCAACCCAAACCACTTCGAGGTCGAGGTCAGATTTTCTTGAACACAATAAGTATCGCAAAAGTTTTGGTTTTAAAAGTTAATTGCCCCAAATTATAATCCAATTGAATATTTTAATATTGTGTTGGTATACAGATAAATGTAACTCGTGCTAATAAATTATATAAACCGGGCAAATTTTATAGCTTTCACGACGTCTCGTAAAATGCATTTGTACAGAATTACATAATTGCAAAACTTCAGAATCCCGGGTCCATCACGAATTAATCACGAATTTATATTAATTTAGTATATGTTTACTATGCTCATAATCTGTACAATTTGTCGAATATATGGATAATGCTTGGTTAAATTGCATAAAAGAGACTATAAAAATCTTAATATCAAACAATTACTTTCGAGAGCATCGTCACATTATACTTTTTTATAGGCTCTTTTTCTCATTTCCTTTGTTCTCTTCAATAAAACGCAGTGTGTAATTAATAATTTAATAAAAACAGCATCGGATTAAGAACTAAAACATTCCTCATAATTATTCTGTCAAAACATTTCTTTCGTTGAACGAAACGATAATTAATAAATTTGATCGAGGTCAGTGATCTATATGTATAATACGATTGTGAATGTTATTAGATTGAGTCATAAATAATTTTCGTTTTTTGGAACAAATTGAAATGATGTTGCCATCCTACTAACGCATCACAATCAACAGATCTGAACTTGAATGGAAACATACATATCTAAATTAAATAATACGTTTCTCATCTATGAAATGGAATTGCATATTCTACAGGTAAAATTGTGGAAGTTTAATCAAGGAAAAGACAACCCGAGATATCTAAGAAAGTGTACTGTTTATGGTGAAGGATTCATAAATTACTGACAAGTGTGTAATTGGATTGCCAATTTTATTCTAAAGATACTTCGTTGGAAGATGAGCTCAGATCAGGGCGTCAATTAGACTTTGATGATGAAACTTGAAAATCACTAGCGAAATGCAATCCACGGTGAATTACCTGGAAATGATCAAGAAACACATCTCAGTTAAGCATATAACGCTATTTAGAAATGATAGGGAGCATCACAAAAGCGGTTATTTGGATTCTATATACTCTTAGTGAAAAGAACAGATCTGATCGTTTATTCATAACAATAAATCTTCTTCTGCGACAAAGAAATTACCTACTTCCTGAACATATCTTAATAGGTTCGTAACACATACGACAGTATTTAATGTAAAAGGTACTGGATTGATAAAGTTAAATCTCTACAAACGGTTCCAAAGGCTGATCTGTATATAGTGTGGTAGAATCAGCATGGCATTGTCTATATTGGGTTTTTAAATCGCAATGAAAAACTTACTTTAGATTTAAACGTTCATCAAATGCAGCGTGTTCAAGGATGTTTCATCGAAAAACACGGATCCATTACATCATGCCAACAACAAAAGAAAATCCAAGAACACCAAAGAAAGCAAAAGTGGTTTCATCTGCTGGAAAACTAGGAAACATACAATAGCTATAACCTATGTTGTTTTGTGATTAGTACGGCGTATTCTATATTGATTATTTTAAATAGATAAGAACGGGGACAGGATCATAATTTATCGACCATTTCAATACTGGATTACGACTGAGCGACGCAGGAGGTAAGAGCGTCGGACAAAGAGAAAGATTAAGACAAAGAGAGTCCTCTTAATCAAGGGTTCGAAACTCGGGATCGACGTAAAACAGGTTGTATTTTTCGGGATCAGTATCCTTTTCAGTTATTCTTAAATGTTGAGGAAGTGAAAGTCAAATAAATATTTCTACCCTCTCTACTACTCTGCAGTGACAAAACCATGGAACATTCTAAGCACTTCATATACACTATATGCGCACCGGGTTCTTGATAAGCTCTCAACTTAAGACGTTGGGTTGATATATATATATATATATATATATATATATATATATAGATATATATATATATATATATATATACTATATATATATATAGTAAACTTAATAAGTCGGCGATTAAAGGTCTGGTTTATTACTTCAAAGTATATATATTTAAAACAACCCTACATGTTTCGGCAATAATGCCTTTGTCAAGGAAATAAAAAATATAAATGACAGAATATAAATGTCAAATAATTGAGTTGCTATGGTTTAAATTATTCAAAGATACATTCCAATAATAATAATAAATCATGCTTTAGTATTCCAAAAAATAGATAGCAAGGTGTGAACATATGTGTTGTTCGCTGCTAGCAGCTTGTGTCTCTTTCTGGGTATGAATTTGTGTGTTGGTTGCTGCTGGCAGCTTGCGTCTCTCTCTGGGTATGTGGTTTTGTATTTGTGTGAGCGCGTAAGTGTAGGGTTTTGTATGTTGGCGCGCTCGTGCGTGTGTTTAGTGACCGGTCGCGTAAATTTAGAGAGATCGAATAACCAGCCGTTGCGTAGGGCCGCCAACCCTTTCCCGGCAACTTCTTTACTTTTCCGTGCAGTACTTCGACGGCCCGACCCCCGCCCCAATGAGGCAAGGCGCAGACCAGCGAAGCGCACCCTGCACGGGGTTGCTCATCGCCAACCGAGGGAATACGCTTAGTGGCTACCTCAGTCGACGACAGTCACACTTTGTGCCATCTTAACGATTTCCGCAAAAGCGGGGGCGATGCACACACGTCGAACGTGTGTGTGCTGTTAACAGCAGCCTAGCCAGGTTGCCGCCCAGGACCGGTCCTAGTGGTGTGTGCATTGCGCGGCGCCGTGATTTGCGCCCCGTAGCTTGGTTCCTCACTCCTGCTGGAAAGGCGGAATGGCAACTGACTGCCCATCGGGCAGACCCCCCTAGAGTTTGGTAACGCATATGCTAGGCTACAACCCAGTAGAGGACCACATCAGCACAAAACAGAAAACTGGGAAAAGCAGGAAAAAGCAAGACATGAGTTATTATTACGCATGCGCTTCGCTGGTCTGCGCCTTGCCTCGTTGGGGCGGGGGTCGGGCCGTCGAAGTACTGCACGGAAAAGTAAAGAAGTTGCCGGGAAAGGCTTGGCGGCCCTACGCAACGGCTGGTTATCCGATCTCTCTAAATTTACGCGACCGGTCACTAAACACACGCACGAGCGCACCAACATACAAAACCCTACACTTACGCGCTCACACAAATACAAAACCACACACCCAGAGACAGACGCAAGCTGCCAGCAGGAACCAACGCACAAATTCATACCCAGAAAGAGACACAAGCTGCTAGCAGCGAACAACACATATGTTCACACCTTGCTATCTATTTTTTGGAATACTAAGGCATGATTTATTATTATTATTGGAATGTATCTTTGAATAATTTAAACCATAGCAACTCAGTTATTTGACATTTATATTCTGTCATTTATATTTTTTATTTCCTTGACGAAGGCATCATTGCCGAAACATGTAGGGTTGTTTTAAATATATATACTTTGAAGTAATAAACCAGACCTTTAATCGCCGACTTATTAAGTTTACCATATCATACCAAGGTCACGAAAATATTATATTTATATATATATATATATATATATATATACACCACAAACAAAAAATAAAAATAAAAGAAAAACGTCATTTGGCGAAGAAAAATGCGTTGTTTTCATCACGATAACACACCAGCTCATTCGTCTACGGTTGTAACCGTTAAATTGGTCGAATTACGTTTAGAATTGTTGTCTTATCTCCAATATTTGTTTGATCAGGCCCCCAACGACTTTCATTATTCCCGAATCTGAAGAATTACCTCAGCAGGCGGAGATGCAAATCAAATAAAGAGGTAGGTAGGTCATCGTTGAAGCAGAGGCCTGTTTTATAGTTTTAAAATTCTAGTTTTTGGAACAAAAGAAATATTCGAATATCGTTGGTTTAAGTGCATAGAGTTGAAAGGCGATTGCGAAGAAAAATAAAATATTTTTTTTACCAAGAACAGTTTTTTATTTAAGAGACAACACATTTCTCTTAAATGTTCTTCGTATAATGAAGGAAAAAAATCAGTCAGTGCTGAAATACTAGAATACTGTAGGAAAAGTTCTTTAGTTGATTTAATATGTTGTTATGAACAAGATAGTTAAAGAATTTAATTATTTTGGTAGAGAGCAAAGTAAAATATAAATAAAATATTGAAATGATAAATTGATTGATAGAAATGAAGACAATATTCGAAAAAAATATGTAAATTTATTACACCCAACAGTAAATATAAATACGTAAATATTTAATGAAAGGATTAAATGTTTGGTAGTAGTAGAACGTAATGCAAATATTTGGAGTAATGTAGTAATTAACTCAAGAGATATATTTATGCAAATAGACAATATGAATGATAGAGACAACAAGACACCTTTGCTAGATATGCAATATCACTGAATTGCCTAAATTAAAGTAAGAATATATTATTAAATTTGGATTGAATACGAGTATTAACATTAAATATACAGGGTTACGCTGAATAGCTCCCCAGTATGCGAATCTGAAGAATACGTACAAATGTCTAATTGAAAATCAAAAAAGAAATTTCTTTGTAATTCATCAAAAACTTAAAAATTTTTAGGGCCAAAATGTAGTTACAGTCGGTTCATATCTTTATTTACTCTATATTTAGGGAAATACGACTGTAATTCAGGTTCATTGACCTGCAAAAACTATCGATACAATTTTTAGACATTGTTAGACGATACGTTTAACATTATTATTAGTCCCTATTCATAGAAATAGTAATTTCTTATCTTTGGATATCAAAATATTTATGCACAATACATTTAAACACATATGGTGCTTTCATTACGATGTTTCTTTGTGAATATTAATAATAACTTAATAAGCCTTCGACAAACCTATGCTGCATTAATTAAAATGTGATTAAAATTAAAGTTTGCACGTTATTTTACACGTAAAATAATTATGTTTAAAATACAACGTAAATCGCTATAAAACAAAAAGCTTCATGTAGCGTGTCCATGACGTGTCTAATGGGGTAGATATAGCAAGCGCCAATTAAGTTGGCGCGAGGAGGGGGTGCGTAGATGCCGTTTTAAAAAACGTCAACCCACACTACTCAAGTAATTGTCAGAATACAATTATCATTGACGTTTAACGAAACATAATGTCTTTGCTAGGGGATCATAAAGTGATAAACGCTCAGAGGTTAGAATTTTCTGACATTTGATGGAAAACCAAATACAAATCTCCCCACTACATTTAATCCTGCGTGAACTTACCCCTCCTCGCGTCAACTTAATTGGCGTTTGCTATACTTGGTTTTTAATTATTTGTATGGAATTATTTACTTATAATTTTTTTTCTTTAATTTATCGATACTACGTGAACATCGGACCGCGATTTTTTGTATGAAGGCTTTACTAACATATACCTTTTACCCCTTTTTTTCTTTGTCACTATATACGATTAGTATTGTATAAACTAATAGGTCTGTAAGAATTAATGCCGTTTTTGTGGTATACTTTTAAAACTATTTATTTAGGAGGTGAATAAAATTTAGGCTACAATATGAAGATTGTTCCATAAGTCCTGAATACCATTTTTATATTTTTCAAAGTACTGTTCGTTTCTATCCAATGCGTAAATAACCATTCATTCCATTTCTCTTTCGGTATTAAATTACATACAAGTGTCCCGTATCGTTATGTTCAAATTTTAGGAGTGTAAAGTAGACTTCATTTCAAGTAACAAAAACGCAAAACCTGTATATCCATTTTTATTTGTTTCAAAGTTACAGATCTATGAATGTGGTTGTTAGATCATGAAAAAAATTTAATCCTAAAGTCAATACAAACTGAATATATTTAAAAGAAGTTATACGATTCAATAACAGGCCTGTGATTGTTAACGTCGCATAATAAAATGTTATCCTAAAATAAATAAACACGTGTCGTAGTGCATACAGTAATTTCTTGGAGATCTACAAAAAAGAGTACTAGAAATTGATTTATGATAAAGAAGGTTCTTACTTATTTCGTACTTATTTCGTAAGTGCTTGACCATGAATATCATACAATAAACAAATGTTCAGATGACTGTTAACGTTGCATTTTTTAATAAAGGATTACATTAGTTTCAGTTCATACAACAGCTTATTAGTGAGTGGACACGTTTACTTTATTCAAAATACCTTACCGAACTTAAACAAAATTATGCGGACATGTATTTTGTGTATGGCTACTGTAACGGCAGTGCACGTCAAGCAGTTATTGAATACCGACTTCGGTTTCCCGATAGGCGTATTCCTCATTACAGAACGTTTCTGGAAGTACACAGACAATTTCGGGAATGCGGACTGCGTGATTATCTTTTCGACCTCTAATCGATGACTTGTTGATTGGTCCTGTCGTTCTTTCTGGGAGGTTAAAAGCGGACATTTACCTTAAATTTCTTATTGACGAACTGCCAGGTCTTTTAGAGGATGTCCCACTGAATTTTCGACGAGACATATGGTTTCACATGGATGAGGCATCACCACATTTCGGAATTGCTGTCCGAAATTAGGTTAACGTCAATTATCCAAGACGGATTGGTCGAGGTCGTCCTGTTGCATGGTCACCCAGATCACCTTATCTTAACCCCCTTGACTTTTATTCATGGGGATACATGAAAAATTTAGTCTACGCACAAGTTTCGAACACAAGAGAAGAGTTGTTGGATCGTATTCACCTGACTGCCCAGCAAATCCGACAAAACAAGAAAAAAAATGGATATACAAGTTCTGCGTTTTTGTTACTTGAAATGAAGTCTACTTTACACTCCTAAAATTTGAACATAACGATACGGGACAGCTTGTATATCTTCAAAAGCTCTTAACAATTCTTAACTAGTCGTAAGCTTGCGTCCTTTCGACTGCATTTTCATCAAGAAAATAATGCACAGTCACATAGAACAATGTCTGGACTTGATCTAAAACTTGGCGACGCATTCTAGTCTTTTAACCTGACGTTTTTATCAGTGGTCTCTTGCCGAAAAAAATACTCTTTTCTACTGATTTCGATTTTCTTACTTGAACTCGTTCTTCTTCATCTTCAAATTTTCTAACTACTACGACTTTGCTGGGGCATCATAAGAATAAATCCTAGTTTCACCGCCGATGCTACTTGCTTTGATTCGGCATATTTTTGACAAATTTCAAATAATTTAAAAAAAGTTAGATTTAAAAACCTAAAATTTATATACTTTTCTCTTGTCCACGATAGTACAAATATCATATACTTGATGAATATATTATATTCATGGAGTTTTCTTCTGATATATGTCAATAATAATCTATATATGGACGAAAGAACCAGCTCATAAATAATAATGATCCAGATTTTGCCAACATCATTAACGTTTGATATTGCCAAAACCAGGTTCTTTGCCGTATATGTCCTGTAAGTTAACACGTCTCCAAAGATTTAGAACCGCTTGTGCGCAGTTTATTAAGAAATTTTGATATGGGCAGTCAGTGATTAATGTTATCTTAAGAAGCTTGTTCTAGGTTTAAACCTCGATCGAGTAATTTCATGCCTATATAAAGGTGAACACCAGTTGTTTCTAACATCAGAGAATATTTCTAAAGAGCAATTCCAGTTAGTATCTTTATTTTATCATAATTGGATTTAAGCAAACCATATTTAATCAATCTGTTTTGTTTAATGTTTGTTAATGTATGTAAAAGTAGATAAGAACTCAGAATACTACGTTGGTAAGTCTCGAGAGATTACGTACTTGAACGTTCCCTTATTCAGTACAAAGAAATAATTATGGAAAGCTGATACTGACACAGATTTACGATTATTAAAAACAAGGTGAAGTAAAGAAATTGCTAATTTCAAGTAAATTCTTTCCGATTTATTCTTCAAGATAATTCTTTAAAATTATAAATAGTATTGAAGTAATCTCAATTATTGCTTACTATAACGCTCCTGTGTTTTTTTATATTACGTCTAATCATCTCTAAAAATATTATTCATGATCAAAACCACATCAGGCGCTGATTTTTATATCTGATATTCCAAATAAGATATTTAATTCAGATAATGTTTGAAGGTTAATAAGGCGCCCGTGGCATATACTAGGAAATATTTTCAATATGCCGAATTGGTCATTTATTATATTCTAATTAAAACTACACGTGTTATTACATACTTAAAGCTTGAATATTTTCATTCGATCACTATTAGCGGTAATTAATTATAGAACTTTTATTTATGAATTTCCTTGAATGGTTATATTTTTATTTTTAGTATAGAAAAAGTACTTTTCAATCACAAAGAAAAAAATTTGAAATATGTAATTATGTATATAAATATTTTAGCACTTCTATGTTTCTGTAAAATAATTTTGATTCTGTTTATTTAGAGCATCGTTTCTCAACCTGGGGTCGCGGGAATATCAAAGGGGGGTCGTCAAATAGCAGAAACAATAATGAGAAATAATTTTATAAGAAAAAATAATTTATTATAAACATTTTACTTGCAATAAGTATACATTTAAAGAAAATAAATTAATGTTATGGTTGTATTTGTTTTTCATTTAAAAGTTTCACCATAGGTAGATATACGTTAGAAATACACAAAAGCAAATTGTTTTCGAGTGATAAGAGACGATTCCTGTGTTTAGTTTCATAGACGAAAAACCCTTTTCACAGAGAACAGACGTGGCGAAAGGGATTAATATTTTCAATGCTTCTGTGACTAAGCTTCCATATGCATTTCGACGAAGAAGCCAAAACGTATTTAAATCTTAGGATGTAAATTGCAGTTGTGGTGTTTTGTCGGCAGACATTTCGATGAGTTGGTCGTGAATCTCAACTGGTAGCTTAGCAACGACAACAACGTTTTCACTAAACGGATTCAGTACCCATCTCTTCGAGAAATCATTTTTATCTTCCGGGAAATACTCCGTCAACTAACTTTTAGCTCACGCAAATGCATCTTCATGCAATCCAAGCTGTGGTAAAAAATAGCGTTTTTTTCATTCAAATTTTCTCAATATATTCCGAAGTAATTAACAAAAAAATAGTATAGTTTAAACACGTAAAACGTAATAAATAAATAAAACCAGAGGGTGACAGTTTGACGTAATGATTTGACCGCAATTAACCAAAAGATACGACGTTATCGGAAACGTTGCCGAGCAGCTAAGTTTATCCCTCGGATAAGGCCGTAAACTGCTGGATAAGGGGAACTGACGATAGAAAGACAGAAAATGTCATTATCCGTAAGATATATTTGAAAGTTAACTAACTGAGACTTTATCTGGACATTGAAGGACCGGCCCTAAGTATGGATTCAGATCATGTAAATGCAGTCATCGATGATTATGTTGAAGATAAAACTTTTATTGATGATTTTGATTGTCCCAACAAAATATTATCGGAAAGAATTAGCGATAACTAAAAATATTATAGATATTGTGTCTAATTATGGAACGCAAACCTTCAATAAATATATAGAGGAATTAAAAGTAATAGAAAGGAATGCAAGAAATTAAATTTCTCTTTTTGAACATGAGCGTAGTTGGCTTAGTGTAATTGAACCAGAAGAACCTGTAGAACAAATTCAGTCTAATAGCGAACCCTGTTCAAATCAATTAAATAAAAACTTAAAACCAAAATTAAATCCAAAGGACGTCCGAAGGGAAAGACTAAGCAGACCACTTTTTACAAAAACAACTTAAAATACTGAATGAAAAATAATATATTTGTTTTACTTTATTGGTATACCTACCAACTTAATTTAAATATCATCACCTATATTTCACTGATTTAGTTATACTTCATGGTTTATTGATTACTTTATTGAACAACATTATAATCAACTTTAATAAATTAAACTATAATTATTTATAATTGTATAGTTATCATCAAAATATTAATTGTATGTATAAATAGCCAATAGCGTACACATACTGTATATATAAATAGGGAATAGCGTACACATACTGTATATATAAATAGCCTATAGCGTACGCATACTGTATGTACAAATAGCTACATCCAACACTTAAAGTTAAAAAATATATTTTCTAGGATACAAATACATGTGTAATAAATGATTTCTTGTAGTATGCATTATTATTAATTAATGGTTAACACTTCATGAATACATTATACTACATATTATTTAATTAATATGACTCACAGATAGATAATAATGAGTAATATTATATAAGGTGTAAAGTTGCAAAGTATTTTATTCTGTTCGCATTCAGCATAGACAGAAGTAGAAAGCTGTAAGGTTCTCACGTTAATATACGATGTAATAAAACAATTTTTTTCGTCATGGAAATTACACGTCAGATTTTAGAAGATCAGTTTATGTAAAATTAGTATTCTTTTCACGTTTATTTTTTCGGCGCCCGTTCACAATGCATAAGAAACTTTAAATTTATTTAATTTCCAAATTTTTTCAAAAACTTTTATACTTTATTATGTAATTCAATTAGAAGGTGACAATTTTAAAAGTAATTAGTGTCATCTAATTTTTTTATAGGTTTTGCATATTGCTCACATGAAATAATATTAATACAATAATATTATATGTAATTAAAACTTGAGATTCCAAGCTTTTAAGTTAGTTTTAAAAGAACACAGCATAAAATAATAATCAAAATTTGAACTAAAATATATGCTATTCCTTATATACAAATTGGTAAACAATTATCTGAATGCATATGGATAATCAGTGCTGGATTTACGTATAAGCTGGACAAGCTTAGGGGGGCTCTAAGCTATAGGTTAGAGCCCCCCACTTACTTGGGGGTCCCCAATAAAATTGTTCGAGTGACCAAGTATCATATATGCTTAAATGTAATACAACATTATTTCTCCCCATGCCGCGCGTATCACTTGATGATGTCATAAAGACGGCAGACTATGTTCCCCAGCAGTGGCGTTGCGTGGAGAGTTTAGCAGAATAACAGTGCGCTTACTTAAAAATAAATATATCGAATCCCTATACAAAACGTTAAGAAAAAACATAAATAACTTACCCAACATGTTTACATTGTTGCAAAAAAATGCGGATGTGCGCGATGAAAAAACTGCACCATAATATATGTTTCTGTATTAGTCTCGGAAAGGTTCGTACGTACCGACGTATATATATATGTTTATATACAGAGAAGGATTGTTCGACGTTGAGAGATGTTATATTTGCATAGTTAAAGCGCTCTTTGTATCTGTACAACGGATCTTCAGTATTGGTAAAAAGTTGCCCTAATTTTGTAAAATCTACATTTTTATCTAATACACTGTTAAATTTTTCACGGACACAATCACTTTTTTCATCTTCAAGGATATGCAGCACTAGTTTTACGTGGTCAATAACTGCTAATGAGTCCGATAAGGACAGCGCAGTGTTCTGTAAATTTTTTATTGCGTCCAGTATTGGAACGTAACTGTCGTAAATAATTTTTAAATTTGCTGCAACTTGAGGATTGTTAAATTGAACCTGGCTGAACCGTATTGCAGCTGCTTCTTTGGCATCTAGTTGTAAAATCACTGATTTAATTTTTTCAAAATGTTTATAATAATAAAATGCTGCTTCTAACCAAGTAGGTACCCCATCGTATAAGAATTGGTTGCGGCGGCTCGGGTATATCAGGACACAGCGAATGAAATAGCCGAACCCGTTTCGGAGATTTAAGAAAAACCGCTTTCGTTTGTCCTATCAGCTGATCCACATCAGGATAAGTTGTACGTATAGTGTTTGTTACAAGGTGTAAGGCGTGAAGCAAACATGTGACATGCAGCAGGTTTGGTTGAATCGTTTTGAGTAAGTTTGCCGTAGAACACATAACCTTGGCAGCATCGGTAACTAACATTAACACTTGCTTCGGTAAAATCTCAAATTTGTGTAGTGTTTCTATTAATACATCATATATCGCTCTGGCAGTACACCCTTGCATTCGTTTTCAGGTTAGTAAATAAGGAGGAGAAGGTCCTTGCGGAGTCAGCGTCCGTACTAGAATGGCTAGCATGGACTGTTTTTTAATATCTGTAGTTTTGTCTATTGTTAACCACAGGAATTTTTTTTTACCGTATTTTTCGTACAATTTACAATTCTCTCACGCACTGACGGTACGTAATTCCGTAGCGTACTTCTTGCTGGTAATTTCCACGTAGGATTGTATTTCTTCCAAAACTGACGAAACATTGGGTGTTCCACTTTCTGCATTGGTATATTGGTCGCAATTAACATAATTGTTAAATCACACACAAATTTATTATATGATCTGCGTCCACTATTATTCGATTTATGTTTGTCACTATTTATATGTCTTTGGCACTGACTTGCTTTCCAAGTTATTAAAGTTGTTTCACAAACTAAACATTTCACTACGGTACCGTCATATATTAAATTGGGAAACCGGTGTAAAAATTTCTTTACTACGTTAACATGCAACCGAGTCGATGCATTGTTTCTACGCACTCCCGACATTTTCAACACGAATGTGTTAACAATGTATCGCTTACAACGTCTCAACGGCAACTGAATTGATCGTCGTACGCCTCTACTCGATCCCTCCAAATCACGCTATTGTTCGGGCACATAGTCTGCCGTCTTTAGTCATCAGTTACTTTGCTATCGCAAAGGTAAGAGAGAACATGCCTGTAGTTTAATATAATTCCTTTTTCTTTATGTTTCAAGATATTAGATAATAGGCCTTTGCAAATTATATCTTTTAAAAGAACTTTTTCCTTTTTCAGAATTTGCATTATTAGTTTGTTATGAATAAAATGATTTTAAGTTAAAGACTTATTATTTCACTATGAATATACTTCTTAATTATTATACAGGGCAATCCAAATTAAGTGTTCACCATTGGTAACTTTGTTATTATTAAAGATACAAGATTGTTTAAATTAGCAAACTAGTAGTACTTTTAACGCTCTTTAAGATGGAAGAATTAAGAAAAAAAAGAGCAGCGCGTTTTCGAGTTTTCCCGAAAAATATGTTTTTTTCAAATGGAAACCCCTGTATATTATATCATTTTCTGTTAGAAATTCAATATTTAAACAAAAAATCTTATAAGAAATTTTTTACTGGGATTAAAAATACTTGAGTTATAGTGAATAAACAAAAACAGCTAAGTCAAGTGCATTTCTATGTTTCTATGATAACGACGTTAATTCTTTCTAGTAAACGTCAAATATTAGTACAGTTTTATTAGTCTTTCACTCATAAATTTCATTTTGCTAGTTATTAATTTGACAAAAAAGTGATTTTTACCCATGCAGAAAAGTGTGATATGTTAGAATCTTATTTAGTGTGCAGAAAATCCTCTAGGAGGGCAAAAGAACACTACGCTGAATTATATCCACTCCGAACACAACCAAATGAGCAATTTTTTCTGAGACTGTACCGAAAATTTAGAGGCAATGACAGTGTTTTTGCCAAAACAAGAACAAGAAGGACTTTTATAATAAGCGAGGCCACGGAAATTCTAGTTCTTGCATATTTTGAGGCCAACCGTGAGAATTCCATACTAGATATTATCAAGGAATCTGATTTGAGTCACGGTACTGTGCATAAGATTCTGAAGAAACACAAATTCATTCCTTATAAGTACAAACCAGTTCAAGTTTTCTTGCCAGGGGATCCAGAGAGAAGAATGTTTTTTTGCCACTGGTATCTTAACTTTTGTCGCCAAAATGTAAACAACTTTCGTTATATTTTATGGACCGATGAATCAAATTTCTCAAATTCTGGAATGTACAATACAAAAAATCATCATTACTGGTCAAAGGAAAATCTTCTTTTAGTACATCCAAGACGCCCACAAGTCCGTTACAGTTTTAATGTTTGGTGCGGTTTAATTGGTTCAAGGATTGTTGGTCCTTTCTTTTATGAGGTCACTCTAACTGGTGAAAGGTACATAGAATTTTTGACTGAAATTTTGAATAATTTCTTAGACGATATTGATCTCATAAGTAGACAGAATCTGCATTTTCAGCAGGATGGCGCACCTGCGCACAACTACAGAGGTACTCATCAAATTTTAAATACTATTTTTAACAATTCATGGATAGGAACAAATGGTCCTATTCAGTGGCCTCCCCGATCGCCAGATTTAACACCGCTTGATTTTTTTTATGGGGTTATTTAAAGACAGAGATTTATAAGCAAAGGTACGAAAACGTAAACGCCCTAAAAATTGCAGTTAGTGAAAAGATAAACCAAATAGATGGTAGGACCATACTAAAAGCAGTTCGACAAGTTCAGAAACGTGTTCAAAAATGTATTGAACAACAAGGTGGTATTTTTGAGCATCTTCTATGAAAAAATCAGTGATTTTTATTTTCTTTTAATGATATGTTTATGTATAAAATAAAGTTTATAAAAATTATTTAGCTGTTTTTGTTTATACATTATAACTCAAGTGTTTTTAATCCCAGTAAAAAAGTTCTTATAAGATTTTTTGTTTTTTTTAATTCTTCTATCTTAAAGAGCGTTAAAAGTACTACTAGTTTGCTAATTTAAACAATCTTGTATCTTTAATAATAACAAGGTTACCAATGGTGAACACTTAATTTGGATTGCCCTGTATAATTTATATCCGGCTCTCGTACGACCAAATATTGGGGTTGTATTCAGCTCGTGAAGGACCATGTTTCTTGACCCACCGCTCACGCGGCTTAACTTCCATATAAGGTTATTTACTTTGGTTGGTTGTAGTTATATTGAAACTAATCTCACCAAAGAAACACTTAAGGTAAACATAAAACTTAAAATCTTTACTGTCATGTGAGACTGTATGTCTCTTGTTATTAATATGATACTCTTTGATATGAATGTTATGTTGTTGAGTTGATATTGATATTACAACTGTAAAAATATACCACTACCCCTACAAACTATTAAATAATTAAAATCCACGTATTGTTTGACGTAATGAAGTTTTCTGTGTTCAATTCGTAGATATTGTGCATACGGGCAACAATACCCATATTTACGATAGGGTCTTAAATCTTACTAATAAGTAATAAAATATATCATCACTAAATAAGTATTAGTTGGTGTTATAAATCTAAGTATGTAGTTCTGGATAAATCCCATTGTTCAGTAATGGAACCTATTGTGCATATTTAGAACTTAACAGAAGATGGTCAGATTAAACATACTCTACGGAATTTGTTCACTAATAACCTATGTAATAAAACAAGCGATCTAATATATAAAGTAATAAATAGATTTGCAAATATAAATTATTAGAATCTAAATAAAGTTTCATAATTTGAATAGGATAATAAAATTATTGAATATACTGCAAATGGAAATTTAATAATTATTAAAATCTCAATTTACATGTAAATGTCGCCTATCGTGTTGTGCTAATTCTACAATTTGTCAAACTAAGTTTGCACAAGCATGCAGAACACAACACGTCGCGACGTCAACCATCCTGGTTAGTTTTACGAATTGTAGAATTAACGCGACACATTAGGCGATATTTACATCTAAAATAAGATTTTAATTATTATTAAATTCGATTTTGCAGTATATTCAATCTTGACTATATATACAAGTAGTGAAGGAAGTGTAAGTCTTGTCTGTCTCCAGGATACCGTGCATTGACAAGTACCAATAAGAAGGAAATGCATCTGCACGTTGAATATTTATAAAATTGGAAATGTTATAGTTTAATTATTTATCCCAAATTTACTTATATCTAACATATATAAATATACACAATATAACAAATTTCGTTTTATGCCGAAACAATTGTATTTCTGTTTATATATCGCGCATTCGAAACTTAACTGAAATTGTGCATTCGCAAGCGCCTCTTTTATACTGGTAACACCACGACTTGTTCAAACACATCAATATGCATGTTCAAACATGCTCTCTCAACGAGTATTATAGAACGGGATAAAATTACAAAGAGCACGTACACATCAAGTTAGAACTTGTAAATTGTTCATGTTGTACACGTCATACATGCATGTTCATACTCGTCGCTATAAACGCAGCGACATAAAATAATAGGAATAGTCGTATTACATTTTTTATACTGTCGAAATTCTCTTAATGTATAAAAAAATAGTGCAATGTGATTATATAATATTAAATAATTTTTTAATAATTAATTATATTTACATTTATTATTTGGGGCGTGGCGGAGCTAAGAGGGTTGAGAATCGCTAATCTCTGATCTAGAGATATGCAAATAACATTGCATCGCGTACTTCCTTCGATATTTGTTATTGAAAAAAAAAATGAATTTCACTTTTATAAAGAACTAGTTGTGTTAAAGACTATTTTATTGAAGTTTAAATAATTCATTAAATAAATGTGTTTTTCTATTATTATACAATAGTTCAAATGGGTTTTATGTAATAACTTATACACGATGAGCATCCACACTGCAGTGCCCTCATGCGACCTAAGAGATGACGCAATCATTCGTAATGTTGCAGATAATCGACAGTTTTACCGATAGTTAAGGCATCTTTGTAAAACTATTACGTAATTGTAACAGCCTTTCAGAAAATATCCCCATATTTTCTGAAAGGCTGTTACATCACCCCCGTGATGTAATTTTTTTGCACACCTCTTTATGATTACATCTAAAACTGCATTGAAGTACAAATCATATACTTGCTCATGGATAAAATCTACGAAATTACCCGGAAATATTTAACATTGAAAACCAGGATCTGATTTATGCATAATAATTAATAATTACGCTGACTGAATCTGGATATAAGAATAACAAATGCAGTGATTCATTAATTAGATAGTACTATCCGTTTCGTTGTTTTTTTACCTATAAAAGGTTCACATCTTATTTTTAGGATGTTAGGTTATTTCTAAAACAACCCTATACATATGCATTTGGTCAAATATCTCTCTATATATAGAAATTCAGCCTGCGTATGTTTGTGATTGCAAAACTCGAAAAGTAGTCGGTCGATTGACTTGAAATTTTGACATAAAATACCCGAATATTTTTATAGTGTAAATGAGTTTTTTAAACGGCTCGACAAAAATTTTCCTGCACCGATGAAATCTCTAGCGCGATTCGACATAAGTAGCGTAAAAATTTCTCAAATATTTGATTACTTTTTTATTACAAGTTGGCGTTTGCTAATCGTATACTCTATTTCCGCTAAACTGTTATTATTGATTGTCGACGTAGACGATATGAACAAAATCATTCTAAATAGAATCGCAGGTGAAACAGTGACATACAAATCCATTAACTCCATGATGAACCAAAGCGAAGTAGTGAATTTTTCAACGGACTTCTCTCGATGTTCCCGGATTACCGTCACACATTCTGTATTTGGAAATTGGAGTCGCCAATTATATTACTCCGAAACACCAATCAGCCAAATTTATGCAATGGTACACGATTAGCAGTTAAAAAATTGATGAACAATCTAATCTAGCAACAATTCTGATTGGACTTCATAAAGGTGAAGACAAATACTACTCATTCCGACCGATATGACGTTGGATTTCAAAGAACTTCAATTTCCGTTCGCTATGACTATCAATAAAATGAAAGGACAATCTTTGCAAGTGTGCGGTTTGAATTTAGAAAACGATCTACTAGCAATTTTATCTACAATAAAAAATATATATTTTTTAAACAACTTTTTCCATCCCTTTCCTTTCATTTCGCATAGTCACAGTAACGTATTGAATTTAATGAATTTAACGATGTGTTTTCTCGGTGAATCAACGAGGGATGTCCGGTTACTAAGGTTCATTTGTGAATTACAGATAGACTACTATATTTATAAAAATCAAACATACACTAAGTAAAAGCGTGAACTGTTAGCTACTTTTCAACATAATCGCCGCCAATTTTAAGGCACTTATCCCAGCGAGGCACGAGCTTCTGTATACCCTCTTCGTAATCTTGAAATTTGTCGTCGTCTTCAAACCTTTTACCCGACAAATGAACTTTCAACGGCCCAAACAAATGAATGTCAGAAGGAGCTAGGTCTGGATTATGGGCTGGATGGACAATAACTTCCCAATTGTGTTTCTGAAGTCAGGCTTGCGTCTGATTTGAGGTGTGTGGTCTTCCATTGTCATGCAACAACCTGATTCCTTTCGTCAACCTTCCTCTTCGTTTCTGTCGAATGGCTTGGTGTAGTTTTTCAGAAGTTTGCCAATAAATATCGCTGCTGATTGTCGTTTTCGGTGGTAAAAACTCTATGAGCAAAATGCTTTTCATATCCGAGAACGCAGTTGCCATTGTCTTTTTTTTTTGCAGACTGCTGAACTTTGAATCTTTTCGGTGTTGGTGAACTCGGATGCTTCCACGTAATCGAGCCTTTTCTTGATTCGGGGGTATGGTGGTATACCAACGTTTCGTCTCCTGTAACTATAGACTCTAGAAATCCGTTTTCCTGACAATAGCGCGTTAAAAGTTCCATTGACGCCGCCATTCGTTTCATTTTGTGTTGGTCGGTCAACAGTTTTGGTACCCATTTCGCGTACACTTTTCGATAGCGTAATTCAGATACGATTTCATGAACAGAGCTTTTAGGAAAGCCGGTCCGTAGAGAAACTTCCCGTATTTTCAACCAATGATCATCTCGAATCAGCGTATCGACTTTTAATTGATTCTCATGCGTTTTTGTTGTTGACGGGTTTTTTCGCACACCCTCGGGATTATCGTTCAGAGCTGTGTGTCCACTTTTGAACTGTTTTCACTAAGTTGTTTTCGACTCATAATGCCTTCTTCGTAAGTCTTCGCTCGCACTTCAAACTTGGAGTTTGTTTCGATCGGAACTAACATTATGCGGCTGTCACTGCACACGTTGTACTGAACTTAAGGCATGTCAATAGCCACCTATGCAGTACATATGCGCATCTAAAGTGTGTGCAAGTTTCGACCTGATCGGAGCGACGTAGGCGGTGTGCCGCGCACACGTACCTTTGGAACCGGACATGCCTTTTATGTTCACTACAATATTTACTTTCCCATTCGTTTCATATCAGACTGAGCCACAACGAAATTGCCAGTGGCCAAGTTTAGCTAGTTAATTATAAAATTTAATATGCTTACGGTTGTATTGATGTAAAATGACAAAATATGATTATTTTAAAGGCCTTATTTCGATAATGAGCATAGTTTTTTATTTTAGATATTTTAATTTGCACTAATATTCAATAAATAATCTAATAATGGTATTAATACATGACAATTAAATGATTGAGTTACCTAAAAAATAAAATAATAAAATCGAAAATACATTATGTTCTGAGCTGCAAGAGAGAGGAATTTATCTTTATCTTAAATGAGAATAAACTAATACATACCTATTTTCATAATCTTTGGGAATGACCTGTATAATCTGCAATGCTTGGAAATATTTTTGCAGTGTATGTGAAGACAATAAAAATGAACGTATGTTGTTCAACATTCAAGAGAAAAATTATTGTTATACATTAAAATGTAGCGACATGTATACGAGGTACTACCCCGGAATTCCTGGATTGTGGCAAAAACACAATAAATTATTTTTTCTATTTTGCGTTCGAAATGAACTCATTATGAAACCAAAAACAGTATCGAAATGAGCTCTATTTCGATACACTTTTTTTCATTTTTCAATGTTGGCGCTGTTCGAATACAGAAATAAATATCATTGCTGTCATATGATTTTAAGAATTTATGTACATTTGACAGATATGATATATGTTCGTATTTTACACAAACAACGTATGTTGTATACAATTGACAACAACATATATATGTTTCTATGTCACTCATGTTTATATTTTTAAATGAAATATCAAGTAATGTTAACGAAAATTAATAAATAATATGTAATATAATATACTTCGCGGATAGCAAGATTTAAATTTGAAAATGTCAAGTATCAATGTGACCAACTGCATGCTTTATATAAAAATTAAACTCTGAACTTTCAAATTAAATAATTCCAATTTAAGCAATTTATTAATGTAAAAAACGCAAAATAGAAAAAATAGTATAAAAAACTCGTTTCATAAGGCCTTTTGCCGCACTCGCTCTTTAGAAAACTCGCCGCAAGCGGCTCATTTTCTAAACTGATCTCGTGCGGCAAAATGGTGCCTTATGAAACTCGTTTTTTAATATACTATTTACAACTTATTCACTACCATCCATTCACTACATGGATACATCGATCCCAGCGACTTGGCCATGACTGGAAACAGTGCTGGAAGTCTTCGTGTGTTAATGTGTTCAACACTACCTGCGTTTTTGGTCTGGATCTCCTCAATTGTCTCCAAAGGGCGCCCCTTGAGCTTCTATTTCAACTTCGGAAACAGAGAGAAGTCACAATTCGCAAGATCTGGGGAGTAGAAGGAGGGTTCCTCGGTCGTGGTGACGATGGTGTCTTCAACTGAGATGACTCTATTTTGTTTCGGAATCATACCCATACACCCATGATTCGTCGCCAGTAATTATTCTGGTACTTCGCATTCCTTTCAGTTTCTTTCAGTTCTGTGCACACATGAATCCGGGTGCCGTTTTTATTCAATGCTGAATAGCCTTGGCACAAACTTCGCGCCAATACGCCGCATGTTTAGTTCACCAGACAGGATACGCTGAAAAACGCCATACAACAAGCTGACAATATTAAAAATGTCATGGATTGTTCTCCTTCGGTTTTGCAGAATAGCGTCACATACTTTTGCCACATTTTGTGCTATGTTTTCCGTCGACGAAGGACCCAAACGCTCATCATCATCAACCGACCCACGTCCATTTCTAAAACGGTTGTACCACTCATAAGTTTGTGTCTGACCTAAATCATGCTCACCAAACGCGTGTTTAAGCATTTTCAGTTTCCGCTGCCGTTTTACCAAGTTTGAAGCAGAATATGTTGCACGTTCATTGCTCTTTCACACCAGACACTAATGTCGCAGAATAACTCAAGCACAACTCAACAAATATAAATACAAAAACTGTTTGGCACCACCTAGCAAATGACCGACTGACTTAGTATAGATTGACGTAGCTCATACCAACTAGCGTTATAGATATGTGTTACGATTTCTTCGCGAGCCACATTTAAATTCCGTGAATTTCTGGGTAGCACCTCGTATATATACATTTTATAACATTTCTGTAAATTATTGCTTCTACAAGGCTAGAGTCGAATGTTTAGAGTGTGAGAGAATGTTTAGAATGTGTAGAGTCGTACATAACTGTCATTCGTTAATGTACATTCAACAAGTTTTCCTCCAATTTCGAAGTAAAAAATTTTTGTACATTGGTTAAAATGAAAAAAAAAATTGAGTATCAAGCGCTTTACTTTGAACGATTTAACTTCAACTGATGTGGAATCAACTCTTAGGGCGGTACGGTTTAAACATGATCGTACATCGATTCAAGATGATGAATGTCCTGAAAACCTAAAATCGGACATATTCTATAACAATAGGGGAAGTTTAAAATGAGGTGCTGAATTATAACTGCTGTATCAAGATACAGGAGTTAATAGCGCTGTTGCTGTTATACTATTGCAATATACTATATTACAATAAAATTTATTTTATTGTGCTTGTACGTCAATTTTATTATTTTTTTCAACTCTACATTTTTATCTCCGGAAGAAGCAACAAAGTTGTTGCGAAATATAGGGATACTTAATAAATGAGTTTTTTAATTGACAGACCGCTTGCCCGCTTTTAATTTATTTTATTACATATATATATATATATATATATATATATATATATATATATATATATATATATATGAACTTCATGTGTATGAGAATTAATAATTATTAAATCTCATTTTACATGCGATTGTCGCTATAATTTGTTGCATTTAATAGCGACAATTTAGTTTTTAGCGACAATTTAGCGACAAACAGTTTAAGTAGCGACAATCGCATGTAAAATGAGATTTAATAATTATTAATTCTCATACACATGAAGTTCATTACAGTTCGTATATATACACGTAGTATAGAAATGAATATCATGTCTGTCTTCGGTAAGGTGCACTGATGATCTGTAAAAAACAGTGAAATATCGATATATGCACATTCCGCGCAGATAAGTTTTTCACAAAATTTTTCATATATATATATATATATATATATATATATATATATATATATAATAATTTCGTGACCTTGGTATGATATGGTAAACTCAATCAGTCGGCGATTAAAGGTCTGGTTTATTACTTCAAAGTATATATATTTAAAATAACCCTACATGTTTCGGCAATTATGCCTTTATCAAGGATACAAAAAATATAAATGACAGAATATAAATGTCAAGTAATTGAGTTGCTATGGTCTAAATTATTCAAAGATACAGTCTAATAGTAATAATAAATCATGCCGATCTCTCTAAATTTACGCGACCGGTCACTAAACACACGCACGAACGCGTCAACATACAAAGCCCAACACTTACGCGTTTACACAAACACAAAACCTTGCACCCAGAGAGAGGCGCAAGCTGCCAGCAGCAACCTACACACAAGTTCATACCCAGAAAGAGACACAAGTTGCTAGCAGCGAACAACACATATATTCACACCTTGCTATCTATTTTTTGGAATACTAAGGCATGATTTATTATTACTATTAGACTGTATCTTTGAATAATTTAAACTATAGCAACTCAATTACTTGACATTTATATTCTGTCATTTATATTTTTTGTATCCTTGATAAAGGCATAATTGCCGAAACATGTAGGGTTATTTTAAATATATATATACTTTGAAGTAATAAACCAGACCTTTAATCGCCGACTGATTGAGTTTACTATATACATATATATATATATATATATATATATATATATATATAGTAACTGGATTCCGGGTTTTCTTCCGCGTTTCCACTGTTTGGTCTTCGTAAAGACGGTGCTAGTTTCTGGACGACGTTTCGGCAAAATCACATTTGCCATCTTCAGGTCTGCGATAACTGTCTGCTTCTGGTTATTCGTAAACCGACGTAGTCGAAGTTTAGGATGGTGGTTATATACCCGCTTAGCGTTCTGGTTGGTTACACTTGGTTGAGTGTGTTCGCGGCTCCGTGTCGTTGGGCTTGTAGCTGGAGTGTACTGGCTGGGTTGCGGTGTAGGTGTTTTTGTTTGTTGTTGACAACTTCTTTGCTTAATACTGGTTTCCTTGCTGCCCAGGAACCGAAGCTCTAGGGACCATCGAAAGAAAATACCAACCTCCACCATACATAATGAACCTGGTGAAACACTGCCTGGCAAACACCTACTTTATCTACGGAGATCAACGTTACAAACAAATAGAAGGCGCACCGATGGGCTCTCCACTGTCACCAGTAATAGCGAACCTCTTCATGGAAGACTTAGAGAAAACAGCACTAGGGACGGCCACCCATAAACCCATACTTTGGCTACGATATGTTGACGAGACGTTCGTGATTTGGACACATGGAGAAGATCACCTTAAGAGCTTCCTGGAACATCTGAATAGTATCCATCCAAAAACAAAATTCACAATGGAAGTAGAATCAAACAGCCAACTACCATTCCTCGGCGCTTTGGTTAAGAAGAAAGAAAATGGAGAATTAAGTCATACAGTGTACTGGAAATCCACACATACAGATCGGTACCTCAACGCACAGTCTCACCACCACCCAGCTCAGTTGCAAGCAGTAGTGAAGGTAACAAGATCACAGAGATTAGCAGATGAAGATAACGTCATTCAAGAAATGGGTAAACTCCACAATGCACTCCAGCAGAATGGCTTTAGCAAACGGGCAATCAACAAAGCATTAAAACCTAAACGAGCCACACCACAAGAGGAAAAAGAAGAATTAATAGCCAAAACCAACTTACCCTATGTCAAAGGTACCACCGACAGAATATCCAGAGTCCTACGAAGACACAACATTGAACCACATTCAAGGCAGACAGAAAAATTAGCACAGTCCTTTGGAATTGAAAAACAAGAATACCTTTAGAAAACCAGGGAGTTTGTGAAATGATATACCTTAATTGTGAGAAGACGTACATCGGCCAAACAAACAGAAGGGTAAACGTAAGAAGAGACGAATACCAAAACTCCGTAAGAAAGAGACGAGAAAACTGAATCTTTGGCTCAGCATGTAAAGGAAACCTCCCACACGATAGACATCAGCAATACCAAATTATTGGCGAACATAGAACATATGAAAACCAGAATTATCAGGGAAGCTATCGAAATTGAGTCCGGACAATTTGAATTCGCGAGATAATACCCAGAGGCTACTAACAGCATGGAAACAAGTATCAAGCAAAGAAGTTGTCAACAACAAACAAAAACACCTACACGGCAACCCAGCCAGTAGCTAAGCGGGTATATAACCACCATCCTAAACTCGACTACGTCAGTTTACGAGTAACCAAAAGCAGAAGCAGACAGTTATCGCAGACCTGAAGATGGCAACTGTGATTTTTCCGAAACGTCGTCCAGAAACCAGCCCGGTCTTTACGAAAACCAAACAGTGGTAACGCGGAAGAAAACCCGGAATCCAGTTACAACACATACTACTACCCGCGGAAACTTAAAAGAAAACATATTCATGTATATAAGTGTTTAGATAATTTCTTAGCCGTAGTCATAGACAATATTTTTAAATTAAAAATTTCGTATGAGTTGCTTTGTAATTTGTAGACAGCAATGTTTACATCCCCACTTACTCTGCAATTACATACATTCTAATTTGATATTTGTAAATATTTCATATAAAAGCCGAAAAACTCCAATAATTTATCAATTGTTATATATATATATGGGTTCCTTGAAATAAAGAGACAACGTATGATAAATGGAAAGAGGTAATTATATAGAACATAAATATAAAATATTGTGTCAATTACGATGCGTACCCCAAAATTAAAAGTGTGTATAAATAATAATTGCCTCACACACACATACGCTACAGCGTATGTTTACATACGAAACAGCTGCATAAAATGGACAATAATCAAACTATTCTTTTTGTTATTGTCTGTCAACTTTGAGATATCGTTTTTATAATATAGTCGATCGCAGAGTGGCGTGACAAAAATTGCTCTTTTTTCTCGCTTATTAGATGAAATTTTGGGAAAATATTCTATATTATTATATTTTTTTCATTTTTTATACGTTGTCTTTTTGTTTCAAGGACATATATATATATATATATATATATATATATATATATATAAGGTAAACTTAATAAGTCGGCGATTAAAGGTCTGGTTCATTACTTCAAAGTATATATATTTAAAACAACCCTACATGTTTCGGCAATGATGCCTTTGTCAAGGGAATAAAAATTATTTTTTATTCCCTTGACAAAGGCATCATTGCCGAAACATGTAGGGTTGTTTTAAATATATATACTTTGAAGTAATGAACCAGACCTTTATATATAAGTATTACAATTAAATAATCTAAAATAAGAAAAATCCCCGCCATTATAAAAAGATAATTACCTAATAATATTACTGCTTAAATAACGCTAGAAGAATAGTAGTATTTACTCATATTAATAAAAAGGAAGAATCGAGAAATCGTTGTACAATATCGAGCGGAACGAGAGTGATATCGCAAATTCACGGTTGACCCGAAATAAAAATTACGCTTGCAGTGAAATATTTAAATCATCAATTATTTACTGACATTGGGTTGCAACTATAAATCATTAAAAAGCAGTTAATAATAACAACAATAGATAAACTTAGGCAGATGTCGATCGATTCTTGCCAATATAAATACGAGTTTTTTTTTTGAGGTTACATTTTATAGATCTCCGTCCCACGCCTAATTGCTTGCTCTACATATTACGCTAAAATAAAATATAATGAATAGTCAATAATAAGAAATCGCCATTATTGCTTTTTTTGGATTTAAACTTATTTTTATAAATGAACATTTGACTGTAAAGGTAAGTAAATATAAGGAGTAGTCTATAAAACACAATAAATTTAATGTAGATAGCACACGCATCTCAACTTAAGCTTACGTTATTTTGATGATATTATTTTATCGTTTTGGAAATTCCGTGCTTTCTTATTTAAAAGTACTGTCTCTGTAAATCAAATTGATATTCCCTGGCAAAGTTACATTTTCATAAATAACTTAAATTCTGTATTGAGGTGTGTTTTCATTTAACATTTTTATGTGCCCTTAGCTATAGAACCAAATGTATACTCGTATATATATTTTCAAGATTTATCAAATGATATATATATATATATATATATATATATATACATATATGTATATATATATATATATATATATATATATATATATATATATATATATATATATATATGGTCAATTCAATCAGTTGGCGATTTAAGGTCTGGCTTTACTTTAAAGTATATATATTTAAAACAACCCTACATGTTTCAGCAATGATGCCTTTATCAAGGATATAAAAATAAATGACAGTATACAAATGTCATATAATTGAGTTGCTATGGATAAAATTATTCAAAGATACATTCCAAATAATAATAAATCATGCCTTAGTATTCCAAAAACCAGGGAAATACTAAGGCATGATTTATTATTATTCAATTGGAATGTATCTTTGAATAATTTTATCCATAGCAACTCAATTATGACATTTGTATACTGTCATTTATATTTTATATCCTTGATAAAGGCATCATTGCCGAAACATGTAGGGTTGTTTTAAATATATATACTTTAAAGTAAAGCCAGACCTTAAATCGCCAACTGATTGAATTTACCAGATCATACCAAGGTCACGAAAATATTATATATATATATATATATATATATATATATATATATCGGAGGTTTTCGCGGCAATAATTTGCGTTGTCTAAATTTCTGGAACTGACCCGCGTTGAGGAATCCGTGAACCTTTTTTCATGAGTCGTTGAATTTTGATTTGTGGTCGAAGTTGCCTCCATTTCCACTCCGTTGTTTCGTATCTCCGTCCGTTGTGACGTGTTTGAGTCTGATTAATAAATAATCGTGTGTTGTTGTGTTTTTGTGCGGTCCTGTGTTGTCTGTGTGTAGTCTGTGTGTCAGTCGCTTTTTTGCGTTTAAGTCATATGTGTTCGTTTTCTGGTCATCATCGCATTTTTTTGCGTTTCAGTTATGTGTGTATTTAATGTTTATTGTTGTAAAGTGTTATTATTGTCTGTGTCTGCGTTACGAAGTATTGTATCTGTTCTTTTGTTGCGTTTGTCGAGTGTAGTGTTATTAGCATATTGCCTAAGGCAAGTGCTAATTCGTCAACTGTGTTAAGTGTAGTGTTTTTTGTTTTTGAGTCCAGGGATTAGTTGTTGTGGGTGGTGCTGGTATGTATTTAGGTTTGGGTGTGGTTTTGTTTGCAGGGTTGTTTGGATTGTTAGGACAGTTTATGAATGTGGATAGGTGAGGACCACCGCAGTTTGCACACTTTGGTGGGGTTGTTTTGGTCTTTGTACATAAGTGTGTCGAGTGTTCGTCTCCGCATTTCATGCATTTGTAGTTTACATTACAGTTTTTTTGGTGGTGTCCGAAAGTCTGGCATTTGTGACATTGTATTATGTCCATCCGTTTATTTAAAGGCTCTATTTTAATTGCAAGTCCGCAGCAGTCTCGTATGTTATAAATTGACTTGTACTGTCTCGTTAGTTCAATTAGTACCAGTGGTGCAGGTATACCGTGTTTACCGTTCATTCTTTTAATTTTTAATGTCGGGTAGCCTTGGTCAGTCAAGTCGTCTGTAATGTCAGTGTCTGTAATAAAGGTAGGAATGCCTCGCATAACTACCTTTAGTGTCTTTTCGCTTCTCAATTGAAAAGTGCAAAATTGTATATGTTCTTTGTCGAGTATGTGTTTAAGTTTTCGGTAGTCTTCGTCAGTTGTCGGTTCGATGTGTATGCCTGGTTTCACGAGTTTATTTTGTACGGTGTTAATATTGTGTGTTTTGAGTATCAGTCGTATATGTGCCCATTTGTCTTTTTCTGTTATGATTATTGGTGCGATTTTGTGTTGTGTATTGCGTGTTTCGGTTTTTGTGCTTTGTGTATTGTTTGTTTTGTCACTTACCCTGGGTGTACTGTTTGATGTTGACGGTTGTGGAGTGAATTCGGTTGTTTCTTCTTCCATCCTTTCCTCGGTTTTGGTATCGAGGGCGTCGTATGAATTTTTTGTTTCTGTCGGTGTGCTTGCGTGTTCTGTTCTGTTTTCTGTTTTTTCGCAGTTTTTTTCGGGTTTGTGAATGCGTCGGTGATTATGTTTTCATTTTCCTGTTCCGGTTGGCTTTTTGTCGGTTTTATTGGGCTTGTTTCTTCTGTGTGATGTATGGTAATTTCCAGTTTTGCTGTCGGAATGCGATCTACCATGAATATTTGAGATTGATTGCGCAAAAGATGTTGGATGTTTTCTTCCTCAGTGGTTTCTTGAATTATGGTTTCAGCGTCTCTTAGTTGCTGATCGGTACATCTTCTTCTGAAGTTGGGTCTCAGCGCCAGATTAGTAATGTAAATCGTATTATAATTTACTCCTTCTCCGGCCATTTCTTCCGGGTTCGTTTAACGAATGTCGTCGTAGGTTCTCTCAAATACGATACTGCTAGTTCAGATATCGCAGTGAGAATGAAGGGAACTCGTTGTGCTGGCTGTATTTATACTTGCTGGCGTCTGCGCGACACCGCGCGTATGGTCGGGCCGGTCGTGTGTACTGGTTCTGGCTGTGTTGTGTTTAGGTCGCGGTTCGTATGAAGTGTGTCCGCTGTATTGGCCTTTGGTGCTTGTGTGTTCATGAGAGCCGTTTTCCATGTATTCGGCAATCTTTGTCCGTCATCTTTTCTGTTTAAATTACTTGGTCGTTTTTCTATTTCTATTGCTTCTCGTATTATGCGTGTATAGTAATGTCCGATTTCGCGATGATTTTCGTTTTTCCGAAGTTGAATGTGTGTTCTGTGTTTGTTACGTGTTGCGCTAGGGACGATGCCGTGTCTTTTCGTAGTACCGCATTTCTTCTTTCATGTTCTTGTTTTCGTACGCTAATGCGTCTATTTGTTTGGCCCACGTAAGTTTTGTCGCAAGAACTGCATGGTATTTCATAAAGTCCTTGATCTTCTAACTGTATTCTGTCATTGGGGCTGCCAGTACACACAACCGGCCCCACCACACGAGCGATATCGTGCAGACGTCAGCAAGTATAAACACAACCAGCACAACGAGCTCCCTTCATTCCACATCGAGTAGCACTCCGACGACTACCTCCCGAAGATGGCAGCAGCGAGTCTGCCGAAAGCTCGAGCAGAAACTAGTCCATTCACGGACTCCTCAACGCGGGTCAGTTCCATAAATTCAGACAACGCATATATATATATATATATATATACATATATATATATATATATATATATATATATATATATGTATATATATATATATATATATGTATATATATATATATATATATATATATATATATATATATATATATTTGTTGATTAATAATAAATTAAAAACGGGCAAGCAGTTTGTCAATTAAAATTCATATGCTTTCGATCTCTATATTTCGCAACGAGCTTGTTATTTCTTCAGGAGATGCTACAAGATTAATGAACAAGACATTCAATAAATTAATATACAGTATATATAATAATTAGTATACAGCAATAGCAAAATACTCACAGAATGTAGAGTTAAAAAAGTGAAGTACATAGACATATTAAAATTGATTAAATTTAAATTTAAAACATTAAGGTAACCTAGATACATGGTTTCACATCAATCTTTAAAAAACATGTTAAAATATTTAAAAAAATATAGCAAATACGATTTGATATTCTTGTGACTTTTTTTGCTATATGTTTTTATATATTTTTTTATATTTTAACTTTTACGTATACATTGGGACAAAAATTGGGCACACCAAAAATGGTTGAAAATCATTCAAAATCAAGCATAATGATCTTAACAGTACCCAAACAACATTACAAAATCCCTTGTTTTTACACACCTCAAATGAGTTTCTATTTTATTCTGAATCAGACCAATTGGCGCTTGCAAAAATCATTGAAAAACGCTAAAAAAAAGGATATCAAACAACCGAAAAAGAGCAAAATTTTTATTCAAATTGCTCGGCTTTCAACACCTCAAAGTGGCATTTTTATTTCTGAACTAGGGCAATCGAACACATTAAAAAACAGGTATAAATTATTGAAATTAAGCCTAAAAATTTATTAAAATAATTCAAAAAGAGGTCGTAGTCCCTCATTTTTATGTACTCCAAAATGGTTTTGCCACTCCGGACCCAGGATTTTTAATTTTATATCAAGATGGAACCGTTGTCAAATCAATAAGAAAAGGTGTTTATTAATAGAGCCATGAATTCATTCAATCGGGTACATCCTAGTAGGTTGTCGTGCCCCTGAAGGGGAAACGACTGCCGACCCGTCGAAACGATATACAGCATCATTTGGGCAAAATGAAGAAATATATAAAAAGCACAAAAACTAGAAAAAAGTAATTCTTTGATCTGAGAGTTTTAATGGTATTCCATTCTTAAACCACTAAAACAATCAGATCAAAGGACTATTTTTACTTAAAACAGATAAAGGAAACAAGTTAGTAGTTATGGACAAAATCGACTACTTCCAAAGAGTTATAAATCTAATTATAGAAAGTCTGTATGTAGAAATTGAGAGGAATCTGTTACCTAAAATGATTAATGACACTAAAGACGCGTTGAAAAAATGTCCAGTATCAATAGCTTCTATCCAAAAATATAAATTAAATGTTAGTAATCCGCTGGTTCCGAGAATGTATTGTTTGCCTAAGATACATAAGCCAGGTAGCTCAATGAGTCCAATCGTTTCAGGTATCAACTCACCGACTTACTTGATTTTCAATGGTTATTGAATGATTTTAAGAGTTTACTCGTAAAACCAGAAAGTTTGTCAGTTGGAAATTCTTTAGAATATGTTCAAATAAATAAAGAGTGTGAATTGGAAGACGAGAGATTTTAGTTTCATTCAACGTAACATCATTGTTTCCTTCAGTACCTATTCCAGAAACCTTGAAATAATTAGAGGATTTGCTTTATAAGAACAACGTTGAACCGTTAAAAGTCAAGGAATTTACGCGATTGACAACTCTTTATATAGCGCAAAATTGTTTCCATTCATTTTCGCGATTTTTTATACACGTAAATATTAATTAGACTTACGAAAAAAACTAGATTTTATTAAAAAACATCGCGAGATATAATGGCTTTGACGTAGAAATAATTAATAAAATTAATTAGAAAGACTAATTTAAAAAAGACAATTCGTGAGTCCACATGTTTTTTCAGAATCATGAGAAAAAGGACACGCGTTTACCATACCATCCAATTACTAAAGATCTAGAGTTGTTAGATGACGGGGCTCTAAGTTGTTTTCGGCCCGTAAACATAATCAAAAGTCTTCTGGGTAATATCTACGTATATATAAATTTGAAATATATAGGTAAAACACTCAATAATAACTCGTTTTAAAGAACATATATCGCATATTAAATTTAATAGACCAGAAAAATCTAGCGTCGCAAGCCATGTGTTAGATACTGATCATAACATCACGGTAGAAAGGTTAAAGCTTATCAAAAATATAAACAATCTGAGGGAGCTCGATATGTACGAATTAATATCGTTTAAACAAAATTATTACTTTAAACTAGGATAACGGTCCTATCTCATATATCTCTTTTCATTCTTAGAAAAGGGGTAGAAAAAGCTGAGGGCGTGAGAATAAACACATGTGTTTCGTTTCTGAAGAGGGGTTAGCTGACGTAATTTCAGTTTGTTTGTCTAAATTCAGTGTATACGTGTACGTCTTGTAAAGTGGTGCGCGATTTTTTGTATTAGTTTTAGTTTAGATTAGTGGTTTTACCACTGATGATGACAACCTAGTTGTCGAAATGCGTATTTAGAATAGGATTATTAATTGTGGTAAGGTATTTTATACCTTTTTTAAACATCTTCTCTTATTTATGTATGTATGTCATCGCCATTTATTACGCCGTTCTAGTTTCTAGTGCAGTGTTTTGTCTAGATTTAATTTGGTAAGTGAAACATTATTAAATCGGTTACATAATTCGTCTAAAGAGATTTATTTGGTGTTTAGCTTCTGTAAAAGGTATTCTGTTTTTTCACGTTCCTGCTTGTAACCGTTACTTCCCTTCATTTTGAGTATAATTACTCAAAAAAATGAAGTAAATAAAATAATTCTGGAATAACTACTTACTTCAATAAAGTGCGAGGTAAATGAATAATTAACTAATAAATTAATTATTTATTACTAATTCCATTTCCTAATATCGCTAAGGAGAAGACAGCGATTCTGAAGTCTTGATCGTGGGTCTTGTTCTTCAGAGATTTCTTTCTTTGATGAAATCTTTTAAATACAAAAGCTTAAACAAAGCGAATGTAAAATCCGCATAACTAAGTAAGATCAAATACATCAAAATGCGCATGTCTACGACAAAATATGACACGCAAAATGAAATGTTAGAGATGTGCCTGTCTAAAACACGTAGAACACACATATTTGATAGGAGAGACAAAGAAAAAGAAATGATTATCGAAGATCTATACGAAAACGGTGAATTTGGTATGTCAACGCTAGCATAATTAGGTCACGGCCTATTTTTCAAATTATTTATAAACAAGCATCTAAGGATTTAATATATCTATTGCATTTTCCGTCGCATTCAAACTCTCTTCCAAATCGCCTCCTGGGGTAATCCTCAACAATATGGCGTATGGTTTGACGTGCAACTCCGCAGTCAGCAACCTTGCATCACCTACGTAAGCTGTCCGTGTACCTTCCAGATCAGATTCTGTTGGTTGACCTGGGTTGACAATGCTTTATGAGATAATTTTTGGTTTGGTGTCAATTCAAGTAAGTTCGATGATGTGCTAATAAGCAAAAGATCCAGGTAATTCCGAATTTTCCGTCTTTTATGCTAGTTCATTTAGCGTTGGCCAGGGTGTACGTGTAGTATTCTACTACGGACGCGAACTAGTTCTACACCCCACTTTCAGGTTTTCCAACAAAAATAAGAAAAATATTAATTATGCTATACTGCCCTCTGCTACTCGTTCAGTATCTCATTTGGAAGCCTTGCCAGTACCAAACCTATAGGTGTTTCGAGTGAATAATATGATGTTACAGAACCAGAAAAGGCAAGTGTCAAGTTGTCGACCAGCGATGATGAATACTTACCATCTGAAGAGGACATACGACACCCAATAAATCAGTTCGAATTAATGGATCTCATTGGAGACCTGAATTTGTCAAAAACTAAAGCAGAAATACTAGGATCTAGACTCCAAGGATGGAAACTGTTATCTCCAGACTAACATATTTCTGTGCATCGTAATTGTCAGAAGGAATGGACTATCACAGTATTTTTCAACCGACGAGGGTCTTTCATACTGCAATAATGTCGACGATTTGATGTTGGCATTAGGTCACCAACACCATCTAGAAGAATGGCGTCTTTTTATCGATGTTTCGAAATTAAGTTTGAAAGCTGTCCTTATTCACATAGGAAGTTTATCATGCGTTGACCACACAATCCACTTAATTAAACGTATGAAAATATTACTTTTCTTCGAAACAGAATTAATTAATTCAATTCTATTCGGTTTACAAGTAAGGTACACCAAGAATTGCTGTTTTCTTTGTGAGTGGGCCAATCGCTTAAAAAATTCCTACTACATTATTGAAGACTGGCTAGTTAAGGCTCAGTATATTCCTAGTCAAAATAACATACTTCATAGTTGAACCTGATCAAATACCTCTACCGCCATTACACATAAAATTAGGTTCGATGAAAAATTGCGTGAAAGCAATGGATAAAGATGGTCGGGGATTCCAATACCTTAAACAAAAATTTCCCTTAATCTAATAAAATTTAAAGAGGGAACTTTCTTAGGACCCCTAATTAATCTTTTACAAAATAAAAGAATTGATGAAGCCTTAAGTGATTTGGAGCGTGTTGCTTGGAATGCTTTTAAAAATGTTACCCACAATTTTCTAGGAAACAGAAAGTCTGACAATTATATAGCACTTGTTAATGAACTTCTTAAAAGTTACCATAAATTGGTCTGTAAGATTAAAATAAATTTTTTGCACTCGTATCTGGATTTATTTGCCCCGTACCTCAGCGACGTGAGTGATAAACAGGGCGAAAGATTTCACAAACACATTATTGAAAAACGTTATCGTTTTTCGAGAAAAGAGCAAGTGGAACAGTGAAATGTTTGAAAAGTAAAAAAAAAACAAAGGTATTTTTAATAATATAAAATATTATTAAAAATCTGGTGTGAAGAACACAAATGCAGGTTCACTATTAATATTTTTTGTGAACGTGTCCGAATATATCCTATCCCCAGAGACGTAGATACGTATTTCACCTTTCTACAGGCTCATCGGTACGCCCCTGCTGGAGAAAGGATATTCCCAGACACATTCATAAAAAAGAACCACATCGCCCTATCACCGTAATTATCCAGACCGGGCGCAGAAGTAAATTCGGCGCTGCCTGTTGTCAGACAGACGAAGTAACTCGCATACCGTCCACATAATTAATGTGAAGTAACGACGCCCTTCCAAATTTACTTCTTCCGGAGGGGCGTACCGATGAGCCTGTAGAAAGGTGAAATACGTATCTACGTCTCTGGGGATATGATATATTCGGACATGTTCACAAAAAATATTAATAGTGAACCTGCATTTGTGTTCTTCACACCAGATTTTTAATTATATTTTATATTATTTAAAATACCTTTGTATTATACAAAAACTGGTGGGGTTTACCTACTCATGTATGTTTCAATTATTCTGATACATTACACATGCGGTTAAGCCGTAGTATGAGTGAAGACACAAAAAAATGCAGTTTTCTAGAGAGATTGGCTGTGCCACCTTTGGAAGGGCGTCGTTACTTCACATTAATTATGTGGACGGTATGCGAGTTACTTCGGCTGTCTGACAACAGGCAGCGCCGAATTTACTTCTGCGCCCGGTCTGGATAATTACGGTGATAGGGTGATGTTTTGTGAATGTGTCTGGGAATATCCTTTCTCCAGCAGGGGCGTACCGATGAGCCTGTAGAAAGGTGAAATACGTATCTACGTCTCTGGGGATAGGATACATTCGGACACGTTCACAAAAAATATTAATAGTGAACCTGCATTTGTGTTCTTCACACCAGATTTATAATAATATTTTATACTATTAAAAATACCTTTGTATTATACAAAACTGGTGGGGTTTACCTACTCATGTATGTTTCAATTATTCTGAAAAAAAAAATTTTTTTGAACAGGACGATACCATACAACTCCATATAATGTATATACCTAATTAATATTACTTCATTTACTTTTCGATATTTTTTTTTGTTTAAATTTGTTGTTTTTACTATTGTTAGAACTATAAAAGAAACGAAAATTGTACATTGTTTCTAAAGAAAAATTTTAAAAATGAAAATTTGTTGACCAGTGTTATTCAACGTATACTTTCACAAATAATAAGTTTGTCGAAGTAATTTAATAAGCATATTTATAATAAGTAGAGCTGAGGATGTTTGCGGTACGGCAGGACCGTATGTAGTGCATCCCCACATTTAACTATTTATCTAAATATTCTCTGAAATGATTTGCCGGATCTCATAAATTAATAGAGTGAGTTATAAGTTATAAGTTATAACTTCTAACTTCATTCACCTAGTTCAAGTAGGTAGTATATATAAAATATATGCAAAATATGTGCTGCCAGGCTTTGAAAGGCTGTGTGACAAGATTTTAATAAATCGAGGTTTCTTTTGTTTTCGTAGCTTTTATTGCATTTGGTTATAAAAATAATATAATAAATAGTAATAAACACAGCTTCTAATCTAGTAATATATTATCAGAATGGGTTTTTCTGGATTTTAGTTAAATTTACACCTTGTTTTAGAATATTGTGAATGAACACTTTACAATTGACTACTTACAACATGGAAATTCAATGAAACTAAAACTTCAACACTAATAAAAGGCCTTTGTTGTTTATAATAATAGTTCTTAACGACAGTAATAAAATTTTCTAAGAATAGGGGCTTTACTTCAGCTCCAAAATGTCATTTTCGATCAATTATGGAAGTTATTCGTAGAGTTGCACACTTTGTCTCGAATGCATGTATTGTAAGGACGGCTTGTCGTTAAAATATTACGATTCGTTTTAAGTTTAAATTGAATTCACAACCAAATACAAATACATGCGTATTATTATTTATGATCCATAAATACAAATGGCTATTATGATTTTGTATAATAACAATATCCAGTGCATACTAAAATATCACTCTATTAATTTATGAGATCCGGCAAATCATTTCAGAGAATATTTAGATAAATAGTTAAATGTGGGGATGCACTACATACGGTCCTGCCGTACCGCAAACATCCTCAGCTCTAATAATAAGTGCAGAAATTTTAATTTTAGCATTCACCAGTAAAATGTCAGTAATTGACTCTGAAAATCATGAAAAAGAAAACACCTTAAAAGGATATATACTTATTCATTATGGAAAAACCAACGCCGACTAAGAAATAGATACAAATACAATTAAATGAGTTAATTTAAATTTTATGATTCAATTTTCTGTAATTAAGTGTCTCTGTGTTATTGTCATGTATTTATAGACTCTCATATGTTGTATATGGATACTACCATTGCCTTTTTGAGATGTAATAAATCATAAAGTTACAGGCGACTGACTAAGCAACGATCTCTCCTGACAGTCGAACAGTAAACGAGTGAAAAATATTATTTCGATGTGCAGTTATTTTTTATTATTAAAAAAAACTTCGCTGATCTCATTTTGGGCAGAATAATGGCCATGGATAAGTTGTGGTGAGGAATTTCCTTGTTATTTTCTCATACAGTTAAATATATGGTTTTAGTAACCTATTAACATAGTTTCTTAAAATACACAAAGAGCAATGGCATTATTTAAACACTAGGTGAAATGTTCTCTTAGACTTATACGTTCAGATTCGCAAGTTTTTTAGGGTGACGTTCTTAATTTTCCAAGAATTTAGTATATTTTGGTTAATATTTAAGTCTCCTCAAATATCAGCAGACTAAAAAAAGTATGGAATATGTATGGTTGTCAAAATATAAATGACGTTCGTGAAAAAGTAAGATAACTCGACACATATATAAATATATATATATCAACATAAGTGTTTCTATATTATTCGTATTGACATTACAATTAGCATTCCTGTGTAGATCCTTTAATACACCTTTACTGTCACTATATGAACTATACTATATAACATATACATACACAATAACAGGTTGTATATATATACTATATACAACCTAATAATTAGGGACCGGACACGAGAGGCTGATGACTCATCCCCCACGGGCGTAATATTGAAAATTTGTATTTTTAAAGAGTTTTTAATTTTATTTATATAAATGGAAAACATACGGGTGGTGATCTATAAAATACTAAATACATTTTTATTAGTTCATTTTGTAGTTCAAGTTGAGTAAAGGAGTGTTAATATTAATTAGCAAAACTTTCTCAAGGTTCTCTTCTGTAGAATTTGTTCTCTTTGAATGAAATACACCCTTGTAGATAGAAAACGTCTTTTCTACATCGCAACTGGTTATAGGTGCAGACTGGAAATATTATTTTATTTCAGCGTATTTAGCAGTTAGATTTTGAGGCATTGTCCCCATACACAATTGCCGCAATGTTATTAAATCTGGATTTCTATTAAAAACTACGTCTAACTTTTGCCGAAGGCCACATCCGAAGTCACTTGGAACATTTTTCAAATTATTAATAGCCAGATTTAATGCCGTTAATCCATCATTTTATTTTAGATTTTGATTTTCAAAATAAGTGATTAGTTTTGACAAATTTCCAAAATTTTCCTGAAGAAAGTACAGCTGATTTTCTAAATTTGGAATTTGTATTGGTTTCTTGCACTTAGAAATACTTCGAGCATCGTCATTTAAACATGTAACGAAATTTTGTAAGCTATCGAAATTCTCTGCATAAAAACTAGTAGCTTCAAACCATGTTCCCCAACATGTTCTAGTTATTACCAGTTACAAAGATGGAAGTTTTTTCTTCTAAAGAGCTACTCTCAATGCTGCTTTTCTGAAAACTTTTTTAATAGCGGATACAAGTCTATCAACTTCCGGAAAGGTGTCTCTGAGGAAACATATCCAATATGCTGCATATTGCTTGTATAGCACATGCTCTCCAAAGAAAATGTTAATATATCAGAGAAACCTCTCCGTAAGTTGATAGACTTCTATCCTCCTGTCGAAGAATGTGAACGCAACACGTCGCGACGTCAACTATTCAGGTGCTGCGGATAATGAAAGAATCTATGATGTGTATGTATTCTTCGACAGGAGTAATCTTGCTATATTGTAGAACCAACGCAACAAATTAAGCGAAAATTGCATATGAGATAAGATTTAAATAATTATCAATTTTCACATGCAATAAGTTCAATATAATTTGTATAATCGTTGATTGACGAAGGAGATACTTGTTTAAACTTCATTATAACGATAAGAAATAGGTACTAAACTTCTAGTTTTTTTTTTGTTCGAAACTAGAAGTTTAGTATTTATTTCATATCGTTATAATTCGTATATATACACGAAAGTACACAAATGAAAATCATGTCTGTGTCGGAATATCGTGTACTGATGATCTGTAAGGACAGTTAAATATCGATATCTGCACGTTTCAGGACAGACGTGGTTTTCATACATTTTTCATGAAAGTTAATTTCAGATGTAGATCTCGGTTTCCGGGTTGGAACCGCGTCGAGTTAGGCGTAATTGCCAACGTTTCGTCCACTGTTTTAAGGGACATCTTCAGGGCTGTACGTAGATGTTCGTCGTTTCGCAGTAGCTTGAAGAATACTATGTCAGAGACCGGCACAACTTATATAGGGGGGACCGGGTCAGATGGTGGCCTGCTATTGGCTGGGGACAATGAGCCAATGGCAGGCATCGTATGGGCATGGTAATTCTTAGTAGAGTTCAGTAGAGTTTGCCACGTCGGATGTAACGTATAGCCATCGTTTCTATTGAGATTGCGGATTGTTTGTAAATTGCAATAGATTCACGGATTTTCCTAGGGAAATAATGCGATTCACGGAACAGAAGCTTGACATCTTTGAATAGAATTTCCGGATGATGATGACCGGAGTTTAGTTTGTATTCTGCCAGCGCTGAACCGGCTATATGTAACAGTCTAGTACAACGTTCATGTTCGACACACGCACGCTGACTGGCCGCTTAGTTTTGCCAATGTAAACACTGCCACACGAACACGGAATGCGATACACTCCTTGTGCTTGGAGCGGAGATATTTTGTCTTTAACCGAGGGTAAGAGGTCCTAAAGTTTCAGACCTCTTACCCTCGGTTAAAGACAAAATATCTCCGCTCCAAGCACAAGGAGTGTATCGTAACCGAAGCTTTCGGGCCTCTTACCCTCGGTTAAAGACAAAATATCTCCGCTCCAAGCACAAGGAGTGTATCGCATTCCGTGTTCGTGTGGCAGTGTGTACATTGGCGAAACTAAACGGCCAGTCGGTGTGCGTGTGTCCGAACATGAACGTTGTACTAGACTGTTACATATAGCCGGTTCAGCGCTGGCAGAACACAAACTCAACTCCGGTCATCAAATTCTATTCAAAGATGTCAAGCTTCTGTCCCGTGAATCGCATTATTTCGCTAGGAAAATCCGTGAATCTATTGAAATTTACAAACATGCCCGCAATCTCAATAGAGCCGATGGCTATACGTTACATCGACGTGGCAAACTCTACTGAACTCTACTAAGAATTACCACGCCCATACGACGCATGCCATTGGCTCATTGTCCCCAGCCAATAGCAGGCCACCATCTGACCCGGTCCCCCCTATATAAGTTGTACCGGTCTCTGTCATAGCATTCTTCAAGCTACTACGAAACGGCGAACATCTACGTACAGCCCTGAAGATGTCCCTTGAAACAGTGGACGAAACGTTGGCAATTGCGCCTAACTCGACGCGGTTCCAATCCCGGAAACCGAGATCTACATCTAGAGAACGACCGCGGAAACCTACACCTACATCTAAAGTTAATTTCAGATGATGCGTCGGTTCAACTGCCTGGCGTCAATTATATAAAAAAATTGTGTAAAGTAGGAAAATGCATATATTGACGAATAAAACACAGTATTTTTTAGTACATGTCAATATTGGCATTGAAAGAGAATTAAGAATGTTGAATGAGTTTTTGAATATTCTTCAAAGTCCTAAAAATTACTTCCTGTTTTTTTTTTTGTGTTTGCAGTATGTTCTTTAACTGTATGACATAAAATTATTTAAATTATATTTAGGATCGATCCCTTATCAAATTTCAAGGCATTATTTTCTAATCGTAAAATTTAAAGTTCAATTCATGCGAATAATGTACACGCATAAACTGTTTATAATAAACGACGTGTCCTTGTGTTGCGTAAATACAAAACAGTTCGGAAAAGAATATGTCAATGATCCGATGGAAATTAAATATACGTAATATGTGGGTGGATTTTAAATGACGTTCATTTACAGTTTACATCTGTATATCACAGTTAGCTTGCATTTTTGCAACAGCGAAAGCAACATATGGGAACTAATAGTTATTCCAGGAATTACCACTTGTAGATATATATTTGTAATGATAATTGCTTGTTTCTAGAAAGTATTTCATTGATTTTTTTATGAAACTAAAATAAATATTAGACGCTATTAGTACCCTTACCATTAACGTAAGTATACTTGAGTCAATCACTTTATTCCTCGTCTATTTCTTAAATTGTATACCATTAGTCGCCAAGTTAAATACTTTTAAAGCAAACAAATTTAAATTGTGTGTGAGTTGTTCTTAACATTGGAAATAAATTACGTATTTACATATGTACAAGGGTGATTTGTCGGGAGAGTTAATTCTAAAAAGTTGTCAACACTTTAGCCATGCTGAGTATAATTCTGACTTAACCATGTTTTAGAAGACTGCTGTCAAAATTTCGACTAAATCTGTCTGATAGATAAATTTTTACAATTGCTTAAAGGAAATTATTTGTTTGTTTTATGAAGGAGAATAATTTCCTGTGATAATTAAACATTATTTTTTACGTGAAAAGAACATCAAAGAAACTGAAAAAAAATAATTACATTTTTCGCGAAGTAATGTAAATGTAAATATTGCTTTCTACATTCTACGACGCTAATTATTCGAATTTTTTAATTGAAAAAATTCGCTCTGCCGCTTGAGCTATTAAGGACTGTGGTTCCGAATACATCGGAAATCCCTAAGTTACATTAAGGAACAGATGTTAATATATTGCAACAAGTAAAGACAAAATATTAACATATTGCTGTGAACTGTGCATTTGCTTATAAGTTCAGCTCACAACAAATGTCCGGATGCTTTCAGTCGTAGATACTTCTGCTTGAAACTTCCTTCTCTCGAGCTTTCCCTGATATCTCTCAAGCGAAAGATGTGGACAAATAACAAAAGTCAAAGAAAATTCACACTTCTACTTAACTAATTTATTTAAAAAAAATAAAAAGAAAAAAAATCTCTTTTCAAAGTGCAAAGAGAGAGCTAAAGCAATATACACCAAAGCTTGGAGGAAAAAGTCTATGTGATAAATAATACGCACACAGAAAAAAGCCTCCTGTGACTCGCGAGCAAACATAAAACTAATAGACTGTTAAGGAAATTCTCTATTTTAAAAAACTAAATTAAACCCCTAACTTCAGACGTAAATAGACTAAACGTCAAAACACGAAATTTACTTTACTCGTGCGCAAATAAACACAAGGACAAATCTCCCTTCCAACCTGACCTTCAAAATCTTTTGAAATCCTTTGACATGAAAAAAAACTCCGTCAAAAAAAATATGGTAATTTTCTTAGCTTTCTATATTGTATGCTAATATAAAAAAATGATTCAAAATTACAAATTAATACAAATATCATCGAATAAACGTGAAACAGAAATTATATAAAGCAAATGTAGAAAAAGCACTTACGTACGTAACACTTTAACTCACAGAAAATCTATAGTAGCGAGAGATACCAAATATAATTTAAATTTAAAACAAACGAGATCACCACCACTCGTTAAAAATCGTTAATGAAATTTAAATGCACAAAGAAAGCACTCAAAATAAAATAAACCGTCTTTAAATAAAAAAACTTGAAATAAAAATGAAGTTTTTATCCCAAACGTACAATTCAACACCTCTGGTATCTTTGTCGCTTATCGGCCGGAACGGATCAGACCTCGAGCGAGAAAGCTACAAAATAAGACCGCCAGACGGACTCTTTCCTGTTTATAAAAAACTATATAGTCGCGGTCATAATAATAAATTCAAAACATACATTTAAATATACAATATAAAATCAAAGAACATTTTAAATAAATGTCATATATACACAGTTAGTTCAATATAATTCTTCGGGGAAAAACCCACGACAATATGTTCCTTCATGTAAATTAAGGCTTCCCGATGTATTTGAAACAACAGTCATTAATAGATTAAGTGGCACAGCAATGGTCCAGCAAACCATGGACGTGGGTTCAAATCCTACTTAAGGGCGAATTTTGTCAATTAAGAAATTCGAATAATTAGCGTCGTAAAATGTAGAAAGAAATATTTACAAACTGAAGAAAAGTAACATAAATATTATGATGAATTTGCTACTTCCCTTGGTATGATTCGTAAGTGATTCACTGCTTTCAAAGGTGGTTATATGGGTACAGAAAATTCCGAACGTAAATTTACAGCAGCTTCGCCAGAAAATATTAATAAATTCCATACGATTGTAGAAAGCGACCTTAAATTAAAGTGTGTGGGATAGACCAACCGAGCGGATGCACTATATTTAGCGTCAATATCTAATTATGAGAACAACAAGATGGGTGCCGCGTTTGCTTACTGTTGACCAAATTCAAAATCGTTACGATTTAATCTGACAAAAACACAGACGAAACAATGGTTTTCTTCTGATGAAAGTGTTCCGAAGAAGGCGAACATGATTTTTCGACAAATAAAATTATGCCACAACTTTTTGGGGTTCCAAAGATGTGATATTTATTGACTTTTTACAATAACAGACCGATATTATAGTAATATACTTACACGTTTCGAATAGAAAACAAAATGGTTAATGGACAACAAAGTGTTTAGGACATCTATGCCATATGAAGAAAGATAGACCAAAATGATTTCTACAACAAAAGCACAAGGAAAGGATACAAAAGGGGGACTTAGGAATTGGGGGAAATAAAAAGAGAAAAACAGAGAGAAGATGCCTAAAATGGGAAAATATAAAATAAATGAGAAAATATAGACCCAGACGAGGAAAAGTACGAGGGATGTTCGGTTACTAAGGTACATTTGTGAATTACGGACAGATATTTTCTTTATAAAATTCAAACATACACTAAGTAAAAACGTGAACTGTTAGCTACTTTTCAACATAATTGCCGCCAATGTTAAGGCACTTATTCTAGCGAGGCACAAGCTTCCCTCTTCCCTGTATACCCTCTTCATAAAAGGTGCTATCCAAATTTCTAAAATACTGCAGTACTTCAAACCCTTTACCAGACAAATGAGCTTTCAGCGACCAAACAAATGAAAATCAGAAGGAGCCACGTCTGGACTATGGGGTGGATTGACAATAACTTCCCAATTGTGTTTCTGAAGCCAGGCCTTCGTCTAATTTGAGGTGTGCGGTTTTGCATTGTCATGCAACAACCTGATTTCCTTCGTCAACCTTCTTCTTCGTTTCGGTCGAATGGCTTGGTGTAGTTTTTCGAAAGTTTAGCAATAAATATCGCTGCTGATTGTAGTTGGTAAAATTCTATGAGTAAAATGCCTTGCATATCTCAGAACACAGTTGTCATTGTCTTTTTTGCAGACTGCTGAACTTTTAAATTTTTTCGGTGTTTGTGAACTCGGATGCTTCCACGTCATCCAGTCTTTTTTTGATTCAGAGATTTCGTCGCCTGTAACTATAAACTCTAGAAATCCGTTTTCCTGACGATAGCACGTTAAAAGTTCCATTGTATCGTTGTACAGTTTTGGTACCGATCTCGCTGAAACTTTTCGATAGCACAATTCAGATACGATTTCATGAACAGAGCTTTTAGGAATGCCGGTCAGTAGAGCAATTTCCTGTATTTTCAAGCGATGATCTTCTCGAATCACAGCATCGAATTTTAATTGATTCTCTTTTAATGAATTTCGGTAGGTGTTTCATTATTTGCATGCAAAAGACGAATGACCGCTCGCACTTCAAACTTGGAGTATGTTTCGATCGGAACTGACATTGTGCGGCTGTCACTGTACATGTTGTACTGAACCTAAGGCAATAACAATAGCCACCTATGCAGTCCATATGCGCATCCAAAATGCGTGCATGTTTCAATCTAATCGAAGCGACGTAGACGGTGTGCCGCGCAAACGTATATTTGGAACCGGACATCCGCCCTATGTAAAAAGGTTGAATAACTCAACTTAATCATTCTTACAATTAAAGGTAAAGGTAGAAAAGCTTAACAAAAAGAATCTTGCTGGAAAATGAGCCCCTTGTCAATTAAATTAACGCTTATTGTCAGAATGTTCTTTCATTATCTCAAAATAATAATCTTTGACCAGCTAGCCTACTATTTTTATTCTCTTATCTAATGGCCTCAAAGCAACTCCAAACCATGATAAAAACCATGACAAACCTCCGTTTCATAGTTTTGGCGACATAATACTCTAGCATGCTTTCTCCAAGCTTACGGTGGACAAATATTTGCTGTTTGTCTTTGAAGTTTCATTAATCCGAGCATAAAATACATTTCAATTCGCCTATAGTCTACCCCATGTGCTTATTAATCTAACGTTTAAAGTGCTTTTAGGACCGACCACTTCAACTAAAATTCATTGTTTCTCAACCTGGGGGTCGCGAAATAGCCTAAACAATAATGAAAAATCATTTTATGAGAAAAAATCATTTATTATAAACATTTTACTTACAATAAGAACACATGTAAAGAAAAGAAATTAATGTGACAGTTGCATTTGTTTTTCATTTAAAAGTTTCTCCTACGTGGATCTACGTTAGAAACCCAAAAAAAAACAAAATTGTGTTCGAGAGACGATTCATATATCTAGTTTTTAGCGCAACCATAGACGAAAAACCCTTTTCACAGAGATAAGATGTGGCGAAAGGGGATAATATTTTAGATGCTTCTGTGACTAAATTTCCATATTCATTTCGTCTAGCAAGCCAAAACGTATTTAAATCTTCGGACGTAAAATACAGTTGTGGCGTTTTGTTGGCAGACATTTCGATGAGCTGGTCGTGAATATCAACTGGTAACTTAGTCAACTAAGTTTGTAGCTCATGCAAATGCATTTTCATGCAATCCAAACTGTGATTAATAATAGTGTCTTGTTCATTAAAATAATCCGAAGTGAGTGGGAACATATCAATTTTTGCTTTCGAGGCGAATAATCCAGATGCCAAGCTTCTTAATGAAAGCATCAACTTTGTTAGTCATTAATAAAATGTTTTTATCCCGCCCTTGTAAATTCACACTCAAGTCGTTTAAATGCGAAAATACATCAGCTAAATAAGTCAACAACGCACACTCATTATTCTGTAAAAACAATGAGAATGGCGTTTGTTTATCCTGGAAAAATATTATAAATCATTTCGCAATTCCAATACGCAGGTTAACACTTTCCCTCGCGATAACTAATCTAACTTCTGTATGGAAAAGAAGAGATTTTTTTATTTTCGCCCATTTTATCGCCTAGTTTAGTCTTTTCTGTAACAGTCGGCTTTTAATAAAATTAACCATTGTTACAGCTTCACAAAGAATTTGATTGTGATTTTCCGGCATGTTTTTTGCGATAAGGGAATTTTCGTGATGGAAGCAGTGCATCCATTTCGCCCTTGGTATAAGACGATCTTTAAATATTTTTATTAATGCACTGTTCTTTCCTGTTGTCGCCTTTGAAGCATCACTACATACTCGAATACACTTTGTCCAATCTATGTTAGTATTGTATCCAATAGCTTCATAAAAAACATCAAAAAGACATTGTCTTGTTGCATGGCCCGGTACTGTTTTGCAAAACAGCATCTTTTCTTTGATTGATGTCCCTATCATACCGATACCTCACAAAACATAAGAACTGAGACATGTTTGCTACATCTGTTGATTCATCAAACAGAATACTAAAAAATTCACTTGAACTCACTTGCTGAATGATCTGATCGCGAACATCGGCAGCCATGTCATCGATTCGCCTTGATATTGTGTCGTTAGAAAGCGTAACTTTTTTCAATTTTTTTGTTTCTCATTATGAAGATTTCAGCGATTGTATGGTGTTTGGACATGTTAGCTACTCTTAATGCTACGAGATAAGATGCTTCAAATGCACTTTTATCAGTATGGCTCAAGTAGAAGTTTGTTGATTTCTCAAGATATGTAATTTTCTTTCGAAAAATTCCAAAGATTTGTTTTTATGAGCCGGATGTTTAGTTTCCAACCGTCGAACAAATTTGATGGCTTCAGCATGGAGAAAACTTGAAAGCAAACAACGCCCTGTTTCTTTCCATCCAATGAGGTAAAACCTTAATTTAAATAACTGTCATTGTACAACATTGTCTGTTTATCAACCGATTGACTGGATATAGGTGGTTCACTTCGTTTTTTCACAAATTTATCCATTTCGCATAAGAAATTTAACAAAAATTCAGTTTCACGGTTGACGGCACACTAAGATAAAAGCACCAGACGCACGCTTTGCATTCGAAACTTAACTGAAGTTGTGCAATTGTCAGCGTCTCTTTTATACAGGTGAAAGCACGACTTGTTCAAACGCATCCATATGCATGTTCAAACATGCTCACATCGAGTATTATAGAAGGAGATAAAAATTACAAAGAGCACGTACACATCAAGTTGGAACTTGTAAATTGTTCATGTGTGTTACGTCATGCATTCATAATTACATTACATTTATAATTACAGTTAACATTAAAGTAGTAATAGTAAGGCTTACTGTTATTGTTCCTTTGTGAAATATTAATTTTACTTACATTAACTATTTGAGAGATCGCGGAGCTAAGTAGTTTGGGAATCGTTGAACTAAATGCTGTTTGATGTAAAAATATTTTTTTTTCCTGTTGAAAATTGTCGTTATTAATTTAACTGTAGTTTCCAGTGCTGCGATAGGTATTCGTTCTGTATTTATTGGACACTAACTGATAAAATTATTTCATTGGTTTCTTTCTAACTTTTAGGCCTATTTACAAAAGTATTGTGAAGGGAGATTGATGATAAAATTTTTAAAGATCGTTAAAATTATCACAAGTATACACGGTTTTGGATCTAAGCAACCAAAAGCTGTTTCTATGGTTATTTGGGGCGCTGAATCCGAATCTGCACTCCGTTTTTTTATTTTGGTTCTAGTTTTTGAGATATTAAATAAACACAATTTTTACAATTTTTGACAATTAATCTCCATTTTATTCATTAAAAAGTGTTAAATTAGAAATGAAGAGCAGTCGAACTGAGTCGCCTGTACTGTTTGGGATCTGTTTCAAGCATTAAAGTCCAACAGTAGTCGCTCATCATGCCCTCGTCCCAAAATCCTTGGTATCGTTTTCGATTTTCGCCAAATCTTGGTGTAGTCGCTCTCCTTGCTCGTCGCTTGTATCACCCAAGTTTTCAGGAAAAAATTCGAGATGGGAATGCAGAAAATGTATTTTGAGAGACATTCGAGCTCCAATCTTGCAATAATTTTGCAACAAACTGTCGATTATCTGCTTGAAATCCGGGGATTTGCGGTTACCGAGAAAGTTGTGAACAACATCTTGAAATGATACCCATGCTGCTGCTTTATTGGGCGTTAAACATTTTGTAAAGTTTCTGTCGGCCATTAATTTTCGAATATCAGGTCCGACAAATAACTTGGTCAAGTACTCAAAAGCCGGTCCTTCACGGTCGAGCGCTTTGACAAAGTTTTTGATAAGGCCAAGCTTTATGTGGAGAGGTGGCAAGAAAATGTTCTGTGGGTTCACAAGTGGTATAGAAGAGACGTTTTGTTTTCCTGGTTCATAATTAGTACGGCTTGGCCAATCTTTTTTCACATAATGTTGGTCAGTTGCACGGCTATCCCACAGACACAAAAAACAGCAAATTTTGGTAAAACCAGATTGCATCCCCATCAAGAGACCAATAACCTGTAGGAATAGTATATAAATCATTTATTCTTTAAAATTGAATTGAAATTTATTTTCAAACCTTCAAATCGCCACAAATTTTCCATTGATGCTCTTTATATTTTATCTTGGTAAAAATTTTACATATTGTATCGTAGCATTCCTTCGTTTGTACTGCATGAGCAATCGGAATTGATGGTTTTATATTTTCATTGTGTATCAGAGCAGCTTTCAGGCTGTATTTTGAACCATCTATGAATAAACGCCATTCATTTACATCGTATGGTGTATTCATCGCATCAAACAAACCGTTGATGTCATAGTAGAAGCATATATTCTCCTCTTTTTTGAAAAACGGTAAAAGCGCCTCATTTCTTGTTCTATATACAGTGACTTTTGTTTGAGTGTCAAGATATTTCCACTCCTGCATCCGTGATGCGAGCAATTCTGATTTTTGTTTCGATAAATTCAAATCACGAACCAAATCATTGAGTTCACTTTGCGAAACTAAATGCTTTTCCTCCATGTTAAAATCGCTTCCACTGTTCGTCGGTGATGAACTACAAGTTTCCATGTAATTTGCACTCGTACCTGGACAAATTGGCAAAGGATCATTGCTCGCACGGGGAACTGGCTTAGACACTGATGATACTTCAGGATATTTATATTTTGATAGTTTTTTTGCATTTACACCGACGACATTCATCAAGCAAAAGTAACAATCATCTACATGATTTTTCGGCTCTCTCCATAACATTGGCAATGAAAATGAAAAACATTTTTACCGTGTGACCACTTGTATAATATTGTGCTACACGCGTTACAAAACAATTTCGGTACCCACGGCTTGTGAGTGTTTGATACAGAGAAACCAAAATAATAAAAATATGCATTTCTGATCACATTAGTAATAACTTTGCCACTTTTTCTGATCATATAACATCCGCAAACATAACAAAAACACTTTGAATCAACTTTACAATTCTGTCTTTGCATTTTCACACGTTTTGGATTCAAAAAAAAACTTTAAAAATACAAATTAAATAATGTTTCTAGCGACGCCAACAGCTGTCATTATGATAGCGCAGTGCTGCCAACATGCGCGAACTCTCAAAGTAGAACCAACTTTGAAAAACGAAACCCGGATTTGAATTCAGCACCTCAAATAACGTCAAGATTTGTTCTCATCTGCTCTGATCCAAAAGTTGACCGGAATTTGTATACTTGTGTTATTAGTACGAAATTCTTTAATAACCTAATTACAAATATTAATATTGGGAAAATACTTTTCTGTAAAATAAGTTGTTAATAGGTAGATAATATGTTATATATTATTGTAACATAATCCAACATTTAGTTTAACATTTGAAAATGAATTATTTTTTAACTATTTGTTTTACTGCGCTTAAATTACTGATCAGTAGTAAATATTCCAAGTAAACACTACCGATCATAAATATAAACGGAAGGATTTGTCGTAAAAGAAAGAAACAAACAAAAAGAATTGATATTTTATCGATAAACTCTTACTAAACTATTGCTTCAATGTTGAATATATTTCTTTGTTTCTGTACTCGGTATTGTATACATTTGCATCTGTTTAAAACAATGTTTATCTAGTGCATTTTCATAAATGTAGTATTTATTTTAAAACTCTTCTTCGATTAAATTAAAGCATGTATGTAAGATAGAAACGAAAGTCTCAAACATATTGTAGCTATCTAGATACTGTTATCGTAGATATATCACTGCAATAATGGTTCTGATGCGATGAAACATTTCAATTTATTAAATTATGTTGCCTCAATTGACGTAATGATTGCTTCAATGCTATTATAAATATGTCAGCGCCGTGTGTATTAATATAAATTTCGAGGGTTCGAGTTATATTCGCTGGCAATTTACCGTGCATGTGTTTATATGATATGTTTATATTTCTTGTTTCGCGTGATCCATGTACATTCGTCCTCTGGTAAATTTGTAAGCGAAGAGTAAATTCGGGTATATTTTCTATAAGAAAATGAACAATGCTTAATTAATCAAAGTAATAATAATTAAGGAAATAAATATACGAAAATAAAATTATTTCATCTCTTAAAATAAACGCCGATAGTTCCAGGTATTTTATAGTTTCTTAGAATAAGCTCATACAACGGCGACATATAAAATAAGCACAAAGTAAATGACGACAAATTTATGAAAAAGTGTAAGCGACTGTTGGGTTTTTCAAAAATAGTTATCTTGGCACATCGGCCAAGAGAACAGACGCGTTCTTTTTGCAGGACTTTGATGTAGGTTTCTTACGTACATTAGTTATTTTTGTATGCAACATAAGTTTTACTGAATCATTTAATATTCTGTCAGTAACAAATAATATTAGTATTTAATATTATTCAGTCTTTTGAATTACTTAATACTTTTAATGACGCCAATTCTATTGCGTCAATAAAAAAATTTGAACATTTTCTTGAATCTATAGCCCTTTCAAAAAAATGCATAAATATTGATAAATACTGCGTGGTTACTTCTGCTTTCCTTGCAATTCCTCTTATTGAATTCAATGCAATATCTTAAAAAGTCTAGTTGAAATGAATGATTTAGTCTTATTATTTGACTCCCCATGTATAAGCAAAACACCTACACTTCTCAACGCTAAACTAACTCTTTAGTTTACTGTAATGAATTTTCGAGATTACGATCATTAGCTAAAAATTAATTTCGGACTCCTTTCCTGAATTATCAAGTAAAGTTCAGATTTACCTCTCGTATTCTTTGTTGCCTGTCTTTTAATATTCTTGAAGATATAGTTCAGATTTTTATATGAGATTATATATCTTCAATATCTAAACTTTACTTCATAATTTAGAAAATGAGTTCGAATTTCAGTTTTAACTAATGATCGTAATCTTGAAAAACTATTACCGTAGACTTAAAAAAGACTTAGTTTAACGTTAGAACAACGTGACAGTATCATGGCATTTTGCTTATAAATGGGGATGAAAAAGAAGTTATATTTTAATATACATAATCAATCAGAGAATAAGGCTTTTTCTTTAGTAAGTTATGTTGTCCCAACTAATGATTGTTTCAATATTTTTACACAAAATTTTACATTTCTTAGACATTTGAGCTGTATAATTGTGGTATATCAAACCGCTTCTTTTATAATATCTTACTTAATTCTCCGTTTATTGAAGAACTTTACAATCTTCTCATCTTTATAAACGTCACATTTCTTCATTCACTTTTTGCTACTTTTCTTATGCCGTCATGTTTTCTGTTTTAACTGAATAGGTCACTATTGATTCAATTGTGGTTTTATAAATATTCATTTTCACATCAAGAATCAAATTAGGGTTACAAGCATTTAATCCTTCTTAAATAAAAAAAATATTATTTAAGAGGGATTAAATGCCTGTAACCATAGTTTGATTCTACTTTAAGATTTGTTTCTTCGTTATTTGTTTTTGGCTCTAATGTTTGAAATGCTTTTCCACCCTTGGTTTTATAGGTACATCACCTGCGTATGGTATTACTTTAGATTAGGTTATTATTTATGGTTCCTGCATGCTTCACTTCCTTAATTATACAGTCCAGAGATGTTATGTATATCGATAGCGCGCTTTCTTAACGTACTTCTTTGTTAATTTCTATGCTCTCTGTGGTACCTACTAATATTTAATTATTGCTTTCGTTTTCTTTATGGTAATGCGAATAAATTATTTTTACTCTTTTTAGGTGTTGCATTATTTTGATTTTTTGAGTATGTCAAACGAACTGTTAACACTATTATATGATTTATTTCGTACGTTTTTCGACAACTAAATTTGAATCTTCATTCAGTACGAAGAAATAACCGTGTTAAAGATGGTGTACTAGGTGTCCACGTTCAACAATGACTTTTAAGAAATTTAGGTTTCTTATCTCTCCGCTCGCCCCTCTTCAAAAAATAACGCTCATGTCTGCTTATGTCTGCCCTGTCCTTGTATCTTTTCTAAGAAGTCATAGAATATATGGAATTGTATGCTTATTAGCGTTGTAAAGTTATTTCTGTTTTTATTAATAAAATTACTTTCATACATATCTAAATCCCTTGGGATGTTTAAACTTTTAATTAATTTTGGACAATCTGCCGTTAGGGTAAGTGGGGGAGAGATGGACCACCTTTTAGAAAATTGCTTCTAACTGTTTTTATTAGAGATATTTGGTAACAAATATTTTATAGGTAACTTAACATAACTTAACGAATATTAAAATGATGTTATAACTTAAACAAATTTTTGGATACTAACAAAAAATAACATATATAGTGGTTAGTAAAAGTTCATCTCTCCTCCACAGTGCAGGTGAGATGGACTGCGTACAGAGGAGAGATGAACCGATACAAATATGAATAGTAACTATTTGCTTTTCTTTTTTTATAGCATGCTTACCGCACTGCTGGCACAAATTATGATAGGTGGTACAATTCTCGTGTAACCAGCGACCCCATATGGTGCACTTGATCCAATCCTCAGTCTTTTTTGTCTTCCTGTAGTCTTCCTTGCACCCTGCACATTCATTTTCATAGTCCTCAGCTTCTGCCGTATTATCATCATCTGATGAATAATTTAAAACCATTTCTTCAGAAGTCGTCGTAGAAGAAGAAGAATATCTCCTTCGGTTTGACTTAATATTCTTTCGCTTTGCTTTATTAAATCGCTCAGTATTAGCTGGTCTTTTTTTCTTTTTTACGCTAAGTTCTTTTTTTTTGTTAAGCTCTCTTCTCTTGGTTAAATTTTCTTCTGAGGTAAGAAGAGTCGCAATACTTCTTCCGCGTTTACGGGCGTTCAATACTGCTGTTGTTGAGGGTGTGGGTGAAATTAATTCTAGAAGCTTGCCTGGTGTTTCTTTCTCTTCCTCTTTGTCACTCCGTTCTGCTTGATCTTCTTTCTCAATAGATGGTTTGTGGCTTTGGGATGAATAGTTATCTGTTTGAGCGTGCACTGTATTTGGTTCTTGAATGGTATTATTAATTTGTACATTATAGTCCTTTTACGATAACAGACGAGGCACGTCATCAACATACGTCATGTTTGCGTCACGCACTCTTGCCAAATCTTTTGTTTACATCTATCACAGAGGTTATGTATTAAAAACAAGTTGACATGTAATCCGCGTTGACAGTTACGTAGGTCTTGTTCATACTTAGGAAATAGCGATAATTTACATACTTTTAAAACAATTAGATAAACCTAACGCCTCTCATTCTAACTATAGTTTTATGTACGTGGTAAATTATAACTGACAATTAGCATAATTGAGACATGTTATTAACAGCAATTAAGCTATCGAAATAAAATAGAAATACGTTTATTTCAATAAATATTATTATCAGTATACACAACAAATTGACATTATAATAAAGAAAAGCAAATTTAATATAACATGATATAAATGACAAACATAATTTTTATTCAAAATCGCTGTCATCGGTTGAGCTTTCTTCTGCGCCTATATTAATAACTTGTTGTTATCGCGTTCTTTCTCGAAATACGAGATTAAAGACGCAATGAGCGCTTTTGATTGCCTGCTTAGTGACTTAGGCATGTTTGATTGGTTATTAAAGGAACCGTTGTTTTAATACAATACGAATAATACGACGAAACTGGATAAAAGGGACACGAAAACTAAAGAACAAACTGCGAACTAATGAAATGCAAATAATACCACAAAACTGAATAAAAGGGACACGAAAAATACAGAACAACAAATGGCGCACAAGTGACAGATACGAATGACAGTAGCGAAAATAGAAGTTGGCAACGTTACGCAGGATAGGAACGTTTGCAAAGAAGAAATCTCTAGATATACGATAGTGAAAGACAGTTCTTTTTGGGTTTAGTATTGTATAGGTAGGTAATTCTGAAGTTTCCGGTTATGACGTGCCTCGTCTGTTATCGTAAAAGGACTATATCAATGTATGCGTAATCCGGAATAGCCGTGGGATTGAATGGAACGATACCAGTGGCACGAAATGCTGCAACTGCATTGTCTACTGTAGCAGCCCTATTCCACGATTCCCCTAAAAGCTTCCCAAACTGCAATCTCTTCAATGTACGGCTAGTATTTGATTTTATAAAATGACGACATGCTTGAGAATAATAAGTCTTCAGTGCCTTAAAAAATGCCTGATCCAACGGCTGCAGGTAATGAGTAGTGTGTGCAGGCAAACAAAATAATAGAATATCATTTTGTTCGGCAAATTTCAGCATCTCCAAATTAGTAGTGTGAGAAGTGTGACCGTCGAGTATTAAGAGAACCTTTCCGGGCATCTTTCTAGGCAGAAAATGGGTTTTTAGCCACTCAAAGAAAATGTCAGAATTAAAATAGGCTGATTTTTGTGACATTCTGATTGCGGATCCAGGTGACATTCCGTCCAATAGCTCATCCTTCTTGTTTTTTCCTTTGAAGATACAGTAAGGAGGAAGGAAAACGCCCTCGGCATTACAACAAGTCAGAACACTTATCGTCTCTCCTTTCTCACCGGAACTCATGGATGTCACATTTTTTTATCCCTTTTCTGCTAAGACTGCACCGGCTCTACTGTTTAATTGTAAGCCTGTCTCGTCAGTATTATAAATATTGCCGGGTTTATCATGAAATGCATTCTCAGTCAAAATGTTATCGAGCAAAGAAAAATATTCTGTTACAGTTTCTCTTCACATTGCCACTGCACGAGCAACTGAAATATTTTCTGATTGGCGTATTGTTGTGTCCTTCTGCCTACGCAGAAAAGACTGCAACCACTTATGTCCTGCTTTACCTGAAAATGGCAAAATAATATTATATAGTTTTAGTAACGCTGTATTTTGAAACTTTTATTTTACCTTCATCCTTGTCAAAGTTATGTTTTATGCCTAATCTCTCAGCTAAATTAAAAGCCATCATGCGCACCTCATCTCTGGTTGGTGCAAACCCGGTTTTTTGTAGTTTTTTTATGTGACTAACTAATTTTCTTTCCGCATCGTCTCCTAATAGTGATGGCGGCCCAAGACGATCTTCCTTAGCTGCATTATTAGTACGTGATCTTCTCAGTAATGTAGATTTAGGAATTTGAAAGGTTCTGGCTGCTACAGTAACCCCCATATTATTTGTTCTTACTGCATTAATTGCATTTTGCAAATATTGGGCTCTCCATGCCCCTCTAATCGCAGTATTTTTGTTTCTAATATAAACTGTAGGCATATCTGTAATGTAAAAAAACATAAAAACAACCAGTCCGTCTCTCCTCGATATGAGAGGTCCATCTGTCCTAAATGCAGAGGTGAGATGGACCGTTCAATTTCTGCTCAACCGATACGAATAGAACCGGCTTTTTAGGTTATATTCATTCCATCACATGTGGTGTTAACAAATATATAAAGATAGTACGTTTAAACTTATCTAAATAGTTTTTCTTCACTTCTAGATTAGTAACACTTTGCGGCATTAAACTATGATTTCTTTTCTAAATTAACTGGAATTTTCACATGCGGCCGCTAGCACTAATGTATTACGACTCACTGACCACACCCTAACTAGATGGCGGTGTAGCACAATTTTAAAACCGAAAGTCCATCTCTCCTTCCGGTCTATCTCTCCTCTACTTACCCTACATTATGATTATTATCGATTTATCATTTCTATTGAATTTGATATGCGATATATGTTCTTTAAAAGGTTTACAAGATTTTACATCTTTTTTACATTTGTAGTTAGCCATACTCACTAATGAAAGATGTAAATATGTCAGCAATGAATGCACTAGAATATATTCCGAGACTATATTTTTCAATATATTTACGAAATGATATGAGAAGCAATTTGTTTAAAAAAACGATATCAACGTCTTAATAATGGAAATATTTGCATTTAAGGAAGATAAAATTTATGATGAATTAATTAATTGAAAATTATTAGGGGAAGAATTATAATAGATAATGAAAATAGGTATACAAATACTCGATTTTGGAATAAGTTACATTATGCCATGACCACTTACATAATATTGCAATACAATTTTATACAATATTCTGGATTCCATATATAAAATAATTATAAATAGTAAATCACTGTAGCAGCTTATTTTATCGAATCGCTTCTCTTTTGTTTAATATATGTAATATATAGAATAGCGTCACGTGTAAGAAAAGAAATATTATAAACGTAATAAGAAAACTTGTGCCTATCATTCATTGGTTGCGTATCAAGTATGGGTTCTTCTTATAATTGATTTTTCCATTGTGTTACACCAAGCCTTGATTTGATTTGATTTTACTTTTTTTATTTATGTTTATTCCGTTCCATATTTTCTTCATTGCTATTTTCTCTTTCACCGTGATTATGTTTCCCTCCACAGAATTAAATTACTTCTTTAATTGCTACAAATACTTCATCTTTATTGCTTGCTTTGTGTTTAATACCCTGACCTATATCTTGATATCTACTTCTCGATGTGTTTTATAGTTTTCTCCCACAATCCTAACAATTTCAATTTTTTCTTCACATGTTAATAACCCTGCCATTTCTATGTTTTTTTTTATAAATTCCAGCATGTATTGTCAGTGCATCCTAAATTGCATGTAATTTATATGTAGATATGTACTAGGCTGGGTCACATATGTATGGAGAAAAAAAAAATTTAATTTTGTTTATGGGCACGGTGGCAAAAAGATGCCAAATTATAAGTGTTATTAGGTTACGAAGTTTGGTAGCAATCGGAGTTAATCTTCTGCCTCCGGTTTAATGTTGAATCTTTCAAAAATGTACTTAAAAAAGAACTTAAAGCATGATATATAAAATTACTCTAATTAAGTTTATTTATTTGGAAAAGTTAGAAATCAATTGTAATTATATTTATTTCGAGAAAAAAAGCATGACAAAATTTTGTTTATAAAAGTGCAAGAAAGGATAATCATAAAAATAATGAATATAATGAGTTTATTTTGTGACAAAATCCTTTTCGCTATCGAATTTCGGCATTAATTTTCTTGATTCTATCTGCGTTTTGATGAAACCTTCTCTTGTTGTTTTGTTGCACAAAGTTGATGATGCTTCACTCACAGCTTTGACTGCTCTTTCTACCGCTTGGGTGTGACAGGGAAGGTGTAATAGCTCAATTCCTCCATTGTTTTCTTCTTCAATAAACAGTCGAAGATTTTCTTCATTTACAGATTTTAATATAGGTGGTTCAGTGATAGTTTCTTTCCAATTCAAAAGGTCAAAATATGATGATGCATTAAAGTTTATCGTTGGTATCTGAAAAAGCCGTAATTGCTTTGATGTTGCTGGTTTAATTTTTCAAAATTCTATGGACAGCTAATTCACGAATGTGTTGCTGGGGATCTGTCAACATTGCAAGTAATAAGTTTTCAGGGTGTGCAAAATAACTGTTTCTTTGAATTACTGGGTCAACAACGGCTTTCAAAGTTGTTGGTAAATATCTGCTTAGTTTAATTAGTTTAAAAAGGTGTCGTGGTCCGTCTTTACAGCTGGGGAGAGTTTTTATAGAAAACCACACTGGAGCGTAAACCTTGACAATATATATTGTAAGAGCGGTAAGGTTTGCAGAAGGGTTCTCAACAGAAATATATAGACGAAGAATTCTGTTAGCACGTGTTAGCCATCGAGCATGAGACATTTTGCCGGGTTATTTATTTGCCAAATTGTTTGCAGCTATACCCGTTGAAACCATTTTAGTTTCCCTCTCATATTTTAAGCTATGACCGGTCTACTCATAAAATTTCATCACATCTTCATAAGTTGGTAATATATTATCTTTCAAATTACATAAAACACCAAACAAAGGACACCTCCAACTATTTCTGGTACGCTCCATTTCTCAAATGATAAAATAAACAAATAAATGACAGCACTTTACAACGCAACACTAATTATTTTAACGATCGCAGCACACTTGTCTCATTTAACTCCGTGTTGTAAGAAATATAGATTGTACGGGGATTTGCCTATTTTGTTTTTGCCTTGAACCGTTTAGATAACATATACAAAAGCAGCACGTTTTTTTAGTTTTTGTAATATATAAAAAAGGAGAATTTTATATTATTGTTCCTTTTAATGACTTATTTGTCCGTATTAAGGTTCAATTGGACGTGCCATAGCCGTAACCATAGCCGTACCCAAAATTCAATTAATATCTACGGTTACGGCTATGGCGTTACGGCATGTTACCAAAATCGAAAACGTTGTAGCACATACGATTGGTTTTATATGGTTACGGCTGTTGCACGTCTAATTGAACCTTTAGACTGAATCAGTGCTGTATATCGCTACCTTAATATAGAAATGCCCTAACTCATTTTTTTAAATCGAGGTGTTTGCATGTTTCGATAGATGATCTTCTAATATATCGAAATATCCAAAAAAAAACTCGATTTGTAAAAAATTGAGTTAGGGACTTTCTATATTAAGGTTGCGATATGTAAATGCGTGTTCTGGGGAAATTTAACAGTGTGAATCCACATTGTAAAAGTACAGTTTTATATCGGGATTACCTCTATATACCGATACTTAGAATTATTTTGCATAAAACTTGTATAGATATGTAACTTAAAAAGTATTATTAAAGTGATGTCAAAAATCTACTTTTTCTGAAATTTCTATCGCTATCCGGACGCAGTAAAACTTTAAATAATGCAATAAAATTTTATATGCAGATTTCCTATACTATTTAGCACCTTTTTATCACTGAGCCTCTCAAGAAATGAAGAAAAAAATTTTTTGACCCAACCTAATATGTACGTTTAAATTTCAATGTCATTAGAGAAAAGTTTCAAAAAAGTTAAAAATATCGTTTTTTAATATGTAAATGGATACGATTACATATTTGAACGTGATTTTTAATTCTGAACAACTTTCCATAATTACAGTTTTTGATATTATCAAAAATAAAAGTATTTCACTCTTGAAAAACATACACATTTTTTGATATACCCCATATACGACGGAAAAATTTTGGTTTCTGATGGTTGTATTTTAGGTTTTAGCCCATACAGAACTTTTTATGAAGAATAACTTTCTTTTCTTAAAATTAGTGATAAAACAGTTTCCCATATGATTCCAACTTAAGTAGACACACTGTATATACATAATTTGCTGCTATTCGATATAGATGTACGAGGATGGTATGAGAAGTACCCGTGTTAAGAGACAGATGACACTTTGTGTCAAAACTTGCACTCCGCTGTGAGTACTATTCTTTAGTTGACGTCTGTTAAAATTTCGGGGAGATTTATCGAGTAATGTTGTTGAGAGTTGTTGAAAGAGAGCAAGTTTACGTATTTGTAAAATCGCGGAAAATTAAGTGATTCGATTTTTTTTGGATGGGGAAAACGTGTACAGAAATCAGAGGGAAGTTGGATGCAGTTTTTAAGGACCATGCGCCTTCGATAACTATTATCTGACTCTGGTTTAATGAATTTAAGCGGGCCGAACATCCGTCTTAGATGAAGAGCAGTCAAATTGCCACATTTTGGTGACTACGGAGGATTTGATCAATAAGTTCATGATGTTGTGTTAGCAGAGCACCGGCTGAAGATTAGAGATTACTAATATTGCAAACATATCAACTGAACATGTGCAAAACATTTTTCACGAAAAATTGAGTATGAGAAAGTTATCGGGAAGGTGGGGGGAAGGTCTGCTGACAATTGATCAAAAACTGAATGGCGTGATAACATCAAAGCAATTTTTGGACATGTTTTAGCGCAATACTAATGAGTTTCTGCGGCATTATGTAAGTATAGATGAGAAATGGATACATCACTACACGACAGAAACTAGAAGTTAGTCGGCGCAATGGGCTTTTCCTGTCGAACGTGCACCAAAGACTATTCCATTAATAGGAAAATTTATGAGGACAATATTTTGGGATTCGCATGGTATAAATCTTAATTGATTATTTGGAGAAGGGAAGGACATTACGGAGCAGTACTATGCTAATTTATTGGACCCAATACTAAAGAGAAAAAGGCCCCATCTAGCGAAGAAAAAATTATCTGCCATCATGATAATGCCCCGGCCCGCTCATCAGCAATTGCGACAGCAAAACTAGTCAAAACTAGTCGATTTACGGTACAAATTGGTGTCTCATTCACAAAATTCGCCAGATTTGGCCACCTGTGACTTCTTTCCTTTTCCCAAATTGAAAAAAAATGGCTTGGCGGAAAGCGGTTCATGTCAAATGAAGAGGTAATTCCCGAAACAGAGGCCTATTTTTCAGAGTTCGACAAATCTTATTATTTCGATGGCTTAAAGAAGTTGGAACATCGCTGAACTAAGTGTATAGAGCTGCAAGCAGATTATGTCGATAAATAAATTTACTAAATGCGTTGTATTCCTTAACAGAGGTATTTATCATACCATCCTCGTATAATGTCTCTTTTATTTCTATTACATTTAGCTTGATGCTATGATATAGTTTTGACAGGTGGCGGATCTAAAGTTGGTTCTAAAATAGTGGGGCGTAGTTCAGAGTGTTCCTTATAAATTAATAAGGAAATGTAATTTTGTATTCGCCTTTTTTTAAAACTAATTTAGTCAATTGTAATATTATTGATGTGACTATTTCAGATGTTACGTTTTAGGATTTTAATCATGATTTTTTCATATTTAATGCGAATAGCATCAAATATAAAAAAATCATCATTCAAATCCTAAAAAGTAACATCTGAAATAGTCACATCAATGATATGGATATGGATCCGTGTCGATCAAGAAGTAACGAGTAATCGAAACCATGCCCTGGATAGAATATTGAAGGACAAGTAATTCAGATATATTCGTTGAACTTGTTCAATGTCATTAACATGTGTATCATTATAAGGTAACAGACAACTACATCATATTCCAACTTACCAACTGCCAGTGCATAAAAAATGCAATATTATAGTAAGTATAATATAAGTCTGAAATTGGTGGAGACTGTGGCTTGTAATCTGAAACAGAAATAAGAAAAACACCCTAACCACAATATATATATAAATAATATATACGTATTTCGGCAACTAAGTTGCAATCTTCAGTAGAAAAACCTAAAAACCGAAAAATGTTAAACGTAGCGTTTTTGGCTAAGGTAAACCTTAGAAAATATGCTCTTCACCAAATCGCCAGTGGGATAACAGTGTTATCCCACTGGCGATTTGGTGAAGAGCATATCTTCTAAGGTTTACCTACGTTTAACACTTTTCAGTTCTTAAAGTTATTCTACTGAAGATGGCAACTTAGTTGCCGAAATACGCATATAGTATTTATTGATATATATTGTGGTTAGGGTGTTTTTCTTATTTCTGTTTCGAATATAAGTCTTTTTGCAAATTCGGATAATGAATCTCAAAGCTTGATAAGGATACATAGTTAATAATGAGATATGTTTCTAATTTCTTGAGCACACCACTCATTAAAAATATTAAGATTCGCTTGAAGAACGTTCGCGTGTACGTATGTACTATCTATAATATATATTTTTAGATCATCAGCTAAAACTGCGCATTTGATGGAAGTTATTAGATCGATGATAAATATGTTAAACAATAAAGGCCCCAGGTTAGATTTCTGGAGCATTACAGACGTTGGAATAAATATTTTCGATTTAACCATTTAACCATTAAAGCGAACATAATTGGGTCGTTCTGTAGGTAAGAGTTTATAAGCATCGATAAATATCTACTAAAACCAAATGAGCTCTTCTTTGTTATTTCATGATAATTCAGTGCTATTGAAGAATTTCTAGGTGTTATTTGACTTTAATATTAAGATAATTCGAAATCTTTCACTTAAAAGCAGTAATTATAATTTATTTTATTAAAAAGTAACATCTGAAATCTGAAATAGTCTCCTCAATTATATTACAATTCGTGCTATTGCTTAGAATATTGTGCCAACATTTTGTACTAACTTTTACGCTATTTCATTGTTAGCATAATTTTCGCTGAATGAATTTATTTTAGTAACGTATTCGCGTCAATGGATTTTAAATGTGAACCGAAGACAATTTTAGAAAATAACCGATGAGTAATCTCTTTTTCTAATAGCTATTGTAGCTGTTTTATTATATACATTCATTATAATGTTCATTATTATATATGGAATTAAAAAAAATATCGAATACAATAAAGATATGATTATTCACAGGGATTTTTTTGTCCACGCATAGTTATAGTGTATTATGATTTTATTTTAATATTACGTCATTTCATTGTTACTAATTTTTCTAGACAATGAATATATTGAATCGATACTTGGAGTGTAAAGTATAGATTGTATCTTAACATAGATAGAGAACGAAATTGAAGAATTTCGAGGTGTTATTTGACTTTAATGTCAATGTCGAAATCTTTCACTTAAAATAAGTAATTATAATTTATTTTATTATACGTATTGCTGTGTACTTTGATTTTCAAAATGGGCGCCAATTATGAAATATGGATCGTCAATTATTAAACATGAATCATCATACACAAATATTTTTATTTTAGACTCTTAAAATTGATCTCAAGGTTTTTGTTTAACAAAAAGGGTTCCTTGCAACTAGGCCTAGCATCCAATGTAATAAGGAGAGAAATAATACAATAGCATATTAAGTTTAATTTATTATTCACACTTTGCAAAAATATTAATTAATTTTCAAATGTATTAAATATCATTAATTATATTTTTCTTTATTTATAAAACATGGTATGCAAATCTTATATCTAGTCAGAATACACTCATATCTATATATCTAAAAATATGACTTTGAAGATCTTGTTAGATTTCAATAAATTTCCTAAAATACAACTGTGTATCGCTTTAGACCAGTGAGTCTTATACTCTACAAAATACTAAAGTATGACACAGTGTTTCTATTAAAATTAATAAGTTGTAAGGTTTATGGATTTCGTAGTTTTATAAAGTGATAACATTACAAAAGAGAAATGTGTTATTTCACATTCACGTGGCGAGACTTACCCTGCCACCCTGACAATAGTCAATACCACACAATTTATCTTAATTAATATTTCGAATATTGAATAATAGTTTTAACTGCGAGTTCAAAAACCATATATCCTTTAAATGTTCGTGAGAACTTATTCTACTTACAATTTAAGAGATGTATGTGTTATATCTTCTGTCTTAAAACAGAAATTGAAATTATACACGATAAAATAAATGTCCATATAAAACAAATAATCTTATAAATTTATTTTAATGAACTTCAAAGTCTTGAATACCTTCATTACATTATTGACCCGTAAAATTAATTATTATATGATACAAAGTAAAATAATAATTCTCTTTAAATTAAAAATAAAAACATTCTAATGAAGAATTTAATTAATTTTCATTTGTGACCACCGATTTAAGACGATTTTTCGATAAGTGTCCTCTTCTTGAGAAATGTTCTACTGTGACGTCAATCTTTTTTCAAATATATTTTGTTACAATACTCTTCTAAATAATATTCCATATTTAAACATTTCTGTTCTTATATTTATTTACGTTTTCTTAGTATTTCTTTCTAACAGTGTTTAATATCTTAAATATGTTCTTGCTTTAATTTTCGAACGTTCTTTTTTTCTCAAAACCGCATGCTATCTGCTTTCTTTTCATTTATTCTGTCCTTATCTAACGTCCGACGCTTTGTCTTCTTTTACAATTTACGCCTCCATATTATAGATCCACACGTCATTTCTTTCTTCTTTTATTGATTAATTGACTGTCCTTTCTTATCTTCCGATTGGCGTATTTTTCATTCATTGTAACTTGAAATATATCTAACGTGTGGTACTGAACTAAATTTGACAGTTGCATTGTTTACAATATATAAATAAATATATTTATTTCTAATGGATGAACAAAATTCATATTAGACTCTATTTTGTGTACTATAAAGCCTTTTGAATTGTTTTGATGGATTAATAATACACATTTTTTAAAATGGATGGTGTATGGTTGTTCTTATAGATAAGTATTACAAAATGTTAATTCTAAAGTGCACATTCTATCATGTGTAGTTTATTACAAAATTGTTGTTGCCTTTTAGGTTATTATGATTTGTGGTGTATATCAAATAATAGTGTATTTGATATTTTAAAACTTTAATGGATGTTTTTGTTCGACATTTCACGTACATCGTAACAGTTACAATCAACAACGTTTATGTATTTAAGGAATTTGCAAAATTCACGTATTGATTATGAAATTTACTATTACTATAGTACTTAAAATATCCTTTTATATAATCGGTAGATATAGCATGATTTAATTTTTAAGTTATTAACATATATAAACTAAAACGTAAAGAGATATAATAATCTACATGACATTTGACATTCAATGTAAATTTACTAAATATACACAGATGTGTTTTGCTTAACTGTATTATTGTATATTGAAATTTTTTACAGAAAATAACGAGAAACTCTACATATAATAAACATTAGATGTGTTATATCGATACATGGTGTATTCAAAATATACCCGTTTTGAATTTTTTATTGCTGTTTTCAACTCTATTTGATTTTTTAATTATCTCGCTTAGAAAAGAATGCAGCAGTATGCATAAATAATTGTAAAATCTGTCGTTTTATGTAGTACATTTTAACAGCACTGAATTATCACGATATAATCAGGAAGAGCTTATTTCTTAGTAGATATTCATCGATGCTTATGAACCCTTACCTACAGAGCAGACCCAATTATGTCTGCTTTAATGGTTTTTAAATCGAAAACATATATTTCAACGTCTGTAATGCCTCAGAGATCTAATCTGGGGCCTTTATTGTTTAACATATTTACCAACGATCTACATATTTACCAACGATCTAATAACTTCGTTCAAATGGACAGTTTTAGCTGATGATCTAAAAATATATAATATTATAGATAGTATACGTGATGTGGACGTTCTCATAGCGAATATTAATATTTTCAGCGAGTGGTGTGCTCAAAAAATACTCTGGGGTTAAACATTTAAAAGTGCTGTTTCGTGCCTTTTACTAAAAGACCAACTAGAATTTATTACAACTATTCTATCGGCAATATTGCTGTCCAGTTGTCGTCCATTAAGAACTTAGAAATCGTTTTCGAGAAACTTAGCTTTTCGAAACAGATCTCATCAATAACTATGTACCCTTATCAATCTATGGAAATCATTATCCGAATTTTTAAAGACTTATACTATACTTACTTGGGCTATACTTACTATAATATTGCATCTCTTAATTCGCTTTTTTATGCACTGATAGTGGGTAAGTTGGAGATGGTGTAGGTATCTGGTACCCACATGTTAATGACATTGAACAAGTTGAACGAATATATCTGAAGTAGTTGTCCTTCAATATTCCATCCCGGACATGGTTTCGATTAGTCGTTACTTCTTGATCGACACGGATTTATCTCTGGCTGATAGAAGGAAAATAGTTTAAACTTTATGGCAAATATTATTACCTAATAAAATTGATTCACTGGTTTTATTGTCTCGGATTGACTTTTGAGTACACCGATTATCGTCAAGATTGAGTGAAGCAATATTTATGGCCCCTCCATGAATCAATCTGCTTATGAGGGCTCCTTTAATAGACTTGGCCAGGAACTTTAATTCGTTGAACTTGGATGTGCGTTCATTTAGTGATAACCATTTAACCTTATTATTGTTAAGATTGGAATTTATGTTGGGAAATTTAATAAATATTATTATTATTATAAATGAAAGTACATTAACAGAAATGAACCTAATTTAAAATTTGCACCAATACAGCATATTAATTAAGAAACATAACAAAAGTTATCATGAGTACAGTATTTCAGGTTATTGGAATTGTTACTCTTATAATAAGAAAATGTATACAGTCTATTTAGGTTCTAGTGCTAACCTTCCAATTGTTTGTCATTTAAGACAACTCTTAATTAGAAGTTGGTCTGTGTAATTAGATACTTTAGTTATAATTAGTTAAAATTTCGAAATGTTAATGTCTTTGACATCATTTCAACGTAATACGAGGATTGTTCAGAAACTACGTGGCCTAACACAGAGATGGCGCGAGTTCGCAGGAATCTTCTTTACCATTCTATAGGATCATCCTTTAATAGGTTAAATAAGACAGTACAGAGCGATCTGTCAATTAGTCTATTTTTGACAGTACGCCAAAGTGAACGTCTCGTGTGATTTTGTAATGATGGAAAAAACTGAGTTGATAGCAGTGATAAAGTACTTTCATTTGAAAGTGTGTATTGTAGACATTACGGTATTAGAATTGCTAAATTTTATTTCAGCTTGGCAAAATAATTGAAGAAGCTCAACCAATGATGAGTAATTATTTTAAAGGGTTATGTTTTTTTAAATACTGCCTTATTTTATAAAGTTTGAGATAAAATAACACTATTCAAAATTGGATTGCCGAATTTAAGAGAGTTCTAGAAAACTGATTTCTGTAATCACTTCAGAAACATTAATTCTGTTCATGACATGATTGTAGAAGATCGATGAATTGGAATCAAGCGTATTCCAGAAACCTTGCACATTTCCTATGAACGTGTGTTTCACATCATTCATTACGACTTGTGTATGAAAAATCTATCAGCGAAATGTATTCCGAGATGTCTGAATGTTGTTTAGAAGTGCATTCAAATGACAATGTCGAAGAAAGTATACCACTATTTTGAAGAAGATTCCTCAAACTGTTCGGATTGGTTTGTTACTGGGGACGGAATGGGCGTATATAACTATGATCCAACTATTAACGAGCAATTGAGAAAGTGGAAACATTCTGGTTTTCCACAACTCAAAGAATTCTATATTTAAAAATCGGCTCGTAAGATTCTTGCTTCAAGTTTTTTTGGACAACGATGAGATAATTATAATAAATTATTTGGGCATGGATAGAAGTAATAGGGTAGCCTATTACACTGAGTGAAAAAACGCTGCGAGAGATTTTCCAAAGGTGTGCTCTTTTTACAAGACGACGCTCTTGCTCACAAGTTGTTTATTGAAAAAACAATTGATGACAACAGTTTAGGATTTGTTAACCACCCGTTCTATTCCCGGATTTAGCACCGTAAGACCATTAATATTTCCAAAACTAAAAGGTAAAAGATTTTCTACGAATGATGAAATCATATGTTGCTACGCAAGAAGCAGACGTCTGAAGATGGTCGAAAACTAACAAAACCGTAGTCGTACCGCACAATGTCTGGGAGCTTCTATTTACTGTGTACGCCCTTAGTCAGTGGAGACGAATGTGGGTGACTATAATAACAGATAGAAGGTAGCGGCTCTCAGTTTTACCTACGGAAGCTCAGTCTGAAAACTGAGGAAAGCAATTGTGTGTTCTTCGGCGCATGCTTATACAGACTACTCAAAACACACGCTATATACTTACTAAGTATTAATCCAAAAATGCTGCACAGGATACCTGAAAAGAAATCTCTAAAGGGCAAAAACCAAAGGCAAACAAAAAAATACCTAGAAACAATTAACTCTTATATTCACAGCAAAAAAAAAATTAATATGTATATTTATAATAATGGCATATATTTAAGTCTTGACTAACATAAGAATATTGAATTATTTACTTTTTCTCGTATATATATATATATATTCATACTGTATATTAAAGGGAAAAATAAAGTATAACAATACGAAAAACCATAGACATCAAAATTATGTTAAAGCTATTTCGGAAAATATTAAATTCTCAACAAGTCATGAAGAAATAAATCCGGTGTAAGAATAAATTTAAATTACAATAGTTTTGCTTTTAAATAAACTTAACTTTTCCTAAGATACACCAGAATTAACCTCACAATTTATTACAAACAGAATATAAGCGGTAATAAATAATTTTATTTTAAATTCAAAAGTTGTTATATCCAAAATGCATCGACATATATCGTATAATATGCAGCTGGACATGAAAAAAACATTTAGTTTCACAGGCGGTAATAAAAAGTTGTTAGCAAAAGAAATGTGTTACAGAAAAAGATCTATGTACGTATATGACATAAGATTTAGAAATATTTCAATTAAGGAAAGGTTAATTTTATGTTTAAATGCTAATGAAATATGTGAATCTACAAAATAGTATATTAAAAAACAAGTTTCATAAGGCACCATTTTGCCGCACGAGATCAGTTTAGAAAACCAGTCGCGATAGCGGCGAGTTTTCTAAAGAGCGAGTGCGGCAAAAGGCCTTATGAAACGAGTTTTTTATACTATTTTTTCTATTTTTCATTTTTTAGATTAATAAATTGGAATTGTTTAATTTGAATGTTCAGAGTTTTATTTTTATATAAAGCATGCAGTTGGTCACATTGATACTTGACATTACTAATATATCTTGTTGTCAATTGTATACAATATATGTTGTTTGTGTAGAGTACGTACATATATCATATCTGTCAAATGTCCTTAAATTCTTAAAATCAAAGGACGGCAATGATATTTATTTCTGTGTTCGAACAACGCCAACATCGAAAAATGAAAAAAGGCGTATCGAAAGGAAGCTCAGTTCGATACTGTTTTGGGTGTCATAATGAGTTCATTTCGAACGCAAAATAGAAAAATGATTTTTTCTATTTTGCGGTCGAAAAGCTATAGCTTTCTTTGCTGAAGATTTGCACTACTTTATAAGACTTAATTTAATACCACGAAGGTCGGAGCTCGAATCCCGCAATCACTCGCTGGCATAGGAAACTGTAGGGGGTGATACAGTTACCAAATTCTAAACACAGATAGCGATATACGCTGGTTTGCAGAAAAAGACAAAGAATTTCTTTGAAGCGATTAGAATTATTTTACAGACGGTCCACTAAACGTGTAAGTCTTAAATGATATTATTTTGAATAAATAAAATTTTGTACATATTTAAATATTGTGATGTTTTATATGATTATCAGTACTCGCTAGTATCTATAGCCGTCTAATATATATTTAATAGTAGATTGGCGTGAGCTTAAGAAGCTTAAATTAAAAATAAATGTTGGGTTGTTACATTTTGTCCCATCAACTCTACAATTTTTTAGGTAACTATAGTTGTACAATTAGTCCCTGTAGAAAAAATGACGTTAGAGATCTAGGCTTATGATAATTAATAATTATGCACTAACAACTTCAAAACTATGCGTGCAAATATGTACCAAAAACATTCAGAATATGTACTTAAATATGCACCAAAAATCAACTTTTAAAAAATAAATTTTTAAAGACATTTTAATTTTTCCGTTAAAACATAATTCTTTATTAAAAGTTATTGAAATTATAGAAACAAATTATAATTACATTTAACTATAGCCTGATGTAACAAATTTTCAAAAATAAATTTGCGCCTAGAATATTTTCGTACTGTGAAGAATCTCTATTGACATCACACAGCACTGCTGGTACAAATACATTTTTTACAATGTCACTGACATTTAAATGTTCATTTCTTTCATTAAGGGTTGTTTTATTTCGCCACACCTCACTGATTTTTTTCAGTTGTTGACGCCTGTGTTTTTCGACAGCACTAGGTTTAATTTATTGATGAAACAATTTTTCTGGAGTTTTGCTAAACGTTTAACTACTATATTGTCTACTATTTCAATGCTGTCTTGTAAAGATAATCCTTTGGTTTCTAGCATAGAGATTGCAATGAAATCTTCTCGAACACTTGCTTTCCTCGGAATATTATGTGCTTCTCCAATGCACGTATACACTGAGTATACGTGGACGCCCTGTAAAGTTGTGCGTGATTCTATGTGTTAGCTTTTGTGCCCCATGTTCAACACTTTGATTAGTGGTTTTACCTACTGATGATGCCAACTTAGTTGTCTAAATACCTATTTAGGATACGATTATTAATTGTGGTAAGTGGTTTTATACATTTTTTGAGTTTTTATATAGGAACTACCAAAATAAAAACATGTTAAAGTTTCTTATTTCAGAATAAACATTTATTTAAGAATTATGAGAAAGGCGAAGGTTAATGGATATACATTCTGCTCAGACATTATTTTTGTTGAAAATAAAGTCGTTTTGCAACATTTTTAAAATCAATTGAAGTGGAAGTATCTGTATCTTAAGTTTTTAAAAGTATAAATACATACAGTTCTAGCAACAATTTAGTGTCACTTTTTAGTTAAGAAATGACCTACAATATTCAATTGATCTGCCAATACATTATTATTATATAGCAGTAATCCAAGGTTTCAAAATTTTTATTCTCGATTAAACTTATATACAATTAAAGAAAATTTTAAGCTTTTTTCGCGTTTTAAATAATATGAATGTTATGAAGTTTGTAATGAATAATATATGATCTCAAACTTCATGAAACCAAGCAACGTTCAAAAAAGTATATTCATTTTAAATAATTATACTTCATTTTGCATGATTTGTCAATTGTTTTGCCAAGCTGCAATAATATTTAACAACCCTGGTACCATAGTGTCTAAAATACACATCATGTTAATGTGAATATCGAAGACAGTATCACTTATCGAAATTAACAATTAAGAGTTGTCTTTATAGACAAATAATTATAGGGTTAGCACTAGAATCTGAATTAAAACCAAACTTCAGTTAAAAAAAATAAATTTTCATATTTAGGCCCAAATATGAATTCTAGTTCCCGTAATACGAAATTATTTTTGAAATATACATTTTATATAAGCTTACATATTTATTTGTAACCTGTCATATTTATTATATATTCATATTACGTCAAAAGTTTTAATAAGGCCCGAACTAATAATATGGGACATGACCCAGTTTAGCATTCGGTTGTCAATTAATTTTTCTAGAATAAACTGATTTCTTGCAAGTTTTAAATTTAGTGTAAGTGTTGAAAATCTTACATGTCGTTTACTGTTTATACTTGTTATATATATATATATATATATATATATATATATATATATATATATATATATATATGTATATAAATACATATATAAATATCACTACTAAAATAAAATCGTGTTTATTTTTGTTTAGAACTTAATTATATCTTCTGATGTAGCGGTGTTGAAAAGCTAGAATAAGAACATTTGGAAACGATCATATTGCGCAGTTACCGGAAAAAAATAGACAAAATCAAAAACGTTAAATATGATTTCATATGATATTATAACCATATGGTTTGGGTAATTTGGCAGAATTTTCCCGTAATTATATTTTTTTCCTCTACCTTAATGTTATTTATTCGTCTGGCTTGCAGACCGGCTTTTGGTGACAAATAAATGGCAATATATTATTTGCAAGCAGCGCAATGTATTTATTTGTATTATTTTTCTTGTATATCTTAATTTGTGTTTTATTTCGCGTATAATGCCGGATCTATTCAACATCAAGGACACTCAATTCTATTTCAAATCCTTTCTATAGATATATATTTAGGAATTCCACAGAAGTTTATATCAATCGTGCGGATCGAATCAATTCTGTGGATATGAGTAACTTGAATTCGGCTTGCACGATGGATTTAAACGGCGAAAGACAAAATAAAAACATAATTTTCCTGCGAAATTTTTTATCTATACGTAAACTGAATTTTATGATTTGATATATTTAATATAGATGACATCTTCGAAACTTAAGTTAGTGAACTTATTAATATACTTCGGCACTTCGGCGCCATTGTTTCGCATGAATATATATATATACATATATATATATATATATAAATATATATATATAATAATCGCCTACTGATTAGGTTTACCATAAATATATATATATATATATATTAAAAATAATAGACTTTTTATTGGTTTAGCGACCTTTTATTGAATTATGATGTTTTATTCTACGACGTTTCGACTTTTGTTATTTTTCAGTCTTTTTCAAGTATCTAGAAACAAGAATTAATACAATGAGAATATGAGAATTGTGTTTGTTTTTGTGAGATTGAATTAACAATTAAATAAAACGACAGGAACGAAATTGATGGACTGTCTAAACTCTATTACCCACTGATTAAACAATAGATAAAATCAACCACCCCCCCCGCACACACAAACACAAACCAAAAAAAAAAAAAAAAAAAAAAAAAAAACTTTTTATCAGTTCCCATTTGTAAATACTTTTACTACATACCCCTAAACACGGTCCTGATCAATTTTCTAAATTCCAAAAACAGAACAAAAATTAACCTCTCTTAACAAAGCCACAAACACTTACAATATTCCAACCAGTGCGATCGGTTCGTTACAAAAAAAGGTCTCGGGTACCCGACACACATGTTACACAGAATGCGTGATTTTGAAAACCAAAAGAAACGGTGAGTTTTGTCATTAATTGTTCATGTAATGTAGTTTAACATCAAAAGTTTAACATCTCATTCATTTATACAGATTTAACCACCGTAATTTATCCTTACTCATTATTAACCTAATTTTAAATTTTAACTTTAATTGTTAATTTAATCGGTAATTCAGTCTTTAATCTAATTTTAATTCTAATTGTCAATGTAATTGTTAATTCAGTCTCACAAAAGCAAACACAACTCTCACGTTTTCAGTGTAGTAATTCTTGTTTCTATTTACCTTACTGTATTGTAGTTTAATTCAAATTTTTCTATTCATTTACACAGATGTAATCACTTTAATTGTCCTTACTCATTATTAATCTAATTTTAAATTTTAACTCTAATTGTTAATCTAATTGGTAATTCAGCCTTTAATCTAATTTTAATTTTAATTGTTAATTTAATTGTTAATTCAATCTCACAAAAACAAACACAATTCTCATATTCTCATTGTATTAATTCTTGTTTCTAGATACTTGAAAAAGACTGAAAAATAATAAAAGTCGAAACGTCGTAGAATAAAACATCATAATTCAATAAAAGGTCGCTAAACCAATAAAAAGTCTATTATTTTTAATATTAAGACACGGCCAATAAAATAAATAAGAAAAATAAAATTCTTATAAACACTAAATATATATATATATATATATATATATATTAAAAAGTAATAGACTTTTTATTGGTTTAGCGACCTTTTATTGAATTTTGATGTTTTATTCTACGACGTTTCGACTTTTATTATTATTCAGTCATTATTATCTTCAATTCATTTATACAGATGTAATCACTTTAATTGTCCTTACTCATTATTAATCTAATTTTAAATTTTAACTTTAATTGTTAATCTAATTGGTAATTCAGTCTTTAATCTAAGTTTAATTTTAATTGTTAATTTAATTGTCAATTCAATCTCACATAAGCAAACAGTTCTCATGTTTTCATTGTATTAATTCTTGTTTCTAATTACTTGAAAAAGACTGAATAAAATAATAGTCGAAACGTCGTAGAATAAAACATCAAAATTCAATAAAAGGTCGCTAAACCAATAAAAAGTCTATTATTTTTAATATTAAGACACGGCCAATAAAATAAATAAGAAAAATAAAATTCTTATAAACACTAAATATATATATATATATATATATATATATATATATATATATATATACATCTGTTATATTTAATGAACGGCTAAGAAATTATCTAAACACACACATATATATATATATATATATATATATATATAGTAAATTCAATCAGTTGGCGATTAAAGGTCTGGCTTTACTTCAAAGTATATATATTTAAAACAACCCTACATGTTTCGGCAATGATGCCTTTATCAAGGATATAAAATATAAATGACAATATGCAAATGTCAAATAATTGAGTTGCTATGGATAAAATTATTCAAAGATACATCCCAATTGAATAATAATAAATCATGCCTTAGTATTCCAAAAACAGATAGCAAAGTGTAAACATATGTGTTGTAAGCTGCTAGTAGCTTGTGTCTATTTCTTGGTATGAACTTGTGTGTTGGTTGCTGCTGGCAGCTTGCGTCTCTCTCTGGGTGTGTGGTTTTGTGTGAGCGCGTAAGTGTAGGGTTTTGTATGTTGGCGCGCTCGTGCGTGTGTTTAGTGACCGGTCGCATTAATTTATGCGACCGGTCACTAAACACACGCACGAGCGCGCCAACATACAAAACCCTACACTTACGCGCTCACAAAACACAAAACCACACACTCGGAGAGAGACGCAAGCTGCCAGCAGCAACCAACACACAAGTTCATACCCAGAAAGAGACACAAGCTGCTAGCAGCGGACAACACATATGTTCACACCTTGCTATCTGTTTTTGGAATACCAAGGCATGATTTATTATTATTCAATTGGAATGTATCTTTGAATAATTTTATCCATAGCAACTCAATTATTTGACATTTGTATACTGTCATTTACATTTTATATCCTTGATAAAGGCATCATTGCCGAAACATGTAGGGTTGTTTTAAATATATATACTTTGAAGTAAAGCCAGACCTTTAATCGCGCCAACTGATAGAATTTACCATATCATACCAAGGTCACGAAAATATTATATTTATATATATATAAATATATATATATATATATATATATATATATATATATATGTATGTATGCATGTTTACATTATATGGACAACATATGGACACGTCGATTTCCTCGGAACCCTTCAAAAATTGCTGTTTTGCATTATAATAATATCTTAATTCATAGTTCTATAAGATGCTTAGAAAAAAAGTTTTGAAATTTCCAAAGTGTTGACTAGGAAATATAATTTATAAATTTCCGCATAAGAGCTACTTGTGTGGTATACCTTTGTAGCTTATTAGATAATAATGTCCAGGTGACAGCCTGTATTATTTTGCATATAAAACTCGTTAAACATAACATTTGACTCAGTGCCCTCCCTGGTCTTGCGGTGGCCGCGTATGAAACTATAACCGATTGTAAGTCACTTTTATGTCGGGGCGGTACCTCGCAAACTCAGACAGTTAAAGTCATTTTGACGTTATTATCATCACCCCATAGGATTTCCTGAAAATCCCCTTCAGGACTCTGGTACCCTTCTTGCAGACCTCCAAGACCTCCTTGCAGACGTTTGGTACTTCTTTGCAGGTTTTTGTACCTCCGGCCATCCCTCTCCCGGCCCCTTCTGGACCCCCTTGCAGGCCCCTAGGTTAAATGCATTCGATTATTTCTATGAATAAATGAAAGTTCTTTAACCTGCTGCTTTATAAGTAGAGACCGGACACATCGGCCTAAAATGGACGTCATTACGACGGACGATATAAATAGTCTACAACATCTGTAAGTACATCACGCACACTATTCTTTCGGTTAATCGCACATCTATTTTTTGTGTGCGGTTAACCGAATGAATAGTGGTATTCAATAACTGCGTGATGTACTTACAGATGTTGTAGACTATTTATATCGTCCGTCGTAATGACGTCATTTCAGCCCGATGTGTCCGGTCTCTATTTATAAGGTACGAGTTGCTACGCGAATACACCGACCTCAACGACTTCTCCATGACTGAAAGCAGAGCTGGAAGCCGTCATGTGTTAACGCGTTCAACAAGGCCTACGATTCGGTCTGGATATCCTCAATCGTCTCAAAACGGTGCCTCTTGAGCTTCAGTTTCAACTTCGGTAACTGGAAGAAGTCACAAGGGGAAAAATCTGGGGAATAGGGTGTGTGGGGCAGTGCTGCCATCTTCATTGAGTTTAGAAGGTGACGCACACCAAGTGACGTATGGGTTGGTGAATTGTTGCGCCGCTTGGCAGGCCGCTTGTGTCGAATGTTTTCTCTTAGTCGTCGAAGAATATCGCAATAAAATCGTTCATTAACTATTTCACCTGGTGGCAGAAATTCTTGGTGCACGATGCCATTAGCGTCGAAGAAACAAATCAACATCGACCTGACGTTGCTTCGAACTTGCCTTTCTTTCTTCAGTCGTGGTGATGATGGTGTTCCTCCACTGCGATGGCCGCGGCTTTGTTCAGGATCACACCTAAACGCCCATAATTCGTGGCTAGTAATGCTTCTGATACTGAATTTCGCATCCCTTTTGGCAGTTTCTTTCATCTCTGTGCACACATGAACATGGTACCGTTTCTGTTCAATGCTGAGTAGCCTTGGCACAAACTTCGCAGCAGTGCGCCGCATGTTGAGTTCACAGGACAGAATACACCGACCAACGCCTCACAACAAGCTGAGAATATTACAAATGTCATGGATTGTTCTCCTTAGGGTTTGTAGGATAGTATCACGCACTTTTACTATATTTTGTAGTGTTCTTTCCGTCGATGGACAACCGAATCGATCATCATCATCAACCAATACACGTCTATTTTTTAAACGGTTCTATCACTCATAATTTTGTGTCTGACCTAAAGCATCTCTGCCAAAAGTTTGTTTAATCATTTTCAGAGTTTCAGCTGCTGTATTACCTAGTTTGAAGAATAATTTGATGCACGTTCTTTGCTCTTTCACATTAGACTTTGTAGTGTCGCAGAATCACTCAAACACAACTCAACAAATGTAAAAACAAAAACTGTTTATCACCGCCTAGCAAAGTACCGTTTGACAGATTGACTTAGTATAGACGTAGCTCGTACTATCTAGCGTTATAGAGCCGTACTACCATCCCTTCACGCACCACATTCAAATTCCAAAAATTTCAGCTTAGCACCTCGTATCTATAAATATACGATAACCAGAATTCATTGTGTTGTTCATAGCTGTAGTAATTTAATATTGGTGACATAAATGTTAATGTAGGATTGTAGTAAAAGTTAGAAATGCTTTAATAAAGGTGTTACGAGGGATAAGCTGATTTTAATGAGAATAAGGAAATCTAGTAGACTGAAAAACAATTATGCAGTGTTTATTTATAGCAACTCTTTATCTGCCATTCGACGCTTTGTTGTTGAAGTTACTTTCGTTATAACTCAGCTACTTATTTTTTAAAAGTAAAAGAAAACGGGATTAACCAGAGAACACTTTCGAATCATAATTTATTATGATTTTAAGAGATGTTAAAGCGCTTATGAGTGCAAAGAGATATTTCTTATTACCTTTCTTGTATAAAATTTACCCATGTTATAAGGAATTTGAACGCGAAAGGAATTCTGTTCAGCATTAAAAAGGAGCAGGGCGTGCTGTTACTGACATAAACAAAGCTGCTGTTAAAAAAATAATTGAAGAGGATAATAAAGTCACTTATGCGGCAATAGAGCATCAACTTAAGATTGAATCCTCAGCTGTTAAAACAATCATACACGATCACCTGTATTTAAAAAAAGTGGTAAGTCGTTTTGTGCCGCATCACTTTTCTGACTTTCAAAAAGCAAAAAACATTCCCTTCTTGCCTGCCAAGAGAGTCGTGTATGGATTCACGAATATAAGGAAACTCCTACAATGACTAAGAAGCAGCGAGCTATAAAAAAGGTTATAAACGCAGTATTCTTCAGAAGTACGGGCTTTGTAAATGCAATTAAGCTAGATAGACAAAAGACTGTTACAGCTAATTGGTATACTGAAAAATGTTTGCTTGAAGTTTTCAATAGAGTTTCAGACAAAGGAATTATGCTCCACTATGATAATGAATCGTCCCATATGGCAATTTTAACTCTCCAGTTTTTGTCTGGAAAAAATGTAAAGGTAATACAACGTCCGCCGTACTCACCTTATTTAGCAATGTGTGACTTTTGGTTATTTTTTGGGCTTAAACGCAATTTGCGGGGTAGAAGGTTTTCATCTGAGATTGCTTATTTTGAAGGTATTTCGAAAGAAGAATGGTTGGGAGCTTTTAAAGAGTGGAAAGAAACAATGGTCAAGTGTATCATTGCTGAAAGGAATTACTTCGAACGTATATAAAATAAAATCCTAGAAAATATTAACCGTGTTTTTTATTTCTTTAATTGTTTCGACCTTTGCTTCATGTAAATCCATATCACTAATAAATAAAACACACATAAGATGTTTTAGATTTACACTTTATTAATAAAATAACGACAGCTGTTTCGCTAACACAGTAGCTTCTTCAAATTCAACTTAAGACTCTAAGTCTTAAGTCTTAAGTTGAATTTGAAGAAACTACTGTGTTAGCGAAACAGCTGTCGTTATTTTATTAATAAAGTGTAAATCTAAAACATCTTATGTGTGTTTTATTTATTAGTGTTTTTTATTCTCAATAATTTCAGCTTGTCTCCCGTATTAATATTTTTACGAATCATTTTAATTCAAATTAGGTTGACTGTATAATAATAATCTTATGTCGCTCTATAGACATTTCATTTTGAAACACATCATATTTAACCTACAGTTCATATGATTGTCGATTCAAAAAGTTCTATTAAACTTAGAATTAAAGTGCTGCTTGACATATTTTAGTTAAATAAACTTGATATGCTTGAGGAATTTAATACTTTCTTGTGTCGTTCTTTTTTGTTAAATTATTATTTCGAAATTCAATTATTCACATTTAACCGAGCAAATTGAATACTTACGATGTAAATTACTCGTTATAAATGATCAAGCACATTTTTTCAAGTTTCGTTTAACGAGAAATACTGAAAAATACGTTTCTTTGTGAATTAAAGTCTATAAAAAAGTGGAACAAACTTTTGACGTTCAAATAACCTTAACATTTTTGTGACTTGATCAGCTGTAATAAAATCGCCAAATTACTAAGATCGCGTTTAGTTCTGGTAAATATTAATGTTAGGAAGTAAAACGAATAAACTATACCCTGACCTAACCCAACTTTATTACACAGCAGTGCTATTTTTCTACAAATTACTTAAACACTGACCTCAGATATGGTTGACAACTACTGCTTTCTGTTTATTTATATTATATAAGGTCATTCTTTTTTGTACATTACCTTGGCTAATATATGTTGCGTATCCTTGTGGTTGGGCGACAAAGCGCGAAAGTAAGAATTCCTATGGTGTACGCCATAAACGTTACATGTACAGACGTCTTCTAATCTATTTATATATCGTCTGTATACAAAAATAGCATTTTATTGACGCTATTTCAGCAAGAAGATGTCCATGAAATGATGATACAAGTGCAGGCGTTAAATGGGGATTTTATTTGCTGTTTAACTGGTAGTTAAATGACAAATGACTAATGAAATCTTTATTATAAATCACGAAATATGGGTCAGTGTATACAAATTGTATACGGTTTAACTAGATAATATAAACTGTATTGGTAAACGTAGTGTTTAGTACCTTTAAATTTTACATGTTTAGGGAGTGAAAGCGAATAAAAGCCTAAAATAGTTCTTGTATGAAATATCTATATATTAGTTTTGTATGACTGTAATAGAATATCATTTACGGTAAAATTATAATAGTACTAATAATACAACAATAATACATTTGAATACGTTTTTGCAAAAAGGACATAAATCATAAATCTCGTTTTTAAGTAAAACCAAAAAAAAACTGTCTAAAATGTATATTTCGTTTAATTTAAACATTTTGCATGAAGCATCTGATACACCTATTTAAATGAGTTAAAAAATCGCAATTTTCATCATTACAAAATCTTTTCAAAAAAATTAAAAATGAAACATAACTTAAAGCTTTTATGTATAAAAACAGCAGATAATTTCGTTGTAAAACTCCTTGTAAAGGTTTTCGACAAACTCTATACACTTTTTCTGTTTAAGTGGCACCTTCCCCAATGGATAACTTGTATTTTTGGTAAAAGGATGGTATTATTTTCACTCAGTTTGAGGTTAAAGGTGTGTTCCATAAGGTTAAAGGTGTGTTTGATAAACTCCGAAACCTTAACACATCCAGGATGCTCAGAGTCATACACAAAATAATAAAACTTGCAGATGTTAAAATGCATTTTTGAGAGATCTTTCGTCATTTCGAGTTTCCATTGAAACTGCATTCTTCTTGTAATATTTCAGCTATCGTGACTTGAAATCTGTTATCTCAGCTGTATAAATTTCCTTCATCCCAAACTTATGCGTTCTGGAGGTGTTAGCGTGAACAGTACAAATTCGATCACGTTTTTTAAGTGCACTTTTGGACATAGAAAAATCTTTGTCGCAAGACAGAAAAGCCTTATCGGAAAATATTTTACTATTTTGGAAAATCTTATAGTGTCAGTCAGTGCTAGGAGCATTCTTATAAAAGCATGGTTTTTATTTTGTCCCCAACAATTATCACAATAGAGATGAAGTTCAGTCACGCCTTTAGAATTGTTGGAAATGTAATTGAAAAAAACGAGCAAACTTCATTGGGTGTCTTTTTTGCTATATCTTCATGGTAAATATATAAAGTAGCTTTATTTTTCTGTACATCGTGGATACAAAATACTTTAGTAGTTAGTTCATTGTAATAAAAAACTTCTCATACAGAAAGCTAAATTTTCTGCATAAAATCAAAGCACGATCAAAGAACGTGTGACTCGTAGTTTTTAATCTCTGTTGCGCTTGATAGTTCAGAATAGAATCTTTTGGTTTTTCTTTTATGTACAATATACTCAGCAACAGTCACTCTTTTTGCTGTTTCATTTATGTTGACGTCTTTTATTTTAATTTTGTAGGTGTCACAGGTACCACAAACATCGGCTTGTGGTCTTCCAAAGGAGAGCTTGAAACTTTCCACAAAAAACTTTTAGTTTGGTGCATAAGAGTGCATGTAGGGCATCTAATTTTAAACAGGTTATGCATTTTTTCTATAAAAAGATTACTGTCTAAACAATATACTTCTCGACCAGAGTAATGGCTCCCTTTTTTTGGAAAGCATTCAATGTGTTGTCCTCTACATACTGGCTTCTTCAGGAAACCCATTTCCGCTAATATTTCTACCTCTCATGTCTCTTGAACTCTTTTCTAGTACAGCTAATTTCTTAATTCTCAAAAGTCTCTTTACCGTAACAGCTAATATGGACAAAAATTCTTCCAAATAAACTTCACACTTAACGTCTTTCGTTTCTTTTACGAAATATTTAAAAGAGTATGACCTTTCTTTGGGGGTTGTCTTTTCTCGGTCGACGTTTAAGAACATCAGTAATCTCGATCAACCATTGAATGAAAATATCGTGTTCATCTTTGGATTTTAAATCATAAAAACGAGTGAACATGTTAAGTCGTTCTTCTTCAGACATTTTACCAAAACAGTTTCTTTTGTACATAAAAAAAGTTAACCATTACACTCCCTAAACTTAAAATTATAACCTCAAATTTAACCTGCAAGGTTCTCTAAGTCTTTTGACTGCGGCCAAACTACCTTTGTAATTAACATACTTTGCACCACTCAATCTAGTTTTTTGATCTTATATCGTTGATAATTTTCAGGTTTTCCCGTCTTTTTTCTTGGTTAATCACTCATTCTTATTTAGGAATAATAACGAACAACAAAAACATCAGCTGTGATACGAACACTAACCAACAAGTCCTGAAATGTTGACGGCAGAGGCGCTCGAATCGCTCTTTTAAATACTCCGATCACGGAAATTTTATAGAGAAAGGAGATAAGTCAGCGACTTATGTTCTTTCTGAAAAATACCTGTTGAATCACTAGTAAAATTTTATAGAACATTAAATGCTACTAATTTCATTCTGCCTAAAGAGGTTGTTGAATGTTTCCTTCAAAAACGCCGTTTTACCAAAGTTGACTTTAGCCCTTTCTGCATTTATTTCTGTAGAATAATATAAATTACTACAAAAAAGTAAGTCTATATTAAATTTTAAGGCTATTGTTAAGATCCTTACAAACTCCCGTATCTTGAAAAAAACTTTTGGAATCATTAAAGGACCTCAAAGGAACTAATTTGCCTTATAAACCAATTGGAGGAAACGGACTCTTAGCAAAACAAAAATTAACTAACTTTATAGCATAAATACTTTAAAGTGTGTTAAACATTGTAACAGTGTAAAGTTAAACATTGGCACATATAAGTAACATGATCATACAAAATTTGGTGTGTTTTGGATTAATAATATACAATATTAAAGCTTAAATTATTATTTTCTTTTTGCTAAGAGTACGTTTTCCCCCATTAGTTTATAAGGCAAATTAATACCTTTGAGGTCCTTTAATGGTTCCAAAAGTTTTTTTGGAGATACGGGAGTTTGGAACGACCTTAACAATAGCCGATTTTAAAATATAAAAGTGAAACATTTCAATTTTTAAAATGGTCGGATATATTGAAACCATGAAATTCAATTAATATCTGTGTAAACTTCAAGTCAATAAAAATAGTTGTTAGTCATCTATTGGGATGATAATAAAATCGATGTGATCGATATTTATTAAAGTATATTAAATTTTGTATGAATATTCGTAAACGTACTACTAAAATATCACAACGGTGTAAAGTTATATATGGTAAAAGTCGACTGTATTTAAGTATCAGTAAAAGTTAACAAATAAACAAAATATTTCTTTATGTTTTATTTTATTTTTTCTAACAATATTATTTCGGTATTTCTACAATATAATTATAGTCCTTTCTGCAATATAACGACCCAACTAAAGCATTAAAACCGTAAAGTCTATTACGGGCAACTACCTGAGCACAGTGGCAGATAAGTTCATACAAACGAGCGATTAGAAATGAGAGTTAGAACATATCGATACCCAAGCAGGACTGTATTAAAACAAGCTTACGCAATGCACATATATTATATATTTATATAATTATATAAAATTATATAAGGTAAAAATATAATACTAAATGTTTACAAACAAATTAAATAAATGTTCTAAAAGTCTTCACAGTTGTCAGAATAGTCATCGTCAGTGATATCAGTTTCACGATACACTACGCTAAACGAAGATAAAGTACGATATATTTTACTATTGGAATTTCTACCTTCCAAAACATACTTGCCGCTCTGTTCAGGTACTTGTCGGTAATAGACTGTATAGCTTTAATCCTTTAGTAGGGTCGTTATATCGTAGAAAGGACTATACTAGGGATCAGCAGGCAGTATCAGGGACAGAGTGAGGACATCATGAATCCTGATTTATCATTTTTCGCACGTGAATTATAATACGTACACAGAAACAAGTACTTATCAAGAAAGAGTAAATTTTCTCCAGAAAGAATATTGCAGGGTTTATAAAATATATCAAACATAGTGACTGTTCACCGTTTATATCTAGATTTCAAATTATTACCAATAAATAATTGCCTATCACCGTAAATCCATTAATACACTGAAAACGGTGGCACATTTATCTTCGTTTCATTGTTTTTTTTTTTGTTAAAATAAATAAATCGTTAAAATCCCGAGTTTAAAGGACTTGTTTTTGGAAATTATCTATTTTACCAATTCATACATGGCTTATGATGTTACTAATGAAAACTGATTAACAGGAAGTAATGTTTTTGATCTCAGTAGCAATTTAGAGGTTTAATCATTTAAAATAAGAAATTGGATGTGTATTTCCGGTATAACCGGAATCAACACAGCAAATCTGATATTATTTTTAGAATCGTTGAATCCTTTTACAGAGGTATACCCAAAGAATGAACCGTTGCAAAGACAGTTACGCAGTTCTATTCTTTTTACTAGCTGAACCCGACAATGCTTTGCTATTGCTAGATTTGGGTATATATATATTAAATGAACACAATTAAAAGTTTTATATGAATTATTGTATTTTGTTAAAATTAGATATTTATATTGAACTTTAAATTCATAGCAATGCTCTTGGATATCCAATGTTTTTGTTGATTCGATTTGGCATATATACAAACAAATGGATTCTCCAAATTCAATCCATATACTTGCAATAACTGACCTTGTGATTTATTTATCGCTATTGCAAAAGCCAGTTTAATTGGAGATTGCACTCATTCGAACTGACACGGCATATCTGTTGGTATCATATCCTATCATTGGTCTACATGGTATTTGTACATCCTGCCTGTTTCGCCTTATAAACGAAATTAATTTGTATTATATATTAAATATAAGTATTGTATATATTAAATATAAGGAATCGTAGAATATAGTATTTGAACCTAATGGTCAGGTACAAAATTGAAACCTTTGTAAAACTATATTCTATTATCATATTAAAATGCAAACGTTTACCCTGAATTTAAGATGCGGCAGCGTTCATATTTATCAACCTTCTTTCAATTCGGTACATATTTTATTGTTGGTCTCTTTAGACATTTTTCAATTTACCTTGTTTTATGAGTGAATATACCATGTACACAGTTTGGAACTTTCAAATACTTTATCATACGTACATTCACTAAATTTTGTATTATAAAATATCAGAATGAAGAATGCAAGCATCATAAACTGGGCAGTTTAGTTATAGCTAATATAGAATTAAAAACCATCTGCAATGTTTGCTATTTTAGTAGGCACAGTTTACAAGCAAGGCGGTTTTTGGGAACTTTGCTCGTCATCTGGCCGTATTTTGATGCTACCTATTTTGTTAATTGTTCCAGAGTTTACTGAAGTTAGCGTTAAATTTTGCTTACAATTCTCAGATCAGCGTGCGCGACAACAGTCGCAAGTGTCAACACAACAGTGTTCAAGACAAGACTCTCAACATATCAGGGTTCTAGACAACAGTCATAAGAACAATACTCAAGACATCAGTCTACATTTAATATTAAGAGACACCAGTCTCATTTTTGTCAACAAGACAACAGTCTTGCTTTATCATCAAATCAACAATTCTTATGTATCAAATAGTGTCAATTTTGTAAATAAAGGTGTTATATTGGAGTGCCGCGTTTCATTCAAGAACTGTCGCCGACGAGTAAATAATTAGTGCGTATACGGCCTTACAATCTGTGCGCGGTAAAACAATACACAGGAGCATCAAGTCCACGTAACAGTGCAGTTGCCCCAACGCTCCCCTTTGAATTTGCCAATTAAAATTGTTGCTTCGATGGGATTGATTAATAATCTTTTGGCTACCAATCTGTTATCATTGCACAGACGGTGCGAGTTAAGCTTCTAGAAAGAGTGATAGGAACACCAACCTTCAGATTAATGATGTGTGGGGGTAAGCCAGATAAATCAAGTGAATTTAATATTTTAATATTGTACGTTCACTTAACCATTGATGATTTTTGTACTTTTGTTTGATATCTGGAAATACGCATTGAACCAGTTTCTTTTGTGAGTGAATTATACGGTAAGAACCGGTTTGTAATTGTATGCAGCCTGTTGTTTCTTCAATTGTGATTTTACCATTTCCAGTATCCAATAATTGTATCGCAAAATTCTCTCGAGAAGGATCGTTTTGTAATTTAACATGTCGCCATAAATACGCATTTAGTTCATCAGCTAGTGTTGAATGTGGAATAACAGGTAATGTCTGTCGAAAATCGACCACCGAATGGCAAGTTGTTTCCACGTAAATCTTGAGTCTTTTTTTATGCGCCATTATGCATTTATTCCATATAATTAGGTTGCATATATATATGCCCATATAATAGCTGTACTTTACCCATTTCTGATGTTTTTGAAATATTGTAAGTTGATATTTCACTGTTTTGTATATTCGATGGCAACTTAAGTGCTGAATGTACTGTTCGACAATCATCCGAAAGAGTCGCCGTAATTCCTAGATGATGCGATTGCCAATGCGATATTATTATGTGCACGTATGGTTGCTAGTACAATTGAAGTAAGAAATGCTTTTCCTGTGCTATAAGAAATACATTCCACTACTCTCATCATTTGTTACGCCGCACATTACCTCATCATAAACGTGTTTTTGTTCTTGATTTTAAATATTTGATTGTACAAATATATTTAATTCATTGACGTCCAAGTTCTTTTCGCATTGTAATTCAATATGAAATATGTCATTAGCTAGTCGGCTAGGTGATGTCATTCCCTAATGTCGTTGTGACAATACTTGAGTACTGTCACGTGGCGCCATCTACATTTAAATAATATTACTGCTACTGTTGTTATTATGTTATTAGTCTCCTAACTTTTTTCCTTCTGGTCAGGTTGAGGATTTAAATAAATTTAAACCTTCCGTGGACAACGCGAATTATTTTGCAAAAACCTCGCGTAAATCGATTCAGCATTCAGCGAACTTTGCGTTTTATATATATAGAGAGAGAGAAGAGATCAATAATAATAATGACGGTTTAGTTGCCCAACAGGTTCATACCCAGTAGTAGGGTATGCACCTGCTGGCACATTAAATCGAACAGCAGATAATATCCCAGCGCAATCAATACTATTCCGGATAATTTTAAATAGATGATTAATCCTCCGATCGGTGTTTGGAATCCAAGTCAGTTCATCGTAGGAAGCTGCTGCGATATATAATGAGGGAACCAAACGACATATCCATATTCTAATTTGGGAAAAAGAAGAGCAAAGTATAAGGATTCCAGAAGCGCAACATCATTGAAATATTTACAAGTTCTGATAATAAATCCTAACATTCTTGAGGCAGACGAACAATTTTTTTAATATCACTATTAAACGATAAAGATGACTCAAATGACACACCAAGATCCCTAATTTCACTCATGCTGGTGAATCGAACATCGTAAATTGAATAGGAGAGCAAGTATGGACGGTTTTCCTTGGAAAAGTCATAGCATAAGACTTCTTACCTCTCAAAGCAAGCTTATTCCTTTCGGACCAATTGGCCAGTAAACTCAAATTATGTTGAAATATTTCTACATCGAGTTGATCATCCGCATATGCTAATACATGACAAGATAATAATGTAAACAAATAATTGATGTATATATTAAAAAGCAAGGGACCCAAATTTGATCTTTGTGGAATTCCGGATGATGCAACAAATGATTTAAAACCATTACAAAAAAAAACATATTCATATCTAGTGGACAAGTAAGTGTTGATTAACTTACAAAAAGCAGCATTTAGACCAAAGGAATCAAGTTTCTGTAATAAGAAGTTTATGATTAATTGTATCGCAAGCTTTGAAAATCTGCACAAATAACTTCAACCTGTCCCCGACAATCCAGCTCTTTGCATAAGTACATGAAATTAATATGATATGAATTTGTAAATGCAAGTTTTCGTTGCCACACGTAGTCAAAGAAATATAATAAAAATAAAATTAAGAAATTATCTGTCAAAAATATCACGTAATACAATATGGAACTCAATTATTTGAATTAACCTTCGTCTTTCTTAGCTAGAATTTTAATGATCCTTTTTACTCAATTTAATGGTCTTTTATAAATTTATTAACGTTAAAATTCTTTTGTATCTGTTTTATATATCTTATGTTTATATTTTTCATTTTATTGTAATTAAAAAGAACTATCTGTAACTAGTATTTGATTTTTGGTTCATCCAATTCTTTTACTTCTTCAAATAATAATTTTTAATCTCATCACATAAATTCATGTGGACTTATTTTTCTTTTCGTTGTTATTAATAATCGAATTCATATATTTTTTACCAGACTACTTATTTTGTGTCTAGTTAAGATGTATGTATATATACATATATACAGGCTGATTCATTTTCGGCCCTCACCATGGGGATCTCTCTTATTATTGGAGATAGAGTATAGGTTTAAATTTGGCAAAGTTGTTAAATTTTGTGTTTGTTATAAATCCGTAAAGAAAATAGACCTGTGACAAATGACCTTCGTTATTTAAAAAAAAAACGCGAAAACCCCATTTTCTTATTTTACCTGTAGCACCGACATTTGGCCTTGTAGAGAAAAAATAAAAACACATCCTTGTGGCCATTTCTAAACCTCTATCCAGTAGTGTACTCTAAATTTTTATACGACGTTTCGTTTCTTTCTGGCCATCATCAACTATCTAATTTCTTATAGGCGCCATATTGGATTTAGACAACTTCAGAAAGAGTTTTTTTTTCTGATTTCAACCATGTACCACATGCTGACTAAAGCTTTTGACGTTAGGTTTTATTTGAAAGAATAAATTATAAGATTAAATAAGGTAGCCTTTGGAATTTCAATCTGTCAAACATTTCATTTATAGTTCATTAATAATACAAAAATGTCATACACTAACGAAGAGAAACGAGATATGATAAGTATTTTTTATTCTTCGAAACGAAATTCAACAGTAGCGAGTACAAGATAACAAAAACATTAATAAAAATACATAGAAAAGTAAACAATAAACAATTACAGTAAATGTTCAATTATCTGGCCATCTTCGGTAATGCACAATTGGGCACGCCTTCTGGCATTTTGTACTGCCCTTTGTATAGTTCTTCTAGGAACTGCATCGAAGGCATTCTGAAGTCTGTCTCGTAATTCTTCAATGTTTTGTGGCGCATCTACTTTATAAATATTATTTTTAACATATCCCCATAAAAAAAATCTAGCGGACTTAAATCAGGTGATCTCGCAGGCCATTCAACAACTCCCCTATTTCCAATCCAACGGTTTGCAAACTCTTGATTTAAGAAATTTCGAACAACAGCTGCATTGTGTGCTGGTGCGCCATCTTGTTGCCACCATAAATATTGTAATTGATTTAATGGGATATTGTCGTCAAGATAGTCAGATACGTATGTACGTAAAATGTTTAAATATCTTTCTCCATTTAAATGTTCTTCATACATAACTGGTCCTAAGAGACGATTTGCCAAAATACCCATCCAAACGTTTATTCCAAAACGATGTTGTGGTCTTCTAGCCCTGTTTTGTCGGGGATTTTGTACTGCCCAATAGTGCTCCGTATTTCTGCTGAACATTCCAGAATTTGTAAATTTTGTTTCATCTGACCACATGATTTTGCTTAAAAAATTTTCGTCATTTTCTATCCTTCCCCTTAACCAATTACAATATTCTAGCCTTCTCAAATTATCAGACAGTAAAGAGTGACTAACATGGATCCTGTATGGTTTAAACCTACTTTTATGTAAAGTTCTCCAAACTCTGGACTGGCACAAATTTAATTCTGACGCTACTTCGCGTGTAGAAATTGATGGATTATTATTTATCTATAAAAATACAAGATTAACATGAAATTTGAAAACACGCTTTTAATTTACCATTTGTAAAATATCTTGTCGATTTTCATTTAAATTCCTGTTGTCTTGACCATTACGCGGCTTAGTAAATGATCCATTCTCGACCAAATTTCTGTCGAGATCTAGAAAAATGGTACGATGAGGCTGTTGTCGTTCTGGATATAATTGTAGATATCTTGTACTCGCTACTGTTGAATTTCGGTTCGAAGAAAAAAATACTTATCATATCTCGTTTCTCTTCGTTAGTGTATGACATTTTTGTATTATTAATGAACAATAAATGAAATGTTTGACAGATTGAAATTCCATGGCTACCTTATTTAATCTTATAATTTATTCTTTCAAATAAAACTTAATGTCAAACACTTTAGTCAGCATGTGGTACATGGCTGAAATCAGAAAAAAAACTCTTTCTGGAGATGTCTAAATCCAATATGGCGCCTATAAGAAATTAGATAGTTGATGATGGCCAGAAAGAAACGAAACGTCGTATAAAAATTTAGAGTACACCACTGGATAGAGGTTTAGAAATGGCCACAAGGATGTGTTTTTATTTTTTCTCTACAAGGCCAAATGTCGGTGCTACAGGTATAAGAAGAAAATGGGGTTTTCGCGTTTTTTTTTTAAATAACGAAGGTCATTTGTCACAGGTCAATTTTTTTTTACGGATTTATAACAAACACAAAATTTGACAACTTTGCCAAATTTAAACCTATACTCTATCTCCAATAATAAGCGAGATCCCCATAGTGAGGGCCGAAAATGAATCAGCCTGTATATTCGTATACAATAGTGGATAGTACTCTTTTGACCATTTTATGATAGTGTCTATTAAAGGTGTGTTTAAAAATTATTTAATTTGATGTTAGTTCGAAACACAACACAACTTCGATTAGAAATTTTTAAACTAAGAATTAAAGTTATTTCTTGCAAGTACGTGTTAACATGTTGTTTTCCTACATAGTATCGTTTCAGCGTAAAATTGTTTCTAATTCAGTGAAATTGATAAATTATATTTTTTGATTTAAAATTGCTGCTTCACTACAATAATTGGTTAAACGTGTGTATGAATCGATTTCGACATAAAACCTGACTGCAATATTTAAAATATTAATCATAATTTCTATTTAAAGAAACATTTACCGATGTAATTAAATAATTGTAATTTTAAAAACATTAAAGTCTAAATTTAATTTTTTATGTTGACGTTTTCAAGTTTATGGATACTTAGGAAGTATCGTAACGTATATTTTATATGAGCAATAACATTTCCGGCTCTAAGATAGTATAAAGAAATATAATTATTTTCAGGTCGACGCTTCATTTGTTAGTATTTTATCCAGGTTGTCATCACTTGCTTCCTGTCTACGCAGTACTAATTAGGTTTAGTAAGTGTGAAACAGATGTTTGCGGCTGCTGATTTTCTTATTAAATTTATCTAATAGCGGTACGCTCGTACGGACGTTTCTATTTTTGTGTCTCAGAAATACACGTATGCTAGAATCAGAGGTATAAACGAATGATTTCTTATAGCATTAATGAATTTAATACAATACCGTGTTAAATATACGTAGGTAACAAAATAATTTCGAAGATACTTGAGTAAGTAAAACATCAACATATTTTGTACAAAACAAAAGCATTTGTAATAATATAAAAATATTATTAAAAATCGCGTGTGGAGAACACAATACAAGTTCATATTTCTATGACAACATAATTCACGTGTCACATGGTACATTTTTGATTAATTTCATTGGTTAAAATAGAAAAACAAAGTCGCAGAATAGGCTATCAAATCGATGATAATTCTATCACCGCATGTTGACCGCATGTTTTTAATGAATAAAATTGTTTACTGTAAAAACGATAGATAGTTTCAATGGACGCGTCAAAGTTAGAAAATAGTGCTGTTAACTAGAAAATGTTTCAACCAGTATATCACCGTCGATGGTGAGATGCTAGCGAGGAGGAGATTCGAAAAATAATTAAGAAGAAAATCACAAAAACTACTAAAATTAATAAAGAATCTCAGTGGAACCAATTCATGAAATTTTGCACTTCAAGGGAAGTCAAATTAACAATTCCAGAAATTACATTAATATTAAGAAATTATGCTTGCAACATAAGAAGAAAAGAATGCCAAAAATATAAAGAATACGTTGTCAAAACATTTTGGAATTCCGCGGCAAAGATTATATAAGAAAAACTTTACACTGAAAATAATATCAAGTTCAATCCATTTACTGACATGGAATTTAAGAAGCAAGGCTAACTCGCGATTGTAAAAGAAAGCAACTGCAGGAAATACAAGAAAAAAGAAAGGTTAATGCAGCTGCTTTTACAACATAAGAATGTAAAAAAATGCAAAAGGTCTGGGACGAGAATACGCCTGAAGGGCTTCGAAAAAAGTTCTTTTATATTTTCGCTAAAAAATTAGCATGGCGTAGTAACGAAGGTGCTTCTACATCTATTTATCACACATCAAGAAAGAAACTGACAATTCTGGAAACTTCACTAGCCGAATTGAATACAATTCAGTATTTAACAAAACGAATCAAGGAAGGGACAAAACTTGCTCTAATAGGAAATTGTTAATACCTAATGCCCAATAAAGTAGATGCCGATGTGGGCCGAATTTCTAAAACTAATGGAAAAACGATCAAATAATGTAATGACCGATAGGTATTTCCTGACATGAAACAAAAATTGGAGATTAGGAAGTACTACAGCATGGTATAAAAACCTCCCTGTAGATGTTAATACTATGTCGAAATGGGCAAAAGGAAACCGCTCAAAAAGTCGGAATGGATACCACCAACAAAAAACGCAAAAAAAAAAATAATTAACGGAATTAATAACGAGTATTTCCGCCTCGGGCCTGTATTAAGGCTGCTATCCGCTTAGGCAAAGACTCAATAAGACCTATGATGTAGTCTTGACCTACTTGGTTCCACTCTTTACTGACCACTGCTTCTAGCTCTTCTAGCGTTCTTGGTGGAACTTGTCTGGTTCGTAGTGCCCACCCAATGTGGTCCCAGACGTGCTCTATCGGATTCTAGTCCAGGCTTCTACCTAGCTACTCCAAAACACGTATGTCAACCTCATTTAGGTAATTTTGTACAATGTCGGCAATGTAGAGGCGAGCGTTATCATGCATTAAACGGAAATTCTGGCCTATGTAAGGTGCAAATGGAATCACAAGCGGCTCTAAGATAATCCCAGTGTACCTATCTGCGGTCATAGAGCCGTTATGAATAACCTCCAATTTCGTCTTAGCCTCAGAAGATACACCTCCCAATATAATAATCAAACCATCTCCTAAATTTGTTCTTTTCCTGAAGTTGCAGTGACTCAAGCGCTCAGCATCTCGTCTATATACTGGCAGGCGTCTTTTTGATGAGAACAGGCAATACATAAACTCGTTTGTAAACAGAATGTTAGCCCAATCTTCAGCTGTCTAATCACAATAATCACAATAATAATAATCACAATAATAATAATCACAATAATCTGTCGCAAAATGTAGTTTGTGGACTCGGTGTTCTCTAGTGATAATAGGGCCTTTGGATGGTATTCTTGCACGTATCCCTTGTTTTTTAAGTCGGTTCCTTACCATCTGAGACGCAACATTTACACTTCGAACGGTAAGCAGCTCGTTTTTATCTGTCTTGCCGTGCAATGCCTTATTCGCAAGGCTGCCAGTCGTAAAAAGCGATCGTCTATGGCCGTAGTTGACCGCTACCTACCTTGTCCTGATATCCTGTTATATCTCCCAGTTTCTCTATACCTGCGCACCAGTTTCGAAATTGTCGTTTGTCGGACATCCAGCACTCTACCAACGCATCCTACCATCCTCCTACCACCGGTAATTAGAGAAATGGCTTGGACAATTTCTTCGTGACTCAATTTACGCGCATTGCGCCTTGGGTGACCGTCATTCATTTTTACAAAACCAGGCAGTAGAGGTATATAAGGAAGCACGTGATAAATGTTAAAAGAAGAAACTAGTTTTAAGCTTATACATTTTTGAAATAAATGGGAATATGTGAAGCACCTAAAGCTTACGAAATTTGAAAAAGAAATTAATTTGAAACAAAGTGCGTGACAATGCCATAAAACCAAAATAAACAAACACTATTGAAACGATTTACTTTGCATAGATAAGGTGATTCCATAATTCTTTTTGCGGAGTGTATGTATTGTAATAAATAAATAATTGTTGTGTTGAGTATCCTGTAACTGTAATTATTTACTGTAATTATTAAAATTTTTGACATTTTTAAAATTCTCTCACAAAATATAACACGTGTTATGATTAATCAACGATGATACGAGTACCACTCGTTAAAACCTATAGAAAATTGAACTCATGCTTCACACTCGGTCAATTTTGGGTGGTTTTAACTCGAGCTATCACCGATGATAATCATAACACTAATTATATTATACCTGAAAATATCTTTCTAGACATGCAGACGTGTGTTTCATCTTACTTTAGATTCATCAGTACATGCTGCTGAAAGATACTTTCACCATAAATAACATTACAAAAGTCATCCAGACAAAGCGTATACAACAAAATAATAATAATTTGAAATATACTTGCGTTGGTAAAGCTTCACGATATCTTCCATCTTTTTCTTCTATCTTCTTTATAACGTAAGAGAAAAATTAATTGAGGTAGTAAGGGACTGCGGTAAATTTTAAGTTAAATAAATCATACTGACAGCACTTATAATACTCGTTTATACAAGTTGAATTGACAACTTCAAATATTTATAAAATCATGAAATACGTTCTACGAACCGCAGTCTCCTACTACCTCAATTTATTTTGTTCTCACGTTATACAAAACGTGTGTATCCGTTATCGTCTAAAAAACTACTGGACCGATCTACGCGCGGTTTTTATAAAACGCTCCGCGTGGTTCTGAGATGGTTTAAGAGATTGAAATCCTAGATCTGACCAGTAGAAAGAAAGTTAGGGACCTAATAATGTAATATCAATAGTAGCAGTACTATTATTTAAATGTAGATAACACGACGAGAGAGAGAGAGAGAGAGAACTAAATATATTTGTACAATCAAATTTTTAAAAATTACTTCAAGAACTAAAACATGTTTATGATGAGGTAATGCGCGTAACAAATGATAAGAGTGGTGGAATGTATTCCTTCGACGCGCCAGGTAGCCCAGAAAAAATATTTCTTATTTCAATTGTACTAGCAACTACACGTGCACAAATTAATATCGCATTGGCAATCGTATCATCTGGAATTACGAATTCTTTTGTTGGTTTTAAAACAGCACATTCAGCACTTAAGTTACCATTGAACATATAAACCAGTGAAACACCAACTTACAACGATTCGAAAACATCAGAAATGAGTACTCCAGCAATGCGAGATAAATATATGGGATGAATGCACAATGGCGCATAAAACTCATTGGAAGCATTGGATCAAACATTGCAAGATTTACGTGGAAACGATCCCGCGCTAATATTCTTAGAAAGTTATTTTACCAATAATTTTACTGGCTTAAAATCAACGGTTTGATGTGCTGAGTGGTAACTAGCGTAGTTGTAATGAAGAATAATTCGACGATTTCGATTATTTATTCTTATTTCATGAATGACCTCTGGCAAACAAATTGTGGTATACCAATCTACGTTTACGTAACTCCAATTTTTTAAAGTTTCGGTTGCCACATGTCCAATTAAACCCAAGAAGCAGGGTGTACAGCGCAGCATGAATAAACATTGTTTATAGGTTTTGGCTCGTTTTACAAAACCTAAACGGTGAATGATGTTGGACATTAATAGCAAAATGAGCCAAATTGTATGGCATCCAATGACTCAAGTTTCAAGTTTCGACGAAAGTTTCAAGTTGAAAAATACACCCAGTATATTTACATAGATTTTTACGGGTACACTGAGGCGAACTTAAATCGCATTTCACATTCGTTTGTGTAGCTTACTAAATATTTCGAATATGTGTACCCGCCAACACTGGATAAGGATCCATTTGTGCAGGCTTATATGATACGTTAATTAGGCAACTTATACAGTAAGTATTTCAGTGATTATATTACTTTAAATTAAAGCTAAAGTAATATTGTATTCATAAATTTGATCAGCAGCCGCTCTAATACCTTTTAATGTTGTTTACAGAGTTTTCTTTTTATGCAATATTGGACACAAGAAACTACTTCTCAATCTCATCGTTTTAAATTTAGTATTTTTATTCCACAATAAATTCAATATTGTTAACACTGTTTTTACATTTAAAATTAATTTTCGCAATTATTACAAGTATACCTATACAAATTTGCAATGCAAACCTGTATAGGTACATGTATACATCACGGTTTGCAACTTTGCGAACGATAACAAAATCTGTAAATTTATTTACCATATTATGGTAATGGTCTTAATAAATATATCAAATACGACTACGAGTAGAAATTGGGAAATTAAAACAGTCAACGATGACTATGATATTTCTATTTTTGTAATTATACAATTTCAATACAGTTTTTCATAAAATTATTTACTTATACTTTGAAAAATTCGTTGTACAGTTTAATAATATTCTTTGTATAATAAAGGAACTATTTCTTCACACTGTTTTAAATGAAAAATACTTTTTGCTAAGCAAATTCTATTTTATTGTTACCTTACAATGTGCTTAATTAACATTAACAAATTCATAAAATTCAGGTCAGATTCCTAAAATATTTTAAAAATATACAAACACATCACGTATATAGGCAGGGTTACAGTCGAAATAAAGACGTCACACATATACGTTGTATATCTATATACATACATGTACAGTAATGTACACATATTTATACATCCTACACCATAGTTTCATTAAGGTCGACAACGCAAATTAACCATAATAATTTGATTCGCGTCATTTCGAATGACACCAAAAATTGAACAATGAAAATTAAAGCGGTTTTAAGTCTGGAAGAAAGTGCAAATATCGGTTCCATAGAGCAAGCAATAATAAAAATATTTAAAAAGTGCTTATTCAAAGCACATATGTATTATTACGAAGGCATTATACACTGTGAGCAATAATGATTGACACGTCTGAAGTTGCAGCTTCATTAACGCGATATCAAAGATTTACTCCATATATCAATACTTATTTCCTTCATATGTCAGAAAGCGGTAAAATTGTCAATTTTCAATACATATGTTTCTATCCATATGCGTACGTGTTTCTCTATTTACTGTTTCTCTTATTAATAATTTGCTGTTTAGTATTCTACATATTAAAACCTTTCTTTCTAAAGACATATTGTCGTGCTTGCTCGGAAAAAATTGGTATGTGAAATCATTTAAAATTAATGCGCGTAAAAACAAATGATAAATACGTGTTACTTTCAGGTTAGAATATTCACCGACGCACATAATAGGTTTATTTTAGAAGCCTATTTCCGTACTTGCATTAACCAATTTGAAGAAGCTTTTCCTAATAAAGAAATTTCAAAAGATACGTTTCATCAACATTCACGTCGTATTGTAGATCGTTTTCATGATACAGGCCAGGGTATGTAAAGGGAAAGGGGGTAGACCTAAAGTATTAACAGAAGACGTTGTAGAGTATCTACGCCAAAGAGTAGAGGTAGAGCACAGTCCTAAAAAATCATTACGGAAATTATCATTACAGACAGGTATTTCTTCTATTGCATATTTGACAGTTACTTATTATCATGTCATTTTTCACAAATTTCTTTAGGTTCGGTTGAGTAATTTAAGCCTATTATTGTTTTATTTTATTTGTTTTTTTTTTAGGTGAAAATCTTCCTTCAGTTGATATGGAAAATCTCGATGTCTATGAATTCTGTTCGGATGTTAATTTTGTTGGCTAGTTAGTGTGTATTTTGGTTCCTTTTTTGACTTCTAACTGTTTGTTCTTCTTTCACTGGTAGATGTGGACATTATTTTGTGTAATGGAGTCGGAGTTATTACTTAGAAACCGAACACATCGGGCTCAAATGACGCCATTACGACGGACGATATAAATAGTCTACAACATCTGTAAGTGCATCACGCAGTTATTGAATAGCATTCATTCGGTTAACCGCACACAAAAAATAGATGTGCAGTTAACCGAATGAATAGTGCTATTCAACAACTGGTGGTGTACTTACAGATGTTGTAGACTATTTATATCGTCCGTCGTAATGACGTCCATTTCAGCCCGATCACTAGCAATGGACATATAATCAGTTTGACCCTTAATCCAACTCGCCATTGTTTCACGATGCCATTCTCGACGTTGTTCCATATCATATCTGAAAAAGTAACTTAAACAATCTTCTAGATCTAAATAAATGAAAATTAATAATGTATGCGTAAGTTATTGAAACTTAACGAAATTTACTAGACTTTATATATGTAATTAACAGTTAAAATAATGAAAAATGGACTAACTCACCATACTTTATTTATATTACGAAATATAAACTAATAAATAAAACAAATTTGAAAAACTGCTTCCGCTTCTATCTACGTCCAGGAGGAAAGGAATTTAAGTGAAAAATTGAAGTAATTGCGTCACAATTCAACGACAAAAACAGGTGTGCCGTTAATCGAATGAATAGTGCTATTCAATAACTGAGCGATGTTATAGACTATTTATATGGTCCATCGTAATTTAGGCTTATCGTGTCCGGTCTCTATTTATTATTATGTTCAATAAAATTTATTTTTTCTGCACAATTAAATGTTATTTTTGTATAACTAATTTAGGGAAACCCCGTACATATATGTTAAAATAAATCTGTATTTGTACATATGCATACACAACGCATACCAATTCACAATGGAAACCTCAACGTACGGACAGGTATTTCGGATTTTTCTTATCCTCATCAACGTATAACGAAGGGAACCATGTCCAGCCTAACCCGCCCTTATGTTAAACTTGCATATTGCACTATCGTATTTATACACTTGTTATACACAATTAAAAATATATACAATTCGGTACACTATTTTTAATTTGCTTTTGGAATTATAATCTTCTTTATAAGCAGCATTAATTTGTTCTTTTTGACACATATTAATCAAAAATTTCTAAGTGATAATTGAATTAATAACTCAAACAAAAGTGAGTATCGACCATCTATTAACGTCAAGGAAAATAATACATTACTATTTAGGGAAATTAAAAGTTTGTACTTTTAATTTACTTTGCATTTGGAATTGTAACATGATATGAACTTACGCCGATGCTAACAGGCCCTTTATTTGCTTGTGGTTTGCTTATCGAAATTCTCTTACAGATATTCTGAGAAATTTAAATCTTGTTCTGCAGATAATTTTCTACATAAGATTCGGCTTTTGTAGCATAGCCGTCCACCCAATTGCTTCGACGTTGTGTTAACGTTGCTTTCAGCTAATATACTCGTAGTTGCAGTACTTCTGCGGAAACAATGTCCTCTGTATTTATTTGTATTTGATAATTAAAAAAATTCCTTAAAAGTATTTTGCCCTACCGGCTTCGAACTATACTTGCCACTGTGATAAAACAAAAACAATCTATGAATTTTGACGTATTTAGGACATCAAGCAACATATTTATTGTAACAAACAATATAATCCACACAAAAAATGTTGGTGACAATAACTTTAAACTGCTTGAAGTTTTGGTTCTACGAATTTTAACTCTTCAACTGTCATATCTTGAATGCGTAAATCATGCAGCTCTTCGCGACACCAGGCACCAAATATACTGAAAGCTGCAACGACCTAGAATACGCAGTTTATAAATTTGTGTAATGCGAGAATTATAAACCGCTTCTTTAATTTCCATATTGAAGGACAATTGTTTAATAAACGAACCATATCCAACACAGTATCCATAACAACATCAAAACAGACACCCATCTTCACGATCTATACAACACTAAAATTGGCATCGGCACAACTCACAGTCACTAGTTGGTACTTGCTGCAAATACTAGATATTATTATGAATATTCTAGAAACTAGAATCGAATAAAATGTTGTATGTGCCATGGGGATAATTGTCTTAATGATGGCCTTCGAAAAATGAAAAACTTCCAGAGTTAGGCAAATGTATGGATCCATTCGACTATCTTTGACATGGCTACTTAGATTAGGCTTTCTACAATTAATTAAATGCAAACCGGGGATTCGATAAGTATATTTATATCTAAATCAGACTTCCGGTTTAACTGGAAACGATGTTAACTTTTTTATTTTAAATGAAGCGCCTTGTATATTTTTAAATTTCAATCGAGCTCTGCTCTGGTAGTTCAGCAATAATAAGGTTTGGCACCCTTTTGTTCAACAACGACAAAGATATTTAATTAAATCTAATAATGCAATAATTTATATAATGAAACGGATATGCAAAATACATATCCGTAACTGTAAACAAGGACAAACACCTCGTATTTTTAGCATTTACTTCTGTTCAATACATATGTTTCAGCCATCTAGGCCTCATCGGTTGAACTAGTGAAGCAATGTAGGTATATACAAATTAATACAGATCTGTTAAACAACGGATCTGTATCTGTATCTACATTTACGCTAAAATCGTCTCCAAGCCATAACCAGTTTCGTTCTATCAGGCGACACCAAATTAATCAGTGACATCTGACGGAAGAAAGCGACTAGGCCAGAAAAGGCGATCTTCCGCTTGAATAGCAAGGCTATTTCAAATTAGCGGAAAAATACGTATATTGGTGCTGTCCATTAACACGCGCCAGATGGCGGTAAATATACAAAAAAGGGATATTTATCAATACGTTATGCACGTATTACGCCGTTGTTATATAATGAAACGGATATGCAAAATACATATCCGTAACTGTAAACAAGGACAAACACCTCGTATTTTTAGCATTTACTTCTGTTCAATACATATGTTTCAGCCATCTAGGCCTCATCGGTTGAGCTAGTGAAGCAATGTATATACAAATTAATACAGATCTGTTAAACAACGGATCTGTATCTGTATCTACATTTACGCTAAAATCGTCTCCAAGCCATAACCAGTTTCGTTCTATCAGGCGACACCAAATTAATCAGTGACATCTGACGGAAGAAAGCGACTAGGCCAGAAAAGGCGATCTTCCGCTCGAATAGCAAGGTTATTCGCTTTCTTCAGTCAGATGTCACTGATTAATTTGGTGTCGCCTGATAGAACGAAACTGGTTATGGCTTGGAGACGATTTTAGCGTAAATGTAGATACAGATACAGATCCGTTGTTTAACAGATCTGTATTAATTTGTATATACATTGCTTCACTAGTTCAACCGATGAGGCCTAGATGGCTGAAACATATGTATTGAACAGAAGTAAATGCTAAAAATACGAGGTGTTTGTCCTTGTTTACAGTTACGGATATGTATTTTGCATATCCGTTTCATTATATAACAACGGCGTAATACGTGCATAACGTATTGATAAATATCCCTTTTTTGTATAATGCAATAATGTTTAGTGTTACAACATAAAATATTTATTATTCAAAGTTACTATAGAACTGGCCAAAAATTAGAAAATGGAGATTTTGTTTATTCCACTAATCAGTGCTTACAAGATTTGCGGCAGCAATATCCTAATATGACAGTTACTTACGCACAATTGCAGAAACATATTATTAAATTTGGTGGAACAAGGGTAATAACTCGTAAACCTGGCGGTGTAGCAGATAGAAAACGAACCGCAAATTGCATAGAGGATACTCGACATCGAATGAGCAATTTACCCAAAAAATCAATCGCAAAACTAGTACAAGTTCATTTGTCAGTGGAATATGTCATACCAATTTTCATTGTATTATTTTCGGATAACGAATGCACTAATGACAAGCACAGAAACTGTTTTAAATTTATAGGTTAAAGCGACGATTTTGCGACTCTTAAGATAAAGTATGCTAAAGTGCTAAAGTTGTGGTATGAAAAACACTTCATACTTAAAGTAACTTTAACAATTTAGAGTTAAATTAAAGTTTGTTATGAAAACGGCCCTAAGTATAAAATATGATGTTTAAATTCGGAAAATATATTCGGCAATTTATGCTTGTATATATAAAGATCCCATACTGACATGACTTGTACATTTATTAATATTTATTAAGCAAAGAATGAAAGTTGTACAAATGATATAAGTGTAGTTATTGTGCTTGCCAAATATAATAAATTCTTTAAAATCTTAAATTTAAAACCAACATTTCCAACAAAATACAAATTACGCATGAAACTGATATAAAGTGTATATATGTTTACACGAAAAAAACTGTCTGTATGTTGTGCCAATTGTATTCTGTGAGATCTAGTTTTTATGTTAATATTTCTTCTATTTTTCGCTTGTTATTAACAAACTCGATCAAAACAATAACATGTTTACGATTTTTTACGAAGATTTTAATCTTTGCCAATTTTTTGACAAAAATTTTCGTGAATGAATGTGCATTCGTAACGTACGAGTTTGATTCTTCGCAATAAAAATGAAAACATGAAAACTACATGCCAGAAACGGTTGTTACTTTTGTAATGTGTGTCTGTCTGTTATAATACGTATGAACGTGTTTAGTAGACTCGTTCAGATGTCATTGCCATACTGCCAAGCCATAGAAATAGACGACCGTACGCGCCAAGCAGTCTGACCGAGAACCGACAGAGAGACTGTTCAAACTGTGAATGTCCTTGATGATTCTGGTATTTGCTGTTCGTTTCAGTTTGTTGTTCACACACACACACACGTATAGCATAGAATTTATATTGCATACTTGCTGACCGCGTATACACATACACGGTAACATATAGCCCAGAAAAACGCATCAGATTCATTTAAACAAGTGCTCAGTACATGATTTCTATTTTGTACACTCGAGTGGAACTGGTGTGCTGCGGCAATAGTCGAGATACTTTTCTGTCATTGGCTTTTCCACCTCGAACCATCATCATGCGTATATACATATAAGCGTACGCACATACACATATGTATGTATGTATATATAGACGAGAACATATATATTCACTGGTCTTAAAATTGTCAATTAAGATGGTCCGTAATTGCCTCCAATTAAAAATATTGTGCAACATATTAATTGAATAGGCTACGTCAGATGAAGGATGGACTCGACACGCGGTTATATTTCTGTGAAAAAGTAGACGTCACATCATCTGTGTATGAATTTCATATTTTTTCCTCTACAACTCCAAAAGATCTTTACCCTATTAATGTGTTTATAATGATGAATTTTTTGTTAATGTTAGCAATTAGGAAAGTAAAATGTTGACGTACAAGCTCTATTTCAAATGACAAAATTTAAAGTAAGGTTTTGAAATGTAATAATAATAATAATAATAATAATTTTATTATCCAACAGCTAACAATTACAGGACAAATTGAAGAAATATACATACATACATAAAATTGCAAAATATAAGCAAATATTAATTACAATAACAAAAATTAATTATTAAATTTAAAAGAAAAAATCCACGAAAAAGAAACTCACTGTAATTAATTAATGGAATCAAAGAAAATGTCACTATAAATTGAATCAACATTGCAGCACATTGTTGTCATAGGAGAACGATGGAGCAGGAAATTCGTTCTGGGAAATGGTAAGGCAAAGGTAGGGCAGGACCGAGAGGATAATCGAGGAATCAAAAAGTTAATAGAGGAAAATAACAGCTGGGAATCAATAGCTCCGTGAATGAGTCTGCATACAAATCTTGCTCCCTGAACTTCACGACGATATTGTAGGGACTGTACATCATATCTGCTCAGCAGCAAATTATAGTCGATGTTGAGTTCAGCATTGGGAATCCGTGCACAGTAGTTGTAGCTTCCTCCTCGTTTGAAGGAAGTCGGTATGTGTAGACCGAAGTATGTGTTGAAATAATACAATATTTTTTGTATTACACTAATATATTTCCAAGTTTAATCTTGGAGTTCCGTTAAATAAATGCTAAATGCAGTATCTGGTCTTAATACTAAAAACCGAGAAAAACTGGCTTATAAATAATATTGCTCCTATTTAGATCACTGAAATATTAGTAGGAGCTGTTTGTTAGATCATTGAGACCTAAGCTTTAACTCGAAGAGATCGTACTTGTAACTGTAGTGAGCTCTAAGAGATCTTGTTTGGAACTGTTTCTTCATTACCTTATTTTTCGGCAAGAAAGTTTTCTCCCCGCCAGTCAAAGAGAGGGAGAAAACAATGAAAAAGAGTATACGCAAATTTCCATATTACAATTTTTACATTTCCAAGAAAAGTATATGCTGTAGTTTCCGACGTCATAAATGTATTAAAATAAACAATATACGCCGGAAACCCTTAATTATAGAAAATAGTCTTAAAGTAATAAATATACAATGCACAGAGATAACCTAATGTTCGCAGAATCGTATCGAACCGAAACAATTTAACCTATTATAATAATATATAACAGGAAATATGTACAATAAAACTTATTCTATTATAATTATGCTTATTCAAATACATTATTTACCTAATGGATGCAGAGAGTTGTGCCTGTAATAAAAATAAATAGTTTTTATGACTTTAGAAAATAAGACAATGAAGAAATGTAATACCTGACCAGTCCTAAAGTAATTAACAATATTAAATATCTCTGAACTCCAAGACCTTTTCTATATACAATATATAATATTTACAATTTAAAAACTAGAATTAAATATATTATACCTACATCTAAATAAAACTAAAAATACAAATTAAATCTATATTGCCCGAACAGTAGTATTCTATATAACACATAGATAATATATAAATAGATACGCGACTCTTAAAAACATTTTCCCTCGCAATGTCATGCGCATGCGCCAAACTTTATCATTGCTCTCCCAGTCGACCTTGGCACTAGTAGTAACTATTGGCGGTAGTTTTAAATATTAATTTAGAGATAAATTTGTCCGCTAAATTAGGACACCTTCAAAATCGAGAAAGAACGTTGTCAAATATCGCTTTAATCTTGTTTACTTATGCAAACAAGAGTAATGCATATTCGACAACTTCGTTCTCGGTTTTGAATGTGAACAAATCATTTTAAAATATTAATTTAAAGGTAAGAGCTTGAAGTTTTTAATCACTGTCATATAGCATAGAGAAAAAATACAATAATAGTTAAACATAAGTATAGCAAACGCCAATTAAGTTGGCGCGAGGAGGGGATGCGCAGAAGCCGATTTTAAAAACGTTCACCCCCACTACTCAAGTAATTGTCAGAATACATTTGTCATTGACGTTTGACGGAACATAATTTCTTTGCTAGTGATACACGCTTAGAGGTTAGAATTATCTGACATTTGATATAAAACCAAATACAAATCTCCCCACTACTTCTAATCCTGCGCGAACTTACCCCTCCAACTTAATTGGCGTTTGCTATATATTTATTAAAAATTTTTATTAAACATTTTTAATTAATTTTTTAATTTCTTGTATCTTAATTTTCTATATATTAAGAAAGCCTTTTCTTTAATAACATCGTTTACATTCTCTAAATCTACACCTTTTAATATTTTATTTACATTCTTTACCCAACACAGGATATAAAAAGCTAAAATTAAATCTATATATATATACCGATAGGTCCAACTCGCAACGGGCCATAGGCAACAATATACGTATGGAACGTAATGCGATGTGGCAACGTGTGTACGATGCCTATATTGAGTGACTTTCTTAAAATTTAAATTTATTTTGCAGAATTATTGATTTTTTTACTTTTATCTTTTAGAAAACGTTATTGTTTTATTATTACTTAAAATTACTTTATATGAAAAATAGTATACTATAAAAGTGTAAACAAAGACAGTATACATTGAAACGAATATTCATTCAATTGTATTGTCATGAAATTGAATTTGTCAATCGCTGTTAAATTTGTTAAAATGAATAGATATTTATATTTATCGGAAAATACTAATACTTAAAGCAAACAAATAAGGTGTAGTTTTTTGTTATATTGATTATGCAGCTGATGCTTTCGTAATATGCTCATATTTGTATTTCTACTATTATCGTGATGTTATTATAATACAGATACAAAATCTCACGTAATGTTTCCATCAGCCTTTTATTAACAATAAACAAGTAAAGTACAACTTCGTAGGTCGACAAACGCTCCAGTCTTCATTATCACTGTATTATACATGAACTGTAGGCTTAGTTTTTCGTAGAAATTGAAGTACGTGTCTGTTCCTTTGTAAAATTATAATAAGGGCAGGGGTTAATTTTATTCTGGCATTTTTAAAAATGCAGAGATCAGTTTTGCGACAGCATTCAGCTAATTACAATCTAAAATAAGCAACATTGTAACGTATTTTGGAATTGTGAATATCCGTAGGTAATAAAAAAAAGGAAGTATAGTTTAATTACAACTGTAGCTTCCTCCTGGTTTGAAGGAAGTCGGTATGTATCGACCGAAGTATAAGTTGAAATAATACAAATATGAGCATCTTACGAAAGCATCAGCTGCATAATCAATATAACAAAACACTACACCTTATTTGTTTGCTTTAAGTATTAGTATTTTCCGATAAATATAAATATCTATTCATTTTAACAAATTTAACAACGATTGACAAATTCAATTTCAAGACAATACAATTGAATGAATATTCGTTTCAATGTATACTGTCTTTGTTTACACTTTTATGGTATACTATTTTTCATATAAAGTAATTTTAAGTAATAATAAAACAATAACGTTTTCTAAAAGATAAAAGTAAAAAAATCAATAATTCTGCAAAATAAATTTAAATTTTAAGAAAGTCACTCAATATAGGCATCGTACACACGTTGCCACATTGCATTACGTTCCATACGTATATTGTTGCCTATGGCCCGTTGCGAGTTGGACCTATCGGTATATATATATATATATATATATATATATATATATATAGGTATATTTATATCTCAAATATATACACGAATACAACAGGTATAAATTTGATTGTGGCTTTTCTCAATAACGGTTTTACATAATTTTGTGTACATAATTGTCGTAAACATGAACATATTATTTATACAATTTTTCCGTATAATCTACATAAATAGTATTTGGTACATAAACGATTTTTATTACAAATTCTTTACAAATATTTTTAATTAATTTACATATTTACTCCTAGAATTTCAACAAAAACATATTTTTGCTTCTATTACATTCATGTATGAATTTTTTATTATACACTATACAAATTCTAGTAATACTTCACCTGGCAAATTTATAGGTGGCAATGCATTTCGTTTAAGTTAGTCCTCTTATGCTATTCTGTAAATTTTCCCTTTGGTGAAATGATCCGAACATATTCTATATTTTTTTTACGACAGATCCAAACCATTAATTAACGCGAGCCACCATTCTATCATCTGAAAATTATAGTTCATTATATTAAGCACTTCCTTACAGTATTTTTATTTTCATTAAAGAATAAATTAAAAATATTTAATACTTTCTATCTATCATTTGGGACATATCGCATTTAGCTTCATATCCGTAGGAAAACGGTGAAGTTTCCGTGTTTCAGATTGTGTTCTTCCACAATTGGGCACTAACCATCACGTTACAGTTTTTATAATTCTTTTACGTCAAACTACACTAAATTATTTATTAAATATACTATAACTAAACTATTTATTAAAGTTAATTCGATCAGACGATAAAATAAATGTATAAAACAACGATAAAATCACTATAGAATAGGTGAACAAAGTGAACATAACCAAATAGAAACAACGCCATCAACTATACAAATGTATCAAATTATTGCAGTTATAACGGGTGTTCAGAAACATTCGAAGTCAAAGTAGTCCTTGAAAATATGAAGTCATGTCTGAGATAGATTGATTTTTGACAGACAACAGTTGACATTTAATAATTATTACAAATCAGATACTTAAGTAAAGATATACGATTTCTTGTTCAGAGCCCACTTGACTTCGAATGTTTCTGAACACCCGTTATGATTGGTTGAAATACATAAGCTAGCGCCATTGCGACTGGGAGAGCAGTTACAAACAGTAATGGGCGCGAAATTATAAAGTGAATAGGGCGTGATATAACGAATTTTACAGTAGTATTCTATTGTCGCTTTCTATTCCTACCAATTCATACGCCGTGTTGATATCGCATTCTCTTCGGGTTTGTTCGTAACTTTAATATCCATTCTAAAAATATTAGTTTATCTTAGCAGTTATTTTTGGAAACTCACTAAATTTTTATTGGCTCCCTAATTTTGACAGGTTTTAAAAGATATAGCAATCGCCAATTAAGTTGGCGCGAGGAGGGGGTGCGCAGAAAACGTTTTTAAAAACGTCTACCCCCACTACTCAAATAATTGTCAGAATACATTTGTCATTGACGTTTGACGGAACATAATGTATTTGCTAGGGGATCATAAAGTGATATACGCTCAGAGATTAGAATTATCTGACATTTGATGTAAAACCAAATACAAATCTCCCCACTACTTCTAATCCTGCGCGAACTTACCGCTCCTCGCGCCAACTTAATTGGCGTTTGCTATACATTTGTAAATATCTTGCCTTAAGTTCTTAATCCCCTTTTTGTCTGTTTCGTTCATTATTTACATTTCTTAGTTTTGCTTTTATATTTCGTTTTCCTGTTCTGACAAATTATATTATTTATTATCAGTACAGATATAATAATAAACATATTCTTGCATCACATTAAAAAAAGTAATTAAAAATATATCACAGTAACATACAATTATCTTGTTTTTATATGAAGATGTTACCTGGATTTATTTGCAATGCAATTGTTATTGAAGACAGATGAGAGGAAATCCGGCAATACAATAATGAAAGACAATTTATCAGAGAAGCTAGCAATCCACATCTAACATTTTTGAAGACGAAATAAGAACTTGGGATAAAGATCTAACAAAACAGAAAAGAAAAATTTTATTAGTGGTAGACAACTGTCTAGTTTATCCCCGGATAATAAATCTTAAAAATATTTGTCTCGAGTTTCTGCCATCGAATTCCACGTCCGTGCTCCAACCAATGGACCAAGGAATTATTCGTAATGAAACACATTTTGAATTTTGATACTGGATCTTCTAATGAAATAAATTTGCTAGAAACTATGGAAATATTAGCCAAAGCTTGGCAACAAATTCCGCAAGAAACGTTAAAAAATTGTTTTCAGCACGCCTAATTGATTTTGATGAAGACGACGATTTACCGTTGTCTCAATGGCTTGTCAAATATAATGATAACATCTATGAAGATAATTTGCCTTTAAGTGTATGGTTACAAAATAATTTGCAGGATCCTAGTATCGTGAATCTAGAAACAATAGATGAATTTGTATCAGTGGATAATAATCTCATTACTTCTTGTATCCCCAGTGATACAGATTTTGTTGAGGATGTCTTAAATCAAGAAGATAACGGTGATGATAACGAAGTAGGCGAAGAAGAAGGGGCGGCTTAAATTGTAAAAACCCAGTTATGAAGATGCACTTACCGAAATAAGGACAGTTACACGAAATTTAGAAACTGAAGAAAGTACTACCAATATAATTTTAAATAATGCACATTTTTAGAATCTATTTGTTTCAAGAAATCAAAGTGACAGACTCTTGTTATCGACTTTTTAAATTTTTAAATGGACAAAATAATATATTTACAGTCAATCAAAGTATTACGTACAATAAAAAAGTATTATTCGCCTTGATAGACCTAGAAAAAGTATTCGACAAAGTGCCAGGAGAAGAAGTATGGCATAGCTTGGAAAACAAAGGCGTGAGTCAGAAATTGATAAGAGTAATCAAAAACCTCTACAGAAATACCAGAAGTCGGGTCATTAGCAACAACTGTGCCTCAGAAAAATTCATTACCGAAGAAGGTCTGAGACAAGGAGGATCGTTAAGCCCTGTATTGTTTACAGTATTCATGGACGAAATCATAAGGCAATATAATAGTAGAAGCTAAAAACTACACTTAGGCTACAGGAATTTGCAGGCGATATATATATATATATATATATATATATATATATATATATATATATATATATATATAATAACTTCGTGACCTTGGTATGATATGGTAAACCTAATCAGTAGGCGATTAAAGGTCTGTATATTACTTCAAAATATATGTATTTAAAAAACTCTACATGTTTCGGCTGTATACGCCTTTTTCAAGAGAATACAAAATATGAATGACAGGATATAAATGTCAAGCAATTAAGTTCAATTAACTTAATTGCTTGACATTTATATCCTGTCATTCATATTTTGTATTCTCTTGAAAAAGGCGTATACAGCCGAAACATGTAGAGTTTTTTAAATACATATATTTTGAAGTAATATACAGACCTTTAATCGCCTACTGATTAGGTTTACTATATATATATATATATATATACATATATATATATATGTTACTCTTGATGTTCTCGCGGACGTATGATGAAGGTGTAGCTTCTCGAGTTCTTGGCCGCGTCTGAGTTTTGTCCTGAAAAGGAATATTTACTCTTCGTTTCAATGAGATCGCACTCGTCATCTTCAGGAGCTAGTCGGTCTATCGCTGGTTAGAGCTGGAGTTCGTCTGATGTGCGCCTAGCACTACCTCTTGTTACATGCTGCTGTGTCGGGAGGGGGCGTCCCACTATTGACGTCATGCGGGCGCGGCTTCGTGTAATTGGTCCGAGAGCCTGTAAGTTCCCTGGTCGTTGGCCGTCGTCACGTTTATTTAAGCACTTAGGACGCTTTTCTATTTCTATCGCTTCTCTTGTAATTCTCGTCGTTAGGTTTTCACTTTTGGCTAGGATCTTCGTGTTTTCAAAGTCGATAGAATGCCCTGTCAGAAGTTTATGTTGTGCTAACGATGACGTTACTTCTTTCTTGACGACCGCGTTTCGGTGTTCTTCTCTTCTCACGCTAACTCGCCTGTTTGTCTGCCCCACATATGATTGATCACACACTGAACATGGTATTTCGTAAACGCCCTGATCTCCCTGATAGAGGAATTCTGTCTTTGGCATTACCTATTTCATGGGCTATTTTTCTGTGAGTTGTGAAAACGGTGTCGATGTTGTTTCTTCTTAATAATCTACTGATTTTGTCTGTAGTTCCCTTTATATATGGAAGGAAAGCTCTGTTTTTCTGGTGACGTTAATTCTGGCTTTATTTATTGTTTTTGATGAATAGCCGTTCGTGATGAGGGCGTTTCTTATGTTCGTTCTTTCTTCGTGTATGTGTTCCTTGTCTTTTAGTCTCTCAGATCGCAAAACTAGTGTTTTTACAACGGAATTTAGTTGTGGCGGGTGATGGTGTGATTGTGCTTTTAAATATCTATTTGTGTGTGTAGGTTTTCGATATACCGTATGTCCCAGTAGTCCGTTCTCTTTATTGATTACCAACACGTCAAGGAAAGGGAGTTTCCCTTGTTCTTCTACCTCCATTGTGAAATGTATGTTTGGATGTTCGGCATTCAGGTGGTGTAGAAAAATATCCAGCTTCTTTCTGCCATGTGTCCAAATGACGAATGTATCGTCGACATAACGTAACCACAAATTGGGCTTGTCTGCGCAGTTGTTTAATGCCTTTGTTTCGAAGTTCTCCATGAATATGTTGGCAATAATCGGTGACGGAGGAGAGTTTTTGTCGTCTATCTATTTTGGCATACTAAGGCATGATTTATTATTATTAAACTGGAATGTATCTTTGGATAATTTTATCCACGGCAACTACAAATGTATAAGTATGACATTAATATACTGCCATTTATATTTTAAATTCCTTGAAAAAGGCATCATTTGCCGAAACCAGACCTTAAATCGCAAACAAATTGAATCTACTATATATATATATATATATATATATATATATATATATATATATATATATATATATATATATGGTAAACCTAATCAGTAGGCGATTAAAGGTCTGTATATTACTTCAAAATATATGTATTTAAAAAACTCTACATACGCCTTTTTAAGAAAATACAAAATATGAATGACAGGATATATATATATATATATATATGTTTTCGTTCAGGTTTCCGCGGGTAGTAGTATATGTTGTAACTGGATTCCGGGTTTTCTTACGCGTTTCCACTGTTTGGTCTTTGTAAAGACCGGTGCTTGTTTCTGGACGACGTTTTGGCAAAATCACATTTGCCATCTTCAGGTCTGCGATAATTGTCTGCTTCTGCTTTTGGTTACTTGTAAACTTTTTTACGAGTAACCAGAAGCAGAAGCAGACAGTTATCGCAGACCTGAAGTTGGCACATTTGGCATCTTCAAGTCTGCGATAACTGTCTGCTTCTGATTTTGGTTACTCGTAAACTTTTTTACGAGTAACCAGAAGCAGAAGCAGACAGTTATCGCAGACCTGAAGATGGCAAATGTGATTTTGCCGAAACGTCGTCCAGAAACCAGCACCGGTCTTTACAAAGACCAAACAGTGGAAACGCGGAAGAAAACCCGGAATCCAGTTTCAACATATATATATATATATATATATATATATATATATATATATAGTAAACTTAATAAGTCGGCGATTAAAGGCCTGGTTTATTACTTCAAAGTATATATATTTATAACAACCCTACACGTTTCGGCAATGATGCCTTTGTCAAGGATATAAAAAATATAAATGACAGAATATAAATGTCAAATAATTGAGTTGCTATGGTTTAAATTATTCAAAGATACATTCCAATTGATAATAATAAATCATGCCTTAGTATTCCAAAAAATAGATAGCAAGGTGTGAACATATGTGTTGTTCGCTGCTAGCAGCTTGTGTCTTTTTCTGGATATGAACTTGTGTGTTGGTTGCTGCTGGCAGCTTGCGTCTCTCTCTGGGCGTGTGGTTTTGTATTTGTGTGAGCGCGTAAGTGTAGGGTTTTGTATGTTGGTGCGCTCGTGCGTGTGTTTAGTGACCGCACGAGCGCACCAACATACAAAACCCTACACATACGCGCTCACACAAATACAAAACCACACACCCAGAGAGAGACGCAAGCTGCCAGCAGCAACCAACACACAAGTTCATACTCAGAAAAAGACACAAGCTGCTAGCAGCGAACAACACATATGTTCACACCTTGCTATCTATTTTTTGGAATACTAAGGCATGATTTATTATTATCAATTGGAATGTATCTTTGAATAATTTAAACCATAGCAACTCAATTATTTGACATTAATATTCTGTCATTTATATTTTTTATATCCTTGACAAGGGCATCATTGCCGAAACATGTAGGGTTGTTTTAAATATATATACTTTGAAGTAATGAACCAGACCTTTAATCGCCGACTTATTAAGTTTACCTTATATATATATGTATATATATATATATATATATATATATAGTTTCATCGGAACAGATAAGATTGACGGGCACGCAAAGCAGATTTTCTGAGACAAGTGATCACTCATATAACTTTGACATTAATATATTATTAAATTTGTTTAATAAATAAAACAAATTTAATAAAATTACCATACTTAATTATGCTAATGGGGTCTCTTCTACGATAGACCTCAATTGGTCTGCTATTTAAGACACAAGAACATCTAGATTTCGGAAAGGTACGAGGGATATTTGAAATGTTTCTGGCCTTTTTAATAAACATACATATTTCGAAACAAAACAAAATCTATTTGTCGATGTAGGCTCCCTGCATACATCGATACATTTGGTCAGATATTTTTCCCATCCCTTAGAAACGTCAGAAACAAAATGATTATCCGAACCTGAAAAATACTGATTTACAGCGTCTTCAGCTTCAGCATTTGCCGCATATTTTTTTCCGCCGAGATATTTTTTCAAGTTAGGGAACAAAAAGAAGTCTCTGAAAGCTAAACCTGGCGAATGGGGTGGATGCGGAAGCAATTTAAACTTAAAATCTTTTGATGTTGAGATTGCAACCATGCACGTGTGAACTCGAGCATTGGTGCCATTGGTGGACTTTTTGCCAAATGTGAACGTTTTTTTCATAATTGTGGCCTTCAATTTATCACTAATACAGCGTAGTACTGTCCGTCGATTGTTGAACCCTTTGCAAGGTATTCGAGAAGAATTATTTCTCGGCTATCCTAAAAAACTGGCGCCATCACTTTCATTGCACAGAGAACGACCTTTACCTTCTTCGAGTTTTCTCGTCGCAATCCACTGTATTGACTGCTGTTTGGATTCGGGTGTATGGTGGTGTACCCAGGTTTTATCGACGGTTATCAACGCCGCAAAAATCCCGCCGTATTTTTTTGATACTCGTCCGTCATGTCCGTCTGTATACGCTTTTGGTCGATCGTCAACAAACGCTGCACCCATCGCGCGGATAATTTTCTCATATCCAAATCTTGATGTAAAATCTTGTGCACCCGATCAGAGACTATCCCAGAAGCCTTAGCTACCTTCATAACAGTCAATCGACGATCTTCCATCACAGTTTGATGCGCTAAATCGACAATTTCGTCAGTTGTAAGCAGTTTTCGGACGCCCGGAACGTTTCTCGTCTAAAATGCTCTTATGACCACGTTTGTACTCGACCACCCAATGATTTATCGTTATAAATGAAAGGGAGGCTTCACTGTATACGAAGTCTAACTCATCTTTAATTTCCTCAGCCTTTTCCCCTTTCAAATGAAGGAACTTTATCACGGCGCGGTACTCAAGTTTGACGATTGTTGAACCACAATGTGAACTGACAACTTTAGAAACGTACCATAGACAAACTAATGATCAGTAGACTTGCAATTTTGACAGTTTACATACGTCAAGGCCATCTATCGGACGGCGAAAGAATTTTTTTTTACTAATTACTTTATGTTGGTAAGGCCGGAAACATTTCAAATATCCCTCGTATATACGTACGATTTGGGATTGCAGTACAGTGTTGATGAGAAAACTAATTCCAAAGAAAATTCCCATTGTCTGGTTGTCAGGACAAAGGGACGATAGACTTAGTGCAGAATATCCTCTTGCCTGTCAGTTTATGAAGCCATAATTCAATGAACGCAAGACCATAAACAAGAATATTCAACCTATTAAAACGAAAATACTGTGTTTTAATATAACGTTGCATGCTGGACTATTAAATATTGTCAAATACAGAAATATGCAGATACAGCGACCAAATTAAGGAAATAATTATTTTGTATCACATCGAAATTTCCACACATCATATTTAGTAATACACGCAATAGTTGTTTAATTAATGCATTACTATATTCGGCATATTCAACTTTCGATTATCTAGAAAATTTGGGATATTTTACGAATATCAAAGCGAATTTTATCTTTTCGTTGAGTAAAGTCAACAGATTTGAACAGATTCCATCCAATCAGTTTCATCACTTCCCAATGAATTATAAATATTGACAATAAATATTGGTTTGAAATAAAATTGTATAAATATTTGATTAACTACGTTTAACGTTGTTAACATCCTTGATTTACAAAGGTTATTTATCTTGCGAAAACAACAAAATGACAAACGAAAAAAAAATATTATGGATTAAAGACTGTGAGAATGTGACAGTCAAATTGTAAAATTAAATACATATACGTGTACATATAGGTATCCTTCAAATAAGGCGACAACATTGAAATAGTTAAGTGAATGGGAGAAATGTTTGGATAATCCAGGCCTGCCTTGCTATCCACGGATCGTAAATCCGTATAAATCCGGTATTATTATTTTCTTGATTGGTGACAGTTTGTTAGAATTAAAAACAAGTGTTAATTGTTTATATTGTTTATGATACAAATTTCGGATAACTCGAAAACTAACGTGCCTTTAAAAACTTTCCTCATTAGGGACGACAATGCTTTTGTTTAATGGCTGGTGACAGTGCACGTATTCTGTCACAAACATACAATTTTGATAGTTTGGCTATGTCATATAAATGTGTGTAATAATTAGTAATTTAGTTTTTTTAAAAATATTTATTACAATAGTCAAAATTAAAAGAAAGTAATATTAAAACAGATGTTGGAAATGTTGACCATTATTTTGAAGACAAAGTTTAACTCTACGCTTCCTGCTTTCAAAGCTATTTATTAGGATTTCCTGGGTTATGTCAGCACAAGAATTCACAATAGCATTACGAAGCTCTTTGATTGTGTGATTTCTGGTCTTCAAAATGGTATTCTTTAAATATGGAAAAATAAAATAGTCTAAAATTACCAAATCTGGAGGAAATTTAATAATTCTTGTATCGAAAAATTCTTGCAAAAAAGCTATTGTTTCTCGATATTTATGCGCTGGTGCATTATTTTGCTGAAAATATCCTTCCGTAAGTTCATCATCTAATAATTCTCTCTAATAATTCATTTCGATATCCTTCAGCAGTTATGGTTTGATTAAAAAATTTAGGCACAATAATTCGTCTTCTTGTAACTACTAGCCAGACTCCTATTTTTTGTAGATGTAGCGTAGTTTCCAAGCCTCATCCGAAAAGAAGCATTTGTTGAGAATGTCATTATTAGAGAACGGATGCAATTTCCATAAAACGCAATAGGCAATTGGAATTGTGTATAACGTCGCACAGTACATCCAGGAGTAATTCAATGAAGTATTTGTTTGACTTACTCGGCCACCTGGTCTCGCACGATAACAATGGACAACTCAGCTATTGTATTCGGAGAATATAGTGTTTTTTAAAGTGTTTTCATGAGCGTAGATAGAGGCGGGGTTTTTATAATGTATTTTATTTATTAGTGTATATTTCGTAAGATAAATAAAGTGCTGTGAGTAAGTTTCTTGTTTTCATAGTTTTAACTGTTAATTACATCGTAATTTTTGTGATAGATCCTGTTTAATATCGTTTGATTGAATCTATTTCTACCAATTATTTCGACGTAAGTGTGCATTGAATTTCGTTCAGTTTCAATAACTTACGCACACATTTTTAGTTTTCATTTATTTAGATCTAGAGCATTGTTTAAGTTACTTTTTCAGACATGATATGGAAGAATGTCGAGAACGGCATTGTAAAACAATAGCGAGTTGGATTGACGGTCATACTGATTGTATGTCCATTGTCAGTGATTCCGAAATTTATTACAAAATCCGTAAAATTTCGTCAAAAATTCGTCACTTAGGATCGCAAACACATCTGAACTCTGTAAAACTTTCATGGCGGATAATATTCCATTAAATAAACTTAGCAATCCCACTTTAAAAATATTTCTTCAAAAATATACTGGTCGAAATGTTCCTGATGAATCAACTTTACGCAAATATTATGTTTCTAGGTGCTATACGAGAACAGTAGAACGCATTAGAAGCCATCTTTTAAATCAATACGTATGTATAAGCGCCGACGAAACGGTGGATATGTTAGGACACTGTGTGGTAAATGTTGTAGCTGGTGTACTACATCCAACTATCCCTACATCCTACATCCCTATAACTCATATGTAATAGCAACAAGTGCTATAAATAGAGTTGATGCGGAAACAGTTGCTGAAACCATTAAGGAGAATATGCAAAAAATGCTTCATTCGGACGCCACATACAAAGAAAAAATACTTTTATTTGTCAGTGATAGTGCTGCGTATATGTTAAAAACAGGCAGACTATTGAAGAAAACATATCCTAATATGCTGCATATTACTTGTGTAGCACATGCTCTCCACAGAATCTGTGAATATATCAGAGACACTTTTCCGGAAGTTGATAGACTTGTATCAGCTTTTAAAAAAGTTTTCAGAAAAGCACCATTGAGAGTAGCTCTTTTCAGGGAAAAATTTCCATCTCTATCACTGCCTCCCACTCCAGTAATAACTAGATGGGGAACATGGCTGGAAGCTAATAGTTATTATGCTGAGAATTTCGATAGTCTAAAACATTTCGTAACACTGCTAAAGGAGGATGCTAGAAGTATTGGTGAGTGCAAGGAGCTCACACAAATCCCAAATTTAAAAAATCAGTTGTACTTTCTTCACGAACACTTTGGAAAATTGCCAAAACTAATCCCTTATTTTGAAAATCGAAATCTCAAATTAAATGACGGATTAACCACATTAGATGTGGCTGTTAATAATTTGAAAAGTATTCCAAGTGACTTCGGATGTGGCCTTCGGCAAAAGTTTGAAGCAATTCTTAATAGAAATCCAGATTTAATTACATTGCAGCAATTATGTATGGAGACAATTCCACAAAATCTAACGGCTAAATATGAAGAAATAAAATAATATTTCCAGTATGCACCTATAACCAGTTGCGATGTAGAAAGGACGTTTTCTATTTATAAGGATGTACTTAATTCAAAGAGAACAAAATTGACAGAAGAAAACTTTGAGAAACTATTGCTAGTCAATATTAATACTCCTTTACTCAACTTGAACGACAAAATGAACAAATAAAAATACAACTTTTCAACAAATACATATGTATTTCGTAATTTTATAGATCACCACCCGTTTGTTTTCCAATTATATAAATAAAATTAATTAATAAATATGTATTTCGTAATTTTAGATAGATAGATCACCACCCGTATGTTTTCCAATTATATAAATAAAATTAAAAACTTTATAAATACAACTTTTCAACAAATAAATATGTATTTCGTAATTTTATAGATCACCACCCGTTCGTTTTCCAATTATATAAATAAAATTAAATATTTTAGAAATACAGCCTTTCGCCAGTACTGCACTGGGCTTTGCGTCATGTGGTAAGCGTGTCCGTTCTCTAGTCATTATTATTTATGTTATACGAAAACCATAGACAATACTTTGTGCTCGTAACAAAATCTACTTGTTTAAGTTCCGAAACTGCTTGAAGTTTATATGGAAACAACTTTAAGTCCTTTTTTAAAATAGTATGACATGTTCCCATCGACAAATGAACTTGTTGTGATAGTTTTGCGATTGATTTTTGGGTGAGTTGTCCATTCGACGTCAAATATCCTCTATGCAATTTGCTGTTCGTTTTCTAGGTACTCCACAGCCAGGTTTACGAGTTATTGCCCCTGTTTCACCAAATTTAATAACACAAGCTTGGATATGTTTTTCCAGTTGTCGTAAGTATCTGGAAGATTAGGATAGTGTTGCCGAAAATCCTGTAACAACTGAGTGGAATAAACACAACCCCCATTGAAACCTAGTGCAGAAAGTAAATCCGTCTGAATAAAGGCACTCTGGATTGCGGGAGTATGTTCCAGGTTAAGTCGAGTAGCTAGGCGTGAAAATGAGTGTCATCTGCATAAAATTATAATAGGATAAACTCATGTATAATTTAAAAGAATTATTAGAACAGTAAAAATGCGTAAAAGTGGTCTTTTGTTTGTACTAGCTTAGTAATTAGTGGAGTGTCATTAGTCGTAAAAAGTGAAAAACATCGAACGAGAACATCAGTGAAAAAATTTTCCTGGCACTTGTTGGATTGTACTGCTAAAATCCAATACTAAAATGTTTATTAATTAGAATTTGCCGATCTTTGTTTATTCCTAATAGTTTATTGAAAAATTCAAGAAATAATTGTAAATTAATTATGAATCCCAAGTAACTGCAATGATTTTAATCATGTAAATAAAAGTATCTTTATTTATGTTTTTGGGGTTGGTAAACATTCACTCAAGGTGAAAAATTGCAAATTCAAAAAGAAAGGGACTAAAATACTGACCAGGAACTTTGTAGTCAGGTATACTTCATACAAAAAACGTTATATTATTTGTACAAACATATTAATTTGTGAATAACATATTCTAATTATCTCCGATATCTCCGTCTTCAACTTCGTCTATTTGTAAAATTGGAGAAGCATTTAAACAACTATCACCACTGCACTCGGAACAAGCTGAACTGCAATTTAATCCATGTTTCCTGCATCCACAACCAGCTCCGCATTCTGTCGTAAGTCTGCAAGAGATACTTTTCAGGAGGTTTTCAGGGGTTGGCGATTGATTGATTGATTGATCATTTCGACGTGATTGATCATTTTGATGCCTCCAGGACTGACGCATTGGTCAAAATGATAAGAAATATATGCCCAATAAAAACCAGTACGACACACGTAATTTAGTTTTATTTAGAAATGGTAACCGAAAATAAATACATTACATATTAACAGCACAATTTTACCATTTAATCTTACCATTTTCAACAAATATTACAATTTTGAAAAATGCCTGGTCGATACTTCCAAGAAACAATTACTTTTTATTCAATTAGTTGGCGATTTAAGGTCTGGTTTTACTTCAAAATGTATATATGTATTTAAAACAATCTTACAAGCCCACAAAAACTGTAAAACAGACAAAACTGCTCTATTTACGCACAAACTACAACGCGATCACCATTTCGATTTTGAAAACACACAGATAATTGATAAAGGACAAGACACAATGAAAAGAGGAATTAAAGAAATGATTAGTATTTAACAGGAAAAAAATTCAATTGACAACAGAAGTTTAAGCAGTATATACTACAACTTAATTATGTAACGATCTGCAATTTACCATCATAATATATGTTGCTGTTATATAAATATATACCTTATGTTATTTAAATATCTGTACATTTGCTTATAATGCTGACAGTTCCGTGCTTAGATCCTTGACTGGCTATCCGAGTAGGTTTTCGTGGTTTTTCTTCTCGTTTAAAGCGAATGCTGACAGCTTAACATTTTAAGCCGTTCCACGAGCGCATACATAATAATAACTCATGCCCGTTTTTGTTATCTAACTATTTTTAGAATACCAAGGCATGATTTATTATTATTAAACTGGAATGTATCTTTGAATAATTTTATCCATGACAACTACAACTGTATAAGTATGACATTAATATACTGCCATTTATATTTTAAATTCTTTGAAAAAGGCATCATATGCCGAAACAGGTAAGATTGTTTTAAATATACGAGTATACATTTTGAAGTAAAATCAAACCTTAAATCGCCAACTAATTGAATATACCATATATATATATATATATATATATATATATATATATATATACAGGGTGTAACAAAGTAAGTGTAAAACATTTCAGGGAGTGATTCCTCATCGAAAAAGAGATAGGGTCTTTCATATAGAGAAACTTCATTGGAGCATCCCTTGTTAAGATACAGCCCCTTAAAGTGGGTACATAAAATTTGTTTTACAATTTTTCTCACAAACACTAAAAATGTATTTTTTTGGTTTACCCCATGGTTTAAAAATTTATTTCCAATAAAAAACTAATTTATTAATAACGAAACATTAAACATGTAGAAATCATAGTAAATGTTCAATATGTCCACCTTCAGTCATTACTAGAGCTGAGGATGTTTGCGGTATAACCATGGTTATATCATGTAACCATAGTAAATTACTATGGTTACATGATATAGCCATGGTTATACCGCAAACATCCTCAGCTCTAGTCATTACACATGCGTCTAGACGTCGGCGCATTGAGCCACGTATTCGCTCAAATATTCCTGGAGTCTATCTAAATACCCTGCACGCATCGATGATGCGGTTTCTTAAGCCCTCTACATCGCGAACAGGAGTAGGATAAACCAAACTCTGCAAATGGCCCCAAGTAGAGAAATCGAGAGGATTGAGATCCGGGGATCGAGCGGGCCAATTCTGTGGTCCTCCTCTACCTATCCAATGATTTGGATATGTTCGAATTAAATGCTGACGTGCTGCTTGACTAAAATGGGGCGGGAGCCCCATCATGCATAGAAAACATATCCCTTCTGACGCCCAAAGGAACTTCCTCCAGCAGTACTGGGTGCACTTCTCTTAAAAATTGAGTGTATGCCTCTCCATTTAATCGAGGAGGTAGAAAATGAGGGCCAATTAAATAATCCCCAATAACTCCGAGCCACACGTTAAGAGAAAACATTTCTTGATGGTTAGCTTGGACAATAGCGTGAGGGTTTTCTTCAGCCCATATGTGGTTATTATGAAAATTAATCATCTTGTTCCGAGAACAAACAAAATAAGTGTAAAACATTTCAGGGGGTTATTCCTCATCGAAAAAGAGATAGGGTATTTCATATAGAGAAACTTCATTGGAGCATCCCTTGTTAAGATATAGCCCCTTAAAGTGGGTACATAAAATTTGTTTTACAATTTTTCTCACAAACACTAAAAATGTATTTTTTTGGTTTACCCCATGGTTGTAAGGGGTGGAAAACGCAACCACTAAAATTTATTTCCAATGTAACTTTTTGTCTTTTTATTTGTTTACCATTAAAAAATTTATTTCCAATAGCTTGTTTCATTCTAAACAAAAAATGTCTCTTGAATTTTTTGCCCAAAATTAATCAGTTCGCAACAAAAAATTATTTTACCAACAACTACAGAGATACATCGTCATAAAACGAAAATGCGAAACTTATTTATCTAGTAAGCCGCTATTAGTGATATTGACAATTAAATTGGTATCACGCTGTCAGTTTGTAAATTTTTGTAGTTGAATTAATAATTGTGTGTCGTTGTTTTGTGCTTAATTTGTTAGATTAATAATTCACTTGTTATTAAAATGGCATACACAAATGAGGAAATGGCTGATATGCATTACGTTTACGGTCTGTCGCAGGGGAATAGGTTAGAAGCTTCTAGAAGATATGCTGAAATGTATCCTCAACGGCAGCTTCCTTCGCATAGAATATTTGCCCGACTTCATCAACGATTACGAGAATATGGTTCATTCGACAAAAGAACGCAGGATTGTGGTCGCCATCGAGAAGTAAGAACAACACAGCTTGAAGAAGCAGTACTTAATTTGGTTGAAGAACAACCTACTAGCAGTACTATAAAGATTGCTTTCGAGTTAAATGTTGATCATATGACGGTATTTCGAATTTTAAAGGAACAACTCTTATACCCTTACCATCTGCAACGAGTGCAGGCACTGTTACCGCGAGATTTTCCGAACCGTCTTGAATTTTCGAATTGGATGCTGGAAATGATTAGAAGAAATCCTGACTTTCTGAAGACGATCGAATTCACAGACGAATGTACTTTTTCTCGGAACAAGATGATTAATTTTCATAATAACCACATATGGGCTGATGAAAACCCTCACGCTATTGTCCAAGCTAACCATCAAGAAATGTTTTCTCTTAACGTGTGGCTCGGAGTTATTGGGGATTATTTAATTGGCCCTCATTTTCTACCTCCTCGATTAAATGGTGAGGCATACACTCAATTTTTAAGAGAAGTGCACCCAGTACTGCTGGAGGTTCCTTTGGGCGTCAGAAGGGATATGTTGTTTATGCATGATGGGGCTCCCGCCCATATTAGTCAAGCAGCACGTCAGCATTTAACTCAAACATATCCAAATCATTGGATAGGTAGAGGAGGACCACAGAATTGGCCCGCTCGATCCCCGGATCTCAATCCTCTCGATTTCTCTACTTGGGGCCATTTGCAGAGTTTGGTTTATCCTACTCCTGTTCGCGATGTAGAGGACTTAAGAAACCGCATCATCGATGCGTGCAGGGTATTTAGAAAGACTCCAGGAATATTTGAGCGAATACGTGGCTCAATGCGCCGACGTCTAGACGCATGTGTAATGACTGAAGGTGGACATATTGAACATTTACTATGATTTCTACATGTTTAATGTTTTGTTATTAATAAATTAGTTTTTTATTGGAAATAAATTTTTAAACCATGGGGTAAACCAAAAAAATACATTTTTAGTGTTTGTGAGAAAAATTGTAAAACAAATTTTATGTACCCACTTTAAGGGGCTGTATCTTAACAAGGGATGCTCCAATGAAGTTTCTCTATATGAAAGACCCTATCTCTTTTTCGATGAGGAATCACTCCCTGAAATGTTTTACACTTATTTTGTTACACCCTGTATATTTAGTGTTTATAAGAATTTTCTTTTTCTTTTTTATTTTATTGGCCGTGTCTTAATATTAAAAATAATAGATTTTTTATTGGTTTTAGCGACCTTTTATTGAATTTTGATGTTTTTACGACGTTTACGATGTTTTTACAATTAGTACTAGAGCACATCGAAGAAAATGTTATAAAATCCCTGAAAACAAAACCAACCTTTTTCAAAAGATATGTCGATGATTGCATAATGTTAATACCAGAAAATGAAATAAACAATGTACAAAATAGTTTCAACAATTTCCACCCAAATTTAAATTTTACCATTGAAATAGAAAAAAACAACTTCATAAACTACCTAGACGTAACACTGATAAGAACAAACAACAACATACAAACAAAATGGTACAAAAAACCAACCGCATCCGGCAGATATGTAAACTTTTTTTCTAACCAACCCCTAGCCCACAAAAAAAATGTAGTAACAGCGTTAGTAGACAGAGCCTTAAATCTCACCAACCCAATTTTCAGACCAACAGTACTAAATAAAGTAAAAACAATTTTGTCAGAAAACAACTATCCACCACAATTCATACAAAAAATTATAAAACGTAGACTCAATAAAATTTATAACAAAACAAACAACCAAAACAATAACAAAAAAACCAATGTATCCACATATATCCCCACACCCTATATAACTGGATTATCCGAAAAATTAGACAATATATTCAAACCATTTAATTTTAAAATAGCACACCAAAGCGGTAAAAACCTAAAATTCCTACACACCAAACTTAAAGACTCAACACCTACACTAAAACAATCACACACAATATACAACATACCCTGCAAAGACTGTGACAAAATATACATAGGCCAAACAAAACAGTTACTACAAGAAAGATTGAAAGGTCACAAATACGCAAAAAATCAAACTGCTTTAAAAAAACACCAATTGACACTTAAATATAATTTTGATTTTGAAAACACCAAAGTAATAACACAAAAAAATAACACAAAAGCTAGAGAAGTCTTAGAAATGATAAACATTTTCAAAAATAGCAAAACAATCAACGACAGAAACGAAATTGATGGTCTTTCAAAACTCTATTACCCTCTCATAAAACAATAGATAAAATCAACCCCCCCCCCTGCACGCACAAGCCAACGGGAAAGAAATAGCTCCCATTAGAAAAAACAACGTTAACTATATACCCCTAAATACTGTCCTGACCACCATGCTAATTCCAAAGAACAGAAATTAAAAACCCCGCAAACTAAATGACTTAGTTCACTTACAATATCCGCACAAGCACGGTCGTTCCTTAAGAAATTTGGTCTCTCGGATATAAAAAAAACACATGTGTTACACAGAATGCGTAACCTTGTAAAACCAACGAACAACAACTGTGAGTTTATTTGCCTTTTCTTTGTTCTCTTTACTTATTTGTAGTGTAATTCAACTTTCCAATTCATTCATACAGATGTTAATCACTTTAATGTCTCCCTACCTATTCATTTAAGCTATTTTTTATTTTAATTTTATTTAATTTTCAACGTTAAATGTTAACTTAATTTGTAATCATTTTTTAATCTAATTTTAAATTTAAAATTGTTAATTTAATCGTTAAGTCTCCAATTCATTCATACAGATGTTAATCACTTTAATGTCCCCCTACCATTCATTTAAGCTATTTTAAATTAATTTTAATTAATTTTCAACGTTAAATGCTAACCTAATTTGTAATTAATTTTTTAATCTAATTTTAAATTTAAAATTGTAAATTTAATTGTTATATCTATCGCACGAAACAAACACAGTTCTCATGTTCATTGTAATAATTCTTGTTTCCAGATACTTGAAAAAGACTGAATTAATAAAAGTCGAGACGTCGTAAAAACATCAAAATTTAATAAAAGGTCGCTAAAACCAATAAAAAATCTATTATTTTTAATATATATATATATATATATATATATATATATATATATATATATATATATATAAGTGTTTAGATAATTTCTTAGCCGTTCATTAAATATAACATTTGATAAATTATTGGAGTTTTTCGGCCGAAAAACTCCAATAATTTATCAAATGTTATATATATATATATATATATATATAGATATATATATATATATATATATATAGATGTATATATGTATATAATATATGATCAAAAAGTCTTTGGATCGCGATAGCCATGAAGTGTAAAAACAATCTATAGAATTATTTACTTCTGTCTTTGAAGTACACATAAGTCGCAAATGAAATAGATTTTAGGTTATGGTAATTAGTTGCATTTTATGTATATTTCATAACCAGCTGACTTGAAGGTCGTCAAATAAATGTCAAAACTAATTGAAATAAATAACTTCATAGATATCTCGTAAATTGCACGGCAATAGCGATCCAAAGACTTTTTGATCATACGATATATAACATCAACAATTATTTATTTAAAAAATTAAAATCGAAAAAAACATAAACATTTTGATATGTAGTGTCGAAAACAGATTCCAAAAAATAAAATGATAATTTGATCGTTCAAGGTATAAATCTAACGACACTACACTAAATAACACGGTACCGGCTCACGATGGTATGGGGAGCTTCTTGGATGCACCCTATATCAAACGCATTTAGAATAATTAAAATCGGTCAACCAGTTGAATAATTATGCGCGGAGAAATTTACACACAGGATGAATCTTCACCTTTTTAGAAGTCGGTTAAAAATCGCTTACTAATTTATAATATATTTATTATTTCTATTAACATCCTTATATGAAGAGAGAGTAGGTGATATCGACAATGAAAATTTGCAAATATTCACTCCAAAATGCACAAACGCACATTGCAAATGCATATAGACTTATTTAAATGTGTAATAGAAAAACTATATTGTTAACGAATTTTGTTACACAACTAACCACAGCTATAAATTATTGCTGATGGTTTTTAATAATTATTTATATCTGTAGTGCAGTTAAACACAGTAGAAATGTCTGTTTGCACCATATTTGCAGTAATAATAATTTAGTAATTGTTAAATACCTTGCCTGGGCAAGCTACTCTTCGTAAATAAATATGTTTATTTCTAATTCAGAAGAAATTCGTTGAAATATAGTTTATTTTTCTTCGCTAATTGACTTTTTTTCTCATTCGCGACTGTACTCTCATTTATCATTCACTGTCTGTAAACGGAATTCATAGATGACTAATACAGCATTTGTCCAATTAATATTTTAGTGGCAGACTCTTTTATATTTTAGAATCGGAAACTTTATGGTTCTTTATTTATTCTTTGCGCCGCACTGTTCAGCGATTACGTCATTACAGATTGATAACCGAATCAGATAAAAAATGAAAAATAATTCCGTACTACGAGATGAATACTGACTATCTATTAGTAACTGCGCAATTCTTGGCAGTCATGTATTGATAGAAGAAGCGAAAATAATTAATGAAATATCTTTTATTTATGTTAATTACATATGTTTGATTATACAGGGTTAGGCAGATCTATGGATCCATTCGTATATCTTTGATACGGCCACTTAGAATTTAATAAAATTTTCCACAATTAAGTTAATACATAGAAAATTTATTTTCAAAACTGACTTCCGGCTTAGGCAGAAATTATGTTAACTTTTTTATTTTAAATGAAACTCTCTGTATATTTTTAGGAATTTCAATAAAGCTCTGCTCTAGGGGTTCAGCAATAATAAGATTTGGCACCTTTTTGTTCAACAACGACAGAGATATTTAATTAAAACGGATATTTTAAAATCATGTTTATGTTTACTTTTGTAAGCCATGAAATTAAATTTCGGTACTTGACTTAAACTGTCAGAATTTACTTTGTACAAGTCCAAATGGTTAAATTAACTGAAAAAAGAATCAGAATTGAAATTCGGATGATGACTGGTTTTGGTGACCGCGTCAGTACTCATGAAGCAGTATGCGATTTATTCAACAATTTGCACCAAGATCGGCATCCAATATCACGAACTGGCGTTGGTAAAACTTTGAGAAGGCATAGCTTGACCGGAAATGTTAGAAATTTACCGAAAAGGGGATTATCAAAAGTCGCAACTAACGAAGTTATTACTAGAGCAGACCAATTTCCGTGCGCGCCATGGGCGCCGATGTGAGGATGATTGTATTGCATCAGAACTAATAAAAGCATTCAGTATATGTTTGGTACTTGCTTAGACTGCATGTAAGTGTTAGCATACGTAATAAAATGTCGTCGACACATAAATCGAGAAAACGACCGTTGTCAGACGAAGTGAATAAGTTTATTATGGATTTCTAGGACTTAATATACGATGGCTCAAAAATTAAATGTTTAGTGTGCAATACATATCTAAAGTGTTGATCAAAACCACATTGTAAAGAACACGTAAGCAGTTCGAAGCACAATAATAACAAAATTAATCGACAACAGTTTATACATGAACTATGTGTAACTATGATTGTGTGTACACTGCCGTTTACCTTGTTAAGTAATGATTCATTTATTTCATTTTGGAATAAATACGCGAATCAAACATTACCGAGCACGACAACGTTACGAAGGAATTTACCATCGGTGCGTAAACAGGTTGAAAATAAAATCAAAGCCGAACTGAAAAATAAAAAACTGTGGTTATGTGTGGACGAAACAACTGACAGAAAAAAACAATCTATAGTTAATGTGATGGCACGTAATAAGGAACCACATCATCCAACGTCTTCAATTTTATTAGCATCCAGACGACTAGAACAATGTAATACCGAAAAAATTTCAGAGGTGCTATTAGACTCTTTGGAAAAATTTAAACTTTCGAAAGACCAAGTATTAATGTTTATGACCGATGGTGCCGCAACCATGTGTTCTGTAGGCCGGTCTCTTAGAAAATATTATCCTAACTTGTTACATATTCCTTGTAAACTCCATGCTCTACACCTTGTGGCAGAACAGGTTCGTAGATGTTATCCAGAGGTAGATGCTTTAATATCGAGTACAAAGGCAGTATTCCTGAAATCTCCTAAACGTATTCGGAAATTTCACGAATTGTGTCCCCATACCTCTGAGCCACTACAGCTGATTCTGACACGTTGTGGTACATGGTTACGGGCGCGGTTTTACTATCATGAACATTTTGAAAAAATTAAGGACGTGGTTTTATCATTCGATCCGAAAGAAAGTGCAGCTATCAATACAAGCCAGAAAAATTTTCAAGATGCCCAGATTAAAATGGATTTACAAAGTATTCGTGAGAATTATTGGGACTAGAAGAAGCAATAATAAAATTAGAAAATTCGTCGCTGTCGTTAGAGGAATCACTGCAAATCGTTAAAGATGTTCACGCACAACTGTGTGCTGTAGAAGACGCAAAAAGTGAAAGTGTTCTAATTAAATTTGAGAGTGTTTTAGACAGAAATGCAGAGTTTGACACCTTAACACGTATTTGTGAGGGCACGTCTACAGATGCGTTAAGTTGCTTAACAAAGTATTTTGATTATGCGAATATCACTAGATGCAGAACGCTCGTTTTCCGAATATAAACATATTTTTTCCTCACGGCGGACATGTTTTTCAGAAATAACCCTAGAAACGCACGTAATGTTGAAAATATGCAATCGAGTTTCTCCAGTTTGTCAATCCTTGGAAGACGCTTAAAACGGTAAGTGTTTTTTTAAATCCTCTGTCGTGCACACTATCACTGATTTCATGCATTTTCCATTTTATTTATAGGTACAACAACGCTGCTATAATATGTACTATTCTTATTTTTCGTGTGTTTATGCATATTACTTTAATAGCAGAAAACCAAATGTATATTTGCGCATAATTATTTCTGATAGAATAAATGTCTCTACTTCTATACTTATATGGGTAACAAGCTCATGTTGCGTCCCTATTCTATCGCATATTCTAATATATTACGAATTACACTCCCATACCGGCGCTCATGGCGCGCATGGAAATTGGTCTGCTCTAGTTATTACTTAAGATATTGCTATAGCATAAATCTAAGTAGCCATCTCAAAGATATTTGAATGGATCCATAGATTTACCTGACCCTGTATATGTTTGTTGTAAGACAACAGAAATCGCGAAGAAATTTCGCTTTACTGGTTCTTTTTTTTTCTTTGTAAATCAACAGAAAATACAAATTAAGGTATATGTAATTTGATTTAGTTGCTTTGTTTTTTTTAAACATCATAAAATAATGGTGTGATAATCCTATTTTCACTTTCAAAGAATTGCATCAATTATATCACTACATCTTAAATAATAAATACGAGATAAACACAGTAAATAGATAAGATGTTTATTTGAAAACTGAAATTTTATTTTTGGAAATAATCTTCACCAAAATTTTTACAGTCTCAGGGCCTCAATACCTGCTGCGTAAAAGTTACCTCTTCTTTAAAGCTTTGTATTCCGGGAAGCATCCACCACTAAAGTATGGTTGTTAAGGAGTTGACTCCCAGATTTCGATTCTCTTCTAAGTTAAATGCTACTGTATGAGTTTTAGCATGGAACGGTAGTCCTTAATGTTTTCTTTAAGTGTAGCCCCAAGTTCTAACAACTTTTCACACAATAATCCAGTATTTACACTGTAGCCGACACCGACACCGAAAATAAACACACTCACATTACGTTTGAAAATATCAGGATACTCCCATGATAATCTTTTCTGCTGAGGACGAAATTTGTTTTAAATCACGTTTCAATTCAAGTTAATTTACTCATGATTTATCCCCAGTAACAATCCTGTTAAGCATATCTTCTCTTTCATCAGTATACTGGAAGAAGTCTTTAAAAGGCATGCCCCATCGTCTTTTTTCTGTTACTCGATTAGCGGTATTTGCATCCATCTTGCAAAGGCTTTTAAAAAATTAAATGGTAACTGATTATAATGTAAGCTAAATTGTGAAAACATTCTATTGAAGATACATACTCTCTATCGTTCTTCGTATCAAGTTGAATTTGTTCCTCCGGTCACACCGTTGGTGCCGTCTCAAAAGCATATTTACCCAGTTATACATCATTGTACGTAACAAATATCTTTTACTATATACCAGAAACATTTTCTTATGAATATCCTCGGCAGTAAGAGGTTTTACTTAAAAAAGAACGCACAGCACGCTGTTTTTGTATTGTAAATTCTTCGAGCATTGCCATCGTTTTTGAAATTGAGCTGTGTATGGAAGCTATGGAAGCATAGCTTTCCTTACACGAACCAAGTAAAATACAAGTGTATAAACAAAAACGCTTAATATTTATCCCTAGTATTATACCGGGCTTTTTTAATAATTACACGTACATCGCCCTACGTGTAGAGCTAAAAAATAAAAGTCAATGCATTGGTGGCATAGTGGACAATCAGTTATACACCAGTCACGTGTTTTTCCAATTATTAAATATTTCTGATTTTTCATTCATACTTAAATATTCAATTAAATACATTTTATTGAAAAATAGATAATTTATTTAAAACAGTTAATTATCCCAACAGGCGTATACTTTGTGCGAAGACAATTTTAAATATTTTAACAAATTCAGCTGTAATTGATTTTACTTTCTCTTATTCTTTCTTGCAAAAATCCAAATAATGAAAGTGACTTTTGATGTGGATTAATGTCTGTTTTGATTACAGGCATTTGTTCTTTATTTTCAGGATATATTTTCTTCATAATATTAAACATTTCTTTTTCTAGGAAAGAAGCAGCACTAGTAGCATTTTCAGTACTACGAAACCCTTCTCTTTTATCTCGATGGTCAAAAACAGTTGCTACTCTAATACCTGATCGTTCTTCATATGAAAATAGCCTTGCTTTAACAGATTCCAAAAGTTTGTTGCATAGTGTCTTCACTTCTTCAATCTTTAATTCCAGTAGTGATGCAGTCAGATAATTGTACAAGAAATAGTAACATATTTATTACCTACAAGAATTTCCCACTACTGCTTTGTAAGATAAGTTTCTCCATTTTATAAAACCACTTATTCGTAAGATACCACGAGGTGTTATTTGTTTTTATCGTGTTACTTAAATGCCCCCAATACGTAGGTTACGTTCGGTAATTCACTAGAAGTAATGTGAGGACGTTCTACAATCTCATAGAATGGTGAAATTTATTTGTACTTTTTTGTTATCAACGCTATCATATTTTCTACCTTTTTTAGTACACTAATTTGACTATCTTATATATATTTCATCCTGAAAGAAATACTTTCTTCTTTGAATATGTTAAAAATATTTAAAATTGTATTTGCATAAGGTATACGCATGTTAGGATAATTAATTGTTTTAAAATAAATTGTTTTAAATAAATTATCTATTTTTCAATAAAATGTATTAAATTTGAGATTTAAGTATGAATGAAAAATCAGAAATATTTGAAATTAGAAATATACGTTACTGGTGTATAACTGTTTGCCTACTATGCCACCAACGCATTGATTTTTTTGGCTGTACAGATAGGGCGATGTATGTGTAATGATAAAAAAAGAACCCGGTATATTAAATTATTCAATTTTTTTATTTGGTTTAATCAAAAAATTATGTTTTTAAATTTGCGTTTCCTTCAGATTGAAACAGTATTTCGTAGCGATTTGTTCTCAATTTATTAAGTCATTAAGTCATGATGCATAGGCGCTGTTTACGGAACAGTTACAATCATTTAAGTGAATTCGAAGGGAGTGCATTGTTAATATACGGGAAGGCGGTTATTCAATAAAACAAATTTGCGACCGCATGGGACGCAGTGTGTCAACAGTATTACAGTGTTGGTCCAGATGATCTGAAAAAGGAACCCATAACCGTGTCATGGATCAGACAACCTCGAGCAACTACAGCACGGGAAGATCGTCATTTGAAGGTTGCGGCTTTACAAGACAGAGTTTCCACAACCCGGTCGATTGGAGTTTTATAACAAAGAGTCTCTATGGCAACGATATATCTCAGAATACGCGCTTTACAAGACAGAGTTTCTACAACCCGGTCGATTGGAAATGCTTGGTTGGGAGCCTTACGACAAAAAGTCTCTATGGCAAGGATATGTCGCAGAATCCGCGCTTTTGGGCTTCGTTCATATGGACCATTCTTACATCTTCCACTGGCACCTCAACATCGTGCTGCTCGGATTGAGTGGTGTAACGCAAAATCAAATTGGGATGGTGAATCGAATCGTGTTGTGTTCTCTGACGAGTGCCGATTCTGTCCGTGGGTCCACGATGGTCGCAGAAGAGTAAGACGATTTCGTAGATAATTTTCTGTGGAACGGCGTACAACCCATATACCGGGGGTGACGGCATGGGGTGCGATAACATACGGTAGCAGGTCACCTCTAGTTTTTATTGACAGAAATTTGAATACAAATGATTACATACGAAACGTACTGCAGTCTGTTGCATGCCCATAAAGGTGACCGGAGGAAGAAATTCGACTTGATACGAAGAACGATAGAGAGTGTGTATCTGCAATAGAATGTTTTCACAATTTAGATTACATTATAGTCACTCATCATTTAATTTTCAATTAAACCTCTTTTCCAACAAGAACATGCACGTCCTCATACAGCAAGGGTTACTACAAGGTTCTTACAAGAAAATAAGGTGACCCTGCTACCATTGCCTTCTCGGTTCCCAGGCTTGTCGTCAATCGAACATGTGTGGAATATGATTGGTACTCGACTGGGTAATGTATCCTAGCCACCAAATAACTTACTGGACCTTCGTCACCGAATTCGAGAAGCCTGGGGTGGCATTCCTCAGGATACCATAAATCATTTAATTTCAAGATGCATTCAAGAAGAATTCTTCTTCTTCTTTAGGTGCCGTCTCCGCTTCGAAGGTTGGCAATTATCATAGGAATTCTTACTTTTGAAACCGCAGCTCTAAACAGTTCATTATTATTGCATCCAAACCAGTCCTTAAGGTTCTTCAGCCATGAATTCCGTCTTCTTCCTATAGATCTCTTGCCCGGGATTTTTCCCTGCATAATTATTTGTAGTATTTGATATTTTTCTCCCCTCATGATATGTCCCATGTACAGCAGTTTTCTTCTCTTAATTGTCGGAATCACTTCTCTCTCCTTATGCATACGTCTCATCACTTCTACGTTGGTTTTTCTCTCTACCCATGAGATCTTCAATATTCTCCGGTATACCCACATCTCAAATGCCTCCAGTCTCCTCATGTCGGTTACCTTCAGCGTCCAGGCCTCCATCCCATAGTATAGTATAGACAGCACATAGCATCTCATCAGTCGTATTTTTAAGTCAAGGTTTAAATCTCGGCAGCAGAAAAGCCTTTTCATCCTTCTAAAGGTGCTCCTCGCCTGTTCTATTCTGACTCGTATTTCTTGGGAGCTGTCATTGTTCTCATTAATGATCGTGCCCAGGTATTTGTATTGTCTTACTCTCTCAATAGGCTGGTTCTTCACATATATCTTACGATTATCTTTAGTTGTTTTTGTTATCAGAATATATTTTGTTTTGCTTATGTTCAGCGTTAGTCCATACTCTTCGCTTACTGTGACCATTCTGTTAATTAGCGTCTGTAGGTCCTCGTGTGTTGCAGCTAAAATAACTGTATCGTCAGCGTACCTCAGATTAACAAGAAGAATTATGGAATGCATAATAAACCGCCACGGACCCACTCATTATTAAATACACATTGTTATTTTATAATATTTCAGTTTGAAAACGTCATTTCTTAAGTTTGATTAAACTAAAATTATGTATAAATTTGTTTAAAATTGATAAACTCCTACTGGGTGTTCGGATTTTTTTGAAAGTCATTAATCATTATATATATTTTTACGACAGCAATAAATGTGCTATTTATACTAGAGTTATTGATATCTAAAATTGTTTTTTAATATTAAATTATATTAATTACATTAGTTTATCTTATTCTGTTCTCAATAACATTAATTTATGAAATACATATCCATGTATAATATATATATATATATATATATATATATATATATATATATATATATATATATATATGTATATATATATATATATTATCTATGTACATATATATATATATATATATATATATATATGTATGTATAAATATATTACGATTTTTAACTTATAAACATTAAGCATGGCCTATTGGCAGCTAATTTAATTTCATTCATCATTTCTATTTTAGAACATCTTACGTCAATCTATGCAAATATAGCCTCTCGATAACATAACTGTTGATAAAATTACTGTCTTTGATACACTATATCGTAAAATACTACGTATCGACACACCTACCACATCGATAATATTTTAAATCGGGTGATATTTTTGTTTTATGTATTTTTCTGACAAATCATCAATAGTATCATAATCGCTTCAAAATATAGATTATAAGATTACCACTTAGAACAGTGTTGAAAATTAATATACCTACATATTTCACATACTGTTGATTTAAAATTAAATTCCTTTTTAAACTTTAATTACTCTAAAATATTTAATTTGTTGTAACTTTATAATATTAATTAATATAAATATTAGTAATATAAGTATAATATTAGTATTTTATTTAATTATATAATTATAAGTTACAAATATTTACTTATATTTATTCGATTTCAGAACTATAATCTTGTTTATAAGCACCCAAATGCCGGCATAAAATGGTCCTTATGGCACATATTAATCAAAAATTGCTAGGCAACACTTGGATTAATAATTCAAACAAACGTCAGTATGAAACATTTCAAACTGTCCATTTTGACATATTTAGGGCGTAAAGCAACATATTTATTGTACAAAGCAATATACAGGGTGGGGCATAGGAATCAAGTGTTTTTGAAATGATAATAAAATTATTAGTTTTTACTATAAAAAAAATTTATTGGTAGTACAACATAGCTAATAATAAAGCATTTTGAAATATTCAAGTACGGAAAATTACATCTGGCATATGATGTGCGTTTTCATTGATACACTGTTGCAGCCGTTGACAAAAATTGGCCTCCACTCTTTCCAGCATGTCTCTGTCGATTAGGGAGATTTCATAACGAATCGATTCCTTTAATGCGTCTAACGTACGGGGTTTGGCCTCTTAAACACGTGACTTGAAGTACCCCCATAGATAAAAATCACAAATCGATAAGTCGGGAGGCCGAGGAGGCCACAAAACGTCACCAAATCTCGAAATTAGACGATTTGGAAACAGGTGGCGAAAAACAGCCATAGATGCTCTGGCGGTGTGTGCCGTGGCCCCATCTTGCTGTAACCACAAATCTTGAATATCCACACCTCTTCTTAACAATTCAGGTATGAAAAAGTTATTCACCATATGAATGTAACGCGCAGATGTTACTGTAGCGGTTACCCCATTTTCTTCAAAAAAATATGGGCCAATGATGCCAAATTTTCCCACCGCACACCAAACTGTTACCTTAGGACTATGCAATGCCATCTCATGTAACTGTCGTGGATTCTCGTCAGCCCAGTACCGGCAATTTTGTTTATTGACGGCCCCCGTAAGATGGAAATGAGCTTCATCACTCATGAGTAACAACATGTTTTCATTCTCCTGAACAAGTTCAAGCATTTGTTGTGCGAAACTCAAGCGTTGGGCGTAATCTCTTACATTTAATTGTTGGGCAACCAGTATTTTGTATGGGTGAAAATGTAAGTCACCATGCAAAATCCGCCGTACAGTGCGATTGCTGATTTGAAGTGCAGCTGAATGTCGACGTGCAGAGCGGCGTGGACTTCGCAGTAATGCTTGTCTCGCCCTTTCAATATTCTCAGGAGTACGCACAGTACGTTGACGACCGGGCGGCTTTCTTTTCATTATTGAACCTACTGTTCGAAGGTTATTGACCCAGCGTAAGATGGTGTCTCGGGCAGGAATAGAGTCATTACGATGGATATTAAATCTTCTGCGAAATTCACGCTGTACTGCAGTCACCGACTCGCCACTTCGAACAAAACAATCATACGCGAACACGCGTTGCTCTAGCGTCCACCTCTCCATGATGGCAAGTGGCAACTGAGAAAGTGAAATGCTTTGACTCGAGGAATGGATTGTAATAAACCGCGCGCCCCTCCCTTTTCTAATGGCCGAGTACTACCCAAACCAAAAACACTTGGTTCCTATGCCCCACCCTGTACATTTTTTTAATGTTTTGGAAACTAAAATCGAATAAAACGTTGTATGTACCCACGGGCATAATTGCCAATTATGGCCCTCGGGAAATTAAACATTCCCTCGTGCAATAATCTCCTAATTATGCCCTTAATACATAAATAACTATTATACACGGACGCATCATAAATTGACATGTATATACGAATTTCTGTGACATAAACGTCTCTTTATAGCCCATGGGCGTCTTTATAGCTCGTGGGATATAATGAAATGTCAAACGACAATGTCATACAGTTACAGTTCTACAAGAGGTATTGTCTTAAATTGCCTCAAATAACTTTTGTTTGACGTGGTATATTGTTAAAAAGTTTCAATTGTGCAATTGTGCGAATCTGCGAAGAAAACAATGAACTCCTGCTTATTGCCAGAAAAATCTATAGAAATTTATCAAAAAACTTAAAAAGAATATCTTAAATGGTGCAACATAAGGAAAGATTCCATCGAAAATTGCTACTGTGAGAAAAGTCTTCTGGCTTCTTTTTGGTATCTATAAAAATCAAGAAAACCTTCTTCGATGTGGTCTTACTATTCAGCGTTTAAGGCGACTATTAAAGCCCAACACAATGTAGATAGGCAATTATTCAAACTTATTCCGATTCTTAAAAAGAAAGTGAGAGAAATTCAAGCCCAAAATGTCCAAAGTTTTGACTATGGAAGAGATAGAAACATTTATATACTAAGCTACAGATGAAATATATTTCATGAATAAGGCAAAAAAATATAATTCCACTTCAGTTTTAGTATAATGAACTTACTGTAAATGTGACCTAATGAGTATTAAATCTAACTTTACACGCACGATTAATTCCTACACGAATTTGTGGAGTCGCGACGTGTAGCGTTTCTGCTTACTGGTACAAACCTAGCTTGTCGAAATGTAGGAATTAACGCGACACACTAGGCGACATTTGCATGTAAAGTGAGATTTAGTACTCATTAGTTCTCGTTTACAGTAAATTCATTATACTAACTATATACACGAAAAGTATAGAAGTAAAGAGTCATGTCTGTTCAGGATACTGTGTGTTGACAAGCTCCAATAAAATCAAAATGGATTCACACATTCCGGGATAGCTGTGACTTTTCACAAATTTTTCATTTTCCTAACAACCAGGAAGGTAGCGTCGCGACGTGCAGCGTTTCTGCATACTGGTACAGACTTAGTTTGTCGAAATTTAGAAATCAACGCAACAGATTAGGTGACATTTGCATGTAAAGTGACATTTAATACTCGTTAGTTCTCATTTAGAGTAAGTTCATTATACTAACTATATAGCGATAGATTCGAGTAGTAAGAACATTCTCACTGCGCCTTCTGATCGAGCAGTACCACAGCTGAGAGAACATACGACGAAATATCGTCAAGCGAAGCCGGAAGAAATGGCCGGACAAGCGAGAACAGAAACCAACCTGATTATAAACCCCGAATACGTGGACAAATGTTCACCCAAGACACTTGAAGATATAAAAATTTAATCAACCGACTCACCAACGAAGAAGATATCCAGGATGCATTACAAAGATCAGGGCATATATTAATGGTTAACCCAGAAGAACCGACGATTCTAATTGATTTAAAAAACAACCCCACAGAAAAACAAGAAGAAGAAAAGCCTCCCATCAAATCGAAGAAGAGCCAACCGGAACCGAAAATCGAAAACGACGAATTCGGACACCCGAAAAAAACAACAAAAAGACAGAAAACTGACCACACAGCGCCACCAATCGAAACAAAAAATTCCTACGACGTCCTCGAAACCAAAACCGAGGAAAAAATGGAAGAAGAAGAAGCAACCGAAATCACCCCACAACCGTCAACATCAAACAGCACACCCAGGGTAAGTGACAAAACAAACACCACACAAAACACAAACACCGAAACACGCAAAACACACAAAATCGTACCAATCATAATAACAGACAAAGACAAATGGGCATATATACGACAAATACTTAAAACACATAACATTAACACAGTACAAAACAAACTTGTGAAACCTGGCATTCACATCGAACCGAAAACTGACGAAGACTACCGAAAACTTAAACACATACTCGACAATGAACAAATACAATTTTACACTTTTCAACTGAGAAGTGAAAAGACACTAAAGGTAGTTATGCGTAGCATTCCTACCTTTATCACAGACACTGACATCACCGACAAGACCGACTGACCAAAGCTACCCGACAATAAAAATAAAACGCATGAACGGCAAACACGGAATACCAGCACCACTTGTACTAATAGAACTTACGAGACAATACAAATCAATTTACAACATACACGACTGCTGCGGACTCACAATTAAAATCGAACCACTAAACAAACGGACAGACATAATACAATGCCACAAATGTCAGACATTTGGACACCACCAAAAAAACTGTAACATACACTACAAATGCATGAGAAATGCGGAGACGAACACTCAACACACCTATGTACAAAACCCAAAACAACCCCACCAAAGTGTGCAAACTGCGATGGTCCTCACTTATCCACTTTCCTTAACTGTCCTAACAATCCAAACAACCCTGTAAACAAAACCACACCCAAACCCGAATACATACCAGCACCACCCCCAACAACGAACCCATGGACACAAAAACAAATAAACACAACACCTAACACAACTGACGAACTAGCACTTGCCTTAGGCAATATGCTAATAACATTACACTCCACAAACGCAACAACAGAACAGATACAATACTTCGTAACGCAAACACAGAAAATAATCACACTCTACAACAACAAACATTAAACACACACATGACTGAAACGCAAAAAACCGATGACCAGTGACTTAAACGCAAAAAGCGACAAACACACAGACAACACATACGCAACACAGGACCGCTCAAAAACACACAACACACGATTATTTATTAATCAGACACAAACACGTCACAACCCTGGGAAATACGAAACAATGGAGTGGAAATGGAGGCAACTCCGACCACAACAAAATTCAAGTCTCATATAAAAGTAGTAAGATATTTAAAGCGGCGACTGGGCAAAGACGGCATAATAGTTGTAATTGACAGTGACTGTCACCGCTAAACATCTACTGTTAGACAGTCACATATCAGCTGTGATTGAGAATGCGAACAAAGTACGCACACCTGCTTGTTGCGTAAGAAGCGTGTGTTTCTTTTAGTTGTTTGTAATGTGTTGCGATGTCTAAACCAAAAGGGAATTTGTATATTCTTAATAAACTTGTTTATTGTCAAAATAAGCAAAAAGAGATAAATTCTTTAAAATAAAATTCATTCTACCTAGACATTATTTTTTCAATAAAATTCTCAATTAAATTAAGTGTTCAAACGTTAGCCCTCCTTGCAACAAACAATATCCCATTTTATCGTAAAAAGCTATATAATATATCAGGAGTAATAGTATCACAAGTTTAAACAAGTTTGATGCAGCTCTAGTCTGTGATTGTTATAAATTTGACTTTTAATATATCCCCAAAGGAAGAAATCAAGAGGTGACAAATCCGGAGACCTCACAGGCCACCGAATATTGCCACATCTGCAAATTAATTTATTTTAAAAAATACATTTTCCAAATACTGTCGGATATTTCTGTGTTCATGTGCAGGACTCTGTTCTAATTCTATAAATTCCCTTGGTGAATACTAAGATACAATATCAGTTTTTTAATTTAATTTACTAAAAACATATCCATTTTAAATTGAGCTTGTTTGTATTTCTTCACATGTACTCTTCAATATAACTAATATGCGATTTTCTGACAGTAAACGTTTAGCGATGATAGTCACTGTCACCGCGAAACGTCTGCTGCAGCATTGATGGAGTTATAACCCTCCTTGCCCCGTCACGCTTTAAATTTCCTACTTCTCGAATCATTTGGAATACGCGAAGTATCGAAGTGAGAAATAATGTCTGTCCGGGTTACCGTGTGTTGATAAACATCAAAAAGAGCAAAATGCATTCATACATTCCAGGATAGGTGTGACTTTTCACGAATTTTTCATTATTCAATTTTAGTGTTTAACCAAGGTTTGTTAAAACAGCTGGTTTTGATATTCGGGATAGCTAGAGCGTGCCGAAAACAAGAACTTGTTCAGTTAGAAGTTGATGATATTCAGGATCTACAATCCTCATTACTGATTATATTACAAGATACTAAAACCAAAACGAATCGAATGTTTAGTGTGGTCGACAACCATAAATCGGCAAGTTTTCTGGAAATTTATAAAAAGTACGCTGCTTTACGTCTGGTAAATGTGGGGACTCGCGGTTTCTTCTTAACCTCTTAACTAGGAATAGAAAATGTACAAAGAAAGTTGTAGGGAAAAATATTTTTTGGGAAATTCCGACAAAAATTGCTGCTTATTAATTGCTCAATTAAATGCTCAAATTACCAAATCCTGAATTACACACTGGTCACACATTTCGTCTTTCGTCAGCGATGATATTGGCGAGGGATTAATTGGTATAAAGCAATTGGGAGGTTGTAAGTCAATGTCAATTGTAGTATATAGAAGATTCTGTTTCAAATAAAATTAGACTAGCCGAGAGAATATTAACCATAAAAATTAAATATTCGTGGAAAGTCACATGTATTTTGCTCTTATTGAAGCTTGTCCTTGCAACCAGGAAGGTCGAAGTCGCGGCGTATTGCGTTCTATATACTGGGACAAAGTTAGTTTGTCAAATTGTAGTAATTAACGATTCATATAAGGGGCGACATTTGCATGTAAAAATTAGATTTAGTAGTCACTAATTCTCATTGACAGTAAGTTCAAAATATTAACTAACTAGAAAGGAAAATTTACCAGCTACTAATAGTGAAAGTGAATCAACAGCTACCAACACCACCAATTGTATAGCAACAACTAACAACAGTAATTTGATGTGTAATTACAAACAAGTGGTTGCACCTCTGAATATTAATATGACAAATTGTTCTAATTGTATTTTGAATATACATTTTCCAAAATAAATGTTCAATAAAGAGTATAATTTTTGACTTCTAATTAAAAAAAAAAAATAATTTTATAAAAAAGATCTTTAAATTAAAATCTTCGTGCGTGCTTAAAGCAATGTATGTACCATGGGCGTGATTTGAATTTATGACCCTACAGCCTTTTCGTAACCCTCGGCTAACGCCTCGTGCTAGAAATAATGGGGCGGCCCTAAACTCGTCCCCGAGCAGTTACTATCTAATGTCTGCTAAATTAATTCGCCCCCATGCTAATTACGGTGTTTTAATCCCTTACCTTATTATTTGTCCCCGGACAAGAGGTTAAGAAATTTCTACTTTCTTGGAAATATAAATACGAAGTTGTCCTGCATATTAAATACAAATTAAATTAAAATTTATCTAAATTTAAAATTTACCCAAATCTACCATATATACTATATACTTATAATTCGTCAGTCTGAAATAACTTCCTGCTGGTGCCTTTTATTTGTGAGAAAGCATGGAAAGCTCCGTCAGTTTGAGTAAACGTGGAAATCAAGTGCTAATTGTAGACTGTAAAATTTACCAAACAGAAATCTTTAAAAAGTGGTGAAATATCTTGGCTATGTTCGAATCGCTCTTGTAAGGCTGTGGGTGCAGAAAATTTAATTGTGCGCAATGAAATAGAACATAATCATGAAAAGAATCTGAAGAAACTAAAAGACAGATAGTAAGTGCTAGTGTTAACGTAAAGCTGCCGATGACATTTGTGAGAAGCCTTCAAAAATAGTACATTCAGCTCTAAAAGGAAATACTGGTCATTTCAGTACAATCACCGTTCAAGACATTCATTACATCCGCAACAATCTATATACTAACAGAAGAAAATCTCTACCGCCCTTACCGAAAAATAGGGCAGAAGTTATTAAATGTGTTACACATTGAATATTATGACACTGAAAAAAGAGAATTTTGTCTTTATCATCGACGAAGTTGTAGAAATTGTCGTATTCACGTGCTGTTTTATGCAAGAGTGAAAAAGTATATGTCGACGGTACATTCAGTTACTGTCCCGATCATTTTCTGCAGGTATTTATACTGCGTATATTACAAAATGGGTATTATATCCCACTAGCAATTTGCTTACTACCGAATAAAAACGAGTATTCTTACAAAACACTTTTTAACCTGTTGCGAAAAAAGTGTCACAGTTTGAGTTTAAATCTAGCGGATTTTGAAATTGCAGTCCACAATGTCATAAAAGCGGAGTTTCCACATTCCAAAGTTATAGGCTGCAGATTGCTGGGCCTTGTTCCTTATTATAAGAACAAAACCAGTGAAATTCGAAAGGGGCTGCGCTATATATTTGGTTTAGCATTTTTAAATTCATCGGAAGTAGGTGATTGTTATGCTTTTGATTTTTCGGAATTACAACCTCAAGATTAACATTTATCATGCTTTTCCGATTATTTGGTTGACAATTATATTTCAGAAGAAGCCGTTTTTCCACCTAGTTTGTAGGCAGAACTCAGCGACAGCATAGAAAGAAGCTCAAATGCTTACGAATCTTTCCACGGTAAATTTAATGCCAGTTTTTATTCTACGCATCCGTCAATTTTTCATTTTATTGAAATTTTGAAGCAGTTTCAAACAGAGAGATATAAAAATTGAAAGTTTATCTGAATGTGCAAGAATACGTGATCCAGTCGTGCGTAAACGTAAGCAGTGCGTTACTAGAAAAATCGATGAGTATAAAAATGGATGTGTTTCGAGATTTCGAGATAAATGTAAATGTTAATATGTATAAAACACAAGCAGGCATTTCTATTCCATTCTTAATTAATAAAATATGCTTTGTGGCACTTACTGAGTTTTTCATTTCTTGCATAAATAAATATGTTCTGTAGATCTATAGATTTTAAATAAGTATATGGGTGATTCATACTGCGATAAAGTCGGGGACGAATTCATGAGCTATTTTTGTGGACCTACGCTTCTCGGTTTATGTATATTTTTTTAGGTACGAGTTTAACTAACTACTTAATTTTATTTCTGAGGACGAGTTTAGGTACGTCCAAAAAATGCTTCGGGCCATAAAAGCCTCTTTCCGCCCTTGATAGATAAATAACTACCATATGATCATATATTTCTACCCTCTAGAAGGCAATGACATTTTTCTTTTTTAAACTTAAGTTGGTACCATAATTTAAGTTAACTTATTTTGCAGTGTGTGTGTGATATAGGTTATTTTATACTGATGACAGATTAGGTTTTGTCATTTTGACAAATAATTACATACAAACGTTTCAATTGAAAAAATAAAAAGTTTAATGATAAAAACAGCTACAAAAAATGTTCAAAGTGAGCTCCTTCATTTTCTATGCATAGCGCAACTCTTCGTCTCATATTATTGAAGGCATTCCTTAAATTATGTGGTGTAATTTCCTCACAGACATTTCGGATAGCATTAGTAAGTTCTTCAATTGTATGTGGACGATTCGTAAATACTCTATTTTTTTAGATGTGGATAAATGAAATAGTCCATAATTGTTAAATCCGGAGATCGTGGTGGAGAGTCTACTATTCGATTATCAAAGAATTCATGCAATAATTCCATCGTTTCTCTTGTCTTATGGGCTGTTGCATTATCTTGCTGGAAATATCCCTCGCGGAGCTCATCATCATGTAATTGATTTACAAATGGTAGCAATAAATTATTACGATATCGTTCTGCATTTATCGTATTATTAAATCCGTCTACGAGAAACTGCAAGCCAAACGCCTATTTTTTGTGAATGCAAGGGTGTTTCAAGAATTTCATGTGGATTTTCACTAGACCAGATGCGCATTGTTTGTTTATTTATATATCCTGATTAATGAAACCATGCTTCATCGGACCAGAAGGATTTGTCAAGAACGTCATCGTTATTAATCGTACCTAAGAACCACTGACAGTAATTAACTCTGGTTACATGATCGATTGGTAAAAGCTCTTGCACGCAATGAAATTTGTATGGAAATTTTTGTAAGTCTTTTTTTAAGGATTCTCTGGCAGGTCCCACATGATAGTTGTGTTTGTTGTGAAAGCTTACGAATCGATTTCTTAGGTGATTGATTTATTCGTCCCTCAACATCTGCTATATTTTCAACTGTCCGCTTTAGTGGTCTACCAGCACCTGGTTTTCGAGACACAGACCCTGTTTCACGGAATTTAACCACTGACTTTTGAATTAATTACCGCAAACTGTCATATGTTGTTGGAAAATTTGGAAATTCTGGCCGAAATTCTTCTATACAAGGCTGCAAGGAGTACGACCATTCTCCATTTTCTAATTTTACACCATTCCTAAAGTATGATTCGATCAGAAAAACTTATGATTTATTGTAAACATTTTTAAGTGTCAATTAATAAATACATTAATGACAGATGAGTTTTATTTATCAGAACATACACATAATGACAGATGTATTTTATTTGTCACTACCAACACGATATTTTCAAGAAATAATTTCATGGCTTGCTAGAGGGTAAATATAAATGATCATATTGTATTATGCCACTATGCCACACTATTATACAGATGGCAGTATTATATTTTTTTATTTTATTTAACATTGACATTTATTTACAATCTGTACAAAGGAAATACAATAAGTAAATTGTGTATTTGAAATATTTGACATGAAAGAAACTATCCATTGACAGGTTCCTGTACAGTATAATTAAAAAAGGAAATTATTTATGGTGCATCTAGAAGTTTAAAATTAAAATCTCGTGAGCAGGTCAGTAGGGTTGAACCGCTTGAGTCTACGCCTTCTGATAGGTCGAGCCCTTAAAGTATTTGTCAGAGAATTGAAATGATTACCTAATCTTTCTGCGTATTTTTAGTGACAGTTTTGATTTCGTCCTTCACTGTTTTTATTTTCAAGTCATGGGCTATGATGCTATTTGGAACATACCAAAGAGCGTTGGTAATAAAACGGAGTACTTTGGACTGAAATCGTTCCAGTATCTCAATATTAGATATGGAAGCAGTCGCCCAGAGCTGTATTCCATAACTCCAAACTTTGTAAACAAGGACTTTGTTTTCCAGGGATACGTTGGATCTTTGACCAATTAACCAGTATAGTCTACTAAATTTAAGGCCTAGTTGCTTCCTCTTTGAGAATATGTGCTTTCTCCAAGTCAGTCTCCGATTAAGGTGCATTCCTAGGTATTTCGCGTCTTCCTTTTGTAGTAGAGCGTAGTGACTTGCAGGACAGTAACCTCTTTTGGTGGTAAATGTTATTTGAACAGATTTACTTTCGTTAACGTTGATTCGCCATTTCGTTAACAAGTTTTGAATTTTGTTCAAACTTGTCTGCATTCATTTCGAAGTAATAACAGCATCGATATGTGAGGCAAGATTAGCTGTGTCGTCCGCGTATATAGCAACTCGAGTCGTTGGAAAGTCGGCAGTACATATTAAGTAGAGAACGGGTCTGAGCACGGTACCTTGTGGAATTTCAGATTTGATAAGGTAAATATCAGTATACGTCTCAAGACGCCGAACTAACTAAGTGACAGTTATGCAGGTAGGACTGAAAAATACGGAGGTAGTTATGGATAAGGAGTATTCTGATTTTGTAAAGGAAGTCAGTGTACCAAACTTTATCTAAGGTTTTTGATATGTCTAAAAATGCTGCGGAACAATACAATTTGTCTTCAAGGTCTTGGCTGATTTTTTTTTTTAAATACTATGTATTTGCTCTATAGTTGCATGTTGTGGTATAAAGCCAAATTGATGTTTAGGGATAATCTGGTGCCCTTCCAGCATAGGTTCCAATATTTCTAACTGAAGTTTCTCAAATATTTTTTATGAAATAAGTAGTAGACTGATGGGTCTGTGAGATTTGACGTTGTGTGTAGATTTACCAGGTTAAGAATGATTTGGGCCACCTTCCATCGATCGGGGAAATGGCCTGTTCTTAAAATGGCATTGAAAATTTGCATTAAGTACATTAAACATATTATAATTAGTAGTTAATTATAGTTATTAAATAAAACTGTTCAAAATTAAAACTTTCAATTCCAAAAATTTACAGAGTGCAATACTTAAATTGAATATAGATAGCATTTAATTGTATATTCCAAAAATTACCACGCGGCTGGTTATGACATAGAAAAACGTGTTTTTTTTATTTTGAAATATTAATTAAATATGTAGAAATAATCAGGAGCCTTTCCTTGAATACAGTTGCCGTCATCATCAAGAAAAAAAAATTTCTAAAGCTCATTTTTATGTTGTTGAAATCCACATTCGTGAATTGTACAGTATCATATTGATAGGTATTAAGTTGATATAGAAAGAAAAATTATACTGTTGAATTATTGCAATTTTAAAAATAGGTATTTGTATATATATATATATATATATATATATATATATATATATATATCACAAATTAATTAAAATTCGGGTAAGTGGTCAATTAAAAAACTCCTTTATTAAATTACCCTATATTTCGCAACACTTTGTCGCTTCTTCTGGGGTAACTACAAGATTAATGAAAAAAATAACAAAAAATAAATAAGAGTATAAAACAGTAGTAAATCAACATACTTGTACAAGAATGTTGATGACAATTGTTTGCTCTGTTCCACAAGAAAAAATAGATCTAACATTAAAAATTTTTAATAGCTACAACAAACACTTACAATTTACTGTGGAAATAGAAAATAGCAATAGCGTGCCCTTCTTGGACGTTTTAGTAATTCGTGACGTTAATAATTGTATCATTTTGAATTGGTATAGAAAACCAACTTCATCTGATCGGTTCATTAATTATCACTCTCATCATCCTCTCAATCAGAAGTATAACACCATTATAGGTATGAGAAACCGAATATCACATATTTGTCATGAAACCTTTTTAAATGGCAATCTTAAAGAACTTTTCAACATCTTCGTCAACAATGGCTATCCTAAGCATATTCTTAATAAATTGATATTTAGCTCAAACTTTTTTGATGGCCCTATTGAGGACATTCCTGCAGACAGTGTGATTTACAAGAAAATCCCATACATTGGCGGTCTTACTCATACAATTGTATCACATTTTAAAAAATTTAATAACATTAAAATTGCTAAATACAACACCCATACCTTGAAGAAGTTGTATAGTAAGATAAAAGACATAACACCTTTCTATCTAAATAGTCACGTTGTCTACAGGATAGCATGTTCGGATTGTTGTGGCGTTTATATAGGTCAGACATTACAGTGGCTAAAACAGCGCATTACTCAACATAAAAGTGATGTCCGTATTGGTAACAGATCTTGTGCATTGGTGGACCATGCACTTGATCGTGACCATACTTTCAATTTTGTTGACGTTAAAATCTTAGACGTTGAAAATAACCATAAAAAAAGAACCTTTTTGGAAATGGTCCACATCAAATAACATAAATTATAGATCTGATACTAATGGTCTTAGTATAATTTATTTTAATATACTGGGTTTGACTGTTAGTTGACGATCTTAAATCGTTTTGTTATTTGGTCCATATGCTGTTTTAATTTATATTGTATTATATTTTTTTATTTTTCATGTTTTAACTTTTCATATATATGTTTTTTAAAAGTTCTTAAGGCTTGTTTCTATAGTTACTTTATTTTTTATATTTAATCATTTTTATATTTTGTACGTCAATTTTATTATTTTTTAACTCTACATTTTGTAAGTATTTTTACTACTGTTTTATACTCTTATTTATTTTTTGTTATTTTTCTCATTAATCTTGTAGTTACCCCAGAAGAAGCGACAAAGTGTTGCGAAATATAGGGTAATTTAATAAAGGAGTTTTTTAATTGACCGCTTACCCGAATTTTAATTAATTTTTGATAATATATCACGGTCGATAATTTCTTTTCAATTATATATATATATATATATATATATATATATATATATATATACTTTCAAAAATTAACACTTGTAATAAATGTGGTGTATTTTTACTGGGATTAACAGAAGAGAAAATGAGCTTAAAATTTACTAAATGGAAGTGGTAGAGAAGATTTATTAGTACATGTATATTGGTCGATATTCCTTGCGAAAATACGTAGGAGTTTTTGATAGATACATTTTAACTTCACACTTTTACATATATTTTACGCGTATGGACGTAATAATATTAGTGAACTAAGTATACTTTGTCAGTGAAATTTATCACCAAAAAAGGTTTCAACATTTATATGCTGACATTCAAACACCTATTTTAGGTATGTACAATACATACATATATATAGTTATCAACAATTATCAAAAATATTTACGATTAATTAGTTACTCATTTCATAAATACTTATTTTAATTTAAGTTCATTTTGTATTTTTCATATTAATTTTAGAAAACATTTTTCATATATTTATGGAAATAATGTTTTATTACTTGAAATATATACAAATATATCTAGTCTACATACGTATGTTTTACAATATTCAAATAAAACATTGGTGGTATTTCAATTTTTGACTATATTTGTCAATATTATGGACATGTTTAACTTTATTTTCACATAAGAAACAACAATATATTTCACATTTGAACATACGCTTGCAAATTATGATGTCTTTTAAAATTATTATTAAAAAGTCCTTACTGAAACTTACTAGTTGATTCTATGGAAATGTTAGTCCAATCTTTTACAGAATTTCGATTAACCTTAGGCTATGTAGGTCATATATATGTATTTTGTTTTGCAATATATCTTCATTTTTCAATGTGAAGAGGTTAAATTAAAATGTAAATGAATATTTCATTTATTATTATTATATATTTAGAATCTTGAAGTGAAATATGAAAAAATATGAAATATGTACATTGACGTTTGCATAATATATAGGGCCTTCTTGAAATAAAGAGACAACATGTAAAATGGAAAGATGTAATTATATAGAATATAAATCCAAAATATTTTCTTAAAATTCCTTTTCCTTATATGCGAGAAAAAAAATTACAAAGTTATTTAGAAAATAATTGTCACGCCACTGTGCGACCGACTATATGATAAAGAGTTTCGGCGCCGATATCTTAAAGGTGTCCGACAATAACAAAAAAAGTAGTTTTGTTATTGCCGGATATGTTTAAAAGAATCAAATTTGGCTTTAGACCCCAACATGCAACTATAGAGCAAATACATAGTGCTTAAAAAAAAAAATTTGTTACCTTCGCCTGTCTTCGAACTTCTTCGAACATTTCATTTGAGCTTTTCACGTGTTTCACCTATTTACAAATCGAGTTTATAAATGATGCACAGCGAATATATTCGTACGTAATCGTAAATAAAAGCTCCTTCATTGTAGATTTTTTTTAACATCAACAGCCATCTAAACAATTTTATCTTTTAGAGTTTTTATAAACATAAACATTGCAGCGTGTGTTTGCGTGTAAATTCTATCGAGATAATTTTTAATGGACATTCTGATCCATATGCGACACATAATTATATGTTCAAGTGGTTTTAATTTTGAGGTTCGCGTGGTAATTGACTCACAATATTTTGGATTTATATTTTTTATAATTGTATCTTTCCATTTTTCATACGTTGTCTCTTTATTTCAAGGACAGCCTGTATATGTTTGTGTTCTCTTATTTAATAACGTTCTTTTTTTCGTTGTCTGCTTGGTAGTTATGACGTTTCGAACAATCAATTATCTTTCTCAAGCCCACCATCCTACTTCCAACAATGTTACATTCTGATTTAAAATATACTAGCACAGCATTGCCGGGTTCAGGCAATGCTTTGTTGCGAACACGGCCTATATATGGCTGCGAGATAAATACGGCCTCAAAAATGGTACACCACACTAAAACTTCGTCCTTAAATTTGTATTGACCTTTGAATTTGACATTGTCTGGTGCGTTTTCTATGTCGTCGGTATGAAAATCGTCGTTTCTGTTCATCTTTGAAGGCGACAAAGTGAACTATTTCTCATCATTCAATCAGTTTATTGACAAAATGTATGCGCCTTAGCGCACGACAACACCTGGGTATTCTTTCTAACGGGGCCGCGGCATATTTTGGTACCTTCCTCCGCTTTCGAAACACCACGTTGTTTCGGGAAATTGTTCGAAAAACAGTGGTCTTTGTAAATCTTCGACCTACTTTTCGCTGTGAAACTCCAACTCTATCCTTAACGGCTTCAAGCATTCTTTGTTTCCTCACTTGGCTCAAAATTCTTGGTCGACCACTTTTGGGTAAATTAATGCAGAGTATTCCCTCTTCACATTCCTTTATAGTTTGATAAATTGTTAATAAAGAAATATCTTACTCATGATATATGGCAACATTATCACTCTTGGGCATTTACCCAATAGATTATAAATACCTTTACGAATATCTAGTTTATAAGACATTTTGCTGATTCAGATCACAAAAACTAAACTGTCATAACTAGAACATTATGACATCCGACATCTAGCGACAACATAACGAAACACCATTTCGTACAACTACGAGAACAAATCATCTAAAATTTTTCCGAAAACGTTGGGACCATTCTTTATAATATAGGTTCGTAAAATTTGTTTCAACCATCATCTTGATTAAATCACACTTCTGATATTAGTTAATATTAATTTACTAGTAATTCTAACTATATTTAATCCATATTTATATAAAATATTCTAACGCAAAAACATATATATATATAGTAAACCTAATCAGTAGGCGATTAAAGGTCTGTATATTACTTCAAAATATATGTATTTAAAAAACTCTACATGTTTCGGCTGTATACGCCTTTTTCAAGAGAATTCTCTTGAAAAAGGCGTATACAGCCGAAACATGTAGAGTTTTTTAAATACATATATTTTGAAGTAATATACAGACCTTTAATCGCCTACTGATTAGGTCTACCATATCATACCAAGGTCACGAAGTTATTATATATATATATATATATATATATATATATATATATATATAAATATAATATTTTCGTGACCTTAATAAGTAAATTTAATAAGTCTGCGATTAAAGGTCTGATTCATTACTTCAAAGTATATATATTTAAAACAACCCTACATGTTTCGGCAATGATGCCTTTGTCAAGGGAATAAAAATATATTCTGTCATTTATATTTTTTATTCCCTTGACAAAGGCATCATTGCCGAAACATGTAGGGTTGTTTTAAATATATATATACTTTGAAGTAATGAACCAGACCTTTAATCGCCGACTTATTAAGTTTACCTTATATATATATATATATATATATATATATATATATATATATATATATGAAATGATGGTTTCTCGGGTTCTTGTCCGCGTGTGAGATGTATCCTGAGAAGGATTGTTGTCTCGACGTTTCGACGGGATCGCACTCGTCATTTTCTAGAGTTGTTCTTTCACTTGACGCTGAAGAGTAACTGCCTCTTACTGGCAGTTACTCTTCAGCGTCAAGTGAAAGAACAACTCTAGAAAATGATGAGTGCGATCCCGTCGAAACGTCGAGACAACAATCCTTCTCAGGATACATCTCACACGCGGACAAGAACCCAAGAAACCATCATTTCATCATACAACCGCGAGAACATCAAAATTATCATATATATATATATATATATATATATATATATATTATATCTGATTTCAACCATGTACCACATGCTGACTATAGTTTTTGACACTAGGTTTTATTTGAAAGAATAAATTATAAGATTAATAAGGTAGCCATGTAATTTCAATCTGTCAAACATTTCATTTATTGTTCATTAATAATACAAAAATGTCATACACTAACGAAGAGAAACGAGATATGATAAGTATTTTTTATTCTTCGAAACGAAATTCAACAGTAGCGAGTACAAGATAACAAAAACATTAATAAAAATACATAGAAAAGTAAACAATAAACAATTACAGTAAATGTTCAATTATCTGGCCATCTTCGGTAATGCACAATTGGGCACGCCTTCTGGCATTTTGTACTGCCCTTTGTATAGTTCTTCTAGGAACTGCATCGAAGGCATTCTGAAGTCTGTCTCGTAATTCTTCAATGTTTTGTGGCGCATCTACTTTATAAATATTATTTTTAACATATCCCCATAAAAAAAAAATCTAGTGGACTTAAATCAGGTGCTCTCGCAGGCCATTCAACAACTACCCTATTTTCAATCCAACGGTTTGCAAACTCTTGATTTAAGAAATTTCTAACAACAGCTGCATTGTGTGCTGGTGCGCCATCTTATTGCCACCATAAATATTGTAATTGATTTAATGGGATATTGTCGTCAAAATAGTCAGATACGTATGTACGTAAAATGCTTAAATACATTTCTCCATTTAAATGTTCTTCATACATAACTCGTCCTAAGAGACGATTTGCCAAAATACCCATCCAAACGTTTATTCCAAAACGATGTTGTGGTCTTCTAGCCCTGTTTTGTCGGGGATTTTGTACTGCCCAATAGTGCTCCGTATTTCTGTTGAACATTCCAGAATTTGTAAATTTTGGTTCATCTGACCAGATGATTTTGCTTAAAAAATTTTCGTCATTTTCTATCCTTCCCATTAACCAATTACTAATATTCTTAGCCTATATTATTAATATTCTAGCCTTCTCAAATTATCTCCAGGCAGTAAAGAGTGACTAACATGGATCCTGTATGGTTTAAACCTACTTTTATGTAAAGTTCTCCAAACTCTGGACTGGCACAAATTTAATTCTGACGCTACTTCGCGTGTAGAAATTGATGGATTATTATTTATCTATAAAAATACAAGATTAACATGAAATTTGAAAACACGCTTTTAATTTACCATTTGTAAAATATCTTGTCGATTTTCATTTAAATTCCTGTTGTCTTGACCATTGCGCGGCTTAGTAAACGATCCATTCTCGACCAAATTTCTGTCGAGATCTAGAAAAATGGTAAGATGAGGCTGTTGTTGTTCTGGATATAATTGTAGATATCTTGTACTCGCTACTGTTGAATTTCGGTTCGATGAATAAAAATACTTATCATATCTCGTTTCTCTTCGTTAGTGTATGACATTTTTGTATTATTAATGAACAATAAATGAAATGTTTGACAGATTGAAATTCCATGGCTACCTTATTTAATCTTATAATTTATTCTTTCAAATAAAACCTAATGTCGAAAACTTTAGTCAGCATGTGGTACATGGTTGAAATCAGAAAAAAAAACTCTTTCTGAAGATGTCTAAATCCAATATGGCGCCTATAAGAAATTAGATAGTTGATGATGACCAGAAAGAAACGAAACGTCGTATAAAATTTAGAGTACACAACTGGATAGAGGTTTAGAAATGACAAGGATGTTTTTATTTTTTCTCTACAAGGACAAATGTCGGTGCTACCGGTAAAAGAAGAAAATGGGGTTTTCGCGTTTTTTTTTTTTTAATAACGAAAGTCATTTGTCACAGGTCTATTTTCTTTACGGATTTATAACAAACACAAAATTTAACAATTTTGCCAAATTTACACCTATACTCTATCTCCAATAAAATAATAAGCGAGATCCCCATGGTGAGGGGCCGAAATAGTCCTTTTCAGGACAAAATTCACACGCGGCCAAGAACCCGAGAGACTACACCTTCATCATACGTCCGCGAGAACATCAAAAGTAACATATATATATATATATATATATATATATATATAGATAGATAATTATTTTGTGACCTTTGTATGTTATGGTAGATTTAATTAGTTGGCGATTTAAGGTCTGGTTTTACTCAAAAATGCATACATAAATTCTTTGAGAAAGGCATCACTTGCCGAAACATGTAAGATTGTTTTGATTGCATACATTTTTGAGTAAAACCAGACCTTAAATCGCCAACTAATTAAATCTTACTATATACAGGCTGTCCAGAAACTCTCCTGACAAACGAAGACCGGAGATTCCTCTGATAATTTTAAGACAATTAAACCCAAATTCACCTAGTCCGAAAATGCTTCCTAAGGGAGCTAGAGTTCTTTGAAGATGGCGCCTTGTATTTATTTTTTTTAAATTCCTCCAGAACGCTTCTATTTAGAAAAACAAATACTGGTATGCTTATTTATCCTCCAGAGATGAATCGATTCCATCAATTGCGAATTTCTAGTACCGGTCATAGGCGTCCGTTTTGGGTAGGTCAACGGTTAGTTTAAGGCATAACTTTTTTGTCTTTGACTTTTAAGCATTTGTAACACTAGATTATTAAATTTTCAGGTATTCCATTACTAAAAGGTACTCTTACTTTAAGTCGGTAGGATACACCGTTTTCTAGAAAAGTCGATTTGTAAATTTTTCGTTTTTTCTTCATTAAAGTTCAATTTTTTATTTTTTGCAATAGTTAGCTCTGAACTGCCAACAGAAGTAAAACCTACGTTTTTCATTGTCAAATTGTTGTCAGTTCGCGAAGTTTATCTTTTCATTTTTTACTTTGTGTTATTGAAACACAACGATTTCAATTTAAAAAAAATGGTTTTTACTAATGGGGAATACGCCGATATGCATTTAGTTTATGGCGAAATGAGGTGTAACGCTCGAGCGGCGCAACGTAGATACGCTGAAAAATTTCCCAATCGTCAGCATCCCACTCACTCAACATTTACAGCTCTTCATCAACGATTAAGAGAAACAGGTTCAGTGGTCCCAAAAAATAATGAAACGGGGAGACATAATGATGTAACAGCAGAACATGAAGATGTTATTTTAATGTAAGTTGAGGAAAATCCAGAAATTAGCGTTCGAAGACTATCTGCCATGTACCCCACAATTTCAAAATCTTCCGTAGGAAATATCTTACACAAAGAAAATTTATATCCTTTTCATTTTACAAAGGTGCAAGCACTGCTAGAAGGAGATTTTCCTGCTCGCGTAGAATTCGCTAGATGGTTATAAAATCAGAAAAATCAAGATGAAGATTTCTTCAGGAACATTTTGTTTGGTGACGAAGCTACATTCTCAAAAAATGGAATTTTTAATGTACATAATGCACATTATTATTCGTACGTTGGTGACAATCCCCACGTTGTTCAAGAATTTAAGCATGAGCATAGGTTTAGCATAAACGTCTAGATAGGAGTAGTTGACGATTATCTACTTGGACCTGTGGAATTACCTGCTCGTTTAAATGGTGCTGATTACTTACATTTCCTGCAAAATATTTTACCGGATTTGTTAGATGAGGTGCGTTTAAATATTCGGCAAAACTTATGGTTTCTACAGGACGGCTGTCCGGCCCACTTTAGCAGGAATGTACGAGACTTTCTAAATAATAACTACGAAGACCATTGGATTGGAAGAGGCGGTCCAGTTGCTTGGCCAGCAAGGTCGCCGGATTTGAATCCTTGCGATTATTGTGTTTGGGGATACATAAAAGCATTTGTTTATTCCGTTCCGATACAAAATCGCGCGCAACTCTGGCTAAGGATACAAGATTCTTGCAACGAATTTAGAAATAACTTTGGAATTTTTGCAAGAATTCGGCGTTCTCTAAGCAAAAGGGTAAACTTATGCATAGAGACTAATGGTCATCACATCGAGCAACTTTTGTAACAATCTACCTTTGATACTTGTTCTTTTTTTGTTAGTTTCGTTCCATTGTAATAAATAATTTGTTTTTAATTTATTAAATTAATTTTCATCCATGCCTTGATAGTTCAAGCCAACTTCGTCGCTAAAAATAAGTAGGTATATAATAAATTGAACTTTAATGAAGAAAAAACGAAAAATTTACAAATCGATTTTTCTAGAAAACGGTGTATCCTACCGACTTAAAGTAAGAGTACATTTTAGTACTGGAATACCTGAAAATTTAATAATCTAGTGTCACAAATGCTTAAAAGTTAAAGACAAAAAAGTTATGCCTTAAAATAACCGTTGACCTACCCAAAACGGACGCCTATGACCTGTACTAGAAATTCGCAATTGATGGAATCGATTCATCTCTGGAGAATAAATAAGCATACCAGTTTTTGTTTTTCTAAATATAAGCGTTCTGGAGGAATTTAAAAAAAAATAAATACAAGGCGCCATCTTCAAAGAACTCTAGCTCCCTTAGGAAGCATTTTCGGACTAGGTGAATTTGGGTTTAATTGTCTTAAAATTATCAGAGGAATCTCCGGTCTTCGTTTGTCAGGAGAGTTTCTGGACACCTATATATATATATATATATATATATATATATATATATATATAATAACTTCGTGACCTTGGTATGATATGGTAAACCCAATCAGTAGGCGATTAAAGGTCTGTATATTATTCATATTTTGTATTCTCTTGAAAAAGGCGTATACAGCCGAAACATGTAGAGTTTTTTTAAATACATATATTTTGAAGTAATATACAGACCTTTAATCGCCTACTGATTGGGTTTACCATATATATATATATATACATACATATACAAGGTGACATTTAAAAAACTATAATGGATAGTATCACGTGATAGAAGGCCACAAAATACTAGAAAAGTTCTTATACACTAATATCCGATCGTCTTTTGTGTTCAAGATACAGGATCTTAAAAGTTTGTTAGAAATTTTTGTTTTTTTTTTAATTTAGAGCGATTGTGATGACATTGAAACAAAATTACTGTATTGAAGTTTCGAGTATTATTAGAATATTGTCATAGTTGGCTATGTAATTATGGCACCTGTCAAATTCATATTGCATTAATTTATTCAAGTTTGTCGTGTTCCTGATTACGTTTGTGTTTGGTTTTACTGTTTGTCGTTTTCTAAAATTAATTTTAAAAATTGTTCTCTTTACTTTTGAAGAATACAGGGGCATGATTATGTTTTATGATGAAGCTCGATCAAATTCTTCCGAAGATCAACGTATCTGTCGGGAGAAATATCCATTAAGACACGTTCCTAATATGTTTGAACATTTATTGACGTGCATAGAGAAGATGGCTGTTTTAAAAAATCAATAGTGAGGTCACCAGAACTAACTGTACTGTTGAAAATGACGACGCTGTTTTGCAAATAGTAAAAAATAATCAGAGAATAAGCTCCAGAAAAATCAGTTCAGCTGTACGGAATGTTAACCGTGAATCAGTTAGGCAAGTCCTCAAAGAACAGCTTCTTCACTCGTTTCATTTCCAAAAAGTTCATTACCGATTGGAACAGGATTATTTACCCCGTATACAATATTGCGAGTGGTTGCTAAAAATTATCTATCATTAATTTTGTTCACCGATGAAGCAGGTTTTAATCGCGAGGGTATTTTGAACCTATATTGGAGTGATGAAAACATTCATCAAACCGTAATACGGAATTACCAGTATGGGTTTTTTATTAATGTATTGGCAGATATAATCGACAATTACCTAATTGGTCTATTTTGTTTGACAAGCGAGTTCTATCGATATTTTTTGGAAAATGAACTGAACAATTTATTTGAAAATGACGTATTGAACATTATTCAAAGAATGTACTTCATGCCATTGAAGAGAAATAAATTTTCTAATGAGGTATGTTAAGATTATTTTTTTTAATCAGCAGTACGTCATATTTTTATAAATTATTGGAATAATTAGGTTAACAGATCTGTCATGGGAAAAAATTTTAAAAAATAATTTTCTGACAAACTTTTAAGAACCTGTATCTTGAAAACAAAAGGCGATCGGCCATTAGTGTGTAAGAATTTTTTTAGTATTTTATGGTCTTCTATCATGTGGTACTGCGCATTGTAGTTTTTTCAATGTCACCTTGTATATATATATATATATATATGTAGATCATTATTTCTTGACCTTTTTATGTTATAGTAGATTAAATTAGACATAATAATAACTTATGGCTTGCCAATCCCCCGTAATTGACGTTTTGGTGTTTAGTTTTCTGAACCATGAATTATTATTATTAAACTTGAATGTATCTTCGAATATTTTAATTGTATCCATGACAACTACAGATATATAAATTTGACATTGATGTACTGTCTTATATATTTTTAATTTCTTTGAAAAAGACACTATGTGTCGAAACAGGTAAGATTGCTTTAAATACAGGGTACGGCAAAACTACCTCCCTAATTTAAAGGTTGAATAAAAAACAAATGGTACAAAGTAAAGAAACTGTTCTTTCATTGTTTCGACCTTTGCTTGATGTAAATCCATATCACAAATAAATAAATAAAACACACATAAGATGTTTTAGATTTACACTTTATTAATAAGATAATGACAGCTGTTTCGCTAACACAGTAGCTTCTTCAAAGCTTAGTCTTAAGTTGAATTTGAAGAAGCTACTGTGATGATAATTATTATACCTCTTCTCCTTATTGAACGGGTACGGTTTACCTATTTGCAACGTATGAATCTAGGGGCCGTATCGACTATAAATTAGGGCCCTATAATATAATAATAAAACGCTGTTAATTTCAAGTACATAATAAAAAATATTTGTACATTGGGTTTTTATACAAAGAAAAAATTACAAATCGTGTGGCAAAATGTGTAGTGGATACATATACAGAGAATTTCATGTAACTTGCAATATATGAATGTAGTAACCATAGATACGAAAATACTATGCACTTGCACTGTCCCACATAAAATGCAATATGTAATAGTTATGATGAATATGATCGATATGATATCTTTCATGGTTGTTTTGTCAAATTATTGACAGTAAAGCCTATTTAATTCAATGTAGTATTTTAGGATTAAAACTACATTTCTCTCTTCCTTTGTGTATATCATTTAAGATTGATACTAAGCTAATATCGAAATAGAAATACTGCTACTTTTGACTTAACTAATGTCAAATTATATTGATATGTTGCATTTTACGTGGGACAATGTAAGAATGTATTACCTAGTTTCTATGGAAATAAAAACCTATACATGTTCTTTTGCATATTAAGTGAAATTCTCTGTAGATATATAAAGCTAATTTATTTGTAATATACAATAAAATTTTTATGTGTCACCGCATTTCATAAATCATCTGCGATTGAGTCGTCTTGCAAATCGGTGTCTGTGTCTGTGTCTGAATCGTATTGCAAATTTATAATCAAAGGTGCTACTATTTTGTACATGCGCATATATTCGTCCTCTTTTGCTATTGCGTGTTTAACAGCATTTTTCCAATTTACAGCAGTTATATGTTCAATAGCATTTTTTATGTGTGTTACACTGATTTCACTAAATTTCGGTGTTTGATTTGTTCGTCTTAGGGTATTTTTCAGTTGGACCCATATCAATTCAATGGGATTGAAAATGCAATGGACGGTATGGTGGTAAACGCAAAATTGTATGTCCTGCTTTTTTGGCTCTGTTATCCACATAATAATCCTTTAAATATTCTTTTGTCTTCATCATCTCTATTAATTGGTTTTTTATATAATGATCCTCAAAATATAAATCATTTGCTTTGCGCGGGCGATTTCGGCATTATGCCAAATTTAGTATTTGTGTTGAAATTACACTTATTATTAAATAAAAATATAGTATTAATTAAAATAGTAAATATTTATTAAGACCAATAAATTATTCAAAACGAATTAATAAATAAACCCCAGCTGTGACCTTAATGTTTGATGTTTTAATATCTTTCTTATTATTACATTTTGTAGGAACGTTGGTTTGCTGTCGAGAATGATACGGAGCGTTGTCCATCACTATCACACTATCTTTTGGTAAATTTGGCAGCAAAGTGTCACAAAACCATTCTTCCAATAAAGATGAGGTCATATCTTCATGGTAATCTAAACTTGAAGATTTAACATTTTTAGCATTTTTTCCTTTTTCTGAACCAGCATGAAGAATGATTATTCTCTTCCCTCTCGAAACCGGCGCGTCCAACTGACACATGCTTGAACTATCCACCCAACCTTTGCAAATTGTGTCATGGGTGTCATACCACGTCTCGTCTAAATAACATATGAATCGTCCTTCCTTCTAATTCTATACCTTCTAATTGCCGTTAAGTATTCATGTCGAAGTTTCTGTAACCTCTGGCTTTCCATAATTGTGCGACGTTTGTCTATAGTGCCAAACTTACAACCAGCTTTCTTTAGCGTCCGCCACAAGGTTGCTTTAGAACACTGAATATTTATAGGCTCATCATTGATTCTTTTATGTAAGCAGTCAAGTGTAGATACAACATTTCCTCTGTAGAAGGAGTATACTTGCTGCCTAATGGTATCAATTTCATACTCTTCAATTTTTCTCGGTGCTCCTTTGTCACTTCTTTGCTTTCGAGGCCCTGCGTTATTCTTAATTATTTTATATATTGTTCCAAAAGGCACCTTGGTTAATTGCGACGTTCGTTGAATGTTCTGGGTTTGTAGTTCCTTATTTTCTTCCATCAGGGTATGATAGACATTGAAAATTATCTGTTTTGCATCTTCTGATATATGCTTTCTCTGTCGTGCTCCAACAGTATTATCACTATCCACATCATAATCACTAACACTTTCAGCAAAAGGTCGCCACACGTTCGTTAAATAAAGAGAGAAAAATCAAATATGTATACAGCAGTAAAGATTAACAATAAATGATAAATAGACTCAATATTAGATGTAATATATACCAACTCTCCTAACTATATTTACTTAAATTTTGTTTAATAAATATAAGCACTTATTTCATCTAAATTGTAATTTAATGACTATTTAACTATATATAATAACTATATATTCAAATTAACAACTGTTGGTACTTATATTATTATTAAATTTTATTTAATCTAAATTGCAGTAATTACAATTTACTTAAATTTTGTCATTACGGACCTCAGCAGTTTGTTTGCGTAAAAGATAATCGTATTGAGCGGCCAGGTAGTGAACGTATTGAGCCGCAGGTGGCGAAATAAAAGCATTAGAGCCGTTCAAAGTTATATTCTTATAATTTGAAATAAACTATACAACCACGTCAATATTTGAAGGGATTTAAAAATTACTGAATTCTTTCCAGCAATAATTACTGCTTAACGTATACGCATAAAGAATTCGTCTGAAAGAAGGTAAATATTTACACGCAGAATCGTCATTGCCATATTTTTGTGTCTAGATTATTTTAAGAAGACACCCACGCATTTATTGAATTACATAGTCTCTTCCGAAGTATTTCATTTAACAACATTGATCATGACTCAACTATGTCGCAGAAAAATGCTGTTTATGTAATAAATAAGTAAACAAATAATTGTAGTCTTCAATTAAGCGCTTCGGGAATGTTCTTGTTACGTAAAGGATTAAATAATTACGTTTTATGTTTAAATTATAATTTAATTTCAAAAATAAATGTAATATCATTTGTTAGTGTTTTTAATTCGTTTTATATTACATGTAATTGTGTTCTTTATGTATAGGCACTATTTATATTATTACGCTTATAGTAAACAAACTAGGGAATCATTTATTTATCTATGTTTCGTCATAAAATGAAATTTATTATATTGTATATATGTTAGATATAAAGTAAATATATAGAATAAAGAATTCAACTATAAACATTCTAGTTTTATAAATATTTAACGCGAATTTTCAAATTTAAACCACTATATAAACCGAATTTTATTATCATATTCGAATTATAAAACTTTCTCTAGATTCTAAGAAGAAGCATCTTTTATATTTGCAAAATTATTACTTTATGATTTAGACCGCTTGTTTTATTACCCGGTGTTATCAGTGAACAAATTCAATAGACGATGTTTAGTCGGACCCCCTATTGTTAGGCTCACGTTTCCTAAATATATAAGAATAAATTGTATTTCTAAACAATGGAATTTATTCATAACTAACGAGGCATCGAAAAAATTCATAATTGGAGTAGACTGTGAAATTGGGTTGGTACTTTAGCCACTTCCACATAATGACATTTATTATTTGACATTGAAACCATAAGTTTGTGTCAAATTTTTCAAAGTTTTTGCTGGATTGTGGAGAACAGTTGGTTTGTGTTTAAATGTAAATGGACAACATTTTCAACAACTTCTGTAGCTCTATGTAAATTTTGATTATGATTTCGATATTAAATAAATTATTTGTTTTCTTTTTTGCTGTAGTATCATTTCAATGCCATAACCTTTTTTTACAATGAAACCAAATGAAACTGTCAAGCATCAAGTAATGTGTCATTATGTGGAAGTTGGCTAAAGTACCAACCCAATTTCACAGTCTACTCCAATTATGAATTTTTTCGATGGCTCGTTATATACTTAGGCTTATAATAAATACTTAATTACTGATAATATTTTAAGATTAAATTTGTTACCTTGAACAGTATTATTGCCAGTGGTATTATTGCCATTTATCAAGAATTGATAACAGAAAAATTTTCCTCATTTATGGCGACAACCAATACAATGTACAACCAATACCCGCATTTATTTAATTTTGATCCAAAGCTGAAGTTCAGGCTGCTGTTCGCAATCGGATAAACAGTAAACAAGTAAGTTTTTCATGAACGGAATGAAGAAATGGGTTCAGCGTTTGGAGAAATGTGTTGCACTAAGTGGAGATTATATGGAAAAATAATTATGTACATTAGTAGTGTTAATTTATAGAGTTGGAACCCTATATATTAATCCACCCTAGTATAACTTAATGTAATTTAGCTAAACACTTTTGATAACAAGAAATAATATATTGTAATGGGACCACACAGTTCCAGTTAAGGGTAATAGTCGATTCTTGTATAGAAATTATGGTTTTGTTAATATATTTACAACAATAAAATAATGGCCAAATAAATAATAAAATAACGAGTTATCCAATATATAAAAGAACAAAATTTATTTTCTTTTACAATAGCCCTGGACCTGGCTAAACACTATACTAATATTTTATAAAAGGTTTATACACATATCACCACATTTATGAATAACACATATAAATCTGTCACTTTGAAGTTTTTATAAAAAAATAGCTAACGTTCCTAATTAAAATAACAATTCAGGCCTATTTGTAGGTTCATTAACCAAATATAATAATTTGGAAAGAAGGCACTTACTGCGACTTTCTTTTTTCCACTAGAGAATTGTGGTAAATGTATCTTGTTTATCTGCGTTATTTTATTTATTAGCGCTCACACTGTGTTCTTCTCTAGCGTTATCTTGATTTCCGTTCGATTCAGTTAGATTATCTGTAACCTTTGTATTTACTACATTATTACTTTTTTATATTCTTTTACGAGTGACACCAATATATTTATAATATGACTTTTTTTTCAGTCTGTTTATGTCTCCCTGACAATTGTTATTCTCATCTTTATTACATGGCCTCAATTATATTTATTATATTTTAATTAGTAAAACATTTACAAAACAAACTTTAAACTAAATTACAAAATATGTATATAAATTAATTTACAAATGTGAAATTCTTAACATACGTTATTAATATGTTTCCTTGTTCCTACAAGTAATCAACACCACATGAAAGTTGCACTATAACAATATAGATACAAATTTAAAAAAAGGTATATAACCCCTTACCACAATTATTAGTCGTATCCTAAATACGAATTTCGACAACTAAGTTGTCATCATCAGTAGGTAAAAACTACTAATTAAAAGTCGCACATGGGGCACAGTTAAACAAAAGAAACGCTTCCGCACAACTATTATACACTGCAACCCTGTATAGACTGATATAGATACAGTTCATAAAGTGTTTCTTTGCAGTTCGTACTGCCCAAGTGTCAACCGCAAATTGTACTTTATCATTTTCTTATGCCTTAAATTCGATCATATGACGCTAAAGAAACACTTTATTAAGTGTAGCGTATAAAACCAGTAACCTCTGCATGATTTAATTCAGAACAACAAATCAAAGAAAATGTTTAAAACAATATAAAAACACCGTATTTTGGAATTTCCTATACACAGAGACATAATCATATAGCAATTATGTTTTATTAAATTATTCACAATAATAACATTTAATATATTACAGTTGTAAATTGATACACGAGTAACAATTTGACCTTAATCTTTCAAAACAATAATCATTTTCACGGATGTAGAATAGGAAAACATACTCAGAGCGCAAATAGTACGGAATTACTCAGTCGATGAAAAAGTAGTAAACAAATGCAATAAACAATATTTCTGTGCGTGCCTCGTTTAATAATGCAGTCGTGGAGTTAATATATGTACTATACATAACAAGTCATAGGAATACCTGTCGCAAACATTTATATTTGTTTATAGTGAATTTTTATTATCACCACAAGTTTACAGTCGTAGATTAAACTAAAATTATGCCATAAGTGTCACAACTACTTATAAATACTCTAATTTTGACTTTGATGACAACATATAGCAACGCTATATTTATTACGTTATAAACATGTTTATGAAATTGTAAATTAACATTTAGCCAAGAAGTGTATTTTAATGACGCCTTTCTGAATGTGTATAGGTATACAGATTTTTCACGTAACCCGTTCGTTAGAAGTTTTCTATGTTAACGCCTTATAACACTTTTGAAAATTTGTGGCACGTAATCTTGATACTTAGTGTGTCAAAATAAAATATATATGTTACCGTGAAAGACCGAAAGTAGTGGTTGTCGACATACACCGGTTAATGTCGACAGACACCAGATGAATAGGTGAAAGACCGAACAATTATTAGTTATATTATAAATTCGGTCCTTCACCAGTGTATGTCGACAAACACATATAAGCTTCGGTCAATGTCAGAAACGACAGGACATTTATTATAATATAAGTTTATTATTCATATTATTCACGTAACTGCAAACCATTCATTCTGGAATTTCCAGCTATATTTAATTTACCCTTCACAGGTATTTGTAATTTCTTGCATCTATTCAAATTCACAATGGGCTTATTAAGAAACGAATATTTAGTTCTTAGTTTTGTTCCATTCATTACCGTAGTTCATTACAATAGCTCTAGGATTTCCCAAATTCAGAGGGTTGTAAACTGTTTATATATTCTTTTAAATTCAAATTCATAGATCAGTTCCAAATGATCAATCGGTAAAGACAGTTCTCGCAGAGACGTATCTAATAGACAACCCGTGGCAGTTGAAACATCATCAACAGGTATTATAATTTGTGCTCGATGGCTACTGCAGTAAATAGTGATCAATTTCTTGAAAAGTTAAATACCCTAATAAGAAATAAACGAGAAGACAATTGTTTTTATTTTTCTCAAGAAAGGTACTCTAAAATCGTTTCTGAAGTAATTTCTGCTAAAAGTAAATGCAGTACCCCTTTGGACTACAGACGTTTAAAACGTTTTGACATTTTAAAAGTTAGTGACGAACAAAAGTTAATTGTGCCATTAAAACCAGGAGAAACGAATATCCAGTATTATGTTACAAACGAAGAGTTGTTTAATATACTTTCCGAAACTCACATACGAACAGGCCATGGAGGAAGAACACGCATGCTAAAAGAATTGCAAGTTAAATACAAAAATATTACTTATGAAGTCATAATGCTCTATTTAAATTATGTCAACAATGTCAAATGAAACACAGTGCTCCTAAAAAAGGTATTGTTGTAAAACCAATGGTGAGTTCCGAATTAAACTCTAGATGCCAAGTCGATTTGATAGACTTACAATCACACAGCGATGGCGATTACAAATTTATAATGGTTTACCAAGATCACTTAACCAAGTTTGTCCAGTTACGAGCGTTAAAAACCAAGAGAGCAGAAGAAGTAAGATATCACCTTCTTCAATTTTTTTTAATATTTGGTGCTCCCGCTATATTGCATTCGGATAATGGCAGAGATTTCAGTAACCAAGTCATATCTGAACTATGCGCTATGTGGAAAGATGTTAAAATAGTGAACGGAAAGCCTCGTCACAGCCAAACACAAGGCTCAGTCGAAAGAGCCAATCAAGACATACAGAATATGTTAACTGCGTGGATGCATGATAATGATTCAAATAAATGGTCAGAAGGGTTGTCGTTTGTCCATTCCGCAAAAAACACAACTTACCATGAAGGAATACGCCAGAGTCAATATGAAGCTCTGTTTGGCGTTAAACCAAAAAGAGGCATAGCATCGTCATCTCTCCCAAACGAACAAATTACAAACATTGAAACCGAGGAACAGCTAGAAGCTTACGTTAATACTTGTGAAGAAAATTAGGTTAGTGACCATATTGATGAACATGTTTTAGATGTAAGTGATATTGATGACCAAAATACCATTGGAGCCAATCCACCTTCATCTGCCACCAACAGGTCTTCATCTGAAGTGCCGACTGATCCACAACCCAGCACGTCTTCAACTCAAACACTGACTGATCTGCAACCGCTTACGTCTTCATCTCAAGTGCTGACTAGGCAGCACGAGCTAATCAATTCAAAAAGAGTAGCAGCAAAAGAGAATCTACTACTCCAAGCAACAAAAATGTTGCGAACCTCAAAGAAAAACTTTCCTGCGGCCCAAATTGGTGATACCGTAAGAATTAAAGTCCTTGACGTCGATCGTGGTCGTACAGATCCCCGAAATGTGTTAGCCATTGTTGTTGGGATAGAGAATACAGACTTTTATAAATTAGCGAACAAAAATGGCACCTTCAAGCAGCTTTTCACTCGTAATCAATTCGCAATTTGCAAAGAAAAGTTAATTTCCATGGATGAGATTTCAGGTCAAGAAATTTCGGTAAGAGAAGCAGCTTCAGCTAATTCTAAAAGTGGAGGGCAAGGCTATACACGCTGTAACTGCAAAAAGAAGTGTTCCACGGCTAAATGTAGCTGTAAAAGCAATAGGCTTTTGTGTAATTCGAAGTGTCATGGTAGCTTAAGTTGTTGCAATAAATAAGGTTGCCATACATTTACTTTGTTTTTTCTAATTTCATTTCAAGAAATAAAATGCTTTTTATTTGTTATATTAATATTATGTTTGTTGTATTTGTTTTAAGTTCAACAATTTCTTTATGTTCATTTGAAAACTTTATCTTCCATGTTTTAATCAAAATAAATAATAACCTATAGAGTTTTATTTTGTTTTCTTTTTATAAACAAATTCTTTTAAACATACACCATGAGTCCATGATGAATGTAGACATTCACCGCTGTAAGTTAGAAATAATGATATTTGATGAATATATCGGACATACGCCAAGTAACTTGGTAAATGTTGACATTAACCGGTATATCTCGACTATCGTCGGTTTTCGGACTTTCACGGTAACATATACACTCATGAACCACATTCGGTTATACCTGAAGTCATAGCCAACTTTGATATTCTAAATGGAATGTTATATTTTTTATTGGTTTTGCTATAACACTCTGTATTAAGGTTTATTTGAGAAAAAATTAACCGTTTTTGAACATTTGGATTTTTAGATGCACTTTTTAAAACTACATATAAAAGGCGTATCTGATTGAACTGAACTACGTCATATTTCTACTGGAGATAGCGAAATTTATAAGATTCTGAGTAACGCCTAAACATTTAATAAATCTTTTATAAGGTGTTTGAAATTTACAGTTACAGTTACAGAAACTTACAGTAGTTGATAAATTCCACATAGAAACTCGATATCAAAGGTTTATTTCTTAAACCAACACAATGCACAAACATATATAGTACGGGAATTATAATTCGGAATATGAATCAAGGCAAATAAAATGAGGATTTCACGCCACTCGTGAAGGTGCTTTGAGAAATCTTTTTAAATGATGAAAACTAACTTACCAACATTTGGAAAATGACCCCTGATGTATTCACATACTCTGTGTACTGCATGTGCTGCACAGCTAACTTGTAGCCAGCATATTGGGATAAGATTGATTTAATAACTTCCCTGTTTTTAACTCATATGTCGCATCAGTCAAAAATAATAGCATCTTGTCTTTATAGTTGTTATCCGATAGCAGAATATTATTAATACATTGATCAATTACTTCTGCAACTGTTTCACCATTTACGACTGGCAATATTTTAGTTGCAATTAAGTATGGTTGGTATGAACTGACTATGAAGTTGTCGGATGAAGAATAGCAGCAACTACATTTAACACATATCGTCCCATTACACCCGTTGTTTCGTCTGCACTCACCCAAAGATAATGACTAGATAGGATGGCTCGTATGTTTTCACTGTTCTCAAATAACATTTTGGTTAGTGGTATTTACGTAAAGCAGATTCATCTGGTATATGCCGATCAGTATATTTTGTAAAAATCCTCTTGAGGACTGAATTGTTAAGCTTTTTGAATAGGATATTGACCGCCCTTAAAGCTTCACACACGTCTTCGTTGAAAGTGTCAGGTGCAGATGGTCATAAGTTACACTTTGTGGATGCTTTAAACCTAATGAACAGGCACTGCAATATATCTCGGTATCATTACGAATTGCAACCAATCTGTATGACCTCTAATCCACCCTACCATGGTTGCCCTACGAGAATTCTCCATAGTTAGTAAAAATAAAGAGAAATACTAGGAACAGAAAGAAATGGACTAAAAAGAAGAAATGAAAACTACTCCAAAAATAAGGTAGTAAATTAAACTTAATATTTGTCAAAACTTATAGGATAAATATACAATATAACAATATAAAACGGATTTTTTTAAATACTAAACGTTGTAATCAAATAACACTGAGAGAAACGAAACCAGAAACAATCCCTTATAGAAGAGAATAGAAAATATACTATCTCAAGATCAATAAATACATATATGTAACGTATGATCAAAAAGTCTTTGGATCGCTATTGCTGTGGAATTTACGAGATATCTATAAAATTATTTCTTTCAATTAGTTTTGACATTTACTTGACAACTTTCAAGTCAGCTGTTATAAAATATACATAAAATGCAACTAATTACCATAACCTAAAATCTATTTTATTTGTGACTTATGTGTACTTCAAAGCAAAGAAGCACAGAAGTAAATAATTCTATAGATGGTTTTTACGCTTCATGGCTATCGCGATCCAAAGACTTTTTGATCATACGTTATATGCATGTATAACAGCATGTAAACACGAGAATACACTTTGGAAATTAGTGCATATATTTTTTTAAGCGATTATTTCAAGAAGTCTACACGCCACTGTTGAATTTAATTTATGAAGGAATACACACAATGTACTATTTATAACGATGGAAATAAAAACACCTGCTCGAGGAATGCAATCGAGCAAGCAAATAGTGGGGCTGTTATAACATGCATACACCGCCACAACGTTTTATCGGAGCAATTTGTCATTCAATCGCTTCAGTCCGCTCTCTACATATTATGTATGTAAATATTTATCACAATATATGTTATTATTTTTGGATTAAATATTTAAAGAAGAAAAAAGTCTGGAAAAGCAAGTAGTTTGTTAAAATTTACGTTTAAATGAAAAAAGTAAGTAATTGTAACGCGTTCAAATTGCGTAGGTATAGATTAGAACGTAGGCATCTAAGTAAAAAAATTAAATATGTTCTAGTCTCTCATCATATCATCCAATAGGTATTGCATTTTATTTTTATTATTATTTTCATATGTATATTTCTTTTATATACGGATATCCATAATTACTTTTATATTATAAGTATCATTGATTACATATATTTTCGACATAATTAAAAGACCTTTAAGTAAATGTAATGTAACGCCTTGTATATTAAATAATTATTAGTATTGCTATTAAAGAGTAATAAGAAGTAAACTTGAAAGATTAGATAATTTTAATATTATTGTGGTACACTTTCATTTAAGTAATAGGAAAATTATTTAATTACTATATTATTCTTTCTTCGCTAGTTTTCCATTCAAAAAAAGCGACCCTCATTATAAATTATGCTATATATAAATTAACCTGTTTAGGAAATGTCACCATGGTTTCCGGCAGTTAAAGTCGAGGTTGATCAGGTAGTAGAACATGCAAAACTTTTGTATTTGTGACCATGAATACATTGTGTCAATGTGGATATAATAGGATTGTATTTGAACTAAACGAAAATAACTGTTAAGAATCGAAAATGATCGTTAAATATGGAATACCTTCGATTTAGTTCGGACTTTACATAAAACATTTACGTATACTTAATAATTTTGAAAGCAAACTTTAATCTAAAAATAATACACGGATCTTCTGGCGTGATTTTACGTTTATTTCGGTTCTAAATTATTGGTTCTATTACCGTTACAAAAGTGTTCTAAATAATTTCAAAATCGTTCTGCAGACATGATAGAAAAAACGCAGTTCACATAAGTGGTTCTTTTTATTCGGTCAGTCTAAAAAAAATTAAAACTTACCAGAAGATGCAATTAAAAATGTTTAAAATATTTGATTTTGCAATCGCACATAATAAGAATTTTATATTAAACTATTTTTGATTGTGCTTCTTTAGTTAGTTTGTGTACATACATATAAACTATTACGTCTACATGAAGCAATAATGAAATACTAATCAGTAATCACTACTAAATTTTCATTTGATGAATTAAATAATATAGTCATTGATTAAAAAAAATGCTCCATGATATTAATGAAATAAGATATAAATAAAAGCATATTATCACGAATTGTAAGGAAAATAATAAATGTTAGAACAAAATTATGATTTTACATGTTAAAAAAAGAGAATTAATATAATGCAGTAGTTACCATTGCAATTTAATATATAAATTTAGTAAAGTAAATTATAAATTACAATTATATTATGATTAGAGTCCAGATTATAGCAAAATGTGCTTTTTTAAATTGCCTAATTTTCTTCAAAAAACATTAAATAAACGCATAAAACTCATAATTTTGTTGATATACCTTTTAACAATAAAATAATGAGTTTTCTGGCTTAATTTAATGTTTTTTGAATGAAATAAAGCAATTAAAAAAATATTTTATGAGTCTGGATTATATTTTACATATAATCCGGACTCTAATTATGATAAATCGAAGTAAATAAGGAAAAATTAACAGACTAGGTCAGTTAGAGCTAAAATAACTTAAAATTTAGTAATTTTTTAAGTAACAATTCTTTAAAGAATAGAATAGATGGTGTGTAATAATTATTAGTAAAGATTATTTTCAAAATATATCATTTTTAGCATGTAATTCAGGTATTAAAATATTAACAATTAATGTAAGTAATATGTATGTAATTTGAGAATATGTTCTTATCAAAAAGCCATTAAATAGTTTATTTTTAAAAAATTAATATTTGAAAGTTTGCTGAATTTTTCCTGGTTGTGAAAAATTCTTCATAAATTGAAGTAATTTGAACAAATGTCAGTCAGTTATGAATTAGTAAGGTAACTTATACGACGTGTCCCATAATTTGCAGAACACCTGGATGGTACAGTTAAGCTCACATAAATCTAGTGTAACCTAACTTGTCAAAATTGTCAAAATTTTCAAATATTGCTTAGTGTTTATCAATCTTTCTTTGAAAAAAAACCCAAATGTCAAGTAATTTTTTAATACAATTTAGAAAACACAAATTGATCCGCCATTCGCATCAATTACTGCCCTTAATCTTCTAGGTACAGAATCAATTAGATTTCTTAAAAAATTAGGTTTTTCAACAATGTTTTCCCAGGTATTTTCAATAGATTCCTATAGTTGCTTCCTATTAGTGAATCTTATACGAGATCTATGAATTTGCTTTGTCATTTCGGCCCAATACATTTTCTGTAGGATTTAGGTCGGCACTTTTCGGGACTCACTGTAAAATTTAAATATTATTCCTTTGAAACAATTCAGTAGTATTATATGCCGTATACACAGGGAAACTGTCATGTTGGAAAATAAAATTTCTTTGTGGATATATCTGTTCTACGGACGGCAGCATCACATTTACTAAAATGTTTATATAATTTACTGCATTAAATCTTTCATCAACTCTCCAACACATTCCAACAGATCCAACCCCATACGTTAACTAAAAACCTTCCCTGCTTATTACTATTATTTAAGTATCGTTCTTCAAACCGAGTGTTTTGGGGTCTATACAAGCTGTCCCGTATCGTTATGTTCAAATTTTAGGAGTGTAAAGTAGACTTCATTTCAAGTAACAAAAACGCAAAACTTGTATATCCATTTTTATTTGTTTCAAAGTTACAGATCTATGAATGTGATTGTCAGATCATGAAAAAAAAAAAGTAATCCTAAAGTCAATACAAACTGATTTTATTTAAAAAAAAGTTATACGATTCAGTAACAGGCCTGTGATTGTTAATGTCGCATAATAAAATGTTATCCTAAAATAAATAAACACGCGTCGTAGTGCATACAGTCATTTCTTGGAGATCCACAAAAAAGAGTACTGAAAATTGATTTATGATAAAGAAGGTTCTTACTTATTTCGTAAGTGCTGAACAATGAATATCATACAATAAACAAATGTTCAGATGGCTGTTAACGTTGCATTTTTTAATAAAGGATTACATTACGTTTCAGTTCATACGACAGCTTATTAGTAAGTGGACACGTTTTCTTTATTCAAAATGCCTTACCGATTTTCTTCTCAAGAGTATGCGGACATGCATTTTGTGTATGGCTACTGTAACGGCAGTGCACGTTAAGCAGTTATTGAATACCGACATCGGTTTCCCGATAGGCGTTTCTGGAAGTACACAGACAATTTCGGGAATGCGAACTCCGTGATTATCTTTTCGACCGACGATTAAATTTGCCAGCAGACTTAGAGGAAGAAGCAGTAGCTATTGTTACAAGGAATCCAACTCTCAGTGTACGTCGAATCGCTAGACAACTATGAGTGCCACGAAAGACAGTTTGGCGAATTTTAAAACGTGAGGCGATTATATCAATATCACTACCGCAGTGGACACGGTTTGCTTGAGGCAGACCACTATGCTCGTCTAGTTTATTCTACCTGGATATTAAGTCACGGCTTCATTTTAATTTCTGCAGTACAGTCCTCTGGACAGATGAATCTACGTTCACTAGAAGTGGTGTTACAAATCCGAGAAACCTGCACAGGTGATCATCAGAAAACCCCAAAGCTATACGCCCATCTAAATTTCAACATGAATTTTCTATTAACGTTTGGACGGCCCTAATCGATGACTTGTTGATTGGTCCTGTCGTTATTCCTGGGAGGTTAAATGCGGACAATTACCTTCAATTTCTTATTGACGAACTGCCAGGTCTTTTAGAGGATGTCTCACTGAATGTTCGACGAGACATGTGGTTTCACATGGATGGGGCACCACCACATTTCGGAATTGCTGTCCGAAATTGGGTCAACGTCAATTATCCAAGATGGACTGGTCGAGGTGGTCCTGTTGCTTGGCCACCCAAATCACCCGATCTTAATCCTCTTGACTTTTATATATGGGGGTACATGAAAAATTTAGTCTACGCGCAAGTTTCGAATACAAGAGAAGAGTTGTTGGATCGTATTCACCTGGCTACCCGAGCAAATCCGACAAAACAAGTATGAAGTTCGGATAAGTACTTCTTCTGTTAGCTTACGGGCACAAGCCTGCATTCAACAAGGAGGTGGACATTTCGAAAATATTATTAATGACTTTTAAATTAATTGAATCGGCCGATTCTTGCTGGAAATCCATAATATGTAAATGGGATTTAAGTAAAACACTTATACTAATTTCCAGTATATATTACACTTTATTATATGTATTAATAAATTGACGACATGTTTCGCTACGATGTAGCTTCTTCAGATCTTATATTACTACTGAACACGCTCTTCACAAATTTTATGGCTTGTTTCTAAACTATTTCAACGGGTTGCACTTGTCTACATTAGAATCGTCTCTTACCGATATATCGTCTAAAGTTATTGTTATCTTAATATTTGATGAAACCAGTTTAAAAGTGGGGAATTATTAAGGTCTAATTGGTCATTTAACAATATATCTGCATATTTAAGATTATTTATTTCTAAGGATTCCAGTAAATTTAACTTTAATCCTTTTTGTTGTGACGGTAAAATTTCAAAATCTATATTGAAACTATGATTATTTTCCAACAAATGAAATGCATAATTGGAATCTGTCTTTTTGTTAATAAAACTTTTAAAATGTTCCTGTATTCTTTTCTCAAAGCTCCTACCAGTGGCCTATGTATGTTTTAGGGCACTCTTTACACGTTAGTTTGTATATTCCGGATTTATTACTTTTGCTTGTCTTGGATTTATTATTTTTTATGAATTTCCCTAAAGAATTATTAGTTTTATAAGCTACATTTATATCTGCTTTTCGTAAAATTTTTCCTATTTTTTCACTTATCGGTCCTATGTATGTTACTAATTTATAATTGCTTGGTTTATCTTTTATTATTGGGTACACATTTTCTATTGCTTTCCTATATTTCTTTTTTCTTAAAATTGTATCTACTATATTTGGGATATATCCATTATTTTGCGCTATTTGTTTAATGATATTTAATTCTTTAAAGAAGTTTTCATTATTTAAAGGTACTGATATTAATCTGTGTCACATCCAATGGAATGATGCTAGTTTATGACTAACCGGGTGACATGAACTATTGTGAATGATAACATCTGTGTGTGAGGGTTTGTGATATATTGAAAAGACATGTTTATTATTTTGTCTAGAAATTGTAAGGTCCAAGAAGTTTATACTATGATCTAAGTTCACCATAGAAAAAGAATTAGATCATCGACCATCAAAGATTCGAAATCACTGCCTTTGAAAGCTCAGTGGTTAAAGCGATGGTCCGGCAAGCCATGCACATGGGAACATACAATAGATATATCACACTACAATAGAAGCTTTCAATTTAAAAGCGTATTTTACAGAAATATTGTTTTTCGAAAAAAAATATATTAATAGTATTTATTATTATATACACTAAATCTATGCTAAATGTTTATATATAGTTTGCACATTAAAAACTATAAATTCACTTTAATTGAATTTACTTGCAATAAAGACAACAAACATGATTAGCAATGACAAAATCTCAATAAAAATTATCACAGTGTATCACGTTGGTCGTATAGCCAAAGAAGGTTCCATTGCAAGGAAGGTTAATATTCATAAGATGCATTTACCAAATTTACCAGAAATTCTATTATGTATAGGCAATACCGAACTAACATAAACTTCACAAAGTTTGATAGAAATTTCTAATTCGTTAAACACTCACTGTATTTAGTGTAACTATAACTATATATGTATCTAAATTACTACTTTTTCACTCACATTTATTACTTCCTGCTAATTAGCTAATGTTAAATACTCTTTCTTGAACTTTTATTTTATGATCATTGTCTACATAAAAGATCCATAAATTTATCTACATATATTTAGTTTAACATATTTGTCTTTTTCATGTGAAATAACTTCATTATCTTCAGATTATAAATCGAGTAATTTTTTTTCAATATTAAATTTATTTGTTATACAAACAGATTAGTTATCAATTTTGCATATTAAGTGCAGTACATTTCTAAATCTAAAATTTTATTTAAATGTTGCATAAGAATATAAACGAAAATATAAGGACTTATCTCAGTCAGCCCACATATGTTTATATAACACACCTCTTTAGCCGATTAGTCACAACTTAGTACGTGCTAGGAAGCTGTGAAAACAAACAGATGGGTGATATTCAGGGATGTCCTTTTACGTCACAAATTAAAAATTTGCAGGCGAAGTTTCCCAGAAGATCGCATGATAGTGGTCACGTTACTTCTGGTCTTTTACTTCTACAAAATTCGCAAAATGAAACTTTTTGACGTCATAAAAAGGTACAACACAGGAGAAAGTAATTTCGTTGGTCACCTGCACCGTTTTTTTAAATTTTAACTTACTAAGTTATGGCTTTATATATTAGACTTTATTTAATAATTTTAAATTTATTTTGGCAATAGGAAAGTATAATTACATATAAAATTACATATAAAAAGTTTATTTTTGCCGATTTTTTACCAGATTCAGTATTACTATCAGTTCCAATTGTTGAAAAATAGTGATATAACAAAATTCCTATTTTTTAAGTCAATTTGGTAAATTATCAATCTAAGAAATTTTAAAAGGTAATACAAGTTTACGTAAATTTCATAGTTACTTCAACAAGACTTTATAATATCTAGCAAATAATTCAGTGACCAATACGCGTAGTTTACGTCTTTTGTCATGCTGATTCTAAATCTGATTAAAAATTTGCACAATCTGTCAGGATTTTGAGATATTTTCTTAAATAGTTTTTTTAAAAAAACGCATTAAATTTTACAAAATTCCAAAGATACTTTTATATTAGAAAGATACTACTAAAAATATTGTTCTGTGGAACATTGAGTGGGCATATCTGAATATGTCCTTGCACGTTTCGTACGTCAGAGCCCTTAATTCATATATTTGCCCAAGTCACGCCCATTCTTGACCCAATCAAATTAAGAATTGGTGAATATCTGGCTATGTGGGTATATAAAGAGCTCTAACGCGGCTCTTTTCATTCAATGTAAGTCAGTTTGTGATAGCTGAAAGGTTTTTTATTTCATAATGTCGCATACGCGTATAAATAATCCAAACAGTTCTGTTTCGTATGTGGAGAATTCACTACCCACCAGCATAAGCTGAATGTTACACCTTCAATAAAAAAGTTATATTTTCATTATTTTAGCTTAACTATTGAACATCAAGACTCACGTGGACTCCCAGCGATAAGAAAGGCGCTAGGCCAATTGCATGACCTATAATTTGACGTGAACAAACGGACCATTCGACTGATTGCTAATTTTGATGACGAAAACTTTCGGGTTTTCCAATAAAAATATGAAAAATATTAATTATGCTAGTCTGCTCTCTGCTATTCGGACAATCTCTGGACAAAAGAATATACTTCATAAGTCACTAGTTGAACCTGATAAAATACTTCTACCGCCATTGCACATAAAATTAGGTTTAACGAAAAATTTCGTGAAGGCAATTGATAAAGATGGCCGTGAATTCTAATACTTTAAACAAAAATTTCCCAAAATCTCAGATGCAAAACTTAAAGAGGGAATTTTTATAGGACACCAAATTAAACTTCTACAAAAAGATAAAAAATTCGAAAAAATCTTAAGTAAGTTGGAGCGTGTTGCCTGGAATACTTTTAGAAATGTGACTCATAAATTTCTAGGAAATATAAAATCTGACAATTATATAACACTTGTTAATGAACTTCTTAGAAGTTACCATAAATTGGGCTGTAACATGAGCCTTAAAATACATTTTTTTGTACTTGCATCTAGATTTCTTCCCCCGATCCTCGGTGACGTGGGTAATGAACACGGCGAAAGGTTTCATCAAAATATTTCTGTTATTGAAAAACGCTATCAGGGCAAGTGGAACAAGGAAATGCTTGCTGATTATTATTGCACATTTATATCAGAAAGTACCGAAGAACAGTATACAAGAAAAACATTTTAAACACAGAACGATACCATACAGCCCCATGTAATAATGTACATACCTAATTAATATTATTTCATTTACTTTTCAATATTTTTTTAAAACCTGACGTACCAGAATAAATTTGTTGTTATTACTATTGTTAGAACTATAAAATAAACGAAAATTGTACATAGTTTTTAAAGAAAAACCAAAAAAAAATAAAAATTTGTTGACAAGTGCTATTAGTGGCCATAAGACTATCAGCACCAAAATTTGGTTCATCGAAATTTCCAACTTGTTTTGCAATTATACCAGTAATATCTACTTTGTTCAGGTCCATCTGAGGTAAACTTTTTCTATCCGAAATTTGTGACGAAGTGACATCTCACAAAGAAGTTTCCTTTAATAATCAGAATATTTTCTAATTTTTTTCCTTTTTCTCAACGAAACTATTTCTTTGGGTATCAGGAATGTTTTTGGAACATTCTAAAGAGCGAAAGCAAAGTAAGGGCCAAATTTCCTAATTTAATTTCTGATCAGGAGATTAATATGTTTATTCGGCGTAACCCGTTTATTAACTCATTTTCAAACTTTTCAATAAATATTTAAGTTGAGTTATTAGAGCTAAGTGTGTGGTTATCCAATCAAAAAGAAAATTTTATAATATTATGTAAAAGTTCTTACATGAATATAATTTTCTGAGTTATTAAAAAATTAATTATTTTTCAGATTTAATTCATTTCTCAGAACATCTGTTTTTGGAACTCTACAATGGCGAAACACTCCAATTGGATTTTAAATCTAATTCCAGCTACATATTTAACTAAAATATATACTATTCTTCATTATTCTGTTCTAGCTACATGAGATCACTGTCACAGCACATAATTACTCTGCTTTTGTCACTACATCAGTCAAATGATTTCTTTCGCTTCAGTCAGTCAATTCATTGTTCTCCAGCAGTTAGATGGCTTCTAGATTAACATATTTCTGGACATCCGCCCCGAAATTGTGAGCAATTCTGAGCAATGTTGTATTTCATTGATGACAGATAATATGCAAAGGCTGCGATGGATGTTCTATGATGCGTTTACTATATTGTGTAACACTTTCTCTTGAAATGTTTGTATTTTTTAAATGTTCTTTTGCTCGCCTCCATAATTGTATGCCATACAGTCAAACAGGTTTTAAAATCCGATTGTAAATTAAGAATGTATTATCTATGGACATATTCTATCCATTAATCACAATATTCCATTGTATTGTCTAATTGCTCATGATTCGCCAGCTGATATGACACATTTTCGTAAAGCAGTAAAATTGTTGAAAAATTACGAAATTAAACCAACTTGCGATATACCGTCTGGAAACGTGGTGAGTTAACAGCGGAGACGTGAACGATACCCCATCGGTACACTAAACAAGAGAGAACAAAGGTACCATACTAGGCGCCAGGCGTGTTTGTGTCCAGTCTGATCAGATACGTCGACGATGGCTACGATAGAAATAGGAGTACATACGCAATACGTATGTTTATACCACACCTACTTCTGACCTATTCCTACTGATTATCCAATAAAATGCTACACTATACATTGAATAAACATATCGGGGAAGTAAAGATGTCGGGGACGCGTCTTTCGCAACGTCGTTAACTTACCACACTTCCAGAAGGTATAACAACTTTATTGTGTGCAATTTTACTTTTTGAAAATAATATATTTTACGTACTGGCTTCTAAACAAAACCTTAACCTATTTTTAAAATTTTCCATAACTCTGAGCGGGAGTTAAGCATTCTTGAAAAATGGTGTCTTTCAGTTCCTGAATAGTTTGTGGTCGGTTTTTATATACTCTATCCTTTAAAAAGCCCCCCCAAAAAAATAAATCGGTATCCATTAAATTCGGAGATTTGGGCGGCCAATTCTTGTTACAATATTTTGATATAACTTTATTAGAAAATATTTCCCTTAAGGTAAGAAGAGTCTGCCTCGCTGTATGGGCTATCGCACCGTCTCGCTGAAAGCATACGTTGTCTTGCCCAAATCTTCGTAGTTCTCTTACCAACAAATTCTGTAGTATGTGTATATAACGATGGGAGTTAACGGTGACTGCTTGATTATTATCCCGGAAAAAGTATGGTTCAACGATTCCGAAAATTGATACTCCACACCATACTGTCACTTTCTGGTCATGTAGAGGTTTTTGATGTAACTGTTGAGGATATTCCGATGACCAGTACCGACAATTCTGTTTATTTATATGAAACCGCTTAAGTGAGCTTCATCCGTCACTAACAAACAGCGCAACAGTTCTTGATTTTCATTGAAGATTTCTAAGAATTCTCTGCAAACTGTTATGCGAAGTGATCTATCGGCTTCCTTTAGAGACTGCACAATCTGAATTTTATAGGGATGAAAATGTAAATCATTTTTAAGAATCCTACGAAGACTTCTTTCAGAGATTTGCAGGGCAAATGTATTTTTTTTCGCAGATCGAATTGGATTTATGTTTGTGGCGATACGAACCCTTTCAATGGTCTCTGGCGTCCGAACAGTTGTAACATCACCTTTAAATTTTGATGCCACACTGCCTCTTTCATTAAAATCATTCACCTACCTTAAAATTGTCTTCCGTGATGGAATTCCTCCATGCCTTTCAACATTAAATTCCCGCCAAAAACTTCTTTGAGCTTGGATAACGGAACCATTTCTAACAAACTCATTCACTGCATAAATACGTTGGTTTAGTGGAAATTTCTCCATTCTAATCAAAATAGTTTAATGTCAAACATTACATTATTTCGTTTTTCATAGCAACCTATTCAAAATGTATCATACCAGTTGCCGAACCCTGTACTATCTCAGTTCATTTCAATTCATCTTTGCCTATTGTTAGGATGCTGGTATCATCTGCAAAGATGACAATTGTAATATGTTTGATTGTGGGATATAGGGCGTGTACAGCAAGTACGAAATTGGATTCAAGACACTATCCTGTGAAACTGCAGCTTTTATTCCTCTCAAAACCAGAATACTCATCTTCTTTATTAATTTTAAATATTCAGTAATATGTGAACGCAGTTATTCATTTTGCAAATTTCTTCGTTCAATCTTTATCAAATGCCTAAGCGACATCCATAAATGTAGCTCAGTAAACTTGATTCACTTCTAAGATCTTTTCTATCACATTAGTATTCCTTGGAAGTTGGTCTATCGTCGAGTAGATTGATGATTTCTAACTATTTTTTATTGTTGCTTTTAACCTTTTAAGGAATAATTACTCATACAGCTTTTAAATCCTTGGTAGGAGTGATGTAGGTCTGTACTACACAATTTTATATGATGGTTTACCTGGCTTTGGGAACATTATTATTTCTGCTACCTTGCAGCCAGTTGGTACACACCGAAATTTAATCTTTGCATTTATAATGTGCTTTAACTTGATAATAGCGTGACTCGGGCATTACTTCAAAACATCACCAGTAATGAGAATGTTTGTTTCATTAGTGATTTCTTTAGAGGTAACCAACTGTATCTTGTGTCATTTTCAAAATTAAAATCAATTTCTATCAGCGTATTAGCTTATTTTTCATTTGGCTTGTATCTTCAATATATGTGACAAACCTGAGTGCATTTTCCTTATTTTCTCTTCCCCATTTTGCATAAGTTTTTCTTAGGGGTGGAATTTTGGGTAATAGATCTTTTAATTTTCTCGTTGCTTTGTAGAGCAAATAATCTGATTCTTCGCTTGCAGACAAATTAAAAAAGTCGCTCGTTTGGATTCTTCTTTAATTTTTTGTATCTCTCTTTTCAGGTAATGAGTATTATATTTTAAATTAATATCTGAAGGATTTATAGTTTGTTGGCAACGTCTCCTGAGTTTTATTTTTTCCGTCAAAAATACATATAATAATTTAAAGAAAAATCAAATACACTCATAAACCATTAAAATTTCATCTGGGACATAGAAACTGAATTTACATAAAAACTAAATTGAAATTATTTTTGTTAGAAACGATTTTCTCGGGACCATTAGATATTTAGTGTTAGTCTTTCTTGTATTTTTAAGATGACACATGTTCCACATGTTGTTAAAAGAAAGAAAATTATTTTATGTGAAAAGTTGAAAATGTTAAATTGCTATTTTGAAAGAGAAGAATTCGTTTAATTAATTTAGCTTCATTTGACGTAAAAATTTCAGAATTTATTATTAACTAAATATTAAATACACTACAAAACTAATTCTAGAAAGAATTATAGCTTAGAAATTTCGCAATTATTATAAAAATTAAAAATAAATGATTAATATACTTATTGAAATAATGATAGAGAAATACCTCGAAACTTATTGTTTGAATATCGTAACGTGCAACTTTATCTTTTAAAGTAAATATTTGCAGAAAACGAGAAAATTATTTTTGTTTATTCATGACTAGTGGCCTGATCGAATTAGGTGAAAAATTAAATTTTTTTATGGATTGAAAGGAATTTATTCGAATCATTCCGTCATGAAATATAAACGATTTCAACGAAAATAGTATTTATATAGATAAATCTATATTTTTTTAAATATTAGATTAATAACTTATGACACAACATAAGAAAGTTTTTCGTAATACATATTGCATTTAAGAATTTCTAAAATTCTAAAAATGGGATAACACTTCCGTGTTACACCACTGGCGATTGTCACGATAGCATATTGTTTTTCTACGCCACTAGGATAACACTTTCGTGTTATACCCACTGGCGTGTTATCCCACTGGTGATTTGGTGAAGAGCATATCTTTAAAGGATTTTACTTTTTCATATTACTCTACTGAAGATGGCAACTTAATTGCCGAAATACGTATTTAGAGTTTATTACGAGGGGAGTTTCTTATATTATCTACCTAATTATGAATACAATATGCAATCGTGACAATTTCCTTACGTCAAGTTTCTGTGATATTTTATAGTGTCATCTGCAAGTTTAGTTCGAATAGCTTAACATTTGTTACTTTAACATTCGTTTAAAGAATAGAAATTGAGTGATTTGAAACATGAACACAGAAGCGTCATAGCCAGTAGCCCGAAGAATATTCATGAGCGAATGGTGGCAGTGTATGGAGAAAATGGCCCGCCTTATCACCGAGTCAAATTTTGGTGTTAACAGTTCAAATGGGGCAGAGAATTAATTCATGATGACCCAAAGTGTGGAAGACTTCTGGAAGCACGAACTGAAGAAATCATCAGCAAAGTTAAAGATTTGGTGTTGACTGACAGCCGACTAAAAGTTTCAGTGATTGCTAGAGAAATAGGAACGCCAGAAACAAGTGTTTTTAAAAGTCTACACGAATATTGGGGAATGAGCAAAGTGTCGGAACGATCGATTCCCAGGCTGCTCAGATCCGAACAAAAATTTTGTAGACGACAAATTTGTGAAGAGAATTTGACTTGAGAATTTTATTGCAAGATGAAGACGTCTTAAATAGAATTTTAACTGAGGATGAAACTTGGGTACACCACTGATACCCTCCCACGAAACAAGAGTCCATTCTATGGGTTTATAAGGGCTCCCCACTGCCCAAGAGGGCAGAAATGCGATTTTCTGCGGCAAAAGTGATGGGCACATTTTACTGGGAGGCGGAGACGATTCTCTCAATTGAGTATATGCCAAGAGGGACTTCAATAGCGTGAAATGTCTACCAAGACACAATTAAGAACTTGAACAAGGCTGTATGCGAAAAACGCCCGCACAATTTTGCTCAGAAAATTCTGCTTCCGCACGACAACTGCAGAGTACATAAGGCAGGAATTGTTCAAGCAGTAATCAATGAATGCGCTTTGAGGAATTACAGCATCCACCCTACAGTCCCGATCTCGCCCTCTGTGACTATTACGTGTTTCCAAAACTCAAAAAAACACTGAGAGGGCGTCGTTTATCTTAAGTACCTTAGTAACGTCACAATACTAATATATTTAAAAATTGACTTTACATATAAGTTCACTACTGTACCACTTTTTCTTACATTCGATAGTACCTATATTGAATACCATTGACAACAAGATATATTAGTTTCTATGTCACTCATGTTTATTTTTTAAATAAAATATCAAGTAATGTTAACGAAAATTAATAAGTAATATATCGCGGAAATTTCAAGTATCAATGTGACCAACTGCATACTTTATATATAAATAAAACTCCGAACTTTCTGAATCTCTGAATTAAATACTTTCAATTTATTATGTAAAAAATGCAAAATTAGTATAAAAACTCGTTTCATAAGGGCTTTTTTCTACTTCCATACTTTAATTCTATTATTAGATATACGGGACCTGTAGTTTAATAATGTCCATTAAGACACAAATTTTTCATTAAGCTACAAGTTTACATCCAATAGGAATGCGACATCCCAATATTCGGTCAATATTCAATATGGCCCTGACTACCTATCTGCCAGATCTAAAAACTAATTAAGCGTGACAGTTTTCTGCAGTTTACTTGTAAGTTATTAAATTTGTGTGTTTTTGAAAATATAAACGGTAAAAATGAGTAAAATGGAAAATTTGATTCCAGCAAAAATTATAGAATATACCTCAATAGTCACGAACAATTTATTACCAGCGAAACCCATTGAATATAGTTGTTATTTGAAATAAATAAATAATAACGAATATAAAATGCATTTTTTTTCGTTATTACAGCTGGTCGTAAAAAAATAGTGTATGCAATTCGCATTTAATGGCTATTAAGACACTTGTATTCTTTACGACACTCGCTTTCAGCTGGTGTCGTATCTCTCATACTCGTGTCTTAATATCATTAAATGCTCATTGCATAATATACTACTGTCGCACTTGTTCCTTAAAAAACTCGCCGCTATCGCGGTTCGTTTTCTAAGTTGAACTCGTGCCACAAAATGGTGCCTTATGAAACTTGTGTTTTAATATACTATTTTCGAAGGCATAGCGTTATTAAAGAAGTATTAGAGTAAGTGTGTTAGTGTTAATGGTTCTTATGTTAAAAAATAAATATTTCTGTTTTGCGTTCGTAATGAATTCATAATGAAACCCAAAACAGTATTGGAATGAGTTTCATTTCAATAAGCTTTTTTTATTTTTCACTGTTGGCGTTGTTCAAACACAGAAATAAATATCTTATTGCTCTCATTTGATTTGAAGAATTTAAGTTCATTTGACAGAAATTAAATATGTAGAAAATAAAAATGCCACACAACAACGTATTGTGCCTATATAATTGACAACAAGATATTAGTTTCTATGTCACTCATGTTTTATTTTTAAGTAAAATATAGAGTAATGTTGACGAAAATTAAGATATAATATTTCGCGGATAGCAACATTTAAATTTGAAAATGTCAAGTATCAATGTGAGCAACAGCATACTTTATATAAAAATCAAATTAAATAATTTCAGTTTATTAATGTAAAAAATGCAAAATAGGAAAAATAGTATAAAAAACTCGCCTCATAAGGCCTTTTGTCACACTCGTTCTTTAGAAAACTCGCCGCTGTCGCGGCTCGTTTTCTAAACTGAACCCGTGCGACAAAATGGTCCCTTATGAAACTTTCGTTTTAATATACTCTTTTGTTTTGTTTTCTAACTAGTTTCTTTCATAGCTTGGTAGATAATATAAAAAACTCCACTCGTAATTTATATTGTGGTTACTTTGTTTCTGTCTGTTTCTAATTTCTGTATATTAATTTATTGATTAAATATCTAAAATAGAACTTATCTAAATACTGCAAATTCAGATATTTTCTAAATTAAAAATTGTAGTAATTATAATTAAGTAGATTAGTTTCAAATATATCCGTGCTACATTTAATTGTATATTACATGTCATTACAGTTATTACAGATTATTACTGCTATTATTATTAAATATGTATACCATGCTCTTGCTTATTTATGCGTTTTAACAAAATGATAAATAATAATTGCGTATTAATATCAATCTATACGTGATCCATCGTATTACAATAGTCAAAGTAAGTGATTACAAAATTACTACTTTATTTATTTGTGTATAAGTGTCTATTTATACTTCTCTCGCCGAAACCACAAGATGTTCGCTTTAATTTTAATTTAATTTAATTTTATCCATAATCACAAATCTGATTCTAAGTAGACAACTCCATTTATAAACCGTCTGGCTTCTTCTGACTCTATCTCTTTCTAGCGCGTAGTGCATTTAAATAGCGCGATTATTGTGTCTATAGTCATAGCGTTTACACCACAACATACATAAGAATACGAGATATTCCTTGCTTCTCTTTTTCCTTCCATCCTTCCATCTGAAATGTTCAAAGTACAACATTATCACACGGAAAACACTTCTTCATCGTTTCAGCGTGGAGGCCAGGTGTTCACCACACAACACTTGATGTTCTAGAAATATCGCACGCTCTCACCAGCTAACGCGTTTATTGACTCTCTTATTAATATCTTAATTAACGGCAATTATAACCTCTCTCGATCCTATGGTTTGAAATTATTTTTTGCCGCCGGGATATCAGTGATATGACGGTGGTATTTCTTTTGCTATGGTCTCTCTTGGACATAATACATATTAACCTCCATATAGGTACATACGAGTACATATATTATCCACTTTCTTTTACAATAAAATCTCGTATAGGTCGTCTCGGTGATCAGATAAAAATAATCATATGCGCATATGAATTTAATGTTTTTTTTTGCCTAGAACGTGACGAAGTTCATCGAAATTTCAAAGAGAAACAGGAATATAATACTTTTCCCGTCTAAATTTTCATATTTCTTCTTAAACAAACGGACTAGTTAACCAATATACGAGGTTTGTCTATAAAATTCGGTGAATGGTATAATAAAATCATAAAAATAATATGCACATTGGAGACCTTTATTGGCCTTTGGAGTAGTCGCCACCAGACAGGAAGCTGTAGGAAAAGTCTTTTGTTGGAACCGTTTTCTGAATAGCTGCCCGCGGTTCTGAAACTCCTTGACGTATGCAAACCGTGATCCCTTCAAGGTCCCCTTAATACGAGGAAACAAAATAAAGTTAGCAGGAGCAAGATCTGGAAAGTAGGGTGAGTGTTCCAAAACAGTCACGCCACGCACAGACTAAAATTGGCATACCAGTATGCGTGAATGCAATGGTTCATTGTCGTGCAGTAACACCAAATTTCCGGCCTCAATCATCTGTAGCCTAACGGTTCAAATGCGCTGCAACGAACATTTGAGAGCTTCCAAATAGACTGTAGAATTCACGGTTTGGAATTCCTTATGGATTATTCCCTCTTTGTTGAAAAATGTGATACGCATTGTCTTCACCTTAGATTTTGGTACTGGAACCAAGACTTGTGACAATGAAACCCAGAAAGGACGATACATGTCGATTAAATCGCCACTGGTCTCAAAACGTTTTGCTGTTGCTAGTCTGTTAGGGTGTGTGGTGCAAATCGTGAATAAATCTTGCGTTTACCCAAATCTTCATGGATGATGACTCCCACTGGGTCTTTGCTAATACCCACTGCTTATGCTGTTAATCGCAGAGTTAATCGCCGATCTTTTGCTAGCAACACATGCACACATTCAATGTTTTCCGGTGTCCTGCCTATGGATAGCCGCCCCGAATGCGGTTCATCTTTCACCGATTCCTTGCCAATGCGAAAGCTTGCAAACCAATCGTACACATATTTTCTGCTCACAGCCCGTAAACTTGTACCTTAAACCATTTCATAGGTTTCCGTCGCCGTCCGTTTTACCTAATTTAAAGCAGAACTTTATGTTATGTCGTTGCTCCGCATGGCTTTCCGACGCGTACTGCTCGGAATGCTCTGCCGAAATGAATGCAAAAGTACTGCTGTAGCAGCCTCGCGCTACCCTTGGCAAAGAACAGGTCCAAACATGTCCATGCATGCCTACGCATACGAGCGACCTTGTTTCAAGCGTTAAATACCGATATATTAGACCATTCACCAAATTTTATAAACAAACCTCGTATATCTATAATAATTTATCACTAATAGATTTTATTTCAGTATTCGCTAATTTTTTAGATTTTGTGTATTCATTTTTGCTATCTGTACATTAATTTAGTTTTATTTTATTATATTTTGTCTTTTAGTGACGTTTCTACGAGATAATAGACATTATTATTATACAAATTCTTCCCTTTTCTGTTTGGTCGCTTAAATTGTGAAGCGAATGGTATTATTCAATAGAAATGTGCAAGGAAGAATTCCAACAACGTTTTCCTGAAGTTGTTTTAGTAAATAAGAACTTTTCTCGTGACCTATTGAGAATTATAAATAACTTTCGAACAACTGGGTCTGTAAAAAGACAATGGAAAGGGGGGAGATCTTCTCGAGTTAGGACCCAAAATGGTGTTAATAATGCAAGAAACGCAATTAGAGAACAACCTACAACATCTGTCAGAAGACTGGCACAACAGTTGGATATAAGTTATGGAACCTACCGCAGTATTCTTAAACGCGATATTGGTATGCAATGTTCAATTGTATCAAGAACTATTGCCGCCAGATTACGTTCGAAGAGTTGCCTATTGTCGTTTCTTTAATGCAAATCTTAACGACGACGATGTTTTGGATAAAACGTTTTTCACCGACGAAGCGTGGTTTCACCTGAACGGCTACATAAACGCTCAGAATATGCGTATGTGGGCAACAGACAATCCGCATTATTATAGGGAAACAACGTTGCATCCTGTAAAAATAGGGGTTTGGTGTGCCATGTCACGTAGAAGGCTTATTGGTCCGATCTTTTTCGAAGGAACTATAAATGGTGAAAGATATCGCAATAATATACTGGAAACATTCATAAATCAACTGCATGATGACGAGTTACAGTTAGGTTTCTTTCAGCAAGATTCCGCACGACCACACACTGCCCGTGAAACTATAAATTATTTACGTGAATTTTTTTATGAAAGAATTATTAGTGTTGACCGTTTCCCGCCAAGATCGTGTGACTTAACTCCTCTGGATTACTTTTTATTTCCATACTTAAAAAACTCTATTTTTTAAAATCCAGTGCATACAATAGACGATTTACGGAACAATATCGTGCGACAGTGCGAGTTAGTAGACGGATTTATTTTACAAAAGGTTTTTGAAAACATGAAGCGGCGCGTAAATTTATGTTTGAATGCCGAGGGACAACAGGTTCAACAATTATTGTAAACTTTTCAATAAAATATAAAACATGACATTTGTATGACATTTTATAAATATTTTAAGTTGTAAATTAAATTTGTATCAAGGAGACATTTAAGTGCTGTCAGTAAGATTTATTTACTTTATAATTCACGAAATACGATCAGCGAACCGCAGCCTCCTACTACCTCAATTCATTTTGCTCTCATGTTAGTTATTACTGCAATGATTTCGCCCTTGTTTCTGGTGTCCCGCCGGGGTCAAATAGCGCAGGCGCCCTCTGCTATTTCTTTCTTTGGGAATGATCTTCTTCAAGTGCCCTATTATTACATACGCCGATGACATCAAAAACTATTCCATAATTGATGATAAGGACAAATTTCTGCAGAATCTGAATGTTAGTTGCGTAGTGTGCACGATTTATACTTAAATTAAATATCGAAAAATGCTGTGTGGGTATTTATACTCGATCTACTGTGCCTTGTATATCTCCTTATTTTATTAAAAGCAATATCTTAACAAGGAAAACTGAAATGAAGGATCTGGGAGTCTTATTTTACTCAAATCTTACCTTTAGGTCGCATTTAATTAATTTGTTCAGATGTCTTCAAATCTCTAGGACTTAGTATGTCGAAATGATACACCTCACTGATTTGGTATCGCGTCTACGCTTGTGGCTCCATTCCTCTAGACCGTATCCACTGTAAGTTTTGAAGTCTCTCTCCTTTAAAGTTGATGAAGTTTATCTGGAAAAAGGTATATTCAAGGATGAATTACTTTTACGCCGCAATATGTAAGCAAATGAAATACAAACTGATTAAAAACCATATTGATTGGCGGTTCATACTTGAAAGAATGTGGTTTCTAGATCCCCGTTTATGGCTCCGGATATGGCTCTACATTGATGGTTCACTTTGCAAGAACAAACGTCATAAAACGAATTCCAGTAAATATACTATGCAAAGGAGCCGATAAAATAGACGAGGATGTTTTAGTCTTAGTGGTTCATTTTTATCGAGCGACTGAGAAGATCGCTTGCGGTTGTCATACAGGATATATTTCTCATCATACGCAATGATCACGTCTATTCCTGGAATGCTGCGACAAGGATACATTAAGTCGTTCCAATTTAATACAATCAATAAGTACCTGAGGTACCAGTACATATATGTTTTTATTTTTTCCAATGATGGAAAGGCGGCGACGAAGCACAATTGTATTGTAGTAATGTCGAAACAGTAACTATTCGGTACATTGGTATTCGTCACACGAGCGGGCCCGAAGTAACGACTGTAATGTTGTAATGTAATTGTTACTTTCGTATTTGATTACTTTTGTGCATATTGTTACCTTCGTTCATTTGTATTATATGTACCTATACAGTATAAATCTACAGGTGCAGGATATCATATTCATTGATTATTTTAACTCTATAGCATACTTCTTAAATATAGACATGTCAAATATAAACAAAGAATTTTGCAATCCAACTGACTCCAACAACTTACGTTTGAAATAGATTTCAAATAAGCTGATTATGTTTACCAGTGATTAATTTTGAATCAGTTACATATTTGCAAATACATACGAAACTGTAACATAGACAAATACGATACACAATTTGGATTTAAAATATAATTTTATTTCATAAGATCAGTAGTCTCTGTTAGAAATTTGAAAATACTCTTGTAATTGTCTATTTTAGCCAATATTTCGCCACTCAAATAGTATCCTTCATCAGGGTAAGGTAACGGTAATTAAGTTGTATCTAATACAACATATTATATAATATATATACAATAAAAATATACTTACAAATTGAACTAATGTGAGAAAAGATTTTACGATAGCATACATATAATAAGTAAAGTGACAACAAATACAATGACGTTAAACACGTTTTTTTATCCGCCAACAATTAACATCATTTTATTAGTTTACACTTTATCTGTTGTTACATGTTGTCGCAAAACGTTTATATGTAATATATTAAAGTTTATTTTCTTATTAGTCTATATTTTTTAATATTTCATCACCCATCATATACACTGTATTACAATAAATATATTATAATACAATTTGATAAAATTTATGAAATTTGTTTTAGTATTTCCGAAAATTCAATGAAAAGTAAGTATGTATTACTAATTACTAATTCTGCAAGGCAAATAATACTCATTACTGAGGCTTACATAAGGCCAATAATTTAAATGCCGGCACCGAACGTTAAAGTCGTACTTATGTAAAATGAATATGTATATGAATCAAAGTACCAAAGTAATCAAAATAATCCTAAAAAATCGAAGCATCAAAGTAACGAATACATCCAACGATTACTTAAGGTTTGAACAACGAATGGTAACGATTACTTAAAAGCGCCGAAAATCGACATTTCTATTGTATGGTCAACTGACATTCTCGCCCCAAGTTCGCAAATCGCTTGATGTGAATTTCCTTTCACCAAATTTTTTAAAACATCATTGTATACCGCAAGTTTGGATCCTCCGCGAGGTTTGTTTTCAAGTGACAAATCACCGAAGCGAAATTTGTTAAACTACCGTTTACTGTTATTGTTTTATATACAGTGTGTTTAAAAAAGATGCGGCAATATTAAAGGGGGTGATTGCCCAGGTCATTTTATACAAAAAGTTCCTATTAACATAGGTCCGCATACGCTTCGTTACCGATCTACAGCGTGTTGAAGTTTAATTTTAAAAAACAGTAAAAACTTGATTTTTCCAAAGCGGCTTGAGATATCATAATGAAATTTTAGGCGTGTTAATAGCTGTGGGAGACACATACTTTGCAATACAACACGATGTTTCAGTCGTACCTGTGGCGCGCGTATTGGCACGTCACAGGCTATTTTTCAAGAAAAAATAGGACGCCTCTGATTTCTCTAAAAATACAAATATGCTTTTATTTATTGTTCAATTATGAAGAAAAAAGCTCTCTTAACTTTTTATCGTACGACGTACCGTTTTTTATTAAAAAAAACATTTTAGTGCATGTCCATTTATTACAGAAAAAAATATTAAAGAACAAGGTTTTATTCAAGGGCAAAAACAAATATTTTACCAAACCAACAATTTTATCAACCAAAAATTACAAAAACTGTGTAAAGTGACCACCTCTAGCTCGGATGCAAGTATCCAATCTTCTCCTCATTGACTGGCGAACTCTCTGAAAAACACCAGGATCGGTTTTAATTGAGTTGCACCCAGCAATGATTCGGTTTCTTAAGTCTTCTACGTTTTCCAATGGAGTAACGTACACCAAGGACAAATGGCCCCACATGAAAAAATCCAGGGGATTTAAGTCCGGGGATCGTGCAGGCCATGAGTGAGGTCCACCTCGGCCTAACCAGCGATTTCCGTATGCTTGTGTTAAGAAATCACGAGCTACTTGACTAAAGTGGGCTGGTGCGCCATCGTGCGTATACCACATTGCATCTCTAATTGCTAATGGTACGTCCTCCAGAAATCCAGGGAGCGTGTTTTCCAAAAAGTTGCGATACACCTCTCCGGTAAGTCTCCTTGGTAAAAATACCGGTCCAATTATGCAGTCACCCACAATCCCAAGCCAAACGTTCAAAGAAAACTGATGTTGAAAACGATCTTCAACAATTTCATGTGGATTTTCGTCACACCATACATGGCTATTATGGAAATTCCGTATTGCATTTCTTGAAAAATTCGCTTCATCGGTGAACAGAATCAACATCAGGAGTTGAGGGATTTGAACCATTTTGTGCAAAAGCCATTGACAGAATGCAATGCGAGGAGGAAAATCAGCAGGAAGAAGTGCTTGAACGCGTTGTATATGGAATGGATACAACAAATTTTCCTTCGGAATGTGCCAAATAGTCCCATTACTTACATCCAAAGCGTCAGCAATTTTTCGAGTAGAAGTACCTCGATCTTCTTCAATCATGTCTAGCACATCCTCTTCCAGCTCTACCATTCTTGCTGTCCTTGGCCTTCCTGCTCCTCCATTTCGTCTTAATGTGCCTGTTTCATAAAGACGCCGATGAATACTTTCGAAAGTTTTTCTATCAGGAACAATACGGCCAGGAAATCTTTCAGTATACAACCGCCTAGCTTCTAATGCATTGCCATCAGCACGCCCATAAATGTAGTGCATGTCGGTCATCTCGGCATTCGTATAGCGATTCATGATAAGGAACTTCAACAAATTCGACACATACAAAATTATTAATCACGAGACTCATTCAATATGTCATTCAATATGTCAGTGAATAAAACAGGACTGTGGTTTGGTAAAATATTTGTTTGTGCCCTTGAATAAAACCTTGTTTTTTTATTTTCTTTCTGTAATAAATGGACATGCACTAAAATGTTTTTTTTTACTAAAAAACGGTAAGTCGTACTAAAAAAAGTTAAGAGAGCTTTTTTCTTCATAATTGAACAATAAATAAAAGCATATTTGTATTTTTAGAGATATCAGAGGCGTCCTATTTTTTCTTGAAAAATAGCCTATGACGTGCCAATACGCGCGCCACAGGTACGACTGAAACATCGTGTTGTATTGCAAAGTATGTGTCTCCCACAGCTATTAACACGCCTAAAATTTCATTATGATATCTCAAGCCGCTTTGGAAAAATCAAGTTTTTACTGTTTTTTAAAATTAAACTTCAACACGCTGTAGATCGGTAACGAAGCGTATGCGGACCTATGTTTATAGGAACTTTTTGTATAAAATGACATGGGCAATCACCCCCTTTAATATTGCCGCATCTTTTTTAAACACACTGTATAATACTATATTATAGTATTTTCACCGAATGCGCTGTTTGTATTTAATTCATAGTTCCAATTTGTTGAAATTAAAAATACCTTTAAATCAAAACGTTTAACCTAAAATATTTTGCAGATACACAATGAACAACTGTAAGAATAAATAGAAGTTAAACACTTAGAATGACAGTAGGTAACAATATAAAAAATCCGAAATTTCATATGTACTATAAACATGGGTATGTACCTAATGGCTGGATGTAAATTGGGCACTAACCTACCTGAAATTTTAATCTCGTTGGTAATTCGGGCACTAGCTAAAAATGTACTCGCAGAGGGTCTATGTAAACTGGGCACCGTATAAAGCAAACAAAAACAATAATATAAAAATAGTGTATTTCAAGTTGAAGTACAGCAAAAAGATAGAAAACAAAAATTTGTACTCATATGAAAACAATAATAAAAGCAAATACTTAATTATATAAAAACTATAATAAAAAAATTGTGTATTTGAAGTCATACTGATGAATAAAATGATATACACTTCACAAAGTGTAATCGTGATATTGTTCCATTATTTAGTTGTTCACACAGTTCATTTAGAGTTCTTAATTTTTGTTTTGCGCGTGTGTCTTTAACTCTTACTGGTGTGTGTACACTTTGAATTTTAACATAAGTGTCTATTTGAAATTCCTTAAGCTTTTCGATAAAAATATAAATAGATGGATGTGTTGAATAAAATGACTCATTTAGTTTGGAATGAAACGCTTCGCATGCGTTTGCGGTGTTAGTGATCGATGGAGTTGCAGTAGCCCACATATGTGGAGGAAAAGGAGCATCGTCTTCTATGTATGTCTCCAATAAATAATCGGCGTATTCGTCAGCCTGTGCATGAGCAGGTTTTTCGGCAAACAAATCTAAGGCGGAACAATCGCCTACTTCGTCAGGATTCAAATACGTTAATCCAAATGTATATCGCAGCCATTTTCCTACTTCGGAATCTGTGTTCCTAAATTCTGCTGTTAAACCCAAACTTTGGATTTTCCTGAACCACGATTGGTGCAAATGGAAACGACAACCATAGATTTGTGCTGATAGCCATATAGCGCGAACCGCTGTGTGAATGCTTTTCTCAAAATCTACAAAAACTTCAGCTGGTCGTAATATTGTAGAGTGACGTCGAAAGATTTCTTTTGTTAGCATTTCAAATAATGTTGCATACGTTTCACTGCGTTTATCAGGCAACAAACAAAACATCAATGGAATATAATGTCCATTATTAAGTCCGTGGATTGTAAATAATTGTAAAAAATATTTTATACGAACAATACGAAAATGTACCGTCCATGTACACTTTACGCATTCCTCATAAACTTCTAACATTCGTTTCACAAGAAAACACTATGATATTGCTCACTGGACAGTTTATAAAAACGAAACTTTGATCCTTGCTTGTTTTAACATTAGCAGCTTCCACTATATCATGGACTTCTGTCTTAGTTTGTGCTAACGGCCCAGGAAGAAATTTTCTCCTTGCGTTGTACAAATTTCTTCGGATATAAGTGAAATCTGTTATCGTAATTGTTTCCGGCAGTTCCTTAGCTAGTTCACGACGAATAATTTTCGCTGGTTTTTCGGAAATATCATCAACGGCTTTACGTTTACACGCATTTGAAATCACTTTTCGGTTTAATTTACTCTGATTCTGTTCATGATTATGTTCTAGCTGGCTTCTGCTCCAAGCGTAAACACTTTTGCGGAACAATTTAAGGATTTTTTTTGTACAATGCCAAAACACTTCGCCACACTTCAACACTTTCTGTTTTGAAAAGGTGTACTTGTTAACCACTAGCATACATTTTCCGTTGTTACTGTCCACGAAAGAGACCTCCATAATTCTTAACAGTGTGCAACAAAACTCGAGACTGAGAAGCGGATCTAATTTCTTACTTTAAGCAAACGCCGCAAACAAGATAGAAATAACTAAATACACAAACTAAATGTTTCCTTATATATAGAATATATTATAGCATAATACAATAGAGGCCCGCCCACAATAGATGTACAAATAAAAATACATTTGAAATAATCTATTTGGTGATTAGGAAATTCCTTAATTTATTAACGTCTAATTTCTTACTTTAAGCTTTAAAGCGATCATTACCCGAACGGTACTGGTGCCTAGATTACCTGTAGGATTAAGCAATCCTTTTTTCAGGGCAGGTAAATCGACTTAGGGCCATCACTGACCGTCGCTTTACTGACCGTCGAGTATCCGAGTGTCGTTACTGACCGCGGTAATTTGGTCAAATTTGTATAGGGGTTGCGGAAGATTAAATAGTTACATTACTGACCGTCAATATTAATAAGGGTTTAATTATAGAGGTGAGGCAAGCTTTTAGTAAGAAATTCAGTGTTAAAATGTAAAAATAAGAAAATTCCTTCCCACTTTATCCAGGCTTAGGACTGGCAGAATTTGTAACAAATTTCGGCGTGGTTAAAAATTCTGCATTTTGCATTCGTCTGTAGTACATAATTTTTATAAAGTATTTACAGTATTTACAGTATTCAGCATAAGCCATTCGTCATTCAAAAATGATATGTACAGAATACTTACAATCTAATCTTAAGTTTGCCTTATAATGGAAATATATGTACTATCTGTCGTAGCGCAATATCAATTCTGTTTGTCTGCTCTAACTGCTTCATAGTCTCTTCGATTCTTCGGTCTAATAAACTATACTTTCCAGCTCTTTCTTTAGAACATAAATTATGTTCGATTCTTTGTTGTAAAATATCATAATGAGTAGCATCCTTTTTTAGAGTTTTGATTAGCTCTATAATATTCGGATGGGATTTTCCAATATTTCTATTAAGGCGGCTGAATTTTTAATTATATCATGAGATAAGAAGAATAGGTATGCTAGTAACATATCCAAAAATGTGATTCTAATGGAGTAATTTTCCATACGACTTTATTAAATGAATTTTTAATTATAGCATGGGTCAATTCATCTTACGGTCAGTAATGAGACTATTACCTAAATAGATTGGGTTCGTTTCACAAAATAAAATGATCGTGGTCAGTTATGGCACCGAAACAGGTAAAATTTTATTGCGGTCGGTAATAAGACGGTCAGTTATGGGACTACCCTGGTAAATCCATATACTTGGTGCCCAGTTTACATCCGCCCTACCTAATGTAGTCTATGTTAGTTGTGAATGAAATGCTAATCACGACATTTACTATATATTAGTCAAGCATATCAAATAGTTGGGTTAATGATGAAAATAATATATGCGAATGATGGATGCTCAGTTTATTTCCTAACACTATTGAATGCTTAGAATTAAATAGAAAAAATAATTCGCAGTTTACAGAATTTTATTTTAATCATTTCCTGCAAGGGAAACATAATTAAATGTGTTTCATCCAGTTTCCTTCATCGACTTGAAAAACCGAGGTCAGTCAATACAATCTCATTATTCAAGGTATTCATGATATACGATTACTTGTAGAAAAACTTTCCTATTGGAAAGACGGTGTAGTGATAACTTAAATGCTTTACCTCATTTTACACATGAAACTGTAATGTTCCACCTGTACTATTCCACAAGTTGTGTTTACAATTTTCTATCAAATATTCTCATTATATGGGTGTGCGCGCTAATGCTGTTGAATGTTCTTAATTACTCACTATATATCAATGGAAATATTTTATGTAAATGGTTTGCATTTAAGATCATTTTTATCCATCATTATATATTTACTCTTTCTATTTGCATATGAATATTGCTAAGTAATATATTAAGAAGAAAAGTATGCGGGATAACTAGTTAATCATCGTATTATACCTCGAACTATGTTTATTTTCTGCTTTACGCTGTAAGTAATCAATTGACGTAATAGAAATTTCGTTATATACCATGGCGGATTAATATACCGGGTGTGTCGACGGAGTTTGGCGTGAAAATTAAATAGATAGGAAAGTGAGATTTTCTCTACGTATATAGTATATCACAGCAGATATTGCAAAATTATTTACGAATATACAGGTTGTCACAAATTCCCGCACCCACCTTTAGATTTTAATTAATGGATTGCTATATTTTTTCTAAATTATTTCGATAGCCACCTAAATAACTTTTGCAGTGATATATGATTATGTGCACTTCCGACAACCAGTTTTGGTTATATTATAATTTTTGTCAAAAATTTTACAGTTGCAGCGTCTGATGTTTTAAGACGTAGGCTGAAGACTGGTATCGTGCACCGAATTATTCTTCGGATATCAATTTGGGGTCTAACACTGTATATGTTTCAAGAGGATATAATTTAAAATATATATACAGGGTGTTAAATAGATTGTGTCACATTTATCGAAATTCAAGCGCTTTTCTCTCGTTTTCTTTTTAAATGGAACCTAAATTTTTCGATATTGTCAGCAAATTCCCTGTTAAATTATCTCCAAAATAGTGCCAATAACGTAATACTTATTTACAGTACTTTCAACGATATTTCACTTTTGCGGGAAATATCTTTAATACTATTCAATATGCGGGATACCCAATATGGCTAGATGGCCATCATTTAAACTAACAATCTAACGAAACGTCAAATCTCCACATCAAGTCGTTTTTTGTAGTTTCTCTTTATTATCATCGCGCTTTGATATTTGTTACAATTTTATTACTGCTTGCTTATTGCAATTTGAATTATTTAGTTGTTGATTATTAGTTATTTCGTATTACTTTAATCTGGTTATATTATACTGTTTGTTCCCGTTACTTTTTTTCTACTTTCATTTACTAAAACTGAATTTCTCGAAGGAGGACCTCATAGACATGGCATTTGTTCTAGGAGCCTGAGACAGAAATCCACTATTAGCATCAAGAATGTATGCAGCGGAATAGCCTAACCGTAGAACATTGGATAGTAAGAGCTTTGACAATTTATTGGTAAGGTTTCTTCGGTCGGGCTCAGTGAATTGCCCCAAAAATGAAAGGACAGAAACTATGGCTACAGAAGATAATGAAGTGACTGTCATTCAATCCGGTATAGAAAATCCGCAGGTGTCTACAAGGGCAATTACAACCATTAGCACGAGAAGAATTTTAAAAAACATAAGTTTCACTCCTTTTAAATTAATATTCTCCAAGGCTTATGACAAACAGATTTTGAAAAGAGACTTATGTCTTGTGAATAGCTGCTTTTACGATTATGTCAAGATCAAAACTTTCTAGACTATGTATTTTTCACAGATGAAGCAACATTTGCCAATTCTGGAATAACGAATAGGAAAAATTCACTCTACTATAACACAGTGACCCTCATTTTGTGCAGCCTATTTTGTTTCAACACAAATGGAGTGTTAATACTTGGAAAGGCATCATAAGAAACACCATTGTAGGTCCATTCCTCTTTAACAATATTTTAATTGTGAAATTTATATGAATTTCCTACAAAATAATTGACCAATACTACTTGAAGGCCTACCAGATAACTTCATGAACAAATTGTAATACCAACACGATGATGCATCCGCACATTACGGAACTGCTGCAAGAGCGCACCTAGATTTACTAATAGGTGGATTGGGAGGGAAGGTCCAATAAGTTGACCACTGCAATCACCAGATCACACCCTTTATTATTTTTTCTGTGGCCTACTATAAAAACATAGTTACATGACCCCCACAACTGCAGAAAACATGAAGCAACGAATAAGAAATGCTTTTCTGCCTTTTCTCTACTTGCACGAGAACAATATGACTTAAAATGTAAGACAGTCCATACAGAGAAGATTGAGAATATGCATGTAATAGAATGGAAACATATTCGAGCATCATTTGAATTAAGATTAATTTATTATTAAGAAATCAAAAAGTGTAGTTACATAATAATAATTTTGTATTAAGTATTATATATGTAGCCATGTTGGATGTACTGAATATTGAATTGTATTAAAGATATTTCCCGTAAAAGTGGAATATCATTGAAAATACTGTAATATCATTGAAAATACTGTAAACAAGTATTACGTTATTGGTACAATTTTGAATCCACTTATACGGGAAATTTGCTGATAATATCAAGAAATATATGTTCTATTTAAAAAAATCGAAAGAGAAGCGTTTAAAGTTCGATAAACGTGGCACGACCTATTTAACACCTTGTATATATTTTTACATTATACCATCTTGAAACATATAAAGTGTTAAACCCCAAATTGATATCCAAAGAATAATTCGATGCAAGATACCCATCTTCAGCCTTCAGTCTTATACGTCAGACGCTGCAACTCTAAATTTTTTCACAAAAATTCCAATATAACCAAAACTAGTTGTCGGAAGTGCACATAAACATATATCACTGCAAAGGTAATTTAGGTGGCTATCAAAATAATTTCTAAAAAAATATAGCAGTCTATTTAAACTGAAAAATCTAAAAGTGGGTGCGAGAATTTGTAACAGCCTGTATATTCGAAAATAATTTTAGAATATCCGATGTGATATACTACATACGTACTGAAAAGCTCACTTACCTGTCTTTGTTAGTTTTCACGCCAAACTGCGCGGACACACTATTGGCGCATCCGGTATAAGGTTTCCAATTCTATAAAATAAGAATAAGAAAAGACTAAATAATGAAACCAATCTCAAAATGAAGTAAATTTATTATACAAAATTATATTTCCACGTAATCACCACTTAGTGCAACACATTTCTCCAAACGCTAAATCCATTTCTTCATTCCGTCTATGAAAAAACTTATTTACTCTAGATCCAATTGTGAACGGCAGCGCGAGCTTTACTGTTTCATGATAAATATTGACTTTTCAATACCTCCTTCAACTTTGAGAATAATCAGAAATCTGAAGATGTTTAGGCTCGTTACTCTCCTCATTGTTTCGGCTCGTTACTCTCCTCATTGTTTCGTCGCTGCAATGCCGTCTGGTATGATCACAGTGCTAGAAGAAATTATTGCTTTCCGGTCTTAGCCTAGGGATACAATTCTCTAGTGGTCGTAAAATTTTACAATATCCTATTGAATTAATGATTGATCCCTTCGGCACATATTCGGTATGAATGACTCCTTTTATTTCCTAGAGAAAGGTGAGCATTACTTTCAACGCGAATGAAACTATTTTGAATTTTTTTACACGTGGAGAACCAGAACGACGATATTCTGTTGATTGTCGCTTGTTTTTGGGGTGTAATGATAAACCCAAGATTCGTCCCTGGTGATGATATTCACGAAAAAACCATGTCCTGCACGTCAATACCGATTAAGAAGTTCACGACGAATGTTTTTTCTTTCTTCTTTCGAGACATCTGTTAGCAAATGGAGCAAATTATTCTGTCTTTCTGTAATTGCCCAGCAATTTGATTTTGCGTAATCCGGAGATTTCCTTGAATCAGTGCATTAATTTGTCTTTGATTCTTTTCATGCGTCACTGATGCTGGTCGACATAATCGCTTTTCGTCAAACAACATAATTTCACCTCTGACAGAGTTTTGCACGTCGAACCCACTGGCGAACATTCTTCACATCCATACAATCGTTGCCATAAACAGTTTTCAAACGTCTGTAAATTTCAATGGACGCGCAACCTTCCAGCATTTAAAATTCTATCACGGATCGTTGTTTTGTGCGCATTTCAGAAATAAAACTCATTACAAATGAGACTTTTACTTAACTATGGTGTACAGAAAAATGAAACTTTGCATTAATATTGAATTAAAAAACTATGACAGTAAAAATTTAAAGCAAATCTTTCTGAACTATATTTTCTCCAAATATTAATGTTGGTAAATATTTCTTAATACTGATTTGGAATTTTTCAATTATTAATGGGGCTAATACTGATTTCGATTTCTTATTAGTTAGGGATGTCTACTGCACTCTTATACGGTTTGAAATGAATTACGCTTTTTACACAACGTTTTCTATATTTTGGGTTACATTTCCTCTAAATTTGAATATGGCTAGTAGTATATATATATTAAATATACAGGGTGGTCCTTAATTTCTTCGAGGAATTTTAGGCTGCGATTCCTTGGGTTATCTCGAGAGAAATAGTTCCTATAAACATTTGTCCTAAAGTTTTCCGTTGTAGAGATACAGGCTGATTAATTTTTCACAAAAAAATTTTTTATTTCAAAAATTTAGAAATCGATTTAGGGAACTGTTGTGTTGGTTGTCATGTTTACAGCATTTATTTGTACTTACGCAACTGTCATAAGTATTGTCAAACAATAATTAATTTGAAAGTTCGTACCCTACAAATCTTTTTTTGTAATTATGGTGAATTATACAAATGCTGAAATGGCAGATATGCATTTTGTGTACGGTCTAGCTAATGGAAATAGTTATGAAGCAAGGCGTATTTACCAACAAAAATATCCTCGACGACTTGTACCTTGTGCGGAAACCTTCAGTAATATTCACCGTCGTCTAGCAGAAACTGGTACATTTGAGAGAAACAAAAATACTCCGGGAAGACCTCAAACTAAAAGAACACCCGATTTAGAGGAAGCTGTTCTGCAGATAATCGATGAACATCCAGAAACCAGTACAAGAAAGATTGGTGTAACGGTAAACGCAAGCCATCAAACCATCTTAAGGATATTACACGATCAACAATTATATCCTTTCCATATTCAGAGAGTACAGATTCTTCTTGCGCGTGACTTTCCGCAACGCTTAGTCCTTTGTGATTGGTTGCGACAAAAAATTGCCCAAAATGCACAATTTCTAACCTACATTCTATTTACTGACGAGGCGAACTTCTCCAGAAAATTATTTAATTGGTCCCTTTTTCCTTCCTATACGACTTAATGGTGCATCATATCGGCTATTTCTTGAAAACGAGTTGCCTGGCCTTTTAGAAGATATTCCACTTTTGATCCGAAATGAACTTTGGTTTACGCATGACGGCGCTCCAGCACACTTTAGTTTACAAGCTAGGCAATTTTTAAATAGGACATATCAGAATAGATGGATAGGTCGAGGAGTGGAAGTTCCGAATCAGCCGTGGCCTCCAAGGTCACCTGATTTGAACCCTCTAGACTTCTATCTGTGGGGACATTTAAAATCCCTTGTTTATACTTCGCCAATTCAAGATCTCGATGACCTAAGAAATCGCATAATTGTTGGATGCGAAACAATTCGAAACACTCCCGGACTTCTTCAGCGTGTGAGTATGCAATTGATAGGAGGATAGAAGCCTGCATATTAGCTGTTGGTGGTCATTTTCAACAGTACCTTTAGGGTTTATTGTAACCGTTTCTTAAATTTTTGAAATAAAAATTTTTTTTTGGAAAAATTAAACAGCCTGTATCTCTACAACGGAAAACTTTAGGACAAATGTTTATAGGAACTATTTCTCTCGAGATAACCCAAGGAATCGCACCCTAAAATTTCTTGCGAACTTAAGGACCACCTGTATAGCAATATTAATTTTTTATGTGTTTAGACGCTACTGACTTTGGTTGCTCGAAAGTGGCTGCCAAGTTCAGACGGGTTGTATGTACATAGGTCTTAATATATTTAAAATTAGACTGATATAGTGCAAATACAATGACCAACAAAATATTTGTTACAGTTTAGTTAAAACGTTTTCCAATCTTGCAATAAATATTGCAGGATATGATATTCCTACAGCTGTTTCAGTCTTCAGCCTTGTTTCTCCAACCTTAAACTCCTTTTCGGCTAGATGTTGCCATTATATGATATTCACATTTAATTCATTCAAATGTGTTTTTAAATTTAGACTTCGCGAGAAATGAATATCCAATGTTACGGTAGTTTTGTTTTATTGATGATTTAATATAGTTTATTTTCTGCGAACCAGAAATAATTCTTACAGTTCACAACTTTTCGATATTCTGAATATCGTATGCATTATCTTTGATAATTATCGTTGGGTCATCAGCGTAAATGATTAAATAACCATCGCTGATGAGCAACTGTTTATAATATACAAACATTAAAAGCAAATACTTAAAACACTAAATATATTTCTTTTACCGGGTGTAAATACGTAATTATGCTATACTTTTTTTTTTTAATATCAATATGCGTAAACAGGATTGCCAATCCTAAACTTCGACCCATGTAAATATTGCGTCTCAATTGGGCTATTTGATCAATAACCCTTCCATCATTGCTGCAGTAACAATCAAAATAATTTGTTACAGTCAATTATTTTGAATATAAAGTAGCAAATTATAAGTTGTCCTTCAGTGACCTTCAGTGACGCATACGATCGTTTAAAAAATATATATAATATAAAATATAAGTTTACATATAATAAAATCTAGGCGATTTAAAGACTGATTTAGGTCAACATCCAGCGAACAGTTCATGGTGAAACACTGTATTTCTAAACTTAACGTTTCATTAAACTTTAATAGATTTCTTTAACAATATTGTTTCGGTATATTATGTCATTATCAAAGAGTTTATTCAATCAATGTGACATTTCGATGAACTCTTCTTAATCTTCTTCGCAATTTAAAATTACACTATGTAGTTGGGAAATACTGTTTTAGAATAAGATATGCAAAATCCTTCAGATTGGAAATTTTCTAATTAGGCTTGCTCTATAAATCTTTAATGGTTTATTTCTAAACTAAGGATTAATACGAAATACAGAAATAGAGCATTTAAATATGTATTTTTTTTATTCATATTATATCTGTTATAGCTAGGTCATTAAGAATTCGGAATTTTTTTTTCGACACCGTAATAATACTTATATGATGCTTTATGATTTGTTTGTAAGATAATATTTTATTGACTTTAAACGCATAAGCCTATGCCTATAATATAATGACATATCCGGCTTTAAGGCATTTGTACAAACATTAATTTATTTACATTTAAAAATCCACGGACGTATTCCTAAATCCCTCAAATATATGACAGCTATCAAGTAATAGCGAATTTTCTATAAATTGAAACTGTTAACAATTTTTTATGAATTCAATAGTTAATCCTATTTCGAGTTAAATGGTTATTTGCACAAGTATGATTGTCATTAAAATGAAACCTTAATAATAATATTGAATATTATAATCTGCAAATCTAGATACTTTTATGTTAAATCTACAAAATTAAAATGACAAACATTTGTAGCATTTACTTTAATTAGTCAATATTATTGACAAAATTTATTCTATTGAGTCAGGGCAACTAAATAAAATGAATATATGTACCCTTTCATTCTATTTTAGTAAATCTTGATTCATTTCCGCGAAGCAAATATTTAGTTAAATAAGATTCAAATGATCAGACAAATCAATCGATATTTTCCAACTTTTTAAAATTCCCCATTTCTATTTGACGTGTTATAAAATAGTATTGCATAATATACTATTTTATAACACGTCAAATAAATATGGGGAATTTTAAACAAGCACAAAATGATGCACATTTTGCACGAGTTTCAAAGTTTGCAACACGAGCCGAAGGCGAGTGTTGCAATTGAAACGAGTGCAAAATTGCTATTTTGTGCGCGTTGCATACTATACTTTTTCTACGACAACGACAATTATAAAAATAGATACAAATAAATATGAAAATATTTTATTTATTGCTTTGGATCCATGAAAATACGAAATTACCTATTCATTAGCAGAGCCTGGACAGTGCCCAACCATTTAAGAAGAAGAACTATGAAATAACTTCCTACTTACGTATTTTATTTATTGTTAAAGTTAAATGTGCAATTATTGAAAATCATTTTTGGAGAACTTGTGGAATGCTGGATACTAAAATTTTCTTGATATTGACAATTTTCCATTGTCGAAGTAGATGGCATTTCACGATTTCCTATTCCCGAAGTCGATGGTATATTTGAAATGCTCTGTATTGCATTTACAATTTTATTAGCTGTGTCAAATTTATTTTTCTCCGATTTATCGATGTATTCCTCGGCGACTGTCGTGGACTTCCAGCCACCGTGACGCTTCAAACTAGTTATGTCACCACCAGCATCAACAAGAATTCTTGCTGAGGATCGACGAAAGCAGTGTCCGGTGTATAATTCGTAGTTTGGCAAATTTAAATATTTAGCAATCTCTTTTCCCATGCCTCCAAGCTTATTCACGCCTATTCTTTGGACGGTACATTTTCCGTTTTGATAATTAATGAAGAACCATGTACCATTTACATTTGAAGGGCGGAGGTTTGCATATTTTTTGTAAATTTCATAATAAGGACTAGTTACAGTAAAACTTCGTATAGTTTTGTTTTTAGTGTCTGGTATAGTTATTAAAACAGCTGAACCCAAATCATTGAAATTAGTAATTTTCATTTGATGTAATTCATGTCTTCTACATGCACCCATTATGCCCATAATTAATGCGACCTAAAATATAGATTAAATATATATTTCATTATATGGCTATATAAAACTTACTTTTGTCGCTAAATAGATCTCATCTGGGGCTTCTTTAATAAATTTATTGATGTCATTTGATGTAAAGATCTTCGACTTTTTGGGTTTGTAGCCGTCGGACTGTCGCTTAAGAAATGCTTTCAGTTTTAAGTATTTTGCAATATCTATATTATTATGAATACTGAGAGTCGTTCGAAGCATTGAGTATTGTGTCCATAATGTGGAACTTTTGAATTTTTTTGCCAAGTTGCCAAAATACGCCATTAAGACGTTCTCGGAAAACGATTTGGCGTTCCGATTTCTTTTCCACTCCAAAAATAGGTTATAAGTCCGTTTGTACATTTTCTTCGATGTTTCCGGCAATAAATTTAGTGTTGTTAAATTTGCTGCTTCTGTTATACTTGGAGGTGTTAATTCCAAGTCACTATCACTATCACTTTCCATATTAATTATCTGGTTTCTTTGAAATAACTACGAAATTATTTGTAATGCACAAACTGTAACAAACTGATGACATTTGTCGTTCGGCGTTATATTCTCTAAGCCACCTTACTTTTTGTTATCAAAAACAGCAGACAGAACACGAAATATTTCAAATTGCATTTGTTGTCTAACAACTTGCCTAGCAACCGATGCAAAATGAAATTCAGTACAAAATTTAGCTTCTTATGATTCAATTTACACTCTTGATATGAACATTTTTCGATGTTGTCGTAGAAAAAGATATTTTTTCTACAAACACCGTTAAAAGTTGACATTTTGACACGGCTAACTTCAATTAAAAATGCGATTTTATAGCGTAGCGTGTTAATAGTACTTTTAACACTAGTGTTAAAAGTAAATTGACATGACAGTTTGTCAAAAATGACAATATATATTAAAATGATTGAAAATTACATATTTCTTGGATAATTAATATTAAATGTACAGTTTGTGTAACTCGAGATATTTATTTCCTGTGTTGCAGTACTTTCAGAATTATTATTCTCGCTATTACTTCATTTTCTTTATTAAAATACGAACTCATCTTTTGTATGAATTGTGACTTATTTTGACGTAATTTAACGGCTGCGTCCAGTTGTGTCAAAACGTATTCATGAACTGTCAAATTTGGTCAGTGGAGTTTCTTTATATTTTATAATAAAAAATGTGTTTGTAGAAAAAATATTGTACGATACACATGTTAAAAATGCTATTTTATTTCACTCGTAAATTGCGACACTCGCTAACGCTCGTGTCGCAAACTTTTACTCGTGAAATAAAATCGCACTTTTAACACTTGTATCGTAAATAACTATTATGTCAAGTAAAAAGGAAATGTCTTTGATACTTCATATAATATTATTTATTTTAGGTGTCATGAGAATATATTTTATGTAAAATATAAATGTCATTAATATCCATATAATATTCAAAACACATTTGTCATCAGGAACAAGCTTTACTTCCTGTTTTTACTTCAACATACAACATACAACAACATTTACTTCTATACCTATATTCTTACTCAATAATACTCCATTCACGTTAAGAACAGTAGCAGAGTCTGTGATATGCACAGAAGCTTTTGGAAATAGCGGTAAATTCAAAAGTTTTACTCAGAAAAATAGTCAATTAGTCAAAAATATAGATAAACATTAAAAAAATAAATAACTTACTTCTAAGTGAATTACCAGTTTTTTTATTAATTTGAATAAGGTTATATATAAACTTTTTTGCACAACCAGTCAATTTAACGTATTTACTGATTGGATTAAAAGAATAGGAGGTTGTGTTTATAAATCTCAGATGGGTATACCGATCAGAGTAAGTAATCAAATATGAGCGCTTTGTAATTTTATTTAAAATAATAACTAACATTAAAAGTACAATCAGTGCATTTGGTAAATAAACTTCTTATGGTTCCAGAAAAGGTATAATCTTCGGGTGCATTTAGTGTGTAATTGCTTCCTATCTTCTTCTCTACAACAATATTTTCTGTAGTCGTTATGTCAATAGAAAGAGTAGATTCCTCGGATGTATTTTCACACAAAATTTTTCGTGAAAACTCTAATTTATTCACCAACAAATCAGCAACGTAACCTTCTGAAACAAATGATGAATGCCACCCACCGTGTTATTTAAAGCCCAAAATATCAACACCTTTATTCGCCAACAAGATAGCTGAAGTTCTTCTAAACCTATGCCCGGTATAAAGATGTGGATCCGTACTACCTTTGATGATTTTTGCTTTGCACATTGCTAAGAAAAAGTCATTTTTTTATCCGCGCGTGATAGTTGTCACAGAATTGTCACTTTAACATTAAACCAATTTAAATTTAAAAATCATTTATATCAATTAATTTGGTTAATGCATGAATCGTGCAAAAAAACGTAATAATCATCACAAGCGTTAAGGGCTACCGGCCTCAGGCAACATTTCTGGCTTCAGTATCCTCAACCACCAAACTATTGTCTTCGGCCAGTAAACATCCCGTACCGCTTTTGATCCTTAAATAACTATTATTTGTATATAATAGTATCTATATTAAGTATCAAGAATGGTAAGGAACTTTTACGGATTGAGGACTTACCTTCTGCTACTTACAAAATACTTACCTCCTGCGTTTAACTCATGCATCGATCGCAATAATTTGCTGTTATTCTCATGTCAGCTAGTGCAATACGACCGATGCGATTGAAATCAATTCTGACCTTTTGCATCCTAGAAATTTAATGATGCAAATCGGCGTGACCATGATTCGGTGAGTTACGTGCATAAGCGAACGAAACACTATGGCTGAGGTCCGAACACGAGAGGGCGATGACTCCTCGCCTACGGGCGTACTATTGAAAATTTGTATTTTTAAAGAGTTTTTAATTTTATTTATATAATTGCTAAACAAACGTGTGGTGATCTATAAAATACGAAATACATTTTTATTTGCTCATTTTGTAGTTTAAGTTGAGTAAAGGAGTATTAATATTAACTAGCAATACTTTCTCAAGGTTCTCTTCTGTAAAATTTGTTCTCTTTGAATGAAATACATCCTTGTAGATAGAAAACATCCTTTCTACACCGCAACTGATTATAGGTGCATACTGGAAATATTCTTTTATTTCAGCGTATTTAGTAGTTAGATTTTGAGGCATTATCCCCATATACAATTGCTGCAATGTTATTAAATCTGGATTTCTATTAAAAACTGCGTCTAACGCTTGCCGATGGTCACATCCGAAGTCAATATTTTTCAGATTATTAATAGGCAGATCTAATGTGGTTAATCCATCATTTATTTTGAGATTCTAATTTTCAAAATAAGTGATTAGTTTTGGCAAATTTCCAAAGTGTTCCTGAAGAAAGTATAATTGATTTTTTAAATTTGGAATTTGTATTAGTTCCTTGCACTCATAAATACTTCATGCATCGTCATTTAAACATGTAACGAAATTTTGTAACTATCGAAATTCTCTGCATAAAAACTAGTAGTTTCCGACCATGTTCCCCATCTAGTTATTACTGGAGAGGGAGGCAGTGACAAGGATGGAAGTTCTTCCCTGTAAAGAGTTACTCTCAATGGTGCTTTTCTGAAAACTTTTTTAAAAGCGAATACAAGTCTATCAACTTCCGGAAAGGTGTCTCTTATATATTCACAGATTCTGTGGAGAGCATGTGCTGCACATGTAATATGCAGCATATTAAGATATGTTTGCTCAGAAACACCTTTCCGGAAGTGGCGTTTGCACAAGGTGTGTTGTACGGAAATTGTTTTAATGTATGTTAAGTAATGTTGTGAAGGTTCGATAAAGTGAAGAAAATTTGCATTAAAACATCTCGTGTATTTTTAATGCAAGGCCCTATAATCTTTTAAATAATCATATTAAGTGCTTTAGCAGCTACCTTTTTTTTGAAGTTTGTCCTATACCTATCTTTTATATTTTGGAAGATATTTAATTGTCTTTTAAAGATCCATTTCTGTATGCATTAAAAATCATAGCCATGAAGGAACATAGCAGTTGTTGAAAACTATTTATGGAAAAATATTGAACTTCTGTCAAAATAATGTAATAAAAATCGTTGTTGTATTATTGATTTCTATTGTTCTATTGTTGCTGTATTTCTTGGTGTTTTGAAGGGTATTTATTTTCAGTGGAACAAAACACACTCATCTGTGGCTTGTTTGCTTTTGTTAGTTATATTTTGTATTTTTCTTTAATATTTTGTAAGATATGTATAAAGTTTTTGAAACCAAATTCACAAAATTTAAAAAAAGAAACTTAATTACAGAAAACTATTTTGTGGAAATGATTTATTTAACGCATATTAAAACAACGGTGAAATAAATTAATAAACATAAAAATTACAAAGAGATATCCTTCCACTTGTGTACATAAATTAATCCTTCGTAAAAATTCTTGTTTGACTCTTTGAACGGTTTCAGCAGGTATTTCTCTACAAAACATTTCTTATTCTATTTTTCATATTCTCTCTTGTTGTTGATTCACAATTTGACAGAAGCTGAAAAACAAGACCGTATCAAATGGTGTGAAAAATATTCAAAAAGATTAACTTACTTCGTTCAATTCAGCCTACAACATTGCTACTGGTGACAAAACTTGAGTTTATCAAAAAGTGAACAACAATACACTGTCTAGTTCCTTCAACCAAAATTAAGAATTGACAACCGCAACTTTAGAGAATTGAAGATTCTTCAACTGATCGTCTGATTGGAATACCACCATGCGTGGAAATAGTTCGGGCGTATACAGGAGAGTATTAATGTCAAAAAGAAATACTTTGAAAAAGAATCGAATCGATTACTAAATTTTATATGTGTTTCCATCATTCATTTACATAATTTTCAGAAATATTCCCAGCTATAAATTACATAATAATATGTATAAATACATCAGATACCATCATCATTTGTTCATGTTAAGATATTTTTAAATCTGTTGTAAATTTATTGGAATTGATTTTATTTAGACGATAATAACTTCACATTTTCATATACTTCTTTCATGTTTAGTTAGATACAAGATTATGCTCGCAAAATTTAATTCAAAGTTTTGCGGTTTTAGATATAAATAGAACTAAATTTACGGTAAGAATCACTTAAATTTAAAAGGAATTTCCTTTATCCGATGAGCCAGACAGCTTCTAGACAATCACATAATTTATTTAATTACTCATTGGGATCCAAATAATGATATATTCATATTAATTTCCACGAAGAGATCTTAACTGATTTTTGTAAAGCATCAAATGTTATTTTAAGAAATTATCGAAAGACAATGTTAATTATGGTAGGTGTATTTTAATCGATTTTTGTTGAACAAGTTATCAAAAAATAGCAAGTAAGTGAATCATAATGCTAAATAGTATTAATGAAGTAATAAATTGGCGCCGCATCGGTGTTACAACAACCTGTTTTTTTTATCACGCTATACGGAAATACTAAAGATCTAAGAGCACTTTATGCAAATAAATGATATTTTTTTTACTTGTTAGATAATTTCTTACATACAGATGAGATATTTAATTCTCAGTATCGTAATGGGTTTTGTGAACGTGATTCTTATCTGTAAGCCGAGAGAACGATCAAAAAAGGTAATGTAGATTTTGGATTTCTCAACAATGCGCAGGCAAATACATGAATTATGCATAATTTGAATAGTAGGATTATAATTTTTAATAATCACACATCTCCCAATGTTTGCATTCACTTCTTCGTTCAGAACTATTTAATTGTATATTAAGTTTTGTTTTAAAAATATGTCACGCATTATTTGATATTTTTTCCTATTGGATTTAATGCATATTATGTGTTTTTCACAGATTGTTAAGATTCTATTGACCTGCATATTGCAAATTGCTGTCTTTATGATTTATTGCAAATATAATAGATATCTCATGTATTTTAACTTTGCATTATTGTATTCTTTATATATTTTGTTTTTAATAAATTATAGTTAAAGTTAAAATTTGGAAAGTTTTGCTGGACTACTTGATAAAAATAAATAGAGTATGTTCGTCCATTTACATTGAATGCTAGCAAAAAATGAATGAAATTCCACTGGACTTTACATGAAAGATATATAAATAATCAGAGAAATGCTATTTATCTTACAGAGAGTTTGTTCTTGCTTATCTTTATTTAATTCCAATCACCCTTCTCAGGGTGATTCGAATTGATTAGCATTAACAATTTAATCTAACAAAGAACGAAATAAAATTACAAATTATTACAAAATAGAGATTAGGTTGATTAATATATATTTTATTTTTCACTTAAGTATTATTTGTTCATTTCACCTTGGATACGGTTACCAACAACACGTCCATATCGCTCGTGGGCGTTGTAACCGGGCAACTAGAGACCGGACACGATAGGTTGATGACTCATCGCCCACGAGCGTACTACTGAACATTTGTATTTTTAATATTTTAATTTTATTTATATAACTATACTTATAATAATAAAACGGGTACATATATATATACGGCCACAATATACGAAATACATTTTTATTTGTTCATTATGTTGTTCTAGTTGAGTAAAGGAGTATTAATATTTACTCAAGGTTCTCTTCTGTAAAACTTGTTCTCTTTGGATGAAATACATCCTTGTAAATAGAAAACGTCTTTTCTACATCGCGACTGGTTATAGGTGCATACTGGAAATATTATTTTATTTCAGCGTATTTAGCAGTTAGATTTTGAGGAATTTTCCGCAAACACAATTGCCGCAATGTTATTAAATCTGGATTTCTATTAAAAACTGCGTCAAACTTTTGCCGAAGGCCACAACCGAAATCTCTTGGAATATTTTTGAAATTATTATTACCCATATCTAATGTGGTTAATCCATCTTTTAATTTGAGATTTTGATTTTCAAAATTAGCAATTAGTTTTGTCAAATTTTTAAAGTGTTCCTGAACAAAGTACAACTCATTTTTTAAATGTGGAATTTGTGTTAATTTCTTGCACTCAGAAATACTCCGAGCATCGTCATTTAAACATGCAACGAAATTTTGTAAACTATCGAAATTCCCAGCTTAAAAACTAGTAGCTTACAACCATTTCCACCATCTAGTTATTACTGGAGAGGGAGGCAGTGGCAAAGATGGCAGTTTTTTTCCTGTAAAAAGCTACTCTCAATGGTGCTTTTTTGAAAACTTTTTTAAAAGCGGATACAAGTCTATCAACTTCTGGAAAGGTGTCCCTGATATATTCACAGATTCTGTGGAGAACATGTGCAAACAAGTAATATGCAGCATACTAGGATATGTTTCATTTAATAGTCTGCTTGTTTTTAATATATATTCAGCACTGCCACTGACAAATAAAAGTATTTTTTCATTGTACCTGTCGTCCGAATGAAGCATTTGGTGCATATTCTCGTAAATTGTTTTAGCTACTGTTTCCGTATCTACTGTATTTATAACTTTTGTTGCTATTACATATGCGTTATATGGAATAGATGGATGTAGTACACCAGCTACAACATTTAGCACCACACAGCGTCCTAATATATCGACAGTTTCATCGGCACTTATCCATAAGTACTGATTTGAAAGATGGCTTCTAATGCGTTCTACTGCTTTCGTGGAACACTTAGAAACATAATATTTGGGTAAGGTGGATTCATCAGGAACATTTCGACCAGAATATTTTTGCAGAAATATTTTCAAAGTGGGATTGTCAAGTTTATTTAATGGAATATTAGCCGCCATAAAAGTTTCACAGAGTTCTTCGTTAAAATTGTCATCTTCCAACGGTTCCAATTTCTGAGCATGTTTGCAATGCTAAGTGACGTTGTACGTTCGATTTCATGATTTTTTTAACGATATTTTACAGATTTTGCAATAAATTTCGGAACCACTGACAATGGACATACAATCAGTATGACCGTCAATCCAACTCGCCATTGTTTTACGATGCCGTTCTCGACGTTCTTCTATATCATATCTGAAAAAGTAACTTAAACAATACTCTTGAAACTGAACGAAATTCAATGCACGCTTACGTGGAAATAGTTTGGAGAAGTAGATTCAATCAAACGATATTAAAAATGATCTATCACAAAAATTACGATGTAATTAACAGTTAAAACTATGAAAACAAGAAACTAACTCACAGCACTTTATTTATCTTACGAAATATAAACTAATAAATAAAATAAATTATAAAAACCCCGCTTCTATTTACGCTCATGAAAACAGATATTTAACTGTAAATATCCATCAAAAAACGTCGTAATTGTCGATGAAAACAGATGTGAGCGCTAGCCAGATTAATAGTGCATTCAATAACTGCGTGATCAACTTACAGATGTTGTAGATTATAGCGTCCGTCGTAATGACGACGTCATTTCAACCCGATGTGTCCGGTCTCTATTCATAACGCGGGGTAATTTATTCAGTTTCTAATGTTATTGTGAGTATAAATAAAGCCCGAGAAGAAAAGATATACATTTTACAGAACTAATAATTTGAATTTTTAAGCAAGTTTAAAGAAAAAAGGAAAACTTTAGCATTCTTTATTAAAATTAAGAGTATCTAAACATTGACAACTTGAAAACTTCAAGGTGTCAACAACTGTCATTTAAAATAAAATTAAGGTTAAAACGTTGATTCAAGGAGTCATGTTAGATACGTCATGTTAGATACATTGATTCGTCGCTTTATTTCAAAACGTTCTTAGGGCTGGCCCGCCGCTTTATTTCGAATCTCTCTTTGGGCTGACATAGTTTCTACTGAAAATATCCCCTTAGTTGACTTAGCTATATTTCTGCCTGACCAATAATATAGATATAGAACTCATACGACGCACTTTCCCATTTATAAATAACGTTCGAAGGCTACGGTTATCGGGCACGTGGAGGACATATAAAAATACCATACAAATTTAAAAATAAGCATACATATTGCTATGGATTTTTTCTAAAATAATATTAAAAATGTTTAAAATAAATGTACTATTATTTTTGAATTTATGTGTATATCCGATATGTTTTAAAATTTCATATGTGAGATAAAAACTTGTTTTTTGGTATCGATCTCATGTTGAGAGGCCTAGAGTAAAATTCTAGGGGACAAATAGAATATCTCGTACTTCAAGGTAGCTTGGTGTGACATAATTAATTATATTTTGATTAAATCGGTTAATTGTTTGATTAGTGTTTTGATTGATGTATTAGAGTTGTAGAGATAAATTCTCGTTATAATTTTAATGTATAAAAAGTTATAAGCACATTCTTTTTAGTCTCCAGTAATTTTTTTATGTAAGTAAAATTATATTCATAAGACGTCTTAGTTAAAAAAGCTTTTAAAAGTGTATTTCAATTGTATTAAAATAATTAGTTAAGAGCCTTAATTATTAGAAAGATAAATAATAAAAATTACTATTAAATTTCTATGTTAAAATTATAGTAATTAGAATTTGTTCGAGAGGAGTCAGAGTTGTTTTTTGTATATGTTAGATTGCGCATGTGTAATTTTGATCGTGTATCAGATTTGATTATACAGTCTGGTTCTCTGGGGAGAAATTAAAAATAAACTTTATTATTTTTAGATAAGTTTGATCGGAGTCATTAAGAGGAAGTTTTTTCATTCACTCAGCTGTCAATATTACAGTGAATATATTTTACCTCATGTATTTTGTTTGATACAATATCTTTATACTTTATAAAGATAGTTTTTTTTCTTTTTTGGATTTTTTTGTATTAAAGATTCAGTTTAAATTTTATCCTGTGTTTAATTTTTGTGTTCTGGCCATTCCTGCGAATTAATTAAAAATAAGTAACTCATAAAATATAAGTAAAGAAATTTGTGTGAACTGTTTTACTGGCGCTTAAATAACTTTGTAGAAACAGTCACGACTTTCCGATTGGAACCCGAGAAGTTAGAAGTCTCATATTTTGAAAATTCACCGGCTGAGTAACCTAGTTGGGTAAATTAGTTGTGGATGGTGGCGCATTAAATCTACAAACCACTATTCATAGCAATATGTATAATTAAATTATCCTGTATAATTAAATGAAATTATACAGGGTTGGAAAATAGATGTAGCATTACATTTGTCTTTAATATTTTCCAAAGGAATTTTACGTGAATTGTTTAATTTTATTTAAATTATTTCAAGATAAATATTTTTACCATAGTCGTGGGAGGTAATCGACTAACAGAATCCAGAATTGTGTTTTAGAATTAAACTTTTTAGTTAATTCGGTTTCTGAAGTCAGACTTTCAAGCCGGAAAGTTTTTATTTTTGTTTGTAAGAAACTTAATAAATATAAATAAGAAATAAAACCATTCTCTTATCCCGAAAACTGTAATCAAAACCATTGCCATAAATTTGTTGGTTTTAGTCTATCTTCAAAAAATATGAACGTTTATATTCCAGTCTTTTCTAACCACTGATGCATTTAAATATGAGCAACCAGCGTCAAAATAAATTATGTAAATCATGTATGCTCATGTTTGCATTACATACTCTAAACGGTTTAGGAAATACTTCGGGTTCTTTTGTATTTAATTTCGAAGCGACTTGTGAAAAAAATAGATTTTTAATCGTTATATATATTTGAACATTATTTTCCCTTGTTACTTATGTAGTACTTTCAACTGGAAGCAATTCTAAAATAAGCCCCGATGTTACCAACTTATTATTTATTTTTGCTACTTTAACTTCGTTTGTATGACTAGATATTCAAAAGTAAGTGAGATAAATTTGAAAGAAATCAGTAAAAGCAAGAACTAAAATTCGTCCACATAACAATTTAGAATTTTTTTACTTTCCGAATAAACTTCTTCTTCGTGCAATTTTTGTAATGCATTCATGATCAGTTTTTAAATGAGATTTGATGTATGAAACAATGTTGTTCGATTTACCTCTGGATAGGTAGTATATTTTAAGCACTGCAAGATTAATGACTTTAAGCTTATAATTGTTGCAAGAAGCAACAAATTTATATTATATTAGAAAATCTTATAGATAAATGATAAATGTAACAAGTTTTGTTTGCTGTATTATAAACAGAGAAGGGACCGAAGCGACTGAATGACTAATTGCCCCGATAAAACCCTGTGGCGGTATCAGGAATAGTATTCATGTTATAACAGCCCCACTCTTTGCTTGCTCGATTGCAATAGTACATTGTGTGTATTTCTTCATAAATTTAATTCAACAGTGGCGTGTAAGACGGAATATACATTTATATATTATTTCGATGACTTCGTTGAAATAATTAAATTATAATAAAAAATTATATCCGCTAATTTCCAAAGTGTATACTCGTGTTTACATGGTGTTATACATGCATATACATATATGTATTTATTGTTCTTAAGATATATTTTCTATTCTCTTCTATAAGGGATTATTTCTAGTTTCGTTTCTCTCAGTGTTATATGGTTACAACGTTTAGTATTTTAAAAAATCCGTTTTATATTGTTATATTGTATATTTATCCTATAATTTTTTATAAATATTAAGTTTAATTTACTACCTTATTTTTGGAGTAGTTTTCGTTTCTTCTTTTTAGTCCATTTCTTTCTGGTGTTAGTATTCCTCTTTATTTTCATTATCTACGGAGAATTCTCGTAGGGCTACCATGGTAGGGTGGATTGAAGGCCATACACATTGGCTGCATATTCCTAATGATACCGAGATATATTGCAGTGCCTGTTCATTAAGTTCAAGGCATCCACAAAAGTATAATGTTTCTTTGAAAACTCATCAAGAAAACATATGACCATCTGCACCTGACACTTTTAACGAAGAACTGTGTGAAGCTTTCATGGCGACCAATATCCCATTCAAAAAGCTGAACAATCCAGTCCTCAAGAGGTTTCTTACAAAATATGCTGATCATCATATACCAGATGAATCTACTTTACGTAAATACCACTTACCAAAATGTTATTTTAGAACCATTGCAAAAATACGAACAACCCTATCTGGTCATTATCTTTGGGTAAGTGCAGGCGAAACAGCGGATGTACTGAGACGATATGTGATAAATGTAGTTGTTGGTATTCTTCATCCAACAACTTCATACCAACCATATTTAATTGCAAGTAAAATATTGCCAGTCGTAAATGGTGAAACAGTTGCAGAAGTACTTGATCAATGTATTCCTAATATTCTGTTATTGGATAACAACTATAAAGACAAGATGTATTTTTGACTTATGCGGCAGCTTATATGTTAAAAACAAGGAAGTTATTAAAGCAATCTTGAACAAATTTTATTTGTTCATAGTAATGTTTTACACTTTCAATGTTTCACAGAAAATACATTGTTTTGAGTTTTGTTCTTTGTAAATTATTTTCGTTCATAATTCGATACACAATTCGCTTGTCAGCATTACTTTTGTTTCCGCAGTAGTTGCTGCTGGTTACCAAACCGTTTATTACATTCCCTCTGTTGTGCATTGACAGATACATATTAACAGCATATGTAGGTATATGCCACTTATGCAGTGGCTACACGTATCGAATTGTTCGAAACTAACGGATAGGTTACAGAAACAAACCTATTACGAATACAAGGCAGACGCGTATAGGCTATGAATAATCAATCGCTCGAATCTGCTCTCTGATTACAAATAACTAATTATTCTAATTATTTTAAATTTTTATGTCACTTAATTTTAATCTCAATTATAGCCAAATTTTTATCTAGAAAATGCTAATAAATTTAGCAAATTAACATAATTTTAAAACTTTTGAAATAACGATTAAGTTTTACTGGCATTGTGTTATTATAATTTTTAAATTTGCAAAATAGAACAGCGTGCATAATAAGAAACGCAGACTAATATCCTATGAAGGGAAAGTTGATCTGAGGCAGTAGATAGAAAATATCTTCCCTCTAATACACCTAGTCAGTTTTAGTTCAATTGTCCATTGTAGGTGACACGGCTAGCAGTTTTTGTTGAAATGAGTGCAGTGCATGCAAACCATTTCACAGTGTTTTTCTGGTAAGCACTGTAAATATCCGAAATAAAAACTGCAGTGACAGCTAAGTACTTATACAAAACTCAGAAAGAAAAGAGATGATGGATAAGGCATTATCAACAAACCCAAAGGGTAGATACTCTTCCAAGACGCGGGGAATGCCGCACTATAAGAAAGCGGCAAGTTAAGCTATTATCACTTTATTTAATAAAACACTATAAATAACACTTCACTAAGGACAATCCGAGCTAGCCAAGAAGAATATAAATATTAGTTTTATGACAATTAGAAGCAGATTACGCGAATACGATATCACTTATCGAAGTACAATTATTTAATCCTTGCTGTCCGATAAACATCTTCAGACGCACGTGATCTAGGTCCAAGCAGAGATTTGCCCAATGTTGTGTTTTCAGATGAATCATCTTTCCTGGCATGGTCAACAGACAAAGAACATATTATGTAGCGCACTGTAAAACATCATGTTATGGTTCCTGTTTGGGCTTGCTTTAATACGCGGAGTTTCGGAACTTTGTGCGTTTTTATGGGTATTTTAAACGCGAAACGAATAGTAAAATTGTACCAAAAAGCTAATATCGGTGACAGTCATTTAAAGATAACAGTGTAGATTTAATCTTACAAGAAGACAACAATGCAGAACATAAAAGCAAACTATGTTAGGAAATAGAAGGCTGCAAATGCTATTGCATCAATGAATTGATCTTCTCTGTCCCTAGACGCCAATCCATTCAAAAATGTTTGAGTTCTTTTGCCCGAAGCATGTATATATTATTTTTAATTATCTCACAATGTAAAGAAGCTATGGCGGTCATTATCTGGGAAATATGAGAAAGCGCTGTAAGGCAATTCTTAAAAATTATGAAAACGCATATTAAATATTAGCTTAAAAGATGCACTTTGTAACAATATATCTGTTTTTTCTGTTAGCCTTTTTTTTTCTAGAAATATTAATTTATGTCTCATACTATATGTACTCACATGTATATTTTACTCTCTTCCTGTTCTTATAAATTTATCGTAGCTATAGAAAAACTTTACTTTCCATAAAGTTCTTTTAATAGTATATTAAAAAACAAGTTTCATAAGGCACCATTTTGCCGCACGAGATCAGTTTAGAAAACGAGCCGCGATAGCGGCGAGTTTTCTAAAGAGCGAGCGCGGCAAAAGGCCTTATGAAACGAGTTTTTTATACTATTTTTTCTATTTTGCATCTTTTACATTAATAAATTGGAATTATTTAATTTGGAAGTTCAGAGTTTAATTTTTATATAAAGCATGCAGTTGGTCACATTGATACTTGACATTGTCAAATTTAAATCTTGCTATCCGCGAAGTATATTATATTACACATTATTTATTAATTTTCGTTCACATTACCTGATATTTTATTTAAAAATATAAATATGAGTGACATATAAACTAATCTATCTTGTTGTCAATTGCATACAATATACGTTGTTTATGTAGAGTACGAACATATATCATATCTGTCAAATGTACTTAAATTCTTAAAATCAAATGACAGCAATGATATTTATTTCTGTGTTCGAACAACGCCAACATTGAAAAATTAAAAAAAGCGTATCGAAATGAAGCTCATTTCGATACTGTTTTCGGTTTCATAATGAGTTCATTTCGAACGCAAAATATAAAAAATGACTTTAAACACAAAATAAAACAGAAAATACAATATTGAAATTATAGCTAATAATATATGATTAATTAAATTTAAAAAAACGAACATGTTTCAGCAAAAAATATTGTAAACTATTGTAAACAATTTGTGCCTATAAGTACAATTGTATTACATGTTTATTAGGTTGTTTAATTGGTATCATCATGTGCGAAGGTTAAACAAAAACCATTCTCCATACCTCACGGAAATTATTCAATTTTTTATACTTCACAAGTGAGTTGCGATACAAATTTGACATATTATTTCTTTTTTACTTCTGCAAAAATAATTTAATGTTAGAAATTTTAACGAACTGTTTTCAATTTTTTTCTTTAATTTTATCTCTAACTTTATACATGTGAATGCTTGCCTATCAAAATTTTGGAATATTCGAAAATTTCAATTCAATAAAATAAATTAAACTTCATCACTTTATTTTTCATGTTTAATGTGTCCTTATTTTGCTTTATTTATCATGTTATTTCAAATAAATCGTGTCCAGTATTCATACTACGTAGCTCTTCCAAATATTTCGCAACTGCTGATAATTAATTCAGGTTGTGTTAATATACGCATATTGTATATTTAACAAAAATATTTGTTAATATTGATTTCTTCTCGAATTCCAATGTTTCCGCTCCTTTCTTTGCCGATGTTATGTCAACTCTTGCAAAGAACATCCTCAAGTCTGTCACATATTAATACTTTATTAGTATATATATATAAATATAGCTGTCCTTGAAATAAAGAGACAACGTATGATAAATGGAAAGACGTAATTATATAGAACATAAATTTAAAATATTGTGTAATAAATTGATATACTGTCATTTATATTTTAAATTTCTTTGAAAAAGGCACTACGTATCGAAACATATCAAAGTAAACCAGACCTTAAATCGCCGACTAATTAATCTACTATATATATATATATATATATATATATATATATATATATATATATATATATATATGTATATATATATATATACATATATGGAAGGGAATTTTTGGGGAATCCAGCAAAATTAAACTCTATTACTTAAGTCAATTCTTTATTTATTCTCCTAATATTTCACATAAAGTAACAACTAGCGTCAATATAATTGATTTTTAAATTACAGTTTAAAATGGAGGGCGTCACATTTAAAAGAAACGAACACGTGTACATGTGACGAACAAAAGGAATTTACGCACCGAACAATCACATGTTATCTGTCAAAAGGTTAAACATAAAATATTTTATGTAAAGAGGCTATGTTTCCGCCTGAACTTTGGGTTAAATGTGAAAGGTCACTCTATAGAGCAAGCTGTTACCTTTATTTTTTTACGCTGCTCTACCACCCTGTAGATATAGATATATATATAAAATTTAGTTCATTATATTCGTTATTTTCTTTGTGATCCCGGCTGCGTCATCTAGAATGGTTTGTGTGCACTAAATTTGACCCTGCTTCGGGAAGTGCGATTTTACGAGATTAACCTGTTCCACGTGCGAGTGTGTAGACTTGTTTCTTGGGTGCTAGGTAAAGCGAGAGAAAAGGCCACGCTATACTTTAATTTTTATGGTAATTTTCGCTGCCAAGCGGTTTCAAAAAGCGTGTGTGTCGTAACCACTAGAAATCCGGGAACCATTAGTGAATTTGGACGTCTTACTGCGAAGCAATTAGACATCATCAGACTCAGACTTCCTTTGTTCAACAAACTGGATATATATATATATAATTATTTCATGACCTTTGTATGTTATAATAGATTTAATTAGTTGGCGATTTAAGGTCTGGTTTAACTCAAGGAATTTAATATATATATATATATATATATATATATATATATATATATATATATAGTGTTTATTAGAAATTAAAATTTATTTCTTATTTATTTTATTGGCCGTGTGCATAATATTAAAATAATAAGCTTTTTTGGTTTAGCGACCTTTATTGAAAATTCAATTTATTTAAATATCGACATTTCGACTTTTTTGTGTGTAATCAAGTCTTTTTCAAGTGATTTAGAACTAAAAAAATTACAAAACGAAAGGTAAGAATTATATTTACATTATATGAAAGAGTTAAAATTAAAAACAATGATTAGAGTAATGAAAAATATAATTTAAAATTTAAAAATTTAAAGAATACAAAAACTCACCAAATATGTTAAAATTAAATAAATTGAATTTTCAATAAAGGTCGCTAAACCAAAAAAAGCTTATTATTTTAATATATATATATATATATATATATATATATATATATATATATATATCGTAACATGGAAGACAGACAACCAAGTAAACAAAAGAGACAGAAAATCAAGCCAGCATCGTCTTGACTGAACATCTAGTCAAAAGAACACGTACTAGCTGTGGGACCATCCATCTCCATCGCATATATACAACCGATCGAGGTACTACAAAAACTCACCTTTTATTTGGTGAAATTTAAAATCTTCCTCGAATTTTATCTTTTTTTTTTGTAACTTGCTTTTATAACGATTTCCATTGTTGATGCCAATTAAAAGGGCATAAAGTCTTATTAATATTCGTATATATGTATATTTGGAACTTTGGTAAATTATCACTTAATTCACGCATTTATTAAAAGAATTTATTTTATTATTATACAATTTTAAAGTTAATTATCGTGCATACATGGTTATAGAATTTATTTTTAAAATAATTTTGTATTTAAATAAATGGTTAATTGAATTTATTTCACACAATTTAGTAAATTTTAACAACAACTTTGTGTAACATTATATATTACATTGATTCGTCATCACGCAAACTATAGGCGTGCTAGAAGATTTAAATAAATTGTAATTTCTGTTAAATTCATAACTTTTTTTGATACCATTTTACTTATGCTTAGGTAATATACTATGTGTAATGTCATTGTAAGGTTCCGCTATAGATCTGAGGTAGAACTAGATTTTTGATCCTAGGTATAAGTTAATTTGAAATCGCTTGAATAACTAAATTCTGATATTTTTGGTGGATTTTGCAATCAATTTTAAGTCGATTTATTATATTTATGGAGCATTTTTCTGATACGATATAAATTTAATGTGGTATTTTTGTTTTATGTTCCATATATATTAATGTCATAATATACGGAGTGTTAATTTGCAATTGTCATTCTATTACAACGTAAATTCGGTTGTGGCTTGAAAACCACTTTGGTAATACTTGTTTTTTTTTTTGTCAATATACGAATTAACTATTTTCGATTCCTTATTTTGTATTTAGGTAACTCTCCTTTAATTTAGTTCGACGTTTGGTTTCAATTTAGCAGTCTGCAAGCGCATGCGCCTACAAACGCGCAACACTTTTAAGTGGCATTACCTACCATCTATTTAGTCAATCCATAACCGTCTCCACTGACGGCATACACAATAAATAGAGCCTCCCTTTTAAATTATGCGTTCCGACTACCCATCTCGACATTTTCCGAACGTCTTCATTACGCCAAGACTGCGCCTGCGCGCGCACGGTAGCAAAGCATCTTTTCACTAAATTAAATTTAATTCAGCGTTTTACGTAGCTCATCCGAACATTTTTCGTTTTGTAGATACTTCGTCGCAGTTTCTAATAATATGTTAAAATTAATAGTAGTAGTGCAAATACAAGAAAATGTTATCGCCCTAAGAAATGTGTGTTAATAATTTAATTGAGCAGTATAGGCGTAATACTATCTCTAGGACAAATTTTGTAAATGGCATTTTATACACTACTAAAATCTAATAAGTAAAATGTTTTTTATAAATTTATTTCTCGTTATTATTTATTCTTTAAATATAAGTTTATTTTGTCTTTTATCAAACCAGCTAATGAATAAATGCGTACAATTCGAGTGGTTCCTATTTGCAACATGTGTGCCCATAAAGGGATTAAAAGTATTACGTGGGTGCAGGTAAACATTTTGCGTGCAATTCGAGTGCACCCACCTATTCTATTTGAGACGCTTTTGTATGGCATGTGACGTAAAAGATTGTGTTATGCTTAGCGGCAACAAATGGCATTGGCGAAGAAAAGCCTACGTGCACTAACGAAAACTAGGATGATTTCGAAACACGTGTCTGTACATAGAAGTAACCAATGCGTAATCGTATGCGTTCTATATGTCCATGTATACACATACAGATATATTTTTTAACATTTTTATATTACTGTATTTTACACTTGATATTAGTTAAACATCAATATGCTATCTTTTACATGGTACCTATTCTTATTAATTTATATGGTATTCGATTATAACTTAAATATTGGCCGAACCATCTCATCCTTTGTGTCCTAATGACTTGCGTTATTATTAGTCTTTCAAATTTATCAGATATTTCCTTATTGTTTCCAGAATTAGTTCGATCACATGTAAAAGAGTATAAATCTTATAGACGACTTTTTGGAAAACAATATAGTATATTAAAAAACAAGTTTCATAAGGCACCATTTTGCCGCACGAGATCAGTTTAGAAAACTCGCCGCTATCGCGGCTCGTTTTCTAAAGAGCGAGTGCGGCAAAGGGCCTTATGAAACGAGTTTTTTATACTATTTTTTCTATTTTGCGTTTTTTACATTAATAAATTGCTTAAATTGGAATTATTTAATTTGAAAGTTCAGAGTTTAATTTTTATATAAAGCATGCAGTTGGTCACATGATACTTGACATTTTCAAATTTAAATCTTGCTATCCGCCAAGTATATTATATTACATATTATTTATTAATTTTCGTTAACATTACTTGATATTTCATTTAAAAATATAAACATGAGTGACATAGAAACATATATATGTTGTTGTCAATTGTATACAACATACGTTGTTTGTGTAAAATACGGACATATATCATATCTGTCAAATGTACATAAATTCTTAAAATCAAATGACAGCAATGATATTTATTTCTGTATTCGAACAACGCCAACATTGAAAAATGAAAAAAAGTGTATCGAAATGAAGCTCATTTCGATACTGTTTTGGGTTTCATAATGAGTTCATTTCGAACGCAAAATAGAAAAAAGCTATTTTGTGCCAATTAATTTATGATTTATGCTTTTAACACTTATTCTAAAAACAATTACACTTACAATTTTATCAAAAGATTATTTAAAGACGATAAAAAATGTTAAAAACGCTAATATTTTGTTTTAATATTCGTGTTTTTTTCAAATTCGAGTGTTTTAAAATGTGTACAACTTACTATGACTACTGTTATAACTTATAACAGAACAATACCGTGAGAAATGATCTACTGTTTACAAATACACGCTGCAATCTGAGAGTAATAAAACCGTGTGATCACTAGAGCATTAATAAGATTGTATAAATTAATATAAATAATACCGGTAGACACCTTACATGTGACATTGCTTAATATTATCTGAATATAGATAGCATGTCATATGGACATGCTAATTTTACAAAATTAAATGCAACACCATTGTAATAATTAACGTTATTTTAATGACATTAATACAGATAGTCGTTAAAGTACTTTGTAACATTATATGAGGATTATTGTCAAAAATATTTATGTATAATAATTTGTAGGTGTAAAGCTATGAAACTATTGAAAGAATGTAATAAATTTCATGTTATTGAAAAACCTTTCTAATTAACAATAAGACTGAGCTCTATTGAATAATTAGTTTTTGCGGGTATAACGCATATTCAAATTACGGGGTGCTCCACAGAAATTTCGTAAATTTGAATATGGCGCGCGAATGGATGGTAGTATAGATCTATAGTGCGAGATGGCGTGAGCTTTGTTTATACTAAGTCATTCTGTCAAACGGTACTTTGCTAGTTGGTGCCAAACGGTTTTTGTGTTTATATTTGTTGAGTTGTGCTTGAGTTATTCTGCAACACTAATATTTGATGTGAAAGAGCGAAGAACGAGCATCAAGTTCTGTTTCAAACATGGTAAAACGGCTGCGGAAACTGTGTGCTTTAGGCTAGACACAAACTTATGAGTACCATGAAATGTGATAAAAGTGAGTGATACTAATCTTCAAAGATGGAAGGAGAACAATCCATGACATTTGTAACATTGTCGACATGTCGAACGGCGTTTGCAAGCGTATTCTGTCCGGCGAATTCAACATGCGGCGTATTGCTACGAAGTTTGTGTCGAGATTACTGAGCATTGAACAAAAACAGCACCGTGTTCATATGTGCACAGATTCGAAAGCAATTATCGAAAGGGATGCGAATATCAGTACCAGAGTCATTACTGGCGACGAATCATGGGTGCAAGAATGTGATCCCGAAATAAAGTAGCAATCATCGCAGTGGGAGATGCCATCGTACCCACAACCGAAGAAGGCACGGCAAGCTCGAAGCAACGTTAAGTCGATATTGATTTGTTTCTTTGACGCTGATGGCATCATGCACAAAAAATACATCAGGTGAAACATCTAATGGACAATTTTATTGTGATGTGCTTCGGTGACTAAGAAAAAACATTTGACGCTAACGGTCGACTAGTGACGCAACAATTCATGGATCCTACACCATAACAATGCACACAAGTCGCTTCCCGTGCGTCGGTTTCTAGCTTCAACGAAGAAAGCTACTCCACCTTCCTTACTGCCAAAATCTTGCCATTTGTGACTTCTTCCTGTTTCCGAAACTGAAGCTCAAGGGGCGCCATTGAGACGATTGAGGAAATCTAGATTGAATCGCAAGAAATGTTGAATACGTTAACACGCGAAGACTTCCAGCACTGCTTCCAGCCATGGACAAGTCACTGGTATGGGTGTATTTATGTACTTTGAAGGGGTTGGTAGTGAATAAGTTGCAAAAACATTTTTTTCTATTTTGCGTTCGCAATGAACTCATTATGAAACCAAAAACAGTATCGAAATTACCTTCATTTGGATACGCTTTTTTTCATTTTTCAATGCTGGCGTTGTAACAGAAATGATAAATGTACGTAGATACTAGACAAACACCGTATATTGTATACAATTAACAACAATATAGATTAATTTATATATCATTCATGTTTATATTTAAATAAAATATCGAGTAATATTAACGAAAATGAATAAATAATATTTCGCGGATAGTTACATTTAAATTTGAAAATGTTGTGAGTATTAATGTGATCAACTGCATACTTTATATAAAAATAAAACTCTGAACTTTCAAATTAAATCATTTATTAATATAATAAATACAAAATAGAAAAAAATAGTATAGAAAACTCGTTTGATAAGGCCTTTTGTCGCACTTGTACAATTTAAGTATGCCATGACCTTGGTATGATATGGTAAACTTAATAAGTCGGCGATTAAAGGTCTGGTTTATTACTTCAAAGTATATATATTTAAAACAACATTACATGTTTCGGCAATCTTGCCGAAACATGTAGGGTTGTTTTAATCGACCTTTAATCGCCGACTTATTAAGTTTACTATATATATATATATATATATATATATATATATATTGAGGTAGGTCAAGCCCACACTCAAGTATGCCCCAATAAGCAAAAGGACAATCTCTTAATGTATATAAATAAGTTATTGAATAGTTAATTATATATCAAAACTGAATTCTTCCCACGTCAAATCAATAAAGTTGAATACGCAAGTTTAATTTTTTTTTTAAGACATTCACACATTTATAATCTAACATTTCATTTGTAATAGTATTTTCAGTTCGATAATTTGTATTTACAAAAAAAATATCAACTTAATTGATAAATCATTAATGACGCCATTTATTTAGGTATAACTGTACATAATTTGAATTGTCAATCGCGGGAAAATATCCCATAATAAAAACAGCATAATGTATTATTTTTGACATACACATTATATGCATATTAGTTTTAAAATTAAGTAAATATTTATTACAACATGTAAATGTATTTAAAATTATTGAATTGTCATTTTCATTAGTAGTAATTGTCGAGATTAAATGAATACATACCGATGAACGAATCAAAATCAAGTAACAAAAATAAAAGAAGGTTAGCGTAACTTGAAAAATCGCCATTAAAGCATCCAGACGTATTTTTGAGTGTATCACTAAAAACAAGAAGAAAATTACAATAAATACAAGTAAATTCATACGTCCAATTAGTTAAACATCTTACCAATATTCCCAGCTCCAGTTGGACACATATTTCAAGTTCGTACGTGTACCAGTGACAAAAATATTGCCAAGAGCAATTTGCCGAGAAGCAGTTCGTTAGAAAGTGTTTTTGACCGGGGTGACGCCGTTCGAACGCCGACGAAAAACCTGCCTTTCCAAAACCTTTTGAGATCCCGTTTTATCCAGAATCCTGCACCAATTACTTAAGTATTCTTTAAAATCTCACATCTATATTGAAAAGACAATTTAAACAATCATATTTAAAAAAGAATATAGTATATTATTTATATTAGTTAAGATATACATTATTAAATACGATATATAAGATTTAGGTTATTTATTACTTTTAAAGAGGAAGAATACAGTTACGTTTTAATTTAATTTTTCTTTGTTTTACGTCATACATTCTAGTTATATTAAAGTTATTGACTTAATTCTCCTAATTAATTAAAGATTATCTTCACTATTTCTATATTTATCTATTTCATTTATTTCATGTAATATTTATCGTAATTTATCATAGTTAAATAACATATTAAATTTATCACGTTACAAAATTTATATACAAATTATACTTAACAATTAATGCTTATAACTTACCTGTTAATAGAGATCTTAAGAACATTAAAGTTATTATTCGTGAATCTGATCTCGACGTTTTATTTTGTAGTATAGCATTAACAACAATTAACCTATCATTTAGGAATCTAAAAATATCAGTAGTGTTTGATTGAAGTCACCGAACTCGCACTTTAAATTTGGACATATCACAATGCCCTAACACTAGAGTCTATTTTGTTCTCGAGTTTAGCCGGACCCTGAAGATAATAAACGCATATTAATTAATACTTATTAATAAGTTTATATCCGAACAGCTGTTTTAGGTTACATTTATGGAATAATTCGCAAGTAGGCAACTTTGCATCTTGCGCATATAGATTAAACTCGTACAACCCCATCTATATGTTACTTAGAGCAATGTAATTAGTTCGTAGATGTAAAATTCACCGAATAAATATAAAATCTAACAAGCCATTTATTCACAGCTGAGCATTTTTATATTCATAAACGTTTACATTATTTTATTACGCATCTTGCTCGTTATCAATTCACAGCACAACGAGAGGCTGCTCGTTATCAATTGTCGCCGCAACGTGTCGCTTAGAAAACGTGCTCAATCAAACACGTAATACAAAATAAAACGAGAGAGTATAAATTTAAAAAACTGTATTCTTTCTAGATTTATTTAAGATACAAAATTTTTATAATTGTAAGTTGTATTTTGCTTCTTGTGGTCATTTTTGTGTGATAGGATGCTGACTGGTACCCAGGAACAGGATTTGTAAGTTTGTTTTTTTTAAAAGGGGTTATTGTTTGTATAATAAACACTAAACGAATAGGTCAAAAAGATTAAAATAATAATTATTTGAAGAGATAAGAATTTATTTATACAATTTATTAGCAAATATAACACTAATACTAAAACATCAGAATAAGAATAATTAATATACATAAACTAATAGAACCTATAATCATAACACTATCATATATATTTTTTCAATAATAATAATAATATGGACAAGCGTACAAGGAGTAAGTCAAGGGAAAACCTAGCAGATAGAGAGGACCAGGCTGATCAGGGTGATTCTGTTACAGCCACAGCACAAGCAGAAGCTTCAAAGGAAGAGGCGACGATGAACTTTAATTCGTTAACCGCTTTGATAATGAATATGCAACAAAAACAAGAAGCTAATTTTAAACAATTTGTAGCGGAAAATAATGAAAAACTAGATGCTAACAATAAAAATATAAGTCAATTAGAAACTAATTTAACGCGAAAATTAGAAACAAATATCAGCCAGATAGAAATGAATTTAGCACGAAAATTAGAAATTAATAATGAAAATTTCAAACAACTAATCACAGAAAATAATAATAGATTAGAAACTAATATCAGTCTCATAGAAACCAATCTCAACAGCAAATTAGAACAACTCAAACAGGACAAGGAAGAAATAAAGATGGATATAAAGGGTTTGAAAGATAGTCAAACAAAGATCGAGAAGATAATACATCAAACACTAGAAGAAAGCGAGTTAAAATGCTTGCTGAAAATGGACGAAACTCTAAATGTCCATAACCAACATTGGGCCAAACAATTAGAGAATACTTCACAGGAAATTTACGTAATTACCAACAATAAAATAATAACCGCAAATACGGAAACAAAAACCGAAATAACAAAGTCCTGTAACGAAGCTCATACAAAATTAAATAACAAATTAACAGATTTTAACCTAAGTAACGAAATAACATCGTTAAATCTAAAACAACATTTTACCGATAGTCTCAACACTCAGATGGGGGAACATAGGACATTCTACGAACAAGAGATCAATCAAGTAAAAGATAATCTTGACACCTTCCGAACGAACCAGGATAATAATAAAAGGTATTATGAATCCGAACTGAGGATAATTGAAACGAAGATCAAAAGATATACTGCGTCTGATAATTGCATAAACACAGGAGGTCTCACCATAAAAATAGAAAATTTAACTCATTTCGATGGGGATATAACGCACGTACACCCCATGCTCTATTTAAATGGACTCCTGCGTTATTTAATTGATGTTCCGGACAATAAACAAAAGATGGACATAATAAGAGTTACACTTAAAGACAGTGCTCAGGAGTGGTTCTTGCGCATTGAAGACCATTGCGAGGACGTAGAGCAATTCGTGTCATTATTTAAGAGGAATTACTGGGATGAAGCACAACAAAATCGTGCCAAAATCAGACTTCTAACCGGTAAATATAGAATGGGCTCAACAACTAGGGAGATATATGCTTCAAGAATGTACAACCTGTGTAAACACATAGCTGATATGGAGGAATCAACCATAGCACGACAGTTACTGAACCATTTCATTTATTCGGACACACAAGCAATTATTTGTCAACGAGTCAATGATATGGATTCCTTAATAGAAATTCTCCGAAGATTAGATGACTTTGCAGAAGGTAATCGTAGTTCTTTTCCAACAGTACAACGTAATACAAATAACAGTCTATATAATTCCTCTAATAATCGACCGAGCAATACAAATTATAACACCATACATAATCCATCTTTTAGACAAAATTACTCACAAAATAATCGACCGAATCATGTACAAGAAACAACCTCATATAATAATAACAGAACTAACAACAATTATACTCAGGCGAATCTAACAACTAATAATAGTAACACTAATTATAATAATAATCACGCAAGTCCTGCACCAAATTATAACACTCATCAAAATTATCGTAACCATTCTACAAATCCTTTTCATAATTATAACAATAGACCCAACCTTTCGAATTATCCACCCCCTAATAATAATAATTATAATAATAATACACGAACGTATGATGCTAATCGTCAGAATAATAACAATCAGTACAACAACCCGCCGGGAAGAAGAGGTATGAATAATTATAGATACCGTAATAGAGGACGTGTTAATAACTACTGCCGGAGACCATTGTCACCACTGCCCTCTAGACAAGAATCGGAGGATGTAAAAAAAAAAATGCCGATTTCGGAAATCGATATGTACACCAACCCGACACCAAGCACCTCAACCCAAAATCTTTAAATAAAATCGACTGTAACTACCCCTCAAAATTAAACAATATAACTTTTTATCAACCCTTTGAAGAGTTCATACACGTAGAAGAAACTGGAACCCATAATATAGATACGCACTCTCTACCAATTATTAAGATTAAATTTACAAACATAGAACTAAGCTGTTTAATAGATACTGGAGCCGAAATAACGTTATTAGAAGAGAAAAAGGCAATCTTAATCGATAATTATGAAAAGAAAATTATAAGGACTAAGGGAACAGATTTGATAGCCGCTAATGGTAAAAGAATGGGGAAAATTCAAAAAAGAATATGTACGGAAATAATGATGAAAGATAAGGAATATGTCATACAATGCTACATTATAGGTAAACTGCAATACGATTGCATAATTGGGATAGATAACATTAAGAATTTAAAAATGATATTGGATTTCAAAAGAAAAATAATAATGATCGATGAAATAGAGATAAGGATGGAGAAACAGTTATCTGAGGAAGAAGAATACGAATATAATTATTTTAAAGATAAACATTTACAGAAGGAGATTAATAATATATTACAAGAAAGATTGAATACAGATAGTTATGATAATGAATGTAGTAATAAGGAAGAAGGAATAAATATTAAAATGAATAATGATGATTATATATATGGATTGGAAGAAAAGGAAGATGGAATAGGAATGCAGAATGTAGAAGAAGTGGAAGTAAGAAAAGAATTAAATACCCTCAGAACAGTAAATAATTTAGAAGATATAGAAGAAATAATTAAACTACAAAATATACCATATCATATGATCCCATCAAAATTAGTAAAAATTTTATCTGACAACCTAACATTAATCAATGATGTAGTAGTATTCGCACGTAACTATCAACATACAATAAGAATAGACAATGACAACCCATTATCGAGCAGAAACTACCCAATACCATACCATTATCAGGAAAAAGTTAATATGGAGCTTAACAGATTAGAAGAATCTGGTATTATTGAAAAATCTAATACATATTTCATCAATCCCATAGTTATTGTTCAGAAAAAAGATTTATCGTTAAGGATATGTTTAGATGCAAGATCACTAAACAAACGTATCAAACCTGAATACGAAATGCCTCAAAACATAGATATACTAATAACGAAATGTGGTAACAAAAACTATTACAGCAAATTAGATTTAAAAAACGCATTTTGGCTGATAAATTTAGAACCTAATTCCAGGAAATACTGTGGATTTTTAATAAATGGAGTAGTAACATAATAGCATACGATAAATTAGAATTAATATCAATAGATTTCTTGTCAAATCTCATCTCAAGCACAAAAGGATACAAGAACATCCTAGTAATATGTGACATTTTCTCAAAATATATAAAGTTAATCCCAACGCAAAAATGTAATACAGATACAGTACTACAAGCACTTACAGACTATTTTATCCAATATGGTACTCCACAAGCTATACTCTCAGATCATGCGACCTATTTTACAAATGATAGATATAAACAATTTTTACATACAAGAAATATTAAAACCTACTACACCTCGATACGATATCCACAAGGGAATCCTACCGAAAGATACATACGAGAAATATTAAAGTATCTCAGAATTTTGTTAGATGAAAATAATAATTATTTGAAGAGATAAGAATTTATTTATACAATTTATTAGCAAATATAACACTAATACTAAAACATCAGAATAAGAATAATTAATATACATAAACTAATAGAACCTATAATCATAACACTATCATATATATTTTTTCAATAATAATAATAATATGGACAAGCGTACAAGGAGTAAGTCAAGGGAAAACCTAGCAGATAGAGAGGACCAGGCTGATCAGGGTGATTCTGTTACAGCCACAGCACAAGCAGAAGCTTCAAAGGAAGAGGCGACGATGAACTTTAATTCGTTAACCGCTTTGATAATGAATATGCAACAAAAACAAGAAGCTAATTTTAAACAATTTGTAGCGGAAAATAATGAAAAACTAGATGCTAACAATAAAAATATAAGTCAATTAGAAACTAATTTAACGCGAAAATTAGAAACAAATATCAGCCAGATAGAAATGAATTTAGCACGAAAATTAGAAATTAATAATGAAAATTTCAAACAACTAATCACAGAAAATAATAATAGATTAGAAACTAATATCAGTCTCATAGAAACCAATCTCAACAGCAAATTAGAACAACTCAAACAGGACAAGGAAGAAATAAAGATGGATATAAAGGGTTTGAAAGATAGTCAAACAAAGATCGAGAAGATAATACATCAAACACTAGAAGAAAGCGAGTTAAAATGCTTGCTGAAAATGGACGAAACTCTAAATGTCCATAACCAACATTGGGCCAAACAATTAGAGAATACTTCACAGGAAATTTACGTAATTACCAACAATAAAATAATAACCGCAAATACGGAAACAAAAACCGAAATAACAAAGTCCTGTAACGAAGCTCATACAAAATTAAATAACAAATTAACAGATTTTAACCTAAGTAACGAAATAACATCGTTAAATCTAAAACAACATTTTACCGATAGTCTCAACACTCAGATGGGGGAACATAGGACATTCTACGAACAAGAGATCAATCAAGTAAAAGATAATCTTGACACCTTCCGAACGAACCAGGATAATAATAAAAGGTATTATGAATCCGAACTGAGGATAATTGAAACGAAGATCAAAAGATATACTGCGTCTGATAATTGCATAAACACAGGAGGTCTCACCATAAAAATAGAAAATTTAACTCATTTCGATGGGGATATAACGCACGTACACCCCATGCTCTATTTAAATGGACTCCTGCGTTATTTAATTGATGTTCCGGACAATAAACAAAAGATGGACATAATAAGAGTTACACTTAAAGACAGTGCTCAGGAGTGGTTCTTGCGCATTGAAGACCATTGCGAGGACGTAGAGCAATTCGTGTCATTATTTAAGAGGAATTACTGGGATGAAGCACAACAAAATCGTGCCAAAATCAGACTTCTAACCGGTAAATATAGAATGGGCTCAACAACTAGGGAGATATATGCTTCAAGAATGTACAACCTGTGTAAACACATAGCTGATATGGAGGAATCAACCATAGCACGACAGTTACTGAACCATTTCATTTATTCGGACACACAAGCAATTATTTGTCAACGAGTCAATGATATGGATTCCTTAATAGAAATTCTCCGAAGATTAGATGACTTTGCAGAAGGTAATCGTAGTTCTTTTCCAACAGTACAACGTAATACAAATAACAGTCTATATAATTCCTCTAATAATCGACCGAGCAATACAAATTATAACACCATACATAATCCATCTTTTAGACAAAATTACTCACAAAATAATCGACCGAATCATGTACAAGAAACAACCTCATATAATAATAACAGAACTAACAACAATTATACTCAGGCGAATCTAACAACTAATAATAGTAACACTAATTATAATAATAATCACGCAAGTCCTGCACCAAATTATAACACTCATCAAAATTATCGTAACCATTCTACAAATCCTTTTCATAATTATAACAATAGACCCAACCTTTCGAATTATCCACCCCCTAATAATAATAATTATAATAATAATACACGAACGTATGATGCTAATCGTCAGAATAATAACAATCAGTACAACAACCCGCCGGGAAGAAGAGGTATGAATAATTATAGATACCGTAATAGAGGACGTGTTAATAACTACTGCCGGAGACCATTGTCACCACTGCCCTCTAGACAAGAATCGGAGGATGTAAAAAAAAAAATGCCGATTTCGGAAATCGATATGTACACCAACCCGACACCAAGCACCTCAACCCAAAATCTTTAAATAAAATCGACTGTAACTACCCCTCAAAATTAAACAATATAACTTTTTATCAACCCTTTGAAGAGTTCATACACGTAGAAGAAACTGGAACCCATAATATAGATACGCACTCTCTACCAATTATTAAGATTAAATTTACAAACATAGAACTAAGCTGTTTAATAGATACTGGAGCCGAAATAACGTTATTAGAAGAGAAAAAGGCAATCTTAATCGATAATTATGAAAAGAAAATTATAAGGACTAAGGGAACAGATTTGATAGCCGCTAATGGTAAAAGAATGGGGAAAATTCAAAAAAGAATATGTACGGAAATAATGATGAAAGATAAGGAATATGTCATACAATGCTACATTATAGGTAAACTGCAATACGATTGCATAATTGGGATAGATAACATTAAGAATTTAAAAATGATATTGGATTTCAAAAGAAAAATAATAATGATCGATGAAATAGAGATAAGGATGGAGAAACAGTTATCTGAGGAAGAAGAATACGAATATAATTATTTTAAAGATAAACATTTACAGAAGGAGATTAATAATATATTACAAGAAAGATTGAATACAGATAGTTATGATAATGAATGTAGTAATAAGGAAGAAGGAATAAATATTAAAATGAATAATGATGATTATATATATGGATTGGAAGAAAAGGAAGATGGAATAGGAATGCAGAATGTAGAAGAAGTGGAAGTAAGAAAAGAATTAAATACCCTCAGAACAGTAAATAATTTAGAAGATATAGAAGAAATAATTAAACTACAAAATATACCATATCATATGATCCCATCAAAATTAGTAAAAATTTTATCTGACAACCTAACATTAATCAATGATGTAGTAGTATTCGCACGTAACTATCAACATACAATAAGAATAGACAATGACAACCCATTATCGAGCAGAAACTACCCAATACCATACCATTATCAGGAAAAAGTTAATATGGAGCTTAACAGATTAGAAGAATCTGGTATTATTGAAAAATCTAATACATATTTCATCAATCCCATAGTTATTGTTCAGAAAAAAGATTTATCGTTAAGGATATGTTTAGATGCAAGATCACTAAACAAACGTATCAAACCTGAATACGAAATGCCTCAAAACATAGATATACTAATAACGAAATGTGGTAACAAAAACTATTACAGCAAATTAGATTTAAAAAACGCATTTTGGCTGATAAATTTAGAACCTAATTCCAGGAAATACTGTGGATTTTTAATAAATGGAGTAGTAACATAATAGCATACGATAAATTAGAATTAATATCAATAGATTTCTTGTCAAATCTCATCTCAAGCACAAAAGGATACAAGAACATCCTAGTAATATGTGACATTTTCTCAAAATATATAAAGTTAATCCCAACGCAAAAATGTAATACAGATACAGTACTACAAGCACTTACAGACTATTTTATCCAATATGGTACTCCACAAGCTATACTCTCAGATCATGCGACCTATTTTACAAATGATAGATATAAACAATTTTTACATACAAGAAATATTAAAACCTACTACACCTCGATACGATATCCACAAGGGAATCCTACCGAAAGATACATACGAGAAATATTAAAGTATCTCAGAATTTTGTTAGATGAAAAACATAATCGTTGGGCTAGACATCTACCACAAATTGAATTTATATTAAATAACACACCCAGCACAGTCCACAATCACTGTCCAATAAAGATTTTTACAGGAGAAGCACCACAAAGACCATGGGTAGAGCCAGAGTTAGTAAATTTATCGGAACGTACAGATGAGGTCAGACTAAAATTAATAAAACGTAAGAATAAATGGGAAAAGAAACAGAATGACTATAGCAAGAAATACAAAACATATGAATTAGGTGACCGAGTTATAGTCAAAAGCTTAAGAGTATCTAATGCAAAACAGAAAATCATGGGTAAGCTACTGAAGGCCTATCAAGGACCATTTATAATAAATCAGAAATTAGGCTATAATACATATGAATTAATCGAGCCTAACACCGATTATATAAAGGGGAGGTATCATATATCAATGTTACAAGATTATACAGCATAAAAAAAAAAACAAATTTGAATAAGAACTAAACACATATAAATTTAACATCAACAAATCAATATCTATAATTAAAATATAATATACAGTTACACTTGAAAGACATAAAGGGGTAGTTAACAGTTCGAAAAACTGAAACAACACAACACAAATAATATGATATACAAACAAATATAGAAAGAACAAGTATCTACATGATATAATATGATAAACAGTCAAATATGTAATGGGGAAACAAAACGAATATTAACATGCTTAAAATTAAATAAAATGAATTCCTAAAATGTAATATATATATAAGTAATAGTATGCTAAGAATAAATAGAAGGTTTGATGTAATGTTAAAGGAATGGAAAAAGTCTAGATTAATAGAGATAGTAGGAATAAATATATAATATGGGGATATAAAGTATGAATAAGATATGAATTAGTATTATAAATATGAATATATAGAAATATAGATGAGAATGTCTAATAATGGGGAATTTAATTATATAATAAGGAATGGTATTATAATAAGAAAAGAGTAGGATTCGCTAGTCAGAACATGTATTTAACATGAAAGAATTATTTATTGTGAAAACTAAAACCTATATTAATATATCAAGTTTAAAAAAAAAAAAAGAAAACTTTAAGCATGGACCATCAACAAGTAAAATAAATAGAGTAAACCCCCAAAACAAATCATTTTAACTATTAAAACATCGTTACAATATATCAAGAAGAGATAATAATTTTCTTTTTAATAAAAAAAAAAAACAGACTTCAAAAAGTTAACAGTTCAAAAATAATATTAACAAATCAACACTTAAAGGGACAAGCATTAACTATAAATTTATATTAAAAACAGCTTATATGCACAAAAACTCATATGATAAAGCAAACAACTTAATAGTTCAAAGAGAATAATTTGGATAAGCCTCTTTGCCAAGTCAATAACGGCATACCAAATTACTGGGGAATTGAGGTAGGTCAAGCCCACACTCAAGTATGCCCCAATAAGCAAAAGGACAATCTCTTAATGTATATAAATAAGTTATTGAATAGTTAATTATATATCAAAACTGAATTCTTCCCACGTCAAATCAATAAAGTTGAATACGCAAGTTTAATTTTTTTTTTAAGACATTCACACATTTATAATCTAACATTTCATTTGTAATAGTATTTTCAGTTCGATAATTTGTATTTACAAAAAAAATATCAACTTAATTGATAAATCATTAATGACGCCATTTATTTAGGTATAACTGTACATAATTTGAATTGTCAATCGCGGGAAAATATCCCATAATAAAAACAGCATAATGTATTATTTTTGACATTCACATTATATGCATATTAGTTTTAAAATTAAGTAAATATTTATTACAACATGTAAATGTATTTAAAATTATTGAATTGTCATTTTCATTAGTAGTAATTGTCGAGATTAAATGAATACATACCGATGAACGAATCAAAATCAAGTAACAAAAATAAAAGAAGGTTAGCGTAACTTGAAAAATCGCCATTAAAGCATCCAGACGTATTTTTGAGTGTATCACTAAAAACAAGAAGAAAATTACAATAAATACAAGTAAATTCATACGTCCAATTAGTTAAACATCTTACCAATATTCCCAGCTCCAGTTGGACACATATTTCAAGTTCGTACGTGTACCAGTGACAAAAATATTGCCAAGAGCAATTTGCCGAGAAGCAGTTCGTTAGAAAGTGTTTTTGACCGGGGTGACGCCGTTCGAACGCCGACGAAAAACCTGCCTTTCCAAAACCTTTTGAGATCCCGTTTTATCCAGAATCCTGCACCAATTACTTAAGTATTCTTTAAAATCTCACATCTATATTGAAAAGACAATTTAAACAATCATATTTAAAAAAGAATATAGTATATTATTTATATTAGTTAAGATATACATTATTAAATACGATATATAAGATTTAGGTTATTTATTACTTTTAAAGAGGAAGAATACAGTTACGTTTTAATTTAATTTTTCTTTGTTTTACGTCATACATTCTAGTTATATTAAAGTTATTGACTTAATTCTCCTAATTAATTAAAGATTATCTTCACTATTTCTATATTTATCTATTTCATTTATTTCATGTAATATTTATCGTAATTTATCATAGTTAAATAACATATTAAATTTATCACGTTACAAAATTTATATACAAATTATACTTAACAATTAATGCTTATAACTTACCTGTTAATAGAGATCTTAAGAACATTAAAGTTATTATTCGTGAATCTGATCTCGACGTTTTATTTTGTAGTATAGCATTAACAACAATTAACCTATCATTTAGGAATCTAAAAATATCAGTAGTGTTTGATTGAAGTCACCGAACTCGCACTTTAAATTTGGACATATCACAATGCCCTAACACTAGAGTCTATTTTGTTCTCGAGTTTAGCCGGACCCTGAAGATAATAAACGCATATTAATTAATACTTATTAATAAGTTTATATCCGAACAGCTGTTTTAGGTTACATTTATGGAATAATTCGCAAGTAGGCAACTTTGCATCTTGCGCATATAGATTAAACTCGTACAACCCCATCTATATGTTACTTAGAGCAATGTAATTAGTTCGTAGATGTAAAATTCACCGAATAAATATAAAATCTAACAAGCCATTTATTCACAGCTGAGCATTTTTATATTCATAAACGTTTACATTATTTTATTACGCATCTTGCTCGTTATCAATTCACAGCACAACGAGAGGCTGCTCGTTATCAATATATATATATATATATATATATATAAACAACGATTGAACAAAGAAGGAGAGAGAAAAGCACAAGCTGATCAGAGACTTTGCCAGAGAAGGGAAAAAGAAAGGGAAAATGGTAAAGATCGGATATAATAAGGTCACACTAGATGGAACAGAGTGGAGATGGATCAAAAGCAAGGAAAACCTAGAAAAAGTTGTGTCAAAAAACTAATACGAGCAGAAGAGGACGGAAAGAAAGTAAACGAACAGGCAACGAAAAAGGATAAGAGCCAGGAAGCGAATGAAAACAGAATTAGCAAAGGAAAGAATATAATGAACACAACCTGGGAACTGAATAAGGATACGGAGAAGCAAGGCAATTTGGAAATAACTGTCCAAGAAGAAACGACCGCGACCATAGGAGGAGTGGAGCAACATCAAGGAAAAGTGGGAAATAAAACGAACACCGCACATACTCTTGCATCTAGGAGAAGGTTAAAGAAGAAAACACATGAGAAGAATAAGGCAAAGTATACAATAAGACTGGGATTCTGGAATGTAAGAACAATGTTGGCACCAGAGAAAATGGAAGAGATCGCTCGAGAAATGATTAGATATAAGGTCGAAATCCTAGCAGTACAAGAAATAAGATGGAAAGACGAGGGCAAAATTGACAAGAATCAATACACAACTTATTACTCTGGGGAAAGAAAGCAAGGTAGAAATGGAGTAGCATTTATCATTAGTAAGAAACTGAGAGACAAGGTAATAGAATTTAGGGCAATAAACGGCAGATTGGCGTATATACTAATAGAAAATAAACAAGCGAATCTTAGTATCTTAAATGCATACGCACCTACTGAAGTTACTGACGAAAATGAAAAAACAGAATTTTATGAAAGGCTTGAAAAGGTTTGCGATAATATCCCCAAAAAATGGTATACTAATACTAATAGGCGACTTTAACGCCAAGGTAGGGAAAGAAGATTACAACAGAACCGTAGCTGGGAAAGAGACAATAAACAACGACACAAATGACAATGGAGACAGGTTGTGTAACCTAGCGTCTATCGCTAACAAGTTTATAGTAAGCACGAAATATAAACACAAAATGGAACATAAAATAACATGGGCCATACCAGGAAGTGACGAAGGTAATCAAATAGATCACATGTTGATTTCACAAAAATTGATGAAAATGGTGCACGATGTACGCACATATAGAGGAGGTCGACTCAGATCACTACCTGATAATAGCCACAATCAAAATGAAAATAATAAGGAACACGAAAACAAAAAGAATAAACAACTCAAGAAAATGGAACGTAGAGAGATTAGAAAACCCAAAGGTACAGCAAAAGTATACACAAAGTATGAAGGAAGAAATGGGAAGGTGTATGGAGGACAACATAGAAAGGGAATGGAAAAACATCAAACAGACTCTAATACACGCTGCAGAGAAAGTACTAGGACAAAGAGGAATAAGAAATTACAGAGAATGGTTCGATAAAGAATGCAAGCAGAAGATAGGCGAGAAAAACTATGCGAGGAATAAATGGATCAGGAACAGAAGAACACAAGACCTGGAGAACTACAGGGTAAAAAGAATAAAAGCATCTAAGTGTTTCAGGAAGAAAAAGGAACAATGGATCAATGAATTCATGATTAAAGAAAACCAGAAGACCAGAGGAGCCCATAATCAGGAGAATAAAAGACTGGAAACCGGTGGAGGACAGACCGAGGGGGCGACCTAGAGCAAGGTGGGAGGACCAAGTAATGGGAGATGCGAAAAAATTGAAGATAAGGAACTTAACCGAGATGGCTAGAAACAGGGAGGAATGGGGAAGGATCGTGAAGAGAGCGAAAACCACCAATCTATGAACCTATCGAAACCAAGCGGAGTTATTCACCGCAAAACAATGAATACAAGAGCTCCACTTTAGGAGCGGCCCTATTCCGAAAGGAATGTTTGGCAGATTATTATTATTATATATAAAGTAATATCTTTCATACTAATTGACCTTGGAATACTTAAATATTTTGTTGCAGTTTCACTGTTACTGATAGAAAACTCGCCGCTATCTGGGCTCGTTTTCTAAACTGAGCTCGTGCGTTATGAAACTTGTGTTTTAGTATATATTTTATATTATTAAAAATAGTTCTGCTTTTATAATAATGGTCAACAAACACTTTTTTAAATTTTTCTGTAGAAACTATGTACAATTTTCATTTCTTTTGTAGTTCTCTAACAATAGTAATAACAACCAAATTTATCCTGGCACGTCAGGTTCTGAAAATATTGAAAAGTAGATGAAATAATATTAATTAGGTATGTACATTATATGGACATGTATGGTATTGACCTGTTTAAAATGTTTATCTTTTTTACTTTTCTTTTATACTGTTCTTCAGCACTTTTGATATCAATGTCCAACAATAATCAGCAAGCATTTTACCGTTCAACTTGCCCTGATAACCTTTTTTCAATAACAGAAATGTCTTGATAAAATCTTTCGCCGAGTTTATGACTCACGTCGCCGAGGTTTCGGGGAAAGAAATCCAGATGCGAGTGCAAAAAATGTATTTTAAGGCTCATATTACTGCCTAATTTATGATAACTTCTAAAAAAATCATTAAGAAGTATTATATAATTGTCAGATTTTCTGTTTCCTAGAAAATAGTGGGTCTCATTTTTACAAGCATTCCAAGCAACACGCTCCAAGTTACTTAAGGTTTCTTCAAATTTCTTATCCTGTTAGAAGTTAATTTGGGGTTCTACCAAAATTCCCTCTATAAGAAATTCTTGTTTAAGTTATTGGAATCCACGGCCATCTTTATCCATTGCATTCACGAAATTTTTCATCAAACCTAATTTTATGTGTAAAAGTATTTTGTCAGGTTCAATAGTCACTTACGAAGTATATTCTTTTGTCCAGGAATATACTAAGCCCTGGCTGGGCAGTCTTTAACAATGTAATGTAACTTTCTCGATCTACTGTCCAACTTACAAAGAAAACAGCAATTCTTTGTATACCCTAGTTGTAAACCGAATAGAATTGCTACAACTTTGAGGTATGCGCTGATAATTCCACTTGTACATTTTGTAATTAATTCTCTCTGAAGGAAAATTCATATTTGTATACGTTTCTTTTAAGTGGATTGCGTGGCCAAATGGGATGGATGGATAAACGTTTCCTATGTGAAGAACGACAGCTTTTAAACTCAATTTCAAAGCATCGATAAAAAGACGCCATTCTTCGGGATGGTGTAGGTGACGTAATGCCAGAATTAAATCGTCGACATTATTGCAGTATGAAGGGCTCTCGTCGGTTGAAAAATACTGTGATAGTTCTTTCTGACGATTACGATATACAGAAGTGTCTAGATTCTAGCATCTCTGCAAATTCAGGTCTCAAATGATCATTTAATTCTAATCGATTTATTAGGTGTGGTCCGTCCTCTTGGAATGGCAAATATTCATAATCGCAGATCGATTACTTGAGAATTGCTTCTTCTGGTTCTGTAACATCACATTCTTCGCTTAAAAGACACCTACGGGTCTTAGCACTGGCAAGGTTTCCGAATGAAGTACCGGACGAGTAGGAGAGGACAGACTAGCATAACTAATATTTTTCTTATATTTTCTTATGTATTCTTATATTTGTTGGAAAACCCGAAAGTTTTTGTAAGCAGTAAGCAGAAGTAATAAGAAAAAGGTCCGTTTGTGCACGCCAAATCATAGGTCTTACAAATGGCAATATGTTACCGCTTGGCCAGCCCCTCAGAGTACCAACACAGCAAGCGCAGCATATGCTAGGAGCCCATGGCTTTTCTTGATGTTCAATGGTTAAGTCAAAACAGTGAAAATATAACTTTTCTATTAAAATGTAATATTCCGCTTATGCCGGTGGGTAGTGAATTCTTCACATACCTAACCGAAACTGTTTGGATTATTTATACGCGACATTATAAAATAAAAAGACGTTCAACTATCACAAACCGACTTACATTGAATGGAAAGTGCCGTGTATATATACCAACATAGCAAGATATCTACCAATTATTAATTTTATTGGTTCCAGAGTAAAAATAGGCGTGGCTTGAGTAATCTGGCGTAGTAAAGATGCAAGGACATGTTCACATGCTCACTCAATATTCGACAGAACAATATTTTTAGTAGTATCTTTCTTATATAAAAGCAACTTTGAAATTTTGACAAATTTAATGCGTTTTTTGTCAAAACTATTTAAGAAAATATCTCAAAATTCTGACGTGAGGGAGCAATTTGTAATTTAGATTCAGAATTAGCATAACAAAAGACATATGTATAAGAAAACAAAACTGTCTTGACCAGTATATTTGGTAATAAGTTACTTATAGAACTAAACTGATTCAAATCTTTCTATTAAATGAAAGGAAGGTCAGAGCAGTTTGGCTCTATGACTCAATATTGAGCCGCCACTGATAAAACAATAATAATATCTAAATATAAATAAAACCCATTTCGAAACTTTGAATAGAATATTTATTTTGTACTCGCCGTGTTATACATTTATTAAAATATTCCTACGTACATCCCACGAAGTATTATTGTCATAAATACATGACGCAAACGCAATACGGCAATATCAAATTTATGTAAAAGTTACCATTTTGAATGTAATCGATATCTTCATTGCAACAGAGAAGGTTTACGTTTTAGATTAACATCTCCCGATAAAATATACATCTTGTATAAATAAAACTACACAAACTTGTTTTCAAAATATAATAAAGAACGTTAAGTTTAAATCTGTATAAGGATAATAAATGTGAACAATCGACATTAATTAGATTAGTATATGAAACAAGTTACCACCAACCATGAATGAAATTTAAAATGCTAATATGTAAATTAGTCTCGTAGTATATGTTGGTACATATACATATAGTATCATGTGTATATAAACATAATATTTTATGGATATTGACACTGTACAATAATAAAAGAGTAGAGAAAACTTGAAACGCCTTTCCGTATCTGGACTCCGCTGCTTAGATATATCTGATTCGAGTTCATTTAGTTATTTTGCAATCTGTGAGGTTGCACACCTGTTGCTCTCTCTATGTGTCGAGATCATGCCATATTCTCAACTCGGCATTATCATAGCTAGTTGGTCTCGAAACTGGTTCTTTCTATTTTTAGCGATATGTATGTTTTTTGTATATGGGCATATATATATACATTATACATACATATATACCTGTGTATACCTGGCGAGTTATTGTTTGACTGTTCAGATTGTTAATTATGTGTACTTACTTTTTTGCAATAAATGACGTAAACGCGACAGCTATTTTATATATTAGCTCAACAACAAACGGTTACTCAAAGATAATTTTATGATCGGTACACTAAATTAGACAGTATTTGCTTTATTAAGGACCAATTAGAGTTTTTCTTCCTGATATACACGTCATTATTGTTTTTCGTAGCATCGTTACTAATAGATTGTGTATTTTTACAATTTTCTTCTTTTTGAAAAAATGAACTAATAATTTCTTACATTTAATTTGAATTGATTATAATTTCTATTAAATTAAACATAAAAGTACTTTTTTGATACTTCCGTAAACAATACTTGAAATTATCTCTATTATCTTAATAAATAAAAATATTCCTTTTATATCCATATACAGGGTCCTTGAAATAAAAAGACAACGTATGAAAAGATCTAATTAGGGTAGATCGCCCAGTGAATGAATTAAGGATTACTTACACTTTGAGTGGAGAATTTTACCACTACTCTAACATCTATTATAATAGAACGAATGTTGTTACATTCTCAATTATATTACAAATAAGCTCAGCACACCGTAGTACGAGGTGCATTCAAGTTCTAAGGCCTGCGATTTTTTTTCTAACTAACTACTCACCCGAAAACTATGAAACTGGTGTTACTTCTCGACGTAATCTCCCTGCAGACGTACACATTTTTCACAACGTCGACGCCATGATTCCATGGCGTCTGTTTCGACCACTGGAAAATCGCTGAAGCAATAGCAGCACGGTTGGTTAATGTGCGGCCACGGACAGTGTCTTTCATTGTTGGAAACAGCCAAAAGTCACTAGGAGCCAGGTCAGGTGAGTAGGGAGCATGAGAAATCACTTCAAAGTTGTTTTCACGAAGAAACTGTTGCGTAACGTTAGCCCGATGTGCGGGTGCGTTGTCTTGGTGAAACAGCACACGCGCAGCCTTTCCCGGACGTTTTTGTTGCAGTGCAGGAAGGAACTTGTTCTTCAAAACATTTTCGTAGGATACACCTGTCACCGTAGTGCCCTTTGGAACACAATGGGTAAGGATTACGCCCTCACTGTCCCAGAACATGGACACCATCATTTTTTCAGCACTGGCGGTTACCCGAAATTTTTTTGGTGGCGGTGAATCTGTGTGCTTCCATTGAGCTGACTGGCGCTTTGTTTCTGGATTGAAAAATGGCATCCACGTCCCATCCATTTTCACAATCGACGAAAAGAAAGTCCCATTCATGCCTTGCGCGTCAACATTGCTTGGCAACATGCCACACGAGCAGCCTTGTGGTCGTCCGTCAGCATTCGTGGCACCCACCTGGAGGACACTTTTCGCATTTTCAGGTCGTCATGCAGGATTGTGTGCACAGAATCCACGGAAATGCTAGCACTGGAGGCGATCTATTCAACTGTCATTCGGCGATCCCCCAAAACAAGTCTCTCCACTTTCTCGATCATGTCGTCAGACCGGCTTGTGCGAGCCCGAGGTTGTTTCGGTTTGTTGTCACACGATGTTCTGCCTTCATTAAACTGTCGCACCCACGAACGCACTTTCGACACATCCATAACTCCATCACCACATGTCTTCTTCAACTGTCGATGAATTTCAATTGGTGTCACACCACGCAAATTCAGAAAACGAATGGTTGCACGCTGTTCAAGTAAGGAAAACGTAGCCATTTTAAGTATCTAAAACAGTTCTCATTCTCGACGCTGCCGCTACAATTACATCTGCCGTACAGTGCTGCCATCGCTGTGACGCATTGACAATGAACGCACGCTCATTTTAAAACAATGCACATGCTTCTATCTCTTTCCAGTCTGGAGAAAAAAAATCGGAGGCCTTAGAACTTGAATGCACCTCGTATATTAAAACAAAGTTTCATAAGGCCGCACGAGTTCAGTTTAAGTTCAAAAACGAGTGCAGCAAAAGGCCTTATGAAACGAGTTTTTTATACTATCTTGCATTTTTTTACATTATAAAGTATGCAGTTGATCACATTGATACTTGACATTTTCAAATTTAAATCTTGCTATCCGCGAAGTATATTATATTACATATTATTTATTAATTTTCGTTAACATTACTTGATATGTTATTTAAAAATATAAACATGAGTGACATAGAAACTAATACATCTTGTTGTCAATGGTATACAATATACGTTGCTTGTGTAGCCTACGTACATATATCATATCTGTCAAATTTAGTTAAATTTTTAAAATCCAGTGACATAAGATATTTATTTCTGTGTTCGAACAACGCCAACATTGAAAAATGAAAAAAAGCATATCGAAATGAAACTTATTTCGATACCGCTTGGGTTTCATAATGAGTTCATTACGAATGCAAAATAGAAAAAGTAATTTTTTGTTCTAACTGTAAAAATTATTTATTAAAAAAAATCGCAAAATCTAGTGAAAGAACAGTAAAATCTAATAAAGAACAAAAGGCAATCAGTAAATGAACAATATTTTATTTCTTACAAAATCTTATTTTATGAACAAAAAGACAAAATTGGGTTGTCATAAATGCGTCGAGAATTTAAAGGTTAAGGTTCAGGAATTTTTTTCACTATTTGGAGCCTTTTATGCCAAATTTAGTCTGCAAACTTTCCATTTTTTATTGGAAGTTAGCTCCATTACGCATATTTCATATTACTTTCGGCCAAATGCTTTTATTATTCCTGGATAGTGCTTACTGTCATATTCTACTATTACTACTATACTATGTTTTGTAGTGTCTCCTACTTCCTTAAACGAAGTTTCGTTTTCAGATATATTCTTAGTCCTTATGGTCTGTTTCTCTTTTATTTCCATTAGGTTATGGAATTGTTATTGTTCATCATCGATCTTTATTGTTCTATGGTAATCTTCTTTTCTATATGGCTTTCTTTTAATCACCGTCCTTTTTACAGTTTGAGAGGTATTCCTTTTCTGTTCTCTTTTAAGTTTTCTGACCCTCAGTGCTTCTTCTTCTTCTTTTTTGACGTTCTCATTTTGTTCATAAAATTTTAACCATTTCGACGATATTATTGCGAAGGGTATCTGTTTATTAGTCTTGCGTTTCATGACTTGATTTTTTCGACTTGATATGGCCAATGTAAATGTTTTGCCCAAACTTCATCGTCTGTGTTTCGCTTTTATCTAATAGTAATATCTGAAAAAATTTGTATTTTTTATCACCTTCCATGTTCTCAAGTACGCTCGAATTGGGATCAGAGATATAAATCATATTTGGGTTAACCAGGATCTTCTTTTCAACAACCTCAAAGACGCAGTCAAGAATTGCTTCAATTATGACTTGACACATAAGTATCTTTTCTTCTAAATCTACATCACGCATTAATTGACTATTTTTTATTTCACAGTGAGGAAAATACTAGTGCATCTATACTATAAGGGATTTGTCGTTTCTGGATGGCGAATATAAACGTTTATTTCAAGAGGCCAGTTATTCAAGAATGTTTTTGTGAAATCAAAAGTAAATTCTGGATATCTGTTGTCAAGATCGTATTCTGGTTTTCTGCGGAAGTAATAATTTTGATTTCAATCGTAGAATCTTCACAAAACTTCCAAAGTTTATAAGTAGTATCTTCGCTTGTAGCTTCGTTTTCAAGATTCTCTTTATATCCTGAAGGGTTTTAGCAAGAGCTTCCTCTTTGTATCGAAACCGACAATATTTTTTGACGAGATTTCCTTCAGACATCTTTATGAAAAGAAACAATTTAATTAATAACAATGAATCATTAATCACCAAAAGGTGTAAAAATATAAACATCCAGTAAATGAACATAACCTGTCTAGTGATTGAACTATGCTGAAACAGCACCAAATGTAACATTTGTTTAAAACAGACGCAAACTATGTAAACATAACCGCATTCTTATTTTAAGCAAAAAATCATATCATTGTTCATTTACTGGCTGGTGTTAATTCTCTGGGCGATCTACCCTATACAAAATATGAATTCAAAATATTGTGAGTCGATTACGACGAAAACCACAAAATAAAGAATTCCTTAAAAATTGTATCATTTTCCGCCGATGAATTCAAATATTCGGAATGTGTATAAATAATAAATACCTCTATTGAAGTTTCACACACACAGGCATACGCTATTTACATACCAGTGTTATAAAAACTTATAAATAACATTTTTGTATGCTAGAGTCAATAACCTCGTACAAAATCGGCTAATCAACTGATTTCGTACGAGGTTATTGACCTACATTCTAAAAATTTCACGTGTTTTGAATGTTTTTTTTTTGTTACGGGAAATAATAAATATATGGATTCAGAATACTGCTATTGAATTTACAAGCTGCATTGGGGATAGTACAAAGAGCAGTGTGCTCAAGTGCCTGGACGTGGTGGCGTCCAACCCAAAACAGAGAAGAAGAAGAAGCTGCATTGTTTATGTTTATAAAAACTGCAAAGAATAAAATTGTTTAGGCGGCTGTCGATGTTCGAAAGAAGTCAGGTGTTAAAAATTTAAAGCAATAATCAAACTACTATTTTTGGTATTGTCCGTCACCTTTAACATCATCCCCGATAGTATTTATGATATAGTCAGTGGTGTCACAAAAATTTTCTAAATATCTTTGTAAGTTTTTTTCTCGCTTATAAGGAATTTTGGGAATATATTTTGGGTAAATATTCTATATAATTTAATCTTTCCATTTTTCATACGCTATCTATTTATTTCATGAACACCCGGTATATATCAAAATGAAAGTGTGTCTGCATGTTCTGTATAAACTCCTATACCGTTCATCCAATTGTGATGAAATTTTGATAAATTATTGTTTTTGTGCCGACGATGGTTTCTATAAAAGTATAATAACTAAACGAACACAACGAGCTGCTGAATAATTTTCTATTTATCAAAAAGACTAAACTGATTACGCGCCTGCGGTGGAAATTTCGAGGAACTTTCCAAAGATGCCAGTTTGGTAGGGTGAACTTCTAGAAGTATGAACCAAGTAGTTAGGAAGAAAGGCCTAAATGTCAATATTCGTGTAGGTTTTATTAACTGACAAAATGCCAGACGCTATAACACACCAACTGCTGATGAAGTGCCATTGTTATGGTGGGAGATTATTTTAATACGCGTGATATTATTATTTATCGACAGAATGATACGATGCAACATGTCGCTGAAACGCATCGATCCAACGATGCCTTACAGTATCCAATAATTTTTTGGAAAGGGCAGGACAGATTCCACTTCAATATAATGCAAACGAATCCAATTACTTGCAAGTGTAATCGCTTGTATTAACATACATTCGATAATAGAATTTTGTCGTTCATATTTCTCAACATAAATTTCAATTTCTTTCTTCTTATTAATTTTGTTTCTTTATTTTGTACATATAGGTGAACCATTTAACAACAAAGTCAATGAATTGTTACGCATACCGTTCGTCTTACTTTTTCAATGACGATGAACGAAGCTAAAGCTCAATCGCTTGAAGTATGGTGTTTGAATTTGGAAAATCCATGCTTTTCACAAGAAGGACAACTCACAAAATTATCCATTTTTGCTCAAGACGGAATAATTAAAAATATAATGTATCCCGAATCATTTCAATAAAAGCATGAAAAATGAAAATACGAGTATAACGTGGGGGGGGGGGGGGGGTCCAATAAGACGGCGATCTCGAATATCGATATCCAGTATGATATGGAATTTCACGGGCGGGTGTCTCGAACAGCTACCTTCAAGTGGTGAGGCCTGGAGAATTAAAGATATAAGAATATCTTTGAATTTCTCAATATTCCCATATCTATAATTCGCGACGTTCAGTAAAATTCGTAAAAAGCTTTATAAAATACTATTTAATCGATTAAGTAAATGTGCTTTTGAATACTAGTTACAGAATCAGACCAAAAAAAATGTCTACTTGAGTGACCTAACAACGTAGGTCGGATTTTTGTTAATTTGTTATAAAGATGAATAAAATCTAAGTCAAATGAAGGTAATATTTTTTTTAAATATGGCAATAAAACTAATAGTTAAATCTTTACTTTATTAATACACTGTAAGAGCGAGCGTTCTATATTCACCTAATAATACACCAGATCAACTCTTCGGATATATCGCGCACTATATAACTAGCACAACAGAGGAGCAATAGAAGCAATAAATATATTACCATAATTATCGACAACCAAGCATATCAAATTTTCTCTAGTCTCAAGGAAAAATGAAATGTCGTAATAATTGTTGGAGATGACTCCGGTTTCTGGCGGTAATTCTTCAATCCCGGTTACTAGATTCACGATCCAGATGTTGTTTCATTGTGCACAGGCTATAAGGCTATATACACTTCACGTTTTAAATCTTCGGTGGTTGTTGTTAAATGATTAAAAGCATTTTTTGTACCTACAAAAACTTATAATCTCTAAATCTGCTGTTGAGACTGATTGTTATGTCGATGTTTTGTATTGTTGTTGAGACTGGTGTCTCTTGATGATAATATGATACTCTGGTTGAAAATATTGTTGCTAATAATGAGACTGTTGTTGCTTCTAATGATGTTAATATGAAATTGTTGTTTTAAGACTGTTGTATTGTTGTCTTGCAAGTAGGTAAAAATACACCACTACTCCTACAAACTATTACATAATTAAATCCACGTATTGGTTGTACATTGGAGTGGTTGACGCCATAACGGGAATATTTTTTAGATGATCAATTCGTCAAAAGCGTATATACGGCCAACAATACCAAGGTTTACGATAGGGTCTTAAAAATCTAATCTTACTACTAAATAATAAAATATCATTACTAATTAATTATTAGTTGGTGTTGTAATCTAAGTATGTAGCTTCGGATAAATCAATTGTTTGGTATTGTTCACATTTATAAAACGTGAGCGTAACGAAAGAGGGTCCGATTAAACATCGTCTATTGAATTTGTTCACTTATAACCCTAGATAATAAAACAAGCGGTCTAAATTATGAAGTAATAAAATTGCAAATGTAATAGATGCCGCGCTTCTTAGAATCTAGAGAGAATTTTATAATTTGAATATGATAATAAAATTCTGTCATATATTGGTTTAAAAATGAACATTGAATATTTATAAAATCGGAAAGGTTATATTTGAATTCCATATTATAAATTTACTTATATTTAACAATAAAAAAAATATTTGAAATTAAAGTATTACAAAAAGATATTAAATATATCCTCAACAATAATAGAACATAATAACCTTGTAAACTTAAACATAATGTAGTTGTATAGAAATTAAAAAATTCAATTTATAGCAGAATATAAAATAAAAACATTTCAAGATAACTCCTCTCAAGAAAACCAACAAGAATTAAATAATTAAATTAAATCTAATTTTATTAAAACAGATCATCAAAAAGATATCACCCACCTGGAAAGCGCAATACCCTAATCTGTGGACAAAATTTCTGCGAACATTCGACAATGTCTGACTTAATATGTTACACATGCAATGATCAATGTTCGCAGTTAAATCAGTGGTAGTACGAGCTCTGTTCTGAAAACCGTAAATGAACGATTATTCCTTATTCCTTCTATTCAATACTGTAGTGGTTTACAATAAATATTTAATTACCACCGATGGACCATACTTTACATGTGAGAATGAAAACAAAAACATTAACCCATAAGAAATAAAAGAAAATCTCTCGATATTAATCTGCCCCAAATTAATTGCATTTTCGCGAAATAACGTGAATGTAAATATTGCTTTCTACATTTTACGACGCCCTAAGTTACATTAAGGAATAGATTATTAATTAGGACTTCTCGATGTATTCGGAATCACAGTCCTTAATAGCTCAAGTGGCAGAGCGATACTCCGGCAAACCATGGACATGTGTTCGAATCCTGCTTAAGGGCGATTTTTTTTAATTAAACAATTCGAATAATTAGCGTCGTAAAATGTAGAAAGCAATATTTACCTGTGATATGTCTTTCTGGTAATATAGCTAATTCAAAGAGAAAACCAGTTTTTTGGAATAGTGTAAATGTATATTTGATGATAGTATTCTAGATGTCATAGTTGGAAACATTATATGATTTATAGTGCCTCAAGCACATCTACTTATACAAGAAAGGAACGTAAAAAAACAAATAATTCCAAAATACAAGCACTGCCTATTAGCTCTAGTATTTTGGAATTATTTGTTTCTTTTACGGAAGCAACAAATAAGCGGAAGATTAAATTAATAAGGTTCTGTGGAATAGCCCTGGGATATATCTGTTTATATAACTGGAATTAATAACCAAATGAAGTATCACAAAAACGTAGAAGCTTCAAAATATTTGTTGCATAGACAGTTTTTAGAAAGATTTCACAAGTTTACAAATTCCGGTCAACTTTTGGATCAGAGCAGATGAGAACAAATCTTGACGTTATTTGAGGTGCTGAATTCAAATCCGGGTTTCTTTTTTCAAAGTTGGTTCTACTTTGTGAGTTCGCGCATGTTGGCAGTACTGCGCTATCATAATGACAGTCAGCTGTTGGCGTCGCTAGAAACATTATTTAATTTGTATTTTTAAAGTTTTTTTTTTAATCCAAAACGTGTGAAAATGCAAAGACAGAATTGTAAAGTTGATTCAAAGTGTTTTTGTTATGTTTGCGGATGTTATATGATCAGAAAAAGTGGCAAAGTTATTACTAATGTGATCAGAAATGCGTATTTTTATTATTTTGGTTTCTCTGTATCAAACACTCACAAGCCTGGGTACCGAAATTGTTTTGTAACGCGTGTAGCACAATATTATACAAGTGGTGGAAAAATCATGTAGATGTATGTTACTTTTGCTTGATGAATGTCGTCGGTGTAAATGCAAAAAAACTATCAAAATATAAATATCCTGAAGTATCATCAGTGTCTAAGCCAGTTCCCCGTGCGAGCAATGATCCTTTGCCAATTTGTCCAGGTACGAGTGCAAATTACATGGAAACTTGTAGTTCATCACCGACGAACAGTGGAAGCGATTTTAACATGGAGGAAAAACATTTAGTTTCGCAAAGTGAATGATTTGGTTCGTGATTTGAATTTATCGAAACAAAAATCAGAATTTCTCGCATTACGGATGCAGGAGTGGAAATATCTTGACACTCAAACAAAAGTCACTGTATATAGAGCCAGAAATGGGGCGCTTTTCAAAAAAAGAGGAGAATATATGCTTCTGCTATGACATCAACGGTTTGTTTGATGCGATGAATACACCATACGATGTAAATGAATGGCGTTTGTTCATAGATGGTTCAAAATACAGCCTGAAAGCTGCTCTGATACACAATGGAAATATAAAACCATCAATTTCGATTGCTCATGCAGTACAAACGAAGGAATGCTACGATACAATATGTAAAATTTTTACCAAAATAAAATATAAAGAGCATCAATGGAAAATTTGTGGCGATTTGAAGGTTTGAAAATAAATTTCAATTCAATTTTAACGAATAAATGATTTATATACTATTCCTACAGGTTATTGGTCTCTTGATGGGGATGCAATCTGGTTTTACCAAATTTTGCTGCTTTTTGTGTCTGTGGGATAGCCGTGCAACTGACCAACATTATGTGAAAAAAGATTGGCCAAGCCGTACTAATTATGAACCAGGAAAACAAAACGTCTCTTCTATACCACTTGTGAACCCACAGAACAGTTTCTTGCCACCTCTCCACATAAAGCTTGGCCATATCAAAAACTTTGTCAAAGCGCTCGACCGTGAAGGACCGGCTTTTGAATATTTGACCAAGTTATTTCCCAAGTTGTCGTACGTCAAAATCAAAGAGGGAATATTTGTCGGACCTGATATTCGAAAATTAATGGCCGACAGAAACTTTACAAAATGTTTAACGCCCAATGAAGCAGCAGCATGGGTATCATTTCAAGATGTTGTTCAAACTTTCTCGGTAACCGCAAATCCCCGGATTTCAAGCAGATAATCGACAGTTTGTTGCAAAATTATTGCAAGATTGGAGCTCGAATGTCTCTCAAAATACATTTTCTGCATTCCCATCTCGAATTTTTTCCTGAAAACTTGGGTGATACAATCGACGAGCAAGGAGAGACTACACCAAGATTTGGCGAAAATCGAAAAACGATACCAAGGATTTTGGGACGAGGGCATGATGAGCGACTACTGTTGGACTTTAATGCGTGAAACAGATCCCAAACAGTACAAGCGACTCAGTTCGACTGCTCTTCATTTCTAATTTAACACTTTTTAATGAATAAAATGGAGATTAATTGTCAAAAATTGTAAAAATTGTGTTTATTTAATATCTCGAAAACTAGAACCAAAATCAAAAAACGGAGTGCAGATTCGGATTCAGCGCCCCAAATAACCATAGAAACAGCTTTTGGTTGCTTAGATCCAAAACCGTGTATACTTGTGATTATCATTCCAAATGTTCGAGCTAGCAACAGTGTTGTATCCAAAGATATACGTTTTCAAAAACTATGGTAGAATTGGTCGTCACTTGTTGGAATTCCAGTTAATAAAATGCACAAAAATACTTGAAATAAAACATGTGTTTGATATCCAAAAATACGAGCGATGTGCGATATTATAGGCACAAGTCAAAATTACACATACTTATAATTTTGTTTATTTCTCGACATAATCTCTGAAAACGCTGAGACATTTATCATAGCGCAACACTAATTTCGACATCCCTTTACGGTACTGCCGCTTGTAAAGTTGCTCGAAGTAGTCCACAACGGTGTCTTGCAATTCCTCCTGATCCGCAAAGTGCTTCTCCGCTAAAAAATGCCTTTAAAGCCCGAATCAATGAAAATCCATGAGACTAAACCCGGTATATATGGAGGATGTTGCAGGGCCAAGCAATTCCTCTGTACCAACCATAATTTGGTTCTATTTAGCCTTTGGGCCCATCGTGTAAAAGTTCAACTGAAAAGTCCTTCGCCTAATCTTTCTGGTCTTTTCCTTTTAATGGCTACGTGCCATTTTGGGAGAGTAGTACTTTTCACTGTTAATGGCTGTGAGCGTTTCGAAAAATTTAGACAGCAGTAGGCCTTCTCTCTCTCTCAGAACACGATGGTCATGGTTTTGCGAGCATATGACTGGGTTTCGAAATTTTTGGTAACTGGGGAACGTTTCCATATCACGGACTGTCGAACTCATAAATCCAGGCTCGATCTCCAGTAATGAGGCTTTCAATGTAAAAATTCTCTTTTTGGTGGTATTGGTTGAGATGTTGAAGGGAAGCACTCATTTGATTGGTTTTTTGTTCATTGAAGATAATTTTTAACATCCAGCAAGCCAAAACATTGCGAAAGTTTTGGTCGCATATGATTTCATGAATACAATTTACAGAAATGCCAGTCATTTCAGCAATTTCGCGAACTTTAATGCGACGATCTTCCCCAATCAAACTTTCAACAATTTTGCAGTTGACATTCATGCATGATGTCCTTTGTCTGCATTGTTTCTTCTCGTAATAATCATTCAGCTACCTTCGTCCACCTTTAAATTAAATTAAATACCACACCAACCGTTGACTTCTTTTTAACTTAAAACGTTCGGAACATTATTACCCCTTAAAACAGTTCGGGTAGCAATATCACAGATCTACAAAGGCCCCTAGAAAAACTTGCCGACCAGCTCAGTATAAGAAAGCGGGAGCGTCGTGGGCCAACACAATGCAAGATCTAATTTGGGCACCACTGCGTTCGGACTGGCAAGTTCTTTGGTTAACGCAGAACACCCTCGGGCGTGATGGGCTCAAGTACACTACATAGGGGTGTTCGGCTTCCAGATTTAAACTCTAAAACTCTTTTGCTCGTTCGGGTTCAAGGCTTACAAACGCAAACACAAATAAAATCAGTAAATCATAAATTTATTGAGCGTACAATGCATAAGGAAAATAAATTACAGACAAAGAACGAATAAGATTCAGGCAAATTAAAATTTAAACTTTACAGCAAAGTATGTTTCTTTAAGAATTTCCTAAATAATGACACATACAGAGAAGGATGATAACAAGAGCTTAGCTAATATTCTAGCGTCATTAGTGCACCAAAGCTTTGTTGACTTTACAGTATCCACGCTATACATACAGAAATAATCTCCAAATGAATTTTCAGTAAATAAATAAGTTTAAATTTAATAACAGGTTTAACATAAAATAAGCAGTATGTAAATGTTTAGAAATTAAATAATAGCATATTTCTATGACGAAAATTAACTTAATCTTAAAGGATTAATTCATTATCTGATAAGTCACAAAAAAAAGGCAGAATGAAAATGATTCTAATATACATAAAAGTATAAATCTATGTCGATAATTAACATAATCTTTAACCCTGCGAATTAAAACAAACCATAATAACCAGTTCTCAGCCTGGTAAAGTGGCTAGTACCAGAGTGTTTTTATTTTACAAAATTCTAAGGGTTGAATCTAGTAAGTTAAATTGGCTCATGAAATAAATTGTCCCGTGCAGGGAATGGTATGAATTAATCAGACGAACAAATATCAAACTTCGTTACTTTAAAGAAAAGGATAAAAGTTAATTCTCAAACTACTTTATTAAATCGCTATAAGCCACTTAGTTCGTAAGGTAAATTAGGAATTATACATATTATAGAAAAATAACTAATCTTATCAAAGCATAGGAAAAGTTTAGTTTACGAAAGTTTACACATTATTAAAATAAGAAAGCATTTACAAGTTTGACGAATTAATGTGCCGTTACAGTGTAGCATGTGGTACACTCTCAGATTTTTAAATATTAAAGAAGATTAATATTAAAAGAATCTAACTACGATTAAAACAACTGAAAAACAGAAGGTTTTTCTCTATATAAGACAAAATATTGATACGTTTCAGTGTAACATGTGGTACGTTCTCTGATTTTATATAAAAGAAAGATTAATATTTAAAAGAATCTAACAACGATAAAATCAACTGATAAACAGAAGGTTTTTTACCTATGTATGACAAAATATTGATATGTATCGGTGTAACATGTGGTACGCTCTCAGTTTTTGTATATTTAAATTTATATTAAAGAAAGAAAGATAATTACAAATAAGTTTATATATCTACGTTTAAATAACCGGAAATCAGTAGGAATTCCTCAAATTACGTCAGGTTTTCAGGAATCGATTAATCTAATTTTATCCACACTACCTTACGAGTAGAAGATTCGTAGGTTTCCAGTTCGTGGTTTCCGGGGTCCTGTAGGTTGCGGGAATCGATGCGTCCTCCAAACGGGATGCCTAAGTCGGGATTTTTCCGCGCAGTCGCTAATACAGCATCACTCTCCCTAAGCCGTGAATTACAGCCCTAAATATATGAAAGAGGGAAAACGTATAAATGAAAGTACATAAATTCCAGAGGAAAACAGAGTACGAAGCTGCAGTAAAATTACAGTCGTCCCTATGTTTTGAAACTCACCTGAAGCACGAAGTCGAATGAAACTTACACTCACTAAAGGAAATTTGTAAAATAAATCTAAGTCAAGTAAGACTAAATCCTGCCCTCGCAGAATAAGTACAAGCGTTATAGCAAGGACTAACTTCCAGTTACCGAGCAACAGATTTCTTCAGGGCTAGCACGTGAAAAGACGCTCTACCTGAACGCAAATCGACTTAAATATCAGATGGTACGCTACGTCATAGCCTTAAAAGAAACACTTAAAAGATACGTGAGTTCGAATCAAAGTTCCACACATGTTGACTGTGTCGGAACGTTTTTAAAATACAACGGCAGTATACAGAGTCAGCCATAGAATAGGGACACGATTAAAATAAGTAGGAATAAAAGTTCGAAAAACAGCTTAAGTTAATCAAATAAAAACCAGAAATTACAATAAAATAGCAATTAACGTAAATAATGATATATGACCGGACTAAGTAGATTAATCGAGGATAGTAACGAAGTGAACTGCATAAAATCTCCCAGATTGTTATCAAAATGATTTTACGGACGTAACAACATACACGCCTTGTAATGCGTGTGCTCTGCTTTGGCTTGCATAAATCTGATAACACCACACACTCCACCTTTGAAATTTCTGCTAGTATACACGCCATATTTGTTTACGTTTCGGGACCTAAGTTAAGTCTTGAACACAATAACGCTCAAAATTCTATTACTTTTCGCATGCACGTGTCTAATCATGCATATAGCGCCAATAATTGTATAACAGCCGCCTCTCTACATTTAATATCGGACCCCTCTCGTATATTAATAAAAATACGACACGTATCGCTCACATAATAGGTTTGTCAAGTGTATAATAGTTTATATTCCTGGCAGACCCACTGTGTGAGCAAAACATGTATTTTTATTAGCATATTTTTGGTTATTCAAGCACGTGTTTCATTTCAAGTGTTTTTGTGCATGTTATTTCAATATACGTTTTCGTAAAAGCGTATTAAATATCCAGGAAGCTACTGAGGAAATAGAAAGATCTATTAGGAGAGGAAAGTGTACAGCTTTAGCGTGTGAAAGTGTACAACCTGGAGACTTGCGCGTAATATTCAAAACATATTCGTGTTTGGAACATCTACATATAATTTGTCAAAAATGTTCGGAATTAAATTCTATAGTAGGTACTTTGAGTTATTATTTAAAATTGTATTCATAAATATTTTTTTGTGTAGAAAAGCTTTTATGTTTTGTTCACGTATATTCCATATACGAGGGTGATTCAAAATTGACCTGGATTTCATTTTTTTTTGTCGATACAGACTATATATATATAGTAGATTCAATTAGTTGGCGATTTAATTAAAGTCTGGTTTTACTTCAAAATGTATACAACGTGTCCAGGAAAGTATGCAACAAAGGGAAAACTTTTTTATTGTCTATTTCTCAGGAAATTTTATTCTTTATAAAAGTTTTTGCTTTGCTTTAAACCTATTTACCCGTTAAAATAAATGAGTTATCATATTAGATAGTAAAAATACAATTATTTTATTAATTGTTCAAAATTTCCGTACCTACTTAATATCGCGTGTGCAGTCATTACTTTTTACTTTTAATCATGTATGCATGGTATTTGACAGTAACTTTGACATCCTACAAAATACATTACTATGGCAGAACGTTTAACTTTGCAAGAAAGAGCAGAGTTAATGCTTATATGTGGCGATAATGTAGAGATATAGCTGCGACTTTTAACGAAAGGCATCCCATCCCAATAAAAACGTTAGTTGGTCTACGGTATCCCAAATTTTGCGGCAATTTAAACAAACAGGCTCTTTGGAATTTAATTTTAAAAAGGAACATGATAGACCAGCGAGAAATTTAGATAATTCTTTAAATGTTTTACAAAGTGTAATTGAGAATCCTAAATTATCTGTGAGAAAATGTGCAAACTAATTTCTAAGGATTACGTAAATCATCAGTACATCAAATATTGAAAACATACAAGTTTACTCCATTTAAACCAAGGTATGTCCAAACGTTGCAAGAACGAGATTATGACCAGCGTTTAGAGTTTTCCTTCATGATACAAGGTGAAATAGAAACAGACATAACATTTCCCAGAAAATTATTATTTACCGATGAAGCGACATTCACCACAAATGGTGTAGTATGTTCGCAAAACTATCGTTGGTGGCCTCAAGAGAATCCACATTTCCAAATGGAGTGTAAAAACCAATATTCACGAAAGATAAATGTTTGGTGCGGAATTTTGGAGAGAAGAGTGGTCGGGCCGTATTTTTTTCAACAAACTATAAATGCTGAAAGGTATTTAGCATTTCTGACTACTGAATTAGAAGATGAATTTGACAACTTACGTACAGGTCCACCATAGTTCTCGTCGAATCGTGCAGTATTTAAACCAAGAATTTCAAGAAAAATGGGTAGGAAGATATTCAACATTTCCATGGCCTCCACGCTCGCCGGATTTAAATCCTTTGGATTATTTTTTATGGGGTTGGTTGTAAAATCGGGTGTATTCAGAAAGGCCATTTGATATCCAAGAAAATTTGCAGAACAGGATTAAGGAAGTGGCAACGCATTTAAATAATAATCCCAATTTCCTGAAAAATGCCGTCAGGGACTTAAGTAGACGTACAAATTTATGTATTGAGCGAGAGGGGCATCATATCGAGTGACGTGTGTTTAAAACGTAAAAATAACATTTTTTGTATTTTCAAGTTATTAAAGAATATTTTCATTATTTAAAGCGATATTTTATTTGTTTTAACGGGTAAATGGGTTTCAAGTAAAGCAAAAACTTTTATAAAGAATAAAATTTCCTGAGAAATAGACAATAAAAAAGTTATCCCTTTGTTGCATACTTTCCTGGACACGTTGTATATGATTCTCGACCTTGTTTAAACGATTTTGATCACTAGCATATAGTTGACTTGGTAGACCAATCGTTCCCGTATATAGCCAACATTTCTTCGAGAATAATTATTGAAGCATTTCCTTGTTTTTTAAGGAATTTTATAACGGCTCTACTCGATTTTGTTCATTTTAATTAAGAATCAAAGCATGAAAACACAAACTGATAGATACGAGGAATAAGGTACAATTATTGAGAATAGAAAAAACTAGTTACCTATGAAAAACAAATCGTTGTTTATTAAATAGTACATTATTTTATCTGTCAAATGCAGTTTAGTTTGTGCAATTCGGTTGAATAGTGTCTGAGAAGTAACCTATAGAATACGCTTCTGTTATCGAAAAAATGGAATTATCACGAGATAACTTTCGGATAATGATTTACTATGATTTCAAGAAAGGCTTGAGCACGTATGACTGTGAGGAAAGTTTAAAATCGACATTGAGGGATCTCGCACCATCATTGGCTACTGTTTATAGATGGTATAAAGAATTTGAACGAGGTTGTAACTCGGTTGTACACAGAAAAGAAGCTGGCCCTCCTTCAACTGTTGTTAATCCAAAAAATATTGATGCAGTGAAGAAGATGGTGGAAGAGGACAACTGCATTACCTATGCAATGATAGAGTCTAAACTGAAGATTGGATCCTCGCAAGTGAGATCAATATTGCACGAACTTTTACATTTGAAAAAGGTTGTAGCTCGGTTTGTTCCTCATCATCTGACAGATTTACGAAAAGCAGAACGTGTTAGAATTTGTCAACAAACTTTAGAAATGTTGAATGCTGGAGGCCATCAAATTATTTCTAAAATTGTACTTGGCGATGAAACGTACATACCGTTTTTTGATATTCCCACTCACCAAGAAAGAATTTGGATACATGAAGATGAGAAAGCCCCTACGATGGTGAAAAAACAGCGAGCAATGAAAAAAGTAAAGTACGCAGTATTTTTTAGAAGTACGGGTTTGGTGGCCGCAATTATTAGAAGATCAGAAGACAGTTACCGCTAAATGGTATTGAAAATTGTTTGCCTACTGTGTTCAGTAAAGTGCCAAGAAAGGGAAATATGTTACATCATGACAACGCGTCGTCCCATACAGCAGGGATAACTGTTCAGTATTTAGCTGAAAACAAAATGAAAGTTATAGAACATGCTCCTTACTCACCGGATTTGGCGATGTGTGACTTCTGACTATTTTTTGAACTCATAAAACATTTGAGAGAGAAAAGGTTTCAGTCAGAAGAATAGATTGATATCGCCGTTAATTGCCGTTGATGGCAATTACTTTGAACATATTTACAATAAAAATTCTGAAAACTTGTATCAATCTTTCTATTCTCAATAATTGTAGCTTGCCCCTCGTAATAAAATTAATAGTATTGCAAATGTTTTGCAAATTAGCACATAAGCAGACAAGTATAATGGGATATTGCATTAAAGCTTAGTGCTGTCTAGTCCTGCAAGATAAAAACGGCCCCTCATATGTTGTAAGTAGCGTAAAGTCTCAGCTTAAAATGGATGTATGTACATGTACGTATTTGCTATGGCACTCTTAGGCAATATTTTATGTTACGATGGAAAGAATTTATGTTTGTAAATATTAGTAGCATATGAATAACATAATTCATTCAAGCATTTACCTACTCATAATTTGTTGAATTAAACAATATGCATTGTAATGCAATATGGATTTAAACTTCAAAATAATGCGCCAGCTTTAAATCATTATACAGGGTGAGTTTTATTTTAATTTTTTGTATTTAAATCTCGGAAACTACAATAGAAATAGATTTGGTTAAATGGGGAAAGAAGTGTAGTTTCACAAACTTGGCTTAGTGTTGTTGTATTTCAGCCAAATTTTGCAGCTGTTAAAAGTTATGTTTCCCACAACTAACAACTAATCTGATCTGAGTCTGTTTTTGTATGCTGCTTAGCCAGCTATGTTTTTAAAGGCAAGAAGTAATTAGAAATGGCTCAAACTCATTTAATTAACACGATAACCTTATGAAATGGTATACTATTATAAAGGGAAAAATAAGTTCTTTTTAATGAAGTCATAGCCCCTTATGAGTGCCATTTAAGAAAACAAAAGTTTGTGTTAGGTGAGATAAAAGAAAATGGAGAAATTTAGTTTTTTGCAAATATCTAGTAAGTTGTGAACTTTAGCTGAAATACAACAGCAACATTAAGTCAAGCTCGTAAAACTGCATTTCTTTCCCCATTTTACCAAATCTCTATCTATTGTAGTTTCCGAGATCTCCATACAAAAATTTAAAAAAAAAACTCAGCCGGTATAAACGGAGAATTATGGTGGAACTAGCGTACAGGAATGTTTCTATCAGAAGTTCCGTGGCGAAGGTAAATTATTTGAAAGTGAACTAGGGAGAAGCCGATGTCTAAATTGATAATAAATTTTAAGAACTTCATTGATAGAAAACCGAACGAACCTCAATAGAACTACTGAAGAAATTAAATTAATTTTAATTATTACTACGGCATCCTTATATCTCCAACAAAGTTCAAATGTTTTCAGAATAAAATATTATATTTTGCTGTGTGTTCTTTTAATGTTGAGGCTAATATTAGAAGAACACCCCTCGTATCTAACTCCTCCAATTCTCTATTTCTTCAACTATTTCTTTATTTTATCAATAAACACTTTTCAATATATATTTAAAAATATAATTCGTAAAGCACAAAATTAATTCCTAGAATTTACAAAAATAAATCAAGGCAGAGAAAACTATTTATTTTGGAAAATTTTTAAAAAGTCAACTTTGAGGTTTTAGCAACACTAATTACTTATTTAACGGTCTTTGAACGTAATTACCGGAAAGACCATTCATATTTTCGGGATGGTATTTTAGTAGAAAAAAACGTCACACCACGTAATTAAAATAAAACTCATTATTTGTGAAGGACGTTTATTTATAGACTTACAAATAATTTAAAACCAATTTAGAGGTGAATCAAAGGCATTAGTCATGTTACCGTATTTGCATTGCAATACTAAGCTGAAAATTACTGAGGATAAATTAAAACTGATGTAAATTCGTTCCTTTAAAATATGTAACGGTAAAGAAGCTGGAGAGTATATTACTATATAAGATTTTCGTGGTTTTCATTTGTGGTTTTTTTAGCAGTTTTCCTTGTTGTTAAGATGAATGCTAACAGTCAAATATCTTAAGTCACTCCACAGGCACGGCCGTAATAATAACTCATGTTCTGCCAAAATTGGTTGTTCAGCTGTTAAATTCTTTATTAAAATTATAATTAGAAATACGTATATTAATTAATCTATGAATCATTCTGTGATAAGGCACTAATTTGTGTTGTTAAGGGTGAAAGGATTTGCTGTGTATAGTTACGTCAGTGTGTGACGGCTTCCTATAAATTGCAAATTCCAGTTTATTAAAAACTCTTTAGTTTAAGGATTAAGAATGCTGTTTAACACATCAATTTCTTTTTGTAAACTGGATATTCCTATGTAATGAATTGACATAATTGAAAAGTGTTTTTAGTTGCGTGTTGCAACAATGCTAAATGAGGATATTGAAGTGCCATCGAAAAGTCGCACACATCAAAATAAGTGTAAGTAAAGTCTGTTTCAAAATATAGTGTGAACCTCTAGATTTCACCACCATAGGTGGTATGCAATAAAAGTAATCGAAATAAGAAGCACGCTACAGGCCCGTATGATCAATATTTCAATATAAATAATAAAAGTATATGTGTATTATAATATGATTGTATATTTATACAATGTTACCTACGCTATATGAAATACAAGAATATATTTTGTACGCTAAGTTACTATGTAAATTGTATGATAGTTAATTTACAAATTAGCAAACATATAAACACAAGAAGATGAAAACATCTAAAACTTACTATATAACATGTCTGTATCATCCTCCAATTCTGACTCGGTGGAATCTTCGTCACTATTTTAATTAATTATGAGCTCCGGAGGCAACCTTGGTAAATTATTGTATTTTGTTTCAATTTTCGTGACTTGATGCATTGTATTGCACATATTTTATAGATATGTTTTTTATTTCTTTTTTTATTAGTTGTATAACACTCTCACTGAATTTCGGCGATTTATTTTTTCTTTATATGTTATCTTTGAGTTGTGCCCAAATTAATTCAATAGGATTAAAAATGCAGTGATACGGCGGCAAACATAAAACATTATGATTTTTTTTCTCGCTATGGTATCTGCTACATATTCCTTTGAGAATTCAAACAAGAGTGGTATGGAATATTATCAAAAACAATCACGCTATTTGCACTTTACTTTGGTATTAAACTATTTTCAAGCCAATCTTCAAATATTGATGCCGACATGCCTTCGTGGTAATATAAGGAACAATTTTTTATGTTTTTCAAACAAGAACGCAGCTCCAACCCAACGATTAGTAGATCCACAATGCAGTGTTATAAGTCTTTTTCCTCTAGATGCAGAAACATCTAACTGGCACTGATCTGAATTATCAATCCTGCCCATTTTTACAATATCATGCGTATCATACCAGATTTCGTCGAGATAATAAATACTTCTATCTTGCTGTCAATAGTAAGTAAGTTATCGTACCGCCACTTACATATTCTCTAACTTTTTATTATACACTGCCTTCTGTCGATTTTCTAGTATTTGAGTCCGTTCGCTTTTAACAATCTCCACAGTGTTAACTTTGAATATTCAATGTCATCACTCATTAATGCAACCTGTAATGTATCAACTGTAGGTACTTCATTTTTCCATACAAGGAATATATCTTCTGCCGAACTACATCGACATCTCCCGAAGTTACCTTTTTAAATTGTCCACTATCACATTTCCTTTTTCTTTCAGAAACACCAACCTTCACCATTTTTCTAATAGTCGATTCGGGTATTTTAGTAAATTGTGAAGTTTTTAAGATGGCTTTCGAAGTACATAATTCGTCTATTTCTATTAAACCATTGTAGACATTTAATACAATTTGCGTTGCATTCATAGATAAATATTGTCTTTCTTTTCTGTTATACATTTCATCCTCGTCGCTAACATCCACATCCACTGGAACACCATATCTTAAAGTAACTGCTCTACTAATTTTCCAAGATCTGAACATCGTACGCTTTTGAATTTATAACAAAAAATTTATTTGAGTATAATATATAAGTTTACAATATTAAAATATTAAAATTAGAGATTTATATTAAATACTTTATTTTCTTAATACACTTAAGCCGATCTAGATGGATTCCAGGTACTTAAAATTTGTGTTTACCATCGCCGGATAATGGAGGGATTAGCACAATAGATCCTTAATGGTTTTATTTATGTTATCGCACTATAATTTGAAACTAAGTTATACAAAATTGTCAAATATAGCATTCAAACAAGAAAAAGGAAAAACGATAAAGAATCTAAGGAAAGTTCCAATGTGGCAAGTCAATATTATTCGTCAATCAACTTATAATATGTATGAGACAAAATTAAGTTCCTATTATAAAAATTCATACTCAATACTTCTCTAATTTCTATGCCGATATTATAATCACTGTTTGCATTTCTCTAGACCCTTACGGCAGGCTGCCTAATTAAAGTATTTACACATCAGCTTGCCGTCGCACGATATCTTGAAACAGACTTTACACTGTATTTTATAACTTTTTATAATTATAGTAACTTTTCATAACCGTATGCATTTATTATTGCCATTTTACATTTTTTACATTATATGCTCAAAATGGCCGTTTTGTTCATTAATGCATGTACGTGATCCCGCCCTGTTAAATGTGGTTCGATTCTGCCGCAATCAACAAGCACGTTCCTCGATTTCAAGCAACGAAATAAGCTCAGAAATTACGTCTGGGTTACAATACTCATTGCTGTAGTTTCAAAGAAAAAAGGGCCCAATATTCTACGACATGATATGTCACACCACACTCCAATTTCTCATGAGGTTTCTCGGTTGACCAAATTCTTTTGTTTTGACTATTCATGTATCCACTAAGGTACGACTACGTTTCATCAGTGAATAAAACAATATCAAGCTCTTCAATTCCGTGGTTGTCGACAAATGCCCGGAAACATTTACAGTACACTAGGCGCTTTTGTTTCTGTATTTCAATCCCTGAACATTACGAACATGGTTTCTGGGCACTACCATACGAAATCTGAGTATGTGTTGATAATCTGCTCAAACTTCTGCAAGGCTAACGCAGTATCACATTTGTAATCTCAAGTAGCGTCAATAAAAATGGTCGATCCCGGTTCTCTTGTTGTCTGCAACTGATCCGCATCCACAGAAACGGGCGATTAATTATTTTTGGATTGTTAGACACTGCAGTATCTGGATATTTCTCACAAAATTCATCTGCCACATGTGCATATGAACGACTAAAAAAATATTGTTCAACAATGAAAACACGTTGCTCCAGTGAACTCCACAATACTAAAGATGTCATATGTCAAATTTCCATTTAAATGGCGTCTAAGTTTCTTGTCGGAAATACCTGTGATTATTTACAAAAACATTTATTGATGTGCGCGACTTTTAGATCTCTCGGTAGTTTCTCGTTTATATCTGAAGATATCTGCGAGCAAAGGGCTGAGGGAATTACATATAATTAAACCTTCGGTGCAACTGTAAAATGGTGTTGCTGAACTGAAAATAATTTTGTTTTGTACATATGTCTAGTAAATTAGAAATTTAATTTTTAATAATTGCGTTTGTATTATTTTTTGCCGACATTTCTTGAATTATTATATTTGTTCCTTCTAACAATACACTAGATCTCTTGTTTTATTTATTAAGTCGTACGAGTCTTTTATAATACATTTAGATATGTTCTTAATGCTTAAGGCCGATTTCAGTCAATTTTTCGGAAATTTTACTATTGAAGCTATAACATGTAAGGCTTCCGGTATAATTGTGTAATTATTTTAATAAACGAATAAAGTTTCAGTGGTTAGGGGCTCATTATTAAAAGTTTCTGTTTTGCTTTTTCATCGAATATAAACGGAGTGGATAAATGAGTTTTCAGTTTATACAGAAATCCATCACACAGAACTTCGTAAAATCTAATCCTTTAAAATATTTTCAATAAATGTTATACACAAAACGCATATTTTAAAGTAAAATTAACACACCATTCAAATAATTCGATATAATTTTTACGAAACTGTTTTATTTGTGAATTAATTTTTAACATTATCAAATAGCAATTGAACTGGAGATAATTACATTTTTTTTAGTGGAAACATGGAAAGAAATATAAATTACATTCAATTACAAATTCAGAAACAAAACGATATTTTTGGAAATTTAAAAACCAAAAAAAAATGGGAAGAAAGAATAAAAGTTAATAATGCGTCACACCTCCCCTAGCTCTGATAACTGCTTGTATCCTCCGTGGTAAGCTCACTATCAAATTTTGGATTACTTCTTGGAGAATATCATCCCACTTGAAAAGAACGGCTTCTTCCAATTCCTGAAGATTAATAGAAGCTGGTAAATATCGCCTTACTGATCTTTGTAGAGTATCTCATACGTGCTTTATATTATTTAAATTTGGATTTCGTGGTGACCAGTCCATGACTTGAATATTGACCTCTTGTAAGTAATCTAAATCTTGTCTAGCAATGTAGGGCTTCGCATTATCCTGCATAAATGAAATTATTCTCTATAAAGAGTGCAAAAGGCATTACGGTCCTGAATAATGTTCTCGAGGTAGAATTCAGCATTCATTCACCTTTGACGAATAGGAATTAACTCTGTGCAGACGTCAAAGCAGACTAGATTCATCACCAAGGGGCTCCCTTTGAGAGATAGTACAGTCATGATATCTTTCTCCAGTTCTTCGCCATACTCTTTCGTGGCCATTTGGAGATTTTAAACTTACTCTAGTCTCGTCCAAAAACAAAACTTGTCCCCAATCTTCAATTGTCCAATCTGTATGATTTCTGGCAAATCTCAAATGTTCTCTGTGTGTGCTGTGGTAAGTAATAATCTAACTGCAGGCCTCCTGCTATTCAATCTTATTTCCCCTCACCTTCTCCTTACAGACAAAGCTGAAACTCTGATATTTCAGACCGCTTCAAACTGGTTACTGAATTCTGTGGTTGTTATTTGCCTATTTCTGAAAGCTAGCAGTGGCTCGCAATTGTGTATCATTTTCTACCTTGATCATGTCTTCTCGAGTGCGATCCGGTTTCGTTAGATCGTCTAATCATTGTACGTTCTTCTTCTAACAAAGTTAAAGCTCTTACACATTCATCATTGGTTAAATGATGTGGTTGGTTCATAATTTTGAATGTAAACTTCACTAAATTCTTTACATGCAAAAACATTAACAAACTCGTAATTAAAACTTAAATGATGCTTGAACTGTAACTTCGACGACTCAAGAAAATCCGTTTAATAAAACTTGACATTAACTTTCGGCTATTTTCTCCAGAAATGTAAAAATTACTATACAGTGAGATAGTAGATTATATTTAGATAATAATCAAAAATTTTTAGAAAATACAAAAATTATAGAAATATATCAGAAACATTGATTTTGAACATGGGTTTATGTACCCCTTATTGTTTTCAGTATTTGATATAAATTTTTAAAAGAAATATGTTTTTACAGCAATCCCTAATTTAAACCTGAAAAAATTACATGAGTTACCAATTAATGATGTGATTTTCTTCCCATGAATGAATGAAGTTCGGCAAAAAAATTATGAGATGAACATACCACGTATTAACACACGGACCCATTACTTTTTGGTGGTACACATTGATGACATATTTTTGTTTTTGCAAATGTACACTGGCGGTTCGGAAACAACTTTTAAGACCGCATTGTTTTTGCACCACCAGCAACGTCGTCGCTCGAGAAACAATCGGCACCTTGAAATTCGCGGTCTGCAACAGAAAAAAAAAACGAGACAAAACGATTGCGCAAGCAGACTATTTATTGGACGTTTCGGGTGCTCATTAAGAAATAAATAAAAGTTTATGCAACGTTGTTGTATTCATTGATGGGAGGTACGATTCAAGTTTCCAGTGCGTGTACTGGGTGTTACTAAAATACCTCATTAAGAGATTGTATTATAATGCACCATTGGGACCTTTATTTTGCCAAGATTTGCATGTGGAATTTTTCATAAATACAACCTAATAGATAGCTTAGTGGTAAGGCACTGATTTATTATACCAGGGCTCCCGATATCGGATTCGAGGTTGGACTATACGAAAACGTTTTCGTGGTTTTCTTTCTCGTTTAAGGTGAATACCGACAGCTAAACATCTCCACGGGCGCAGGCGTATATACAGCTCATGGCCTGCTAATGCCCCCTGTAATTTGTGTTAAGCTGTTGGGAGAGGGGCGGGGGTGCCAGGAGTGAATTATTATTATTATAGTTTTAACGAAACATGTAACAAAGCTTAATTTTTAGAACAGTTAAAAATAAAAAAAATCTAGTGATGTATTTAAATATGATAAATTCAAACAATTTAACACTCTTCTTTAAACAATATTTTTCACAAAATATTAACAAATATTTTTCTCCAGTTTTTGCCGAAGACTATTTCACTACAATTACCAATTTCCTAAAATATATGCTGTAATATTCAGATATAATTTTAATTAAAGTCCAGAAAGATTTAAAAAAAAAATCCGTGTGTTCGTGACACTCTGTATGATTTTCCAGCCACCATTGAGTCGGCAATCTCGAAGATTTTTTGCGATGCCAGGTGTGCGGCAATTTTTATTCAATAAATCCACGATCAAATTAAGACGTCTTAATATTTTTAAAGCCGTTAGCTATGAGCGGCCTTGCAACTAATAAAAAACCATGAAACTGAAAGAACCACCGCAACTGACCACACAGACAGATCCGGTTAGCTGTGAACAACGGTCATGTTGTTCGTTTTGATTGAAGAAAACAGGTGGCGTATTCTCAAAACATCGCTCCTTTTCTTTAAGCAGATCCTTGCGCATACAATCCGTAACGTATACATAAATATAGTTCATGATAAAATTTGGATTTTGGTTTCGCAAAAACAATAATGAACATAATAATGTCACAAACGAAATATTACTATATTTTGTATGTTGTACTAAAACTCTTAATTAACTGAACAAGTAATTCAAAAAATTAAATTTCAGGTTCTTAGTGGAAGTGCACAAAATATTAAAAACATTAAAAACTATTAGCGAAATATAGTTTAGTATATTACTTTGCTGTAATTTGGTCCCATTGATATTCATTATCTCTTCGAAGTATTCTTGCCATCTTTTTAGTTGTTGTTGCTTGTTGTATAAGTTGTCTCCGTCCTTATCTTTTAAAGGTAATTCCCTAGTCTTTTTCCTGTTTCCTGCTAGCTGATTTATCCTTTTGTATAGTTCTCTACTGTCCATTTTGTCCGCTGCAGTCTGTGCTTCATTTGCCAGTTGTTCTATGTGTCTCTTTCTATCATTTCTTATACTTCTTCTTATCGTTTAGCTACATCTTGTATACTCTTCTTGTATTTTCCTTTTTTTTGTTTCATCTCTGATTCTTAACATTTTCTCTTTAATTCTCCTTCTTTCCTCAATTCTAGTCCATGATTCATTGCTCATCCATTCCTTGCTGTCTCTTGTGGTTTTTGACGTTTGTTTACAGCTCACAGTATACAACGTTTTAATTTTTTGCCACATATCTTCTATCTCTAGAGTGTGGTCTATGTTTTGAGATAAATTTTCTATTTTCTGTATTATTTCCTTTTTTGCACCTTCGTCTAACTTATGTGGGTCCAATAGTCTTTGTCTTTTTGTATATTTGCTAATTCTTTTCCCCTTGTTTTTATAATTACCAACATCCAGTTTGATTCTGGCCACGACTAAGTGATGGTCTGACCCTATATCTGCCCCTCTTCGGTTTCTGACATCTAGCAGCGCTTTACTCCATTCTTGCTTTATACAGATGTGGTCGATCTGATTCTCAGTTTTTCTATCCGGCGATACCCACGTTATTTTATGGCATGTTTTATGTTCGAACATTGTACCACCTATCTGTAGCTCGAAGTTGCCGCATAATTCTAATAGTAGTTCACCATTTCCATTTCTTTTCCCTATCCCATGTACTCCGATGGTTTCTTCAAAGTTTTCTGTGTGGTTTCCCACTTTAGCGTTGAAATCACACATTAATAAGAGTATGTCCTTTTTATTGATTTTTGTTAACGTATTATTTAATGTGTCATAAAAAAGTTCTTTTTCTTCTTGTTCTGTTGTTTCTGTTGGCGCATAACATTGAACTATGGTGGCATGATGTCCATTTAGGATTATTCTTGCAGTAATTATTCGTTCATTTATGGGATTCCATTCTATTAGGTTTTGTTGGAGATGGGGGCTTAATAATATTCCTACTCCATATTGGTGTGGTTCGCCTTCTTTCATCCCTGAGTATATAAACGTGTGTCTGTCGGATGTGGTAATTGCAGGAAGAAATCGTGCAGGAACTGCCCATCAACACCGATGTTCCTTCAAGAGAGGAAGTGATAAATGCATTGCAAAAAATGAAAAATGGAAAATCGGCAGGAAATGATATGATAACAGCTGACATCTTGAAGATCGATGTAAATGCAACTACAAAAATATTGCTACCCCTTATCCAGAAAATTTGGAATGAAGAAAAATTCCCTAAAGACAGGAAAGAAGGATTGATTATAAAAGTACCCAAAAAAAACGACCTGCGACATTGCGAAAGTTGGAGAGGTATCAGCATGTTGAATGTCACATTTAAAGTCTTCTGCCGCATACTGTTAAATAGAATCAACGACTCTCTTGACTGTACCATCAGAAAAGAACAAAACGGATTCCGACGTGGACGCTCCTGTGTAGACAACATTAACACAATTAGAATGATAATAGAAGAATCACTCGAATACGAATCACCACTCCAGTTGTTATTTATAGACTACGAACGAGCATTTGACTCGGTAAATCGTGAAAATATATGGATAGCACTCAAGAATAAAGGTCTTCCTCAAAAAATAATCCAACTGATTAGGGAAGGATACACAGGATATCAATGTCGAGTGCTCCATGAGGGAGAGCTGTCACAACCTTTCGTCGCTAGTACGGGTGTTAAACAGGGCTGCATACTCTCACCGCTGCTTTTTTTGATAATGTTGGACACGGTACTCTACGCAACAACAAATAACAAGAAGAGAGGAATACGATGGGGGCTGACGGAAGTTTTGGAGGACATCGAATACGCAGATGATGTATGCCTTTTTTCATCGAACATTAGGAACATGCAGAGTAAAACTAATGACCTTGTTGCGGAATCAAAAAAGAATGGCCTTAGCATAAATAAAAATAAAACTAAAATGTTGAAAATTAACACCAAAGATACAACAAACATAGAAGTCGAAGGCACACAGATAGAAGTAGTGGAGGAATTCACTTACCTTGGCAGTGTTGTCTCGAGCAATGGAGGAACATTATCTGATATACAGCGAAGAATAGACAAGGCACGGAAAGTTTTTGCAAGTATGAGAAAAATATGGCGCTCTAAAAGTTTGTGCTTATCATCAAAAATCAAAGTGTACAACTCAACAGTGAAACCAGTTCTCCTCTATGGCTCAGAGACCTGGATGGTTACCTCAACAATCAAGAGAAAACTCCAGTCTTTTATAAACAGATGCCTTAGAAATATACTAGGAATATGGTGGCCGGAAAGAATATCAAATGCTGAACTATGGCATAGAATAGAACAAAACGACATAAATGAAGACATTAAGAGAAGGAAATATAAATGGCTTGGTCATACATTAAGAAAGCCAGTTGATACACCAGCTCACACAGTCCTACTTTGGAAGCCACAAGGAAAGAGAGCGAGAGGCAGACCACGCACCACCTGGAGGAGAACAGTTATGGAAGAGACTAACAAGTCCATCCCACAACTGAGCAGCATTGCCCAGGACCGAATAAAATGGAAAAAATACATAGAGACATTATAAGTGCACATACTTGCGATACGAGTATGTAATGTATAATTACCCTACGTCCCGAAAGGGAATAATGGATTTAATAATAATAATAATATTACTTTGCATTTCTATAATTGCATTGTCATCTTCAGATGTAAGTTAAGAAAGCGTACGCATTGAATTAAATAAAGAGTCTTCCTTTGGAGACTGTGACTATGTAAATACTTTAAAAAAGGTGCAAAACCACATTAATATTCGCATCCTAAATACGTATTTCGACAACTAAGTTGCCATTCTCAGTAGGTAAAAATAATAGTGTTGAACATGGGGCACGTTAAAGCTAAAACTATTATTTTTACCTACTGAGGATGGCAACTTAGTTGTCTAAATATCTATTTAGAATGCGAATATTAACCCATTACTAGCCATAATTCGATTGGTGCAAATTTTCAATTTTTTTCATCCAATAGCAACTAAATGCTTACAAATTAAGATATTGTGATGGTTTTTTTCGAAAAAATATTCACACTTACAAAAATATAGTACGTCGCATTTTTGGGACATTGGCTGGAAATGAGGCATTTAGGAAACAGTAGAGCTCATAATAAATAATACAGAAAGTTTAATTGATTGAAAACAATAATAGTGTAATATTGCAGTAATATTGAAAATAATACATTTATTTTGTATGGAATGGAGCAAAACAGCTATCATGTAGAGGTACATCGCATTTGCCACAAAGTCTCATTGTTTATTTACTACAGAAGGCGCACCTGCGATGTGTCGTAATTGGCGTTATCAAATGACTTTTACCGTCAAATCTTACGTCACAGCTCACTCTTCCACCTACCAATTTAGATGTTTGTGGCCCCGTCCTTTTTGGGGTAGAAGAAGTTGTTTTGGAAATATAAGCCAACACTATTCTTCTACGTACGTCTAGAAGCGATATCTTGTCTTCAGGATTTGTTACTTGATAGAGTCTCCAAGTATTTACAATGCTTATATCTAAAAGTTGGGTGAATAAAGGCCACCACCATTTTTTGGAACGAATTCTAATAATATAAAGTGAAACTTGTTTATCTAACATATCCACTCCACCCATGTGCGAGTTATATTCCTGTATGACCTTCGGTATTGGAATTTGAATTTGCTTTCTGTCCTTACGGGAATAACGTTTGGTTTGCCCTAAAGGTTGAACGCAACTATTATTAGTGGCAAGTGAAACGGCTCTATTGTCATTCCATTTTAGAATAAACACTTCATTTGATCGGTCGAATTTATAATCGAAATAACCTCGTTCCTTCTCTTTTTCCATTGTTTTGTTTGAAATCAATGGGCATTTTTGAGTACGGTTTTCTCGAATTGTTCCCGTTACTTTCAATTTCAGTGCTCTTAGATTGCACATTATTTCATGACTCGTGAAAAAATTATCAAAAAATAATTCGTGTTTTTCATACTCTTCGGCTGGTATTGAAGAGATAAGATTTGTAATTACCCGAACACCCAACTGTCCTTCCACGTTTTCGCTTTTGCCACAATATGTCTCAAAATAGTATAAATAACTATTCGAACTACACAAGCACCAGAGTTTATAGCCAAATTTTATTGGCTTTCCGCGCATATACATTTTTGCGGAATGTCGCCCGTAATACCGCACCATCATTTCATCTATAGATAATTGAGATTGAAACACACCGAATTTAAAAAAGTTTTGCTTGAGCATCTCAAAATACGGTCGTAGTTTGTACATTTTATCCTCTTTATCTAAAAGCGTGTTATTAGCTAAAAGAATATATTTCTTTATTTCTTTGAATCGTCTTCTCGGCAGTGCGTTATATACTAAAGGTACACCAGCAGATGCACCAGGAGATTGTTGCCAATACATGTCCTCCTGAGGCAACTTGTGATAGCCACTGAATAATAGAACGCCAATGAAAACTCGCAACTCTTCAGCCGTGAATGAAAAGTCTTGATCGTTTTTTGCCGGGCGTACAATATGCTTTGCTGTACTATGTAATCTATTACATATTCGGTAAAAAATTGCTCAAAAATATCCACAACAGTTTTTCCATGTAACAGTGATGTGACATTTTCGAAATCATTTTCCGATGCACCCTTTGCGTCAGTGTACTTTATTTCATCTACCCAGTGCGGTGTTTTTGCTGTTTTTCCAAAGTTTGAGTTATTTTTCTTATCAAATTCAGATGCTCTTTTTTCTTTCGTTTTAGATACTCTACGCTTTTTCACGGCAAGTGGTTCATCATCGCTGCTGAATTCAGATTCGTCGCGGATATTAGGTATCAATAGCTCTAGAGTACCTGCAACATCTTGTACTTCTTCTCCTTGGAGATTATTTTCGTCGAAATTCTCCGTATCAGTCACTTCATCTGGCTGTGGTGGAATGATTGCGATTTGAATATCTACGCCATCAACGTCGTTATTATTCATGTCTTCCCAAAACGCTGGATTCTGTAAAATTTCCTCAACTTCTGTTGTAGTTAGACATTTCGCACCGTTGTACTTTGCAGAGTTCATACTTGTTTTATTTTGATAATTTTATGAATATCCTTCACGCGTATTTTACTATGTCTCTGGAGACCTACACAAACCTGTTGATACAGATATCAACCAATGTCTTAATATTTGGACGCTAACATAAACAACATATACACTATAAATACCAGAAAATATAACATCAAATTTCAGTTGAATCACATACTGTAACTCGAGAAGACTATTGATCAAGAGCAATTATATTGTTTTGATTGCATTTACAGTTGTTATGTACTTGTATTTCTTCCGATGCACGTGAGCTTGAAAGCGTAAAACTTCTAACCACTTTCTAACCTTACTTGTTGTATTTTATCGCCATCTGGCGATAAAAGTCGATTACGCGTATAAGACCCAACCCACAGCCCAAATTACAATACAGATTTCTATTGTTTTAGTATTGTTATGTTGATTCAAAGTCACGTCCAATAAATGGGGAGAAATGGGGAAAAAGTTGGTATTGGGTTAATGTGGGAGGGGTTTTATACCTTTTTTTAAGATTAAATTACATGTAAGCGTTCTGCAGTATTAACATAAAATAAATTATAATTACATTTATCTACGGTCATGTAAAAAGTGACAATTTTTGCATGATTTTCAGCGTAAAAAGTTGGCATTTATTTAATTCATTCAACAATAGTTACTTACGTATCAAGGGAGTAAAGTAATATTTTGCAGTTGAGACATGGGTATTGCGCTCAAGGCGAAGCCGAGAGCTTAACCATGTCGAGACTGTGATATTACTTTGCTCCCGTGTTGCGTACAAAATTTTTTCGTCTGCACCATAATTATTACTCAAAAGAAAATAACATAAAAGTACACAACGAATTTACTACTTTTTAATTTTTTGACAGTCACTGATGTCTGAACTGTCAAATTGGGTGTAAGCGGCCGTGATGAATGTATTCGTAATTGTGTCGAATATGCAACACAATATACACAACAGCGGTTGTTATTGCTTTTCTTTCTCTATGCAATGAAATTTTGTATCTTTCTATCATTGTTCAGCACGGGGATGCAATGTATTTGATTCCGATAGGTCGTTATGACTAAGGTTACGTCTTCGATAGTAACTCAGTTATGTTTTCTTAACATAATGAAGGGCGGAAAAAGTATTTATTGCACGGGCTTTATTGCACGATTTCAAATCAAAGAAAAAAAGAAAATATCAGTAAGAACACTAATATTCTACTCATTTTTATAAATACGTACATTTACTTTACAATTAATACAATTTTCAATAAGAATTCGAAGCATCTCGTGACTTCTCCGTGTAGAAGGCAGTATTTAAGTAGCAGCATTGGTTGAGCTTGCTTCTTCAGCTAGATCCCTGCACAAAATTTGATTTGATATCGCAACTTATGTAGCACGGTTTCTTCCACGTAAGATTCTGTCACCGTCGATGACTTCCAGACACCATGTCTTTTTATTTCTAAAACATCTCCTTCATCTGCAAGCATGGTTGCAGATCTCCGCCTAAAACTATGGCCAGTGTACTCATGCGGATTAGGCAACCTTAGATAACTAGCTATTTGGCTTGGTATTTTTACAAAGGTATTAATATGAAACAAACATGTAAATAATTTACATATCTGTAACTATGCACATGGACAATACACCTCGTATTTTCAGCAATTACTTCTGCTTAATACATATGTTTCTGCCAATATAGGCGTCCTCAGCTAAGCTAGTGAAGCAATTTATACAAATTAATACAAACCTGTTATAAACAACTGGTTTGTATCTGTATTTAAATTTACTGAAATAGCCCGCAAAGATCAAGCAAGTTCCGTCCTATAAGAAGACAACTATTTAATAATTGACATCTTACGGGCGAAAGATACATTGTCCGGAGGGCTACCTATCGTTCGAACAGCTATGCTGCTACGGGAAACGATAAAATACGTATGTAGATGTAGTCCATGAACAACCTGCCAGATGGCGGTATATACGAAAAGGTTTTGTTTAAGTATAACAATACGTTAAGCACGTATAAAGCGTTTGTACAATATGAAACAAACATGTAAATAATTTACATATCTGTAACTATGCACATGGACAATACACCTCGTATTTTCATTTATTGCTTGATCTTTGCGGGCTATTTCAGTAAATTTAAATACAGATACAAACCAGTTGTTTATAACAGGTTTGTATTAATTTGTATAAATTGCTTCACTAGCTTAGCTGAGGACGCCTATATTGGCAGAAACATATGTATTAAGCAGAAGTAATTGCTGAAAATACGAGGTGTATTGTCCATGTGCATAGTTACAGATATGTAAATTATTTACATGTTTGTTTCATATTGTACAAACGCTTTATACGTGCTTAACGTATTGTTATACTTAAACAAAACCTTTTCGTATATACCGCCATCTGGCAGGTTGTTCATGGACTACATCTACATACGTATTTTATCGTTTCCCGTAGCAGCATAGCTGTTCGAACGATAGGTAGCCCTCCGGACAATGTATCTTTCGCCCGTAAGATGTCAATTATTAAATAGTTGTCTTCTTATAGGACGGAACTTGCTTGATCTTTGCGGGCTATTTCAGTAAATTTAAATACAGATACAAACCAGTTGTTTATAACAGGTTTGTATTAATTTGTATAAATTGCTTCACTAGCTTAGCTGAGGACGCCTATATTGGCAGAAACATATGTATTAAGCAGAAGTAATTGCTGAAAATACGAGGTGTATTGTCCATGTGCATAGTTACAGATATGTAAATTATTTACATGTTTGTTTCATATTGTACAAACGCTTTATACGTGCTTAACGTATTGTTATACTTAAACAAAACCTTTTCGTATATACCGCCATCTGGCAGGTTGTTCATGGACTACATCTACATACGTATTTTATCGTTTCCCGTAGCAGCATAGCTGTTCGAACGATAGGTAGCCCTCCGGACAATGTATCTTTCGCCCGTAAGATGTCAATTATTAAATAGTTGCCTTCTTATAGGACGGAACTTGCTTGATCTTTGCGGGCTATTTCAGTAAATTTAAATACAGATACAAACCAGTTGTTTATAACAGGTTTGTATTAATTTGTATAAATTGCTTCACTAGCTTAGCTGAGGACGCCTATATTGGCAGAAACATATGTATTAAGCAGAAGTAATTGCTGAAAATACGAGGTGTATTGTCCATGTGCATAGTTACAGATATGTAAATTATTTACATGTTTGTTTCATATTGTACAAACGCTTTATACGTGCTTAACGTATTGTTATACTTAAACAAAACCTTTTCGTATATACCGCCATCTGGCAGGTTGTTCATGGACTACATCTACATACGTATTTTATCGTTTCCCGTAGCAGCATAGCTGTTCGAACGATAGGTAGCCCTCCGGACAATGTATCTTTCGCCCGTAAGATGTCAATTATTAAATAGTTGTCTTCTTATAGGACGGAACTTGCTTGATCTTTGCGGGCTATTTCAGTAAATTTAAATACAGATACAAACCAGTTGTTTATAACAGGTTTGTATTAATTTGTATAAATTGCTTCACTAGCTTAGCTGAGGACGCCTATATTGGCAGAAACATATGTATTAAGCAGAAGTAATTGCTGAAAATACGAGGTGTATTGTCCATGTGCATAGTTACAGATATGTAAATTATTTACATGTTTGTTTCATATTGTACAAACGCTTTATACGTGCTTAACGTATTGTTATACTTAAACAAAACCTTTTCGTATAAAGGTATTAATACCTATAGGCTGAACAGAACACTTTCCATTATTGTAACTGACAAACAGCCGATCACGTGTTGTTGCTGATGGTCTAAGACTGGCGTATTTTCTATATATTTCAGCCATATTTTTATGTCTATCGATAAAACATTGAGGTGTATTGATTTTGGACGTTATAATTTTGACTATCAACATATTACCAATATCTTCCACATCAGCGATGCTCATTTTATGAAACTCAGTTGTTCTGCATGCGCCAGCAATACCAAAAATTGCTACAAGCTAAAATTCTTTTAGTTAATGTCCACTCAAAGAAAATATTGCATTAAAAATAACCTTCATCATTAAATATCTATTATTGGGTGCTTCGTTAACAAATTTGTTTCATCGTTGCTGAACACTTTCGATTTCTTAGAACATTATCCTAAATGGGATATTTCGACTATAGACTTGATGGTTTTACATGCTTTGCCCTTTGTGAGAAATAAGCAAAGCAGGCAGCTTCCGTAAGATTTCTCACTTTCTTTGAAACACACCAATCGTTGATTCGTTTATATACTATTTCATATTGTTTTCGTGACTTCTCAAGTATTAAAGTTGACGTCGCCGCTTCTGCGATCTCTAAAACTTCTGGAGTTATTATCAATCATTACAGACTTTATATTTAAATTCATGCTTTCAAGAGCAACAATGGCGACTTCACTAAAGAAGTTTGTTGACAATGCCGTTTCCTTAGTAATAGAGTAACCAACATGGCAGTCTATATGGTACAAAGTCTTTAAAAAGAATTACATCTAATTGTTCATGAATTTCTCCTATAAATTATGATGTTCTGCATTCTTGAAAAGCGGATATTCATTATATGGTTTGAAGGTCCTCTTCTTGTCACTGTCAAAATTTATCATCGAGAGATATGGTGATGAAATTAATAACAAATACAATTAGATTATTAATTTATTTAATAAGAAAGCTTTAAATATGGGGTATTAATTAAACAGCCAAGGTAAATAACTAATTTATAGAAATTTCGATGATTATAATTTACAACAAGTGTTCATAATGGTCACCATTCTGTTGAATGCATAATGCAATTCGACGTTTAATATTGTCCAAAATATTCTGCAATACATTTGGTACATTTCATTACATTTAAATGTAATTGTATTCATCAAGTCATTTAAGTTATTTATTCTGGTTGCATATACTTCATTTTTTACCAATCCTAAAATAGAAAAATCTAACAGAGTAAGACCTGGTGACCTTGCTAGTCAAACATCTCTGCTTTTAACTCGATGAGAGAAGTAATATTTTAAAAGCGCTAGATTTTCACAAGTTGTATGTGCAGTAGCCCCATCTCGCTGGAAGTAACCCCCATTAAATTCGTCTCGCGTTGTACTTGAGTTAAAAAGGATGTTAATAACTGTTCTCGTTATCGCTGGCTATTAATGTTATTGTGAAAAAATATTGGTCGTATTTTTCTACCACGAGATGCAATTAACCGTACTCCAACTTTAACAGGATGTAAAGGAGCTTTACATCATATTAAAGTCATGTGATTATTTCAATTGTTTATAGACCATGTTCTGTGATTTTGTTTATTTACAAACCCGCTTAAATTAAACCTTGCGTCATCAGTAAAAAAGCTTAGATCAAGAATTTGGTCATTATTTAAATTTTCTTGAAAGAAGTTGCAATAATTAACCCTACTAGCGTGATTTCTAGGTAAGATCTGTTCAACAATTGATACTTTGTATGGATACATATTGCTATGAATTGTGGTTTATATATTTACTGCACCACCATCCACAACTAATCTACCCAACTAGGATACTCAGCCAGTTGATATTCAACAATGAGACTTCTTTCTTCTCAGGGTTCCAATCGGAAAAACGTGGAACTGTAATATTATTTAGGCGCCAGTCAAAATGTCTTGACAATGTGTATAGTTATTAAGCAATATAAGTTACTTATTTATTTATAAATGCGCAGTAAAAGGTTTATTAAATTAAACGAGCACAAGATAAAATTTAAATGAATATTTAATACAAAAAAATCAAAAAAAGAAAAAAAAACTATCTTTATAGAGTATAAAGATTGTGTATTATACAATTTACAAAGAGGTAAAACAATCCACTGAATATGACCGCTACGTGAATTAAATCTTCCTCTAATGACTTCCGATCAAACGTATTTTTAAAAAAATAATAAAGTTTATTTTTAATTTCTCCCCAGAGAACCAAACTGTATAAACTTGAAAACACGATCAAAATCTACCACATGCGCGCTCACATGTAACAAAAAGTTCCCTTGATTTCCAAACGAAATAAAATTTCACAGTAATAATTTTTTTACATAGAAATTTTAAAAATATTCTTTATCATTTAATTCTTCTAATAATAAATCTCTTAATAACAATATTGAATACAATATAAATATCTTATAATATTAATCAAAAATATTTTTATGATATCATAAAATTCAAAAAAAACTTACAGGTTTTTAAGGAGACTCACGAGACCCGTTGTTAAATCTTAAAACATCAAAATTACGAGAATAACAACTCTCTAACAATATACGGGAATTGAATAAAAGATACATCAACTAATTAACACAAACAAAACCCGAATTTAATTAAATATATAAATCTATATATTTTTCAGTGAAATACAACGTTCCTGTGTCTAGGTATAACTTAGTCTGCCCCCTCAACATCACCCGCAATCGCTTTCACATAAAGCCAACCTTCAAAAATACAAGTTTTTGCTCACGCAGATCAAAATACATTTTCAAAAATATACACTACAATGCAAAAATAATTGTACATTCATGTTAAATAAATTTTAAATATTAATATAGGCAAAAATCCATAACAATATGTAAATGATGCTACAAAATTCAATGAACGATAGTAGAGGATACGTTAGCTTAAACTGATAAACGACGAACTGATGTATGGTGGGTTTTCTCCAACAAGGTTTTCTACGTGTTCAACAATATTTTGCAGTGTACATGGTCTACCAGAACTTTTGCCTTTTAGCAGAGATCCTGTAACCTGAAACTTCTTCACGACTAGCGGATGCGATGATGTAAAGCGGTATTATCCACAACTCTAGGATAGGAAACTGCAAGTGACACTGTCGCTTACATTCCGCGTAGGAGTATTGCCATTCTCGATTAAGAAATTGCGCGCTTCGGAAATATGCTTCAACAATAAAAATATTTTCTTGCAATGTGTACATTATTTATTAAGTAAAAAAAAATATTTGTAAGAAAAAATTATACTGCTAGTCACAAAATGATAAATGTCAAAATTACATTAGATAAATTGTCAATGTTAAAGAGAAGGCAAATGGCTTATAATAATTTGCATATACTAGTTACTCAGTGCCTACTGAGATGAAGTTCTTTTTGAACCACGTTGTACTTGAATAAGACTATACATATACGTCAAAGGAACATTTACAAGAGATCGATATAGTTCTACCAGTATTCATAAAAATTGACCATTTCTTACGAAAATTGGCCTAGTTGTAGATAAAACGTTGTAAAGCACACGTGTAATAAAAAGTCTCTTTATTGCGCTCACGACTTTACAAACCAAGTTGTTCCTACAATAAAGAATAACTTTTACACTTGTATCTTAAATAACTATAAATATATCGTAATAACACCATTTAATATATATTTTTTAAATGTTAGTAGTAAAATTATATAAGGGGTGCTCAGCCCCGTACTATTTAACATAATATTAGATAATGTACTAAAAGAAATCAGGGGAATAACAAAGAAACTACAAGTAGGGTATAAGAACATGGAGAGGGTTGAAATAGCAGAATGTGTCTTTGCTGATGACATAATAATATACGCAAAGAACGAAAGAGACTTACAAGAAAACCTAAACACATGGAATATAGCACTAAAAAAGAGGAATCTAAAAATAAACATTGATAAAACAAAAGTGATGACAATAGGGAGAAATGATTTAAAAGTAAAAATTGAAATAGAAGGAAGAAACATAGAACAAACAGACACATTCAAGTTCCTCGGAATAAACATACATAAAGACGGAAAAGAAGATATGGAAATAAACAGCAGAATAGAAAATGCAACAAAACTATATTGTGCACTAAACAACACATTTATAAGAAAGAAGGAAATAACGAAGAAAACAAAAATCACAGTATATAACGCGTTGTTCAAACCAATAACGACGTACGGATGCGAAAGCTGGATACTTAATAAACATATGAAGAGCAGACTACAAGCCGTAGAAATGAAATACCTAAGAGCGGTGAAAGGAGTTAGTAGAAGGGACAAAATAAGAAATGAAGTAATAAGACAAGAATTAAATGTACAACCCATAATGGAAGAAATCGCAAAACAACAACTAAGGTGGTTCGGTCATGTAGTAAGAATGGAAGAAGAAATACAGACTAAAAGAGTATGGCTAGCAAGAACAACGCAGAAGAAAACAAGAGGAAGACCACAAAAAACGTGGGACAATGTCATAGTGGAAAATTTAAAGAAAAGAGGAGTAACATTGTACGAAGGGAAGAGAATAGCCAGAAACAAAAAGGAATGGGCAAGATTTATATATCAGGAATAGTCATATAAGCAAAATGTAAATAGCTTGACACCCTAGGGGTAAACAAGCTTATAGATTATAATAATAATAATAGTAAAATTATATTTTTTCGTTTTTGATAATATATTCTTTAACGTTCCTCAAAAGTGTAATGCATTCTCTTATTTCGATATAACAATTTATAAGCATAATTAATATATAATATAATATTACGTTTCCATTTACTTAGTTTGACCAGTTGCTCTAAGATTTTTGAGCGTTTTCTTTATGGCAAGCTGTATAATTCCATTCCGCGTTTATCTCCACGCATCAGCGTGGTTTTATGTCCAAAAAGGTCTACCTTGACTATTTATTTAAGAATATCCAGTATGTCAATTCCAGTATTGACTGAAAGATCAAGTCGCTGTTCTTTATACCAATTTCGCAAAGGCTTTCGTCACTATTGGCCATACTTTATTATTATCTAAAGTGAGCTTTTATTCCTCGAACTTCGGCGCCCCCTCAGGTGTTTCTCTAGGCTCGAACCTTGACCCGCTACTGTTTAATCCTTATATTAATGATCTTCTATCGTTGCTTAACTATGGCGTCCTTGCTTACATCGACGACTGTCTTCATCTCATATTGTGAAACTCTGTGAAAAGATTTAAACACTCTTCGCCACTGGTGTAACAACAAAATAAAAATCAGCATAAATCAATTCGCAGTCATTACATACACTACAAAGACGAAATTATTGATATATTCTTATTCACTTGATCACTTCAATATTTTACAACACAAAGACCTGGGTGTCTTGTTCGATCGACACTTGCAGTATACTATCTATTTACAACTCCGCTTCACGCACTCTTATTAGTTTTCTTATTGCAACCTAACGAAAATGCAAATCTAGGTATTCTAAAGACACTCTCTTTTACATTGGTTCGTTCAAAATTCGAATATGGGTCAATTATTTGGTGCAAAGAAAGTTTTCGAAATATTTAACTTATAAACCATGTGGTAACTATCCGGCCAGCGGTGCTTACTATCAAGAATTGTTACGACAACACAACTTTACTTCACATTCTGATCGCAGAGAGCGGGAGTGATTAAGCTTACTTACTCTATGCTGTTGACATTATGGTGGCAAAATATGGAGGAAGATCAAATAAACCATTCGCTAAGCGAGAGCTATAGCAAACGTTTTTGTAGAAGCACCTATTACGCATATGGTTAAAAATGCCAAGAAAATTTCCGCCACAATTAACCAGTGAACCTTAGTTACCCACATTTGCACATGTACAAAAATGCTATTAGGCTCTAGTATTTCATATAATTTTCTCTTATTTGAATTATCAATTTTTAATTTAATTTACGTTTCTTCTTGTATATTATAGCTTAATTTTGATTTTCGGTACTTTATTATTGTATTGTCCTTTTAATTGAGAAATCTGTTGGAAAATAAAACAAATATTATTATTACTACGTGACAATTTTGAAAGTTTTAACGGGTTATTAGCACTTTATTAATCCACCGACACTTACAAGGAGGCTTCAAGGATTGGATTTAAAGCTTGTATTTTCGTATTTATCGCTATAGTTCATTAACAGGTAAGCTTGAGCAGCTTACTTTATTATATTATTGGACGACTCATTTCTGTATTTTGTCCATCTTAAAAAGTATTTTATAAATTACCTTGAAAATACAAATTATAATTTGTTTTCTTCATAAAATTGTTTGTTTCATTATATTCGACTAATTATTAGAGAACGGACACGCTTACCACATGACGCAAAGCCCAGTGCAGTACTGGCGAAAGGCTGTATTTCTAAAATATTTAATTTTATTTATATAATTGGAAAACGAACGGGTGGTGATCCATAAAATTACGAAATACATATTTATTTGTTGAAAAGTTGTATTTATAAAGTTTTTAATTTTATTTATATAATTGGAAAACATACGGGTGGTGATCTATCTATCTAAAATTACGAAATACATATTTATTAATTAATTTTATTTATATAATTTGAAAACAAACGGGTGGTGATCTATAAAATTACGAAATACATATGTATTTGTTGAAAAGTTGTATTTTTAAAGTTTTTAATTTTATTTCTATAATTGGAACATTTTTATTTTTTCATTTCGTCGTTCAAGTTGAGTAAAGGAGTATTAATATTGACTGGCAATAGTTTCTCAAGGTTTTCTTCTGTCAATTTTGTTCTCTTTGAATTAAGTACATCCTTATAAATAGAAAACGTCCTTTCTACATCGCAACTGGTTATAGGTGCATACTGGAAATATTCTTTTATTTCTTCATATTTAGCCATTAGATTTTGTGGAATTGTCTCCATACATATTTGCAGCAATGTAATTAAATCTGGATTTCTATTAAGAATTGCATCCGAAGTCACTTGGAATACTTTTCAAATTATTAACAGCCACATCTAATGTGGTTAATTCGTCATTTAATTTGAGATTTCGATTTTCAAAATAAGTGATTAGCTTTGGCAATTTTCCAAAGTATTCGTGAAGAAAGTACAACTGCTTTTTTAATTTGGGATTTGTGTGAGCTCCTTGCACTCACCAATACTTCTAGCATCCTCCTTTAGCAGTGTTACGAAATGTTTTAGACTATCGAAATTCTCAGCATAATAACTAGTAGCTTCCAGCCATGTTCCCGATCTAGTTATTACTGGAGTGGGAGGCAGTGACAGAGATGGAAATTTTTCCCTGAAAAGAGCTACACTCAATCAATGGTGCTTTTCTGAAAACTTTTTTAAAAGCTGATACAAGTCTATCAACTTCCGGAAAAGTGTCTCTGATATATTCACAGATTCTGTGGAGAGCATGTGCTACACAAGTAATATGCAGCATATTAGGATATGTTTTCTTCAATAGTCTGCCTGTTTTTAACATATACGCAGCACTATCACTGACAAATAAAAGTATTTTTTCTTTGTACGTGGCGTCCGAATGAAGCATTTTTTGCATATTCTTCTTAATTGTTTCAGCAACTGTTTCCACATCAACTCTATTTATAACACTTGTTGCTATTACATATGGGTTATAGCGAATAGTTGGATGTAGTACACCAGCTACAACATTTACCACACAGCGTCCTAACAGATCCACCGTTTCGTCGGCGCTTATCCATATGTATTGATTTAAAAGATGGCTTCTAATGCGTTCTACTGTTCTCGTATAGCACCTAGAAACATAATATTTGCGTAAAGTTGATTCATCAGGAACATTTCGACCAGTATATTTTTTCAGAAATGTCTTCAAAATTGGATTGTTCAATTTAAATAATGGAATATTAGCTGCCATAAAAGTTTCACAGAGTTCTTCGTTAAAATTGTCAGATTCCAACGGGTTCAATTTTTGTTGGTGCTTGAACGATCCTACGTGACGTTTTACGGTTGATTTATTGCAATTTTTCAATAACGTTTCACACACTTCACAATAAATTTCGGAATCACTGGCAATGTACATACAATCAGTATGGCCCTCAATCCAACTCGCCATTGTTTCACGATGCCATTCTCGACGCTCTTCCATTGTCTGAAAAAGTAAGAATATTCTAGATCCAAATAAACGAAATTAAATAACGAAATTTTATGCACACTTACGTGAAAATAATTGGAAGATGTTGCTTAAATGAAAAGAAAAGGAATGTACGTGCTATTTCTCTTACGAAACACGATAAACTTATTTATTTTATCTACGTACACGACACCACTGAAAACACTATATTCTCCGAATACAATAGCTGGGTTGTCCATTGTTATCGCTGCGAGACCAGGTGGCCGAGTAAGTCAAACAAATACTTCATTGAATTACGCCGGGATGTACTGAGCGACGTTATACACAATTCCAATTGCCGATTGCGTTTTATGGAAATTGCATCCGTTCTCTACTAATTATACATTTGCATTCACTATTCATATTTTCAGATGAACTGTAATTATGAAATACCTCATTACAAATAAGCTCACACTTGAAAAGGAACATGGCGTTACTAGATATTTTTGTCAGATTTCGGACTACAGACGACGAAAGCGTAAATATCGCATTTTAATATGGCGTGTATAGCACAAAGCAAAAAATGGAAAACATCTATGCACCATAATTTGAATGAAACCGAGTGTTTTATAAAAGATATTTATTACTTGGTAGTGTTCTTCTTCTTCTGTTTTGGGTTGACGCCAGAACGTCCAGGCACTTGAGTACACTGCTCTTTGTACATCCCTAATAGATCTCTCAATTCCACTCTGTTAGTCTTGTGTCCTCGATAATAGCCACTATCCTCCTCAGGGGAAGTTTGAGTACACTCGAAGGATCCAGTAGATCTCTCCCGAAATATTTCTGTCTGAGTTCCTGCAGTTCCTCACACGTGCATATTACATGAAGGTTAGCTTCCTCCTGTTGTTCACATCTCCTACACTAGGACTCGCTAACCAAGCCCATACTATACAGTTGCTTACTTGGTAGTGTTGTTTATTATGTCACATGTAAAGTTCATTAGAAGCAAAATGTGATTTCTAAACTCGACAGAACTTGAAATCGAAAAAAATTATACAAAACCTCGAAATTTTAATCAGTATTTTGTTTTATTTGAAAATTACTTCGGGCGTATGGCCACCGCTGCTGTTCTTGACAGAGTGTTCCGGGTGACTTTTTCGAGAACAGCTGGCCGTATGTCACGAGGAACACGAACAATTTTGGCTTCGAACGCGTCAATTGTTTCTGGTTCATCAGCATTAATCAGTGACTTCACGTAGCCCCATAGCTAATAAACGGGAAGTGTAAAATTGCACGGCTTTGGAGCCCAATTGATTGGTTAATTTCTTGAAATTTACTTATCGTTAAATTTTGCTTTCAATAAGTCGATGGTTGCGGTCACCGCATGACATGTAGCGTCATTTTGTTGAAACCATATCTCATCCAGATTAATGTCAACCATATTTTCAAACAATAAATCATTTAGCGTGGTTCGGTAATGATCTCTAGTTACAGAAACGAGCTCCGGCCTCATTTTGAAAGAAATAAAGCCCGATGATGCTGATAGGGATTATTTTGCTCGTGGATCCAAACGTTTGCGATGACTCCGGTTTCTGGCGGTGACGCTTCAACCCCGGTTACTAGAATCACGACCCTGTTGTTGGCTTCATCTTGCAGAGATTGTAAGGCTGTGTACACTTTACTTTTTAAATCTTCGGTGACTGTTATTAAATGAATAAATGTATTTGCACCTAAATATATGTATCACATCTAAACGTATAGTTTCGTTTTAATAACTTAGCTATTCACGGAAACCGTTGCCGGTGTACCTCTCTTGGCCGTCAAATGTCTTGAGCTGTTTTCTCATGTTATGTATCGTATAGATTGTGTATAATATTAGCAGCGACACAGTAAGCATTTAGTTTTCCAATTAGTGTGCTGATGAGAACTGGCAAGTTCGAAACACGTGTCCATACGTAGAAGTTACCAATGCGAAATAAGTACGCGTTGTGTATATCTATATGTACATATACAGATATGTCTTAATATTTTTGTATTTTTGTAAAACTTTTAAAAGCCTGGAAAACGAGGCTTTATTCAATTTTTTAAATACAAGGTTGCCTTTGTAAAGTGTTGAGCATACAGTGTTTCTTTTTCTTATTCTTATTATAGTTTTACTAGTATTATTATCATTATGAATTATTGCGAAACGGAAGATATTACTCTTAAATAAAATAACTAAGATATTTTTAAATAGTAACGAATTCATTGATTTCTAAATGTATTGATATTGCTTAGAAAGAACTTAGCGAAAAGATTAAATGAGCTGTCATACTGCGTTCATTTTTTAACATTTATGATTAGTATATTCTGGCAAATAAACATGGATAACTAACGCTTGGACAAGGCTATTAAATCATCCAAACTTACTTTGAAAATCGTCGATTTGCGTAACATATTGACAACTTGATTGTGATTTTTACGGTGCATATAATCGTCCTTCTGAGCAAGCCGTCGAACTGATTACGTACTAATAGATTACGTACGAAAATGCGGAAGATGAACCAAATGTATGTATTGGTCGTCGGTCGCAGGAATTGGGGCTTTGTTCATCCACTACGTGGAAAATTTTGTGTAAAGATTTTGGTTATATGAGTCATTTTTTCATCGATTGGGCCCGAGAACAATTCGAAACTGAGCCGTTGTTTTATCAAAAAATTGCATTCGGCGATAAAGCTTATTTCTGACGGACAAGCAAAATTGTTGCATATGTTGTGAGACCAATCCACAAGAAATCTTGCCGACTCCATCACATCCGGAAAAAATGTATCTGGTGGCATCTGTTGAGGATATATTTAATATGCTTTTGTAATATTTTAAAATCATTTTTTATTGTTAAATATAATAAATCTAGGATATAGAATTCAAAAATAACATTTCCAATTCTATAAATATTTAACGTTAATTTTCGAATTTAAACCGCTTTATTAAGAATGGTGAATATTACACAATCTTCTAGATCGTTTGAAGACAGTTACCTCTGAAAATAAAGTGTTACTAAGAAGACTCACTTTCATCTATTCCCTATGTTAAAAGATTCTCTCGAAGGCAAAAAATTCTGCACAAATGAAGAGCTAGCTTCAACAATGGACGCTTGTTTTGTAGGGTTAGAAGAAAATCACTTTCAAGACGGAATAGAGAAGCTTGAACACATATGGACCACATACATCCAATTAAGAGGAGATAATAGCTCCTTTCCATTTGAGCAAAGTACGGTACCTATAACGGGTGTTCATTTGAAAAGTCAATCTAGTAGCATGTGATTTACTGAGAACATTTTGAAGTATGTCGTAAATTAAAATTTACTACTTAACCTACGAAGTCGTATATTTTGACAGTTTCATACATACAAATAAATAACAAATGTGATTGACATTATCAAATGTCATTTGGATTTGGATCAAAATTTCAAAGTAACCTAGATTGACTTTTCAAATGAACACATGTTACTATTCGGTACAGTACAGTACGCATACCAAGTGTGTTCCATTTGCCGAAACCGGAAATTGTTTAATCGTACAAAAATACCTCTTTCTCTTTGGATACTTGCTTATACTTTTGGAATACTTGGTACAGTTAGGTACTGTAGCATATCATTGGTTGGCTTAAGTTATTGTACACGTGTTTGACATTTAAATCTTTTTTCAAACGTGTTTAAGAAAATAATACGAAAATGAATCCTAACAGCTTTAAATGAACTACGTTAATTTTAAGTGATGGATAAAAGTTATTTACGCAAAATGTAATTACTAAAATTTAATTTTAATTTAATAAAGGAACAAACTTCTTAAAGAAATCTACTCAAATCAAAACTAACCTAAAATCACAAGTTAAGAACTGACAATCAAACAGTATTGTTTTCGAATTTTAAATCTATGTTTCATTTGCCAGTTATCGACACACATCAGGTACGCGTACTTTTGAATATGGTACCGTACCATTCCAATTCAAATGGAAAGCAGCTTATGTAGAAAAATAAAGTGTATTTATTTCCTTTATTTATTTATTTATTCCTTTGTCTCTGTATGATTGCGCGAATTAATCAACCCGTATCGTAATAATCGTAGTTGAGACAAGTAGTTCTAAAAAACAAATTTAAAAAACTTTTGCAATTCATTACAATAATATTTTTCATCTAACAAAAGCATTAAAATTGAACAGTTAATAAATTATATTAAACTTCCATATACATGAAGAACATTGATTATTTTATAACATTATTATTTAACATTTGCGATGGAATTGGTCGTTACTTGGAATTCCATTTAATAAAATGTACAATAATACTTGAAATAAAAACACGTGTTCGAAGATCCGGAATATATTACATACTTGACAAAGCCGCAGGGAGAGCGAAACATGTCCTATATTTTGGATATTCAAACACGTGTTTTATTTCAAGGACATTATTTACATTATTATTTATTTTTATCGCAAAATTATCATAAGAAATCTAACATCAAAATAGATTTGATGTTTTATGTATTTTTAACGAATTTGTAATTGAAATTTGTATTTTAATGAGTTATTAAGTGGACAGGAACAACGTACCTACATTCGTTTTACAATTAGGTTTATAGAAAATAATGTAGTTAATAATTCCATATGCATTATGGAATTAATTATGAGGGAAAGTCAGTAATTAGGTCACAAAAAGGTATTATAAAAATAATTAGAGAAATAGTTAGCTAAAAACAAGTTTTATTTTTCAACAAAGTCTCCATCTACATTAATACACTTATCCCATCGCTTTATCAATGCCCCAATGCCTGCTGCATAAAAGTGTTTGGGCTGGCGTCTGAACCACGTGCGTACCTCTTGTTGAACATCGTTGTCACCCTCGAAATGTTTGCCGCCAAGATGCTTTTTGAGTGGACCGAACAGATGATAGTCGCTTGGGACCAGGTCGGGACTGTAAGCCGGATGTTCAAGAAGTTCCCACCCTAATTGCGCAATTCTCGCCTGTGTCAAGTGGGCCGAATGGGGCCCGGCATTATCGTGATGCAGCAATATTCCTCTCGTCAGTAGGCCTGGACGTTTTCGTCGAATTGCATCCCGAAGCAACAACAAAACTCTACAGTATAATTCAGCAGTCACGTTCTCCTCTTTGTTCTGAAAATGGGCTAGGAGCACTCCCTGAGAATCCCAGAACACGGTAAGCATAACCTTACCAGCTGAGGGCACAACCTTAAATTTCTTTGTTGACGGCGAAGAAGGATGTTTCCATTGCATTGAAGCACGCTTTGTTTCGGGTTGGTAGTGGTGCACCCATGACTCATCACCAGTAACAATCCTGTTAAGCATGTTCTCCCCTTCCACTGTGTATCGAGAGAGGTGTTGCAAGGACAAGCCCATTCGAATTCTTCTGTGTTCCTCGGTCAGCTGTCTAGGTACCCACAGTGCGCAAACTTTTCGGAAATTCAAACGATCGTGCATCAGTTCGTAGGCTAAACTATGAGAACACCCTATTGCAGTTGCTATACCGTCTATTGTTACCCGCCTGTCAGTTCGAATCATCTTTTCCACCCGTCGAAGTGTTGCATCTGTCGAAATCTGAACGGGGCGGCCACTTCGCTGATCGTCAACAACTTTTCTGCATCCTTGAGAGAATTTCTCGACCCAGTTATATACGGCTTTACGCGACAAACACTTTTCACCGTAAACAGGAGACATTTCCTTATGAATATCTTTTGCAGAAAGTCCTTTTGCCCAGAAAAACGCACAATAGCACGTTGCTGTTCCACAGTACAATCTTCGAGCACGGTCGCCATTTTAACACTGCCTGTGTTCGCGCACACCAACTGTCACTTGAGAATTATAAAGCTGGATTGTGGTGACACCTATTGACAAATAGGGAAACAACTCACTCCTATTTTCAGCTTTCCTACAGCAGTTTGTGACTTATTTAATGACTTTCCCTCGTACATTTGTACACAAAGTTAAACTATACAAAAAAAACTACTAATGTACGAATTACATATCTCAAGTTATAGATATCTTCTACTTATACCACATATCAAGATTTCAAATTGCAATTTAGTTTTTACATTTATTAATTAATAATGTATAATGAAACAGTGTTTCCTTGTGTGTACTACCGTTACCGTAAATTGTCGTTCTAAGTTAACAATAAAATTAGACAGGTTAAATGAGATTCATAATTTATAGGACAAATACTATATAATGTAACCAATCTAAGGATATTATTAACATTATATAGATTTCAACGATCTTCTATTTTACAACGCTGGTGTTCTATTAATTTACAGCAATTATACTTATCAGTAGATTATTATGAATATTTATCATGCAATTTAGATACGTGTATAAGGCAATTACAAAATACCACAAAAGACATTAAAAATTTACTGTCACTTCTATTTTTAGAGCGAAAAATTAACCTAAATTTTGTAACTGACTGTATTATAGAGTGTGCACCACTGAGAGCTCACGTAGTCCACCAGCAGCATGCAGTTTGCCCTCCATCTGTGTCTCATCTTTGTGGTTGTATCTCTTTGAGTCTTTAAATGTCGCCACTGCCATTTGACGCTCACAAACAATATCTAATTGTAGAACAAATGCTCAATTACAATTTTCAAGTTGACGAGTGTCACGGAGCCATAAACTCACTTCAAACTCCTTTTAAAATGTGTTTGCTCTCTTAACATTTAAGATCAGGTCTTTAAAAATTACAGCACATTAAAATAAACGCTAACTCGTAGAGATTTACAATTAATTATAATATATTCGAGCGATTAATCTTAATTGATACTGTAATACTTGCACATAAAGTTAACGTAAATAAAATTTAGTTAATGATGACATATTATATATTAAAAGTAATCGTTAGGGATGAACTTAAAAAAGGTGCCTAAGAAATAATTATCTTAAGCTTAATAACTTATTGTAAGTGTTTCTCGATCGAATAATTCTTATTATATTAGTAATAGTAATATTAGGTTATGATTTATCTTTTAGTAATTAATACAGAGAATCTAAAAAATATTGATCTTTCCAATTAATATTTGTAAATATTTTTTATATTCTAAGTATTATAATGAATAAATCGCAAAAAAACAAGATACAATTTAATTGTTATTTGTATAGATTCTTACCATAGATCACTTAAAATACTAATTAAGTATAGGAAACTCAATAAAAAACAATTTAAACAAACTACATGTTCATATGAACATCATATATAACAAATTTAATAATAATAGGGTTTATCGACAAGAACGTTAGAAATTTAACATGGGATAATAAAGATTACAAGTAATATTTGATTAATTTTTATTTTGTTTTGAAGAGTAATCAGTGGCATGTTTTGAATATAATATAATTTAAATGACCTCCCCTGCTGTGTTGACATAAACGGTAACTTGTGACCCAATTTCTGATTATTTTTTCATAAATATCATGTAGTAAATCTCAAACTATGGGTGTGATTTTCTACTTAAGGTCACGAATCGTTCGTAGCTTATTCTCGTAGATGTGATACCTGAGATGGCTCCATAGATAAAGGTACAAGGGTGAAAGAACGCAAAATTTTTGCGGCCAGTTTACATTTTAATTCCTGGAAATGACCCGCCCAGAAAAACTTGCAATGATTCGATGGTCTAGTTAGATGTGTGACAGGTGGCACCGTCTTGTTGAAAGAAAACATTGTTCAACGCTCGTCATTAATAGTAACGTGATTTCCATGTTGATCTTCAAAAAAATAGGGGCCATTACTCCAAACAGTGATTTTTTTCAGAATGAAGAGGCAATTCGTGAATCAGTTGAGGATTTTCATTAGACCGAATTCTTACTATTTTGTTTATTTACGTTTGCACTAAGCCAGAAATATGCTTCATCCGAAAAGATTTTGAACAAAACTTCCAACTGCTCTAGAACCCAAGAGACAAAAGTTGGACGCACACAATGATCGTCGGGTTTAAGCTCTTGAGTAATATGAGTTTTATAAGCTCTCAAATGAAGATCAGGATGCAAAATTTTCCACGTAGTCATCTGAGAAAAGCCGAGTTAGTGAGAACGATGCAATATAGGATCTTCTCTAACACTTCTGGCTTACGGCAGCGATATTCTCTACTGAACGGACATTTCGACACAGCACAGATATTAACTCGTGTAGTACTGAACCCGTTCGTTTAATTTTTTTTAACAAGACAATAAATAGACCGTTAAGTTCGTCGATTATGTTGCCCGTAAATTTCTCGCAATGCACGAAATGTTTGTCGAACCAAACATGCATTTGATGAATAATTTTAATAATTTTTACTCGCTGCTGAGTATTGTATCTCACCACAATGACTTGACAGACACTGCTGACAACCGCAATGCTAACCTAACATCAATAATTTAAGCAGAGTTGCCAACGTTGCATTTTAAAGTTCTGACGCTCTTATCGGTAAACCCTTTATTATTACGATATTTTTTTAAATAAGGTCCGTTTTGAATAAGAAGAAAAAATCTGTAATATTATTAAAATTTATTTATTTCCACATTCAAGATACTTTCATCTACTTTTCTACACTATTTCCATTTTTGTTCCCACATTTGTCATACCACTCAACAAGTTTTTATATTTGCCACCTGAACAGAAGCCCAATACATGACTGCAGTTTTCACGTCTTCGTCGTCGTCGAACCGTTAAGTACCGTTTAAGTACCGAAACACGTGAAAATCACTGGATGGAAGGTCTGGACAATAAGTTGTTCTCATTCAAAAGACCTGATTGGACCTCGCATTCGTTCAGAAAGATGTGGCCCTACATTGTCATGGAGCAAAATTACACTGGAAGACAGTAAGAAACGTTGCTTGTTTTATACGACACGCCGGAGTTTTCTTAATGTCTCACAATACTCCGTGATGTCTCTGGTCCTCGTTACGGCTTCATCTCCGAGGCGGACTCATTGGAGACCAGTTGTTTTATTGGTGCGATAAATAAATACACTCGGAAAAATATAAAGCAACATAACCTTTCGTGCTGAAAGTGTTCATTTGGTTCTCACTCTGGTTGGGGACGACGTGTCGTCATTCCATTCATTAGGAGTTATGTGAGACACCTAAGTCTTATCTCCTGTAACGACGTGGTCCAAAAACTAATCTCCTTCCTGATCGTATCGAGTAAAATCGATACAAGACAACCCAATCTTTTTGGTTTGTGATCGTCAGAAAGCAGTCTTGAAACCCACCGATAACACAATTTTCGGTGTTTCAGTTTCTCCAAAACAATGGTGTACATAACAGACCTATAAATAATTAATAATTCTCTTTTAATTAAACTCGTTTCTCTTTGAAAATATTTCTTTAAAATTGATAACTCTTGAACGAGGCGTTCTTCTAATTAACTTTGTTTTGTTCGGTTTACTGTTGCTTCGAAATAGGACCAGCTTTTCTCATCCTTTTATTAAATTCGTCTCACAGCAACTCAGTAGGATTCAAGTCCGAGCATTGAAGCGATCAAATCATAATTAACAAATTCTTCATCTTGTTTTTGTGTTTTTCGCATATTTTGGCAGTGTGTTTTATTATATTATATATATATATATATATATATATATATATATATATATATATATATATATATTATATATTGTGCATAAATTTGATGTATTGCCCAATTAATCGCAAATCAGATGGAACTTTTTAAAATCGAAGGTTAATTTTCCTTGTGCATTATTCTATCAATTTTTTGAAAATATCCACTTCCCTGGAATAAAAAATAACCTTATGTTTATTAAGATGGAATCACATCCATCTTTCATAGTTGGTAAAATATTTCGAATTTTTATTCGTCCGTCCCGAGGACATTTTTTACTTTTCTACTATCCAATTCTCACGACGTAAAAATAGTTTGTGCACAGTTATACGTCCATGGAAATTACCCTCTTGAAGCGACGTTTTACCGTACTTACTGAGATTCCGCGTAGTGCTTCGTGATTAAATTCTGCTGCGATTTCTGGTACTATTTTCCTGTGGTTCCCTTGTATTTGGCGGTTATCTGCTTCCGTGGTAATTGAGATGGACCTGGTCGTGCACGCTATTCAACAATCCTGTTTTCTTAATGCCGATGAATTGAATTTAATTTGTCTTTCACTAATTTGCCTACTTGCATAGCCTTCCTCGTACAATAAAGTAATAACACCTCATTTTTATATACCAATTGGTTTTCCAAGCGACATTATTCACACTAGATTTCAAAATTAAATTATTATTGATAAAAACAAATGCTTAATGAAGGCACTCCCAAATTATTCACAACTCAGTAAGAATGAATTGTAGTATTGTATAAAATTACATTTGTATAAAGTTGTTTTCTACATTCGAAGTTTTATGCTTCTGTTCAAAGAAAGGATAAATTCTTGGAACAATTACTTATTTACACAATTTCAATAAATAGGGGTTTTTTCATATACCAGGTTCTCTGATTTAAGTTTACAGACTGCAACACCTCACCCGGTATATTTACGAATAAGTGTTTGAAATGAAAGTTGCTTTACCTCTTGAAGTCTATAGAATGGCGTAGTTAACGATAAGAAATAAGTACTAAACTTCTAGTTTCAAACATTTTTATTGTAAATCCACTTTTATTGTTTCTCCAACAACGGCTTCATCAGGTGGATGAAAAACTGAATATTTAAAATACAAGTTTGAATATTTATGTACAAATTGTTTAGAGAAATGGTGGTGGAAATATTTTTACAATCTTAAATTTAGTAGAGGGGAGTTGTTTAAATCTATTTGGTCATTTAAAGCTAATCCTAAATTATTATATCTATCAATTTCTAAGTTTTCTAACAAATTAAGTTTTTTTGCTTTTAATAATAATAATAATAATAATAATAATAATAGTCTTTATTATCCAGCAGATACAAAATCCACTTAAAGGATAATATAAAATTACAAAAACAAAAACATTTGTTACAGTGCAAATTCATTTACACATTTAAATCCTAAAATAAACAAAATGACAAACTAACTTGTTCATTTAGTAAAAGGATCCTCACAATACTTTGCGTAGGACCACTGGGGCCTTAGCCAAAACATTAGTTGTAGCACGAGGAACTGAAAATGTAGCCAATGAACGCGTGCCGTAATTCGGTAGAATAAACTGCACTTCACCGAGTAATGCCGGAGAATCAATTTTGTTTGTAACAACTTTGATTAAAAAGTTGGCACTAGAAGTAGAATTGATTTATGATAAAGAAGGTATTTCGTAAGTGCTGAACCATGTGTAACGTGTGTTCATTTGAAAAGTCAATCTAGGTTACTTTGAAATTTTGATAGAATAAGACGCATATATATTAGTATGTGTTTGATGTTCCGTAAACGTAAATCCAAATGACATTTGATAATGTCAATCACAAATATCAGTTAGTGCATAAAATAATCGTGTGTCGATTCTGGTTTAAATAAATTGCTTCTCAGTTTTAAAATGGCTTTCACTTTAGAACATAAATTTTCTTTAGTCCAGGCTTATTTTCGAAGTGGTAATAAAATTGGTGATTTATGGGTTTATTCAGTTCAAGATTGCATGGTAGAATTTCAAGTTGAGTTTCCACATTTTGTAATAGCTATATACAATTTAAGAATACTTTGGATAGAACTTTAAAACTTTTTTCTGAAACTGGTACTCTCTTAAGAAAATCAGGCAGCGGAGCAGTTAAGAAATGTACACCTCAAGTTGTCAATCGTGTTGAAGAAATAATAGAAAATGAAGCACAAACATCTGTTCGACATTTGAGTAAACAAATAAACCTTTCTGTTGGTGCAACTCACAAGTTATTAAAAAAAGATATGCAACTTTATCCATACCGTGTCACAGCAGTACAAGAATTGCTAGAAATTGATTACCCACGTAGACTACAGTTTTGTAATTGGTTTGTAAATATGAACAATAATGGAGAGCTTTCGCAAAGAGTCATCTTTACTGATGAAGCATGGTTTTATAAAACGGGATACCTAAATTCACAAAATACAAGAATTTGGAGTAGTGAAAATCCACATGTAATTAATGAAGAATCGCTACATCCAGAGAAAATTGGTGTTTGGGCAGCGATAAGCCAAAGGCGAATCATTGGACCAATATTTTTTCAGGGAACGTTAACTGCTCAAAGGTACCGTACGGAAATTTTTCAACCATTTGTCAATCAGTTGCATGATGATGAACTTCAAAATGCATATTTCCAACAAGACGGAGCACCTTGTCACTGTACTGCAGAATCTTTGTATCATTTAAGAGAATTTTTTGATGAGCGTATAATTAGTCGAAATACTGAAATGGCCTGGCCTACACGTTCATGCGATTTAACACCTTGCGACTTCTTTTTGTGGCCTTATCTAAAAAATAACATATTTCGAACACCTATATTGAATTTGAATCATATGCTACAGATAATCGAACAGAAATGCATGGAAATTAATAACAATCCAGTAATGTTGCAGAATATCATCAGAAATTTTGAACGGAGGATTTTAAAGTGCATTGATCTTGAAGCACAACATTTTCAACATTTGTTATAGTTTTCAATAAATACCTATTATTTGTTATTTATTTGTATGTATGAAACTGTCAAAATATACGACTTCGTAGGTTAAGTAGTAAATTTTAATTTACGACATACTTCAAAATGTTCTCAGTAAATCACATGCTACTAGATTGACTTTTCAAATGAACACTTGTTACAATAAACAAACGTTCAGATGACTGTTAACGTTGCATTTTTTAATAAAGGATTACATTACGTTTCAGTTCATACAACAGCTTATTAGTGAGTGTACACGTTTTCTTTATTCAAAATGCCTTACCGATTTTCTTCTCAAGAGTATGCAGACATGCATTTTGTGTGTAACTGCAGTGCACGTCAAGCAGTTATTGAATACCGACATCGGTTTCCCGATAGGCGTATTCCTCATTACAGAACGTTTCTGGAAGTACACAGACAATTTCGGGAATGTGGACTGCGTGATTATCTTTTCGACCGAGGAGTAAATTTGCCAGCAGACTTAGAGGAAGAAGCAGTAGCTATTGTTACAAGGGATCCAACTCTCAGTGTACGTCGAATCGCTGAACAACTAGGAGTGTCACAAACGACAGTTTGGCGAATTTTAAAACGTGAGGGCTTATATCCATACCACTATCGCAGGAGACACGGTTTGCTTGAAGCAGACCACTATGCTCGTCTAGTTTATTCTACCTGGATATTAAGACAGTCACGGCTTCATTTTAATTTCTGCACAACAATCCACTGGACAGATGAATCTACGTTCACGAGAAGTGGTGTTACAAATCTGAGAAAACCCCAAAGCTATACGACCATGTAAATTTCAACATGAATTTTCTATTAACGTTTGGGCGACCCTAATCGATGACTTGTTGATTGGTCCTGTCGTTCTTCCTGAGAAGTTAAATGCGGACAATTACCTTCAATTTCGTATTGACGAACTGCCAGATCTTTTAGAGGATGCCCGACTGAATGTTCGACGAGACATGTGGTTTCACATGGATGGGGCACTACCACATTTCGGAATTGCTGTCCGAAATTGGGTTGACGTCAATTATCCAAGATGGATTGGTCGAGGTGGTCCTGTTGCATGGTCACCCAGATCACCCGATCTTAATCCCCTTGACTTTTATTTATGGGGGTACATGAAAAATTTAGTCTACGCGCAAGTTTCGAACACAAGAGAAGAGTTGTTGGATCGTATTCACCTAGCTGCCGAGCAAATCCTACAAAACAAGTATGAAATTCGGATAAGTACTTCTTCTGTTGGTTTACGGCCACAAGCTTGCATTCAACAAGGAGGTGGACATTTCGAAAATATTATTAATTGAACTTTTTTAAATAAAACCAGTTTTTATTGACTTTAGGATTACTTTTTTTTTTCATGATCTGACAATCACATTCATAGATCTGTAACTTGGAAACAAATAAAAATGGATATACAAGTTTTGCGTTATTGTTACTTGAAATGAAGTCTACTTTACACTCCTAAAATTTGAACATAACGATACGGGACACCTTGTATAGATTTCAAAATTTTACAATTCAAGATAAAAGCAAAAAGCTTAACTTGTTAGAAAACTTAGTAATTAATAGATCTAATAATTTAGGATTAACTTTAAAAGACCAATTAGATTTCAACAACTCTTCTTTACTAAATTTAGGATTGTAAAAATGTTTCCACCACCATTTTTCTCAATAATTTGTACATAAATATCTAAACTTGTATTTTAAATATTCAGTTTTTCATCCACTTGATGAAGCCATTTGTATGGTGAAACAAGTTACCTCATATCGTTATAATGAAGTTTGAACAAGTATCTCCTTCGTAAGTTATCGCCTTGTAGGTCATTTGATCATTGACTTTTTTTTTGATAGAATCCTATATTTTTGAAATAACTTTCGTCCGAATAATTTTTTCATTACTTTTGCAGTTTTTAAATTATTATTGAGAAACGGCATTGAGAGCACTTGCCTAGTTGTAGAAGGTTTCGAAAAATTAGAGAAATTAGTAGAAGGTATATAACAGTTTATTATTGTGCGTGTTTACTCTTAGTATTGTTGTCAAATTTTTTAATTTTTTCGTTGTTCAGTATTGTGTTTTGACTATGTTCGATTTCGTTAATACTCAATATGACTACTACATACAGCCCCAATGAATATGTAGACATGTTAATTTATGGACAATGTAATATGAATTCCCTAGAACGATTACCAGAATGTGCGCGTCCATCGCATATTACTTTCAGTAAAGTGAAGTAAAAGATGAGAACTGGATCCTGTCCTAATAATGTAAAACACAGAAATCTTCAAGCAATTGTTGAAAATGAAGAAAACATTATCAACGTTTTGGCCTACGTAACGATAAATTATCACGTTTCTATTCGTACTCTGGCAGTTGAAATTGGAATTAGTAAAACCAATGTACACCGAATTTTGAAAACACACAAGCACCATCCGTTTTAAGTTCATTTAGTTCAAGGATTGACGCCGAACGATTTCCAAAGACGGCTTGACCTCATTGCACGTTTACATGTTTTAGCATAAGAAAATCTAAATATCTTAAAATTCTAAATATTTAAAGGAAATTGTATATTCTTGACGTTCTGTCAACTTGGATGATTTGAAGAATAAAATTCGTCAAGGTTGCCAAACAATAACCCGATAAATGATAACTTTTGCATATAACAAAGCGTTAATGCGCCGTATGAAGGCTTGTGTGCAGACAGGTGGCGCACAATTCGAATACCTGCTGTAAAATTTTTCTTCTTTAGAAAAAATATTGTTAGTTGTTTTCTATCATTTGTATCATTTATTAGCAAATAATGATCGTTCAAATAACGTTTCTCTATAGTGTTTATAGAAGTTTCTCAATAACTATTTCAAAAACTGCAAAAGTAATGAAAAAATTAATCAGACGTGCGTCTTCTTAATTAATATTATGCTGCATTAAAAAATATAGGTTTCTATTTAAAAAAAGTTAACGTTCAAATGACCTACAAGGCGATACTTTCATTTCAAACATTTATTTGTAAATATACCGGGTGAGGAGTTGCAGTTTGTAAACTAAAATTAGGGACACCGATATAAGGTGCAGATACTCAAAAGATTAAAAAAAAATTATATTTTATTATTAAATATGTTACATGCAGAAGTTATCATAATGTAGATTTACAGAATTACTTAAATATTCCTAATTAAAAATTTCTAATTTTAATTTAATTTCTATTTTTTTCTGCATCTCTAGTTGACCAAGCTTCCATGAGCGATAGTGTATAAGTTCTGTATAAATATTTTTTCTGTATATTCTATATCATCAAAATAAGCGTATAGATAATTAATATTATTATTATTAATATATTATGTGTAACGTAGATAATTCTGTCAATCAACTGACGAACTGCTTTTACAACATCTGTGAAAGAAAGAAATTTATGTTTGTTTAATAGTAAAATGTTATCTCGAAATGTCATTCCTATAATGTTCTTGTAACTACTTATTTCTGATAAGACTAAATATAGCCAGTTCTTGAATATCGCATTTATAGAAAAGAATATTTACAGTAGTGCCAATCGAGTTTTGATAAGTGCGGATAAATTAGAAGACCTAGGTCATTTGCTATTGCGTAGAATTATACGTAATTTTATTTAAAGGACGTATATCCATGTTATTTGTGTTTATAAAAAGGTAATATACCTATATATAAAGGAGAAATTGAAATTTTGGTTAACGTAAAGTGGTTAGAATTACATTATTAAATTCTATAATTTTAATATATTCGTGTTGAAACCTTTTGAGAAGTGTCTTAGTTTTTTGGTGTGAGCAGATGCTAGTTTATCTGACAGGGTAAAATTTCGTAAGTAGTTTATTTATTTATTGTATATATATGTCGCATAAAAAAAAGTTTAAGTTCTTATTTAATTAACAAACAAGACACTAACATGTTTGTTAAAATTACTTTTAACGTTATATATATATATATATATATATATATATATATATATATATATATATATATATAGTATATTCGTGACCTTGGTATGATAAGGTAAACTTAATTTGTCGGCGATTAAAGGTCTGGTTATTACTTCAAAGTGTATATATTTAAAATAATCCTACATGTTTCGGCAATGATGCCTTTGTCAAGGATATAAAAAATATAAATCTATATTTATATTTTTTATATCCTTGACAAAGGCATCATTGCCGAAACATGTAGGATTATTTTAACTTTGTACTTCACTTTGAAGTAATAACCAGACCTTTAATCGCCGACAAATTAAGTTTACCTTATACACATATATATATATATATATATATATATATATATATATATATATATTATATATAATTAGACCAGGAGTCTTTGTCGTTAGAACATGTATGGAAAGAATACTCGTTTTTTGGGGGGGAATCCAGCAAAATTAAACTCTATTACTTAAGTCAGTTCAATTTTCACAACAAATTAAAATTCACTATTGAAGAAGAAATTAATAACAGTATTAATTTTCTTGATATTCCTTTGAGCTATGATAGACAGGGTACTATTTATATAAATTGGTATAATAAACCCACAGCTTCTTTTCAATATATGAATTACCACTCAAATACTCCTACAGTATTCAATAAAATTATTATAAATAATCTGACTGATAGGGCAGTAAAACTATCACATACTCAATACAGAAAAGATAATATCAAGAAAATTAAAACAATCTTAACAGATATTAATTATCCACCACAACTTATAGACCAAACAATTAAAAAAAAGAGTACACCAAATATACAACACTGCAGACACCAATAAAAATTTGAACAATGACACAACATATATCACGATTCCATATGTTCCACAACTATCAGAAAAAATTAAATACACTTTAAAAAAATATGATATAGCTACAACATATAAACTTAGTAATACTAATAAAAATTTATTTTCAAAACTTAAACCTAAAATAGAAAAAAATCGAGAAACACATGTCATATATAAAATACCATGTCGCGATTGCGATAGTTACTACATAGGCCAAACGAAACAACATTTATACAAAAGAATACAAGCCCACAAATACTCTAAAACAGACAAAACTGCTTTATCTACACACAAACTACAACGCGATCACCATTTCGATTTTGAAAACACACAGATAATTGATAAAGAACAACACACAATGAAAAGAGAAATTAAAGAAATGATTAGTATTAAACAGGAAAAAAATTCAATTAACAACAGAAATGATATAAAAAACTTAAGCAGTATATACTATAACTTAATTGTGTAACGATCTGCAATTTACCATCATAATATATTTTTTTTGTTATATAATTATATATCTTAAATTATTTAAATATCAATTACATTTAAATATCATATACATTTGCTTATCGTGCTGACTGTTCCGTGTTTTGATTCCTGTCTGGTTGTCCGAGTAGGTTTTCGTGGTTTTCCTTCTCGTTTAAGGCGAATGCCGACAACTTTGCATCTTAAGACGCTCCACGGGCGCATACATAATAATAACTCATGTCTTGCTTTTCCCTGTTTTTGTTGTCTATCTGTTTTTGAAATACTAAGGCATGATTTATTATTATTCAATTGGATTGTATCTTTGAATAATTTTATCCATAGCAACTCAATTATATGACATTTGTATATTGTCATTTATATTTTATATCCTTGATAAAGGCATCATTGCCGAAACATGTAGGGTTGTTTTAAATATATATACTTTAAAGTAAAGCCAGACCTTAAATTGCCAACTGATTAAGTTTATATATATATATATATATATATATATATATACCGGGTGTATTTTTTAACTTGAAACTTTCAAATATCTCGAAAAATTTGCACTTCACGAAATTAGTTCCTCTCTCTCCCTCCATGTAGGTGAAGCGGGGCTAACTTTGAAATCTTAATTAGGAACTCGTATATTTTATTACAGATTCGAATTCTACTGGAAAAATTACTTAGGATTTGTCTGAAACATTTTTTTCAATTCTTGATAGATGGCGCTGTAATCATAAAATTCCATTTTTTTTCTATTTCTCGCACTGAGAACCTATGCATGCGATTCTGCAATTTGTTTTCAATAAAAAGAATACCACGAAAAATAACTTATCAAGAAAGTACTATGATCATAACCCAAGCGCCCTTCTTCACATACTTGGTCAACGCGATTTCCTTCGCTCATAACTTATCGGAGTGCTTTCACATAAAAAAATTGTATTCTTCTTTTAATATTTACTTAATCCTGGGAACTCATCTACCTTTCGGTGTCGAGTTATGTTGGAGTTGAATTTTCAGGTATGTTCTTCCATATTTCCTTCCACTTTTTTTCTGTCATTTACTACCATTTTTATTTCCTCCCATCTTGTTCCTCTTTTCTCAGCTGCTGTCCGCACTTCCTCCTTCCACGTTCTTCTTGGTCTGCCTCTCTTCTTTTTTCCTATTTCTTTCGCTTCGAATATTTGTCTGATAAGTCTATTCTCACCTCTTCTGACTACATGGCCTAACCCCCGTAGTTGTCCTTGTTCTATCGTTGTTTCGACAGGGACTATATTTAGGTTTTCTCGAAATACTGGCTTCTAATTTTATCTTTTCTCGTTTTTCCTTCTATTCTTCTTAGGAATTTCATTTCTGTGCTTGTGATTCTACTTTTCTTTTTCTGTGTCGTTGTTCAAGATTCACACGCATGTCAGTGCCTATTTTACAATTCTTTTAACTATTTCTGTTTTTATTTGTTTTGGTATTTTTTTTGCTTAGAAAGTTACTTTTTATACTATTGTACAATCTACCCTTTTTCGCAAATCTCTTATTTATCTCATCTTCTAGTGTTCCATCTTTATTTATTATTACTCCTAAATATTTAAATTTATCTATTTGCTCTAGTATTCTGTCTTCTATTTGTATTTTATGGTTTTTACTTTGTCGTCCTATAACCATTGTTTTAAAAACTTAAAAAAGGTATATAACCCCTTACCACAATTATTAATCGTATCCTAAATACGTATTTCGATAACTAAGTTGTCATCATCAGTAGGTAAAGCCCCTAATCAAAATGTCGCACATGGGGCACAGTAAAACTAGCACAACTGATCACCAATAACTATACACGGCGTCCACGTATACACTACTTAAAAATACAAATATATCGACTAAAAATCACGGCACAATTACCTCTCTTAAGGAAACGGCACCCACATGTGTTTACTCTCTTTTCGAATCGTCTACAATCTTTCTACCTCCTTTTCTAAGAATGAAAAGAGACAGCTATAGGGGATCGGTCCCTTATCTCCGTTCATGGTGATCTGTTTGCATTTAGTGACATGAATGCTTTCGTATGCGTCAAGTTCGCGGGGGTTATTAATTGGTTTGACAAGTTTTAACCCTTTAATCGACATATTGTGTAGTGTATTTAAAGCATGGTTGGCAACGTTAGATTTTTCTGGTCTATTGTATTTAATATGTGATATGTGTTCTTTAAACCGGGTTATTATTGATCGTTTCGTTTGGCCTATATATTTCAAATTACAATTCTCGCAATTAATTTCGTATATATCTGATTTCAAATTCAAATTAACTTTATCTTTGGTATTCCCTAGCAGACTTTTGATAGTATTTTCGGACCGAAAGGCAACTTGGAGACCTCGTTCTTTCACAATTCTATTAATGTTTTTCGTGAGAGGGTGGTATGGTAAACACGTGTACTTTTTCTTCTGGTTTAGTTTTTTTGTATATTTATTCTCATATTTTTCTTTTAATACCATTCCTTATGTCGAAAATAATTTTTATAAAATTGTTTTTGCATATACAATGTGTGTATTAAGCGTTTGTGTTATTTCTTCCATTCGTATTTTTAAAATACGAGTTTTTTAATGTAGGTATTTTATCTTTTCATTTAGAATGTAAGCTATTAAGATTATTGCAATTTTTGAGCCCTACTTTGATGTTATTATACTGTACTAAGATTTTGTTTATTTTTTCTCATAGATTGTTTTTGTATTGGGACATATTTATAAGTAGTTTGAGAGATGCTTTTCTTGTTTTTTTATGGTATTTATTGTATCTGTATTATAATGTTGATGTAGTTTTTGTTTTATGATTTTGTTAATGAAAGAGAGAGGATAATAGTTTTTGTAGAAAATCTTTTGTTTGTGATAAAATTTCCGGCCTAAAGTGTGAGCTTGTTAGTTTAATTGCTTTATTAATTAATCCCGTTGCTACTTTCTTTTCGTGTGACATTAATTGGCAAGATACAAAATTCAAACAGCAATCAGATACAGTTGGTTTGTGATGTAATCGTGTTAAAATCATTTTTAAGCGTATTAAGGTCAAATCTAAGAAGTTATTTTTTAAGTTATTTTCATTTTCTATAGTGAACTGTAGTTTTGGATGAATGCGTGAATTTCATCCAAAACTACAGTTTACTGATGATCTTTTCATTACGTGTTATTTTTTTATTTAAATTATTTAATTAAAATTTAAACAAAATGAATTAGTTAACCAAAGAACAATATTTGAAGTACGACATCTCAACGAAGTCATTTTCCAGTCAAATTTTGCTAGAATTTTAAAAAAATTTAAAAGTTCCAGGAGTATTATTAATAGTTTTATTATTAACAATAAACACTATTGTTGAAGCTCGACGGTCTCCTCTTCTAGAAATCGCTCAATCAAATGGAGCCTAGCCCAACAGCCGAAAAGATTTTGAAAACGAATAAATTCAAGTCTTACAACCCAAAATTTATCCACACATTATAAGACTAAGATTCAAATAGTTGGTTATATATTAGCTTTTAGATTCAAGTAGAAATAGGAGATGATCAATCATTCATTAGACAAGTGCCTTTCAGAAATGTACATTTTCGTCAAATGGAACTGTTCATTTCCAAAATTATCGTTGTTGGGTTCGACGAAAATTTCCATTTTATCATAGAAGTACGCGATCTTTTAAAACTAATGTCTGGTGTGAAATTTTTAATAATCGAATCATTGTACCATGCTTATTTCGAAGAAACCTTAATTTTGAAAGATGCCTACATTTTCTCCATAATTAATTTCTTGAATATAATAGAGAATATTTGACTAGATCTGCGTCCAAAAATATATATTCAATAAAATTCAGCATACAGTACAGCTTAAGTTCGTAATTTTCTTAATTATATCTTTCCCAAAAGATGGATCGAAAAAATTTCAGAAAATTTCTGCCTTTCATGTTCTCCAGATCTAACCCCTACTGTTACTTCTTATGGGGATACCTTAAATCTCAGGTCTAAAATCACAGATCTTTCGGGAACATTGATCATCTGAAAAATACAGTTAGAGAATGTACTAATCGAGTGTCGCCTGTTATGTTAAAGCATATTTCAAGAAAGATGTATGAACGAACCATACTATGTATTTAAAGAAAAAGATTTTTGTGTTTTTATTTGATATACGTTGTATTTTGAAAATAATTTTATAATTAAATATTATATTTAAGTCTCCGGAAGATCCTGAAAGCTACAGAACTATGATTTGGGCGTAACGTTAGACCGGCCTCTGACATTCAGGCAGCATCTCTATAAAACTAATCAAAATGTGAAAACCCGTAATAATATATTACATAAACTTATGGGAAGCGAATCAGGAGACCTCGCGAACGGTAACCATTGCACTGGTTTAATCTTCTGCTAAATATTGTGCTGCTGTTTGATATCGAAGCTCTCACTCTAAGCTAATGGATATACAATTTATCGATTCAATGAGACTCGTCACCGGTACTGTTAGATCCACATCTAGTCTCTGGCTACCGATTCTTTCTAACTAACATTGCCCTGCTGGATATCGGACGTCTCGTTATAGCATAAAATGGATGGGTTAATACGAGGTAAGTCCAGAAAGTAAGTTTCGTTTGGTAATAAAAAAAAATCTAGTAGAGATACAGAAAAACTATTTATTGCAAAAAAATCTGCAACCTTAAGCTATTTTTACATAGTTCCCATTATTTTGTAGATATTTGTCACAGCGTGGCAAAAGTTTTTGTATGCCTTCTTCATAAAAGGTTGCCGCAGTATGATAATATGTTTTTTTGAGCTCATTTTTCAAGGAGTGTCATAAGCAAGTCTCATCCCCGGTCATTATTTGCCTCAGAAAGTCGTCACCGCCATTGTCGTAACGTGTTAAAAAGTCAAGTGGCCTGTTCAGACGTTCTTTTTTGTGTTACCCTGTAAGTATTTTTGATACCCAACGAGCACAATATTTTCAAAAACAATACAATAACAATTTCATGAATAAGTGATTTTGAAATTTGCGAAAAGTCCATAAAAAAATATAAAATGTAAACTTACGCTTCCTTAATTACTCAATACATTTTTCCATAAACTGATTTAATGTTCTTCGCATTTAGTAAACGAATAACAGATCTAATTTCACAACCGGCGGGATTTTCAATCAGGCATTTTAAACAAGCACTACAAAGCGTACACAACAAGCAGTGATCTCAAAATGGCGTCATCTCCTTCTCCTTGACTCAGAACAACTGCTGCTCATGCACGGAACTGCGATCACAGCGCTGCCGCAGCAAAAAATACAAACGCATTTGCCTCGTATGACCAACGACATTGATCTTCCTAGACATAATGATTTGAAGAGCGTCCCCAAGAATCGATTGAAATCTAGTCAACCGATTCGGCTGAATGCGGAAGCTTAGCAACCCATCAATGTGAATGAATCGAGAAATATAGATTTAATTCTAGCCCTTTGGAACCTCTGCCGGGTGTAACTCTCCGATGTAGTCAATGATCTCAATTAAATAGGTTCCTCACAGGCTATGGAAGGTGCAACTCAATGCTACATAAATGGAAACTGGCAGATACTAGCCTTTGCGACTGCGGAAATGTGAAACAAACTATGGCCCACACAGTAAACAACATCCCCAGAAGAAGTTTCCTTGGTTACATCCACAAGTGAACAAGACAACTCCTGCAGTACTGGACTGGTTAAAAAATGAAGATATTAGTGTATACATTTTTATGACCTTTTTTATTTTTTTTAATGGCTTTTAATGACTAACATCACTTCTCATACGAAATAATAAATAATAATTAAATATTATTTTTAACATTCATAAAAATTATTGTTTAATTTGGCTGATTGATTCAAGTTTTACAAAAGAGAGAAGCTGCTGTGTAAGTTGGGTGATAGCTCCAAAAAAAGATTTATATATTTAATAATAATAATTTTATTTAGACATTCGATAAAATCAGTTATCATAGCATAAATTCCACTCTTCTTGAGTCACTTCAGATATAAGGTTTTTGAAGCTCTCGACTGCATCTTCTGGGCTTGCAAATCGTACACATGCATTTTATCCTTCAATATTAGAAATAGAAAGAAAAGAAATCTGAAGGTGCCAGGTCCGGAGTATATGACGGATGATCTTGTAATTTTAATCCGGAAGCTTTCAAAAATTTGTTTGACGCGCAGTGTCACTAGAAGCATTGTAGTGATGAAGGACAATCTCTGATCTAGAGCGTCGTAAACGAGCATCTGACAGACGTACTGTCGTGTACCATTCTGCGGTAACCGTGCATTTATTTTCAAGCACAATTGTTGTGATAGGTCCTGATTTTGAGAAGAAACTGGCTACCATTTTCTTTCCAACACTTCGAGATTTTTTCACTTTAACTGGATTAAGTTCTGTTGAAAGCACCTATTAAGCTGACTGCCGTTTTAATTATGGTTCAAATGCATATATTCAGCTTTTCATCACCAGTAATGATGTTGTAAACTGCTTTAGACCTACCTCCATTATATTTCCTAAGCGTTTTTTTACACCATTCCACTTGGTATTGTTTTTGCTCCTGTGTTAAATTATGAGGTATCCAACGACAACATACTTTCCTCACACCCAAATTATTATGTAAAATCTTGTTTATTGTAGTCATGCCAATATCCAAGGTGCTCTTAATAATCCTATACGTGACTCGATTTTCGTCATGAATCATTCTTCGTTCATTTGATTCAGTAATGGCTGAGATTGGCCTTCCTTCGCGAAAATCGTCACTAAGTGAAACCCTTTGAAATTTAAATTCGTTATACCAGTTGTAAACACTCCTCTGAGAAAGAGCTTGATCACCAAATGCAGTACGAAGTCTTGAAACACTTTGTTTTGGAGTTAAAGAACTTTTAAAATCATAGTAAATTATGGCTCTAAAATTTTCTCTCGTTAAATGCATTTTTACTGCAGACCACTCGATTTGAAATTAGCTTGAAAAATAACTGTTGCAGTAATCAAAACTAAATTCGAATTGTCAAAATAGAAAACAATAAACATTTGTTCCATAGCATGTTTGATTTTTTGATTCAATAGAAATATTAGTTTTCAGAAATAATCGGTGCTACCCTCGTAAATGTTGAAACTACATTGTATGCAATAGAAAACACAATTTGTTTAGTTTCAAAAAATATTTTTTGAAACTAAACAAATTGTATTTTCTATTGGATTTATATATTTATTATTATTTATCAAGAAACACATGCTATGTTTCTAATAATACGAAAAAAATATATAAAGTTTCATTTAACATCCTTTAGCCTAAAGTTATTCTTCTATTAAATCAAAAAGCGGAAATGTATTACATGTTAATACAAGACTTTTTATACTAACATTTTTGAACCCATCTCCAGATTAATAAAATGATATATTGTTGTCAGAGATTTAAAATAAATACAAGTTCACCTTGTATGTATTTATAGAAAATACATCCCGATGAAGTAGTGGTTGGTGTCTTTGTTTTGTTAGGTTTTTTCAGAAAATACCGGTGAACTTTAATTAAAGATCGACGCCGCCGTTATTTTTTTAACATAACATCGCCAATTTATGTCAAAAAGTAGAATACGAATTACCAGCAATTATTGCTTTGTTTACATTGGCAATATTACAAGACTTCTTAAAGTCGGGACGAATGCAGCTATTGCATTTATTATATAATTTAATATAATGCTGGGTTGCTGTGAACATTCTTTATTGGTTATTTTATGAAAACTTGTACATCTCAGGTCGGCCAACATCTTCCGTCCACTTTCTATTAATATCACTTGAGTTGGTCCTAAGAAATAAAACATAATAATGATGCCATTTAATTATGTTCGTCTTAAAATAGTGCTCTTTATTTTTTATGTCTGATTGTAAAGAAAGAGGCCCAATCGCCTGCATTATCGTATTAAATTATATCGTACTGAATTTTACTAACAAGACTTCTGAAAATATCTTTGCCATGTTTACATTCGTTTAATTTAACGTTCATAGAAAGATACAAAACAACACAGACTAGACTGTGTTGTTTTAGTGTAAAATGAATATTTGAACATACCAGTGGATATAAATATAAAGACAATGTATTTTCGATTAATTTTCATGTTAAATCTAAAAAGGCACTATGCAAACTAACTAAAGAATCTTGGAAAGCAATATAATAGATATACGTTTCTAAATAAATGTTCCAGAATGATGTGTCTTAAAACAAATCGAACACTAGTCTTAAGTATTAGTTTAGGTCTCTTAACCTCCCAAGTTTTGTTAACCAGTTCTCGTATTGTTTAATATATAGCTTATATTTTTTGGTTTCGATATTTTTGTAACAACAGTTTTTTGCTATGTGTTTTATAATTTTATTTTTATATTTTAACGTATATGTATATATGTTTTTAAAAGGTTGACGTGAAACCAAGAGTAAACCATAGTAACCAATGTAAATCTATTTTAAAATGTTTAGTGACGTTCACTGCTATCTTTTAACTCTGTTTTTGTAAGTATTTTATTATTAGCATATACATTAATATATTGTGGGTTTTTGTTAATCTTATAGAGTCTCCTGAAGAAGTAGCCAATGGCTACGAAATATAGAGGTTAAAATAAATAAGTTTTTTAGCTGACAGACAGCTTACTCGATTAATAAATTATTCACTATATATATATATATATATATATATATATATATATATATATATATGTATGTATATATAATTTTTAATTTAAAAGAAATTATCGACCGTACTATATTGGTTAAAATAAATTAAAAAAAAGGCAAGCGGTCTGTCAATTAAAACTCATTTATTAATTATCTCTATATTTCGCAACGAGTTTGTTGCTTCTTTGGGAGATACTACCAGATTAATGAAAAATAACATTAAATAAATTAGTGTATAAAGCAGTAGTAAAATACTTACAATATGTAGAGTTCAAAACATAAAAGTGACGTACGTAAAATTTATTAAATTTAAAACATTAATGTCACTATAGATATAAGGTGTCACATCAACCTTTAAAAAACATGTATATGTAAAATATAAAAAATATAAAAACGAAACATATAGCAAAAAACTAAAGTCACAAGAATATCAAAACCAAAAAACCATGCAATATAAATTTAACAATACAAGGACCAATTAACAAAAAATTTTGATCCTGACCAATCATTCAATTTTGTCGACGCTAAGATCTTAGACGTTGAAAATAACCTTAAAAAAAGCCTTCTTAGAAATGGTCCACATTAACAGAGACACAAACAACGTTAATTATAGATCTGATACTAACGGACTAAGTATAATTTATTTCAATATACTCGGTTTAGCGGTTAGTTGAACATCTAAAAACTTGTTGTTAATTGGACCTTGTATTGTTAAATTTATATTGCATAGTTTTTTTGTTTTGATATTCTTGTGACTGAAAGCATATGATTCAAATCAGTACTGCAGAGTCTAATAAGGTCAATATTCAAACGCGGAAATAACAGTTTGTCATCATAAAATATAAACGTTATGTTTTGCAATATTGTCAAAATTTTAGTATGTCACTTGCAGTATAACCAAAGAAAGCATATTATACATAACCTACATGTCAAAATAATAATAATGAGTAAAGTAGGAACATGAATAGTTCAAAAGTATTGTTTCTTTTCTAGTATAAATATATTCATTCTATACAAGAAAACAATGCCCAAATTATTACTTTAATATTCGAACAAATTACAAGGCATCTAAGAAATATTCTGTAAAATAAATAGGTAGGTTAGAAATGTCAAAGTGATAATCAAACAATTTCGTATTTATTGTCACTAATTGATATTACTATTTATTATCAGTATTGTTCTTCAAAGAACGGATTTTGTAATTTTTTATGACAAACTAAATATTCAAATTAGAAGAATGGTTAACCTAGAAGTCAGAATACCGGAAACAAAGTCAATAAACAACAGCATTCAAATAATTTTACGGCAAACCGAATATCATAAGACTATCTCCTGGACAACTTATCCTTTTTATTTAATATAATATTTCAAAGATGTACGTCTTAACTTAAAATGACAAACGTGTGTAGTATTACAGCGCGCATTCATGTGTGTTAGAAAGAGATAAAGTACAATTTGCGGTTCCCACTTGGGCAGTACGAACTGAAAACTAATTACTTTATGAACTGTATAGTTACATTAATGTTTTAAATTTAATCAATTTCAATGTCTGTATTGTCACTTTTATGTTTTGAATTCTACATTTTGTAAGTATTTTGCTACTGCTTTATACACTAATTTATTTAATGTTATTTTTCATTAATCTTGTAGTATCTCCCGAAGAAGCAACAAACTCGTTGCGAAATATAGAGATAATTAATAAATGAGTTTTAATTGACAGACCGCTTGCCTGTTTTTAATTTATTTTAACCTATATATATATATATATATATATATATATATATATATATATACATATATATAAATTCAATTAGTTGGCGATTTAAGGTCTGGTCATTTATATTTTAAGTTTTTTGAGAAAGGCATCATATACCGAAACATGTAAGATTGTTTTAAATATATACATTTTTAAGTTAAACCAGACCTTAAATCGCCAACTAATTGATACTACCATAACATACAAATTATGTGACTAAAAACACCCTACGGGGTAGTATTATTTAATTATTATAACTTCTTTGTTTTATAAAAAATCTCTATTGTTCTCTTTAGAGATTTTATACACTTATTGCAAACATTACCTAATAGAAATGACACTTCAATTATTATTAGATAATTATATTTACGAACTGACTGTGCTATATATCTAAGTCTGGCAATGTAATGAATTATAATAACGTATTATTACCACATTTTCATTCCTGAAAAATGATATACATACAATATAATATTAGGACTAGCTTTTAACATGACCGTTCTTGTCATATGCTTGTGATCTTTATACTATCTGAAATAATTAAATTTTCATTACACATTTTAACATTGTTGAGTTTATATATTGACATATATGTGAAAGGCAAAAGGCAATTAGAAAGTATAAGACCAATTTAAGAGTATATTAAAATAAATATATATTCCTAAGATTAATTACAAAAATATGGGTATAGTTCGTTTCAACTTATTTTAATTTGACTAAATAAAATGTATGTACCTTCATAGCATCCCTTATATATATATATATAGATGACAGAATATAAATGAATATATTTATATTCTGTCATCTATATTTTATATCCTTGATAAAGGCATAATTGCCGAAACATTGTAGCGTTTTTTTGAATATATATACTTTGAAGTAATAAACCAGACCTTTAATCGCCGACTGATTAAGTTTACCATATATATATATATATATATATATATATATATATATATATATATATATATATAATTTGATAAATTCTTGGAGTTTTCGGCTTTTATATTAAATATTATAATATTTAATATAAAAGCCGAAAACTCCTAGAATGTATCAAATGATGTATTAAATGAACGGCTAAGAAATTATTAATCTATATATATATATATATATACCGCCTAATTCTGAGCAAACGCAACGATGTGAATGTATGAATATTTCTCCCGCTCCAAATAGAATTCCCCTGAATGCTGTAGGCGTGTCAACATCGATATCATATGTCATACATACTTACATATTATGGAGCCGCGTAAGAAAAATTATCTGATTACCAAATTACTATTAAAGGACTATAAATTATTTAGTCCTGTGTTATTGTAATGATTTTATAATAAATAAATTGCAATACGTTATACTGACGATGGTCACACAAAGCGTATTAAAATTATTAATAAGCGGTTAAGAAAATTGCAAATAAGGCATCAAGAGATTTAATAATTTAAATTTTAATAATAAAGGTAACAAAAACTATTCATAGTAAACTAAATAAACTTCAGAAATAAATAAAAACTAAATTAAATTCTAGTAATGTAAAGAAAAATTTACTCTTACAGATAATAAAATAAATTGTTCATAATGAGAAATTAATTATATAATAACGGAAATTCATCCGTTTAAACTCATCACCGTAAAATAATTGATGATGTTTGGAATATTTATAATTACGAAAACCATTTAATTTTAGTATGCGGTTAACGGAAGAGCAGCATATGCCTAAATCGTTGGAAATATCGCTATGTGTCAAATTTGAATTTAGTTCAATTGCAGCGCATACTAAAATGAACGTATCATTAGGAACTCCGGCAAATAAGTCACATATTCTTTGATAAGAATTATCAGCGTGGTACCATTTCATCATTTCGGCTTTCTCTTCTAGTGTATAACGCGGCATTATCACTATTCAAACGCTTAAGAGACTCCGTATAGGGTGACAGTGGTGACACTAATTTGTGACATTAATTGTCAAATCGTTGCGCGACAGACTGTTTTGTGATTGGCTAAAAGCGTTCAGGGGATTTGTATTCGAAGCGGGAGAAATATTCATACATTCGCATCGTTGCGTTTGCTCAGAATTAGGCGGTATATATATATATATATATATATATATATATGTATATATAAAGATAATTATTTCTTAACCTTTCTATATTATAGTTGATTTGTTTTAGGTTTGTTTTACATATTGCTGTGGATTTTTCCCCATAAATATTATAAAAATTTATGTATTTATCTTTTTACAATTATTTTGGATATCTGTGTATATCCCTATGTATATTTTTTGTAGTGCACGCCGTTTATTAGACGTGGACAACTTTAAAACTGTTTTTTTTTATGCGTAGTCTACGTGCTTGATGTCAACTTCAGACACGAGTTAACAGTTGACAAGAATAGACACGTTATTTAAAAAAGATAGATAATTATCTATTAATGTAATTTCGGCTTTGATTTTGTTTTAATTGGTTGTTTGGTGATGTAAGTTTCAATTACCGATTTCTACGAGTATGTAATCTCGTAATTTTTGATATTACGTTTCTTGTTAACGTGTCTCCCATTATATTTTTTTTTACGTAAGTAAAATATATATATTTTAAAAGATATCTTATTATATTTAAAAAAGTTGAACATTGTATTTTCTATTGTTAATTTTGTCGTATTGGGATTTAGTCTTAGTTATTTGATATAGATAACAAAGAAAATTTTTAACATTTCTAGTAAAAACACTTGTAAATGTAAAATTTTGTACCTTGGATTTCAAGGGCATTTTTTTCTGGACATGTTAGTGCGCATGTTTTCTTAGAGTTCTTTTCGAGCTGTCAAGATAGTTTGTTTATATTGTTCTCTGGGGAGAAATTAGAAATATTCTTTGTCATTTATTTTATTTAATTTGTTCGGATTTCACAAAGGATTTTTGAACGCATGCTGCGGTCATTTCCGTGCGTTATTTTTCTTTATAATAATGTTAAAAGATGCAATATTAATCTTTATACTCTATAAAGATTTTTTTTTTTATTTTTTTTTTTTGATTTTGTATTAAAGTTTAATTTAAATTTTATTGTGAATATTATTGAATTGACCTTTTCAACAGTTTAATAAGTAACTTAAAGATATTATAATAACTTTTCTCAAACAAATTTTGAGTGGCGACTACTACACCTTTTTTATTCCACATTTCCGACTGGAACCCTGAGAGGAAAGCAGTCCCATTTTTTGGAAATAAACCGACTGAATATCCTAGCTGGATAGATTTGTCGTGAATGGTGGTAAAAAAAATATCAAAACCACAGTTCATAGCAATATGTATATATTTAAAATAATCTCTTACATGTTATGGTAAATATTACCTTTATCAAAGAATTATAAATGACAGTATATTAATGCCAAAGTTATATAAGTGATGTAGTCATGGTGAGAGATACATATTCATAATTACATTCAATTCAAATAATAATAATTCATGACACAGTGATCGCGTTGTAGACAAAACTGCTTTATTTACGCACAAACTGCAATGCGATCACCATTTCGACTTTGAAAACACACAAATAATTGATAGAGAACAACATACAATGAAAATGATTAATATTAAATAAGAAAAAATTTAATTAACAACAGGAGTGACATAAAAAAATCTAAGCAGTATATACTATAACTTAATAATGTAACGGTCTGCAATTTACCATCATATATTGTAGATATTTAAATATATATCTTGTATTATATAAATATTTAACGCACTTGCCGGCATTCCCGATTTTAACCCGGTTCTGAGCTGTCCGAGTAGGTTTTCGTGGTTTTTCTTCTCGATTTAGGCGAATGTCGACAGCTTAACATTTTAAGTCGCTCCACAGGCGCAAGTGTAATAATAACTCATGACTTACCAAACCCTTTGTATTTAACATCAAACTGTGTGTCATGAATTATTATTATTTGAATTGAATGTATTTATGAATATCTATCTCTCACCATGACTATATCAGTTATATAACTTTGACATGAATATACTGCTATTTATAATTCTTTGTTAAAGGTAATATTTACCGAAACATGTAACAGATTATTTTAAATATATATATATATATATATATATATATATATATATATATATATATATATATATTAAAGTAAAATAGACTTTCTTTATATGGATATTATTTAATCTGTTCCATAATAAGTTTCTTATTAATATTATTATTTAAGTGGATATGTAACTAAATACAGTGATCCTTAAAAGCTGTAATTATATTTTCTGTTGAGGAAGCACAGTAGGTGTATTTATATATATTTTAATATAGGATATATGAATACATAAATTTTATATACACATATACTTATGTACTACATATATAATACTTTTTGCTGTTATTATGATTCTAGAGAACCGATGTTTTAAGGATTTAAATTATCTATTTATTTCTACGACATTACATAACTGTTATAAATATTATATTAAAGCTTTTTTATGGAGAATAGACTCAATAGATCGTTTTTTGTCTATCACGCATGATTTGAAACGAGTGGCCAAATATTTGCATTCGCCGTTTTGTAAAATGGCTCACCGGTATAATCTGTAAAATCGGTCGCTTGTTAGCGGCTGGTGGTCTTCACCGTACCGCGATGAAGTTATAACTTTACTTTTTGCTCATCCGGAGGCCTGTTATTATAGCCAATCATTTATTCTTTAACAAGCCGACTTTGACTCATCACAAAATGGTTCGCTCTCAGGTGGTTGCGCTATGTTGCAGGTGATTTCTTCTGCGCCAGAAGAAAAATAAAAATATCAAAGGTAAATATACGAGCCATTATAATCGTTGTTACTTTTAATTTCATTAAGTTTTATTTAAACTGGTCAAGAAGATAAACATCTTTCGTGTAGGTCATTTCATACAACACATGCTGTCGGCATGTTTAGTTCTTTTCCGTGGCGTTTTATTTTTTATCCTCATCGTAAAAAAGGATGATTGTGGTCGGAGATGTTAGTTTATTCAAGTTTACATAAGTTGCTGGTTTTTCTTTTGTTATTAGTTGTATTGATGTTTTGCGGTTAGCCACTTAACTGAAAAAAAGACGATTAATTAATAAAGCGCTCTATTTTTAATTTTAAGTTCTATTTTATGGAAATATATATTAACCGATTGTCTATAACGAATTATGAATTTTAATATACATGCATTCTTCTAAAAAACAGGGAATTCCAAAATGCATTGACGGTTTTTAATATTGAATAAATTTTTATTTGTTAAACATTAAAAAATTACAATTACAACATCTTAATCTATAACTCTGGGAGTTTTTTTATTTAAAAATTAAATGGCGTAGGTGGCCTCCTTCTTCTGCTACACATTCTGCTAGCCGTAACATGAAATCATCCATCACCCAACATCTCCAGCGGAATCGCTTAAACTTCATTTACAATGTTTTGTTCAAGATTACGGTGTCTACTATTATACACACGACTTCTTAGATATCTCCACAGAAAAAAGTCTGGCGCTGTTAAGTCAGGCGACCGACCTGCCCAGATTATGTCACCGTTGCGAGAAATAAAACAGCCAGGAAACATATCACGCAGCATGTTAATACTGATTCTCGCCGTGTGGCTCGTTGCCCTGTCCTGCTGAAACCAGTAATTAAGATCAAGTTGTTCATAACTTGACCGAAAAATAGTATTAATCATGTGACGATATCTTCCTGCTGTTACTAACGTAACATGCCTGTTCTCTTCAAAAAAATATGGGCCAATAATTCCTGTGGCTAATAGGCCACACCAAACTGTTACTTTCGCTGCGTAAAGTGGTGGTTCGTGAAATTGACGTGGATTGGTTGTTGCTCAATATCTTAAATTTTATTTATTAACGAAGCCTTGTAAATAAAAAGGAGCCTCATCGCTCATAAACAGACAACATGCGATATCGAGTTCATTAGTAAACAGATCTAAAGTTGTCTGTCTATGGGCTTAACTCTTGAACAAGTGCCAATTTATAAGGGTGGAATTTAATACGCCTACCTTCTATGAAAGCTGGTTTTCTTTAAATTTAGGCACGTGCATGTTGTGCAGTTGAGCGTTGTGGACTGCTCGTAAAGGAAACTCTTACACGCTAAATATTTTCAGCAGTCATAGCACTTAAGTGTCTTCCAGTCGGTTTTTTGTTCACAATATTACGGTGGCACAGTGGTACAGTTGTTCACGATATTATAGTGGCTTCATTAAGCCACTTCTGATACTCTGCCAAAATAGTATGGTGGGATGGTGCATCACGACGATTAAATTGACGACGAAACGAACGTTGGCTCGCAACAACCGATTTTGTATGCAAATAATATGTAGCACTAGAAACGCGCTGTTTAACCGTGTAATTGTTCATGACAACTAATTACACTTAATGTCAAACAATCTCAAATGCTGTCTTGATTAGGATCTTCAAACAAATTCAAAATCTGACCATAAATTTAAAAAAAATTATTCCATACCAAAAACCATCAGTGCATTATGGTATTCTCTGTATAATTCATAATCAGTTTCAATAATTCCCATACATAGGTTATATGGTTTTTTTGCAAACGATTCGAAATTTGATAGCTCGTAGGCAAATTATTCCCGACACCGCAATTTACTTGATTTAATTAGTACTTTCAAATTCATTGCAGGTAACTGCTGTTCAACATGCAAAATACAAAATTATAAATTGCATTATACGACAAATTAAATATAATTTCATTAGAGAGTAATATTTATTACGCGTTTCGAATTATTTTCTAATCACATCTACTAATGTTTACACACATTTAATTAGAGTGACTTCAAATAGAGACATTATTATATCGTTCCATTTTAGCCACGTGTTTTATATTTCAGATCGCTGTTTTTTTTTAATAACTTTTAAATGAAATACAATTTCATAATTTAACATATTTTATTGGTTGATAATATGATCTTTAACATTACGTATGGAATATAATGTCGATCAAGTGGCCGCCTCTGGCAGTGGCGCAAAGGTGAGCTCTTTTAAACACATTTTCCATAACAATTTCACAGACTTCTAGTGTTATTTCAGCAATTTCATTTCGAATATTGTCCTTTAACATCAAGGTTGTGGTTAGTTTGTTGGTGCACGCGCATTCCTTCAAGTACCCCCATAGGAAGAAATCGGGGGGTGTCAAATCAGAGAATCGTGGGGGCTAGTCGACATTTTTTGACATTATTCGGCCGGGAAAAATTTCTAGCAAAACTTGCAGGACAGCACAAGCTGTGTGTGATATTTAGAGTTATTATTTTTCCCCAAATTTCCTCCCCATAGTCCTACTTAGTACAAGTTAATATGTACAAATATCTTCAATATACATCGCATACTGATATATATCGACATACTGATATACGTGTTTATAATTTCACCAGTTCAACCGCCTCGCGTCGAGATCTACGCTTAACTAAAATATGTACATCTGGCCGGCACACGATACATACAATGAATCTACTTATCTTCAAATTCGCAATCTCTTTTTTTGTAACTAGGTACATCTCGTAAAAAAACTAAACTTTTCGCAAACATCTCTTACAATAAGTATTTCCTTTGTTGATACTTAAATTTCATACGAACACGTGTTCTTTATCAAATCCAATGTGTTTTGAAAACGTTCGTACATAGATATTAATTAAATTATACTGAGTATGACTCTAGAATGTGGGGAAAATCCAACAACTCTAGTGATGTGGCACCGCCTTGTTGGAACCACATGTCCTGTAGGCGTGATTCATTCAATTCGCTCACAAGAAAGTTTTCTCATATGTCCCAATAGCTGTTGCCAGTAACTGTTACAGCATTGCCTCTAGCATCCTCAAAGAAATATGGCCCAATGATGCCACCGGCCCAAATGGCGCATGGTACGGTTACATTACGAGGGTTGGGGTCTTTAATGTATCGATTGAGGATTTTTAGTGCCCAAATTGCGGCTATTCTGTTTATAAGCAAAGCCAGCCAAGTTGAAATGTGCTTCGTCGCTCATAATGATTTTTTGACAAAAATGGTGGTGGTCTATACCGAGCTGTAAAACTCGAATTCGAGCACTCCATTCTCGCCATCGGTCATGGCCATTTTCCTACAGCTGTTGTGTCAATTGAATTTTATACGGGTAAAATTGTAAATCTTTTTTGAAAATTTTTAACAAACGTGATGGAGACATTTCCAATTCTTGTGCACGGCATCGACGAGAAGTACCCGTAAATTAAGCAACAAGATGTTTATTTAAAAAATCATCATTCGGGTGAACTTTAGCTTCCAAATTAGAGTACGCTCTAACCGATATTAAAAAACACAACATGACCATAAATAAAATAGATTGTCATTGTTATATACGCCATCTGGTAAACTATTTGCTAAATAAATTTACTAATCTATTATCATGGACTGTGTTTAATTCGATCTGTTCAAGTAACTTGAAGCTTAAAATTCGATTGAAATATATAAAAAAAAATAATGAACAGTGTAAGCAGCTTTAAATATTAATTTCAATCTACTTGTAAATTAGCATTCAGTGAGTCAATCCGTTTAGACTTTGGGACAAACGGTTTGACCAAATTAATTTCATGTTACTGAAACTACTACTAAGTACTACAAAATAAAGTTAAAATTCTAAATCTCTGACTAACTTTTCACTTTTCATAATCAAAAATGAAAACAAAAATTGTTAATAATCAAGAATTGTAAAAAGAAAAGTGTCATCTGCAGCTCATGATGCAGATTACTGTCTCACATTTTCAACCATTTATTTAAAATAGCCAGGATTATTTATGACCAATGCTATCAACCACGGAGATTCTGAAAATCATACCCCCATCGACCAATATCCATTTCCTTGAGAAAAAGTAGGGCGGCAAAGATCCGTTTCTGCACTTTTTTTGAAACATCTTTTCTACGGGTTTGTAATTATCCATAGTCGAGACATACCTAAGTGTATCTCGCCGAAAGGACTCGATTGGTACTACCCGCGATGCTCTAGCTTCAGAATTGACTAATTTAGGGGTTGCAAACTTGGGGACTTATGTCACTTATACCATGGAAAGTGCCCTAGCGTAACCCCAGTGCATTTTCGTGAAAAAATTATTAAAAAAGTATATATTAGGCTAACGCACTAACTTGCTCAACCATTAGGACAATTTTAATCCTCTCCTTTATTTGCATTTGCCGGACGAACATATTGCTATGAACTGTGGTTTTTATATTTACTGTACCACCGTTCACGACAAATCTACCCAACTAGGATACTCAGCTCAGCTCGCTCTTGCCTTACTGTTAAAGTATGTCTGTCAGTCCCACATCAAGCTCGGTGGCTTCGCATAAGAAACCGTCCTTCAAAAATACAGTTTTTCTTACACATAAATATTTCAAAAATATACACTGTTCAAAAATAATGTACATACATTTTTAATAAATTTTTAATATTTATTGGGGAAAAAACCCATAGCAATATGTATCCCAAATTTAGGTTACAGCCCGAACAAAAATGTTTATTATAATTTATGCGAATTTGCTAATCGGACGAAACTGTAATCGCCGATTTCTAATACGAGTACAGTGATAAAATTAAATGTTTTTTTTTTAATTATTTGGGAATCATCAATGTATTTTTGTGTTGTTCGCATTTTTAAATGTGTGAACATGATATAGTACTTCCTCTACGTTCTAAACATATTCTGTATTCTAAAAAACAGCAGTAGTTAAACTCTTGCCATCACAAGGGATTACTAGTCAATTTACATGTATTCAAAAATTCATAGCATAAGTAAATTAATTAATTAAAATTTTATTAATTGTATTCGACCAATTCGAATATCTATTTTATTAATTAAATCATAGATAGGCACAGAGGTCAAATTCTTTCTTCTGACATTCAAATTAATCAAGCTATAAAGTTCTTGTGAATAATATATGTTCGATATACGTACAAACATTAGCACAATATCTAATGAAATTGAGAAAGCGAAAGTTGTTTAAGAGCAAATTAAAAAATGTGAAAGCTTCGACCAAAAAAAGCGCTTCTTTCGACAGAACGACCAAATCAGAAATAAGTTATTTAGCTCGTGTTTAAATAAAAAACGGATCGTACGATTTTTGATACCACTTACGTGTAAGATCATAAACAACATTTGCAGAGTAGTTACGGCAATGTGAAATTCATCATTTCCACTAATCAGAGCATGACATGTGTAGTATAAGTAAACTCATTCATTATACCGCAAAGAAGAAATGCTTGAAACTTAAATATGTATAAACAAAACAATTTAGTGTGGCAGAACCAGTTTCATTTTTACTATGTATGTACTTAAAATACGGTTATCGGTGTCTACAATCCTTTAACTTTATATATGTAACTGTTCTTTTTCAACTTTTTTTTATATTGCCATTTAACACCTGCGCAAATACGATACGTTTTATGTAAATTTTTGACACCTTAGAGAATCATCGTTCTCGATTTGACGAGTTTCGAATTCTGTTCGAGTATGCTTTGCAAAATGCTGGTCGCATTGGTAATTGAATTCCTCATTTAAATTTTTTGCGATACTAGTCTGGGATTTGTGATGTCGCTAAAATGCAAATTCATGTGTGTATACTCGAACAATTTACTATGCTTACGCAAAAAAATATTTAAATTCTTATTCTACAAAAATCTTCAATAAGAACTATTTTTAAATTAAACCACCGAGATTCTTGCAAACCTATATTTATAGATAAGAAAATACTCACGTTGTCATGAATTTATGTATTAAAGTACACGTTGTTTGTAAGAAGAAATTATAATTAATTTTTCCAGAAATTTTAAGTTGCACGTCTCTAATTCCGCCACAAACGAAAGTGACTAAAGTACAAAAAAGTGTAGTCTTTCAGTGTATAAAAATCTATAATCACATTGCATGTGCATCAATAGTGTTATATACCTAATTTGTCTTATATTATCAAGTTGGTCATTCATATATTGATATTTTTTTCTATTAATTTTTGTGGCTCGTAAGCCTTATGTAGATTTTTGCAATATTTTGGTTTTGTGGATTTTGTTAATATTTCAGCATTGTTCTTATATGCTCATGACTTTTCTTGTTTTGTTTTGGGTTATTGTTAGTAAACTCTCTCTTGTTATTATTATTATATTTGTTGTTTTATTGTTATGGTAAAACTGTCCACGTATATACCTATGATTTAGTCAAGTTACCGTCGGCAGTGTCTGTGTTTACTGTAACGGCTCGAGAGTTTAAACACGGTAGCGCCTATATTTTAAGAGCCCTTCCTTCGCTGGCCCTTAACTGAGCTGGTCTCTCAGCCGAAGATCTCCGAGGCAATCGTGTAATTGGGGGGGGGGTAAGTTGATAAATCGTATTTAGGTATTACGTTGAGTACGGAGACGCAGTACTATTGCTTGTGAAGGCACTCAACAATCACATTCCCAACAACATAAAAGACAAACCTAATAAAATATTTAAACAGAAACTAAAGACACATGCTCGAGAAGGCACTGTATTCAGTGGACGATTTATTTCGGGAAGATATAAAAATAATTTAAATTTTGGCTATATGCAGTTGTTTGAAGCATCAGATAATCACTGATAACATCTCAGTGAAGTAACTCATCACAGCTTCATAAACAACATAAAAAAACAAACATACATAAACAGAACTACTAGACTTTAACATAAAAAAACGAAAATAATATTTGGTATTATAGTAGTATTACACTCTAAAAACTTAACAATAATAAAATACTTAAAAATAAAATATTTACTTCTTAAAACAGAATTGTAATTCAACATTGCAATAAACCTGCAATTAGCTAAAAGAAAATGTTATTCTTAAGCAATAATTAAATTCTAAATTAATTAGTTAAGTGTTCAAATAAACCTCCTTCTTGACACGAACAGTAACCCAACCGATTATAAAAATTCCGACGCACATTTGTTAACATATCTGCTGTGACAGTATTAGTGACTTCGGTAATTCTCGCGCGAAGTTCCTCTAGATTTGATGGACGTTCATCACCGTATCCGTAGATCGAATTATGTAAAAAGGGCCATAAAAAGAAATCGTTAGGGGCTAGATCAGGAGATCGCGCTGGCCATTTAATAGGACCCGAGTTACCGATCCATCTGTTTTCAAAAACCGCGTTTAAAAAGTTTGTTACATAACGGGTATTGTGCGCTGGGCAACCATCTTGCTGGAACCAAACTTCATTAATATTGAACCGCTCCCGTACTGCGGGGATAATACTATTTTCAAGTAACTGTAGATATCTATTTCCGTTTAAATTACCGTCAATAAAAAAAGGCCCAATTATATGATCCCCAATTATACCTGCCCATACGTTTAGCTTCTCTGGATACTGCGTTCGCGTTGGTATATTCAAATGTAGATTTTTACGCGACCAGTAACGACAAACTGCGCGGTTATGATGTCCGTGTAGCCGAAATGTTTTTTCATCTGTGAACAATACGTTATTAAGAAAGAATTCATTTTCGTGATATTTATTTATCATTCTTTCGCAAAATTGCATACGGCGATAATAATCATCGGGAAAAAGTACTTGTGAACTTGTAAATTTGTATGAACGATATTTATTAGTACGTAAAATCTTTTGAGCCGTTGTTTTACAGATACCTAATTCGCGGGCAATTTGTCGAGACGACATGATTTACTTCGACTAAAGCACATACTCGAATTTCTATAACACTTATATTCTTATCCGGAACAACTTTATTTTTATTAGTTACTAAAGAAAATGTAGTTTCGAATCGATTAACTGTCCTACGAATGGTGCTTGCATTGGGAATTTGACTTTCAGGGTAATTAGCTGCAAATAAAGCTCGAGTTACTTCCGCGGAATTACCACCGTAAAATTGTTTATTCATAAAGAGTTTTTGCTCCGGTGTATAATACTCCATTTTTTAAATGACCGTTACGTACCAACAACGTGGTTTATTAAATATTGTGAGCGAGTAGTTCCTCTGACGATATAAACATTGCAACTAACACCCATATGCGGGAGCGACAGCTAATGCGCTTGCGCGCCTACACCGTCTAAATGTGAATTTATTGGACAAATACGAGTGCATCATAGGGATATGCGAAATACTAGGCTCTCTTGTAATCCATTGGAACATTGCGTCTACTTCTTTACCGTTCTAACACACGGATACCTCTGTGTGTTTTGCTTACACTACAGGTATCGCTATAGTGCAGACGCACGCGGCCACATGGTATGTGTCAATATTTTTCATTTCCTATCGTGTATTTGTTATTTACATACTTGTTATACACTATTTTATATGTGTTTATGTACTTGTCATATTTTTTATATTTGACATGTTCTATGCTCTTTGCCTGATGGAACGAAATATTTTATTATTATTAATGATGTGAGGCGGTAACCCAGAAAAATTAAGTGAATTTAATATTTTAATATTCCACGTTGATGGCTTTTGTAATTTTGTTTGATATCTGGAAATACGCATTGAACCAATTCTTCTTGTGAGTGAGTGATAGTGTAAAAACCGTTTTATAATCCAGCCTGCTGTTTCTTCAATTGTAATTTTCCCATTTCAAATATTCACTAATTGTATCGCAAAATTATGTGCTGAAGGATCGCTTTGTAATTTAAAGCTCATGCTTGTCGTCAATAAAAAAATATTAACATATACCCACAAATGCGATGCTTTTAAACACACATTTAGTTCATCAGCTAGTGTTGAACATGGAATAACAGGTAATGTCTGTCGAAAATCGCACCACCAAATGGTCGGTCGCTTCCACGTAAATCTTGCAATGTTTAATCGAAATCTTCCAATTATCTTGGAATGCTGGAATATCTTCTCCTTCCCAATTTTTTGGAAATATTTCAAGTCGGTGTTTCACTTTTTTGTATATTTAGTGGCAACTTAAGTGCTGAATGTGTTGTTCGACAACCATCCAAAAGAGTCGCCGTGATTCCAGATGATGCGATTGCCAATGCGATATTATTTTTGCACGTATGGCAGCTAGTGCAATTGAAGTAAGAAATCTATCATCATTTGTTATTCCCATTATCGCATTATAAACGTGTTTTTGTTCATGAAGGAATTTTTGAATTCATTGATGTCGAATTATAATTCAGTGTGAAATAGGTCATTAGCTAGTCTACTAGGTGATATTATTCCCTAAATGACATTAGGGAATAATATCACCTAGTCGACTGATAATACTTAAGTACTATAGCATGGCGCCATCTACATTTAAGTAATAGTACTGCTACTGTTGATATTATGTTATTAGGCTTCTAACTTTCTTTCTTCTGACCAGGTCGAGAATTTCAGTAGTTTTAAACCTGCACGGATCATTTTGCAAAAAAAAAACACGTAAATCCGTCCAATAGTTGTTCAGTTTATAGCGGACACACATATGAACATTACTTTATATATATATATATATATATATATATATATATAGGGAAGAGATATTAGCGCCAATTAATTAGTAAGAAAACCTTCTAAACTCTCTCCGATTATGTGATTTTAAAAAAACTCGATAGGATTATAAAAATTCATAGCATTTAATACTTTTCCTGCTTACGAAATTATTTCCTTATTTCCTTAATTTTCTTCAATGTTTCTTCCTAGGTATTCCCAGAATCTAATGGTTTACTTTTTACTCATTCAGATAGGGCTAACATCCATCTTTTACCCCTATTTCAGTTTTGTTGATACTTTACATTATTTATTCAAATAAAGTTTACATTATTGTTATACATACGAAGCTGTCAGGACATATAACAGGTCATTACTTCGTATGTAAGTGCTATATGTTATGACCTGTTATATACTGACTTTCAAAGAAAATCCGAACACCCAGTAGAAGTTTAATAAAATTTATACATAATGTTTATTTAATCAAACTTAAGAAATGATTAATTACATTTTCAAAGTAAAATATTAAAAAATAACAATGTTATTTAATAACGAGTAGATTCGCCGCGGTTTCTTATGCATTCGATAAATTGTCATCCCAGCCTTCTTGAATTCGGTGACGAAGGTTAAGTAGGTTATTTGGTGGTTGGCGTAAATTACCCGCTTGAGTACCAATCACATCCCACACATGTTCGATTGGTGACAAATCTGGGAAGCGAGAAGGCCATGGAAGCAGTGCCACGTTATCTTCTTGGAAGAACCTTGTAAAAACCCTTGCTGCATGAGGACGTGCGTTGTCTTGTTGGAAGAGGGGTTGAATTAACCTTCGTATGTATGGCAGTGCAACAGACTAGAGGTGACCTGCGAACGTATGTTATCGCACCCCATACCATCAACTCCGGTGTAAGGGCGGTCACTAGTACAGGCCCAGATGTTGCTGAAATGCTCACATCTCAGCCCACTCGGTCTGGTCAACATCGAAGAAGGAGAATTTTATGGACAAACGAAATGAATGAGTTCTTGGTTCGATGTTATTTCTTGCTAACGAAAATAAACACACTGAGTGTGCCATATGGGTTTGAATTACATAGAAAATTAATTTAAAAGTTCCCAGAACTCAGAAATAAAACTATACAAAATGTATTGGATCAGCGTAGATCTATATTCATCAATAATAGATTATCTCCAGAAGTCATTGATGGAATAAGAAATGAGGCTTCTGTAGAATTGGAGATTGAGAATATAAATGATAAACAACAAACGCTGATCCAAGAAGAGGGAAATAATGTAGAAGTGAATATAGATGAAGATATTGAAGGAATAGTCCATTCTCAATCTATTACAGCGGACGAACATCAAAGGAAAAGAACTTCTTGGACGTTGGAAATGAAGAAGTTTATGCTCAGATGTTATTACACAATAACAAAACTGGGAACAGTTAAAATACCGTATGGAGCAGAGCTACATAGACAGGTAAGTGAAAAGTTCCCAGAGTTGGCGGATAAAACCATTCAAAATATCTTAGATCAAAGACGATCTATATTCACTAATAATAGATTATCAGCGGAAATAATTATTCAAGTGAGACAAGAGGTTTCCTTAGAACTTGGTATGAGTAGTAATGATGAAGTGGAGGTTGAAGAACAGATTAACCCGTTTTCAGCTGAATTAATAGTTTTGCCCGTACAGGAAAATAGATTTCATTTAGAATTTGAGAATAATTTTCTTAAATATCATGGAGTTGTACCTAGTACGAAGTACTAGTAGATCATTTTCTCGAACGTTTACGTTCATTTTTACGAACTTGTTTTTTTGTCGTTTCAATTTAACTTTGCATTTTTTTAAACGCAAATTTATTTTAACCCTTTAATTGTTCGTATTTTTTTCACATTTTTGCCAATTACTTAGAATACCTTTTTTTTCCACGTTAATTGTTTGAATTTTCACAAATTTGGCTAATTACTTAGAATAGTTTATTTTATACGCAAATTACATATTTTGCGGAATCTTATTTGTACTTTTTAAAAAAACGTTCTAGCTAAGGATCGTTTAATTTCAACAAAATTCTTGAACTTTGTATTTTTTTTTGTGAACCTACGATAAAGAAAGAGTACGTATTGTTTTTTTTAGGGCGTACTAGGCCATCAGCCGCACTGTAAATTTTAACTAGTCGAGTTATTTGTATTACATTCCTTTGCTATGTGTGCTATATGTTTCTTTACTTTTGACCGGCCTTCAGCCGCATATGTCTGTAACAGTTTTATTTTTAATTATAATTTATATACGGGGATTGATCAAATAATTATAATTTATATACGGGGATTGATCAAATAATTATAATTTAAATACGGGGATTGATTAAATGATTACAGTTTAGTTGAAACGACGACTTTTTTTTTCTTTACCTGTCCCTCGTCTCTCGATCCTCGAGAGTAGGACGAGTCTCGGTCTTGAAACCTGCCTTCTGTCCACGCAACTTGCCTTTTTTTTATATAGCATCTATCATCAAGTTTCCGGGTTTGCGACGTCCAGCGGCATAAATTCGGTGGCGCCCTTTTCCACCTCTTTTATTTTTTTTCACTTCCCTCTGGGTCTCCCCACCTCCTGAGCTGAGGCAGCCTCAGAAGCCGGGTGGGCCGTTGGACGTTGGCATGAACGGGCAGGGGCGGTTTTAGTCGATCGAGTCTGGGTCTGCTCCGGGGAGCGTTTTTCTTTTTTTTAGATTCTTTTTTTTTTCAACTACGACTAGTGATCGTAGCAACCAGCTACAACATTTACCACCAGACAGCGTCCTAATATATCGACAGTTTCATCGGCACTTATCCATAGGTACTGATTTGAAAGATGGCTTCTAATAAGTTCTACTGCTTTCGTGGAGCACCTAGAGAAATAATATTTGCGTAAGGTGGCTTCATCAGGAACATTTTGACCAGTATATTTTTGGATAAATACTTTTAAAGTGGGATTGTTAAGTTTATTTAATGGAATATTAGCCGCCATAAAAGTTTCACAGAGTTCTTCGTTACAATTGGTAGATTCCAAAGGTTCCAATTTCTATGCATGTGTTTTCGATGCTAAGTGACGTTGTACGTGCGATTTCATGGAAAGATATTTTACGGATTTTGCATAAATTTCGGAATCACTGACAATTGACATACAATCGGTATGACCGTCAATCCAACTCGCCATTGTTTTACGATGCCATTCTCGACGTTCTTCCATATCATATCTGAAACAGTAACTTAAACAATGCTCTAGATCTAAATAAATGAAAACTAAAAATGTATGCGTAAGTTATTGAAACTGAACGAAATTCAATGCACACTTACGTCGAACTAATTGGGAGAAGTAAATTTAATCAAACGATATTAAACAGGATCTATCACAAGAATTACGATGTAATTAACAGTTAAAACTATGAAAACAAGAAACTAACTCACAGCACTTTATTTATCTTACGAAATATAAACTAATAAATAAAATAATTATAAAAACCCCGCTTCTATCTACGCTCATGAAAACAAAAATTTAACTATAACTATCCAACAAAAAACGTCGCAATTGTCGATGAAAACAGATGTGCGTGCTAGCCAGATCAATAGTGCATTCAATAACTGCGTGATGTACTTACAGATATTGTAGACTATTTATATCATCCGTCGTAATGACGACGTCATTTCAACCTGATGTGTCCGGTCTCTAGTAATAAAGCAAAAAATAAATAAAAGAACTACTTTAAAAACAGTCTGTCTGTTATACGGGTTTGCTTTTGGCGGTTTATAAGTATATTTTGCTGTAAATACATTTCTATTTCTAGCGATGCGCTCAAAATACGATCTTCTGTGTTGCTTCTACTTTCTAAAGATCGTTTTACATTTTTTATCCTTATAATGACATCATTAAACGTTCGGGACGTTTTTCGGACGGTTCTTCTTTATCTTCTTCATTACTTTTAAGCTGTTCAGTTTGACTAATCTGGGCAATAATTTCCTTATCTGCAGGCATATTTGTTGTCACAAGATCATTATCCACATCAGCGAAAACGTCTATTATAGTGGGATTGAATTTTTCCAATTTAAAATTATTTTTGGTTAACCACAAACTTAAGGGCAAGTTGTTGTCCTCAGCTTGTTTAATAAACCACTGGTTGATAGGTCATCTTCCTCATCGAACTCACAAAGAGAGGGCCAGCATGTTTAAAACAATTCCTAATTGTTTTTTGGGTAACCTGTTGTCATGCTTTCGAAACCATTTCAATAGCATCGAGCAAATTTATTGCTGTAGATGTGTTATTTTCAATGCAATTAAGATTACTGATCAGAAGATGTCGTCGATAAAACTTTCAAACTGTGAATTACACTTTGATTCATTGATCATTGGTTGCAGCACAGATGTAAAATTTGGTGGGAAAATTTCTAGTTTAATGTTTTTCTGGTTCGAAAGATGCGGATGAGCAGAGCGATTGTCAACTAGCAATAATATGCGCCTGTTCTCTCTTATCAATTATTTGTCCCATGATCTTAATTCACTTTCGAAAATATTAGCGGTCATCCACGCACGTTTGTTTGCTCTATAATTAACTGGCACTTTTGTTACCTTTTTAAAACACCTGGATCTGTTAAATTTGAGGTTACGTTTTTCAGTACTAGTCAAATTTCGTTATACGATCTGGAGTGCATAAGAAGTGTGATTTGTTGTCATTGATTTGCCCAATCCATAGCAGTTTCCATATTCACACTTGCAGCTTCACACGAATCACAAGAAAATCCAAAAACATTAAACAATTTTGCAAACTCTTGAGCCTTTGCCTGGAGGATGGGCCCATTTATTGTAGTATTCACGCTTCTCCGATACATAAACCATTGAAGTAATGTTTCAAATTTTTTCTTTGTTTCTAAACGGGATTGCAAAATGTTATTTTTGTTTTTCAGTATCGTGTTGCCTTTTTCAAACACCTAAATTTACAGATGTCGACTTGTTTAACACCACTTTCTATTTCCTGAATTATAGAAATTTCTTCATCCATTGTTAAAGCCTTCCGAACCGTATCAGTTGCACTAACTTAGGTTGATTCATCCATACTTCAAACAAAACTCAAAAGGTCGCCTCAATACAGCAAGAACATTACTATACGGCTCCAACAAGAAAACTAAATCAAGAATTGCAAAAATAAAATTATTTCCAATAGGCGGCATTTATTAGGTTTGTTTTTGCAGGCGTTTTGAAACAGTTTGAAAGTCATTTTATGTTCACTTTTATACGCATGCGTCAATTACAATCGTTACCAATCTATCTCCAATTTTTTTGTTGCTAAAACAAATTTCAAATTCGTGGCAGCTAGTGACATCTACCATACAAATTCCATTCAAATCTATCACATACTTCTTGAGCAACATGTCTGCTTACGCGAAAATGTTCTATGAATTCATTGTCTGTGTATTGAGGAATAATTATTTCAAAATAATTTTCATTCCTAATTTTAATTTTATCTTGAAATAGTATTTCTTCTTCACTGGTAAACTCCCACTCAGTACTACTACTGTCACTAGTGGATAAACTAAATAAATCCGACGTTCTTTTCATAAAATCACTAGGATTTATACAAAGCTGTCAAACAACGAGCGCGATGGAGATTTAAAAAACATTCAGTCAAAATCACAACGATGCCTACACGTTTCTCCACTTTCCGTGCAAAAAAATGAAACGCGCATGCGTCTGATATTCGGTTTCACTAAAATACGCAAACCATTCCAACCGATTGAAAATCATTTCACAACGATTTAAAAACTTCAAAAACGACGAATTCTTTATCAGCGTTTGATTTTATTTCTCTGCCCGAACGCTTTTTCTTCAATGCGCACACTCCTGATACTTCAAATAATTTCAAACGTCTGCAAAAACAAACCTATTGTAAAAGAATTCTTAAATTACAAATGCGGGGCTGCTATTTCCACCTAAAAACAGCGGCAACATTTAACGGTGAATTCAAAGGCGGCCGCCCTTTGATCTCTTGTCGCCGCGCCGCGCCGTACAATACACATAAATTGCCAGTGCCGAGATAAACAAAATATTATTGATAAAAGTATTTTTTATTACCTGTTTTCGGACGTTTGGACCAGGAAATTTTGTGCTTTATCAGAAGTACCTACGTAATAACCAGAGAGCGGACTCGAGCGATTGATGATTCATAGCCCATAGGCGTCTGCCTTGTATTCGCAATAGGTTTGTTTCTGTAAGCGATCCGTGAGTTTCGTACAATTTAATACGTGCGGCTACTGCATAAGTGGCACATCCCTACACATGCAGTTAATATGTACCATCTGTCAATGCACAACAGAGCGAATGTAACAAACGGTTTGGTAACCGGCAACAACTACTGCTGAAACAAAAGTAATGCTGACGGCGAATTGCATATCGAATTTTGAATAAAAATAATTTACCAAGAACAAAACTCAAAACTATGTATCTTCTGTGAAACATTGAAAATCATCAGAAAAAAACATTACTAAGAACAACTAAAATTTGATCAAGGTGTTAAATTAGTTCTTTTAGATGTTAAAAGTTTTTAAAAATAGAAAATGTCCATTCCACATCACAACTGGTGATGGGTGCGTGATTAAAATGTTGCAAAAGTGCACCATACTTCCAATATAAAGATTTTTCAATCGGTTCTGTGCAGAATTGATATAATATATTCAAATCTGGATTTCTGCTAAATATGGCATCAACTTTTTATCTTAGCTTTGAGAAATATCTTTTTAAATAATGAAACTAACTTATCAACATTTGGAAAATGACCCCCTGATGTATTCACATACTCTTTGTAGTACATGTGCTGCGCAGATAACGTGTAGTATATTGGGATAAGATTGCTTTAATGACTTCCCTGTTTTTAACAAATGAGCTGCCGCATCAGTCAAAAATAATAGCATCCTGCCTTTATAGTTGTTATCCGATGACAGAATATTATGAATACATGGATCAATTACTTCTGCAACTATTTCACCATTTACGACTGGCAATATTTTAGTTGCAATTAAGTATGGTTGGTATGAAGTTGTCGGATGAAGAATACCAACAGCTACATTTAAAATATATAGTCCCATTACAAACATTGTTTCGTCTGCACTTACCCAAAGATAATGACCAAATAGGTTGGTTCATATTTTTTCAATGGTTCTCAAATAACACTTTGGTAAGTGGTATTTACGTAAAGCAGATTCATCTGGTATATGACGATCAGTATATTAGGTAAGAAACCTCTTGAGGACTAGATTGTTAAGCTTTTGAATGGGATATTGGCCGCCATGAAAGCTTCACACAGTTCTTCGTCAAAAGTGTCAGATGCAGATGGTCATATGTTATCTTGATGAATTTTCGAAGAAACATGTCTCTGCACATTACACTTTTGTGGGCGCCTTAAACTTAATGAACAGGCACTGTAATATATCTCGGTATCATTACGAATATGCAATCAATCTGTATGGTCTCTAATCCATCCTACCATGGTTGCCCTACGACAATTCTCCATAGTTAATAAAAATAAAGAGAAATACCAAGAACAGAAAGAAATGGACAAAAAGAAGAAACGAAAGCTACTCCAAAAATAAGGTAGTAAATTAAACTTCATATTTATAAAAAATTATATAAATTTATATAACAATATAAAACAGATTTTTTAAAATACTAAACGTTGTAACCAAATATCACTGAAAGAAACGAAACCAGAAACAATCCCTTATAGAAGAGAATAGAAAATATATTATCTCAAGAACAATAAATATATATAAATAACAATAAATATATATATATATATATATATATATATATATATATATATATATATATATAAATATAATTAATTCGTGACCTTGGTATGATATGGTAAATTCAATCAGTAGGCGATTTAAGGTCTGGCTTTACTGTTTTTGGAATACTAAGGCATGATTTATTATTATTCAATTGGAATGTATCTTTGAATTATTTTATCCATAGCAACTCAATTATATGACATTTGTATACTGTCATTTATATTTTATATCCTTGATAAAGGCATCATTGCCGAAACATGTAGGGTTGTTTTAAATATATATACTTTAAAGTAAAGCCAGACCTTAAATCGCCTACTGATTGAATTTACTATACAAACAATATAACAAACTATACAAACAATCGACGATTTAAGAGAAGCTGTCTTAGTTGCTTTTAATAACATCGATAGGCGTAAAGTCCGCAATGCTACAAATTCTGTTGTGAAGAGATGCAATTTGTGTATTAATAATAATGGAGGTATCTTTGAACATTAATAATGTTGTGTGCTCTTAATAAAAGTTCTTATAGTTTTCATTTTATTACTACATAAGATTTCAAAATAAGTTTTCGTTTGGTTTGTATTTTATCAGTTCGAAATTCAATTATTTTCCATAGAAACCATAAAAATGTCTATATCCTCTTTATTTTTTAAAATAACCATATCAAACCTTATATCATTGTAATCAGCAAAAAATAAGCTTTTTAATGATGTCAAAACCAACTATGGTTTCTATTTAAAAAAACACAAGTTTGTGTCATAACCTCGATAATAGTGAACGAAAAAAAAATATTAGCTATATAGTTTTATTTGGCGTAAAATTATCAAAAACTTTTGTCTGAACACTTTTTCTCTAAAATTACTATTAACGATGCAAAGCATGTTTAAAGAAAATCGTAAAATTTAGTTTTCTTTGAATATCTAATAAGCCATGAAAGTTATCGGAGAAACAAAAGCAGTTTTAAATCAAACTCGTAAAACTGCGCATCTTTCCCCATTTAAGCGTTTTTCTATCTCCAGTAGTTTCTGAGATCCCAATGCTAAACATTCAAAAAAACTCACCCTGTATATATATATATATATATATATATATATATATATATATATGCATGCATAACAGCATGTAAATACGAGAATACACCTTGGAAACTAGCGGATATGATTTTTTAAGCCATTATTTTAACTAAGGCTAACGAAATAATATATAAATGTATATTCTGTCTTACATGCCACTGTTGAATTGAATTTATAAGGGAATACACACAATGTGCTATTCATAACGACGAAAATAACAACATCTGCTCGACGAATGCAATCGAGCAAGCAAATAGTAGGGCTGCTATAACATGCATACTATACCTGATACCGCCACAACGTTTCATGGGGGCAATTGGTCATTCAATCGCTTCAGTCCGCTCTCTGGTAACAACAAAGTACATTATAAAAATTATTTTTCTATTGAATGCTTCATAAAAACGGATGGGACATTGAATTAAGTACGCTAAAATCGTCGGTTCCTAATAAGCGTGTACATTATAATGTACTTTATAGAGCGACTGCACATCATTATATTTTTTCCCAAAAACGTAATATGTTTGCTATATTTTTGTCGCAGACTGTATATCTGTATGTTTTTAAATATTAGAAACTAGCTTAAAATTGCCGGAAATCCAAAACTATTTAGAGTATACTAGACTGATTGTTAACTGACTAAGATAATCTGTTCCCTGCCAAATTTCCAATACATCATTTCTAATAAGTAGACAACGTTAATATACTTCGTGTAAATATTTATAATTAACTTCATTGGATACATTAAGCGCTGAAAGATTCGGTTTAAAATAATAAATCCGTCTACGTTTAGACTTAAGGAAACATACATTTAACAATCAACTTATTCAGAACACATATTCGACATATATTTTGCTATCACGTCAATTGAAAATTGCGAATACCGCTTAAAACGCAATGTCATTGTGTGGTATATGAGAATATCACAGTATTCAATCATTATAAATGTTCATTTAACACAGTGTACATTATCTTCGTTAGAATTAAAATTTATGAGTCACGTCAATTGATGGAAAAATTTCATTAAAATAAAAAGAGAGGTCGTAAAATCTGAGATTCTTGTAAGGAGGCAGTTTAAATGTTATCTATTCATCATTTTTACCTGCAAATTACCTGACACTTACCTAGCACTTACCTCTTTTGTGGTGTCCCTAAAGAATAAACTAACTGCCTAACGGCAGCACGTAATCTTTTGGTCGAACGTTAGTTTTCGTTAATTTTTTATTTCCATATTTAAATATATAAATACTAACTAATTATTGAACAATTTAATTAAATTCGAATGGTAATATTTTGTAAAATAAATGGTTAATATTTTTTTATTCAATCAAAATATATGTAGTGTTTTCAATATTATTAGTGTAAACAATATAACAACTACAGTAACAGATGTATTTTATAGCTTTTACACACACGTATAGAAGTATTAGTTCACCCGTGATACTCATGTTATTTGAGAAATAGATACATTTTCAAATAAAAAGGCAAACGTTTTGGTAATGAAAACCCGGTGCTCCTTAATTATAGAATTACAAAGTTTGAGATAACATTACTTAAATAGTTTATTTAAAGATTTTAATTTGTTTTTCAATTTCGTAATTAAAATATATATCTAATTTCATATAACGTGCCTTCTAACACTTTTCTCATTATAGTAGGTTGCTTTTTATGTAATTAAGTAATCGAAGATTGGTGCACATGCGAAGCTTTAGAAAACATGAAACTCTGACAGTTGTCATACATAAGTTCAAATTATAAACGCTTATATTTTTTAAATTATTTTATTATAATGTTAGAGTTACAACATAAAATATTTATTATTCAAAGTTACTATAGAACTGGTAAAAAATTAGAAAATGGAGATTGGGTTTATTCCACTAATCAGTGCTTACAGTATTTCCGGCAACAGTATACTAATCTGCCAGTTACTTACGCACAACTACAAAAACAAATTTGTTTCGTCATAAAACGAAATATTTTATATTGTATATATTTATATATTTTAGATATTAGTAAATGTAGTATAACAGAATTAAATAATAACATTTCAAACTTTATAAATATTCAACGTCCACTTTCAAGGGTAAACCACTATATACAAAGTATTTTTATTAACATATTCGAAATTGTAATATTTTCCTTAGATTCAAATAATTTACATTTACTATCTCTAATACCTGCTTTATACATTTACACCGTTTCTTTATTGCCTAGTGTACTTAGTGAACAATTTCGATAGATGTTTCAATACCTGCTATTATTAATTACAGCAGACCGATTTTCATGTGGCCGGTTAGAAGTACCGCCCTCGAGATGCGCACGAAATTCATAGGTAGGGGAACCTCTTTTAAGCGATAAACACAGTAGTGCAGTGCCGTATTAAGGTAGTGAGTAATGGAGTTTAAAAGTAAATTAAATAAATGTGTTTTACACAGTCAAACTCGTGAAGTGATCTCAAATGTATTTAAATATATGCAAGAAGAAAAAACTTCAGGGGTACTCAAAATTCCACTGGATCAGTTATATGAACGCGTTATTGCCGCAACGGGTGTTTCTGAGAGAAGTATTAGACGGATTGTTAAAGAAAAAAGTGAAATAAACGCAGGTGCCGGTTCATCTTTTACATCGCCAAAGAAAAATTTAAAAAAAACCAAGCCCAAAACCGACACTTAGACGATGCAGATAAAGGTGTGCTTATTGTTTTCTCCTATAATTATTTTTGAGTATTTATGTATTATTTCTTATTGTAATTATTATTTTCATTGTTATTTCCAATAATATTAATATTAATAATATTCTTTTCTCCACGACTATTAAATAATGTTATTACAACACTCGCCTACGCTCGTTGAATATACTGTTCTTTTGTACATATAGAAAGTTTACAATGTGATTATAATGAGAAAGAGATTAGCATAAACATTATTTGCCAATAATTCAGTTAATTACCCAAATTAGTTTTACTTAATCTTAAGCCTTTCTACCGTTAAGTGTAGCTAACAATCTTATTCAGTCATCCCCTTAATGTGATGTTAGTACGCTATTAGCTAGTAGGTAAGGTAAGACATTTTAATTAAACATGTTACATGAAACTATGCGTTTTATTTTACTTCTATTTGCCTTAATTTAGTGAAATACAAACCATTATAAACATGTTCAATAATGTGATTTTCTGAATTTATCCCTTACTACGTCCCAATGCTCGACTCGCACAAAGAGTTTGCATTTCATTTTTCCGAATACTGTCTCTATCTAACACTGACCCTTACTTGACGCACGTACAAATTCTCCCACCGGCCACATGAAAATCGGTCTGCTGTACTTATATTAATATACATAATAGGCTCAAGATATCCAAATATGCATGTATCATAAAAATCTACTGTAGATGAACCGATCAGACAGAAATACATTTAGAAGATTTATGACACCCTATTAATACGTAATTAGGAATTCTATTTTATTATTATATTTATTTATCAGTAAGATCTTTAAGACATTCGGAAACATTGGTTACTGTTTGCATGTAGATACAATTTCCAAGAATAATGTAGGTAAATTCCACAACAATTACGGAAAACCTACATACACATTTTAGTTATGTTAAGGTAGGGGTAGGTATATATTTTATATATACTTGTAACACAACAGTCATTTATATAGAAATATAGAACATCATCAATCTGAACATAGAACATTATCATTCATACAGAATAGAACACAACATACATACATTCATACAATATGTATTCAACAATCAATCAGGAAAGAATTAAGTTTAAGTTAACATTTAGTGCGAGATTTATCTTATGGAATTAAATTTTCAATATAACTACCACCAACCAAAAGAAATAACCAGCTTATACGGAAGTTACGCCCCGTGAGCGGTGAGTCAAATACAAAATATATACATGGTCCTTCGAGAATCGAGTATAACGCAGCATTCGGTACTTTGAACCATATATAACGGTCCTTCAAACTAGGAGGCACAAATAATATTCAAATTTGTGTTATTAAATTTGGTGAACCAGGGGCAATAACTTGTAAACCTGGCGATGGAGCACCTAGAAAACGAACAGCAAATTGTATAGAGGATATGCGATATCGAATGGACAACTAAACCAAAAAATCAATCGTAAAACTATCATAAGTTCATTTAACAGTGGGAACATGCCATACTATTTTTAAAAAGGACTTAAAGTTGTTTCTATATAAAATTCAAGCAGTTTCGGAACTCAAACAGGTAGATTTTGTGACGAGAACACAGTATTGTCTACGGTTTTTGAATAATATAAATAATAATGACATTCTAGGATGAGGCTTGGTTCCATCTTTCAGAATAATTAAACAAGCAAAATATAAGAATTCGGCCTGCAAAAACCCTCATGAATTTGTGGAAATTACGCTACATCTACAAAAAAATAGGCGTCTGGCTAGCAGTTCTAAGATTGACGCATTATTGCTATATTTTTTAGCCAAACCATAACTGCTGAAAGATAACGAAATGAATTATTAGAGCCGTTTATTAATGAACTTCATTATGATGAACTTACGCAAGGATATTTCCTGCAAGATAATACACCAGCGCACAAACCTTGAAATACAATAGCTTTTTTGGAAGAATTTTTCGATACAAAAATTATTAATTTTCCTCCACGATCTCCAGCTTTGTCAATTTTGTTTTATTTTTCTATATTTAAATTTTCAAGACCAGACATCGCACAGTCGATGAACTCCGAAATGCTATTGTGAATTCTTGTGCATGAAACGTAGAGTTCAACTTTGTCTTGAAAATAATGACCAGCAAATTCCAACATCTGTTTTAGTATTATTTTTTTTAAATTTTGACTGTCGTAATAAGTTTTTTTGAAAAACTAAATTACTAATTAGTAAACGTTACAGAACCTTAATGTGATGGTTTTATTTTATTTCGCCATATTTTTGGCTATGTTTGTCTAGCCTCTTTTCTATTTTTTGTAGTATGTTTCGAGACCTACTAAATATTTCTTATAATTCCCATGGATGAATTATTATTATTAAACCTGAATGTATCTTTGAATATTTTATCCATGACAACTACAGATGTATAAATATGACATTAATATACTGTCACTTATCATTTAAAATTCTTTGAAAAAGGCATTATTTGCCGAACCATGTCAGATCATTTTCGATATATACATACTAAAGTAAATCACGTTAAGTCGCCGAATAATTAAATCTACTATAACATACAAAGGTCAAGAAATAATTATCTATTATATATATATATATATATATATATATATATATATATATAAATATAATAACTTCGTGACCTTGGTATGATATGGTAAACCTAATCAGTAGGCGATTAAAGGTCTGTATATTACTTCAAAATATATGTATTTAAAAAACTCTACATGTTTCGGCTGTATACGCCTTTATCAAGAGAATACAAAATATGAATGACAGGATATAAATGTCAAGTGTCACTTATCATCGACTTGACATTTATATCCTGTCATTCATATTTTGTATTCTCTTGATAAAGGCGTATACAGCCGAAACATGTAGAGTTTTTTAAATACATATATTTTGAAGTAATATACAGACCTTTAATCGCCTACTGATTAGGTTTACCATATATATATATATATATATATATATATATATATATATATATATATATATGATAAACGTAATGCTAATGAGAACTCATAATTATTGAATTCTCATATACATGCCATTGCCGCTTTAATTCGTTGCATCAATTTCTACACATGACAAAATCACCTTTGTCTAAGAATGTAGCTGCAGCGTGTTATGGCGTCAACCGTCCAGGTTGTCCGGGAAAATGAAAAAATGTGTGAAAGTCGTATCCATTCGGGATGTGTAGACATCGATGTTTCATAGTTATCACTAATTGTCAATATACCAATTCTGGGTAAGATGTATTGACAATTAGTGATTACTATGAAACATCGTTGTCTACACATCCCGGATGGATACGACTTTCACACATTTTTTCATTTTCCCGGACAACCTGGACGGTTGACGCCGTAACACGTTGCAGCTACATTCTTAGACAAAGGTGATTTTGTCATGTGTAGAAATTGATGCAACGAATTAAAGCGGCAATGGCATGTATGTGAGAATTCAATAATTATGAGTTCTCATTAGCATTACGTTTATCATCATAAGTATATATACACGCAGTATGGAAATGAAAATCGTATCTATTTCTGGGTAAGGTGTATTGACAATTAGTGATAACTATGAAACATCGATGTCTACACATCCCGGATGGATACGACTTTCACACATTTTTTCATTTTCCCGGACAACCTGGACGGTTGACGCCCTAACACGTTGCAGCTACATTCTTAGACAAAGGTGATTTTGTCATGTGTAGAAATTGATGCAACGAATTAAAGCGGCAATGGCATGTATGTGAGAATTCAATAATTATGAGTTCTCATTAGCATTACGTTTATCATCATAAGTATATATACACGCAGTATGGAAATGAAAGTCGTACCTATTTCTGGGTAAGGTGTATTGACAATTAGTGATAACTATGAAACATCGATGTCTACATATCCCGGATGGATACGACCTTCACACATTTTTTCATTTTCCCGGACAACCTGGACGGTTGACGCCGTATCACGTTGCAGCTACATTCTTAGACAAAGGTGATTTTGTCATGTGTAGAAATTGATGCAACGAATTAAAGCGACAATGGCATGTATGTGAGAATTCAATAATTATGAGTTCTCATTAGCATTACGTTTATCATCATAAGTATATATACACGCAGTATGGAAATGAAAGTCGTATCTATTTCTGGGTAAGGTGTATTGACAATTAGTGATAACTATGAAACATCGATGTCTACACATCCCGGATGGATACGACTTTCACACATTTTTTCATATATATATATATATATATATATATATATAATTTGTAAGTTGTAGATAGCAATATGTTCACATTACTTCGCGAAATAACATCCTAATTAAATATTTAATATAGCCGAATTTCCAATATTTATCAAATGATATATATTAATTGTACGTCTAAGAAATAGATTATTATATATAACGTGTGTTCATTTGAAAAGTCAATCTAGGTTACTTTGAAATTTTGATAGAATGAGACGCATATATATATTAGTATGTGTTTGTTGTTCCGTAAACGTAAATTCAAATGACATTTGGTAATGTCAATCACAAATATCAGTTACTGCATAAAATAATCGTGCGTCGATTCTGGTTTAAATAAATTGCTTCTCAGTTTAAAAATGGCTTTCACTTTAGAACATAAAATTTGTTTAGTCCAGGCTTATTTTCGAAGTGGTAATAAAATTGATGGTTTATGGGTTTATTCAGTTCAAGGTTGCATGGTAGAATTTCAAGTTGGGTTTCCACATTTTGTAATAGATTATATGCAATTTAAGAATACTTTGGATAGAACTTTAAAACTTTTTTCTGAAACTGGTAGTCTCTTAAGAAAATCAGGCAGCGGAGCAGTTAAGAAACGTACACTCAATGTACTCAAGTTGTCAATCGTGTTAAAGAAATAATGGAAAATGAACCACAAACATCTGTTCGACATTTGAGTCAACAAATAAACCTTTCTGTTGGTACAACTCACAAGTTATTAAAAAAAGATATGCAACTTTATCCATACTGTGTGACAGCAGTACAAGAATTGTTAGAAATTGATTACCCACGTAGACTACAGTTTTGTAATTGGTTTGTAAATATGAACAATAATGGAGAACTTTCGCAAAGAGTCATCTTTACTGATGAAGCATGGTTTTATAAAACGGGATACCTAAATTCACAAAATACAAGAATTTGGAGTAGTGAAAATCCACATGTAATTAATGAAGAATCGCTACATCCAAAGAAAATTGGTGTTTGGGCAGCGATAACGTTAACTGCTCAAAGGTACCGTACGGAAATTTTACAACCATTTGTCAATCAGTGGCATGATGATGAACTACAAAATGCATATTTCCAACAAGACGGAGGACCTTGTCACTGTACTGCAGAATCTTTGGATTATTTAAGAGAATTTTTTGATGAGCGTATAATTAGTCGAAATACTGAAATTGCCTGGCCTACACGTTCATGCGATTTTACACCTTGCGACTTCCTTTTCATGATCAATGCACTTTAAAATCCTCCGTTCAAAATTTCAGATGATATTCTGCAACATTACTGGATTGTTATTAATTTCCATGCAATTCTGTTCGATTCTCTGTAGCATATGATTCAAATTCAATATAGGTGTTCGAAATATGTTATTTTTTAGATAAGGCTAAAAAATAACATATTTCGAACACCTATATTGAATTTGAATCATATGCTACAGAGAATCGAACAGAATTGCATGGAAATTAATAACAATCCAGTAATGTTGCAGAATATCATCTGAAATTTTGAACGGAGGATTTTAAAGTGCATTGATCATGAAGGACAACATTTTCAACATTTTTTATAGTTTTCAATAAATACCTATTATTTGTTATTTATTTGTATGTATGAAACTGTCAAAATATACGACTTTTTAGGTTAAGTAGTAAATTTTAATTTACGACATACTTCAAAATGTTCTCAGTAAATCACATGCTACTAGATTGACTTTTCAAATGAACACTTGTTATATATATATAGGGTTATCGCTGAATAGCGCCCCAGCTATGCGAATCTGATGAATACATATGAATATCTAACTGAAAATGAAAGAAGAAATTTATTTGTATTCATCAAAAATTTCCAAATTTTTAGGGCCAAAATGTTGTTAAAATCTTTCCATATCTTTGTTTTTTTTTTATTTGTCGAAATACAGCTGTAAAACTTAAGTTCATCGACCTGCAAGAAATATCAAAAAAAATCCCGACAATAATTTTAACAATAAGTCCTATTCATAGATACCATATTCATAGATATTCATAGATTTTTTTTTTCGTGGATATCAATAATAAGTCTTTACGTCGTAATATGTCCACTACCCTAGGCCGCATTAATTAAAATATGATTAAAATTAAATAATTTGAACTTCTTTTAAAAGTAAAATTATTATGTTTATAATAAAACAAAAATCAGCATAAAGCAAAAAACTTCATGTGCATGTCCAATGGGATGGATGGTTTTTAATTATTTGTATGGAATTATTTACATATAATTTTTTGTCTTTCAATTTGTAGTGACAAATACCGATAAAACAATATAATTTATCGGTAAAGCAGAATTACCGATGAATTAGAGATGGAAGCTCATATTTCTGCCCGTATATTTACCTACGGCAGGACCGGACCCGAATAAAGAAAAATCATTTTCTCGTTACTACATGAACATTGGATCGCAATTTGTTGTATGAAGGCATTACTCACATATACCTTTCACCCTTTTTTTTCTTGGTCACTATACACAACTAATATTACAATTTAAACAGATATGCATTACAAACATCTGTATCTATACACATGAACATACACCTTATATTTTCCAACATTTACTTCTGACAAAGATACGTGTTTCTATCACAACAGTAGACTTCGTCAGTTTGGCTGGTGAAGTAAAGTTTGATGGAAGTTTAATATAAGGTTCTAGGGAATTGCGGTCGGTTTTGTAATGAAAACAAGGTTTTACCCAATACGTTTCAGCTGAATAAATTGAGCCTTATTCATTCGGTTTTATTAGCTGCAACAATGTGAAGGGGTGTTGGTAAATTGCCTCCCCGCAGGTAGTAAGAGAAAGGGTCGGATTTAATCCGTCTTATAATTAGGTAAATTGCCTCCCAAACGTTTGTAATAATTTAGGATGGATTATTTTTAAGTTACTTGTTAATATTATTGCTAATGCCTTTTTCATAGAGGATTAATCTTAATGATCTGTTCAATTATGTGTTAATTACCTTATTATCGGTCTATTTATCAGTTAGATTTCTAAATTCATTTGGTTAAGATTTTTAAAGTTTTCCAACATGAATCCCAGTATTATTTTTAGTGAAGGGGGAAAACAATTATTACTTTTAAACAAGTATAAATACGGTTTCCAAAAATTTTTAAAAAGTGGTGAAAAACGGTGGACTTGTACAAAGAAAACGTGCAAATCTTTCCTTCTTACCCTAGCCGAAGTCGACAACAATATAGTTGTTACAAAACATATTCAGGAACATAGTCATGACGCTGAGATAGAAAAATTACATCGTCAAATTGCTAACACGTGCTGTAAAATGAAGGCTATCGAAGATATGTCTGAAAAACCTGCGAAAATTATACGACGCGTACTACAAGAAAGTCTTCCATCAACGGTTACCACGGTTGATGTAGCTTGTAATAGAAGAAATCTTTACAACGCTCGTCGAAAAGAGCAGCCTGCATTGCCGAAGAGCATTGAAGATTGTTTCAGAATTCTGGAGGAGATCACAATTGAAACATGTAAAGGTGAACCTTTTATGCTTACTAATAGTAAAATTGACAAAATAATTGTTTTTTGTTGTAAATCAAATATCCAGTGTTTTGAAAAGGTGACACGAATTTATTTGGACGGTACCTTTAATTATTGCGCCCAGTTCTTTTGTCAATTGTCCACTATTCATGGGTATTACAATGGACATTATATTCCATTAATATTTTCGTTGTTGCCTGATAAACAAACAGAGACATATTTAAAATTATTTCATTTAATTACGGATAGCTTTAAAAATAATCATATAAAAGTAGACATTTTGGAGGTTGTAATTGATTTTGAAAAAGGTATCCACAAGGCTGTTCAACAAATTTGGCCGTTAGCAAAGATAATTGGTTGCCGATTTCATCTTTCACAATCTTGGTATCGCAAAATCCAAGAATACGGCTTGACTTCTTCATATAAAGTTGAAAGCTCTGAAATCGGAAAATGGTTACGAATGACATTCGCCCTTACTTTTTTAAAACCTGATGAAGTTAGCGATTGTTTTGTATTTGATTTACTATCTATTGCACCGGATTTGGAAAATATTCGAAAATATTCTGATTATTTAATAGACAATTATGTATCAGAGAACTCTTTATTTCCTCCACATCTTTGGGCTGAAGATTCAGCGGAACTCACTCGCACTACCAATGCTTGTGAATCGTTCCATAAACATTTTAGCGATTCCTTCTACAAAGCTCATCCAAATATTTTTGTATTTATAGAAAAGCTTAAATTCCAAATAGAAACTTATGTTAAATTACAGAGTGTGCATTTAATTGCTAAAATTCATAACGCGAAGGTAAAAAATCGCAAAAGATTCATTGCAAAAATGACCGTGTCTTATAAAAAAACGAGATAAGCAGAATACACTTTATTAAATGTATTTCTTTCCATTGTGTATTTTAATTAACTATTTTTAGAGATTGAACATTTTTTGTTTATTTAAGTATAATTTTAATATTTAAGTAATTGTAGATTTAAGGTTTATGTTACATCTTATAATTTATGTATTATATATTTTTGTTTAGTTTGTATTCTACATTTTTTCCAATAAATTCAAAATTTAATTAACTATTTTTGTTTTATTATTTATCGACCGGGACCCAATTTACACATATATCTCAGGTACCTAAAAGTTGCGGGAGGCAGTTTAACTATTATTAATAGTTGCTCATTATCTCGGGAGGCAATTTACATGTACCCATGTGAAGAAAATATAATACTGTTTTACATAGTTGATAAAAAAAATACTTACATATCAATAATTTAAAAATATAACATTCGTTATTACTTAAAACAATATACTATACAAATGCAGAACAATTACTGAACAGATTAAAAATGTACCAATTAAACACATTTTAATTTACGTTATGTTACAATTTGGTATATGCAGTGAATGATATTTTAAACATATACATTATAATTATAATAAAAGATTAAAACAGACGGGTCAAAAACTAGAAAAAGAACTAGCATTTTTTGCAAAACATAATTTGTGTTTCCTACGAGGGAGAGTACTCTCGTAGGAATTTTTTAATTTAATCTTTCAATTTCAAGGACACCTGGTATATATATATATATATATATATATATATATATATATATATATATATATATTTACACACTATAATATCGTTTTTTATAGTTTGACATTCATAAATATGATGAATCTGAATAAATACAATTAACACCTTAATTAATCTTGTTAACTTAATAACAGAAATAGCTAAACTTTCTAATTTAATAGACTGCAATATTAAACTATTAAATCAAATAACGCAATTCTAGCATTTTATTTTATTGAATATGCTCGCACAATTCTAACAGGTATTATTAATTTCTCTAATTAGCGCAGTCAATAAAGTTATGTATTTGACTTACGTAGTAAGTAATATATCGTTTTATTATTAACGGGTGTTCAGAAACATTCGAAGTCAAAGTAGTCCTTGAAAATATGAAGTCATGTCATGTCTGATACAGATTGATACATTTAGTTAGTTACTTATTGCATTATATTTCAGTACAGATACAAACCTCAGAAACAATAAGAAAACTTGAAGCCCAGGTTATGTTATTATACCACTATCAACATCACCGAATAAAATTGCATCGCGTATTATTGTAGTAGATTATTGTCAAAAAAGGTCTTGTGAAATTTATAAATTTTAAGGCATAAATTTATTAAAAAATAAAGATTGTACATTGTAGATTTCTCTATATATTTCTAGTTAATTTCTATTTAAATAAAGTTTCAATTACGGATTGTGCGCGAGAAGAAAAAACAAAGTACTGGACTTGTAATCTGTAATATATTAAAATATAAAATATATAAATTATAATTATTCTTAAATTTGAAAGCTTATTGTCAAAATGAAAGAAATATACTATTATGAAGGTGTTATTTTATTAGTATTTAATAAAAAAAAATAGTATATTAAAAAACGAGTTTCATAAGGCACCATTTTGCCGCTCGAGATCAGTTTAGAAAGAGCGAGTGCGGCAAAAGGCCTTATGAAACGAGTTTTTTATACTATTTTTTCTATTTTGCGTTTTTTATATTAATAAATTGCTTAAATTGGAATTATTTAATTTGAAAGTTCAGAGTTTAATTTTTATATAAAGCATGCAGTTGGTCACATTGATACTTGACATTTTCAAATTTAAATCTTGCTATCCGCGAAGTATATTATATTACATATTATTTATTAATTTTCGTTAACATTACTTGATATTTCATTTAAAAATATAAACATGAGTGACATAGAAACATATATATGTTGTTGTCAATTGTATACAACATACGTTGTTTGTGTAAAATACGAACATATATCATATCTGTCAAATGTACATAAATTCTTAAAATCATATGACAGCAATGATATTTATTTCTGTATTCGAACAACGCCAACATTGAAAAATTAAAAAAAGTGTATCGAAATAGAGCTCATTTCGATACTGTTTTGGGTTTCATAATGAGTTCATTTCGAACGCAAAATAGAAAAAAACTATTTTACTAAATATCTTTATTTTATACTAACAATAAATGTTATAGCAAATGTATTTAACTTTTTTTTTAAAGGTGGACGTAATCTTCCTAATTTTCTCCGTTAGCTAGCTCTTTTTGTCGTGGGCGCATGAATTGGTATTGAATTATCCTAGGTGTTTTTAAATTTTAAAGTTTTATTTTAGAATCTGTTAATTTAAAATCAGGTTCGTGAATTCTCGAGAAACAAGAACAAAGAACTGCTAATGTGGAAATTTCTATTGATTCTTTGAAATTGAATTTCTTATTCTTGAATTCAGTTTTTGAATTATATTTTTTTTATGTATTGTAAAAGTTTGTCTTTTCGGGTTCTTAAATAAAACTAACAATAACTTTAGACACACACTATATTAATATTAAAACGTATAACAATATAAAACTAACTATTAACAATAAGCACATTTATGTATTTATATTTATGTATCTATATTTATGTGTACTGCGCGAGCTCTAGAATTTAATGTCGCCATCCCTTCTTCGACAGCTTTTATATCGTGGTGAATACTCTTCGAGAGCGTTCTCGTAGGCCTCGAGAAAACACCAGAGGAATGACGCGTGACGCGTTATTGGATGAGTCATCACAGTATTTATAAATTGACGTTTATGGAAAAGGTGTTATGTAATTGTTCTTTATTTGTCGCTATTTAAATTGGCATTTAACTGACCTTATGTTGGTGGATGATAGATGGCTCTTTTTCTCTGAGAATCTTCTTTCTTTCTGATTCTCATATTTATATTTAGGCAGTACCTATCTTCTTTGATTGTTATCTTCTTTATTTTGTTTGTATCACACTTTTATGTGTTCGGCTATTTTCTAAGGTTCGAACCAAAATAACTTTGCCAACATGAAGTATGTGTTTACTCTTCAAGTGTAAAAAAAATGAATCCCTTAACTATTTCGGTATTTAGCTTTTATACCATTTTCAATATAAAAAAAAGTGATATGTTTTTCGGAATACTTCTTCTTCTTAATTTTCAAACGCCTTTTTGGAATTTGATGAAACTAACATTGAAAATTAGCCCTATTTTTCTTATAACTGTCAATCAAGGTAATTATTGTAATAAATATTACCATATTAAATATTTTAATTAATATGTCAAAATTTTTATATTTTTGTAAATGGGATTTAAGTTATTATACTTATACTAATTTCCAGTATATATAATGGATATAACCCAAATATAGTAGATACAATTTTAAGAAAAAAGAAATATAGGAAAGCAATAGAAAATGTGTACCCAATAATAAAAGATAAACCAAGCAATTATAAATTATTAACATACATAGGACCGATAAGTGAAAAAATAGGAAAAATTTTACGAAAAACAGATATAAATGTAGCTTATAAAACTAATAATTCTTTAGGGAAATTCATAAAAAATAATAAATCCAAGACAAGCAAAAGTAATAAATCCGGGGTATACAAACTAACATGTAAAGAGTGCCCTAAAACATACATAGGCCAAACCGGTAGGAGCTTTGAGAAAAGAATACAGGAACATTTTAAAAGTTTTATTAACAAAAAGACAGATTCCAATTATGCAATTCATTTGTTGGAAAATAATCATAGTTTCAATAAAGATTTCGAAATTTTACAGTCACAACAAAAAGGATTAAAGTTAAATTTACTGGAATCCTTAGAAATAAATAAACTTAAATATGCAGATATATTGTTAAATGACCAATTAGACCTTAATAATTCCCCACTTTTAAACTGGTTTCATTAAATATTAAAATAACAATAATTTTAGACGATATATCGGTAAGAGACGATTCTAATGTAGACAAGTGCAACCCATTGAAATAGTTTAGAAAAAAACCATACATTTGTGAAGATATATACTGGAAATTAGTATAAGTGTTTTACTTACTGTAAATGGGTTACATATAATGGATTTCCAGCAAGTATCGGCCGATTCAATTAAATTTTATATTTTTCCAAAATTTCATTTAATTATTGAATAAATGTTGTTTTTGATGTTATAATATTGTTATTTATGGTTTATGCCCTTTCAGCAAATGTTATCTTAATATAATTTACTTTATTTTTCGAATTTCAAAAACCATTTTTCCAAAATTTCAAATAAATTCTTATTATGTTTAGTTATTCCTCTTGCTTTTGTAAATTGATCCCCTTTTGAATAATTTAAACCTATTTTTGTTTTATTTTATTGGCTTTTCTGGTGAAAATCTTACTTCTGTTGGTGTGGAAAACCCGATCTTTATGAATTCTCTTCGGATGTTAATTTTGCTTCCTGGTTAGTGTGTATTTTGGTTCCTTCTTTCACTTCTAACTATTTGTTCTTTTTTCAGTGGTAAATATGGACATTATTTTGTTTAATGGAGTTGGAATTATTACATTACGAGGTTTTTTCAATAAAAATGTATTTTACTTCTATGGTATATCCTTTTTAATAGTAGTTTTTTTAGTTTTAATAGAAAGCAAAGAGGATTTTGCTAATTAAAATCCTAAAACGTCCCATCTTAAGGTACCCCCTGTCCATTTTTTATGTTGAACAATTTTCTCTCTGTTTAGCCGTTTCTGAGTTTAAAATTTTTATAATAAGTTTATAGACTATACGTAACATGTCAATATACAAAAAGAAGGGGAAATATAATTGTACATCTACAGTAATGGAAAAATGTATGGAAACATGTAAATATCTGTTAAATTAAAAAAGATTGTAATAAAATTTTAGACACGAAAATTAGGGATGAGAGCCATCATTTGACGTATTTTTTCTAATATACAGAGTGTTCAAGAAAATGTAATGTACTAAAATTATACTGTGTTTATTTACATTTTGGAATTCTCCTGGTTAACACGATTTCAACAAACAATAACACTTGTGGTCTAAAGTATTTTTTATTTATTAATTGGTAAGGAAAAGAAAATAAACCTGTCGTACAAACAAAGTTAAACTTAATTTATGAAATTTTCAAAATAGGCGCCACCTACTTTCTGACAGTAATCCAACCTGTCTATAAATTCTCTTGTAACCCTCGCTATGACATCTGGTGAAATACTTCGTATCTCTTCATTAATTCTTTCACCCAGATCTTGCAAATTTCTAGGTCGGGTATGATACACTTTTTGTTTTAGATGGACTCACAAAAAGTAATCTAGTGGTTTAGGATCGGAAGAACATGCGGGCCATTCAATTTCGCCTCTCCTTCCAATCTATCTGTCGGCAAAAGGTCGATCTAATCGATCTCGAGCGATAACTGAATAGGGAAGGGGTGCCCTATCCTGCTGAAACCAGATGTTTTGTGGAAGTTGGCCATTTTCCTCCAATGTAGGAATTATCTGAACATTTAAAAGTTCTAAATATCTTTGAACATTTAGAGTTTCTTCTATAAAAAAAGACCATATTATTATGTTTCTACAAATACCACCCCAAAGGTTAGGCTTTCTAGGTTGTTGCGTATGCAACTTGCATCCAGTGAGGATTACTCTGTGCCTAATGCCGACAGTTATGTCTATGAATAGTACCGTTCAAATAAAAGGTTGCCTGATTCGAAAATACTATATTATTTACAAAATTGTTAGCATGATTACAAATGTTCATCATTGATTCATAAAACTCTTATCTTCAACATCAGAGAGTTCTTGAACAAGGCGAATTTTATAAGAATGGTTTCTTTTCTAAGAATTCTTCCTACTGAACGACGGCTAATATCATGCCTTTAAGCCAGCTGGTTATAGATAAATAGGGATTTTCCTCTACAAATATAGCGATATCTTCCACCTTAACATCATTTCTAACAGAATTTGTACTACAAATTCTTGGCAAATTGCGAACACCGCCACTTCTTAAAGTTTTGGTGACAACAAAACGCTAAACGTTACAAACTTCCTGATGAGTTCTTGTCCTATCACCAAAACCGATCATCAATAAAATTTGTATTTTTTCTCTTTCATTTGATACGACCATTTCATTTGATACGACACACAACAATTATTTAATGACACTTTTAAATGCCACAAACTAGTAGACCTTGTGATAAAATTTGAAGATTATAATATTCACGTTAACTTTTTGCTCGACAAAAAAAAAACAATTTCTTTAATCGCCACGACAAAAGATGAAATAAAAGAAATTGTAGTACTTAGATTTCGAATTGTAAAGGTTTTTATTTAAGTGATAATACCTAAATATCAAGCAATACTTATTATTTTGAAAATACCGAGAAAGAAATATTCTAAAAATTCTGATTTTCATTTGCATGTAAATCTCAAGCTACTTTAGACCCCAAGTATTATAGTTAATTGAAATCGTGTATCCAGGAGAATCCCAAAATATAAAAAATATGGAGTGTCGTATTATAAAAAGTACATTAAATATTTTTGAACACTCTGTATATTTAAAAACTATTTCAAAGGATGGCTCTTCGCCCGTAATTTTCGTTCCTAAAATTTTATTACAATACCTTATTTAATTTAAAAAATATTTACATAGTTCCACACATTTGCCCGTCGCTGTATATAAATTTCATACAGTGTCTAACACCAGACTTGTAACTTTTGCTTCTGAAACAGTCTCGCAAAATGTTTAAGAGACGTTGAAAAGTTTAAATATTTTAACATTTCCAGGTAAAGCTCACAAAATTGGCGTTATTATTAAATAAATAATGATATATGCCTCTATACTTACTTATAAAAACAAATATTGAAACCTTATGAATAGCTATTAAACATTATCCACGAAACAAAGTGGTCAAGTTAGCCGTGACGTAATTCTAGTAATACAGAAGATAATAATGTGTCACTTTGAAAGATAGCTGTTTTTATAGCGAAAATTCAGTTGAAATCTAATTATTGTTGGAGATATATGATTAGTTAGAATGTCGACAAAATAAATTGAAATACGAAAACATATTTAACAGCAGTGGCGGCTCGTGCTAAAAATTTTAAGGTGTTCTGCAAGTTTTACAAAAAAATTTACCTTGCACGGGCAGTAAGAGGTTGTCTCCCATCGATCGTATCGTGCTTTCTTCGCCTTCCGCACTGAAGTAATGGATTTCTGGAACGATTGTCAATTGTCACACAAAAAAATAAGAGTCTCTAATATTATTGTTTTTACGTTAAACTCGCCGCACCGTAAAAATAGTCGCGAAAATATTAAATACCGATAGGTCCAACTCGCAACGGGCCATAGGCAACAATATACGTATGGAACGTAATGCGATGTGGCAACGTGTGTACGATGCCTATATTGAGTGACTTTCTTAAAATTTAAATTTATTTTGCAGAATTATTGATTTTTTTACTTTTATCTTTTAGAAAACGTTATTGTTTTTTTATTACTTAAAATTACTTTATATGAAAAATAGTATACCATAAACGTGTAAACAAAGACAGTATACATTGAAACGAATATTCATTCAATTGTATTGTCATGAAATTGAATTTGTCAATCGTTGTTAAATTTGTTAGAGTGAATAGATATTTATATTTATCGGAAAATACTAATACTTAAAGCAAACAAATAAGGTGTAGTGTTTTGTTATAGGAATGTATAATATCCATTTCTTCCTGCATATTGATTATGCAGCTGATGCTTTCGTAATATGCTCATATTTGTATTATTTCAACTTATACTTCGGTCGATACATACCGACTTCCTTCAAACCAGGAGGAAGCTACAGTTGTAATTAAACAATACTTCCTTTTTTTTATTACCTACGGATATTCACAATTCCAAAATACGTTACAATGTTGCTTATTTTAGATTGTAATTAGCTGAATGCTGTCGCAAAACTGATCTCTGCATTTTTAAAAATGCCAGAATAAAATTAACCCCTGCCCTTATTATAATTTTACAAAGGAACAGACACGTACTTCAATTTCTACGAAAAACTAAGCCTACAGTTCATGTATAATACAGTGATAATAAAGACTGGAGCGTTTGTCGACCTACGAAGTTGTACTTTACTTGTTTATTATTAATAAAAGGCTGATGGAAATATTTCGGGAGATTTTGGTATCTGTATTATAATAACATCACGATAATAGTAGAAATACAAATATGAGCATATTACGAAAGCATCAGCTGCATAATCAATATGCAGGAAGAAATGGATATTATACATTCCTATAACAAAACACTACACCTTATTTGTTTGCTTTAAGTATTAGTATTTTCCGATAAATATAAATATCTATTCATTCTAACAAATTTAACAACGATTGACAAATTCAATTTCATGACAATACAATTGAATGAATATTCGTTTCAATGTATACTGTCTTTGTTTACACTTTTATCATGGGACTGCTTCGTTTAAGCTTTCATATATACAGAGAAGCAAGTAACCGTACCGAAATCTTCCAAAATAGTTCGAAGTAGTCTCATCCGTGCAGCAGCGCACATCGTACGTCATCAAGAGCCGCCACTGCTTTTATGGTATACTATTTTTCATATAAAGTAATTTTAAGTAATAAAAAAACAATAACGTTTTCTAAAAGATAAAAGTAAAAAAATCAATAATTCTGCAAAATAAATTTAAATTTTAAGAAAGTCACTCAATATAGGCATCGGATTTTGATGATTGAGGTGTCAAATTGTAGGGTTTGATGTCCTCTGATAATATCATAAAAAAAAAAGGAACGCGAGGCATATGATTATCGTTATGATGAAAAAAATAAAATATTTGCGTTGATTTGGAATGACAATAGCTGTGTTAAAATGCTATCGAATTACTTAGGATTGCAACCTATAGAAAAAGTGAAAAGATATTGTACGAAAGAAAAAAAAGAAGGCCAAGTTGATAGACCAAACATTGTCGGACAATACAATAAACATATGGGAGGGGTCGACAAGTTAGACTGGAATGTGCAAAAGTATTGAATCAAATTTAGAGGTAAGAAATGGTATTTCCCTCTTTTCACAAATACGATTGACGTTGCGGTTGTTAACGCCCACGCTCTTTATACTGCAGTAAATGGAAGCATCCCATTATTAGATTTTAGACGCATTATTGCCAGAACTTATCTGAAGAAAGAATCATTATCCGATCTTAAATTTGCCGGAAGACCAAGTTCTAGTAAGGTGAGGAAATGCCGCGTGCCTGACGATGTTAGATTTGATCCCATTGGACATGTTTTGGAGCGAACGATTGATGGAAAACAAAGAAAATGTGCCATATGTGACACAAACGTTCGCAAACAGTGTAAAGAATGCAATATTGGACTGCATATGGAATGTTTTCCTAATTGGCATAAATTATAAATTTTTTTTCTTTAGTTTGAAATGTTGGTTCAGTTTCTTTTTAATTTTTGTAACGGCAAGTGCCATGGTTCCCAAATGGGACTTAAATTTTTTTTTTGAAAAATGGCGTATATTTATTTGCCAACGAATAAATTGACCTATTACCTTTAATATAATCCTATTTTTAATTTAAATTTACAAAAAATGTCGATAATAAAAATTTGGAAGTTAATGGGTTAATTTTGTAACTAAGTTTTCCGTAGAAGATAGAACTACTAGAACTATACGGTCTTATACCCGTGTACAAGGTGGTGAAACAATAAACTAATATACTTTCCGGCAACTGCAGCCTGGAAGTATAAAGGCATGTGCCTTCAAACCATGAAGAATTTACAGTAGGAAATTTGCTCTAGCTGACTAAAACACAAGACATTTGTTGACACCGGTACTCTTAGTCAGTAAATATATATTAAATTGCAAAAAAAATGGCTTTTTCTGTTACTTCAAAGTCAAAATTACAGCTATTACAGCTATGACAGCTATTTATGCTGAAGATATTCTAACTTAGTATTCGGGTAATAATGTTAAAATTACATTCAAAATTCTCCTCAAACTGACCAGAATTAAGTCGTATAAAAAAATATTGAACCGCAAATTGAGAAAGACACAAAAACGAGCAGTGGATAAAAAAAATTTTAAGCAAATATGGACCGCAACGAGTGAAATAGTGACCAGTCAGTATGTACAAATACTGACACAAGGTATCAAAGTTTAGTCTTTTTGACAGTATTATCTTTTTGGTTTAAAAGTTGGTTAATTGTAAATTTGTTAAAAATAAGATTCCTCATTAATTTTACAGAACATAATCAATTTCATATGCAATAATAGTTAACTATAAATTCATAAGTTTGATTTATAAGAATATATATTCGAAAACAAATATTTGTATGATTAGTAGGTTACGTAAAATTCACAACTACTTTCAAAATATTTTTTTCTGTTTAACTATTATAAATAACAATTTTATTTGCTTGCTCGTAACGCTAATGCTTGTGTTTTAAAATAACGAAAATGTTTATCTAACTTGCCCATTCATTAATTTATTCATAATTCAATTGCTTTATCAGAGACTGATTGCAAACATACAATATTATTATTGCACCATAAGTAAAAGTGTTAAAGTATAAAACTCTAAAATTATACATAATGTACAATGTAAATTTGTACTCGTACAGCAGTCCTGATTGATCTGTTTGTTAAATGGGCTGTGCTTTATTTTCTATGAAAGCAATGTGCCAAAACTTAAAACTAGAGGAATAAATACACGAAAACCTAATTTTAAAAAAACACATCATTGCAGTAAACGATAAATAAATTACTTATCAAAAACATAATTTTTCATTTCTGGCATATATTCTAAGCATTTCGTCTTTAAACATAACCTTTAAGCATATTAAAAATATAGACAATTAACATACAAGTTCTAACAAGTAAGTAATGTCGGGAAGTTTCTAACAATAAGCTCTGCATCATAAACAAGCTTTGCAAGTAAACTTCCTGATGATAATAATAACAAATCAATGCTCCAATGTGAAATTAGGGCTGCGTAAGTTGATAGTACAAGAAAATTAATATCTTAAAAAGCTTACAGCAATTTGTGCTAATATATAAATAAATTAAAATATATATTCCTATTACTATTATTGTAGAAATATAGTCTTTAATTCCAAATAGTTGAATTTTGTCAACCATGTCAACCTTCCGATTTTGGTCCGATTGGTCCGAGTGCCTGTAAGTTCCCTGGTCGGTCCGTGTGTCTGTGTAGGGGTTGCGATCTGTCGGGATTTGGTTGTGTTTTTATTTGTCGGTGAGCTAGGAGCGGTTTCCATGTATGCGGCAAGCGCTGGCCGTCGTCACGTTTATTTAAGCACTTAGGATGCTTTTCTATTTCTATCGCTTCTCTTGTAATTCTCGTCGTTAGGTTTTCACATTTGGCCTAGAATCTTCGAGTTTTCAAAGTCGATAGAGTGCCCTGTCAGAAGTTTATGTTGTGCTAACGATGACGTTACTTCTTTCTTGACGACCGCGTTTTGGTGTTCTTCTCTTCTCACGCTAACTCGCCTGTTTGTCTGCCCCACATATGAATGATCACACACTGAACATGGTATTTCGTTAACGCCCTGATCTTCTAGAGGAATTCTGTCTTTCGCATTACCTATTTCATCGGCTATTTTTCTGTGTATTGTGAAAACGGTGTCGATGTTGTGTCTTCTTAATAATCTACTGATTTTGTCTGTAGTTCCCTTTATATATGGAAGGAAAGCTCTGGACGCGAACTCTTGTTTTTCTGTTGACGTTGATTCTGGCTTTATTTATTGTTTCTGATGAATAGCCGTTCGTGATGAGGACGTTTCTTATGTTCCTTCTTTCTTCGTGTATGTGTTCCTTGTCTGTTAGTCTCTCAGATCGCAAAACTAGTGTTTTTGCAACGGAATTTAGTTGTGCCGGGTGATGGTGTGATTGTGCTTTTAAATATCTATTTGTGTGTGTATGTTTTCGATATACCGTGTGTCCCAGTAGTCCGTTCTCTTTCTTGATTACCAACACGTCAAAGAAAGGGAGTTTCCCTTGTTCTTCTACCTCCATTGTGAAACGTATGTTTGGATGTTCGGCATTCAAGTGGTGTAGAAAAATATCAAGCTTCTCTCTGCCATGTGTCCAAATGACGAATGTATCGTCGACATAACGTAGCCACAAATTGGGCTTGTCTGCTCAGTTGTTTAATGCCTTTCTTTCGAAGTTCTCCATGAATATGTTGACAATAATCGGTGACAGAGGAGATCCCATCGGTGCGCCCTCCACTTGTCGGTATTTTTGGCTATTGTAGGTGAAATAAGTGTTTGCCAGGCAGTGTTCTATTAGATTAATCGTGTCCTTTGGTACTTGGTATTTATTTTCTAATATGGAAATGGTTTCTGCGATCGGCGCTTGCGTGAATAACGATGTTAGGTCGAAACTGACTAGCAGATCCGTTGGTTGTATGCTTACGTCTTTTATTAACTCTATGAAGTGGTCCGCATTCTTCACATAGGATGCCATTTGTTTGGCGTGAACCTGGGGTTGCTGTGCCAAGTATCGTGCTAGGGCTTGCGTTGGAGATCCGATAGAACTTACTATTAGCCTGAGCGGTATATCGGTCTTGTGTATTTTTGGTAGTCCGTAGAGTTTCGGACACCGGGACGATTTTTCTCGGGGAATGATCCGTTTCTTTGTCTCTTCACTCAGTGTTGTCGCGTTTATTTTAGTCTTCTAGAAAAGACCACGAAGACTAAAATAAACGCGACAACACTGAATGAAGAGACAAAGAAACGGATCATTCTCCGAGAAAAATCGTCCCGGTGTCCGAAACTCTACGGACTGCCAAAAATACACAAGACCGATATACCGCTCAGGCCAATAGTAAGTTCTATCGGATCTCCAACGCAAGCCCTAGCACGATACTTGGCACAGCAACTCCAGGTACACGCCGAACAAATGGCATCCTATGTGAAGAATGCGGACCACTTCATAGAGTTAATAAAAGACGTACGCATACAACCAACGGATCTGCTAGTCAGTTTCGACGTAACATCGTTATTCACCATTTCCATATTAGAAAATAAATACCATGTACCAAAGGACACGATTAATCTAATAGAACACTGCCTGGCAAACACTTATTTCACCTACAATAGCCAAAAATACCGACAAGTGGAGGGCACACCGATGGGATCTCCTCTGTCACCGATTATTGCCAACGTATTCATGGAGAACTTCGAAACAAAGGCATTAAACAACTGCGCAGACAAGCCCAATTTGTGGCTACGTTATGTCGACGATACATTCGTCATTTGGACATATGGCAGAGAGAAGCTGGATATTTTTCTACACCACTTGAATGCCGAACATCCAAACACACGTTTCACAATGGAGGTAGAAGAACAAGGGAAACTACCTTTCCTCGACGTGTTGGTAATCAAGAAAGAGAACGGACTACTGGGACACACGATATATCGAAAACCTACACACACAAATAGATATTTAAAAGCACAATAACACCATCACCCGGCACAACTAAATTCCGTTGTAAAAACACTAGTTTCGCGATCTGAGAGACTAACAGACAAGAAACACATACACGAAGAAAGAAGGAACATAAGAAACGCCCTCATCACGAACGGCTATTCATCAAAAACAATAAATAAAGCCAGAATTAACGTCAACAGAAAAACAGAAAAACAAGAGTTCGCGTCCAGAGCTTTCCTTCCATATATAAAGGGAACTACAGACAAAATCAGTAGATTATTAAGAAGACACAACATCGACACCGTTTTCACAACACACAGAAAAATAGCCGATGAAATAGGTAATGCGAAAGACAGAATTCCTCTAGAAGATCAGGGCGTTTACGAAATACCATGTTCAGTGTGTGATCAATCATATGTGGGGCAGACAAATAGGCAAGTTAGCGTGAGAAGAGAAGAGCACCGAAACGCGGTCATCAAGAAAGAAGTAACGTCATCGTTAGCACAACATAAACTTCTGACAGGGCACTCTATCGACTTTCAAAACACGAAGATCCTAGCCAAAAGTGAAAACCTAACGACGAGAATTACAAGGAGAAGCGATAGAAATAGAAAAGCGTCCTAAGTGCTTAAATAAACGTGACGACGGCCAGCGCTTGCCGCATACATGGAAACCGCTCCTAGCTCACCGACAAATAAAAACACAACCAAATCCCGACAGATCGCAACCCCTACACAGACACACGGACCGACCAGGGAACTTACAGGCACTAGGACCAATTACACGAAGTCGCGCACGTATGACGTCAATAGTGGGACGCCCCCTTCCGACACAGCAGCATATAACAAGAGGTAGTGCTAGGCGCACATCAGACGATCTCCAGCTCTAACCAGCGACAGACCGACTAGGTCCTGAGGATGACGAGTGCGATCTCGTTGAAACGTAGAGTAAATAGTCCTTTTCAGGACAAAACTCACACGCGGCCAAGAACACGAGAAACTACACCTTCATCATACGTCCGCGAGAACATCAAAAGTAACATATATATATATATATATATATATATATATATATATATATATATATATGTATGTATAAGGTGCTCTTATGATTCGATTTTTAGATGATTAGATTTAGGATTATTAAATATTCTTAAAGTTTCATGCAAAAGATAGCATATCAATGAGGATTACACATTTAAATGTATAGTTTTCTTCAATTAGCTTAGCCACCCACTGAAACCGTTGCCGACGTGCCTCTCTTGGCTATCAGATGTCTTGATACGTTTTGTCATGACAAATGTCGTACAAGATTGTATATGCATACATATATATATTGAAATAACGAGACAACCAATGAAAAATGGAAAGACGTAATTATATAGAATATAAATCTTAAATGTACACACACAAGACAGACACATACACACATATACGCTACAGCGTATGTTTACATACTTAATAGCTGTCGATGTTATAAAAACTATAACATTGTTGTATACTAAGGCCAATAACCTCAATATATTTACGTAGAAAATCAGCTGTTTGTACATTCAAGTGAATTATTAAAAATTTAAAAAATGTGTATTACGCGAATGTTTTTTTTTGTTACAAGAAGTAACAAAATATAAAATATTAATATGTATTCAGAATGTCTATGAAAAAATACTGCTATTGAATTCGAACTTTATGTTTATAAAAACTCTAGAAGATAACATTGGCTAGACAGCTTTGTATGGTAAGGGTTCAATGACGTGATGCGAAAAGTCAGCTATTAAAAATTTTAAAAGAAGATGTAAGATGGGGCATTTCACAACTGACTGAATCGTAGCCGAAATTTAAAGCTGACGGACAATAACAAAACTAATCTTTTTATTATCGTCGCTCACCTTTAAGTATCGTTTTATGATATAGTCGGTCCCACAGTGGTGTGGCAAACATTCTTAAATATCTTTGTCATTTTCTTTTCTCGATTTATGAGAGGGAATTTTGGGAAAATATTTTGGATTTACATTCTATATAATTGCATCTTTCCATTTTTCATACGTTGTCTCTTTATTTCAAGAATACCTGTATATTAGCAGCGACCCATAACATTAGGTACTTCTCCTTCATACGCTGATGAGAACTAGGAAAAGTTAGAAAGAGGTGTGCGTAGAAGTCACCAAAGAGCAATAAATATATGTTGTGTATATTGCTGTGTACATACTCATATACATTTTTATCATTAGTGTTTTTGTGTTGTCTTAAAGTTGTTTTTTCTATAATCCAAATTTAAAAAATAGAAACGTATTCACCAATTCTAAGATACGTAAATCGTCAACTTTAAATTGACCAAATAAACTTGCGTAAATACTAATTTACTACTTACACTACTAGTGGGACTTTTTTCATTAATAAATTAAGTTGAATTGTTTTGCTCTCTTCAACTTCTACGAATGTTTTCGGAACTAAAAATTAACAGAAACTCAAGCAAATATTTTCACAACAAATATTTGCAACATTGTTTAATCGCTTAATTCTATTCTATTTTTAAACCTGTTTAGGTTCTGGACACTATCACTGCAGACGCTATCTGTGTATGACACATCCAAATAATTAAAGTAAAGAAAAATTATACCGGTGTAAGATAACTGTAAAAAACTTATGGAAATTTAACTTACGAAAGAGAAACGATAATATATTATTATACTGAAATTATCAACAATCCTATTCTAAATTTGTGGCTTTATTTGAAACTTTAATATATTTTTTTCTATTTTGCGTTTGTAATGAACTCATTATGAAGCCCAAAACAGCATCGAAATGAGCTTCATTACGATATGCTTTTTTCATTTTTTCAATGTTGGCGTTATTCGTACACAGAAATAAATATCTTGTTTCTTTCATTTAATTTTAAGAATTAAGTACATTTGACAGAAATGATATATATATACGTAAAAAAGAAAAATTCTACACAAACAATGTAACGTGTGTTCATTTGAAAAGTCAATTTAGGTTACTTTGAAATTTTGATAGAATAAGACACATATATATTAGTATGTGTTTGTTGTTCCGTAAACGTAAATCCAAATGACATTTGATAATGTCAATCACAATATCAGTTAGTGCATAAAATAATCGTGCGTCGATTCTGGTTTAAATAAATTGCTTCTCAGTTTTAAAATGGCTTTCACTTTAGAACATAAAATTTTTTTAGTCCAGGCTTATTTTCGAAGTGGTAATAAAATTGATGGTTCGTGGGTTTATTCAGTTCAAGATTGCATGGTAGAGTTTCAAGTTGAGTTTCCACATTTTGTAATAGATTATATACAATTTAAGAATACATACTTTGGATAGAACTTTAAAACTTCTTTTTGAAACTGGTAGTCTCTTAGGAAAATCAGGCAGCGGAGCAGTTAAGAAACTTACACCTCAAGTTGTCAATCGTGTTGAAGAAATAATGGAAAATGAACCACAAACATCTGTTCGACATTTGAGTCAACAAAAACCTTTCCGTTGGTACAACTCACAAGTTATTAAAAAAAGATATGCAACTTTATTCATACCGTGTCACAGCAGTACAAGAATTGTTAGAAATTGATTACCCACGTAGACTACAGTTTTGTAATTGGTTTGTAAATATGAACAATAATGGAGAACTTCCGCAAAGAGTCATATTTATTGATGAAGCATGGTTTTATAAAACGGGATACCTAAATTCACAAAATACAAGAATTTGGAGTAGTGAAAATCCACATATAATTAATGAAGAATCGCTACATCCAGAGAAAATTGGTATTTGGGCAGCAATAAGCCAAAGGCGAATCATTGGACCAATATTTTTTCAGGGAATGCTAACTGCTCAAAGGTACCGTACGGAAATTTTACAACCATTTGTCAATCAGTTCCATGATGATGAACTTCAAAATGCATATTTCCAACAAGACGGAGCACCTTGTCACTGTACTGCAGAATCTTTGGATTATTTAAGAGAATTTTTTGATGAGCGTATAATTAGTCGAAATACTGAAATTGCCTAGCCTGTACGTTCATGCGATTTAACACCTTGCCACTTCTTTTTGTGGCCTTATCTAAAAAATAACATATTTCGAACACCTATATTGAATTTGAATCATATGCTACAGAGAATCGAACAGAAATGCATGGAAATTAATAACAACCCAGTAATGTTGCAGAATATCATCAGAAATTTTGAACGGAGGATTTTAAAGTGCATTGATCTTGAAGGACAACATTTTCAACATTTGTTATAGTTTTCAATAAATACCTATTATTTGTTATTTATTTGTATGTATGAAACTGTCAATATATACGACTTCGTAGGTTAAGTAGTAAATTTTAATTTACGACATACTTCAATATGTTCTCGGTAAATCACATGCTACTAGATTGACTTTTCAAATCAACACTTGTTATATTGTATACAATTGACAACAAGATATATTAGTTTCTGTCGCGCATGTTTATATTTTTAAGTAAAATATCAATTAATGATACACGAAAATCAAGAGATAATATTTCGCGGATAGTAACCTTTAAATTTGAAAATGTGAAGTATCAATGTGACCAACTGCATACTTTATATAAAAATAAAACTGAACTTTCTGAATTAAATAATTTCAATTTATTAATGTAAAAAATGCAAAATATAAAAAGTAATATAAAAAACTCTTTTCATAAGACCTTTCGTCGCACTCTTTCTTTAGAAAACTCTAGTTTTCAGTTTAGAAAACGGCTAGTTTTCTAAACTGAACTTGTGCCACTATGGTGCCTTATGAAACTTGTGTTTTAATATACATACTATTATATAAATCTCAAAGTTGCAAATTATTCCAAAAATCTATTACTGAAAAAGTTTAAATATTTCAATTAAAAGATTTTATGTAGTAAACTGAGGAATTATAATCACATACACTAGCTCTAAAGTCTCTATTAATTTAAAAAATATGAGCGCAGAGCATTAGTTTAGGTTAAAAATGACAAAGATAAAATAACAAATAGAGAAATGAACAGTAAAAAAAGATCAGTAATGAAGTCACGAAATAGACCATTCTATGATGCCAACCTCAAAAGTCAAACAAAGCAAAATTAATTAATTGCAATTTGGAATCAATCACAAAAATTTTCTATTCCTTATTTTTTAAATAATATTTTACTGGTTTTTCTTCATTTCTTTATTCTAAATATTATTTATTGGCTTGTCTGCTTGGATAAAGATCTCATCGGATGAGGTAGAAAGCTTGTTCTACCTGTTTTTATCCTTTTATTCTTCAAATGTCACTCAAAAAAGATTATTATATTACTCACTATTTCTTTCATAAAATAGTAAAGTTAGAATTTGTTAAATTTCTATATTACTTTCCTATTTTATTATTAATTTATGTACCCCTTTTTGTCAATAACCTTGCCCATAACTCTTAGATATCTATCATCGATGTATCTATATTATCGAGTCGTATTATGCTGTGATATATCACCTACTGCTATTTGCATGCAAGATATAATATTCATTATATCAACAGTAATGATTATTATCGATTGTTAATTAGAATTAGTAACGTTCTTTTCCATATTTTTAATTTCAATTTTAGGTATAGTGTGTCCAAAAATATAGCGTTGGCTTTTAAGCAAAATTTAAATCCTATTCATTGTACGGTAATTAACGCAGCATGAGCTCTAACTCTAACAGGGCTGTTGGTAGTCAACATGTAGATAACCACACACAGAACCGTATTCAAACATACATGTTATCACTATTTGATAAAATTTAAGGCTACAAAAATAAGGATAGTGAATATATAATTTGATATTCACTAATCATTTCAAAAATATTCGTGGAGTTTTATTATGTGCAGGTACATTCTACATAAGAATTTTATTAATTTAAGCTATTACTTAACGGCTTTGTAATACATACAAATTTAAACTAAGACCGACCCTGGTATGCTAATGTTTCGCTTTCTGTTAGGGTTAGACCGCCTGCTGCGTTAATTACGGTGCAATTAATAGGATTTAAATTTTAGTTAAAAGTCGACCGTATATTTCTGGACACACTATAAGTTTAGCAATATACAGTATTTTAGTATATTCCATTTATTATTCAAGTAGAGGGAAGCCAATCCCACCTTGAATCCCGCCTTGGGGTTGTAATACAGTTATCGAACTTACAATTTGTTATTTATACAACTTACAATCTATTACACTGGCCTACAACCATTTTGGTGCTGGAGATTTTAGACCCGATTTTAAGTATGTCTTACATGGCGATATCAAAAATGTTACCCGTTTTCTTCTGTCAGCTCTAGTTCCCGAGAAAAAAAAACACAATTCACGAATAAATATATATTTTATTGACATTAAACATCAAGAAATTGTCTTTTGAGTGATTTTCTAGAATGAAACTGACTCGGGCAATCTCGCACGATTCCCCAGCAATAGTCAGCCATCATATGACTGTCCCACCTTCCTTGGTATCTATTCTCCATTGTTTTTAGGTCTTGGTGGAAACGTTCCCCTTGTTCTTCGCTTAGATCTCCTAAATTGTGTTGGAAATTATGTAGATGACTATTGAGATAGTGTAATTTTATACTCATATTACAGCCTAAATCTTTGAATCGCACCAGCATTTCCTCTACTAGTTCTACATAGTTGTCAGCCTTATGATTCCCGAGGAAATTTTGTGCAACTGCTACAAAAGATTGCCAGGCAAGCCTCTCCACATCATTCATACAAGTCTCAAAATTAGTTGTGTCTTTCATCAATTTACGTATTTGAGGTCCATCAAAGATACCTGCTTTTAGTTTTTCAGTACTTAAACCAGGAAATTTGTGAGAAACAAACTGGAAACATTGACCATTTCTATCGAGAGTCTTAACAAATTGCTTCATTAGCCCTAATTCTATATGCAATGGCGGAAGAATGATTTTTTCTCTTGAAACTAAGGGTTCATTTATAACATTTCTTTCCCCAACAACAAGAGCATCTCTCACAGGCCAATTTTTTGCAGTCCAATGACATGATTTAGCTCGACTGTCCCAGAGACAAATAAAACATGGGTATTTAGTATAACCACTCTGTTGACCCAATAAAAAATTAACCATCTTCAAGTCGACGCAGATCACCCAGTTATGTTCAATATATTTTATTTTTTGTAAAAGATTTGAAATTACCTCATATTCTTCTTTTACACATGTTGAGTGAGCAATTGGAACGGGAGCATATTTATTTCCATTATGTAGAAGAACTGCTTTTAGACTTCGTTTACTACTGTCAATAAACAATCGCCATTCATTGGGCTGATAGATCGTTAAACCCATGAAAGCCAGCAAACCACTCACATTACAGCAATACACCAAATTTTCATCAGATGAAAAAACTTCAATAACTTTCCCTCTCTCGTGCGATATGTAGACACTCGAACATCTGAGGAAAGACAATTTTTTTCTTTTAATCTTGACGCTAGTAACTCAGCACGTTCCTTCGAAAGATCTAAGTCTCTGATGAGGTCACTAAGCTCATTCTGCGAAAATGGCTTAGTTGATGTTATTGATGTTATTCCGCAGTATTGAAAGTCATCATCTACTTGGGAAGAAATAGGTATTTCAGCTTCATCCTCCTGAGATTGCTGCACTACCTGGTGAAAAGTTGGTATTGGAACATTTCCTGAATGAGGAACAGGTCTTTGTACTGAAGAAATATTGGGGTATTTCCATTTATGGCGATTGTTTTTGTTGATGCCCACTATATTAATCATACAAAAGTAACAGTCGTCATAATGATTTTTTTGTTCTCGCCATATCATAGGCACTCCAAACTTCAAAGACTTACGTTTCCCTCTCTCCCATTGTCGCAAATGTTCAACGCATATTTTGCAAACACTATGAGGCACCCACACTTTATCTTGGTGTAGAATTTCAATACTGAAGTAAGCAAAATACAAACGACGCACTGTGTTTGTAATCGATTTACGCTGATTTTTCAGTATGTATTCATCACAAACATAACAAAATATATCAGGATCGTTAACACAATGTCTGGACGTACTAGCCATAATGAAATAGTAACACAAACTTTATCGATGATATTGTAATAATGACTAGTTACGAACAAGACCATAACAAGACCGACAACAATTCACAATGAGGGTAGTAGGTAAACTGATGAGTTAAAATGACGTATGTCAATATATTGTACATTACCTACTTTATCGACAATTCAAACAAACAGAGATACACCAAAAAAAATTTTTTTTTTTGTAGGCCTGTGTTATTTATATCTGTAACTTTTATTGCCTTAAAGACATTTAGTATTATTATTATTACTATTTGCAAAAGAACTTTAATACATTTATTTATAACACTTTTTGTGTCTCTTAAATTATATATTTTATTTAAAACTTAGCACTTAAAGAAGTATTAATAATAACAAATAATAAAAAACAAATGAAATACGAACCGATGTTTTCTCTAAAACATCGATATTTCGATGAGAAAATGTCGATATTATAACATTTTAACAAAACATGGAGCTTAAGTGCGGAAACAATATGTGAAATAAAAAATGAGCCTATAACTTCAATAGATGTGGAAAGGATATTTGAGTGTATAAACATATGTTTACATATACACAACATAATTCTTTAGTAGAAAATTTTGAGAAATATTTAGTAAAACAGTGCTTTTATAATAATAAAAATTAATAATAAATTAATCATATTTGTTCATAGTGAATAACATAATAAATAGGGCACGAAAGGCCGAAATTACGATGGACCATGTAAATAATCTATAACATCGCTAAGTACAACACGCAGTTATTGAATAGAACTATTCATTCGGTTAACCGCACATCTGTTTTTTGTCGTTGAATTGTGACGCAATTACTTCAATATTACAGTTAAATTCTTTTCATCATAGGCGTAGATAGAAGCCTGAGGAGTTTTTATAATTTATTTTATTTATTAGTTTATATTTAGAAAGATAAATATAGTACGGTGAATTAGTTTCATTTTTCATTGTTTTAACTGTTAATTACATAATTACTTACTTCGTAATTTTTGTAATAGATCCTGTTTAATATCGTTTCATCGAATCTGCTTCTCAAAATTATTTTGACGTAAGTGTCCAGTGAATTTCCTTAAGTTTCAATAACTTACGCATACATTTTTAATTTTCATTTATTTAGATTTAGAACATTGTTTAAGTTACTTTTTCAGATATGATATACAATAACGTCGAGAATGGCATCGTGAAACAATGGCGAGTTGGATTAAGCGTCAAACTGATTGTATGCCCATTGCCAGTGATTCCGAAATTTATTGCAAAGTCTGTAAAATATCGTTAAAAAATTCCAAGAAATCGCACGTAAAGCGTCACTTAGAATCGCAAACACATACACAGAAATTAGACCTGTTGGAATCTGACAATTTTAACAAAGAACTCTGTGAATCTGAAATGGCGGTAAATATTCCATTAAATAAATTTAACAATCCCACCTTCAAAACATTTCCCCAAAAATATAATTGTCGAAATGTTCATGATGAATCCACCCTACGCAAATATTATGTTTCTAAGTGCTACACGAAAGCAGTAGAACGCATTAGAAGCTATCTTCCAAATCAGTACCTATGGATAAGTGCCGACGAAACTCTCGATATATTAGGCTGCTGTGTGGTAAATATTGTAGCTGGTGTACTACATCCAACTATTCCATATAACGCATATGTAATAGCAACAAAACTTATAAATACAGTTAATGGGGAAATAAATAAAACCATTTAGGAGAAAATGCACCAAATGCTTCATCGGAAGACAGGTATAAAAAAAAATAATTTTATTTGTCAGTGACAGTGCCTGCATATATGTTAAAAACAGGCAGACTATTAAAGAAAACATATCCTAATATGCTGCATATTACTTGTGGAGCACATGCTCTCCACAGAATCTGTGAATATATCAGAGACACCTTTCCGGAAGTTGATAGACTTGTATCCGCTTTTAGAAATGTTTTCAGAAAAGCAGCATTGAGAGTAGCTCTTTGCAGGCAAAAACTTCCATCTTTGTCACTGACTCCCTTCTAGTAATAAATAGATGTGGAACATGGATGGAAGCTACTAGTTTTTATGCAGAGAATTTCGATACTTTACAAAATTTCGTTACATGTTTAAATGACAATGCAAGGAACTAATACAAATTCCAAATTTAAAAAATCAGTTGTACTTTCTTCAGGAACACTTTGGAAATTTGCCAAAACTCTTCACTTATTTTGAAAATCAAAATTTCAAATTAAATTATGGATTAACCACATTAGACGTGGCTATTAATAATTTGAAAAATATTTCAAAAAAGTGATTTCGGATGCGGCTTTCGGCAAGAGTTCGACGCAGTTTTTAATAGAAATCCAGATTTAATAACATTGTGGCAATTGTGTATGGGGACAATGCCTCAAAATTAAACTGCTAAATACTCTGAAATAAAAAAATATTTCCAGTATGCACCTATAACCTGTTGCGATGTAGAAAGAACGTTTTCTGTCTACAAGGATGTATTTCATTCAAAGAGAACAAATTTTACAGAAGTGAACCTTGAGAAAGTATTCCTAGTTAATATTAATACTCCTTTACTCAGCTTGAACTACAAAATGAACGAATAAGAATGTATTTCGTATTTTATAGATCACCACCCGTTTGTTTTCCAATTATATAAATAAAATTAAAAACTCTTTAAAAATACAAATTTTTATTTGTCCCTAATAACAAATAAAAGAATAATTACAAATATTTATTTCTTTATTATTATAAAAGTTTTCTAAATGACGATTTTTTAAAAATAAGTATCATACACAATGAGCAAAATATCTAGTATTAGGTTACTACAATTGCAATATGCGATACTACAAACGATAGTTACTATAATGACTGCTATCGAGGTGTAATGAAGAATTATTGTGGTTTCTTATAAAATGCCGTTGTAGTAAAATAGTATAAAAAGATGTGGTAAAAAAGATACTATATAGCGTAGGAATTCTTAGAGTTGATGTACTAAAATAATACTATGTTTAATATTATCTTTATGCGTTATTTCTCTTTTACTTTCGGTGTTTACGGGCCAAACAAACCGAGACGTATATCGTTTTTTTTTATTGCTCACCCATCCAAGAACTGACCCCGGTAAGGTCTATTCGACTATTTCAGTTTTATAACATTATTAGTATTACACTTATATTGCCCATGACTTGCCTATTGCCGTGAGAACCGTTAAAATATAAACTAGTACTGTGTATCGAATGTTCAGAAAAATTCTGGGTCAAAGTAATGCATGGAAATTTGAAGTCATGTCTGATAGAGTACGATAGAATGACACATTTACTTGCATCTTATTGGTTATTCTACTCGAAAATGTAATTTTATGTCAAAAGATATTTCCGTTTGCAAGCAATTGTAACATCGTTTGGAATTTAATTAAAATGCCATATTAATAAAGAGAAATTAGTCAAATAATCATCTCCCAGGGTACGAATAATTAATTTGCAAATTTAACATTAAACGTTTTCATATTTTAAAGAATTCTTGCCAAATAATAATACCTCTTCACGAGATACCTTATTGGGAAAAAAATAAACAATTCTATTTGTATGCTGTTTATCCTTTGGTGATGCATAAGAAGAAAATGCAGAATTAATGGAAATAATACTCTCGCTATTAGTTTAAAATTAACATTGAATAAATGTTGTAAAAGAAAATGGCTTAAAATAATCTGAAACAGGTTAATTGTTCGTATAGTTCTGAGATAAACCTTAAAATAAATATAATACGTTATATCTGTATAAATTAACAACAATAATGACAATCATAAATTATAAAAGATGCTGAAACTACCTACCACATTCTTCCTCTAAGCATTTTACGCACTTCCTCCTAATACTACCAGAAATATTTTGCAGTAAGTGACTATTGCTAATTTCATTAATTTTCTCTATAATTGTATCTTGCAGATCTATTAAATCTTGCACTGGTACTTGATAAACTAATTTTTCTAAAAAAGGCCATAAAAAGAAATCACGCGAAAATGCATGTTCGCTGTTCAAACTAATTAAACGATTTTCAAACACTTCTCATATCATATCTATTGTTTCACCCACTGTGTGGGCTCTAGCATCATCTTGTTGAAAGTAACCCAAAACTAGTTCATCAATACGTAGCTGTTTAAAAAAAAGGCAAGAGTATTTCCTGTCGATATCTTTCTGCAATAAAAGTACCATTAGAAAAAAATTGGACCAATAATTCTGCTTCTACTTATAGCTCACTAAACGCGAACTTTTTAAGGATGTAGAGGAGCTTCAACATAACAAATATTGGGCTTCGTATCACTCCACATTTTCATGTTTTGTGAGTTAACATATCCACTAACATGAAACCATGCTTCATCTGAAAAGAAAGTTTTGTCTAGGAGTTCTTCATTAAAATTATTTAAAAATCATTGATGAAATACTATTCATCGTGGATAACCAATATCGAGGATTTCTTACAAGCAATTTATGCAATAGGTAAATAACTGTAAACCTTGTTTAATCATCAATCATTTGTGTAACATTATTAACCACTTCGTCTGTCCAGACTTTTGGCCGTTCACTACTTTCTTATCGTTCTCCACTCCCAGATTGTCGAAACACTGAGACAATTCCATTTAATAATAATACGTTTATTTTCAGTATACTTATGACTAGAGCTGAGGATGTTTGCGGTATAACCATGGTTATATCATATAACCATAGTAATTTACTATGGTTACATGATATAACCATGGTTATACCGCAAACATCCTCAGCTCTACTTATGACACAACATACATACAATACACATAACATATATTATATACATATGCAATGTCACGCTTGCGTTCCTCTTCTTCGCCACGGAATACCATCTCGGGCTACTGGAGTTGAGGACCTCATGTTTTTCATTAAAGTGAAATAAGAAGTGGGCGACAGAGTCCGTGCCTTTTATCAAATTATTTCACTAGATTTTAACATTTCTTTTATTTTTGCTCTAAAGTTTGTATATTGAAGATATTTTATTACTTTAGGAAGGTTGTTGTATATGTTTATTGTTGTTGTAGTTAGTAGTTGCGTGTGTTTTTGGTGGATAAATCTTTCGGTTCTGATGTGAGATATCCTGCGTGTTCTTTATATGTGTATCTCTCTGCTTCTGTGTAAATGTATATTAATTTTTATTTTGTTCTTGTTTATTTTATATAGTAGTAACAAATTGCTAAATGTAATTAGTTGTTTGATATTTAGTTCTTGAATTTCTTGATATACTGTTTCTGTTGGTGTTCTATACTCCATTTTATAAAGGATCTTTATAATTTTGCCGTTGTATTTTTGTCAGGTTATTCTTTGACGTATTTCCCCAAATATTTATTAGGTATATATTATGTGATGAGAATAGTGCGTGGTAGATAGCTTTGCTGTAGTGTTTCGGTATTACATATTTTATTTTATTCAACACTGCTATTACTTTCCTATTTTGTTTTATTATCTTCTTGACATGCGAATCCCATTTTGTATTGTTTTGTATAGTTAAACCTACATATTGCTATGGTTTTTCCCCTAAATATATTTAAAATTTATTAAAAATGTATGTACATTATTCTTGAACTTAAGTGTATATTTTTGAAAATGTATTTCATGTGTAAGAAAAACTGTCTTTTTGAAGGACGATTTTTTGTGCAAGCCGTAGCCGGTGATGTGGAGAGACAGACGCAGTTTAACCTTTAGACAAGAACGTTCTATTTATTTGAAAAATATATAGATTTATATATTTATTTTAAATTCGGGTATTTATTGTGTTAATTAGTTGTTGGTGGTTTATTTTCAATTCCCGTATATTCTACGAGTTTGCATTCTCATAATTTTGATTTATATTTGATAAAACAACGTTTTCTTGTCTACGTGTCTCATATAATTTTTTATGTAAGTAAAAATATATATATTTTTAAAAGATATCTTATTAATTCAAAAGATTTGAATATTGTATTTCAATTGTATTAATATTGTTATTTAGAGATTTAGTCTTAATTAGTTGAGATAAATGACAAAGAATATTTTTAAGATTTCTACGTAAAAAAAATATAACTTTAAAAATTTTATACGTTGGAAAGTTCAAGGCTATTTTTTCATGTGTATGATGTTTGCACATGCGTTAGATTTTTGAACGTGTTTTCAAGTTTCTTTATACAGTGTGTTTCTCTGGGGAGAAATTAAAAATAATCTTTATTATTATTTTAAAATAAGTTTGATCAGAAGTCATAGAGGATTTTTAATTCATTTAGCGGTCATATCCAATGAATTCTTTTACCTCTGGTTGTAAATTTGTATTACAGTCTTTATACTTTATAAAGATCTTTTTTTTTCTTTTTTTGATTTTTTGTATTCAATATTCATTTAAATTTTATATTGTGCTCATTATTTTTTCCTTTCACCGTACATTTTTAATTAGTAACTTAAAGAAATATAATTTATTTTCCACGTTTCCGATTGGAACCCTGAGAAGAAAGAAGTCCCATTTTTGGAAATTAACCGACCGAGTATCCTAGTTGGGTAGATTAGTTGTGGGTGGTGGTGCAGTAAATATAAAAACCACAATTCATAGCAATATGTAGTTACTTTTACTTCTTGTAGTTGCTTGTTCTTTAGAGTAATATTTAGTTTCGACTTTGCTTTTGTATTTGTAAATATCATATAGTTTGTTTTTGTTTCATTTAGTGTCTTCTGAAAAGTGTTATAATCAAGAATAAGGTTGTTGAGAAATTCATCTTGAAATTATTATATACAATCTTGAATGGAGTACTTGTCCATGGAACTTTTGACCATTTCGAAAATACGATTCAAGCAAGAATGCTTTGCATACGTTATTAAACACCATTTCAAAATTCAAAAATGCACAATATGGGATTCTGACAATTTTTGACAGACAACATTTGACATTTAGAATTTAACATAAATCAAGAAACTTAAGTTAAGACATACGATTTTTTGTTCCAAACCTACTTGACGGCGGATTTGTCTGAACACCCGTTATAATATCAAAAATAAATATTTTTCGAAAACTCTCATCAAAATTTGACATTTTCGTTAAATTTTCAGTTGACAAAGTGAGTCTTTTTTCTCAACTAGCTGCGAAATACTTTTATGTTCTAGAACGCCAAAGTCTTTTTCGTTCTACAACATAAAAAAATGTCAAAATAATTTGCCATTTTTTCGAAACATGATATTAATAATTATAGTTATTTATGGTACTAGTGTGTTATATATCAAATAACACACGATATGGTATATAACGCACGAGTGCCACGAGGTAAATGTGCAGTTACTATGATGAATACATATAATAATATCAACAGCGATGTCAAAATATTTCGTAAATGGAAAAATTAGAAGAATTTGCTTATATGCTCGAAGAAATTCTACACGAAACTCAAACCGCAAGTTGTGCCCTAATACCAAACAAATCAAAAGAATTATACAAGGTGTCCCGTATCGTTATGTTCAAATTTTAGGAGTGTAAAGTAGACTTCACTTCAAGTAACAAAAACGCAAAACTTGTATATCCATTTTTATTTGTTTCAAAGTTACAGATCCATGAATGTGATTGTCAGATCATGAAAAAAAATGTAATCCTAAAGTCAATAAAAACTGATGAAAAAATTAATAATATTTTCGTAATGTCCACCTCCTTGTTGAATGCAGGCTTGTGCCCGTAAGTCAACAGAAGAAGTACTTATCCGAATTTCATACTTGTTTTGTCGGATTTGCTCAACAGCCAGGTGAATACGATCCTACAACTCTTCTCTTGTGTTCGAAACTTGCGCGTAAACTAAATTTTTCATGTACCCCCATAAATAAAAGTCAAGGGGATTAAGATCGAATGATCTGGGCGACCATGCAACAGGACCACCTCGACCAATCCATCTTGGATAATTGACGTTAAACCAATTTCGGACAGCAATTCCGAAATGTGGTGGTGCCCCATCCATGTGAAACCACATGTCTCGTCGAACATTCTGTGGGACATCCTCTAAAAGACCTGGCAGTTCGTCAATAAGAAATTGAAGGTAATTGTCCGCATTTAACTTCCCAGGAAGAACGACAGGAACAATCAACAAGTCATCGATTATTGCCACCCAAACGTTAATAGAAAATTCATGTTGAAATTTAGATGGCCGTATAGCTTTGGGATTTTCTGATGACCCCCTGTGCAGGTTTCTCAGATTTTTAACACCACTTCTCGTGAACCTAGATTCATCTATCCAGAGGACTGTTCTGCAGAAATAAAAATGAAGCCGTGACTGTCTTAATATCCAGGTAGAATAAACTAAACCAGCATAGTGGTCTGCTTCAAGCAAACCGTGTCCCCTGCGATAGTGGTATGGATATAAGCCCTCACGTTTTAAAATTCGCCAAACTGTCGTTTGTGACACTCCTAGTTGTCTAGCGATTCGACGTACACTGAGAGTTGGATCCCTTGTAACAATAGCTACTGCTTCTTCTTCTAAGTCTGCTGGCAAATTTACTTCTCGGTCGAAAAGATAATCACGCAGTCCGCTTTCCCTAAATTGTCTGTGTACTTCCAGAAACGTTCTGTAATGAGGAATGCGTCTATCGGGAAACCGATGTCGGTATTCAATAACTGCTTGACGTGCACTGCCGTTACAGTAGCCATACACAAAATGCATGTCCGCATACTCTTGAGAAGAAAATCGGTATAGCATTTTGAATAAAGAAAACGTTATGCAACGTTAACAGTTATCTGAACATTTGTTTATTGTATGATATTCATAGTTCAGCACTTACGAAATAAGTAAGAACCTTTTTTATCATAAATCAATTTTCAGTACTCTTTTTTGTAGATCTCCAAGAAATTACTGTATGCACTACGACACGTGTTTATTTATTTTAGGATAACATTTTATTATGCGACGTTAACAATCACAGGCCTGTTATTGAATCGTATAACTTTTCTTAAATAAAATCAGTTTATATTGACTTTAGGATTACATTTTTTTCATGATCTGACAATCACATTCATAGATCTGTAACTTTGAAACAAATAAAAATGGATATACAAGTTTTACATTTTTGTTAGTTGAAATGAAGTCTGCTTTACGCTCCTAAAATTTGAACATAACGATACGGGACAGCTTGTATAATAGAGAGCTAAATTTTAAGAGTGGAAAGAACGTCGAGCTGTAATTGGAATAAATGAAAATATCATTCTGAATTATAGAAAAAACTTAGCGCCTTCTTCACTATGGACGAGCTATTCCATGCTTAAAAGCGTATTAAACATATATAAAACTATTGCTATATCGCAATATGGAAAATTGGTTTCTTATTCAAAAATAGAGAGTAGCTCTTGCAAAGCTAAAAAGGCAAGAATTTTAGAGGGAGAACAAACATGTAGAGCAATTCCTACGAGACGCACCTAACGATCATTATCTGATTATGAAGATATTTACATTTTCTTATCTTTATCCAAAGTATTTATTTATTTATTTCACCGAGTAGGTCGCATTAATAATGGGAATATCAGGTGCTTGCCGCTGTGATGAGATAGTTAAGTTGAGAATTACTGATGTTGAGTACTTATATGTTTCCATATCTGACATAAAGACGAACATCTCAATAAGTTGTAATTATTAGAGAAGGATTTTAAACTATTTGAATGTTTACAGAAAATACGTTTCTCTGAGACCGAAAAACGTCCCACATTTTAGATTACTTCTTTATTATAAGAATGGTAAATCGTAAATGTAGTAGCCAACCCGTTGGAATCAACACTATATCGAAAACACCTCAGTTTGTTGCATCGATCTTGCATCTAGCTGAAGCACAATCATATACAGGACACAGTATGAGACGTTCCTCAGCAACATTGTTAGCATATGCAGGGGCCGATATTACGACAGTAAAACGTCATAGAGGTTGGAAGTTCTCTACCGTAGCTGAGTGCTAAATTCAAGATTCAGTTTCGAATAAAGTAGAAATAGCTAGAAGAATACAAGGTTCGAATAAGACCTCTACATCAACTTCTACCTAAATACCTGAATCAATTCCTCTAGATGATACTAAAACTACATATAATATACATAAATTCTAATAACCAAAATCATGTTAATAACAAATCCATATCCTTAAACTTTATTAATATCAATATATAGTTGTATGAAACAAATAAAGATAATAAGTGTCAGGTGATGATTGTTTTCATTAATTGTGATTTAATTATTCCTTGTATGTGCATTATTTGTTAGTTTGACATTTCAAAATGACACACGATGACATACGTATAATTTGACGCAATTCGTGTTCATGGTGATAAGGAAAGTATTTCTATAACACGTTCTTATTCTATTGAGTGTCTTCCACTCATGGCGAGACTGGTAAGGGCGCGGTAGGATTAATGATATGGGTCGATTGAGAGGGTTTCAAGGCTTCCCAATACTCTCTCCATCTATTATTTGAGTTTAAATATTCTGTTATAAGTTGTTCTGCTAGCAGTAGATGAGAAGATCTAGACTTTAGTCTTGATAGGTGGGGATTCGATATTATTTTATTATATTCTCTTACCAGGATTTCCTGTCTCCGGATTATGGGAGGTGCAATATGGCTTAGAACCGAGAGCCAAAGGAGAGGTGTACTTTTGGAACAACCGCTAATTATTCTGACATCAAACTCAACGGGACCGAGTTTGATGTCGATCTTCTTTGCGTGGCAGCTGTTTAGCCCGACTGGGTCACAGTATTCAGCTATAAGTATTCAGCGAGTAAACAAGGCTAAGAGCTGACGCTCCAAGAGTGGATGCGTTCGCACCCCAAACAGTACCGCAGAGTTTGTGGATTATGTTATTTCTAGTGTTTATTTTAGCTGCGGTGTTCTCTAGATGTTTTTATATGAGTGTTCGATCCATTGTTACTCCCAGATATTTTGGGTAAGGATTATAACGTAGCAACTCTAGCTCTCTCCTGCTATTATTTGGAAGGGCCTATCGCAAAGCATGCTGTTTAATAAAGATGCTATTCGGCTGCATGGTACTACGTTGAGAAATTTGTAGAGAAAGCTTTCTCTCCAGACTGTATCATATGCCGCAGTCAGGCCAACATACACCACAGTTGTCTTTAACCGTTTCTGAAACCCTGCCTCAATTAGCGTTGCTAGGCTGAGCACCTGGTCAGAAAAACTGCGATTGAGTCTGAAGCCAGCCTATTCAACGTGAACGTGCTCCAGTATCAATGGGCTAAGTCGGTTTAATAGCAATTTTTCCAGAAGCTTATAACCCGGTTAGTCATACAGATGGCGCTACCCATCCAATTAAAAGCAAAGCGACGCAAGTGACAACAGTATCATCATAACTTTGCGGAGAGAAAGAGTTCGAGTTCCTACGGTGCATGGTGTGAGTTTTATGGCTATTTACATTGGCGCATTGATAGAAGAAAATCTCGCCAAATACGAAGTGGGATCCGTAATCCATTTTTTGAATGCGGCAAACGTCTGCCCAAGCGAAATTCATCGCAGGATTATTGAAGTGTACGGTACGGGACAATGGATGAGTCATTTTTCAGGCGCTGGGTTCGAAATTTCAAAGAGGGAAGAAATAATGTGCACGATGAAGAGCGGTCGCTTGGCCCTTCCTTATCTCCGACGATCTGAAGAAACGTGTCGATGATTTCATCAGGGAAGATCGGCGCGTAAAACCTCAAATTTCATAATCATTGTTCCATGAAATCGTGACGGACCATCTGAATTATAGAAAAATTTGCTCAAGATGGGTTCCCAGAAAGTTTACCGACGAGCACAAGAGCAATTGCGTGGGTTCAGCGTTGTCGTTTTTAACTCGTTACGAGCAACAGGGCAATGCATTCCCTAACGAAATTGTGACTGGGGATTAAACCTGGGTGTGCCATTTCACACCTGAGACCAAACGCGAGTCCATGAAGTGGCATCATCCAGAATCACCAACAAGGCCGCGCAAGTTTAAGCAATCGTTTTTCACGAAAACGGTTTTGGCCTCAGTGTTCTGGAACTGAAAAGGTCTGTTGTTGGTTGATTTCCTGCTCCAAGGGACGACCACCAATGCGGACACATACTGTGAAATACTTCAGAAGGGGCGTAGGGCCATCCAAAACAAGAGGCGGGGAATGCTGACAGGTGGTATTGTTCTTCTGCATTACAATGCTCGTCCCTGACAAGGCTCGAAAGACCAATAATTTTCTTCGGAAGTTCAAGTGAGAGGTTTCTAACCACGCTCTGTATAGCCCCGACTTGCCTCCAAGTGACTTTCACTTGTTCTCTAAACTCAAGGATTTCTTGTCAGGAAAACGTTTCCTAAGTGATGATAATTTAAAATAAGGTATATAGCAACAGCAGTGGCTGGATAATTGGCGGTAGAGGTTTGCGAGGAAGGCATAAACAAATTGGTTTGAAGATACTACAAATGTCTCAAGAACGGCGGTGACTACATAGAAATACCAGTAAATGTATTACTTTCATTTAATAAAATCATTATTTACTTTCCTTGATTTTTCTTTTAATTATATGTAAACGGGTACTACTTTCTAGATTTCCCTCCTACCTACATTCAATATATAATCTGGCAAACCGTGTTATTAGAATATTTTTCTATTTTGCGTTTGTAATGAACTCATTATGACACCCAAAACAGTATCGAAATGAGCTTAATTTCGATACGCCTTTTTTAATTTTTCAATATTGGCGTTGTTCTAACACAGAAATAAATATCATTGCTGTCATTATATTTTAAGAATTTAAGTACACTTGATAGAATGATATACGTAGAAAGGATAAATGCTACACAAGCAACGTATATTGAATACAATAGATTAGTTTCTACGTCACTCATGTTTATATTTGTAAATAAAATATTAAGTAATGTTAACAAAAATAAATAGTAAACTAACACTGTCGCAGCTCGTTTTCTAAATTGAACTCGTGTCACAAAATAATGCCTTATGAAACTTGTATTTTAATATACATTTAAAATCATGTGAATTATATTAATAAAATTAATAATACGAATTAACAAAGAATTTAAATAATATAACTTTTTGTGTAAATGTAACAAATTACATACTTAAAAAATAATTCTTATAAAAGAATTTAGTAATGAGTCTAGGGACCGGACACGAAAGGCCGAAATTACGATGGACCATATAAATAGTCTATAACATAGCTAAGTACACCACGCACTTATTCATTCGGTTAACAGCACATCTGTTTTTTGTAGTTGTATTGTGATGCAATTACATCAATTTTACAGTTAAATTCCTTTCTTCATGGGCGTAGATAGAAGCGGGAAGAGTTTTTATAATTTATTTATTTTTTTTATTTATTAGTTTATATTTCGTAAAATAAATAAAGTATGGTGAGTTAGTTTCTTTTTTCATTGTTTTAACTGTTAATTACATAATTACATACTTCGTAATTTTTGACGTAACTGTCCAGTGAATTTCTTTAAGTTTAAGTTAAGTTAAGTTAAGATAACTTACCCATACATTTTTAATTTTCATTTATTTAGATCTAGGACATTGTTTAAGTTACCTTTTCAGATGTGATATGGAACAACGACGAGAATGGTATCATGAAACAATGGGGAGTTGGATTATGGATCAAACTGATTGTATGTTCATTGGTAGTGATTCCGAAATTTATTGCAAAGTCTGTAAAATATCGTTCAAAAATTCCAAGAAATCGCACGTAAAACGCTACTTAGCATAGCAAACACATACACAAAAATTATACCGTTGGAATCTGAGAACTTATCGAAGAAACTTTAATGGCGGCAAATATTCCATTAAATAAACTTAACGATCCCACCTGCAAAACATTTCGGTCGAAATGTTCCTGATGAATCCACCCTACGAAAATATAATGTTTCTAGGTGCTACAAGCAGTAGCACGTATTAGAAGCCATCTTTCAAATCAATACCTATGGATAAGTGCCGACGAAACTGTCGATATATTAGGACGCTGTATGGTAAATGCTGTAGCTGGTGCACTAGATCTAACTATTCCATATAACGCATATGTAATAGCAACAAAAGTTATAAATACAGTTGATGCGAAAGCAGTAGCTAAAACCATTTAGGAGAATATGCACCAAATGCTTCATTCGGACGACAGGTACAAAAAAAATACTTTTATTTGTCAGTGACAGTGCTGCATATATGTTAAAAACAGTCAGACTATTTTAGGAAACATATCCTAATATGTTGCATATTACTTGTGTATCACATGCTCTCCACAGAATTTGTGAGTATATCAGAGACACCCTTCCGGAAGTTGATAGACATGTATCCGCTTTTAAAAAAGTTTCCAGAAAAGCACCATTGCGAGTATCTCTTTGCAGGGAAAAGCTTCCATCTTTGTCACTGCCTCCTTCTCCAGTAATAACTAGATGGGGAGCATGGTTGGAAGCTACTAGTTTTTATGCAGAAAATTTCGATAGTTTACAAAATTTTGTTACATATTTAAATGACGATGCTCGAAGTATTTCTTAATCGCAAATTAAATGGCTATTAATAATTTAAAAAATACTCCAACTGACTTTGGATGTGGCCTTCGGAAAGAGTTAGACGCAGTTTTTAATAAAAATCCAGATTTAATAACATTGCGGCAATTGTGTATGTGGACAATGCCTCAAAATCTAACTGCTAAATACGCTGAAATAAAATAATATTTTCAGTATGCCTCTATAATCAGTTGCGATATAGAAAAAACATTTTCTGTCTACAAGAATGTATTTCATTCATATAAAACAAATTTTACAGAAGAGAACCTTGAGAAAGTATTGCTAGTTTATATCAATACTCCTATACTCAACTTGAACTACAAAATGAACAAATAAAAATGTATTTCGTATTTTATAGATCACCACCCGTTTTTTATATAAATAAAATTAAAAACTCTTTAAAAATACAAATTTTCAATAGTACGCCTTTGGGCGATGAGTCATGGGTCTCTCATGTGCGGTCCCTATAGATAATTGATCAAGTTATATGTTGCATATTCTAATAAAATTAGAACAAATGAAATTACTTTCAAATCAAGTAAAATAAATTGATCTGATTACGTCTACGTGCAGTCTAGAAGTCTAGCAGTCTAGAAAAATACAATTAATATAAATCTAAAACTTAAAATGTAAATCTTGGCTTGATGTATTGTTTAGAATTACACTGCACATATAAAGAAATATTTGTTCCCTCACAGTTGATTTCAAAATCATTTCTCTCTAATTGATTTTTCTCTAATTAATAGAATGTAAACAAGCTTCGCGTATTTTGTAAATTCTTAAGTTTTAACATTTAATGACGCACATTTAGTTAGCGATCGCTTTTATATTATGTATTTTCATTTCTATAGAATATATAGAAAGGAACTTTTACCTTAAACATGTCTTTTATATCATTACTTGCACAAATATTTAAAGCGTTTAACCTTATACTATCTATGTACTAGTATGTACCTATCTAGCAAACACTTGGATGTAGAAGGTAATATAATAACGAATTAGTAGCGTGCTATAAAAACTTTGAGAACAATTATGCTAGTTTCCTATACTTCGCTTTACGCAATTAGTTTTAGTGGAAGCATAGCTTCCCCTACGCCGCGATGTAATATATAAATTTTAAAACGTGTTTTCTCAGTTCAGTTCGGTAAAGAGTCAAGACAGCAGCTACTCAACACATTCATTCTCCGTAAGAGATTCTGTTTTAGATTCGCGATCCAGTTGTGTATACGTTTCGGTGTGTTATTTTTGTTATCTGTATAGACATCGACAAAACAAAAACTTTTACTGTAGATATATTTTTTTGTGATATATTGTTCAAAGATACACAAAACTTTCGTAAGTTATTTTGATTTTTTTAATTTTATTTTCGTAATATAATTCATATATTTTGACTTAAAGTAATTGAATGTTTGTAAATCGTTCCATTCACATCCAGTAAATATGTGAAATTTATTATATGTATGAAATAAAATGCAATAATTTTGGAATCATTAAAATGAAATTTCAAATATCATATTAATTTAATTATATTTTACTTACTAATACATTCTTCTTAACAAACTATTAACTAAACATGACGGCGATTATTTCAATCAAAAACACGATTAATTAAAACTTGTGAGAAGTTTCAAGTTGGAATTGAATTAAAGTGAAGTGGTTTATTTTGCACTAGTTCAAACGTTTCCTTTTCTCACTTTAAATAAAGCATTTAAAATATACTCTAATAACACTTAATTTCCGGATTGTAAAATAATGTTATAATCATTATACACAAGTTCGAGAAAGGTACACACTTACAAATTTATCTACAGACTTCAAAGTACCATTAGCGTTTTACAGTTAATGTAAAAGTTATCTGTCAAATTTCGGTGTAAACTTTAAAACCATTGCATCACGTACCTTTTTTTCTAAAAACGTTATGCAAATATTGATACACATACTTTTATGTTCCGAAAAGGTTTTTTTTATCACAGTAGTATTTGCTGAAAACGTATATAAAGATTTTTGCTTTTTTAATTTATTCTAGATTATAAATGGGATAAATGTCTGTCAAGATATTTATAAGATTTTATTAGGAAACATATGGTTTACAATATGCTTAGTTACTAGATGATATCCAATATACTAAAGTGTGTATTTTATTATTCGTTATACTAATTCATAAAAATTAATATTTAGAAGATATTCAATTACAAAGAATGTTCAATTTATCAATTGATATAATTCAAATTTGAATTTGGGACAAGTTTCTGATGTATTTTCAAGTGAATATCCTAATCGCCCTAAACCTAGACCAGCAATAATTCTTAAAATTGTTAGTAAATTCAAAAATACTAAATGCCACAAAAAGAAAAATAGACGAAGTTTCGTGCTTAGGAAAACTAAAAAAATTAAAATGAATTAATTGAAAATGATAACTGACTATCGTTAATGTGACTAGAAGTACTGTACATAAATTTCTTAAACGAGAACATTTTAAAAGCTTTCCATCTGGCAATCATTTCCAAAATCATCACTAGTTAGTTATAACTATTCAATGATCACAAGAAAAGAAATGTTTTCTGTAAAACGATGATAACACAAATTATTAACGGCAACGTTTATATTTAACAAAAGTTTCTTTATGGATGATTCGCTATTTTACACAAATGAAGAAGTTAATTCTCAAATTGGTAGATATTGCAGTTGATAAAATTTACACTTTTACAATATCACCAAAACTCAACGACTTCTGGAAGTTAATGTTTGAACAGAATTAATAGGAAACTCTACTGTGGGTCTGTTTTTCATCAATGACAAGAGAAATTCGTCTTCAATTATTACAACAGTAAATTGTTACAGTAATTGCGGTAATGAGCATTGAGAGTGTATTATTAAAGCAGGATGGCGCACACCTCATTACTATCAACATGTGCAAAATTATATAAATCACAAATTTGAGCATCGATGGATGTGAAGTAGAATAGCCAGCAAGGTTACCAGATCTTACACCAAACGATTTCTTCTTATGAGATTACTTAAAAAATCAACCGTATAATAGGGATAGGTTCAATATCGACCAATTAAAACGAAAAATAATTATTGCAACATAAACGGATACTGCTGAACAAATTATCAGCACTATAAATGAATTTTATTATCGTTTAGGATATTGCCTAGAAGTCAGTGGAGGCAATTGTGAATGATTTATTAAATTAAAATATTAAAACGTTTTTTACTGCAATGTATTGAGTATGTTTGGCTAGTCATGTAATGTTTACTAATAAAATAAAATACGCGCTTTAATATATTGCCATCATCTGGTAACTATGTATATGCTAAAATATTTATTTATTCATAAAATGTTTTCGTATATCACCTTACTTCTAGAAGCTCTTAATTTTTACAAATTTTGTTAATGTACCACAAAAGGTATATATTTGTATATAGGTTAATAATAAATTAAAAACGGGCAAGCAGTCTGTCACTTAAAACTCATTTATTTTCGATCTCTATATTTCACAATGAGTTTGTCGCTTCTTTAGGAGATGCTGCAAGATTAATTCTTGTAAGTTAATTATATATATATATATCTATATATATATATATATATATATATATATATATATATATATATATATCTATATATATATATCTATATATATATATCTATATATATATATCTATATATATATATATATATATATATATATATATATATATATATATATATATAATGTGTTCATTTGAAAAGTCAATCTAGGTTACTTTGAAATTTTGATAGAATAAGACGCAAATATATTAGTATGTGTTTGTTGTTCCGTAAACGTAAATCCAAATGACATTTGATAATGTCAATCACAAATATCAGTTAGTGCATAAAATAATCGTGCGTCGATTCTGGTTTAAATAAATTGCTTCTCAGTTTTAAAATGGCTTTCACTTTAGAACATAAAATTTTTTTAGTCCAGGCTTGTTTTCGAAGTGGTAATAAAATTGATGGTTTATGGGCTTATTCAGTTCAAGATTGCATGGTAGAATTTCAAGTTGAGTTTCCACATTTTTTAATAGATTATATACAATTTAAGAATACTTTGGATAAAACTTTAAAACTTTTTTCTGAAAGTGGTAGTCTCTTAAGAAAATCAGGCAGCGGAGCAGTTAAGAAACATACACCTCAAGTTGTCAATCGTGTTGAAGAAATAATGGAACATGAACCAGAAACATGTGTTCGACATTTGAGTAAACAAATAAACCTTTCTGTTCGTACAACTCACAAGTTATTAAAAAAAGATATGCAACTTTATCCATACCGTGTCACAGCAGTACAAGAATTGTTAGAAATTGATTACCCACGTAGACTACAGTTTTGTAATTGGTTTGTAAATATGAACAATAATGGAGAACTTTCGCAAAGAGTCACCTTTACTTTATAAAACGGGATACCTAAATTCACAAAATACAAGAATTTGGAGTAGTGAAAATCCACATGTAATTAATGAAGAATCGCTACATCCAGAGAAAATTGGTGTTTGAGCAGCGATAAGCCAAAGGCGAATCATTGGACCAATATTTTTTCAGGGAACATTAACTGCTCAAAGGTACCGTACGGAAATTTTACAACCATTTGTCAATCAGTTGCATGATGATGAACTACAAAATGAATATTTCCAACAAGACGGAGCACCTTGTCACTGTACTGCAGAATCTTTGGATTATTTAAGAGAATTTTTTGAAGAGCGTATAACTAGTCGAAATACTGAAATTGCCTGGCCTGCACGCTCATGCGATTTAACACCTTGCGACTTCTTTTTGTGGCCTTATCTAAAAAATAACATATTTCGAACACCTATATTGAATTTGAATGATATGCTACAGAGAATCGAACAGAAATGCATGGAAATTAATAACAATCCAGTAATGTTGCAGAATATCATCAGAAATTTTTAACGGAGGATTTTAAAGTGCATTGATCTTGAAGGACAACATAATCAACATTTGTTATAGTTTTCAATAAATACCTATTATTTGTTATTTATTTGTATGTATGAAACTCAAAATATACGACTTCGTAGGTTAAGTAGTAAATTTTAATTTACGACATACTTGAAAATGTAAATCGGTAAATCGCATGCTACTAGATTGACTTTTCAAATGAACACTTGTTATATACATATATGGTAAATTCAATCAGTTGGCGATTAAAGGTCTGGCTTTACTTTAAAGTATATATATTTTTATTATATATATATATATAAAACAACCCTACATGTTTCGGCAATGATGCCTTTATCAAGGATATAAAATATAAATGACAGTACATATACAGATTTTGTATACTGTCATTTATATTTTATATCCTTGATAAAGGCATCATTGCCGAAACATGTAGGGTTGTTTTAAATATATATACTTTAAAGTAAAGCCAGACCTTTAATCGCCAACTGATTGAATTTACCATATCATACCAAGGTCACGAAAATATTATATATATATATATATATATATATATATATATAATAACTTCGTGACCTTGGTATGATATGGTAAACCTAATCTGTAGGCGATTAAAGGTCTGTATATTACTTCAAAATATATGTATTTAAAAAACTCTACTCTCTCTTTATATTTTGTATTCTCTTGATAAAGGCGATACTGCCGAAACATGTAGAGTTTTTTAAATACATATATTTTGAAGTAATATACAGACCTTTAATCGCCTACAGATTAGGTTTAAAAAATGTTTGTTTAATAAAACTTAAGAAATTATTACATTTTCAAACTAAAATGTTAAACAACAACAATGTTATTTAATAATGAATAGGTCCGCAGCGGTTTCTTGTGCATTCGATAACTCTTCGAGGCATGCTTGAAATTCAAAGATTCATAGTATCCTGAGGAATGTCACCCCAGGCTTCTTGAATTCGGTGACGAATGTCAAGTAGGTTATTCGGTGGTTGGGGTGAATTACCCAGTCGAGTACCAATCATACCCCACACATGTTTGATTGGTAACAAGTCTAAGGAGCGAGAAAACCATGGTAGCAGTTCCTGCAAGACACTTTGTAGTAATCCTTTCTGTATGAGGACGAGTGTTGTCAACGCACGTCCTTACACATACAATATGTAATACGTGTGGGAAATGATTGGTACTCGTCTGGGTAATTTACCCCAACCACTACTTATACCAATAACCTACTTGACCAATAACCTACTTGACCTTCGTCACCGAATTCCTGGCATAACATTCCCCAGGATACCATAAATCATTTAATTTCAAGCATGCCTCGAAGACTTATCGAATGCTTACGAAACCGCGGCGGAGCCACTCATTATTAAATATCATTGTTCTTCTTCTGAATCTTTGGGTTGGACGCCAGTAAGTCCAAGCATTTGAGCACACCTGCTGTTTGTACCGCCCCGAATAAATCTTTCAGTTCCACTCTGTTAGTTTTGTATCCTCAATGAAAGCCACTATCCTCCTCAGTGGAAATTTGAGCACTATCATAGGATCCAATATATCATTTCTGAAACGTTTCTGTCTAAATAAATTATTACTTGTATTATCTATACATATTTAAATTCTAAATTTAAACCACTTATCTTCCCTTCAGTTCCTCACAAGTACATATTACATGAAGGCTAGTTTTCTCCTGTTTTCCACATCTTCTATACCAGGTCTTGCTGGTAAAAAATAACATTATTTTTTGACATTTCAGTTTTCAAATGTAATCATTTCTTAAGTTCGATTAAACATTTCTATAAATTTTACTAAAATTTATAAACTCCTGCCGGGTGTTCGGATTTTTTTGAATGTCAGTATATATTTCATTGGATTTATGCAAATATTGGAGATTATATTTAAATCAGCATTGATATTTTATTTACACATATAATTGGTAAAGTTTATGTAGTCGATAAACAATTAATCACGTTATTGTTATTATTACAAAGTAATTGTTGATACAATTTTGAAAAACCGTTGTAATTAAAATTTTAAAATTTTTTTAAAATTTAAATTTTATTTCATTCTTTCAATTAAATAAAAACAACTAGAAACAATACTTAATTAACTTATCTCTTTAACAACACACAATATACATGCATTTAACTATAACTTTCCAATATCACATTAAAATAACAATTTAAGCATAAACACACAATTTATACAGGGTGATTGAAATACTATAAACACAATTAATTATTTTAAAACTCGTATAAATGTATTATTTAGATACAGATATCAATCGAAAAATACAATTAAAGCAACGTGAGAGAGATTTAATATTACGTATAAATATGTTTCAAAGACATTGTTTTCGCTAAATATTTCATTTTAGTTATATAACTACATATATTTAGTTTTCCTAGATGATTCTCCTATTGAATTAAATGCTTTCTACATTTTACAACGCTAATTATTCGATTTTTTTTTCGGTAAAAAATTCGAATAATTAGCGTCGTAAAATGTAGAAAGCATTTAATTCATTTACATTACTTCGCGAAAATGCAATTGATTCTCCTATTCATTTCTTTTTGTGGAACGGAATGATAATATAATAATATTTAACAAAGAAGTAACGAGATTAATAGCAATTATACCTTACGTTAACTTTAAACCAGAGTTTTATGTTAGAATACTATCTATATCAGATGATAATTTATAACAAAGGATTAAGTTTGCACATAATCTAAGCCCCATAGATATTGTAATAATAATCCACATAATAAGGATTAGATAAAAAAATCTCTTGATCTATATGTTTAATATTAATATAATGTATACATATATTTACGTACCCTAAGCTCTTTACGGGTATTTGCGAATAAGCGTCCTTCTATCCCAAGTGTAAACTGACTACAATACTTTTTTTGAAATATTCCGAAGGGAATAATGAAATAATCGCATCCATCAATCAATTGCGTTAGTACAGGCAGTGTGTGTATAACATCTGCATCCTTTTCTCTTACATATTGTAGTTCCAAAGGAGTCGATTTTTCTTAATTTACTTAATTCTGACATGGGTAATATAGGCCACAATAATATCAATTTGTGGATCATACTGCGATATGAATTAAATTAAAGGTCGGAGAGAATAGACATCTGCACTACAGTGGTCCTAAAACAGTGAATGCACGATACGATAAACCATGTTGTATTAAGTTTATATACTTAGAAATTTTGTAAGAAATGTTATTTTGTATATAGACATTAATTGTTTTCACTTTGTAATCATTTAATTGCTTAGGAATAAACACGAAATTATATTCAATTGACAAAACTATAATTTATTCGAGTATTAAATAATAAATTGCCGTGATCTTTCATAGAAATAGTTCTTGACAAAAGAATGTAGACACAAAGATCATATTTTGAAAAAATCACATCTTCTAATTGAAATTATAAATAACACTAGATACGCCGCTGAACTTTCACATAAAATTTAATCCTTTTTTAAAATGTGCGTACCGTGAAAAGGAAAAGTAATTTAATATTTAAACCATAAAAACAGGTTCAAGTTACGTTCTATCTAACTATCTATCTATACAAATTCTTTGGTTTGGATGTCGGTGAGTCCAGTTGAGCCCAATTCTCTTTGTTCCACCCCCAATAGATCTCTCAGTTCCACTCTGTTAGTCTTGCGTCCACAATAAAAGCCACTACCTTCCTTAGGGAAAATTTGAGTATCCTTGTAGGATCCATTAGATCTCTTCCGAAATGTTTCTCTCTGAGTCCCTTCAATTTCACACAAGTGCATATTACATAAAGACTAGTTTCCTCCTGCTTTTCACATCTCCTACACAAAGGCTCGCTAACCACATCCATGCTGTACAGATGCTTCCTTAAAGGACACTGTCCGGTTATCAAGCCGGTAATCATTTTAGTTTCTTTTTTATTTCTACGAATTAATGGCTGAAAGCCTAGCTCTTTTAGTAGTGTCTTAATATGGAGTTGACTTTACAGCCATTTTTTTTATATTCTATTTCTAGTTATAACCAGATCTCCCTTATAGCGGAATCCTTGGCGATTCCACATACGGATTCTCATCCTATAAAGGTCCTCTTAAAACCTTCGTTGCCAATTCGTCTTATTGCCTTTAATCTCTTCATGTCCTGTCACATATATCAGTGACATAGTATTGTCTTGTGCCAGTCAGTCTATTGAAGACCTGTTTACAATGTTTCACCAGTTTAGAGCTTGTAAGATGGATTTACAATAACTTTAATAGCCGCCTGACTGTTAGTTATTATGTTGATTTTCTTGTTTTCGCAGCCGGTTCCCGAATTTGCTCGGCGCAGCAAATAATTCAGCCTGGTAAACTGTCGTATGTTTCCACAGACTTAATGATATCTTCTTTCTAGGGCACATATACCTGCACCTGTGCCCTAATTGGATTACAATCCATTCGTGTACCAGGTGCCAGCACCCCAATGGCTCTAGCAACTTTTACATTATAAAATTAAATAATAACTACAAAACTCAAAAGTTATACAGGGTCTTATTGTTCATAGAAAAACATGACAGGAGAGTTTGATTTAATTTAATTTCTTTCATTTATCCAAAGGGTAACTGATAGTTACCCTGTGGCTATATAGCCATATAAATAAATTTAATACGCTAAATAATTTCAAGGTAAGCAGAAAGAATAACACGTGTTCTAGTAAATAGTCAATCTTAACTATTTGGTTTCTCAAAACTAAGAACATTAATGCAAGCCAAGGTATATCTACTGGTATTTTTAAAACTAATAGGATAAATCTTTAGTAAATGCTGCCGTCAACGAAAAAGTTGACATAAGTTTAGTGATTTGCAAATACTATTTAAATAAAAATAAAAGGTTTTTCTTTATTATGTCAGTTTTCAAATTTATGCATAAAACTATCCTTTCAGAATCTTACAAAATTTCGATACTAAATATAGCGACGGCTGATAAAAAGCTGACATTTTCATTATTCTTCTTTTTTGCCAAAGATGTAGTTTTTCGAACTTAGATGAAATAAACTTTATCAATTAAGCAAAATATCTTGCAGTGTCATGAAATCCATAACTTTTTGTTTGTATAATCTGTAAAATGAATTACTGAAGGATATCAACCTTTTTCTACTTATTATTTGTAAGTTAACTCTAACTTGAATATAAGAAACAATGTTTCGAGTTTATAATGATATGTACATGATTTATAATTTAATTCGAAATTATAGTACATAAAGTTATTCCAACTACTATAGCTTATACAATTTAGATAAATTCATACATTAATCATTAATAACAAAAATAAATGTCATTTAAGTATTAAATGACCGGTCGATTTTATAATTCCATCAGAAACGAACTCGATATTAATTTATGCAAATTTAAGAGCCGCCAGCAAAAACTTTTTCCAAAAAATTTTAATTCTCGAGATTTTATTACATTCGCACAATCATTTTTCAGGGAAGAATATTTTACACATTCGGTAAATATTAACAAATGGCAGGGAATGTAAATTATGATAATACTATCTATATTATTCTAGTATGCTCCAACGTCAAAAGCTAATTGTTTGTATAAATAGTATATTTTTTACTAGATAAGACAGACTGTCATTAATAGTACTATTAATATATCTCCTTGTATGATGTTTATTTATGATGACAGCTTTATTATTAGAATCATCTGGTTTAATTTATTTAGAAATTTAAATGGTTTATTATATAATATGTCTGTTTCAAAGCTTATTACCATGTATAAATATCTTTTGTTATCCGCAGAGAATTTGTTGAAATCACATGCAATATTTTATAAAATAGTGCATGTGATTTGCATTTTATATAAATTCCAAACAGAACAAAGCTACTTATTATATACTTTATGTAATTTTAGAATTTTCAACTAATAAATTAGTTGTACATAATATTTTCATTACTTTTTCACTTATTATGTCAATACTTTTTAAACTCATGAATATATGCACATAATGTGTACTTTTATGTATATTTACGAAATTTTTCTTCTCGTTGTTAAGCCTTTGTCAAGTTATAAATACATATAAATACATAAATATTCATCATTCACCTAATAATGGCCAATAATCTCTCCCAAATGTATTTATTTTACCTATTTTTGCCTTATCATATCATTTTACTAACATTTATTTATAAATATGATACACCCCCTTTTCGGTCTAAACATTTCCTTACTACTTTTTCTGAATTTGTTTCCGACCATTATTTTAGATTATCTAAACTGTAAATCCAAATAGATACGTTTCACACACAATAAATATAATCATTGCCTATTTATTTATTTAACATATGACCTATATACAACAAAAAATGAAAATGCAGACAATTTACCAAATGTCAATCATTTATTAATAATTTGATTCGTGGCATTAGATTAAATACCAATTTTATGTGCATAATCATGAGATCAGGGAATCAAGGATTGTCTAGCTGTCAGAAAAATGTAAATCTGTCTAGAATTCACCACAAAGCGGTCAACAAAAATGCGTATAAGCTGTGATTTCCAATTTTTTTTGTCGTTGAATGGAAACCCTTTCTAAACTTTTTACATTGTACTATTGTTTCCTCCTCGTTATCTGTTTTCGTCCTCTTAACTTAACAGAAAAGACCAATTATCGTCTTTTTACCTTTTCCATGATATTTATAATTCTTTTTCAAATTTTAGATGGTACTAAAATCGTTCGAACAGAATCATTTCACTGTCTAAAACTTTATATTATGTTTTATATTATACAGGCTGCCTCATAACTTATGGGCCATACAGCTTTTAGAGATAATAGATATAAAAATAGTTATTTTAAGCCTAATTTGTCTAAGTAAAGCGTTTAAGGTTAAAGAGGTAGAGGGCGTAAAAGTGATAGTTAATTTTCAAGCTACTCTCCAAATTTTAGCATTTGCATTGCACATTCTGCCGGCGGTTGAAAAATATTTAATTTACAAAGTGTACCTTTAATATTGACAAACCATTCAATGTTTTCTACCTTTTCCTGTCATAAGTACGTCAAAAACTAGTTATTACATTATCCAAGTACTGTAATCTTTCCAATTAACAATGTCCAGGCTTAGTAAGTTTTCTAACTGTGATTTACGTGATATGCTCTTCGTTTATGCGCTAGAACATTATAACAGACGTACTGCGCTTAGAAAATATGAGAAACTCTATCCAACCAGAAACATTTCAGAGCGACAAATATTATATTTCAAATAATATTTAATCAGTTAGGTAAAACAGATTCGTTTTATATCAAAAATCCTGGGGAACGACCCAAAAACAGTCGGACAAGAAGAAGATATCTTGATTAGAATCGAAGAAAATTAACCACTAGATGTTTGGAAGCTTCTACGGGAATTGGTAAATCAACCGTCTCAAGTTTCATCCATGAAGAAATATTAAAAATTTATTGCCAGGAAATTTGCAAAGCCAGATTAAAACTTTGTCAAAATGTTCTAACTAAAAAAAAAGAAAGACGATATTATTTACGGAAGGGGCAATTTTTGCAAGACGTGGAATTAGTAACTGGAGAAATAGTAACATCAATATACTTTCTACGCCTACCCAGAAAAGCATATTTCCAAGACGAATTTTCGATTAATATTTGATTTCAACTTTCGCCGAGACTTAATATATACCTCTGAACGTAACACAAAATATGTGGTTTATGCAAGGTCGTGCCCCGGCACACTTTACATTTATTCTTCGAAATCATTTCAATCAACGTTTTCCACTTCGATGGATTGGTCGTAGTAGTGAATTTCCTTGACCACAAATTAAACCGTTAGATTTTTATCTGTGGGCTGACATAAAGGTTTTAGTACGCACCGATGGAATAAAGACACGAGAAAACCTTGAACAAAAAAATCAAGAAGCCGCTATTGTCATTAGAAATTATCAAAATATCTTCCAGAATGTGAGACGTCATTTAATTCCTAAGAAAATGTGTTGAAGTTAATAGTGGACAATTTCAACATTTACTAAAGTATTCGTAAATAAAATTAATTTTTTAATATTGTGAATAAATTGCGTTATGTTTTCATAATTTTCTCTTTCAACACCCAGTACCTCTTTAATCTGTAACATTTTACTTAGGAAAACTTAGGCTTCAATTATATATTTTTATGTCTATTACCTCTAAATACCGTATGCCCATAAGTTACAGGACATCCCGTATACATTTATATTAAATAACAATAGCATTTATTCTCCTCGTTTTTGTTGTAATTATAAATACTAAAATTAATTCAATTCGCATTTTCAAAAATGGAAAAAATTAATGGCATCATACAAAAAAATTGGAAAAATCAATGGATAGAAATGGACATATTAAACGTTATGAGTAAAATACCTTTTGAATATTAAGGAATAGAGCTTTCCGTGTTCAAGAAATCAATAACTATAGTAAATATAAAGTAAGTTAAATTTTAATTTAAAACCTATTTGCCGAAATAGATCAAATTGGAAGTATGTGCTATATTTTAAAAATTATATTCTTATTCCAAAAAATAGAATTAAATGCTACTATACGCATACATGCAAAGGAAATTTTGAAGACTTCTGGTATAATATGATTTCTACCACTATATAAACCATCCTTGCGTTCGAATTGATATCAGTAAGTCTTCGCTAATCCGAGGTATAAGATACTATCGACTAATCGAGATCAATTCATATTTTTAATCGGAATATATCGTTAATTTAAGACCAAACGAAATATACAATCTATCAAGCTTCACAATCGTAAAAGTATTCCTGGTATTTATTTAATTTGCTGATGAATTAGAATAGCCTTAATTCTTCTGCACGATTACAATTCAATTGTAATTGAAACTATTTTTATCCTTCTGAATATATTGACTTTTTCCGGATAAAAAAAAAGCCATTCGAAGTACCTAGTATTAATCCAGAGAGATATCATCGTCTACGATATTAATTAATATTACTATTACTACCATACGTTAATACTTTTTGTAAACATGATTAACATATCTATATATAAACATTTTTGCATATTTTATACATATTCATATATTTTTTGTCTTTCCAGATGAATCACCGATCTACGAGTGCAAGCACTCAAGCAGTGTGGGTGTGCATTGCACTCACTTTAGTTATTCAATTAGCACTAAGTAGTCCATTGCAAAAGTCACAACCTTTACTTACGCACCATCTAATGAAGAGGAAGATCTTTTTTCACCTGGAGTGTAAGGGACAGTACAACAAAAGCAGATTCGCGAGGTTAGATCGCATCTGCGAAGATTGTTATAATTTATTCAGAGAACCAGAGGTCCACACGCTTTGCAGGTAAGATACCAGTTCTGATTTTCCACTTGTTGATACTTCTCATTAGATACACGATAAGATTTGATAAATTGTTTCTATGTAAATTTAAGGAATTGTTTCAGCAATACTAAAAACTTAATTTTATTTAGTATTTTTGAATTTTTTTATTTAAATTTTTTTTTATATTAGTAATTCTTGACCAAAACGTTTACTTTTAATAAATTTAATAAAAATACTTTCAACAAAAATAAGTACGTACAAGTCCAATAAAAATTCAGATTATTTATTACATTACTAACTACGTATTATTAATAAAGTTTAAAATTTTTTTGGAAAAGTTTAAGAACTGTTGGTTTGGATCATACAGTTTGGATGTCAAAAATTATAGTTTGCATTAATCCATTAGTAGAACTTCTATCGTCTTTATTCATAAGAAATAATAAGAAATATTTTCCCTTATCTGTCAATGTTAAAAGTTACAAAAACTGGTGTTGTAAATATGCAACATTACGCATTGGTAATGTCCTTTTTTTGTCAAATCTCACTATGAAACTTCTTAAAACTAGTGTTCTTTTTGTTAAAGTATAAATTCTAACCGCACCTTTTACTGAATGTCTAAGAATATCCAGTATAATTTGCACCTATTTCTCGAACTCCATTTCATCCAGTGTCCTATTTGATCTAAACGTACATTTCTAGGAGGCACGAACTGAGTTGGTCTTTTTGTTCTTTTTACAGCAAGCATATCTTCTATTGTATTAGAAGATAGACGTATTAGTACTTTACGCCATTAGACACAGGCATTTTGCAGCTCTGTTCGAAAATTAAAAATGTAATCTTTTCCATTTCATTATTTTGTTCTGATTAACCAATTTTCTATAAAGGATCCATGCGTTAGCCCATGGCATGTCAAGTAGATAGTAAAAAATACATATCTTACTTTTGATGAGTATTTTGTGCCGGGCTGTTAGCATGAAGTAAATCTACTTGAATACTACCATATTCTTGTTATCTTCATTTATAATGAATAGGCAGCTTCTCTTTTTGCACAATTTTGACACTTTGTTAAATCTCTTTGTCAAAGTTAATGGGTATTATCCACCGAAAGTAGACAATATGTTTACTACACGATTATCCTTCGATATAGTAGAATTTATATCTATGTTGCGTAATAGTTGGACGATTTTCGCCTTGACAACTTGAGGCAAAAACTGTAGTGTACCATTATACATGAGCAGTAATCTTAATAATTATCACGAACATATTTTTATGTCGACGTCGTTTTCCTCGAATAATTTTTCTTGGCACCGACTCATTTTCAAAAATCTGAGCTGCCGATTGTTGCTTTTCTTGGAAACATAGGAGCACTCCCTAGTTTTATCACTTGTAATGACTCTAGATGAAACGACCTATTGGCAAAGCGATATAGTGTAGATTTGCTCTACCTCACACGGTCTTCCTTTTGAACTGGAGCCAAATTATGGAAAATTTAATGGGAACAAAGATTAAGTGCCTTCAAATATTTGTGTAAGATTGTGCTAATTGCCTTCACAACAAACTTTAGGGTTGCTCAAATATTCTTTTCAATAACATGAGGGTAGGCATATTACTGTAAAGAGTATTCAATCATGTCCCGAACTACATCAATATTCTTTTCAGTAACAGCCGTTTTTGGCTTAGAAACTTAAATCTTGTCATTTAAGGAAAGTAGACCACGTTGAAGTTCATTGTACCTCTTCTTCATTAAGTAGCATAACTTGTCACCAAATACTCAATTATTTTCCGTTTGAAATTGTAAAAAATCCCAGCTTGATAGTGCTTCAATTCCATATTTTTTTATGCAAATGATTGCTTTAAACCTTTGTATACAAAAATATATTTTTTAACTGTCACTGTAAATAACTGACTTAAATGTCAAACAAAATTTGTAGCATAATATCATAGCCTGCGAGAAGGGGTCAGCGGAAAGGGAACTGCCCTCGCATAAATTTAATAATAATAACAGTCCCCGCACTAGCCTTCCAGACTTTTGGGGTTGTAACATGATAGGCTTGTTATAACTTGAGGCGTTCGGTATAAATATAATACAAATGAAACAGACGTGCATTATACACGTCTGTATCTGTACACATGACATACACCTCGTATTTTCCAACTTTTACTTCTGCCTAAGACACGTGTTTCTGTCACAACTATCAGACTTCGTCAGTTTGGCTAGTGAAGTAAAGTTTAATAAATTGCCTCATAGGTATAACAGATTTTGTCCTATCAGGTGGCACTAGATAATATCTAGTCACATTTGACGGACAAAAGAGACTACGCCCAAAGTAGCGATTTTCTCTTGACCGGCTGTACCGGTATAGAAAAGAAAAGAATACATATTGCTGTGTACTGTAGTAATTTGTTGAAAAATGGTCCACAATGCACCACAATTTGTCCGGGCTGCCTTTAGGAGAGTTTATTTCTTTTCATAGGGTCCTCTAAAGACTCAGGTTTATTTACGAACGTGGACAGAAAAACAAAATACAAGCATTAAAACAAACACTTTTCTACAAAAATTTATTAAAAAAGAAAAAAGAAAAAAAAATCTTAATCAAATATTAAGATAGCTAATTGCATGAATAACAAAAAGCAGGAGGGAAAAAGATTGCAAGATAAGTGACACGCTCGCAATGAAAACCCTCCAATTAAACGCGATCAAAAATTAAACTAATTAAATAGAATGGAAAACTTTTAATTTCTATTGTTTACTAAATCCCAAAACACTAACGTCAAACAGATTACAAACGGTTATCACGCGTGTCTAAGACCAGGTCATGCGCACATAAACATGAATATAACTTTCCCTCCAACCTGATTTCAAAAAAATATCTTATTCGTGAATAAAGAAAAAAATCCCTCATAAGAAATGTAAAAATTTTCCTTGCTATTCAAACAATAATTAAACACATCAAGCTTAAATATACCCAATATGAATATCACTCTAACAATCAATCAAATATAATCAATGCATTGAAATATTAAATCTTTAAAATTACTTACGTTTTTAAAATCATAAAAACTATATTTGAAACACACATGGCAGATAAGTATAAAATTAGTCAAAATTAACGAGTCAAAACCCTCGTTAAGATACCGAAATGAATTCAAAACACCAAACAACCAATTAATAAAAAAACGTGATTTTATTCAAAAAACTATAGTTAATTAACTATTTCTTTAAACTCAACTATATCTACCGATATTCAATGTGTGTCTGCAGGTTACACTCCTCAAACCTCTAAACCGAAGCGTAATATGTGACCACATATCGAACTATAACAATTATCTACGTCACAGAAATATACAGATGTGATCAACAGAATCGGTCCAAACATTAAAATAACATAATTTTCAAAATATATAAAAATATCCTGCAAAATAAATGTACATAAATAAAATATATTGTTCAAAATTATCTTCTATTTCTTCGGGAAAAAGTCCATTGCAATATGTAGGTGTAAGTCCGTTAACACGATGCCAGATGGCAGCAAATATACCAAAAAAATTTGAGTATCACGTGCTTACGTTCGTAAGCACGTATTACGCATTTGTTACAAATGAAGCCGACATGCATTATAAAGGTCTGTATCTGTACACATGGACATACACCTCGTATTTTCCAACAGTTACTTCTGTCAAAAACACATGTTTCTTCACAACTATCAGATTTCGTGAGTTTGGCTAGTGAAGTAAAGTTTAATAAATAGCAGCAGGTACAGCAAATTTTGTCCTAAAAATATTATAAATATAATACTTTTCCGAAAGATAAAATATAGCTTAGACTATCTTTTTTGAAATACTAATGTAATAATGATGAATATTTGGTATTAACTTCTAATTTTTAATTGATATGAGTACCCTTGCATATTTCAACTCAATATTATTAAAAACGATATAAAGAAGATGTATATCGATCAATTTCTACGAGTAAAAATAACTGTGAAAAGTGAAACAGCAAATCAAGTGGTGGCAAATTTTTGTATATGTATTTAGTTACTTTGCAAATTTAAAAGTTCTCACTATTCTATAGCTGAAGCAGAAAATGAAACTTATTAACACATGTTACCTGTTGCTGCGGAATGTTATTGGGAGTAATAGTTAGCAACTACTTTGCACTACCCATTAACCTTGCATTTCAAACAAATTGTTCGCTTCATTTGTTGCCATTTATTAATTTGTTTGACTTGTCATTTTTGCTTAGGTTTCGTATATAATCAATCATTGGGCACACTGAAATATGACTGGAGGAATTTTGAAATTTACATTATGAATTCTTCTCATTATTATAAGATATTTTTCGTTACTAAGGATATTTTTTTACGAAAATGTTATGCTTGTATGAGTTTATTTCAATATTGTACATATTTTCTTTCATTTATAGATAAAAAAAAACTCAAATTAAACTAACAAATAAGAAAACATTAATTTACTCTTTATTTGTTTTTAAATTTAGGAATTGTTAATTGAACTTCGGTTTGAAAAATAAATTCACGAAGATTATTTCATTGAAATAGCAAATTAATGGATACGGACTATTTAGTTCTATGCTACCACCAAAATAATTTTTGTAGACATTCTTGGTAATAAATAATATGAAACCATACAATTGCATAAATACCAAATTCTATTCAAAATGAACATTCCTTTTTCTCATTTACAAGAAAATTAAATTTTTTTCAATCTACCATTTATTTCCCAAAGTATTAATACTAAAGAAAAAATGTGTGTACTAAATTGCTACTACTTTTTAGCTACAATATATTTAGTAATAACAAGCAGTATACTTTACTCTTAGTGATATCTTCACTAAATATTTGCAATTCTAAAAATATGATGTTCAAAACTTCTACATGATTTCACATGGTTTCCGAAAATATATTTCCTCTTTTAAACTTATTTTACATTTCTTCAATGGGTTCCGTCAACAATAACTGCCATTGGTATTATAAGTTCTTATTATTGTTATAGGAGATCTATTGGTTTGTTCTTCAATATTTTGTTTCCTTAGTACGAGGGATGTCTTTTTAGTGTTACATATAGCCATAAAATCAAGCAGTGGATCGACTCGAAGTGCTATATTGCTTTTTAAAATATTTTCCACGAAAATTGATACACTTCTGCACTCGTTCAAACCAATTGTTAAAGCAGTTATTCCAATCTTCATTTGGGAGAGTTAAAATGGAAGTTTTGAAGGCATTTACTGCTTCTTCCGGCGACTGAAATTGTCGACCACGCATACCATTCTTGATCTTTGGGAACGTAAAAAATCGTTGGGACTAAAGATGGGACTATACGGAGAACGATTTAATAATTCGATATTTTGCTGCTCCAAAAACTCAACTGTCTTTCGAGCTGTGTACGAACTCGCGAGGCAGAATGATTCGCTGTTGTGGGTTGGTTTCTCGGAGCATGGCGATTATTTCTGGCAAACAAACGGTTGTGTACCAATTCGTATTAACCGCCTCTTCGATCTTGCAAAATAATTTTAGCTACATAACCTGATTTTGAGACAAACGTTGCGACACACTTCGCGAACGGATTTGATCGGATTCTTTTCATCTTGAAACACCCAAATAGCGGACTGACGTTTATTTTCAGGTTCATAGGAATAATTCCATGATTCATTGCTATTCACGATACTATAGACGTTTTTTGAGTTTCTGTTATTGAATGGACTCAAAATTTCTCGGTGCCAATTAACGCGAGCCGACTTTTGCTCTTCGGTTAAAAGATGCGGAATCAAACGGGAAACTAATTTTCTCAAACCCATCTCGTGTAGTATCGTTTGTATTGAGGTCTCTACACATATCTATCTTCCTTAATCAGGCGGCTCACAGCATCGATGTTTTTCTAGGTGATTGCTGTTCTTGGCGGACATGTCCTGGGATCGTTGGTGATACTAGTGCGTCCACGTTGGAATTCACAGTAGTAACGTGAAATTGTCGATTGATATGGTATTTCAACTTCAAAAACAAAAACCAACTCAGCAAGACATCGTTGTTGAGCTAATCCTCTTCGAAAGCTGTAAAAATTTTTTTCGACTTGTTTCCATTTTTCGGCCAACTTATAAATTTGAAAAATTCACTATGACTAAATCACTTGCCGTATCTTAATGAAACTTTAGATTTAGGTTAATGAAAGATTGAGATTAATTCCGACACCTGACATTTGATTACTGGCGCCTGTATGAGGCTATAGGCAACACTAAAAGAACACCCCTCGTATTTCTATTGTCTTGCAGCTGGTGTACTTCTAAGATCCTATTGTGATACAGGCTATTCTTTTTCATTCACTTGTTTTATTTGTACAGATGTCCCTATGATACTATATCTTAATTTCTACAAATTTTTCAAATTCCTTTCTATTTATTTAGTCCTTTTTCCATATTAGCTACCTTTACTGGTATTCGTTCGCGTTTCTGTGCCATAAAAGAATAATTTCATCGTTGATAATACATATCACCAAATCAGTTGACTTGAGAATGGTCTAGTACACGCGCAATGTAAATTTTAGCACGATAAATTCACATTGGGCGTATACTGGAGCATTCACAAACTGATTTGGTGGTATGTTGGAACAAAGATGATGACATTGACAGCTCAACATGCCCACATTAATGTATTCGAACTACATGATTTGCTGCATTGATTTATCTTCTATTAAGAACTTACATCTCGTTAATTCCCTAGAGAAAGTGTAATACATTTTCCCGCCGTATTGACAAAATTATTTATGCTGGAAATTATTTTGTTTTGACTAAATGTTATTATCGTCTATGATCATATTTGTACCTTTATTGATCTTGTTCATTACATCCACCAAGCTTAGATTAAATAAAAATTGTATAGTTGCTGATGATAACATGAAAATATTCTATAACATTGATTACGTGGATTAATTTCGATATCAACTTTATTTACTTTTATTTGTCCTATGATAAAATACATTTTTCTTCCGACTCCTAACTGAATTTATAGACAGACTCATTCTTCTGGGCAGAAGGCTAAATATTTCTATATATATTTTCATGTTTTTTGCAGACCTAATTGAGATTCTTAAGTTTTCAATAAAAAGCGAAATTAGTTCTATTGCCAATTACTCACCAATTTAAGTAGTTCTTCCGGGGCAATATACATATGCTCTCGGTGTTTACAACTCTGAAATTACTTTGGATCAAATGTGACTTCGAAGAATCTTTGTTTTTAACTCTTTCTTGAGGAAATGTAGCACTTACTGTCTTCGTTCGATTTACACATTTATTCAAATATTCTCTGTATATTTTCATAAAAACACTTTTCGTGCGTACAAATTCTTGAAGTTCTTTTTTTCTGTTTTTTTGGGGATTTTTATACTTTTTAATCTCAATTCAGATTATTTTAGAGTTCATCTTGTTTCTTTTATAGTTACGATGAAAACGGAAGAAAATTTTTATACTTGTGTTCTCCTGACGAATTTATTCATTAATTTTCACTTGTTTCTGTGCATTTATGTGAATCTAAGCTAATAGCTGCCTTTTTTGCCTCATTTTTCCTTCCGCCCCGGATTCGTAATAATAACATTCTATAATTCATTTTTGCTTTGTTTTTTCTCAATAATAGTTTTTATATAATACTTATATATTTTCCTTATTGTTATCAATGCATTTTTTACTTGGAATAACTATTAGAAATGCTTTAATGCAATGACTTCTTTTATTCGACTAAATTCTAACTGTTCTAAGTTCGCTACAAGAATCTTAACTGAATGAATTACATGAATTACATAAATAATAATGTTATTTTAACAAGTATTTCATTTCCTTTTAGCGTTTTAATGCTACGTACATAATTCCTATGTAAAACATGATAATCACATCAAGGCGTGCAGATAAGAGTACATACTTTTAATTGTTGTAAATCTTAATAAAAAAAAGAACAGCGACACTAGAAATTATCTCGATAATAAGTTGGTACATATATGTACAACTACACAAATATAGTTATCAGAAAACTTCTTATTAAATCCACCGTATTAAATTTAAGAAAATCATCTGCATGTGGATCTGAACTTCTTTTTCTCACGTAATGACACCTTGAATTGCGTGTAGTCACAAATGTTTATGTACCTTGTTTATGAATGGGGCATGATATTTTTATCTTGACAGAGTCGTATTTGCCAAGTACGATGAGTCACGATTTCATTCAAACATTTCCAGAAGATACTTTTTCACAGAACAACGAGTAACTTAACTGCTCGCCGATTGCTGATACTGCAAGTGTTACACTCGACAAGAAACCTTGCGAAGAGAATGTGTTCCACACCGAACGATCCGTGTCAAATTCACCGGGAAAACGTTATGAGAATAGAATGCGCGACCCTCGAAAATATTCAACGATCATTTGACGTGATTTTAAAGTAAATAAGATTGAATGTTATTAAGACGACGTAATCACGGTTTGGCCGTTTTATAACGTTCGCTTGTAAATTTGGTAGTGCTCTGCAATATATTATTTGGGTTTCTGTTCTTGCATAAATAGCAGTTTAGCATTATACATATGTATTTTATTTATCGAAATAACAATCACTAAATTAATTGAATTTATAGAAAGGAAATATTTTTTATTTACATCATTTATAGGTCACGTGCTTATTTACATAAAGTTTAGATCGAAATTGAAATAATTCGATATTTCTAATGCTTGTATAATAATTGCAACATATTTTGAACTGCAGTGAATAGAAAAGTAAGTGTTTACTCTCTGAATATTCCCGCTTTGTACGCGCCCTAACAACATAAGGTTCGGATGATATTAATATTTACTAAGTTCATAAGTATACAGTGTAAAGTCACTTCCGACACTTCTACGGGGGTAAGGTGAAAAATTCTCGGCCTGACAATGAAAGACTGCGATTTTCAGTTAAAAAATGATTTTATTTTTCTACATAATCTCCCTTGACTTCAACACACTTGGTCCAGCCTTTCTTCAACATCAGTATTCCTTCTCGGAAGTGAAAATCTGGAAGGCTGTGAAAATATCCATCTACGGCCCACTACGCTTCTTCATTGGACGCGAAGCGCTTCCCAAAAACAAATTTCTTCAAGTTTTGGAACAGATGGAAGTCTGAGGGTGCCAAATCAGGAGAAAAGGGGGGTGGCCGAGCAAATAATATCCCAAATCCCGCAGATTTCCCATTGCCAACGCACTTTTGTGAGCAGGTGCGTGGTCCTGGTGAAACATTATTTTCTCTTCTTCAAGCCAGGCCTCTTCGAATTTTGGCATCCAGCTGGTCTAGAAGGTTGGAGTAATATTCGCCTGTAATTGTTCTGCCTTTTTCAAAGTAATCAATTAACAGGATCCCTTTCGCATCCCAAAACACACTGCCCATTACCTTTCCGGCAGATGCGATCGACTTCGCTTTCTTTGGCGCTGAACCACCGGCTTCCACCCACTGCTTCGACTGCTGTTTCATTTCTGGCATGTAGTGGTGGACCCATGTCTCATCCATGGTAAATAAATCACCGCACAAAATTGGTCGAATCCCTATTGAATCGGTCTAAACATTGTAGCGAAAGTCGTATGTGGATTTGCTTTTGACCGACATTCAGCAAATGTGGCACCCACCTTGTGCAGTGCTTTCACATCATTAATTCTTCGTGTAAGATGTTTTGCACCCTTTCTTCCGATATCACCACGGTCTCAGCTATCTCATTTATCTTCACACGCCTATCGTCCAACGCAATACCGTGCATGGTCATCTTCGAGGGACGTGCGACCACGTTTAAAATCAGCTGCCCACTTTTTAACGGTTGACATTGAAGGAGCAAAATCCCCGTAAACTTTTGTCAACTTCGGATGAATTTCGTTCGGGGTTAATCCATCCAAAACGAAGAATTTTATGACCGCACGATATTCAAGTTTATCCATTTGAACGAAAAACACGTAAGACGTCTACTGCGAAAATTCGTGTAAACAAACTACTTGACAGAACAAGTTAAAACTTGTCATACGAACTAATAACAGGTGCACCCAGGCAGAAATCATAAACTTTTTTTGATTGGAACGCCATCTCTGTATCAGGCCGAGAATTTTTCACCTTACCCTCGTACAAGAGGAAAACGAGTAATCAATCATTTTACATTGGCAACTTAATGTTCGGACGACTACAATTGTGAATTAATTTTCATTGGAGCGGCCGTGAGAGTATGTCAAATTTGACAGATATCTCTTCGACATTTGTTTACTTATTTGGAATCAATTTGCCCGCGGAAAAATGGGTCAAGGTAAAGTCACCACGAAGAAAGTTCGTGAAATTGTGGTAAAACAGTATCACGACGGAAACAGTATGCGCACAATCACAATCATTGTGAATTTGGCAAAATCAACTAAAGCAGACATTATTAAATGTTATAGCAAGACGTCCGGCTACGAGATTTGCAGTAAAAGTACAGGACAAACTAAGAAAGTAACACCCGGAATGAGAACGCATCTGCTAAAAATTTGTAAAAGTCACCGCAGAGCCACGCTAAGAGATATAACGGTTGTTTTTATAAGGTAAAAATATATATATATATACAGGGTGTCCAGAAACTCTCCTGACAAACGAAGACCGGAGATTCCTCTGATAATTTTAAGACAATTAAACCCAAATTCACCTAGTCCGAAAATGCTTCCTAAGGGAGCTAGAGTTCTTTGAAGATGGCGCCTTGTATTTATTTTTTTTTAAATTCCTCCAGAACGCTTCTATTTAGAAAAACAAAAACTGGTATGCTTATTTATCCTCCAGAGATGAATCGATTCCATCAATTGCGAATTTCTAGTACCGGTCATAGACGTCCGTTTTGGGTAGGTCAACGGTTATTTTAAGGCATAACTTTTTTGTCTTTAACTTTTAAGCATTTGTGACACTAGATTATTAAATTTTCAGGTATTCCAGTACTAAAATGTACTCTTACTTTAAGCCGGTAGGATACACCGTTTTCTAGAAAAATCGATTTGTAAATTTTTCGTTTTTTCTTCATTAAAGTTCAATTTATTATGTACCTACTTATTTTTAGCGACGAAGTTGGCTTGGACTATCAAGGCATGGATGAAAATTAATTTAATAAATTAAAAACAAATTATTTATTACAATGGAACGAAACTAACAAAAAAAGAACAAGTATCAAAGGTAGATTGTTACAAAAGTTGCTCGATGTGATGACCATTAGTCTCTATGCATAAGTTTACCCTTTTGCTTAGAGAACGCCGAATTCTTGCAAAAATTCCAAAGTTATTTCTAAATTCGTTGCAAGCATCTTGTATCCTTAGCCAGAGTTGTGCGCGATTTTGTATCGGAACGGAATAAACAAATGCTTTTATGTATCCCCAAACACGATAATCGCAAGGATTCAAATCCGGCGACCTTGCTGGCCAAGCAACTGGACCGCCTCTTCCAATCCAATGGTCTTCGTAGTTATTATCTAAAAAGTCTCGTACATTCCTGCTAAAGTGGGCCGGACAGCCGTCCTGTAGAAACCATAAGTTTTGCCGAATATTTAAACGCACCTCATCTAACAAATCCGGTAAAATATTTTGCAGGAAATGTAAGTAATCAGCACCATTTAAACGAGCAGGTAATTCCACAGGTCCAAGTAGATAATCGTCAACTACTCCTATCCAGACGTTTATGCTAAACCTATGCTGATGCTTAAATTCTTGAACAACGTGGGGATTGTCACCAACGTACAAATAATAATGTGCATTATGTACATTAAAAATTCCATTTTTTGAGAATGTAGCTTCGTCACCAAACAAAATGTTCCTGAAGAAATCTTCATCTTGATTTTTCTGATTTTGTAACCATCTAGCGAATTCTACGCGAGCAGGAAAATCTCCTTCTAGCAGTGCTTGCACCTTTGTAAAATGAAAAGGATATAAATTTTCTTTGTGTAAGATATTTCCTACGGAAGATTTTGAAATTGTGGGGTACATGGCAGATAGTTTTCGAACGCTAATTTCTGGATTTTCCTCAACTTCCATTAAAATAACATCTTCATGTTCTGCTGTTACATCATTATGTCTCCCTGTTTCATTATTTTTTGGGACCACTGAACCTGTTTCTCTTAATCGTTGATGAAGAGCTGTAAATGTTGAGTGAAGTGGGATGCTGACGATTTGGAAATTTTTCAGCGTATCTACGTTGCGCCGCTCGAGCGTTACACCTCATTTCGCCATAAACTAAATGCATATCGGCGTATTCCTCATTAGTAAAAACCATTTTTTTTTAAATTGAAATCGTTGTGTTTGAGTAACACAAAGTAAAAAATGAAAAGATAAACTTCGCGAACTGACAACAATTTGACAATGAAAAACGTAGGTTTTACTTCTGTTGGCAGTTCAGAGCTAACTATTGCAAAAAATAAAAAATTGAACTTTAATGAAGAAAAAACGAAAAATTTACAAATCGATTTTTCTATAAAACGGTGTATCCTACCGACTTAAAGTAAGAGTACCTTTTAGTACTGGAATACCTGAAAATTGAATAATCTAGTGTCACAAATGCTTAAAAGTTAAAGACAAAAAAGTTATGCCTTAAAATAACCGTTGACCTACCCAAAACGGACGCCTATGACCGGTACTAGAAATTCGCAATTGATGGAATCGATTCATCTCTGGAGGATAAATAAGCATACCAGTTTTTGTTTTTCTAAATAGAAGCGTTCTGGAGGAATTAAAAAAAATAAATACAAGGCGCCATCTTCAAAGAACTCTAGCTCCCTTAGGAAGCATTTTCGGACTAGGTGAATTTGGGTTTAATTGTCTTAAAATTATCTGAGGAAACTCCGGCCTTCGTTTGTCAGGAGAGTTTCTGGACAGCCTGTATATATATATTTCAATTTCGCTAGATATGAATTTAATATTAAGTATTTTATTCGAGGCGAAAGAAAAGCCACTGTTAACAGAAATTCAAGAAAAACCGTTTAATATAGGCAAAGTCCAAATTATCTTGGGCACTAGAAGATTGGTTCAAAGTCGTGTCCAGCGAATAATGCAAATTCGACGTTTCTGTAAGCGATTATAGAAAACGAATTATTCGTGATAGATCGGAAGGTTTTCATAAGGACTGTCTAAAAAGGACTGTCAAATTTGCAAAGGGTGTGATGGTATGGGGATGTATGTTTGGAAGGAATATAGGTAGAATGGAAATAATAGATGGGACTGTTAATGCTGCCAAGTATCAGCAAATTTTAAGTCATAGCCTCCTTCCTAGTGTAGAAAACCTTTATCCAGATGGTAATTTCATATTTCAACAGAATGGCGCATTCTGCCACACAGCCAAATAAACTAAGCATTAGTTTGTAGATCATAACATAAGAGTTCCGTGATGACCTTCCAGCAGGCCAGACATTAATATTATTAAAACTTTGTGGCATCATATGAAAAAGTACATGAAAAATAATTTGGAAAGAACACCATATTTCTGTTAGTTTTGAATATAGCTTTGCAGACAAAGCTAAATTCAAAGCTAACAGAAATATGGCAAACATTTACGCCAGATGACTGTAGTAAATTGTTGGAATCCATGCCAGATCGAATTAAAGCTGTTATTAAGGCCATAGGCGACGTAACCCCGTATTAAATTGTGTAACTAGTGATCGTCCAAACATTAAGTTGTCAATATAATTTCTGCATTTTTTTTACTTTCTCATATATTATTTCCACCCTTGTGCTAATCATCGTAACAAAATGTACAGTCCAAGATTATGATGTCATGTCTAAATTAGAATGAAACATTATCCGTAATCTTATGAAAAATATAAGATAACAAAAACAACGTATGTACATTACAGATCATTTTAATTTTATTTTAGTAAATATTACGAGTGTGCATCGAACAATCATAATTTTAGAGTTTGCGAAATATTGTAAACCCCATTACAAGGAATTGTTGGATGCATGGATTTTTGTAGCTTCCATCTCAGGGCAGATTCAATCATTACTGTAGCAAAATAATACTTTGTTTTTGATTCATATTGAAATTCTTAACTAAATTTGAAATTAGAGCATTTGATATGGCGATTTGATATAGAAATCTTTTGCAATCCGACTAGTTTGTTCTGTGTCTTACGTCACCAGTTTGCTCAGACTGCGTTAGTGACACGAGATATGAAAGAAACCAGTCCGATCTACGTAGTTTACGTATTTAACTTAAATATTTAACGCGAGACTCAATCTCAAGTTAGTTTTTAATTATTTTATGTGTTCGCGTGGTATTTTCAAGATCGCATTTATTCTATATAAATATAATTCATGATTTTGATAATTATGCCTGATGACATAAACGTGTTTTAAATCAAATCAATACAATAACTTAATTTTTCAGGTGAAGCGCTGTTAATATCGTTAAAGCAGAAAATGCATTCAGGGTATAATGTATTTGCGAAGGCACGTGTCCATCAGACAATAGTTAGATCCAGAAACACTTAATGCACTCTTAATATTTTCTCTCAGCAATAAGAAATAACTTAATAATGTTGCGAGAAAGTTTTAATTAAACAAGATATGTTAATGAAAACTTTACATAACAGAAAATTGTTAAGTAAATTGGTACTAGATAATATATAGTTTTTAATTCTAATATTTGAATGAATTATATACATATTTAAAGTCTATTTCAAGATATTGTGCGACGGCAAGCTGATGTGTAAATACTTTAATTAGGTAATTAGAGAAATACAAACGGCATAGAAACTAGAGAAGTATTAAGTATAAATTTTTATTATAGGCACTTAATTTTGTCTATACGCATTATAAATTAATTGACAAAAAATATCGACTTGCCACATTGGAATTTTCCTTGGAGCCTTTATCGCTTTTCTTTTTTCTTGTTTGAATATATTTAACAATTTTTTTTAACTTCGTTTTAAGTTATAGTGCAATGACATAAATAAAACCATTAAGAATTTATTGTGCTAATTCTTGTAGCGTGTTTGTCATATCGATTACTTTTATTGCATACCACCTATGGTGGTGTAAGCTAGCGGTTCGCACTATATCTTGAAACAGACTCTACTGTTATTGAAAGTAGACATATGTACATACATTAGCTTAATGCCGTACCAGGTACATACATATATGGTTAAGAATTATTAATACCAATAAATTACATTACATTAAATTTACGTCAATTTTTTTATTTACAAAACGTAATTGTCCTTTTTTATTTCTTTCTTACTTCAATCGCGGTTTATATTTTTTCTTTTCAATATTTTCTTGACAATATATTTTTTAGCTGTTACTTTTATTTTCGTGTTTATTTTTATTATTAATATCTTTCAGGAAAAATTGTTTTACATCAGAATACTTCAAAGGATGTCTCGACGCACTACAGTTAGCTGATGAAATGGACGAAATACAACAAATTATAAAGGAATTGCACGGGGCTGACCCGAGGGTTTAGGTACACACGCACATTTTTTTTTATTTTTATATTTTATGGTAAATTCATAGATTTTTCTCAGTAGATGACTTACTATTTATACAATAATACAACACAATTTATTTATAATTGTCGATACGCATCTACGAATTTACCAAGCTTTTTATTTTTTTATTTAATCACCGATTCAGTTACTTTTTATTAATATTTATTAATTTTGCCTTTTTTAAATCGATTTTTAAGTCTTTATAGTTTATTTTTTCAATTCTTGACTATTTTTCACATTTTTTTCCAAAGTTTTTTCGCTATACTGCATTTTTCACTTTGTTTTCTTCAATTTTTGATGCCCCCACAGGGAATAGAAGAAGACAATCTTTTGGATTTTGATGGAATTTTTTATATTTCCATGATTTTTGACAATAACACTACTTTTTCCGATTGGAATATTCGTAAGATATAATTGATTTACTTTTTTTTCTTATTCTAGGTCAAATTGCTTTAAATCAGACTACTTTAAAGGTTGTTTAGAAGCTCTTCTTATCAACGATGTGGAAGAGATCAAGAGTATTGAAGAGGATATCGAACAAACAGGAAAATGAACAATCACCATCACAAAGCTAATCTCCTACCAATCTAGTCAATTTGATAAATTATATATATTAGCACCGTTTTTATTTGGTCATTCGTTTAAATTATTTATATATTTATTTAAATCGAATCTAACACTTTGAGCTCCACAGCGTACTGGCCAAATAAAAGTGCAACATTGTATTACTAAGGTATCTTCTTAGATTGTAATTTTGTGTGTATATGGTAAAAGTATACATCACGGTATTATCTATGATATTATTTTTTTAAGTGCTGACGTATTAACTGTTTTTAAATTAAATTATAAATATAAACCATCCGTACATAGATTTTTTACAATTTTACTAAATGTATAATCTTTATATACATTGCCGAATTATTTAGGCTGGATATGAAAATGAGCAGTGTTTTTTTTTTTAGTATTATAGTAGTCCTTATTTATTTTAATTAATTTTAAAAAGGGTACGTTATTTGGTTTTGTAAAAAAAATATTATTTATTAATTTAGGCTTTAGTATAGCTAATTTACAAAAGAAAGATTTAAAACTTTCAAGTTGAATCTCATGTAACACATTCCAGTATCAGTATTTCAGTTGTGTCGAAACCAAAAGTATTTTTTTAAACTACGTGTGGTGCCTTGGGCACATTTTGTAACGATAATTACTTGTAATAAGCAAAAATACAAAAAATATAAAATTTCGATGTTCCTTAAAAATTTGTGTAATTGTTTGGTATTTTTGCTTCCTTGTTTAAGTACAAAATTAAGTTTTTACTAATTTTTGAAATGTATAAAAGTATTAAATGGTCCTAATAAATACAATTTAAACATGGCATTTTGACGTTTTTAATCTTTAACCTTTTTATATAATGGCATTATATCCTACTATTAAATATTGAACAATTTTTCTGTTAAGGGTATTCGAACGTTAAAATAAACAACCGAATTTTAAGGGGCGTACCACTGTATTGCAGGTGTGACTGCGATGTCATATAGAACCGACAGAAGCAATGGTTTAGAGACAGATAAAGCAACCGACACCCACACAAATGTAAAACACATGAACAAGACCGTTATGATACTTTGGAAAAGGCTCTATAGTAAATAGAGCGATGACATATTTATCATAAATGATACGGTCTCGTTGTATAAGTTTTAAAATAAAATTTCGCTAATGGTTTTCGAAATAAGTGTTATGTATTTTAACAGTAGAAAGCAAACAATGTAAAATGTTTTGTAACAGTATATCTGCCGGAGCCTATAAACTATAAATTAATATCATAAATAACTTTTTGTTTATTGAAAATCTTTTTTTTTAATGCAACTTATTAACAATAAAAAAACAAGTTATAAAAAAAATTACTAAAAGATAAAGAATATTTTTGCTAAAAACCAACCACTTCCATAATCATTGCTTTCAGCGTTTCCATCCGCTTACTAATATTTCCGACGTAAACTGAATGAACACTGCGTGTCTCCGTAAAAGTACATTTTAGTATGACATTGATAGAGACTTTGTAAACTAACATACAAAATAGTTTATGACAGATTTTTTGATAGAAATAAATATATTTTTTAAAGTCATAATAAAATAACGTGTGTCAATCTAATTTATTTACAAATTTAATTCCAACCTAGTTTTTTTGCGGAGAAAATATCACCTATCGTAATACTATACTATAATTTCCGATTAGACCATCTGGACTGGCACCCAAATAAGTAAATTCTCCACATATAAAAAGCCCACATTCTTCCACATGCAATTCCAGTCTCCTTCCAAGCTCTCCTTCGCAAAATGTTAGTGGTCCCTACCCCATTTGATTGCCGCGCTTCTAAACGGAATTGCATCAATAATTCTATTAGCCAGTTTCTTTGGATTCGTCGTTTTCCTTTGCTTACAAACTTCCCCGAAAACGGTTGCTGTTAGTCCCGACCTATGTGCCTCCATCCACAAAGGATTAACATTCTGTCCTATGGTAAGACGTTCTATTTCTTTAATCTCCTCTGTTGCTTTCTTTATTATCGCTACGCCACTTTTTGCCTAGTCGTCTATTTTTGTTTCTCAACAAAACGTTGGGTAAATTTATCGGGGGATCCATTAGACAATTCACGTTGCAAGATGGAATAGTAATTTTCATTACAATTTTATGATATACAAGCAGCATTTCAACGCATATTGTACGAATTACTACGAGCAAAATTTATTCGTTTTCCATCAACAAATTTACACACAAAAGAGTTATAAGTTTCTGCAGCATTATTATTCATATTAAGAAGTAAACTATAATAATCTGTAAATCCATTTACATAATTCCCTTCCCTACTGCCATACCATTGCAAAAATACGCGTCACAGTCCCAATAAAAGTAGCTGAGCTTGTTTAGTAGTAGACTTATCCAAGTTTCGCCGATACTCTACGGCTTTCTTTATACCTGTATAGCAATCGCCAATTAAGTTGGCGCGAGGAGGGGTCCGCAGAAGCCGTTTTTAAAAACGTCCACCCCCACTACTCAAGTAATTGTCAGAAATACATTTGTCATTGACGTTTGACGGAACATAATGTCTTTGCTAGGGGATCATAAGTGATACACGCTCAGAGGTTAGAATTATCTGACATTTGATGTAAAACCAAATATAAATCTCCCCACTACTTCTAATCCTGCGCGAACTTACCCCTCCTCGCGCCAACTTAATTGGCGTTTGCTATACGTAGTCTAAATATATTTTGTTTTAATTTTATTTGTTTTAAATGGCCTGTATTTATTCTGTTTTAAAATTAAACGAGCATTTTCTGTGGAAACAGCACATTCACGAGTTGATGTCGGAGGTTTGGAATTTACATAGGCTAGAACCCTTTCTTCATCTTCCGGTTTGAATTTATTTTTCAAGTGATCTGGTTTAGTAAGCAAACCATACTTTCTCAAATTATTTTTTAACTTAGATAATAGTCTTAGATTTGGCTGTCTTCCTTTCATATAGCGTTGATAATACAATTCGCTGGTGTCATTACTATTTCCAGAGCATAATAACAAAAAAGCATATCATTTTTTTTCTTCGTTGGAATACATTCTTTACACAAATATTTTATAGATACTACCACTTAACTCTAGTTAATTATTTCATGGGAAATCAACTTATTTGACAACTTGTAAATTATTTTTTTCTGCATTAAAGTAGTTTTTAAAAATCCAACTTGGCTATGATTTATTCAATTAGTAATACTATTTTAATTACTTCCGCTATAATAAAGATTTTAAAAAGATAACCATGCCAAACCTTATATTTGTGAAATCAGAACAAAATAGGCATTTTAATGAAGTCAGGGCCAACTTTGATTGCCATTTAAAAAAAAATAAGTATATTTTATATCTTGATATTCAAGTGTGCCATGAATATTTAATAATTAATTCTACGTAAAAAAATACTATCAGATGTCATTTTTAGTTTTGATCTGTCTTCAATGGTTACCTAAGATATGCATAACTGAAGATTTCGTCAAATCTCAATTTTCCTTAAAAATCTCAAAAAGTTGACAACATACGACAAATCTGAAAATGCTGTCAAATACTCATCAAAATTCTGAGCAACTTTGCTAATTTAACCGATCCGGTATCTTCAATACTACCCATATACGAGATATAAAATGGGCACCTGTATATATATATATATATATATATATATATATATATATATATATATATGTATATATATATATATATATGTATATATATATATATATATATATATATATTTAGTTATATTTTTTTAATCATTTTTTCTTACATTTCTATATTCTCAGTTTCACAATTATCTTTTTATACGAATTAATACCAGATTTATTTTATTATAAAGTTTCGATATAACAAGTGTTCATTTGAAAAGTCAATCTAGTAGCATGTGATTTACTGAGAACATTTTGAAGTCGTAAATTAAAATTTACTACTTAACCTACGAAATCGTATATTTTGACAGTTTCATACATACAAATAAATAACAAATAATAGGTATTTATTGAAAACTATAACAAATGTTGAAAATGTTGTCCTTCAAGATCAATGCACTTTAAAATCCTCCGTTCAAAATTTCTGATGATATTCTGCAACATTACTGGATTGTTATTAATTTCCATGCATTTCTGTTCGATTCTCTGTAGCATATCATTCAAATTCAATATAGGTGTTCGAAATATATTATTTTTTAGATACGACCACAAAAAGAAGTCGCAAGGTGTTAAATCGCATGAACGTGCAGGCCAGGCAATTTCAGTATTTCGACTCATCAAAAAATTCTCTTAAATAATCCGAAGATTCTGCAGTACAGTGACAAGGTGCTCTGTCTTGTTGGAAATATGCATTTTGAAGTTCATCATCATGCAACTGATTGACAAATGGTAGTAAAATTTCCGTACGGTACCTTTGAGCAGTTAACGTTCCCTGAAAAAATATTGGTCCAATGATTCGCCTTTGGCTTATCGCTGCCCAAACACCAATTTTCTCTGGATGTAGCGATTCTGCATTAATTACATGTGGATTTTCACTACTCCAAATTCTTGTATTTTGTGAATTTAGGTATCCCGTTTTATAAAACCATGCTTCATCAGTAAAGATGACTCTTTGCGAAAGTTCTCCATTATTGTTCATATTTACAAACCAATTACAAAACTGTAGTCTACGTGGGTAATCAATTTCTAACAATTCTTGTACTGCTGTGACACGGTATGGATAAAGTTCCATATCTTTTTTTAATAACTTGTGAGTTGTACCAACAGAAAGGTTTATTTGTTGACTCAAATGTCGAACAGATGTTTGTGGTTCATTTTCCATTATTTCTTTAACACGATTGACAACTTGAGTACATTGAGTGTACGTTTCTTAACTGCTCCGCTGCCTGATTTTCTTAAGAGACTACCAGTTTCAGAAAAAAGTTTTAAAGTTCTATCCAAAGTATTCTTAAAGTGTATATAATCTATTACAAAATGTGGAAACTCAACTTGAAATTCTACCATGCAATCTTGAACTGAATAAACCCATAAACCATCAATTTTATTACCATTTCGAAAATAAGCCTGGACTAAAAAAATTTTACGTTCTAAAGTGAAAGCCATTTTAAAACTGAGAAGCAATTTATGCACTAACTGATATTTGTGATTGACATTATCAAATGTCATTTGGATTTACGTTTACGGAACAAACAAACACATACTAATATATTTGCGTCTTATTCTATCAAAATTTCAAAGTAACCTAGATTAACTTATCAAATGAACACTTGTTATTTAATTTTACTGTCAACAAAATTTTAAAATATTAGACCTTTTCTGTATCACAAGATAGTCGAAAACATAAGTTCGAGTGTTAGTGTTAGGTAAACACTACCGACATCAATACATGGCTCCGTGCATTCTTTAAGCCACGCCTACAGTACCCTAACAAAATTAAATGTAATCAAAACTATATGTTTTAGTAGGATTACTATTAAAAGAAATTCAACTTTATTTATAAATTGGAAGTGTTGGTATATTTTTTTTTTATAATTACGAAAACTCGTTGTCGGAGGAGTACAGCGTTCTTTCTAATTTAAATAAATATTTAAAGAAAAATTATATTACAATAAAAATAGTATTACAGACTGGCCCATGTAACCCAGATATGGCTGATTTTTTTTCTTTTGGCACAATTGTTCGTAAATCTATTTTTCTCATTTTTGGACTTCCTAGACCACCAGAAAAATATTTTAAAAATCACGTATAGTGAAATCTCCCTTGGGCGAACACCAACGGGACCCACTGAAAGTGTCGGTTCAAGAAAAAGAAATACGAAAAAATCGGTATTTTATTGAAAACTGCAATTAAAGAAAGTGGTACACTTAAAACGCAAATGTATGTACATGTTTTTAAAATAAACAAAAAACTTAAAACTTAAGGAAAAAATAAGGATTCGTTACCTTACAAAATATGTACATACAAAATATAATAGAAGGAGTGAGCCAGAAAAGAAGTTTTCAGAGTATGCCATGGATTAAATCAGCTATGTCTTAGATTGATTAAGTGATCTAACCTACATGTCGTATTATTAGTAATAGGTTAAATCGTAACTTGTCAATTTGACTTATGATTATTTACAATGACACTTCGTCAATTCTCTAAGCTCAGACGTGACTTACATGTCTATCTCAGTTGTTCACAGCCTACTTAGGATACACATTTTGTGGTTCACTTGATGGAACCTAATACATAAAATGAAATGAAATGTCACTTTAATAACGCGAAAATTCATATATTGTTTTTGTCTCATCTTTTTTTTTAAATGGCGTCCAGAAATCGTATTTCTAATTTGAAAAGAAGCTCCAAAGACTCTGTATCTCCGTGATCTTCGGCAAAACGTTTAAGCTGATTGGTTAGGGTAATAGCGTCACCATAATTTAGAATAGCCTCTGGTGGTACTGGAACCTCATCGTCATCAGAATCTTCGGAAAGTTCTTGTATTTCAACTGGATTTTCAATTTCTAGTCCTGAATCTGGATCTTCAACATACAAATTTTCACCTAGGTTCAAAAAATTATTGAGGTTTTTATTATCAGTCAATTCCAGCAAATTCTTATTTTTGAGGATATCTGCAAGTACGCTAAGTGGTAAGTCATCTTCAGTATCAGATGTAACAGCCTCAGCTAACTGGTATTCACTTTGCATATTTTAATGCTTAAATTCTGCTTTATGGAAGCAATTTTTAACTGTTTCCTTGGTTGCTTGGTCGCAAGCGGTTTTTGCGAAGTAAACTCTCCAATAGCGTAAATATTCTCAATTAACTTAAAAGCTGTACCAGCAGCTTCAATGTTTGCAGGTGTTTTAGTTTTAAACTTCGTTAATAAGTTCTGAATTTTTCTATAATCCCTTGGTCTAGTGGTTGACAAGCTGATATATTTAGGGGGCGGAAACAAGTATTTTATATTTTTAAAACGGACGTCTTTTGGGTGAGGTCCTGCATTGTCTAAAAATAACAAAATTTTTCTTTTTTCTTTTGCGATTTTCCAATTTAGATCTTGCATAATTTGTCCTGTCATTCAAGCTTTCTTCTTGTATTTCCAAGTTACAGCCAGGTTATTTATGTTAAAATTTTTAAAAACTCTGGCGCGAAAGAAAAATGAGACAAGGCGTTTATTTTTTATTTTGTTTTTTGTCCGTTTAAGAGAACATTTTCTTATGTCCGCGTCCGTTCAAGAGAATGTCCGTCGAAGGGAGAGTTAACACAATGCAAATTATATTAGAGTCGATCGGGACTATGAGAAAGAAGGACTTCAGCTTAATGGACGTCTATGACTAAACTAAAATAAGGGACTTAAATTTAATAATAGCTTATTTACAGACTAAAGCGTTTTTTGGCCTCTTTCGATCCTGTCAAATAGAGTGCTATCACTTGAAAAACAAAAGATGATCTAATGAATTATTTTTTTTAGTGAACACCTATATATTATAAGATATTTAGCTAGCTTATTAAATTCTGAATATGTATATATATATATGTATATATATATATATATATATATATATATATATATATATATATATATATACATAATGTTGGGCACTGAATAACGCCATAATATCAAAAATAAAAAAAGAAGTTTGCTTTGGAAATGTGACCGAGTAAAGAACAAAATATTATTTAAATATCAGGTTGTATACCAGTTGATGAGGTGACATAGTTTAGCATTTTATGATGTAAATTTTCATAGGAATGGTGTGTGTTTAATAAACAGAATAATCACTTTTGGGATAATGTGAATCCTCGTAGGATCCAACAACGTGGTTCCAGCATGACGGCGCAACACCTCATAACGCGTAATTGGTAACAAATTTTCTACAATTAGATTTTGAAAATATGTATGTGGATTTGGACTAAAGGACCACATTTATGGCCTCTGAGATCGCCCGACCTTTCAATATTAAATTTTTTGTCTGGGGATTTATCAAAAATAAGGTCTATTGCACTTTATCGAAACAAAAATGGTGGATATTTTGAACAATTTCTTCAATAGTATTTTTGCTTTATCGTGTTATTGTTTTTCTATTTTCTTTAACCAATATATACAATGTGTCTGGAAAAATGTGGGAAATCTCTCGGATTCAGATAGAACATTAAAAAATAAGATGACAAGTTCCCATAATTTTTTTCCTAGCGGCACTCCCTACGGAGATACGGCCTCCTAAAGGACGCCTCTGGAAATAAATTTTTCTTCTTCTTACTTCTTACTTCTTAACAGTAGTAAGGACCTCTTAAAATACTGCCCTTAAATTTAAATTAGCTTGTTTAGTTTACCAAGGGCGGACTAGGTTGTACATTTTAATGCTTACATTTTTAACATTTAATATTTAATATTTATTAATTCGTGGGTACCATAGTAACGTTTGTAAAAACAATACGTTTTTTAGTACTGAAAAGAGTTTTATTTCAGACTTTTGTATCACACTTTGTTGCAGACAAAAAAAAATAAAAAACATGGTTCTTTTTAATAGAAATAAAACATTAATTCTTTAATTTTTTTTTCCTCGAAAACGGTTCATTTTATCGACAATGAACAAGAGTACCTTTTCTTTAGCTTAATGTTCAAGGTATCCAAATTTGTTTTTTTTTAACTCCTTATCAAACAGGGTGTTAAAAATGTAAGCATTAAAATGTAGAACCTAGTCCGCCCCTGGTAAACTAAACAAGCTAATTTAAATTTAAGGGCAGTATTTTAAGAGGTCCTTACTACTGTTTATCATATTAAATTTTCATTAAATTATAATAAGTAGTTTAAAAGTTATTCAAGAAAAATTGATTTCCAGTGGCGTCTTTTAGGAGGCCGTATCTCCGTAGGGAGGGCCGCTAGGAAAAAAATTATGGGAACTTGTCATCTTATTTTTTAATGTTCTATCTGAATCCGAGAGATTTCCCACATTTTCCCGGACACATTGTATATAATAGATTTAATTAGTTGGCGATTTAAGGTCTAGTTTTACTTAAAAATGCATGTATTTAAAACAATCTTACATGTTTCGGCAAATGATGACTTTGAGAAAGGAATCACTTGCCTAAACATAAAATTGTTTTAAATATATGTCACATCACAAAATCTAATAAAAATTTGATTTACACATTACAAAATTTGAAATTTTAGACGTTCACGTCTAAATCCTTCTAAATCATTCTAAATCACAGATCAGTAATAATATAGATGTGTAACTTAATAGTAAAGTAGATCCCTATGAACAGGCACCGTGCCGGGATAAGGGATAATTGTGTATGCAACCAACATAACTGTAGTTAAATTACTATTGGGATTATTCAAATTTAATGTATGAAGGAAAAATAATATTTCATTCGATTAACTTCTGTATTGAAACCATTATATGTAATTTAGAACCCATTATATAAACTTCTTAGACATATTCAATGCAGAATTTAATCGAAGAAAACATTGTTTTTCTCCATACTCTATTTAATCCTTTTCCACTTTCTTGAATATCTTCAAAATATATCATAAAATGTAAATTCAAATGAAAATTACGAACAAACATAATTCGCATATTTAGGATCTATACCAACTCTTATATCAGATTTCCGATATATTCAGATATCAAAAATTGTATAGTTTTACATGACAGAATATGACACTATCTAGTTAATATTAATCTAAAAAATCTACAGCTAATAATAACAAAAAAATGGTAAAACAATGCCTACAATATTATCTTTAGTCTTTAATGCTACCTACACAAACAAACAATAAATCCAACGAAAGTTTATAACTTTATAACATATAACACAGGCTTGCGATTACAAAATTTAAATATGGCGAATACTAATCAACCAAGATAGCCAACATTAAATTTTTCGTTAGCAAAAATTCCTATAATAAAGTTGAAATTCCTATCCCAGAGCAACTTCTAAATGCAACACCTTTGTGATGTTTAAGTAGCATAATTAATTTCCTTCTCCTCACGTTGTTCGGATACCTTACCCAACAAAATTGTACACAGATCATCTATCAAGCTATAAATTTATATATACATACCTATGTGATTTGTGGTCTAACTTTTCAAGGGCCGCAACCGTACTTATTGATAACTTGATAACTACAAACTTGAAAACATTACAGTTAGGTTTGATCACACAATCAAAAAATTACCCTTCTTCCATACCATTGCATGCTTAATTCAATAGAAATGGTACAGGCTCAAATAAAAAAAATATATTAGGATGAACAATATCACTTTTAAAGTAACTGGTATGCCGGCTTTCAATAGACAGAGCAATATGCTTAAATGTGTAACATATTATGTACAGTGTCAGTGTATGTATCATAGAAATGACTAATTTTTGGAAACCAGTTTAAACCCGATTGCTTAGAAAATAACATTAATAAGAGATATTAAGAAGAGTGCAGAAAAAATTACAGAATTCTTTTCCTAAGAGCTTAAATTTCACTAAAGAAAAATTGATTTATTTTTTTAAAATTTATTACGTTTATTGTAATTAGTGGTAATACAATTTTCCAGAATTAAAACGTCAAAGCAATAATATATTTTTAACGTTCTTTTATAACGAGCATTTGGATATTCCAATTCAATTCCAACAGAGTACAAAACAATAAAATAAAATTTTAATGTGAGCAAAATCTTTGGGTAACTTACTTATATGAAAATTTTGAGAGTTTACAAGACCTATAATTTTCTAGGTACATCGGGTAATTGATTCCGTAGAGCGCATTACAAATCGACGTAAAATGGTCATAAAATAAACCATTTTTAATTTAGTACTTACTTTAGGAAAAATGCAAAAATTCGGTAGAATTCAAGACGCTTGTGGTAGATCCGTAGATACAAGAAAAATCAGTAGAATGAATAACGGCTGTGTCTCATTATGTATTTAGAAACAATAACAAACACTTCCTACCAATATCGCGTGAGCATGCTAGTCAAATGCCAACCATAAACATTAAAGTACAGAAACACTTAATGATTATCATTTTTTATTGTTATATTAGAATCTGCATTTAAATTAATTTTTCAAACGATTTGTAATTAATTCAAGTTTTGAAAACTTATTATATTGCATTTGCGTTGATATTTTATTCAATTATCTTTTACGATAAAATATGGCAACTCTGTACAGGTTCCAATAAGCGCTGCTAAGGTGCGAACGGTAAGTTCAATAAGCGCTGCTAAGGTGCGAACGGTAAGTTTATATTCAGTTTAAGCAAGGCATAACTATGCAGTTTAGAGAGTGTTGTTCTTACTGGTTCAGTCAGATACATAGCAAAAATGCGTTAATATACTTCAATGTTGCCAAAAAATTTATTTATAAAGCCTATAATTTAAATTTGCTTTTTTGACACAAATACTCATTAGGCAATCATATTCGGGCTCTTGAAAATTTGAAATATTAGTGGGATTTAAAAAAAATTGATGATCATATTCGTTATTGAAACTAATAATGTTTTATATGCTCTTTATTAGGAAAAAGTCCATTGAAAAAGTTGTGTTCGGTGTGACGTCATCAAGAATAATATACAACCTTTATGTTATTAACATGTGCGTCCCTTGATAGGTACATTATTAATTTATCTGAACTGAATTTTAGATTCTTATTTAGTTTGACCGCAATTTCAAATCAGCACTTTAAGTGGGACCCTGTATATGTAAGTTTATAAATAGTACACTCTCTCTCCCAAAAACAACCAAAATAACTTTAAAATAATATAAATAATCAAGAAATCTTGCCTAAAATCATATAACTTACTCGAAATATTCCCAATCGACAGAAACATAACAATTTGAACGCTCAAGAATTGCATCAAATGACCTTTATATACTGACCACCACAAATAAATTAACACATTTTTTTCGTACTAACGCACGATGAAAATTTCAGCAAGATAACTTCAATAACTTAAGGTTGCACTGGTAATGATTTAAAAATATTTTTGTTTTTCTGTTGACATTTACTTAAGCGTCACTGTAATGTATGCTTATAGCTTTATTTAGTCCTAGTAAAGTATAAAAAAATGTCTCTTGTTCGACAGCGTGCGAATTTTCATCAGTTAACTGAATTTGTACATGGCATGATAATCGGCCTAAGAGAAGCTAGATTGTCCATTCTTGATGTTGCTGATTGTGTAGGAAGTAGTGTCGCTACAAGTGAAGCGTTGTTCGTAATAACCGTACATGTCCAAAAATTGCAAATTTCAGCTAAAAATATGTCATTTTATTAGATGTACAAAACTGCGAAGCTTCGAAAAATTTTCGCAGCGGTTGAGGCAAATTTCGTTTGAACAGTATTAGTCACAAAAACGAACAAGATGCTCAAATGAGCATCTTGTTCGTAAGACTCACCAAATAGTGAATCTTACGACAATGAATACTATTGGACGGCGAAGGCCTAAAAATAATATTCCGGAAAATAAGAGGAAAACCAAACCAGCAATGTTATCTTACAAAGTGCGACATAATGCTAACGAGTACCTGTATGTCGAGTTGTTTCCTTAAGCATACATTGTATAAAAGAAGTCGGACTACGCAGATTAAAAAACAGTATACTCACTACAGGGCGGTCTCCTAAAAATTTAGAGAGGTAGACACGCTAAAAGACCGCGAATGTACCCACAAGAACTAATATTCCTAATGAAAGAACATATACGTGCATTTAAGCCAAGACAGTTACATTGCGGATAAATACTTTCTCAAGTCGCCAAAACCTCCTACGGGAATAAAGAATGTTCGTCAGACACGGTTAATTTCCGTGATAGTTACAAAGGTTTTTGGAGATCAAGCTTAATTCGGTCAAAAATATCACTGCCTTCAGAAATGAATTTTAAGGCTTTTTTATTAAAATCTTTCCTCGATATCAAATCCAACTGTTTCAATATCTACGAATCTTAACGCTGAAATTGACGAGGAGACAACAGCAGTGGGTGCGAAGACTTAGTGGTTTACACATTTTTGCTGTAACCAAATACAATTTTCATTTTTGTTTCATTATGTAAGAATACGCTTTACTTTAAGAAAAATGTGTTCGTTGAGTTAAAAAAAAAATTACCTACTTTTATGTATTACCCTTCGTCAACAACATTCATTTCCATATCATTTGTTTATTGAACCGGTAGTATAAAAACATTGTTACAGAGGAAATATTAAACACACTTCTCATATGATATCTTGTGGTGGTGCCTTATATGAGAAAAAAAAAATAATCTGCGTACAAAAACAAATTCTGACACACGTTAGAACGTTTAATTCGTTTTCCCAAAAATTAAGTTTTTTGACATGTGCAGTTTTTACAAAAAACGCTTCAGTTGCTCTGTGTTTTACGAACGTGGATAGAAAATAATGAGAAACAACGACGTTTACAACGCGGACATGCCAGACTTGAAGATCGTGCTCTTCTGCTTGTGGCTATTTGTGAACCGTTTCTCGTCAACAAGAGAAGTTGGTGATAGATGGAGAGGTTTAATTAAACAACAAATCTCTCATTTTGGCTTAGATTAAATCGATCATCTCTTTGCTTACCCCTAACTCTACGCTGCAAAATTAAACGGCTATAGTGGTATAACGAAAAGTTGCATTGAAATAAGGAATGCAATCATCTTCACTGATGAATCTCGTTAGACGCTCCGGAGAAAGAAAAAGCAAGTTTTCTTTACAGCGCCTTACGGTCCTTATTCGGGCGAGATGGTGTGGAGGGGTTATCTGCCATGGAAGTAGATCGCCTCTGGTAGTAATTTAAGGAACATTAATACCATATTTTCAACAATTTGCAAATTTAAGTTTTCAGGATAATGTTAATGTTGATCGCTTACCTTGGGCCTGATTTGTCATCAATAGAACACGTGGAATATGGTAGGACAAAGAATCAATAATTTACAACCACCCCCAAATAATGCAAACGTTCTTCAACAAAGTATTTTAGAAACTTGAGATAGCATACTACCATTGATTCGCTAATTTCAAATACGCGTAACAGACTAATTGAATGCGAAACGTCACAATCGTATCTTGCTGAAATTTTCGTCGTTTTTTTAATACGAATAAAATAGATATTTCCTGAAGATTTTACTAAAATAAACGAAAGTTTACTCCATGTTTATTTAATTATTGCGACCTGTATATGTCGCTTATTGCAGTGGTGTTGGGACTGTAATTGTAGAGAAAATTTGAAGTTAAAATTAATACAAAATGCACATAAAATATAGCATTTAAATGATTTAGATTTTGTTCATCTGCCACTTAAAACTGCACAAAGGGATAAAATTGGTTTTGATGCATGAGTAGAAAAATCAAACGGCATACCTAACCTGGCAATAAATTATTGTGATCGTGTTGCAATTAAAGAATATTTATGGCTGTTAATTAATAAATATAAAAAACACTGATCTTTACAAACAGTAAAAAATTATAAAAACATAAAAATAAACATGCTTGTACCAAGACTCCAGTAGCAATTAAAAGAGCTTTAGCGACAACAAAGTTTCAGCAAAAACTTGCGCCGGAGATAATGATATAAGCAGCCAGATATACACATTTTTATTCTCACTATCACTCGCTATTTATTTTAATCTATTTTCAAAAGCTGGTAGTAAGTTTTTATTTAGAACGCATCTTTCTTTTTTTTTTTTGGCATTCGGGATCGTTGCCCATATTGCCACGTTAAGAAATGTTTACAGAATCTATAATAAGATCAAATTCACGCAAATCGGGAAGGGAAACGTAGGAATAAAATGTTTCACGTCTGGGGCCTGTCAGACGACTTTAGACACAATAAAAAACGGCCATCGGAAAATAGGTTTCCCCACAAAGGCAAACGAGGATAGGTTTTGATTTTAGATCCTAATCCTAGATTTAAAAATATAATCCATCAATGGATCGTAAACATGCTTAGTATTATACATTAGGACACTTAGGGCATTTGAAGATTAAATGGTTCATATCGGCTATATTGGTGCCACATGTACAAACAGCTGATTCGATAATTTTAAGTTTGTGTAAATGTGCTGGAAATTGTCCATGGTTAAATTTTAATCGAGCGACGGTAGTGCGATATATCCTTGATGTTCTTATGTTCCTTATGCCATTCTCGGATAGTTACATTTGGGTGTATTTTTGCGTAGTGTGTCATTCTATTCGTATACGAATGCTTCCAATATGCTTGCCAATCATCTTTTAGTATTTTGGTTTTTAGATGAGAAATAAGATCATTAGATGGTACTTTTTCCGTCAGTATGTTATTACTATTTATAGCCTCCTTTGCTAAACGATCCACGCCTCATTAGGCTCTATACCTGAATGTGCTTTGATCCAATAGAAACGGATTTTTACATGTTTTTTCTCCAGATATCTCAAGCGTTCGATGATGTTCAATATTATGGGGTTATTTTTTTTGGATGAGTTCTCTTGTGTAAAGATTCCAGTACGCTTTTTGAGTCTGACATAATCGTTGCATTCCCAATATTATATTTTTTTACATATTTTAGAGCCTCTGCAATTGCGACTGCCTCTGCTGTGAAAATGGATACATTATTATGTAATTTTACCTTCTTTTCATATCCATTTCTAGACACAAGTAAGGCACATCCGCATCCTTCTTTAGACTTGGATGCATCAGTAAAAATTACCGTCGATGCAGGAATTTCTGAGCGGATAATTTTATACAAACTAGAGTTGTATAGAGTATTTTCGCCGTATGGAGGGCAATTTACATTAATAGATTGCATATATTCAAAGTAATTTAATTTTGTTCCAAGGTTAATATGCATATATCTACTATATTCACCGGTATTCCTATAAACTTCGGCTAATGGTGGGGTTGTATGATGTATCCAATATTTTTCCGTTAGATCATCTACTGCAAGTTTATATATATGGTCTAATATATGTCTGCTATTAATTGCCTTCATCTTAATTATCTGTTTTTCAGCTAGGAATTGGCGCCTTAGAAATACAGGCGGCTCTTGAGCTTCAACATACAGTGCATCGACGGGGGTAGATTTCATGGCACCTAGACAAATACGTAGAGCTTTATTGTGTATTATATTGATTCGCTTTAATATTCTGTTTGATGCAGACCCATACAGAGTGGAACCGTAGTCCGTTATGGCTCTAACGCATGCTCTGTAAACATTTTTACTAATGCTAGAATCAGCTCCCCAGCTTACTTTGGATATTATTCTTAGAACATTAATATATCGCTCACATTTAGTGGATACGTAGTTTATATGATGGAGCCATTTAAGTTTGTTATCTATGACTAAACCTAAGTATTTTATATTTGAACGTACTGGGATTTGAGTTCCCTTTAGGTTAATACCATGATCTGGTAAACTTCGGTGCCGTGAAAAATACATAACTGCAGACTTTTTAGGATTTAAATCGAATCCATTTGATCTTAACCACCTCATTGTAATATTCAATGCGGTTTTTGTAGTTTGTTGTAGCATCTTTAAGTTCTTATTTTGTGCAAAAATACAAATGTCATCGGCATATTGCATAGTGGAAACTCGGTTTCCTATTGTACTGTCAAGATCTAGTGTACATAAATTAAATAAGATGGGGCTAAGGCTGGATCCTTGGGGTAATCCTAGCGAAGCCACCCGAGGACCTACAGCTTCACATTTGGAATTTCTAACATAAGTCTTCCGATCTCTAAAAAGTTCCACTATATTTATACTGATATGTTCTGGAATACCTAAATTAATTAGTTTATTCTCCAGGTTATCTAAGTCAACACAGTCATATGCTTTTTGGATATCAAGAAACACACACTCTAGGTGTGAGTTGTTCGTGAAACAATTTTGTATGTTAGTTATAAGATATGTTAATGCATCCAACGATCCAGTAGAACGCATCTATACGTGAAAATTTTTAAATGAAATTGAGTATCATAAAGGAATTCGCGTAGAAGGAAATTCGCCTTTGAATTTAATTCTACGCCCGGTCGGGATAATTTCGGTGATGTGGTTCTTTTTTGTGAATGTGTCTGAGAATATCCTTTCTCCAGCAGGGGCGTACCGACGAGCTTGTAGAAAGGCTAAATACGTATCTACGTCTTTGGTGAGGGATATGTTCGGACACGTTCACAAAAAATATTAATAGTGAACCTGTATTTGTGTTCTTCACACCAGATTTTTAATAATATTTTATATTATTAAAAATACCTTTGTACGAGGGTGGTTTGATGGGAGAGTGACTTTTCATAAGTTGGCACCACTGTCGCAATAATGACTGTATTGCTAACTTCAGCTATCTTTTAGACGTCTACTGTCAAAATTTCATGCAGATCTGTCAGTTAGTTTACATTTGGCAGACGTTTAAAGTAAACAAGTTATTATATTATTTAAAAATGGATAAAAAGGAATTTCGTGTGTTAATAAAACATTACTTTTTACGCGGAAAGAACATTAAAGACACTGAAGAAAAGTTACATAAGTATTATGGTAAATCTGCTCCTTCGCATGGAATGATTTGCAAGTGGTTTGCTGCCTTTAAAACTGGTCATATGACCACGGATGATGCTGAACGTCCTGGGCCTTCAGAAACCGTAACTACTGAAGAAATGATAGCTAAGGTCCGTGCTATTGTAAAAAATGACCGCCGGGTGAAAGTGCGCGAGATAGCTAATGCTGTAAACATTTCAACCGAACGGGTCCACAATATTCTACACGAACATTTACATTTAAAAAAATTAACCGCAAGGTGGGTGCCGCGTTTGCTAACTGCAGAGCAAATGCGCACTCGTGCATCAATTTCCAGTGACTGTTTACTTTTGTTAAAACGTAATCCAACAGAATTTTTTCGTCGGTATGTCACCGAAGATGAAACCTGGATACATCACTATACGCCAGAGGCCAAAATACAATCAAAACAATGGACTTCTCCCGAAGAACGTGCTCCAAAAAAAGGCAAAAACGGTTTTTTCAGCCAATAAGGTTATGGCTACCATTTTTTGGGATTGCCAAGGCGTAATTTTTATTGATTACTTACAGAAGGGAAGCACAATAACTGGCCAATATTATGCTAATTTACTGACGCTTTTCGATACGAAACTAAAGAAGAAACGACCTCGTTTATTTAAAAAGAAAATTTTGTTCCATAAAGATAACGCACCCTCTCATTCGTCCGCGATTGCATCCGCTAAATTCAAAGAATTGGGTTACGAATTGCTGCCGCATCCACCATATTCACCATATCTGGCTCCGTCGGACTTCTTCTTGTTCCCAAATTTGAAAAAATGGCTTGGTGGAAAAAGATTCGGCACAAATGAGGATGTGATAGCCGAAACGAATGCATATTTTGACGAGTTTCCAAAAGATTACTTTTTTGGTGGTTTAAAAAAATTGGAAAGCCGCTGGATTAAGTGTGTGGAATTGCAAGGGAACTATGTTGAAAAATAAAATATATTTTTACCCCTAAACAACTTTTTCATTGAAAAGTCACTCTCCCATCAACCAACCCTCGTATTATACAAAACTGGTGGGGTTTACCTACTCATGTATGTTTCAATTATTCTGATACGTTACACATGCGGTTAGTCCGTAGTATGAGTGAAGACACAAACAAAAAGCAGTTTCTAGAGAGATTGGCTGTGCCGCCTTTGGAAGGGCGTCGTTACTTCACATTAGTTATGTGGACGGGGCGAGGTACTTCGTCTGTCTGACAACAGGCAGCGCTGAATTTACTTCTACGCCCGGTCGGGATAATTTCGGTGATGTGGTTCTTTTTTGTGAATGTGTCTGAGAATAGCCTTTCTCCCAGGGGCGTGCCGACGAGCCTGTAGAAAGGCGAAATACGTATCTACGTCTCTGGGGAGGGATATGGTCGGACACGTTCACAAAAAATATTAATAGTGAACCTGTATTTGTGTTCTTCACACCAGATTTTTAATAATATTTTATATTATTAAAAATACCTTTGTATTATTACAGGTATTATTAGACAATATTAAACTATGTTCTTTATATGAAAGAATTGATTACTGCTAAATATTCGTCGTGAACAATCCTAGCACAAGGAGAATTTCCGCAAGCCGACTGGTTAGTACAGGCTGTGTTCCCTTCGGGGAATCCCCCGAGCGAAAGCGGATTCCCTTGTTCCATCACAGATTAACTAATAAAGTGCTCCGTGCTCTTTTTAATCGGTTCAAATTGTATGTGCGACAAAAATATCAAAAAAATTATTAACATTTTTAGTTCAGATTACAAGATATTATTTACAGTAAAATTTTGCCGCGCCCTAAAAGTGCTCACCACCGCCCTTGCTACGCTACGCCACTGCTTAAATTTTGAAATTATTAATACAGCTTATTAAAACATTCTAAGACAAATTAGTTTATTATGAATGACACTTTATATAACCAGTGAGAATCCACTATACCTACACATTATAATATTGTGTTTTTAGAAGATTAGTATAATATTCAACAATATAATTACGACTGCTCCAGTTTTATTACAGAAGGATTAATTCTTTAAATACTATTGACACTTTCTCCGTTGTCACTAATCATAATAAAAATAAAAAGTTAAATCTACCTCAAATATGATTTTATACGTATTTGTCGAAAAGCCATTAAAGTTTATTGCATTGGAATATGAAATGATTGAACAAGAAACACCTTTCTTCGAAATTTTTTGAAGAGTGGCTATTATCTACAGGAAAGTCATTTATTTCTTATGGAATAATTAATGTTAATGAAGAAATGTTACTAACACGTTATTAGCTATTATACAGCAAATATAACTTTCGAAAATGTAGTTTTACCTGTCGCTATTAGTAATACGATAAGCCAAGAAAAGGTCGTCGAAAAGAAAATATGTATTTTGTTTTCTAAAATATAGGCTTAACTTCTGTGGACTTCTTATTCAACACTTTTGTACAAAATAGGAGTAAATACATTAGGTAACTCAACACAATTTATTTCTGTATTCAATGAGTACATCAAGGCTAGCGGTTATGGTATTAACATTAAAATCAAATTAATTTATCAAATTATACATTTATTAAAGGAAATTAACACCAAACAAAAACAATTTACGTAAGTATAATGATAAAGAATGATCTTGTTCTACAAGATTAATCAAAAATTTGATGCATTTTTCGCGAAGTAATGTAAATGTAAATATGCTTTCTACATATTACGATGCTGGTTAAAACGATGGTCCGGCAAGCCATGCACCTGGGTTCGAATCCTACTTCAGGGCGATTTTTTTTATATAAAAAAATTCAAATAAAATAGTATCGTAATATGTAGAAAGCATATTTACATTAATCAAAAATGTTTATGTACAATGCTCTTTTTTCTAAATAAATTGTAGATATATTTAAATCTAAAGAAATGTGTCCCTACTCTAATCCATATAAGCTACCAATACTAACAGGTAAGGTAATTGCGCCAATTGTCGGCACCTTAAGAACCTAGTTAAATTTTGATGTTCTGTAAAAAATATGATTAGCAGGCTTAGATTTACCAGATTCTAACACTGTGTAGAAACAAAATTGAAGATACTGACTCAAGTTTAGTTTTCACTCAAATACTATTAACAGAGAGCGGATTCGAGCGATTGATGATTCATAGCGCATAGGCGTCTGCCTTGTATTCGCAATAGGTTTGTTTCTGTAAGCGATCCGGGAGTTTCGAACAATTTGGCATATACCTACATATGCAGTTAATATGTACAACAGAGCCAATATAATAAACGATTTGGTAACCGAAAGCAACTTCTGCTGAAACAAAAGTAATGCTGACAAGCGATTTGTGTATCGAATTTTGAATAAAAATAATTTACAACGAACAAAACTTAAAACTATGTATTTTCTGTGAAACATGGAAAGTGAAAAACATTACTATGAACAGCTAAAATTTGTTCAAGGTGTTCCTGTGTTACATTAGTTCTTTTAGATGTTAAAACGTCTTTAAAAATAGAAAATGTCCCTTCCACATCATAAATGTTGCAAAAGTGCACCATACTTCGAATGTATAGATTTTTCAATCGGCTCTGTGTAGAATTGATATAATATATTCAAGTCTGGATTTCTGCTAAATATGGCATCAACTTTTTGTCTCAGCTTTGAGAAATATCTTTTTAAATAATGAAACTAACTTGTTAACTTTTGGAAAATGACCCCTGATATATTCACATACTCTGTGTAGCGCATGTGCTGCACAGGCAGAGAATACAATCCCGGGATCCCGGCCGGATTTTGATTCCGTAAATCCCCTGGACTGTACTGGCTAATCTCGAGATTTTCGGGATTGCCAGTTCGCATTCCGTAATCCGTTGCGCCTTGACAATGACCTTACCTAGATTATATTAAGGGCACTTATTACAAAAAATCAACCTTAGGTACGCCGTACGATAAAAGAACTACACAGGTACAGCCCAAATAATATGTAACTTGGAAGGGACTTCCCCGCCCGGCATACTTCAATACAATACTATTAAAGTAATTACCCAACGGGCCAATAGGGGAATCACCCGATCACCTCATATGATATATTATAATATTGTTGCGAGGGATTCCCCATCGGGGATTCCCTGTACGAAAGTATAAATACGCTTATTAGGGTTTACTTTTTTCATTTATTATTCTACCAGCGACAAAGTTACGCAGGTTACGTCATTTAAATTTAAAAGTCAATTATCTGAAAAAGTTATTTTAAATGGCGGGAGACTTTGTTAAAAAAAAAAAAACAGTGATACGTCGTCAGCGTGGAGTTATTTTTTAGTTTAGACGGGATAGTGCTAAATGTAAGCGATGCCCTGCCATTCTCAACACTTTGGGTGGATCGACTAAGGGATTACATACACATTTGTCATCAAAACATAACATTAAGATTTAGCTGACGTTAATCGTTGAACAGCTTCAACAAGTCAAGATTCTGAAAATCTGAACACAGCACCGCCGCCAGCTAAACGAAAGTTAGAAGATTATTTTACTAAAAGTGCCGACAATAGCCTGGATGATGTTCTGGCAAGAATGATTGCATTAGATGGATTTCTATTCAGTGTATTCATAACTTCAGACGATTTGAGAAAATTGCTCTTAGCGAAATACACAGATTTACCAAAATCAGCCGTCACAATTCGAAAGCGTGTTATGAATTACAGTAAAAAAATCAGAAAACAAGTAACTGCAGAATTAAAACATTTGAAAAGTGCAGGTGAAAGATTCAGTCTATCTTTCGACGAGTGGACATCAACGTCCAATAAACGATACATGGCTGTAAACGTTCATTCATATAAAGAAATTTGGAGCTTAGGACTCGTTCCTATTCATGGAAGTATGAAGGCTGAAAATTGTCTTCGTATATGGAAAGAGCGTCTAAGTAAATTTTATATTTCCCTGAAAACTGATATCATAGCTAGTGTAACCGATGGACCGAACGTTATGATAAAGGGACAGCAACAACTGTGTCTCGCACATGGTACCAATTTGGCCGTCTGTGATGTGCTTTATAAAATAAAAAATTATTTTCAAGATAGGCAAGACAGCCTTACCTCAGACTCAGATGATAGTATAAATGAACCCGCTGTGACTGCAGATTATATGAACGATAGCGATGATGATGACAATTTAGAAGACTTAGACTGTCCAGAATCAGGTTTAATCTTAATGTCACAAAATGAACTTGCGCGAGAACACATACCAGAGTTAACGAAAGATGAAAACATTAATGAGCTGATATAGAAAATCCGCAAAGTTGTAGTGTATTTCAAAAGATCACTATTGAAAAATGAAACACTACTTCAAAAATATGTGAAGATTGAACATGAAAAAGAGCTGTCACTTCTTTTGGACTGTAAAAATTGGTGGAATAGTCTTTTAACCATGCTGGAACGATTTTCTCTTTTAAAAACCTGCATTCAAAAAGCTCTTATAGATCTCGATCATCCAATCCGTTTAGAAGATGCTGATTTTGACTTGGTAAATAGAATTGTTGATGCGCTGACCCCAATTAAATTAATAGTAGAAGCAATCTGTTGACGAGATGCTAATTTATGCAAAGCTGATGCCGCTTTGAAATTTCTTATTAAACAATTGTCTAGCAAAAACTCAGCACTCGCCAATAAAATGAAAACATCCTTAGTGGAACGTATAAACCAACGATGAAATGATGATTTAACTGGTGTGTTGAATTATTTACGAAAATCCACGAAAAGATGATGAAAATCAGTTATTATCGGATTTGGAATGGCTTGACTTATTTCCAGTTCCACACAGGCTTTAGTGAGGGCGCAAATAAAGAGTATTGTTAAAAGACTAAATAGTCTAGATGACACGGAAGAGGAAGAAAGGTCAAGATCACAAACAGATGATGAGCCAAGGCAACAAACCTCCCAACCCCAATTGACACTAAAGGAAAAGTTACAGCTGGAAATTAATAAAAGCATAAAATCCCTAGATCCTGAAGTAAAAAATGAATCGGGTTTGGTAAATAGTATTGGTCGCGCGAGCCTGTTCGAAAATTCGTGGATATCACTTAGAATTAGCATATAAATATCTATTGTCTATTCCTCCAACCAGTGTAGAATCTGAGCGAGCGTTTTCATCTGCTGCTTATGTTGGCAATAATCTACGAAGCAGGCTTGGAAGTCAAACATTGGATGCTTTGATATTTCTGCGATTGTATTTTCAAAATTCTAAATAGTTTTTTGTATTGGCTTTTTTGTTCCTTATTTTAGTATATTGTGTATTGTGTTGTGCAACAATTGTTTCGTCTTATAAGCGAAACCAATTTATATATTATATAGTAAACATAAATATTATTAATTTTGTATTATATATTAAATATAAGTATTATTCATTTTAATAAAATCATAGATTATAGTATTTAAATATAAGAATCAGAAACAAAATTAAAACCTTCTGTATATGTAATTATATTTTCTTATTATATTAAGATGCAAACGTTTCATAAATTTATGATACCGCGTATTACATATTTGTCAACAGATATTCACGCCAGGCACTTGTGTATATGTGTGCGTCAATAAATTGCCGCACACATATTTGTAGACCGTTGTTTATACCGGCGCTTATTTATCGCTGCATTTTTCTAGATAAGTTTCAAGTTATATTTATTAGTTAACGAGCCTCCACATGTATACAGTTAGATTCAAAAAAAGCAACGTTTGCTGATTTGTAGGCACAATTTATACAAGCAAGGCGTTTCTTTGTAACATGCCGACCTTTGTTCATCATTTATCCGCATGTGGCCTATTTTTGTTAATTGAAGGGAAGGGTAAATTTTGCTTACAATGTTTAAAAAATTTTTAAATAGTTCTGCGCGCGATGACTACAATGCAATTCGCTAAAGCAATTCGCTAAAGCAAGCCGCCAACTCAAGTCACTAAGACAAGTCGAGTAGCAATTCGCCACAGAACAACGTTCTTACAATACTCGTAAGAACAATGTTCAAGACAACAGTCTACATAAATTACTAACAGTCGCAAGTCTTAACATAATAAAGTTCTAGACAAACAGTCGTAAGAACAATGTTAAAGACAGCAATCGACTTTTAATATCAAGAGACACCAGTCTTATATTTTATCAAAAGACAACCGTCTTTCATTATACAACAAATTTTATGTATGAAGTAATGTAAATATGTAAATAAAGGTGTTAAATTGGATGTGCCGCATTTCATTAATAACTGTCACCGAAGATTAAAAAAATTAGTGCCTATACGGCCTTACAACCCGTGCGTGGTGAGTCAACATAGGAGCGACGACCAAAAACACTAGTTACCCCAACAACAATATTAATAATTTTTAAGAAATTACTTAAGTTTTTTCATTTGAGCTCAATTAGAAACCACATAGTCTAATCCCGGGATCCCGGGATTACGCTTCAAAAATTACGTAATCCCGGGATTGAAAAACATGCTCGGGATTGTATTCTCTATGCACAGGTAACGTGTAGCATATTGGGATAAGATTGCTTTAATAACTTCCCTGTTTTTAACATATATACGCTGCCGCATCAGTCAAAAATAATAGCATCATGTCTTTATAGTTGTTATCCGATGACAGAATATTATGAATACATTGATCAATTACTTCTGCAACTGTTTCACCATTTACGACTGGTAATATTTTAGTTGCAATTAAGTATGGTTGGTATGAAGTTGTCGGATGAAGAATACCAACAACTACATTTAACACATATCCTCCCATTACATCCGTTGTTTCGTCTGCACTTACCCAAAGATAATGATCAGATAGGTTGGTTCGTATTTCTTCAATGGTTCTCAAATAACATTTTGGTAAGTGGTATTTACGAAAAGTAGATTCATCTGGTATATGACGATCAGTATAATTTGTAAGAAACCTCTTGAGGACTGGATTGTTAAGCTTTTTGAATGGGATATTGGCCGCCATGAAAGGTTCATACAGTTCCTCGTTAAAAATGTCAGGCGCAGATGGTCATATGGTCATATGGTATCTTCACACAGTTCTTCGTTAAAAGTGTCAGGTGCAGATGGTCATATGTTTTCTTGATGAGTTTTCGAAGCAACATGTCTCTGCACATTACACTTTTGCGGACGCCTAAATCTTAATGAACAGGCACTGCAATATATTTCGGTATCATTACGAATATGCAACCAATCTCTATGGCCTCTAATCCATCCTACCATGGTTATCCTATACGAGAATTATCCATAGTTAATGAAAATAAAGAGAAATACATACTAAGAACAGAAAGAAATGGACTAAAAAGAAGAAACGAAAACTACTCCAAAAATGAGGCAGTACATTAAATTTAATATGTATTTATAAAAAATTATGTTATACACTATAACAATAATAAAACGGATTTTCTAAAATACTAAACATTGTAACCAAATAACACCGAAAGAAACGAAACCAGAAATAATCCCTTATAGAAGAGAATAGAAAATATACTATCTCAAGAACAATAAATACATATATATATATGCATGTATAACAGCATGTAAATACGAGAATACACTTTGGAAATTAGCAGATATAATTTTTTAAGCGATTATTTCAACATAGTCTAACGAAATAATATATAAATGTATATTCCGTCTTACACGCCACTGTTGAGTTGAATTTATAAGGAAATACACACAATGTGCTATTCATAACGACGGAAATAACAGTATCTGCTCGACGAATGCAATCGAGCAAGCAAATAGTGGGGCTGTTATAACATGCATACTATACCTGATACCGCCACGTTTTATCGGGGCAATTGGTCATTCAATCGCTACAGTCCGCTCTCTGGCTATTAATAAAAAACACAATTAATAAAATATAGAGAAAATACCAAATGTATCCATTATCGGCACTTCAAAATCAGGCAGGTATGGATTATCGGCACATGTAAGTGTCAATTATCGGCATACAAAGAAACACAGATAAAAATAGAAATACTTAAAATTCCTTTTACATAAATGCACAAAAGTATGTTTGTTATCTACAGGCTGTGTAAAACATGTATAATTTGTACATTTTTTTTATTTTTAGAAAATCCAAATCTAATAAATAATTATTTCAAGTCCTAAAATCCGAAATTTCATTTACTACAAAGAGGCCCTCTTATTTTTTAGGTTGGGTGCAGAATTTTTTTTTATTTCCTTTTTTCGTAAAGAAGAATATCATGTTTCTCTGTCCAGAACCAATTGAATCCCCTTTTTTTCCAAATGAATTACTTCATATTGAAGGTAATCATTCTCGTCCTTAACACCAATTATTTTTCCTGGATAATGTTGGCCGTTATATACTGCCACCACAAAGTCATCCAAAGGCTGCAATAGATGAGTTACGCTATTATATCGCTATTAGAATTATATTATTTTTTGAGCAATACTCGCTCAGGTGAGAGGTATGCCCATCTAAAAATAAAATGACTGAAAACTGAATTAGCAATACTCGCTCAATGCCATGGTAAGGTGAGAATACCTCTCACCTTACCATGGCATTGAGCAAAAAATTCAATTTCCAGTCATTTTATTTTTAGACGGACATACCACCTATCTAAAAATAAAATGACTGGAAACTGAATTTTTTTTGCCAACTAGCCAAGAATAAAATATATGGGCGACATATTCGAAATATGTTTCTCCCGTCATTCACTCATTTTCACTTCGATCTATACCCCAGATTTTAGGAATTTTGTCAACCACAGCTTTAGGGATCCCCTTATAGCTGTAAACTATCATGGGAGATGATAATTGGCCAAATGCACTACAAGTCACCAGTGTAGGTAAGCACTCTTTGTCATCATTATTAATAAAAGTGTAGACTACTGTATCACCTCTTTTTACTAAGACTTTGTCGGCTTTAGGGCTGAGGAAAAAAGCCGTTTCATCCCAGTTGAATACCCGATTAGGATCTGAAGTTATGTTGAAATTGTCTGTGCTCCTTAAATATACTTCAACTTCTTTAAACCATTGCCTTATTCGGTTTTCTGTTAAATTTACTCGTGAATATATCAGGTTTTGTGACACTCTTCTTGTCAGTTCAAGATGTCGTGTCCTGAACCACTCATACCATCTTCTACCCGGTCGTTCATCCGTAAAATTATTGGGTCTCTCTAGATTCTTCACTAGCATCTCTACACTATCCAATAATTGGTTTTTCGTTCCAGGAAATCATTATTTACTTATATAGAAAAGCCACTTTACAAGTAAGTAACGTTTCTTTGTCATTTGTTAGAACAGTTTCTGGTCCACTTTTTCTGTCCCTAATGGACAGAAAAAGTTCTACATTTTTCCTCATCTTGGAGTGTGGTTCGGGGAATACCATATATTTTACTTGCAGCTTTGAATGCCATTCCAGATTCAGTAGCTTCTACAGCCTTTTTAAGATTTTCGTTTGTATACTGAAGTTGTTCACCAAGTTTGTGCTAAACGACTGTCTAAATTAACGGCACGATTGCGCTCCTATTATCGGCACTCTTATTATACCTATATGCCGAAAATAGTTTCAAACAATATTGTAGGATCTCTACACACATTGGTACTGTAATAGTTATATTTATCTAACTGACTAACAAAAAGAAACCATAAACAATAACAATGTATTTCACGTATCTAATGTACCCGTGCCGATAAGGTAGCCATATATTAATACAGGTGCTCCTATCTTCGGCACCTCATTTTTTCAATAATAAAGTTAATAAAACGAAAGTTTATGGTAAATATAAACATCATTTCATTATAACTACTGTGATGACTCATCCAATAACGCGTCACGCGTCATACCTCTGGTGTTTTCTCGAGACATACGAGAACGCTCTAGAAGAGTATTCCCGATATAAGAGCCGTCGAAGAAGGGATGGCGACATGCAATACCTGAGTCGCGCGGAGTAAACATAAATAGTTACATAAATAGAAAGACATAAATGTGCTTATTGTTGTTAATAGTTAGTTTTATATTGTTGTTCATTTTATTATTAATATAGTGTGTGTCTAAAGTTATTGTTAGTTTTATTTAAGAACCCGAAAAGACAAACTTTACAATGGTGTCCGGCAGTGGCGGCTCTTGATGACGTACGATGTGCGCTGCTGCACGGATGAGACAACTTCGAACTATTTCGGAAGATTTCGGTACGGTTACTTGCTTCTCTGTATATATGAAAGCTTAAACGAAGCAGTCTCATCCGTGCAGTAGCTCACATCGAACGTCATCAAGAGCCGCCACTGGACTGTCCGGTGTGTGATTTTATAAATAATAAACTAAGTAGACAATTAAGTGTTAATTAAGTATTCGATTAAATAAATATACAGTGCGAAAAGACGTTATTTTAAATATCGTGGTGGCCAACAGAATGAAACTGACGGAATTAAAAGTTTTCGATTTAAAACGAGAATTAGAAGAGAGGGATGAGGATACAACTGGAAAAAAGTCAATTCTCCAGCAACGGCTTCGCAATGTGTTGATCCAAGAAGGCGAGGATCCAGAGAATTATGTCTTTCAAGTTCCAGGCGGAGATGCTGACGTGAATTTGCTGTTAATTCAAATGAAGCAAATGGAACAGAAGAATTTGGATAGTGTGAAAAGTTTGGAACAACGATTAATAGACAATTCGCAAACTTTGGAACAGCGCACAGTGCGAAATTTCTTGAGTTTACCGGAACTTAATTATTCAAAACAGTAAAACAGTTCTATTTGTTTGTTTTTAAAATAAAAAAAAAAATTAATATGTTTTATTTAAAGTTTTTGAGTTTATTTGTGTTTTTTATTATAGAACAATTAAAAAAACATACATTTTATAACAACATTTTGAACACCTATTCAGAACTAGACTCATTGCAATCGTCTGAAATCTCGCAATCATTACACGGGCCTGCAAATCTTTCTAACAACACTAAAACTTCTGGCGTAACTTCACTATGCTTGGTTTTGGGTGCTTTACGAAGACTAGCGATGTACGGATCCGACGAAATAAGCAGTCGATAAAATAAATCCGTATTTGTGTCAATTCTTGACGTTTTTCTAGTAAAAAGTTCACGATATTTTCTGCAGTCTTTGTTTCTTACCTCCTGAGCTTCTTCAGAAAATTGTAGTAGCATGTTTGTGATGATGCACAGGATGATACAGCATTGCATACTTTACCGTCAATAATACAAAAGATCATATTTGCTGTAACCTGAAATTGCTTGCCATCTACAAGTATAGTGGTTGGAGTAAGTTAAGATATTCGTTCTTTCACTTTGTTTACTTCTGAGGTAATTACACTGACTGTTTCTTTGGTAAAAACGAACTTAATGGGGCGACAGTACCGTGTGGAAGAAGAAGCAGGGTTTTTTCGAATTAGTGACTGATTATCACCATTATCATTTACGGAGCACATTTGGATTGGTACCATTGATACACTAAACATACTATCATCAGAGCTATGTTTGTCCGTATACTTTTGTCGATAGTTAACTTGTTCCGCCCCATCACAACCCCACGTAACGATAATATTTAGTGCTTTAACGTTTGACAAAGTTCTAAGAGTCTATTCTAGCCCTGTACAAAGTCTTGCTATGGTATGATTTATAAGCGACTGAACTGATACTTCAGCTGAAACTTCAGTTATTATTATGTCCTATGGATAGCATAACCTCTTTACCTCCTTTACAACATAATAAGGTGGATACAAAGTGCAACCGTGATGTTTTGCTTGATCCCGAACAATGTTGTATTGATTTGACGATAAGTTTGCATCAATCAGTAGCGCCAGAGCCTGGTCCGGAGTTAATTTTCGTAGGCTGTTTGAAGAAGACATGCGAGCCATTTTGATTTTGCTTGCCCTTTCTGGAGAAGCAGATGCCAGTTCCTTGACAATCGCTGCAGAGTTTCGTTTTCCAGATTGGTATAGCTTTGTTACGGTTGCTTTGGCTAACTCGTCTTGACTACCGGACTTCAAAAGATGATGCACTTTTCTGTTTTGCACTTTAGGATGACAATATCTAAATTCTTTTTTAGATCTGCCTGCATTGGTCCTCGATCCACTGGGCAATGCATCCCTTACAACATTTGAAAACTTTACATTATTTTCAAGCCAGACAGCATTTTTATTCAGAAATGATGCTAAATTTCGGCTGGATTCCCTCCACCTTTTTCGTATTTTACAAACCAGTGCGCGAAGAGTTACCTTTAAACTGCAAAGAGCATCAGATCTTAACATTGGTGAGCCTATTTTTTCCAAAACAAAACCAATGATGGCATCCGATGTCGGTTCTTCCTTCCACTTTTGGAATATACAGTTATATGAAACTTGCAAAGTCATTCTGGAAAATGTTTCATTTAAAAGAAGATCGCAAAATATCGCATAAGATCTTTTGAGTTTTCAACAGAGGGAAAAAAAACTTTAAAATGTTGTGCGTTTCAAGCTGGTATTATGTGGTATCACTTTTTAAAATCACCACTAAAGTTAAAAATGTAAATTTAACTTACTTCTTAAAAATCACTTTTTCCACGAACAAATCACACACGAACAAGGAAAGATTTTGCAATTAATTGAATGCCAATAATTGACAATTTTCTAATAAAATACATGAAGAAAAAATCATGGCCTAATGATTTGCCATTTCTATGTACCACTCTATTAACTTTAACAAATCGAATAGCTTTCTATAGGCAAAAAGTATGATTGAATAAGTAATGCGAATTTCAGGTGCATTTTGCGGTTCTTTCGCAGGGTAAATCCCCAAACTGAGTATGAGGTTTTAGAGGCGGGGTATTTACCTAACAAAATAATAAATAATATTATGCATTTTACGTATTTCAAAAATTGAATAAAGTTCCGCTAAACTTCCTAAATTTCGCACTGTGCAGCGTCTAATAGATTCACAAGTACAGATGCAAGAAAGAACTTTCGAGAAAAGTGTGGAACAAATGGAGCAAACTTAGGAAATGATGGAAAAGAAGAATTCTGAAAATTCGAGAGCTTTGGAGAAAGTTCTAGAACAACGACTAGCGGAAAACTCAGAAGCGTTAAGGAAGAGGTTTTCATAGCTGTAGAAGAGAAAATTGGAGAACATTCTAGACTTTTAGAGGCAATAATGACTCAGATGAAATTACCCGTTACCACGAGTCATTATAATCCCAAGCAGGTTAACGAAGAAGTCATACCGCGGCCCATCGAAATAAAAGAAGAGCCTGTGACTATTTCGAAGACCAGAATAAACCTTTGATGGAAAGACGTCATGGGCAACTTACCTGACACAATTCGAAGCGGCCGCAGAAGCAAACGCATGGTCTTCTGTCTAGAAGGCGACTGCTTTAGTCATAGCACTGAGGGGTGACGCTAGTGATATTTTAAAGACATTGCCTCCTGAGGAACGTAAAGATTATTCTCAACTCATTAAACGCTTGGAGATGAGATATGGCCATGCGCATTTGGAGCAAGTATACCATACCCAACTGAAGAATCGATCACAGCAGAAAGGCTTCAAAATAAGTCCTCCCGCATTAAAATCCTGAAAAAGCCAAAGAACAAATCTAAAATCTTCCTTATCGAGAGTTGCCGAATACATTGCTTCTTTAGACAAACACATCAATTTAGAAGAGCTTAAGCCATACCACGATAAATTACAACCACTTCTAGTTCAATTTGAAAATATACAAATTGAAGATACAATGGAAACAGAATGCGAGGATACAGAGCGTGCAGATTTCGAAAATATGTATTTCAAAATCGTAAGTCAAATTCGTAAACTGATAGTAAAGAATCCAAAGTTAATTTCAAACATAAACAAGCTACAATGATTAAATTCCGACACTCAATCAAATATATGCCTGCCTCATATAACGCTACCAGATTTATCAGGATCATATGAAGACCGAACAGTTGTTTCACCTGGAACATTGAATTTGCAATATTTCTGGAGAAAGGAAGTGAAGTTTTGATTAGGTACGTGGCTTTTACAAGGGAATATTTTACGTCATCATTGCATGACATATTGCAGTGAATTGTGATGTTGATTACTTATTTAGATTTGTCTCACAATACACAGTAGCTTGCCCAGCTTCACTCAAATCGGATACGCCTTCCAGGAGCTCTCAAATCTTCAAGGTTTACCCTCATAAGGTACGTAGCACAAGAATAAAACAAAAGGTATTAGGAAAACAAACAAAGATTCACCCCACAAAGTTTTAATCCCACAAGAAAAAATAAAAAATAAAAAAAATAGACTTTACCAAGTGTAAAGCCGTACTGAAACATCTATTATGTGACAGGTGTGAGGAAAACTTAGATAAATATTACTGAATCAAGATGAAAAACCTCACTAAAGTGACCGCGAGCAAATTATTAATTAAATATTTAGAAAAACTGTCAGACTTTATCAAATTACTTTATCCCAAATATTTAAACGTCAAACAGAAAACTATCTGTATACACACGTAACCAAGATTTTAAATCATGCGCACATTGAACATGAAACAAACAGATTTTCCCACCAAATTTCTAACCTTCTAGAATATATTACTCGTAAAAAAAACATCAAAAGAAATCTGAAAATTTTCCTTAATATTCCTCTGATTACAAAATATTTTATAAACCTAAAATTACTGATTTTACTGAGCTCAATTATCTTACTAAATTATTTCTAAAATACATAACTATAATTGCAAAAATATACATACATTAATTAATGTATACGTCACTTGACAAAAAAAAACTGAGAGATTTCAGATAGGTCACCTTAATCAAAATTACAAGTTTAAAGACTCGTAATATCGCGAATTAATTTTAACACATCAAAAAAGGTACAACAAAAACACAAACCGCAATTAAATAAAATAGCTGAATAAAAATAAAGTTTCTATTCAGTGACAAAAACTTGGACCTATCTGTACGACAGCTGGTAAATCTCTACAGGCACCAGTATCCCGGAAACAGCATCATTACCCTACCTAACATAAATCAAAAGATCTGCACTTGCAAAATACTACCGCATAACTTGGACTGCGTACATCAATACAATAGTGCGAACAACCTACAGGCGTGGGTAAAAATACACATTATAATTAATTTTTCAAGAAATATGAGATATAGTTAAATATTCTTCTAGAATAAAATACACATAAATATATAGTCTTTTATAGTTTCTTTTAATTTTTTCTTCGGGGAAAAATCCACTTCAATATGTAGGTCTCGGTTAAAGATGTCTTGTTTGTTTAGATTTTTGGACATTGATTGGAAACATTGCGTTAATGTGGGTTGTCACACGTCTCCAGATTTCATCTTACCCAATTTAGTAATATGAACAGAAGTTTTCACGTGTTGGTTTATTTGATATTTTTTATTACATGGTATCTGCAATGAAAAAAAAATTAATATTAAAATATCAAATTGAAAAGCAATAATATCAATACTTAGATACTCGTAAATCCCTAATAAGTTTAAAATATTAAACTAAAATGCCCCGAGTATCCAAATGATGCGAAATCGGTCGATACACCTAGGGTTCCGTATAAAAAAATTAAGTTAATACTGACAACGCAAAACTGAAACATTTCTCTGTATTTTCATTGTGTATGTCCCTCAAAAGAATGTAACTTGCTTTTAGCTTTTTTGTATCTCAAAAAATAACAAATGTCGACCGATTTCGCACCATATTGAATATTCAAAAATTATAATTACAATTTTAACACACGCAGAACAGTAGACTTTTTCCATATCTATATGTAGTTCTTTGCATGGCTTAACCCACACTGGCACTCTACTGCCTTTGAGCATATTACTCATAAAAATAAATAAAATACTACAACACTACAAAAGACAAATTGATGTTATCTCTTCAAAAGCGCAATCAGAAATAAAATTCAGAAATCGATTTATTATTTACCTACTTATGTAAATATAGGTACAATAAAACCCCTGTTAATGGTTTAAAACTATCTATTTTGAATTCTCGGAGTTTAAGACAAGGAATACCTATACTCTTGTACCTCATAAAAATGTGTTTTTCTTGAGAACTGTAAACATAATAAAACAAATAACTTCATAATGGAAGATTTATAAAATTGTTTATCTTGAACTCTTGAAACGCCTGCGAAAGATCTACTTCATTCAAAATTCTTTCAATTATGCACAATAGGTATGCTATTTATTACGGATATACGTAAATATTTATAAAATGCATATAATATGCAAAATATGCGCTTTGCATACCGATTTGGGTTACATTACCTACCACCAATGAAAATTATTGTATTGTTTAGAATATGTTAAAGGAGAGGTGCGATAATAAAAAACTTACCGTTTAAAATCATGTAAAAACGATATTTGCGTTACCTATGATAACAAAGAAAAATCATCTCACACTTCGCCTAATTTTAGATGGAAGAAGAAGATTTAATTGATTTGCTAAACAAAAATTGTCAAACATTGGAATCAATTTCTCGTCACTCATATTGCAGTGCCTGTTCATTAAGTTTAAGGCGTCCACAAAAGTGTAATGTGCAGAGACATGTTTCTTCGAAAACTTATCAAGAAAACATATGACCATCTGCACCTGACATTTTTAATGAAGAACTTTATGAAGCTTTCATGGCAGCCAATATCCCATTCAAAAAGCTTAGCAATCCAGTCCTCAAGAGGCTTCTTACAAAATATACTGATCGTCATATACCAGATGAATCTACTTTAAGTAAATACCACTTACCAAAATGTTATTTGAGAACCATTGAAAAAATACGAACCAACCTATCTGGTCATTATCTTTGGGTAAGTGCAAACAAAACACCGGATATAATGGGACGATATGTGTTAAATGTAGTTGTTGGTATTCTTCATCCGACAACTTCATACCAACCATACTTAATTGCAAGTAAAATACTGCGTCGTAAATGGCGAAACAGTTGTAGAAGTAATTGATCAATGTATTCATAATATTCTGTCATCGGATAACAACTACAAAGACAAGATGCTATTATTTTTGACTGATGCAGCAGCTTATATGTTAAAAACAGGGAAGTTGTTAAAGCAATCTTATCCCAGGATGCTACACGTTACCTGTGCATCACATGCACTACACAGAGTATGTGAATACATCAGGGGTCATTTTCCAAATGTTGATATGTTAGTTGCATCATTTAAAAAGATATTTCTCAAAGCCGAGACAAAAAATTGATGCAATATTTAGCAAAAATCCAGATTTGAATATATTATATCAATTCTGCACAGAGCAGATTGAAAAATCTATACATTCGATGTATGGTGCACTTTTGCAACATTTGTGATGTGGAACGGACTTTTTCTATTTTTAAAGACGTTTTACCATCTAAAAAAACTAATTTAACACAGGAACACCTTGAACAAATTTTAGCCTTTCATAGTAGTGTTTTTCACTTTCAATGTTTAACTTTTGTTCTTTGTAAATTATTTTTATTCAAAGTTCGATACGCAATTCGCTTGTCAGCATCACTTTTGTATCAGTAGTAGTTGCTGCCGGTTACCAAACCGTTTATTACATTCGCTCTGTTGTGCATTGACAGATAAATATTAACTGCATAGTGTCATGAATTTTTCCCCGAAGAAAAATTAAAGAAACAGTAAAAGACTATATATATTTATGTACATTTTATTCCAGGAAAATAATTAGAGATATTTTATATTTTATTTAAAATTTGATTATAATGTGTATTTTTGTCCACGTCTGTAGAATGTTCGAGCGTGGTCTTGATGTTTGCGGTTCCCGCCACGACGGAAGTATATTGTCGTAGTCGGTCCTTTGATTTTGTTCTAGGTATGAAGATATTCATTTCCGTAGGGGAGCGTTAGAGATTTTTCATCCGTTAGACAGATAGGTTGAGTTAATTTTTTCTGAATAAAGACTTCCTTTTTATTCAGTATATTATAGTTAATTTCGGTTTGTGTTTTTAGTTGTTATATTTGATGTGTTTAAAGTAATTTTCGATTAATTACGAGTTTCTGATACTTGTAATTTTTGATTTGTGCGACCTATCTGAAATCTCTCTTTAAGTATGTTTTAGTGAGGTGCGACGAACACATTAATTAATGTACGTGTGCATTGGCAAGTATATTTATATATATATATATATATATATATATATATATATATATATATATATATATTAATTTAGTTATGTTATTCGTATATTGATTGAGCTCGTAAATTCAGTAAATTTTAGTTTATAATATTTTATAGTCAGAAAAATTTTCAACATTTTAGTTTTTTAGCTAGTTTTTGTTTTTGGCTGGCTGTAGTTGTATTGAAGGTCAGGGAAATTTGGTGGGAGTTTGATCATGTTATAGAGCGCATGATCTTGTCATTTTTTTGAGTTGCGCGCTCACAGATAATTTTCTGTTTGACGTTTGAAGTTTTTGGTTAACGTAATTAATTAAATTTGAAAATTTTGCTAACTATTTAATTAGGATTAGTTTGTTTGCGGTCAAATTGAGGTTTTTTATCTTGTGTACAAGTCAATATTTATACAAGTTTTCCTCAGTCTTATACATTAGTGTTGCATAAGTCACTCTTAATACTTTGTTAAGAGTTTTTTTTAAATTTTTTTTTTTAATTATATGTTTGTATTGTTAATGTGAGTTTCATTGCTAATACCTTTTTTATTTAACACATACCCTTCGTGGGTAACCCTGAAGATACAAGAGCTCCTGAAAGGCTGAACCGACTAGAGTTAAACCGAGCAAGCTGTTGTGTATTGTGGGCCAATTCAAATAATTAATCAACACCCCAATCCATAGCAATATGTAGGTATGTGCCACTTATGCTGTGGCCACACGTTGGCCACACGTATCAAATTGTTCGAAACTCCTGGATCGCTTACAGAAACAAACCTATTGCGAATACAAGGCATACGCCTATAGGCTATGAATCATCAATCGCTCGAGTCCGCTCTCTGATCATCACATTCAAACTATCAAGTTGGGCTAGGCAAGTTACACATGTCGCCACACTTTCTAATTGTAAAATTTGTTTGAACAATCATCGAAGATTAAAAAAAGTAATGTTATACAGCCTTCCAACCTGTGGACGGTGAAGCAACATGTGGGTCGTGATTCCAGTGACCGGTGTTAATGCGTCGCCACCAGAAACCGGAGTCATCCCCAACAGCCTCGTCTGTAGGCTATTGAACTTGCTTCTTGCTTGTTTATGGATATCTAAAGGTAGTAAATTTAGCATTACCGTCGTCGTAGCCGGAGCCTTAATCATGTCGAGATTTTCTTTGGATCTGAAGGCTACTGTATAAACTTTAAAATATGAATAATACAGGTTGTAATTACTTGTTTAAGATTTGTTAATATGTAACATAAAAGCAGACTTTTAATTAGTGTTATTAAAAAAAATTAATATCAACAAATAACGTACATATATTTTCCTTTACGTTCAATATACAATCACAGAAAAATTTGATATATACCTACATAATACAATGTACATGTATAAATACAAAAAAATAGTGGTTCTACTCCCTAGTCACAGTTAGACATTTAGAAAATGTCTGTTTTGACAGTAACTAATTACATTAAAAAAATAATATGTAATATACATATAACAACAATTGTAGCTTAATTACTAAAATACTTTTTGCACTATATAATGAGAATATATAAGAATAAGTGAAAAATAAATACATACAAATGTATATAATTAAAATAGATCGTATCAGCAATAATTTACCCAATTTTTATAATTCCAAAAAATATTCATTTAATATATTTTTTCTTTTATTTTTATTTAAAAAATGAGGAAAGTTAAAAAGTGTATAGATAAAAGAATGTGTTTACATGTACATACACATGAGTATTATAAAAAAATTGTAAAATTAGTCTAACATAAAAAGTGAGTATTCATCTTCCATTTATTTATAACATTTCTTTCTGTAAATTTAACCAATCTACAACTTTCTGACTTGTAGTTCTTTTCTCTAAAAGTGATTTTGCAGCTCTCTGAAACTTATCTTCATTTCGCCTTAAATACATTATAGCATCTTTTTCCAATTGTTCTAATTTTACAGGATCGATTTCAACCATGCTTACCATTTCAGTCAAATATGGGTTAAACCTGTAGTACACATTATTTGGTAGTAAATCGTTCAGCATTGTGTTAACAGCTAAAAGAGAAAAAAACAAATGTTAAAAAATAAAACGAGAAAAAAAAGATAGTTGTTAATAATAAATAAAAGAATTTGTTGGAAAAATTAATATATACGTGTTTCAAAAAAAATTACATCTAGTTGCCCATGAATTTCTTCTAAATTATGATGTTCTGCATTCTTGAAATGCGGATACAGATTAAATGGTATGAAGGTTCTCACCTGTCACTGTCAAAATGTATCATCGAGAAATATAGTGATGAAATTAATAACAAGTACAATTAGATTATTAATTTATTTAATAAGAAAACTTTAAAGATGGGATATTAATCAAACAACTAAGGTAAATGACTAATTTGTAGAAATTTTAATTATTATAATTTATAACAAGTGTTCAAAATTGTCACAATTCTGTTAATGCATGATGCAATACGACGTTTCATGTTGTCAAAAATATTTTGCAAGATCTGGTGACCGCGCTGGCCATGCACATCTGCTTATAACTTGATGAGGGAAGCAAATTTCTAAAAGCGCTAAATTTTCACGAGTTGTATGTGCAGCAACTCCATCTTGCTGGAAGTAACCCCCATTGAATTCGTTTCGTTGGACTTCATTTAAAAATGGTGTTAATAACTGTTTTGGGTATCGTTGGCTATTAATGTTACTGTGAAAAAATATTGGTCCTATTTTTCTACGACGAGATACAGCTAACCATACTCTAACTTTAACAGGATGTAAAGGAACTTCGATGTGATTGTTTGGATTGTTTATAGACCATGTTCTGTAATTTTGTTCATTTACAAACCCGCTTAAATGAAAACATGCTTCATCGGTAAAAAACTTAGATCAATAATTTCGTCATTATTTAAATTTTGTTGAATTAAGTTGCAATAATTAAACCTACTAGCATGATCTCTAGGTAAGATCTGTTGAACAATCGATACTTTGTATGGATATAATATGTAACGACGCTTTAAAATTCTATAAGCGTTACTAGAAGATACGTTCGTTTGAACTGATGTATGTGCGTTTTCTCCAACAAGGTTTTCTACGTGTTCAACAATATTTTGCTGTGTACATGGTCTACCGGAACTTTTGCCTTTTAACAGAGATCCTGTACCCCAGACTTCTCCACGACTAGACGAATGTTATGATGGAAAGCGGTATTATCAGAATGAAATAGATTTTCCTATTTGCCTAAGTAGATAGAAATAGCAAAGTAGGCTCCTCCCCCTTACATTAAGACGCAAGTAGGAATAGATGTAGTGCAACTGTACGTCTGTTTATTCTATTTATGCATTGAATAGCTCTCTTAACCTCTCTTATCAATCAATCCAATAACATGTGTATAAAGAGAGTAAACAGTATGTCGACTACTTCCACACATTGCTTTGAAATGACATGAAATTGATTTACGTAGCCTGGTATATATTGAGAAAATTGATTAAGCTTTTCAACAAATTTCCATAATCCATATTTTCCAATTTCTTCTTAAATTAAAAATTTGAATAGGTTGAAAAAAGCGCAATGTAAAATGCGGCATACCGCATTTGTCTTGTCATATCAACAAGAAACAAGACATTCAAAAATTTATTAACACCCTTTTGTAATAAGTAAAACAAAATATTGAAATTTTCAGAAACCAATATCCTAAAACACAAAATGTTTCTTAGAATTTAAATAACATAATCTGACACTGACTGTGAGGTAATAATACCTCAAACCCCAAACAAAATAAACTGGGTGATTCCTTATGCAAATTGGTAAAAAGAATAAAATTCAAATATTATTAGTAATCATATTTGAATTCAAATTTTACAGAAGAGAACCTTGAGAAAGTATTGCTAGTTAATATTAATAATACTCCATTACTCAACTTGAACTACAAAATGAACAAATAAAAATGTATTTCGTATTTTATAGATCACCATCCACTCGTTTGTTTTCCAATTATATAAATAAAATTAAAAACTCTTTAGAAATGTAAATTTTTAATAGTACGCCCGTGGGCGATGAGTCATAGGCCTCTCGTGTCCTGTCCCTAATTATTACAGTAAATGCTCTTATTGATGTTCTAATTAACTGATCTATCACTAGACATTTTTAACTTCTTTGCATCTATATCTTCTCATGTCTTTCACGTCAACAGAAGTGTAACGTGATAAACAGGGTTGACAAATCTACACTGCTTTGAGTTAGTAAATAAGGTTTAGGTATGTTGTCATTTAAAAAATATTAGCTCCTATTAATATGCTTTGTTTATTTTATTATATATATATATATGTATATATATATATATATACATATATATATATATATATATATATATATATATATATATATATATATAATGAACTTCATGTGTATGAGAATTAATAATTATTAAATCTCATTTTACATGCGATTGTCGCTATAATTTGTTGCATTTATTCTACAATTCGGCAAATCACTTTTGCCCTAGATTGTAGACGCAACAAGCCGCGACATCAACTGTACAAGTTGTCAGTACAAATGAAAAATTTTGTGAAAAACTTATCTGCGCGGAATGTGCATATATCGATATTTCACTGTTTTTTACAGATCATCAGTGCACCTTACCGAAGACAGACATGATATTCACTTCTATACTACGTGTATATATACGAACTGTAATGAACTTCATGTGTATGAGGATTAATAATTATTAAATCTCATTTTACATGCGATTGTCGCTATAATTTGTTGCATTTATTCTACAATTCGGCAAATCACTTTTGCCCTAGATTGTAGACGCAACAAGCCGCGACATCAACTGTACAAGTTGTCAGTACAAATGAGAAATTTTGTGAAAAACTTATCTGCGCGGAATGTGCACATATCGATATTTCACTGTTTTTTACAGATCATCAGTGCACCTTACCGAAGACAGACATGATATTCACTTCTATACTACGTGTATATATACGAACTGTAATGAACTTCATGTGTATGAGAATTAATAATTATTAAATCTCATTTTACATGCGATTGTCGCTATAATTTGTTGCATTTATTCTACAATTCGGCAAATCACTTTTGCCCTAGAACCAAATTTTTCATTTGTACTGACAACTTGTACAGTTGATGTCGCGGCTTGTTGCGTCTACAATCTAGGGCAAAAGTGATTTGCCGAATTGTAGAATAAATGCAACAAATTATAGCGACAATCGCATGTAAAATGAGATTTAATAATTATTAATTCTCATACACATGAAGTTCATTACAGTTCGTATATATACACGTAGTATAGAAGTGAATATCATGTCTGTCTTCGGTAAGGTGCACTGATGATCTGTAAAAAACAGTGAAATATCGATATATGCACATTCCGCGCAGATAAGTTTTTCACAAAAATTTTTCATATATATATATATACATATAAATTAAAACAATATTAATATTAAAGTACTAATCTCGGTAACAAAAAAAATATTACTGTTAAAATGTTTATAATATAAATAATAGAAATATTAGCTGTCGAACAGCAAATAGTGGGAGTAATGTTCTATTATTATCGCGTTCTTTTTCGAAATACCCGATCAATGATAAAATGATTTGTTTCGCTTGTTTATCCAACTGTTTAGGCATGATTTAGTTATGAAAGCAGCTGATCTCATAAATATAATATGGATGTATAAATACAATGAAATCGGAACTTATATATATATATATATATGAACTCGTTGTAAACAACTAATTCGAATGACATTTGACAGAATCCAAGCTGACAGCCATGCCCAGTTCGGGTAACATAATATATTTACTAAATTGAGAGAATTACTAGGATTATTAGGTATTATAATTTAAATGTTATTGGGCCCGAAGTAATTGTATCACGTGACTCGTCTGTTAACGTGAAAAACCTATAATCGAAAGTCTTAATTATTTGTTCTATTATTTTTGAAACTTAAATAAAAGATTAATACAAATCCACAAGAAAAAAATATTTGATGTTAAAACGTGTGATCTAGCAAATCAAGAGATGGTGTTCGATAAATTATTAACTTATTTAAGACTGTTTCTTAAATAATCATGTGAAATCCTAGTATTATTTGTAAGGTACCTATTCCGCTCAAATTAAAACTAATTAGTATCTATCTTGTTGTATTAATAACTATAATATTTTAAGGAAAATATAATTGTACCTTAGTATCGATTCCTGTTTACGAAAAAGGTCAAATTATTACAAAATTGATCGTTAAACAATTTTTTTTTTAATTTTCATACGACAGCAACTATTTCGCACTTATAAATTATAAGTGCGAAATAGTTGCTGTCGTATTATAAGTTATAATTGTGGAATATTTTACTGCTTTTATTTAATTTGTAAATGCCATTTTAAATATAGTGAATACCTTCATATGAGATAGCAAATTGTTTAGCAACAATTTTATATCACAGGTTGTGTATACCCAGTACATTTTAAACCCTGTATTTTTGTATGTATACTAGGATTTAAGTAAATATGTTTTCCAAGATTATTGTTTGATCTTCGTACATTACTTGGAAACTTAATTTTATTGTTTAAGGGCTGAAGGTAATACCGCTTTAAATTTTTTTGGTTTGTGTGTCTTTATAACTAATAAAACTCACAGCAAATTTAAACCGAATATCAAGAAAAATTCGAATTGTTTTGTGTTAAATTAACCTCGTAATTGTAAACTATCTACCAAAATTGTGAAAATATTATTTACATATCTCATAGATACATTCAAATTTCTATATATACAAAGAACTGATATAACAAATTATCTAATAGAAGATAAAGACTAACTGAGTGGACCATATCAAGTTATGATTTAACTAGAGTCCGTTCCATATAAAAATACAGTCCGGTTTATGCTTTAGAAACGTTTAATGTTTATTGGTAAATGTCAATTTCCATTAATTTATTTAGAACATCTTTTTAAATATGAAAAATTAACCATATTTGTTTTACATAATTGTAAATTTTTCATTTTTCAACATAAATATTGGATAGTTATTTATAAATTTTTTGCCTTGTGTAAATAATCACAAACTTTTGACCAATCAATCACTGTATTCTTATATGAAACAGAGTATAAAACAAAATTTTAATGTACCTTCCGTATCGGTAGCACTGTCCAATATTTTCATAAACTTAGTTTTCCAAGAAGATACATTTATAGGGTCACTCTTCCCACTAGCACTCAGATGTGTTGGTATTGTTCTTCCTGTTCCAAATGACACAATGCACTGTATTGGAGAACTAGGCCATAACAATCTAGCTTCATGAATAGCAACAGCAGTTGGATTATTGACTAGAATCCCGCCATCTTGATGCAAAAAATTGCCTAATTTAAATTCTTCAAAATACGTAGGTGCTGCTGCCGAAGCCCTAGCTGCTTGCCATACTTGATGCTCATTGCTACCAATATATTGAGATTGCACCTTCCATGGTAGTGAATAATTTCTAAATATATATGCAGAAACTCTTTCATGATTTACAACTGCTGACACAGCTGCAACCTAAAGAAAAAATGAGGGTATAATATTCTGTTTAAGATATCTATTTATTATACCTTTGGAGTGTTTTTATTTTTAGAAGTGCTAATTAAAGTATTTTCACCTAATTCCATTTTTAAAAGTTTCTCCCATAAGGCAGTGTCATAATAAGAATGAGACCAAACTAAACTACTGGTACCTTTAATCGTTGATTGAGTAAATACTTGTGTACTTAATTTTTTATAACTTTTTTGTAGTTCATCAAGATCCTTTTGTAAGATTCCTAAAATAAGAACGAAATCGCTTTTAATAGAGATACAGAAAAATATAAGTTAAATATCGTAAGTTGCTTTTCAAACACGAACTCTGAACTACTCTGAGTACGCCAATGCGCTCTAAACTATCATGTCATGTTTAGTATTCCTAAACTACCGTAAAATTATTTTCCTTTACCTCTCATGCACCTAACGAAATTTTGGAGTTTTCAGTTTTAAAGATGGCAGTAAAAAGATGTTTTGCGTATTAGACAAATACATAACAAACATCATAAAATGGTATTTATCGCCAACCGTAAATAGATGCATGCATTACCATAGTGATTTGCGGCAGTAATGTAACACTTTATCTTACTGTAAAAATCAAACACTTTACCTGTCGCTAATATCTATCAGATACCCATGAGTGTATGGCATTAGACAGAAATTGTTTGTCACTGTCACGGCTCCAACAGTAAAAGTTTTACTGTCTTTCGAAATTCTACCACAAAAATCAGTCAAAAAATACAATCGCCAGTATGACATATTTATGGAATGGTGCAACAAATACAGAATTAAAAAGTTCAGTGAAAACATTTTACTGGCATATTTTTCCGATTTATCGAAAGAGTATTCTCCTTATTTGGTGTGGTTCTATTATTCCATAGTGAAAGCAACTGTTTTAGCAAAAAATGACGTAGATATTAGTAAATATAAAAAACTTATGGCTTTTTTAAAACAAAAAGAAAGAAATCATATTCCAAAAAAGTCCAAAACTCTTTCACAAGAAGAAATATTTACGTTTTTCGTAAATGCACCCGATGAAATCTACTTGATGATGAAGGTAATTCATGTAAACCTTTCAAAACCCATTTGTTATGAATGTAGTCACTATTTTAGTTTTGCGTTGTGTTTGGCATTGCTGGGTGACATAAAGCATGGAGAAACAATTTTGGTTGTTCAGATAACTAAAACAAAGACCAATAGGCCTAGATTCTTTGTGATCACTGGAAAAGTAAAATCCGTAGAATTATTTAACAAATATTATGCTTTGCGTCCTAATCAGACACCCCACGACCGACTTTTCTTAACTTATAGAAATGGAAAATGCACAGTCCAGCCAATTGAAATCCATACTTTTGGAAGTGTACCAAGCAAAATTGACAACTATCTACATTTGCCAGAGCCATCACTTTATACAGGACATTGTTTTCGTCGCATGTCCGCCACCCTCTTTGCCAGCGCAGGCGGCAGTAAGAAAAATTTAAAACGCCATGGAGGATGGAAAAGCAACGATTGCAGAGTCCTATGTTAAGGAACCTGTGCTCAATAAAATGAAAATTGCAAGAATGATTTTAGGTGAAAGTCAAACTAACAGCAAACTATAACCAATGATAATTCTACGTACTAATGGTTTACAAGTTATTAACATAGATAATAATCGTCAAGCATGTTCAATTGAAACTTCTTCCACTGCAGGAATTAATTTTTATAATGCGTCAATCAGGTTGTTCGTTTACTTTTAATATATCAAGTAATAAGTAGATTTGTTTTTTCATTTGCTGTTATTTTTTTGTGCTTACTTTGTCATAATAAAATGTGATAAGTTATAATATGTCCATTTTTTTTTAAATACAAATATTTACGGTTGGCGATAAAATTTTGTATGCACAACGTCAGTAAAGTGACTTTATTGAACTCGCCTGTTACTCGCCTCGCTTGCTCGGCTCATAATATCAGACTCGTTCAATAAAGTATCACTTTACTGACTTGGTACATAAATAACTATTGTAATCGTATCCCTAGTAAGCTAAATGTTAATCGAACTTGCGTTTCAAGCTAAGGAGTATTTATGTTTATTTGACGTTTATTATTCAACATAGTTAAGAGTGCCTGACATACGCTTGGAAAGCACCTACATATCATTCAGCAAATCACATGGATATTCAGTTATACTATTTGATATACGGTTTGATTTAAAATATCTTGAAAACAAAAATGAAGATACATTCAAAAAGATGCAATATATATTGAAACATACTTGAGTTGGTAAAACCTCACCAATTTAGTATAAAACAAAACCGATTTTAATAATATAAAAATATTAAAAATCGGGTATAGAGAACACCCGATTATAAATAAACATTATAAAATATAAAATGTAAAGTCCACCTTGTAAATAAACCACGCCTCATTTAGTGCGCCATTATAAGGATATTTATTATATTTTGCAAATGTGTTGAAAATGTTAACTATCAGAAAAACAGGTTATTTAGACAGCATACGAGAGCGGCTGAACAACAATAATAAAAAATATATTGCTTATTACTATTTACTATTGCGGTATTTACTGTACACCTTTCGCATGTCTCACGATGTATGCGTTTTAGACATCGCAACGCCTGATATACGTCGGTGACGGCGTAAACATCCATATTTACACACCTTTCATGGGCGAGATCTATGGAAGGAATCTAAATATCCCCGCTTTATTCATTAGTTATTCTAAACTGATGAATATCGATGCGCCCTAGATATGCGAAAATATATTCAAAAAATTTAAAATTATAGTGTATACAAAGAACAATGTATTAAAATAATTTGCATTATTATAAATAGCTTGGTTTAGCTAGTCCATCTTTTCATATTATATTCTTTCCTTTTTATGTTTCATAAAGAATGTCAGATAACTGAAAATATAGATATAACTATAACATATAGAGATGGTTTTGCAACTATTAAGACCTGTACTGCATAAAAGTAAGATGGATTATAGTAAATTCTATATTGAAAATCCACAAATACTTCAACATTTGAAGCAAAACTTTAAAGCTGTCACAAATGCTATTCCTCCACTTTTACTGCAAACAGCTATTAAACATTTTTATTTTTAAACCATTATTTGTTAATAGGAATTATCTGAATGATATACTTCAAAAATAAGAGCTATAAATCAAACTTTCAAACACAACAAACATTTTCAATTTTCTTTCATTGCAGGCTTTAATTACAGAGAACTTGCATGCTAACTATTAAATTAATCCGTATAATTAATGCCCAAAATTCATTCCTTTCTTTTAATAAAAACTAACCTACCTAAAGAACATGCCAATATAGCACCAGTACTAACACCACATATAAAATCAAACATTTCATGAACAGGTTTCCCTGTCAATTCTTCTAATTTTTTTAACATTTCAATAACCAAGATTCCACGAATTCCACCTCCATCAATAGATAATATTCGGATACCTCTTCCAGGTAGTGGGTTTGTATACCCTAATATTGCTAAAGCCTCTGATATAGCAGACTGTATTTGAATATCAGACGTTTGATGCCGTACTCTCAACAATAACTTAATTGCCCCTTCCTAAATTATTTTGATTAATAATTAAACATAACTATTTACCATGAAAAGAAATACCTTAACAGCATTATTTTTTGCTTCTGGATATTGTTTAATATGATTTGATAATTCTTCAACTCTTCTTAATTTAGATTCTATGGTTTCTGCTGTTGTTATTGAAAATATAACATGCCTTGTTCTACTTGATATACTAGTCTAAAAAAATTATAATCAATACTAATTCTTAATTAAATTATAATTAATACCTTTGATATTACTATGTTATCAGCTTTCCATTTAGGAATTATTTCTTTAGAGTTCTCCTTATTTTTAAATGATATTCCTAGACCATTAAGCATATTTGGAATATTCATACTTGTTTCTGTTTTTTGTAGATCTTTTAATTCAATGGTCTTCACTTCACTTTGTTTTGGTTCTGTTTCTGTAGTTTGTTTGAAATTACGAATAAATTCATTCCCATAAACTGAAGGTTGCATTTTTTGTAAAATCTGAGCAAATTCCTTGTTTAACACGTTTTGAAATGTTGTATCATTTGTTAATTTAGATAAGAAATCCTTAATTTGAACCAACATCTTCCACTGAACAGCTGGCATTGTTCTTGCATTCATTTTGGTCGATTCTACTGTATTTGAACTACCAGAGTATTGCCTAAAATATTATATAAAGCATAATGCATTTTTTTTTTGTAAAAACAAAAATATAAGGCTCACTAAAGATTATAATGTTCAAATGTATTTTTTTAAAAGTAAAGTAAAAGTAGAATTAAATAGTTATAGTTGTTAATATTGCTATATCAAAACACTTTGTTAATGATCTAAATGCATATAAATTGTTCTAATAAAAATAACTGCAAATTTGAATGTAAACAATGTCAGCTGAAATGTAAAATAATAATATTAATACAAGTATAGGCAAACACAAGAAATGACAATTGTGACAGATGGTTTGAAACCTATAAGGTATTTAGCAACAAATTTTAGACAAATGACAAACGATTTTAAGATGTCGTATATTTGACTAACATATGAATTCTATGATTTATATAAAAGGATTATAGTTATATTTATATATATTAATGGTAATAATTAAATTACCTTAATGTAGAAGCCACGCATCTTCGACAATGAACAATGTTCTTGCTGAACGACATTATGTTCACAAATATCACAATAGTAGATTAATATATGTATAATACTAAACAAATTCTTTTTCTTTAATTCCGGTTTAAAAACAAGAAAGTAATCGTTCACGTTTACGGTTGAAGGCTTTATCACTTTATGGAAAAAAAACAATGTCAATAAGCTTATAAAGGCGCTTTCCTGAATTTTGTTTTGATGAGTTCGAACGATGCACTTGGCAAATAAAAGTAGCAAATAAGTGTTTTACCGCGAAAAATATTTTCGGTAGGTGTGTCTTATACACGTGCCCCAATGTTTTGAACTAACGCCAGTTTTATTTAAATTATCATACGATGAAAGGCTCCGCCTCCGAAGTCACCTCATTGACGCACAACGTTTTACGTTTACTAATCGTTAAAAAGTTGAATAACTAAACGGTATTCTATAAATTCTTAAGTAATGGGCTAAAAAGGGACGATTACAAGCTCAAAATTTCAATTTAAAAACATGGGTATCTATTTCATGTATAAGATATATGTTTATCTTCCAGAAAAAGATTATTTTCATTCTCGAAAACAGCAAAACAATATTGAATTCTACTGTTCTCGAGCACGTGTACAAACTACAATGAATTATTTTCACATGGCAAACAAACTGGTAAACAAACTGTTTCATATGCTTAACAATGTAATTAGTAATTACGTAGTATGTAGATAATATTGTTGTTCGTTGATAGCAGAAATATGATTTATTACAAGATTTATACTTTATTGACATGAGAAGGAAATTTGAAATTATTCGTTTCATATTATCCATCCATGCTACGTATTTAGTATAATGTTAATAAGCATAATGATGAAATATAATTGTGATAATGGCAATGCACTTAATATATGGGTTTATCTTGTAGCATCCCTACTCAAATAAACATTATTCAATTATCACATTTATCACTTTAATAAACGAATTTAAAATTGAAATGATCGTAACTACTTTTTAATTTTTTAGCTTTCATCATGACTTTTCAAATAGCCAGTGTATTATCTTAAAAAAATAAAATAAAAAATATATAATGTTATCTATGATAATACAGACAAAAATGAAGTTCTAAAATTGGTGATTATTATTAATATTAAAAAGAAAAATTTGAATAATAGGCATTTTGAATCCACGTGTTGCATATAAATATACTTGTTTGTGTACCTACATTATAACTATTTCGTACTATATTTCGTCCGTGATAAATACGTATCTCCCACCTGAAAAACTATTTTGGTCGTTAATCACCGGAAAATTAGTAAATAACATTTTCTAACTCCATAAAATTTGTAATTTACTTTACAGAAGCATATACACTTTTAATCTGGGTAAAACTAATTATCTTAATAAAAATTAATATTAATCTTTTTCAAAGATTACCTATATAAAATATACTGTGTGATTAAAAAGACTGAAATAGTTGGTGTAAAGTTGGTGGTGATCTGACAACTACTGCACTGTGACATTTATAAACAATGCGCATTGGCGTTCACATTAAATACGTTTCAAACGTCAAATTAATGTAATTCTAACATGAATTAAATCTTAAAATGAAAAACACACTAATTAGGAAAATGATGCCAGCTATTTCAGTCTTTTTGGTTCAAATAGTAACGGGTGTTCAGAAACATTCGAAGTCAACGTAGGCCTTGAAAATATGAAGTCATGTCTGAGATAGATTGATACATTTACTTAATACAATTTTATAGGTTATCAAATTATTATATTAATACTTAAGTAAAGATATACGATTTTTTGTTCAGAGCCCACTTGACTTCGAATGTTTCTGAACACACCTTATATGTGCCTTCAATTTACAACAGCCTATAACTTGAAAAATAATATTTTTGTAGTAGAATTTTGACAGTTGTCATCTTTAAGTTAATTCCTTAAAATTTGTATTTCTAATTTCCCATTTTTTAAACAATTTGCAGCAATAAAAACCGTGTTGTAATTCTAATATAATAAATAATCTACTTGAAAATAAAAATTTTAATGTATTAACTTGACTGTCAAAATCTTAAAAATATTATTTTTCAAAGTCAGATTTTCAATCACAGGCCACTTCAAATAAGAATTTAATTGATAGGCAAGATCACTACACAGGTCTGCAAAAAAATTTTTTTTTTCAGCTGCATGAGATATTTTTGCTGAATTATGTTTTAAGGTACGCTGATTTCAAAAATAACTTCAATTACTCTCCATCACGTATAGTTTTTTTTGCAAAATAAGAACACAATAATGAGCAAAATCAACTATTTATTACAACAAACACGCAGCATAATATTTATCAAAACATATCAACCATTATTTTTCTTATTTAACTTTATACACAACTTTATATGTTTACTCTTTTTCCTTGTGAAACCTTTTCTTCTTTCCTTTGATGCTTCTCCGAACTCGTTTTTGGTTTCCTTCTTTAGTTTCTCGCTTAAGCATCCAACAGTAGTCCGCTAACATACTGACATCCCATCTTCCTTGGTAACGTCTCTCGATATCACGTACGTCCTGGTGAAATCTTTCACCTTGTTCTTCACTGTAGGCACCCAAGTTTTCAGGAAAATTTTCAATATGGGATTGTAAGAAGTGAACTTTTAAGCTCATCTTGCACCCTTGAGCTTTATACGCTGTCAGCATGCGCTGTACAATAGTTTTATATTCGGGATCCTTAGTATTGCCCAAAAACTTCTGCACTACATTCTTGAAAGAATCCCATGCTTCTTTTTCGATTTCTCCCATTGATTCAGGAAAGAGGGGATCAGACGAAAGTTTTCTTATGTCGGGGCCAGTGAAACTCCTTCTTTTAACTTTACTTCAGACAATTTCGGGAACTTGGAACATATATATCTAAAACAATCTCCATCTTTTTGCAGTGATTACAAACTGCTTAATTAGCCCCAATTTAATATGAAGAGGTGGCAGTAAAACCTTTTCTGGAATCAAAGTGGTATTGATAACGTTTTTCTCGCCAGGAGTTAAACCGTGTCGTGGTGGCCAGTCAGTTTTTGTCCAGTGTAGCTCTCTGGCTCCACTATCCCACAAACATAGAAAACAAGGGAATTTTGTATAACCTGACTGTTGACCCAACAACATTGTTAGTATTTTCAAATCTCCACAAACCATCCATTGATGTTCTTGATATTTGATTTTCTCAAGAATCGTAGCTAAGTCATTGTAGTTTTTTTCCATATGAACTGAGTATCTCATTGGAAGAGATGCAAATACATTTCAATTATGCAGCAAGACTGCTTTGAGGCTAGTTTTGGATGAATCAATGAATAAGCGCCATTCTGATGAATCATATTCTATTTCAAAGCATTTCATGAGCCCACGAACATCATTACAATAAACCAGATTTCCCTCTTTAGTGAAATACTGAGTAAATTCTCTCTCTCGATGTCTGTACCAGGAAAATGAGGTACCAGATGATAAAAGGTTTTTGTTTTTTAGCCTTGAACCTAGCAATTCGGCTGTATCTTTTGAAAGACCCAAGTCTCTGACTAGGTCATTGAGCTCAATCTGAGAAAAAAGTTGAGGTCCCTCGTCAACTGAAAAATTTGAGCTAGATTCGTTCTGGGGAGCAAACGATTCTGAGTCCTCTGCATCACTCTGGATGTCATCTAAATTAGGAGGTGGGTGCGGAACTGGTATTTCAGAGCTATGGGGCACTGGACGAATAGCTGAATCAAGGTTAGGGTAAGATATTTTCTTCTTATTTTTCGTATTAAATCCTTTCACGTCTACCGAACATAAATAGGAGTCGGTTATGTGATTTTTCTGTTCACGCCATATCATAGGAATGCCAAAACGAAATGCAGTTTTCTTACCCTTAAACTACAAGCGCAGATCTTCCTCACATCTTCTGCACACCTTATGAGGAGCCTATGCTTTGTCTTGATCACCAAGTATTAATTTGAAGTAAGCAAAATAAACCTTCTTCACAAAATCACTTATATTTCTTTGATGACTTTTCACTGTATATTCACCACAAATATAACAGAAGCTGTTCGGAAAAATTACACAACCTCTATGAGCCATAACACACATATAAAACATAACACACATATAAAAACAAGAGCACAGTAGCGTTTGAATGCTGGATGTCAACTGAGTGCTGAGTGTGAGACCAGGGTTGCCAGCAGGATTTCAGGACATTATCGTAAATGGACTGTCAAATTACGGTAGATTATGGTAGGCGGTTAAAAATAAAATATTACGGTTACTAATTTCGCGCCATCTGGTGGCAGAAATTAAAAGTGTTCATTTAAGGAATATTTGAATTACATATTTGAATGCAAATGTAATAAATTTTAGTCGTCAATGTCATTTGTAAAATTTGATGAAATTGTCACAATGTAGATTTTTACCCTGATTGATTATATCCATTGTCAATGAAATGTGAATATAAATTTGCAGTTTGTCAAAATCTTGTTTTTTGAATTAATTTTAATATGGTTTCAATATCCTATTATAACGGTAAGGATTATTTCCTACGGTAGCATCTCGTCTAGGACTTGCAAAAATGCAGATTAAATTATAGGTTATTACTAGACTCGGCAAAGAGGGACAAGTTTAAGCTTTATAAGGTCAGTACTTCCTACAATAGTCATGGTTTTCAAACAACAACAGTTACAACAGCCATCTATATGTCAAGTGATTTTTTAACACAAACTAATATGTACTTAATTGATCCGCCATTCGCATCAATTACTGTCCTCAACCTTGTAGGTACAGAATCAATGTTTTCCCAAGTATTTTCAATAGATTTCCATAATTGTTCCGTATTAGTAAATCTTATAAGTAGAGCAGACCAATTTCCGTGCGCGCCATGAGCGCCGGTATGGGAGTGTAATTCGTAATATATTAGAATATGCGATAGAATAGGGACGCAACATGAGCTTGTTACCGATATAAGTATAGAAGTAGAGACATTTATTCTATCAGAAATAATTAAATTTACAAAGGTATTTTTAATAATATAAAATATTATTAAAAATCTGGTGTGAAGAACACAAATGCAGGTTCACTATTAATATTTTCTGTGATGTGTGTTCTTCACACCAGATTTTTAATAATATTTTATATTATTAAAAATACCTTTGTATTATACAAAACTGGTGGGGTTTACCTACTCATGTATGTTTCAATTATTCTGATAAATTAAATTTAAATTTGGTTTTCTGCTATTAAAGTAATATGCATAAACACACGAAAAATAAGAATAGTACATATTATAGCAGCGTTGTATGTACCTATAAATAAAATGGAAAATGTATGAAATCAGTGTTGTGTGCACGACAGAGGATTTAAAAAATCATTTACCGTTTCAAGCGTCTTCCAAGGATTGACAAACTGGAGAAACTCGATTGTATATTTTCAACATCAGGTGCGTTTCTAAGGTTATTTCTGAAAAACATGTCCGTCGTGAGGAAAAAATATGTTTATATTCGGAAAACGAGCGTTCTACATCTAATGATGTTATATTCGCATAATCAAAATACTATTTTAAGCAACTTAACGCATCTGTAGACGTGCCCTCACAAATACGTGTTAAGGTGTCAAAATCTGCATTCCTGTCTAAAACACTTTCAAATTTAATTAGAACACTTCACTTTTTGCGTCTTCTACAGCACACAGTTGTGCGTGAACATTTTTAACGATTTGCAGTGATTGCTCTAACGACAGCGACGAATTTTCTAATTTTGTTATTGCTTCTTCTAGTCCCAAGTAATTCTCACGAATACTTTGTAAATCCATTTTAATCTGGGTATCTTGAATTTTTTTCTGGCTTGTATTGATAGCTGCACTTTCTTTCGGATTGAATGATAAAACCACGTCCTTAATTTTTTCAAAATGTTCATGATAGTAAAACCCCGCCCGTAACCATGTACCCCAACTTGTCAGAATCGGCTGTGGTGGCTCAGGGGTATGGGGACACAATTCGTGAGATTTCCGAATACGTTTTGGAGATTTCAGGAATACTGCCTTTGTACTCGATATTAAAGCATCTACCTCTGGATAGCATCTACGAACCTGTTCTGCCACAAGGTGTAGAGCATAGAGTTTACAGGTAATATGTAACAAGTTAGGTTAATATTTTCTAAGAGACCGGCCTACAGAACACATGGTTGCGGCACCATCGGTCATAAACATTAATACTTGGTCTTTCGAAAGTTTAAATTTTTCCAAAGTATCTAATAGCACCTCTGAAATTTTTTCGGCATTACATTGTTCTAGTCGTCTGGATGCTAATAAAATTGAAGACGTTGGTTGATGTGGTTCCATATTACGCGCCATCACATTAACTACAGATTGTTTTTTGCTGTCAGTTGTTTCGTCCAGCACATAACCACAGTTTCTTATTTTTCAGTTCGGCTAATAGCACCTCTGAAATTTTTTCGGCATTACATTGTTCTAGTCGTCAGGGTGTTTTATTTTACAAGAAGTAGTAATACAGTTCAGAGTACACATGAAACAGTTATGAGAGCAAATTACAAAAAATAAATTAAATACAGTGTTATATTTCTTATAAGTTATGATACAGTTCAAAGTATGCATGTTATGAGATAGTACAGTTTAAGAAGCATACATATGAAAGAGCTAATTAAAAAAAATAAATTAAATACAGTGTTTTATTTTACATAAGTAATAATACAGTTCAAAGTACACATAATGGAAAAAGTACAGATAAGAAAGCAAATTAGGAGCTAAAGTCAGTTGTAGGTTGGTAATCCATCAATTCGGAAATCAATTTCTGCAAATTTGCTTCACGTTCTAATTCTTCTATTCTATAATGTCCCCACGCTAAGGTAGAAACTCTATCTGGGAGAATATATCGTTTATAATCTTTTGATGTGAGCGCTACTTTATTTCGCAATTCGGTGTAAATCGTGTGAAAATCTGATCTAAATACGTATGTACATCTTCCGCATAAGAGTTTCATTTTCTTCAACTACACTTCTATAATCTGCAACGGACAATTTCTTATCAATAACATATTTTTTGACTCCTTTCGCCGTCTTCACCGTTTTATTTTGGACTTTCAAGCAATAAGCTTTGGCCCCTGTACCATAGAAGCATTCAATAATACCTCCACCGTATTCATCCTTCATTTTACCGAGCCTAGGTGAACTGCGTGGTATTCCGAATAAGTTCCCTTCAGCAAAAGTTGAAGTATTAAACATATCTAAATTATTTTTTATATCATTATACAATGTGTCCGGGAAAATGTGGGAAATCTCTCGGATTCAGATAGAACATTAAAAAATAAGATGACAAGTTCCCATATTTTTTTTCCTAGCGGACCTCCCTACGGAGATACGGCCTCCTAAAGGACGCCACTGGAAATCAATTTTCTTGAATAACTTTTAAACTACTTATTATAATTTAATGAAAATTTAATATGATAAATAGTAGTAAGGACCTCTTAAAATACTGCCCTTAAATTTAAATTAGCATGTTTAGTTTACCAGGGGCGGACCAGGTTGAACATTTTAATGCTTAAATTTTTAACACCCTGTATGATATGGAGTTAAAAAAAACAAATTTGGATACCTTGAACATTAAGCTAAAGAAAAGGTACTCTTGTTCATTGTCGATAAAATGAACAGTTTTCGAGGAAAAAAAATAAAAGAATTAATGTTTTATTTCTATTAAAAAGAACCATGTTATTTATTTTTTTTTGTCTGCAACAAAGTGTGATACAAAAGTCATTCCAGGAACAAAAAAGTTTTAGTTTAGGTTATTTAATACGACAATATTACAAAGATTCTTAGAAATGCAGTTTTGTCCCAGAAAGGCACGTTAACAAAAATTATGTTTAGAAATGTACTCACTAAAGCTTGCAACGATTGAACCTAAATACGCTAATTAGAAATAATCAATTAAAAACTTCATAAGTAGGTTCAACATGGGCTCCGTGAACTCTGATACACTCGCGGGCACGACGAATAGAGTACTGCTGTACTCGCCACAACAACCCAGCATTGTTTCTTATCACATCACAATGAAATGTCATTCTCTGTAAAAGTTCCTCCCTAGTATCAACCGGAGAGGAATACACCAAGGTTTTGAGATGACCCCACAGGTGAAAATCCATTGGCGTTAGGTCGGGAGACTGTGGAAGCCAGGCAATGGGACCTCCTCTGCCTATCCAACGGTTTGGATAGACGTTATTCAGGTGGTCGCGTACAGCAACGCTAAAATGAGGTAGGGCCCCATCATGCATAAAATACATGCTTTGGCGGGTTGCAAGTGGCAAATGCTCTATTGAATCCAGAAAAGCGTTCTGAAGGAACTGTAAATAAAGTTCACCATTCAATCGTGGCGGCAATACGCATGGTCCAATCAAAAAATTGCCAATTATTCCTGCCCAAACATTCATTGATTGGAACTGATGTTGATAATGATGAGCGACAGTGGCATGAGAGTTTTCATCAGCCCATACATGCGAGTTATGTAAATTTACAATACCATTTTTGGTAAACCCTGCTTCATCGGTAAAAAGAATAGTGCTAATGAAGTTTGGGTTTGTTCGTTGCTGATCTAACAGCCAGTTTGCGAACTGGATTCTACGAGGAAAATCTTCAGGAAGTAGTAGATGCACTTTTTGCAAATGATAAGGGTAAAACAACTGTTCTTTAAGTACTTCATGAATTGTCGTTCTTGACGTATTAAGCTGCGCGGCTAATCTTCGAGTGCTTATTGAAGGAGTATCACCTACAGTATCCAAAATATTTTCCTCCAATTGCACCGTACGTACTGTTCTTCTCACACCAGCATCAGTACTTTTTTTCGCAAAACTTCCTAAAACATTAAAGAAAGTCAATAATGTTACCTTATTAAATGGAATCGCCCACCAGTCTCTCTTAGACGTTGGTCAAGTCGCTGAAATGTTTTCTGATTTGGAATATTGCGATTAGGATATCTTTCTTCATACAACCTTCTTGATTCCAAAGCATTGCAAGATGCAAGACCGTACATAAGATGCATATCTGCATACTCACTAAATGTGTATCCCATTATCAAATTAAATTTACCAAGATATTCAAAATTCAATAAATTAATATCGAAGTAAAGGATCAACGTGTTAACAATATGAAAGATTACAAGATTTAAAATTTACACGTCAATGCAAGATATTTATTAATTCGTGGGTACCATAGTGACGTTTGTAAAAACAATGCGTTTTCTAATACTGAAAACAGTTTTATTTCAGACTTTTGTATCACACTTTGTTGCAGACAAAAAAAAATAAAAAACATGGTTCATTTTAATAGAAATAAACCATTATTCCTTTGATTTTTTTTGCTCGAAAACGGTTCATTTTATCGACAATGAACAAGAGTACCTTTTCTTTAGCTTAATGTTCAAGGTATCCAAATTTGTTTTTTTTTAACTCCTTATCATACAGGGTGTTAAAAATGTAAGCATTAAAATGTACAACCTAGTCCGCCCCTGGTAAACTAAACATGCTAATTTAAATTTAAGGGCAGTATTTTAAGAGGTCCTTACTACTGTTTATCATATTAAATTTTCATTATATTATAATAAGTAGTTTAAAAGTTATTCAAGAAAAATTGATTTCCAGTGGCGTCCTTTAGGAGGCCGTATCTCCGTAGGGAGGGCCGCTAGGAAAAAAATTATGGGAACTTGTCATCTTATTTTTTAATGTTCTATCTGAATCCGAGAGATTTCCACATTTTCCCGGACACATTGTATACATTATAATTTCGTACACTTATAATTAGGGAATTTGTGTCTGTGTAGAGCAGTGTAATGTCCGAATCATACAAAGGCTTAAGAAAGGTATAGAAAAAGTGATACATTATCTTTTTAGCTATTTCCATAATTGTGAATCCTACGTACACAGGCTTTACATAATCTACACGAACTTGGGCCAATTCGATAGCTGTTAACGTGTTGCAAAATACTTTACTGGATTTAAAATTTGGCTTTGCAATATATGCCTCCGCACCCAATCTGTTTCTAATTGTTTCCCAATGGGAAACCAATTTAATATTAACGTGATTTTCAACATTTTTCATAGTTTTTCCAAATATGCTATTCACCATTAACTTGTAAAACTCTTTGTAGAATGCATTCGTCGATTCACTTCGTTTCTTTGTATTAAAATCAATATATCCCTTTAACCAATTACTTTGTCTAAACTTAATTCCGCGTCGAATTCCACTTAGTTTCAAACCATTATTCAAACATTGTTTCAAAGTCGTATAGTGAATAATGTAATTCGATTTATTTGAAAGATTTGGAATCAATTTAGGATGTTTCGAATTCGGTGGTATAACGTGTTCCGGACCGAAGGGATAATCATTGTGGAGGTCGTAAAGAGCTGCTGGATATTCTAAATCTACTTCGAAAACGTACCCTCTATCCCCATCGTCTTCCAAGGTTTGAACATCCAGCATCATTAACTCCTCATTCGTTAACCATTCAAATTCACCGCTTGGTAATTTGGACGTCATAGCATAACCATACAAATTCGTCGCATCGAGATATAATATATATTTCTTGGGTTCTGATGGATCAAATTGTGATAAGTATTCGTTATTTGCCACCTCTATTCTTTTAGAACACATACTGACACCTCCACGTATGCCCTGTTTGAAAAAATGAAACATATCCACATCTGTTAATAATTCCAAATTGACGTCATTCGTAGCATCGCTTCCCAGCTAAGACCTGGTGCCGTAAAATAGTGTGCTGGATCTAACTTGTAATTGTCCATACAAATATTTCGAAAATTTTCGAAAACATCTGCAAGTAGCAAAACATCAGATCGTAGATATATATCACTATATTCCCCAAGAGATTGACATCCGAATAAATCCCACACTCGAACGGCTCTACTATAATCCTCATCACTAATTTCGCTATCAGATAATATATCATAAAATTTATCTTTACTGGGCAAATCTGTCACAGATAGACTTTCAAATGATGTGACATAGTTGTATGGAAAGACGCCCTTTCGTCGTAATAAATTAAATTTTTCACCCATATAATATCTTGACACTTCTCTACACTGAGAATCCTCTAAATAAGATAATAATTTATCTAAAGAAGAGCTCATAAATCGAAATGAATCTAAAAATCTCAATTTATGGAAGACTTTCCTCTTCTTACCGTTACAGTCAATTCTATCGCCAACATATACTTTCTTAGAAAATGATATATACTTTTCTTTATTTTGGGCAATAACATCTATTTCTTCCTTATCCAATGCTAAGGATTTTACAAATAAATGTGTATCGTAATTCGATAAATTGTGCATTATGATTGGAGTATAGCGAGGTTCTTTGTAATTTATATTGCATACCATGTGTGCTGCACCTCGATATAATCCAGTCATGGGATCATGGTCGCATACTTTATCATTCACATCTAGTGCTTTTTCACAAATATGACAACTTCTCGCTTGCTCATAATTATAACACTCTTCATCAGTTAAGGGTTTCATTTCCACAATTTTACTCAAATAGTTTTTATATAATAATTTTACATCACTTTCCAACTCTATCATGAACGTTTTAGGTTCCACGGTATGTGCGCAATTTACACAAACTTTCATCGAACGAACATTTTATATAATAAGCGAAAGAATGTGGCTGATGTTCGAAACATTTCACACTATAAGGTTTTACATGATCCGGTTCTACGATATCAATAGGTTTTATTATTTTGCCTCAAAATCAGCGTACACAACAAAAGGAACTCTTAACTGTTTTTCAAATTTTTCAAATTTTAATATATTTTCCGGAACTTCTTCGCCATATTTGTTCGTCTTCAGATTCATAGTTGGAAACACCGCCTTCACCTGCTTACAATCTTCATGTTCAAGTCTTTGTAATTTTTCCAACGATGTGAAAAAAGTTAAACATCCTTCACAAATATATTTTTGGTGTCCACGCTATGATTTTTGAGCCGAAACAAGTCGAGACAAGTTCTTAATCCAACAATAGTGTAAATTCCCTTCTTTCGCGCAAAGATGTAATAAATTAATATGAGTCATTTTCCTTTGTTTCGTAAAATATAAAGGTCCCACTACATCATGCACCGTCACAGCACCATCGAAATACTCCTCAATACCATATACGTTTACAGATATATTATTCTTTTCTTCAAACTTAACAATGTCTTTTAAATGGACAGGGAAATCTAAACCAGTATAATCAGCCACGGTATCATAATGGGGATAGGAAGAAGGTCTTTGTGGAAGTCCGCCTGGCACTCTTAACGCTGAAGTAATCGCCCAAGCGAAACATGCATTGTCAACATTTTGAATATTTATAATGGCCTTCTTCTTTATTGATGGTGGTAAGTCCACATAACTTGATCCTCTCATAGTATTGTATTTATTTATGTTCACTTCCAAATGTATAATATTGCTCAAAGTCCAACCTGAAATATAATCAGAAAGACGTAAATCACTATAATAATATAAGTTTATACAATTTTACCTGAATTACGCTCCTGGAATTCGCTCATTTTATTCTTAATTTCATCAATATACTCATTGTACAAGCTATATAAATCACTTCCTTGCGTTATGATCTTGTTCATAGTATTAAATGATTTGATTTCCACATTCTCTTTTGTCAGCAAATAATACATACCATTGATACCATATAATTCAAAATTTATTTTAATCGAATTATGTACATGTACGACACTCTCTATTAATGTCAACACCTTTTCTCTGATGTTATTTGAAAATTCTTCAATTTCAACGTATATTTGAGACGAATCAGATATTTGATAACTTACTATTCTTCCTGCGAATGTGGATACACTTCTTCTTACAATTCTCGTCAACTATTACAAACGCTTTATTTCGATGCTTGGCACTACGAATATGTGCAGTATAACAATTCTTCTCCACGTATACATCAGAGATTTCACATTTCCATAAGTCTGGATTGTTATCACCGATTTTTATTCTCTTGCCTTTGCAAGAACTTAACATGTGTCGATTTCTGTTATCTTCACGAGAAAATTGTTTACCACAATACTCACAATCAAACATCTTAGGTTCTTTAAATGAACACTTTGAAATGAACTGCTGCAATGAACTGTTGCTGGCATACGTGTATGGGTCTTTGAGTTTTGTTTTGTGGTCGAAGTTGCCTCCACTTCCACTCCGTTGTTTCGTATTTCCCAGGGTTGTGGCGTGTTTGAGTCTGATTTAATCGTGCGTTGTTGTGTTTTTTGTGCGGTCCTGTGTGTATTGTGTTTGTGTAAAGTCTGTGTGTCAGTCGCTTTTTTGCGTTAAAGTCAAATGTGTTCGTTTACTGGTCATCATCTCATTTTTTTTTTTTTTGCGTTTCAGTTGTGTGTGTGTTTATGTTTGTTATTGTAGAGTGTTATTATTGTCTGTGTTTGTGTTACGAAGTATTGTATTTGTTCTTTTGTAGCGTTTGTCGAGTGTAGTGTTATTAGCATATTGCCTAAGGCAAGTGCTAGTTCGTCAACTGTGTTAAGTGTCGTGTCTTTTTGTCTTTGTGTCCATGGATTTGTTGTTGGGGGTGGTGCTGGTATGTATTTAGGTTGAGGTGTGGTCTTGTTTGTAGGATTGTTTGGATTGTTGGGACAGTTTATGAAAGTGGATAGGTGAGGGCCACCGCAGTTTGCACACTTTGGTGGGGTTGTCTTCGTCTTTGTACATAGATGTGTAGAATGTTCGTCTCCGCATTTCATGCATTTGTAGTTAACGTTGCAGTTTCTTTGATGATGTCCGAAAGTCTGGCATTTGTGGTATTGTATAATGTCTGTCCGTTTGTTTAGTGGATCTATTTTAATAGATAGTCCGCAGCAGTCGCGTATGTTGTAGATTGACTTATATTGTCTCGTCAGTTCGATTAATACAAGTGGTGCTGGTATTCCGTGTTTGCCGTTCATGCGTTTAATTTTTAAAGTCGGGTAGCCTTGGTCAGTCAAGTCGTCTGTAATGTCAGTGTCTGTTATAAAGGTAGGAATGCCACGCATAACTACCTTTAGTGTCTTTTCGCTTCTTAGTTGAAATGTATAGTATTGTATGTGTTCTTTGTTGAGTGTTTGTTTAAGTGTACGGTAGTCATTGTCAGTTGTCGGTTCTATGTGTATTCCTGGTTTCACCAGTTTGTTTTCTACGGTGTTAATGTTATTTGATTTAAGTAAGTGTCGTATGTGTGTCCATTTGTCTTTTTCGATTACTATTATTGGTGCAATTTTGTGTTTTAGTTGTTGTGTTATGTGTGATGTTGGTTTTGTCACTTACCCTGGGCGAGCTAGCTGATGTTGAAGGCTGTGGAGTGAATTCGGAAGTTTCTTCTTCCATTTTTTCTTCAGTTTTGTTTTCGAGGGCGTCGTAAGAATTTTTAGTTTCGATCGGTGAGGTTGTTTCGTCTATTTTTGGCTTCTTCGTGAATTTCGGGTATATAAAGTTTTCTGCGGTTTTGATTTCAGTTTGCGTCTTGTTCTGTGTTCGGTGGTGCTTTTTTTTCTTCTTTGAGCGGTTCGGTGTTTTTTTCTGGTATCCTGACTTGTATTTTTGGCTGGTTTGGATCTACCATAAATATGTTTGGCGATGTCCGTAGAATGTGCTGGATATCTCTTTCGTTGAATGTTCGGTCAATTATCTCGAATGTCTCTTCTTTTAATTCCTGTGACCAGTGGATCGTGGTGTTTGGATTTAGAATTAATTTTGTTAAAGTAACAATTCGGCCGGCCATTGCTTCCGGCTTCGTATGACGGTATAAAGTCGTATGTTCTCTCAGCTGGTGTACTGCTCGAACAGACGACGCAGTGAGAATGCTGGCATACACCAACTGTCTCTTTATAAACGTCTCATCGGTAAACCTGCGCTTTAGCACGATTTCGAGTGTGGTGGGACCTCCTCAAGCTTACTTTTAACTGCAGAACCAACTTCTGTACTGCATCTACTATCCTCCGCAAATTTATTTATATGTGTACTTATAGAACCTTCTGCTGCTTATTAAAAGTAAATGGAACATGTTCTGATTATATTTACTTATCAGATCTTCAACTCCATCGCTGTACTACTACTACTTTATTTAACTAACACTAATAATAAAATAAATAAATAAACACTAATAAAATTGGTCATCTTAATTGGTCATCTTAAATCACTGATATTATCTAGTTCTGCTAGAAGTATCACTGTCTCTATTTCAAAAATATCGTCGAAAATTACTTCATCATTATTTTCTTCATTATCATTATTTTCTTCATTATCATTATTCTCTTCATCATTATTTTCTTCTTCTTCTTCCTCACTTTCCTCATCTTCACCAATACTTTCCAAAATATTTTGCATTTCATCTTCTTCCTCTTCTGTTAACTCACTCACACAAAAAATATACTTTCTATGTAATAGTTCCATAATATTGTTAAGGGATACACTATTTGCGAATACGTTCTCCACGTTTCTTAAATAGCACCTTAAACTCCCTCCACTTGTCGTACCCTTGACCTTGTTGTACCATTGACCTTGTTGTGCCCTTGCCGTACCCTTGACTTTGCCGTGCCCTTGACCTTGTCGTGCCCTTGACCTTGTCGTGCCGTTGACCTTGATATGACCTTGACATAGCTGATTCCAGCACCTCCTCATGTAGAACCTCCTCATTGTCCTTGAGCTGTGCCACATGCAAGGTCAAGGGCAACGAGAAGGTTCAACATGAGGAGGTGCTAAAATCGGCTGTGTCCCTCTACTAATAATCTGTTTTTCCTAGCGTTGGCAAGTTGCCTAGCTTTAGAAAAGACCCTATCGGAGGAAACTGAAGTTCCAAGAAGCGCCAGGTATTGGATTGCTAGTTGATACAGTTCTGGGAATATTGGTCTATGATCTTTCCTAAATTCCAACGAATTTTCTTTTCAATCTATTAGTGGCATTTCTAAATATTGACATATTATTAATATCACCAAGATTGTCAGAGTACTGTGTGTCTCCGATTATGCAATTTTCTTATCAAAATGTGCCCAGATATAATTTTCATCAAATTTTTTATTTTCTTCTACCAGTACTTCTGACTCAACAATAAGATTTTTTAGGGCTATCAATTGCGTCAGTTCGTCCGTTACCCATTTCTGGGAATTATTTGCATTTTTCTCCAGCCCAAATCCAACGTTATTAAAGCTCGGATCTAAAAATTAAGCTTTTGCAAAAATTTTGTTTCTTTCAAGGCTTCCAAGGCAACGATTGATAACTTTCTGTAGGGCTGTCTTTTAAGTATTGACCAGTTTGGGTTATAAAATTCGTTGCACTTAATGAATGTTTTAATCCTATAATTAGAGGTAACATGTTTTTCACCTGAAAGTACTGTGGTTAAAAGTTCTATTGGTTTAGCAGTGGAACGCAGTCTTTCAAAGTATTCCATTCCTGAGCATTTATGTAAATGTTTAATGATTTATTGCAGATAGATATTGCGCATATTGCTAATTTTCCATCAGCTAACTTGCGAAATCCTCCCAAACGACTGAATTTTTAGCATCCGGTCGAATTATTATATCCAATAATTTTTAAATGTAAGCGGGATTGTTAATTAAATTTAAATAATTCGAACGTGGGCGCACTAAATTATGATACAGCTTACTATACAATTGAAGAACAAATATACATATTGCAATGGATTGTGCTTTTGAATTGTTATCTTAATTTTTCTTAATGACTTATCTTCACAATGCACAGCAATATCTCCGAACTTCACTCAGTCAGGTGGGCACCTTCCTTGAACTCCTTCCTCGTCAGGGTTTTTTCTTTCGAAAGTCGTGTTTTAAACGAAGAAATAATACAAATTAAACTCAAGAAATAAAACTACCATTAACAACACAGACATATATTTTTTCTTTAAAAAAACAAAAAAAAAAAACTACTTTACCAAATATAAAGCAGAATTTTTGACTAAATAGCGTCTTAATGAAAGAGAAAAAAACTCTTATAAATAATGACTCGAATAAGAGTAAAAAAAAAACTCTTAATGAAACCCGAACAATAATTCAAAACACAATATAAACAAACTTTATTAGCTGTCATATACAACTTTATCCCCACAAAATATCAAACGTCAAAAATAGGACTTTCTATTTTTCGAACGCAACGCAAATTACCCAAGCACAAAAATCAGCTTATCACAAAATAGTTTTCCCGCCAATCTAATATACTATATCAATTAAATGAACATAAAAAAACTAACTTCAAAAACAGACTAATACGTTTCGTAAATATTTCTAATGATTACAATACAATTACAAATTAAATTTATCAATTTAAGAGGCTTCAAATATCAATCGAATAATAATTATAACTATATCTATAAATATATCAGATTAGAATACATACATTTTTTAGTTTTTTTCACGTACGTTGCAAAAACTATTTCACGAGAGATTCTGATAGGCGAAATATATCAAATTTAACACATCAAAATATACGTAATGAATTTAAAGAACAAAAATGCAATCAAAAACACACCGTAGCTATCAAAAGAATTAAATAAAATTAAGTTTTATTTAATTTATCAAAAAACACAACCAAACTTGAAAACCTCTATCGAATCTCTCCTGATGAATTTCCTCGAAAACAGCCAGGTACGCCCACCTAACAAAAATATAAATCAAACTGGCAACCTAAGAATAAAATCTATAACTATATATATTTGATCATATCTTCGATTTGGCGCGTACTACAAATATCAATCCACGCTCGTTCAACCTACAAACGTGTACAAAAATTATACATTACAATAAAATTATAATTAAATTTAAATTTATCGTTCCCCGTCTGAAATAAAATATAAAAACACCAAAATAAAGTACATAAATTTATAAATGTTCTTCAAATAAAGTTCAATCTAATTCTGCTATTTTTTCTTTCTTCTGACGAGAAAAATCCATGGCAATATGTAGATACTGAAATTTCAAATTTCTCTCGGTGATTAACTGACGTGACATGTGGTAGTTCGTGTACACGAGCCATCTCGAGCAAGTAAAAGTGCGGGGAATTATCATCGATATCGCACGGTTCCAATACATTGAATGTATTCGAGTAATGAGTATTCGAATGATCATTCGATTATTAAAAGAACTCGAATACCAAGTAGGTACTCGCTCGATTATTGAAATCATACGATTATGCCCATCACTAGCATTTATTGCTGTTAGGGTCGCATTGTAAAATATCGTTTCTCTCTCGTATCATCGTTGTTATCCAAATAAACGCAATAGTTTCAAAAACTATAGTTTGGCGGTGCTAAGTTGCGCATCTTTATATGTTGCATCTTTATATGTTCCTTCAATCAACGATATAACTCTAAATAAATGCAATAATAATAATAATAACTAAATACACTGACTATTACAATATACAGGGTTAGGTAAATGAATGAATCCGTTCCAATATCTTTGATACGGCTACTTAGATTTTAATCAAATTTTCCATATTTAAGCTAATGCAAATAGGAAATTCGCCTATTTATATTCAAATCAGGCTTCTGGCTTAGCCAGAAATGATGTTAAGTTTTTTATTTTAAATGAAACACCCTGTATATTTGTACGAATTTCAGTATTAGTAGTAGAATTTCCGTAGAGCTCTGCTCTGCGAGTTCCGCAATAATATGGTATGTTTTGTTATGGCAAGTTTTCGAAATAATGACCGTTCATCAATATGCAAGCCTGTGAACAAATTCTTGAATGACATTTGCTAAAGTCTCCTCACAAATTAATTACACTTAGTAAATTATTCTCTGTTGTAACTCGCCCATATTATGTAGTAGTTTAGTATAAACCACAGATTTTAAATGACCTCAAAGGAAAAGCTCTAAGGAATTTAAATCTGGAGACCGTGCGCGCCATTCAATGAATCCTCTACGACCAATCTTCTAACTTCTAACATTATGGGCATAGCGAGGGGCGCTCCATCTTGTTGAAACCGAGCACTTACAGGTAATTCCCCATTTTTCTTATTATGAACAACCTGACCACGTAAAAGATGTAAATATCTCTGTCCAGTTAGTGTACCATGAATGAAAAAAGGACCAATAATACGGCTCCTGAAAATACCAACCCAAACGTTTAATTTCTGCGAATGTAGTGTATGCGTTTCTAGAATTCAATGAGGGTTATCTATTTACCAATATCAACAATTATGTCGATTAATTGTATGTAAAATATTGGTCATTTTTGCGAATCTCCATCACTCTTTCGCAAAATTCAATTCTACGATCATAATCCCCGGCCAATAATTCTTGCACTAAATGTAGTTTATATGGATGATATTTTTCGTTCTTCGATATTCTGACTACTGATCGACAAATTATATCATTGTTTGGTGTGAGGGATGTAGTAGAAGTTTGTGGTAATTGTTCTAATGCTATAGCAACTTCTTGGGCAATAACTTTATTCGTTGCGACTTTTGGTCGTTCGCTTTTCAGTAAATTTCTAACATTTCCGGTCAAGTTATATCTTCTTAAAGTTTTACCAAATATTGAATGCCGATCTTAATGCAAATCGCTAAATAAATCGTATACTTCATCATGATTTCTGACGCGGTCACCAAAACCAATCATCATCAGAATTTCAGTACATTCTTTTTCAGTTAATTAAATCATTATTAATATTTGGACGTCTAAAAAATTAATTCTGACAGTTTAAATCAAGTACTAAATTTTAATTCCATGACTTCTTATTAAACATAAACATGATTTTAAAATATCAGTTTTAATTAAATATATTTGCCGTTGTTGAACAAAACGGTGCCAAATCTTATTATTGCCGAACTTCTAGAGCGGAGCTCTATTAAAATTCGTAAAAATATACAGGGTATTTCGTTTCAAATAAAAAAGTTAACATCGTTTCCGGGTATACCTGAAGTCTAATTCGAATATAAATATATTCATCGAATCCCGATTTGCAATTAATTAAATGTGGAAAGTAATATTAAAATCTGAGTGGCCATATCAAAGATATTCGAATGGATCCATACATTTGCCTAATCCTCTATATTTCAATCTTACCTTTAAGTATACAAATTAAACAATATTTATATAATGGTAGTTCAAAATGTATTGTTTTAAGGAAGTGTTTACCAAAAAAAAAAAATTTAGTTAGTCGGTGTCGATATCATCTGCACCATTAATTACTGAAATAATTAATTGAGGATGTGCCGCGAATATGTCACTGTACTTGTTCTCTTCTTTGATGATATGTTGCACTGCATTAGACAACTGTTCTGCCGAAATGGCCTCTATTTCTTCTTGAATCAGATGACAACTATATTGGCGCTAATTCTCCGATGGTGATTTTTTCTCCGAATATATGGTTTTAATTGTGCCCATATTAGCTCGATGGGATTAAGTATACAATAGTATGGTGACAATCGTAGAACGTCGTGACCATATCGTTTCGCTAACTTGTCTATTACATACTCCCGCCCAACTTCGGAAGCTTTTAGACATTCCAGCAATTCTTTTTTGGTATATTTTTCTTCGAAATAGATATCATTTTCAATGAAAACCTTCTGTATGGCCCAGTGGCGGCTCGTGCTAAAAATTTTAAGGTGTTCTGCAAGTTTTACAAAAAAATTTACCTTGCACGGGCAGTAAGAGGTTGTCTCCCATCGATCTTATCGTGCTTTCTTCGCCTTCCGCACTGAAGTAATGGATTTCTGGAACGATTGTCAATTGTAACACGAAAAAATAAGAGTCACTAAGCACTACTTATTAACAAATTATTTCTTATAAATTAAATCTATTCTACGTTCTTTTCGATTTGCAAATTTTGTTATCACTTTGTCATTAAAATTGTCTATTTCGGAGATAAACTTTTTTTCGATAGATAGCATGGAAAGAGATGTTAAACGATCTTCGGTCATTGAATTTCTGAGAAACGTCTTAATTCGATTTAGTGTTGAAAAGCATCGTTCGGCCTCTGATGTTGTCATGGGAGTTGTTGTTACAATTTCTAATAATTTTCTAGTCTCCTTCAACGTATCCCCCAGATTGTTTTTTATTAAAAATTTTAGAAGAGGTAGTGCGCCTTTTAAAGATCTACAATCAGTTCTTGAGTAAATAACAGATAATTCAGTTCGTAATCTTTCTTTATCAAGGGTGGGATAATAGGAGCATGCGGAAGTGAGTTTGTCCTCAGGAAATTTACTGCAATACTCTCCAAAGCATTCCGAAAAAAAAGTGATGCCACTACTAGATGCTCTTTAAAATGAAATCGATCTTTTGCACAATTTAGAATAACATCACACACCTCTAAAGCCGAAATTCGATGATTAAATCTGCTGTTATTTGGACGTTTGCGTTTTTCTGGTGGTGGCTCATCGCTTATTAAATCTGATACTTCACTTATGATGTTGTCAATATTATTTCGAACTTGGCCTATACTGCGTTCAAAATTTTCGATAGCGTCTTTAACTACAGTGGGTTCAATTTTTCTTTGCTGCAATTGATTAAGCAGGATATCTACATGGGGCATTACATGATTGAAAAAAGTCAGCCAAAAATTGAAGATCGGATCATTTAATGTACGGCGAATAGAGGCGGCTGCACTACAGACTGTGTTGTTGGAGAATTGTTCTTCTATTTCTTCCATACACTCAATGAGAGAGGCCCTATTTTCGTACACAACATTAATGGTCCTGATATTAAAATTCCAACGGGTTGTAGCGCCGTGGGGGATCCTTCTGTTTACAATCTTGTTTAACACTTCTACTCGTTGGGGTGAATTATTAAAAAAGCCGGGAATGTCTTGTAGATTTCCAAAAAATACACGTACTTGCGAATTTGCAGAAGCAGCTTTAGATATAATTAAATTTAATTGATGGGCATAGCAATGTACATAGTGCGCAAAAGGGTACTTTTTTTTTAATCAATGCTTGAACGCCTGCGTGTTGTCCGCTCATCACCGCTGCTCCATCATAACTCTGTGCAATCAGTTTGTTAGGTGAATTTTGAATTAAAGCATCTATGACACTTAAAATTGTTTTGCTAAGTGTTTCTGCATCACATTTTTCAGGAATGACGTAGTTCCAAAAACGTTCAATTGGCTCACCATCACGAACATATCTAAAAATAACTACCATTTGAGTTTTTGCAGCAACATCCGTTGTTTCGTCCGCCATGATCGCCAAAAACGGAGAATTATTAATTTCCTCAATTATTTGTTCTTGGCAGACTTCAAGTATGCACTGTAACAGATCATTCTGTATTTCTTTGGAAGTGCCTTTAAATACCGAACAATTTTTTAGGTGCTCACTTAGAGTTGCATCTAATTCAGCCGAAAAATTAATAAGTCCACGAAATATCCCCGGATTCTCGGAAGTATCGCTCTCATCATGTCCCCGAAGGGCCAATTCAAAAGCTCCACAAAATTTTATACAATTAATAATTTTTGATAAAATATAACGATTCTTTGACACATTTTCATTATGTCTCTGTATATTTACCCAATAAGCAGAATCTAGTTGAGCCATAATATTAGTTGACCCTAGTAACGCAAATTCCATACAGTTATGAAGATGGCTTTTAGAATTCTCATGTCTTTTTATTTTCAAACTCAAGTGCTCTAGATCCGTGACCCCTATTTCCGTCCAAGCTTTATCGCCACCAAAAAGTAAACAGGGAAAACAATACAAAGCATTTTTTTTGTTGCATCCACAAATCCAATCGTTTTTTGAATAAATATCGCTACTAAATTTACGTGTATAACTTTTCCCTCTACTTACACCAGTTTTTTCAATAGTGATATCTACTAATGGCCTACCATTTGCTTTTAATTTTAGCTTTTCTTCGAATGAATATTTAAAGAATCTCTTCACATTAATTAAATTAAATATCCATAATACACAGAGTTTATATAAATTGTCAACAAAAAACACAAACAAGCACGCGCACTCTAATATTGTTTTTACGTAAAACTCGCCGCACAGTAAAAAAACACGCGAAAATATTTAATACCTATACAAATCACACGACAGCGCTGGAGCGAATGCAGCACAGATGCCTTATAAAATCACCCATTGGTTTTAGACATGCGCGGGGGTAGCGCGGTGCGCGCGGGTGTTGGAAAGAGCTCTGAGCGCCCGTACGTGTGGACCAGATAAGGAACAAGTGAGCGATCGCGCGAATTAGGTTGGTTATTCCACTGGTCGCCCAGGTCGCCTATTGCATATTATTTGATAATACATACAGATTGAACGAACAGAACCTTAGGGTCCTACCAGTACTAACGTTGCCAAATCAATAACTGGTGGGGATGCGAGGATTAATATAACTATAGTGCACAGTCGAATGTATCAGTATATCAGTTCTCTCAGAGATTCGGAAGAGGTAGCGTCGATTGATCTGTTAGAATTTCGTTTATTTTTGTTATTATTGTTAGTGTTTTTTTCTGTGTTTCTTGTTTTCAATTTCTAATTCCTAATGAAGATATTATCTTTATGAAAATATTGAAAATGTCGAGTTATACAAAAGAGGAGCGTATTAACATGATTAAATGGTATTATTCATTTAGTAGTACCGATGAGGTTGTTGGGCGTTTTATCTTTTCTTTCCCTAATCGACCAGTCCCTACTAATCAAACAATATTAAATACTGTACATAAGTTTGAAAATACAGGTTGTATTGCAGGTTGTTCACAATGTAATAAAGGCAATCGACGAGAACTACCACATTCTGAGGAAAGAATTGATAGAGAACTCAAAGTATGTGCTTTTGTTGAAGCTAATGAACCATGTTCAAGCCGTCAAATTTCTGAAGTTGTACACATTCCAAAGACTACAGTTAGGGATATTTTAAGAAGAAATAAATATAAATGTTTTAGATTAAATAAAAGTCAAGAACTTCTCATAGGGGATTATGCAAGACGTCTGGAATTTTGTGAAACTATGAGAGAAAAATTTGACAGAAACGAAATTCCTTTGCAGAATATTTTGTTTACGGACGAATCATCGTTTGCACTTCACAGTCACCATAATCCTTCTGTCGTCCGATATTGGTCCCAAGAAAACAAACACCTAACTGTAGCCACCAAAACACAGTATCCTAGAAAACTGAACGTCTGGGCAGGTATTCTGGGTGATCAGATTGTAGGACCATTTTTTCTAAACGGCAACCTAAATGGCGAAAGGTACCCACAACTTCTTGAAAATGACGTTATCCCTGCTGTACGTAACATAACTGATCATCTGGAGGATATTTGGTTTCAGCAAGATGGGTGTCCGGCTCACAACTCAAGGGTAGTTAAACAATGTTTAATTGATAATTACCCTGAACATGTCATTAGTACGTGGGGTAACATACTTTGGCCACCTCGATCCCCCGATTTAGCGCCGACAGACTTCTTCTTGTGGGGTTATTTAAAAGAGACAATCTTTAGACATCCGCACGAAAGGCCCCAAACTTTAGACGAGCTGCGCAATAAAATAGAACAGGCATGCAATAGCATTCAAGTTGAAATGCTGGCTAATGTGCGGACATCATTTTATAACCGGTTAGGTTATTGCGAATTGCAGCATGGAGGACTCTTTGAATCGTTGATTAAATAATTTCATTTTTTGTATTTATACAACAAAGTTTCATTTATATTTAATTTGAAAAAATAAAAAAACCAATTTGAAAAAATAGAAAAACAATATTTTTTCTTTTTCCCTTTTCTTGAAAATTTTTTAGAATTTATTTTCACTTAAAAATTATGTAGAATCGAAAAATTTTATTTTATTTTTACAATTTTAATTTGATTCTTTATCAGAATTAGTTTTGTTTTGTAAAAAAATTAATAGCTATAGGTATATCAATATTTCTTGAACATGATTTATTATTTTCTAATAATTTTACTTCCTTTACGCATTATTTAGTTCAAAAGCGACAACAACGAACAGTCTGTACAAGCCGGCGTATGCTTCTAGAGTGACTGTTAGACGGATATCTTTGAACAGCGAGCGCGCTATTGGCATCAACGCTGGTGATCGTTCTTTCCCGTCCTCGTCTGTTTAATATCCACACATATGTACGCTCTATTCACTCGCACTCTTTGGGTCACTACTTATCCCTAAGCATTCGCCCGGCCAATCTGTATACTACATATATATAACCGGCGTTAGTGTTGGAATTTCGGAAGCGTGTATCTCGGCTTCTACTGATCGGATTTTGATGATTGAGGTGTCAAATTATAGGGTTTGATGTCCTCTACAGGATGATGTAGAAAAATATGCAAATTTTTTGATATACAGGGGGAGAATTTTCACAACAATATCGCTTTTATAAACATCAGAAATGTCGGAAAAAATATGTAAAAGAAAACTAGTTATAACTAATACAGGTTCACCCGCCCAATTTTTTGGGAGCTCTGCAGCACTGCAGCGCTTATGCGCCAGCCGCCACTGGATGACCTCTTTCCTGTTGGAACTGTTTAGTATACTTTTCACTGTTCTCGAATGATACGGCGCGTTGTCCAGTACTATTACATTGACTTTTAGCAGGCGTGGTATTAAAGTACATTCGAACCAATTCTGGAAATTGGTGCCATTCATGTTTTCATGATAATCCAGTGAGAAATCTCTAACGTTTTTGATAAATAATTGTAGATACCGCAAATTTTAGCGGTCTCCATAATTGCTTGTCGTTCAACTGTTATTGCAAAATTTGAAGCCATTTCTCTCCAAAACTTCCGACAATGTTGTTGTAGAATACTCGATGTCGGTACCTTCGTTAATTAGTTTTTGTTTTAAACTATCCAGTGTAGGAATTTTATTTTCAAAATATAACTTGCATACACTGTATGTCGAATAACATTTACGTCTGGAAGACTTACTTTTATGAACTTTTCACTGTCTGTCCGTTTTTTTTTCGAGGTTTAATACCTAACAGTACAATATTATTCACAATATTCTATCTTGCTTCTATAGATGTCATTTTATTTAAATCCAATAGAGAGTTATATATAAGGTATTCTCTTATTTGAACTTGTCACATTAGAAACACTCTCCACTTCACACGGTCTAAATATCTCGAAAGTTCAAAAACTACTAAAGACCATATATATTAGTACCATTATTTTGTCAAAAATAAGGATATTGAATATATAATTTGATATTCGCTATACTCTATTTTTAAAGTAGAGAGACGAATTTCTGAACAGGCCACTTTGACAGTGAAATCTCATTGGTTGAAAGCAAGGCCAAATTGCTTTCAACCAATGAGATTTCACTGTCAAAGTGGTCTGTTCAGAAATTCGTCTCTCTACTTTAAAAATAGAGTATAATCATTTCAAAAATATTTCTGGAATTTTATTATGTGCATGGTGCACTCCGCATTAGAATTTTATTAATTGCTTAATGACTTTTTAATACATATATACAAATTTAATATAACTATATAATTATTGCATTTTATATATATTTTATAGCCAGCTGACTTGAAAGTTGTCAAGTAATTGTCAAAACTAAATGAAGTAAATAATTTCATAGATATCTCGTAAATTCCACGGCACTAGCGATCCAAAGACTATTTGATCATACGATATGTAAACCGTACCCATTCAATAAGGAGACCAGGTATAATAATTATCATCACAGAAGGTGGTGCAATAAAAGCATTAGAGCCCTTCAAAGTTATATTCTTATAATTTAAAAACAACTATACATACCTTTATTCTATAATCTAAATTCACTTTTAGGTAAAAATGCATTTCAGGTACCTTAGTTAGGCAAAATATTATACATACATTTGTAACCAATGAAACGCGATTACCACTCATATGTTGATTATTTGAAGTAAATAATTTCAGGACAGATAATGTTATAAAGAAGACAATATTCAACAAAATATTAAAAATCATGGTAATTAAAACCAACTATCTATTTAAAATAGTATATTAAAAAACAAGTTTCATAAGGCACCATTTTGCCGCACGAGATCAGTTTAGAAAACGAGCCGCGATAGCGGCGAGTTTTCTAAAGAGCGAGTGCGGCAAAAGGCCTTATGAAACGAGTTTTTTATACTATTTTTTCTATTTTGCGTTTTTTACATTAATAAATTGCTTAAATTGGAATTATTTAATTTGAAAGTTCAGAGTTTAATTTTTATATAAAGCATGCAGTTGGTCACATTGATACTTGACATTTTCAAATTTAAATCTTGCTATCCGCGAAGTATATTATATTACATATTATTTACTAATTTTCGTTAACATTACTTGATACTTCATTTAAAAATATAAACATGAGTGACATAGAAACATATATACGTTGTTGTCAATTGTATACAACATACGTTGTTTGTGTAAAATACGGACATATATCATATCTGTCAAATGTACATAAATTCTTAAAATCAAATGACAGCAATGATATTTATTTCTGTATTCGAACAACGCCAACATTGAAGAATGAAAAAAAGCGTATCGAAATGAAGCTCATTTCGATACTGTTTTGGCTTTCATAATGAGTTCATTTCGAACGCAAAATAGAAAAAATATATATTTTGTAATTTGTATTAGACAGCAGTATAACTACGATATACCATGAGCTTAACATAACGCTGTACATACTCCAACCGACGTTGTTATGGAGACCATTCAATAGATGTGCATATTACAGGTGTATGGTATGTTACACGAAGTTACTGAATAATTTAAAATCGTACATTGTCAATTTAGTGAATGTTGTTATGGTTACTTACAGAAAATAGTATATTAAAAAACGAGTTTCATAAGGCACCATTTTGCCGCACGAGATCAGTTTAGAAAACGAGCCGCTTGCGGCGAGTTTTCTAAAGAGCGAGTGCGGCAAAAGGCCTTATGAAACGAGTTTTTTATACTATTTTTTCTATTTTGCGTTTTTTACATTAATAAATTGCTTAAATTGGAATTATTTAATTTGAAAGTTCAGAGTTTAATTTTTATATAAAGCATGCAGTTGGTCACATTGATACTTGACATTTTCAAATTTAAATCTTGCTATCCGCGAAGTATATTATATTTCATATTATTTATTAATTTTCGTTAACATTACTTGATATTTCATTTAAAAATATAAACATGAGTGACATAGAAACATATATATGTTGTTGTCAATTATATACAACATACGTTGTTTGTGTAAAATACGAATATATATCATATCTGTCAAATGTACATAAATTCTTAAAATCAAATGACAGCAATGATATTTAATTCTGTATTCGAACAACGCCAACATTGAAAATTGAAAAAAAGCGTATCGAAATGAAGCTCATTTCGATACTGTTTTGGGTTTCATAATGAGTTCATTTCGAACGCAAAATAGAAAAAATATTTTTTGAGCACAGTGAATAATTTAAAATTGTACAGACGAAAAACACGCTAGTTTAACTTATTATGTGTTTTAATTTATAATACATTTAGTACATCTTATAATACATTTCTTCAAAAAACCCTTAAAATAAAACTTTTACTAATTCTACGCAAGATGTTCAAAAATATTGCCGTTAACAGCCAAACAGTAGTCTAATCTATTATAAAATTCATTTAAAACGTTACTTATTTGTTGAGGGGTAATTTCCCGAGAAGCCCCCTGAATTCTATTTTTGAGCTCTTCAATGCTGCCTAGAGGAACATTGTTGTACACTGAAGATTTCACCCTTCCCCAGTAAAAGAAATCCAACGGATTTAAGTCTGGAGACCTTGGTGGCCAACTAGTTGGTCCCCCTCTTCCGATCCATCGATTAGGAAATCTTTCACTTAAAATTTGGATAACATTTCTCGAATAATGAGGCGGTGCGCCACCGCATTGGTACCAGATTTGCTCTAAATTTTGATCATTTAATGCTGGAATAATTATATTCCGTAGTAATTGACAATATTTTTCTGCATTTAGGTTACCATCGATAAAAAATGGGCCTATAATACTATTATTAATGATTCCTGCCCAAACATTTACTTTTTCAGGATATTGCGTTCTCGTTACGTTGTACAAATGTAAATTTTCCTTCGACTAGTACCTACAGTTTTGGCGATTAGGTTCCCCGTGTTTAATAAATGTCGCCTCATCAGTGAAGAGAATTCTTTTGAGAAAATCGTTGTCAGTATTTATTTTGTAAAATAAATTTTCGCAAAAGCGTCTTCGTCCTTCATAATCATGTGGCCTTAATTCTTGATGCATTTGGTACTTAAATGACTTATACTTGTGCTTCTTCAAAATCTTTAAAACGGTCCCTTGGCTTATGCCCACTTCCTAAGCAATTTTTCTAGATGTTGCGCACTTGTCGTGTTCCACATAAGCCACAACATTTAATTCCAAATCTTCTATTATTACTCTTGGTCTTGTAGATCGTTTTTTATTGTGGTTAGTATTGATACAACCAGAAGTTTTCAATTTATTAATCGCATTTGCTATCGTTGAATGACTAGGAATAGGTCTATTTGGATACTGGACACTAAACAGAGCTGCAACTTCGCGTAACGATGATCCTTCTAAATACCACGTATAAAATTGAATTTGTTCCTCTGTTGTGTAGATTGTGAGTAATTAAAAGACTCTACAAACAAATTTAACGTTTTAATACTGACATAGGTTACACAAATTATGTTTATGAAACTAACGTAACTATGGTTATCAGAAAAAGTTAGCTGTAATTAATCTAAAGCATGTACAGCGTTGTATTAAGCTCATGGTATAACTGAATTTTCAACAACTCTGTTAAATTTTGAATTATGTTTCCATGGTTACGAAAACAATTCTTTGATATGATTGCTCATAAAATTCACGTACACCTTTATCCCCTTTTATTATTTGCTAGAAATATTACTTATAACTAGAGTGGACCAATTCGGAGCGAAAGCAGAGGCGTGACTAACGAATTGGTTCCCGCATTATTAATATTGTAATGACTCATCCGATGACGCGAGGTGCGTCATCCCTCTGGATGTTTTCGCGAGGCCTACGTGAACACTCTAGAAAAGTATTCACCAGATATAAAAGCCGCGTCGAAGAAGGGACATTCATTCAATACCCAAGTCTCGCGAAGTAAACATAAATATAGTTACATAAATATAAAATACATAAATGTACTTATTGTTGTTAATAGTTAGTCTTATATTGTTATACGTTTTAATATTAATATAGTGTGTGTGTCTAAAGTTATTGTTAGTTTTATTTAAGAACCCGACAAGACAAACGTTACAATATCTAGAGATATACTATCACGAACGGTGCTGTTATTATGTTATTAAACTTTAGACGACGGATAAAGGTAGGAATTATAATAAATCAAAACTAGGGAACAGCAAAAATTTGTTGACACATAATTTCTATAAAGCAGTGTTGAGAGAAATATAGGTGATATTCATATTCATATAAATATAAAACACTTTCCTGTTCTATAGAATGCACAATACACAATACACGACTGTAAATTGGAACTAAAATAAACAAAATATAATACAAATATGTAGTATTAAGTAATATAATAACTTATTATATTACTTAATAACATAATAACAGCACCGTTCGTGATAGTATATCTCTAGATATTAATAATGTTTCGCATGCGGGAACCAATTCGTTAGTCACGCCTCTGCTTTCGCTCCGAATTGGTCCACTCTACTTATAACTTATAAGTAATATTTCTAGCAAATAATAAAAGTGGGTAAAGATGTACATGAATTTTATGACCAATTATATCAAAGAATAAGTTATAAGTAACGGGTGTTCAGAAACATTCGAAGTCAAAGTAGTCCTTGAAAATATGAAGTCATGTCTGAGATAGATTGACTTTTTACAGACAACAGTTGACATTTAATAATTATTACAAATCAGATACTTAAGTAAAGATATACGATTTTTTGTTCAGAGCCCACTTGACTTCGAATGTTTCTGAACACCCGTTATTTGTAATATACACATAATCAAAATTATTTACATTATCTACAGCGCCCTCGTTTCAATAATTGCTGAAATTCAAAACGAGATTTAATCAAATACTGTATTCATAGTAACTTAAAGCCACTTACTCTATTTTTCGATTTTCACGATTCACAAAAAATAACGGGTGTTCAGAAACATTCGAAGTCAAAGTAGTCCTTGAAAATATGAAGTCATGTCTGAGATAGATTGATACATTTACTTAATACAATTTTATAGGTTATCAAATTAGTATCTTCGATATTAGATTCTGACAATTTTTGACAGACAACAGTTGACATTTAATAATTATTACAAATCAGATATAGCAAACGCCAATTTAGTTGGCGCGAGGAGGGATAAGTTCGCGCAGGATTAAAAGTAGTGGGGAGATTTGTATTTGGTTTTACATCAAATGTCAGATAATTCTAACCTCTGAGCGTGTATCACTTTATGATCCCCTAGCAAAGACATTATGTTCCGTCAAACGTCAATGACAAATGTATTCTGACAATTACTTGAGTAGTAGGGGTGGTCGTTTTTAAAAACGACTTCTGCGCATCCCCTCCTCGCGCCAACTTAATTGGCGCTTGCTATACTTAAGTAAAGATATACGATTTTTAGTTCAGAGCCCACTTGACCTCGAATGTTTCTGAACATCCGTTAGAACAATAAAAGGTTCTACTGTCAATGAAAATTATTTTATACATTTATTATGTTGCCGCCGCCAAATTTTACCACGTAACAATCGCTTACAATTCTAATACTACTTCATTCAAAAAGAAATACACTTTCGTTTTTATATCAATCTATTATTTAATTTTCCTGTAGATGGCAGTGTTTAGGTTGGTGGAATCGTGTTACTTAAAATAACGGATGTTCAGAAACATTCGAAGTCAAAGTAGTCCCTGAAAATATGAAGTCATGTCTGAGATAGATTGATTTTTGACAGACAACAGTTGACATTTAATAATTAATTATTACAAATCAGATATAGCAAACGCCAATTAAGTTGGCGCGAGGAGGGGGTGCGCAGAAAACGTTTTTAAAAACGTCTACCCCCACTACTCAAGTAATTGTCAGAATACATTTGTCATTGACGTTTGACGGAACATAATGTATTTGCTAGGGGATCATAAAGTGATATACGCTCAGAGGTTAGAATTATCTGACATTTGATGTAAAACCAAATACAAATCTCCCCACTACTTCTAATCCTGCGCGAACTTACCCCTCCTCGCGCCAACATAATTGGCGTTTGCTATACTTAAGTAAATATATACGATCCATGAAGTAAAAGAAGTGAATTTACTATAAAAAGAGAAAACCTAAGCAGTATTTCTCCACATACAGTTTGATCATGCGTAATTCGGCGAAGACTTGTTTCAGAAATTTTAGACATTGTTGATAACTCCTCCACTTTCAAACAGCGGTCTTCTAATACTAATTCTTCAATAAATGAAATCTTTTGTGGCGTTACTATTTTAATTGGCCAACCGTCTTCACTTGTCTTCTTCACTTTTTCCCATAGATTATGAATCACCACCATAAATGCAGTCTAAATGTAGTTTAATTTGATTGAGGGTATTTCTCTCCTTTGTTAAAAGTTGAATGACCACGTCGTATTCGATTTTTCACAGACATTTTCATGCACTAGTGAGGTTACCTGATAACATTTGATAGGGTTAGCGCAACTGCAACTATATCACAACACACTTGAACCATGTTTGAACATGTATAAGCCTATCAGGCCGAGAACATATGGCGTTTTCCACGGACATTCTTTTCCAAAGGGGGCGTAGTTCAGAACGGCTATTATGATGATTGCACTGAGAAAAAAAATTAGTAATGGTAAATAAAAAATTAATTACTGCAAATAAAAAGTATAGTTAAATACGGCACAGATAACTGGAATAATTATGGCAAGTAAACCCTTATTTCTAAGTCAGAGTATTGGCTGCAACAATACTGTTTATTTGTAACAAATACATTAAGAATATTTGCATCAGTTAAAATAGATTTACTACTGTAACTCATGGGAAGTACTTGACCCAAATAAAAGGATTTATTGGAGTAATGCTACGAGTTTAGTTGGACCAAATGAATAATTACTAGTCGCAAATGAAAAGTTTAATTGTTATTATTAAATATTTTAGTAGTAGTAATAAAATAATATACTTACCCCAAAATGTTTCCGAACACCCGTTAGAACAATAAAAGGTTCTGCTGTCAATGAAAATTATTTTGTACATTTATTATGTTGCCGCCGCCAAATTTTACCACGTAACAATCGCTTACAATTCTAATACTACTCAATCAAAAAGAAACATACTTTCGTTTTTATATCAATCTATTATTTAATTTTCCTGTAGATGGCAGTGTTTAGGTTGGTGGAATCGTGTTACTTATAATAATAGGTTATAATAAGTATTTAATATTGAATTCCAAATTTTTTTTTATGTATGTATTTGTATAATTATATATAACAAATACTTTTGGAAATATTAAAGGTATTTCGTTTTGTGGCCACTTAAAATTATAATTATTAATTTAATATTCGAAGATGAAGTTGACGCATATTTTAAATGTAATCGGAAAGTATTCCAAAGATTATTCTAATTTGCCGGATCGATATATTAAAAGAGCAATGGAACAAGTTTATTGGAAAAATCCTGAAGGATCTCAATATAAACCTAATACAACAATTCAAAGAAAGGCTTTTAGGTTCGGAACAAATAGGGCATGGACTGGACAGTTTAGGCAACAAAATGCATCTGGTCGGAGATACAAAAAAGTGTTTGTGGAACCTATTAAAGAATGGAGCTTTTTTAGAGGGGATCGGGTTGAAATTTTAGTTGGTAAAGACAAGGGCAAACAAGGAATAGTTAAACAAATTATTCAAGAACGAAATTGGGTAGTTGTTGAAGGGTTAAATTGTCATTTGCGAAAGATTGGTAGCAGCAACGATTTCCCTGGGATCTTTATTAAATCAGAAGCACCACTTTTAATAACTAATCAGGTATCTTTAGTTGACCCATCTGATTTTAAAACAACTTCTATAGATTGGAGATTTACTGAAGATGGACAAAAAGTGAGGGTATCAACAAGAACAGGTAGAATTATTCCCATGCCTGCAACAGCAGAAGAAACTATAGATTATAAAAGTAAAGCAACATATAAAGAACAACCAAAAGATACTGTAGCTGATGATGTAGCAGAAATTACTTTTTCCCCAAAACTGAAGACATTTGAAATGGATATAATGGAAAGTATGAACATTACAGAAGATAGAAAACCTGCAAAATCTTATTGGTACTAAATTAAAATAGTTATTTTGTGTATTAAGGTTGAAGTCGTGTAATAATAAAATATTTATAAAATTGAATTATTTGATTTTGCTCCTTTTATCATTTAAAACTTGTCAATATAATGGTTATATAATATAATAAACTAAATCTAAATACTGTTATGCAGTTTTTGTAAATAAAATGAGCAATTCTTTAGGTGCAAAATATATTTATTAAACAAAATACAATTTTTAAATTATTGATAAATAAAAAAGTGCATATTTTTTACATAAAGCATGAACTGAAACCATGGCTTCTAATAAATTAATATGAAATAACTTAGACTATCACAGAGGTGTTATATAATTATATTTTTTAGTACGTAAATAGTACAAGCCATATTAATCCCAAAAGACAAGTGATTATATTTATTATATCTAGTAATGTTTAACAATCTGAAGCATTGAAGTCTATTCCTCCTCCACTAATTTTCTTTCCACGTGCTAACTTATCAAGTTCAGCTGCCGCATCTGATCTCATTGTGCTTTTATCTGTTAAGGAATCAGTTCCTGATGTTTTAACAACAGGAGTTGCTGGACTACTAGGACTTGCTCCAGTTTTCTTATGTAAAAGAGAATTAAAGAAGTTTGCTAATACACCTTCTCCTCCAGGTGTACTAACAATTTTAGTACTGTCCAGCTTTTTGGGAGATCCTTGCATACCAGGTGGTGCAGGAGAACGGACAGTTGTTTTACCTAAAGCTGATGTGCGCATTGGAGATTCACCAATGCGGCCAGGTAAAGTAGATGGCAAACCAGTTCCCGATAGAAGAATCTGTTGCTGTCTTGATAAAAATATTTGTTCGTCTTCTGCAAGTACTTCAGTTTCACGATTAATTGTTTTGCGTGTTACTGGTTGAACAATTATTTCCCGATAATAATCATTTGGAGAACATGTATATAAATTTTCGTGTAATATAGCAATTTTCTTCATATTATCCCATCCTGCAGGTATAAAAACAGCATCTTTCTCCACAACAAGTGCTGGTGTACGGAATGGAAAGCCATATATCCTGTGGGTTAAATACTTATATAATAAATCACAATTCTTATCTTCTTTAGCACTTGTATAAAATAAAGATGCTCCGTACTGCAAACAAAATCTTCTTATCCATTGTTGCATGAAATCAAGATGTTCATCTTTGTAATCATGATCTTTCTCTAATGTTTGCATGTAATCAGTCTTCGTAACAACAACTACAATATCCAAACCTAAATTACTTGTTAAAGTACCTTCAGGTAGAGGCAACGCATCATCAAGATCTTGATCATCTGCTTCACCAAGATTTCTTGAGCTTCTTTTCATTGGTGAGGCTGGATCATGTTCATCACCTGGTTCAATATATTCCTGCCACATTTTTACTTGGTGCTGCCTACGTGCTTGTCTTAAATCAACATCTAATTTTAATTTATCTAAATGATCAGCTAGTACTGACGCCCAGTGTTGTAACTGCTCTAATATACCCCATGGTGCCATCATTGTCACAGTAAGCATGACAAGGGTGTGCTCATACGTCTCCTCATTTAATGCGAATCTTAAGAGATCTGTATGACCAGCATCTCCATCAAGCACCCAAACACTTAGTCTTGTATGATCGTCTCTGTAATCATCTCGAACATCTATATATGCATATTCTAAGCCAGAACCTTTTTTCGGATCTTCTACTCCTTGCAGTTTAGCTACAAGCGTTGTTTTTCCAGATTCATTATCGCCTAATACTACTATTTGTTTACAAGATGGTAATTTTGGATTGCCATGATTTTGAACATCATTTAAAATAGACGCCCATAGATTTTCTTTAGGTGGATCGGTTTTATTATTATCGACCGACATAACCTCACGAGCATGAACCATTTTAACAAGCACTTGCAAGCACTGATGTCACTAAATGTTCTATTTCTATATTTTGGTATGACGCATCCCTAGTAATGCCAACTGTCTTAAAATCTGCAAAATTTGAATTATTAGGATCATTCTTGTTTTACGGTGGCGTTACATTAAATTAGTTAAATTTCTAAAATTACCTTTTTCTATAAGAATAAGTTGATATAATCGTAGGTACATACTTAGGTATTACATATTAATTGTATTAATATAAAAATATTAAGGCAAAATATAAAAGCTATTTGCAGTTTATGAATTATGCATGTCTTTCATTTTAGTCCTTATTAATTCAACAAATGTTGACGTTGCTAATATACAGTAAATTAACAAAGTTTAAAAATATAGAATTCTGTTACACTTTTTGGAAAACGATAAAAAATTATTCTGTTTTTTGAAGAAATTTATTGTTATATTATTCCCATTAAACATTTGTATATTACCTATGGCCAGGTGAGGTAACATTCGATGGAGCGATTTTCGACAAACATTACATGTTATTCCACGTTCAACACTGGCTGATGAATTGAAAGCATCATTTTTATTCACGACAAACATGTGTGCTAAATTACAAAACGATCCTTCTGCAGATAATTTTGCGATACAATTATTTGATATTGGAAATGAGAAAATTACAATTAAAGAAATAGCAAGCTGCATTCAATTACAAAACGGTTTTTACAGTATCACTCACTCATCAGAAGAATTGGTTCAATGTCTATTTCCAGATATCAAACAAAATTACAAAAGTTATCAATAGATAAGTGAACGCGCAATATTAAATTCACTTTATTTATCTAGGTTACCACCCGATATCATTAATTTTAAGATTGGTGTTCTTATTCTTCTTGGAAACGTTGACCCACCCCGTCCTTGCAATGGTATCAGATTGGCAATCAAAAGATTATTAAATAATCTCATCGAAGCAACAATTAATTGGCAACTTCAAAGAAGAGGATGCACTAATACCACGTATACTAATGATGCCAACAGATATGCCATTCTACTTCAAACAATTGCAATTGTAGTTAAATCTAGCAAATTCAGGCGCGGCTCGTGATGACGTATTTTGGTTTGCAGTACAATGATCCGAGTGCTTCGTGTATTCTCGTGTACTAACTGTAACGTTTGCTTAGTAAGCACCGAAAACACACGAGGCACTCGTATCATTGTACTGCAAACCAAAATACGTCAGCACGAGCCGCGCCTGCAGTAGCAATAGCAAAGCATTACCGAGTTCAGCTATAATAACGCTGCGGCAATGGTTTATTTGGGTTTCATCATATCAACATTAGTCAATGGGCGCCGCTGTGTTTTTTTCCATGCTGTCTTTTGTGATTTGATGTAATCTAAGGGAGTTCGTGTAGTGAATTTTGTCTATTCCAGCATCATGCACTGATGAGTCTTTAGCAAGACGAAACACTTGTCTGCATGTGTGGATAGTAATTATTACACAAATATTAACTTGTATTCTCCACACTCAATTTTTAATAATATTTCGATATTAAAAATATATTTCTTTTCACATTTCTTCTTTTATCCAACCAAACGATCATGCTTAATTTTATTATGTGTTCTTCTCTCTTAGAATAAAAGCTTACGAAAACAAGAAGTTCAAATTTTACATTCCAAAAATATACTATAGGCGAAATTAAAAAAAAGGGCAAACGAGGACACATCCGGAACAAAACAATCATTTTTTGACCAAGATCCATGAAGAAAAAGAAGTGAATTTACTACAAAAAGAGAAAACCTAAGCAGTATTTATCCACATACATTTTGATCATGCGTAATTCGGCAAAGACTTGTTTCAGAAATTTTAGACATTGTTGATAACTCCTCCACTTTCAAACAGCGGTCTTCTAATACTAATTCGTCAATAAATGAAATCTTTTGTGGCGTTACTATTTTAATTGGCCAACCGTCTTCACTTGTCTTCTTCACTTTTTCCCATAGATTATGAATCACCACCATAAATGCAGTCTAAATGTAGTTTAATTTGATTGAGGGTATTTCTCTCCTTTGTTAAAAGTTGAATGACCACGTCGTATTCGATTTTTCAGACATTTTCATACACTAGTGAGGTTACCTGATAACAAATTGATAGGCTTAGCGTAACTGCAACTATATCACAACACACTTGAACCATGTTTGAACATGTATAAGCCTATCAGGCCGAGAACATATGGCGTTTTCTACGGACATTCTTTTCCAAAGGGGGCGTAGTTCAGAACGGCTATTATGATAATTGCACTGAGAAAAAAAATTAGTAATGGTAAATAAAAAATTAATTACTGCAAATAAAAAGTATAGTTAAATAGATAACTGGAATAATTATGGCAAATAAACCCTTATTTCTAAGTCAGAGTATTCGCTGCAACAATACTGTTTATTTGTAACAAATACATTAAGAATATTTGCATCAGTTAAAATAGATTTACTACTGTAACTCATGGGAACTACTTGACCCAAATAAAAGGATTTATTGGAGTAATGCTACGAGTTTAGTTGGACCAAATGAATAAAGCTGGATTTATAAACTTGCCGTTGGCGTACCGCACCGTAGCGTTGCAGTTCGCAGTAGTTCGCTCAAGTTAAAAAGCGTTGAAGTAAACGTGTATAATTATAAAGAACGTTCGTTGGAGTTGTGACGCCCACATTCAGTTAGCTGCCGTTCGCCACCATTCAGACTTGACCAACTTTTATCTTTTTCCGTTGCAGTCCGCAGCAGTTCGTTAACGTTGGTGTATGAACCAATGAAATTGTGCAATTTGGAGTTTGCGCAACGCACTTGGTTTTATTTACAAACACAAACAGCGTCAGTATTGGGAGTTTAGTGATTTTATCGTAAAATTTGGTGATTTTTTAAGCCATCAACGACAAATTTAGTGATAATTTTTTGTCAGTGATTTTGTTGGAAACTTGTTTGTTGACTCTGTGGTGGTGCCATCTACACCTATAATATCATAACTTATCTTGAGTAGGGCCATAATTGCATGACTGTCAGGTTGCTATTAAGTCGTATACCTATATCGCATATATCATATTTTGTATTAGCTATGCTAAGCCTGCCTGTTTCAAATGCAGAAGTAGAAAGAGCGTTTTCTGTAGTAAATATTGTCAAAGACAAATTAAGAAATAAGTTAGCAATAAAGATGGCTGATTCGATTTTAAGATTGACATACCATATGAATAACGGTTGTCAAAATTTTAATCCCACACCAAGCATGTATGATTTAATTGATATAAAAGAAATATGAAAGATTTAATTCTGAAAACATGTACGGTGGTGAAGCAGTGGATTGTGAGAATTCTGTATTAGATACATTTGCAAATTTACCTATATAACTCCTCTGAAATCCATTTTCCACGATTTAATTCGATCGCCGATTACCTATATGCTGAAATTGTTTATAGATTATATATGTTTCTTAATTATGTGTAATATTTATTTATAATTATGTTAAAAAATATCTTATTTTAGTAAAATAAAATATTTATTTTTGTCCATTTTAAATAATATCACGGCAACACAAATGACACATCACCAATTCCTTTCTGTATGTGAGACAGTGTTGCCTGGTGACAATAATTGTTTTCACTAGATGAGAACTTAAAAAATCACTAGATTTCACTAGATTGTTACCACAATTATAAATGAAACCATTACACATGTCTAATTACCGGTAGTATATATAATGTATAGTTTTAGTTTTCGTTAATAAAGAAAGAAGAGCTATTGCAATAAAAAAAAATGTAAAGCAGTAGGTAGGTATGTAAATAATAAAAGAAACACAAGAATTTCTTGATATATATTTATATATAATATATATATTTATTGGTATAATATTGCATAAAGTCGTACCTATTTTACAATAACACTGTACAAGCTGTTTTAAACTTAAGTAAAATTTACAAGAAAATAAAAGGTAATTATAGTAAATTACAAATTAGTGCTTATATAAATTGCATTAAATAATATATTTTTATTCTGATGAATACATATTGTTGTTATGTTTATTTGTTACAGTTACAGGAATTTTGTAATCAAAACATGATTTATTATCACTATTTTCTTAGAGTGTAGAATTCCAGTTAAGGTAGTAGCAGATAACCGATTTCTGATTTTACTTTTGTTGAGAGATACTGCACTGAATATTCTTTCTACTGAAGCACTACTGTGAGGTAATGTTAAAACTAAATTGACAAATTTCGATAGTTCTGGATAAACAGCAGTATTGTCACATCTAATTTGATTACAGATATTTTTCCAAAAAGAAATATAATCGGCTGCATCCTCATTGAAGTCACTGTTTTGCAATAATCGCCACTATCTATCCAATGAAAGAAGATTAATATCGTTCCTATGAAAATTTGCTGCTGGACCTAATGAACTTGTAGTTTTAATAACTTTTGGGTCCAAAGATTTAAAGAACTTAAGTGTCTTTACATCTTCTGCATTAAATGGAAAGCGTTTATATAATTGATGAGCAGCTTCAACATAAAAACCGAAACATGTTAATTGAAAGTTATGTTTATCACCATCTGAAAGAGTATTTTCTTGAAATAATATAGCTGCGTTCGGGCCACAATATACTTCATTTAGTAAAACATAATGTTCTGGGTTTCTATATTGCAAAATAGTTACATCAGTTTTACTCAAATATGTATTATTTATGTAACAACTTAGAATAGTCTTGTATACTGCTAACATTCTGTCATATATTGCATAAATTTTAGGAGATTCTGATTGAAATTCCTTATTTAAGTCAGTAAATACAGGTAAAACATATTCCAAAAACTCTAAATAATATTTATTCATAGGATTTTGTAAATTATTGTGAATGGATTCAGATGCATCGATTTGATTGAAAGATTCATTTTGGAAATATAATTTAAGAGCTTCATACTGCTCCAACACTCTTTTAACAACAGAAATTAAAGAGAGCCAGCGTGTTTGGCTAGGTTGCAGCAGCTTATGGGGTTTAATATCAAGAAACTGCTGAAATTCTTTGTATTGTGTTTGTCGTTTAAAACTATATTGCATATAAGTGTATACTTCTCGCATCAGTTTTTCCGTTGTAGAAGGTAATTTTTCACAAGCATGGGAAGCTATGAGTGCTATTGAGTGACATAGACATTTTACAGTAAAAAGATGTGGTATTTCATTTTTTAATAAAGTTTTGACGGAATGCTTAATGCACATCATTGAATTTGCCCCATCAGCTGCAAATCCTACCATATTGTTTTTATATGGAACATTATGTTTATTAAAAAATTGAACAATAACATTATGTATATTTACTGCAGTTGCATCATAGATTGGTAATAAAGCAAGAAATTCGTCATTTATACTAAAATTTTGATTTAATCGCACAACTAATGCTAAGTTTTTAATTCCGGTATGATCCGTAGACTCATCAATTAATAAAGAAAATTTGCTGCACTTTAAAGTTTCTATTAGAGTTTCAAAACTTGATTGACCAATTACGTTATTTATAATAGCTGTGCATTTTGTACGATTACAGGAAATCACTTTCATTATTTATAGACCTAATTAATTGTACCAGATGATCAACTGAATTTATAGATATATTGTGTTCTGCAATGAAAGATGCAATTCTTATTTCTATTTCTTTTGTACTAAGTTCCGTGCTTGTAGAGCTTCTTACATATTGCGTAACACAGAATTTTTGTTGTTTGATTAATTTAGATTGGTGTTTTATAGAATCATGGTGCTTACGTATTGCAACTATCCCTCCAAGATAGTCATTACCGCATATTTTACATCTGTAAAACTCTTTTCCTTCTGAACTAGCTTCTATCCAATGTTGGTAATCATTGTGTTTCTCCCAATCAGTTTTGTATTTTTGTTGATAAATTTTCTTTTTTTTTTAAGTAGATGGTTGATCTGTGGTCGACATAATAACTACTAGAAATTAAAACAGATTTAGGAAAACATAAAAATATGTAAACGGTTTTATTTGCAGTAAATACTTACATTGTGTTACCATGATGGTATTACCATGATGGTATTACCATGATGGTAATAATCCGAAAATTAATTTATTTAAAGAATTCAGTGCGATTGGGCGCGCGTGAATAAGATTCTACCATAAATATTTAATATGATTTAATCCAAAATTCCCCCGGCCAAGAGCTTTTGTACTTTCCCATTTTAAATAGGTACTTACCCTTCATCGTATTATTTCAAAAATTACAAATTTAAAAATAATTTGAACGGTACTTTCCGCAATGAGCTTATGTATTATATCAATTATTTATTGCGAGAAAATTGTTTCGACTACTAAGGTATAGATGTCACTTTACGTAGGATCTATAATATTTAATAATAATAAATAACGCAATCTATTTTGATAAATATATGATTTCATATAAACTACAAAACGAAAAATACGTAAATTAACGTAAAATAACTAGATATTACTAAAATACAGAAGTTTTTCACTAAATCACTAACACAGTATTCAAATCGCTAGATCTAGTGAAAAATCACTAGACCTGGCAACCCTGATGTGAGATGTGAACAGATGTGAATGCGTTCCTACGAAGAATGATCTGCGCGTGCGCGGCCGCTCGCAACGTCCAGGAACGGCATGTTTATAATTCAACCTAACCAGGATGAACTGCACGCTACGGTGCGGTACGCCAACGGCAAGTTTATAAATCCAGCTTGTGTTAGTTTGAATTTCATCATCGACAGATGTTGATTGTTGTGGCTCTGTTACATGTTTATGGGGATTATAAAAAGAATTTGCTGGAGTAGCAGGCTCATCAAAACCTAAATTAAGTAAAATACTGTATTCCTACTTTTCAAAAACAAAACTGTATACCTGGCATATTTACAGATGGAAGAGAATTTGGAAATAATCTAGTTCCCTTTTTACACATGTCCATGAAGTGGGCACCACAAACTCTAATGGCATTGTACAATTTCTCATCTGTAAAGGTCATTATTTCTTCATTCTGAAGTCGCTGCAACCATATTTCTTTTATGCATTGATTTTTCACTGAAATACGATGTCTACAAACAAAAAGCTGTAATTCTCATTTATATAATTCATTTAAAAATTTACCTGCTCGACTTCCTATCCAAACAGCCTTCTACGATACAAGCATGAAATTTGTCTCTATCCATTCTATATAAATAAATTAATATTCTTACAATAATGCTTTTGGCCTGTATATTTTACACTTACGTTACTTTCTCTTTAGTCAATCTTAGAGAATGTCTTTCATAAGCTATAGCAAACGCCAATTAAGTTGGCGCGAGTAGGGGGTGCGCAGAAGCTGTTTTTTGAAAACGTCCACCTCCACTACTCATGTAATTGTCAGAATACATTTGTCAGTGACGTTCAGTCACCGTATATTCACTACATATGCCCGACCAGTACACATAATTTGCTTTCCACCAGCCCGGTAGAGGCGTTGTTAGCAATTGTATCAACGCACATTATTCAAAGTATTAAAATAAATGAAACGGTTATTATATCTCGTATACTTGTAGATTTACTTTATTAATCATGGACTTGGTACTACGATTGGCAGTTGGTTTATTAATGATTTTGCATTGGATTTATTCCTTTTTTAAATCATGGTATTCATGGTCCATTATTTAAAAAAGGAAGTTTTTACTTGATATGACATGATTTTTATGATAAAAACATTCAAATAGTCTGTTTAATGGTTATCAATGATAAGTTATTGATAACAATTAAACAGACTATTTGAACTCTACTACTACTACTATTTCTGAGATATATATTGACGATTAGAAACAATATTGACGGCAACGGCCAGCTGAAAAGACCAGTTCTCGTCCGATCACTGAAGTCAAACAGCATCGGGCGCGGTCAGTACTTGGATGGGTGACCGCTATTAGATTAGTTTTTCAAATTTTCCCGCGTTTACAATCCACCAGCCCGTTAGATGGCATGCAATATTGTATACGCTACTTTATTATTAAGTGACCCTTCTCTTAAACTTAAATAATACACCTTATATTTTCACAGAACAATAGTATATTTAACTATATGTACATTTCATGTGCACTGCACACATCATCAGTAGTTACTATTTAAACGTATTATTTTCGAGTACATGTATAGTAAAAATATCTATTTTGGGTAGGGGTGTAAAAAATCCCTTCTATCTAGTATAGTTATATTATCTATGCGTTCAGTCTTCATATGATCCCGAGAAATCGGTAGCGTTATTGTAGGTAGGCGAACTGAATTTAAATGTTGAGGTTGCTCTTCGTTAATTTTAATATGTTTATCGTCCGCTACATTTCTTTTACTTTGAATAATTGTTTGAAATCGACCCATTAACTGAAAATAATTATTCTCAAATTCACATCTCTCGTCCTCTTGCATTGTTAAGTCTTCTAGAACTTCTATGTTTGTTTGAATATTTTGAAATTGCTCAAGACTTTCTGATAGTTTATCTTGCCGAGCTGTGAGATTGCTTATATCAATATCTTCGACTAATGTATCTAAATAATTTGATGCACGCGTTATTTGTGCCTTGATATTTGATTTCTTGATTTTTAATGATTTTAAATTAACGTCAGTCATGTTTGAAGTAAAAGGATTTTTAGGATACTGATCGGTAAAGAATTAAGAAAAGGAAGTTAACTGGAGACTTACCTCACTAATTTGAGTGCGCTGTTGCTGACACAGATGTCGATGATATCCTGCTCCTGGGAGAACTAATGTTTTTGATGATGACCAGTTGAAGGATCGATGATCTTGTTATAATGTTGCTATGTAGATGAATTAATTTATCGTCTAGCTGCGAAGTACCATGTGTGGATGAATTAATTTATCATCCAGCTGCGAAGGACCAAATGCTTTTTGGTCTTGGAATAATCTTGATAGCTGTGAGCTGTCACTGACGTCCGTCTGCGAAGGACCAATGCAGATGAATTAATCATCTGGCTACGAAGGACCAATGCAGATGAATTAATCATCCGGCTCGAAGGACCAATGTTCTTTCCTCCTGGTTTGAAGGAAGTTCGGTATGTATCGACCGAAGTATGAGTGAAATAATACAATAGTTTTTGTATAACACTAATATATTTACAAGCTTAATCTTGGAGTTCCGTTAACTTAATGTAAATGCAGTATCTGGTCTTAATACTAAAGACCGAGAAAACTGGCTAATAAATAATATTTGCTCCTATTTAGATCACTGAGATCTTAGTAGGAACTGTTAGTTAGATCACTGAGACCTAAGCTTTAACTCGAAGAGATCGTACTTGGAACTGTAATGAGCTCTAAGAGATCTTGTTTGGAACTGGTTGTTCATTCCCTTATTTTTCGGCAAGAAAGTTTTGTCCCCGCCAGTCACAAGAGATGGAAAAAACAATGAAATTGGGTATACGGAAATTTCCATACCATTATTTCTACCTTTCCAAGAAAAGTATATGCTGTAGTTTCCAACGTCATAAATGTATTAAAATAAACAATATACGCCGGAAGCCCTTAATTATAGAAAATAAAATACCTTTTAAAGTAATAAATATACTGTAACGTTTGTCTTTACGGGTTCTTAAATAAAACTAACAATAACTTTAGACACACACACTATATTAATATTAAAACGTATAACAATATAAAACTAACTATTAACAACAATAAGTACATTTATGTATTTTATATTTATGTAACTATATTTATGTATACTTCGCGAGACTTGGGTATTGAATGAATGTTCAACCCTTCTTCGACGCGGCTTTTATATCGGTGAATACTCCTTCTAGAGCCTTCACGTAGGCCTCGCGAAAACATCCAGAGGGATGACGCATCTCGCGTCAGCGGATGAGTCATTACAATACAATGCACAGAGATAACCTAATAGTTCACAGAATCGCATCGAACCGAAACCATTTAACCTGTTATAATAATATATAACAGGAAATATGTACAATAAAACTTATTCTACAATATTTATGCTTATTCAAATACATTTGCATAATGGATGGATTAACCAGAGGGCTGTGCCTGTAATAAAATAAATAGTTTTTATGACTGTAGAAAATAAGACAATGAATAAAGACATGTAATACCTGACCAGGCCTAAAGTAATTAACAATATTAAATATATCTGAACTCCAAGACCTTTTCTATATACAATATATAATATTTACAATTTAAAAGTAGGATTAAATATATTAACATAAATATACCTACATCTAAATAAATCTAAAAATACACAATTAAATCTATTTTGCCCGAACAACTATTTAGACTAGAAAGTTTAATTACCTTTAAATACATCTGCGTAGTTTTGAAGACCCCATTGCACTAACAAATTTAGATATTCCATACTTATGAATACCTTTATCCGATATCACAAATAAATAAATTAAATACTTATTGTCATAGATCTCTAACAATACGAATAACTGGGCACTAATTTGATGTTAAGTAGGCAAGTTTTTTTTGCTGCAAATAAGCTGTAATATGACAAATGAAGATAAATATTAACCGTCCAATGACAATCAAATACGAATAGAATTCAACGTGATTCAACATGATTCCACCCTTCCGAAAGTACCTCGAAGTTCTACGATTGCTTCCGATTTAAATAAAATTGTTTACCATAACTAAATGTGTTTTGGAGATAAATAAAAATCTTATTAGGACCATTACTAACAGTACTTGCGGCAAATAAAGCAAAGCTGAAGTATATTATTTAATAATAATAACTAACACGTATTCTTAGGATAAGTTACCATGTTATCTATCTTAAATATACGGACTTTGAAAATATCATTTATTTGTGATAAATATATAGGATTTTTAGAACAAGAGTTTGTTTAGCTATTGTAACTTAAAAAATATTAAGGACTAACATTCCTGTGTTAGGTAAACAGTTTAATTGGGCCATTTTTCTCAGTATGCACTCATGAAATGACAAAAAAGCGAGTTTTAAAAATTATTTTGTCTTTAAGAATATTTACTAATTACATTATACCAGAGTTTTCTTTTGTATCAAGAAACTAAATTTAACATCTGATTTTTGTTAAAAGAATTATGTTTATTAAAACAGAAAAAAAAAGTTTTTACAGTTGGTTTAACAATAATTAATTAAACTCGTTATTAAACACCTAAACGTCCATTATAGGTAATTACGATTTTATAAAATGGTATTCTTTGCGTTAGTTGAAGCGTTAATATAATCTCGAAATTTATGTCTTCCTTTAAATTGTATCAACTATCCTTAAGATATTATATGTTTGTCAGTATTTATTATGCCCACTTACTTTAACGCGAAGGAATGTTCTTCCTATAGTTAAAAACCTCTTAAATGGGTGCGTTATTGAATGTGTTTTCGTATTTATACACGATGTTTATACATTATAAAATCTCTGTGCATGGTGTGTACATTTATTTACAATATTTACTTTTAGTAAATGTATCTTACATTATCTTTAGTGGCCGAGAAACACTTTGAGGTATTCATTTTCCTAATTTTATAGCGGAACAAACAAGAGTGTCTTTTACACAATAAAAGTTGGTTCCTTTTTAAGTTTGGCAAGGAAGTTATTTTATATTCATATCCTTATATATTTTTATCGCGTGGTAATTGTGAGAAAGTGAAAGGACCAATTATGATTAAGGAAATGCAATTTTACTTCAATCGCATTTGTGGCTTGCTTAAGTGAACGGAAGGAAATTTCTTTGGGATTAAAAATTTTTTAAAAACGCTACTTTTTCATTTAAATTTTGATACATTTAACTGTATATATTGAATGTATCTAAGTATATGTGTTTTTTTTAATTGGTAAGTTATATCTAATCACGAGTGAAATAAATTAGTCTAATTATAAGTATTAGGTAGGAATAATATTTTTTATTGATAATATGTTAGCTTTTCCTATTTTTGAGAATAAAGTCACGAATCCATCTCTGTTAAGAAAGTATTAAATTTTGATTCGAATATGTAACACGTTACAGAATACTAATATAAAATGAGCTGGAGGTTGTTGAGCTGGTACATAGATGGCGGTTAGAGTATCAAATAAAGTTGATTTTCTGAACGGTTAATGAATAATGTATAGCAAACGCCAATTAAGTTGGCGCGAGGAGGGGGTGCGCAGAAGCCGTTTTTAAAAACGTCCACTCCCACTACTCAAGTAATTGTCAGAATACATTTGTCATTGACGTTTGACAGAACATATTTTGTAATGTCTTTGCTAGGGGATCATACACGCTCAGAGGTTAGAATTATCTGACATTTGATGTAAAACCAAATACAAATCTCCACTACTTCTAATCCTGCGCGAACTTACCCCTTCTCGCGCCAACTTAATTGGCGTTTGCTATACGTAGTTACATACATTCAACGAATTTTTACCTGAATTTGAAATAAACTTCGCAACAAAAATTGTGTACCGGGCGCTAATTAAATGCTTTGGTTCGAAAAGTTTAACACAATTGAAATAAAAACTGATTTGAAATAAATTTTTGGCAATCATGCTATGCTACGTGATATCATTTATGTATGATCGTATGTTTTATGATTCAAGATGGAAGATTCCTGGAAGGTCAAAATATACAGGAATGCTTAATGTTCGCCGAGAGATTGTATGAACATTCTAAGTGAATACCTAAAGAAGTTTGCAACCAAACCCTTATGGTTGAAAGCTTCTTTATATACTTAGATAGTATCTTCTTACTCAATATATCAATTGTTAGCAATCGTGACACCCATGTCACGATTGCTAACAATCGACCAAAACCCTTAAAAATTTAATATTGGAGCTTTTTAAACGTAATCTCTCTGAATTTTTGAGTGGCATAATAAGGATCTCTCACTACACATGTGAGACAAAATAACAGTGTAGCCCAGGGGTGCTCAGACTTTTAGGGATTGCGATCTACCACAAAACAACATTGCGCAGTTGCGTTGCCTCGGGAATCTCACAAATTCCAACGAGAGACAGAGACGGCCTAGAGTTGACGTTCGAGAGAACTCTAATTTGTGGAGTGATTTTTTCGCCATCGACTCCAAAAGCTCTTGCGATCGACCGTTTGGACACCCCTGGTCTAGCCAATGAGTAGAAGCTGGTTTAACTGGTCTAAAGAAGTCAAAAATAGTTCCATTGATTACAAAGATAATGGCCACTGCTTTTTTTTTGGAATACATATGATGTAGTAGTCATCAACTATTTTGAGAAAGGGTGCGTTGATCACATTTGGTAAAGAAAAAAATGTATTTCATCACAACTATGCATCAGTTCATTCATCATTAATTGTTCAAGCAAAAATGTGATCTCCTTTTGTTTCTTAATTTGAAAAACTAGAAACACATTTGGTTCAAACGACAAGGTAATAGTTGAAAATGATATATATTTTAGAGACCCTTGAGCAATTATACTATACGGGAGGACTTGTTGGGTTGGAAGGAAACTATGTGGAAAAATAAATAGACCTATGTTTTCCTCGTCAAGTCCATACTCTGGTTTATTCATACTAACGTACAACAAATACAAGATGTTGATAGTAGTCAAATTATAAAGCTTATATATAAACTCATTCTTTCTCTATAAAGCCAAAATGCATCCTTAATTTGTCGTCAAATATAGTTTCTTACGAATACTTTCTCAATTAAAGATTACTTGTTAATACAATAATAGAATACACGTTCTCATAGACTTTACAAAGCAACATTGATCGATTATGATATGAATGATAAAAAATTATAAAATAAAGTAGCCTGTGTTGTAATCCCCATAGGTTAGTATAGATCTATCAAGGTATGTAATCAGTAAATAGAGTTTGCTTTACTGAACGTAAACTTAGAAAGGTTATTTTTAGATGTTATATTCAGTATTAGACAATATTTGAATTCTTAAATTAGTGATAATTCATCCATAAATAAGGCCTGAAATTTATTATATTATTTAAACTCTATCGCTATTTTCGGTGTAGTCTCTTTTGTCCGTCAGATGTCACTAAATTATCTAGTGCCACCAGATAAGACAAAATTTGCTACTTACCTAGAAGGTGAGCCATCAAATTTCACTTCATTAGCCAAACTGACGAAGTCTATTGAGACAGAAACACGTGTCTTTCGCTGAAGTAAACGTTGTCTATGTGTGCAGATAGAAATATGTATAATGCATATCTGTTTCATTTGTCACAAATGCGTAATGCGTGCTTAGCGTATTGATGTAGTCAGTAAACGTGTTAATGAACTCACACCTATATACATATTTTTTCCCCTTCTGTACCGCTATTTTCGGTGTAGTCTCTTTTGTCCGTCAGATATTACTAGATTATCTAGTGCCATCAGATAGGACAAAATTTGCTACTTACCTAGAAGGCGAGCCATCAAACTTCACTAACCAAACTGACGAAGTCTTATAGTTGGCGACAGAAATACGTGTCTTTGGCTGAAGTAAACGTTGGAAAATACGAGGTGTATGTCCACGTGTACAGATACAAATATGTATAATGCATATCTGCTTCATTTGTAAGAAATGCGTAATGCGTGCTTATCGTATTGATGTACTCGTAGATAGTTGTACGTAGTACAACGTAGTTGTCTCGTAGATAGCTGTACGTTTTCCAACATTTCACACTAACCACGATTTGAGGGATGATTATAAATTTTTTTAATGGACCGTAAACACATCAATCTGGGGGCTATAACCGGTGGCTCGTATGGGGTGGCAGATTTAACGGTATAACACCACTGTCTTTCGCCAATTTTACAACCAGAAAACTAATGTGCGTGTTCGTGGTTGTCCATGATGAGCAATACTGGTGATTCAAGAGTAGGCTTCACTTGATTTATAAAATGTTTAAGCCATCCTAGAAAAATATCCAATCTGACAAAGATGCAAACCCAACCGTGCCAGGTGGTGCCCCATTAATCATATGTTGTTTAAAATGAACCCGTGAACGCGACTGGTGGTTGAAGCAAACGCTGGTAAATACGTGCTGTGTGTCCATGTATATACAGATACAAATTTGATTTTATACAGATTTGTGTTATTTTGTATGCATACTGTGGTATAGGGAATCAAAGGCTTTAGACAAGACTGTATATATGACGCCAACTCGTGCTCACTAATGCTTCATGAATCCAAACTGGGTATACGATCGTCACCAGCGGTTGCGACAGATTTAAGTTAGGCCACTCCAGAAATCACATCTTCTTCCTTAATATTTATTTTATGTTAGAGAAGAAGATGTGCATGATGTTATGAAAGACATAATAAATAAAAACGTAAAAGATAGACTTAAATTCCAGGCAATCTACGATTGAAATTTTTCGATTAACATCGTTCAACTGCAGTAGATATGTTATTGAAAAATAAAGACCTTATATGTAATGATTTGAAAGAGATTATAGAAGAGGAATTAGAAGAATCTTGTTCCAGTGACTCTGATGGTAACAATCAATAGAATATAAAATGAAAGCTGTAGAACAGTTAAAGTTTTTTAATCGATTTTTATAAAAATGATTTAAAATGTAATAAAATTTTCTTGGATATATGTAAATACGTAATAATACTATTTCAAGCATTGTGGATTATATGTTTTAATTAGTAAACAAAACTTGCTAAAGTTTTTCAGGAGAAAATAATGTATATATACAGAAAATGCACAAATATTGCAGCGGAATTTTCAGTCCTTTTCCAGGTCTCGTAATTGCTACTGGAATTCACGAGAAATTATTTGTGTAATAAGGAAAACCGCTTTTACAACGAACGCCTGTATATTATTGCTATGTTGGTTTACCTTCATTACATCATTTGTTGGATCTCAAATATTTTAGGTTGCAGAAACATCAAATAAATTTAAAACTCCTTTTCATGAACGAAACAGTAAAGAGGAAACTTAAGAATTTAATTATGCATATACCAATGTGCTTTTATAGAACATCTACACAGGAGTAGGTTGAGAAATTAAAATGCCTCATTATAACAGGTAATTTCTGTACACAAAAATTTATAACCTTCCTTTTGATCACAAACACAGAAACGCTGCTTTCTAATTTAATTTGGTCTAGGAAAATTTTTTAGTAGAATAATATAAATGCTAACATTTAATAGTAATAATAATATTTACATTTTTATACCTCTTGTTTACTGTAAGATACTGTAAGTGCTTCAATACTAGCAATAAAATAACGATAATTAATAAATTTATGCACACAATAAAATGTAGTGAATCCATAATCATAAAGGAAAATTTAATCGAATTGTATTGTAATTTAGTCTTACAGAATTATTGATACAAAAAAAAACGAAAACTGTTGGTAAACCTTTTTACGATAAAGACAAATACATTTAAGAATAAATAATAATAAATAAATGCATATTAATTTTCAATGTCTACTGTATGAATATGATTTAATTTTTTTTTAATTCGTATTTTGAACGATTGTATATGCCGTTGCGTCAACAACATGCTATAGAGTAGTGTAGAGTGGTTGATGCCCAAACGCAAAGCAATACAATCTGCATGAGGACAAGAGGAGGGCCTCTATGGGGCTATATTGTAACCATTACTATGTGGTCTAGAAGTTGAGCACATACAAGGGAATATGAACGCAGACTGATTACATTGTGATCGTGTCTCTGGAAAAATTTTTGGGGACAGTGGCGGATAACATGCGGAGTAATCTGTGAATTATGGAAAGATGGTGCTTAAATGAAGGAGTATCTTTTAATCTACGAAAGACAAAGATCGTAGCTTTTACAAATATTAGGAAACTAAATGGGCTAGGCAGTATAAGACTGCCTGAACAAGAGTTAACTAACCAGTGCAATACAGTCTCTAACCATAACGTTAGATGCGAAACTGTATTGATATAAACACCTAGTCAACCAACTATTATATATAACCAAACATTTATTGTATACAGTAAAGTAGTAACTAGTAAAAGGAACCATTACCTATGGGGCAGTAGTATAGTGGAGGAGGATTGATCTGTATTCATTAGTAGCACCCTTCGCGACTCCTCACTGACAGGCTCTATTTGTAACCACTAACATCGGTGTTGTGGGTTCTCCGTCATTGCCACTACTTGTAAAAGCGGTAGCCATGACTTCGATCCTGAGGCTGCAGGCTAATGGCTTATGGCATCGCAATGTAGTTGCGATCACATAAATACTACTGTAATGGTACTGGATCAGCCAATATTACAAATACCGATGGACAGTATGGAACCTGAGATTATGTTTACAATTAAGTTGAGTATCATCTTATTGAGCAGGGAACTGGCGAACAGTTGCTTGAGCGATTGAAGAACCAGTATCTGACTCACAGTTTGATCAGAATCCAATCATGGCACAGGAGGAGGAATCTGTGGAATGTGCCATAGAGTTGTATGCAGTCGCAGCCTGTGTCTGAAAATTCGGGAAGCTGACTGCACAAAAAGAAGGATTAACAAAATGTCTGACAGCCAGGCGACTATTTAGGTTATTATGAATCCAATTACCAGGTTGAAACTGGTTAAATACTGCAAGGAAGTCCTCAATAGACTGGCACAAGAAAACAACGTGTCACCGATATAGGTATCACGACCTGAGGAGATTAAAGATAATGAGATGGTCAACGAACTGCCCAAGAAGTGTTCAAAAGGGAACTAGGGCCAGGACCTGTATGTGGAATCAATTCGATATGTATTTCTGAGAAACTGAAGAAATTCATACAGAAATATTTCGATAAGGATCTAGTGAACCCTACGAGGGAACTAAAATTTGTCCTGAGGACGATGTAGTGAAATTGAAAGATTTATTGGGGATGGTAAAAAAAGCACAAAACCCAAGTGCTTTGACTTATTGGTGTTCAGTAGAAAAACTTAGAAGAAGATACATGCGTACAGACTTATTTCAATTAGGTATTTATATGGTGTAAAAACAATGGGGTGGAAATGAATATATCTAAGTGCAAAATTTTGTTATTCTACAGAAAACCGGACGTGTTTGGACTATGTGCTGGGGAGAGCTAGACATAACAATAAGTTAAATATTGATTTTAGTGAATGTGTTGAAAGCATAATGACAATGGCATACAAAGCTATGGTCTTTCTTAACAGAAGCTCCAAATCTGTGAAGCTCTTGATAAAATATATTAATGCATATATAAGAAGGAAGTGTTCTCGAATATGCTTGTGTGGTGTGCTGTCCTTATTTTGATTAAGATATAATTACAGTGGAAAAAGTATAATGAAAGTTTCTGAAGTCGCTTTATTATACAAAGTACAATACTTATCGTGTGGATCCCTATCAAGATATTTTACATGATTTTAAATTGGTTAACTTGGTTAAATATAAGAACTGTGGCATATTTATTATTTATTTATAACTGTTGGTATTGTTAAGGATAGTTCCCTTGTTAATTTTACTTAGATTTCGTGTTCCCTAGTTTCCCAACCGCTCTCTTATGATTTTTATGATCTTTAGTCTTAATTTGATTTATTTAGTTTATACTTTAGAAAATTAATTTTGCCAGTTTCTAGACACTGGTAACTAACATTTATGAATTCCTTTTTTTTATAGATAATTTGAAACATAATTTTAAACGTTCGAAAATGTGGTAAATTTCGGAATTTCGGAACGTTGTGCATAACAGTTTTTTAATTTTATTTTTTAATAAATGTAAACCTGGGATAAGCAAAATATTTTTTATGCAACAGTGGACAAAACGTTGGCCAAGGAAAAAGCAATTCCAAAACGCGGTCCCAGCTCGGAATAAGTCTATGACGTTTCGTCGCAGCCGCTTCACCGCAATCATTTCGCCGGGGCCGTTTCGCCGTCAGTCGTTTCGCTTCTAAGCAGGTTCGCCGACAGTTCCGCTAAAAAAACACATTTGAATCTGATTGAAAGTAAGTTTTTTTTTATACAAATTCTTTATACTAGTTTCAACGTTAAAATCATAGACAGTTCTTAATGTCGTCGGTGTCATGAAATTTATTAGAATGTATTAGAATCCTATTACAAAATGTTGATCGGTAGAATTTGGTAAAGACAAACACAAAATTAGCTAGGAATTAAATTATTTTATTATAATTAGGTATAAAAATAACAAATTCTTAGAGTAATAGGATATAACGTTCAGGTATCATAACCAGTAACGCGCCAAGTATCTTCGGCGCCGCCGTGCGAAATACTGATAGGCGCCTTTACCCTATATGTATTGAGCCAAAATTACCAGCCACTCTCCCACAGTTCAACATTGAAATTTATGACGAACTCTTTAGACTTGTTAGTACTGGTAGGTATTTTTTCTTTGAGGCAAACAATAGGTTCACATACAAAAAAATATTATTAAAATTTTTATTGCACACTGAAACAACAGTAACAAAATAAAAAACAGTATTCCAAATTATTAAAAAACAAAAAATCAAATAAAATATTTTAATATTGTTTTTAAAATTTTTAAAATTTAACTTATCACAAGTGGCCGTAGGCGCCTTTAAGGCCTTGGCGCCGTTGTGCGCTGCACGACCTTGCCCATATGGACGGCGCGTCACTGATCATAACCCCTTGTGGCGGTTCGGCGCATTTACGCCGTCCAGTGGATAATCAAAATATAAATAAATAAATCGTCGACTGCTTGATTTAAAATAGTTGCTTGTGATTAAACAGCCATTGTCAACCAAGAATTATGGTAATGGCGTCTGATCGTAATAAATGGTGCTGCTTGGGGTGTCTATTAGAAAAAATTGAAAAAATGGTCGTAGTACTTTTTCTGTAGATTACTACTACACTGGTCAACACAGTTTGGTTTTCTTTGTACACAAATACCTGTAATTTAAATCCTCTGTCATGCTGATTCTAAATCTGATTTAAAATTTGGCCCACACGTCAGGATTTTGAGATATTTTCTTAAATAGTTTTTTAAAAAAATACATTAAATTTTACAAAATTTCAAAGTTACTTTTATATGAGAAAGATATTACCAAAAATATTAAGTGGACATATTTGAACATGTCCTTGAGTGTTTCCTATGTCGGAGTACTTAAACCGCCCCCATTTTTGCTCTGGAACAAATCAAATTAAGAATTGTAGATATCTGGTTACGTGGGTATATGAAGAACACATGGCTTTTTGGATTCAATGTAAGTGGTTTGTGATAGCTGAACATCCTCTTATTTCATAATGTTGCGTACGTATATAAATAATTCAAACAGTTTCTGTTATGTATGTGGAGATTCACCACTCACCAGGATAAGAGGAATATTATATCTTTAATAGAAAAGTTATATTTTCACTACTTTGGCTTAACCATTGAACATCAAGATAAATCATTGACTTCCAGTATTTGCTGGGCACGCTGTGGTGTTGCTCTAAATGGCTGGTCAAACGGCAAGAAAAGCAACATTTGCAAGACCTATGATTTGGTGTGAATAAATAGGGCAATCGACTCATTGTTACTTTTGCTACTCGTCCAGTGTCTCATTCGGAAGCCTTGCCAATACCAAAAGCCATAGGTGTTTCGCGTGAAGAATATGGTGTTACAGAACCAGAAGAAGCAAGTGTCAAGTAATTGACCAGCGATAATGAATATTTGCTATCTGAAATGGACAGACCACGCCTAATAAATCAGAATTAAATGAATGAATTTGTCAAAAACTAAAGCAGAAATACTAGGATCTAAACTCCAAGGATGGAAAGTGTTGGCTCTAGGTACACATATTTCTGTGTATCGTAATCGCCAAAAGGAACTATAATAGTATTTTTCAATCGACTCGGGTTTTTCATACTGCAATAATGTCGACGATTTGAAGTTGGCATTATGTCAGCAACATCATCCCGATGAATGGCGCCTTTTTATCGATCCTCCGAAATTAAGTTTGAAAGCTGACCTTCTTCACATAGAAAACGTTTATCCATCTATCCCCATTGGCCACGCAATCCATTTAAAGGAAACGTATGAAAATATTACTTTTTCTTCAGAAAGAATTAATTACAAAATGTACAAATGGTATATCAGCGCAGACCTCAAAGTTGTAACAACACTACTCGGTTCACAACTAGGGTATACAAAGAATTGCTGTTTTCTTTGTGAGTGGGACAGTCGATCAAGAAATTCCCACTAAATTGTTAAAGACTGGCTAGTTAGAGCTCAGTATATTCCTGGACAAAAGAATATACGTACATAAGTCACTAGTTCAATCTGATAAAATACTTCTACCGCCATTACATATAAAATTAGGTTTGATGAAAAATTTCGTGAAAGCATTGGACAAAGATGGCCTTGGATTTCAATATCTTAAACGAAAATTTCCTAAAACTCCTAAAAATTAATTATATAACACACAAGTTACCATAAATTGGGCTGTAACATGAGCGTTAAAATACATTTTTTAAACTTTTGAAAAGAAAAACATTTTAAACAGGATGATGCCATACAGTTATATATATAATGTAAATACCTAATAAATATTATTTCATTTACTTTTCGATATTTTTGTTTCAAAACCTGACGTTCCAGAATAAATTTGTTGTTATGACTGTTATTAGAATTATAAAAGAAACGAAAATTGTACGTAGTTTCTAAAGAGAAATAAACAAAATGAAAACTTGTTGACCAGTGTTACTGATCGCTAGATTAAAATTTCTAAGATGATTAGAAATATGCTTTTTTTCCCGAAAATGCTACACAATGGTACACTCTGTATTGCACATTTTTAAAGTAAGATTTATAAAAAAGAACTATTATCGGTGGCGCAATGATTAGCGGCGAAAGAGCCAGAGGCGAAACGGCTGACGGCGAAACGTCGCATTCCGTCTCAGAGGCAATCAAGTATGTATATACAGTGTGGTCATAAAGTTTGGAACCAAGCTTATAACCGCATTATTTTACATTTTTAGGAAAAACGCTCGGACAGGTAAATTTTCTTTTTTAAAACGCCATCTTTTGACATACAATTTTTTTTCTATGACGTCATTGGTTTTCGAGTGATGACGTTATCAACACTTTCTTTAAATGGCAACCATATTATTTTTTTCTCGTTTTTGGTAGATCTTTATATCCACCAAATAGTGATATAAAACAATTGGTATGTTGCTTCACAATTTTTTTGAAAAAATTATATAAATTTAGAAAAAAATACGAAACTTTTATTTTTGTACAAAATTAAAATTAAATTAAAAAAAATACATCTGAATTTAAATTTATTGTAACAGTTAACGTAAATTTTCAAAATGGACCCCACCAACCAACTGACACTGTCCCAGCCGAGTGTAAACACTTCGTATACTCGCCTCAATTATGTCTGGGGATATTTGTGTAAGTTCTACGCGAATTCTTTCTTTTAAATCTTCTAAATTGTTCGGTTTGTTAAAATACACTTTCGATTTCAAATAACCCCACAAAAAAAAAGTCTAACGGAGTCAGGTCAGGAGAACGAGGTGGCCATTCTATGGCGCCTCTCCGTCCAATCCATTTATTGGGAAATATTTGGTCAAGATAGTGGCGAACCTCTACACCATAATGGGGAGGCGCCCCATCTTGTTGAAACCAAATATTTGGATGGGGTACATCACCATCCTCGTGATTTGGGAAAATAACAGCGAGCGCTGGAACCAGTTCAAATCTTAAAAATTCTAAATATTGCACAGCAGTCAAATTTCCTTCAAAAAAATATTGTCCTAAAATGCGTCGTCCAATCATTCCAACCCATACGTTAACTTTTCCTCTGCGCTGAGTATGACACGCTTGAGTCCAATGCGGATTGTTCTGCGACCAATATCTGCAATTATGGGGGTGAACAGATCCATTTAGGCAGAACGTAACTTCATCTGAGAAGACGATGTTTTCCAAGAAATTTGGATTTTGGTCACAACGTAATATTACGTCTTCACAGAACTGCAGTCGACGATCTTCGTCATCCTCATGAAATTCCTGTACAAGTTGAACTTTGTAAGGACGATAGTGTTCTTTTTTAAATAAGTTGAGGACAAATGAGTGAGCCACCTGATTGGCTAACGCAAGTTGTCTGGTGGAAACATGATGCCTTTCTTCTGCTTCTAGAAGCACATTTAATTTCACATCTTCTCCTACTTGAGGTCTACCTTGCCGTGGTCGATCTTTTACGGATCCAGTTTCGGTAAACTTTCCAACTAGTTTTGTCACCGTAGACCTGGTAATTGGAGGTCTATCAGGGTGTTCATGGTTAAACAATTCGCATGCATCATTCGAATGCGTTATTTGTCTGTCCCCATACCCAACCATAATTAAAATTTCGATTCTTTCTCGCTCAGATAACTGTGCCATTTTTTTTTATATTAGCGAAAATGAACAATTTTTACGCAATATCTCAAAAATTGAACGTCAAAAATAGAAGAATAGAAAATAGTCGCCATAGAAACAATTTCAAACTAAAATTTTTGTATATAAATTGTATAAAAAGAAGAAAGAATGTCATAAAGAAATATCTTGCAAAAAAGTGCGTGTTTTTGTTTTTGTAAATTTTTTGCATAGTAATATGAGTACATGTGCTTTTGACGATCCGGTTTGTTCAAGAAGAATATTTAAGTCCTCACACAAGACAGAAGTGTGAAAAAAACTTACTTACATATTTCAGTAAATTTTGTAAGCTTAATTAGTTTTTGAAATCTTCAATTTTTGGGCGATAATTTTAATTAAGAAATGGTCTGTCACATCATGTCAATTTTTTAAATAAATTAAACTTCTTTGGCCCTTTTTTGTGAAACTATTTTATGTTAAATAAGATTTTTTTAATAAGTAATTGGCCGATTGGGAAGGCGAATTTCTTTTGACTTGGAGCGAATAACGCAGATTAGTATTGATCGCAAAGCATTTACACTCGGCTGGGACAGTGTCAGTTGATTGGTGGGGTCCATTTTGAAAATTTACGTTAACTGTTACAATAAATTTAAGTTCAGATGTATTTTTTTTAATTTAATTTTAATTTTGTACAAAAATAAAATTTTCGTATTTTTTTCTAAATTTATGTAATTTTTTCAAAAAAATTGTGATGCAACATACCAATTGTTTTATATCACTATTTGGTGGATATAAAGATCTACCAAAAACGAGAAAAAAATAATATGGTTGCCATTTAAAGAAAGTGTTGATAACGTCATCACTCGAAAACCAATGACGTCATTGAACAAAAATTGTATGTCAAAAGATGGCGTTTTAAAAAAGAAAATTTACCTGTCCGACCGTTTTTCCTAAAAATGTAAAATAATGCGGTTATAAGCTTGGTTCCAAACTTTATGACCACACTGTATATAGAAATTCGAAAAGAATGGAAAGTTTTCATGGTTCGTTTTCTCAATTTAGTGTTAACCAGTAATATAATTAGCTAGGCGGTTAATATGTATGTACTTGTACTTTTTGCTGTTTGTCTTGATTTGAAGCGGAATCAACTTATTTGCTAAAAGTAAAGTATTTTAAGTCATTATTATGTACCAATAAATACACACACACAACATAATCTAAATTCTATTTTATTTGCTTGCTTTTAATTTGCTTAATATTTTCTTTTTCTTTTGTTTCAATTTGGTTGCTAGGTAACTTATAAACAAGTATATGTCAAAAGTATCATTTAAATGACCACACAATTAATTGTTGAATCTTAAAATGTGCTGAATTTTAATTTTGTTTGGTTACTTCTTTCACTGTTTCTGCGTTGTTTCACAACAAAATTGTATCCATTGATAAGTGTAAGCGTAAATTGTGTTAAAAGCTAATATGAATGAACAAAGTAGACTTCTTGACGTAGCGGAACGGCTAGATACCCCAGAGAATAACATCTTGGAATAAGACGCGCCACTACTGCTATTCAAGACTGGTACATCACTCTTCAGGCTCGCCGACAGAGTTCGGTAACTGCTATTGAGCTAAATCGCGTCTTCAGGCAACGCGCAACGTGGACAGCCCACAGCAAAGTCAGTAGACGTCGTTTAGAATCGAGGACATTGAGTAAACTGGGCTCGGGAACACTTAAACTGGACTCGAGAACAATGGGCGACTATACTTTTTTCTGGCGAGTCGTGAATTCGGATTAAGGCCAGGTGTTCACAGATTAAGAGTTTGGGGTCATCCTGGTGATGTAGCAAGGCTACAGCTTGCCCATGAAGTGCACAGCTACCGAGGTGGTACTGTAATGATATGGGCAGAAATCATTCTGGGTAGGAAAACAATTCTTGTTTTTCTAGATCAATTCTTAAATGCCGAGCAATATATCCATAATATTCTTGATTTGCAGAAGCGTTGTACCGAAATTTAATCCTTATGCATGACAATGGACGAATACACGTGGCAAGAGTTGTTACTGATTGGTTCAATGAAGCAAGAATTTAAGTTTTGCCATGGCCAGCTCAATCTCCAGACCTCAATCCCATTGAGAATGCATGGGATATGCTTCAGAGAAGGTGCTTGTGATATATGGATGCTATACAAAATCGAAGACAGATACAAGAACTGCTTTCACAACTGTGCAATATTCTTTCACAAGAAAACTTGGACAATCTTATTCTGTTAATGACAAGAAGATGCAGGGCGGTTTTAAACTCCAGAGGAGGTCGAACTCTATATTAATTCCTTAATCATCAAAATTATTAATTCAATATAAGATTAATTTTACAATTTTGTACAATTTCTGTAAATTATTATTAAAATTGTTTAATAGGATATTATATACCCAGGGACTAAAGTGCAGCATTTAATTCCGCGAGTAGAGACTTCATGTTGTTGCACTACTCAAGGGATTTTAGCACTTTAGTCCCGTGGTGTATACACTTCCGAACCGGAGATATTATCCCCAAAATTGATCATTGAAAATTATGAACATTATTGCAAATTTTAAATATGCAAGTTTGCCATGAAATTTATCACAGTTATGTAATAACAACAAAAGTTATAAATACAGTTGATGCGGAAACAGTAGCTAAAACCATTTACGAGGATATGCATCAAATGCTTCATTCGGACGACAGGTACAAAGAAAAAATGCTTTTATTTGTCAGTGCATATATGTTAAAAACAGGTAGACTATTAAAGGAAACATATCCTAATATGCTGCATATTATTTGTGTAGCACATGCCCTCCACAAAAAATGTGAATATATCAGAGACACCTTTCCAGAAGTTGATAGACTTGTATCCGCTTTTAAAAAAGTTTTCAGAAAAGCACCATTGAGAGTAGTTCTTTATAGGGAAAAACTTCCATCTTTGTCACTGCCTCCCTCTCCAGTAATAACTAGATGGGGAATATGGTTGGAAGCTACTAGTTTTGGTTCAGAAAATTTCGATAGCTTACAAAATTTAGTTACATGTTTAAATGACCATGCTTGAAATATTTCTGAGTGCAAGGAACTAATACAAATTCCAAATTTAAAAAATCAGTTGTACTTTCTTCAGGAACACTTTGCAAATTTGCAAAAACTAATAACTTATTTTGAAAATCAAAATCTCCAATTAAATGATGGATTAACCACACTAGATGTGGCTATTAATAATTTGAAAAATATTCCAAGTGACTTCGAATGTGGCCTTCGGCAAAAGTTAGACGCAGTTTTTAATGGAAATCTAGATTTAATAACATTATGGCAATTGTGTACGGGGACAATGCCTCAAAATCTAACTACTAAATACGCTGAAATAAAAGAATATTTCCAGTATGTACCTATAACCAGTTGCGATGTAGAAAGGGTGTTTTCTGTTTACAAGGATGTATTTCATTCAAAGAGAACAAATTTTAAAGAAGAGAAACTTGAGAAAGTATTGCTAGTTAATATTAATACTCCTTTACTCAACTTTAACTGCAAAATGAACAAATAAAAATGTATTTCGTATTTGTAGATCACCACTCGTATATTTTACAAATATATAAATAAAATTACAAACTCTCCAGAAATAAAAATTTTCAATAATACGCCCGTGTGCGATAAGTCATCGGCCTCTCGTGTCCAGTGCCTAGTAATCAATTGCTAAAAACCATGTAATAAAGTCGTTCTTCGAAAAAATCTGCAATATACATAATTAATAAGCTATATTGATCGCTATCAATATTAGTAGGTCACACTTAAACTACTACGTAAGCATAAGCAACGATTATTAAAAGTGCAGAGGCATATTTAAAGCTTTCAGGCTTTATATAGGTGTAAGTAAGTTAAGTGTATATAAGAACATACACACATACAATTTAGTTTGACATCTATACGACAACACCGTGTGATTTCTTCAGTCACAAATAATTGAAATGGAGCTCTCTGTATGTATGTTTAGCGTGGGTTACAGGGTAATAATATGGATCGCCTTTTGTGGTATTTACTCGTTTTCTAACTTTTGTCATAAAATGTCTACTTAACACTAACATGTAAAATGTATGTAAATTTCGATTTGATTTCGTTTCTGTACTGTTTTGAGCACACTTACATCGTGTACATTGTACCCATTCTTGAAAATGTATGATATAACAGGATAGTTTCAGGATGTAAATTCGAATGAAAATTGTTTTTGTTGTTCTCTCAATGTGTATATGTATGCGTGAAGAGATTAAGACTTTTGAGAAGTTTTAAGTTTCATTCGTAAAAGTCGTTTGTGAATAGTTTTAAGTTTTTTATATTATTAAATGTAATGATGCGTGGGATATTACTTTTAGTTTTGTTTGTCTTTTCTATATATAATTACTATAATTTATATTTATAATCAAAACAATGATGCTGTGGTTAAATAAACGCGTTCCCTGCTGAATATTTTGTACCACTCAAAAACTCTTGTTCTTAACATATACTTGTAACTGAAACATTGTCAACGTTCCAGGCTGAAATTTCCATCCACAAACAAAATTTTATGCAACTTCCTCGCTCAACGAAATTAGTCATTATGAAAATCGACATTACTTAATTTGCTAGAAAGTTTTGCAATTATCTGGCTGGCAAGAAGGTAATTTAATGTGAAATAAAACTGAATTTTTTTAGACAAAGAATGAAAAGTCTTTCTTTGGAGACTGCGGCTAAGTAGTAACTTAAAAAAGGTATAAAACCTCTATCACATTAATATTTGTATATTACATGTTTCGACAACTAGGTTGGCATCTTCAGTAGGTAAAAATAATAATCATAGTGTTGAATATGGGGCACAGTAATGCTAACCCAAAAATCGCGAAGCGCTTTACAAGAATGTATACGTGAACATCCTATAAATAGTTTCGTCGTTTTTGTGTTAGTTTTACTGTACCCCATACTTAACACTGTAGGTTTTATTCTTACCTACTAGAGATGACAACTTATTTGTCAAAATCGTATTTAGAATACAAATATTAATGTAGTAAGGGGTTTTATACCTTTTTTAAGACAAAGAATTAACTTGAATCAATTATGTATTCTCTATTTTCTTCCATCGAACAAAATAGAAAATACATAAGCGACAAAGGGCCTTCGCCCTTTTCTGAGTAATATTTCTTCGTTCTAGTCCCTCCTATATTTCTGTTTGCGAAACTCGATCAAATGCTAGAGAGCATTCTAATTGCTCTTTTCCTGAAACCACTTTGGACCTCTAACAGCTATTCCTCTGTGACGACTTTTAGCTTTTTTTCCAGAATAAATTCGTACATTTTTGGGACGACGCTTAAAAATGTAATGCCTCTATAATTTTCACAATTTATATTGTCGCCTTTTTTGAAGCATCTTTTTTAACTCACCAAATTAATGGAATTATCTTTTGTTTGATACAATTTAACTTGCTACATAGTTTGACACTTGAACCATGAACGTCAGTGATAATTCACTTCAAAACAGGGTCGATTTGATTACGTTCGAGATGCATATTGTATTTATTGATTGTGTTGAGTGAATCTTTTTCAATTCATATAGAACCACAATATCAACTTCTTAACGACATTTTAAGTGATTTTCGCTTGTTCTATATAATACATTTAACCAGTCTGAATTTTTTGAGAAAATTCCGACAGGCAACCGATACCATAAACTCCACATATCTCTTTGTGAGTTTTAGCAGCTTAGTTGCATTTACGAAAATTAAAAAGCAAAATATGTCGAAAAGTTTTTGCACTGCATGTTAAAAGTGATATTGAACGCCATGCACTTATTTTTTTTACTTGTCGGTAACAGTTTGTAAATGATAAATGCAATATAATACATATAAACTTATTTATTTACACTATATGCAGTGCATTCGTAAAGTAGCGTGAAACTGAAACTTACGTGAAACTGAAATATACAGGCTATCTCCAAAAATCGATACAACGTAATTTTCTTTTAAATATAAACACCAATTTTTTATTAGAGAATTAGAAACGGCAGATTTTTTTACATACGACAAGAAGTAATATTATCGTAAACATTAAAAATGAAAACATAATTATCTAAATTAAATGTTCGAATTGAGCACCGTTAACAATCAGACAATAGCCAAGGCGATTAAGAAATTCTTTTTAAACGTTGCCGATGAAATCTGGGGTAATGTTTCTAATTTCTTGGCGTATTCGTGCTTTTGAATCTTCTAAAGATGGAGCGCCGCCACATTACGCTTTACCTGTTCGCGCTTATTTGGATGAAGTTTTTCCAAATCATTGGATAGGTAGGAGAGGCCACCCAGATCGCCAGATTTATTTCCTATCAATTATTTTTTGTAGGGATACTTAAAAAGTAAAGTATATGTGACTCGACCAGCGAATTTAGAAAAACTTCCCTTTTAATTTTTATTGAATTTATCCGCTACTTTACGAATGCACTATATACATTTATTTTGGAATACTCGCAATGCGATACTAGATATAAATTATTTTGATATACATACTTGTAATAAGGAAAACTATTTTGATATGCTTTAAATATTACTTTTTTTTTATTATACTCGTACTAAGCTGTATGATAGAACTGTGTTAATTGAAGTGTTAGATAGCACTCTTAAGCTAGAACTGATTTTAGTTTTAGTTATTGACAAGAACAAAGGCTTACATTTCACCCCCACTGGAAATATAATTCGTGGAATACCTGTTATTACACTCGAAAAGCGTTTTCTTATTGTATCATTTTTCGTAAGTTCAGAATATTTAATTATATTCAAAATCAACTATTTCTCCTCAGTATTACGTTTCTGTATCTGCTGCATCATCTTTCAGTTATTTTTATTGTCAACTTATAGCTGGTTATTCAGCTAAGAAATTTTATTCGGGAAAAACCCGTTGTGCGATCTCGAAAGTAAGGGACGAAGGCGTCCGGATCGGTCATTAGTAGAGAACGGATGCAATTTCCATAAAACGCAATCGGCAATTGGAATTGTGTATAACGTCGCACAGTACATCCCGGCGTAATTCAATGAAGTATTTGTTTGACTTACTCGGCCACCTGGTCTCGCACGATAACAATGGACAACTCAGCTATTGTATTCGGAGAATATAGTGCTTTTAAAGTGTTTTCATGGGCGTAGATAGAAGCGGGGTTTTTATAATGTATTTTATTTATTAGTTTATATTTCGTAAGACAAATAAAGTGCTGTGAGTAAGTTTCTTGTTTTCATAGTTTTAACTGTTAATTACATCGTAATTTTTGTGATAGATCCTGTTTAATATCGTTTGATTGAATCTATTTCTACCAATTATTTCGACGTAAGTGTGCATTGAATTTCGTTCAGTTTCAATAACTTACGCACACATTTCTAGTTTTCATTTATTTAGATCTAGAGCATTGTTTAAGTTACTTTTTCAGACATGATATGGAAGAATGTCGAGAACGGCATTGTAAAACAATGGCGAGTTGGATTGACGGTCATACTGATTGTATGTCCATTGTCAGTGATTCCGAAATTTATTACAAAATCCGTAAAATATCGTCAAAAATTCGTCACTTAGGATCGCAAACACATCTGAACTCTGTAAAACTTTTATGGCGGCTAATATTCCATTAAATAAACTTAGCAATCCCACTTTAAAAATATTTCTTCAAAAATATACTGGTCGAAATGTTCCTGATGAATCAACTTTACGCAAATATTATGTTTCTAGGTGCTATACGAGAACAGTAGAACGCATTAGAAGCCATCTTTTAAATCAATACATATGGATAAGCGCCGACGAAACGGTGGATATGTTAGGACGCTGTGTGGTAAATGTTGTAGCTGGTGTACTACATCCAACTATTCCCTATAACTCATATGTAATAGCAACAAGTGTTATAAATAGAGTTGATGCGGAAACAGTTGCTGAAACCATTAAGGAGAATATGCAAAAAATGCTTCATTCGGACGCCACGTACAAAGAAAAAATACTTTTATTTGTCAGTGATAGTGCTGCGTATATGTTAAAAACAGGCAGACTATTGAAGAAAACATATCCTAATATGCTGCATATTACTTGTGTAGTACATGCTCTCCACAGAATCTGTGAATATATCAGAGACCCTTTTCCGGAAGTTGATAGAGTTGTATCAGCTTTTAAAAAAGTTTTCAGAAAAGCACCATTTAGAGTAGCTCTTTTCAGCGAAAAATTTCCATCTCTGTCACTGCCTCCCACTCCAGTAATAACTAGATGGGGAACATGGCTGGAAGCTACTAGTTATTATGCTGAGAATTTCGATAGTCTAAAACATTTCATAACACTGCTAAAGGAGGATGCTAGAAGTATTGGTGAGTGCAAGGAGCTCACACAAATCCCATATTTAAGAAATCAGTTGTACTTTCTTCACGAACACTTTGGAAAATTGCCAAAACTAATCACTTATTTTGAAAATCGAAATCTCAAATTAAATGACGGATTAACCACATTAGATGTGGCTGTTAATAATTTGAAAAGTATTCCAAGTGACTTCGGATGTGGCCTTCGGCAAAAGTTTGAAGCAATTCTTAATAGAAATCCAGATTTAATTACATTGCAGCAATTATGTATGGAGACAATTCCACAAAATCTAACGGCTAAATATGAAGAAATAAAAGAATATTTCCAGTATGCACCTATAACCAGTTGCGATGTAGAAAGGACGTTTTCTATTTATAAGAATGTACTTAATTCAAAGAGAACAAAATTGACAGAAGAAAACCTTGAGAAACTATTACTTGTCAATATTAATACTCCTTTACTCAACTTGAACGACAAAATGAACAAATAAAAATGTTCCAATTATAGAAATAAAATTAAAAACTTTAAAAATACAACTTTTCAACAAATACATATTGCTATGAATAGTGAGTTCGAGCTTGAATGAATCACTATTCACCACAACACTGTCCAACTTTAATGCTCAATCGGATACTTTTCTTTTATGAAACAGCTTTCCTCTCAGGGTTTCCAATGGAAAACGTGGTACTTCTCTTCTAAAAATATAATGTGGGCGCCAGAATGAATTGTTCACTCAAAATGTTAATTATAATAAAAATCACAATATCCAATTAATCTTTTATTTAAAAAAAAATAAAAAAAATTGATTCTTTAAGAAATTTAAAGAACTGTGTTGTGCATAAACACATAGAGGTAAACTTAATTTGCTGGGGGTGACAGCTAAGCAAATTTAAACATCCTCTTATGACTCGCGAAACCAAATTAAAACTAAATAAATTCCAAAAATATCTTTTTCAATCACCCCAAAATAAACTCAAAAATGTAAACAGACTGAAATAAGTCAAACCCGATAATATTACACCTGCGCCGATACCAACAGTATAAAAAACCAACCTTGAAAAATACAAATCGTTCTAGAAATATAAATCGTATCAAAGAAAACTTACTTGACACGAAAAATTATCTTTGTCATCTATTATAAATTAATATAAATATACAGATTGAACGAACAGAACCTTAGGGTCCTACCAGTACTAACGTTGCCAAATCAATAACTGGTGGGGATGCGAGGATTAATATAACTATAGTGCACAGTCGAATGTATCAGTATATCAGTTCTCTCAGAGATTCGGAAGAGGTAGCGTCGATTGATCTGTTAGAATTTCGTTTATTTTTGTTATTATTGTTAGTGTTTTTTTCTGTGTTTCTTGTTTTCAATTTCTAATTCCTAATGAAGATATTATCTTTATGAAAATATTGAAAATGTCGAGTTATACAAAAGAGGAGCGTATTAACATGATTAAATGGTATTATTCATTTAGTAGTACCGATGAGGTTGTTGGGCGTTTTATCTTTTCTTTCCCTAATCGACCAGTCCCTACTAATCAAACAATATTAAATACTGTACATAAGTTTGAAAATACAGGTTGTATTGCAGGTTGTTCACAATGTAATAAAGGCAATCGACGAGAACTACCACATTCTGAGGAAAGAATTGATAGAGAACTCAAAGTATGTGCTTTTGTTGAAGCTAATGAACCATGTTCAAGCCGTCAAATTTCTGAAGTTGTACACATTCCAAAGACTACAGTTAGGGATATTTTAAGAAGAAATAAATATAAATGTTTTAGATTAAATAAAAGTCAAGAACTTCTCATAGGGGATTATGCAAGACGTCTGGAATTTTGTGAAACTATGAGAGAAAAATTTGACAGAAACGAAATTCCTTTGCAGAATATTTTGTTTACGGACGAATCATCGTTTGCACTTCACAGTCACCATAATCCTTCTGTCGTCCGATATTGGTCCCAAGAAAACAAACACCTAACTGTAGCCACCAAAACACAGTATCCTAGAAAACTGAACGTCTGGGCAGGTATTCTGGGTGATCAGATTGTAGGACCATTTTTTCTAAACGGCAACCTAAATGGCGAAAGGTACCCACAACTTCTTGAAAATGACGTTATCCCTGCTGTACGTAACATAACTGATCATCTGGAGGATATTTGGTTTCAGCAAGATGGGTGTCCGGCTCACAACTCAAGGGTAGTTAAACAATGTTTAATTGATAATTACCCTGAACATGTCATTAGTACGTGGGGTAACATACTTTGGCCACCTCGATCCCCCGATTTAGCGCCGACAGACTTCTTCTTGTGGGGTTATTTAAAAGAGACAATCTTTAGACATCCGCACGAAAGGCCCCAAACTTTAGACGAGCTGCGCAATAAAATAGAACAGGCATGCAATAGCATTCAAGTTGAAATGCTGGCTAATGTGCGGACATCATTTTATAACCGGTTAGGTTATTGCGAATTGCAGCATGGAGGACTCTTTGAATCGTTGATTAAATAATTTCATTTTTTGTATTTATACAACAAAGTTTCATTTATATTTAATTTGAAAAAATAAAAAAACCAATTTGAAAAAATAGAAAAACAATATTTTTTCTTTTTCCCTTTTCTTGAAAATTTTTTAGAATTTATTTTCACTTAAAAATTATGTAGAATCGAAAAATTTTATTTTATTTTTACAATTTTAATTTGATTCTTTATCAGAATTAGTTTTGTTTTGTAAAAAAATTAATAGCTATAGGTATATCAATATTTCTTGAACATGATTTATTATTTTCTAATAATTTTACTTCCTTTACGCATTATTTAGTTCAAAAGCGACAACAACGAACAGTCTGTACAAGCCGGCGTATGCTTCTAGAGTGACTGTTAGACGGATATCTTTGAACAGCGAGCGCGCTATTGGCATCAACGCTGGTGATCGTTCTTTCCCGTCCTCGTCTGTTTAATATCCACACATATGTACGCTCTATTCACTCGCACTCTTTGGGTCACTACTTATCCCTAAGCATTCGCCCGGCCAATCTGTATAGAAGAATTCATACAATCGATATACAATAAATGCATTCAAATCAATAAATAATATTATAAATGGAATATAAAACTTGCGTAGTTTTTATATCATGTAACAATGAGAACACGCGCAAATAAGAGTTAAAATATCAAAAATTACGAGTATACAAACTCGTAAATATACGGTAATTAAATTAATAAACACAACCACTAATAATCAACACAAAAACCGTAATTAAATGAACTAAGAGATAAAAAAGTTTTATCTCCAAAAATATACAACACTCTTATTTGCCTACCAAAACGTTTCTAAATCATCGTGGCAGATCGACAAACTACCACAGAAATCAAAAACAAGTGAAAATAATATTAATATTCATACGATAAATCATACACTGATATGAATAATAGTACACTACAAAAATAATATATTTTCAAAAATGTTCACTAAATGTTGCAGGGAAAAAGCCATAGCAGTATGTATTTCGTAATTTTATAGATCACCACCCGTTTGTTTTCCAATTATATAAATAAAATTAATTAATAAATATGTATTTCGTAATTTTAGATCACCACCAGTATGTTTTCCAGTTATATAAATAAAATTAAAAACTTTATAAATACAACTTTTCAACAAATAAATATGTATTTCGTAATTTTATAGATTGTTCGTTTTCCAATTACATAAATAAAATTAAATATTTTAGAAATACAGCCTTTCGCCAGTACTGCACTGGGCTTTGCGTCATGAGGTATGCGTGTCCGTTCTCTAGTCATTAGTGAACCGTCCCCAGTCAAAAGCAACACGCTATTTGTGTAAATCGACTCGTGGGTTACGTATACGCTGTATTAACGGAATTTCACGTAACCAGGACAAAGGAACAAAAGTTTTAGTTCGCTGTGTTTGTGAAATTTTGCAATTTAGTTGAATCCAGCCCCTTTTGTTACAAACTTTACAACCCTGGCGGACGTAGCTAACGCCCGATCCAAGCAATCAGGTACATCAGTTTCAGCTACTTTGATTAGCTTTGAGTTGCCCAATTTCTTTATGAACTTTAGTATTTACTTAACACCTACTTAATAATTGTTACGTCACTTTAATTAAGGCCTCATTTAAATTTATGTGATAATCTGTAAGCGAAATACATGAATTTTGTATCATTTTAACTGAGTCAAATACAATACCACATATATATTTCAAATTTGCAATGTTACGAGATATATGTTACTATTTTTTTTCACACTTTATATTATAATAAATTACTATTTTATATATTCAGTGATTTTTTGTTTAACACTTTTGAGGCAACGCATTTTTACCTTTTTTGTATGAGCAAAATTTATTATATTCAAATCAGGAGTTCTGATTTTAGTAATAACTACTGTATGTACGTAACATAAAAGGCGGTGGCGCTTCTAAAAGGAATTACCCTAGATTAAACACCAGCTTACGACTTTGAGATAAGCTAGTCAGACATATCGGCGGTTTAGTATAAGCACAAAATATTTACGATATTTTATTAATATGTTTTATTGTTATAATTAGAGTGGACCAATCCGGAGCGAAAGCAGAGGCGTGACTAACGAATTGGTTCCCGCGTGCCCCATCGCACATACGATTACTTAGTATGTTGTTCACGGTCATCGTGTGTACACGTATAATAGCAACACAACACACAATAATTACTTCGGAATAGTGCAAGCATTAGAAAACCTACAAAATTATTCGCTTTCGTTACAGGAATCAGTGCTAGTTGTGAAAGATACACACGCACAGCTATGTTCGATAGAAGACGCAAGAAATGAGTGTATTTTAAGTAAGTTTGAAAGTGTTTTAGATAAAGATTTAGATATTGCCAGACTTAGACAAATTTGTGAAGGTTCGTCTACAGATGTGTTAAGTTGTTTCAAAGATTATTTTAAATATGCAAACATCACATCACTAGATGTGGAGCGATCGTTTTCTTTATACAAGCACATATTTTTCTCACGGCGGACGCGTTTTCGAGAAATAACTTTGGAGACGCACCTTATGTTAACAATATTTCATCGCGCTTCTCCAGATTTTCAAGTCACGGAAAACGCATAAGACGGTAAGTTTTTTTAAATCATCTAATTACATACATTTTTGATTTTATTTTTTATACGTATCATCGAGAACGTTTCATAATCTAGAAAAACCGTCTTACATTTTTTTTATATCTAACATAATAACAGCACCGTTCGTGATAGTATATCTCTAGATATTAATAATGTTTCGCATACGGGAACCAATTCGTTAGTCACGCCTCTGCTTTCGCTCCGAATTGGTCCACTCTAGTTATAATCCATGTTATCCATGTTGTTATATTGCGAAAACTTTACTGTTTAAATTAAAATAAATGAAAACTGATAATAAATAAATGAACACTGAAGTATACAGAGTCTTAACAAATGTCAAAAAGAAAAATAACGTCATTTATTTGTGAAAACCGAAATTATTTAAGTTAACGAGGGCGGTTTAAAAGTACCAGTCTCGATACTTTTTGTACACACATATTATGCATTACATATTAGGATAAAAGTATTTTAATAATTTTACATTCAACATGTAAGTTCTGGTATAATAATTTTATTAACAAAATTATTTGAAACATACTTGAGTAGGTAAAACCTCACCAATTTTGTATTGTGTTCTTCACACCCTATTTTTAATAATATTTTATATTATTAGAAATACTTTTTGTATTATACTAAATTGGTAAGGTTTTCCCTGTTCAAGTATATTGCAAATTATTTTGTTATATATGCATGTGGTTCGTCCGTCAAAGAGTGAAGGCACGATATTACAGTTTCTATAGGTACAGTTGTTAATGTCTGATGGAAACACTTTGCCAGTTTTGCAGTTATTATGTAGACAACGCTAAATATTCTTCTACGCTATGTCTTAATAATTTCTGTGATATAGCGAAATTGTTTTTTGAATGTGTCTCTTCTCCAGCAGGGGCGTACCAATGATCCTGTAGAAAGGTGAAATACGTATCTACGTCTCTGGAGAAGATACATTCACAAATATATTAACTTGTATCTTGTTCTTCACAACCTATTTTTAATAATATTTTTTTAATTTTATTACTTTTGTATAATTTTAATTTAAAAACTCGGAAAGAAGTTTCTAACATTTTTAGTGCTTATTAACAGAAGCATAGGCATTTATGCTGTTGCTAAATTTTATAGATTAAGTGAGTGTGGTGAGGAAAGATATCAATGGGACCTATATACCCAATAGATATGTCGCTTGTCTCATTTAAGCTTCTCCATCCGCAATTATTTGAAATAATTATCTTCAATGATAATATGGCTGTATGCCAATGATTGAGTTATTTCCTAACACGCAATACTACCTTATAACATGTAACCAACACTGTTAAAAGTTATCTCAAAAGCTGTCTTAAAATGAAATAGTATCTTATTATTACGATAATAATAGAGTCTAAATTAAACTAAATGTGGAATCTTACTTTAAATATGTATATAATCGACTATCAAAGAAAATTTTCACTTTCAATTAAATATATGTTCTAAATGCGAACATTAATATCGCAACCGAGATTGTGGCGATCCCTTTAGCGCATACCGCAAGTTTTAATTTAAAATCAACCAAAATAATTCAAAGCAGCAGTAAATCTATTAACCGCGACATTTTATTTTTATATTGCACCTAGCCTGTCATTCCCACAAGCAATTGTGAGTTTATTTTAGGGTCATTTAACCTGTAGTGTCTATTATTTCGATTTATATCGGTCGGTTTAACTTAATAGCAACCGTTTATCAGTCGCCGTTCATTTAAAACCGTTCTCAATCAAAAGTGTGAAGAAGTTTTAATAATACGCATTTTATTATGTCTCTGTTACTGTTTAAAATGTTGAATGGATACACGGTTGAAAGATTTGCTGATAAGTGGTATATTTACTTCACCTTGATTTGTATTAATACCGCAACGCGTATCTCTTCCAGACAGTATAATAGTTTAAAGAGACGAAAAGAATTTTTATAAATTCTTATGAAATTAAAAGGGTTCTCGTGTCACGTTTTTCTTTAAATGGTTAAAAATAAAACTGATATTTTGCAAAAACAATTTATTTGTGCGAATGTTAACATTAAATGCACATTTAAAGTAATATTTATGTCTGTTTAATAAGTTGTGTATATCCATATGTACATATACACATGGAATACATATAACGAGCCATCGAAAAAATTCATAATTGGAGTAGACTGTGAAATTGGGTTGGTACTTTAGGCACTTCCACATAATGACATTTATTATTTGACATTGAAACTATAAGTTTATAAGTCTATAAGTACAATAGATTTCATAGTTTAACGAGTAAGATTAGTTTATTGAAAGCCGATATTAATTTCTTGAAGCAGTGCAAACAAAGCAAAGTTTTTCCTAAATTTATGAAAGTTAATGTTTCATCGAATTGTAAAATTATTGATAACGTAACTTTTTACGTGAAAATGAAATGGCTGACTTCAGAAATTAAATGTCTTTATAGTAGGCGTAGTAAGTTAGAATTAGAATTATATGATTTGCATTTATGTTTAACTAAAAATTTAAGTAAGTATAAATACGAGGACTGGTGTCATTTTCATAGACATGTAACGGAGATAACTGAACATAAACTTAACACTAAGATTTGTAAATTAAGTCAACAAATTCGTAACCTTCGTAACCAGGTTCAAGTTATTCAGAAATGCATTATAGAGTAACAGTGTTGATGAATCGGATGTCAGTTATTGAATGTAGATGTCAAGTTGAAGGCAGAAGTCAGTGGACTTCTGCCTTCAACTTGACATCTACATTCAATAACTGACATTCGATTCATCAACACTGTTACTTTATAATGCATTTCTGAATAACTTGAACCTGGGTCTATTGTGGTCTAGTGGTAATGACGATAGCCCGGCAATTACATACATACTAACTTGATATTTGTAAATATTTCATATAAAAGCCGAAAACTTCCAATAATTTATCAAATGTTATATATATATATATATATATATATATATATATATATATATATATATATATTAGCAGTGACGCACTATAGATTTGGTAGTTTTCCTTCGTACGCTGATCAGAACTAGGAAAAGTTCGAAATACGTTTCCGTACCTAGATGTCACCAATGCGAAAAAAGTAGGTCTTGTGTATATCCATGTATAAACTGGCGGACAAAAAAACTGTCCAACTCATTTTGACCCTTGACAACATTTTAACAAAATTATCACTTTCTGAATCAGTTTTTAAGTTTTGAACCTTCAAAACTAGGACGCAAAATGTCAATCTAGGTTTATTACCTTCAAACATTTTTTATTATTCAATATAAGTAAATAAAGGAGATAGAATTCAAACATAAAAACTTCCAATTTTAAAAAATATTTAACGTGCATTTTCAAGTTTAAACCACTGCATAACATACTTTTATTAGCATATTATAAAAACATTCTTCAAATTCTAAGAAAGCGATACCTTTTACATATGAAAATCTATTTATTACCTAGGGTTATTAATAATCGGCATCTTTTGTCAAATTTATTTATTGCTTTATACATCACACCTCTTGTTTTATTGCCTTGGGTTATCAGTGAACATATTCAAAAACGATATTTAATATGACCTCAAATTGTTAACTAAATATATATGATAGGCTATCGATTCTTAAATATGTATGTACCATAAAAATCCATTACTGAACAAAGGAACAAAATACATACTAGGTTTATGACACCTACTAATACTTAATTAGTAATGATATTATATATATAATGTCGTGAAAGATTTGCAAGCACAGGCATTAATTTGCAATATAAAATTCTTTTTATTATCTCCAATAGGTAAATAAAAGAACTAAAGATTCACCGGAATTGGTCACCATCTAGTTCGCCTTTGAAAAGAATAACCAAATTACGACCAGTTTAAGAAAGTCTCATTTGGTTCACAAGCCAAAACAGGCTTCCAATAATAGTAAAAAATAATAAGGACCTCAGAGAAATTCGTTACGGAAACAAAAAAAAAAACGGAAACTCCCTGAACCAAGTGCTTAACTTGATTCTACCACATTCATTAAATTAAACTCATAAAATCCTTTTATTAGGAGTAATCTAGGAGATATACTAGGGGAGTTTTTTTTGTTATCTACCTAGATATGAAACAAACGAGTTAGAAAACAAAAGAAAATTATTTTTCAACATAAGAACCATTAACATTAACAGAATAATTGAAACAAAGGTATTTTTAATAATATAAAATAGTTAATTGACGAAGGAGATACAACTTCATTATAACGCTAAGAAATAAGTAATTAAACTTCTAGTTTCAAAAATTCTTTTATTGTAAATACCACTACAATATTGTTTCGTATTTCAGTATTTCATCCACCTGATGAAGCCATTGTATGGCGAAACAATATTGTAGTGGTATTTACAATAAAAGAATTTTTGAAACTAGAAGTTTAATTACTTATTTCTGAGCGATATAAAATATTATTAAAAATCTGGTGTGACGAACACAAATACTGGTTCACTATTAATATTTTTTGTGAACGTGTCCGAACATATCCCTCCACAGAGACGCAGATACGTATTTCGCCTTTCTACAGGTTCATCGGTACGCCCCCGCTGGAGAAAGGATATCTTCAGACACATTCACAAAAAAGAACCACATCGCCATATCACAGAAATTATCCAGACCGAGCGTAGAAGTAAATTCTGCACTGCCTGTTGCCAGACAGCCGAAGTACCTCGCCCTGTCCACATAACCAATGCGAACCAACGACGCCCTTCTAAAGATGGCGTAGCCGTGTCTCTAGAAACTGCATTTTGTCTGTGTCTTCACTCATACTAAGGACTAACCGCATGTGTAATGTATCAGAATAATTGAAAAATACATGAGTGGGTAAAACCCCACCAGTTTTGTATAATACAAAGGTATTTTTAATAATATAAAATATTATTAAAAATCTGGTGTGAAGAACACAAATACAGGTTCACTATTAATATTTTTTGTGAACGTGTCCGAACGTGTCGGCTGTCTGACAACAGGCAGCGCAGAATTTACTTCTACGCTCGGTCTGGATAATTTCTGTGATATGGCGATGTGGTTCTTTTTTGAGAATGTGTCTGAAGATATTCTTTCTCCAGCGGAGGCGTACCGATGAGCCTGTAGAAAGGCGAAATATGTATCTGCGTCTCTGGGGACGGATATGCTCGGACACGTTCACAAAAAATATTAATAGTGAACCTGTATTTGTGTTCTTTACACCATATTTGTAATAATATCTTATATTATTAAAAATACCTTTGTATTATCCTGCTATAATAGCAAATACTGCGCCTATTGAGAGTACAAAACTGGTGGGGTTTTACCCACTCATGTATTTTTCAATTATTTTGATACATTACACATGCGGTTAGTCCTTAGTATGAGTGAAGACACAGACAAAATGCAGTTTCTAGAGACACGGCTACGCCATCTTTAGAAGGGCGTCGTTGGTTCGCATTGGTTATGTGGACAGGGCGAGGTACTTCGGCTGTCTGACAACAGGCAGCGCAGAATTTACTTCTACGCTCGGTCTGGATAATTTCTGTGATATGGCGATGTGGTCCTTTTTTGTGAATGTGTCTGAAGATATCCTTTTTACAGCGGAGGCGTACCGATGAGCCTGTAGAAAGGCGAAATACGTATCTGCGTCTCTGGGGAGGGACACGTGTTCGGACACGTTCACAAGAATATTAATAGTGAACCTGTATTTGTGTTCTTCAAAACAGATTCTTAATAATATTTTATATTATTAAAAATACCTTTGTATTAACTTTAACTCTTATTCCAACGTTCTCTTCAATAACGTTATGCCTTCGAATACAATTCTTTTGGTAATTCTGCAAAATAAGCCCGACATCGTTTTCCACCTAATCATTCGATAAAAATTAACGCCCTCTCAAGAGTTTTTTGAGTTTTGGGAAGAAATAATAGTTACAGGAGGAGAGGTCGGGACTGTAGGTGGGATGTTGTAATTCCTCAAAGCCGAATTAATTGATTACTACTTGAGCAATTCGTGCCTTATGCATCTTGTAGTTGTTATGCAAAAGCAAAGTAAAATTATTGGGTCTTTTTCGCGTATAGCCGTGTTCAAGTTCTTAATTGTGTCTTTGTAGACATTTCCCGTTATCGTAGTCCCTTTTGGCATATACACAATTAAGGAAATCTCCTCCGGGTCCCGGAAAACTGTGTGCATCATTTTTCCCACAGAAAATTGCGTTTTTGCGTTGTTGGGCGTTGGAGAGTATGAACCCATTGCATGGATTTTTTTTTCATGGGAAGGTCCTAGTGATGTACCCATCTTTCATCCCCAGTTACAATCTTATTTAAGAAGTCTGCATCTTGAGATAAAAGAGTCAAATTTTCTTCACAAATTTGTCGTCTACACAATTTTTGTTCGGGACTGTGCAGCCTGGGAATCCATCGTGCCGATACTTTGTTCATTCCCAAATCTTCGTGAAGAATTTTAAAAACACTCGTTTTTGATATTCCTGTTTCTGCACCAATAACTGAAACTTTTATTTGGCGGTCTCACCAAATCTTCATCTTTGTTGATGATTTCTTCATTTAGTGCTTCCAGAGATCTTCCACATTTTAAGTCATCATTGATGGATTCTCTGCCTTATTTGAACTGCTTATACCAAAATTTGATGGGTTATTTTCGCCATACAATGCCACCATTCTCTCATGAATATTCTTCGAGCTACTCCCTTCTTTTGATAAAAATTTCATGACCCTTCTACGTTCAAGTTTCAAATCACTCATTTTCTCTTCTTTTTAAACGAATATAATAGTAACAAATGTTAAGCGATTCGAACCAAACTTGGAGAAGGCACTATCAAATGTCGCGGAAGCTTGACGTAAGAAAATTGTCACGATAGCATATTGTTTTCATAGCTAGGTACATAACATAAAAAACTTCTCCAGTATTTCTCATATTCTATTTTTGAGAAATGTATAGACGTCAAAATTATTCTAAAACAATAGGAACAGGCTCAAGAGACACATCGGGAAGAAAAACTGCTTCGTTATGCCTGACAAGATCTCATAAATGTTTGATATGCTACATCATTCACAATAGGGAACAGTGTGTCTAAATTAATATAATACAAAAATATTTTTAATAATATAAAATATTATTAAAAATCGGGCATGGAGACACAAGTTCATATTTGTGTGAAAATTGCTATCTAGACATGCAGATACGTGTTTCGTCTTGTTAAAGACTCGTCAGTGCGTTATGCTGGGATAGATAAAATTCACTATAACAACTCTCTTACTGACTAATGTCTACATCATGAACGCCAAACCAACCAGCGCCGTCCTCATGATTCTAAGACCTAACAAGTAGTTTCCATTGGACATTCACAACCGCAACAGACGGAAACTCTATTAACATGTCTCTACTATAAGTTGAACAGCTCGTATGTTGGAATAGCAATTTTCATATAAATATGAACTTGTATTGTATTCGATACACCCGATTTTTAATAATATTTTAATATTAATAAACATCTCTTTGTTTTACACAAATAGTGAGGTTTTACCCAAATAAATTGGTTTTGTGATATAATAGCAATATGTAATAACAAAAAAAAAATTGTGGTGTATGTATAGTGACCCAATGCCTTAAGCTGAGAGCTTTTCAAGGCTTTAGGTTCGCTTCGAGTATATATGGTGTATGTAAAGTGTTCAATGCTTATGTTACTATACGTCCTCCCGCAAGAGTGTAGAAATGTTTATTTAACTTTCACTTTCTCAACATTTAAAAGTTACTGAAGAAGATACAGATCCCGAAAAAAACAACCTCTACGCACGCTGAACCCGAGCTTCGAACCCTGTACCAACAGAACTCTCGTTGAGCACTTGCATCGTTGAAGATTACTAATAATAATAATACTTACTTTCCTTGTTTTAATATCCCAAGAAACATTAAAATATTACATTGCGAATACTACTAAGAATTAAGCAAATTTTAATTAAATGACAGAATTTACGGAAAATTTTTAGCATCTCCTAAGCTAAATTTGTCTTTATTTTAGTTTTAGATCTGCGGTATGTTGAAAATTTATGATAAGAAATTTGCACAGCGGTATTGTTCGTGGTAGCGTAGTTATGGAAATCAGTTTGAACATGTTTATTCGTACTTTTAGCGAGGAGTGAACATTTCCATATAAATAAAAAAATAAAGATCGAATAATTAAAATTTGTCGTCGCATAAAGAAGGGTTTGCAATGCTCCCTGTTGTTTTGTGCTTTCTTCTGAGTTTTGAAAATGACATTTAGATGGACGCCATTTTTATCAAATAAAACGTCGTCTACCTTTGCCAAATTATCGTTTTCAATTTATTACATAATTATTCGAAAATAGTATACAAACATAATCCCTTTTGATTTTCAGATTGTCATAAACTAAAGACAATATGAATTTTATTATAGACTTTTCGTCTAATGTTCCGTATTAAAGTTATATACCATTTACAGTGAGTAGTAATACCGAGTGACTATAAATTATTGAAGCAAATATTTAATTATGTAATTCTGAGAAATTGACTTGCCTGCTCATTCGCTTTAGATTTGTATTTTTTGGTTAGAATGTTATATATAAATATAACAATAATAAAGATATAAATATGTTATACAGTTGGGTTCATTAAATTTTGGTACGACTCTTACAACGAATTTTCCCAATTTTGTGTTGTGTTGTAAAGCGGACTCTTCAAAAATGTCACAAGGAACGGTTTTTCTTTGTTAAAGTAACTGAGTCTTTTCTTGAATTTCCATAGACTATAAAAAAATATTTTTATAGTTTTGGTAATATCTGAATGAATCGAAAAAAAATTCTTCCACTTCTCTTTACTAACTATGTTTACTTTCAAGTTATAAATAATCATCAACATATCGAATACTCAATTATTTAGATGAAAACACAAACAAAAACCAAATAAAAATTCAATATTTTGACGTCCCCGTCTACGTCGATAACTCTCTGTAGTTTGCGATTGATTGATTCATATGAAAGGCGCGTAAAATTTTCTTCCCATGTGGATGAAATTTCTTTCCAGAGAAGTTCTGCACTTTCTGGCAAAAGTCTGCGTTGGTACAGGTTATTTGCAATTATACCCCAGACATTTTCTATAGGTTTCATGTCTGGGCTATAACTGTTCCAAGAAAGTGTTCCAACATTGTTTTCTTGCATCCATCTCGCAACAATGTTGGCAGTATGGAGTGGATAGTTGTCATGTTGGAAGACGAAATCATTTTCTGGAAAAACCTGTTCGACACTTAATAGCATGACATTCTAAGATCCAAGATCTCCTGATATTAAATTTCATTTTCAAGAAACAATTGACGCCTACAGATACGAAACCATTATTTTCAAGTAATTTATTAATTAGTTGTATAACAATATTAACTAATAGTTATTTCCAACAGGATTCTGCGACACTACACACAGCAAATACAACTAAAAAATATTTTTTTCTAGACCGTTTGATATGAGTAGGTTTATGGCGAAGTAGATCCTCAGAGAGTTGGTGTTTAGTGCACCGTAAATTGAAGAAGAGTATTCAAAGTACCAGAAAGAAAATGGTACTTTGAATGCAGAAAAATATTAATAGAATCAGCTTCGTCATAATAAACTAGCTCTGGATTATTTTCAACAAGATAGTGATAATAAATATGATACGAAAGGTGTTTAGAAATCGTTTCATTAATTTGAACAGCGAACATAAATTTCCTCCAAGATCTTGTGAGCTTTCTCCGTGTTATTTCTTTTTATAGCACTTTTTAAAAACAATAATTTTTCAAGTACCAGCGTAAGATTATTATATATCGTATGATTAAAAAGTCTTTGGATAGCTATTGCCGTGGAATTTACGAGATATCTATGAAATTATTTATTTCAATTAGTTTTGACATTTACTTGACAATTTTCAAGTCAGCTGGTTATAATTCAATATGTTTCAAACAGAACATATAATTTTTATTATTAAATCATACTACAGTAATGGAGATCTTGGTGAAAAAGGCAATTGGGTTTATTCGCCTCGTTAATGTTTGAATGAGTTCCGTGAGAGATTTCCAAACTTCGCCATAATCGAACGAGACTTTTTCGACAACTTCAACGAACTGTGGACAAATTGGAAGAAACTGGTAAGATAAGTGACAGTGTTCGATCTGGAAGAAGATTATCAGAAGAGAGTATCGTAGTATACCTGATTTAATGACCATATGGATAACGATATCCTTGACTTAACATTTTTTACAGACGAATCTTATTTTTATCTATCTGGATACGTTAATAAACAAGTTATGCATATGTGGAGGGAGAATAATTCAAATTTTCATTGTAAGGCTCCTTTACATAGTCCTAAGATTGGTGTTTGGGTTGGAATGTCCCGTAGACGGGCCAATATTTTTTCAGGATACCATAAACGCTGAAAGATATATAAATCAAATACTTGATCCTTTAATCAATCAATTGCACGATGATGAACTTCATAATGGATACTTTAAGCAAGATAATACGAGACAGCATGTTGCTCGAGTAATCCTGGAATATTTACGTCAATTTTATGACAGTCGTTACCCACCTAGGTGTTGTGATTTGAGTCCTTTAGATTGTTTCTTATTCCAATTGCTTAAGAATACCATTTCTAAAATTACAAAATGAGAATTATAAGAACGAATTTTTGTAAACTGTCCCTTAGTAACAGCTGATCTTTTAATTAAAGTTTTTAATAACATGGGCCGACGTGTTAACCTATGTATTCAAGAAAAAGGAAGATATTTTAAACTTTTTTTACAATTTTTTATTGCAAAAGTGTACCTGTCTGAATGTTATTGTTTCATTGTTAGAGTTCTTTTCTTACCTGTAATGAACCTGATTTTTGTATTGGTTACTAAAGCGTTGTTTATTAATAAATGGATTCTGTATTCTCTATAAATGTTATAAAATATACATAAAATGCAACTAATTACCATAACATAAAATCTATTTTATTTGTGACTTATGTGTACTTCAAAGTAAAGAAGTACAGAAGTAAATAATTCTATAGATGGTTCTTAGACTTCATGGCTATCGCGATCCAAAGACTTTTTGATCAAAAGTTACATATATCCACAATATGGAATTGGAAAAAAATGCTTGGAGGAAAACAGTAGACAATTTCAATATCTTTTATAATTTATTATGGTCATTATTTTGGTTAATATATTCTACTATAACTTATTACATTTATTTTAAAGATATCTTTAAGGATTACAACAGCGATTAATATTACAAAGGTATTTTTAATAATATAAAATATTATTAAAAGTCTGGTGTGAAGAACACAAATACTGGTTCACTATTAATATTTGTCCGAACATATCCCTCCCCAGAGACGCAGATACGTATTTCGCCTTTGTACAGACTCATCGGTACCCCCTGCTGGAGAAAGGATATCTTCAAACACATTCACAAAAAAGAATCACATCGCCATATCACAGAAATTATCCAGACCGAGCGTAGAAGTAAGATTTTTAATAACATTTTATATTATTAAAAATACATTTGTATTATACAAAACTGGTGGGGTTTACCTACTCATGTATGTTTCAATTATTCTGAAACAATTAATATGTTTCAAAATTATTTTAAGCCATTTTTTAAAATAATTTGTTAAATATTGTGATGTGCATCATGTTACATCAGCCAGTGACCTAAGCGATGACGTTACGGGCTGTGCACGTTATGGGACTCCTGGTTCTTATAGAAAGCGAACAATTCACTATCCGATGACTATATAAACACTCAAAGGAATGATAATTCATTGGACCAGTGACCATCGTGAAGTAAATATCGTAGACATAAATGTGTATATAAACAAATACTGTTAGTTATTATTAAGTGTTATTTATTCTTTTTATTAATATATTTATTTTTAATTACTGTGTGCTTTATTAATCGAATCCGAACAAAATATTTATCACAATATTAAACTAATACTAACAAGAGATTCATTATAAAATCCTTTTAAAACTGTTTCTATTATTTCTGTACTTTCTTTTTATGCATCATTAAAGGATAAACCACATACGGACAGGATTGTGTAATTTCTTCTATAGTAAGGTGTTTCATGAAAAGGTGTTATTGTTTGGTAAGAATTCTCTACAATATGAAAACGCTTAATTTTAATATTGCAAATTAATTATTCTTACTTTCTATTATCATTACTTGACTCATTTCCGTTAATTAATAAATTTTCAAGAGATGTTACAATTACTTGCAAACAGAAATATCTTTTGACATAAACTGACATTTGCGTCTACGATAACCTATAAAATTGTGTTAAGTAAATGTAGGTACCATTCTATTGCACTCTATGTCAGAGATTACTTCAAATTTTCGTGAATTATTTTGATTTAGTGTTTTTCTGAATACTTATTTCGAGTAGACATTAGAAAGTAGTTAGCAACACCACATGTTCGAGACCTTTTTTACTTTAGAAAGTCATTAAATGATTAAACGCCTGATTTCTGTATTCTTTTTGTGGTGTATGTGTGAATAACGCCACAATGTCTTGAGCTAAAACCTTGTCAAGACCTCAATGTATATGGCGTATGTAAAATGTTCCGTAGCTTTGTTACTATAGCTCGTTTCCATATGAAGGCAGAAATGTTGGTTTCACTGTTACATTCGCAATATTTAAGGGTAATTGAAGGAGTTACTGATCCTGCAAAAATCAACCTCTCCCAAGTGTGAGAGGTCGACACACGCCGGTCTTGAGATTCGAAGTATCGATTAACGAGACTCTTACTACCGTTATATCGTCAGATGAATAATGAAAATGTTCTTGACAAATAATTCTCTTCAGATGAAGTATTGTGTTATGGAACAAGATGAGTGGATTATTACACGTGTAATAGAAAAGTTATATTTTTATTATTTTGGGTTAACCACTAAGCCTTGGGCTCCCAACATTTGCTGCGCACGCTGTGCTGATACTTTGAGGGGTGATCAAACGGTAAGAAAAACGCTATGCCATTTGCAAGACCTATGATTTGGCGTGAACAAACAGACGATTCGACTAATTGTTACTTTTGCTGCACGAAAACTTTCCGTTTTCCAACAAAAATATAAGGTATGCTAGTCTGCCCTCTGCTACTCGCCCAGTACCTCATTCGGAAGCTTTGTCAGTACCAAGACCCATAGGTGTTTCGAGTGAAGAATATGATGTTACAGAACCAGAAGAAGCAAGTGTAAAGTTATCGGCCAGCGATGATAAATATTTGCCATCTGAAGAGGACGGACTCCATCCAATACTCGTACATCAGTTAGAATTAAATAATCTTATTCGAGACCTGAATTTGTAAAAAACTGAAGCAAAATTTCTAGGATTTAGACTTAAAAAATGGAAACTGTTAGCTCTTGGTACGCATATTTCAGTGTATCGTAATCGCCAGAAAGAACTATCACAGTATTTTTTAATGTACGAGGGTCTTTCGCACTACAATAATGACGACGATTCGATGTTCGCATTAGGTCACTACCACCATTCCGAAGAATGGCGTCTTTTTATCGATGTTTCGAAATTAAGTTTGAAAGCTGTCCTTCTTCACAAATGTGAAACGTTTATCCATACATCCCGTTGGCCACGCAATCCACTTAAAACAAACGTATGAAAATATGACCTTTCTTTTCTAGAGAGAATTAATTACAAAATGTAAAAATGGTATACCAGCGCAGATCTCAAAGTTGTAGCAATTCTACTTGGTTTACAACTAGGGTATACAAAGAATTACTGCTTTCCTTGTGAGTGGGAGAGTCGATCAAAATATTCCCACTATATTGCTAAAGACTGGCCAGTCAGGGATCAGTCTAGTCTTGGACAAAAACATATACTTCATAAGCCACTAGTTCAACATGATAACATATTTCTACCGCCATTATACATGAAATTAGGTTTGATATAAAATTTCGTGACAGCGATGGATAAAGTTGGCCGTGGATTGCAATACCTTAAACAAAAATTTCCCTAAATCACAAATGCATTAAAAAAAAATTGTAGGACCAAAATTAAACTTCTACAACAAGATAAAAAATAATAATATAATAATACTAATAAACTTTATTCCGTATTACATCATACATGTATGGAAAATGTCAAGAAATATTAAGAAATAGTAAAAATAGTAAAATTAACATTCACATTAACATTAATAATTGTTGACATATAAAACAAAAGTCTACATTAAATTATAATGCAAGTCATCACACTATGATCAAAATCCATATTCCAAAAAGTCTTGTACACTGTAAAATTTGAAGAAACCTTAAGTGACTTGAAGCCTATTGATGAAATTCTTTTGAAAATGTGACCCACAATTTTCTAGGAAACAGGAAATCATACAAATATATAGCATTTGCTTTAGCATGAGCCTTAAAATACATTTTTTCTATTTTGCGTTCGAAATGAACTCATTATGAAACCCAAAACAGTATCGAAATGAGCTTCATTTCGATACGCTTTTTTTCATTTTTCAATGTTGGCGTTGTTCTAATACAGAAATAAATATCATTGCTGTCATTTGATTTTAAGAATTTATGTACATTTGACAGATATGATATATGTCCGTATTTTACACAAACAACGTATGTTGTATACAATTGACAACAACATATATATGTTTCTATGATACTCATGTTTATATTTTTAAATGAAGTATCAAGTAATGTTAACGAAAATTAGTAAATAATATGTAATATAATATACTTCGCGGATAGCAAGATAAATTTGAAAATGTCAAGTATCAATGTGACCAACTGCATGCTTTATATAAAAATTAAACTCTGAACTTTCAAATTAAATAATTCCAATTTAAGCAATTTATTAATGTAAAAAACGCAAAATAGAAAAAAATAGTATAAAAAACTCGTTTCATAAGGCCTTTTGCCGCACTCGCTCTTTAGAAAACTCGCCGCTATCGCGGCTCGTTTTCTAAACTGATCTCGTGCGGCAAAATGGTGCCTTATGAAACTTGTTTTTTTAATATACTATTTTCTATTTTGCGTTCGAAATGAACTCATTATGAAACCAAAAACAGTATCGAAATGAGCTCTATTTCGATACACTTTTTTTCATTTTTCAATGTTGGCGTTGTTCGAATATAGAAATAAATATCATTGCTGTCATATGATTTTAAGAATTTATGTACATTTGACAGATATGATATATGTTCGTATTTTACGCAAACAACGTATGTTGTATACAATTGACAACAACATATATATGTTTCTATGTCACTCATGTTTATATTTTTAAATGAAATATCAAGTAATGTTAACGAAAATTAATAAATAATATGTAATATAATATACTTCGCGGATAGCAAGATTTAAATTTGAAAATGTCAAGTATCAATGTGACCAACTGCTTGCTTTATATAAAAATTAAACTCTGAACTTTCAAATTAAATAATTCCAATTTACGCAATTTATTAATGTAAGAAACGCAAAATAGTATAAAAAACTCGTTTCATAAGGCCTTTTGCCGCACTCGCTCTTTAGAAAACTCGCCGCAAGCGGCTCGTTTTCTAAACTGATCTCGTGCGGCAAAATGGTGCCTTATGAAACTCGTTTTTTAATATACTATTTTGCACCCGCATCTGGACTTATTTCCTCCGAACCTCGGTGACGTGAGTGACAAACGCGGCGAAAGGTTTCATCATTTCTGTTATTGAAAATCGTTATCAGGACAAGTGGGACAGTAAAATGCTTGATGAAATTATTATTGTTGTAGATTGATATCAGAAGGTGCCGAAGAAGAATATAAAAGTAAAGTAAAAGAAAAACATTTTAAACAGGACGTTACCACACAGTTCTACATAATGTACATACCGAATTAAAATTATTTCGTTTACTTTTCAATATTATTTTTCCCAAAATTTGACGTGCCGGAATAAATTTGTTGTTATTACTACTGTTAAAACTGTAAAAGAAACGAAAATTGTATATAGTTTCTAAAGAAAAATGAAAAAATATGAAAATTTTTTGACCAGTGTAATCAAACAATGCGCATCTGGTTTAGTGAATATTGACATGAATTTATTGAAACGCCTCTGCATTTCCAAAAAATCAACTACATGCTAATGGAGTTCGTGAGGGATATTTTCAACACAAGACTTCCTTTGTGATATGATTGTCAGAAACAATGAAGTTATTGCATGGAATCTCTCACATTCGCACTGCAGATTATCCGTCCCATATGTGATAATCCTGGGATTATTCAATTTATCTACACTTAAAAAATATCATATTTGCAAAATCGTTCTCAAACAGCAGAATAATTTACGAAGACTATTCTAAATGTCTATAAGGTAATTACACCCCAAAATTTAAGGAATGCTTTTAATAAGATGTTATGTTGTACTTTCACTTTAAGTTTGAAGGAAAAATGTTTCATGGCTTTCTAGAGAATCAAATATTTCGATCATGTGGTATTCACAGTTAGAATTACACGAATTCGTTCCTAATTGCTAGTAAGCGCAGTAATAATGCCTCGTAATGCATATTCACAATCTGTTTAATGAGTGAAAATGTTCACGATTCAGACCGATCAAACTAATAATTAAGATAATAATAAATTGCGTTCCTTATAAATGAAATTACGAACGGTGTCAAGTGGAACTCGGCAAGCAAAAGGTTAGCTGCCAACCGACGTCGGTTAACGCTGAAAATTCGATCCAATCCTCGATGTTAAAGTAATTAAGCGTCATATGTAGCTCGACGGCGCTTCTCCCAATTAAATTAACTATTTGCTGTTCAAACTTATCGGGGGAAGGACCAAAGTAAAAGCGTGAACAGCGATAGCAACGGTACACACTCATACACCCATAAAACAGACAGTTCGATTGCGGCTAGAAAAGTTTATGCTTGTCGCAGCAATAAAATGCTTTATTTAAGAATGGCTTTCTTGATTTGTGTGTTAGCCAAATATAGGTTCAATTTTATTTGAGGTCTTACGAAATACATATATGTATGTGTAGACCGAAAATCTACTATGAGAGAGAAAAACCTTTCAGATCTTAATAATATTCTTTAATGTATGTATGTATTTCGAATATGTATCTAAAATGTGCTTGAATATTAGGATCAGCAGAAGTTTATATAATTGCCGTTGATAAATAATATGTTATTTATATATATATGTATATATATATATATATATATATATATATAAGGTAAACTTAATAAGTCGGCGATTAAAGGTCTGGTTCATTACTTCAAAGTATATATACATGTTTCGGCAATGATGCCTTCGTCAAAATATAAATGTCAAATAATTGAGTTGCTATGGTTTAAATTATTCAAAGATACATTCCAATAATAATAATAAGTCATGCCTTAGTATTCCAAAAAATAGATAGCAAGGTGTGAACATATGTGTTGTTCGCTGCCAGCAGCTTGTGTCTCTTTCTGGGTATGAACCTGTGTGTTGGTTGCTCCTGGCAGCTTGCGTCTCTCTCTGGGTGTGTGATTTTGTATTTGTGTGACCGCGTAAGTGTAGGGTTTTGTATGTTAGTGCGCTCGTGCCTGTGTTTAGTGACCGGTCGCGTAAATTTAAAGAGATCGGATAACCAGCCGTTGCGTAGGGCCGCCAACCCTTTCCCGGCAACTTCTTTACTTTTCCGAGCAGTACTTCGACGGCCCAACCCCCGCCCCTACGAGACAAGGCGCAGACCAGCGAAGCACACCCTGCAAGGGGTTGCTCATCGCCAACCGAGGGAACACTCTTAGTGGCTACCTCAGTCGACGACGGTCACACTTTGTGCCATCTTAACGATTTCCGCAAAAGCGGGGGCAATGCACACACGTCGAACGTGTGTGTGCTGTTAACAGCAGTCTAGCCAGGTTGCCGCCCAGGACCGGTCCTAGTGGTGTGTGCATTGCGCGGCGCCGTGATTTGCGCCGCGTAGCTTGGTTCCTCACTCCTGCTGGAAAGGCGGAATGGCACCTGACTGCCTATTGGGCAGACCCCCCTAGAGTTTGGTAGCGCATATGCTAGGCTACAATCCAGTAGAGGACCACATCAGCACAAAACAGAAAACAGGGAAAAGCAGGGAAAAGCAAGACATGAGTTATTATTACGTATGCGCCCGTGGAGCGACTTAAGATGCAAAGTTGTCGGCATTCGCTCAAAACGAGAAGGAAAACCACGAAAATCTGCTCGGACAACTAGACAGGAATCAAAATACGGAACAGTCAGCATGATAAGCAAAAGTATATGATATTTAAATGTAATTGATATTTAAATAACATAAGGTATATAACAAAAAAATATATTATGATGGTAAATTGTAGATCGTTACAAAATTAAGTTATAGTATATACTGCTTAAATTTTTTATATCATTTCTGTTGTTAATTGAATTTTTTTCCTGTTTAATACTAATCATTTCTTTAATTTGTATTTTCATTGTGTTTTGTTCTTTATCAATTATCTGTGTGTTCTCAAAATCGAAATGGTGATCGCGTTGCAGTTTGTATGTAGACAAAGCAGTTTTGTCTGTTCTAGAGTATTTGTGGGCTTGTATTCTTTTGTATAAATATTGTTTCGTTTTACCTATGTAGTAACTATCGCAATCGCGACATGGTATTTTATATATGACATGTGCTTCTAGATTTTTTTCTATTTTAGGTTTAAGTTTTGAAAATAAATGTTTATTAGTATTACTAAGTTTATATGTTGTAGCTATATCATACTTTTTTAAAGTGTATTTAATTTTTTCCGATAGTTGTGGAACATATGGAATCGTGATATATGTTGTGTCATTGTTCAAATTTTTATAGGTGTCTGCAGTGTTGTATATTTGGTGTACTCTTTTTTTAATAGTTTGGTCTATAATTTCTGGTGGATAATTATTATCAGTTAAGATTGTTTTAATTTTTTTGATGTTATCTTTTCTGTATTGAGTATGTGATAGTTTTACTGCCCTATCAGTCAGATTATTTATAATCATTTTATTGAATACTGTAGGAGCATTTGAGTGGTAATTCATATATCGAAAAGAAGCTGTGGGTTTATTATACCAATTTGTATAAATAGTACCCTGTCTATCATAGCTCAAAGAAATATCAAGAAAATTAATACTGTTATTAAATTATTCTTCAATAGTGAATTTTAATTTGTTGTGAAAATTGTTGAATTTATTTAAGAGATAGTTTATTTTGTTGGTAATGAACCAGACCTTTAATCGCCGACTTATTAAGTTTACCTTATCATACCAAGGTCACGAAAATATTATATTTATATATATATATATATATGTATAATATTAATAAGGAATTTCTTATTTTCTTGGCCGTAATTGTAATACGAGATAAAAGTAATGTTTTTTTGCGAGAAGCGGCCGCGTAATTAAAAAAAAAGTTAATTTGACGTATTGCAGTAGATTTTTCCCTGCAGAAGAAAATTAAAGAAGATAGGAAAATTATTGTATATATTTGTAAAATTTTATTCCAGGGAAATTACTTTAAAAATAAAAATTTTTTTATAATAATTTATTGTAATGTGTATTTTGAACCATGATTGTAGGTTGCACGAGATTATGTAGATGTTCGAAGATCGCGCCGAGCAGGAAGTCATGATAATGCGGATATATATATATATATATATATATATATATATATATTATTATGTTGATTTACTTATGTTAGGAGGGGATATCTTGGCGTTTCCTGTGTTCATCATGCCTTAGAGATTGAATAGTTCCTTTACAGATATGTTGTATTTTTTGTTAAATTAAATAAAACGTAATTTTATTTAATTCTAATTTTGATAATTACGGTGTGTGTTTTTGGTAGTGTGCTGATGTATTTAAAATTCATTACGTAAAATTTTTATGAGTATTTAAACTTATAAATTGATTTAAATAACCTATCTGAATCTCTCGTATAATAGTTTTTGTGGCGTAACGTGTACAAAACTGAAATGTATGTATTTTTAAAAATGATATTTATATAGATATATTTGTAATATTTTTATTGAAATTGAAGCTTCTTAAATTCATAAATTTAATTTGTAATATTCTTGTAATCATTTGGAATATTAACAAAACGTATTAGTCTGTTTTTTTTAAATATAGTTTTTGTTTATTTAGTTATCGTAGTATAGTAGGAAGGCGGGAAGAATATATTTTGTTACAAGCTGGTCTTGCGCTTGTTAAATTTTGGTTGCGTGCGAAAAATAGTGAAAGTTTCTATTTTTGACGTTTGAATTGTTGAGGGGATAAAGTAATTTATGACAGCTAATAAAGTTTGTTTATATTTATTTAGATTTTGTTCGGTTTTCAAGTTAGAGTTTTTTTTCTCTCTTGTACAGTAATATCTTACAAGAGTTTTTTTTCTCTTTAAGACGTAATTTAGTCAAGGCTTTGCTTTATATTTGATAAAGTAGTTTTTTTTTTTAATTTTTTTTATATTAATTAAATGTTTGTGTTGTTAATGGTAGTTTTATTTCTTGAGTTTAATTTGTATTATTTCCTTTTTTAAAACACGATTTTCGTAAGAAAAAACCCTGACGATTAAGAAGCTCAAGGAAGGTGCCCACCAGATTGAGTCTAGTTCGGCGAGAATACTGTGGATTGTGAAAATAAGTTAATAAGCAAACAATTAAAAAGCACAATTCACTGCATAAATTTGGCGCCCAACGTGGGGCGCGAATATAACAGAGTTTAAAGAGTTATATTGAATAAATAGAAAGCAATTACAATAAATATGGATGGTATTTCGAATCTAAACGAATGGAGACAGCCACCACTAATTGGCAGTCAAGAGTCATTAGAGGGTGCGAGTGCAGGTATAAGTAACCTAAATTTAAAACAAAGAATGGGTAATGCTAGTTACAGGCATGAAGAAGGACACAATGGAGACAGGAGTCAAATGATGATGGACATGGTAGCAGAATTACAAGCGACAGTGGACAGGATGAAGCAACATATAGGCATATTGAATGATCAACTGTTAGAAGAAAAAGAGAAAAGAGAATGGCAGGAACAAAAGATGGGTTATATGCAAAAACAAATTGATCAAATGAAAAAAGAGAAAAACGAAGCGAATGTGCCTGCGTTCATCCTTGTACCAGTTCAGAATGAAGTATTACCGAAATTTTATGGTATGGCGAATACCAATCCAATGGGTTTTCTTAAGAAAATAAAAGAAAGTCTAGAAGATGTGCCTGGGGACCAAAAGAAACTTCAAAAGATAGGGAAATGTCTCAAGGACGATGCGATGACCTGGTGGGATATGATATCGGATGAGGTGAAGACTATGGAGGAGTTCGAGGCCATATTTACCAGTCAATTCTGGGGAACAACAAGGCAAACTAGAGTAAGAAATGATTTATAATTTAATAGTTATAGTAACAATAGTAATGAGTCACAAGAGTCTTATGTTATGAGAAGACACGCAATTTTGAAGTATCTGCAACCTAAAATTAATGAAAGAGATCTAGTATGTCAATTAAGTAAACATTTCGATGCACAAATAAGTCAGGCAGTAGCCATACAGAACATTAGTGATATGCAACAGTTTATTGAACTTTTGAAAAGAGTAGATGACATGGAGTATAGTAATAGATATAAGAGTAATTATGTAGATAGAAATATCAGTAGAAATCCATATTCTAGAGTGAATAGTAATTATAATAATAATAATAGCACATATTTAAGTCCACATAGACCAAATAATTATGAATATAGAAATAGTGGAATGGCTTCACCAGGGAGAATAGACAGTAATCGTAAAGATGTAAGAAAGGAAAGTTCATCAGAGATCAAAAATTATACAGGGACACGCCCTAAAGACATTAGATGTAATTATAATTTTAACTTACAACGTCAAGACAATAAAAACCACAAGGGTACTAAATTTAAAGGTACTCGAACAAATTTTAATAAAGAGATAAAGGTAACCAAAAAAAAATAAATCAGAAATTGTTTACAGTCGGATATTTTAGATAGGCCCAACATAATAAGAAAAATTTTGTTGTATACTATTAAAAATGAATATGCGAGGAAAAATGATTTTGCCTTTGTTAAATTTATTGGAATTCGATGTAATAAAGAGTATATAAAAATTTCGGAAAAGTTAATGGATGTGATTTTTATATTGAAATAAATTTAAACGTAGGATGTATAGTGAAATTAAATTATTATAAGAAGAGATGGTAGTAATAACTACGATAAAGTATTTGGATAATTATGCTTATAGAAGAATTATATGAAAATAAAAATGTCTTTACAAAAATTCGTCGAGATAAAAAGTTATATGATGTATTTGAATGGGAAAAGGTTTATAAAAATTCGTCGATGATATATGATATATTTGAATGAAAAATAAAAAAGTTTGTTTAAATATAAATTCGTCGTTATATGAAAAAGTGTGTAGCAGTAGCTATGGTTAGAAAAAGTTATTATGATAAAAATATAGATATATATATATATATATATATATATATATATATATATATATATATATATATATATATATTGAAATAAAATTATGGTGATTATAAATTTATAAAAAGAATTGTTGGCATGTTAAAAGGAATATGATTATGATATTTGATTATGATGGTTAACGAGTTTTGGATTAGATTGACAAGGTAATGATAAGGATTAAGCAAAGTTGGTATATACAGGATGAGTTTTATAATAAAGTTATTGTTGATGAAGTTAGAAAGAAATTAAATTATCTGCGAATATAAAAATTTATTAATTATATTTATCTGCGAATATTAAAGTTAATTAATTATGGGAATTGATTTGTAAGCCAAAATTAAAATTATACTACAGAAGAAGATAATGTATTGGAGGAAGAAATTAAAGCTATGATATGGGTTTATTATTGTTGTTGATTAATGATATGGTTTTATGAAGTTGATTGTTATGATGATTTGGTGTATGAGATGTTAATATTATGTTTTTCTTTTATTTATGAAAATTCATTGGAGTTGTCCATGTCCAAGAAATCGAGGAAGTGCTCGAATATATACTACGATGATGACTGTTACTTCGGCGTGTTCCTTCGTCTACGATGCATGTAATGAAGCCTATTCAAATTATGTCTAGTCAAAATGACATAAATAAATTATGTCAAGCTAAATGACATAAGCAATAAAATGTCTAAAGTTAAATAAGACATTGCTGATTTAAAAATTTGTAAATATATGGAGATGCTGTAATTGTTCGCTGCTGCAACACCAGGAGGAGAATGACCCTGCTGGACAGCAATGCAACATGTTAGTGCGGGGAAGTAAGACAGAGTGCGATACTGTCGTAGGTGTTTAGTGCGGAAAATTATCCTTGAACAAAGATTATAAATGTCCTGACTTTTTTTTCGGATAATTTTGGGGATATGCAGTAGATTTTTCCCTGCAGAAGAAAATTAAAGAAGATAGGAAAATTATTGTATATATTTGTAAAATTTTATTCCAGGGAAATGACTTTAAAAATAAAAATTTTTTTATAATAATTTATTGTAATGTGTATTTTGAACCATGATTGTAGATTGCACGAGATTATGTAGATGTTCGAAGATCGCGCCGAGCAGGAAGTCATGATAATGCGGATATATATATATATATATATTATTATGTTGATTTACTTATGTTAGGAGGGGATATCTTGACGTTTCCTGTGTTCATCATGCCTTAGAGATTGAATAGTTCTTTTACAGATAGGTTGTATTTTTTGTTAAATTAAATAAAACGTAATTTTATTTAATTATAATTTTGATATTTACGGTGTGTGTTTTTGGTAGTGTGCTGATGTATTTAAAATTCATTACCTAAGATTTTTATGAGTATTTAAACTTATAAATTGATTTAAATAACCTATCTGAATCTCTCGTATAATAGTTTTTGTGGCGTAACGTGTACAAAACCGAAATGTATGTATTTTTAAAAATGATATTTATATAGATATATTTGTAATAATATTTTTATTGAAATTGAAGCTTCTTAAATTCATAAATTTAATTTGTAATATTCTTGTAATCATTTGGAATATTAACAAAACGTATTAGTCTGTTTTTTTTAATATAGTTTTTGTTCATTTAGTTATCGTAGTATAGTAGGAAGGCGGGAAAAATATATTTTGTTACAAGCTGGTCTTGCGCTTGTTAAATTTTGGTTGCGTGCGAAAAATAGTGAAAGTTTCTATTTTTGACGTTTGAATTGTTGAGGGGATAAAGTAATTTATGACAGCTAATAAAGTTTGTTTATATTTATTTAGATTTTGTTCGGAATTCAAGTTAGAGTTTTTTTTCTCTCTTGTACAGTAATATCTTACAAGAGTTTTTTCTCTTTAAGACGTAATTTAGTCAAGGCTCTGCTTTATATTTGATAAAGTAGTTTTTTTTTTATTTTTTTTATATTAATTAAATGTTTGTGTTGTTAATGGTAGATTTATTTCTTGAGTTTAATTTGTATTATTTCCTTTTTTAAAACACGATTTTCGTAAGAAAAGACCCTGACGATTAAGAAGCTCAAGGAAGGTGCCCACCAGATTGAGTCTAGTTCGGCGAGAATACTGTGGATTGTGAAAATAAGTTAATAAGCAAACAATTAAAAAGCACAATTTACTGCAGTATATATATATATATATATATATATATATATATATATATATCGATACGGGGTACATGAAGCTGTAAACCGTATCTTAAAAATTAATTATATAATCTAAATTTGATACTTACTTACAGTGCACTTCTGTTCTCATGGGGTTATAATTAAATTAAAAGTAATCTCAAGGCGTATACTGTAGATTGATATATTTATTATTAGTGGATTTTACTTAATGGGCTGATTAAAGGCCATAAATAATTCTCTTTTGAATGAATAAATGAAATTACAATATAAATAAAAAAATACTTTAAAATGCAAACTTGTTTCTTTATTTGTTGATTGTAAATACTATTGGCACATTTGTGCATATTTATGTGATTAGATTAAAAGGTGGTAGTAGTAATTTTAGTGCAGTAAATTCTTTTATAAAAGTTTAATCTAATCTGCTATAATAATATTTTATTTATATAATATACGTGAAATTGGCTGGTGTGACAGAGCTAGATCTATGGTAAGTGATTACACAGGTCTACAGTAATTTTGATGTTTGAAAGCTGTTTGCTAATTTGTATATGTTTGGGGGGCCCTTATTCCAAAAAACGCCATATTTTTGCTTTATCACGTAAATTTTTTTATAGCGCTCTATATCTTAAAAATCTTAATTTATTAATATACATACCTATGACAAGAATATGTTTGTTCCATGTTAGGCATGATTTTTAAATGAATTGATTTTTATGAAATTAAATGTGATTTGGCAACACTGGTTAATATTAGATTTCTCAGCAAAGCAACAGAGTCGGCGCAGAAGCGTCAATACAACGTTGAAACCTGTTTATGTGCAGTTTGGTTGTGTTAGTCGTCGTGCTACTGTGTCCGCGCGCTTGTTGTCTTCGTTGTTGCGTATTTTAAGTGTTCTGGAACGTATAAATATGGAAAGAAGACATTGTGTGAACAATCCGAATAACTTTTGTTATATCTGTGGTAGTTATGTCGTAGTAAAGCAGAGGCAAACTACAACTTCGTTTGTGGAAAATGTATACCACGCTTCCAGGACTTCCAAGTCCTGGGCTCTTCATACTGTTTGTTCCGTTTGCGTTGAAGCATTAAGAAACTGGCAAAAAGGTAGGAAGAAATGTTTAAGCTTTGGTGTTCCTATGGTATGGCGAGAGCCTAGAAATCACAGTGATGATTGTTATTTTTGTTCGTCTAATGTTCAAGGATTCAACAGAAAAAATAAGAAACAAATTTGTATCCCAATCTTGACTCTGCTATTCGACCAGTTCCTCATGGACCAGATGTACCTATACCAACCGCCCCAAAAGCACTAGAAAACGTCATATCGTCAGAATAAGAGGAATCTAATTGCGACCCAGATGACTCAGATTTGACACCAGATTTCAGAGAGCCCCAAGTGTTTAACCAGAGCGAACTAAATGATTTAATTAGAGATTTGCACCTTCCAGAGGATGCATCCGAATTGTTAGCCTCCCGACTTCGTGAGAAACATTTACTGGCACCTGGCGTCACATCAAGCTTTTACCGGGATCGCGAAAAAGAGTTATGTCAATATTTTACTCAAGACGGACCGCTAGTGTATTGCAACAATATTCCTGACTTAATTTCAAAATTAGGAAATGTGCCGTATGTAAAAGAAGAATGGCGCCTGTTTATTGACTCAAGTAAGCGTAGTTTAAAAGGCGTTTTATTGCACAATGGTAACGAGCTGGCCTCGGTTTCCGTTGCCCATTCGGTACATTTAAGGGAAACGTATGAAAATTTTGAACTTATTTTAAAGAAAATAAACTACCAAGAACATCAGTGGATGCTTTGTGGTGACCTTAAAGTGCTGTGCATGCTACTAGGACAACAAGGAGGTTTTACAAATTTACAAAGACAAAATAAAAGTGTGATAACGCAATGCAATTTGTGTGTATGCAAACAATCTCAACTAGGTCACAGCCTCGTTCCCGTAACGCAAGTGTAACGCGTGTTACAAATACGTCCTCGCTCACGCGAGTTGTTTGCAAACACAAGCTGCATGTCAGGGTTGTATAATATTCCCTAAGTAGTCCGAGGACCTTCTCTTATGTATATATACTGTAGTGTAAGTAAGAAGCATCATTCAGATTCACAGATTCACATTCACATATTCAGTCTTAAACAAGAGTCAGATTCTTAACCAGAATCATGTCCTCTTTTATACTCTCTTTAGATAGACAGTAATATTATTAATGATAAGTGTACGGCCGAAATGTAACATCTTAAGTTACGTAGTACATATTAATTTTTAAATAAACTTGACCTTTACATAGAGAAACGTATGGTACGCGCTTTGCAACTTTTGCATTTTTGCGTAAGTAGACATAAATAACATGGTATGCATGCATTAAATCAATATTATTGTCTCTTATAAAACAAATAAACATTTTCACTCGTGTAGTTTATAGATATGAACGTCTTGCACTTTATTTTTATACACCGTAATATTTGTCTTTGTTAAATTTATTTTAAAGAATACCTGCGTTTCTTCTTTCGTGTGGAGCTTCTGTTGGAGATGATTTCCTCCGTTCCTTGTTGCCATCCTCTTGGTTTTGACCTGCTAAACTGTAGGTTTTTTTTTTTTTTTTTTTTTCCTTGGTCCGTTCCAAATTTCCACTTGGTCTTTTTCGGCCTTAGATGGCTGGCAGAGCCATCTAGTGGTGTGGACAGGTAGGATCGCCATGTGCTAACGGTGGGGCCTTAGGATCCTGGCAGGATCGCCATGTGCTAACGGTGGGGCCTTACGCCCTTAGGCAGAATCGCCATGTGGTATTAGTGCCGTTTAGCGCACTTCGTGGCAGGACGCCACGTGATGTTAGCCTGGTCCTGAGGGCTACATCGTTGAGCCTTCACGCAGATATCGTTGTCCCGTTAAATAATACACATAGTCGGGTAACATATAATTTAATACATAACACTTAGAACTGGATAACGTTTATATACATTATGATATACTTATCATTACAGTTTATTCATTTATATATTTATTCGTTAAATATCTATTATTATAAATTGTATTATTGTACTGTATTATTGTATTGTATTGTACTGTATTATCGTATTGTATTGTATTTTTGTATTGTATTATAATATCGTAGAATGGAAATAGGGAAGGTAACCGGAGAGAAAGGTCTAACGTAAGAAAAACAAACACCTCAGCGTTATTTTTCTTAACCCCCAGGAAGGGTGGTGTGATAACGCAATGCAATTTGTGTGTATGCAAACAATCTCAACTAGGTCACAGCCTCGTTCCCGTAACGCAAGTGTAACGCGTGTTACAAATACGTCCTCGCTCACGCGAGTTGTTTGCTAACACAAGCTGCATGTCAGGGTTGCATAATATTCCCTAAGTAGTCCGAGGACCTTCTCTTATGTATATATACTGTAGTGTAAGTAAGAAGCATCATTCAGATTCACAGATTCACATTCACATATTCAGTCTTAAACAAGAGTCAGATTCTTAACCAGAATCATGTCCTCTTTTATACTCTCTTTAGATAGACAGTAATATTATTAATGATAAGTATATCATAATGTATATAAACGTTATCCAGTTCTAAGTGTTATGTATTAAATTATATGTTACCCGACTATGTGTATTATTTAACGGGACAACGATATCTGCGTGAAGGCTCAACGATGTAGCCCTCAGGACCAGGCTAACATCACGTGGCGTCCTGCCACGAAGTGCGCTAAACGGCACTAATACCACATGGCGATTCTGCCTAAGGGCGTAAGGCCCCACCGTTAGCACAAAAGGTCGAAACGTTAAAATGAGCATTTTTATTTAATGAATTGTTATCAAGCCGAATTCCAAAAAAAATTAACGATTTATATATAAGAGAACGGCTAAGAAAAATAGAAAAAAAGTTATGTATATATATATATATATATATATATATATATATATATGTATACAGGCTGCGACTCGGTACTAGTCAATTTCAAGTATGTCAGATTGGGCGAGTTAGTTGTTAACGATTTATATATAAGAGAACGGCTAAGAAAAATAGAAAAAGGAGTTATGTATATATATATATATATATATATATATATATATATATATATATATATATATATATATATATATATATATTTGCTATAAAATAATTAATTTATATTTCTTTATTGATACTATTTATGTTTCAATTCATTTTCTATTTCAAATTTATAATTAACGCGATTTAAAAATAACATATATAACTTATTTATATTCAAATATTCAAATTAATTAAGCTCCGCCTCCATTTCTAACGGCACAATGAACGGTGTAGGAACATATGTTTGACAGAGTTTTGTAAACAAATCAAGATATGAGTCCTAACCAAACATATTTGATAAATCTTAATATAATTTTATTAACCGATTTACAATGTAATAATATTTAATTTATAATTATATCAAAAGATAATGTAAGTAAAAATAAGGTGATTTGCAGCAAGTTATTTACAAAAAAAACAAATGAGAAAACGGCGTCTAATCCATTCGTATTTGTAACAAGAGGTCACGCTAAATTCACTCCGATTAAATTAAAATATTTTTGCGGAAATAACAGATATTCGAGAATTTAAAGATAATCAAACTATACTCCAAATCACCAAAGATGATACCTGCGTCATTGATCTATAATTCTATCAACGACATTCAAAGAATAATCTCCACATCCGAATAACAAACAGTACCAACTTGTATGACAAGGATAGCTTGAACGAAAGTATGTGTTTTCTAGCAAAGACATACGGCTCCAGCAATTTATTTGAGCAAGACAAAGACGGGATTATTACATACTCCGTGATAAATACACACATTTCCGCTTAGTAGTTCTGTCGTTACTCGTTGACATTTGACAACATACATTCGTTGATACTTGATGGAATTGTTATTTATTTTCTTTTATAAATACATATGTTTTGAAATTTATTTTTTCAAAACTATAATGGCAGCAATCACGACAACTTGTTTTAAATTCGTTGCAATATTTTGAACGAGAGAAAAAACATGGTGGTGTGAGTACCTATTACATGTGCACATAATATATTTAGATTTTAATAAACCTTTTGTTTAGCGAGTGGCAGATGCATTGTGCTTGGGATTAGTTACAGTAAAACGCATTAAAGCTGTGTAGCAGCAATTTAAATCGTGTACTTCACAATATTAAATATAAAAAGGATAATAATCATAGAGCATTAGTGGAACGATCCAACATTGCAGAGATAAGATTGACATTTCTTAGGAATTACATAAAGAATTTGAGTTGTTCTGTTCAGAGAGAAGTGGTATTGCTTGATGAGACCCGGCAAGATAATAATCTGCAGAGTGTGCATAAACCTGAGGGTTACGAGGGCAAGCGATATGTTGTATTACATTGTGGTTCAAAATTATGTTTTGTATCAAATGCTTCTTTATTGTTTTCAAGCAAATCACAAATAGAAGATTATCATGGTGAAATGAATGGAGAAATGTTTAAGAAATGGATCGATGAATATTTAATACCAAATTTGGAAGAACCGGCACAAATAGTGCTGGACAATGCACCCTACCATTCACCAGTAGTAAAGAAACATCCATCATCGGCTTGATGTAAAATGATATTATTACATACTTGTCGAAACATAATATATCTTGCGAACTCTATTTAAAACTGACCTACTACCCTTGCTAAAAATTTGCATAAAGAAAAACGGTATCAAGTAGATGAATTGCTACAAAGTCATGGACATGAAATATTGAAGATTGTCTCCTTATCATTGTGAATTTAATGCTATCGAAATTATTTGGGACCATGCAAAACAATATTATAATAAACATATTTTCAGGGATGGACATGGAGATGATAAAGTTATAGCTATGTGGAAGTAATCACTAGAGCAGGGTATGGAAGAAATTTGAAAAAATTGTGTTATACACATGGAAAGTATTATAAAAAAATGGTATGATAGAGAAAATACATTTACATTGTGAAAGCAATGGCTTTATAATTAACATTGATGATTCAAGCAGCAGTGAAGATGGTGATTAACAATACTTCCTATATGACCGCAGATAAAAAACTGTTAGCTATCCCATGTTTTAACTTATTCTATATTATAACCCAAGATTTATGCCAACGTACGTTCTACACGTTTTTTAGTTCACGTCAAATATATCAAATTTTCTTATGTTGGCAGTAAAAGTATCAAGTATTAGTATACAGCTGATTACTTGTTTATCTAAAATTACTTTTGGTAACTGAGATTTTATGCAACGAATGCAATGATATTAATACAAATAATCATACAAAATGTTACATATGCAATTGCCAGACTGTGGCCACAATTTTTATCTAAATATGTCTAGAAAGGTAGAAAAATTACAGAAACAGATTTTATCAAGTAGCTAGATTTCCTAATGTACTAAGTAGAATTGATTGCACTCACATGAGAAAACAATCTCCTAGTGGTAATAATGCTGAGCTGTACCGAAACAGAAAGGATATTTATCATGGAATATTCAGGTAATAGGAGATTCTCAATTAAGAATTTGTGACATCGTAGCCAGATGGCCAGGATCTACACATGACCAAACAATTTTGAATGGATCGGCAATAAAAAGAAGCTAAGAAAATGAACATATCAATAACCCAGTTATACTTTGTGATAGTTGTTACAATATTACAAAATATTTATTAACTTCTAGCAAATCCTCATAGTCGAGCAGAACAATTGCACGATGAATCCCATTTTAGAACCAGAAACTGGGTTGAAAGATTTTTTGGTGTCTTAAAAAGATTTCCAATCTTATTACATATATGGTATGAAAGTTAATGTGGAACTCTCGAAAGCAATAATAGTATCAGTTCATTTTGCAAATTTATTCTAATATCGACTATTATACTATCTTCTGAATATTTTTTGTTTCCTTTTTTTTTGTATATATACTCATAATAATTTTATTATTAAACAAATAATAAGGCAATTTTGTTAAATGATTACATATGTATATTAACTTGTCTAAACAAATTAGTGATATGTTTGTATATGGGGGTGATAGAAGGCCTTTGGAAGAAGGAGAAGCTGTTATCAAAGCTGACATATTGTTTTGTGCGGTTTTTTAAATTCAAGTATAATAGGATACTTTTTGAAAACTTCGCAAATAGATTCTGAACCACACATGATTACTATAAAGATAGAAGATAACAAAGTTTGGGATTGCTTTTGCACTTATAAAGCAGGTGCGGGCGGCTTTTGCAAACATATTGTTGCTGTGTTATTATATGCTAACAAGTATGTATAGTAGGTACTTAACTGTAGACTATCAAGAATAAATAAATTATTTTAAAAATGCATTTTATTGCAGGCACGAATTAGAAAATCTTTCAAAAACTGAATTAGAGCAAGAATGGGGAAAATATGCAAGTAAAGATATACAAGCTGAGTATAAACAGGTGATACCTGTTACCGAATTTTGCCATGTCAAAAATAGAGTTGCTAAATATGTAGTATTGCCAAAGACGAAAGAAACAAATTTGCAATTACTTCTAAATTGTAAAAAGAAATATTTTAAGTATAGCCGTTTGCATTAATTATTTATATCATAGGTTCCCAGGAATCGATGCTTTTTAGATTAAAAAATAGGCAACGCAAATCTAATGATTGTATTGAAGAATTACTTGGAAACAGGTATGCTAGAAGTGAGTATTTATGTATTATATAAGTAACACTTTATCGTTTTAGGAATCATAAGTTAAAAGCAATTTTTGAAAACAGCAATTGATCTTTAATTGGATTGGAAATATCTTTAATTGCAACACGTTTTCCGCATGCCTGCTGCGAGAAAACATATAAAAGAATTATCGAAACTGACGACAGATTCAAATCATTTTATGAATCAAATATAAAAGTATAATGCAGGAAAGAAAGACAGTTTCGAATAACAGGATCGCGTTGTCATGAGATATATACATATTCAAGAGGTGATTGGGAAAGTAAAAGTAAAAAGTATTTCTGGCCAAAATCATTTACTAATAAGTATGTAGAGCATGGACAAAAACATGAACCAAATGCTCGTGCATTATTTAGCTGAATCTTTAAGTTAGACGTGTTAGAAGTAGGATTCCTAATACCACAAGATAACTGTTGGGCAGGTTATTCTGCAGATGGCATCATTTTAAGTGAAGGAAAATATGAATTACTGGAAGTAAAATGTCCATTTCCAGGCACAGAAAATATACCTGTATACTGTACTATTAATGAAAGTTGTTTTGTTTTAGGGAAGGATGTATTTGCAACAGAATTGATTACTAGGTGTGATTTTTTAAAAATAGACGAAAATGGTGTATCTTTGAAAGAAAAACATTATTATGCACAAGTGCAATTTGGTATGGCTCTTCTTCATATCGAAACTTGCCACTTTGTAATTTATGCGTCATTTGATAATTCTTTAATCATAAGTAAAAACACAAGAGCTTTTTTTTTATCGGATAAATTTCTCTTTGTAACGAAATTATTTTGCCAATCAGTAATTTGACGAGAAAAACTTACATGAAAAAATCGCGAGACCGAAAGGTCGAGCGATTTTTTCTAATGTAAGTTTTTCGAGCGAAATTATTGATTGGAAAAATATTGAGTTAAAAAGAAATTTATCCGATCGAAAGAAAAGCTCGAGTGTTTTTTGGCAAGATAAATTAACGACATGAATAAAACTTTTTAAATTGTCTCCATATTGACGATTTTGTATTTCTTGTGTATTGCGGTATTGATCTTTTGATATTTGTTGAAATTTCCCCAAACCGACTCGTACATTTTACGTTCAACGATACTTAATAGTTATTACCTGTCAGCTGCCAAAATAAATTAAGTGATGCAGGGCTACTAGATATGTAACAGGAAGAAGCATTTTTATCGGAGGAAGAAGCATTTTTATCGGTGATAAAAAGCTATGTAGGTTTTTATCGCTGTCAAAGTGACAAAAATGTCACCCGCAAATGGACATTTTTATATAGGAGTTAATTTATCGACATAAAAGTTAAGTACTGTCCAACATACAGCTTCAACTTACTTGAAAAATTAAAAAAATGTTTATTTTAATAACATGTTACATTTTATTTGTGAAAATACATAAATCTTATATATGTGTAATTGTTGTTTTATTTAAATAAAATCTTAATAGAAAAAATAATCCAAAGTAGTTCTAAACTAAAAAAAACAGTTTGTTTTTTCTACTGGTATTTCAGTGCAGTTGAACACAGCAGCTGTATGTTGAAATTTATCAAAACATTTTGGCATGTTTGACATATTTTCTTCCTTACTTGGCCAATATAATGTGCATTTCAGCAATTTACTTGCTGCCAAAGACTTATAGGAATAATTTTGTTTTAATTTTATTAGAACTAATAAAATTTTTTCATCCATGTTTGAATCACTAATATTTTGTTCCTTTAAAATATTTTCTGCGCATAATATAATTGTGGAATATTGATCCATGGTAATTCCAGTAAAAGTTGATAATTTACTACCAGTATTTAATATATCCTTAATGGTACATGTATGCACAGAAATAAAGTCTGCTTGTGTGCTTTTGGTTTCGTATGTACTCGAATAATTATGCTCTCCCATCAAATGTACCATGTCCATTTTGCTTGAAGCTGCCATCTCCTCTTCCTCAGATAAAGAACAGGTACTTTCCTCTTCCCAAGACAAACCATAGCTATCCTCTAACACAGATATTCTGGAATATTAGTACTTGAAATGAAAATATGTAAAAAAGAAGTTCTTTGATTTCACCTTTCATCTCGTTTCTCATATCTGTGTTGCCTTCCATTATCTGGTAGATGTACTACATCATGTCTTCTGATTGGCAAATTTAAAGACGGAACAGCATTTTTCTTCAAATACCTCTTCCTTTTTAATGGTGTACCTGCCTATGCATACCAAAATATATTACACTGAAGATATATAACAGAAGTCTCAAATACTTTTACCTGGGCGATAATCTGTTTCTTTAAAATGTAGACTACAAACTTGCATGTATTTTGTCACTGGTTTTCCTATTTTTAACACGTGTGCCCACTGTTTACATAACATATGTTTTTTGGGAAGGAATGGAGCGAAATATTTTTACTTTTATAACTACGGCACTGGGATACACAACAGTACATTTTACTTTTAGAAGACATTATATATTGGTTAATCTTATTATTCCAGGTAATTTCAACCAGTAAACAAATCACTACTCACACAATTCGTTTTTTTGACAAGTCAATTAACAATATGGTACCAAATGCTTTTAAACTTATTTTCCCTATTACTCTAGTTTGCAAAAATACCGCCAGGCGGAGACTCTTTCGATAGCGTTAGCGAATAACTTAAGATGTAATTCGATAATATATGTTCATATAACCTACAAATTCGACCGATTGTGTCAAATATATTTGGCCCGGAAACGAAGTTACAATCCATATTCATTTTGCAATTTACAGTATTTAATATGACGCCGAAGTACTGATTTGAATCATACAATGTTTATTGATGACGCAGGGATCATCTTTCCTGACGAGGAGTATATTTTCCTACCTGCTGACTACCTGTACACCAAGTTTCAATATACAGGACCATTCCGTTCCTAAGTTATACATTTTTTAAATTTTGGACGCATAAAACCCACGCCAAATCTAACAGTGAAAATTTTACCGAGTCCCAAGCGATTCATTGGATGCCACGGGAGCCGTTATCAGATTAGCTGCTTTCGGACTTCGAAATATCGAAAATCGTACCATCCAGAGGGACTTTTCCTGTTTTATTTTCCTGTTTCCTGTTTTGAGAACCCATCCTCAACCTATTGTCAGAGATTACAAGAAATTATATCCCGAATATTCAGGTTATTTGACAAATTTATATACGCCATTTAGAACATTCGTGAACACGTAAAGAACTTGTTGTTTTTTAAATCTATTATTACTTACATTTGATTAACTGTTCTTCAAACACTGTAATCCTTTTTAAAACTTGTTTAATATCACTATGCACTATTTATAATATTAAAACTTGATTTAATTTAACACATATAAAATAATTTAATAGATCGATAATTTTAACCACATGTGTATTCACCATATTGAAATTGATCTATATTATTACCAATTGTTGTCACATATATACTTGAGTGTTGTGCCACGAAAATACGGAATACGAATTACGAAATTTGAAATTTGAATTTTTAAACTTATTTAAACAATAAAGTTAATTTTTACTATTTTGGTTTGGATTTTTAATTACTTGAAGTGTTGTTCAATTTGATAAATTAAGCTACATAAGTTAACTGGAGTGGAGAGATCTGAACCGACCTTAACCCTGAAGATTAAGAGATTTAGAGCTAGCCATTTAATAAAGATAAGTATTTTATATCTTCATATTAATTTACTATTACATCATTTTATTTCATTCATTCATTCACTCTCATCCATCTATCAAACCTCAGTAGTGATATAACAATATATATATATATATATATATATATATATATATATATTATATTAAATGAATTTTTGTTTGCTTGTGCGTTTTTGATAAACTCCGAAATTACTCGCCCGATTGAGCTCAAGTTTTGAAGAAAGGACGATTATGGACATAGTTTGATTACTTTACGATGGATGGCGCTGAACAGCAGTTTAAAAAAATGAACAAATGTAGCAGAAAATTACAAAATTACAGAAATAATTGCAACACATCTTAAGTACTCCGGTCATGCGTAAATAAACACAAGAAGAATGTACAATGTTTCATTATTGTTTCCAGAAATCAATATTAATCACACGATAGCACATTTTCCGAATACAGAAATAATAACAAAATACAACGATAACGACGATACAAACACAAACAGCATAAGTAAATTTAAGCAAGGATGAATGCAGAATGACCCAAAAAAAATCATTGGAAGCACTGAATCCTACGCTTCAAGGTTTGAGAGAAAGGGCGCAGTCGTGCTCTCATTTGATTGGTAGGTAATTTCCGCTTCGATCAGTTATATCACATTTTACATCAGTCGATGAACTCGACGCATGTCTCAACTCATCAATTCTGTGGTACAATGTTCAAAAACTAACATTGACAACCAATGTACATGTTAAACTGCAATAAGTCACATCCGTGGCTCGATTCGCCAAATAACTGTTTGATATTAGTAATGCAAAAATTTTTGAAATGATCAATGGCTATTCTAATGAGTAATATTGGCAGCTAAAAATAATGACGTTAATACAATAAATATGGTCTTTCAAGATCAAATATCTGGTAATTTAAGATCGTGTATAACTCAGTTGATTGTGTTATGAATCAAGACGAAGTCGTTAATTATTCTGTTGAATTCTTGAATTTATTAGTATTATCAGGCTTGCCACCGCACGTTTCGGCATTGGAAAATTGTGTATCAATCGTTTTTTCTGCGAAATGGCGATCCAGTACTTGCAACGTTACCTGACTTACACTCAAACAGTTGATGAACAACATCATTTAAGCCACAATATTGAATGCCAAATATAAAGAAGAAGCTTTGCTGTGCTACTTCCATATAATATATAAGTAGGATACCGATATATATGAATTCAAAATACTGCAGTTTCCAATTCGACTCACCTTTGCAATGACAATCAACAAAGAACAGGAACAATGGCTTCAAGTGTGTGGACTGAATTTACAAAATCTATGGTTCTCACATGGATAGTTGTACGTGGCCTATTCACAGGTTGGCAAATTGACAAATTTTTTACGTTGATGGCCGAACAAAAATATTGGCTACCCGGCCTTACAATAACTAGAATTACTTTAAATCTAGGAGAAAGATAAAAAATTATAGTTCAATTCTCTTTCAATAAATATATACGAGTAGGCATACACATAAAAAAATCATCTATTTCATTTCATTGCGTTGCAGTGTACGCAGGGCATCCGCTAGTTACTTAATAAACATTGGTCTTAATACCAACAGTAAAAGAATTTCTATATTTAAGAAATTTTTCTCTCGTGAAATTATCTTAGTAGAAATAAACAGTTCTAATAACTCATTTGGGTATCTTGCCCAATTTTATTAAATATTTAATAGTTTATTGGGGTAATGGTCAATTTTGTTTACTTGCAGTATTTTGAACAACATACATTAGTATTAAGATAACAACAAGAGGCATCAGTCTCATCTTAGCATCAAGATGCAACAGTATCAACACAATAGCAATACATAACAGTCTTGTCATAATACCAGGATTTATATTAAAAACTGTGTCTAATTTTTGCCGAAGGCCACATCCGAATCACTTGGAATATTTTTCAAATTATTAATAGCCACATCTAATGATGGATGGACGTTTTCCCCGTAAAAAGCTACTCTCAATGGTGCTCTTCTGAAAACTTTTTTAAAAACGGAAACAATTCTATCAACTTCCGGAAAGGTGTCTCCGATATATTCTGTGGAGAGCATGTGCTACACAACTAATATGAAGCATATTAGACTATGTTTCCTTTAATAGTCTGCCTGTTTTTAACATATAGGTATGCAGCACTGTCACTGACAAATAAAAGTATTTTTTCTTTGTACCTGTCGTTCGAATGGAGCATTTGATACATATTCTCGTTAATGGTTTTAGCTACTTTTCCGCATTAACTTTATTTATAACTTTTGTTGCTATTACATATGCGTTATATGGAATAGTTGGATGTAGTACACCAGCTACAACATTTACCAAACAGCGTCCTAATATATCGACAGTTTCGTTGGCATTTATCCATAGGACTGATTTGAAAGATGGCTTCTAATGCGTTCTACTGCTTTCGTGTGGTACAAACATAATATTTGCGTAAAGTGAATTAATCAGGAACATTTCGACAAGTATATTTTTGGAGAAATGTTTTGAAGGTGGAATTGTTAAATTTATTTAATGGAATATTTGCCGCCATTAAAGTTTCACAGAATTCTTCGTTAAAATTGTCAGATTCCAACGGGTCTAACATCTGTGTATGTGTTTGCGATGCTAAGTGACGTTTTACGTGCGATTTCTTGGAATCTTTTAACAATATTTTACAGACTTTGCAATAAATTTCGAAATCACTGGCAATTGGCATACAATCAGTTTGACCCTTAATCCAACTCGCCATTGTTCCACGATGCCATTCTCGACGCTCTTCCATATCATATCTGAAAAACTAACTTATACAATGTTCTAGATCTAAATATATGAAAATTAAAAATGTATGTGTAAGTTATTGAAACTTAACGAAATTCACTGAGCACTTACGTATACCTATATGTAATTAACATCTAAAACAATGAAAAAAAGAAACTAACTCACCGTACTTTATTTATCTTACGAAATATAAACTAATAAATAAAACAAATTATAAAAACTCCTCCCGCTTCTATCTACGCCCATAAAGAAAGGAATTTATGTATAATATTGAAGTAATTGCGTAACAATTCAACGACAAAAACCAAATGTGCGATTAACCGAATGAAGAGTGCTATTCAATAACTGCGTGTTGTACTTAGCGATGTTATAGACTATTTATATGGTCCATCGCAATTTCGGCCTCTCGTGTCTGGTCTCTACTCATTATATAAAGGTTCTCTTTGTGTTAGGCCTAGTAAAGTAACATGCAATTTCTTTACAAAATACATTTATTTAAAATACTTCGAAGTAGTTCCAATCTCAGACAATGCATTTATGGAACTGTTTTGCCTGTCTTTGATCGGAGGAGTTCTCCCATCTTATCCTAGATCTACTTTCAGTACGTTTTTTATGGTTGTTTCGATATTTTTTTGCAATGCCGAAGGGAGGCTGCAGTTCTATGAACGCTGTAGACGAGCCTTGTTGAGCTTTTTCATTAGACCATGGCCTTCGTGCCCTGGGACCGTGCCTAACGTCATTTTCTTGTGATTACTGAACTTCTTTAGGGCACATCCACAATCTTATACAAGTTTAGATTTAATTTGCACCGAATATAGTGCCTTTAACATTGCTTGAGTGTTGGAGAAAATCGTCATGGTGCAATTCGTTTCACTCTGCCTATTAATTCATCTATCGTAACTTTCGCTTGAAATACAGTAGACTCACTTGGATCATTGTCCTTTCTTTGAGCCCATGTATTTCGGCTCCAATATCTTTTTTTCTGGTTTGTAGCCTATATTTTTCTTTCTTGAGCAACCGCTCATGGGACGTAACTTCCACATAAATTTTTCTTATGTATTTCGGTATTTTATTTATTTAACAAAAAGACTTAAACCTATTTTTATTAATGTAAGTAAGCCTCAGAAATATTGTCACTTAATATAATAGAATAAGTGTTAACTTAATGTTAAAGTGAAACTGGTGTCTCTTGATACTAAGATGAGACTGTGTGTCGTCACGCTAAAACAAGACTGTCCAAAATACTACAAGTAGGCAAAATTTGCCACTACTCCAACAAACTATTGCATATTTAATAAGAGTGTGTCGTATTAGCTGTACGGCTAGATGACGAATTAATTCGGGGAATTTCTAAAGTTACCTATTCCAGGTAAATCGTGTCTACTGCAATAGTAAACGTTGCAAATGTGTAACAACCTATATTAATTGTATGTTAGTTGTAACAAAGAGTATAAAGTTCATAATTGCTGCATTGCTAATAATAGAATTTATTGTAGAATATCCAGTGAACGTGGATTTAACAAAGTATATGAAGCTTACAAACTGTGTATTGGACACGTTCATTAATAAAGCAAGGTAGGAGTACAAACTGTCTAATGAAAAGTCTAATAAAACTTCAGAAATAAGAAAAATGCTGCTTCTTAAAATATGAATTCTTTTAAAATTCAAATATTTTAAAAGAACTCAGTTTATACAATGGTTTCAACTTGTAAGTGAATATTGAATATTGATAAAATTGAAAATATTATGTTTTAATTCTATATCTCACATTTAATTATAGTTAACATATATACAAATAATCAAATATCGAATTAAGACTGTTTCGTCATAAAACGAAATTTGTTATATTGTATATATTTATATGTTAGATATAAGTAAATTTAGTATAAAATAATTAAAGTATAACAATTCAAATTTTTTAAATATTCAACATGTATTTTCAAGTGTAAACCACTGTATAATGTACTTTCATTAGCATATTCAAAATTGTAGTATTTTCTTAGATTCCAAAAATTATATTTGTTAATCTATTTATTACCTGCTGTGTACATTAGACCGTTTCTTTATTGCCTCGGGTAATTAGTTAACGATTTCAATAGACACTTAATATGGTCACCCATTGTTAATTTAATTTACATAATAGGCTCACGATTTCTAAATATCTAAGTACCATAAAAATATATTATTTAAGAATGGAACAGATGGAAATACATTAAGAAGATTTATTACACCTACTATTACTTAATTAGGAATTATTATTTTATTTATTTCTTAGTAAGATCTTTAAGACTATCGTAAACATTGGGTATTGTTGCACATAGGTAAATTTCCAAGAAGTAGTAATGTATGTAAATTCCCCGTTATGACATCAAGCGTATACGCACACTTTAGTTATGTATTGGTAGGGGTAGTGATATGTTTTCTATCAATTGTAACACAACATTCTCATTCTGAATACAACATTCATGCTCTTAACACAAAACAGTACAGAACAAGACATAGTCTGAACACAAGCAGTAAAGAATTAAGTTTAAGTTTACATTAAGTACTACACTGCGAGATATGTCTGAAGAAATTAGGTTTAATTTTTTTTCGTAAAATAAATAAAATACTCAGAAAACATACCAACTTTCAATATAACTGCCACAAATCAAAATTTAATAACCAGCTTACACTGAAGTTAAGCCCCGTGAGCGGTGAGTCAAACATAAAATTATACATGGTCCTTCAAGAGTCGAATACAACCCAACATTTGGTTCTACGAAAGCACAGTTACAAAGACGAAACAGAGCCGTTAGTGTATCATTTTTCATCAAATTTCTTCTTCATCTTCTTCTTCTTCTTTCGATAGGCGTATCGCCTGTTTAGTTCCGGTTTCTTTGTAGCGGCAGTTCTTGTGAATTTGATTGCCAGCTGTCTCGCCAGCATTTTGGTGGTCGTCCTATGGGTCTTCTTCCGTGAGGTAAGTTGTTTCGTACTATTCTGGCCATTCTGTCGGGAGTCATTCGGCTGACATGGTGGTTCCATTCTCTTCTTCTTTTCCGTATCTATCTGACTACGTCATCCGTTTGACACTTCTCCCTTATATCTGTATTTCTTTGCCTATCATGTAATGTGTATCCTGTTATCGTTCTTAGGGTCTTCACTTCGGTTGTTCTTAGTATCCTCTTTGTTATCGTCGTTTCCGCTCTCGTCTCCGCACCATATGTCATCACCGGTCGTACGCATGTTTTGTATATCCTTGATTTGCATTCCGTACTTAGGTGTTTGTTTCTCCAGATTGGATACCTAAGATGTCCCGATATTGCTGCCGCTTTGTTTACTTGTTTCCTCACCTCATCACCCAAAAACCCTGCGCTTGTAATTTTGCACCCAAGGTATTCGATTGACATGGTTTGGTCGACGGTCTTATTTTCTATTACCAATTTGCAGCGTACAGGTTCTTTTGCTATGGTCATGCATTTGGTCTTGTCTATGGAAATTTCCATGTTGTGTTTTCCTGCCTGTTTGTTGAAAGCATATAACATTCTTTGTAGGTCGTCCTCTGATTCCGCAATACTGCGTCATCAGCATAGCATATTATATTTATGTTGTGTATGCCCATCCGATATCCTAATCCGGTGTTCTTTACAGCTTTCACCAGCTCATCCATGATTGCGTTGAATAATAAAGGACTGAAACTATCGCCTTGACGGATGCCTGTTGTGGTTCGTAGGTGTTGCGTTAGGGTGAGGTTTGTGCGTATTTGCGTTCTTGTGTTCGTGTTTAGGTCCTTAATGAGTTCTACGTATTCTTTCTTCGTATTATTGTTTTCCAGGATCGTGATGACGTCTTTTAGTTGTACTCTGTCGAAGGCCTTAGTTAGATCTACAAAGCAAAGATAGGCAGGTACTCTAATGATTTTTCTATCAGTTGCCTGAGTATGAATAGAGCGTCAGTAGTGGATCGACTTCTTCGAAATCCTTGTTGTTCTTCGCTTATTGGCATTGTTGGGGTTATTTTGTCCGCAATGATCTTAGTTAGGAGTTTTAGCGAGGTGCTCAACAATGTTATCCCACGGTAGTTTGCTGGATCGGTTTTGTCTCCTTTTTTGAAGATGGGTATTGTTACGCTGTTCTTCCATTCTTCAGGTATTCTTCTATGTTGTAGTATGATGTTAAACAGTTTTGTGTATTCTTTTATGGCGGCAGTTCCTCCATTTTTTATTAGCTCATTTGGTATTTTGTCTTGGTTTGGAGTTTTCCTGTTCTTAAGTTTCCTCGTTGTCTCTCTTACTTGCTCTTCGGTGATTTGCGTGCACTCTTCTGGTGGGTCGTTTTGTATGGCTTCTTCTTGTGTTTCTACAGGGTTCTCTATGTCTGCGTAAAGATTTCTGAAATATTTCTCCCAAGTTTCTTCGGTAATTGTTCTGAGTTGTATTGTTTCATTCGTTTCCCGTTTCATGCCTCTTAGTAGTTTCCAAATTCGCTTTTGTGCTCCATACATGTCTGCTTCCATTTCGTTACTGAATTCCTGCCAGTATTCTTCCTTGATCTCTCTAACCCTATTATTGACCTTGTTCCTAGTTTCAATATACTTATTTCGGTTTTCTTGAGTTGGAGATTCCCTGTATTGCAAATAATTTTTCTTCTTTTCCCTTGTGATATCCTTGACCTCTGTTGTAAACCAAGGTTTATTGTTCGGTCTACTGTTCTGCAATACCGTGCGTGTGCCTAGGGTTTCTTCGGCGGCTTTATAGATGTTTTGTTTCAGTTTATCCCATGCTGTTTGGGGAGTGTCGGGTTGTATTATTGGGTTAAGAGTAATGTATTGTTTGCATCGGTCTGCGTATAGTTGTTTCGTATTTTCCTGGTTGAGCGATTCTATGTTGAATTTTTCAGCTCAAATTTCTGGTTGCAAATAACTAGATTAATAGGTCAAACAAAATTTGTAGCGAAAATATCATGGTCTGAGAACAGTCCTCGTACCCGGCTTTTATTCATTTCTTCTAACATTCTTTATTTTTTCATCTCCAGTAATGATAAAAAGTTTTGGACCTAATTCAATTTGATTTATAATATTATATTAAGTATCAAGAACGTCAAGGAACTTTTACCGAGCGAGGACAACCTTGAAGGAGGACCGAAGCGACGACTCCAATTGTTGTCTGAGATCGGTATTTCCTGACCGTTCGTGATGCTTATGACGTTTTTTGTGCGATTGAATTATAAATTATTCAAAATTACAATAACTACAGTGAATAAGTGTTGCTAATGTCATTCCTATTTAACCCTTCAAATCATATTTCCATATCAATTTGTGGGTTACGTTGCTATAGAAATTGCGTAATATACATATTTCAACTCAATTTACTAACCGTTCTAGAACGCTAATAGTATTTGATTTATCAAGAATGAAAAGCGACATTTTAAAGGATGAGAGAGTTGTTTACGGCCGAGGCGTCAGCCGAGGACAGAATTACTTGCGAGAATCTTTAAAAACACTTTTCGTTCGTGGTGAATACAATGGTTTATTTCACCCTGCAAGTTGAATGAATTTTAAATAAAAACAAATTAATTTATTTTATGTAAAAAATGACATTTAAATCTCGCAGACATTATTCGTAAAAATTAAGTAAGTGGAAACTAATATTACCTTACCGTCTTGGAAATTAGCACAGTAAATGATCAAATACAGTTCAGTCGCACAAAAAAGGTTTGAAAATGTCCTTGATTTGTAATTATTTTGTTAAAGTTTTTCTCTAGTTTTACTATATATAAAAGAAGTATTTCTTTACGTTTAATATAATAGAATAAGTGTGTATTATAATGAGCTTACAAATATTAGCTCATAATGTAACTAACTTCAAGAAGAAACTAAACATGGCCAATTATTCTTAGCTGGAATATCAATTACGTAGAGTTTAAATTATGAATCGCAGAATAATTTCCACGCGTCCAAACATTTCCTGCATTTAATTACGCGTCCCTCACGCGCGGATATTACATTCTGTTAGGACTACGCCGGCCATAAATTCCAGATCATACTTGGGGAATTTGTATATTTTGGTCGTGAAGTAAATCATATGAAGTAATAAAGATGTTCATTAATGTTAGTGTTATAACACAACACTGTGTGTAAGCTCGAAACACAACGGCGTATATTTGTATTAACTACAGAAATACAAGTGCTACAGGCGAACTTTAAATCAGAGTGTACATAATGCCTCTGCTCATAATTAATTCACATGTCTCCGAAATACTCATTATTTATGATCGTTCCTAGTTTGGAAGTTCAGATGTAAACTGTTCTATTTCGGGGCGAATTGCTGCCGAATTAAGATCGGCTGTAGTATGCTTCTGGTGTAATTTTTTGTTAGTGTTGCTTTTATTTGCACTCTTAAGAATGCTTTGAAACTTAAATTAACTACGAAAGTATACAGAATTCTATAACTAACATAAAGTACTGATTGCAAAATTAATGTAACTTATTGATGTTATATGCTCATGGACGAGAAAGGATATTTATAGATTTTAAAAAAACTTCTGAAATTATAAGCAAATAGAAAGTGTCTTGTTAAGTAACACATTAGCTAATATAAAACATACGAGGACGGACTGATATAAATGTGTCCCAATAGGATTGGGGATTTCCTTTTTAAATAAAACCAAGAATTTTATAAAAATAACATGATTGTATATTTGATCAAAAAGTAGACATATGGCAGTTATAATTTAAAAATAATATTCTGCAAATATCTTCCTCGGCTGTTTCTATAGATCATTGCTTGCGTAAAATTGTCAATAACTTTTTGACACAATTGCGGTTCAATTTCACCAATAACTTGATGAATATTTTGCTTTAGGCTATTAATTGTGAGCGGATTGTTAGACTAGACTTTGTCTTTGAGAAAACCCTAGAAGAAAAAATTGAGGGGGTCAGATCGCATGATCTTGAAGGCCAATGAATATCACCATTTCGAGAAAGGACGCGGCCGGGAAAACGTATTCGTAACAAATTTAAAGTTTCCCTCGCTGTATGGCACGTGCGCCATCTTGTTGAAAGAGCATATCCTTGAAAGCATATTATCCTATTGGGGCCATAAAAAGTATCTCAATATATTGCGGTAGCGTGCGCCATTACCATTTACTGTTTCATCGTCATTTTCATGAAAAAATGGTCCTGCAGCCCAAAATGCACACCACACGGTTACTCGAAGAGGATCTAATGGTTTTTCTTCAGTCACACGAGGATTTTCACTCCCCAAATCCTACAATTTTGTTTATTAACATAACCTCCGTGGAAATGAGCTTCGTCGGAAAAGATCATTTTATTGCAAAATTCTGCATTATTCGTAACTTCTTCTAAGATCAAATTGGCAAATGCATGGCGATGTCCGTGGTCTATGGGCTTTAACTCTTGTGTTAGTTGAATTTTATACGCGTGCAAGGTCAGATCTTTGGTAAAAATTCAATGCAAAGAGATTTTCTTTATGTTTAGCTGTTGAGATCGACGACGAACTGAGGTTTTAGAACTTTTGGTAACATGGTCACGTACTCTAGCGATATTTTCATTGGATCGAGCTCTATGTGAACGCATTGCCACCTTCATATAAAACAAATTTTATTATCATATTCAAATTATAAAACTTTCTCTGGATTCTAAGAAGCGGCATTTTTTACATTTGCAAATTTATTACTTTATTATTTAGATCGCTTGTTTTATTACTAAGGGGTATCAGTGAACAAATTCAATAGACGATGTTTAATCGGATCCCTTTTTTTGTTAAGTTCACGTTTTATAAATACATACAATAAAGTTCTTTACTAAACAATAGCATTTATTTAAAATTTACTAGTACCTAATTACTAATAATATTTTAAGATTAGATAAAACCCTATTGTAAATTTTGGTATTGTTGCCAGTGGGTATACGCCGTTCGCGATTTGAAGACGTGCACCCCTTCGATTATGTCAAAACAATGTTGCGAAATCACTTGCAAAATTCATTGGCAAAATCGATTTGTTTACATTTTAGGTTACGGTAGTAAACGATTATGTCAAACTTGCAATATTTAGGTTATAAAAGCAATATTTAATATAAATTTATAGCAAAATACAATACAATAGCTTCACAGCTTGCAATCGCGGATGCAACAAGTCGTTTATATTGACTGCAAAACGCTTTCGGCATTGCGAACCAAGAGTAAAGAAACAGACGCAAAATATTACGGAACGATATGTGTCAACACTGAACATTCGCACCAACATAAATATGCATTCGCAGTGATGCTGATATAAATATTATACTTCGTTTATTGTTTTTGTGTGAGTCCGAAAATTCTGACGTGCAAGTCTTCGAATCGTAAACGGCGTATACCATTTTTACGAAATGATCACACAAATTTTCACATCTGTGACATACAATAAAATGAAGAATCAATGCGCGCATTTAATTATGTAATACTTTGTAGTAGGTAGTGGTGTATTTTTACTTACAGTAAGGAACAGTATCACTAACAGTCTTACACTAGCAACAAGAGGCAACGGTATTACATTAATATCAAGAGACAAAAACAGTTTCATATCAACAGTATCCATCAGAGTATCACATTAAGAATAAGAGACTCAGCAGTATCATCTTAACAACAGTATCACAATAACAGTCAGACAACATCAGTCTGAATTAATAGTAAAGAATTTAAGTTTAATATTATGTGGTACATTTGTGGAATTACCTTAATAAATTAGGTATAAGCGTTTTTTGTTAAATAAATAAAATATTCAAACAAAATAAACAAAATAAATAACCAACTTATACGGAAGTTACACCCCGTGAGCGGTGCGTCAAGAAAACAATCTATACAATATTCATTGGAAAATATAAAATGATAGCAAGATTTCTTTGGTGTAAAAATTATTTAACTCTACATTAGCTAATTTGTTCTTTCTGTCGGCTAAAAGGTTTAAAGTTATGACTCTAAGTCGTTATGATATAACGGGTATTCAAAAAAATCCGGCATGAAGTAGATTTTTTGACAAAAGATCTATATCCTAACTTAAGTCTGTTGATTTATATTCAATTTTGAATGCCAAACGTTGCCTGTCAAAACTTGCCAGAATTTTATATCATCTAAAAATAGTATTGTGCACTTTTGCATTTTAAAATGGTATTTAATAATGCAAAGCAGTCATGCCTTGAATTGTATTTTCGAAATGGTCAAAAGATCGACGTACAATGGAAGTACTCCATTCAAGATTGTGTAGAAAAATTTTCAGATGGATTTTCCAACCTCGTTTTTGGTTATAATACTCTTTTCTGAAGACACTCAGTATAATTGTTCCAGTTTCTTGACAAACAGGGAACGCCAAACGACAAGAAGGCAGTGAGCGAATAAAAGTATGGATAGAAAAGTATTGACAAATGTTAGACAAATAATAATTTATGCTCCAAAAGCTTCGATACGGGCTCTCGCTCAACAAACTGATATTGTCATACAGTTTTAAAATAAGATTGATAGTTATTTCCATACCGTATAACTTGCAAGAAATCTTTGATATTGATTATCCGCGACGAGTAGTATTTTGTGAATGCGTCACAAATAATTTTAATGACGAAGTCCTAGATAAAACTTTCTTTTCGGACGAAACGTAGTTTCATATTTGTGAATAAGCTAACTCACAAAACACGAGAATGTGGAGTGACACAAAGCCTTATAATTTTCATGTTCAAGCTCCTCTACATTCTCAGAAAGTTGGTGTTTGGTGCGGTATATATACAGGCTGTCCTTGAAAGAAAGAGACACCGTATGCAAAATGGAAAGATGTAATTATATAGAATATGAATTTAAAGTATTTTCCAAAAGTCTCTCATACACGAGAAAAAGAAATGACGATGATATTTAAAATTATTTGTCCCGTCACTGTGCGGTGGCCACTATGCGACCGCACAGTGGCGATATGATTCGATATTTTTACATCTACGTATTAGAAGGTAGATTGTTACCAAATTGGACGTGAAATGCTCACCTGTGCGATGTTACCTGAATGAACCTCTCTATGGTCAGGCAAGCCAATTTCAGAGAATTGCCGAATTAAATATTGGCTTCAGCCATTTATAGTCACATATATACGTGTATGTGTATGGCATGGTGCGTATTCATTCGGATATGTGGACTTCTAATCGGACTATTATAGGTTGTATGTAATAATGTTGCAGTTAAGTAGTTTGAGAAATCGACCATTGTGAGTGCACTGAATATGTTTACTATAAGCAATGAGTTTTTGTAAATAGGAACATAGACAGTAAGTGCTTCATAACGTTTTATAAATTACTACTTAAAATTTCCTTTATTTTATGTATCTACCATCAAGCCCATATCCATGGCGGGCAGTTCAATTTCGCTTCTTGAGCCATCACCATCGGTCATAATTGAATAAATGTTATGAACGGTAAATAATATAACTAATGTTACATTGATGCCAATCTAAGATTCAATTGCCGATTGCGAACACTTATACATTTGTTTTAAGGTATAAATTATAGTGGCAGTAGATTACAACGAGTTTCAATTGTTATATATTTTGAGTATAAAGCTGGAATTAAAATATTATTTCCATGCCTTAAACTTAACATAATTAATTTATAGTAAGTACCGTGTGTATCTTCTTGTAATAAAATTTTCTGGTACTTAAAATATAAATTACTTGACATTCGTTTTACGATCGTCTAAGAGTGATCTTGTATTATATTACACTTAAGATCTTTGTTGTACTAAAATGTCGTAGTTGCGCTTTATTAGATGAACATAAAGTCTGCATTACATTTATTGGAGTATAAAAAACATGTAATTTATTCGATAAATAAATGTATCGATTACCTTTTTCATTTTAACTCAATAATCTTCAAACTAATTATCGTGTGTACTCAGTACCTGTCAGTTAGACATGGCACGAAAGATTCGAATTTTTTGGGCAATTTATCAATATCAAAGTCGATTATGTATGAAAACGAAAAAAAAATTACGCTACCCTAAAATTATTAATATTTATCACGTGATTCAATTTCCTTTAGTTCAAGAATTTAAATTTATTTTCTATGATAGATAATTTGTGCATATGGCATTTTAAAAGAATAATAAGTAAAGGCCGGATTATATGCAAAAGAAAACTAAAAATGCGCATAAATACGCAGATGTTTTAGTAAATATTCACTGCCTTATGAAAAATATGCAGGTAAAAAAAACGAGGAATGTTAGAAAATGGAATACTGTAGAAAAAAATATTTTATTATGTTTACTACAAGTTTATTTAGAACATTTTACAACATAATTAATTATGAAAACAATTTACAATCACATATTTCTCAAAGTTTTCAACAGAAAAATTATGACGCTTGTCTGAAAACATGTATTTATAAATTGAAAAGGTTCGTTCTACGTCTACCCTCATTATAGGAGCATATTTCAAATTAGAAATATCATCTTTGTCAACCCAATATCTTCTACCGAATCACCACACAAGATTTTAGTAATGTCCTTTAGCTTTTTAAAACCCGAATTTTATCTATTTTTCAAATTTGTTTATTATTTCAACGCTCTTGATTAGCGACTTTGCATGAAAAATAGCAGGCTCCAACCACGTTCCCCATCGTGTGATTAATGGTTGAGGAGGAAGCGGAACAACGATATTGCTTATAAAGCTGAACTCGTAATGGGGCCTTTAAAAATACTTTCTTAACACTACTAATGAAAGTATTTACGAAGGGAAAATGATTTCAGACTTCTTCTGCAACACGATTTAGTCCGTGCGCCAAGCAAATTGTGTGAGCTAAATTTGGGTAAAAGATTTTCAAGTTGAAAGCTGTAAAAAACAATAGAATTTTCTCTGTTGGAATCGATTCCGGTAAGAAGAAAGTTGCCAGTTCTTCCTGTATAAACCTTGTTATTGCCAAATAATTTGCCTTTTTCAACTGTTTGGATGAAATTAAATAAGATTTTGCTGGAACTGATACGTTAAGGATACCAATCATTAAATGAACTATGTATCTGCCCACAATATCAGTCGTTTTATCTACGCATATATAAAGATAATTGTTTGCAACAACCTTCTTAATGCTATTCAGTGTTTCGGCGTAGTAGGGCTGGGTGATACCGACGTTTTCGGTATCGAGTACCGATATCAATCGAGGTATCGATACTTAGCGATGTATCGGGTCTGTGCACGGTATCGAGTCTGAGTACTGGAATCGGTAAAGTATCGACAGGTATCGATGTTTTGGAATCGATTCTTTGGAATCAGCACCTTGAATCGATACTTTGGAATCGATACCTTGGAATCGATACCTTGGAATCGATACCTTGGAATCGATACCTTGGAATCGATACCTTGGAATCGATACCTTGGAATCGATACCTTGGAATCGATACCTTGGAATCTGTTACGTGTAGAAAATCACTCTGCGTTCTGCTAGTATATTTTTAATCCATTTACTTCAATTTTAAGCTCTTCAAGTCAACTTGGTCCGCTTATTTTTCAACATGTACGTTTTATTCTATTTTATTTCATTATATTGTTAATTATCGTACAGCTTAGGCTTATCCAAACCTGGATATTTTCATTTAATTTTCTTTCGTTCAAATTATTTGGGATGTCTATGTACATATTCAACCGGCTCCCATCTTGAAAATTTTTCCGCTTAGTCATACACGCCGTGATTCGCTTTATCTCGTAATTTGTAACTCCGTTACCCACTCTTATGTTGTGGTAATTTTTGTTTGGAATTTTAAGACCGTCTAGACGCATTTTCCTTTTTGATTAGTTTTGTTCTTCTGATTTAATTTGCCATTTATTAATTCTTTCGTTGAAAGCGCCCTCTTTCCGTCATTTTGGTTTCTTCCATTTACAGAGATCTGTATGTTGGAGGTAATCGTTTGTAATGTAATTACCGGATTCTGCTAATTAATTAATTGACGAAATGTGATCTGTTAGACTCTTATAACGATCTTCAATCGTGTATGAGGTTTTGAGAAATTATTTTCCTTCGTTTTTGTTTACGAACATTTTGGGTGACGTACGTCCGCCATTGGTTGTAACACGATGTACTTTTCCGGCATTTCACTTGTTCTTAAGTCATCAATGCGCTAGCTTGTATTTTTTTTGTGCAAAGAAGCATTTCTGCGGTAAGAATTATTTTTATCTTTTGAAACTTTACTTATTTCGTATTTTATTCTTTAGGATTGTTTGATAATTAGTGCTAAGATTCCGAGTGATTAGCAACTAATATCTTAACTGATAAAATTTTATCGAGAATTTTTCCACGTTGCTATCTACGGCCATTTTGGACCGAGAATTTTTGGATGGAGAACAGACTCTTCCGAATCTACTTCTGGAAGAATTGACTAGAAGGAAAGACTTCAGGAGGACTAGGCTCCCTTATTTTTTACAAGCTAAGTGTAGCAATAATTTTGTGACTTCAGGAGGGTCTTGTTGCCAAGATTTTCTCTTATAATTATAATCTTCGTTAGTGTGTTACTTTAATTCAATTAAAATCTTTTGTGAACTCCAGAGAGGGGCTTCACCCTTCCCTGAATTATTCTGGTGTTTAACCTAACTCATTTAGTAGTCAGATAATGGGCTTCACCCACCAACTTTGATCGAAAGGTAATAGAACGTACTATTCATTTTATTTATATTAAATAAAAGGTTGTTTGATTTTTCTAGCAACCGTAGCAATTAACTATATTATTCACGAGGCTCAGTACCTTCAGTAGAGCTTCTGTCTAATAATTGGGGTTACGTCAAGACCTTATTTAAGATTAATTTATCTGTAAACGTTTATGTAAGGAACCACTGCGTGAATTCATTCTTGTGTTCTAATTTATTTCTGATTTGTTAAATTGACGTATTAGTATTTAGTTGTTCATTTAATAATCACCTGTGTATACAGGGTGGTGCTAACTTAACAGGTGTACCAGTGCTTTTGTTATTTAACGTACACCTTAGGCTTATTTGAAGCGTTTTCTCTGTTAATTTATCTGTAGATAATTAATTATTTTGTAGATATACCCGGTGGCTATTTAATTTGTGGGGTATAAACTTATTGTTATAAGCCACTTTGTTTTTTTCTTGTCATATTATACACTTTTTACAGAGAGCCTTAACCTCGTCTGTTGAACGTAATTGAATATTTTATTACCTTTCCCTCTATTTGATTTGTTTAATCAATTTTTCTATTTTTCTATATTCTGTAATGCACGGATTCAATTTAGACTTGTTTTAAAATTAAGCTACTTTAGTTAGATCTAAAATTGTTGGTATTATTGGTTTTTGAACCTGATCTGTTACATATGTAAAAGGGTGGTTAACTAAATTTGTCGATTGACCATTTCTTACACCTTCATATAGGGTACTGCGTTGTACGAGGATTGTTGAGAATTTATTTGTTGTTATTAAAGTTTTTAGTTGAATTGAATTTTCGTGTTTGATTTCTTTCCCTACTGGTGTTGGGGAGAGCACAGATTCTCGTTTTGGGCAGCAGCAGGGTGAGGGGAATACAACTCTCTCTTGTGTCTGAGGCCACCTAAGTTCCACCCGCATCCGTATATACGGGGTGCGCCTTGCCGTGGACTTCTATGCGGTGGCGCCTTTTAACATCGTGCGATCTTTGGTCCCACACACTCTCCATACCATTGAGCTAGTCGGTGGGGTAATTCTTCGGAGCGTCTACCTTCAGGTGGGTCAGGCCGAGAGAGGGGGGTATTCGCTGAACATCGAGCGTCAGCCTTGTTGCAAGCGTGCCTGCTACTATTTGGATCGCGTAGGTAGCAAATCGATACCTTGGAATCGATACCTTGGAATCGATACCTTGGAATCGATACCTTGGAATCGATATCTTGGAATCGATACCTTGATTCGATAGTTTTCTAGGTATCGATTGCTTGATATCGGTTTCAAGAGGTATAAAATTAATTTACTGATTCTACCATATCTACGGTATGACATTTGCAATATTGTGATATTTTGTTTTTTTTGTAATAATTATAGTTATTATGTTTATGTTATAATATGGATATTTGCTATGCATAATGTAAAATTCAACATACCTCAACAACAACCTTAGAGCGACATATAGGGTAAAAAAATAAAGAACTCTCATTAACTAATTAATGGTTTTTTATTGCCGGATTCCCCAACACTCTTTGTTTTACATATATATATATATATATATATATATATATATATATATATATATATATATTGTTATATCGCCAAAAGGGCTTTAAGTTGATACGAACAATAAATATAAAAGTAATTAATTAATTAGGCCAATATTATATAACATATTTGAATATTCACGTAAGGAGTTATACATGTGATATATAGATGGCGTTAAGTTGTATTTATACAGTTGACACAGGTGTAATATATTCGAACATCAATACAATAATATAAACAATTTATACTTAACTTTAACTGGTCTCCTTTGCGTAATAAACTTATTATTAAATACTTTATTAATATTTTAATCAGAATGTCGGCTAGCTCAGTATTTATGGTGTTACTATAAACGTGTATGTAGTAGGTAGGTTCGGTACGTTGATTGAAAATTAGCATAAGTTTTCAAAACAAGTTATTCGCAGTGAAAGACTTTCCAATGTTACTAACAATAATAAAACAAGAGGATAAATTGTAAATATCACTGGTTTAATCAGAATCTTTAAGCAAAAGGTAAGTTTAAATATTACATAGCAGAATAACATAAGCATGAAAAGTCACGTGATCTGGTATTATTATTAAACTAGGTTTAATTTTATTTTATAAATTAGCATAAACTCAAATATACTCTATGTTACTGTAATCTAACTTAAAAAAGAACTGTATTTTTCAATTTTAACTGTAAATGGACTAAATGGTAACAATTTTGGTATCTATATGAAATATTAACGATTATTTTCAACATGTAAAAATTAATGGTTTTATGTTTTAGGAGATAGATAAACAAATACTCAAGTTGATGTTGGTTGTATTTTCTGGATGGTCAATGGGAATTCGAGTCTTTATATGCAGGAAAAACGGGCTCAGGTGTAGGAGAAAGGCTGGTGTCGTTCTAGGCGGGTTTGGCGTCCCCTCGAAGCTGGATATTCTTTAACAGTGATCAGGCAGGTCTAGGGTTGGTTAAACTTCGTAGAACTATCTCTGGTGGATAGGAAACTTGTAGGATATGTTTTGGTAAGAATTCACTATTTGGAACTTACTGCAAGTGAGAATTAATGAATATTAAATCTCATTCTTACATGTAAATGTCGATTTATGTGATGCGTTCATAACTACAATCCGACAAACTCATTTTGTACCAGTATGCAGAACACACCCTTTCGCGACAACGAACTTCCTGGTAATTAGGTTAATTAAGAATTGCTGAAAAAAACAAGTCAATCAACGGAAAACGTACAGACGCGTTTCGTTCTTGTTTGGAACTTTTCAATGCACGGCATTCCTCGAAGACGGACATTGCTTTTCATTTCTATACTTTCTGTATATATAGTTAACATTTGGAACTTACTGCAAGTGAGAATTAATGAATATTAAATCTCATTCTTACATGTAAATGTCGACTTATGTGATGCAATGTAAGCAATGTCCGTCTTCGAGGAATGCCGTGCATTGAAAAGTTCCAACAAGAACGAAACGCGTCTGTACGTTTCCCGTTGATTGACTTGTTTTTTTTAGCAATTCTTAATTAACCTAATTACCAGGAAGTTCGTTGTCGCGAAAGGGTGTGTTCTGCATACTGGTACAAACTTAGTTTGTCGGATTGTAGTTATGAACGCATCACATAAGTCGACATTTACATGTAAGAATGAGATTTAATATTCATTAATTCTCACTTGCAGTAAGTTCCAAATGTTAACTATATATACAGAAAGTATAGAAATGAAAAGCAATGTCCGTCTTCGAGGAATGCCGTGCATTGAAAAGTTCCAACAAGAACGAAACGCGTCTGTACGTTTCCCGTTGATTGACTTGTTTTTTCAGCGATTCTTAATTAACCTAATTACCAGGAAGTTCGTTGTCGCGAAAGGGTGTGTTCTGCATACTGGTACAAACTTAGTTTGTCGGATTGTAGTTAAGAACGCATCACATAAGTCGACATTTACATTTAAGAATGAGATTTAATATTCATTAATTCTCACTTGCAGTATGTTCCAAATGTTAACTATATATACAGAAAGTATAGAAATGAAAAGCAATGTCCGTCTTCGAGGAATGCCGTGCATTGAAAAGTTCCAAGAAGAACGAATCGCGTCTGTACGTTTCCCGTTGATTGACTTGTTTTTTTTCAGCAATTCTTAATTAACCTAATTACCAGGAAGTTCGTTGTCGCGAAAGGGTGTGTTCTGCATACTGGTACAAACTTAGTTTGTCGGATTGTAGTTATGAACGCATCACATAAGTCGACATTTACATGTAAGAATGAGATTTAATATTCATTAATTCTCACTTGCAGTAACTTCCAAATGTTAACTATATATACAGAAAGTATAGAAATGAAAAGCAATGTCCGTCTTCGAGGAATGCCGTCCATTGAAAAGTTCCAACAAGAACGAAACGCGTCTGTACGTTTCCCGTTGATTGACTTGTTTTTTTCAGCAAGAATTCACTAGTTTATTTTCAATTTTATCACTTAATAACAGCTACACAATTTTTATATAAATACGACGCGTTGTACCATTTTTAATTACCCAAGCCAACTCTCTATTGTTTCTTGTTGATTCTCCAGGCATCTTATTTTGAATGTTTATTTATATTTATTTAATCTCGTTAATTTTTTAATCAAAATGAAACAAATTACTATACCCAATCGTTTTGACATTTCACATAAATTGTTAATTTAATTTTACAATTGATAATAATGTATTTTGAATGTTGAATCTCGGCAAAATACTTATTTACATTTGGGATAATTCCCGCCTTATCTGATTCAAAATTAAGTACAGCGATGCCCATAATATGACATATAATTCCAATCAATTAAGTTAAATATCTTCGGTGACATAAATATGTAAATGAAATTGACTAAAGTGAATGTTTACAAGAAATTCAATAAATGTGTGATATAAATTTGATAAATTAAAAACGCGGTATTAACTTTATTGATATGGCACGAGAAAAATGCAGTTCTAACTATGACTTATTCTAAATATTAACAATTTAAATCTTAACTCTATATTTTTGTTCTAGGCATCCTTATGAGTAGGCTTGACCCACTACAATATATATATATATATATATATATATATATATATATATATATATATTTAGTGTTAATAAGAATTAAAATTTATTTCTTATTTATTTTATTGGCCGTGTGCATAATATTAAAATAATAAGCTTTTTTTTGGTTTAGCGACCTTTATTGAGATTCAATTTATTTAACTAACGACGTTTCGACTTTTTTGTATATAATTAAGTCTTTTTCAAGTGATTTAGAACTAAAAAAAAATACAAACGAAAGGTAAGAATTATACATATTTACATTATATGAATGAATTAAAATTAAGATAATGATTAGAGTAAAGAAAGTAAAATTTAAATTTAAAATTTAAAAATTTAAAATTTAAAGGATAAGAAACTCACCAATTTATTTCGTGTTAAAACACATGCCCAGTGCAATATGCATGGTCGGAAGCATGTCGACCCTTCACTACAGGGTCCGACAGCGTATCTCGGAATCTTAAGTGTAACTAAATGTCTTGTTATAGAAATGAAATTTTTATATTATTTCGTTTTAAATTTGTTTGGTCAGGCCATGTGTTTGGGAAAATACAGTGTGTTTACAGTGGGAAAAAAGATTTTTTTGTTTTTTTGTGTGGGTGGGGTTGTCTTCTATTGTTTAATGAGCGGATAATATAGTTTTGAAAGTCCATCAATCTCGTTTCGGTCGTTGATTGTTTTGTTATTTTTGAAAATGTGAATCATTTCTAATACCTCTCTAGCCTTTGTATTTTTTTGCTTATTATTATTTTTGTATTTTCAAAATCAAAATTGTGTTTTAATGTTATCTGGTGTTTTTTTAAAGCTGTCTGATTTTTTGCGTATTTGTGTCCTTTTAATCTTTCCTGTAGTAACTGTTTTGTTTGGCCTATGTATACTTTGTCACAGTCTTTGCAGGGTATGTTATATATTGTATGTTATTGTTTAAGTGTTGGTGTTGAGTCTTTTAGTTTTGTGTGTAGGAATTTTAGATTTTTTCCGCTTTGATGTGCTATTATTAAATTGTTTAACTATATTGTTTAGTTTTTAGGATAATCCAGTTATATAGGGTGTAGGGATATATGTTACTTCATTGGTTGCTTTATTTATTATTTATATTTTGGCACTTGGTTTTGTTATATATTTTATTAAGTCTTTGTTTCATAATGTTTTGTATAAATTGTGGTGGATAATTGTTTTCTGTTAAAATATTTTTTACTTTATTCAGTACTGTTGGTCTGAAAACTGGATTGGTGAGATTTAAAGCCCTGTCCACTAACGCTGTTACAACATTTTTTTGTGGGATAGGGGTTGGTTAGAATAAAAGTTTACATCTGCCGTATCTGCCGTATCTGCCGTATTAAGTCTACAACTTAAGTGTTAAGTCTACAATTAAGTAAACAACTTCCATCCAAATTTAAAATTTACCATTGAAATTGAAAAGAACAACTCCATAAACTACTTATACTTAACACTTAACACTTAATCGATACTTAGCGAGTACTGGAATCGGTAAACTATCGATAGGTATCGACGATACTTTGGAATTGATACTTTGGAATCAATACCTTAGAATCGATACCTTCGTTATCTGAGGTATAGGGGAATCGATACCAGATATGGTAATATAATTTTTTCTTAACGTGCTCTCGTCGAGAATGTTATATTTGCTTATGTACTTTTGCAAAAATAACTTGAGATTTAAATTGTTTAATTTATGTAGTGGAATATCTGCCGACACAAACATTTGACACAAATCTTCATTAAATTGTTCTTGTTCCGATTTTTTGGAAGTTTATGGCAATTATTGCGGTAATATTTGCTGACTCTTCTTCGCCAATTTCATCTTTATTAGTTTCGCAGCATGAGATGGAGTTTTCATGTGTTGGTCAACTTGGAACTTTCTCTCACTTGTAATCTGCAAAAAAAATATCACATCATCGGTTGTTTTCAAAATTTTCAAAATGCTGCAAGATTGTGACTTGCAGCATGCTACGCAAAACGCATTTTCTCCATCCATACGCAATTCTTAATAAGATGCAATCCATCCAGACACAGTCGCTATTTTCGGCATTTTTGCTACTAGATATATCACAACTCACAAGTTTATACTTCGAAAAGCCAACGTAAAATGACGTTTAAAATAAAATTACTTTCGAATATGGGAATAGCAAAGAAACACATATACTCTTAATTTTCTGGTCAAATGTATTTTTGTATTTATTTAGAAGTTTTAAGGTATTAGCTTTTCCTGGAATTTTGTCTCGGCCTCGATGTATGGGAAGAGCATTAATAAATTCTTGTTGACGCTTATCGGAAAAGTAACGGAAATAGGCTTAATAAAATGCTATTTTTAATTTAAAGAAGGCTGTTAATTTTTGTTTGTTTGTTACATCAACGACATATTTTTAGTAATGCCTATAATAAATTTGATTTAGTAAATAAATAAAATTCGGATACACAAAATATGCAAAAATGCTGAATTACTACAAAATATGCAAATAATATACAAAATGCATATATTATGCAAATATGCATATTTATGCAAACTGCATATAATCCGGGCTTTAATAATAAGGGTTATCGATCATATTTAATATTGATGTACGAAAGTGAGATTAAATTTTTAAAACATATTGCAGCTTATGCCTACGAAAACAAAATTTAAGTAAATAATGTAGTAGTAGTAGTAGTTAAGTTTTAAATTTAGCAAATGAAAAATTGCAATACACGAATTCAAATTCACAACAATCGTAGTTAAGAAAAGTGCTATTTAAAAATAGACACTATTTAAGCGATTATATAGTCGTAAGAACGTAAATTCAGACGTACGAATTATGATCCTGAGACGCCGAAAAATAATCTAAGTTCAATACGACTTCCTCTATTATAAAACGTCCGAGGCGAAATTTTATAAATATTAGTTTAATGAATAGATCTAATTTTCTATTCATATTTAAAAAATGTACGGGATGTATGGTTTAAAATAAAAAAAAAACTCAACATCGCTTTCAAACAATATTTACAAACCATTTCTGTAATAAGCTGGACATATAAACAAACTATTATGAAGTGGCAATATTAAAATAAATTGGATTTACTTAAAAAACATCGATTTTTGCGTGAGATAATTCTCTGCTTTATTTTATTTTGAAAGGAAATTATTATTTGTAAAACGTAATCTGCGTACACAATTCTACATTTGTCTTTAAAAAATGTAAACATTTTGATAATTCGGCATTTCACTGCATTGTTTCCGGTTTAGAATTTAGGTCGTTTCCGTACTCTAAAAACTGTTTCCGTTTATATACGACGGATCTCTTCGCGTATGTATATTTTATGTTTGTTTGATGTTCAGCCAAATTTTTCGATTCGAAATACACTCATAATATCAAATGAGTGGCAGACGAGGTCTGTGCTTGAAACAGGGTGGATCGATTGGATGTTGGAAAACGTCGCTGGCCGACATTACGGCTCCAGATTTCCTCTTCCCTGCGTCATCCGCATTTACACAAACATACATATGTATAGTAGAACGATATAGAAATCCATGCACACAGTTTATATCCAATATCCAATATATCAACATATGTAGGTTATTCAAGTCCAAACTACTCTATATATTTGGAAATAAAAAAAATTAATAAATGAAATACTTTTCATGAAGCGAAATTGACGAGATGTGGATTATCTTCTCGTAATGTACGAGTGTATCTGTGAATAAAATTTAATTTAGAAAAGTAAGGAGCATTTTGAAGAAAAATAATATGTCCTGTAATTTGACTTATTTCCCATTTATATATCAGATTAGAACTTTAAGTTGCCCTCAGAATTTAAAAAGAAAATGCAAGAACCAGTATGTTATAAACTAAATACGAGTATATACGAAAACATAAGTTATATGTCCAGACATAATACAAACCATTCATTAATTACCAGACGTCCACTCTGCAATTTCATTCATTTAGCCGGATACACGTGGAGTAAGATAAGATAATATTTAATATATAAAGATGGCAATGCATTAGTTGGAAGAGTTATTAGTGTAACTGTACGCGACACAGATCGCTAATAATCCTCAAGTCTAATCTAGTTTAAATCTATATTGTAACGTATTGTCAAAACCGCAAAACAAATAAATTTTTTTAAATTTCAACGCTTCCGAAATTTAACTGGCGCAGTCAGGACGGATCTTGACCACCACTGTTGGAGAATTACAAACGTCGAAAATAGTGAGTGTGAATTTCAATTCTTTGGGCCAAAAAAGCGACATTACGAGCAATTAGATTCAACGACAGTTACACAAGGCCTGGAGGATTAAAATTTCCAAAAGGTGGAACGTTTGAACTGTGACGAACACCAAAACGATCAAAATCTCGTCGAGGTACCCATCAACGTTATAAAAATTAAGAAACACGACTGGAGGATCAAAATTTCCAAAGGTGCGATATTGAATTGGATAAAACACGGAAACGATCAAAATCTCGTCGAAGTGCCAATCAATATTATAATTAAGAAGAAACAAACAAGCAACAAAAGAAGTAATACAAGAAAACAACAATACTTAACAAGAAGAATAACAAGCCAACAAAGAAACCAAACCAATACAGCAACTAATAAAAGAAGTAACACAAGAAAACAACAATACTTAACAAGAAGAATAACAAGAGGAATAATAAAGAGAATAACACAAAGAACAAACCAACCAAAATCGAATGAAGATTTTACTAACAATTCTGTAAGTAGATTTTTAATTTTTTTTTAGATATATACAATTTACTGTAGTGATTGTAACACGTATTTTTGCTTTTGTGAAAAAAGTATTGAAATATACGACGAAAAGCAAAACATTATATGTAGGTAGAAAATCTTTTAGAAGAACTAGTAAATTCAATTAGTACATTAAATTTAAACGAAATGCCTAACCAAACTCATACGAGAAGTTCTATAAGCCAAGCAGAAATCTGCACGATACCAATATACAATGGTGATTCAAATACGTTACCATTATTTATTGATGCCTGCGAAGATTTGATAAAAACTTATTTCGATAAAAATAATACAGACAACCCTTTCAACCCATATTTAATAAGAATAATAAAATCAAGATTGAGTGGAGAACCGCAATCGATAATAGGGGCAAGAAAATTAAAAACTTGGCATGATATTAAAGCATTATTAGAATTAACATTCTTAGACCAAGGATCAGAAGATTGTCTTTGGAATGATGTAACAATGGAACAGCCTAGGAAGAATGAAAATCCTTATATATTCGGACAAAGGATTAAGGACATGTTAAATTTACTATTAACTAAAATGCAACTAGATACTGAAGAAGAATTAATACCGTTAAAAACAAACATGTATAAGAAAACTGCAAACATTTAAAAGAGGATTAATGAATTACGATAAAATTGGCGAAATAATGTATCTGAAGAAACCGGAGATATTAGAAAACGCTTTAGCTGAAGTACTAGAATACCAAAATTGGCAGTACAGATGCGGAAAATCAACAATGCCGCAAAATAGCTTCAAAATAATACATCAGATAACACCAGGACACATGAAAACACCAGCTCAACAACAGGTTCCGCGAATGCAACAACAAGTGCTACAAATACAACAATTTCAACACCAACCACAGGTAAAACAATTCCAATATCAGCCAAAAACAAATTATCAAAATCCATTTCCAATAAAACCAAATTTCCAAAACCAAAGTAAACAAAATTCCTATATTAAGCAAAATTACTTCAAGTTTGCAAAATTTCCTGCACAATTAATGGAAAGAAGAAAACCTAGACAACAACCAATGGAAATTGACCCAAGCATGAGCCGAATGAGACAAATATCACATGGACCATCAACATCACAACAAAAATGGAAACTTGAAGAAATGAACAATTAAGGCCAGGAAGAAGAAGAAGAAAATCCAGAGTACGAAGAGTATGAAGAATCAGAAGGCTACGAATATCAACCAATTTGGGAAGAAGATACCGAACCATTTCCATTTGAACCAGAGGAGCAGCAAAATTTTCCAACTTGAGCCCCAGCGAACGAGACACCACCGAATGTCCAACAACCGGTATAAAGTTAAGAAATCATTTAAAATTTAATAAACAACATTGTGTACGATTACCTTATATTTATGTACCAGAAATTAATGCAAAATTTCTAATTGATACAGGTGCACCAGCACTCTCAATTTCAACTGAAATAGCTCAAAATCATTTTCCAAATTATATTAAACATTCACCATTTTCAGTAACAACAATGCACGGTACCACATATCATAATTACGTTCTTAGAATACCTTCTTTACACACATTTAACGCTTACGGGCAAATACACGAATTTAATATAGTAGATTTTTCTAAAAAATATGATGGAATAATAGGTTCAAGATTATTAGAAATAATGAATTCCATAATAGATTTCAAAACTAAAAAACTTCGCACAAGTTTTACGGAAATACAATTATATTTGGACAACCCAAAAATTAAAATAAGACAAAGAGAAAGAAAAATAATTAAAATACCTGTAGATCGAAATCTAAAAGAAGTACATATAAATCATCAAAGAATAGCACCAGGAGTAGAAATACCTGAAAACATCACGACCACAGAAGATTACTACGCAATTACTGAAATCGTAAATTTCAATAACTACCCAGTGGGAATATACTTCGAAAAACCAATTTTAACTGAAGAATACAATTATGTTGAAGAAAACACAATAAAAGGAAAATTATCAATGAAAAGGATTAAAGAAATTCAAAGAAGAACATTAGAGGCAAAGCTACGATTAGATCATCTGACAAAGAAGAAAAAGAAATGATAAGAAAATTATGTATGGAATATCATGATTTATGTCATAGTGAAGAATTACCTTTAACATTCACATCGGAAATTAAACATCAGATACGATTAAAAGATGAAACTCCAATATATCAAAAGCCTTATAGAAAATCGCCAATACAAAGAGAAGAAATCAATAAACAAATAAAGAGCATATTAGAACAAAACATTATACAACCCAGTATAAGCCCATGGTCAGCACCAGTAGCGATAGTACCAAAAAAAAATGGATGCATCAGGAATCAAGAAATATAGAATGGTAATAGATTATAGAAAATTAAATGAGAAAACCATCGACGATAAATTCCCAATTCCTAATATTCACGATATATTAGACAAATTAGGAAGAGCTAAGTATTTCACGACATTAGATTTAGCGTCTGGCTATCATCAAGTCGAGATGGAAGAAAAAGATAGAGAGAAATCAGCATTTAGAACAGAAGATAATCACTATGATTTTTTAAGAATGCCATTTGGTCTTAAAAACAGCCCAGCAACATTTCAAAGAGTAATGAATCATATTTTAAGAGGTCTAACAGTAGACACATGTCACGTATACCTAGATGATATAATAATACGTATATGCAGCATCACTAGAAGAACACCAACAAAAATTAAAGAAAGTATTTAAACGCTTAAGAGAAGCTAACTCAAAATTATCAATGGACAAATGTGAATTTTTAAGGAAAGAAATTGCTTATTTAGGACATATAATAACGAAAGATGGAGTAAAACCAAATCCAGATAAGATTGAAGCAATAAAAGGATACCCAATACCAAAAACACAAAAGGAAATCACAGCATTTCTAGGATTATTAGGATATCACAGAAAATTTATAAAAGACTGAACTTGTATTGTGTTCTTCACACCCCATTTTTAATAATATTTTTTATATTATTAAAAATACTTTGGTATTAAATATTTGTTTGTTATGCATCTATTGTATGTCCTTTAAATAAAGAGACAACGTATGAAGAATGGAAAGATGTAATTATATAGAAAATAAATTCGAAATATTTTTTCAAAATTCCTTCTCTTAAGCGAGAAAAGGAAATGACGTAAATATTTAAAATATATTTGTCATACCACTGTGCGACCGACTATATCTTGAAGACTATGGAAACGATATCTTAAAGCTGGCGGACAACAAAAAAAAGAGTAGTTTTGTTATTGTAGGTCCCGCTTTAAATTTTTAACAACTGTCTAAATAATGTTATCTACAAGATTTTTATAAATATAAACATTTCAGCGTGTGTTTACGCATAAATATTTTCTATAGACATTCCGAAGAAAGATGTAACTATATTGAATATTAATTCAAGTAATTTTCCGCAAATTCCTTCACAAGTGCGATAAAAAATATGATAAAGTTATTTAACATTTCGAACATTTGATCGGACTTTTCCACCTGTTTCACCTATTTACAAATAGAGCTTATAAATGATTCACAGCTGATATATTCCTACGTAATTGTATTGAGGTTACCTAATTAAACAACGTTGCTGTATTACAGTGTGTTTATAACATCAACAGCTATCTAAACAATGTTATCTTTTAGAGCTTTTGTAAACATAAATATTGCAACATATGTTTTCGTCGAGTTCTACTTTTATTTGTCAGTGACAGTGCTGCATATATGTAAAAACAGGCAGACTATTAAAGGAAACATATCCTAATATGCTTCATATTACTTGTGTAGCACATGCTCTTCACAGAATCTGTGAATTATAATCGCAGACACCTTTCCGGAAGTAACATGGTTGGAAGCTACTACATGATTAAATGACGATGCTCGAAGTATTTCTGAGTGCAAGGAACTAATACAAGTTTCAAATTTAAAGAATCAGTTGTACTTTCTTCAGAAACACTTTGGAAATTTGCCAAAACTAATCATTTATTCTGAAAATCTAAATCTCAAATTAAATGATGGATTAACCACATTAGATGTGCTATTAATAATTTGAAAAATATTCCAAGTGACTTAAGCAAAAGTTAGATGCAGTTTTTAATAGAAATCCCGATTTAATAACATTCCAGTAATTGTGTAATCTGGCCAATGCCTCAAAATCTAACTGCTAAATACGCTGAAATAAAAGAATATTTCAAGTATCCACCTGCAATCATTTACTATGTAGAAAGGACGTTTTCTATCTACAAGGATGTATTTCATTCAAAGAGATTCAAAGAGAACAAATTTTACAGAAGAGGACCTTGAGAAAGTATTGCTAGTTAATATTAATACTCCTTTATTCAACTTGAACTACAAAATGAATAAATAAAAATGTATTTCGTATTTTATAGATCACTACCCGTTTGTACTAGGCGATGAGTCATGAGCCTCTCGTGTCAGGTCCCTAATAATAACACATGAAAACAAAATATAATCAAAATTTCCACCTCAATGGGCATGAACTCGGACGTGATAACCACTAATTTGAAAATTTCTCTAGTGGTATTCCCGAAAATTGTTAATAGCTCAGCTTCTAATAAAGATTTATAAAAAAAGCGTAATCTGTAGCCCATGATGCAGATTGTTTTCACAAATTTTCAGCCATTTATTTAAAATAGCTAGGATTTTTCATTCGGGTGAACTTTACCTTCTAAATTTTCCTAAAATTACCTTCTCTTTACACTAATGCTTTTTCAATACGAAAAAAATATGTCCAACGCTATCGTGAAAAACGCTGACAGATGTCAGTGATAATGTATATGAGGATTTACAAAAATGTTTAAGTATATCAATACGTTATGCACGTATTACGCATTTGTTACCAATGAAGCAGACATGCAATATACATATCTGTAACTGTACATATGGACAGTACACCTCGTATTTTCAGCATTTACTTCTGCTTAAGACACGTGTTTCTGCCATCTATAGGCGTCATCAGTCAAGCTAGTGAAACAATGTAATACAAATGATACAAATCTTTTTAAGAACAGATTTGTATCTGTATATACATTTACGCTGAAATCGCCTACAAGATATAGCAAATTTCGTCCTATAAGGTGGCACTATTTAATAAGTGACATCTGACGGACGAAAGAGTTGTTCTTAAAAAGATTTGAATCATTTGTATTACATTGTTTCACTAGCTTGACTGATGACGCCTATAGATGGCAGGAACACGTGTCTTAAGCAGAAGTAAATGCTGAAAATACGAGGTGTATTGTCCATGTGTACAGTTACAGATATGTATATTGCATGTCTGCTTCATTTGTAACAAATGCGTAATACGTGCATAACGTATTGATATACTTAAACCTTTTTGTATATTTACCGCCATCTGGCTCGTGTTAATGAACTGCACCTATACGTATTTTTTCGTTTTTGTACCAGCATAGCTGGTCAAGCGAAAGGTCGCCTTTTTCGGCATAGTCTCTTTCGTCCGTCAGATGTCACTTATTAAATAGTGCCACCTTATAGGACGAAATTTGCTATATCTTGTAGGCGATTTCAGCGTAAATGTATATACAGATACAAATCTGTTCTTAAAAAGATTTGTATCATTTGTATTACATTGTTTCACTAGCTTGACTGATGACGCCTATAGATGACAAACACGTGTCTTAAGCAGAAGTAAATGCTGAAAATACGAGGTGTGTACAGTTACAGATATGTATATTGCATGTCTGCTTCATTTGTAACAAATGCGTAATACGTGCATAACGTATTGATATACTTAAACCTTTTTGTATATTTACCGCCATCTGGCTCGTGTTAATGGACTACACCTATACGTATTTTTTCGTTTATGTACCAGCATAGCTGGTCAAGCGAAAGGTCACCTTTTTCGACATAGTCTCTTTCGTCCGTCAGATGTCACTTATTAAATAGTGTCACCTTATAGGACGAAATTTGCTATATCTTGTAGGCGATTTCAGCGTAAATGTATATACAGATACAAATCTGTTCTTAAAAAGATTTGTATCATTTGTATTACATTGTTTCACTAGCTTGACTGATGACGCCTATAGATGGCAGAAACACGTGTCTTAAGCAGCAGTAAATGCTGAAAATACGAGGTGTATTGTCCATGTGTACAGTTACAGATATGTATATTGCATGTCTGCTTCATTTGTAATATATGAGGATTATTTAAGAAAAAAAAAAACATCAAAAAGCTTTATTGGTTGCTGAGATCCAGGATGATTACAAAATTTTTCGTTATGCCAAGTATATTAGAGTAACGCACTAACGAGTTAACCCTGATAATTACATCTTTCCATTTTTCATAGGTTGTCTCTTTATTTCAAGGATACCGGTATATTGAAATATGTTTTTATATTACTTTTTCCGCAAGACATTTTACATAAATTCTAAATTCTTACCTTTCAAATCAGATACTATTCCCAGCCATTTCCTAAAATGTATTCTCTTTAACACCCTAATATAACGTACTTTTATGGAACAATACACAATGCGTTTGTTCGTGTGCACAGATGTATACTGAACATAACTGTTGTGCGCTAGGTTTTTCACTTCTTTTTGAATTTTTGTAACGCCGTGAGAACTATTATTGACTACGTTGTATAGAAAAACACTTATGTACCTTTTTGTTTGCTTTTTACATAAATAAATTAATATGTATAGAAGTAAAGAGTATGTAAGAGAAGTTTTCTCTTTGGAAGTGAGTATAGGACTGAAGAAAACTGGTTTGAGATTCACTGGGCATTTTCAAAAGACGAAACATATTTTATTGGTCAAACCGGAAAACCCCAACGCTTAATTTGGTTAGCAACTAATCTATAAATATATGACAATAAGATACCTATACAACAAAGGTACTGCCGTAAATGTACAGGTAATTTTACTTGTAACAGCAAACAAAAATTCCAAGTACTTTGCCAATCCTTTGCCAATAGAAAGTATTAATTAAATGCATTTACCAATAGGGATAAAAATAAATTATATGCAAATGAAACTAATGGTTTTAACTTAGGGTTTTCTAAGATATTAAATATATTTATAATTCTAATCGCTTCATTATGAAACAGACATGTAAATAAATTTACATATCTGTAACTGTATACTTGGACAATACCTCGTATTTCGGCATTTAGCTGACGTTAGGCTTCGTCAGCTTAGCTGACGACGCCTATAAAATGGCAGAAACATATGTCTTAAGCAGAAGTAAATGCCGAAATACGAGGTATTGTCCAAGTATACAGTTACTTTGATATGTAAATTTATTTATATGTCTGTTTCATAATGAAACAAAAGCTTTATACGTGCATGTAACGTATAGATATATTTAAAACATTTTTGTATATCTACCGCCACCTGGCGCGTTTTAGGACTACCCGTATTCCTTTCGGTTCGTATGAGCATAGCTTGTCAATCGAAAGATCGCTTTCTTTGGTATAGTCTCTTTCGTCCGTAAGATGTCACTCGTAAATAAGTGCCACCTTATAGAATGAAACTTGTTATATCTAATGAGCGGTTCGGCTTAATGTCATATACAGATACAGATTTTATTTCTTAAGATTTGTATCATTTGCATACATTTGCTTCAGTAGCTTAGTTGACGACGCCTATAAAATGGCAGAAACATATGTCTTAAGCAGAAGTAAATGTCGAAATACGAGGTATTGTCCAAGTATACAGTTACAGATATGTAAATTTATTTACATGTCTGTTTCATAATGAAACAAAAGCTTTAAGCGTGCATATAACGTATAGACATATTTAAAACATTTTTGTATTCTAATCGCTACTTATAATTTATTGCCGCAGTGACAAAATAAAGATAAAATAAATGTAAAAAATATAAATAATTAAATAAAGTGAATATGCTTATTATAATCCGAACAATAACGGATCGTATTATACAATGATAGTCCGTTGCTCGTGTATATATTAAGACTTGTTAGAAGAGTACTACATATGGTACATTAGGCATATCTGGGCTAAATAGATTTACGTTACAAAATTATGCCGAAATTTAAAAGTCAATAATAATTAGGAATAATTTCGAACTTCAAATATGTATTTTTGTTAAATATAAAGAAAATACTTTTACAAGAAGAAATAATTTAAATATCAAAAAAATTATTAGTATATTGTACTGTCACGTAATTACTCTTTTAGATTCCGTAATGGAAATACGATTATAATACAACGTCCTAGAAACTATACTAACATCATTACATTTTATTTAAATCTATAAATAGAATTTATAGAAGCGTAAAATATGGTATATGTGATGTTACATTCCTTTTTTTAGGTCTAAATTTACATATTCATCTATGCTGGGTGGGCGATTGAAGGTTTGTTTACAAACAGAATACAATATGGGGCAGATTTTTATTTCGCACAGGACGGAACATTAGTATCAATTAATAAGCGATCAATCGACAGTTTCGACATACGTTTTCGGTCTGATATAGCTTCCGAATCCATTACCCGTGGAGGTCATTAAAACAACATATTGTGCTAATAGTCCGGAAGATCAAATAATTCTTTTTATAGGATTGTCGGAACATAGAATGGAAACAATTAAACATGTCGAAAAGGTCAAATAATATTAGGAAATAAAATGGTGAGGATAATAACTGATACTTCTAATTAAAGCTGGAGCATCATGAGAGAGATGAATGTATGTGATAGAAAATGGCCACGATATTCGTAAATATTAAAAATGAGAAGGAAAATATTTGTTAAGTCTAAGAAGTCTAAGAAGTAGAAGAAAAGTATTAATTAGATTATTCTGATAAAAAATGCAATAAGAGGTTAAATTCAGTTTATCTATATTTAATTTATTTTATTGTGGGATACACCTATATCATTGCTTTGTTCTTGTGCAAATGTACTGATTACACTGGTTGACAAATTTTCATTTTTTAAATTTTCTTTAGAACCTATGTACAATTTTCGTTTCTTTTATAGTTTTACCAATAGTAATAACAACGAACTTATTCTGGCATTACAGATTTTATTTTATTAGATATTAATTAGGTATGTACATTATATTGAGCTGTACGGTATCGTCCTGTTTAAAATGTTTACTTTTCTTTTATACTGTTCTTCGACACTTTCTGATATAAATGTCCAACAAAAAATCAACAAGCATTTCATTGTTCCACTTGCCCTGATAACGTTTTTCAATAGCAGAAATGTTCTTTCGCCGTATTCATTACTCACTTAAATGCTCTCTTAATGATTTCGGTCTGCATGGCTCTCGGGACAACTAGCAATTCTTTTCCGTTTTCGTATTTATAGATTATATTATTTCTCACCAAATAATCTTCATGTTCTCCTTTTTCCAGTATTTTACGTATTGCTAAAAGGTGGTCGTCTTTATTTTGAGCTATTCGTATCCTTTCGGAAATTCCGTTCTCTCTTGTCATAGTCATCATGTAAGGATAACGGCTAAGGGCGTCGACATGAGGCATCTTATCGCCTCTTCGATGTTCGATTTCATAAACATACTCCTCCAACAGCAATGCCCACCTTGCCACTCTAGTTGTAAGATCTTTCTTTTGCATGGTTTTTTGGAAAGCGGAGCAGTCGGCAATTTTGAACTTCGTTCCTAACAAATAAACGCGGAACTTCTTGACTGCCTGAATGATTGCAAGGACTTCGAGCTCATAGCTGTGATAATTTTCTTCAGCAGGTGTCGTTTTTCTACTCATGTAATAAACTGGGTGTAATTTTCCATCTGCATCTGATTTTTGTAATAAACAAGCACCATATCCTAACTTGCTGGCGTCTGTGTGTAGTTCTGTCTCTTTTCCTTGTTTGAAAATGTGTAATACTGGGTCGTTAGTGAGTGAATCTTTCAACTTCTCAAAAGCATTTCGCTGTTCCATGTCATATGTAAACGTTTGATTTTTCTTCAACAGATCGCTCAAAGGCTTAGCTATGGAAGCATATGAAGGGATGAACTTGCGAAAGTAGCCCGTCAATCCGAGAAAGGACTGAACCTGCTTAAGCGTCGTCGGTTCGGGGAATTTTCGTATAGCAATAGTTTTAGCATCTGATAGCTGAACTTTCCCATCTTCGATTATGAATCCTAGAAACTCTACGCGCTTCTTCAGAATCTGACACTTATTTTTTCTTATTTCGAGTCCATATTTCTTTGCCACTTGCAACACCAACTTTAATCTCTCAATTCCCTCTTCCTCGTCGATACTGGGTATTATGATGTCATCCATGTAGTAAATCGCTATGTTCTTCGCTGAGAGGGGTCTCAAAACATGCGAAATAAACATTTGGAATACCGCAGGGCTGTTACATGCGCCAAATGGACATTTAAGAAAATCATATTGATTATTGTGCGTTACAAAGAATGTATATTTGATGCTACTCTCTTCTACAGCAACATGAAAAAAACCATTTTTCAAATCAATCGTACTGAAAACTCTGGCATCCTGCAATTTATCGAGGACGTCTTCGATAAGCGGTAGTGGAAAACGGTCTCGTACCGGCAATTTATTTAATTTGCGGTAGTCGCAGTATATCCTGGTTTCTCCATTTTTCTTCTTCACTAACACCAACGGGCTGGCGAAATCAGAAGAACTGTGCCTGATAATACCTTTTCCTAACCATTCCTCCATTTGTCTTTCGACTTCTTCGTTTTCTGGTATCGAAAGTCTTCTAGGGCCTTCGTAGATTGGTTCTTCCTTCTTTAGAATGATTTTCATTTGAACATTCGTGGTTTTGGTCTTTTCTGGTTTGTAATTTTCGATTATGTCTTTTACTGCTTCTTTAATTTCTTTTACTTCAATGTGTTCTAAGTTATCTTCTTCTTTGCCTTCTTGGGCATCTACAGCTATTTCCATTAAAAAGTTGTGCTTCTCCTTCCTAGACACTCTTCTCTTATGCTTATGTCGGCTTGCGTCACGAGGTCATTTCCAATTATGGCTTTGAAGCTTGAACAGTCTGTAGGGACGACATGGAACTTTAGTTCAAATTCTTCATCATTAATTGAATGTTTCTACAAAATGATCCAAGTGTTGATACTCTGTTTGGTCCAATTCCTCTCAAGACAATTCTGTCATCGTCCAGTTGGTTATTCTTCAGACAGACTTTGTAAACATCCTCTCTAATGGCATTAATGTCGCTTCCTGTGTCTAACAGTGCTGTCAATTTTACGTCTCCAATCTTAAGATTCAAGCTATTCTTAGGTATAATCTCTATGGTATTCATACTAGAAGTACTAGATTTATGAACTTATTTGGTCGCTGTTTTTTTCGGACACTTCGTCGCAATATGCCCGTAGTCACCACAGTGAAAACATTTGGTGCCTTTACTCTTGTGAGGACAATCTCTCGAAAAATGTCCTCTACTACCACAATTGAAACATTTTTCTGGTCTTTTCCTCTTCTGCTGCACATCCTCCCCTCTTTGTTTGTCGAATGTGATCGTAGTACTCTTTTCCATCGATCTAGAAGTTTTGATTTGTTCGTAAAGTTTTGTTTTCTCTTTGAATTCTGGAAAGTTTTTTGCCCCATATAGGATTATTTTATTGGATGGATCATCTTGTATCCCGTCGATGATATATTGTATGACAACTTCTACTTCGAGATCTATTCGGCTTCCAATTTCTCGCATAACCAAGACATATTCTTGTACCGATTCATCACGTTCTTTCCTGCGTGACATCAACGTTTTATGTATCTGGGCGCTCCCTACTTTTACTTCGAATTCTTTAATTAGTATTTCTTTCAGTGCGAACCAAGTCTTGATTCCTTTCTCTGACTGGATGAATAATTTGGCCAGTCCAGTCAACGACTTTTTAGCAAATATCAATTTCTGTAATTCGTTCCAGTTCATTACCTCGGCTATCTCTTCGTAACCTGATATCCATTTTCTAATTGGGTAATCGGATTTCCCATCATACGTCCTGATGCTATCTTCTACATCACGAAAAGTTAACGAGAACGATTCCAAATTTCTTGTCACGTTTGAAAGTGTTTCGCTCGTGTGCGTCTTTGCGTTCTTTGTTCTTCCTAAACCATTATTAATTCTCGGTCCGTCGTTTTTCTCATCCTGTTCTTCCTCTTCCACCGCAGAGTCATTCTCTTCGTCTTCTTCATCTTCTTCTTTATCGTCTTCTGCCGACTCCAGGTTCGTCAAGAAAGAACAAATCCTATCTGCCACGTCGTCAGTCGTTCCAGAATAATTCAAATTGAGAATCTGGCACACAGCGATAAGGTCGGCTAGTTCTAGCTTTTGTGTGACTTCTTCCCTTTTCTTGAAATATTCGTCTGAATTCTTCTCGAATGCAAAACCAGTAAATGATCGCAGAGCCTTTCTGACTCTCCGCGGCTGGCCGTCATCTCCCAAAGAAATAAAATGTAATGCCTTCATTGCCTTCAAATTACCATGTGTAATGTTATATTCGATTTCCGCAATATCACCCAACGTTGCAGACATTTTGCAAATTTGCCAAACAAAATTGAATAAACCCTGTATATTACGTTTGAAATATTCGTCAAATAAATACGTTTCGTTTTGAGTCTTTTTTTTCTTTTCAAAGAGTTTGCGTCTTACAATAATGTTTATTGTGTCTATTCTCTTTTTTTAACGTCGACAGTCAATCATCAAAATGTTACAAAATGAGGAAAAACTTAATTCAACAAATAATAAATAAAATATCTTCCTGCTAAGTTACTTTACATAAACGTTACAATATTATTGTATATATTTTCTTTAATCTTTAAAATGAATCAAATCTAACATATAAATTCGCATTAAATTTAAACTGAGTATTTTACTTTGATTTATACCAATTTACTACAAATACAAAAAATATAAAACATTTGTCGGTCTAGCCGTATATAAAAAAGTGTGAATCTACCTCTTGCTCTTCTTATGTCGCTTACGATATGGACAGCGTGCATTCAACGTCCCTTTCCCCGCAGCTCCAACGATGTCTTCTTACTCCGTCTTCGTCTTACATTCGCTAGCTTCTGCAAGGACCGTCTTCGCTGGATACCCGTCGTTCGCTATCGGTTCTTACTTGTTTGAATTCCGTTGAATCTCGGGCGAGCCTCCAAAATGTAGGTTTGTTTAATCTGTTGTCTAGGGTTGGTTGATTAATTAGGCCTGAGCACTTTTTATTATTTATTTTGTCAATAACAAGTATTTAACTAATTCGTTATAATTATATAAGTTTCAGTAATATCGCAGGGTATGTCTACTTTTGATGTTTCTCTTACGATCGTTGATGACTGACTAACTGACGCTGTCGCATCGATGTATTGCGCAACTAAAATCCTACATACATATATTTAAAACAACCATACATGTTTCGGCAAATGATGCCCTTATCAAGGAATATAAAGGCATCATTTCCCGAAACATGTAGGGTTGTTTTAAGTATATGTATTTTGAAGTAAAACCAGACCTTAAATCGCCAAATAATTGAATTTACCATAACATACAAAGGTCACGAAATAAATATCTTTATATATATATATATATATACATATATATGGTAAATTCAATCAGTTGGCGATTTAAGGTCTGGCTTTACTTTAAAGTATATATATATAAAATATAAATGACAGTATACTGTCATTTATATTTTATATCCTTGATAAAGGCATCATTGCCGAAACATGTAGGGTTGTTTTAAATATATATATATATATATACTTTAAAGTAAAGCCAGACCTTAAATCGCCAACTGATTGAATTTACCATATCATACCAAGGTCACGAAAATATTATATTTATACATATATATATATATATATATATATATATATATATATATATATATATATATATATAGTAAACCTAATCAGTAGGCGATTAAAGGTCTGCATATTACTTCAAAATATATGTATTTAAAAACTCTACATGTTTCGGCTGTGTACGCCTTTATCAAGAGAATACAAAATATGAATGACAGGATATAAATGTCAAGTAATTAAGTTGCTATGGTTTAAATTATTCAAAGATACATTCTAGTAATAATAATAAATCATGCCTTAGTATTCCAAAAAATAGATAACAAGGTGTGAACATATTGCAGTGGAATTTACTTTGAAATTGCTTATTAATTTTTTTATTCACACTACAGCTTATATCGCCGGCTATTCAGTCTAGTAGAATCCACGAACTGCCATCTCATGAATCGTTCCTTGCGGATCAGGGTTAAATTTCGTTTTCCAGAATAAAACCATAAACACAAATAAAACACAAATCAGTTCCCTTTGTTAGTGTATTTAAAAAATAAAAAAAAATCCCTCTACAAAGTGTATAGGGTGCTAAAGCATCATCAAACAGTAGCAATGAGGAAACACTCTTTGTGAATAATGACTCGCACAAAGAGAAAAACCTCTTGTGAATCTCGATCAAACATAAAACTAATAAATACTAGTGAAATCTGTCAAGTTTAACCTCTACTGTGACCCCTTCAAAACAAATATCAAAAACAAATAAGTTTTCAAAACTCACGAAAATTGAAATTTTGTCATGCGCCAAAATAACACAACAAGGTCAAACCCCACTAAAGAAAACTCCAACCTTGAATTCAAAATGTTCTCGAAAATTATTTTTAAGAAAAAACTTCCCTTACAAAAAACATGACAACTTTCTCTAATACCCATATGCTATTTTCAAATATAAATTATTACAAGAAATACATGAAATTATAATAATGAAAATAATCGTGATATCAAATATATAAACAAAATATTTTTATCAACTTACATAGATCTATGCACGATTTTATAAAATGCACGAGAGATATCTTTTTCACAAAATTTCAATAAACATAAAAAAACACTCGCATAATTCGAATTAAGATTTACTTGCACCTTACAATAAATGCAAAAACAAAATACAACCCGATTTTATAAAACAAAGAATAAAATTGAGAATTTTATTCTTTCATAAACCGATCACTTTAACAGTCAAGATATCTCTAAATCAAAATAAAATTTCAATATCCGCTTGTCCATCCCCACCATCTATAAAAATCAAAATATATACAGACAACACATTTTAACAAATACAATATCCGGAAAAGCGGCAAGTTCAATCCTTTGGTCAACCTATATATACGAGGGCTAATCATAATTTCATACATTATAAAATTTATTTTACTTATACAATAATATATATATAACGATCCCCGTCTGAAATAAATAAACATACAACTGAAATAGCTAATTTTTTTTTAAAATGTCCCTAACTATGGAGTCCACAAATTGTTCAATCTTTTTTCCTTTCTTGTCCAAGGAAAAATCTATAGCAATATGTGTTGTTCGCTGCTAGCAATTTGTGTCTCCATCTGGGTATGAACTTGTGTGTTGGTTGCTGCTGGCAGCTTGCGTCTCTCTATGGGTGTGTGGTTTTGTGTGAGAGCGTAAGTGTAGGGTTTTGTATGTCGGTGCGTTCGTGCGTGTGTTTAGTGATCGGTCGCATGAATTTAGAGAGGTCGGATAACCAGCCGTTGCGTAGGGCCGCCAACCCTTTCCCGACAACTTCTTTACAATTCCGTGCAGTACTTCGACGGTCTGACCCCCGCCCCAACGAGGCAAGGCGCAGACAGGCGAAGCGCACCCTGTACGGGGTTGCTCATTGGTAACTAAGGGAACACTCTTAGTGGCTACCTCGGTCGACGATGGTCACACTTGTGCCATCTGAACGTTTTCCGCCGAAGCGGGGGCATAGCACACACGTCGAACGTGTGTGTGCTGTTAACGGCAGCCTAGCCAGGTTGCCGCCCAGGACCGGTCCTAGTGGTGTGTGCATTGCGCGGCGACGAGATAGCGCCGCGTAGCATGGTTCCTCACTCTTGCTGGAAAGGCGGAATGGCACCTGACTGCCCAACGGGCAGACCCCCCTAGAGTTTTTTAGCGCATATGCTAGGCTACAACCCAGTAGAGGACCACATCAGCAAAAAACAGAAAACAGGGATAGGCAGGGAAAAGCAAGACATGAGTTATTATTACGTATGCGCCCGTGGAGCGACTAAAGATGCAAAGTTGTCGGCATTCGCTCAAAACGAGAAGGAAAACCACGAAAACCTGCTCGGACAACTAGACAGGAATCAAAACACGGAACAGTCAGCATGATAAGCAAAAGTATATAATATTTAAATGATATTTAAATAACATAAGGTATATAACAAAAAAAAAAAAAAAAAAAAAAAAAAATATAATATGATGGTAAATTGTAGATCGTTACAAAATTAAATTATAGTATATACTGCTTAAATTTTTTATATCATTTCTGTTGTTAATTGAATTTTTTTCCTGTTTAATACTGATCATTTCTTTAATTTGTCTTTTCACTGTGTGTTGTTCTTTATCAATTATCTGTGTGTTTTCAAAATCGAAATGGTGATCGCGTTGTAGTTTGTGTGTAGACAATGCAGTTTTGTCTGTTCTAGAGTATTTGTGGGCTTGTATTCTTTTGCATAAATATTGTTTCGTTTGGCCTATGTAGTAACTATCGCAATCGCGACATGGTATTTTATATACGACATGTGTTTCTCGATTTTTTTCTATTTTAGGTTTAAGTTTTGAAAATAAATGTTTATTAGTATTACTAAGTTTATATGTTGTAGCTATATCATATTTTTTTAAAGTGTATTTAATTTTTTCCGATAGTTGTGGAACATATGGAATTGTGATATATGTTGTGTCATTGTTCAAATTTTTATTGGTGTCTGCAGTGTTGTATATTTGGTGTACTCTTTTTTTAATAGTTTGGTCTATAAGTTGTGGTGGATAATTATTATCAGTTAAGATTGTTTTAATCGCCTACTGATTAGGTTTACCATATCATACCAAGGTCACGAAGTTATTATATTTATATATATATATATATATATATATATATATATGCATATGCATATATGTACATACGTATATGTTTTTACAAAAGATTACAAAAAATTACATAATACGAATTCACCGTATTTTGTATATTTACATTATCTTTTTTTAGGCGAGCAAAATGATATCGTAAGCAATTCAAGCATAGATTTGTTTTCTCCAAGAATTTCTTTTAAGGAAGGTACAAAACGTCCAATAAAACCAAAATATACGACTAAAATGAGATGTTTGGCAAATATTTACATCAATTCATAATATTCTCAACACCTGCTTGCCATTAATTGAACAGGAATCGTAAAAGTTTACGTAATATAGCGTAATAGTTTATATTAGGGAAACTATTGTTTATAAATGCAGTGCTGTCTACGGAAATAATCTAAAAATATGGAACACGTGCATGAAGTTTATGATTCATATATTCGAATCCAACTAAAGTTCATTTCAGTCATGAATCATCTGCATTAATGCAGAAGGCATAGTACGCGTGGGTAATACGCAAACAATGACAAAACTTTACCAAACAATTAAATTACTGCACCGAGGAAGTACAATTTGAGATGCAAATACTCATTTCTTTGCCTTGTAACATTCGGTTTGTGTTAATAAAAACTTTGTGCAATATTAAACTATTTTTTGAAAGTTTTAACTCGCACTTTAAAAGATTCATTTGGTATATTGTTATATTTTTATATAGTTAATTATTTTATATTTAACCTTTTAACTAATTTTCAATATATTTGAAGTGAATTCAAGCCTTTGCAGCTGCAAATAACCCTATTGATAAAATGCAAATACTAGTGTAGCACAGATAATATATTATTATTACTATACCTTTAAGATTCCATTTATTTTAAGGCGTAGTTCTCTATCTAAACCATCAAACAGAAAAGTTCTACCTTCTAGTGCAGAGGCTTCCAAACTTTTTTTTCTCATAGACCACTTTGAAAGTTTTGCTGGTTCCGGTGGACCCCCTGAAGCTACATTTCTACCATATTCCCAAAACTCGACAAAAAATGTGAAGATTAGATCTAACTATGGAAATTTGCGATGCGGCTGAGTTATTGATTAATTAATTAATTGATTGTGCTGTGAGTGGATGTCAAAGAAGTAAAGTTAGCCAATCAAAAAAGTGATTCCATCCAACTTTATTCCTTTGACATCTACTCTCAGCACAAGAAGCCAATCAATTCTCACATATTTTATTTAGAAAACTCCCCAGTCGGAGTGGTAAAAATAAAAAGAAAAATAGTATATTTCCTTGTGTTGTATTTATTCAAATATGTAATTATTACACTATTCATTATTATTGTTATCATATTACATTGTAATATGATAACAGTCGTAATATAATTAAAATTAAATATTAATAACGTAACGTAACTTCTACAATGACAATCACAAAGTAGTCATAATTTTAATGGGAGGGATGTACTTGATGGATTGACAGCAAATTATCAATATTTGGCTTCAGTTTTGTTAGGAATAACCGCAAATCTCCCCGTTCTGTGATATTCAATCTGCTCCTTTTTTTGTTAAAAGGTTTGTAACGACACTAAAACTTTTCTCGACAAGATATGACGAGGGAAACGCTATCAAAAGCTTTCTCGCAATTCCCTACAGTCCAGGATATTTTTCGGGTATTTCTGCCTGCAGCCAAAATGTTTGATACCCTCTTTTAAATTTCACCTTCAGTTCCTCATTAGTGCTAAGCTCGAGTAGCTCCTCTTGTAATATCACATTCTCCACTTCCGTTTCATCAAGTGGATTTATGATCCATGGTGGTATTTCCATCGTAAGAATATTTTCAAATCTGATTTTAAAGTCATCATGCAGGGCAATTAAATGTTGAACGTATGTGTGAATATCCTCATCAAGGCATTCTACCTGTGACAAGTTTGAAAACTTGGAAAATTCGCGCCGACTAATATTTTGCTTCATAAATTTCAATTTTCCAAGAAAAGCTGAAATTACACCCTTTGTTTTTATTAAATTGAGGCTGCCCCCTTGTAATTGTAAGTTAATGCCATTAAATTTTATGAACAAATCTGTCAAATATGCGATGTCTGCTTTCAAATTGGTCAGGTTTTCTTTTAAATCTGGATCTTTACCAGAAACTCTAAAATTCTTAAAAGTCTTCATAATTTTCATCGCACAATTGTGCAAATAAATGCGTATTCAATGCATTGCTTCTTATTTTGTTAACTGCATTAATCTCAAATTGAAGCGATTGGTGCAATTTAGCACTCAAATTTTTAGCTACTAGGTGTTGTCGGCGGATGACACAGTGAATTGCAGTTACCTGTGGTATAATTCTTTTAAGATGGCTTATAAACCCACGACATCGTCCGGCCATGGCAGGAGCTGCATCTGTTGCCACCAAAATAACGTTTGTGAATGGAATCGATTTTTCCTTAAAAAAATCACTCAGGACATTAAATATTGATTCACCTTTAGTGTCCGTCTCCAAAGTTTTCGCGAATAGTAGCTCTTCATGAATTTCTTCGTCCATAACAAATCGAACATATGCCAATAATAATGCTTCATTACCAGGTAAAGTTGACTCATTCAGTTGAATAGAAAAATGAGTTTTTTGCAGATAATTACACAAGAAACTTTCAATATCAGAGCTCATTTCGTCAATACGTCTTTGTACAGTGTTGTTACTCAAAGGAATTCCTTTGAGTATGTCAAATGGAGATTTGTGCAGAACAGTTTTTAAAACCTCTTTAACAGCGGGTAAAATTACCTTTTCTCCAATGGTGTGCGATTTTCCAGATTTCGCTATAAGTAATGAGATATTGTAAGATGCCCGCAAGCCATCATCGTTACTTTCCGACGTTGAAGCGAACATACTGTGCACGGTGGGTCTCTTTTCATATTTTTCCTTCAATGTTTGAAAATATTTCAAATCTTCTATTCTTCTATTTTATCAGGATGACACCTTCTTAGATGATCTTCGAGCTTCAATGGTTTCATAGAGTCATTGCTCAAAACTTTGTTGCATAAAAGGCATATGATAAATCGCTTGTCTGCCTTTGATGGAAGAAAACCAAATTTTAAATAATCAACACTGTACTGTCGACATTTCTGTTTAGATTCAGTCATGTTTCGTATCAGTTACCTACCTGTAAATAAAAAAAAAACTTTGTTGTAGTAATCTTCAGGCGGTCTTACTTAACAGGATATGGCTATTTTAACAGGATTAATTGATTATTGCAATGAAATAAACAAAGTACCGGCGGCAAACTGATTCTAATTATTAAAAGCAATAAATCGCTAAGATCAATAATTGCGTTTTATGAAAACAGCTGAACCGATTTTAATGTAATGTAAAACATTTTTTCATTAAATGTAAATAAAATTAATATTTAGCGACTCCCCCCTCCCTACCCAAAGGAATAATAACAGTAAGCATTACTATTACTAATTTAATTTTGACTGTAATTATAATGTAAAAAATATTTAATATTATATAATCACGTTGCACTAATTTTATACATTGAGAAAATACCTAGTATTTTATTTCGCTGCGTTTGAAGCAACGGGTATGAACATGCATGTACATACATGAGAAATTTAGAAGTTCCAACTTGATGTATACGTGCTTTTTGTAATTTGGTCTTCTTCTATAATACTCGCTGTAAGAGCTAATTTGAACATGAATATGGATGCGTTTGAACAAGTTGTCCTGTAACCACTATAAAAGAGGCGCTAGCGATTGCACAACTTCAGTTAAGTTTCAAATGCGAAGCGTGCGCCTGGTGCTTTGATTTTATTGTGCGGTAAACAGTGAAACTGAACTGCTTTTTTTAGTGGATAAATTTGCGAAAAAACAAAGTGAGCCATCTACATCCATTGAATCGGTTGGTAAAAAGATAGGTTGTACCATGACAGTTATTTAAATTACCTCATTGGATTGAACGCCACAGTGCGTTGTTTGCTTTCAGGTTCTCTCCGATGAAAGCATGACAAAATTCGTCCGACTGTTGGAAACTAAGCACCCAGCTCATAAAAACAAAGCCTTGAAATTTTTCGAAAGAAAATTATATACCTGAGAAATCAACAAACTTCTATCTGCCATACTGATAAAAGTGTACTTGAAGCTTCTTATTTAGTAGCATTAAGAGTAACTAAGATGTCCAAACCCTATACAATCGCCGAAAACCTCGTATTGCCTGCTGCAATTGATACGGTTAGTGCTTTAACAGGCGTGAAAGCAAAAACAATGAAAAAAATTCCGCTTTCTAACGATACAATGTCTAGGCGAATCGATCACATGGTTGCCGGTGTTTGCGATCAGATAATTCAGCAAGTGAGTTAAGTGAATTTTTTAGTATTCAATTTGATGAATTAACAGATGTAGCAAACATGGCTTAGTTCTTATGTTTTGTGAGGTATGAATGTGATAGGGACACATAAATCAAAGAAAATATGTTGTTTTGGAAGACAGTACCGGACGATGTAACCGGAGAATGTCTTTTGATGCTTTTTATGAAGCTACTAGAAACTACACTATTATAGATTGGATAAAATGTGTTGCAGTATGTAGTGGTGGTGCAAAGACGGATAACAGGAACGAACAGTACATTAATGAAAATATTAGAAGAACGTCTTATACTCTTATACCAAGGGCGGAATGGACGCACTGCTTCCTTCACAGGTATGCTCTTGTCGCAAAAAACATGCCGGAAGCCTCAATCAAATTCTTTGTGAAGCTGTAAAAATGGCTAATTTTATTAAAAGCCGACCGTTACAGAACAGTCTGTTTGCTAAACTATGCAATGAAATGGGCGAAAATAAAAAAAAACCTTTCTTTTCCATTACAGAAGTTAGATGATTATCGCGAGGTTATCGCGTGTTAATCCGAGTATTAAAATTACGAGTTGAATTAATCATATTTTTCCAGGATAAACAAACGCCATTCTCATTGTTTTTACAGAATAATGAGTGCATGTTGTTGTTAACTTCCTTAGCTGATGTATTTTCGTATTTAAATGACTTGAGTGTGAATTTACAAGGACGTGATAAAACATTTTATTAATGACAGACAAAGTTCATGCTTTCATTAAGAAGATTGATTATTCGCCCTCAAAGCAAAAATTTGGATATGTGCCCACTCATTTTGGATTATATTGAGAAAAATTTGAAAGAATATGACATTATTATTCACCACAATTTGGATTGCATGAAGATGCATTTGCTTGAGCTAAAAACTCAATTGACGGAGTATTTCCCGAAAGATAAAAAATGATTTCTCGAAGGGATGGGCACTGGATACGTTTAGTGGGAACGTTGTTGTCACTGCTAAGTTACCAGTTGAGATTCATGGATAGCTCATCGAAATGTCTGCCGACAAAACGCCACAACTGCAATTTACATCTGAAGATTTAAATACGTTTTAACTTGCTCGTCAAAATGAATATGGAAATTTAGCCAAGCTAGCACTGAAAATATTAATCCCTTTTGCCATGTCTTATCTCTGTCAAAAGTATTTTTTCGTCTATGGTTGCGTTAAAAACTAAATACAGGAATCGTCTCTTATCACTCGAAAACAATTTGATTTTGTGTGTTTCTAACGTAGATCCATGTACGGGGAAACTATTAAATAAAAACAAATGCAACTACCACATTATTTCTTTTCTTTACATGTGTACTTATTGTAAGTAAAATGTTTATAACAATTTTTTTTTCTCATAAACTGAATTTTCATTATTGTTTAAGTTACTTTGCGACCCTCGAATTTTTGATTATTATTAGGACGTTACAGCTAACCCGAAACAAATCAACACAAATCATAAGGGTTCATTTTAACGATTTGGCGCTTCCACGTTGTAAAATACACAACTCAACTAGCGATTCTTTTAATCTTTATATATTTAATATCTACGAGCAAAATAGTTGATCAATAAATGTAAGCATCGTGTAAAAATAAGTGCATTTTATATGCGAAATAATGAGTTTTGTTTGTTGTTTTGTTGGTGGTCGTGCTGACAAATCGACGTTATTTATACAGATTTTGCTAAAGCTTTTAACACAATTGATTATACCATACCATGATTTAATTTTTTCCAACTCCTGTGTGCCGTAAGAGTCTTATCGTAAATCTTTGCTCTTTAATATTTTTGTAAATGAGTTGCTTGATAGTTTTACACCAGTAGTATTGGCGTAACTACGTTCGATTACACTGTGGCATTTCAGGAGATTTCTAGAATGACAGAAATACTTGACTTGAGAGTACCTTTTGATCATAAGCTGGCGTTTGCTGATCATATACTGTCTCCATGCTCTTCTGCATCAAAAACCCTTGGATTTGTTATACGATCTTTGCCCAATTTTAATAACATACACACCATAGGAACTTTACACAATGAGCTGGTTAGAACTCAGCTAGAATATGCATCCGTTGTTGGGACGCCATAATTTATTGAGCAAGTACAGAAGAGGTGGGGCGGAAAATATCCTGTTCGCGGTACAGACTATGTTGCTGTGCTTGAGAGACATGGTTTTCAGATACGGAATCCAACGGGAAACTAACTTTCTCACACCCACTTCATCGTGTAGGATTATCGATTGATTTGGTGTTTCGTCTTCAAAAACAGAAACCAACTCAGTAAGACATTGTTGTTGAATTAATTTTTTCCGAAAGTTGTAAAAATTATTGCGCGAAACTTTAATCGACTCTATTCCATTTTTCGGCCAATTTAAATCTTAGAACTTCACTATGACTAAATCACTTGCAGTATCTTGATGAAGCTTTAGATTTAGGTTAACGAAAGATGAGATTAGTTTTGACACCCGACATTTTATTACTGGCGCCCTCTATCAGACTATATACAACACCATAGAACATCCTTCGTAGTCAATTTAATTTTAACCGTTACTATTAATCTCTGAAATTTATACAGGTGTTTCTTAATTGAATGTCAATTTCGAAAGGGGCGATTTTAAGGTTATTTTAAGAAAAAAATTAATATAAATAATAGTCCGGAAATACTCCCTTTCCCAGATACAGAGTATTAAGCTTCCAAGAAAAAAATCGTAATAGTACGTCACTGCATTTTCTTAAAACAAAAATTATTTTAGAAATGTCCATTTATTTAGGAGCAAATTTGATTCCTTGACTTCGCTCCTGCGCTTGTGAATTTAAGCGCTTTCCAGGCATTTTATATATGTTAACCTCAATTTATTATATTATTTTAATTTGAAAACTTGAAGTCACACTTTTTACTTTCTTCTCAGAAGAACAGATTTTTGGAATTTTTAGATGGAATATAGTAAAAGCGAAGAAAAACCAAACAAAAAAACGAAATAATTACAAATGACAGATGATTGTAAGACAACTTGATTAAGGTAGTAGTATCGGTGGTACGCTTTCTGTCCTTGTCTATTATACGAACAAATTGATCTACACTCCAAATCACGAAAGATGATCCCTGCGTCATTGATATATAATTCTATCAACGACATTCAAAGAATAATCTCCACATCCGAATAACAAACAGTACCTACTTGTATGACAAGGATAGCTTGAACGAAAGTATGTGTTTTCTAGCAAAGACATACGGCTCAAGCAATTTATTTGAGTAAGACAAAGACGGGATTATTACCTACTCCGTGATAAATACACACATTTCCGCTTACTAGTTCTGATTTCTGTCGTTAGTCGTTGACATTTGACAACATACATTCGTTGATATTTGATGGAATTTATTTTCTTTTTATAAATACATCAATCAACAAACCAAAATTCGGTGTGATTCGATACATACGTGTTCGATTGCAACTTTCCCCTTCTGTTTAAATAAAACATGATTATAAATCCGCTGTAATCCCCTTGCCCCTCCGAATCCTTAATAAATGATGTTTTGTATGTTTACAATCATAAAAACTTAACCTCTTAACGTAAATACAAGGCTGTCAAGATACAATTTTCCGACCTGCTGTTAATGAATATAAAAATGAAAAAGGTAATTATCCAACATGAAAGTGGCAATAAATATCAAGTTTTTTTATCGCCTTACGAAATAGAAGAAGCTGAAACGGGTAAGTTAACTTTTAAACATTTGTCAATAACAATTTATTTTTTGATGTCGATTTTTCAGATTCCAACTTCTATAATGAACTAACAAAGTATCATAAATTATATGAACAAAATATAATACATAGGATTGAAGATCACAATGATGAAGTTGCAGGGAATAAAGATCAGCAAACTACAATGTTTTCTGAAGACCTGAATGAAAATTATCATGTTGAAAAAGAATTGGATGAACGGCAAGAAAATAGAAATAGCTTTGATGAATTTTGGACCGAACAAGAAACTTTATTTCTCATTAGTTTGTATGCAGAATACCAAGACGAATTGAAGCATGCAAAAAAGAAGAAATATGTGTGGCAGATAGTATCTGAACGAACTGTCAGTATCACTAGATGAGCTAGAAGATGATAAATCATCAAATGATTTTAAAGCCATTTCCTGAAATATTTCAATTAAAATATTATTATAAAATATACATAGTCTCCATTTCTCCATTTTATTTATATACATATGTCAATCGGCACTATTATAGAATCAAAGCTCTGAATACGACGTTCTTTTGCGACGTCGGATTAGTTACAAATGATTACTAAACACGGATTATGTTTACGTTAATCATAATCAAAATAAGTGCACAAACGAAAGCAGCTATATTCTTTGAAATTTATTTTTTCAAAACTATAAAGGCAGCAATCACGACAACTTGTTTTAAATTCGTTGCAATATTTTGAACGAGAGAAAAACCATGGTGGTGTTAATACCTATTACATGAGCACATAATATATTTAGATTTTAATAAACCTTTTGTTCAGCGAGTGGCAGGTGCATTGTGCTTGGGATTAGTTACAGTAAAATGCATTAAAGCTGTGTAGCAGCAGTTTAAATCGTGTACTTCACAATATTGGATTTAAATATAAAAAGGATAATAATCATAGAGCATTAGTGGAACTATCCAACATTGCAGAGATAAGATTGACATTTCTTAGGAATTACATAAAGAATTTGAGTTCTGTTCAGAGAGAAGTGGTATTGCTTGATGAGACCCGGCAAGATAATAATCTGCAGAGTGAGGGCAAGCGATATGTTGTATTACATTGTGGTTCAAAATTATGTTTTATGTCAAATGCTTCTTTATTGTTTTCAAGCAAATCACAAATAGAAGATTATCGTGGTGAAATGAATGGAGAAATGTTTAAGAAATTTCGTCATTTTGAAGAATGGAGAAAACAGCAAAGTATCACTGGAATTAACGAAGAAGTTATGCTGGCGTATTTCCATATTTATAGAAGGAAAATAGCACCTTCTTCATTGTGGACGAAGTATTCCATGTTAAGAAGTACTTTGAAAGTGTATATGAATAGTGACATATCAAAATACGGAAAACTGATTTCCTATTTGAAGAGTGAGGCAAGAACCCACAAGTCCAAAAAGGCGAAAATCTTGGAGAGGCTACATATAGAGAAGTTTCTGAATGAGGCTCCTAACAATAAATATTTGATGATGAAGGTATTATTTATTTTCTTATATTTAATTCAAAGTATTTATTCATTATTCGTTTGTGTATTCTATGCAGGTTGCCTTAATAATGGGTGCATCAGGTGCGTGTCATTGTGATGAAATAACTAAGCTGAAAGTTGACGATATAGAAGATAAAGGAGGATACTTGTATGTTTCGATAGCTGACAAAGACAAACGTATCTAGAAGTTTCACTGTTATGGCAGAAGGATTTACAACAGATATTCTTGACCTCTACAGAAAATATGTCTGTATGAGACCAAAAGGTATTCCACATGGCAGATTCTTCCTAAATTACAAGAAAGAAAAATGCACTATCCAGCCAGTTGGAATTAACACCATTTTTAAGATACCTCAGAAAGTTGCATCTTTCCTGAACCTACCAGAAGCTCAATTATATACAGGACATAGTCTGAGATGTTTGTCAGCATCTCTTCTGGCAAACGCAGGAGCTGATATTACAACAGTTAAACGACATGGTGGGTGGAAATCGTCCACTGTGGCAGAAGGTTATATACAAGATTCAGTATCCAACAAAATTCAGTATCCAACAAGATTGATATAGCCAGAAAGATTCAAGGTTCAGGCAGTCTAACATCCTCGACTTCTGGTCATCAAATTTCTCTTCAGGATACTTCAAATACGTCTTCTAGTATAACTCTAAATTCGAATAACCTGAATGCAGAGTCAGATACAAAGAGGATTTCCTTCAACTTTAATATTAATGTAAATGTTAATTAGTTGCTATTGTTTACCCTTTAGAATTAATATAAATGTGTTAAAACTATAGCAGTTTGAATGTCTCTATGCAATCTAAATTTCACCTTGTTTTATCTCACTAGTGAGATAAATTATGTTTTTAACTCACTAGTGAGTTATAAGAAGCTACATAATTGATTTAAAATCGCCATAGTTATAGGTCTATTATTAGGTGTTGGATAAAATACATTTACATTGTGAAATCAATGGCTTTATAATTAACATTGATGATTCAAGCAGCAGTGAAGATAGTGATTAACAATACTTCCTATATGACCGCAGATAAAAAAAAACTCTTAGCTATCCCATGTTTTTACTGAATCTATATTATAACCCAAGATTTAAGCCAACGTACGTGCTACACGTCGTTTTTAGTTCACGCCAAATATATCAAATTTTCTTGTGTTGGCAGTAAAAGTATCAAGTATTAGTATACAGCTGATTAGTTGTTTATGTAATGTTAGTTTATACTTTTAGTAACTGATTTTTTATGCAACAAATACAATGATATTAATACAAATAATCATACAAAATGTTACACATGCAATTGCCAGACTGTGGCCACAATTTTTATCTAAATATGTCTAGAAAGGTAGAAAAATTACAGAAACAGAATTTAACAAGTAGCTAGATTTCCTAATGTACTAAGTAGAATTGATTGTACCGAAACAGAAAGGATATTTATCATGGAATATTCAGGTAATAGGTCATTCTCAATTAAGAATTTGTGACATCGTAGCCAGATGGCCAGGATCTACACATGACCAAACAATTTTGAATGGATCGACAATAAAAAGAAGCTACGAAAATGAACATTTCAATAACCCAGTTATACTTTGTGATAGTTGTTACAATATTATAAAATATTTATTAAATATTTTTTATATTTCCTTTTTTTTGTATATATACTCATGATAATTTTATTATTAAACAAATAATAAGGCAATTTTGTTAAATGATTATATATGTATATTAACTTATTAAACAATTATAATTCCCAGTTACATTGACAATTTAATATATTAAGTTTTTTTTTTAATTGGCTCCTTTTTCTTACTGCGTATTCTTTTTCATTGCAATTTTAATATTTGGAGTTAAAAATACAATGCATATAAAAAAAAATGTATGTCCAATTAAATACATTTGAATGTGTTTTCATCTTTTTGTAGCAAGTTTTTGCAAGGTACACTAGTGAAATGTGTTTCGACTGCCTTATTTGATTTGGTGTCCATCAGCTCTAATCTTCTGGTGTTAACTTAAAAATTTTTAATATACACAAAACAAATTCATACAATTTGATGAAAACAATAAATAAAATAACTATTGTTTGTATATATTATATAAATCTATAACTTATTGCAAGTAAAATTTTTTGAAAGTTCAATTACTAAACTTTTTCTTTCTTGCTCCATTTCATGTTCCTTTTTCAAAATTTCTTTCTGCAATCGTACAAGTTCTATTTTACTAGCAGTCAACAAATAATTTCAAAGCAAAAAAAAACATTTCACAGCAAATAAATTTGTATGAATATGTTTTGTTTATAATGCATACTGCAATTTCAAATATTTATACTGACCTTTGTGCAAAACTCAACTTATCTATTATGGCAGTGTTAAGTTATACTGCAATATATTCCAAAATTTATTTAAAATAAGGCACTGTAGAACGTTTAACTAATATCTAGGGTTATTCTATGATATAATTGGGAAGATAATGTTTATAAAACTGTCATAACAGTGAATATGTAATTACAGTTATACAAAGTAGATACTCTGGTCTATTGTATATTTTCAATTCCAGTAATAATGCTGTTACAACTAACTTGAAACTGTTTGGTTTTGCCATTCATTAAAATGATTAAAGAATTACATAATCTTATATGTTGACTTAAATGTTGTAAATTCTTGATAGTTCATTTTATTTTTCAAGTGGTGTTATAGTTTAATTTGATTTGCTGTTTACGCAGCTTTGTTCAATTTATAGTAATTTTAATATAACTTAAGATGTAATTCGATTATATTTGTTCATATAACCTACAAATTAGACCGACTGTGTCAAATATATTTGGCCCGGAAACGAAGTTAAGTTCCATATTCATTTTTCAATTTACAGTATTTAATATGACGCCGAAGTACTGATTTGAATCATACAATGATTATTGATGACGCAGGGATCATCTTTCGTGATTTGGAGTGTATTGTGATTATTTGTCTAGCAGACTAACGCAATTTTGTTCGTCTGTTCCGAAATCAGTATTAAAAAGAGATGGTTATATTAAGACAGTGCGTAACTCGTGTTGCTCGATTATGACGTTTGTCTGAAGAGCGATTAAATATATATTATACTATTAATATTCTGCATTTAATATAGGAACAATAATTGTTCTTAATTTCTTTACTGAAAAAGAGTTCAAGTTACGAAAAAAGTCGAGAGACCTTTTTTGTTACAAAATGAAGCACCATTAATAAAACAATTTTTATTTAAAGAAAAAGCAGTGGTGTATCATTATTTTTTCAAACATATTTAACCCAAATTTTGCTCGAACGCTGCTGGTAGAAATTTTTTTAAAAAATTTACATCGGAAAATCCCTCTTTGTGGTAGGAAGGCGTAACCAGAATTTCATAAAAATATCTGATGTTGTATAAAAAAAAACTTTAAAAAATAACCTGAAGAATAGGCCTTTTGAATATTGATATTCAATTATGAAACACGATATACTCAAACGATAATTTAAAATAATTTCAATAACACATCTCAAAAATATGTATACGTATATTTTAACACAAGATGGAACTATGTATACATTAATCAAAGAATTCAAATAAATTTTACCTCAAAGTAGCCCTTGGAAATTATGATTATGTCTTAGCTTGTTACTAATTTTAATAGGAATTTTGTTGGTTATGAGATGAGATATTTGATTGAAATGACAAATGTTAAAATAATAAAACGAACATTTTTAAGTGAATGAAATATGTTTATTTCCAACAAATAAGCAAAATTTTATAAAAATTGTTCAAAGTGTCCACCACCTTGTTCGAAACATTTCTCACATCTTCTTCTAATGGAGGAAAAAGTGTTTTGTAGTATCGCATTGTCAATTCCATTAATTCTTTCAGCAATTCTGATTTGAAGGCCTGCAAGATCAGGTATCTGTACTTGATAAATTGAGTTCTTTAAGAATGGCTATAAAAATAAATCACATGGGGTAATGTCACAAGATCTTGGTGGAAATTCATGTTCAGTGTTTAAACTTATCAACCGATTTTGAAAAAATTGCTGCAGAATATTAATTGTTTCACCTGCTGTGTGTGCTCTAGCTCCGTCTTGTTGAAAGTAACCCTGTGTTATTTCTTCGTCGTCAAGCTGCTCGATAAATGGCATAATAATTTCTTGTCGACAACTTTCTCCTGTTAAGGTTCCGTTAAAAAAAATAGGGCCAATAATTCTCCTTCGACTAAATTCTAAATTCTTCTAAACAATCTTGAAGAGAATACTGCCATTGTCCGTCAATCTTACGTCCGTTTCGAAAATAAGATTCTAGCATGAATGATTTGTGTTGTATAGTAAAAACCATGTTAAATCAATTTTAAATTACAAAGCAATTTTTGTCAACTATGCATCTGTCTAATTGACAACTAATGCAAATTTAAATTATTAATAATCATACGTTTTTAAAGGAATGGCCTACTAGAGGCAAAGCTTATTTGAACGCTTTTTAGTAATTTATGTATGCAAACGCCAATTAAGTTGGCGCGAGGAGGGGTAATTTCGCGCAGGATTAGAAGTAGTGGGGAGATTTGTATTTGGTTTTACATCAAATGTCAGATTATTCTAACCTCTGAGCGTGTATCACTTTATGATCCCCTAGCAAAGACATTATGTTCCGTCAAACGTCAATAACAAATGTATTCTGACAATTATTTGAGTAGTGGGGGTAGACGTTTTTAAACATGACTTCCGCGCACCCCCTCCTCGTGCCAACTTAATTGGCGTTTGCTGTACCTAGGTTCGTAAGTACAGTTTTATGGTCGAGAATACGATTGCAAACCGAGACCCGTAGGGTCGAGGTTTGCATGTATTCGAGACCATGAAAGTGTACTGTACGAACCGTGGTGCATATGAGATTTTTTGTCATACCTACGTTTTTTTTTAAATAGACGAATTTGAATGATTTTCCACTTTACTTTTACTATATGTATACACATTAGCAACATCAAGTCAGGAATATTTGTCGTATCTATGGTAACCATGTTTGTGTCGATATAAATTTATATTTTTGATAAATGTCAAAGTATATGCAATAGATTTTCAAAAGATTTTCTTTCTAAATAAAATTTATAAACATGAATCAAATAGAGATGGATGCTATTATAGCTTGTACTGAGATTTTGCCGGAGAAATCTAAAAACAGATACAATGAAACCTATAAAATGTTCAAAGATTGGTGTCACCAGAGGTATGTGGAGAGTATTTCAGAAAGTGTAATGCTGGCATATTTTCGTGATAGATCTATGAAGTTAAAATCACCAAACAGTTTATGGTGTGAATACTCCATGTTAAAAACTACCATATTTATTAACGAAAATAAAGATATTTCAAATAAAAATAAAAATGATGGTTTTAAGACTAAAAAGTCTAGTATCTTTACAAGAGAGGAAATGAATAAATTTCTTATTGAAGCTTCCGACGATACATATTTGTTGATGAAGGTAAGTTTACAGAATGATTCTTTTTAATTCGTGTTCATTCTATACTAATTTTTTGCAGGTTGTTATGATTATGGGAATTGCTGGGGCTTGTAGGAAAGATGAACTAGTTAAAATGAAAATTCAAGATGTGGAAAATAAAAATGATGTAATAATAATTAAAATACCGGATACTAAAAATGGATTAAAACGTTCTTTTACGTTTTACGTTTCACTTGCGAAGGAAGAATATCCAATTAATTTTATGCTAATTATTAAAAAATACATTGGTCTGAGATTAGAAAATATTATCAATAATAGATTTTTCTTAAAGTACAGTTTTGGTAAATGTCGAAATCAGCCTGTAGGAAAAAACACTCTCGCAAAAATTCCTAGCCAAATAGCAAAATACTTGTCGTTGGAGAACCCCACTACCTACACCGGACATTCCTTTCGAAGGACCTCGGCAACATTATTAGCCGATTCAGGAATTGATGTTCTTGGTCTGAAAAGACACGGCGGATGGAAATCTTCTACCGTGGCAGAAAGCTATGTTTCCGATTCAATGATAAATAAAGTACAGATAGCTGACCGAATTTTATATAAACAAAATATTACAGAGGCTTTTTGCTCAACTGTGATACAGAAAAATGAGAAGAAAGTTGATGATTCCATTAGGAATCCAACCATTAATAATGTTGACATTAATGAAAATATAAACTTGCCTAGTAAGAAAGAAGACTCTATTGTTCAGATAGCTAATTGTTCTAATTCTTCGTTTACATTTAATATTACAAAATCATAAGTTTTTGAACAAGATTCTATTTTTCCTAGTTATGTTAATTAATCATGTTTGAAATAAATTTGTCATAAATTTTCTAATATTGCTATTATTTCCCTAGGGTCGTAATAAATATTACAGCCCGCTACCATAGCAACTGTCAATACGGTATGTAAAGTGTCACTTACGTTTCAAAAAAAGGTGTCATAATTGTTTACTTACGCAGTAGGTGTGACGAAATAGTTATTTAAGTAATAAGGGAGGTAAGTAAGATTTACCAGTCGAGGACGAGTTTGCGTCCGAGGGCTTGCCCGAGGACTTGCAATAGAGTTCGAGACTGGTAAATGTTACCTCCCGAATTGCTTATAATATTTTTCCCACTCCCCAGACAATAAAATCCTCAAAAATTAAATGTAATCATGATAAACAGTAACGGTGAACAACCTCGGAATTTAATAAATTAGACACATCTGAAACGTTACTAGGCAGTTCCTACATACAATTGATTATAAACACAAATAAAACGAAATTTGACAATTCAATAGTGTCAAATGAAACCACGGAATTAAGTGTTGCTGATAAAGTAGGTGATAATAACATTGAATTATCAAGAAATATAAATAAATATCCCAATTTTGTTAATAATGTTACTAATTGTACAAACTGTAATATTACCATAAATATATTAATAGAACACGTGTTTTGATGCACTTTTTTTCCCTAGAGGACGTAAGTAAATTACTTACGCCCCGTTGTCATAACAATCACAGTCATTTCAGTAAAACCAACTTACGTCCATAGAAACAATGTATTAATGGTATGCTTACTATAAGGGGAGTGGGAAAAATATATTAAGTTCTTATATACATTGAAATGAATTATGTGCTTTTTGCGAGATATACTTTCTTATCACGTAGAAAGTCTGTTGCTTTTTAGCACCTTTAACCCCTGCTTAATTATTTTATGAGAAGATAATGTACTTTGTCTTAATAACAGTTAAACAGCAGGTCGTTCCAAATGTGTGTGGTTTAGGTTTATTTTATGTTTGTTATATAAATAGATGGGGAAATAAGTATAGCACGACATAGGCGTTAATTTTATTCTGAACGTAATTGAAACATAACAATTATGGGTTCATACTGTGAAAAAAAATTATGATAATATTTAACGTAATCTATTCGGTGGTGTTTAAATAAACGCACAATAAACAGCGTTCTGTTCGCTGAGAAAATACACATTTGGTAGACAGCGCGATCTAGTTTAATCCATTAAATTTACGATAAACAAACCACTTCTAGATGTTGAATTACAGAAGTGCATTTTGTGTTTAGCCTGCGTCAGGTAGTTCTGAATTGAAGGATAAAGTTGAGTAAAAATACAAAATTTAATTAGAAGTTTAAGTGTAGCTGGAGGCGTTATTGATTGTACTATTGATTTAAAAAAAATCTGAGTGTCTAATTTGACGTTTTTTTTAATGTTGAAATTTTAGCTTAATAAGCGCTTTGTTTTCACAATAGGAGTAGACAAATATTAACAATAAATGCTTTTTTTAGAAAAATATATTTCGGTAAATAAGAAACTTGTATCTCTAATACTTTATAGAAATTCCGTTTTTTTGGATAACTTCCTCGAGGCATTGGCATTTCCTTCGAGGCATTGATGCGATGTAATTTGTCAAAAAATTTTCTTCTTGACTTATTACTTCCCAAGTGCTATTCATAGCTTTCCATAGCTCTTCCTTGTTTGGTTGAAAATTATTTTTGTGTAACTTTTTCACAATCAATCCCCAGATGTTTTAAATTGGGTTTAGGTCAGGGCTATTAGCAGGCCAAGGCGAAACTTCAATATTTTGGGTTCCAAAGCAATTTTTAACTTTATTTGCGGTGTGTACCAGATAATTGTCGTGTTGATATACAAAATTGTCATAATATAATAAGTTTACTGAAGTTAACATGACACTTTCCAGGATATTCAAATAATTTGTAGCGTAAAATCTACCATCAATCCTCCAGAAAAATCTAGACCCTCTTGCACCATACATTAACCGGAAATTGTCCTGATTTCTTTAAATTATTTATATATTTCAAATCGAATTTACTATTTTCTGGCCGGTAAATTTCCAATTTTGAATTTTTTGTTGATTGAAAAACTTTTTCGCCCGTAAAAATTACCTTATTACAAAAAGTAATGCCGCTGTACACATAATTTAGAGAAAATATTACTCTCGAATGTTTTTGTTCATCGGTAAGAAATGGTTTATTAGCGGCGACTCTGTATTTTAATTCCGAAGCTTTTATTCGCCTGCTAACGGTGGGTAAAGACCCAGGATAATTGCTTTGATTTTTAGCATCCTTTGCGATGGAATATGGAGATTCCTTTAAAAAATTTAGTAACTACGTATCTTCTTCCACGGTAGAAGTTTTGGGTCTCGCTGATCCATCTTTTCTAGATAGTGTTTGTTGTTACTTGCAGCGCTTCTTTACATAAAAAAACAATAGCCTTGTTAACGTTTAAAGCACCAGCACCTTATAGACTACCCATTTTCATGTTTTGCTACTATTCTAGTTTTAGAAATTTCATATTAACGAAATTGTCAGTAAAGTCATATAAAATCGTCAGTAAAGTGTCTAAAATCGGCACTAAAGTAGTTTCTAATACTACAATTTTGTGTATTGCGGGTTGAGAACATTGATCAGTAAATTGTCAACGGTCATTTCTGCTGTTATAGAAATTCGATTGAAAAGTGTGAGTTAAAGTGAGTTACTTCAATGACAAGTGATTTAAGTTTAAGTTCAAATAACCAACACCAGCAATAAATATTTTACACAATACGAATTGTCATATTACAATTAACGTAAATTTGTTCATAATTATTTGTATCAATGACAATAATGATCTAACCTCGAAATAGTATATTACATACCGAGCGGGGAAGTGCTCTATTACAGCCGAGCGTCAAGGTAGCTTACCGAGGTGCAAAGCACCAATGTAAGCTGCAGACGCGAGGCTGGAATGAGTTCTTCCGAGGTATGTATACGATTTTACTCACAATCTACTATTAGTAATTCTATATAAGTTTTATTTTAAATAATAATAATAATAATAATACATGAGACATGAGTATCGGTATTTATTTTATGATAATTTGATAAACTATTTTAAGGAAGATACTTGTAAAATCGTTGCTAGGCAATGTAATAAGTTTGTTGAATCTGACAGTTAGGTAATTATTTTGCCAGTTACAAAATATAGTAGCATTTTTAATAATAAAAAATGTTTATACGTATATACTAAGAAATATGTTCGACAGTGAACTTGAATGCACCCCACCAGAACTGCGAGTAGCTGCAGAAAAAGCTACTGAAGGCATGATTCCGGAAAAAAGCAGGGAGAGGTACGAGAAGACTTACGAAGCATATAGTAAATGGTGCGTGATTAAGGGTGTGCAGCATACCTCTGAAACGGTACTCCTTGCCTATTTTGCTGAATTAAGTAAACAAAATAAAGTTTCCACATTATGGTCAAGGTATTCGATGTTGCGAGCAGTTCTTAATATTAGGCAAAATGTTGATATCAGTAATTATGCAAAATTGCGAGCATACCTAAAAAGGCAGAATGTGGGATACAAAGCTAAAAAGTCAAGCATTCTGTCCAAAGCAGACATTGATAATTTTCTCAACAACGCTCCGATAGAATATCTTCCTCAAAAGGTAACATTCTAATTTCTTCAGTGCATATTAAATTTATGTTAAATTACATATTTCTTTTAGGTTGCTTTAATTATTGGCATCTCTGGAGCCTGTAGATGCGATGAACTTTTAAAAATGAAAATAAGTGATCTGGATATTTTAGAAAACCGAATTATAATAGTAATTCCTGTAACGAAAACCAACTCCTCCCGTACATTCGTAATCACAAAACCGGAATGGATGAAAGTAATAAAGCAATACTACGACCTTCGCAACAACATTGAATCTGAAAGATTTTTTTTACAAATGAGGAATGGCAAAGTTACACGGCAGCCTTTTGGGCATAACTCTATCGGAAATTTTCCCAAAAAAATAGCAACTTACTTAAAACTGGAAAGTGTTAATGGGTTTACAGGACATTGTTTCAGACGTTCTTCAGCGACATTACTGGCAAATACAGGTGGAGACATTCTACAGTTGAAAAGATTAGGGGGTGGAAATCCAGTACCGTTGCTGAAGGAACTCATTAGATGGACAAGTAAAAATTGCTAATATTGTGATGTTGGGCCTTTGGGTAGCCCACGGGATAACAGGTAGGGCGACTTATGGTAAAGTAAGACACTCACGAAGTTTGGGTAACATCGTATAATTAATATTTAACACTTAAAACTGGATAACAATAATATACATTCTTACTAACTAGTATGTAGACTGAATGTGTGAACGTGACTGTGTAAGTGAATCTATGAATGTCTGTTATATATCATTAGCTCATCCTCGTACTACTTAGGGAATGTTATACAACCCTGACATGCAACTTGTGTTTGCAAACAACTCGCGTGAGCGAGGACGTATTTGTAACATGCGTTACTGGAACGAGGCTGTGGCCTGGTTCAGATTGTTTGCATACACACGGATTGCATTACGTTATCACATCACCCTCCCTGGGGGTTAAGAAAAATAACGCTGAGGTGTTTGTTTTTCTTATGTTAAAATCTATACCTTTCTTATTCTTGTAGTACGGTGATCACTAAAAATATGACATATACTACTAACCTTAAAAATAGTTGCTTATTTATTACATGTATACAAGTTTCTTATTTCCTACTAACATATTTACACTTATTCTAACACTTATACTAATTGACATATTTGTATTTGCTTTTAGGCGTGGTAATGCTTAAGGCGGTTTTTGTGTATTTCGGTGTCTTTACCGTTTATGCAAACTGTTATGTTTGGCGGCTTGTCTGTTTTAGTTACTATAAAGGGGCCGTTATACAGTGACTCAAGTTTATTCCCTGCTTCGTTTTTTATTAAGACCTGATCGCCGACACAAAAGTGTGTGTGCCTGCGATTCCTATTTAACTTTTCTTGCCTTTTAACTTTCGATAGGATCAAATTATGTTTCGCATCGTGCAGGGCTGTCTGGAGTCTGTATTTCATTTCTGCGGCGTAATTTTCAAAATTGAATAGCGGTTCTATCGCGTTTGTTATTGATGAAGGTAGGGGATTGTGTTTACCGAAAACTAACTCATGCGGTGTATATTTGGTTTCAGTATGCACTGTGTTATTAAACGCAAAGCACCAATAAGGTATCCAAGTCGACCAATTGTCTTTATGGTTATCTAATTGGATTCGTAGGTACGCTCCGAGATTCTTATGTGTATTCTCTAATGCGCCTAACGTTTCGTGGTGGTAAGCAGTTGATCTCAATTGCTGTATTCCTAACAGTGAGCAAGTTTCCTTGAAAACTGCAGCCATAAACTCTGTTCCTTGGTCGGAAGCTATCTGTTCGGGAATAGCGTATCTTAATATAAAATTCTCGACCAGGGCTCTGGCTACTGTGGCAGCTTCTTTGCTTTGAATAGTATATGCTTCCACAAATTTTGTTAGTTCGCATTGGAGTGTCAAGATGTACTTGTTCTCCTCGTGGTCTTGGTTTAATGGACCTACTAGATCTACAAAAATCTTTTGGAAAGCGTATGACGATGTGGTCGTTACCTTGATTGGTTCTTTGTTTGGTATTGAGTGCTTGTGTTTTTGGCAATCACTACATCGTTTCACGAATGATTCGATGTCGTGCTTTAGTTTTGGCCAATAATAAAACCTTTTGATCTGGTTAAATGTTCGGTTTACTCCTCCGTGTCCTCCTGTACGTAGCATATGATAATCGTTGATGATTAGTTGCTGTGTTTCGTAGTCTTCAATTCTTACCACTCCTCCTATTACGTTTATCTTTAAATCGTTTGGCTCTCTCTTCTTCCATGGAATAAAATTTCTCAGGAAGTCGCTGTTCCTGGAATTGTCTTTGACTATACATATTTCCTGTATGTCGTGTCCTGCGCAGAACTCCTGGAGTGTAGCCAATAAGCGCATGTACTGCTGGGGACTCATTGTAACTACAGTCTCCTTCATAAAAATTGTGAGAGCATCTTCGTCGTATAGGAATACTTCCTTGGAACGCATGCTTGTTCCGTTACGACGTTGGAGGGAATTGAAGCTTGCCTTGTCTATCACTCGAAGTTCGATAGATCCCGCTGGCCTTTTCAACAGTTCCACAACCCCGGGGTGGCCTACCCTGGAGCCGGTGGATTCTGTGACTGCTGGGTTCGTAATGGTGTGATCGGCAGCTACCTGTCTTGACTGAGCTCTAGTCGTAACAAAAATGCTGTCATTAATCCCATTACTAACCTCCTTCAAGTCGTTGGAATCTATCTCTATCCGTGATAAGGCGTCTGCAACTACGTTCTCTGAACCCTTAACGTAATTGATGATAAAATCGTATTCTTCTAACACTAATCTGAATTTCGTAAGACGGCTAGACGGGTTGGTCATTCCAAACAAATATACTAATGGCCTATGATATGTGAAGATCTTGAATTTTCGACCATATAAGTAAGGCCTGAAATGCTTCACTGCCCAAACCACGGCTAATAACTCTTTTTCAATTGTGCAGTAGTTCCTTTCCGCTTTGTTTAGGGATCGACTGGCATAAGCGATTGGCCTGTCGTTGCCGTTGGATAGCACTGCACCAATTGAGTAGCCGGATGCGTCTGTTTTTAGAGTAAACATGTTATCCGCATCGAAATCTGGATATTGCAAAACTGGTGGTGTCTGTAGGGCTAGCTTGAGCTTTTCGAATGCCTTTTGTTCCACATCGGACCATGTAAAAATCACATTTTTCCTTGTAAGGTTGTTCAAGGGACTCACGATGTTGGCGAAATTTGGAATGAAACGTCTATAATAGTTGGCGAATGCGACAAATCGTTTTACGTCTTTTGCGTTCTTAGGAACCGTGTATTCCATTAAGGCTTTTACGTTGGAAGGGTCGGGTGAGACTCCTTCCGCCGAAATGACGTGTCCCAAATATAAAATTTCCTTTCGTAAAAAATCGCATTTGCCTGGGTTAAGTTTAAGATTAACCTTTCTTAGCCGTTCCAGTACTCTAACTAAATTCAGATTGTGTTGTCGGAGATTGTTGCCGAAAACTATGAGATCGTCAAGATATATGAAACATTGTTCATAATTAAGTCCTGACATTGCTATTGTCATGGCTCTAGAAAAAGCGCTACTACTTGTTTTTAGTCCCATTGGAAGTCGACACATTTGGTATTGATCTTTGCCGGTAGTAAATGCTGTGTAGGGACGGCTTTTGGGTTCTAATTCTATCTGGTGATAGCCTTGTGCTAAATCTAAATGAGAAAAATAGACTGCGCCTGAAAGCGAGTCTAAGATCTCGTTGATTGATGGCAATGGGAATTTGTCATCGACTATCTGCTTATTTAACAAGCGGTAGTCGATCACTATCCTCCACTTCCGGTTTCCGTCCTTATCCTTTTTCTTGGGAACTAATAATAGTGGGGATGACCACGGTGACTTTGCCTTTTCTATAATGCCATCGGACAAAAGTTTCTCTACTTGTCTGTCGATCTCATGTTTTTGCGAATGTGGCAATCGATAGGGTTTAGAATATATCGGATTTATCTGCGGGTTAACCTGTATGTCTCCCCTGTATATGTTCGTGTGCGTAAGCTTATCTGAATCAAGGAAAAACACGTCGCAATACTTAGCGATAATTTTTTGCATCGTAATGTTTTCTTCTTTGTTTAGATGTGAGGTGTTTACTGTTTGTAAAACTTTGTCGACGCGTTCGACTGATTTAGTGTCATTACACCTGAAACTGCAGACGTTGTATTTATCAAGGTCTGTTACCGTAGGAGCGAAGTTCTTCAATGTCGCGTCGCTATCTCTTGTATTCAATATTCTTACGGGCACTAAACCATTTTTTGGGGTTACAACAGAGCCTGCTATAAATATACCTGGGGCAGCTTCCTTCTGGGAAACTACACAATCGCTACACGTACTTACTTTAAAATATTTGATTATTTCACAACGAGGCGGAATATTAACAACCGTGTCCTCGTCGGAATGCATTGGTAATGTAATTTGCTGACCTTCAATTGAAAACGTAATATTATATTTCTCGTAGTCTATAACGGTGTTGTATTTGGCAAGTATGTCGGAACCGATGATACCTATAAATTTGTTATCGTTTACATTTTCTAATACTGCAAATTTGTGCCTGACCTTGGCCTCGCCTAGGTTTAGCGTAATGAAAGCGGATCCGTTTGTTTGTGTTTTGCCGTTGATGCCGACTATGTTTACCTTGTGTGTTTTATCAACAATTATGTTTGTATAAATAGAATTTAAAAATATAACACTTATCGAAGCACCTGTGTCAACTAGAAATAGATTGTCTTTATTATTGAAATATGAATTAATATATGTTAAACCGTCGAGGTTAAAAAATGTTGACTGGAATCTGTTTTTAGTTGACGACTCTTCGAAAAAATGAATTATCGTTATTATCGTCGCGCTGGGTCGCGTTTGATGATACAGCGAATACTCTGTCGCGGCTATCGCGTTTGTCGCGCCTTACAAATTTCTTTCTATGATATTGATTTTGATTGCCATGTGTATTGTCATGTTGAAAATTTCTTCGTCTATTATCGTTGTTAGTTTGTCTATATCTTCGGTACCGATTGTCTTTGGCTTGTGCATGATTAAACGTAGTTTTTGAATTGTTAAACGTAGCTTTTTTTGAGAAATGATAAATTGCGTTGCTTGCGGGGTTAAGTATCTGTTCGTTTGCAGCCTCCTGAATCGCGTCGCTTAATGTGCTAGGGTTGCGAGCTTTCATTAATAATTTTATGTTGGGGTCGCGGAGTCCATTTGCGAATGTATTAACTGCAATTTGTTCATTTGCAGAACGGAATTTATCTACTAACGTGTCGTCATCGCCTGCTTGCGTGATTGATAATTGCGCGAGCAGATCTTCTACTGTCTCGCCGTATTCGTTTATCGTTTTCGCGCCTTGTTTCGCATTGTATAATTGTGACGTTAATGCTGCGACCGATTTTTTCGTAATGAAATAGCGTTTTAAATCTGTAATTAAAGCGGCATTGCTGGGGTATGTTTTGAGTAACCTTAATTTTGCTTTAGGGGATAACCGTGTTTTTAGAACGTATTTGGTTAAACTTTCCTTTCCCGCGTTATTTAACAAAGCGTCATATAATTCGATCGAATCTATAAGTTGCAGAGTTACTTCTTCTTTACCGTTCATTACAGGTAATAAACTTGAGGCAGTGCGTAAATCGAAATTCTCAGCCATGTTGCCAATTGTTACATTTAAATTACTTAATCTGTTATTTAAAATTTCTGTAGCCTCATCTAACGTCGCGGTAATGTCTTTAATACAATTTTTAGTTGCCTCCCGGGTACTTAAACTATGTGCTACTTTATTAAAATTGTCCCTTATTTCATACAATCTAAGGTTAAAATTGTCTATTAGCGCTTGTTTGCACTTAATTACGTTAATATCACTCTTATTACTAACATTGTCTTTCCTTAAATTACTATAAAATACCTTTACTTCTTCGTATATTTGTGTGAATTGGTCGGGGGCGGACATGGGTGTTAGACTAGACCTTCTCCTGGCTTCGGTGGAACTCCAGTTGAACCTGAGCGGATAGGGCCTTCGTCATCCTCTTGTTCACGTGCCGGTATACACCGTAGCAGCAGCAGGACGTTAATATTACCATAACTCCCACGAATGCCACTACGCCGAGGATGTCGATGGTGTCTACGTTGTTTTTTATGTTGGCGTCATTGCCAGCGATGATTACCTCTTCCTTCGTCGCGTAATTGCCCATTTCGTGATCTTGACCTGCTACACTGTAGGTTTTTCCTTCCTTGGTCCGTTCCGGCTTCCTACATGTTCCCTGCAGTCTTGATTGACTGGCAGAATGGTCCTGAGCCGTAGGTAGGCAGAATCGCCATGTGATGTTGGGCCTTTGGGTAGCCCACGGGATAACAGGTAGGGCGACTTATGGTAAAGTAAGACACTCACGAAGTTTGGGTAACATCGTATAATTAATATTTAACACTTAAAACTGGATAACAATAATATACATTCTTACTAACTAGTATGTAGACTGAATGTGTGAACGTGACTGTGTAAGTGAATCTATGAATGTCTGTTATATATCATTAGCTCATCCTCGTACTACTTAGGGAATGTTATACAACCCTGACATGCAACTTGTGTTTGCAAACAACTCGCGTGAGCGAGGACGTATTTGTAACATGCGTTACTGGAACGAGGCTGTGGCCTGGTTCAGATTGTTTGCATACACACGGATTGCATTACGTTATCACAATATGTTGTCAAATGTAGAACAATCAAGATCGTCGATTTCTAAAAATGAACAGTATAATTTTAAGCAACAACATGGTCTTTCTTTAACAGTTAACAGTAATGATAATTCTAATGTAACCATTAATATTTACAACTCTAAATAGGTTTATTATTGTTTCTTTACTAAATAAATACAGAGTTTGATTCCAATTTATTCTTAAAAACATGTTTTAATGCCAAAATGACAATGATGTCATATTTGTGACTAATGAACTGACACTTGCTATCTGGGAAAACACTTTTCCGGCTATAGCTGGGAAAGTTAATTAGGTAAGCAATAAGTCGCTTTCCGACTGTTTCGAAGGGTACAAATCTACAGATTACTAACCGATTGTTAGTAAAATAGTTTTACGTATATTTTCTGCGATTTCGGAAAAAAATTTAATATGCACCTCGGCACTAAGGTTATTTTTCATTACCAATGTGTTTTACCAACACATATTCTTAATGAAAAATAAAACTTTAGTGCCTTGATACATAAATAAATATTAATTTTGGCGGCATATTAACATAAACGTTCAATTAATTTGAGACGTAAGGCAAAAATATCATTGTCTTGTGTGATAGCTGTAGTAGCGTTTGACAATAAAAGGCAAGCTTACAACTATTAATTTTAAGTGTACGAGATTTTTTGAAATCAACAGTACTATTACCGCCGTTAAATTTCGCAAGATTTGCTATCAAGTTGCTTTGTTTTTGGATATTTACCTACTGCAAACCTCATTTTTTGTGTCAATCTTGACATTCACAATATTCTGACAGAATATCTTTGGCGTATCACTAAAGTAAAAAACTTAATACAAGCTTGAAAAAATTGTTTAATTGTAAATAGAAAAACGAGTAGAAAAGTCACTGTTTTAATATTTTGTGGAGCCCCCATAATTATTTAAAACATTTCGTAATATTTTGGGCATAGAAGCAATTAAATTTCGCATGTCGTAAGTTATAAGTGACGCCATTTATTTTGACTTGCATTTATTAATTCGTTTCTCTTTTGTGGTCGAAATTCATAACTGTATATATTTGCGGCGATATATCCTCAAATATTTTCTATTGGGTTTGAATTGGCGCTTTTAGCTGGCCACGGAAGGTTCTTAATGTTATTTTCATTCAACCAATTACTTACAATATAGGCTGTCTGAATAGGTGAATTATCCTGAAAATGAAAAGTATTATTATTGTTTAGTAATGTAACAAAGTGGAGTTGTATAATATTAAATGTTGGAAGATCAAATTATGTTGAAATCAATCTTGCACGGACGGAAGCATTACATTGTTAAGTATATCAACGTATCGTTGAGCATTTAAATGGCCATCATAGACGGAAAATTTTCCACTACTATTTGTTTTCGTATAAATTTCTGTTCAAACTTCTGACCTTTTGGACGGTAAAGTTTTTCGTTGAATGTGGACTGGAACGCGGTTTCGTCTGAGAATACTATACTTTCCCAAAAATTCGGTGCCTGATTTAGATATTGGTTGGTGAACTGACTTCTTCTTTTATTCATCACTCATCACTTAACTGTAGTTTCGTTGCTGCTACGCTGTTCAGAAGACCCGCACCTCTTAATCGTTTCCTGGCATCCTTACTTTTGCAGAAATATTTGCTTCTTCAGCTGGTCTCTTCGCAGTAATAAAGGGATGTTCATTTAGGTACTCCTCTATCAAATTGTTGTCCATTTCTGGAGTTGACATCTTTGGGGCTCCAGAACCAACCTTCCTGCTTATGTCGTGTGTTTGCAGCCATTTACATTTTAAATTGAAAATAGTGCTTTTGATGCAATCAATTTCATTTGCTAAGCGTTGCAATGACTATCCTTCTTTCAGATGTGCAATAACAACACTCTTTTCAGAGTCCGTAAGAAGATGGTTTGGCATTATCTAGTTGAAATGCAAACATTACGGTGTCTTAGCGGTGACAGATATTGCACTGACAGTAGTGACAATCATGACAAATTATAAGTATTGAATAAGTCACTGGATAAAGTTATATCAATACAGGAAAAGTGAACGTGCTAAATTTAACGGCCGCAACTGTACTTTAAATTTTAGTTTGTACTTAGTATATTGGACTTCAGTCGACTGATTATTTTCAATATAATACATTGGTTATTATTTAGGAAACAGATAAATGCGGTATGTTTTTTTCTAAATTATCAGTCAGGAAAGAACAGCGATGGTGAATTCAAATCACTATAAAAGCATAATTCGACGTTTTTCATGGAATAAATTACATAAATTAGACAAATTATTTTAACAGGATTGAAAGAATTACGTAATTATAAAATACTAAAGTATTCAACTATAACGCGACTGTTATTGCACGCTGTGACAAGTTCAATTTAGGTTAAGACTTGTCAAAGTCAACAAATTAGCGGGTCTGTTTGTTTTAGTTACTCCTGAGTTGTGGCAGTGTGTAAGCGGTTTGTTATGTCAATTTGGTCAAAGGCGAAGTACTGGGCAATTTTATGCTAGTTTGCCAGTGGATTGAATGCCGATTGGTGTTTGGAGGAAATACATCTGTGCTAGAATATGATTGGCCACATCATACGACCGTATTCAGGTGGTATAAGGAATTCCAGATAGGAAATTTCAGCTTGAAAAATAGTTCTGTGTCACGACGCCCCACCTTATTCGTCTCAGCGAAGGACATTGCTGCCTGGAAGAGGCTCGAGTCCGATAGGTTTACAAGTTATCGTGAGGTAGAAGATAGCCTGAATATTCTTTCACTGACAATTTGTACTATTTATTTTCGAACAACCCATGCTACGACGAGCAGATTGTATGACATGCTTTATGGTGCCCCGAGATGATCGAAAAAAAAATTGGAAAATCTTGTTACGTTAACAGTAGCTTGGAAGGTTAAGCAACCTGACTTTACTCTTATGACGTGACCATTAAAGTACAGAACAAAGTCTTGTTCTTTGAAGATAAAGGCACGCCGCGGCTATACGGAAATCTCGATGCGTTTAGAAGAAAATCATAGTCGCCTTCTTTACTGCGAGAGGAGTTGTGGAGCGCGGGGTATTGAAAATAAAAAAGATATCGCGAAATGGTACCACGAGGAGTGCTTGCCTAGAATTGTTGAGGCACACAAAAATATTCGTTCTCACTCGAAGCTACACAAATGGTCTTTCCACTACAACAACGTCTGTATCGAGTATTTCACAAGAACGGGGTGAAAGTGCTGGAACATCTACTCCATAACCCAGATCCCGCTCCATGCTAGTTTGCGCCGTTTCCTTGTGTAAAGAGCTAGGTGAAAGAGAAGAAGTTTTCCAACGATGAGGATAAAAGAATAAATAATAGCATAGAATGTGATGGAAATTATTTTGAAAGATTGTGAAAATTTAAGCTTTATTGCAAAATGCGTATGATAGACAATTTCTTTTGTGATAATGTCAAATAAAAAGCAACTATTTTTAACAGTATATAATCGATTTGAGAGACAAAAGGTTACGCGCATTAAATTTTTGTTGAAGCTAGACCACGATTGCTGAATATTTCGAAGAAAGAGTCGATATTTGTCTTAGGCCCAAAAGAGGTTACTTATCTAATACTGAACAAGGTATGACAATTTAATTTTCGGAATACAATTTGAAAAAATATAGATGGAAAATGCTACATTAAAGGCTATTGTCGCTTTCTTAGTACCATAATCTCTTGTTCACCTATAAACTGACTTTCAGTGGAATTTCGTTGGAGCAGCTGTCTCACATTCTGTTGGATATCAGGTGCATTTTTAAATTTTAGAAATTTTCAAAAAGCATAGAAAGCTAAATCAAATGAATTGGTGGCATGACCTAATCGGGCAAGCGCTGTTTTGGCAAGAAACTCATAATCTGATATTTTCCTGGTGAAAGATTTATCTGTTAACTCACAATTCGGGGTTTATTCTTCGAACAGGATCTAAAAATTTCTTCAGAACCTCTAAATGGTTTTGTTGGTTGTTCATTTTTCTTTATTCAATAAATTTCTTTCGAACTATTCGCTTATGAACGAAGAAATACACCAGAATGACGAATTTCACACGACATCTCTTAGATTTCGTTTGAACTGAGCCATATGATCATTTAAAATTGTAACACGAATTCGCATTTGCTCAACAGTAAGTAAACGCGCCGGCATTCATTTTGCGATTAGTTTTTCCATATCGAAATCTTGATGAAAAATATTGTATACCAGTTCGTCTGAGATGTGTTATCTCACAAACTTTTGTTCGGCGATGGCTTTTTACAATCATCTTTATTAATCCTTTCTGAAGAAGTGAGGGTAAAGAATGCGTTGGCCTATTGAAAATAGCAATTGGAATCCAGACGGAAATTCTGTATCTTCACTGATAAGTCCAGATTTCGCCTTTATAATTTCGATGGTTAAATTTTGTAGTGGTGAGAGCGAGAACAACGATGTAATCATCATTTCATGACCACATGTTATGAAATTAAAATCATTAAGTTTGTAAAAGAAATGAACTCATGTTAAAAAAAAGTTATTTTAAATGAACTGTTCTTTTATGCAGTATGAGAAATATATGTATCACAAATGTATCTGACGGAAATAGAAAAATTTGATATTATGTCGTCTTTGGAAATAATGTTAAAAAGTAATATTATAATTCATAATAAATAAATAAAATAAATAAAAATTCAAAATATAATGTGAAATATAATTATTAGATGCGTTAAACAAGAAAATTTTATTCTAAATAATACTATTATTTGATACAAATAAAGTTGTTAAAGTAAATATATATATATTGGATAACATCAATTTGTAAAAGAATACAAATGAATGAATAAAAAAGTTTATTGGACATTAATTGGATAATCAAGACATAAGATTAAACTAAAAAATATTGAAGATCATGAAGGATTTGTAAAAATAAATGTATTTACAAAGGAAAGAAAATTATATAAAGATATGTAAATATATTGGAAGAAGACTAAGGCCTATACAAAATAAGTCAAAAGCAACTTGTCACTTACCAGGACAGAAACATTGAATTATTTGTACAGGTTTATAAAAATGTTTACATTAGGTTTAGCAAGACAGTTTATTAAAAATAACTAATAAGAAAGATAAGGTTTAGTTTGATTATTATTATTATTTTTATATGACATTAAATGTCGTTTTCAATATATATATATATATATATATATATATATATATATATATATATATATGAAGGTGTAGTTTCTCGGGTTCGTGCGCGGCTTCGTGTAATTACACGAAGCCGCGCACGCATGACGTCAATAGTGGGAGGCCCCCTCCCGACACAGCAGCATATAACAAGAGGTAGTGCTAGGCGCACATTAGACGATCTCCAGCTCTAACCAGCGACAGATCGACTAGCTCCTGAAGATGACGAGTGCGATCTCGTTGAAACGTAGAGTAAATAGTTCTTTTCAGGACAAAACTCACACGCGGCCAAGAACCCGAGAAACTACACCTTCATCATACGATACGTCCGCGAGAAGATCAAGAGTAACATATATATATATATATATATATATATATATATATATATAAAACGGGTGTTCATTTGAAAAGTCAATCTAGTAGCATGTGATTTACTGAGAACATTTTGAAGTATGTCGTAAATTAAAATTTACTACTTAACCTACGAAGTCGTATATTTTGACAGTTTCATACATGCAAATAAATAACAAATGTGATTGACATTATCAAATGTTATTTGGATTTACGTTTACGGAACAATAAACACATACTAATATATATGCGTCTTATTCTATCAAAATTTCAAAGTAACCTAGATTGACTTTTCAAATGAACACACGTTATATATATAATACCACCCCTAACTTGGTTCGTCGAAAATGTAATAATGTTCCTCGAAGAACTGAACTAATTAATAAAATAAACATACAAATGAAAACTCTAAATAAAATAATCTAACTAGTATAAATACTGAAATAAGTAGAATTTAGTAAGTAATAATTCCTCTAACTTGATATTCGACCAATAATAAAGATGGTAGATCGTCTTCGGTTTTAGCTCAATCGATGATATATAGCTCATGTACTTTAAAACCTAATAAACAGGTAAGATATACTTCTTCAATTAATATTTTATTTACGTATAACTATGAAAATAGAACCGATGGTTATGTTTATAAATTTATTATTTTCAAAACATACTCATATTTGTTTGAATTTATGTGTTTTTTAACAATATTATTATTATGTGTCTAGTATAATTTATAATAGTTACAAGTTAAGAGGAGAAAATTATGCCAAGTTTTTAAAATTGGAATTCAAAATGAAAGTTTTCCATAAACAAAAAGATGCAAAGAAATCTTACAGGTATGTTTAGTAACGCAGATTCTTGTGCAACTTATAATTTGATTGAGTATTCAGATTTTTTTATACAAGGTGTCACGTATCGTTATGTTCAAATTTTAGGAGTGTAAAGTAGACTTCATTTCAAGTAGCAAAAACGCAAAACTTGTATATCCATTTTTATTTGTTTCAAAGTTACAGATCTATGAATGTGATTGTCAGATCATGAAAAAAAATGTAATCCTAAAGTCAATACAAACTGATTTTATTTCAAAAAGTTATACGATTCAATAACAGGCCTGTGACTGTTAACGTCGCATAATAAAATGTTATCCTAAAATAAATAAACACGTGTCGTAGTGCATACAGTAATTTCTTGGAGATCTACAAAAAAGAGTACACAGATAATTTCGGGAATGCGGGCTGCGTGATTATATCTTCGACCGAGGAGTAAATTTGGCAGCAGACTTAGAGGAAGAAGCAGTAGCTATTGTTATAAGGGATCCAACTCTCAGTGTACGTCGAATCGCTAGACAACTAGGAGTGCCACGAACGACAGTTTGTCGAATTTTAGAACGTGAGGGCTTATATCCATATCACTATCGCAGGGGACACGGTTTGCTTGAGGCAGACCACTATACTCGTCTAGTTTGTTCTACCTGAATATTAAGACAGTCACGGCTTCATTTTAAATTCTGCAGAACAGTCCTCTGGACAGATGAATCTACGTTCTGGAGAAGTGGTGTTACAAATCTAAGAAACCTGCACAGGTGATCATCAGAAAATCCCAAAGCTATACGACCATCTAAATTTCAACATGAATTTTCTATTAACGTTTGGGCGGCCCTAATCGATGACTTGTTGATTGGTCCTGTCGTTCTTCCTGGGAGGTTAAATACGGACAATTACCTTCAATTTCTTATTGACGAACTGCCAGGTCATTTAGAGGATATCCCACTGAATGTTCGACGAGACATGTGGTTTCACATGGATGGAGCACCACCACATTTCGGAATTGCTGTCCGAAATTGGGTTAACGTCAATTATCCAAGATGGATTGGTCGAGGTGGTCCTGTTGCATGGCCACCCAGATCACCCGATCTTAATCCCCTTGACTTTTATTTATGGGGGTATATGAAAAATTTAGTCTACGCGCAAGTTTCGGATACAAGAGAAAAGTTGTTGGATCGTATTCACCTAGCTGCCGATCAAATTCGACAAAACTACTACGAAATTCGGATAAGTACTTCTTCTGTTGGCTTACGGCCATAAGCCTGCATTCAACAAGGAGGTGGACATTTCGAAAATATTCTTAATTGAACTTTTCTAAATAAAATCAGTTTTTATTGACTTTAGGATTACATTTTTTTTCATGATCTGACAATCACATTCATAAATCTGTAACTTTGAAACAAATAAAAATGGATATACAAGTTTTGCGTTTTAGTTAGTTGAAATGAAGTCTACTTTACACTCCTAAAATTTGAACATAATGATACGGGACACTTATATAACAATAAAAAAATTGCATTTATTTAAATTTTAAAACTCAAAAGAAAATCTTAAAAACCATTTTGTTTACTGCAATGTAGTTATTTCTAATATAAATTAAAAGAATACCAAGATTACGTTTAATAAGTCTTCTTTTCTGTATTTAAGGTTTCTGCTTAATGTAATTATACGAATTTTTGAGATCTCTGTAGATAGTCGAAATGGTTCACGATTAACTTGAACTCCTACGATACAGTATCTTGATTACGGCCTTTTATATGATGTATAACGTCAAATCAGATGGTCCAATTTCATTAAATTTTTAACAGCTAAATGGTATCTCTCGACAGAAAAATAATAGATTACACTTTGATTGCTTACAAAGTGTGTAAACACATATAATATGCAGCAAAAGGAGTAAAACAACCTTTTATATGATGTCTTCTAAAGATCCTTCCATCCAATAGAAAATATATTTTTCAAAAACCATATAGATTATTATTTTGGCAGAATTTTATATGGTTCTGGATAACAGTGAGTAAATTTTAATCATTATATCTTGAATACTTTTTGTTTTATTTAAGTTTCAGAAATCAAATCAAAAATTAGGTCTTTACTTTAGGCTTTTACATAGAACAAACAAATCTTATTTATCAACAAACTTTCCATAGCGACTCAAATATAAATTTACTAAATTCAAAAATATCAGTAAACCTTTTTTTACAGAATTTCCAGTGATAATTTAACTTTTAGTATTATACTAATGAGATATATTTAATTTCAAATTGAATGTCAAATGTCTAATAGTTACTTGAGAAATAAATATAAATAATTTCAATTTCATTATAACTGACATAACATTTTAAATTTATATAATGGAAATAGAACCACTATAATATATATATATATATATATATATATATATATATATATATATATATATATTATAACAATCTTTAAGTCAAACGTTTACTAAAGAGTGTTTTTAAAGACAAATATTAAACTTTAAAGCAGTAAAATGAATTTAAAATTCGAATTTTTATCCCCGCATTCTGATATACTTCTGCGCAGGTCCAATAATTGAATATAAAAACGTTTGCAGTTAACAATAATAACAGGTACAACCAAATAGTATTTTGGTCTTAAAGAAAGTTTGATGTTCAATATAAATTTAGAGAAACAACGAACATGAGTTCTCTAATATCTCCAGGGTCGTGAAGATTCTGTCTGACAAAGAAATTAAAAGGTATGTTAGCTCAGTATTAATATGATAAACTATTTGAATTCAAACGACTTGTCTTGGTTCTTAAATACCGTTTATTTAAAGGAAAATCTTATCTTAATAAGTGAATATTTAATTAGGTACATTATATTAGGTAATATTTATCAAAACATTCGGAATAAACAATAGATTAACAATTTATTTTCATTAAAAATTTAAATTATAAAATTTATTGGTTATGTGGAATTTCTTATAGGTTAAAAATTGAATCTACGGAAAGGAGACAAATTCTAGGCTACATAAACAAATAGATTCTGATAAATCAAATTGCTGAATAAATGAATTTGTATATAACTTCCTACTTACAATGTTTTAAACAAAATGGTCATTAAAGGAATCTTTATTTACCTTCGGTAAGTAAATGTATCTGTTTACTTAAAATAAAAATGCAAATAATTAAAACTTAGCTCAATATACTATCACAATTATCCGTCTAGTCTCTGGAATTAAGTCTTGCTCCCCTGACGTACGGCTGGTATATTTTAACTTCAGGAATACCGGTCACAATCCTGGCAGATCTCGAAAGTTAGGATCACCGGCCACAATCCTGGTAATATAAGACCTTGTAATGTTTCCCAATATTTATTTAAAGCTGGTACACATCTTTTGTGGCTCATTAAATGATAGCGGAGTATAAGACGAAAACAGTTCAAATCTTGGTAATATAAATTATAATTGTTCTTATATTTAAAAAAAAAAATTCGTTTTATCCAAAACACATTCCATTAATTCAAGTGCAAAAATTATTCTCTCCAATTGTTTTCAATAACTCACTATGGCAACCCAACAGCTTTTTCTGTTTTTGAAGCTCATTGGTCGCTTTAGTTATATAGAATTTTCCAAAATATTTGACATTTATACAATAATTTTGATTCTTAATTAATATTATGAACTTATGGGTTTACAATTAAATTTTCCTTCACAAATAACCTTTGATAATACCAAACATTAACAATAGTATACAAAATTAACTAGATTTACATAGTTCTATAATTTTGGAAAATGTAAGAAAGTCATATACTTTTGAAATTTAATTATAGATCCGACACTCTAAACTAAGAAAACAATACAAATAGAATAGACTTCCAACCTTCTAAGAAATTCCAATAACAGAAATGTAACGAATTAAAGCTATTGTCTTCAATAAATTGATTAACATTTTTATTATAATATACCGTGTGTCCCAATTTCGATGCTCACCATTGGTATTTCGGTTATTAGAAGATATAGAACAACGTTTAAATGGGGAATGTTTTGCAGAAACCAATACTCGGGGCAAATCCCATTTCAAATTAGACCTAACTTTTTAATTTTTTTAAAATATTTTGAAAAATCAAAAATTTGCCGATTTCGTTATTCCTCAATAACGCTTTGTCTGACCTCTTTTAAAGTTTTACATTGTTCAGACACTTTTTTAAAACAAATTATTTGATACAAACAGAAACCCCCGATTGTCATTTGTTTTTAAGTTATTACCACTATCTTTTGTTTTCCATATGGCGGCCATATTTGATTTTGGGTTTGTTAGGTAGTCCTCAAAATGTGCTTTTCAACGATGTATAACATGCCTGAAAAATTTTTATTTATAAGGAAAATATTAATAAAAACGTAAATTAATCTTTAATATGAAATTAGTAGGCTGAAAAATTAAACACCAATGTCAAATGAAAGTGAAAAGATATTCTAAGTATAGCAAACGCCAATTAAGTTGGCGCGAGGAGGGGTAAGTTCGCGCAGGATAAAAAGTAGTGGGGAGATTTGTATTTGGTTTTACATCAAATGTCAGATAATTCTAACCTCTGAGCGTGTATCACTAGCAAAGACATTATGTTCCGTCAAACGTCAATGACAAATGTATTCTGACAATGAAACAAAACGATAACCTGTCAAAGTAGAATTATTGCTGCAGAGATAAGTTAATTAAACTACTTGTAGTTAGTGATAAGTAGAGCTGAGGATGTTTGCGGTATAACCATGGTTATATCATGAAACCATAGTAATTTACTATGGTTACATGATATAACCATGGTTATACCGCAAACATCCTCAGCTCTAGTGATAAGTAATTATTGTCAAGTATTAAGATTTATAAGTATTGATAATGGCACATACATATTCAAACGAAGAAAAAGTTGATATGTTGGAAGTGTATTTCAAAGCAAATAGAAACACTGAAAATGCGTGCACGAGTTATGCAGAGCGTTTTCCAGAAAGACAACAGCCACCCAGGACAATTTTTAGAAGACTAGTTAGCAAATTAAAAAACTTTGGAAGCTTCGAACAAAAACGAGCTAACCATGAAGTTAATGATGCTGATACACGTCGAAATAATATTTTGCAGAACGTTAGGAACAATCCCAGCACATCAGTTCGTCGTGTGACACGAGAAACAGGGATTTCAAAATCTACTGTTCACAGAACCTTGACGAAAAACAAGTATCACCCTTACAAACCAACAATTGTACAAGGTTTAAGTGATAATGACAATCACCGACGATTACAGTTTAGCAGGTGGTACCTTCAAAAATGTGAATATGACGCTAATTTTCCTAGGAAAATACTATGGACAGATGAAACACGATTTGCCAATTGTGGAGTGTTCAATAGGAATAACTATCATCATTGGTCTACTGAAAATCCACATTTGGTAAATCAAAGAAGATTTCAAGTTCGATTTGGTTTTAATGTCTGGTGCGGTTTAATTGGTATGACATTTTGTTTACTTTTTTTTTTGTTTTTTAAACTCTTTTTTTCGTTTTAGATAATCAGTTAATAGGTCCTTTCATATTTGATTACGATTTAACTGGTAACAGATATTTGGAGCTACTAACAAACGAGATAATGCCTGCTTTGAGGCAAATAACACTCGTAACGTGCAACATTTTTTGAGAGAAAACTTTAATGAGAGAGTGATTTCAAATAATGGACCCGTGCAATGGCCTGCGAGATCACCCGACCTTACCCCGCTTGACTTTTATTTATGGGGTACCACTAAAAACGAAGTATTTGATTTTGAACCACCAGAAACTCGGGAAATTTTAGAACAAAGGGTACTAGATGTGCTACGATCAGTAAACGGAAACACGCTACGTAGAGTTTGTAACTCTACTCGAACAAGGTGTCAAAATTGTGTGGAACAGAATGGTCGTCATATTGAACAATTTCTTTAAGTGAATGTGAACTTTAAGTTCTGTATCTTTACTTTTTATTTCTATAATTTTTTTATCGTTTCGTTTGTTTACAGTATTACTTAGAATATCTATTAATATCTATTAAAGATTAATTTACGTTTTTATTAATATTTTCCTTATAAATAAAAATTTTTCAGGCATGTTATACATCGTTGAAAAGCACATTTTGAGGACTACCTAACAAACCCAAAATCCAATATGGCCGCCATATGAAAAACAAAAGATAGTGGTAATAACTTAAAAACAAATGACAATCGGAGGTTTCTGTTTGTATCAAATAATTTGTTTTAAAAAAATGTCTCAACAAAGTAAAACTTTAAAAGAGGTCAGACTAAGCGTTATCGTGTTATTGAGGAATAACCAAATCGGCAAATTTTCGATTTTTCAAAATATTTTAAAAAATTAAAAAGTTAGGTCTAATTTGAAATGGGATTTGCCCCGAGTATTGAATTCTGCAAAACATTCCCCATTTAACCGTTGTTCTATATCTTCTAATAACCGAGATACCAATGGTGAGCATCGAAATTGGGACACACGGTATATATATATATATATATATATATATATTGATGTAGGTCAAGCCTACACATAAGAATGCCTTAGTTAGCAAGAGACAGAATTTTAATGTGTATGTGTAATCTTTAGAATAATTAAAAAATATTGAAACTGAATTCTTCTTATGTAATATCAATAAAGTTAATTTCGCGTTTTTAATTGTTTAAAATTCATTCACACATTTATTTATTTTTAGCTTTTCATTTGCTTAAGTCATTTTATTCCGATATCTTGTATTTCCAAAGATATTTCAACTTAATTGATCGATAATAAATGACGCCAATTATTTAGGCGAGACTGTACTAATTTAAAATAACTACAGCGGGAATTATCCCAACCATAAAATGAGCATTATGTACAATTATCAACATTCACACGTCAATCATTTACTCACTAGAATAAACTATGGAATTTATATTAAGCATAGGTATATTTAGAGTAATTAAATTGTCAATTTCATTATAATTAAATGTCGAGAGTATAGAAATACATACAGTTGGACGAATCAGAAGTTAGGATTCAGAACAAATGAGAGTTGGCGTCACTAGAAGAAAATCTCGATAAAACACCTCGACGTATTTAAGTATCTCTCTGCAAAGTAAAAGAAAAATCATTAATAAAATTAGAAAACCTTTACATCGAACCTAGTCAAACCTTACCTGTATATCCAGTTCCTGTTTAACGCATTTTGCGAGTCCAGACGATAACCGGGGTCCAAGAAAACGAAAGTTACATTTCACCGGGAAAGCCTACCGTTAGATCGAAAACCAAGCGGGGGACGCCATCCAATTGCCCGTTCAAACTTGTATCCTGCATTCACGGATCTACCAGCCAAGTCCAGAATTACCAATTCCTGTCTATGTCCACATAAGTATTCTTTAAACATCCTACGAATTTTTGAAAATGATAAATTAAATTACTTTAACAAAATAAAATCACAATCAGATTATTTTTAATAGTTATAACTTATGAGGAATTTTAATATTAATATAATTTAGCTAAGTCACGAAGAATACAGTTTCCTGTTAAATATACTTAAATTTAATAATAGAATTAGTTATGCATTTAGCTTTATTCATGTCACGTTCATTTAGTTGTTTTGTTTAGCCTAGAATTTTATTTCATGTTTATTTTATCACGTGACATGATACATTTTAAATATTCATAATTTAATTAATTTAATCACTTACCTGTTTTTTTCAATAACGTCATTAAAGTCTTTTACATTATTCCTTATCTCACTCGTTTTATTTAGTAAATTTGAATATAAAAAATACCATTATTTATTGCATTGGCATCAGCTGATTTTGTAAGTGTTCTATTGCAGTCACCGAACCTACCATTTATAGGGTATTTTTCTATGCCCACACAAGAGTCTAATTGTTCTTCTAAGCTGGATACATAACACAAATTTTAGCCCACCCGAATATACTTATAAGAAGTTATATACCGGAACAGCTGTTTAGGTTAAGTATACTTCGTTATTAACGATTATGTATCTTTGCATCATACGCAAATAACAGATTTAATGTTATACAACCCCATCTATGTGTAACATTTGATAGCATATGTAATATAGAGATTTATAATTCACATTTTTCTTTAAAAATTTATCTGACCAGTTTATTTAAAAATTAAATTTTGTAATTATTATTATTACCCTATTCACCGTTGCATATTAATATATATATATATATATATGTATATATATATATATATATATATATATATATATATATATATATATAATATAAGAGAGAACGAGCTAGTCATCGTTAAATTATAAATAATAAAACAAACAAAGTTTTTTGTAATACGTATAATTTTATTATAATATAAAGTAAATTAAAATTGATTAGCTCTTATCGGGTTCTTCTTTATCTCGGCACTCAGGTTCGATTGCTTCCTTGGAGATGTCGCCCATATTTTTTATATTATCAAACTTGGATATATAATTTTAAATTGTTTGTAGCTTAGTTGTAAGTAAGCTAAGTATGTACATAATATTTAGTTTTCCACGGCTAGACAGTGAATATTTACTTATTAAACAGTGATACGTTTAAATTCAGAAGTCGGTTAATATAAATAGATCTCAGTTATTATTATTATAATTATTATAAAAATCAAAACTTATGAATGCCGTGATCACGTACTTGATACATGTGTTTTGCAAAAGTGATGCGCACAGGTATAATCATTGAATTATAAACGAAAATATATGAACTTATGATCCTAAATTTATTTATTTTGTTTATCTATTACCCAACATAATTATAATTCCATTTACAGGATCAAATCAAAAACAAAATTTTAAATCATACACATAACAACAAGTGCTATTAGAAACAAAAAAAGTATAATAAAGACTTAACATCCTAAATATAAAAAATATAAAGAAGCCTAAATCAATACACAATATTCAAGCTAATAATCTATATGAATATAAATAAAAGTCTGCACAAGTGATTAAAACTAATAAAAACAAAAAAAAAAACAAGAACATCCAGAAATTAATTGTCAAAATACGTACATACATACTACAACGAATACATATCGCAAATGTTACAGAGACGCTGTTTGAAGGTCAACAAACCACAGAAATATATATCCACATCAGAAGAAACCTGACTGTAGTTAATACTCATAATGTAGACAGGAGACCTGACCAACACATTGGTTCGAGGAAAAAGAAGATAAAAAGTACGAGAAGGACGTGTGAAGAATGGTGGGACAAGAAAATTAAAGTGGGATAATAGCGTTGTGCAGTCAACTTCGTTGTGAAGAAGCCTATGAAGGAAGTTGAGGCTTGCTACAAAACGTCTAAAGGAGAGAGAAGGCACGTTGAAGCGAGAAAGGAGTTGAGTGTGATCAAAGCTCCTGTCGGGATAGACGCTGTCCACCTTGAACCACATGCATTTCAAAAATAGCTCTGAACTTGCTCAGATAGACATTTTTGTGCTTTATAAAATGGATAACACATCAAGCTGGCATATTTCAAGCGTGATCTCACTAATGAGTTGAATAAGCAAGTCAATATGCTCACGTAAGAAAATTCGCCACTGTTGTGGATAAATTCAAGAGTTTGTGTGGCTTGCTTAGACACATTGCTGATATGCTCATTGAAAGTCAGTTGCATATCGAAGTTAACGCCCAAGTCTTTAATTGATTCAACACGGGATATACTTATATCCCCAAGTTGGTAATTAAAGTGAATAAACATTAAGACTTTTAGTGAAAGGTAAAATCTTGCACTTAACGGGGTTCAAAGGTAAGTTGTTATTTTTGCACCAAGTTTGAATGTTAACCAGATCGGCCTGAAGTAGAAGGCAGTCTCTTGAGTCGGAGACTCGAGAAAACAATTTCAAGTCATCGGCAAAACAAAGATTATTAGATTTGAGCTAGTCTGAGAGATTGTTAATGAAAATAATAAAAAGCAGTGGACCTAAGTTAGAGCCTTGAGGAACTCCCGAAGTGGCAATGTAAGGTGTTAATAAATATCCGTTGTAGAATACACGTGTTGAGGCCTATTATGTAGATATGAAGTTAAAAAGTCAACCAGGGGTTTACTAAATCCAAAACTCGCCAATTTAGTTGGCAAGATAGCGTGATCCACTCGATCAAATGCCTTGGCAATGTCAGTATATAGGACATGAACATGTGACCCGCAATCCAACGCGTCAGTAACGTATTGAGAAAATACCGCAAAGTTAGAGACAGTAGATCGCTTTTTCATGAAGCCATATTGATTCGGTGATATTGCAATCTTAATACGAGGGTAAACCTTTCGGTATAGTACAATCCCAAAAATTTTTGCGAAGTTCGATGTAATGGCAATAGGACGATAGTTGGTAGTGTCCGAAGTATCACCAGCTTTTAAGGTAGGAACAATTTTAGTACTCTTCCAAATAGCGGGAAAAGTAGATGTAGCGAGAGCCAAATTAAATATCTTCGCTAATGGTGTAGCAAACAGGTTTCCACAGTCCCTCACAACAAAAGCAGGAATTTGATCATCTCCCTTAAATTGAGATTAGGAGGAAACCGCACATTATCATGTAGATTTATTTCAAGAACTATTAGTGAATTTTGAATTTTATATAATAAAATATGGAATTCTAGTATCTTACAAAATTATTACAAAAATTAAAAAAATGAACTACTTAGGTGCGTGAAATCAACTAATTATCCATCAATTAAAACTCAAAATTATTACGTGACAACTAAATTTTGTCATTAAGTTAAGTCAACATTATTGTAGGAATATTTAGAACGAAAGTTATGAACGCGAATTAATTTTATAAAAATGTTTAAATAACAAATACATGAGCGTTAATCATTTGAATAGATGTATATTAATGAAATAAATACATAAACGAATTAAACTAAGATTAAATGCCGTTTTGATTAGAATTAAAATTCGGAATCATAATTATAGCAAATAAAATGAGCAGCGAGAATTTTCAAGTTCACTGCATTGTCAAAATACTTCGACAACTGTAAGACGACACAGATTGCCTTGTCAAAAAAAAACGGCGTACGCAGATGTTCAGGCAAGAACGAGGTGGTCTTGGCTTTCTAGCACGTTGAATACTTGGTTTATCTGGTTGCGAAATATTTTAGATTTCCAGCCAATGGAAGACGAAAGAAAAGCTTGCAGCCTACATGCATCTATTTGCCTTCAAATAAAAGACGTTAAATTACTCGATATAGTAGAATTCTTTCTTTTTAATTTTTTTTCACTGCACCCTAGTCGAAACCGTAAACGCGATAATTTCCAAAAACTTAGGGCAGGCGTGAAACACATTTAGATTATCAGAGCACACTTAGATATAACATCACTCACAGGTCGTTCAAACAAAATAAGTCTCTTAAGATTGCAGTCCTAAAGCGGGGGGTTAAATGCAGTGCATATAATTTCACTAGATGGCGAAACCGGGGTTACAAAGAAAGTAACGATATAAAATGAACTAAATTTGATATCTACAGGGCGGTAAAACTTTATCCACGCTAAACTCTTAAAACAAGGGAAATAAATTCTATTATAAGATTAGAAATTCAATTTCTCTGTAAAAAATCTACATTCGTGAGATAATTTAATTTAAATGTCATTTTAAAATAAATTTGACACATTCAATGAAATTTAATTGAAATATATAATATCCTGGTTCTTGATTTAGTGCAATATATTTAAATTACATTCAATAGATAACATTTCATAAATTTTCTTTTGGCACATCTACGTGTGGCGTTTAGCTCTTCATCCCACGTCATCCAACGTGGTGCACATAATATTTTTTGCTATTCAAAGTAGGGAATATTTGTAGCTCATTTTCTTTATCATTTTATAATAATATATATGATTAAATTGATGCATAAAACACGCAGAAATATAGCTAAAATAATTGGACCGATCTGTAGATTGTAGATTTTGAAATAAAGTTTGAAGCAGCGAAGCTATACTTCCAATTTAGTTTTAAAACATATCTTTCACATGTAAGAACATTGCTGTAACCAACGTCTTTGTTAAATTAGTACTTTTCCTTTTTTTTTTTAATGATGAAGGAGCTATAGTTTTATTACATATTTTAGCTGACAAGATATTTCCGGGTTTATTCTATGCTACAAATTTTGTAATAAATTACGACTTTCATACCTAAAACGGTGGCTTTATTGGTATAAATCAATCTACTGTTATCTGTTAATGTGTCAATAAGAATAGATTCCTCATTTAACACTAGGTGCAGTTGTTGGTATTAATACTACTAATAATAATAAATCGAAGCTGTTTTAGTTCAGGCTTCTATTGTTGGAGTTTATTGCTTCATTACTTTCGATATATATATATCAATACATAAAGTCTACTATTAAACCCAACGTTATTGGAATGAACATATAGGTGTATGTACCGAGGTAATAAAATACTCTCTAGGAGGTAAGACAAATTCAATTAGTTAAGTTAAAAATACCAATACTCTATCAAAGCAAGTCAGTCTCTTCGACATTGTTTTTCAGAACAAGGAGAGAAAATATAGTTTGTCAAATTATAACAGTTACATATCGCCTCAATGTTTCGGAAGTGTTTCACATCACACGATTTGTTTTCATTGGAATTTATAGGCAGTGAGAGATATATTTGCCATAAATTCAAGGCATACTCATTTTTTTTATCCCGCTTCTGGCAGTAGCAATTTATTATTTTGCGTGTCTAGAGATCGACGAAATATATCATCACAAATAAATATATGTGTCATCAATTTGTGTTAGTTAGAAGATTCTGTGTAGGTTAAATATTGTAACCTCAAAACCGACGAATAAAGTTAAATAATTTCTCGCATTCATAAAAAGAGTATTTTTTCATTAAGAGTATGTAAGACAGTGTAATAATGAACTAAATTTAACTTTATTTAAAGAATAGTCATTAGGGGTTTTGTTCACAAGGAAAGTCTTTCAAAGAGGAAATATCTATTTCAATCAAATTTGATAGTTATGCAGTCCTAGTAGAATTATATCAGAAAAGAAATAGTTTTTATTTCTTACTACTAAAATGCTTTAAGGGGTTAAGAAATAACATTGGAAGTCAGTAAATTTTTGTTTTTTTCTTCTATAAGTTCTTCTATAATCATTTCAAGAAAATATATTCAGTAATAAAGGTATATAACCCTTCAAGGGTTTATAATTTGAAATATGCAATTATATTTTGAGAACCATTCTAAATATGAAAATATTTAATATGATATGAAAGTTTACTAAAGAGCTTATAAGTATTGTTTCGCATTCAATTCCATTCCAATTGATTTATAAGTGGAATGAAATTGTGCAGATGCATGCCCGATAAATTTAATTATGCTACATCTAGTCGTGTTCATTGCGTTCTTTTAAAGTCTAGTGAAAGAAATAACTTTAAGGAATGTACAAGACTCAATTCTAAAATTTGAAAATTAGGGAACCAACAGAAATAAAGCAGAAGCTTCAACCGTTTCTGTTTACGACGAAACTCCAGAAACAACCTGCTGTCCAGCTATTTCCAGCTACCTGAACCAACAGAGTAGAAGAATCGCTGATAGTACTTGTGTTTCTACCTGCAACATTTATCTTATCACAAGGTATCTTATGTATCAACCATTCTAAAATGCCATTTTAGAGCAAACAAAGCTAGCAATATACCGGGTGGTCCATTTATCGTGGCCTCCCCAAAAATTTGGAAGCAGTCAGTTTTATGAAAAAAAGTTTCAAGTAAAAGTTTTACTACAAGAAGTAGTGTCCTATCTGATGGTTAAGCAGTCTTACACCAAGGAGAACGTATGAAGATCATACGAAGGTCAATTTTTTTTTTAAATAGAACATGGCAATTTCTCTAGTACTGACGTGTGGATAATAAGCAACTGCCGCTAGAACAGCAATTTGCGCGTTTTCATCGGTAACACTCTTTTTTCGAATTTTTTTCTTCTTCACAATACTTCCTGTGATAGTAAACTGTTGTACAACACGACAGGTCATACGACTCGGCTGGTGTCTATCAGGGTATCTTACAGCATACAAACGACACGCTGCGCGAATATTTCTTCCCGCTTCACCATAAATGAAAATCATATCAATTTTTGCACGTGTTGCTGGATCCATTCTTGATATTCAAACACTGGTACTTTTACCACAACGATACAAGTAACATTAAGTCAGTTACCTAGCTTGTGAGGTATTTATGCAGCTTCAAGGGATTACGAATAGAAAGTTAATAGGCTTTTGCGATGGTATTCCCGGATTAAGGGGCAACAAATAACCCATTATTACAACAAGCAACTAATTCATACGACCTATTAATATCCAATTATAAAGAACAAACTTATACGTAGGTAATTACTTTCTAATTACCTACAACCGCTATTTCAAATATGACTTATCTGTTATGTAAATCTGTTATTAATTATTTTGTAATACGTCCACATTATTGCTTTGAAAATACCATGTTTTTCATGTATTGTTTCCAATTTATATTATGTTTGTCTTGAATATTTCGCTGAATCTTATTTTTAGGCCACATGAGTTTTTGTACTTTTCTACTCGCAATTACATCCTTTTTCAGACTTTGTAAAAAATAATGCCATGTTCTATTTAAAAAAAAAATTGACCTTCGTATGACCTTCATACGTTCTCCTTGGTGTACGACTGCTTAACCATCAGATAGGACACTTCTTGTAGTAAAACTTTTACTTGAAACTTTTTTTCATAAAACTGACTGCTTCCAAATTTTTTTTTTTTTTTGGGGGGGGGGGTACGATAAATGGACCACCCGGTTATATTACAAAGAACTTAGTTCTTTTATCAATCATTAGAGGAAATTTCGTAATATACTTTTTCTTTACAAATAATCATTACGTCATTTAACGGTATTAACACTTTGTTCACAACTTAAATGACGAAGTTCGCTCTCAAACTTCAGATTATTAGCGAATGTTTGCACTTGTTTAATTCAAAAAGGAATTAAAAGCGCAAAATGGTCTTAAGTTTGGAGAGCGGGTATATTTGTGTAAATATATTTATTAAGAATATTGTGTAATTGTACTTGGCTCGTATGCTTGCTTCGTGTGAACACGAAAATATCCGACTCCTTCTTAATGTTCACGCCGGCGTGGATATATAACACTAAATATTCATAGAAGTGGAACCCCTTCCAATAAGGACCGTTTTTATTAAATATTTTCTATATAAAAGGCCCAAAATTACACAGAAAAGGCAATTATTCAGCCAGCCAACCCGAGGCTTCCTGACTAATACTAGAGATAACCCCGACCTTTCCAACCTTAGTTCAACGCTGATATGATTTAGCGAAGAATTAAGGAACCGTCTCTCTTCTGCTTTTGTATTGACATGAGTTGAGGCATAAGTAGATGAGTTATATTTCCCGAAGATGCCATTAGTGATCTTCCCCCGTCTAAGTAAAGATTATAACACCGTTTTATGTTGCGTTTGTACGAACCGTTTCCGCTCATTTTCAGTACAATCGTGACATCCGTTATATTCAGAAGTCTTCCGCATCTGAAGGGAAGGTCGAGGGAGAAGAAAGAGGAAAGTAACCGTAAGCATATATCTCTAGCCAGCACTAATCTCTAGTGTTAATGTCACCGAAACGAACAAGATAAAACTTTGTATTAAAGAAAGCTGGATAATTCAAAAGTAGATATTTTTTTTTCTCTTGTCAAAGATAAAGGCAAATAAAAGCTTGTTTCGTATCACAGAAATTTCCGAATTAATAGTAACTCCAGTAACAGAGATAACTATTTAGAAATTTTGAATTACTAATAATCAACTCGTATTAGATTTATTATTCATTATATTATAAATTCCTGAATTATTGGTAATTATTATATTCCCCAAAATATGCTTTAATCAGAATTCCTGACTAGTAATTAGAAAGTAGTAAAGTCATAACCCCAGAAATATTTAGAATCTCACCGTCCGCCGAATTCATGTATATTCGAATTCAATTGAACCCGTTTTTCCAAAGATATTCACGACCGGGCGAATCATTCATAACATTCATAACAAACAATAAACATGTCCGTAGTAGTTTTTTTTTTCGTGTACGATTAGTAGAATACTACCACATTACTTATCACTATTAAGATAAAATAAAACAAATTTTATGAATTTCACTTTTTAATTATCACTGTAACGAATCGTTTCGTACCAACCTGGGCTTCGTCAGATATATAACTAAGTTATTTACAAAATATTTTTATATTAAACACAAGTAAACGGTAACAAGCAAAAACACATGTTTTATTTTAAAAAATAGTCGGAGGGATGGGTGCTTTTTATTACTGGATGTCTATGCACAAAACTTTCGCTACGGTTTATACAATATGTACTGTTCTTAAGTAATAAAACAAGATGTTTACATTATATTACAGGGAGGTAAAGAATTCTATGGAAAAATACAAAAATACAAAATACAATATGTAACTGTCTGCATATCAAATAAATAGATTGAGCAACGGTGAATTATTTGTTTCTAATTGATCATTTAAGATCTTGTAAGTTTTCTTTAATTTATTAATTTCAAGTGACTCTAATAAAATAAGTTTTTTGCCCTTATTTTCTACATGTAATATTTTAAATTCTTTGTTAAAATTGTGGTTCGTTGAATTGATATGAGACGCATATGAAGAGTCACTTTTATTATTTCTAAATGAAGAAAAATGTTCTTTGACGCGTATTTCAAACGATCTGCCTGTCTGTCCGATATAAGTCATAGGGCAACTACCGCAGGTTAACTCATAGATCCCTGACCTTTTATTGTTGTTTGTTAAATCCTTATTGTTTTTTATAAATTTGGATAAATTGTTATTAGTTCTATACGCTGTATTAATGTCAAACTTTCTTAAATATTTACAAATTTTTGTGCTTGAAGAGCCTATAAACGTGATCATTTTAAATTTTTGGTTGTTATTATTTAATATTGGGTACTCTTGTGATATGGCTTTTGTAAGGAGTTTTTTATTTAAAATGTTATCTATTATATTACTTTTATATCCATTGTTGATAGCTATTTGTCTAATTAAATTTAACTCTTTCTCTAAATTTGTTTGGTTCAACGGAGTATTTATTAATCTATGTATAAGACTGTGATAAGCCGCTAATTTGTGTTGTATCGGATGGCAAGAAGTGTTATGTATAGTAATATCTGTAGTTGACGGTTTGTGGTAAATTGCAAAGTTACATTTGTTGTTAATTCTAGTAATCGTTAAATCGAGAAAGTTAATACTATTATTTGTTTCCTGTTCCATTGTAAACTTAATATTTTGATGCAATGTATTAATATAATCAAATAATAAATTTAATTGTCTATTTGTTCCTATGAAACCTAGTAATATGTCATCTACGTATCTGTACCAAAATAATACATTTTGAAAAAGAAAATTTTTTGAAATAGAATTTTCAAGATGATCCATAAAAATCTCAGCTAATAACGGACTTAGGGGATTACCCATGATTAAACCTTCTTTGCAAGTGTATATGTTTTCATTAAATTACTTTCAAGGAAGGTTTAATCATGGGTAATCCCCTAAGTCCGTTATTAGCTGATATTTTTATGGATCATCTTGAAAATTCTATTTAAAAAAATCCTCTTTTTCAAAATGTATTATTTTGGTACAGATACGTAGATGACATATTACTAGGTTTCATAGGAACAAATAGACAATTAAATTTATTATTTGATTATATTAATACATTGCATCAAAATATTAAGTTTACAATGGAACAGGAAACAAATAATAGTATTAAGTTTCTCGATTTAACGATTACTAGAATTAACAACAAATGTAACTTTGCAATTTACCACAAACCGTCAACTACAGATATTAATATACATAACACTTCTTGCCATCCGATACAACACAAATTAGCGGCTTATCACAGTCTTATACATAGATTAATAAATACTCCGTTGAACCAAACAAATTTCGAGAAAGAGTTAAATTTAATTAGACAAATAGCTATCAACAATGGATATAAAAGTAATATAATAGATAACATTTTAAATAAAAAACTCCTTACAAAAGCCATATCACAAGTTTACCCAATATTAAATAATAACAACCAAAAATTTAAAATGATCACGTTTATAGGCTCTTCAAGCACAAAAATTTGTAAATATTTAAGAAAGTTTGACATTAATACAGCGTATAGAACTAATAACAATTTATCCAAATTTATAAAAAACAATAAGGATTTAACAAACAACAATAAAAAGTCAGGGGTCTATGAGTTAACCTGCGGCAGTTGCCCTATGACTTATATCGGACAGACAGGCAGATCGTTTGAAATACGCGTCAAAGAACATTTTTCTTCATTTAGAAATAATAAAAGTGACTCTTCATATGCGTCTCATATCAATTCAACGAACCACAATTTTAACAAAGAATTTAAAATATTACATGTAGAAAATAAGGACAAAAAACTTAATTTATTAGAGTCACTTGAAATTAATAAATTAAAGAAAACTGACAAGATCTTAAATGATCAATTAGTAACAAATAATTCACCGTTACTCAATCTATTTATTTGATATGCAGACAGTTACATATTGTATTTTGTATTTTTGTATTTTTCCATAGAATTCTTTACCTCCCTGTAATATAATGTAAACCTCTAGTTTTATTACTTAAGGACAGTACATATTGTATAAACCGTAGCGAAAGTTTTGTGCATAGACATCCAGTAATAAAAAGCACCCATCCCTCCGACTATTTTTTAAAATAAAACATGTGTTTTTGCTTGTTATCGTTTACTTGTGTTTAATATAAAAATATTTTGTAAATAAGTTAGTTATATGTCTGACGAAGCCCAGGTTGGTGCGAAACGATTCGTTACAGTGATAATTAAAAAGTGAAATTCATAAAATTTGTTTTATTTTATCTTAATAGTTATAATGGAATTTCATCAAGTAAAGGCCGAAACAATCATACATTACTTATCCACAAAGAATAACGAGACCAGTTAATATGTTCAAAATACACGTTTTGGTTAATTATTTTCTTTAAATTAAGATCCTATGTATTTTTTGTTTGTTAATAAACATATTGCTATGAATAGTGGTTTGTAGAATTATTGTGCCACCATCCACAACTATACTTCCCAACTAGGATACTCAGCCAGTTGATTTCCAAATATGAGACTTCTTACTTCTCAGGGTTCCAATAAGGAAATCCGTGTTCTGTCGAAAATACTAGGCGCCAGTAAATAGATCACACTAATTTATTTATGTATATTTTCTCTGTTACTTATATTTTCTGAGTTACTTATATTTTAATAAATGAGCAGTAAAGTTATAACAAGAATAAAACGCAGAATAAAATTTAAACTGAATCTTTAATACAAAAAAAATCAACAAAGAAAAAAAAACTATCTTTATAAAGTATAAAGATATAGTATCTTTTAATACTTCCTGAGGTATATAACCACTGTAAATTGACAGCTAAGTGGATTAAAAAACTTCCTCTTAATTAAATCCGATCAAACTTATCTAAAAGTAATAAAGTTTATTTTTAATTTCTCCCCAGAGAACCATACTGTATAATCACATATATAGACACACGATCAAAATTTTTACACATGCGCAAACAAACATGTGGTAAAAAACAACCTTGAATCCCGTCGTGCAAAATTTTCACAGTTATAATTTATTTTTTATAACATAGAAATCTAATAATAATCTTTATTATTTATTCTTTCTAATAATAAACAATAATAACAATAATAACAATCTTGAATACAATAGAAATATTCTTATAATTTTAACTTACGTTTTATGAATTCATGAAAATTACAAAATTTACTGGAGACAAACGAGAACAGTTGTTTGATCTTTAAACATCATCAAATTACGAGAATAACAATCTCGTAGAATTATCGGGAATTAAATATGAAATACCATCAACTATGGTTACACTCAAAAAACAACCCGAACTAATTAAATTATATATATTTCAATCAACACAACGTTCTCGTGTTAAAGCAGATGTTGGTCTTCTTGAATTCACCAAGGTTTCTCGAACAAATAGACCTCGAATAAAAACTAGTTTTTTATCTTACACATGAAATAACATTTTGAATATACACTACATATAATTCAAAAATAATTGTACATTTTTATTTTAAATATTTTAAATATTATTTTCGGAAAAATCAATAGCAATATGTATATCGACTATTGCAAATATCCTTCGGGTGAGGAAAATATCATATGTATGTGAATTTTTCTTTGAAGACTTTGTTAGATTAAGGTTACTAAAAATATATTTGATTTTATTTTATTACATTTGTTATCAGATACAAATTAGCGAATCTCATTTATGTTTATAAAATATCACGATAATATAGAGAATAAACTTACATTTTTTTGTTATTGTTATCCAGTGCGTTTTTCTTAATACACGCAAAAAACGACCCCACAGCTTCAGAATAACACTAGATATATTATAATATATCGTCCAAAATAACTTAATATAGATTTACCGAACTACGATTGTAACTACGCGAAATTGTGCAAGAAACTCACGATGCTTTTAGTTTAACATCGATAGTCGTTAGTTTCAAATAAATTTTAATTGTGACTTTTGGTTTCTCTATCAAACTGATAAATTCAAAATTTCCCTGTTGATGCAAAAGACCAACAGTGCCGCCACGATATTGTTTTGAATTACCGATTCATGTACACTCACTGACATAGGTTTTGTCTTTGGTTTTTTAATTCACTTACTAAGAAGTGAAAGTTAATATTATAATTAATATATTTAATTATACCGACTCCGATTAAAGTACAAAGCAACCGACAAATAAATGTTGATTTATTAAGTAGTTAGTAAGATATTTTGATTATAATTAGTTAGAATTAATTGACCAGTGAGAGATATAAACCGACCCCGTTTCAATTTCATGTTCTTAAGCTGGAACAAATAGAAACTGGTAAACTTTTGACGTACCCAATCGGGCCAAGTAAGAAACCTCGTTACAATACGTCAACCGGAATCACCTGCTTAGTTTTAAGATGTAAAAAATTTCATACGTTCAAAGTATTTTAAGTGCTATTCTAGTTGCTTAAAGTTGTAATAAAGATCTTATTTGATTATTTAAAAATATACATTTCTTATATCTATTTAAAGGTACAGATAGATAATTAAAAGCTTTTCAAAACCACATTAACACTATTCACCCTAATATAAAATTTACAACTGAAATAGAAAAAGATAAGTTGATTAATTTTCTAGATCTAATAATTTCAAACGTAATAGGGAAACACTAATTTGCAATATACAACAAAACAACATACACAGACACAACAATACACACGAGTACCTTTCACCCCATTTTACACAAATTATCAGCATACGACCCTTGATACACAAACTAATAAATGTACTTTTAAATAAGTACAGCTTTGATATAGAACTCAATAGAATATACACCATAGCTGTCAATAATGAATACTCAGTAAATTTACTTAATAAAATTTTGCAACGTAAACTAGGAATTCAAACTCAGTCTTTAGTTTACCTTGGAATATCGAACAAGACGGAAACGAAATATAATTCAATCACATTAATGGGACCAACATCTGTAAAAATAGGTAAAGCAATTAAAAAAGCAAATAATTAATTTATATCTTTTAAAACAAATAATTCAGTCCAGAAATATATTAGAAATGATAAAGACAAAACAGAGAAGAAGGCGAAGTCAGGGGTTTATATTAGTGCTGTTGATATCCGATAAAATTAAGATCCGGATATCCGGATCTAAAACTATCCGGATCCTAGGATCCGGATCCACTATCCGGATATCCGGATCTATTATCCGGATTCATTATCCGGATCCTTTATCCGATATGAATCGCAACAGGATGAAGTTCGGAAAATTATATCGACAGAACTAGCAAATCTCCAACCTGGAACAGATATAAATCCACCAACCTCGTCGAATAGCGAGGTCTTTAATTATCTATTTCCAGATGAATCCCTGTTATCGGAAGAAACATCGGAAATAGATAAATATATGCGAGAGGACCCAATTGCAAAAAGCGCATCCGTATTTGAATGGTGGAAGAAAAATAAGAATAAATATCCAGTAAGTCAATTAGCTCGAAAGTATTTGACGATTCCTGCTACATCAGTACCTTCGGAAAGGATATTTTCGTCAGCTAGTGATTTGATTAGAGCAAAGAGAAGTTGTCTTTCTTCAAAGAATATAAATATGTTGGTGTTTATATATAATAATTTAAAAAGTAATATTGTTTAAATTGGGAGTACCAATTTGTTGTTTAGTTTTCCTTTTCATAAAATGTTATTTTATTTTCAATTATTTAATTAAATAATTTTGAAACCACTTATTGTAGTGTATTTTTGCAGATGTGAATATTTAAGAAATATATCACAAACAAATATACAGAATATTGAATAGATTTGGCAGATACATGGTGAAACTCCATATTTATATAAATAAAACAAAGAACTAAAACGTTTCACTAAATTTATAGTAAACTACTACAATTGTTTCACCACACAGTGGCTACTTCAGGTAGAAAATATACACAAGTTACATGTCAAAATAAACGTCAACAATAAGACAACGATGTTCTCTTATTATTTGTTATTGTTGTATGTCTGTATTAAATATACAGATATATGCATATACATGTTGTATACATTTCTGGCAATTTCAGGGATTTTAACTGTACACTGATGTATGCAAGTTTTTTTAAAGTTTGTCATATAGGTAGTTTAGCAAATTCTTATTATTTTTTAAACAAATTGATATAATGACATGAATGTGGGATTCATAAAGTGGTACGGCGAAGTTATTCTATGTTTTATTTTTCATTCATTGTGCAATACCACAAGGTAACAGTAAGAAGTGCTAATTATTTATATACCTAATATTAATACAGAAAAGATTTTTTTCTATACTTGAAGTAGTTATATTAAAGATAGGTAACCCAGAAAAAATTATAAGCGAGGGCAAAAAAATAGAAAGGTGAATGCATGAGCTGACTTCATTCAAACAAAATGGTTGTGAAAAATTCGCAATTCTTCTACGAACATGCAAAGGAAGTCTTAGTAAATCGTATACGTTTGAGATAAATACAATAAGCGAAAATGTTAAGTCAAACTGCCAGGCAGTTACCTCTTTAAAATAGCACTATAATTTACTACTATAATTTATTAAATATCATTTGGATAACGCTTGCCGTATACACTTATCTACAATATCTACACACTAATTATTGCGAATAAATCTTGATAATCATTATTAATAATAAAGATACGGAATATTTTATTCTCAACAGAACGTTATTAAATTTATATTACATTCATTAAAACATACACAGTAGTGTAAACTAGATTTATAAATTTGAATACATATACATCCATATCGTTGTCGCTAAGATTATATAGCAAGACCTACTTCAAAATAGCACATACGGAACCGAACTATAGGATAGTAAATCTTTAAGTGAAGCGTTTGACAACGAATTCCTATCCAGAGAATTGGATAACTCACTTGGGTCTGAAAACCAGATATTGAATCCGATATCTGAATAGGGAATCCGGATAGTATATCCGAATAGTGGATCCGGAATCCTAGGATCCGGATAGTGGATCCGGTTCTCAGGATTCGGATAGTGGATCCGGATAGTGGATCCGGATAACACCAAGATCCGGATATCCGGATAGTAAATTATCCGGATCCGGATAACAGCACTAATATGTTGACGTGCGAGCGCAATAAGGTGTATATTGGTCAGCCAGGACGTACCTTTTAACAGAGAAAGAAGGAACATGAAAGAAGCTACAATGACAAAAAGACGGACTCAACTTTCGCAAACCATTGTTTAGATTCAAATCATCAATTTAATAGAGAATTCAAGATTCTGCATGTACAAGACAAAGTCAAAAAACTTAATTTGTTAGAAAATATAGAAATAAATAGATATAGAAAATTAGGGTTAACTCTAATTGAAAAAAACAGAATTCAATAACTCCACTCTACTACTTATATAAAATATGTAGCACACCCCTACTTAGAATATACTCATACACTTCTGTAAAAGAAATATATGCAAAATTGTTCAGTTTATCATCACCTAATGAAGCTAAAGTTTGGCGAAACAGTATTGTAGTGAACAATAAAAAAATTTGAAAACGACTCTGGTTTATTTTATTACTTTAAAATGTAGTTTCAACAAGTATCAGCCCGTTCCGTCAACTACTTGATTTCTTTATTAATTTTATATACAAAGGTTGGATAATTCATCTGCTTATTAACGTACCTAGAACCCTAAGAGTCTCATACATATTAAATTAAAGATGTAAGCTATATTATAAAGTGGATACAGTTTTACACATATCAATTCACGTTATTATTATTACTATTAATTTAAATAGCCATTATTATTATATCTATATATGTGATACACTTGCAGTCGACCTCAGTACTAGAAAATAGTGACATATTTAAGTTCTTTTCTCATTCACTAAAATTTATTTAATTATTCTAAAACAGCTTTGGTGGATAAATAGTACACGTCTACTTCGTTGAGTCGTAAAATGGTAAATAATTAAATAATGCAAAAAAGATAAGCAATTTAAGGTAATAAATCAGTTCCCTTCCCTAGAAATTTAGGTATATCCCTTGTAAATTTCAGAAAATAAGTCCCTCATCATGAGTAAGTAATACATATCTGTTCTAATTAGGTTGCCAGTAGACGCTTCTCAGTACAAACCATATTGTATAAACGTACAACAGACATCTTCTATTCGTATGTTCCAGTGCCTATTACACATGTCTATCGTAAATTGTTTATAATTAAAATCTGTCTAATAAAATTACTGAGACGAGAGTAGGGAATCATACTTACCTGAAATGTGGTAGGTGTTCAATGTTTTGGGTGTATTGTACGAGAAGTGACATTTTAGTATCAGGAGATTACGCTTGGCGAGAAAGATTAGATTAATTCGGCAAATACATATTGGATGGTGTAACTGCTTGATGTTTATTTTATGCTATAAATACGAAGAGCAGTCAAAAAGTAAGTGTTTTCTATTTTTTATCTACATTTCTGTAAGAAAAATTAGAAAAATCTGCCATAAATACTCTCAACTTTCCGCCCAACGCATCATTTCTCATTTTAGTTGTAATATTATAATAAAAAAAATTTTTTCATCATTGAATGGTTCTTTTTCCAGGTCGAAGAAAAACAGAAAGATTTATATCATGATTATGAATTGAATGCAACAAGACTTTATTTAACACTTTGCAAATCATTTGTGTGTACGCTGATTTTATCGTGTGCGATATGTAAACTTCATTCATACAATAGAGATGGCGTCCCATTACTACGACCGCCTATTTTGAATTTATCGCCATTTTTTTGTGTTGGTCGTAGAGCGTTGTTGTTTGACAGGTGTTACGTGTGAACAATTAGGGTTAGTCATGGAGAATTACATGGACGTATAACTCTTAGAAATTGCGAAAATTCACTACCGAAATGGTGAGAGCTTTGCAGAGACGCACAGTGGGGGATTTCGACGAAAACGTGGCCAAAAGTCGAAAAATGAACTTTCGTTTTGAAATTTATTATTGGTGGGGATCGCTTAGGGACTACCCCCCCCTACACAAAACCGTTAGGCCCGGCCCCCTACTGCTTGTGGTTGCCGAAATATCTCAATCTGAAATTGACCTTCTACGACGCTCGTTTGTATATGCGTGAATCAACGGAAGGCTTTCCTGAATTACAACAGGGGTGGACAAATTCATATTATTCCCAATAGATTTAAATGTCTCTTACTAGCACTCATTCCTTTCTCTATGTGGAATTTTCTCGCAAACGGACGTTTGAAATTTTAAAAGCAGAATACAATATAAAGAATATATTTATATACTTTATTTGAACTACTGCTCCTGTAATCAAATAAGATAACTAAAAACTATCAAATATATGATGTAGTCTGCAAACAGAGGCAAACGCATTATAATAGATATTTGGACACAATCCAATACATGTTATTATATGTACCCATATTTTTACAGGATCTCAGGATCAGCTCATCTCTTGGCCACGGAGAAAGGTATTTTCCACACTGCGGAACTGCATGACTTCGGACTTTAACGATCAAATACTAAGTTTGGAACACGAATTATCGAAAGAAGCTGATTGTCCTGTGCAAATACGATCGCATGCCAGATGGCAGTTATCAAAATTGTTTTTTAAAATGCGTACGAAGTGGAAGGAGGCCAAAGCCAATCAAAAATTATTTTCTCCAAAAAAATCAAGAGTGGTTAAATGTGGATGTCTCATTCCCGGTTCACTCGATAGATCGAGCAAAAGACTTAAATAAATCTCAAACAACACTCGGTCGGCCATCGTTGGACTTCACTTCATCAAGTGATCGCTCAAAACGACGAAAAACGGAAGAGCTTCGCGAAAATATTCCAACTGTAGAATTATTATATGCAACACAAATGAATCTTCGATCTTCTGGAAACTTAGATTCTGCAAAAGTTTTAAAAGATATCACGGCTTCACCAACGAGATCCACACGTTATAGAGCAGCGTTTGCGACATCTACCGCACAAGAGAGAACGATTTCCGCAGATGAAGCGCTATCAGATATAGTCGAAGCGAAACTAACAAGAAAGCAGTACAACGTCATTAGAAACACCATGAAAAGGAATAATTGCAAATTGTATCCAAGCTACGACTCCGTCCAAGTAGCTCTGTTATCCGCCTCCATCCAGCATTACTGTTACAGAAACGAGTGCAGACATAAAATTACAAGATATACTGAATCACACCTGCGAACGTATCTTGCTCTCTCGGAGAGATTTCGTGAAATCACTAAATACCCAGTGTCTCACAGTAGAGTTGATATGTAAATGGGGATGCGACAGAAGTTCGGGTCAAAGCGTATACAAACAAACATTCAGCGATGATTTGTACTCGGACGCAAGTATATTTTTTACTTCGTTCGTTCCCCTTCGACTTGCCATTTCTGATAGTGAATCTGACGAGCTTATCAGCACAGTCATACGGGAAAATCCAAGGCCTTCGTCACCTCGATTTTGCCGACCAATTAGAATGCAGTTCCTCCATGAAAATACTGATTTGAAATATATCGATGATCAAATAGCTTCTCTGGAACCATATACAGATGGATCCGTATGTTCGAGTGTCTACTACATATTTCCTACAAATTACATATAAAAAAGTGGCAGGCACGTACAGAGAATGATAAGGAAGCAATTGATCAACGCAAGTCAGAGATTCAAAACAGATTGCGATCGAGCTTGGGGCTCATCGTGGATCGAGCGAAACCGGGTATGGGAGCACGATGGTAACACAGCCAGGCGTTTCTTTGAAAATTCACCGAAGGTTTCGCTGATAACTGGCTTGAATGAACGCCTGATGGAGAGATTCCACGCAATTCTACAGGTGACATCCAGTGTACAAAATATCGATGTGGAAAAGTACCAAAAATTCGCATTGGAAACAGCAAGGATGTTTGTGTCCGAATACTCGTGGTATTATATGCCAATAGCAGTGCATAAGCTATTGATCCACGTTTCTCAAATAATAGCTTCCGCATCTTTACCAATCGGGCAGCTATCTGAAGAGGCTCAGGAAGCACGAAATAAAGATATAAAAAAATATAGAGAGGGATTCTCTCGAAAATGCTCGCAAGAAAAGACGATGCAGGATGTGCTGAACTGGCTCTTGGTGTCATCAGATCATTACATCTCAAGTCTCCCAAAACTTCCAACGAAGAAGATAAAAAAACTTGCTCCTGATGCTCTGGGGCTAATATCTTGTATCCAAGCAGAGGCAGATTCAAGCCACGGCGAGGAATCTGACTCCGATTGAAATATTATTAAATATTTCGTCCAATAAAAAATTATTTATACAATCGTTCTTCACCAAAATGTCTGAAATTTGTGTATAGTGAACTCAAAAACTCATCGCACCGGCCATATTCCGGCCGCCATTTTGTTTTTGAAAATTTGCGTACCAGATTCGTATTCAGCGACCCCAAAAACTTAAAAATACTAAGTTTGGTACAATTCTTAATAGTTCACTGATTTATGGCCACGTTTTCGTCGAAATCCCCCACTGTGAGACGATTCGAAAATGTGTATTTTTTCGGTCACCATAACACACCTTCTCGCCGTACAGTGGTTCGACTAATAAAGGAATTTGAGGCGATTGGTCAGTTCAAACCCACAAGAGACCCCTTCGTGTTCGTGCGGCTTTGTCTAATGAAAACATTGCAGCAGTCAGTGAGAGTGTTGACAAGAATCCTCCTCGATCCGCCATCGTTCTCAGCAACTGAGACTTTCACGAAGCAGGTTACAGCGAATTTTGACTAAAGATATGCATTTGCATACTTACGAGAATCAGTTGATACAAAATTTGTAGCCAGAAGACCATGCTCAGCGCCGAACGTTCACAGAATGGATCTTACAGCAACAACAAGTGAATGGTGATTTTTCGAAAAAAAAAATTTCTCAGACGAGGCGCATTTCAAACTTGATGGCTATGTCAACAAACAGAATTGTCGCATTTGGGGAGCTGAGAATCCTAGAGTGATCCTTCAACGTCCCATGTATCCATTACGAGTCATTTTTTGGTGAGCATTTTTGGCTGGCGGAGTGATTGGACCGTTTTTCTTCGAGAATGGGGCTGGCAGTGCGGTCACCGTCAACGGCGTTCGTTACCGTGACACGATGAACAACTTCTTCTGGCCTCAAATAGACTGTTGGAAAAAAGTGACGAGCAAAACCTGTATAATCTGAAGAAGTGGTTCTAACGAAATGAAATTTGGTATGGAAGTAGTACTAACGTAGCATAACTTACCCTCACCTGGAGAGTGGCCCAGCCCTGGTGGGAAGGGATGCATTAATAGCGGGAGTATCCCCCGCGAGCCAATAAGTCGTTGTATGGTAGCTCCTCAACGTTACCCGGGGGAACCGGATAACATTGAAGTCTCCGACCGATCATATCCCAGACATGTTCGATCGAATTGAGATCCGGAGAACGTGCTGGCGATGGAAGCATCCCTATATGGTTCTCTTCCACAAAGGTCTGGGAAACACGTGCAGCGTGCGGTCGGGCGTTGTCGTGCATGTATAGAAGACGTGGGCGCCGTCGAACGTAGGGAAGCACAACGGGCCTCATCTACGTAGCGGAGACGTCATCGTATGCTGTATATGCAGCAGACGTGTATGTCCATCATGTGTAATAGCACCCCATACCATAATGCCCTGCTGGCGGTGGATAGGGCGTGCTTGGATGCACTTCTCGAGGTAACGCTCACCACGTCTCCGCTGAACCAAAATTTGCCCTTCACCGGTGCTCAATTCGAATCTTGATTCGTCCGAAAACAAAATGTGCCTCCACTCGACAACCCACTGATGTCTAGCCTCCACCCACTGGCGCCGTGTACGGCGGTGCTCGCGAGTCAGTGGAATCCTCTGCAACGCATAGCGCGCTCGCAGTCCACTTTCTAGCAAACGCCCCCGTACAGTGTAGCGAGTACGCCTTCCCTTCCTGCTGGCCAATGACTCCAAGTTGCTTTGAGGAAGACATACGCGGCGCTATAGCGCTGTGCACAAGGGCGCGATCCTCGCGTGCTGTGCTCGCGCCGGGCTGTCCCGCTCGCGGCTGAAGGCGCATACGTCTCTGCTCCATCCATTCTCGCCGTGCTCCCTGCACTGCCGATAATGACCGCTCTAGACGGCGCGCGATGTCACGGAAGGATACTCTTGTCATGTGCATTCCTACAACCATTCTTCGCTCAAACTCACTCAGATAACGCGAACAACCTTCCATCAGGCACAAAGTACTACTACAACTACTCGCTTCCACCACACTAACAATAACCGGTTTCTCCTTCCCCACAACATATTGCAGCTGTCGGAGGCACTTAGTAAAAAATGCAGAGATAGAAATAGTCAAAACTCGCTGCGCAAACTCGTCTAGAGGAAACCTTAATGCTCCGCTAAATCTGCGCATTTAATCTTGATACGTTCAAATTATACAGGGTGTGCTCGTCACTTTTTCCATCAGTGTAGCTGAAATGCATCTCGAAGACATGTGGTTTTAAAAGGATGGCGCAACCTACTACACAGCGAAGCGCGCCGCGGCGATGTGAATTGTCCCCGAAGATGATACTATTTGACGTCGTTGAATTTATTTCTCTGTCTTTTTTTTAAGGAAAGTGTATGCCAATAACCCAAGAACAATTCCTGAACTGGAAGATGAAATTCAACCTGCACTATGTCAAAATGTCATTGAAGATCGTTAAAAGGACCAATGAGTGCATCAGTCACGATTCGGCCATTTATCGGATATTGTGTTCCATACATAACCTCCGTGTCAACACCTTCATTACAATAAAAACATACATAACCTCCATGTTTACACTCTTGATTGCAATAAAAACATCAGAACTTTTCAAATCAACACCCCTCCAGTTTGACGCCCCTCCAGTTACAATGCCAACAACTCTTTCCGGTGGTGGATCAGCGTCGGTTTGGGCAGGCATTTGTTTTGATGGGCACACAGATGCGCTTGTCCTATTTCACGAGACCATCACAGCGGTAAGGTGTCGTGATATGGTTGTAGAACCAATTGTGGTACCATTTGGTGCCGCTATCGGCTACAATTTCACTTTAATTGACAAAAATATTCGGCTGCGAATCGAACATTACGATATTGACGAAATAGATTCGCTAGTTTGTTGTTTGGTTTAGAATTGTATTGAAGATATCTGAGTTGAAATATCAAGAAAATTAACCGTTTACAATACCCACTTCGGACATTACAGCAGCTTGTCAGTGTTTTACGAGACATTTGGCAAAATAATTTAATTGACTCTCTGTCAAATAGAGTGAGGCCATTACGGAGCTAATGTTGGCCTCATACGATATTAAACTGGTGTATCAATACGATATTAGTAGAAGTACCATTAAGCCAAGTCCTCAATAAAACATTTTTGTACATTGTTATATTTCGGAGACAGGCATTCTCGGTCGGCTTACACTGCCGAAGGAGAACGAGGGATTTGAGTGATTCAGAGTCTGCTGTGGGCTCAAGTTGTGCGTCTCGCGTTTTCCACTTTAGTATGTGAACAGCTATCATAATGCGTAGATGTATTTACGAATACGCGTAAGTATAATTCGAACTCAAAGCATTGAAAATGTTGAAAGTTCATAGAAATGCTTCAACTCGACTGTTTGCTAACAGCGTAAACAGATTTTTATGGCAATTCCCAGGCTTAAGATATAATGGTAAAGTAGTGAGGTGCTAGTTTATGAGAAAATTTATTATGTTGGATTCCACGTTTGTGTAAGAAATGTGTGAATAGCGCAACATATAAATCTAAAAAAAAAAATAGATAGAGACGGTATAATTAATTTCTATATGATTTAAGTATGATGTCAAGTGCATGTAATAATATATAGCGGCTCAAAAAAATCGGATAAAGAACTACTAGCAACTACTAGGTCCGAGGATAATTATGTAAAAATCGTAGTAAAAAATAAAAGACTTTGGCTTACTATAGATTAAACTACAAATAAAAGAACAAATTCCATTGTATGGATCCTTGTACCTACAATGACCTCGCAAGGAACGTCACTTTCTTATTTGTTAGTTTGTAAAAGACTGCAAGAATATAGTGCTGAAGTACTTCATAATGTATTAGTTAGAACACCACATAACTTTGAAATTTCACCAAAGCAAGTATTAGTGATGGTTATCGATGCTGTCGCAGTTATGCATCGCATGGGACAATTATTAAAAGCAAATCTGCCAAACTTACTACACGTTACATGTCTGCTTCATGCTTTATATCTTGCAGCAGACACTATATGAAAGTGTTATCCCGATGTGAATCAACTAATAGGGCAGACGAAAGCGGTTTTTCTTAAATCTCCGAAACGTATTCGGTTCTTTCATTCCCAATGACATGATATCCCGGAACCGCTGCAGCCAATTCTTACATGATGGAGTACAAGGTTAGCGGCAGCATTTTATTATTTTAAACATTTTGATAAGATAAATTTGGCGATTTTACAACTAAACCCTAAAGAAACAGCTGCAATAAGGCCCAGTTAAATGCAATTTCAAAATTTTCAACTTGCAGCATATTTAAAAGTTATTTACGAGAATTACGTTCTAGTAGTGGACGCAATAAAAAAAATACAGAACATTTCGTTATCCTGGCCGGATTCGGTTGAAATTGTTGCCCACCTACAAACAGTGCTACATACATTCACCTGCAAAATTAAAGCATAATTTGAATTTTTATGATATTTATTACAAAAAATCTTAAATGATCAAAAAAAATGTGTGTAAATGATGTGCAGTCTTAATTTTTTGAGTAACTCACTAATTTGAGTAAGTTATGGCTTTCAAAATTCTTTTATTTAATAAAAAATACAAAATCAAAAGAACTTATGGTTGTTACAAACGAAATTTATTTATGGTTAATATCTGGTATGGCCTCCTCGTGCTCTTATAACAACTTGGACACGTTGAGACATGGTTTAAATCAAATTTAGCACAAAGTTTGAGTCGACATTATTCCACTCTCCTTGCAAAGCTTTTTGAAGCTGGTAAGAGTAGTTATGTTATGTCTTTTATTTTGTAGCTTTCTTTTTATCTCATCCCATAGATGATCTATGGGATTTAAGTCTGAATTGCAAGCCGGCCAGTCGAGACGGTGAGTATCAACATCATTTAAAAATTCATTAACTAAAACAGCAGCGTGGACTCGGGAATATTTCTCTATTAGCAGAACATCTGTATTACAGCAAACGGCACTATATGATCCTGTAGGACTTCTTCGATGTACCTATTAGAATTTAGAGCAGGTCTACCAAGAATGACTAGTTCCGTAGAGCTACGTATAGAAATGCCACCCCATACTATAACTGACCCACCACCGAATCAGTTCTTCTTTACAATCGCGCAGTCCGCAAAACGTTCACCTGGACGTCTCCATACTTCATCGACCATCGGCACCATGTATACTAAACCGGCATTCATCTGTAAAAAGAACTATTTGCCAATCGTTCACATTCCAGTTGGTATATAAACGGCAAAAAATTAGCGTAAAGATTGGCTTGTTTTAACCTTATCCGTACTATCCCCTCACTAACTTGTACTTCTCGCGTTGCATGCAGCATACCTCTAAGTTGTACTGAAGTGGTGGTGCGATCACGAAGGCAAAGTTAAAAATCTATCATCCACCGCCAAAGTAGCACGATTTCCACCTTGCCCTGGCCTCATTTTTACATCACCAATTTCTCTAAGGCGTGTAGCAAGTCAGTCTATGCTAGATTGGTTTACTCCAAGAAGATTTGCGACATACTGCTGGGTTCTTCCATACTGGAGCAATGTAGTGGCTCGTATCGCATCATCACGCGTTAAAAGCCCCGTATTAAATAAAAATGCTTTTAAGTAATAACAGAACGACGTACAAACGCCAAAATGAATAAAACCACTTTAAAAAACAACATTTACGACGTATATACAGTCTTTATCAACTGCACTTCTTTGATTGATTGAATTAAAATAGCTGTCTTAGTTAATGACCGGCGCCTACTTGGATTTTATTCTACACATAAAGCACCTAGAATAAGCCAAATATAAGGATTCAAATTGCAGGAAAAAGCATTTTAATAAATTATGCGTTAATTTTGCCGGCGAGTGTAGTTTAAATGATGAAAAAAGTGTTAGTGTCAGAGATAAATTTAATTCTGTATTAGATAAAAATGTTGATTTTACTAGATTAAGACAACTTTTTAACAACAGCGTTGCGGAAGATCCGTTTTACAAATTTAAAGACCACTTTAACTACGTGAATATTACATCGCTAGCTGTGGAACGATCTTTTTCATATACACACCGCAAAGGACAAATCTCAAAGAGGCTACTGTAGAAACGCACGCTATGCTTCAGGTGTTCACTCACGCATATCCGGATTTTTTCTAAACATCCAAGTATATTGGGTAACTTGTTTAGTATATTTTATCTGCATTTTCAATAATTCTACGATAATTTTTTTCCAAATATCACGCAATTTTATTTCGGTAAATCCCAAGCAGTAACGCCAATGTTGGCCGACCTAAGCGCTTATCTATAATTATAACTAGAGTGGACCAATTCGGAGCGAAAGCAGAGGCGTGACTTTCAAACTTACTTAAAATACACTCATTTCTTGCGTTTTCTATCGAACATAGCTGTGCAACATTATTAAATACCCAGAATACAATTTCCTGCTGCTATTATACGTGTACACACTATGACCATGAACAACATAGTAAGTAATCGTGAACCAATTCGTTAGTCACGCCTCTGCTTTCGCTCCGGATTGGTCCACTCTAATTATAACACATAATAAATCTGCGATTTGATTTAAGTACAGAATTTATTACGAATATACAAACTATTCACGTCAATTTTTGAGCAGTGTAGTTGAAAAACTGCCATATCTTGTATTTGTAAACTCATTCAGTCAGTTTAAAAAGATTAATTTTCTTAATATATCGCTGGTATTTTGTAACATGCTTTCCTTATAAATGCTACTCTTAATTCTTTTTTTTCCTTCTTTACCCTACATAACTTTTTGAATGGGGGCACCTGTATACGTCATTGTCCCTTAGAAGTGAACGCTTCTCTGGTCCTAAAAATATTTCAGCGTTGTTCGAGGCGAATTTCTCCGGGATAAATACTCTTTGTGTTTGTGAAAAATTACTTCAATGTTTGCATAATTCTTTACGCGTATTGTTTGCGAACAAAATGGTGCAAATGCCTGGAGGACCTCGTTAGTATTCCGGAAAGGAAGCGACATGACCCGCTGACGTTTATTCTTAACTCGACCAGCGACGACCAAGGAACGTGCGGAAAGAAAAATCCTTTTTCTGAAAGCACCTACATATATACTGTTGCGCAGAGTAAGCCAATTCTAAAATAAAATTAAATGTTTCTCTTGGCAATTATTAACTCCAAATACACGTAGGCTGAATAATTCAGTCTGCTAACGTCAGAAAAATTACTGTTAATTTGGTAGTTTCTCTTTCTAGTTTTGTAGTATTCGAACATTCTAGGAATATTAAAACGAGTTGTATTGGAAAGATGCTCAATCTTAACTATATCCACGCTTTTAAAATTACATAAAGTCATGATAAACGATGAAGGGGTTAACGCTATTACATATTATTAGGATAAGACGGATTCGAATAAATCCTTTAAAGTAAAGATAAAGATGAATCGTAAAGTTATTTGTGAATAATATTGCGATGGATTTGTAAAATTAAAGACTAATATGTCGGATTCATTTATAAAAATCAAATTACAATCTAATATATTTTGATGTGCAATATGTCGTGAAGATTTCTTTGATGAGTTAGATTAATAATTAATTACATGATAATTTGACCAATTCATATTGATGCTCTTTAACGAAGCCTGGCATGATGAATATAATTGAGGCACAATTAAATTATGGAAACAATGGTCAATCGATATGATATGTCCAGTCGCAACCAGCAATAGTTTCTTGATTATTAATAATTATATAAGACTTTTCATAGATTTCTTAATCTTGTGGTGATAAGAGCAGCCCCTTATATTTTTGAAGGGCAGGCGTTCTGAATTTAGATTGAAAACCTGAAAGTATTATAGATACTACCAATAAAAGTGTTGTCTTTCATATTTTGCATATAGAGCAGGAATAAAACAGAAGATGGCTTTTAAAGATTTTATTGTTTTTCGAAATATTCTCCATGGATATTTATGCAGTTTTGCAAGCGCTCGAATCCACTCTGGCAGCAGTTATTGCACTTATTTGTTGGTACAGTAAAAATTGTTTTTAGGGGCACCGATTGCACTTTTGACGACTGGAACCTTTGACCATGCAGTCCGTCCTTGATTTTCAGAAAGGAAAAAAAAATCGTTTGAACTTGGGTCGGGACTGTACGGAGGATGGTCTAACAATTCGACGTTTTGTTGCGTTAAAAATTCTAAGAACCAAAATCGCAACACAAAACATCTGGTTTTTCAACAAGTCTTTAAAAAATGAAGTTTTCCCGAAATACGTTGAATTAAAAACGAAGAACAATAGTAGAGCAGCGAAAATAGGAAGTAGAGAAGGAAAGAAGAGGTGGATTAAGGAAGAGAGAAAATCCCAATATCACAGACGGGATGTCAACAACGTTTATCTTAAGGTAATCCACTCAGAATTAACTTATAGGATCATGAATATAGAATTTGATTTATTAGATTCACAAATTAGATTAACGAAAGGTTAACGAAAGATTAACGTTAGGTTAACGAAATTATTAATAAAAAGTATGTCAGACAAAAAGAGAAGATTAATCATTTAATGCATAAAAAAGCAAATAAACCGGTTAATAAGAAAACACAAATTTCTAACCACATTTTCTACAAAAGGTTTCAAAATTTAACTGGTACCAGTTTCAGTTCAGACGAAGTTAATTTATTAAGAAAAAGTTTTAACTATAATATTAATCCAAATATAAATAAAAACTCTTTAGAATACTTAGCAGTTGAAACTGAACTAGCATTGTCAGACATTCCTAATAATTTAAACCATAAATTTCAATTAGCGAAAATCATTAAACAACAGAAAAGAAAGAATTATTTTAACCAAGAACATATTGTAGTTAAAACTATTAAAAATAAATCTATACAGAATGACATCATCTTTACTAGAGCAGATAAGGGTAAAACAGTTATTGCTATAAATAAACAAGATTATATATCTAAGACATACGACCTTTTGGACTCAGATAAGTATGTCTTACTTAACAAAGACCCTACAAACTCATACCAATTAGCCATTAAAAACACTCTAAAAAATATAAATGTTGTTTTTAACGAAAAAGAGAAAAGAAGTTTTGTAATTATGAACCCTCAACCACCTAAATTATATTCTTTAATTAAATTACATAAACAAAACGATCCCATTAGACCAGTTGTTTCTTATGTTACTGCACCTTCTGTTAAAGTATCAAAAATACTTATTGATATCATTACTAAATTCACTAACTTTAAGCCACAGTACAGCATAAAAAATTCATAAGAATTAATTAATAAAATCAAAAATATTTCAATACCTCATAATGCAAAATTGGTATCTTGTGACGTTAAAAACTTATTCCCGAGTGTCCCTCCAGCCGAAACCGTTAATTTAATTGAAAATCTACTTGTAACTAAGAACACTAACCCGGTAATCAAAGCTGAAATTTTAGATTTGTTAAATATAGTTCTGAAACTAAATTATTTCCAATTTAATAATTTAATATACACTTGTAAGGAAGGACTAATTATGGGTAAACCCTTAAGTCCGTTACTTTCAGAAATTTTCATGAACCACTTAGAATCCATCATTCCTAATAATCCCCTAAGACAGCATATTTTCTTTTGGCATAGATATGTAGACGATATTGTACTTTGTTTCACTGGAACACAAAGACAATTAAACTTGCTATTAGAATTCGTCAATTCTATTCATAAAAATATGGAATTTACTATGGAACAAGAAGTAAACAATAGTATTAATTTTTTGGACCTAACTATTAAAAAAATAAACAATAAATTAGAGTTTGATATTTACCATAAAGAATCTCATACTGACATAACTATACATAATTCATCAACACATCCCATACAACACAAATTAGCGAGTTTCCATAGTTTTTTACACAGATTAATTAATTATCCACTATCTAAAGAAAATTATGAAAAAGAATTAAATTTAGTCAAACAAATAGCTATCAATAACGGCTACACAGATACTTTAATTGAAAATATGCTGACAAAAAAACTTTTCAAAAAAGCAATCTCTATGGTATACCCTGCAATAAAGGATAAAGAAAATTTAAAATTTAGATTACAACAGATTGGGACACCTAATAAGCATATTTCAAGTGATTTAAAAAAACTTAATATTAACACGGTTTCAAAACTAATAATAAGATATCCAAGCACATCAAAAACAATAAAGATAAAACAGACAAAAATAAGAAATCCGGAGTCTATAAGTTAATGTGTGGATGCGGTAAGATATATGTCGGTCAAACAGGAAGATCGTTTGAAAAACGCATTGCCGAGCATTGTTCTTCGTTTAAAAATAAAAAACAAGATTCTACTTTTGCGAATCATCTATTAGAAGAAAACCACACTTTCGATAAAGATTTTCAAATTCTGAATTTAGAAAATAAAGGCAAGAAATTAAATTTACTGGAAAGTTTAGAAGTCAATAAATTAAAACAGTCACAAATATTATTAAATGATAAATTAAATTTAAATAACTCGCCTTTATTAAATTTATTTACTTAAAATCTGTTTAGACGATAATACAAATGTATATGTAGGTTATTAAACAAATTTATGCGTAAACACGTTTAGTACCCTATAATATACAGTCAGGGCCGACCAGATGCGCCACATTCTTTCACTACCGACAATACTTGTAATTCATAGTTTTCTTTAAAAATATTTTAAATACCATCCTTCTTGACAATTATAGATATATTATTTATTTTTTATTTGGTTTGTAACGTACTGTTTAGATGTAAACACCTGAGGAAGCCACTGTGTTGGCGAAACAATTGTCGTTTTACGAGTAATGATTAAAAGTGAAGATTAAAACCGTAGTTTTATTTCTATTCTTAAAAATTCAATTGTTTTGTGAGCTGTTTTGTCTTGGTGGAGAATGATTCGTCGTTATGGGTTTGTTTCTCGGAGTCCAGCGATAACTTGTGGCAAACAAATGGTTGTATACCAATCGACAGTAATAGTTCTTTGTACTTGTAGGGCAATTGTTGCTACATGACCTGCTTTCGAGACAAATATCGCGAACATCTTTTTGGAGACACTTGGAAAACGGATAACTTGTCGGCTTTTTTCACCTAGGAACACCCAAACAGACGACTGGCGTTTATTTTCTGGCTCGTATGAGTAAATACAAGATTTATCACGACTCACGATGTTGTACACATTTTTAGAGTTCCCTGAGCTGAAGCGGTATTGAGTTTTTTAACATCAATTCATCCTAGTTTTTGTCTGCTCTTCAGTCAACGGATGCGGTATCCAACGGGAAACTATTTTTTTTTAAACACAATTCCTCATGCAAAGATTAATCCGTCCATGTTTGAATTCTCCACACCAACGAGAAATTGTTGACTGATGTGGTGCTTCTTTACCGAAAACGGAAACCAGCTCGGCGAGGCATTCTTGCTGAGATAATTGTCTTCGAAAATTATAAAAAAATATTGGGCGAAAATTTTCATGGTTGGGTTAATTCTCTTTTTCGACTAACTTGTCAACTTTGGCAGTTCGTTGTAGCTACAACACTATACGAATCTTACTGAAACTTTGGATTTAGGCTAGCTGAAGATAGAGGTTAATTTTTTGTTGTAACATTTGGTTAGTGGCATCCTCTATGCTCCAGTATGCAAATTATAAAAGACATCCCTTGTACTATCGTTCGTTAGCATCTTAGAAAATAGTACATCGCTTATGATAATTCCGTACTTCTTGGCGTGGAAAATATTTGAATGAAATATTAACGCTAAATTCAATATTATTATCTAGCGAAACTGCATTTAATGTCAAAACGTTCGAAAAATTCTATTAAATTATTATTAGAATAGAGATTCTGAGATTATTTAATTATTTTAGGCATGTCTCCTGATTTTCTGCACTTAAAGGAATGTTGTTTGTCGAATAGATCAAATCAAGTTTTTTACAGTAGGTATTCTTACGAATTTTTAACATCAGGTGTGCCCTAGGACGCAAATTAAGGTCCATTATTATTTATAATATACATAGACGATCTTCCTTGAATTCTCAAATGTCCTGCATTGGCCTATGCTGATGATATCAAGATATACGATTTTATTCCGCGCGATAGTGATGTTCGGATCTTGCAGGAAAATATCGATGCGGATGAATCGAGACATCGAATATGCGGGAAGTTTTCCCGTGAATAAAAATAGGTACCAAGAGGGATTTAATGGAATTCAACAAGTAATCGAGATCTAGTGAATGTGAAATAAATATACAAACATTGTTACATAAATGTGAATATAAATAAATGTTATTATTGTTATTTAGTGTATTTTGTTTTTATTGTTAATATAGTGTGTGTTTAAATTACCGATAGTTTTATTTTAGAACCCCGGAAAGACAAACATTACACTAGTAAATGGGATTACTGACTGCAGCGATCTACTGTTTCAATTGGACTTCCATGTTCATGGCCGTCCATCTAGATATATTTCAACATTTGTATTACCGACGCCGAGAACCAATTTGTTGATAAACTCAACTTTATATAATATACCGGTTGTCCCTGATTTTAGTTTACAGACTGCAACTCCTCACCCAGTATATTTACGAATAAATGTTTGAAATGAAAGTTGCTTTATCTCTTTCTAAAGAAGAAAATAAAGCAGAAAAACAGGTGCTCGAATTGTGCGCCACCTGTCCTCAAAGCTTCTATACGGTGCATTAACGCCCTGTTATCGTACATGTAGAAGTTATCATTTCTTGGGTTATTGTTTAGCAACCTTGACGAAGTTTATTCTTCAAATCATCCAAGTTGACAGAATGCCCAGAATCCATTTCCTTTAAATAGCCTCAAAGGAAGAAATCTAGAGGCGACTAGTCTGGAGAACGGGCAGATCAACGAATGACTTCCGTTGCTAATCCAACCATTAGAGTAAATTAGATTTAAATAATCGTTGACAATACGTGCATTGTGAGGTGGGGCACCATCTTGTTGCCAAAGCACTATTCTTCTTTCCTCGAGAGGAATATTTTCCATTAAACCTGACAACGCATTTTGTAGAAAATTTAAATAACGCTGTCTGGTTAGGGTTTTCTCATAAAAATAAGGACCAATTAAATAACCATTGAAAAGGCCACACCAAAGGTTGGCTTCCCACATTTTCTGGAAGCGTGCTTGTTGCATTCAATTTGAATTTAGGTTTGACCAGTAATAAGCATTATGCTTGTGGACAATGCCATTATTGTGAAAACGACATTCATCGCTCCAGGATATGTAGTTAAAGATATTTAGATTTTATTCTGCTAAAACATGTAAACGTGCATTGAGGTCAAGCCTTCTTCGGGAATCGTTCGGCGTCAATCCTTGAACTAAATGAATTTTAAATGAATGGTACTTGTGTTTTTAAAATTCGGTGTATGATGACTAACAAATCGGAGACTGTGGCTTATAAGTGAATAAAATTAGATTAAAAAACCCTTACCACAATAGAATTTAATGATTCTAAATACGTATTTCTACAACCACGTTGTTATATTCAGTAGAAAAAACAGTGTAACACTTGAACGCACAAAAACACTCACAGCAGGATTGTTCTGAACGTCTTCTAGTTTAACACTAAAATCTTCAATCTTAAATGTTACAAAAATTACCTACATTTTGGTAAACCCCACCTATTCATGCAAGAGCATTAACCCATTATTTGTAAATTCTATAGAAAAACCGTTTAGAAATATTATAAAAGCCGTAATTTAACATACATTAAGGATCCAATTATGAAACTAATCCTTAAATTATGTTGAAATATAAATTTGGAAATTAATGTTGAGTAAGAATATTTTAATGGCGAATATTGTAATGAAACGAATTTAAAAATAAATTCCATGAATTCGAATATTTTTTAATAGTTTTCCTATTTTTCTTGCTTTAATAACATCTAACTGTCAATTAACTCAAATAAAGAAGAACCTGGTATAGGACCCAAATCTGCGTTAATTACATTATTCCTATTTTTAAAGATAAAAATGCTCTCAAAACTATCTAATTCGCGGGGGCGTGTGACGTTTTTTATTAATCTCAGACAGTCAGATGTTAGGTTGTGATCTGATTCAAGAATATGTCGGGCAACACTTGATTTTTCCGGTCTATTGAATCTAATATGCGAAACATGTTCTTTATAACGAGTTAGAATCGAACGTTTTGTTTGGCCGACATATTTTTTATCATAATCCTTACAATTTATTTCATAGATATCAGATTTGTTGTTTACCTCAACTTTGTCTTTCGCGTTGCCTAAGAGAGATTGAGATTGAGTTTAAAAAGTCAGCCAAATATTTTCCAAACATATGCGTCAGGTATGTAGACGATGTGTTTGCAATTTTTGATACCAATAAGTGCGACTTAGATTATTTTGTAACAAAATTAAATTCAAAATTTCCTAGTATTAAATTCACGGTTGAAAAGGAAAACAACGGAGGTTTGCCATTTTTAGATACCTTAGTAATTAGGAATGACAAAAACTTAGAGTTTGATATTTACCGAAAAGAAACCAACGTCAACAGATTTATAACCGTAGATTCAAACCATACTTTTCAGCACAAGAGTGCCTCTTTCAATTTTCTTATCAATAGTTTGTTAAGCATGCCATTGACAAAGGATAGATATGAAAAGGAATTAACTTTAATTAAGAAAATCGCGAGTTACAACGGTTTCGATTCAGAAATAATAAACAAGCTAGTTAGAAAACATAAAGCAAGAAAAACAATTCAGGATTCCACATGTTAGCTACCTCAAATTGATTCGAGCAAAAAATTTATTAGTTTACCGTTTCACGAAACTACGAAAAATGTAAGTAAAACCTTTAAACAGTATAATGTTCAAGTAGCATTTCGGTCGAATAACTCCCTAAAATCTCTCTTAGGCAACGCGAAAGACAAAGTTGAGGTAAACAACAAATCTGGTATCTATGAAATAAATTGTAAGGATTGTGATAAAAAATATGTCGGCCAAACAAAACGTTCGATTCTAACTCGTTATAAAGAACATGTTTCGCATATTAGATTCAATAGTCCGGAAAAATCAAGTGTTGCCCGACATATTCTTGAATCAGATCACAACTTAACATCTGACTGTCTGAGATTAATAAAAAAACGTCACACGCCCCCGCGAATTAGATAGTTTTGAGAGCATTTTTATCTTTAAAAATAGGAATAACGTAATTAACGCAGATTTGGGTCCTATACCAAGTTCTTCTTTATTTGAGTTAATTGACAGTTAGATGTTATTAAAGCAAGATAAATAGGAAAACCATTAAAAAATATTCGAATTCATGGAATTTATTTTTAAATTCGTTTCACTACAATATTTGCCATTAAAATATTCTGACTCAACATTAATTTCCAAATTTATATTTCAACATAATTTAAGGATTAGTTTCATAATTGGATCCTTAATGTATGTTAAATTACGGCTTTTATAATATTTCTAAACGGTTTTTCTATAGAATTTACACATAATGGGTTAATGCTCTTGCATGAATAGGTGGGGTTTACCAAAATGTAGGTAATTTTTGTAGCATTTAAGATTGAAGATTTTAATGTTAAACTAGAAGACGTTCAGAACAATCCTGCTGTGAGTGTTTTTGTGCGTTCAAGTGTTACACTGTTTTTTCTACTGAATATGACAACGTGGTTGTAGAAAGACGCATTTAGAATCATTAAATTCTATTGTGGTAAGGGTTTTTTAATTTTATTTTATTCGGTGTATGATGGTTTTATTAATTTCAATTTCAACTGTCAGAGGCGAATAGAAACGTGAGGGTTTGTCGCTACGTAGGCCAAAACGTTGATAATGTTTTCTTCATTTCTAAAAATTGCTCGAATATTTCTGTTTTACATTATTAGGAAAGGATCCAGTTCTCATTCTTGACACCACTTTACTGATAATCATATGGGATGGATGCGCATGATCTGGAAATCGTTCTCGTTACCATGGGTGTTGCTTCTCGAGAATTCATATTACATTGTCCATAAATTAACAACATCTCTACATATTCATATGTAGTAGGTATATTGAGTATTAACGAAATCGAGCGTAGTCAAAACACAATACTGAACATCGAAAAAATTTAGAAAACTAACAACAATACCAAGAGCAAACACGCACAATAATAAACTGTCATATAGATTCTATTTGTCAACCATAAAAGTTTAATTTTTCAAACTTCTACTACTAGGCAAGTGCTGTCAATAATCTTTCTAAATAATTATTTCAAAAACAATAAAAAAACTGAAAAAATTATTCAGACTGAAGTTATTTGCGTCTTCTTGATTAATATTATGCTGCATTAAAAATATAGGATTCCCTTAAATAAAAAGTTGAAGTTCAAATAACCTATCAGGCGATAATTAAATGCAAAAATAACTACGTCATTTTATATACTTTAAGAGGTAAAGCAACTTTCATTTCAAACATTTATTCGTAAATATAGCGGGTGAAGAGTTGCAGTCTGTAAACTAAAATCAGGGACACTGGTATGTAGAATAGCCGATGATTATTACATATACCAGGTGTAGAATGGATTTTCGTACATAGGGATTTTACATGCAGAACTAATAATTTGCGAATATTCCCTCCCTTAATCTTCTGGACCTGCTAGACTTGAAGAAAAAGTACTAGGAATGAACCGATAAATAGTACTAGCCATGAATCCTGACAGCAATAAATGTCACGTTTTGACAAACAAAATAAGTTTGCTGATTCTTAAAATGAATTCCTATAGCCAAGAAGAGAAAGTCAACTTTATTAAATGGTACTACTCTGGATTGTCTTTTAGGGACATACAAGCAACTTTTGCTGAATTCTACCCGGAGCGACCAATTCTAAATTTGAACACCCTGAATAGAATTGTTAGACACTTTGAGACCAACGGCACTGTTAATAAGAAATGTAAGAAATGCCAGAAAGTAACAGCTGGTGCAAGTAGAGAGAAGATAGATGCCGTTCTCTTAAGCGTTGCAGAGAACAAAAATGTCTCCTTAAGACAAATAGGTAATAATTTGGGGATTCATTTTACTACTGCTCAGAAAATTTTAAAGAGTCAAGATCCGCGGTTTCGGTCTTATAAATACGAAAAGCACCAAAAAATATTCGAGGAGGATAAAGAAAAAAGAATGCAGTTTTGTGAAATAATGATGGATATGGCCAATGCTGACCGAAACTTTTCATCTAGGATTTTATTCAGCGATGAGTGTCGATTTCAGTTAACTGGTGAACCAAATCAACAAAATTATCGCTACTGGAGCACACAAAATGAACATTTAACGTTGCAGACTCATACGCAATACCGGGGTAGTGTCAATGTTTGGACTGGCATACTAGGTCCTCACATAATTGGACCGTTCTTTATAGCAGACCGCTTAACTGGTGCTGCGTATTTAAATTTTTTGCAAGAAGAAGTCGGGCCAGCTATCGACGAATTGGGAATTAATTACGAATTTTGGTACCAACATGATGGATGTCCGGCGCATTACCAGCGCGATGTTGTAGACTACTTAAATCATGTATTCCCAAATCGCTGGATAGGTCGAAGTGGAGAAATTCATTGGCCTCCAAGATCTTCAGATCTTTCGCCAAATGATTTTTTTCTGTGGGGCACATTGCATGATCGGCTATACAATGGAAGGACGTATCAAAATGTGGACGCTTTAAGAGCTGCAATACTTGCAGAATGTTGTCAAATATCATACTATCAACTGGCCGCAACTAGAAGAAATTTTTACGACAGATTGGGGTACTGCTCAGCTGTCAACGGAGACTTGTTTGAGCATTTAATTTAGTTATTACTACAACTACCTTTATTACCACGTTCAATAAAATTTTAAAATCTCTTCAGCACGTTTTTTCTTTTCTGCAAACGACTTAAAACCTATGCTTAAAACAAATTTAAACGCCTCTACTAAAATTGTCACATTCTTTTGTTAAATGAAAGAATTTTGTTACTTTGGTTGTCACACGTCACGGCTTTTGCTATTTTGTATCATTTCTTCAATTCTTTTTGCTTTAATTGTGAAGTCCCGGAGGCTGTTAATAAGCAAAGAAGAAAAAAAAATGGGAACTATTTTTAATGCTCTACAACTTTTGTGTTTAACATTTTCCTATAAAATAATCAGGGGAGGGAATATTCGCAAATTATTAGTTCTGCATGTAAAATCCCTATGTACGAAAATCCATTCTACACCCGGTATAAAGTAATGTTCAAAATTAAAGCAACACTTAATGTTTCTGATATATTTTCTATAATTTTTGAATTTTCTAAAAATTTTTTGATTTTATCTGAACCTAATCTAGTAACTTTATCTCACTGTAATTTTGACATTTATGGTGAAAAAGCCTGAAGTTAATGTCAAGTTTTATTAAACAGATTTTCTTGAGTCGTTGAAGTTGCAGTTTAAACATCATTTTTAGTTTTAATTACGAGTTTGTTAATTTTTTTGATTAATAAAGTTTAAATTCAAAATCATGAACCCGATCACATCATTTAACCAATGATGATTGTGCAAGAGCTTCAACTTTGTTAGAAGAAGGACGTACAAAGCGTTATGTAACTAATTTGCTGGAATTAATGTCGAATGATTAACAGTTCTAAGGAAACCGGATCGCACTCGAGAAGACATGGTCAAAGTAGAAAATAATTCATTGGTGCGAGAGAAGATCGTTTTTTGCAAATGCTAGCTTTCAGAAATAGTCAAATAACAAGCGCAGAACTCAGTAACCAGCTTGAAGCGGTCAGAAATGTCATAGTTTCTGCTTTAACTGTAAAGAGAAGGTTGAGAGAAGTAAGATTGGATAGTAGAAGGCCTACCCTACAGTTGGACCATTACTTACCGCAGTACACAGAGTACAATGTTTGAGATTTGCCAGAAATCGGGCAGATTGAACGGTTGAAGATTGGAAATGAGTTTTATTTTCGGACGAGACTAGAGTAAGTTTAAAATCACCAGATGTTCGCGGAAGACTACGGCAAACAACCGGAGAAAGATATCATGACTGCACAATCTCTCAAATGAAGCCAGTAGGTGAATTAAGAATGTTCTGGGGAGCTATTTGCTTTCACGCCTGCGCAGAGTTAATCCCTCTTCGCCAAAGGTCAATGAATGCTGAATATTACCTCGAGAACATTATTCAGGACAATGTAATACCATTTGCACCATTTATAGGGAAGGATTTCATTTTCATTAGGATAATGTAAGGGACCACATCGCTAGACCTGTTTTGGATTACTTACAAGAGGTTAATATTCAAGTCATGGACTGGTCGCCACGAAGTCTAGATTTAAATCCAATAGAGCACGTATGAATACTCTAAGATCAGTAAGTCGACATTTACCAGTTTCTATTAATCTCCAGGAATTGAAAGAAGCCGTCTTTTCGAGTTGGACAATATTCCACCAAAAGTAATTCAAAATTTGATAGTGAGCTTACCACGGCGAATACAAGCAATTATCAGACCAAGGGGTGTCACGCGTTATTATCTTTTATTCTTTCGTTACATTTTTATCTCCAGTTCAGTTTTTTAATGATGTTAAAAAATAATTCACTAATCAAACAAATTTCCAATTTTTTAAAAATTATATCGAATTATATGACGTGCCTTAATTTTTCATAACTCAAAAATAGACTAAGTTGTATAATATTTATGTAAGTGCCTTTAAAAACTTTCCTTATTATAGTAGACTGTTTTTTAAATAATTAAGTAATCAAAGATTGGCGCACATGCGAAGCTTCAAAAAACTTCAAATTCTGACAGTTGTCATACATTAATAATAAAATAATTAAAAAAATGTTTGAGTTACAACATAAAGTATTTATTATTCAAAGTTGCGAAAGAACTGCTCAAAAATTAGAAAATGCAGATTAGGTTTATTCCACTAATCAGTGCTAACGAGATTTCCGGCAACAGTATCCTAATCTGCCAGTTATTTACGCACAACTGCAAAAACAAATTTAAGTTTGTGTCATTAAATTTGGTGAAACAGGGAAAATAACTCGTAAACCTGGCGGCGGAGCACCTAGAAAATGAACAGCAAATTGCATAGAGGATATTCGACACATTCGTCGAATGCACAACACCCAAAAAAATTAATTGCAAAACTATCATAAGTTCGTTTGCCAATGGGAATATGTCATACTAGTTTAAAAAAGGACTTAAAGTTGTTTCCATGTAAAATTCAAGCAGTTCCGGAACTCAAACGGGTAGATTTTGTTACGAGAACACAGTATTGTTTATGGGTTTTTAATAACTTAAATAATATAATGTATAGAATTCACGGTTGGCTCTTGGTGAAACATGATTAATAATTTACTAAATAAAACACTTGGTATATTTGTTTCACAAAATGTATTTAAAATATCTCTGACATATGTTTCGACTTATTCAGTCATTCTCGAAGAGTCAGGTAAACTAAATGAAAAGTGTACTCCTACCAATATTTATGAGTTATTTTTTAAAAGGTTTATTACAGCATCGATTGTGGGGGTATTTGAAAAATCCAACTGCGTGTTTGTGACCTGTCTGTTGAGATTTATGGCTTTTTTAATTTCTAAAATTTCTAAGAAATCAAGCCTTTTACCCTTATTACAAGAGTGTAAAAGTTTGAAATTATTAGCATTAAACAGATGAGAATTTTGAATACAGTGTTCGGGATTCGCGGAACACAGTTTCAAAATTCTCATCTGTTTAATGCTAATAATTTCAAACTTTTACACTCTTGTAATAAGGGTAAAAGGCTTGACTTCTTAGAAATTTTAGAAATTAAAAAAGCCATAAATCTCAACAGACAGGTCACAAACACGCAGTTGGATTTTTCAAATACCCCCACAATCGATGCTGTAATAAACCTTCTAAAAAATAACTCATAAATATTGGTAGGAGTACACTTTTCATTTAGTTTACATGACTCTTCGAGAATGACTGAATAAATCGAAACATATGTCAGAGATATTTTAAATTCATTTTGTGAAACAAATATACCAAGTGTTTTATTTAGTAAATTACTTAAATAATAATTCGACTTTCGACAAATGCTTCTTCTGGCATGAGGCTTTCAGAATATTTAAACAAGCAAAATATGAGAATTTGGTCTACAGAAAGCCCTCATGAATTTGTGAAAACTACGCTGCATCCGCAAAAAATAGGCGTCTAGCTAGCAGTTTCAAGATGACGAATTATGGAGACTATATTTTTTAATCAAACCATAACTGCTGAAAGATATCGAATAGAATTATTAGAGTCGTTTATTAATGAACTTCATAATGATGGTAAGATAATGTATCAATCATGCACAAATTTCGAGAAACAACTGTTTTGCAAGAATTTTTCGATACAAGAATTATTAATTTTGCTCCAAGATCTCCAGATTTAACAATTTCAGACTATTTTATTTTTCCATATTTAAAGAATACTATTTTCAAGACCAGGCATCACAAAATCAAAGAGCTTCTAATGTTATTGTGAATTCTTGTTCTGACACAACCCAGGAAAGCCTAAGAAATGGCTTTGAGAGCATGAAGCGTAGAGTTTTAACTTTGTCTTCAATAAAAGTTTTTTGAAAAATTAAATTGCTAATTATTACACACATTTACATGACATAAACAAACTATCGAAATTATACGGTTGTGACAGATTACGTGTACTGTCATCAACCATTACGAAAAAGCATTGCTGTCTCTATTGAAGAAAGTTTTTTTTACGGCGCGTAACATGTAATGAAGTATAACTTTTTTGTGTTACCTTAAGCTAAAATTTATAATTAAGTACGTATATATTCATTATAAATTGTTTATTATTGTCCTGTTATTACTATTGACTGTTAGGCAATAAATATTATTGTAAAAATTATTATTATAATGCTTATATTTTCGGAGAATATTAATTGCATTGTGCAATTTATTTTGTTTGAAAAAAAATTTGGAAGGTATATTTTAGCAAACATTCTTTTTATACAGAGAAGTGCAAACCAACAGTAATCATTGGGCTTTAAATAAAAATGAATCTTTTTCAGGCGATAACTTCGAATTTTCTGCCAAAAGCCTTTTCATTTCCTATCCCAATTTTAAATAATACCAGGCATCGATTCCCTTAATTGCGTCCACTGGGAAAAGGTAAATAAACCATTACCGGTCCATTCGGTTGACTATTAAGTTTGAATTAAGCTTTACGCCCTCTTTCAAAGTATACTGCTCGACGTGTAATTAAAGCGGCACTATGGTTCGTGTATCTATATTGTCTTTGATTATTTTTATTACAACAAAAAATCCTATAATGCCAAAGCAATAAATCCGAACGCGTCTGTACTCTACCCCATTAATAATTAATGGGTGCATTTATTTACATGTACAGTAGTGATTTAATTAAATGTCAATTACATGGTCGTTCAGCTTCAAAGAAAAGCGTCTGGACAACGATGGAAAAAATTGAATTATAAGTAATTACGTTTTCGTACATTAAATTTTTATGAACAGAATTACTTACAAATTTATTAAGAGGAAAAAAAGACGAAAAAATCCTATTTAAAATGCAATACATACTTACACTTTTCATGATTTCAATTACGTACCTTTAGAAAAATAATTTATGCATTTAATATATATTTTTGTAATTATATACCATTACACATAAATGAAGTAGTGTATATACAAGGGCGGTTTGACCAATGCTCGCGATCGTAGAGAAACAAAGGAATAATATAAATAAACAAACTTTATTTTGTTACATAATCTTCTCTTAATTCGATACATTTGGTCCATTTGCGTTCAAGTTTCTTTACTTCGTTTCGAAAGTGATTTTGTTCTAATCCTGCAAAATACTCGTCCACTGTTAAAGTTAGCTCTTCATTTGTGCAGATTTTTTTACTTCCGAGAAAATCTTTTAATTTATGGACTGAATGAAAGCAGATGGTGCCAGGTGTAGCGAATTTGGGCGTTTTTTTTGCCGCGGATATTGAACTTGTCGACCACGTGCCCTCATATTTTTACACTTGAACCAAGAACGTATTCCCCAATTGTGGTAAGTTTCTTTTCCTTTTATGTCATCTTTAGTGGCACTGTATATTTAGTTAGAATTATTACAATAGCGTTTTTTTATTCTATTGTTAGGGGTCTTCGTAAAGGGTATTCGTAGAAGGTTAAACCGTAGGAGGGTGGAGTTTTTATATTGCTGTGTGCATACCATACTGGTTTCTAGTTGGGCAAAAGCCAGGTGTGGGTTTTCTCCAAGTGGAGTCGTAAACTGGACTTGTCGAAGGAGATACCAGGGGCAAGCTACAATTATTGAGAATAGAAAGATTGATATAAGTTTCCAGAATGTTTATTTCAAATATGTTCAAAGTAATTGCCATTAACAATAATAATACACTTAATCATTCTTTCCTTCCATAGTTCAAAAGCGTTCAGCCAGCTGCCTTTAGGGGTACTATCAAAAACACACTTAACGGCGATATCAATATCCGCTTCTGTCTGGAACCTTTTCCCTTTCAAATGTTTTTTGAGCTCAAAAAATAGCCAGAAGTCACACATTGAAAAATCCGGTGAGTAAGGAGGATGTTCTATAATTTTAATTTTGTTATCAGCTAAATACTGAACAGTTATCCCTGCTGTATGGGACGACGCGTTATCATGATGTAACATAATTCCCTTTCTTGGCACTTTACTGAACACAGTAGGCAAATAATAATTGCGACCACCAAACCCGTACTTCTAAAAAATGCCGCGTACATTACTTTTTTGCTCGCTATTTTTTCACTATCGTAGGGATTTCCTCATCTTCATGGGCTTTCTTGGCGAGTGGGAACATCAAAATGGTTCATCGCCAGTTACGATTTTAGAAATAATTTGATGGCTTTCAGCATTCAACATATCTAAAGTGTGTTGACAAATTCTAACACGTTCTGCTTTTTGTAAACCTGTCAGATGATGTGGTATAAACCGAGCTACAACCTTTTTCAAATGTACATGTTCGTGCAATATTGCTCTCACTTGCGAGGATCCAATCTTCAGTTTGGACTTTATCATTTCATAGCTAATGCGGTTGTCCTCGTCGACCATCTTCTTCACTGCAGTAATATTTTTGGGATTAACAACAGTTGAAGGAGGGCCAGCTCCTTTTCTGTGTACTACCTAGTTACAACCTCTTTTAAATTAGCCAATAATGGTGCGAGATCCCCAAATGCCGATTTTAAACTTTCCTCACACTCATACGCGCTCAAGCCTTTCTTGAAATCACAGTAAATCATTATCCGAAAGTTCTCTCGTGATAATTCCATTTTTTCGATAACAGAAGCGTATTCTATAGGTTATTTCTCAGACATTATTCAACCGAATTGAACAAACTAAACTGCATTTGACAGATAAAATAATGCACTATTTAATGAACAACAATTTGTTTTCCATAGGTAACAAGATTTTTCTATTCTCATTTATTGTAGCTTATCCCTTGTAACTACTTGGAATTACAAGTTTGAACACAGGTGTCGTTTATTTTACTATGTATTTAACAACCAAAGTAGGATTGCTACATTTTGTTTTATTGGGAATGAAAGACGCCCGATTTAGACTCTCCACGTGTATATTTAGTTATAAACATTTTATATCATAATTAGCGTTAGTGTCAAATATCAAAGTTTTATAATTATAATCAAAGTCTATTAATAACCCCTAATTTGCTGTAAGCACGGTGATCGAACTTCATATAGTGACTAGGGTCATATCCGATTTTCTTTTAGTAATTAATTACTAGCGTTTAAAAATTTCAAAATTTCATATATATATATATATATATATATACAGGGTGGTCCTTAAGTTCGTCGAGAAATTTGAGGGTGCGATTCCTTGGGTTATCTCGAGAGAAATAGTTCCTATAAACATTTGTCCTAAAGTTTTCTGTTGTAGAGATACAGGCCTTTTAATTTTTCAAAAAAAAAAAATTTATTTCAAAAATTTAAGAAACGGTTACAATAAACCCTAAAGGTACTGTTGAAAATGACCACCAACAGCTAATATGCAGGCTTCTATCCTCCTATTTAATTGCATACTCACACGCTGAAGAAGTCCGGGAGTGTATCGAATTGTTTCGCATCAACAATTATGCGATTTCTTAGGTCATCGAGATCTTGAATTGGCGAACTATAAACAAGGGATTTTAAATGTCCCCACAGAAAGAAGTCTAGAGGGTTCAAATCAGGTGAACTTGGAGGCCACGGCTGATTCGGAACTTCCACTCCTCGGCCTATCCATCTATTCTGACATGTCCTATTTAAAAATAGCCTAGCCTGTAAACTAAATTGTGCTAGAGCGCCGTCATGCATAAACCAAAGTTCATTTCGGATCAAAAGTGGAATATCTTCTAAAAGGCCAGGCAACTCGTTTTCAATAAATATCCGATATGATGCACCATTAAGTCGTATAGGAAGGAAAAAGGGACCAATTAAATAATTATTAATTATCCCCGCTCATACATTTAAGGAAAATAGCTCTTGAAAGTGCATCTCCCTTATGGCATGCGGGTTTTCATCTGACCATAAATGGTTGTTGTGGAAGTTCCTAATACCATTTCTGGAGAAGTTCGCCTCGTCAGTAAATAGAATGTAGGTTAGAAATTTTGCATTTTGGGCAATTTTTTGTCGGAACCAATCACAAAGGACTAAGCGTTGCGGAAAGTCACGCGAAAGAAGAGCCTGTACTCTCTGAATATGGAAAGGATATAATTGTTGATCGTGTAATATTCTTAAGATGGTTTGATGGCTTGCGTTTACCGTTACACCAATCTTTCTTGTACTGGTTTTTGGATGTTCATCGATTATCTGCAGAACAGCTTCCTCTAAATCGGGTGTTCTTTTAGTTTGAGGTCTTCCCGGAGTATTTTTGTTTCTCTCAAATGTACCAGTTTCTGCTAGACGACGGTGAATATTACTGAAGGTTTCCGCACAAGGTACAAGTCGTCGAGGATATTTTTGTTGGTAAATACGTCTTGCTTCATAACTATTTCCATTAGCTAGACCGTACACAAAATGCATATCTGCCATTTCAGCGCTTGTATAATTCACCATAATTACAAAAAAAGATTTGTAGTTACGAACTTTCAAATTAATTATTGTTTGACAATACTTATGACAGTTACGAAAGTACAAATAAATGCTGTAAACATGACAACCAACACAACAGTTCCCTAAATCGATTTCAAAATTTTTGAAATAAAAATTTTTTTGGTGAAAAATTAATCAGCCTGTATCTCTACAACGGAAAACTTTAGGACGAATGTTTATAGGAACTACTTCTCTCGAGATTACCCAAGGAATCGCACCCTAAAATTTCTCGAAGAAATTAAGGACCACCCTGTATATATATATATATTGAAGTAGGTCAAGCCTACTCATAAAGGGCCTGGAACATAAATATAGGGCTGAGTTTTTTCAAAAATGTTAATTTTTCTTTTTAAAAAAAAAATCATAAATAGAACTGTATTTTCCACATGTCATATTAATTAAGTTAATACCGCGTTTTTAATTTATCAAATTAGTTTCACTCTTTTATTTAATTCCTTGTAATCATTAACTTCAGTCATTTTCTTTTACATTTTTATCTTACCGAAGATATTTAACTTAATTGATAGAGATTATATGTCACCTTTTTATGATCATAATCTATTAGTAATGTTAAACGTTTGGGTATAGTGATGTATGTTATTTGAGAAAATTGTTGTTATGAAAAATGTATATAAACAACATTGAAATTAAGGTGCCTGGAGATTGAATAAAAAAAAGATTATTATTGAAAAAAAATTGGCATGACACGTCGAATTTTCATTAAAAGTGTGTGAAGGAATAAAGTCGATAAAGTGATTAAAATTTATAATAAGATAGTCAAAACTTACCATAAAGGAAGCCTATAAAGTCCTGAACCACTAGTTTTTTTTTTTAAAAAATTTTACGAAGATTACCTTATCTTGAACCTGCTAAGGACGATAAACCAAAACTCCAAATTCTAAAAGACGCTATGTAGAATTTGGAACAAAACCAGACTTTCCCCGGCAGCATCAAATTACCTTATCTTGAACCCACTAAGGACGAAAAACTAAAAACTTCAATTTCATAAGGACGTCGTCCAGAATTTGGTACAAAACCAGCCTTTTCCCGGCACTTGATTCCTTTGGACCTGTACATCAAGACTCAAGTATTCATCATTCACATAGAAGAACGACCAGTATCAAGTTTGTGTTTTTATTTTATAATCTCCTAAAATATTAAATTTTTATTAGTTACATTTCGAAAAAGAACGCTCATACTTCACTTAAATTCCTAAATTGTTAACAATAGATCACTATATAGTTAAATACCAGAAAATACAGTTCTTTCTACTTTGAATTTGAGTTACCTAATTTTAAAAATTTATATTATTAATATTTTATTACAATATTTAACCTTACCTTTGTATTATGTAACTTCATGTGACTTTTCATGCGAATATTATAGTATAGTACAGTTAAACTTACCTTGTTGCATAGAGATTCTAATTAAATAGTGTTATTTACAATTCATTCTCGTGTTTTATTCTTGTAATAACATTGGTAGTAAATTTCACTTGATATAACTTAGTTTAAACCGATATTTGTTTTCTATCCAAATACCGAACCTACTTTTATGATTATCTTGTTCACCATAAACAGAGCTAGTCGGAAGCATAACACGAACAACCTGTAGAACTAAATAATAAGTTAAGCACTGAATAGAGACCTATCAAAGTAAAATATATATATTGGATATTTTATCTTTTTTTTGTATGTGTTATAGAATAACATTTGAGTCAACTGTCAACTTTGACAACTGTTAAATCTAATATTATTTTGTTTTATATTATAGGTTCCGTATTTATTATACAACTTTCTTTTTTGGTCTTCATCAATATATATATATACTGTATGTATAATTCAGATCGATGATTGCACTAGTTCAATTTTTATATTTTACCATTACCATTACCATTACCATATTCTATATTTTTTTTATAAGACTAAACTGTAAATTGATATTTTTTTTATAATCTAGTAGCATATATACTGGGTGCGTAAAAATAATATCTAAAATTCTGTAAAGATCTGGAAAGAATTATATTTTTTTATATATCTAGATTAAGGAATTTTAATATTACGACCGTTTACGTAATCACAGCTTTCTTGAGGCCTTTGACAGTAGAATTACCATTCATCTGATTTCTGAAATGTTTAATTTAATTCAGTTCAAACACTAGCAAACTGTTTATATATTTTTTTATATACATTGTTCATTTATTAAATAATTGACCATACCGGGTGATTCATAACCCACTATAGATTTTTTCATTTCAACTTATTCCAGGCCTTATGCCTACTTTCAAGTAATTTGGTCATTTGCAAATTTATTTTGAATGTCTATTGCTGCTTGTGAGCCTTTGTGTAAATATTAGCTTGCCTTATTTTTTTTCTTGTTTTTCAATATATTTACGCATTTTGTTAATTAACTTGTTTGGTTATTATATGATCTACTGAGTGTTCAGGCTTATTTAGACCTGTTATGATATAATAAAATTACATTTAGTTATTATTGTTATCGAGTCTTAAGTTTTATTGTTTTATTTTTTTAATCTTGTCTGCTTGTTCCCTTCTGAATTATTGAATTACTTGACGGCAGCTTCTGTGTTAGCTGTAAGGGTTGAGGTTGTAAACACGGTGGCGCCTATTTAAAAAGAACCTCTTCCTAGCTCGCCTCTAAACTGGCTAGCATCTCAATCTGAAGATCACTTCGTATTTACGTAAGTGAGTAAGTCGTGGGGTTATGGCTAAGTTGGAGAGAAACACGTTACATCTTTTAGCAGAAACCGTATTAGAATGCAAAGGTACATTATCATGGTGGGAGAGCACTTTCTTCTTAGTAATTCCTGGACGCTTTTCAAGAATAGCTGTCTTCAAACGATCTAGAAGATTTGTGTAATATTCTCCGTTTATAGTCCTGCATTTTTGAAAATAGTCTCTCAACAATATTCTTTTTGCATCCCAAAATACCGACGCCATCACCTTTCCCATATACAAACCGGTATGGCCTCCTTTGGACTTTGTTCCCCACGTTTGGTTCACATTTTCCACTGTTGTTTAGATTCAGACGTATAATAATGAACCTAAATTTTGTTACAAGTAACAAATATTTGACAGAAAATATGTCTTTGTTCCGTCGTCAGCAAACGCGGCACCCATTTTGCCGAAGCCTTTCTCATATCAAGTTCTTCGTGCAAAATATAAAACACCCGTTCCTTTGAAGCAATGTCTGTGATGTCTAATGCTTTATATCGTCGATCATTTAGCAACAAATCATGGACTTTATCCACCATTTTTGGACATGTAGCCGTTTTCGGCCGACAAATGCGGGGATCATCTTCTAAGGTGCTCCTGCCATGCTTACATTCATTTCCCCATTTTCCGACGGTTGTATACGAAGGGTATCTGGCATATCGTCACGAATTTCGGTAAAGGACATGCCTTTCTTTAAAGACTTAAAAACTTAATCACTGTATAATTTTTCAAATGATCCATTTATACTTAATTAGTAACAGTGTAAAAATTAAAAAATTGCCTACGAAACACGCTTTGCGACAAATTTATCAAACAGTAAGAGTGAATTGACAAGGTGTTGGTTGTCAAAATGTGATGTGTATTTGTTTCATTCTAGGCGATTGCGCGAATAAGTCATTCCGTCCTCATATAAATTAATTCCATTATAAGAAGCTTTTGAAGGCGTTCTGTTGATATTGAGGTAACATTTTTCCATTATTTAATTTAGTTTTTTATTTTATTTTATCCAAATTTATTTACAATCTGTATACTAAATTACAATAAGTAAATATAAAACTAAAATAATAATTAACATCAAAGGTCAATGTTCATTTACATTTTCTTATAACATCACAATTTTAATAAAAGTGATTTTATCTAGGGGTTCATTGAATAGTATTTTGAGTTTTCGTCTGGTTAGTTGACTGTGTTAAATTTTTAGCTGGTTGGTTAGGATAATCCCTAAATTCGCCTTCACATTTTTGGGTAAATTTTATTATTTCTAGCTCAATGGGCTTTATTTGAACATCACAAATGAAGTATTTAACGATGTATTTATGTTTTTATGGAATTAACTGATTTATTTATTTATTTATTGTTGTATTGTCACATTGAGTCAAAATTTTGTCCTATTTGGATTAGTCGTATACTGTGGACAAATCTTAATAGATTTATTTTGGTATAAATTCTTATAACTTGAGCTTACGCAATTTAATAATTAATTGTGCGTGTTATATAAGGAATTATTGCATATACAGTGTGTGTCAATATCTATGTAAGGTCTACTAAAGATATTTGATAAATTAATTATACAATTCTTAGATTAAGATTTTTAGTTAATTTAATTGTTTTCCATATTTGGTCTAATCATTTCAGACGATGACATTCACTTTTTTATAAAATCTGGTGATCTTATTGTTTTTTGTAATTTATCTAAAACATCTGCTTTTATGTGTAAATAGTTTAACTTCACATATTAGTCAGTTTCTTGTGCACTTTAAATTATTTCATTCATATATTATACTGGGTGAGTCTTTTACTCATGTCCAGAATTTACTTTGTTATTAAGATAGATATCACTATTTTAATGTCATTATCGCTTTGATCAAATTTAAATATAGTTTTTTGTATTCATTAAACTTTAAATATCTTCCGAATCATTTTATTGTGACGTGGTTAGCCAAGTAGGTATAACCGTTTTATTTTGACATTCTGGGTACAATATCCCTTTGTTGTTGTGTTAGTTTGGATTACAATGAATCCTGATTGTTATTGTTTTGAACTTGGTTGTTTTATTTAGTTTAACAACGATACACGTAATTACCTCTGTTTCCGCTAAAGGTATAAACATTGTGGCGCCCTTTACGCCTCTCCACTCGCCTCTAAACTGAGCTGGTCTTTGGCCGAAAGATCTCCGGAGCAATCATGTATTGAGGTAAATTGGGTAAGTCATAAGCAATAGGTATTACGTAAGTAGGCGCAAGCATAACGGTTAATAAAAATCGCGAAAACCAGCTTCGGTAATTTTCGAGAAACAGTAGCCTTCTCAGGACTTACATTTCGTGGGCGGGTTGCTTTTAAACATACAAGCCACGTACCAGTACCAACAGCTTAGTCTCAGTGTAGACGGGTAGGGTTCCATACGAAATGTTGTTAACCTGACTGTATCGTATATTTAAGAAGAGCGCCACCGCGAATTAAAGGAGGTTTGTACTGGTAGATATACGTTGAGCGGAGAACGTATATGCGTTAACATACCCACATTAGCATAAGTCCCGAGGCCGAAGAAAGCTATAACTAAGAATTAAAAGAAAACGAACGACAACCAAATAACATGTATCATTATTTATTTTGAAAGTTTGTGTATATAAATTGCCAAATAAAGTAAATATAAGAATGGGTGAAGCCGTGTATATATGTTTTACCGATGTTATTATTGAATTAACAAAAATACTATATATTTATCTCAAAAGTATTAGTAAATACATCAATACAAAAACATGAATATTTATATAAATTTACCAAAATAATATTAAAGGTATAAAAACCTTGAACGTGTCTGTATATATTGACAAACTGTATATTACATTTGACTAAAAAGACACAGACGACTAGCGAAGATCTTCGCAGACGCTAACAAAGAAAATACAAGCTGAAACATGAAACCGTACTATTCTGAAATGTGATGTAACTTTTTACACAAATAATAAATATAACAATCTTAAGAATAGGTATTACGTAGTAAATGTAAAAGGGGTAAACAATATCAATTCTCAAACGTTCAAATTACACTTTAATTTAGCAAAGGCAAAAGCTGATATAAAATAATAAGTAACTGAAGTTATGTTATTAAAGTTATTAAATTTCAAATAAATAGGAAAAATTTGTAGATATATGTTTACTAGATGGAATAAACGGTATAATTGAAATAAAATACGAAATACACCTAGCTCGTGTCGAAAAGATGCAACGGCCAGGCGTACTCCAATGGCGTCGCTTATTGCCAGTACGAGAATCCACATGGCAGCTGATCCTACGCTGATTAATTTAGATCTTTCAAACGGTACTTAAGACAGTGGTCGTTAAGTAAGTGCCCTTTGTATGTTAAGAAAGCGATAAATATCGAAGAAGGCACAAATCCGATTATATCGGTGATAAACTAGCTGAAAGTGAAGCCCAAAAATCCACCTTACCAAGTGATTACTCGATAAATTTACAATACTTAAACAAACGATAGCTTAACGGTATTTAAATAACTACGACGCGTCCATACGCACATACCGTATGGAACCGTGGTGAGAGAACGGCGGGGAGGTAAACGATAGCCCACTAGTACATTAGATAAGAGAGAAGGGACGGTTATAATACCAGGTGCCAGGCGTGTCTGTGCTCAGTCTGATCTGATACGTTGACGATAGATGTGCAGAGTAATTATACGTAGAACATCGTTTGTAATGGCATAGTTTACACAACCAGAAAAAAATTATTTAACTTATATGTTTATTCTTTATAATACCATAGAATTGCGTTTTTATTTTGTTATGTTAGCAAACTTTTTATTTTTTTCGATGTAGCGGTTGTGCATCAGCACTTTTTCACCTCAAACAGGTTTATAGGTTTATGCAATTTACTAATACGTATACAGAATTTTTTCTTTTCTTTGATGGAATTATGCGTCCCTTTTTTCAGAATATTTTTAATTTTCTCTTCAAGTGCAGCATGTTATTTAGTTATGTTTTAATATAGTTTTAATTTTTTTCATTTGTTTATAGTTTCCTTGATGTAGCATTTGTACATCACCGGAATTTAATTAAGTATGTAATCACAGGTTTGTGCTATTTATAAATACACATATTTTTCTTTCGTTTTTGGTGGAATTATGCGTTTGTTTTCTCTGAATATTTTTATTTTTTTTATTGTGCAGCATTTGTGCATTTTTATCATTATTATCTGCGGTGCAAGACCTCTCATCTTTGAAATACGTTGCGTATACAAATACTCCATACGTATGTGTATACCACACCTACTCCTGACGTATCATTGCTTATCCAATCATAAGTATGTGTATACCATACCTACATCTGACCTATCCTTATGCTGACCTATGCTTATCCAATCAAATGCTACACTATACATTCAATAAAAATATCGGAGAAGTAAAGCTGCGGGGACGCGTCTTGCGCAGCAGTGTCGTTTTATTACCTCGTTTACACACGGTATATGAGATTCGGAGGGGAAGCGATGACGTAATACGGACATCTACATGCATTTCAATGGCGTAAACTCAGCGTCAACATTCACAATACACAGAACGCACAATACCAAAATATTTTAACATTTTAAACGTAATAGGTAGTCTTCTTCTGTGAGCCCGTTCATGACACGTGTCACCTTTTCTTTCACACCTTTAACGGTCTGAAATCTGGTTCCTTTAAATGCAGATAGGACCTTGGGAACAGATAAAAGTCACACGGTGTCAAGCCAGGCGAATAGGGCAATTAAAGTCTTTATTTTCAAGAGCTTTTTTGTTAGATTGTGAGAATTTTCGGCACCATTTTCGTACATATTCTTTTTACATGTTTAAATTCTTATGTAAAATTCCTACAGTTTCTGGAATCGCATGAATAGTTAACCGACGGTCAGATCGGATCAGATTATCAAATTTTCTAATATTTTGATGTGGAAGGAAGACCCGGGCGTGCGTAATTTTTATCATCTTCTCGGCCATTATGGAAACCCTTAAACCACTCAAATACCCCCACGAGCGATAAACATCAATTGCCATATATATATTTTAATAAAGTATAAGCTTCAGTAGCGTTTTTTCCGTTTCACACCGAAATTTCACGACAATTTGTTGCTCTATTAAAACACGTGGCCAGGTTACTATGCCTATAGACACGCGAGGGGCGGCATTCGAAAGAGAGGGTTCACGCTATTACAGCTGTCGGTCGTACGACTTTCACGCATGCGTAGTTCGTCTGTAGTAGCTCTCCCGTTATTTTATAGCCACACCTTGTATTAGTTTTCTTACATTGGCACACATACATATCTTGCTTGTGTCCGGTATTCATAAATAAGCATCAAAGAAAATTGTACGTATTATGTTCTGGATTATTATGTAAAATATATTTCGTAAACAAAAGGATCCTTCTAGTGTCGTTCTTGTATCTGTCCGAGTGTTGTATGTACGAAAACGAATTTATCAAGTTTTCGGTGCGATTATGATTTTAATAAATCTCCCGAGACACGAGCCGGTAATGATTCCTCTATACTGGTTCGGAGGTGTCGTCTATTTGAGTCATATCCATATTACAATTGTCTAAAAATATATATAATAAATTGCCGCCCGACCAGATACAGTCACTAAATACATATAGTTAAGACCGCAATAAGTGATTATCTTACCTCCAAGTGTACTATAGTAAGGCAGAATATTATGACATGTGCGTGGGGATTCTAATACATGTATATAACTGTAGATATTTGTAAAGGTTTTGTAATACTGTTGACGAGACAGATATTTGTGTTCAGAAATATTAGGCAGACAAAAATTATTATTGTTATTATTATATATGAGTGACAATGTTAAGTTTACGTACAATAGTATCTTTTTATTTTTATGGTAAGGAAATACTAGTCGTTTTTTCATTATTATAGTGTGGGTATTAGCTGAAGAGACCCAAGAAATATAAATTACAAATTTATTGACGTTCGTACATGTTTTCGTATTAATCTCATTTTGATTGGTATAAAGATACGTGTATATTATCTTAATCTTATTTCAGGAGGGCATGAAAGGAGTCTCCAAAGAAGATTCCAAAACCTAATTTTTGAAGATTGATTCTATACCTAGAAGGTTAAGGGCAGTAATTGATGCGAATGGCGGATCAAGTCCATGACCACCGAGTAAACGTTTCAGTTATTGCTACAGAAATAGGAATATTCAGAAACGAGGGTTTTTAAAATTCCACAAGAAGATTTGGAGTGTGTGGAAGTGTCAGCAGGATGGATTTCCAGATTGCTCAGTCCCGAACAAAAATTGTTTAGACAACAAATTTGTGAAATGAATTTGGTAGTTTTATCTCAAGATGAAGACTTCTTAAATAGAATTGTAACTGGGCATGAAACTTGTGTACACCACTAGGACCCTCTCACGAAACAAGAGTCCATGCAATGGGTTATAAGGGCTCTCCATCGCCCAAGAAGGCAAAAAGCTAATTTTCTGCGGGAAAAGTGATGGTCACAATATTCTGGGACGCTGAGGGGATTACTTTAATTAAGTATATACCAAAAGGGACTACAATAACGGGACATGTCTACAAAGCCACAATTTAGAACTTTAACACGGCTATAAGCAAAAAAAGGCCCCACAATTTTGTTCAGAAAACTCATCTTCTACACGACAACTGCAGAATGCATAAAGCACGAATTGTTCACGCAGTAATCAACGTAAGCGGCTTTCAGGAATTACAACATCCACACTACAGTCCCTACCTCGCCCCTTGTGACTATTATCTCTTTCCAAAACTCAAAAACACTTGGGAGGGCGTCGGTTTTTATCGAATGACGACATTGAAAGCAATGCGGGGTTGTATTTTGTGGAATTACCAAAATAATTTTTTTTTAAGGCTAGCGTTATTAAAGAAACATTGGAATAAGTGTGTTAATGTTAATAGTTATTACGTTGAAAATATTTTTTTTTGTCTTCTAACTCGTTTCTTTCATAGCTAGGTAGATAACATAAAAAACTCCCCTCAAAAATAAGTAACTACAAACAAGTGTACCTGACCTAAATAGAATAATTCTGCATTCTCGCAACTACTAGTTGGCTCGTTTCATTTTCACAGGTAGGGTTTTGGTTAACTTTTGAATCAGATAGGTAAGTAAACCCGCCCAGGTTACATCGGCCTTATTCGGTTTTTCTGAGTGTCTAATCAGGACCCATCCACTTCTCCGTCTTCGCACGTCTTCTCTCTTGTCTAGGTCCCGTCGTCTCTTCAGATGATACACTACACACTTGTCAGTGCTGGATTTCATTCCTATACTATAACTGCTACCGTATGTTATCGCCCCCATACCATCGCCCCCGGTATAAGGGCCGTATGCTGTTCCAGAGGATATGCTTGGTACTCGATTGGGTAATTTACCCCAACCAGCAAATAACCTACTTGATCTTCGTCACCGAATTCAAGAAACCTAGGATGACACTCTCCAGGATACCATAAATCATTTAATTTCAAGCATGTCTCGAAGAGTTATCGAATATATAAGAAACCGCAGCGGACCCACTCATTATTAAATAACATTGTTATTTTCTAATATTCTAGTTCTAAAATGCAATCGTTTCTTAAGTTTGAATAAACAAGCATTATGTGTAAATCTTATTAGAATTGATCAACTCCTACTGGGTGCTCGGATTTTTTTGAAAGTCAGTATATGTGTGTGACTTATGTTTTTATTTTTATGGAAGCCAATGCATTTCTAAGCGTCTTATTCTTCCATAAAGTTTGTTTCAACATTATTTAGTGTTTCTTTTGTCACAGGCTGTTTCTCTTTTTGCTTCTTCAATGATTATTATTATTGTTGAGGATACATTTAATATCCTTTTGAAATATTTTAATTTAAAACATTTTTTAGTGTTAAAATATAAGTAAATCTAGGATATAGAATTCAAATATAACTTTTCAGTTTTATATTCAACCTTCATTTTCAAATTTAGAGCGCTGCTTTATTAGCTAAGGTTATTAGTAATCAGAATTTTTCATATTTATAAATTTATTTATTGCTTTATGACGTAGACCGTTTGCTATACTCGTATATAATATTACCTAGGGTTATGGTGAACAAAATCTTTAATCTGATCTTATTTTGTTAAAATCACGTTTCCTAAATATGTGTAATAACGTCCATTACCAAACAATGAAAGTTTCTCTGGAACGACATACTTAGATTTACAATACCAACTAATACTTAATTAGTAATTATATTTTATTATGTATTTCTTAGTTAAGATTGTATATTTTAAGACCCTATTGTAAACTTTGGTATTGTTGCCCGTGGGTACTGTTTTGACGAATTTATCTTAGAAAGTTTCGCCGTCAACAAATACATTGTACAATGAATAGGCCTTTTGAATTATGTAATAGTTTATAGGGGGTGGTGTATATTCTTACTTACTTGCAACACAGTCTTAACGCAACAGTATAATTCGTAACATCATAATAAGCAACGACATTCTCAAACACAGTATCAAGACACACAGTCTTACTTTAAACATAACATAACAATCATACTTTAACAAGGGACACCAGTATTGACCCCAGTTTTATGCTAGTATAAGTCGCTGTATATTCAAAAATAAGTATGAATAGAGTAAATAAATATATTTGGATGAAAGTACATTTATTCATTTAACAAACAGTCATCGAAGATTTAAAAAGTAAAGTGTATACACCCTTACAACCTATGAACGGTAAAGCAAATATCGGGGTCGTGATTCTAGTAATTGCGGTTGAAGCATCATCGCTAGAAACCGGATCCATCGCAAACATTTAGTTCCACGACCCCAACATCCCCAACATATTTTAGTCTTCAAGACGCAACAATTATTATTATTGATGTAAACACATGCTCAACTATCGTAAATTAATTTAATTATTTAAATAAATCGTAGGTAACATCTTATATAACCACAGAGAACTATCGCTTTAGCAATGGAACTACTTATTTAAAATACTGAAAATTCGTTTCCTACTTTCATTTTGTGCTATGTACTACGTAGTTATTACATTTTATTTTAAAAGAATTTTGGAAGAAAATATCAATAGTAATATAATAATCAATGAAAACAATAATTTAGATATAGATATCGTGTTATATCTATTCAAAAAATACTTTAAATGTGTTAAAGAAATACCGCATTAGGTTGAACAGCACTTCTTTCACAAACGAGACGGTACTGTCATGGAACCGATTTAATGAATCCGTATAACCAGTCAAAGCAGCGGTTGATCCAGTAATTAATTATAGGATGGTATTGAGCTTGCGGCCAGCGATTATTTTATTCATATACTTACCTGCATATACTTTTGATAATATATATATATATATATATATATATATATATATATATATATATATATATATATATATATATAAATATTAAGGCAACCTCTACATTTACCGAAAAGAATTGAAGTAAAGCAAATGTAATCTTGTCTATACTTTCCCAATTGATTTATAAATATGATTTCAAGATTGTCTCTTTCCTCCCACTAGCCTATACTACATAAGTTGACAATTAAACTACAGACAGTTACATGTGTATACTAATAAATATCATGTTGAAAGAATCGAATTTATGGTAAATGTTCTGGTTGATAAAAGTTTTATGCAACGTTTTTTGTAACTTACTGTCCTCATTTTTTACTACCTTCACAATTTTCTTAACATGGTACATTATTACTCAATATCTTTTTATTATTACTTGTATGATATTAATCTTATATCTGAACAATTTATTCCATTAAAGGTATCAGGAATCTTCGTTTCAGTTACATCTTCATTCCGGAGAGGAAAAAAATAAACCGTATATAATCTACTTTTACAGATATTTTATCATGTGTTCATGTCGCTTTCAGTAACTAAATCCTTTTCCGAATAGGAATTAATTAGTGTATTGTCGAAACCATAAATAACATTTTTATCATTAAGATCAATCGCACATGGATTTTACATTTACGACCTGTCCACCGTTTTTATTTTAAAATATTTTATACTGGATGTATTTTAAAACTAAAGTGTCACAGATAAGTGTGGTTGTGTTTGAGATACAAACACTTTAAATTTATTTATAATGTTATTTATTGGTGCGCGATATCGTATCTTTTGTGGATTCTGAATGTTCCAGTGACAGGTCTCTACTATAGATGAAAGTAACAGAAGGTTTCTAAAACGAAGCTTAATTGTATACTGTTATGCTTTGATGTGAGACAAATCATGTGCGTATTACTTTATGGTGTGTCAGTTTTAATCAACAAGATAAAGTCAGTGCAATCCACCTTCAGAGGTAACAATATTGATTTATGTTTTTGTGTTTATTATTAGGTACTAGAATGTAACAATTGCATGTTAGGTCGAATCGATTGCGAGGGAAGTTCATTTATTCGTATTATTGTAATATATTTGCATTGGTAACTGGTTTGCTATAGCTAGAGATCGGATTATATGCAAAGTGCATATATTTTATTTTTGCATATCTTTAAGTAGAGCCCATATGTAGACGTGTTACACTGATTAGAGTTAATTAGCATTAATTATTTAGTGATTGCATATATTGCATATTTAGGCATTTCTATGCATATTTTTACAAAAGTTGCATATTTTCCATATTTAAACTTTTTCATTTCTGTCCTATTAATTACCAATGCGTTCGACAGTCGACAATTCCCAGAACAATAAATTTTTTATATCCATTTCACTAATGATATTTTCCAAGAATTGCACGTGCAAAAGGAATCTGTAAATACGTATAAAACTTTTATTGCAAAAAATATATTGCATGTCGATGCAATAATTCACATCAAGCTTTGATACAAAATAATACAAATCTGTATAAAAACAAATTTGTATCTGTATATGCATGGACACACAGTACGTATTTACAGCTTTTGCTTCAACTACCAGACGCATGCGTTTCTGTGTAACCACTTTGTCAATGATAGATTTACGAAGCAAAAGACTGTAGGTACACTTGCGGTCATGTAGCAAGTTTTGTCCTATCCGAAGACATCAGATAACCTCATGCCATCTGACGGACAAAACCGACCACGCCGGTGCAAAGTGTTTCTTCTCGAATAGCAAAGCTATTACTGGAAAAGGAGAAAAATACGCATATTACTGCGAGTCCATTAACTCGTCGCCAGGTGGCGGATAGAACAAAACTTGCTACATGACCGCAAGTGTACCTACAGTCTTTTGCTTCGTAAATCTATCATTGACAAAGTGGTTACACAGAAACGCATGCGTCTGGTAGTTGAAGCAAAAGCTGGTAAATACGTACTGTGTGTCCATGCATATACAGATACAAATTTGTTTTTATACAGATTTGTATTATTTTGTATCAAAGCTTGATGTGAATTATCGCATCGACATGCAATCTATTTTTTGCTATACTACGCCACCTGGCGACGAGTTAATGGACTCACAGTAATATGCGTATTTTTCTTCTTTTCCAGAAATAGCTTTGCTATTCGAGAAGAAACACTTTGCACCGGCGTGGTCGGTTTTGTCCGTCAGATGGTATGAGGTTATCTGATGTCTTCGGATAGGACAAAACTTGCTACATAACCGCAAGTGTACCTACAGTCTTTTGCTTCGTAAATCTATCATTGACAGAGTGGTTACACAGAAACGCATGCGTCTGGTAGTTGAAGCAAAAGCTGGTAAATACGTACTGTGTGTCCATGCATATATAGATACAAATTTGTTTTAGACAGATTTGTATTATTTTGTATCAAAACTTTTATTATTTATTAGTTCCCAAATAAAGAAATAAAAATAATTCACCGAGTATAGCTTTGAGCAGCACAACATCTAATCGTGTTACGTTCTTAAATATTGTGTATACATATGTATTCACAATATATGGATACGATGAACAAAATTTCTTCATAGATTAAACCATCTCCTGAATTGGTAAAGGATGGCGACAAAATATTTTGTGGAGCCTGAAGTAAAGTCGTAAGTTAATCACATAATCAGTTTTACTAAATGCTTTACAATTTTTTTAATTCTTTAACTTTTGATATGAAACGGAAATTGTTGTTGTAGGTGTCTTCTGAGAGAAAATACTTGATTGATCAGCACGCGAAAACTCCTTCACATATTGGAAAATGTCAAAAACTAGGGCGATCCGGGTGTTTGTAGCAACATATGTGTCAATATGTGACATCAAATTCACGAAAATCAGAACAAGAAGAATTTAATACGTTCTATGTAAAGCATTAATTTCGTCTAACGTACCATTAGTAAAATTAAATCATGTTAAATTGAAATCATTTCTACAAATATATTGAAAACTTAATATACCTGATGAAAGTACCTTACGAAAAAATTATGTCACGTCTTGTTATCAGTAAACATTGTCCGAAATTCAAGAATTGGCAGGGACTAATTTTATTTATTTAATTGTAGATGAAAGTACGGATAAGTGTGGCTGTTATACGAGGGATAAGCTACAATTATTGAGAATAGAAACATCTAGTCACCTATGAAAAACAAATTGTTGTTTATTAAATAGTGCATTATCTGTCAAATGTAGTTTCATTTGTGCAATGCAATTGAATAGTGTCTGAGAAATAAACTATAGAATACGCTTCTGTTTTAGAAAAAATGGAATTAGCACGAGAGAATTTTCCGATAATGATTTACTATGATTTCAAGAAAGGCTTGAGCGCTTGTGAGTGTGAGGAAATCGGCATTTGGGGATCTCACACCAACATTGGCTACTGTTTATAGATGGTATAAAGAATTTGAACGAGGTTGTAACTCGGTTGTACACAGAAAAGGAGCTGATCATCCTTCAACTGTTGTTCATCCCGAAAGTATTGCTGCAGTGAAGAAGATGGTGTAAGAGGACAACTGCATTACCTATGCAATGATGGAGTCCAAACTGAAGATTGGATCCTCGCAAGTGAGATCAATATTGCATGAACATTTACATTTGCAAAAGGTTGTAGCTCGGTTTGTACCCCATCATCTGACAGATTTACAAAAAGCAAAACGTGTTAGAATTTGTCAACAAACTTTAGATATGTTGAATACTGGAAGCCATCAAATTATTTCTAAAATTGTAACTGGAGATGAAACGTACATACCGTTTTTTGATATTCCCATTCACCAAGAAAGCCGAATCTGGATACATGAAGATGAGGAAACATCTACGATGGTGAAAAAGCAGCGAGCAATGAAAAAAGTAATGTACGCAGTATTTTTTAGAAGTACAAGTTCGGTGGCCGCAGTTAAATTAGAAGATCAGAAGACAGTTACCGCTAAATTGTATGTTGAAAATTGTTTGCCTACTGTGTTCAGTAAAGTGCCAAGAAAGGGAATTATGTTACATCATGATAACACGTCGTCCCATACAGCAGGGATAACTGTTCAGTATTTAGCTGAAACCAAAATCAAAGTCATAGAACATCCTCCTTACTCGCCGGATTTGGGGATGTGTGACTTCTGGCTATTTTTTTAGCCCAAAAGCATTTGAGAGGGAAAAGTCAGAAGAAGAGATTGATATCGCCGTTAAGTGTTTGTTTGATAGTATCCCTAAAGAAAGCTAGCTGAACGCTTTTGAACTATGGAAGGAAAGAATGGTTAAGTGTATTATTGTTGATGGCAATTACTTTGAACATATTTAAAATAAAAGTTCTGAAAACTTGTATTAATTCTTTTATTCTCAATATTGTAAGTTGCCACCCATTTGTTAAGAATTCTTCATGAAAATATTTTTGGCATATCATATTTAATTTTTTGTAAACAACTTCAAAAACCAAATAATATGACTATTGCCCAATTCGTTCAAGAAGGTTTATCAAACTTTTATTTATCTGGAAGTGTACCTTGAGAAAAGTTTTACTTATGTTGTCCGACGCTGCACCGTACAAGATAAAAGCCGCGCAAAACTTAAACCTTTTTTATAGTAACATTATTCATACCACTTGTTTAGCTCATGGGTTCAATCGTGTAGCCAAAGACATTCAGAATCAATTCTTGTTGGTTAATTGTTTAATTAGCAATGTAAAAAGTTTTCTTAAAAGCACCTTTGCGAATCCAATTTTATAAGGAGCGACCTGGTCAGTTGCCTCCCGAACCGATTATTACGAGATGGGGTACATGGTTGGAAGCTGCAATTTTTTACGCAGATAATGATAATTTTGAAGGAATAAAAAATGTAATTGTTGAAAACACTGATTACTGCATTTCTTTAGAAAATTGTAAAAAGATAATAACATCAACAGAATTGCCATAAAACCTTTTGTATATTAAGTCAAATATAGCTTTGTTTTAAGTTCCATTCGTAAACTAGAAACGTAAGGGGTGCCGCTCTCAGAATCAATCGAAATAGTAAACGAATTTGATGCTATGTAAGAAGGTTAATGGTACAATAGGTAATTCTATATACGAAAAATTAAAAAAAAGTAATAAACAAAAATGGGGGGTATTTAAGATTTATCAAAATTAACAAAATTTTTAAAGGCGACAGTAAATGCTTTAGACTTCAATTTTAGTTTAGAATGTATTGCAAAGCTTAAAAATGCACCAATTACGTCTGTGGATGTTGAAAGAAGCTTTTTAATTTCTAAACATATTGCTATAGATTTTTCCCTAAATTATATTTGAAATTTATTTAAAAGTTAATGTACATATTTTTTTGAATATGATTGTATGTATTGTGCGAGTATGTGCGAGAAAACTAGTTTTATTCGAGTCTTCGAGTCTTTATGCTAAAGCGATAGCGAAGTATTGAGGGGGAGATCAAGTTATACCTTTTGACAAGAACGTTCTATTTCTTAAAAAAAATATATTTATATTTTTAATTAAATTCGGGTTGTATTATTGTGTTAATTAGTTGATGTATTTGATATTCAATTCCCATATATTCTACGAGATTGTATTCTCGTAATTGTTGATTTTTTGATAAACAACGTGTCTTGTAGGTCTCCTTAAAAAAAGTTTTTTTTTAATTTTATGATATAAAAATTTTGATTAATATTATAAGATATTTATATTGTACTCAATATTGTTATTAAGAGATTTATTATTATTAGTAAGAATATATGATAAAGAATATTTTTAAAATTTCTACGTATAAAAAAATATAATTGTAAAATTGTATTTCGTTTGGATATCAAGGGTATTTTTTGTTATATGTGAGCGCGCATGTGTTAGATTTTGATCGTGTTTTCAAGTTTATACAGTGTGTTTCTCTGGGGAGAAATTAAAAATAATCTTTATTATTATTTTAAAATAAGTTTGTTCGGAAGTCATAGAGGAAGTTTTAATTCACGTAGCGGTCATAATCAGTGAATTGTTTTACCTATCTCTTTGAATATTGTTAAATGATGCAATATTAATCTTTATACTTTATAAAGATAGTTTTTTTCTTTTTTGATTTTTTTTGTATTAAATATTCATTTAAATTTTATCTTATGCTCGTTTGATTTATTAAACCTTTTTACTGCGCATTTATTATTAAAAAAAGTAACTCTGAAAATAAAATAAACATTATACTTGTCAAATACATTTGACTGGCGCCTAGTAATATTCCAGTTCCACGTATTTCCGATTGGAACCCTGAGAAGAAAGAAGTCCCATTTTTTGGAAATAAACCGACTGAGTATCCTAGTTGGGTAGATTAGTTGTGGATGGTGGTGCAGTTAATATAAAAACCACAATTCATAGCAATATGTATTCCGCTAGAAGACAAAACTCTCTTTTAAACAATTTTGAAAAACATTTAATTATAGATTGTTTTAGAAATATGTTGTAAAATTTTTTTGTGCATTTAAGTTCATGTTTAAATTGCTGCTTTTATTTACTTTGGATAAAATTTTTAGATATTTTCGCAATTTTTTTTGGAATATATAGCTAAAGTTTATGTAACAAGTGTTCATTTGAAAAGTCAATCTAGTAGCATGTGATATACTGAGAACATTTTGAAGTATGTCGTAAATTAAAATTTACTACTTAACCTACGAAGTTGTATATTTTGACAGTTTCATACATACAAATAAATAACAAATAATAGGGATTTATTGAAAACTATAAAAAATGTTGTCCTTCAAGATCAATCCTCCGTTCAAAGTTTCTGATGATATTAATTTATTTAAACCAGAATCGACGCACGATTTGTGCACGATATTTGTGATTGACATTATTATCAAATGTCATTTGGATTTACGTTTATGGAACAACAAACACTTATTCTACCAAAATTTCAAAGTAACCTAGATTGACTTTTCAAATGAACACCTGTTATATTTCCTGAAAAATCGATGCAAATATACAAGTGTCCCGTATCGTTACGTTAAAATTTAGGAGTGTAAAGTAGACTTCATTTCAAGTAACAAAAACGCAAAACTTGTATATCCATTTTTATTTTTTTCAAAGTTACAGATCTATGAATGTGATTGTCAGATCGTGACAAAAAAAGTAATCCTAAAGTCAATAAAAACTGATTTTATTTAAGAAAGTTCAATTAATAATATTTTCGAAATGTCCACCTCCTTGTTGAATGCAGGCTTGTGCCCGTAAGCCAACAGAAGAAGTACTTATCCAAATTTCATACTTGTTTTGTCGGATTTGCTCGGTAGCCAGGTGAATACGATCCAACAACTCTTCTCTTGTGTTCGAAACTTGCGCGTAGACTAAATTTTTCATGTACCCCCATAAATAAAAGTCAAGCGTATTAAGATCGGGTGATCTGAGTGGCCATGCAACAGGACCACCTCGACCAATCCATCTTGAATAATTGACGTTAACCCAATTTCGGACAGCAATTACGAAATGTGGTGGTGCCCCATCCATGTGAAACCACATGTCTCGTCGAACATTCAGTGGGACGACCTCTCCAAGACCTGGCAGTTCGTCAATAAAAAATTGAAGGTAATTCTCCGCATTTAACCAATCAACAAGTCATCGATTAGGGCCGCCCAAACGATAATAGAAAATTCATGTTGAAATTTAGATAGGCGTATAGGTTTGGGATTTTCTGATGACCACCTGTGCAGGTTTCTCAGATTTGTAACACCACTTCTTCTCGTGAACGTAGATTCATCTTTCCAGAGGACTGTCCTGCAGAAATTAAAATGAAGCCGTGACTGTCTTAATATCAAGGTAGAATAAACTAGATGAGCATAGTGGTCTGCCTCAAGCAAACCGTGTCCCCTGCGATAGTGATATGCATATAAGCCCTCACGTTTTAAAATTCGCCAAACTGTGGTTCGTGGCACTCCTAGTTGTCTAGCGATTCGACGTTCACTGAGAGCTGGATCCCTTGTAATAATAGTTTCTGCTTCTTCCTCTAAGTCTGCTGGCAAATTTACTCCTCCGTCGAAAAGATAGTCCCGCAGTCCGCATTTCCGAAATTGTCTGTGTACTTGCAGAAACGTTCTGTAATGAGGAATGCGCCTATCGGGAAGCCGATGTCGGTTTTCAATAACTGACGTGCACTGCCGGTACAGCAGTCATACACAAAATGCATGTCCGCATATTCTTGAGAAGAATATCGGTAAGGCATTTTGAATAAAGAAAACGTGTCCACTCACTAATAAGCTGTTGTATGAACTGAAACGTAATGTAATCCTTTATTAAAAAGTGCAACATTAACGGTCATCTGAACATTTGTGTTTATTGTATGATATTCATGGTTCAGCACTTACGAAATAAGTAAGAACCTTCTTTATCATAAATCAATTTCCAGTACTCTTCTTTGTAGATCTCCAAGAAATTACTGTATGCATTACGGCACGTGTTTATTTATTTTAGGATAACATTTTATTATGCGACGTTAACAATCACAGGCCTGTTATTGAATCGTATAACTTTTTTTAAATAAAATCAGTTTATATTGACTTTAGGATTACATTTTTTTCATGATCTGACAATCACATTCATAGATCTGTAACTTTGAAACAAATACAAATGGATATACAAGTTTTACGTTTTTGTTACTTGAAATGAAGTCTACTTTACACTCCTAAAATTTGAACATAACGATACGGGATACTTATGTAACAATAAAAAAATTGCATATACAAGTGTCCCGTACACTTGTATATGCGCATATATTTCAATTCTTCTTTGCATATAAATCGGTCTTTAGCTATAACTAACAGACGAAAACATTTTTGTAAAATTGTTGTTATAAATGATATTTTCATTTACAAACAACAGTCTTTTTCTACAGCTGTTCTACAGCCATTTTCTACAGCTAAATACTGGTAACTGACCAATTTTTTTCGTAAAAGAATGGTTGGTGCAAATTAGAATCACATAACATATAGTTAAATAACATTTTAAAATATTTTTTAAACAATAAAGGCGGATTGATATATCGGCTGTATCTTTTAACTTGGGACTTTAAAATATCTTGAAAAATAAGCAGTTTACGAAAAAATGTCCAGACTTCATAATAATTCAGTGGAGGAAATACATTAGTGCTGGAATAGTCCCTCTCTCTCCTTCCATGTAGGTGTGTTGGAGGTAACTATATTTTATTACAGATTCGGCGCTGTAATCAATGAAATTCAATTTTTTTCAATTTCTCGCACTGAGAACCTATGCATAAGATTCTGCAATTCGTTTCTAATTAAAACAATACCACGAAAAAATGACTTATCAAGAAAGTACAATTATAATAACCCAGGAACGAGAGTCCTTCTTCACATACTTGCTCAACGCGATTTCCTTCGCTTATGACTTATCCGAGTACTAAAAAAATGTAATTTTCTTTTAATACCATTTTTTATACCAAAGAAATTTGAGTACATCAATAGTTAAGCACGCATTACGCATTTGTTACAAATGAACAGACATGCATTACACACATCTGTATCTGCACACATGGACATACAACCCGTATTTTACAACATTTACTTCAAAAAAAGATCGTGTTTATGTCTCAATAGGCTTCGTCAGTTTGGCTAATGAAGTAGAGTTTGATGAATTGCCTCATAGGTAGCAAATTTTGTCCTATTAGGTGGCACCAGATAATCTAGTGATATCTGACTAACACAAGAGACTACGCCTAAAATAACTATTTTCTGGTTTTAAGAAACAACTTATTTTACTCAGTTCCAAGAATATTTCGAAAAGTAAAAGACCTGTTTCTGTTACGCTGTTAATAGTACCTACTACAGAATATAGTACTTAACTGTACAAGAGAAAATCTAAATGGTTCTGATGTATGGAGAAGCTAGCAGAAATTTTGATAATTCTGTCAATCTCTATGCTCAGCCGAAGAAAATAAGGAAGTCTCTCTATTAGCTGCAGTGGCTGATAATCTTCATGTTAGCACAAGAGAAATAGTTCGCGATTCTGCAATGTCCCACACCAGTTCTTGGAAAATTTTAGTACGTTATAAATATCATCCATATCGTGTGCCTTTACATCAAGATCTTCATGTATTTGATTTACAATCCATGTATTTGATTTTGTTAGTCGGCATGCAACAATTACAAGAAAACCCCAATATTTTTCATTACTTGTTGTTCTCCGACAACCCACGGAACGGTTAATCGACGCAATACACATACTGGACTGTTGAAGATCCGCCCTCCAAGTTGAACACTAGCGCTCGACTGTTAATGTGTGGTGCGGAATAATTGGGAACAAAGTCATCGGCTCCCACATTGTTGAAGGCCACTTGAATGGTGAAATATACAAAGACATTTTTGAAAATGAACTGCCAGCACTACTTGAATACGTTAGCTTAGAAGTGCGACAGAACTCTAGCTTCAACATGATGGTTGTCCAGCACACTACTCGGTGGTAGCACATGAAGTACTTGAACTTAATTTCAATAGTCGTTGGATCGGTAGAGCTGGCTCAGTAAATTGGCCTGCTAGATCACCAGATCTTACTTCGCCAGATTTCATTTTATGGGGTTATCTCAAATGCAAAGTATACAATCAAGTACCAACAACACGTGAAAGTATGATTGAGCGAATCAGAAATGCTCGTGCCGAAATTCGAGAAGATATACTTCTCAGTTGTCTACACTTGAAATGCGGATGAATAAATGCATTGAATTCGAAGGCCATCATTTTGAGCACTTACTTTAATTGAAAGATGTGGAGGCGAGGGGAAATCTAGCACTTTTATAAGTGAGAGGCGAAGGGACTTACATACATGAAGCACCCTGATACGTGAGAGGTGAGGAGACTCAGGTTAATCAAGCAGGTGGTACTACGTACACATCGTTCATCAGCAATTTACATTTTTACAGGTGGCATTTTCCCAGTTATTTGAAACTTGTAAAACGAATACAGTTTTTCTAAGACTAATTTTGATTATTTACAAAGAAAACGTATTTTTTATTGCACACATATTGCAGAATCGTATACATAGGTTCTCCTTCATCGTTTCGTTGCTGCAATGCGGTCTGGCGTTGTCATGGTGCACGAAAAAATTCATTCTTACCGGCCTCTACGGATACGATTTTTTAGTGATCGTAAAGTTTTCAAAACTTTAATTCAATAAGATACTTCAAGTATCTTATTGAATTAATCGTTGATATCTTCAGCAGATATTCGACATGAATGGCCGTCTTTGGATCCCAGAAAATGGTGAGCATGACTTTCTGTGTTGACCGAAATTTGAATTTTCGCATACGTGGAGAATTAGAACGACGATATTCCATTGACTGCCCTTGTTTTCAGGGTCATAATGATAAATCAAAGATTCGTCCCCGGTGGCAATGTTCATGAGAAAATCGTGTCATTCACTTCGTTACCGGTTAAAAAGTTCTTGAAAAATATTTTTTATTTGATTGGACTCTTTCTTGACTAATGCCTAATTGCCGAGGAATTTGTTTTTCGTAATCCGGCGATTTCCTCGTATCGATGCATTCACTTGTCTTTCATTCTTCTCATGCATCACTGATAATGGGCATCCTGATCGCTTTTTGTCAAACACATTGACTTCGCCTGTATAACAGAATTTTGCACGTCGAACCCACTGACCAACATTCTTCATATCCATACAATAGTTGTCATAAACAGTGACTGGCACATTTAGCCACCAACTAATGCAGCTTTTACACTTAATAGTTTTCTTGCTTCTAGCAATTATAAAACTAGAGCACATTGTGATATACAGGGTCCGGCAACGAAGCGGGGACGGAAGATTACACGCGTATTTGAAAGTTATTCAAATATTTAGTCATCGGATATCCTTCCGTACCATCAAGCGCACGTTTTAAAAATATTTTGTTTTATACAGGGTATTCCAGATGGAAATGCCAGACTAAAATTGCATTTTTTTAAATGGAACAGCCTGTATATTAATAGCTAGAATGATCCGCGCTTGAAAGCTGGTTACATCGATATAATAATGTATGGGTCTATAGTTGATAGTTTCTGTGTAAATAATTATTTTACTTGATAAATTGATACATTTTAGTAGGTTATTCTGCATAAGGAAAATCCAAAGATGCGAAACCAATAGAATAGTATATTTTCTACTAGTATGCACTTTCGTTGCTACGTGAAATAAATTCTGCAACTGCTCGCGTTATACAGGGTGTTCACAATTTCGCAAAATCGAAGAAATCTCGCAATTTTTAAATGGAACACCCTGTATATTTTTAGCTTATTGAAAATCCCTTTTACTACGCTTTCTATTGATACCTCATTTGATGCACCTAGGATGGATTATTTGCTAATTATTTCTTTTTAGAATTGAATTAATGAAAAATTCCTGTATTGTTAGTAGCTAATTTGCGCTTTTAAACCTTCTGTAAGATCGGATATTCAACAAATTATCCATAAATGGTCTATAACAAGAACAAACTCCATTAAGTACGAGAAACAGTTGATTTTCACTCAGCGGTGAAAGCAAACATTAAATTAATATAAAGTAATATAGCATTTTCAATAGATTCACTGCTGATCAAGTTATCTGGTGTCAGTTTTAAGCTTGTATACTTAATAACCAAGTTGTCAAAAATTTCGTTCCATCTTACACAGTATTTCGTTCAATCTTTAAAAGAAATTGCTATAACGACTAATTTTAGTATTCAAGAAATGGTGAATATGATATTTATTCTTGGGGAGTGTACAAGAAATTGTCTCCTAGCAAGTAGAGTATATGCAGAGAGATTTCCAAACCTTGAAAGAAAGCCAAGACCGGAAGCATTTGAAAGGTTATTCGAGAGATTTACAGAAACTGGTAGTGTAACCTACAAGAAGAGAGAAATAAATAAGCCGGTAATCAATAAAAAAAGCGAATTGGCCGTATTATTAACAATACAGGAAAATCCACATATAAGTATAGACGGTATTTCAAAGGTAACAGCTATTGAAGATAGGAGCGTACGAAGAATTTTAAGAAGTCATAGGTATCATCCGTACCATATGGAATTAAATCAGCAATTGCATGGTGATGATTTCATTAAAAGAACAGACTTTTGTGGTTGGTTGTTAAATAAAATGCGAGAAATGCCAAATATTTTAACAAAGATTTTGTGAAGCGATGAGGCTACTTTTAAAAGTAATGGGGCGGTAAATAAACATAACATGCATTATTATGCAACAGAAAACCCGGATTGGATACGTCATGTAGACAATCAGAATAGATGGTCTCTTAACGTCTGGGGAGGTATACTTGGTTCATATATCATTGGGACGTACTTTTTCGATGGAACCGTTACAGGCGATACGTATTTGGCATTTTTGCAGAACGAACTGCCTAATTTACTTGAGCATGTGGATGCTGACACCCGACAAATTTTCTGGTTGCAACACGATGGTGCACCTGCTCATTACAGCCTTAACGTTAGGGAGTTTCTAGGGCGATGGAAGGAAGACAAATGGATAGGACGAAGTGGTCCAATCGCTTGGCCTCCACGAAGGCCAGATCTTACTGTCTTGGACTTCTACTTTTGGGGATATGTCAAGGCTCTAGTTTACGTGGAAGTTCCTACAACAAGGGAAAATATGATGCAACGCATAAGAGAGGCATTTAGAAATGTTCGCCAAGAAACATTACAGCATGTTCGGCAGACTTTCACCAGGCGGCTTCATTTATGTATTGAGAGACATGAAAGGACATTTGAAAGTTTTCTTTGATTTATTTGCATTTACTATTTACATTTACTTTATTTTTATTTACCGTGCTACTACTTTTGTTAATTAAATTTGATGTTGTGGTTAATAATTTGTATTTATTTAATATAGTGCTAACTTTCAATACTACTCGTACTTGATTCTTTCCTACATGATTTCGATTTATGTTAAGCTAATTAGGTATGTATTGTTTCATATTAGGTATTCATAAAATAGTTGGTTTTACAAAATTCTTTAAAATACAAATTAATTAGTGCAAATTTTTTATTAAACTAACACCAGATAACTTGATCAGCAGGGAATCTATTGAAAATGCTATATTACTTTATATTAATTTAATGTTGGCTTTCACCGCTGAGTGAAAATCAACACCGAGCTCTGAATTCGATTCAAATTTTCGACCTTTAAATTTTTATTTATTCAGGAGGTCACGTGGAGCAAACCCAGGTGTGTAGGGAGGGTGAACCATAATTTCCACCTTCAATTCTTGAAGTGTTCGTTGACAAATCATTGATCAGTGGGCCGGAGCATTGTCGTAATGCAGAATCCAACCAATTTCTTGATAAAGTGGCAGATTTTTTCTTTAATTTTGCCTTTAAGGTACGTCGAAGTACATTAGAATAGTACTTTACAGTTACTGTATGTTCTTTATGTACAATGTGATCATAAATAACGCCCCATTTATAAAAAAAAATAATTTACCGACGCTTATCACAGTTCTAGCTTCTGCGGTCTTGGACTGCCTTTGTGCTTCCATTGCATATTTTGATACTTTGGTTCAGGGTTGTAATGATAAAACCAAGTATCGTCACATGTAACCACATTGTTTAAAGACTGTGGATTATGCTGCAGTTGCCTTTTCCACTGCCGACAAATTGTCACTCGATTGGCTTTTTGTTCATCGGTCATCACTTTTGGAAACCATTTTGCCGCGACCTTTCGGTACCCTAAATCTCCATTGACAATTTTTTTAGTGGAACCATAAGACAAACTAATAATGTCAGAAATTCGGTATATTACAATCCGACGATCATTTTGGATCAAGTCGTTAATTTCTGCAATTTTTGGATTAATCAGTGCAGTTGCTGGTCGCACTACACGAGGTTTACCTTCCACTGATTCACAACTGTTTTTGAATTTTTTATGCCACTCAAACACTCTAAATCATGATAAACTATCATCTGGATATGCCGTTTTAATCATTTCAAAATCTTCAGTTGGAATTTTATCCAACCGAAAACAAAATTTTATAGCATATCTTTACTCCACTCTCATCTTTTCGATGGGTACGTCAGACAATTCAGTAATTAATTTGTAATAAACGTCAAAAGTTAAGTCAATTGCGAAAGAAGTTATAGCACCAGTCTGGTTATATTTTGATATATCCTCGTAATACTGCATCTTATTTACATTTTGTATTTTAATTGCCTGTAATTGGTTCACGCCGTTGCAATAAATTTAGATTACTATTATTATTATTATTATAGTTAGCCAAAATTTTTACCTTGTTGCTTTGAATAGAACACGCGGTATATGTAATTGCTTTAACTTAAGAAGTTTTTTTTAACTCTTGTAAATAAATTTTATTTTAGAAATTTCTTGTATATACTATTTAGAACGCAATTAGTGTGTTTATGTGATTGTCACATATTTGTTTAAGCAGTGGATCATACCTAAACATTCTGGAAATAATACATACATAGTTTCTTGTTGATTTTAGATATTCGTAAAATTTATTTGAAAATATTATTTCTGGGCAAACTAGGTATGTTATATTAAAATTTTCGCTTGTAAATTCCAATATTATTGGAATTCCTTTTGGTAAACCTCCCGAACATATGGCAAAAGTAATTTCAGAAAGTCATGTGTGGAGTTTCTATCATGTTTACGTTACGATGATGATTTCATAGATTATCATTCTCTCTTTGGAATGCGGACTGGTCGACATTGGTTTTTAGGGCAGGGATGCGTATATTATAAATGAAGAAACTTAAGCGAGTCTGTTTATAAATTCGAACACATAAGTCAAGCTTAATTTCAACATAATCAAAGATTAAATAACTAAAAGTTATATTTACGTTAATGTTATATTTTTGTATGAAAGCTAAGTGGATGATTTCCTAAATAGATAATTAATTGTTTATCGATAGTTTGTTTATATTGTTTTTCTTATACAGTAGTGCATCCATGGATTTTCTGAGAAATAAAAAGAAAATATTTTACTTTCGTAGGAAAGGAAATATATACTCTTTATAAAAGCTTTTGCTATAATTAAAACCTACAAATTCTGCTTCACTTATGGCTCTAAATACATGCTTGCGTACTATCAAAAATTTGGCGAGTGCTTTAAATGAGTGCTAAATCATTTTTGTACGTTTTAATGCCAGAAACACCTTGATGTAAAGAATACATTTTTTTTTTCTAAAACGTAAAATAAAGAAAATTATTATTTTGTAGACATACTGCCTTTCGTTGCTGTGGAGATCGCTATATCAAAACTTATATCTCTCATGAAAAGGTGTCTGGGTGAAATTATAATTCTACTGACAGCTATAATAAATAATTTTTATTTACACCGGCCAACAAATTCTCATTTTAAAAAACTTTTATTGAGAAATTATGTGCAATTTTTGCTTCTTTTATAAATCTAACAATAGTAATAAAACAAATTTATTCTGGCAGTTCAGGTTTTGTACAAAAAAAAAATATTAAAAATAAAATGAATAAATAATATTAATTAAGTATCATCCTGTTTAAAATGATTACTTTTTTTTTTATACCGTTCTTCGGCACTTTCTGATGCTAATGTCCAACAATAATCAGCTAGCATTTCACTTGCCCTGAAAACGTTTTTCAATAGCAGAAACGTCTTGATGAAAACTTTCGCCGTGTTCATCACTCACGTCGCTGAGGATCGGGGGAAAGAAATCCAGATGCTAGTGCAAAAAATGTATTTTAAGGCTCATGTTACAGCCCAATTTATGGTAACTTCTAAAAAGTTTATTACAGGTGCTATCTAATTGTCAGATTTTCTGTTTCCTAGAAAATTGTTGGTAACATTTTTAAAAGCATTCCAAGCAACACGCTTTAAATCCCTTAAGATTTCTTCGAATTTTTTATCTTGTTGTAGAAGTTTAACTTGGGGTCCTACAAAAATTTCCTCTTTATGTTTTGCATGTGAGATTTTCGGAAATTTTTTGTTTATGTCCAGGAATATATTGAGTCCTGATTGGTCAGTCTTTAATAATGTAGTTGGAATTTTTGGATCAACTGTCCCACTCACAAAGAAAACAGAAAAATCTTTGTATACACTAGTTGTAAGCCGAGTAGAATTGCTGCAACTTTGCGGTCTGCGTTAATATACCATTTGTACATTTTGTAATTAATACTATCTAGAAGAAAAGTTATATTTTCATACGTCTGTTTTAAGTGGATTGCGTGTCCAGCGAGGATGGATGGATAAACGTTTCCTAGGCGAAGAAAGACAGCTTTCAAACTCAATTTCGAAGCATTTCGTCGATAAAAAGACGCAATTCTACGGGATGGTGTTGGTGACTTAATGCCAATATCAAATCGTCGATATTTTTGTAGTATGAAAAACCCTCGTCGGTTGAAAAATACTATATTAGTTCCTTCTAACGATTACGATACACAGATATATGTGTTTCTGGAGCTAACACTTTCTATCCTTGGAGTTTAGATCTAAGTATTCCTGCTTCAGTCTTTGACAAATGCAGGTGTCGAATCAGATCATTTAATTCTAACTGATTTGTTAGGTGCGGTCTGTCCTTTTCAGATAGCAAATATTCATCATCGCTGGTCGATAACTTGACACTCGCTTCTTCTGGTTCTGTAACATCATATTCTTCACTCAAAACACCTATGGGTTTTGGTATTGGTAAGGCTTCCGAATGAAATACTAGAGGAGTAGCAGAGGGCAGACTAGCATAACTAATATTTTTCTTATTTTTGTTGGAAAACCCGAAAGCTTTCGTTCGTTCGCGCCAAATCATAGATCTTGCAAATGGTATAGTGATTTTCTTACGGTTCAACCAGTCCTTCAGAGTAACAGCACAGCATGCGCAGCAAATGCTTGGAGCCCATGGCTTGTCTTGACATTCAATGGTTATGCTAAAACAGCAAAAATATAACTTTTCTATTAAAGGTGTCATATTCTGCTTATGCTGCTGGGTAGTGAATTCTCCACATATACAACAGAAACTGTTTGGATTATTTATCCATGTACGCGACCATTATGAAATAAGAAGACGTTCACAAACCGACTTACATTGAATCGAAAGACTGTGTGTAGTTCTTTATATACTCAGATAACCAGGTATCTACCAATTCTTAATTAGATTGGTTACAGAGCAAAAATGGAGATGATTTAAGTGCTCTACGTAGGAAAAATGCAAGGGCATGTTCAGACATGTCCACTCAATGTTCCACAGAACAATAGTTTTAGTAGTATGTTTCCTCTATATATAAAAGTAACTTTTGTAGAATTGAATGCGTTTCTTGAAAAAACTATTTAAGATATCTCAAAATCCTAACGTGATGGAGCAAATTTTAAATCAGATTCATAATCAGCATCACAAAAGACATAAACTACACGTATTGGTGTATAATAAAACCAAACTGTGTTGACATGTGTCATGAGTCATGAGTATGTAATATTTTTCTAATTTTCATTCTCTGGTTACACATAGGACACTTAGTTGGAGTGGTTCAATGGAAGTAATGAGTTTTTAGACTCAAAAAGGAGATATTAGATTAATTATAAAAGTCAGTGGAAGAGTAAGTTGTAAAAATTTATTTAGAGAGATGAACATTATGACGTTGCCATACATATATGTTTACGAACTATTAATTTATGTCGAACAAAATTTTAATATTTTTACGAAGTTAAATGAGAATCACCTTATTATACACGTAAAAGGACATATTTGAAATACTCAAACAGGTTATCATTTACTGAAATAATTCTAAACACTAAGCAATTAGTTTGTACAAGGTGGCGTTTGGGAACGAGCGATTTTGAATCGATTCGTATGTCATGTCATAATTGAAGCTTGTAATACTGTGATACTGCAATCTTGTTGCTTATTGTTTACCATTTCATTTGCAATGCACCGGTGGATGGGAGAGCAACGTGTTTTCTCAGTGAAAGTTTATTGGAAAAACAATAATTGTCTTGAAGTTGTGCGACGCGAATTTCGGCATCATTTCCAACTTGGGCGTAATGATCCGGTTCTTTCAGCCCACGCTGTGAAGACATGGGTTAGAAAATTGTGAAGAACAGAATTTGCCTTAGATAATAATCGTCTTGGACCAAGATGAACTATTCGAACGCCAGAAACTATCTAAGCAGTAAACGCCGCCATCCAGCAAAGTCTACTGCGTTCGGGGCGGCTACTTGATGTGTCATTAGATTTGTCTCGTCGCACTATGAGCAGAATATTGGTTACCATACAAGCTTCAGATCGTTCAACAATTGCAAGTCGGTGATGCCAACATCCGATTAACTTTTGCTCAAAATTTCTTAACAGGAAGATGAAGATGAAGAAGACGAAATGTTTGTAAACTGGTTTATTTCATGGCATGGTTTTAGCTTTTTGATGATCATGTATAAATATAAATAAAACATAATTCAAGTTGCATAAAATTGCTGTTGAGACTGGCGTCTCTGGTTAAAGTATGATTATTATCGAAGAAATTTGAATACATCAATACGTTAAGCACACATTGGGCATTTGTTACAAATGAAACTGATATGCATTACACATATCTGTATCTGTACACATTGACATACACCTTGTATTTTCCAACATTTACTTCTGTCAAATACACGTGCTTCTGTTACACAATAGACTTCGTCAGTTTGGCTAGTGAACTAAAGTTTGGGTAAAGTAGGTATAGATAATTTTGTCCTATCAGGTGGCACCAAGCAATCTTGTGACATCTGACGGACAAAAGAAACTAAGCCGAAAATAGCGATTTTCTCTCGTCCAGCTATGCCGGTACAGAAGGGACAAATATGCATATATAGATGTAAGACCATTAACACGATGTCAGATGGCAGCAAATATACCAAAGAAATTTGAATACATCAACGTTAAGCACGTATTACGCATTTGTTACAAATGATACAGATATGCATTACATACATTTGTATCTGTACACATGGCTGTATGAGAGAAAATCGCTATTTTCGGCATAGTCTCGTTTGTCCGTCAGATGTCACCAGATTATCTGGTGCCACCTGATAGGACGAAGTTTACTATACCAATGAGGCATTCCATCACACTTTACTTCACTAGCCAAACTGACGAAGTCAATTGTGTGACAGAAACACGTGTCTTTGGCAGAAGTAAATGTTGGAAAATACAAGGTGTATGCTCATGTGTAAAGAGATGTATGTAATGCATATCTGTTTCATTTGTATGGTTGTTATGTCTATGTTTAAAATAAGACTGTCTCTTGATGTTGATGAGTTGATACTGTTTTTTGTAGTGTTGTTGTTTGTTATGATGTTACGAATAAGACTTGTTATAAGTAGGTAAGAATATACCACTACACCTACAAACTACTACATAATTAAATGCACGTATTCGTTGAACATTGTACTGTTTGACGTCATAATGGGGAAAATCTGTGTTATTAATTTGTGGAAATTATTATTACAGGCAACCATACTCAAGGTTTACGATAGGGTCTCAAAAATATAAACTTCACTATTAAATAATAATATATCATTTCTATTTAAGTATTGGGGTTATAAATCTAGGTATGCATCTCCGGATCGTACCCTTGTTAAAGTAATAAAATTTATTATACATATTTAGGTAACGTGATTTTAAAAATGAATATACAGATTAAATCCTTTGTTCACTATGGTCCTAGGTAACAAAACGAGTACTCTAAATTATAAAATACGTAATAAATAAATTTGCAAATGTAGAAAATTCTTAGAACTTAAAGAATGTTTTACAATTTGAATAGGATAATAAAATTATGTTATACAGTAGTTTAAATTCGAAAATGAGCCTTAAATATTTATAAACTTGGAAATGTTGTATGAATTCTATTTCCTAGATTTACTTATATCTAACAATAACAATGTTTGAAATTAAGATATTACAAAAGGATATTAAACAATATTATAAATTAAATAGAATTTATTAACGTTTTGTCAAGGATTACTTGTGTTCTCCGAATGTTTATCTAAAACCAAGACATTTTTAATATATTTTTTGTATCATCTTGCATTTATTATCCATAAGCACCTTCTATATTAAATTTTTTAAATTCTTTTCCCGGATCTGTTTTACCTGAATTATGCAAAATCGTAGCAGAGTAAACAATGCTCGTACAAGGAGGCATTGAAGCGTGCGGGTCGAATGTAACGGAAGTAAATCAGAAAAGAAAGGAAATGGCTAAAAGATTACGTTCAGGGGTGAACGGTTGAATATTAAAACAGTTGTTCCCGGTAAGGTTGCAGGTACAATCTCGTATACAAACATACGCAGGTGCAACGGTGACTATACCATCCGTGTGCATTTGGGGTCAGTAAGTAAAGTGGGCGAACAACAAATGATTCTGAGATTTCGATGTGGCAGAAAGACGCGGGAGAGAATGAGATAGAAACTGGCACTGGATATGTAGCGATGTAGGTGTAGAATAATATGTGGAGGTGCAACCAGAGATTTTAGAGCATTGAAAGTATGCGTCCAATGAATGCCGTGACAAATGCGCGGTAAACAATCACGAAGGAACTGATGACTATGAAATTTTTTTAAGGGGTTTCTAGAATTAATTAGTAATCTATAAATAGAGGACAATGTTACATTGCTTCATAATATTTAATCAAAACAACTACTTCAACGAATAACTAATTTTTCTATTTGAAATGTACTAGAATCTGATTTAGAAGAATGAATTCGGTGATTTTAAAATACACAAGATAAGAAACCATAGGACAAAAATAAAGTGTGTTTTAAAATTTTCGAGATTTCAATGTTTTCAGTGAATTATAATATAATTAATTGACGAAGGAGATACGAGGTGTAATAAAAAAATACGGTGAATGAATTTTTATAGTAGCAACTGCTGACTCTGTATTTAGTAGTTTAGTAGTAGCAGTAGTTTAGCAGTCGAGTTTACCGATTACTGGTGCTCATCATGGATTTCGAAGAACGCGTTAACATTAAGTTTTGTTTTAAGTTGCAAAAAAGTACCAAAGAAGCCTGTTTTCGATGACTCCGGTTTGTGAAGGACCAATGTTATGGTTGTATCCGGCTCCTGGTGGTGATGCTTCAACCCTAGTTATTAAAATCACGAGTTCGATGTTGCTTCACCGTGCACAGGTTATAACGCTGTATACACTATAACGGCCTGAAACCGACCTTTAGCCATTTTTGATAATAATTTATAAATAAATAAATAATAAATTAAGAACCGACAATCGCAAAATTTCGCATATATTTTGTAATTTCGATCTTTAAAAAATTGGTATAATATTTTTCTTTTCGGATATTTATCCTATCGTTACTTGAAGTAGGAAATTTCATTGTAGTAATTTTTATAAGTATTCTTCTAAATTTAATTAAAATTGAGATATATTAGCAAGGGCATGGATGCTAACCTGTATACACCAAATTTGGATTTGGTATCGTTCATATGTTTCGCATGTAGATGGCGTTAGGTATTTTTCGACATAAATGGTAGAGTTTGTTTGTTATAAACAGTTTCAGTGCGAATCCTTATTTTAAAATTAATTAGAATAGCTTACGGCTTTGCCCGTAATGAACTTAGTTAGAATTGCCATTGGTATTTTCTTTTAATATCTCCTTCGTTGCATTGGTGTAGCGGAGATATCTTTTGTTTATTTTCTGGACAATGGTTTTTTATTAAAAAATCTTTATTAAGAATGTAATTAATTCAAATTCTTTCTCAGCTGGGTTCCGTATTTTATTGCCTTAATTTTGATATAACGAAATGTTTTTCTAATTATGTAATTCTTCAGTCAAATCAAGCTTGAGGCATAAAATGCAGCAAGAAGCATTAAATTCAAGCTCCAGACATCAAATGCAGAAAGAAGCATTAAATTTAAGCACGAGGCATTCATTGTCAGTAAGAGGCATTAATTGGCAGCACGAGGCTTTAGATTTAAGTACGAGGCATTAATTGTCAGTACGAGGAATTAATTGGCAGCATGAGGCTGTAAAATTCAAGCGCGAGACATTAAATGCAAGCACGTGGCATGAAGTGCAGCAAAAATCATTAAATTCGAGCAATTGGTGAGCTGTTTTCAAGAATGATGTTAATTACTTTGGAATCGTAAGGTACATACCATATCTTCAACTAAGGTAGGGACTGCTTGTTCTATATTTTTCTATAGACTACCGACAGGCCAGTTAAATTCACTATGAAGAACGTGTTGGTGTCAATTGCATATATTATTGTAATTTCATCCATTTATATTTTATTTTAGTAAAGTAAAAGCAATCGATAACCCGCATTCTGCTTATACAGGGTAGTCGAATTTAACGTAGTATACTAGAGTCATGTCCGCTTTCTTTTCTGTGATTTAATGTTGTTAACGTGAGAAAGATTTCTAAATCTTAAGTATTAATTGTAACTGTGTGGAATGATCTAGACTAACATACTGTTAACCTTAAATGTATAATTTCACTGTTTAATTTTTCTTGTTACGATTTTAAATGGTAGATTGATTTTTTTGTTTCTAATATTTAATAATCTAATTATTATACTGAATGTATAAGAATCTCGATGTGAGATTTATCGGAAGATTTTTAGATAAATTACCAACCGATTTATTATTTAGACTAAGCATACCATTTACTTATTTATGGCTTAATGATTTAAATACTGAGGCTTTATTGCTTTTGTTGTATCGCTTTTATTTTATTTTTCTAATTTCATTAGTACACTTTTAGTTCAATTTAACTTCAGTATTTAATTGCTTTTTAATGCACATTAAATGTGCATGATTTTTTCTATAATATACAAATTATTATACTGGATGAATAATTAACTCGTTAAGTATTACTTTTAATTCATTTTAATTACATAATTTTTGTATTCATTTAGCGAGTTGGTTATTGATATTTTTTGATTTCTAATTCATTAGTAATTATCGCTCATGAACCTTATTCATATTTTGCACTACTTTGTTATATTGATTTATTTACTGCGGTGTTGTTCAACATAAATGCTTGTCGATATCTTGTTGTTAATAAATTATATCTTGTTATTGTTATCTTATTTGATGCTTGATTGTTGTGATAGCAATTTTCCACGTATTACCTACGATTTATTTAACTTACCGTCGGTGGCGTCTGTGTTCGCTGTACCGGTTAGAGAGTATAAGCATGGTGGCGCCTATTATTAAAAATGATATCCCCTAGCTCGCCTCTTAACTGAGTTAGTCTTTCAACCGAAGATCTCCGGGGCAATCGTGTTGTTGGATAAGTGAGTAAGTTAGTCGGTAGTATGTTATATAGTAAGACGCAGAACTAGTGCTTGAAAAGAATGTAGCAACACTTTACTTTTTAAATCTTCGGTGACTGTTTGTTAAATGAATAAACGTACTTTCAACTAAATATATTTATTTACACTATATACATTTCTTTTCGGATCTACAACGATTTATACTAACATAAAGGTGCTGTTGAGACTGGTGTCTATTGTTAAAGTATGATTGTTATGTTGTGTGCCTTGATGTACGACTGCTCTGTTGTTTCTTGTTATGATGTTAAGACTGCTGTGTTAAGAATATGTGTGAAGTAGATAAAAATAAACCACTGCTCCTACAAACTATTACATAATTAAAAGCGCGTATTGCTGTACATGCATTGCTTAACGTCATAACGGGGAATGTTTTCTGAGTTCATTTCGTAGAAATTGTACCTACTGGCAACATTACCCAAGGTTTATGATAAGAGTCTTGAAAATCTATTCTTAACTTATAAATAATAAAATATCATTACTAATTAAGTATTGGTGTTATATATCTAAGTATGTAGTTCTGGATCGTCCCTTGTTAAAGTAATAAAATTTATTATACATGTTTAGGGAACGTGATCTTAAGAGTGAATATACATATTAAAACCTTTGTTCATTATAATACAAGGTAATATAACAAGCGGTCTAATATACAAGGCAATAAATAAATTTGCAAATGTAAAGAATTCTTAGATTTATGTTTTATATATATATATATATATATATATATATATATATATATATATATATATATACTTGTTATATATCTAAGTATGTATGGATCGTCCCTTGTTAAAGTAATAAAATTTATGATACATGCTTAGGGAGCGTGATCTTAAGAGTGAATATACAGATTAAACTCTTTGTTCACTATAACCCAAGTTAATATAACAAGCGGTCTAATATACAAGGCAATAAATAAATTTGTAATGTAATCAAACGATTGGTCTAAATTAGAAAATTAGGTTTTTGAACGGTAACGTCGGGCTTCTCAAAACTAAGGAATCAAGTTGTTTGCTTATTGATGTAGTTCTCCAAATGAATGTGACTATTGTCAGAGAACCACATATTACGCAAAAAATCTGGATCCTCGTACACCATAGCCAAAATTCGTCCACAATACACAATCCTGGCATGTACTCTTGGTTTATCAAACGTTGTCTAACCAGAATTCAGTACGGAAATCCACCTACATCTTTAAACAATCGCGAGAGCGACGTATGGCTGATTTTCAATTCCAAGGACGCTCGTCGAAGACTTCGCTCAAGTGACTTCAAAACCTAATTGACGACACGTCGATGATTCTAATTTGTTCTCATAGTTACTAGCCTACCAAACCTTCCCTTCCGTTGACACAATACACTGCCTGTAGCACGACATTTCTTAACAATAGAAAGCATTACTGCGTTACTTGGTGCCGTTTTATGAAATTGTTCTTGATATTGCTTCACCACTAACTTCAAACTCGGCCCATCCTGATAGCTGTTTCCGTACGAGTAAAATAATGTTCCAAAATAAACACTTTTTCCTCCGTCGTGAGACTCATTTTCAACTCGAACATCACAGCGCAATATTATTTGCACGTATACGACTATATAACGCTGATACAATAATACCCTGAAATCCAGTACTGTATATTTTGGCGCATACCGTATAAACTTATACGATTGTAGGCTATTTATGTATCCCAAACTGGTAACATTAGTGTTGATAGGCGTCATCTGACATATCCATCGTAAAGCTACATTTATGACGGTATTTGTGTTGTTTACAGTGATTTGAAACTTCATCTGAGCCGAAATGTAAGATTAACTCCTGAAAATTTACTACGACTTTCGCCGTGTATTATCTCAAGAATCCATCGATAAACTGACTTCGACTTTTAGCGATAAAAGATAATCTAAAACCACTGTATATTGGTGGTTTTATGAATTCAATCGTGGCCGTGGATGAATTTAAAGAAAGTCGTATAAAAGCGGTTGTTGTGTTAAAAAAGATCGATCCTGTGCGTGAATTAATAATGCAACATCATCGGGTCACATACCATAAGAATGAGGTTTCCCTCTCTAGTGGTGGTTGGTGCCGAGAAATGCTCAAAAATACAATCGTGGTGCGCCAAAAGTTGTGTATAACATCCATTCAGGCGAGGAATATTAGATCTTTGCGTATGAGCACCTAAGTAAATAACAGTTGACAGTGTGGGTCTTCTAAAGTGAGCCAAAACTCAACAACTCTTGTTCACGCAAGAAGCACTTTGAAACAATGGTCGTTGTGTTTTTTTTTTTTGGAAAAAATGTACATTTCACCACAGCGCCAATAGAATATCGTAGAGTGGTCAATTCTGATTGGTACACAACCATTTGTTTGCCAGAAGTTTTTGGAGAAATAAAAAAACCATCAGTGACGCAAGATCTTCCTTCACCATGACGACGCGAGCTGTAGCATATCGGTATATGGACTCTAATAACATTTTATTTTTATTAAAAATACATTTTCAAACCAAACTTAAAAGAAAGCTACTAATCCCGAAAACAAATGATTATTAAATATTGTTCCAATCTAAAGTTGTGTCTTCTTAACTTAAAATATTCTTATAAGTCGAAAAACTTCTTTTTACGACACTTTTATAAAAAAAACTATTTATCCCGAAAAGGACTAATTGTTAAATACTCTTCTAAATGTCCCATTGTAAATTTGTGTCTTCTATCTTATATATATATATATATTTAGTGTTAATAAGAATTAAATTTCTTATTTATTTTATTGGCCGTGTCTTAATATTAAAATAATAGACTTTTTTATTGGTTTAGCGACCTTTAATGCATTTCAATGTTTTTCTCTACGACGTTTCGACTCTTTTTATTATTAAGTCTTTTTCAAGTGACTAGAAACAAAATACATATTAATATAACGAAAGGTAAGAAAATTTGTTTACATTTGTATGAATGAAATAAAATTAAAGTTAAAATAATAATAAAGTAAGGAAAATTAAATGATTACATTTGTATGAATGAATTAAAAATTAAAATTAAAATAATAATAAAGTAAGGAAAATTAAAATGATATAAAACTCACCGATTTCTTCCGTTTCAAAACACATGTGTACATGTGTGGTCGGGCTTGCCCGAGACCTTCCTAGGGTCGACCGCGTTCCTCAGAATATTTTGTGACTAAATATCTTTGTTTGAGAAATGAAATTTCCTATTTCGTTTTAAAATTAGCATGGTTAGGCCATGTGTTAGGGAAACATAGTATATGTATTTACAATGGAAAACAATAAAAAAAATTTTTGGTGTGTGTGGGTGGGGTTGGTTGTCTTCTATTGTTTAATGAGTGGATAATAGAGTTTAGAAAGTCCATCAATCTCGTTTCGGTCGTTGATTGTTCTGCTGTTTTTGAAAATATGGATCATTTCTAAGACCTCCCTAGCTTTTGTATTTTTTTGCTGAGTTATTATTTTGGTATTTTCAAAATCAAAATTATGTTTTAGTGTCATCTGGTGTTTTTTTAAACCAGTCTGATATTTTGCGTATTTGTGACCTTTTAATCTTTCCTGTAGTAACTGTTTTGTTTGGCCTATGTATACTTTGTCACAGTCTTTGCAGGGTATGTTATATATTGTATGTGATTGTTTTAGTGTAGGTGTTGAGTCTTTTAGTTTGGTGTGTAGGAATTTTAGGTTTTTTCCGCTTTGACGTGCTATTTTAAAATTAAATGGTTTAAATATATTGTTTAGTTTTTCGGATAATCCAGTTATATAGGGTGTAGGGATATGTGTTGATTCATTGGTTGTTTTATTTTTGTTTTGGCACTTAGTTTTGTTATATATTTTATTAAGTTTCTGTTTTACAATTTTTTGTAAAAATTGTGGTGGATAATTGTTTTCTGTTAAAATTGTTTTTACTTTATTCAGTACTGTTGGTCTGAAAACTGGATTGGTGAGATTTAAAGCCCTGTCTACTAACGCTGTTACTACATTTTTTGTGGGATTGGGGTTGGTTTGAATAAAAGTTTACGTATCTGCCGGATGTGATTGGTTTAGTGTACCATTTTGTTTGTATGTTGTTGTTTGTTTTTATTAGTGTTAAGTCTAAGTAGTTTATGGAGTTGTTTTTTCTATTTCAATGGTAAAGTTTAAATTTGGATGGAAGTTGTTGAAGCTATTTTGTACATTGCTTATTTCCTTTTCTGGTAACATCATTATGCAGTCATCGACATATCTTTTGAAAAAAGTTGGTTTTATTTTCAGGGATTTTATAACATTTTCTTCGATGTGTTCTAATACTAATTGAGCTAGTACGCTGGATATAGGTGCTCCCATTGCTAGCCTCCTTCAATTTGTTTGAAATATTTATTGTCGAATTGAAAATATGTGGAAACTAAAGTTAATTCTATTGCTTCAAGGAAATCTATTAATGGTAAGTCTGTGAAATTTTTGATGGAGTCCCATTTTTCTGTAATTACATTTTTTGCTAGTGTTAAAGGTATATTGGTGTACATTGATTCTACGTCCAAGGAAACAAGTTATATATATATATATATATATATATATATATATATATATATATGAAAAATTTTGTGAAAAACTTATCTGAGCGGAATGTGCATATATCGATATTTCACTGTTTTTTACAGATCATCAGTGCACCTTACCGAAGACAGACATGATATTCACTTCTATACTACGTGTATATATACGAACTGTAATGAACTTCATGTGTATGAGAATTAATAATTATTAAATCTCATTTTACATGCGATTGTCGCTATAATTTGTTGCATTTAATTCTACAATTTGGCAAATCACTTTTGCCCTAGATTGTAGACGCAACAAGCCGCGACATCAACTGTACAAATTGTCAGTACAAATGAAAAATTTTGTGAAAAACTTATCTGCGCGGAATGTGCATATCGATATTTCACTGTTTTTTACAGATCATCGGTGCACCTTACCGAAGACAGACATGATATTCACTTCTATACTACGTGTATATATACGAACTGTAATGAACTTCATGTGTATGAGAATTAATAATTATTAAATCTCATTTTACATGCGATTGTCGCTATAATTTGTTGCATTTAATTCTACAATTCGGCAAATCACTTTTGCCCTAGATTGTAGACGCAACAAGCCGCGACATCAACTGTACAAGTTGTCAGTACAAATGAAAAATTTTGTGAAAAACTTATCTGCGCGGAATGTGCATATATCGATATTTCACTGTTTTTTACAGATCATCAGTGCACCTTACCGAAGACAGACATGATATTCACTTCTATACTACGTGTATATATACGAACTGTAATGAACTTCATGTGTATGAGAATTAATAATTATTAAATCTCATTTTACATGCGATTGTCGCTATAATTTGTTGCATTTAATTCTACAATTCGGCAAATCACTTTTGCCCTAGATTGTAGACGCAACAAGCCGCGACATCAACTGTACAAGTTGTCAGTACAAATGAAAAATTTTGTGAAAAACTTATCTGCGCGGAATGTGCATATATCGATATTTCACTGTTTTTTACAGATCATCAGTGCACCTTACCGAAGACAGACATGATATTCACTTCTATACTACGTGTATATATACGAACTGTAATGAACTTCATGTGTATGAGAATTAATAATTATTAAATCTCATTTTACATGCGATTGTCGCTATAATTTGTTGCATTTAATTCTACAATTCGGCAAATCACTTTTGCCCTAGATTGTAGACGCAACAAGCCGCGACATCAACTGTACAAGTTGTCAGTACAAATGAAAAATTTTGTGAAAAACTTATCTGCGCGGAATGTGTAGAATTAAATGCAACAAATTATAGCGACAATCGCATGTAAAATGAGATTTAATAATTATTAATTCTCATACACATGAAGTTCATTACAGTTCGTATATATACACGTAGTATAGAAGTGAATATCATGTCTGTCTTCGGTAAGGTGCACTGATGATCTGTAAAAAACAGTGAAATATCGATATATGCACATTCCGCGCAGATAAGTTTTTCACAAAATTTTTCATTTCTACTGACAACTTGTACAGTTGATGTCGCGGCTGGTTGCGTCTACAATCTAGGGCAAAAGTGATTTGCCGAATTGTAGAATTAAATGCAACAAATTATAGCGACAATCGCATGTAAAATGAGATTTAATAATTATTAATTCTCATACACATGAAGTTCATTATATATATATATATATATATATATATATATATATATATATATATATATATATATATTTATATATATTTAATATATAATAATTTAATAATATATATATTTAATATATTCTTGTAAGCCTTTCTACATCGAGATTTGTAATTGGTGCATATTTGAATGTTGTAATTGGTGCGGGATCTATAATAAAATCAGTAACAATTTCACAATTTAAAATTAATGCAATTTTTTGGTAATGTGTCGAATCCTTCATTTTTGCGCAGAACGTCTTTTAATTTATTTATAATTATATGACCAATATGTCCTGGTACAATATACGTGCTATTTTGAAAATTTTTAATCATCTGTACTTCAGCAACGAAAGGCAAATCCTACTTCTCATGTGATTTTATAATCACTTATATAACTGTAATTGGTTTTTATAAATGCCAAATTATTTTATAATTTTAGCTTTTTAATACAGCTTGACTTATATTGCATGACTAGCTGTAGCTGGAAAATTCATTTATTCATTTTTTGAAACTGTTTAAGGCATTTGTCTAGTATGTTGCCCATCTTGTTAGAACTGTTTGTGGGGGTAATCTGTCTCTAAACATTTCTACCCTTAAAGGAGCTTCAGCAAATATTTGTTTGCCACATGTTATTAATTTATTTACTAACAGGAACTGCAATCTTATAGTTTCAGCTACCCGATTAAGTCCGTGTCCTAAGTAAGTGCAATGAATTAAATTCGGATAAAAAATCTTCATATTAGATGCAGCTTTTAACGCTTGACAGTATGTATTAGTAAAATTTTGTCACTCGGTACCGGCTCCGGTAAGAAAAAATGTGTTAATTCGTCGTAAATAAATCTTGTTATTGTATTATTATTTGTTTTACTTAATTCTTTCGTACTTATTAGACATTTTTTTAATGAACTTTCATTATTTAATACTCCGAGTAGTCAATTTGACGCCTACCGTCAATATACATCTGTTGTTTCGTCTACACAATTGTTTCCAATAATATTTTTTATTTCCTTAATAACTTCTTTACATTGAACTAATATAATTTTTGCTGAGATGGTTTTCATCAGGGATGCGTATTGCGCAAAATGTTTCTAAAGTCGTTTTGAAATATTTGTTTTACAATTTATAAATCGATATATTTGCTTTTATCAAAGTTTTGCAAAGATTAAAACTAAATTTTGATTATTCAGTATAGCCAGAAGTTGATGCCACAGACTGCATAGCTGTACCTATAGTTAGTTGTTCTTTGATTTGACTTTTACGCCAATTATACAACTTTAAACAAATAAATAAGTAATAATACATTTTGAATAGAACAGCGGATTAAGAGCATAACATATTTCAGTTTATTTTTATGAATATTTGACAACAAAATTCAAAAATATGTTCAAAATAATAAAGATAGGCAGGGTTTACAAAGTAGTAACTTCGCCAATAAAGAGAAGATTAGAGGTACTCGCAGAAGAACTAATTGGAGAATATCAAGGAGGTTTTCGTAAAAATAAATCAACGTTAGATCAGATATACCAGGTGTCCCAATAGTGCGGTGTCGGTCGATATGTCGATACCGGTTGAAGATACAAAAAACTTTGCAAACAAATGTTGTTTAATTCTTAAAGTAAAAATACTTTCGTTTATACCGTTTGTCTCAGAATAGCAGTACTGAGAGAGTTTTTAGAGTCTGCTATAAAATCGACATGCTTCTCATATACCATTACATATACCTAATCATAATAGATTTTGAAATATCTAGCGTTTTCTCTAATAAATGTCATGTGCAGGTACTATTTTGTTAGGTCATGTCTTACTTATGTAGTTTATACTTGCGATAACTTTTCCGAATTGCTTAAAACTAAGATGGCCATGGAAAATAAATAACACATCAAAATTCTAAACTGTCAAATTGCTTAATCCAGTATTTGCTCTATAACTCAACTAAGTGTGTTTCCTCATGTTTTAGAAATGAACAATAAACATATTAGCACTAAATAAAATTTGTTATTAGGAGACACTGATTTTTAAGGGTAAGAAAAAAAATTAAATATGGCATTAGAAAATGCACTTAGTAAATTGTAACGGTCTGCATATGCAATGTCAGACTTTTCCGCTTAATAGAGGCAGTAAAATTCATATGGAAGGTAATTTTATTAGAAATAATAAAAGCTACAGAACCCGTGAGTTATTCTTCAAGACATAAAGTTTTATAACAAGTAATAAGGGCTGTCTAGTACCTTCTATACAAGACATAAAAGAATTGTATCCGTAAAATTATTGCCAGTGATTTATGTGTAAGGCTTTCACTTAATGTCGAGCATTTTATTAAAATATATTTCTTTTCGCACATAAAATTAATACGTCTAACCAACCTAAAAGTCGTATCGAGATATTTTCAAGTAGATTTTAGTTGATTCAATTCACTGCTGACGTTTATAATCATTTGTCATAAATCCACCGTAAACACAAGAAAGCACTCCAGTGAGATAGCCTTCTTACAAAGTAATTAATACTAACATTTGAAATATTATTATTTATTGAAATTCACATGTTAATTTTAATAGAGATTTTTAAATTTTGTAATACGTTATAGTTATGCTATAACAATGTTTTAAGTAGCAGTTTAATGTTTTAGTATATATACGAGGTGCTATAGAGAAATTCTTGGAATTTGAATGTGACGCGCAAAGGGATGGTAGTACAGATCTATAGCACTAGTTGGTGTGAGACACCTCTATACTAAACCAGTTTGTCAAATGGTACTTTGCTAGGTGGTGACAAACAGTTTTTGTGTTTATATTTGTTGAGTTTTGTTTGAGTTATTCTCACTTGACACTACAATGTCTGATGTGAAAGAGTAGAGAACATACAGCAAATTTTGCTTCAAACTTGACGCAAACTTATAAGTGATACAACCCTTTTAAAAATTGACGTGTGTCATTTATCAGCGTATTATGTCCAGCGAACTCAATATACGGCATCTTGCTGCGAAGTTTGTGCCGAGGTTACTCAGCATTGAACAAACACGGCACCGTGTTTATGTGCGCACAGAGCTGAAAGAAACTGCCGAAAGGGCGAACTTCACTGCCAGGATAATTATTGGCGACGAATGATGGGTGTACAAGTATGATCCTGAAGCAAAGCGACACGATTGAAGAAAGCACGAAAAGCAAGTTCGAAACAACGTCAAGTCGATGTTGATTTGACACTGATGGAATCGTACACAAAGAATTTCTTCCACCAGGTGACGATTTTATTGCGATGCTCTTTGGCGACAAATATATTTCGCCATGAAGAAGACAAACAACCAAGCAACCAACGGAGACAGAAAATCAAGCCAATATCGTCTTGACTTAACACCTGGACACAAGAAACGTACCAGCTGTGGTCCTCCATTTCCGCCGCACACATATAGCCGATCGAGGTACTTCTACAAAGACTTATCTTTTCTTGGTGAAACTTAAATTTTCGTCGATTTTTCATTTTCTTATTTTGTATTTTGCTATTAATAACGAATACCATTATTTGAACTCAATTACAATGGCATATAGTCTTGTTATATTCGTATATATGCATATTTGACACTTTGGTAAAATATCACGTAACTCCCGTATTTATTAAAAGAAAATAATTTGATTATTATACAATTATAAAATTTATTTGTAAAATAATTTTGTGTTTAAATAAAATAACAATTTTTAGTTGATTTCACATGTGAATAATTTAACGGCAATTTTTCCTTGATACTATTTCACTTAGGTAATATACTGTGTGTAATTTCATTGTGAAGTTCTGCTACAGATCTGAGGTAGAACTAGATTTTTTATACTAGGTATAAGTTAATTTGAAATCGCTTGATTAACTAAATTGTCACGTTTTTTGGTGCATTCTGCAGTTTAATTCAATTTATTTTTATTTTATTTTTGGAACAAATTGCCGATTGAATACAATCTTACGTAAATTTTTTGTATTATATTGATATTTTAATGTCATAATATACTGAGTCTTCATTGTTTTTATCCTTCATACTACTTTAACTTAAATTTGGGGATTTCTGGATCAGGTTATATTTTATATACATTGCTAATATTTGTTTTTCTTGTCAATATACGAATTAACTATTTCCGATTGCTTATTTTGTATTTAGGCAACCCTCCTTTAGTTTAGTTCGTTGTTTTGTTCCATTTTTAGTAGTTTGTAAGCGTATGCGCCTACGAATGCGCAACACTTTTCTTAGTTTTCAGTCCCGAGCCTCCGTACGTAAAACTATGTGGCGCTACCTACCATCTGTTAAGTCAATCCACGACCGACTCCACTGACTAAGGGCATACACATATAAATATAAATAAATGCTTCCTTTTAATTGTGTGTTACGACTACCGATCTCGACACTTTCCAAACATCTCTATTACGCTACGACTACGCGTGCAAGGTAACATGTTGAACACGTTAACACTCGAAGATTCCCAGCACTGCTTCTTGCCCAGCGTCGCTGGGATTGGTGTATTCATGCGGAAGGAGAGTACTTTGAAGGGGGATAGTAGTGAATAAGTTGTAAGAACAATTTATGTTTTTTTTTACATTCCGGAAATTTCTGGGCAGCACCTCGTATACAATACATACGAGGCCATTTTGTAAAGTAACCTTCATTTGGCTGCCAATCAAATACTGTTCATTTTGTCGATCTTGAAATTCACTAATATTCACCGAATCAAGTCATGCAAATACAATATAAGAAAACTTTTTCATTTGAATAATAAACAGAGAATCTGGCGTACGTCTATCTATTACAAATATATGGAAAAATATACGTTTAATATATAGAACAACGAGGTAAAGAAATGCTGATAAAAATCTTCAATGTAGCTTGCAGAATAACACATGTACCAAAGAATTGAAAAATGTGAGCACAAGAAGGGAGACAACAGTGTGCAAACTACAGGGGTATGACCTTACTAGGTATACAAGTATCCAAGAAAGTGCCATGGAAATTAAGTTAAGAACAGGATGTAGATCGTAGGATGACAGCTGGACAAAACACAAAAAGGCAATAGTACCTATACAAGATCATATTTTCACTATCAAACAATTAGTAGAGAAAACACGGAATGAAAACGAATCAGTATACATGGCATTCATAACATCTTGAGGGAGCATTTGACCGAATACCCAAGAATATTGTGTGGGGCAGTTTAGAACAAAGGAGTATCCAAGAGCATCTCAGAAAGTTATACAAAATCTGTGCGACGCCAACAAAAGTTATGTCAGAAGCAACAATATGGCGCCAGAAGAATTCGAACTCAGAGATGACTTGAGACAGGATAGAGTACTTAGTTCCCTGCTCTTTATAATAGTAATGGACGACATAATCAAAGCCATCGAAGGCAAAGTGTTACAGTCAAATGTTTAGTAGTCCAAATAGAAAAATAGGGTAACATATACTAAAAGATAACCAACGTAGCAAGAATGTACTACTCATAAAGTTGTTCACAGGGGAAAAAAAATAAACATTCCAAAACGGAAATATCAGTAACTAAATCAGTGTTTTGTCCAATCCTAATATATGGCAGTGAAAGGTGAGTGACATCACATAGAATAAAGAGAATACAGGCGATTAACATGAAATACCTCAGAAAAGTGAAAGAGAGCAACTGAATATGAAACGACATAATTAGAAAAAATTAAAAGTAGAACCAATATTTGGGAGAATTGAAAACGACCATAGAAATCAGAGGTGGGCTCGAGAAAATTTGGAGTAATGATATAGCAACTATACTGGAAAGAAAATGTAGGAAAGCAACATATAAAAACGTTGTGTGTCGTGATTTGTCTATCGATATATTAATATATATTTGACAGCCATTTTAAGTTGTTAGTTTGTAGTGTGATTATTATGTAGGACTTAAAGATTTTTATGCCGAATGTCACAACTTATTGTTATACATAACATCGTTTTCTGTATGCGATGTTGTCGAGTTGTCTAAAAATATTCAACTCGATTCGTAATTATACCCCATTCAAACTGGCGCTGAAAACTTTGAATTTCAAAGCACCTAATATTATTGCTTTTATAATTTTAAAAACATTTTTAATGGTTTGATTACTAAATTCTCTGTCAATTCTCTGCCGAACGGTATATAAAACTGATCAAAGTAAGATACCAGCTCTGCCAAAAAATACAAGAAAAATTTTCTCAAACTTTGCAAAATAAATACTAATTCTTGTTCACTGCTCTCAATTAAATATCTAAAGCTTGAGAGAATTGTACAAAGTTCGCATACATCTCAAGTTTAACTTTTGGATTTGTTCACTAAACTTACTACTTTTATAGATCGTTATTGAACTCATTAAAGAATATTGTTATAATAAAAGGCGATAGAGAGCACTTCGTGATTATGTGGGATTTTAAGTAACGGTCGATAACGTTGCACAGAAAGTTTCAGCTACTTTTTCTTTGACTGCTCTTTCCTCGTTTCCTTTTAAATTAATGTAGAATTCCAAGCGTTCATATATAAGGTTAAGTATAGTAAGTATAATGTTAAGATTGAAATTTTAACAAAAATAAGGACTTATTTAGCATGCGTTACAATAAATAAACAGTAATAGATTTTATTGTATTTTCTATTTAAGGTTTTTATAGACATTTTTCTGCATTATTTACCCATAATACATCGGCGTAATACTGGTTGCATAATAAATAGAAACACAGTTGTTTAAAGAAACTGTTTTTAAGAATACAAGTACCACTTGTAGTGAGTTTTGATCAAAAAACGGAGAAGATTAATTTGATTAAAACTCTATTGAAATATGCAAATTTGTTGCATGTTCCGCGATGTAAATGTAAATATGCTTTCTACATATTACGACGCTAATTCATTCGAATTCTTTTTATAGAAAAAAATTCGGCCTTAAGTAGGATTCGAACCCACCTGCACGTCTTGCCAGACCATCACTATAACCACTAAGCTATCAGAGCCAGTGATTTTGAATCTTTGTAGGGATGCCTTGAGTTACATCAAGGAAACAGAAGATATATATATATATATATATATATATATATATATATATATCTTGCCCATAGTAGGCCGTACATTACATATACCAATTTTTATTATTATGCATATTTTATATTTCTATCCAATATTTAGTGTACTTCAAGGCTCTAATTTGTTCTAGTTAATTAATTTACTGATCTATTCTGTTCATGTGACTGCGGAGGTTTAACTTACATAAATGATTACTAATGTGGCAGAGTTATAAGATGGATAACAACTTGAAGCTTGTGCACCATGATGCAATATAAACATCTATTTCTAACTACTGGCAAATTAGCCATTGCGATATATTCCAGAATGACCAACCCACTTAACTTTTCGTAAAATGTAGACCAAATGGAGATTCCCTGTACTTATGAAATAAAGGACTTTTTTGGTTTTATCCGTCAGACGGAAATGCCTGGCTAAGTCTTACACTTGTTATGAAGACAGCGATGTTTGTTTTGGCGTTTGTGATGTTGACATTTGTCAATGAGGGGCGCTGAATGTTCTTCTATGCTCTGTATTAATAACTTTTGTAATATGTTAAGGGTGTTATTTATGGTGAAAGTATCTCTTCGGCAGCATTTACTGATGATTCTGTAGTAAGATGAAATACGTGTCTGCATGTTCGGAAAGATACTTTCACACAAATATGAACTTGTATTGTGTTTTCCACACTCGATTTTTAATAATTGTATTTATGTTATTAAAAATATTTTGTTTTATACAAATTTGGCTGAGGTTGTACATACTCTCTAGTATGTTTCAAATTACAGTAGACTCGCGATTATTCGAGTCCCGGTCGACCAAGCTTTCGCGTTAACCTAGCTAGTCGTTTTTTATTGGCTCACCCCTATTCGCTCGTAACTCATCACATTAGGCGTATTCATCAGACTCGTAGCGGTTCTCGCTCCATCGATAACAGTTGAGTCTGATGAACGTACCCATTATCACAGACACCTATCACCATCAGTTGTCTCTGCGCTTGCGCAAAAACTGATTGTTACAGTACACATTTATTTCTGTGTTTCGATATGAGTGCGAAACGGAAGAGAGTTGTTGTTTCTCTTGAAGCAATATTGAATGCAATAGTAAATATTTGGACAATCACGAGTCAATTAAAAAGGTGGCTACTAATTTGGGAGTTGGGGAAGTGCCGGTTGGGGATTGGAGACAGAAAGAAATCGACAACTTTATAAACAAAAGCTTAAAGAAGAGGAAGTCTGAAGCTCTTTTTCTTTGGTTTTCACAGCCTCGAGGGATGGACAGTCCGGTGAGTGGGCCAATGCTTCATGCTAAGGTGCTTGAGTTTCACAATAACTTTAAAGATGGCGAGGCATCCTTCACTGCAAGTGGTGGATGGCTGGACAGGTGCAAGAAAGAATATGGCACGAGGCAGCTTACGATTAGTGGGAAAAAACTGTAAGCTGTTTCATCTGAAGTGCCGGAATTTCAGTCTAAAATGGAGGAAATGGTTTTAAGAATGGATTAACCTCAGATAAAATATTTAACTCAAACGAAACTAGTCTTAACTTTCGAATGCTACCATCGAAAAGCTCGATTTGGGGTGACCATCGAGAAACAGCAAGATTTAATTACGGTGTCGCCAGACCACGCTCTTGTTCATTGCGTAGTTCGAGATCTACGAATGTCCAAAGGAATTGCCAAAGAATTGAAAGAGAGATTTAGCAGAATCGAAGAATTCAGGCAGTAGTGTCCTGCAATTGGGAAGAGTCTCCAAATAATCAATAAAGGACAGTCCATCGTTTATTTGGTAACGAAAGAACTGTCAAGCCTGAAGCCAACCTATCGTGCCTTATGGGAGGTCCTGGTTCATTTGCGCAAACACATATTACAACAAGACATTTTGAAATTAGCAGTACCAAAATTGGATTGTGGTTTGGACCGCTTGGACTGGAGAATTGTAAATAGCATGGATAGAGGAAATAAATCTCTAGAGCTTCGACGAAGGATTCAAAAACATAAGCATGTTCGTCAGGAGGTATATCGATATTTACACTTCATAAATAATAAAAAAAAACACCAAAGGTTTCAGGTGTTTGTCTTAATCCTGTGTGAATCACTCGAAAGAAAACATAATTTATTATAATATTTACGGAAAAGTCAGAAAAAATATTATAATTACTATTCTTATTTAGTAGAAATGTTTAAATGATTAAAGTATGTTACGAACTTTCTTGGCTTTACTACGTAATTGCTACGGAGAATGGACTTTGGACTTATTTTCGTAATGGAAAAATGCAGCATTTACTTAGATCTATAAAACTTAATCATGTAATTTTTTTCTTTTAAGTCACAATTTAGCTGTTCTTAAAGAATCTAATATGACCTGTAATGGCGTCGCATTACATTCGATGCCAACCCAGACAATACCGTAGTGTGCGATTAATAAAAGCGACCGCTAGCATAACACTAACCTACCTACATATCGGGCGCATAAATCAAACTGAATACGTGCCGTCCATGCACCCCACGCGAGAATGATAAATGTCTCGTACGCATTATTGAATTATCGGTGGTAATTCGTCTAAATCACTCAACCGAAGTACGTTAGCTACGTTTAGTAGTATGATATAAAAGAATAAACCGTGCTTACTTTTTATTGCTTTAATTAGATGTGCTTTACATTTTAAACATTTCATTTTGACTGAATCATCAATCATATTTTGCACTTTAGCAAGTTTTAATTGAAATTTTCTTTTGTTCTTTCCTGTTTTACGTATAGATGGGAATCTCTATATATTCAGTTATTAAGTAAACTTTCACTTTGTATTATTTTGCTTTTGAATCTTAGTTTCATACTTTATGTTAAATATAAGTAGACATATTTGACGTTTTAATATTATTTCGTTCTTGCACAAAAGATATTTAGGTATTTACTATATATTAATTTTAAATTTATTAGTACTTACAATTTTTTAGAAATTTACTAATTTTGTCTGTATTGGAGTTTATTAGTTGGTAATTTCTTCTTTTATTATAGTTCTTAGCCATTAAATAAATAGTTCTTGGAAACATTCCAAAAAAATTCTAAGAAATACAATTGCCAATATTAATAATGTAGCCGAAATACTAAAATAAAAAGTACACGATGTTATACATACATTACCATTAATTGGTTTATTGCAGTATTTTCGTTCTTGGTACGTTATGTTACTTGAATTATCTGGGGTGTGTTGTTCATTTTTACATATAATGGTATTATAACTACAGACGGCAGACTATGTGCCCACACTGTCAAATTTAATAATACACGGTTAAATTTTTTAAAAATAAATATATCGAATCCCTATACAAAACGTTAAGAAAAAACATAAATAACTTACCCAACGTGTTTACATTGTTGCAAAAAAATGCGGATGTGCGCGATGAAAAAACTGCACCATAATATATGTTTCTGTATTAGTCTCGGAAAGGTTTGTACGTAGCGACGTATATACAGGATGTCCAGAAACTCTCCTGACAAACGAAGACCGGAGTTTCCTCAGATCATTTTAAGACAATTAAACCCAAATTCACCTAGTCCGAAAATGCTTCCTAAGGGAGCTAGAGTTCTTTGAAGATGGCACCTTGTATTTATTTTTTTTTAAATTCCTCCAGAACGCTTCTATTTAGAAAAACAAAAACTGGTATGCTATTTATCCTCCAGAGATGAATCGATTCAATCAATTGCGAATTTCTAGTACCGGTCATAGGCGTCCGTTTTGGGTAGGTCAACGGTTATTTTAAGGCATAACTTTTTGTCTTTAACTTTTAAGCATTTGTGATACTAGATTATTAAATTTTCAGGTATTCCAGTACTAAAAGGTACTCTTACTTTAAGTCGGTAGGATACACCGTTTTCTAGAAAAATCGATTTGTAAATTTTTCGTTTTTTCTTCATTAAAGTTCAATTTTTTATTTTTTGCAATAGTTAGCTCTGAACTGCCAACAGAAGTAAAACCTACGTTTTTCATTGTCAAATTGTTGTCAGTTCGCGAAGTTTATCTTTTCATTTTTTACTTTGTGTTATTCAAACACAACGATTTCAATTTTTAAAAAAATGGTTTTTACTAATGAGGAATACGCCGATATACATTTAGTTTATGGCGAAATGAGGTGTAACGCTCGAGCGGCGCAACGTAGATACGCTGAAAAATTTCCCAATCGTCAGCATCCCACTCACTCAACATTTACAGCTCTTCATCAACGATTAAGAGAAACAGGTTCAGTGGTCCCAAAAAATAATGAAACAAGGAGACATAATGATGTAACAGCAGAACATGAAGATGTTATTTTAATGGAAGTTGAGGAAAATCCAGAAATTAGCGTTCGAAGACTATCTGCCATGTACCCCACAATTTCAAAATCTTCCGTAGGAAATATCTTACACAAAGAAAATTTATATCCTTTTCATTTTACAAAGGTGCAAGCACTGCTAGAAGGAGATTTTCCTGCTCGCGTAGAATTCGCTAGATGGTTACAAAATCAGAAAAATCAAGATGAAGGTTTCTTCAGGAACATTTTGTTTGGTGACGAAGCTACATTCTCAAAAAATGGAATTTTTAATGTACATAATGCACATTATTATTCGTACGTTGGTGACACTCCCCACGTTGTTCAAGAATTTAAGCATCAGCATAGGTTTAGCATAAACGTCTGGATAGGAGTAGTTGACGATTATCTACTTGGACCTGTGGAATTACCTGCTCGTTTAAATGGTGCTGATTACTTACATTTCCTGCAAAATATTTTACCTGATTTGTTAGATGAGGTGCGTTTAAATATTCGGCAAAACTTATGGTTTCTACAGGACGGCTGTCCGGCCCACTTTAGCAGGAATGTACGAGACTTTCTAGATAATAACTACGAAGACCATTGGATTGGAAGAGGCGGTCCAGTTGCTTGGCCAGCAAGGTCGCCGGATTTGAATCCTTGCGATTATTGTGTTTGGGGATACATAAAAGCATTTGTTTATTCCGTTCCGATACAAAATCGCGCACAACTCTGGCTAAGGATACAAGATGCTTGCAACGAATTTAGAAATAACTTCGGAATTTTTGCAAGAATTCGGCGTTCTCTAAGCAAAAGGGTAAACTTATGCATAGAGACTAATGGTCATCACATCGAGCAACTTTTGTAACAATCTACCTTTGATACTTGTTCTTTTTTTGTTAGTTTCGTTCCATTGTAATAAATAATTTGTTTTTAATTTATTAAATTAATTTTCATCCTGCCTTGATAGTCCAAGCCAACTTCGTCGCTAAAAATAAGTAGGTACATAATAAATTGAACTTTAATGAAGAAAAATTTACAAATCGATTTTTCTAGAAAACGGTGTAACCTACCGACTTAAAGTAAGAGTACATTTTAGTACTGGAATACCTGAAAATTTAATAATCTAGTGTCACAAATGCTTAAAAGTTAAAGACAAAAAAGTTATGCCTTAAAATAACCGTTGACCTACCCAAAACGGACGCCTATGACCGGTACTAGAAATTCGCAATTGATGGAATCGATTCATCTCTGGAGGATAAATAAGTATACCAGTTTTTGTTTTTCTAAATAGAAGCGTTCTGGAGGAATTTAAAAAAAAATAAATACAAGGCGCCATCTTCAAAGAACTCTAGCTCCCTTAGGAAGCATTTTCGGACTAGGTGAATTTGGGTTTAATTGTCTTAAAATTATCAGAGGAATCTCCGGTCTTCGTTTGTCAGGAGAGTTTCTGGACACCCTGTATATGTTTATATACTGAGAAGGATTGTTCGACGTTGAGAGATGTTGTATTTGCATAGTTAAAGTGCTCTTTGTATCTGTACAATGGATCTTCAGAATTGGTAAAAAGTTGCCTTAATTTTGTAAAATCTACATTTTTATCTAATACACTGTTAAATTATATTATTAAATATTATTAAATTTGACAGTGTGGGCACATAGTCTGCCGTCTTTAATTATAACTATTATAAGATAAATACAAATATATATATATATATATATATATATATATATATATATATATATGAACTTCATGTGTATGAAAATTAATAATTATTAAATCTCATTTTACATGCGATTGTCGCTATAATTTGTTGCATTTAATTCTACAATTCGGCAAATCACTTTTGCCCTAGATTGTAGACGCAACAAGCCGCGACATCAACTGTACAAGTTGTCAGTACAAATGAAAAATTTTGTGAAAAATTTATCTGCGCGGAATGTGCATATATCGATATTTCACTGTTTTTTACAGATCATCATAGCGACAATCGCATGTAAACTGAGATTTAATAATTATTAATTCTCATACACATGAAGTTCATTACAGTTCGTATATATACACGTAGTATAGAAGTGAATATCATGTCTGTCTTCGGTAAGGTGCACTGATGATCTGTAAAAAACAGTGAAATATCGATATATGCACATTCCGCGCAGATAAGTTTTTCACAAAATTTTTCATTTGTACTGACAACTTGTACAGTTGATGTCGCGGCTTGTTGCGTCTACAATCTAGGGCAAAAGTGATTTGCCGAATTGTAGAATTAAATGCAACAAATTATAGCGACAATCGCATGTAAAATGAGATTTAATAATTATTAATTCTCATACACATGAAGTTCATTACAGTTCGTATATATACACGTAGTATAGAAGTGAATATCATGTCTGTCTTCGGTAAGGTGCACTGATGATCTGTAAAAAACAGTGAAATATCGATATATGCACATTCCGCGCAGATAAGTTTTTCACAAAATTTTTCATATATATATATATATATATATATACAAGATAAAAGTAAGCATTTCTTGGGAGTAGCGGTCGGGTAATTGAAATAATATTTAATTTTATCTTTCAGTACTATATACAGTACCTTTTTCAAAACTGTAAAATTTATTAAATTGTCAAAAAAATGGTAAGGAGAAATATTAGAATAAATCCACATTAAATTTTTGTGTTGTTAAAATATTGTGATGTATTTGTTACGCATTTCTAACTAAAACCAAACTTGTGCATTAGCACGTAGACCGGACATGTGTTTATTTTTCGTTTTGATGGGTAGAATGTCACCATGCGGGGTTGGTTTAAACTGTTCTCGGACATGTATTTTTTATTTTATTTCTGTAATGTTTATATTGTGATTATGCAGGTATATTGTGGACAGTATATTTATATCTGTCCTGTCATTTATGGAATTTGTGCCTTTTTTGTGTGGATGCTTTTTAATATATTGCCTTCTTATTTTTATCAGATGTAATTATAAATTATTCATTTATCTACAGTGAAGGAGGAAATTGTACTGCAAACATTGTGCATTGAAAAAATATAGTTATAAAAATGTTAATTAAATAATGGTATTTCTATAGATCCACAACAAGATATAATAAGTGAACAAGATCTTTATAATTTCATTTATTTAATTTACAATTTGTAACATATATTCGATCAACTATAGCAAACGAATTTAAATAGGTCATGTAAAGCGGACACCATGTTCTTTTTCAACAGTTCTATCCGACGGATAAAACTAGTCGAACGAACGGACACCAAAAAAGAGGTGTTTTGGATAAAATCATCGAATGAGTTTGATTTTCGTTAGTATTCGTGTCATCCGTTCGGGGTGTGTGGGTTAAAACTGTCGCGTTTTTTCTGTGTCATCAGTACTGTTGCCGTCTCAATTTTCATAGAAATAATTTAGCATGCCAGATCTTCGGTAAATAAACAATTTTTAGTTAGCTTATCCAACTATATAGAGGTTTACGCAATGTATGTAAAGTTAAATCACAAGACTATATAGATTGTATAAGAAGAACTCCGCCTGGGGCAGCTGTGGAGCGGATTGAGTAGCTCCATAGCTGTCACTGCCGGTTCCAAGCCCGGATGAAGGAGGAGGGTTGTAGCGGTAGGCCAGCTCCCTGCCCTACGGAAAAAAAACATACCTGCTAAAAAACCTAATCAATTACCTCGGAATGGGACGGATAACACACAAGGACGAACCAAGCTAAGAAAACGGACAACGATATGAGGTACATGGAATGTACAGGGCCTATCCAACAAAATAAACGAAGTTGCCAGCGAATTGAAAAATCTCCAAGTAGACATCGCGGTTTTAACAGAGACGAAAAAGAAAGGAAAAGGATCGGAAAATTGGGGGAGTTACGACCACTTTTACAGCGGAGTACCCAAGGAAAGCAGAGCTAAGCAAGGAGTATCCATAGTAATCCACAGGAGAATGAGGAAGTACATCTCCACATGGGAACCGATTAATGAAAGAATGATAAAGATGAATCTGAAAGTATTTGGATATAATGTGACTATCCTGGGAATATATGCCATTAATGACGACGAACTAGTCTATAATAAAGACTCATTTTATGAAAAACTAAATGAGGAAATAGGAAAAATAGGAACATCAAGAGAAATAATACTGCTAGGAGACCTAAACGGCAGAACAGGAAGAAAGCAGAAGGACCTGGTTGTGGGAAAGTATGGAGAAGAAGTCGTCAACGATAATGGAAGACGGTTAATAGAAATATGTGAACAAAATCAGTTGACCATTCTTAATGGTCATTTTCAACATCGCGAGATCCATAAATACACATGGACACAGCCAACAAGGAATCTAAAAAGCGTTATTGACTATATAATAATTAAACAAAAATCCAGACTGAAGTTCCTAGATGTAAGAGTTCAGAGAGGTGCCTCATGTGGAAGCGACCACTACCTACTAAAAGGAACACTAATGTCACCAATAAGAACAAAAGAAGAACCCGACAATCCCAAAAAAAGGGTGAAATAATAAACGAAGAAACCCCAAAAAGATTTAAAATTAACAGCCTCGAACACGAAAGTACAAAACTACTATACAACTCCAGACTGGACAGCAAAATTCAGAATACAGAATTCACAAACATAGAAGAAGAATACGAATACATAAAGAGGGGTATATGCTCAGCGGCAGAGGAAGCATTGGGTTACGAGGAAAAACGAGGAAAACAGAAAAAACCATACTGGTGGGACGAAGAAGTTGAATACGAAATAGAAGAAAAAAGGAAAAGGTACCACGTATATTTAAGTTCGAAAGCTGTGTAAGACAAGGAGAAATACAAGGAATCGCAAAGGAGAGTACGGAAGAAAATAAGGGAAAAGAAGAACAACCAATGGGAAAGGACGTGTTCAAAGATCAATACATACATTGGAGGAAGGAAGAGTACAGAAAGTTGGAGGCTCTTCAAAAGTATGAGAGGAGGACGAACGAAGGACATAATCTCACCTATAACACCTGAAAAATGGAACAAGTACTTTGAAGAGATGTTGACAGAGGACAGACCTCAATTCAAAGACATCCAAAACGAAAACCAGGGGATTGTTATACAAGGATCCCCAATTAGGATAACTGTGGCGGAGGTTAAAGAAGTCTGTAAAAACCTAAAAAATGGAAGAGCCCCAGGACCAGGTAATATTACTAATGAACTGCTAAAATACGGCACAGATAAACTCTACGGGCTATTAAGAAATTTATTCCAAAGATGCCTTAACAGGCACGAAGTACCAACGGAATGGAAGACATCACACCTTACGACGATACATAAAAAAGGGGACAAGAGTAACTGTGACAACTATCGGGGAATAGCCGTTACAAGTGCTATAAGTAGAGTTTATGGGAAAATCTTAAAGAACAGGATAGAGAAAGAATATGCCAATATGGAGGCAGAAGAACAAGCAGGCTTCAGAGCAGGACAATCCACAATTGATCACCTGTTTACGCTAACTCAAATTTTAGAAAAGAAAACATGTAATAACGCAATATAGTCATGTATATGCATAACACTCTCGGCAAGGCTACAACCTCGCTCTTTTTAATACAAACGGTAACGTGTTATATAAACACGACCGTACTCTGTGTATATTGCATACACAAGACTATATGTCAGGGTTTGTGTTATATTCTAGAAAGATTACAAGGATCTTCTCTAATATATATAGACAGTAATTTAAGTAGAGATATTCACATTCACATATACAGTCATAGTAATAGTAACTATACGTTAGAGAGTTACAACCAGCCAGTGGTACGAACGGTGTTGTACTTAATAACCACGTTCTACCCTGTCTGAGTTGGACATAGTACACGATGTAAATACTTTGTTCACCAGTTGTAAGTGTTAAATTAATTATAATATGTTACCCGAATTTTGTGCGTATCATTTACTACGATAAGTCGCCCTAACCTGCTATCCAATGTGGCCGACCAAACGGCCCACATTACATGGCGATTCTGCCTACCTACGGCTTAGGACCATTCTGCCAGTCGTTTAAGACTGCAGGGAACATGTAGGAACTCGGAAAGAACCGACGAACAAAACCTACAGTTTAGCAGGCCGAAGTAAGAAATGGGCAAGTACGCGACAAAGAAAGGAGGAAGTCATCTCCAAGAGCGAACAGTAGCTCCGCACCCCGAGAAGAGGAAAAAGAAGAAACACAGGTATTCCTTTTAAAATAAAGTGTATAAAGTGAATGAACAATATAAAACTTTCGTAGATATAAACTGTGTACATTTCGCTAGTGGAAATGTTTATTTGCATTGTAAGGAACAATAATGTTAGTTTAATGCATATACACAATATGTGTATCATTTATTTCTGCCTACGCAGACATAATGTAGCGTAATAATGTATTCTATATTTAAAGGTCAAGTTTATTTGAAAACTAATATGTACAATGTAATTTAGAAATGCTACATTTTGGCCGTACACTTCGCAATTTTGTTATTAACGCAGAAGTTTAAATACATTTTTTTTTTAAAGATAAACCGCCTGCCTAAACGCAAAAATATGTTATATTTTTTTTTCATAAGTTCAATTACGTTCAAAGTATATACAAAAAATGCATGCGTGTTATTTTTTACTAGGCGCCACACATAGTTCATATTGTTTATTGAGCGAACAAATAAACAATAGCACGTATATTTAAACTAATCGCGAGTAAATAAACAACGATTTAAAATATGTATGTACCGACAAGACAGTTTAGGAATCCACGAAGTCAAGGTCACTGATAAAATGCACAAGCAATGTTTATTTTGTAAACGATCGCATAAGTGGCATTGAACAGAAGTTATTGCTGACATATTCAGAAAGTTTTTCGCTAACAAAAGAGAATAATATTGAATTAATAAAAGAAACCAATATACGAGGAGTAGTATATTAACTTTATTTATATAAATTCCGAAATTTTTGTAACAAATGCCTTCGAAGTTGATTCCAATGCTATAATGGTTAGTAACGGGACGATTCGATAGCATCCTAATCACGTCTGGAGCTCAATAAGACGACAGAGACCTATCGATTGTACCTTTACGATACCAACAACAGTGCAACCCCCAGGACAGATCATCCTAGAGTTGTGGAACTGGCAAAAACGATAACCAACCGAATCAGACGAACTTCAAAATAGAAGAAAGGCAAAGAAGACTCCAATTCGCCCCTAGGTCGTGACGAAGCAAGCATGCGCTTCCAGGGAATAGTCCGACACGACAAAAACGCTCTCAGAATTTTTTTTTAGAGATTACAGTTATAACAAAAGTGTGTTTTGTTAACTGGTCTCAAGTTTTTCTGTATTGAAGAAAAGGCTTACAGCATAAGGGCATTTCCGCTGTACGAGCTCCCTTACTGTAGCCAGAATAAGCTTCAAAAGATAGTTCTGCGCAGGGACATGACAGACACGGAATATGTGTTGTCCAGGGAAATACACGAATGAGTGATTTCCAGAATAATTTTTTCCATGGAGGAAAATAGATAGAAAAACGGAGAGTCGATTTATTTTAAGGTATGGTTGGAAAGGGAGTATAAGAATTGGGAGCAAACGATCATGCACAAGAATGGAAACCACAAGATCAAGCATGAGGAATCGGAAGACAAGAAACAAACTCGAAAAACAAAAGACAAGAATGGCAAACTGCGAAACAAAGCAATTATTCTATATAAGTTGCACATGATATAGAAATAAAATACAAAAAAGCGAACAGACTAACAAAATTGAGACAGTGTACAAAGGCCCAATTAATTATTTTTTAATCTTCAACAATGTAAAACTGACTGTGTAACATTACCTTTTAGAATTTAAAATTATCTATTTAAAGCTTTACAATCTATATTATATATTTATTACAGTTTATATTAGGATATTTATCAGCTTAAGATTTATATTATATATCTATTCGTTATATATTTATTATTATTGTATATAGATTAGACTATCCATCATTTTACCATGTACTTATTATAGTGTGATACTCGATAACGATTTCATTTTAGAATTTTAGTTATCGTAATTTTAGCAAATTTATTGTTTAAGTAATACCATTGTAAATTTAGAATCCCAACAATGTTACCATATTTGTAAGGGAAAAGTAAATAGTTAGAGAGATTCCGATCAAAGAAAAACAAACACCTCAGCGTTAGTTTTCTTTAACCCCAAGGGGGATGGTGTAATAACGCAATATAGTCATGTATATGCATAACACTCTCGGCAAGGCTACAACCTCGCTCTTTTTAATACAAACGGTAACGTGTTATATAAACACGACCGTACTCTGTGTATATTGCATACACAAGACTATATGTCAGGGTTTGTGTTATATTCTAGAAAGATTACAAGGATCTTCTCTAATATATATAGACAGTAATTTAAGTAGTGATATTCACATTCACATATACAGTCATAGTAATAGTAACTATACGTTAGAGAGTTACAACCAGCCAGTGGTACGAACGGTGTTGTACTTAATAACCACGTTCTACCCTGTCTGACTTGGACATAGTACACGATGTAAATACTTTGTTAACCAGTTGTAAGTGTTAAATTAATTATAATATGTTACCCGAACTTTGTGCGTATCATTTACTACGATAAGTCGCCCTAACCTGCTATCCAATGTGGCCGACCAAACGGCCCACATTACAAACAGCACGAAATCAAGAGGTACATCTGCTGTACGTAGATCTGAAAAAGGCTTACGACAGTATACCTTTAGTAAAACTAAGGGAGGCTCTTCAACATACCAACATAAACACGGAAATAATAAAAGCCGTGAAGTCTTTATATGCGGGTTCCACATCTAGAGTCAAAACCAACGAAGGATTAACATCCGGATTCACAATAACCAAGGGTCTTAAACAGGGTTGCTGTATATCTCCGACACTATTCAAAATATACTTGGAATATGCACTAAAGACATGGAAACGTAAATGCAATAACATGGGAATGCCAGTGGCTGACGACACGACAGTATATACCCTTTCATTTGCGGACGACCAAGTAGTTATTGCACAAGATATACATGACATGGAATATATGAGCCGAAAGCTCATCGAAAAATACGGAAAATGGGGCCTGGATGTTAACATAGCAAAAACAGAGTATATGTGCATAGGCGGACAGCAAGAAGACCTACACCTAGCAACGGGACAGATCATCAAACATTGCAATATATACAAATACCTAGGAATGAAAATATCCAAGGATGGGACACTAGATGAGGCAATATCAGACAGAAATATACAGGGAAGAAGAGCTACTTCCATGCTGAACAGTATTCTGTGGGACAAGACCATTACAAAAGAAAATAAAAAAAGGATTTACAACTCCATCGTGAAAAGTATATTAACATATAGCTCGGAGGTGTGGCCGATAAAAGAAAAAACAAAAAGAAAGATAAAAGCCACAGAAATGGACTTCTGGAGAAGAGCGGCAGGAAAATCCCGGAGAGATAGAGTCCCAAATGAAACCATTGCACAAGAAATGGAAATACAACATGATATTATAGATGACATTATAACCAAACAGCTAATATGGTATGGGCACGTCCAAAGAATGCCAGAACACAGAATCCCAAAGAAAGTACTAAACTGGAACCCCCAAGGAAACCGAAAACGAGGAAGACCGCGCAGAAGCTGGAGAGACGGAGTGGACAAAGAAATTCGAGAGACGGATCTGGAGGAGGGCCTATGGATGAACAGAGGGGAATGGCGATTAGGAATCGGAAGACGTAAAACGTTGTAACCCGATATATATATATATATATAAGAAGAAATAAAGATTATGAACAATTACTAACACAACTGAAAGAGATTGTTTCAAATGCTACTGCACTCTCTGCGTGGTGGTTGTCGGAAAGAACTAAAGAACGTAAAGGATACGGAACAAGTTCAAGAATCACGTTGACATTATTAATCATTGACATAGTACACTGAAAATTGTTAGAAAATGGAACTAGGATTAGTTTCAAAAAAATAAAATGATTTCGTTGTTTTTGAAAATATGTCCCTTTGACATCAATACATTTTTGCATTCGATTAAACTAGTCCTTAAAGCAATGGTGGCACTCTTCCTGAAACACTTCAGAAAATACGTTTTTATAATATTCTACTGCTCCTTCTCCTGACGTAAAAGTGATTTCACCTATTTTATCTTTCATTTTTGGTAACAAAAAGACATCGCAAGGTGCTACGTTAAGGCTATATAGTGGAGGGTCCATATTGCTGGCGGTTAGGGCATCAAGATATTCAACTGTTAATTTCGCTTTATGCGACAATGCTTCATCATGGAACTTCTATCCATCTCAGTAAATACAACGTACTTTCAGGTGGACGATAAGTTCTATCAACAAGAATTTGGAATGGCAATGGACTCTCCTCTATCACCTATACTGAGCAATATATATATGGAAGAATTTGAACAGAGAGCCAAAAATATGGCTCAGATATGTAGATGACACCTTCGTCATATGGCCGTCCACATGGAGAAGAAGAGCTAAATGGATTCCTTGAACAGCGAAATAATATAAGAGAATCTACAAATTCATTATGGAAGTGGATAAGGAAAATAAGGTTCCATTCCTGGACGTGCTATTACGTAAAAACCCAGACAGCACAGTCACAACTAAAGTATATAGGAAGCCGACGTATACAGGACAGTATTTTCACCATGAATTCAACCATCCCCACAATGTTAAAATTGAAGTAGCGACATACGACAGAGCCAACATCAGCTGCTCAGATGAAAGAGATAGATAATAGGAGCTGAAGAACGTAACAAACACATTAAAGCAAAATGGTTATGGAGAAAAGACGTTCTCAAAAGCCAGGGAGAAAACAGTAGCACAAGAACAACAGCAGCCCAGCGCGTGCACTACGGTTATCCCGTATATCAAGGGCCTGTCAGAAAAAATCATAAGAATAAGCAACGACTATAGGATCAGAACAGCCATGAAGATAATAAACATCATCAGATTCACCCTGACTAAAACAAAAACAGACAATGAAAATTAGAGAAACAAATACTGTATATACGAAATACTCTGCGAATGTGGAAGAAAATATATCGGAGAAAATGGCAGACCTCTACAAGTCAGGACAAGAAAGAACATCAGAAAGTGGTTCGACTGGAAGAAACCGACAAATCACGCCCAGCTCAACATGTCTGGGAAGAGGGACATTAGGATTACATGGGACAATGCGATGATCCTGGGAAGGGAGGACCATTAGACCAAAGAAAGCTGCAAGAAACAGCATATATGGCCATAACGCCAAACGCCATAAGTACACCGAGCCTGGAGAATATACAGAAAAAGATCTACAAGCACGGTACCAGTGACAGAATGGACAAGATTACTTACGCAAGGCGCACACAACACGGCGTAGTAATGTAGAATATAAAAAGCTACAGTTTAAATATATATATAGAGGTTTTAAGAAATAATATTCTGTCCCCCAAATAGCGTAGTGGTTAGTGTGCTTTATTTACTTAAAAGTTTGGGATTTTCCGGTTCGAATCTCACACGAGCACATTTCGCAATACAAAAAAATTGGGAAGACATATATGTCAGACTGGCCCTTCCAGGGGCTACTCTAAACGTCAGATTATTCAAATCCTATAAACGATGGAAATAGCCCAAACAACTACTCAATTCATCATTCATCATCAACTTCTCGTTATGAGTTGATGATGCTTGTCTTGTCATCGACAACAAAGTTTTCTCAAGTCCAAATGTTGACAAAAAATGTTTCGGATTTGACTCATACCAATCAATGCCCTATGTCACCCGAACATGATTTCGTATATGTCAGTCGATCTTCCTCAAGGATTGCGCGAACAGCGGAAATGTTTTTATCATCGCTAACAACAATAATTATAAATAGTTGCCTTCGCCAAATGCATTTCTAAGCCGATCTTCACATTGTTTAAGCGTATTATTTAAAATCGTAAAAAATCAATCAGCCCAGAAATGTTCTCTAGTCAAATTCAGTTTTGGGTGAATATAAAATCTTCAAATTATGATAAGTAACAAACTTTTAGAGCAATTCGAATAAATTACACGGTAACCAACTCGCAAAACATGAAAAAGTAGCTGTCAAATCAGATTTAGTAGAAGTATGGAAATTCAAGATTTTTTCAGTGTTTCCCTTGTAGGACTGTTAAATTAAGGTTTAATTGCTATATTTAATTGTTAGTTAATGTGATATAAGCTACTATAGTTCTGTTTCTACTTCTCTTAATAGTAGGCTATTCTAAATTGGAAAAGATTGTAAAATGAAAAAAATTAAAGCCCATTTATTATTAGCCCTATTATTTTTAGTGGTTTGATTATTTACCTAATCTCAAAACTATGAACTTATCTCTCTGTAAAAAAGAAACATCCACCAAATTTTGCATGGCGGCATGAGTAGAGATACGGGGTAACAGTACAGTGTTGAATATTTAAAATTTGGTTTTCTGCCATCAAAGGCAGACAAGCGATTGCCCACATGCCTTTCATGCAACAAAGTTTTGAGAAATGACTCTATGAAACCATCGAAGCTCGAAGATCATCTAAGAAGGTGTCATCCTAATGAAATAGGTAATGATTTGAAATATTTTCAAACATTGAAAGAAAAATATGAAAAGAGACCCACCGTGCACAGTATGTTCGCTTCAACGTCGGAAATTAACGATGATGGCTTGCGGACATCTTACAATATCTCATTACTAATAGCGAAATCTGGAAAATCGAACACCATTGGCGAACAGTTAATTTTACCCGCTGTTGAAGAGGTTTTAAAAACTGTTCTGCACAAATCTCCATTTGACATACTCAAAAGAATTCCTTTGAGTAACAACACTGTACAAAGACGTATTGACAAAATGAGCTCTGATATTGAAAGTTTCTTGTGTAATTATCTGCAAACAACTCATTTTTCTATTCAACTGGACGAGTCGACTTTACCTGGTAATGAAGCATTATTATTGGCATATGTTCGATTTGTTATGGACGAAGAAATTCATGAATAGCTACTATTCGCGAAAACTTTGGAGACAGACACTAAAGGTGAATCAATATTTAATGTCCTGAGTGATTTTTTTAAGGAAAAATCTATTCCATTCACAAACGTTATTTCGGTGGCAACAGATGGAGCTTCTGCGATGGCCGGGCGATGTCGTGGGTTTATAAGCCATCTTAAAAGGATTATACCAGAGGTAACTGGAATTCACTGTGTCATCCACCGACAACACCTAGTAGCGAAAAATCTAAATGCTAAATTGCACCAATCGCTTCAATTTGTGATTAATGCAGTTAACAAAATAAGAAGCAATGCATTGAATACGCTTTTATTTGCACAATTATGCGATGAAAATGATGAAGACTTCCAACGATTGCTCTTACATACTGAAGTACGCTGGTTGTCGAAGGGTGCATGTTTAACAAGATTTTTCTCACTTTTTGAATCAGTTTTAGAGTTTCTGGAAAGTAAAGATCCAGATTTAAAAGAAAACCTCATCAATTTGAAAGCAGACATCGCGTATTTGACAGATTTGTTCAAAAAATTTAATGGCATTAACTTACAATTACAAGGGGACAGCCTCAATTTAATAAAAACAAAGGATGTAATTTCAGCTTTTCTTGGAAAATTTAAATTTATGAAGCAAAATATTAGTCGGCGCGAATTTTCCCAGTTTTCAAACTTGTCACAGGTAGAATGCCTTGATGAGGATATTCACACATACGTTCAACATTTAATTGCCCTGCATGATGACTTAAAAATGTAAAGCGCAATTGAGGGGTAGGAAGGGGGGGATATTGGAAAGCGCTGAATTAGTGTATAAAACAACTGGAGAATTAGTTTTATTAATTAATGGTTAGAGTAAAGGTAGTAATACTTTCTCTCTTTAATACTTACCATGTTATATTTTAACAAGATAAAATTTAAATTGAAACCTAACTTCTTAAATTTCTTTTTTTTTTTGAGTGGAAGGACCTTCCGGGTGAAAAGAGGACTGATCATGTCGGAAGGGCAGCCGCTCCTGGCTGGTGCCCCATAGGGGTCCCTTTTGGCTCCGGAACTGTTTATTTTATATGTGGCAGGCATGCCGAGGGAGGTGGTTGTCGAAATGGCAAGCTATGCTGATGATACAGCAATCTATACTACTGACGAAAGAAACGACATAATCTGTCATCATCTCCAGTGACCCATCGACAGCATAGGGGACTGGGTTGACAGATGGAGACTCAAAATCAATGAGTCCAAATGTGTCGCTGTTAGATTTACCAAAAAATTTGCAACACCTAGTGATTTTATCACGATCAGCGACACAGAACCCACCTGGTCCCATAAATCAGATACTTCGGTCTAATATTGGACCGGAGGTTGGTTTGGAGACCCTATGAAGCCCAGAGAAAAAATATCTTGAAGCGTGGAATCTCCTATTGCCGCTCCTAGGGCGTCAGAATCTGCTGTCCATGTGGGCAAAACTACAAATTTACATGAGAATTCTGAGGTCGCAGCTGGGCGCCCTGGCATGGGCGACCATCGCCAAAACACACATGAACACCCTGGAAGCTGCGGTCTCGATTAACCCCCTGGTGGAAAGACGCATGCGGAGAAATCTGGACCCCAATTCTTGACCTTCAGGGATCACTTAATAGCTGACCCGCGAGTAAACAAAATGGCCATCTAAAGAGTTCCGCAACTAGAACACAAAAGCCCGTGACATTGAGGGCCTTAGAAGCGACAAAGGGGCTCAAGGATTATTGTTCAGCCCTGGACGAGAGGACAGACCCATACTTCTTTAATGTTTAAAATATGAACGAATTTAAAGCAAAATAATTACATGTTAAATTATAGACGAGCAATTATTCTAAATTGTTCGCAACATATCGTGAAACTGCTAAGTTAAATTTCATAGGAGTTATTAATCAATATTCCCCGTTTCCATTTATAGTAAAATACATTTTACACAAATCAATATTATACACAACTATGTATAAGCATTTACAAAAATATAAAACATCACGCTATTGATTTGATATCTCGGAGCTCACATACTTCAATACACCTGTCGTAAACTTATTCATAAAATTTTACAAACAAATATTAATCATCTTATCATTATTCAATGTCCAACTGACTGTCAATACTAAAGAATCATTTGTTATGAAAATTGAGGCTATTTCTGTCTACTATAAACGAGAAAATTTATACCCTTACATCATAATGAACACGATCTAGGATTTTCGTTTATAAAAAAAGTTGCGATGAAATTACGTTTTCGCGTGTGCGTTACAGTCGGCCGTATTATTGATATGTACGTGAAAAATGTTATATGTTAAATAATACGATTCTGGTCATTTAGACATAATAAAGAGAAACAGTAGTTGTATTATAATAAAATTTGAAAAAGGCGTTGCTCTAATAAATCTTGTGTCTAGAAGTCTTTAAAATAGACTTATATTTCGAAATTCATTTTGTACGTGTTGGGTGATCATACTACTTATCTACCTTGATAATTTTCTTTTCTTTGTTAATATTAATAATTATATATACAAAATTATACATTATTCAACGACAAATATAAAACTAATATGAGGCAACAACTCAAGTAATGAAATATAACATTATGTGCACGCGATTACGAAAATCAACTAAGTTAAAGGAATTTAAGAGTTGTTAACACCGTGAAAAAAATTCTTTCACACAGCAATAAGAATCTTTATATTTTGGGGGCCTTTGAAATCAATGCCCAGAGACCACAGTAGATTGGTGATATGTGAAGTTAAAAGCATACTGAGAAGACAGAAGAACATCATTTTTAACATTTGAGATAAATAATCCATACAGGAATAGTAGGGAAACATATACTGTTAACCTTCAAATTTCAACATTTATTCCACTAATCATAAAAATTATTAGCTCGCAAACACGTTTGCTGTTAAGCTAATACTAGGGATAAGATGAATTTATTGAGAAAAAGAAAATCTAGTGGACTGTGAAAAACAATCATATAGTGTTTATTTAGAGCAACTCTTTATCTGTCATTTGAGGTTTTGTTGTTGAAGTTACGTTTGTTATAACTCAGCTACTTATTTTTTGAAAGTAAAAGAAAATGGAATTAACCAGAGAGCACTTTCGAATCATAATTTATTATGATTTTAAAAGAGGTTTAACTGCTGCTGAGTACAAAAAGAGTTTAGATTCAGTTTTAGTGAACAAGCACCTTCCTTGGCTACAGTTTACCGATAGTATAAGGAATTTGAACTTGGAAGCAATTCGGTTCAGCATCAAAAAGGGGCAGGGCGCCCTCTTTCGGCTGTTACTGACAAAAACATTGCTGCTGTTAAAAAAATCATTGAAGAGGTCAATAAAGCCACTTATGTTGTAATAGAGCATCAACTCATGATTCGATTCTCAACTGTTAAAACAATAATTAAAAAAGGTATATAACCCCTTACCACAATTATTAGTCGTATCCTAAATACGTATTTCGACAACTAAGTTGTCATCATCAGTAGGTAAAAACTACTAATTAAAAGTCACACATGGGGCACAGTAAAGTAAAGTCTTTACAGTCTTTACAGGGTTGCAGTGTATAGTAGTTGCGCGGAAGCGTTTATTTTACTTTACTGTGCCCCATGTGTGACTTTTAATTAGTAGTTTTTACCTACTGATGATGACAACTTAGTTGTCGAAATACGTATTTAGGATACGACTAATAATTGTGGTAAGGGGTTATATACCTTCTTTAATTATTATTTAACCACAGTCTCCATTGAAAGAATTTTGTTAAAACAATCATATATGATCACCTGCGTTTAAAATAGTGGTAAGTCGTTTGTGCCGGATCACCTTTATGACTTCCAAAAAACAGAGCGTCTAAGAATTTGCCATTAAACTTTAAATTTCTTAAATAATTCCAAAATAGTGACAGGTGACAAAGCTTATATTCCCTTTTTTCGACATTCTTACCAGCCAATAAGCTCGTGTATAAATTCACAAAGATGAGGAAACTCCTACAATGACTAATAAGGAGCGAGCTATGAAAAAGGTTATGTATGCGGTATTCTTCAGAAGTACGGGGTTAGTAAATTAAGCTAGATGGACAAAAGACAGTTACAGCTAAGTGACACATTGAAAAATATTTGCCTGAAGTGTTCAGTAGAGTTCCAGACAAGGGAATTATGCTCCACTATGATAATGCATAGTCCCATACGGCAGTTTTAATTATCCAGGTTTTGGCTGGAAAAAATATAAAAGTAATAGAACATCCACCGTACTCACTTGATTTAGCAATGTGTGACTTTTGGCTATTTTTTTGGCTTAAACGCAATTTGCGGGGTAGAAGGTTTTCGTCTGAAGAAGAGATTGATACTGCAGTTCACGTTTATGTTGAAGGGGAGCTTTTAAACAGTGGAAAGAAAGAATATAGTCAAGTATATCATTGGTGAAGGGAATTACTTCGAGTATATCTAAAATAAAATCCTAGAAAATATTAACCGTGTTTTTTATTCTCAATAATTTCAGCTTGTTCCTCGTAATGTAGTTATATTCTTCGGTAAGTGGTCAAATCAAATCTTTGCAAAATGTTGTATTTGTTCCTCACGTAATTGTGATTTTGTATTCGAACAAAGTGGAAGAAATCGTTAGACAAAGTAAATCATCGATTTTCAGTACTAACATTGAAAATGATGAAAATGCTTTGGCTTCTGGAATAAAGAAAAATAATCAAATTCTGTGAGATTTTAATAAATTGTTGCAGTTGTTGCAGAATCACGTCAAAAGTGTTGGAGAAAAATAGAGCTTTAAATAAATGTATTGCGTCCTTAAAATAACTGGAACCGGTTACGCGCCGAGGAACTACAAGTTGCCACCAATCGACTGAAATTGGAGAATATGAAATCATTGTTTCGAGGCCGTATTAGAACAGGATTTATTGTTAATATAAAACATGCTGGACCCAATATTATTTGTGAAGGATGCATCCGTTCTATTTCAGCGAAAAATCTTGGATGCGTTAAAGAAGCAGGAAGCTATCAAAGTAAACGCAGTATTTTCTGGCGAATATAAATATAAAAAGACGACCAAGAAATTGACGAAGTAAAATATTTTAATCCTTAAGATATACAAATTTCTCGATAAAGCGTCATACAGATGTTGTTTATTGATAGCATTCAAGAATCCGTCTTAACCCATCTTGAAGCGTTTCATGAAAGAGACCGAAAGAGAATGTGTCTTAACTATTCTCGAAGAGTTTTAAGAAACAGACAGCTATCAACTATTATAAATCTCCAAATAAATTTACACGATAATTAGAATCATCATATATCGAACTACCACGATGGATTAAAAAGAATCCACAGAGGGTTACTATGTACTCTAATTCACACACGGAACTGAATCTAAGCCGATTTTGTGTTCGAATTCCCTTGATTATCTACTGGCAACTAAAAAATTAAATCTGCATTTTTAAATCATTTTAAAGCATTTTAAATTTCTTGGCCGCGCAGTATTCAAATTTTGTTAACTGAAGTATTTTAAATTTTGTTAACTAAGGTATTTTCTTGCACTAATTACGTGACTGCAGATTTATAACTATTGCTTGTAGAATTTTACTATACTCGACCGGTCATGCCTAGAACACAAGGGTGGTTACCTCATATGACCGACACTAGTCAAACGTCATTTGAATTTATGCATATGAAAAAACGAAACACGTCTCGTATTAGCTACGCTTTTTTAAATAAAATGACAAAGTAAATTCGATGAATTTTTCAACAGAGCACATTATATTTAACTACTATTTAAGTTCCTGAAAAACCGTATTTACAAACGTTCTTTTAGATTTATATCTTATGAATAGTCTTCTGCTTTCAGCGTAAATATGTAAGTCAGATTGCGTTAATCGATTTAATAAAATTCGAAAATTCAATATATTAATTGATTTCTTCTTCATAATTATTCATTTAATTTTCCTGAAAGGACAGATTATATTTGAATATATTAAAATATAATTTTCACTTATAATGCTTTGAGGGCGTACGAAATTCACGCTCCACTTAGTTGAAGTTTCTTAGTTTACCATATGTTGAAAGACTATTTATATCAATTCTAATAATTAATGTTATTATTTTATGTGTTTCATGTTTTTATCAAATATGATGATGGGATTACAGTACAGAAATGGAAAAATTACACAAAGTAAACAATTTTCAATTTTACTTTTTTCTGTATTTGTATGTACAATCTTATTTTGCTTTATAGGTTTAATAACAATTATAAAAATACATTTATTTTAATATGTCAGTTTTAGGGAAGCAATAACGAAATAATAGATTGTAATGACATAACTATAGTTAATATTTATGAGTATTTTTCGATTAATTTAAATCACGAATTAGGTTATTCAATTCCAATTGATTTATTAAGTTGTTACAGTTTATTTTCCATTGTCTTAAAAGTTTAGCGTGGATAAAGTTATATCGCCTTGTATTTAAATTTTACATTTAAATTTAGTACGTTTTATTCTTTGATATCGGCTGCGCCCTCTATATAGTTGGTGTGGACCTTCGACAAGGCGGCTCTTTGCGCGGGTGTTTTACGAGCACTTCAGTTTGTACGACCAGTGAGTAACGTTGTTATTTCTTGGTGTACTCCGATAATCGAAATATGACTATTATCTTTTAAATTTAACTAAAATAATAAAAGTTTTTATTAAAGATTAATTTTTTATTTTTGCACACATATTGATGATATATAAACTGTTAAAGTGGTTACTGCATTCATGTACTCGTTATCAAAAAGCATGGTCATCTCTAATCAGGAAAGGTTTTGAAGGCATGGTATGAGAGGCCCATGACTAATGTTTATTTTCAATTTTTAAATACCTAGCGGTAATTTGTGCATCCAAAGATATAATAAGTTAAGCTTAAGTTAATGAAGAGTGAAGTCTCCGCACACATAATAAGAACTGTTGGTATCGTATACACATGTAGTAGTTGATATTGTTGATATAAACACACGTGCGATTATAACGAATTGATTTAATTGAATAAGCCCTAGTTAGCTTCATATACCCACGTAACACAGAATTATGAATTCTTTAATTTAATTGATTACAGCGACTGAATGTCGACGTGGTAAGAGCGACGGACGACAGATACGGGGGTTCCGTTCGTTGTGGGCTCGGATCTCGAGACCGGCGCGTGAAGTCGGTTTCTTTCGGAATCGGTATTCTCTTCAGTTACTTTTAAATATTGAGGAAGTGAAACTCAATCGAACATTTTTACCCTCTTACAGCGAGCAAGTGCAGTAACAAAGCCATAAAACAGTTTATACAGACCATATACACTCTAAGCGGTCCTGGGATAGGTCTTTATAAGCTTTCAGCTTAAGAAATTATGCCACTATACACCAGACCACATACACTCTAAGCGGTCCTGGAGTAGGTTTCAATAAGCTTTCAGCTTAAGACATTGCGCCACTATACACCAGACCATATACACTCTGAGAGGTTCTGGGGTAGGTCTTCATAAGGTTACAGCTTAAGATATTGTGCTATTATATAAACACCACAAAAAGTAGAGCAAATATTAACGTTTGAATGGACGTGACGTTGCAAATATGCTGAGACCTGTTCAAATTTGTCGAAGCATGTTAGCAAGTATAGTATTTTTGTAATTTTAGCGTTTAAGTGGCTTAAATAAAATACAACTTCAAATATATTAAAATCTTACAAATTTTTATGTAAAAATTATCTAAGCAAATATCTTAAAATTCTCACGAATGTAGAAGTTTTGAAACTAGTTCCACAACCAGGTGCGAAACCGAATAAGAAGAAATGTCTTGACCAAGCGTTATTGGTTATTCGTTTCATTAAATAACTTGGTAAAGTACTACAATTATTTATTAATCGTGTCAATAAACGTAGTTTAAATCTTATTATAAATTATAGTACGCTAATATATAATAGATACGTAAGACAGCAATTCAAAACTACAAAAAATAATTCGAATGAAACTTTAATTTTTGCCGAAATTTATGAACACAAACTTTTCAAATACGGTCCTGTATTCAGGTTGAATCTAAATAAATAGAAATTATATGTTTATATGTTGTCGATTCAACAAACAAATATGCATTTATTTGTTCAAGTTCACCAAAAAATCCCCTCCACATTTCTGGTAATAATAGGTATGTCTTTATGTGAAAGTTTTATGACACGTGTTCATTCATAAATTTTTTTTGCATCAGCTCTTGTCTTGTTATTTATAAGTAAGTTAATGGCTTGACCTTTGTAATATCCCGACAAAATACAATATTCAGTTTCTTTAAAAATTTTAAACGGTATAAGAGTTTTGTGGTGATATGGAATTTTTAATTTAGTTGTCTTAATATTAAATTCGCGAAAAATAATATATTACATTTGTAATTTTTATTGATTTTTTTTCTGTGTACTATTTGCCTATTTTTTTAATGACAATTTCTTTGCCCTAAAAAGGGCAAATTTTTGTGACAGGTAGAATGCTTAAAAGTGTCCGTCATTGCCGTAAATACAAGTATGTACACGCTTTAACACGGCTCGGTCTTCATGGATATGGGCCGCAAGTTGAAAAATACGTTGGTGAAGATCGTCTTTCGCGGCCACAGCCTTCATAAATTGTATGCAATATACCGCGATCTCTTAATCTGTACATGGTTTGTAAAATCATTTGATGGATATTTTGGGTTGGAAAACCGCCCTTTCCCTTTCCCTTTCCCCTTTCATAAATACGTCTAGAAGCTCTAACATTTCCACATGTTTCACCGTATAGGAAGACGATATCTGTTAATTCGTGGATTTGAATAAGCCACACTTCACTGAGGTTGATAGCACTTCTGACTTACAGTGTGCATCATTGCATCTATAACTTCCACCACTACGTTTCAGTAGAGGTAGCGCTGCAGTTATAAAGGAATACTAAATTTACCTGTCGGATCGACTCACGCGCCTTTATTAAATATTTTTTTTCTTTGATCTCGTTTGAGATAGTTTTCGTGCATTAGCATTTTGTGCTTAATACTATTACAGCTATTACATATTAAAGTATGCAGCAATATTTCGTTTACACCCTGTATATTATGTCGAGTTTGCTCATTTAAATGTTTTGTAAATAAAAAGTAATCCTTTCACAAAGAAACTTTACTACAACTTTTCTATATATTGTTTGTTGAAATAACGTTGTTTCGTATATTGTTTGAGTTTGCTTACAATTAGTCATGGCATTATTCTGCTAAAAAAGTCATAATGATGTTATAATTTCATTTATAAAACACTTTGTTGAGTTAAAAAAATATTATTGAGTATACGTGTGCTTTTTAGACATAAATTAATTATCTTTTATCAATAAAGCTCGACTAATGTAGGTCATTAAATAACTGCGCTATAATATTCGAAAAACATTGATGGAATATTAAATAAAATTCGACCAGCTTCGTTTAAATTTTTGGTTAATATACACTTTATCAAACAGCAATAACAAGAATATAGATTCCTATTCGACTTTAATTAATTATGATACTTTTAATTTGATTTACATGTGACGGTTGATCTAATTTGTTTGGTGTTGGAAAAGTGAACACATTGTCGTTTTCGTTTATCTGTGTTTTAGTAGTGGTGAAACTGAGGATTGCTGTAGCGTTGACCACGAACACAACGAAATGCTTTTTTTCCAATTAAATTTGCCGTAATAACTGTCCATTCCAAGCAAGATTTACTTTCCCCAAAACTGGTTTAATTTGTACGAACATGCTAATACTAGAATGTTTGCACAAATGTAAATATCAAATGTTGGTGATGACAATTGAAAAAGTCCGTGGAAAAGTTGAACAGAATTGCAAGGGGTAGTAGAGAGAGAAACGTGTTACCATAAAAACAATTTATAATAATATGTAGATACCATGTTATATTTAGAATTCGAGAAATATGGTATTTACACAACACAATATAGTTATACAAATCACGTTCCGTTTTTTAATTAACTTATGTCGAATGACGGAAAATATGATTATTAATCTAAAACTGCAGAGAATAAAAGAATGTCGAATAAATTACAAATAATTCCTTTATTATTGCATCATTCTTTCTTACTATATTCTTTTTAAACTCTTCTGCTTTGAGTATATTTTTAATACGCGGGGATTTTTTTATGTTATCTACATAGATATGAAAACAATATGCTATCGACAATTTTCTTACGTCAAGTTTCTGTGACATTTTAGAGTGTCATTTCCAAGTTTTGTTTGAATCGCTTAACATTTGTTATAAAGTAACAGTGTTAATGAATCAGATTCATTAACACTGTTACTTTATAATGCATTTCTAAATAGCTTGAACCTAGGTCGATTGTGGCTAAGTGGTACAAGCGACAGCCCGGCAAGCTGTAGACTTGGGTACGAATCCCAACGTACACTATATTTTTCAATTAAAAATTTCGTATGATTTGCTTTGTAATTTGTAGACAGCAATGTTTACATTCTCACTTACTCTGCAATTACATACATTCTAATTTGATATTTGTAAATATTTCATATAAAAGGCGAAAAACTTCAATAATTTATCAATTGTTATATATATATATATATAGATACAAGTAAATATTAATTGAACGGGTAAACGGTGTGTTAAATTTAAAAAAAAACTCATTTATTTCGCTCTATACTTCATAACCATTCGTTACTTCTTCAGGAGTTCAATTACAGAGTTAAAACTTAGCTAAGAAGAGACTAAACATGCTAAAAAATCTGGTGAATTTAGTGTTTTAATTAAGACAATTGATTTTAATATGTTTAGTAGCGTCCTTGCTAAATTTTAACTCTGTAATTGAACTCTTGAAGAATTAACGAATGGTTATGAAATATAGAGTGAAATAAACAGCTTTCTTTATTTGACAGACCGCTTGCCCATTCAATTAATATTTTCTAATATAGTACGGTCGATAATATTTACTAGTCTATATATATATATATATATATATATATATATATATGTTGTAACTGGATTCCGGGTTTTCTTCCGCGTTTCCATTGTTTGGTCTTTGTAAAGACCGGTGCTGGTTTCTGGACGACGTTTCGGCAAAATCACATTTGCCATCTTCAGGCCTGCGATAACTGTCTGCTTCTGCTTCTGGTTACTCGTAAACTGACGTAGTCGGGTTTAAGGTGGTTGTTATATACCTGCTTAGCGTTCTGGTTGGTTACACTTGGTTGAGTATGTGCGCGACTCCGTGTCGTTGGCCTGTAGCTGGAGTGGGCTGGCTGGGTTGCGGTGTTTTTGTTTGTTGTTTCTTGTTTACAACTTCTTTGCTTAATACTGGTTTCCATGCTGTTGGTAGCCTCTGGGTATCATCTCGCGAATTCAAATTGACAATTTGAATTCATCTCGCGAATTCCAGAACTCCAGAACTCCAGAACGCTAAGCAGGTATATAACAACCACCTTAAACCCGACTACGTCAGTTTACGAGTAACCAGAAGCAGAAGCAGACAGTTATCGCAGACCTCAAGATGGCAAATGTGATTTTGCCGAAACGTCGTCCAGAAACCAGCACCGGTCTTTACAAAGACCAAACAATGGAAACGCGGCAGAAAACCCGGAATCCAGTTACAACACATACTACTACCCGCGGAAACCTGAAAGAAAACATATATATATATATATATATATATATATGGTAAACTTAATAAGTCGGCGATTAATGGTCTGGTTTATTACTTCAAAGTATATACATATATTTAAAACAACCCTACATGTTTCGGCAATAATGCCTTTGTCAAGGATATAAAAAATATAAAACTGATTTTTATATTTTTTTATCCTTGACAAAGGCATCATTGCCGAAACATGTAGGGTTGTTTTAAATATATATATACTTTGAAGTAATGAACCAGACCTTTAATCGCCGACTTATTAAGTTTACCTTATGTATATATATATATATATATATATTTAGTGTTTATAAGAATTTTATTTTTCTTATTTATTTTATTGGCCGTGTCTTAATATTAAAAATCGCCAACAAATTGAATTTACCATAACATACAAAGGTCACGAAATAATTATCTTTATATATATAAATATATATATATATATATAAATATAATATATATATATATATATAGTCTGTCTGATTTTTATTTTATTATAATTAGAAGAGGTTTTGCTGTAATGGTTTAATAAATAAAACAATAAAAAATCATAGCATATTATCTGTTAGGTTGTAGAATAATATTTACTATATATACATATATATATATATATATATATATATATATATATATATATATTTGGTAAATTCAATTTGTTGCCGATTTAAGGTCTGGTTTTACTTCAAAATGTATATATTTGCCGAAACATGTAGGATTGTTTTAAATATATACATTTTGAAGTAAAACCAGACCCTAAATCGCCAACAAATTGAATTTACCATAACATACAAAGGTCACGAAATAATTATCTTTATATATATATAAATATATATATATATATAAATATAATATATATATATATATATAGTCTGTGTGATTTTTATTTTATTATAATTAGAAGAGGTTTTGCTGTAATGGTTTAATAAATAAACCAATAAAAAATCATAGCATATTATCTGTTAGGTTGTAGAATAATATTTACTATTAATTTAATAAATTGTCAATAAATTACCATTCAAGAAGTAGTACACATCTAGAAATCATTAAGACCTGGGCAATCAAAGAATATTGTATCCACCCACGCCTGAGTTATTTTGACATAATGTTCCAAGAAGTTTATTTAAAAGTTGTTTCTATTTATAGATAAGAATAGGGTATACATAATACATATTTCTTAATATAACTCGTTAACTTCCGCAGTTGAATCCTACACGTTCTTTCTAATTAACGAGTTTATTACTTTTGTCGTTCTGTCTCCAAATTTATTCACCGTAAAATACGTTTATAAATTAATTTTGCGTTAATTTAAATACTAGAAAGAAGGATTATTCTTAAATGAATATTTGCTTTAATATTTTGCCGTTGTTACGGTTTTCTTAGTTTTGAGATAACAAAAAGATTACAAGAGCCTATCAATCTTTCACTAAAACGGGATACCTGTCAACGAACAGTATTTATTTCATTGTTTTATGTATCGAAAGAAAGGATGTGCAGGTGTACTTTTGACGCTTTCTAACTTATATTCTAACCCCGGCCACAAATCTCTCCACCAGGAAAACACGTCAATGTGTTATCTTGTAAAAAAATGTCTTCCTGCCACTTGGCTCAACAAAACGAAAATTTAGCAGCGCAGTTTGTTTGATTGGATATAAGAACATTTAATCTAAATATATTAGAATAATATACGAGGGTGATGCGTAAAGTTAGTTCAGTTTCTGCCTAGTGAGTAGAGGGGATGTCGGTTCGGACATTCTTTCGTGCTATTTTGGGCATTTAAAATGGCTGTCGCAATTGAAAAATCCCGCTGACTGTGAATTGTGTACTGCTTTCCGATTTCTGCGTGCAAAGAACATGAACGCTGCTGAGACTCATCGTGAACTTGGTTCTGTTTATGGTGAAAATGTCATGAGTAGTATGGTTAGAAGATGGTGCCGTATCTTTCGAGAAGGTCGAACTAAAGCACATGATGAAGAACGAAGTGGAAGACGAACTGTTGTGACGAAAGAACTTGTGGGTAATGTCGAACAAAAAATTCGTGAAAATTGCCGATTCACAATCAAAGAGCTGAGTGTCTTTTCCCCTCAAATTTGACGTAAAGTTTTGTACGAGGTTGTTACTGAACATTTAAGTTACCACAAATTTTGTTTACGATGGGTGCCAAAACTTCGTACTGAAGACCATCAAACAAATAGAATGGGATCAGCACTAACGTTACGCTACGATGTTGAAGGTGTAGATTTCATCAGGTATATCATTAAAGGTGATGAGACATAGGTCGCCTACGTCAACGTTGAGACGAAAGAGCAGTCAATGTAGTGGAGTCGCTCTAGCTCACCTACGAGGAAACTTTTAAATTGCCGTCAAATTAAGGACTCCAATCTCTTCCCTCACATGAACAAATGGTTTGGAACCAATGGTTTAAGAGCGAGGAAGAACTCTGGGACAGTGTTACAGCAGTGTTACTTAACAAAGACCCTACAAAATCATACCAATTAGCTATTAAAAACACTCTAAAAAATATAAATGTTGTTATTAACGAAAAAGAGAAATGAAGTTTAGTAATTATGAACCCTCAACCACCTAAATTATGCTCTTTAATTAAATTACATAAACAAAACGATCCCATTAGACCAGTTGTTTCTTATGTTACTGCACCTTCTGTTAAAGTATCAAAAATACTTATTGATATCATTACTAAATACACTAACTTTAAGCCACAGTAGAGCATAAAAAATTCATACGAATTAATTAATAAAATCAAAAATATTTCAATACCTCATAATGCAAAATTGGTATCTTTTGACGTTAAAAACTTATTCCCGAGTGTCCCTCCAGCCGAAACCGTTAATTTAATTGAAAATTTACTTGTAGCTAAGAACACTAACCCGGTAATCAAAGCTGAAATTTTAGATTTGTTAAATATAGTTCTGAAACAAAATTATTTCCAATTTAATAATTCAATATACACTTGTAAGGAAGGACTAATTATGGGTAACCCCTTAAGTCCGTTACTTTCAGAAATTTTCATGAACCACTTAGAATCCATCATTTTTAATAATCCCCTAAGACAGCATATTTTCTTTTGGCATAGATATGTAGACGATATTGTACTTTGTTTCACTGGAACACAAAGACAATTAAACTTGCTATTAGAATTCGTCAATTCTATTCATAAAAATATGGAATTTACTATGGAACAAGAAGTAAACAATAGTATTAATTTTTTGGACCTAACTATTAAAAAAATAAACAATAAATTAGAGTTTGATATTTACCATAAAGAATCTCATACTGACATAACTATACATAATTCATCAACACATCCCATACCACACAAATTAGCGAGTTTCCATAGTTCTTTACACAGATTAATTAATTATCCACTATCTAAAGAAAATTATGAAAAAGAATTAAATTTAGTCAAACAAATAGCTATCAATAACGGCTATACAGATACTTTAATTGAAAATATGCTGACAAAAAAACTTTTCAAAAAAGCAATCTCTATGGTATACCCTGCAATAAAGGATAAAGAAAATTCAAAATTTAGATTACAAACGTACATTGGGACACCTAATAAGCATATTTCCAGTGATTTAAAAAAACTTAATATTAACACGGTTTTCAAAACTAATAATAAGTTATCTAAGCACATCAAAAACAATAAAGATAAAACAGACAAAAATAAGAAATCCGGAGTCTATAAGTTAATGTGTGGATGCGGTAAGATATATGTCGGTCAAACAGGAAGATCGTTTGAAAAACGCATTGCCGAGCATTGTTCTTCGTTTAAAAATTAAAAACATGATTCTACTTTTGCGAATCATCTATTAGAAGAAAACCACACTTTCGATAAAGATTTTCAAATTCTGCATTTAGAAAATAAAGGCAAGAAATTAAATTTACTGGAAAGATTAGAAATCAATAAATTAAAACAGTCACAAATTTTATTAAATGATAAATTAGATTTAAATAAATCGCCTTTATTAAATTTATTTACTTAAAATCTGTTTAGACGATAATACAAATGTATATGTAGGTTATTAAACAAATTTATGCGTTTAGTACCCTATAATATACAGTTAGGGCTGACCAGATGCGCCACATTCTTTTACTACCGACAATACTTGTAATTCATAGATTTCTTTAAAAATATTTTAAATACCATCCTTCTTGATTTTATAGATATATTATTTATTTTCTATTTAGTTTGTAACGTACTGTTTAGATGTAAAAACCTGAGGAAGCCACTGTGTTGGCGAAGCAATTGTCGTTTTACGAGTAATGATTAAATGTGAAGATTAAAACCGTAGTTTTATTTCTATTCTTACAGCTCAACTTAATTCACAGGCGGCAGAGTTCTATGAAAAGGGCATTAAAAAGCTAGTTCATTGCTATCAAACATGTCTCAATCTTAATGGCAACTATGTGGAAAAATAGACGAAAGTAATAGCTTTAATTTGCATATAATAGAAACCTCTTCATGTATTCGTGTTTTTCTTAATATCCAAATGAAACTTATTTTACGAATCGCCCTCGTAATAAGTTTGTCAGTAAAGTGTCAACATTTAAATGTAACTAAAATAAACACATTTATGAAGGGATAGTATGTGGTTTAAATAATATTTTGAATGAATACATTTCAAACGAATTTATGTTCTTCGTTTTAAATATGTTTTGTAGTAGTTGATTGATGTGTTGATTCATAAAGACACAAATGTGTTTAGAACAGCACTGTGTAGTAGGCGTATACGATAGTATAAAATACTAGTCATTTGCTAAATGAGTGGTAGGTGAAATATTGATTCGTCATGATCTTTCATATACATTTGTTATATGAGGTTATTTTGAGAATGGTTAGAATTTTGGTATGGTAATGGTTTGCGCTTTTAATTTTAAATTAATTCTTCAAGTTATTTTTAAAATAACAAAATTTGTCGTCTCAATAAATTCATAATATCATCCATATATTAGGTGATTTTGCTCCTCTATAGAGGTTATTTCAAAAGGTTTGGCTGAATATATGTGCTTTTTAACAATACAAACAGAAAACCTATTTAAAAGCAAGGTCCCAAAGTCGCTTGCTAGAATGTTATGTTACGTTAAAATTTTAACAATAAGTAGATAAAATTATCCGTAAGAACTTATTAGGCTCTGTCAGTTTAAGTTTTTGGAATGGGTAATATTTAAATTATCTGCTATAACTTAGTGGGCGCACTACTTTTTCATGACTGTTCATTGTTTAATTGTCAAACTAATTATAAAATTGATTAAGTTATGTAATTTAAATTAATTTTATTTTCTAAATAACTCTACACGTTTGTATGCAGAACAGTTTTCAAACATTACCCAATGAAAAGACTATTGAAAGAATTCACAAACGTTTACGAGAATTTGAAAGTTTCGAACCTCTTACATAAAGCTGTCGACGCCCGCGAACAGTAAGAACTGTGCAGTTACAAGAAGGAGTGCTAACTAACCTTGAACTGTAGGTAATACGAGGGTAGCACCGATTATTTCTGCAAACTAATATTTCTATTGAATCAAAGGAATCAAACATGCTATGAAACAAATGTTTTCTATTTTGGCGGTTCGAATTTAGTTTTGATAACTGCAACAGTTATATTGCAAGCTAATTTCAAACCGAGTGGTCTTTAGTAAAAATGCATTTAGCGAGAGAAGATTTTAGAGCCATTATTTACCGTGATTTTAAAAGTTCTTTAACTCCAAAACAAAGTGTTTCAAGACTTCGTACTGCATTTGGTGATCAAGCTACTTCTCAGAGGAGTGTTTACAATTGGTATAACGAATTTAAATTTCAAAGGGTTTCACTTAGTGACGACTTTCGTGGAGGAACGCCAATCTCAGCCGTTACTGAAACAAATGTAGACACCGTACGAAAAATGATTCAAGACGACAATCGAGTCATGTATAGGATTATTAGGAGCACTTTGGGTATTGGCGTGATTGCAATAAACAAGATTTTACATAGTAATTTGGGTGTTAGGAAAGTCTGCTGTCGTTGAATACCTCATAATTTAATACAGGAACAAAAACAATACCGAATGGAATGGTGTAAAAACACGTTTAAGAAATATGATGGAGATAGGTTTAAAGCAGTTTACAATATCATGAAAGCTGGGTATATGCATTTGAACCGGAATCAAAATTCCGTGAAAAAATCTCGACGTATTGGAAGGAAAATGGTAGCCAGTATTTTCTCAAAATCAGGACTTATCACAGCAGTTATGCTTGAAAATAAACGTACGGTTATCGCAGTATGGTAGACGACCGTATGTCTGCCAGATGTTGTTCAAAAGGCTCGTTTACGACGCCCTAGATCGGAGCTTGTCCTTCATCACGACAATGCTTCAAGTCATACTGCGCGTCAAACAAACGAATTTTTGAAAGCTTATTGATTAAAATTACTAGATCATTCGCCATATAGTCCAGACCTGGCACCTTTCTTTCTCTTTCCAAGACTAAAGGATAAAATGCGAGGTGCACGATTTGCGAGTCTAGAAGATGCAGTGGACAGATTACAAAACCCTATATCTGAAGTGACTCAAGGAGAGTGGAATTTGTGCTATGATAACTGGTTTTATCGAATGTCTAAATGCATTGAGTTTAAGGGCAAATATTTTGAAAACCAATAATAAAAATAATTTTTGACTACAACATTTTGTTTTATTAGTTTGCAGAAACTATCCGTGCTACCCTCGTAGTACAAGAACAATTCGAGCAATTCTACTGTTTGTTGGATTTTGAGGACTAACCTCCAGTAACCTTCTCATTGACAAAGGGCTCAAGAATAACAAGATATATAACAAGATTTTGAGGACTAACCTCCAGCAACCTTCTCATTGACAAAGGGCTCAAGAATAACAAGTTAATGATTCTTCATAATGCTTAACTTTTTAGACGTTGTTAGACATCCTCCAGATAATCCACCACATTCGCCATCTATTTTATTCGCTAATGAAGCGAGATACAGTAGAAGCGATAAATATTTTCTATTTTGCGTTCGAAATGAACTCATTATGAAACCCAAAACAGTAACGAAATGAGCTTCATTTTGATACACTTTTTTTCATTTTTCAATGTTGGCGTTGTTCGAATACAGAAATAAATATCATTGCTGTCATTTGATTTTAAGAATTTATGTACATTTGGCAGATATGATATATGTCCGTTTTTTACACAAACAACGTATGTTGTATACAATTAACAACAACATATATATGTTTCTATGTCACTCATGTTTATATTTTTAAATGAAATATCAAGTAATGTTAACGAAAATGAATAAATAATATGTAATATAATATACTTCGCGAAAGCAAGATTTAAATTTGACAATGTCAAGTATCAATGTGACCAACTGCATGCTTCATATAAAAATTAAACTCTGAACTTCCAAATTACATAATTCCAATTTATTAATGTAAAAAATGCAAAATAGAAAAAATAGTATAAAAAACTCGTTTCAAAATCCTTTTGCCGCACTCGCTCTTTAGAAAACTCGCCGCTATCGCGGCTCGTTTTCTAAACTGATCTCGTGCGGCAAAATGGTGCCTTATGAAACTTGCTTTTAATATACTATTTTCTATTTTGCGTTCAAATGAACTCATTATGACACCCGAAACAGTATCGAAATGAGCTTCATTTAGATACGTTTTTTTTCATTTTTCAATGTTGGCGTTGTTCGAACACAGGAATAAATATCATTGCTGTCATTTGATTTTAAGAATTTAAAAACATTTGACAGATATGATATATGCTCGTACTCTACACAAACAACGTATATTGTATACAATTGACAACAAGATATATTAGTTTCTATGTTACTTATGTTTATATTTTTAAATAAAATATCAAGTAATGTTAACGAAAATTCATAAATAATATTTAATATAATATACTTCGCGTATAGCAAAATTTAAATTTGAAAATGTAAAGTATCGATGTGACCAACTGCATGCTTTATATAAAATTGAAACTCTGAACTTCCAAATTAAATAATTCCAATTAATTAATGTAAAAAATGCAAAATAGAAAAAATAGTATAAAAAACTCGTTTCATAAGGCCTTTTGCCGCACGAAAATAGTTTAGAAAACGAGTGAGTCGTTTTCTAAACTATTCTCGTGCGCCAAAATGATGCCTTATGAAACTTGTTTTTTAATATACTATTAAACATGTTTTCTGACGGTGTTGGATATGGATATAACACTCTATATGATTTTTTGCTGCACATTTATTTTTGTTATTTTATATAGAACAGGTAAATATTTACACATCATCACTGTAAACCATTTCAACTATTTTATTATCGAAATGTCAATTATCAAACATAATAGTTGTCATTTTCACAGCTTACTTTAATAATGTTAACTTTTCCATAATTACAGTAACTACGATATTCGACATTGAATAACTCGAAAACGGTTTAAGATACGGGTATCGTATTGTATATTTTTAAAAAACAGATCATTATGAAAATTTAATAATATACAGGCTATTCCATTTAAAATTTTTTTTTGCATCTCATTGAATATGCACGCCACTGTGTTTTTGATGGTATGTAAAGAAAATTCAGTCAGAGCCACACAAATTTTATTTGAAATATTTTTTCATATACTTATGCAATAATAATGATAGTAAAAGCTGGGTAATTTTTAATGAATAACCCCGTACTTTCAATAATATCTTACGGTTTTTTTATTTCTACATATTACCGTTGTGCCATAAAATTTTAGTCGTTTATAGTCTACAACATCTGTAAGTACATCACGCAGTTATTGAATGCACTATTGATCTGGCTAGTGCGCACATTGTTTTCATTGAAAATTGGGACTTTGTTTTATATTTACAGTTAAATTTCTGTTTTCATGGGCGTAGATAGAAGCTTGTGGAATTTTAATAATTCAGTCTATTTAGATTATATTTCGAAAGATAAATAAAGTGCTGTAAGTCACTTTCATGTTTTCATAGTTTTAACTGTTAATTATATCGTAATTTTTGTGATATGCCCTGTTTAATATCGTTTGATCGAATCTACTACTCCCAATTATTTCGACGTAAGTGTGCATTGAATTTCGTTCAGTTTCAATAACTTACGCATACATTTTTAGTTTTCATTTATTTAGATCTAGAGCATTGTTTAAGTTACTTTTTGAGATATGATATGGAAGAACGTCGAGAACGGCATCGTAAAACAATTGCGAGTTGGATTGACGGTCATATTGATTGTATGTCCATTGTCAGTGATTCCGAAATTTATTGCAAAATCTGTAACATATCGTTAAAAAATTCCATGAAATCGCACGTACAACGACACTTAGCATCGTAAACACATGCATAGAAATTGGAACCGTTGGAATCTGACAATTTTAACGAAGAAACTTTTATGGCGGCTAATATTCCATTAAATCAACTTAACAATCCCAATTTAAAAATATTTCTCCAAAAATATATTGGTCGAAATGTTCCTCATGAATCCACCTTACGCAAATATTATGTTTCTAAGTGCTACACGAAAGCAGTAGAACGCATTAGAAGCCATCATTCAAATCACTACCTCTTGACAAGTGCCGACGAAACTGTCGATATATTGGAACGCTATGCGGTAAATGTTGTAGCTGGTGTACTACATTCACTATTTCATATAACGCATATGTAATAGCAACAAAAGTTATAAATACAGTTGATGCGGAAACAGTTGCTAAAACCATTAACGAGAATATTCAAAAAATACTTCATTCGGACGACAGGAACAAAGAAAAAGTACTTTTATTTGTAAGTGACAGCACTGCATATATGTTAAAAACAGGTAGACTATTAAAGGAAACATATCCTAATATGTTGCATATTACTTGTGTAGCACATGCTCTCCACAGAGTCTGTCAATATATCAGAGACACCTTTCCAGAAGTTGATAGACTTGTATCCGCTTTTAAAAAAGTTTTCAGGAAAGCACCATTGAGAGTAGCCCTTTACAGTGAAAAACTGCCATCTTTGTCACTGCTTCCCTCTCCAGTAATAACTAGATGGGGGACATGGTTGGAAGCTACTAATTTTTATGCAGAGAATTTCGATAGTTTACAAAATTTCGTTGCATGTTTAAATGACGATGCTCGGAGTATTTCTGAGTGCAAGGAACTAACACAAATTCCACATTTAAAAAATCAGTTGTACTTTCTTCAGGAATACCTTGGAAATTTGCCAAAACTAATCAGTTATTTTGGAAATCCAAATCTCAAATTAAATGATGGTTTAACGACATTAGATTAATAATTTGACAAGTATTCCATGTACTTCGGATGTGGTCTTCGGCAAGAGTTAGACTCAGTGTTTAATATAAATCCAGATTTAATAACATTGCGGCAATTGTGTATGGGGACAATATCACAACATCTAACTGCAAAATACGCGGAAATAAAAGAATATTTCCAGTATGCACCTATAACCAGTTACGATGTATTCTATTTACAAGGATTCTATTTACAAGGATGTATTTCATTCAAAGAGAACAAATTTTACAGAAGAGAACCTTGAGAAAGTATTGCTAGTAAATATTAATACTCCTTTACTCAACTTGAACTACAAAATGAACAAATGAAAATGTATTTAGTATTTTATAGCCACATATATAGCCGTTTTACTATTATAAGTATAATTATGTAAATAAAATTAAAAACTTTAAAAATACAAATGTTCAGTAGTACGCTCGTGGGCAATGAGTTATTAACCTCTCGAGTTCGGTCTCTAATTATAATGGCTTTATAATCACAGTGTGGCCAATAGCCACCATTGCGATTCTAAAAAAACTTATTTAACCACAATTGTCAAATAAGCAAATAGTTAACTGAAAAATTGTTGTATTTTATATCAGAAAAAGCAAATAATCAATAGAAAAATTATTTTATTTTGTACAGAACATAAATATGGGAGAAATTCAGAAAGAAATAAAAGTAATCATGTCAACATATTTATATTTAAGCAAAAGAACTTATGTACAAAAATAATTTTTTTCAAGTGCAATATAAATATCCTAAAAATTAAAAGATATATAAACTGAAAAAATTAAAAGATAAACAAAAGATATATATATATACATATATATATATATATATATATATATATATATATATATATATATATATATATATATATATTTACTACTTTGTTTTTTGGGTAAACTTGTGAATTTTCTGCCTATTTATTCCTATCTTTAATTTTTTATTGAAAAATTATGAGTCTGTTAATAACATGTATTTTCAAATTGTGGCAGGTAGCAATGTGTGCTGATTCAACGGTTCGGGCCTTGCTATTTACGTTAGCCCATTATTTTAGTTTGGCCACCAGTTCTTGCAGGTTTAACTGAATCTATTTTAAAACTGTTCGTACTATTTCCGTTAATATTCTAAGGCCCAACAATTAGTTTAAAATCCAAATCATTTGAATTACTTTATGGAAAGTTAGAAGTAGTATATAGTTCTTCATCCTTCAAAATTAGTTTTATTTGAAGCTTTATGATTTTCTTGAGAGGCGCAAATGTAAAAACTGTTGACACTGCAGTACTTTTCAGCTATCTAGATCCACGTTCACGTTTTTTTCCCAAATTGTCTGATCGAAATGAATTTTGCACAGAACTGAATGCTCAGAGAGTGCCTAACCCTCTCGCTTTACTTTAGCAGTCCATTCTTTCCATCTTAAGGGTCTTTGGGAAATTTTATCATTAAAAGTCCCTTTTCTGATCTATTCGTACAGCAAAATTCCGCACATTCACCCATTTCTGTAATACAACATTTTGCGAAGAATAATGCCATTGCAAACAGTCTAAAAATAAAGTTAAAGGACATATTTTACATACTCAAACTTATAACAATATGCGGATTGTTCGGAAACTACGTGGCCGAACACAGAGATGGCGCGAATTCGCAGAAATCTTCTTTACCATTCTGTAAAATCATTCTTTAATAGGTTAAATATGACAGTACAGAATGATCAATGTCAATTAGTCTGTTTTTGACAATACGCCAAAGTGAACATCTTGTGTGAGTTTGTAATAATGAAAAAATGTAAACAAATGAGTTGAGAGCAATGATAAAGTACTTTCATTTGAAATGCTTAATACCAACCGAAATCAAAGCAGAGCTGTATTCAACACTATAAGAATCCGCTCTTTTGTTTTCAATAGTTAAAAACTGTGTTGCCGAATTTAAACGTCTTCTTATGAACACAAATGATGAACCCAGTAGTGGACGTCCACAAAATGTTACTGTTCCGGATATGATTGAAAAAGTCCATCGTATCGTCTTGGATAAGCGTTGAGTAAAAGTGCGCGAGATAGAACACATTGTAGGTATTTCAAATAACAGTGTTCACAGAATTTTAATTGAAGAATTGAAATGAAAAAATATTCTGTGCGTGGTGCCGGGCTTAGTCACACACACCGGAGCAAAATCTGAATCGTTTCACCGTTTCTCACGGCCTTTTGGCACGTTCTCGCCGCAACCAGAAGGATTTTTTACGTTATTTCATTACCGTCGATGAAACCTGGGTCCACCATTACACTCCCGAAATCAAAGAACAATACAAAAAATGGACAAAAAAGGTTCTCCACCACCAAAGAAAGCGAAAACGGTTTTGTCAGCAGGAAAGGTTATGCGAACTGTTTTTTTTTATTCGTATAGAATTATCTTGGTTGACTACTTAGAAAAGGGGAAAACAATAAATGAGAAGTATTACATGAATTTGTTGCAAAAATTAAGCGACAAACTTAAAGACAAGCGGCCTCATTTGGCAAAGAAGAAAGTGCTTTTCCATCAGGGTGACGCAACTGCTCACAAGTCTGCGATTGCAATGGCAAAACTTTATGAATTTCGATTTGAATTAGCGACTCACTAACCCTATTCCTCAGATCTGGCTTCCAGTGATTATTATTTCTTTCCAATCCTGAAAAATGGCTCAGCCGTAAGAGAGTTTCGTCTAATTCCCAGGTAATCGCTGCTGTAAATAGCTATTTCGAGGACTTGGATTCATCGACCTACAATGAAGGCATTACTAATTTGGACGTGCGTTGAGAGAGCAAGGAAATTGAAAAATTTTTCTTTGTTAGACCACGTAGTTTGCGAACCACCCTCGTAGTATGGGTGGTATATAAATATTATACTATATGATTCAAAAATTTTTTTATAAGTGGTTACCTTGGATTACGTATATTTCCAAAATGTATGTCTTAACTTCATATCATTTACTTATCTGTCAAATGTAATAAATTTTAAATGCCATTTTAAATCCATTTACTAATAACGAGCGATCATTAAAATTTTCACTCGTAGCTGGACGTGTATATAAAAATTATGTCGTAGCTTTAGTCATTAAGATGTTATTTCAAACATCTGTCAGTGTCAAATATATATTTTAAAGTTTCATCAAAAGAAAAAATAATGGCCTTTAAAATGATATGCATAAAGCGTTTATGGTAGAATGTTACTTCCTGACATCTCAAAAAATTGATGGTATTTGGCAGCATTCAATAGAAAATTGCCTTGCGGAGTTTGAAGAGAGATATCCAAATACTGTTCCTAGCTATAAAACTTTCCGTGATACGCTAATGTATTGTGTAAATCTTTTTCGTCAATCAGGCAGTATTTTAAGGAAAAAAGGAAGCGGTCCTCCTCTCAAGAGAAGTCGCGGCGTAATTGAAAATGTCAGACAAATTATTAACGAATCTTCTCAAACATCTATTCGCAGAGTTTCGCAACAAGTAGGGCTTTCGTATGGAACATGTCAAAAAATTTAAAAAAAGGACTTGCACATGTATCCATATAAATTAACTTCTGTACAAAATCTATTACCTACGGATTATGAAAAAAGAACACAATTTTGCCAATGGTTTATTCAAACAATGACAGACAATATTTTAAATCATACATTTTTCACCGATGAAGCTTGGTTTTATTTGAAAGGTTATGTTAATTCGCAAAATATGCATATGTGGTCCAGTGAAAATCCTCATTTCTACAGAGAAGTTCCTCTACATCTAGAAAAAAAAGGCGTATGGGTAGGTATGAGTTGTCACCGATTAATAGGACCAATATTCTTTGAGGGCACGATAACATCGGAGAAATATCGTAATGAAATTCTCAATATTTTTACAATTGACTAATGATGAACTCCAGGTCGGATATTTTCAACAGGATGGGGCTACATCTCACGTTACACTTGAAAATATTCAGTTTTTGCAACAATTTTATGGCGATAGGATAATAAGTAGAAATACAGCGATTCCATATCCACCACGAGCGTGTGATTTAACAGTCATGGATTTTTTTGTGTGGCCATATATAAAGAATATTATTTATGAAACAACAATTAATAATCTACAAGAGTTAAGACATAAAATCATAGAAAAATGTGAACACATCAATAACTCACCGCAAATACTGATCAATGTTTTCAATGCTCTACGAAATAGAGTGCGATTATGCTTGGTGGAGAATGGTCAACATTTTACACATTTTTTATAATATTCTATTACTTTGTATAAAAATTATAAATATATTTAATATAAAAGTCAGCATTTCAAATTATTTTTTAACAATCATGACGTTTGAAATTATAATGACAGATCTCCTCTAATAACTTAAGTTAGGACATACTTTTTGTGTACATGGCTTACTTGAGCGAAAATTTTAATGATCACTCGTTACAATATTCGGACACTTAAAATTAATCACATTTGACAGATAAGTATAGCAAACGCCAATTAAGTTGGCGCGAGGAGGGGTAAGTTCGCGCAGGATTAGAAGTAGTGGGGAGATTTGTATTTGATTTTACATCAAATGTCAGATAATTCTAACCTCTGAGCGTGTATCACTTCATGATCCCCTAGCAAAGACTTTATGTTCCGTTAAACGTCAATGACAAATGTATTCTGACAATTACTTGAGTAGTGGGGGTAGACGTTTTTAAAAACGGCTTCTGCGCACTCCCTGCTCGCGCCAACTTAATTGGCGCTTGCTATAACTGATATTAAGTTAAGACATACATTTTTGAAATATATGTAATCCGCAGCCACCACTTAAAAAAAAATTTTGTCATATAGTACAAAAGTCTCTAAACACCTTTGACACACTACTATAGCAATAAATAACCATTAAAATACAATAATTCCATATACGGTATACGGTATATATACGGTATATACTTATTTAGAATCTTAATGGCGAATTATATCATGTGACCACTTCAGCCAATAAGAATAATCATGTAAGTACATGAAAGTGTACATGTATTGGCCAAATTGTGATTATAAAGCCTCTGTAATTTATATATGTTTCTTTCGCCATCTAGCTCATTACAAATTACAATAAAGTTAAATTTTGCGAATCAATGTTTTAACCATTTTCTATTATTAATAGATATTTTCCCTAATACATATTTAACATTTTATTATTTTTTCTCAATACATTAATATTAATTATGCAAAATTTACAAATATGAAATTACAACACTTCAATTAGGAAACATAATAAAATTTCAAAACGTATTTTTTTAAATTTGAAATATCAATGTTATACCGAAAGTTGGGTACTATGTTAAGATAATATATACTACAGAATAAACAAATATAAAGATATTTGAAACAATAGGGATACATACGATTTTCAGATGTAAAGCCGTGATAATTATGAGAATATGCATAAATAAATAAAAAAGAACGTAAAAATTTAGATTTCTCGTATTGAAAAGAAATACGTAAGAACAAATTATGAAAGAAACAATGTTCAGCGTAGGTAATTCTAAAGTAAATAATAGAGTTCTTTACATTATGGATGCTTCGCTAATTATGAAATCAAATAGTGTTTAATAAGAAGTAGAAAGCTTACGAAATTAAAAAAAGTTGTTATAAATCTATACTGAACATTCAAATAAAATGTATTTTTGGAACCGTAAAACTTGGTAATGTGCGACGTATTTTTTGTGCAAATTATAATACACTTACTGGATGTTAAATAAAACGTGCTATGTGCAAAAGAAACTGATATAGTTTTAAAGTAATTCTATTTCGCTGACATGACTGGGTTTGTTGTTGTCTTTGCTTCATCTTAGTTTTTAACCTATACTTTTGTAAACAACTTCTTAAAATTCTTATTATTGATATATACGGGTTATTTAAAATGGTTTGTATAACTTTTTTTATTTTCATTTCTGATTTTGTCTAAGCTTTTAATGTTTACTCTAATTCTTCTTTCATGTTTATTGGATGTAAAGTGCTTATTATTTACTAAGGATTAAGTTCATTCATTTTTCTGTTCATCCAACGTATTGTTTTGAAGGACACATTTAATTGTAAGATATAACTATAAATTGCATATATTATCTAATTATTATTTAATTATCTAATTATATATATATATATATATATATATATATATATAAAAGTGTTCGTAGACAGCAATGTTTACATCCCCACTTACTCTGCAATTACATACATTCTAATTTGATATTTGTAAATATTTCATATAAAAGCCGAAAAACTCCAATAATTTATCAATTGTTATATATATATATATATATATATATATATATATATATATATATAAGGTAAACTTAATAAGTCGGCGATTAAAGGTCTGGTTCATTACTTCAAAGTATATATACTTAAAAAACCCTACATGTTTAGGCAATGACGCCTTTGTCAAGGGAATACAAAATAACAAAAACATTTATATTTTGTATTCCCTTGACAAAGGCGTCATTGCCGAAACATGTATATACTTTGAAGTAATGAACCAGACCTTTAACCGCCGACTTATTGAGTTTACCTTATCATACCAAGGTCACGAAGATATTATATTTATATATATATACAGGGTGTCCAGAAACTCTCCTGACAAACGAAGACCGGAGTTTCCTCAGATAATTTTAAGACAATTAAACCCAAATTCACCTAGTCCGAAAATGCTTCCTAAGGGAGCTAGAGTTCTTTGAAGATGGCGCCTTGTATTTATTTTTTTTAAATTCCTCCAGAACGCTTCTATTTAGAAAAACAAAAACTGGTATGCTTATTTATCCTCCAGAGATGAATCGATTCCATCAATTGCGAATTTCTAGTACCGGTCATAGGCGTCCGTTTTGGGTAGGTCAACGGTTATTTTAAGGCATAACTTTTTTGTCTTCAACTTTTAAGCATTTGTGACACTAGATTATTAAATTTTCAGGTATTCCAGTACTAAAAGGTACTCTTACTTTAAGTCGGTAGGATACACCGTTTTATAGAAAAATCGATTTGTAAATTTTTCGTTTTTTCTTCATTAAAGTTCAATTTTTTATTTTTTGCAATAGTTAGCTCTGAACTGCCAACAGAAGTAAAACCTACGTTTTTATTGTCAAATTATTGTCAGTTCGCGAAGTTTATCTTTTCATTTTTTACTTTGTGTTATTCAAACACAACGACTTCAATTTAAAAAAAAATGGTTTTTACTAATGAGGAATACGCCTATATGCATTTAGTTTATGGCGAAATGAGGTGTAACGCTCGAGCGGCGCAACGTAGATACGCCGAAAAATTTCCCAATCGTCAGCATCCCACTCACTCAACATTTACAGCTCTTCATCAACGATTAAGAGAAACAGGTTCAGTGGTCCCTAAAAATAATGAAACAGGGAGACATAATGATGTAACAGCAGAACATGAAGATGTTATTTTAATGGAATATGACAGGATATAAAATTTTTGTATATCCTGTCATTTATATTTTGTATTCTCTTGATAAAGGCGAACTGCCGAAACATGTAGAGTTTTTTAAATACATATATTTTGAAGTAATATACAGACCTTTAATCGCCTACTGATTAGGTTTACCATATCATACCAAGGTCACGAAGTTATTATATTTATATATATATATATATATATATATATATATATACAGGGTGAGTCGTGAGGAATCGACCAAACTGTAGGAGTGTATTCTACAGGTGAAAGTAATGTAAAAAAACTCAAATGTTGCTATCCGATTTTTATTTGTTTTCAAGTTATAGCGTAATTAAAAATAACAAAATTTCATACATTGAAGTTTTTGTATTTTATTGGTATTATCGTTCTTTATAATATATTTTCAAAAATACCGCCCTTCATTTCAACATTTTTTACATCGTCTACCAAGGGCGCTGGTTGCGTTCCTGATTGCGTCAGGTTGATGTTTGATATTGTCAGCAGCATTCATAATCCGTTGAATTAATGCATCACGAGTGTCCACTTTTACTTGTTACACTTCATTTTTTAACCAGCCCCATAAACAATAATCGAGTGGCGTGAGGTCTGGAGACCTAGGAGGCCAACCAATGTGACTACCACGTCCAATCCAACTCCCTGGAAACCTTTCAGCCAAATGTTGCCTGACTGCACGAGCGTAATGTGCAGGCGCTCCATCGTGCTGGTAGAAGATTTGGATTCTGATGTTTATGGGAACATCCTCTAGCAGTGTGTGTAGTTCATTTTCTAAAAAATGTAAATAGGTGTCTCCCGTGAAGCGATTCTCAAAAATGTAAGGACCAATTAAAAAACCATCGATCATACCACACCACACGTTTACCGAAAATTTATGTTGAAAGTTACTTTCGACTGTTGCGTGTGGATTTTCGTCTGACCGTACATGCTGGTTATGACAATTATTAATACCGTCACGGGTGAATGTCGCTTCATCCGTAAACGGTATATGCGATACAAAACGAGGATTATCATTTATCCATCGACAAAATTCCATACGTCTACGATTATCATCTCGTTGTAGGTGATGTACTCTTTGTACATGGTACGGACGTAAGCCATGCTCGTAGAGTGTTTTTATCACCCTTGTTTGTGGAATGCCCAATTGAATACTAATTCTCCGTGAGCTGGTAGTTGCGTCTTCTTCTACTACATCCAGAATATCTTCTACTTCTTGTAATTGTTGTCGACTGCCTCGTTCAGATATTATGTTTACACTGGGAAGCTTTCCGGTCGCGCACAATGTGTTAAATACACTAATAAATACAGTTTTATTAGGATGTCTGTGATGTGGAAACCGTTGACGATATTCATTAGCAGCAGCTGTAGCATTCGCATCACAAAATCCATAAACAAACACCATATTAGCATATTTTAAATTAGAATAAGTGTGTGGCATTTTAGTTTGTTACACTATAGTCGTACAAACCTCAAGTCCATGTTACAATACCCGAACACAATGTTATAATTTACTCCAAGGTATAGGGAACATTTTTTATGATGGCAGCGCCCTCACTATATCAACGATGAACTAGAGGTAGTGACATTAGACGCATTAGGCATACAAACCACTCTACACTATATCTCGACTGCTTTCAATGCCACTACCGCTAGTTCGGAAAACCACGAACAGGTAGAGCTTCAGCGAGGAAGACTTCCCTATAATGAATTGCTACCGGGGTTTCATTGTTTTTACGAATACATACATAAACATGGTATACTAAATTTACATTTTTAATTACGCTATAACTCGAAAACAAATAAAAATCAATTAACAACATTTGAGTTTTTTTACATTACTTTCACCAGTAGAATATACTCCTTGAGTTTGGTAGATTCCTCACGACTCACCCTGTATATAAAGATCATTATTTCGTGACCTTTGTATGTTATGGTAAATTCAATTTGTTGGCGATTTAAGGTCTGGTTTTACTTTAATATATATATATATATATATATATATATATATATATATATATATATATATATATGGCCAAAAAAGTAATCACAGAAAAATGGAACTCCATCAAAAATTTCACAGACTTACCATTAATAGATTTCCTTGAAGCAATAGAACTAACTTTAACTTCCACATATTTTCAATTCGACAACAAATTTTTCAAACAAATTGAAGGACTAGCAATGGGAGCACCTATATCCAGCGTAGTAGCCCAATTAGTATTAGAGCACATCGAAGAAAGTGTTATAAAATCCCTGAAAATAAAACCAACCTTTTTCAAAAGATATGTCGATGATTGCATAATGATGCTACCAGAAAATGAAATAAACAATGTACAAAATAGTTTCAACAATTTCCATCCAAATTTAAACTTTACCATTGAAATAGAAAAAAACAACTCCATAAACTACTTAGACCTAACACTGATAAAAACAAAAAACAAAATACAAACAAAATGGTACACCAAACCAACCACATCGGGCAGATATGTAAACTTTTTTTCAAACCAACCCCTAGCCCACAAAAAAAATGTAGTAACAGCGTTAGTAGACAGAGCCTTAAATCTCACTAATCCAATTTTCAGACCAACAGTACTAAATAAAGTAAAAACAATACTAACAGAAAACAATTATCCACCACAATTTATACAAAAAATTATAAAACTAAGACTTAATAAAATTTATAACACAACAAACGACCACAACAAAACCATAAAAAACAATGAATTAACATATATCCCCACACCCTATATAACGGGATTATCCGAAAAACTAGACAATATATTTAAACCATTTAACTATAAAATAGCACACCAAAGCGGTAAAAACCTAAAATTCCTACACACCAAACTAAAAGACTCAACACCTACACTAAAACAATCACACACAATATACAACATACCCTGCAAAGACTGTGACAAGGTATACATAGGCCAAACAAAACAGTTTTACTACAAGAAAGATTGAAAGGTCACAAATACGCAAAAAATCAAACTGCTTTAAAAAAACACCAATTGACACTAAAACATAATTTTGATTTTGATAACACCAAAGTAATAACACAGAAAAAGAATACAAAAGCTAGGGAGGTCTTAGAAATGATCCACATTTTCAAAAACAGCAGAACAATAAACGACAGGAACGAAATTGATGGACTGTCTAAACTCTATTACCCACTGATTAAACAATAGATAAAATCACCCCCCCCCCCGCACACACAAACACAAACCAAAAAAACAAAAAAAAACTTTTTATCAGTTCCCATTTGTAAATACTTTTACTACATACCCCTAAACACGGTCCTGATCAATTTGCTAAATTCCAAAAACAGAACAGAAATTAACCTCTCTTAACAAAGCCACAAACACTTACAATATTCCAACCAGTGCGATCGGTTCGTTACAGAAAAAAGGTCTCGGGCTCCCGATACACATGTTACACAGAATGCGTGATTTTGAAAACCAAAAGAAACGGTGAGTTTTGTCATTCATTGTTCATGTAATGTAGTTTAACATCAAAAGTTTAACATCTCATTCATTTATACAGATTTAACCACTGTAATTTATCCTTACTCATTATTAACCTAATTTTAAATTTTAACTTTAATTGTTAATTTAATTGGTAATTCAGTCTTTAATCTAATTTTAATTCTAATTGTCAATTTAATTGTTAATTCAGTCTCACAAAAGCAAACACAACTCTCACGTTTTCAGTGTAGTAATTCTTGTTTCTATTTACCTTACTGTATTGTAGTTTAATTCAAATTTTCTATTCATTTATACAGATGTAATCACTTTAATTGACCTTACTCATTATTAATCTAATTTTATATTTTAACTTTAATTGTTAATCTAATTGGTAATTCAGTCTTTAATCTAATTTTAATTTTAATTGTTAATTTAATTGTTAATTCAATCTCACAAAAGCAAACACAGTTCTCATGTTCTCATTGTATTAATTCTTGTTTCTAGATACTTGAAAAAGACTGAAAAATAATAAAAGTCGAAACGTCGTAGAATAAAACATCATAATTCAATAAAAGGTAGCTAAACCAATAAAAAGTCTATTATTTTTAATATTAAGACACGGCCAATAAAATAAATAAGAAAAATAAAATTCTTATAAACACTAAATATATATATATATATATATATATATATATATATATATATATATTCAAAACAACCCTATATGTTTCGGCAAATGATGCCTTTATAAAGGATATAAAATATAAGTGACAGTATATTAATTTTATACATTTGAGTTGCTATGGATAAAATTATTCAAAGATACATTCTAATTGAATAATAATAAATCATGCCTTAGTATTCTAAAATAGATAGACAACAAAAACAAGGAAACACAAATCATGAGTTATTATTATGTATGCGCACGTGGAGCGTCTCAAGATGTAAAGCTCTCGGCATTCGCCTTAAACGAGAAGGAAAACCACGAAAACCTACTCGGACAACCAGACAGGAATCAAAACACAGAACTGTCAGCATGATAAGCAAATGTATAGATATTTAAATAACTTAAGATATATAATTATATAACAGCAACATATATTATGATGGTAAATTGTAGATCGTTACATAATTAAGTTATAGTATATACTGCTTAAATTTTTTATATCACTTCTGTTGTTAATTGAATTTTTTCCCGTTTAATACTAATCATTTCTTTAATTTCCCTTTTCATTGTGTGTTGTTCTTTATCAATTATCTGTGTGTTTTCAAAATCGAAATGGTGATCGCGTTGTAGTTTGTGTGTAGATAAAGCAGTTTTGTCTGTTTTTAAGTATTTGTGGGCTTATATTCTTTTATATAAATATTGTTTAGTTTGGCCTATGTAGTAACTATCGCAATCGCGACATGGTATTTTATAGATGAGGTGTGTAATACTAATAAACATTTATTTTCAAAACTTCAAAACACATGTCATCTATAAAATACCATGTCGCCATGCTTAATTAAATTATAGAAGACTGTATATCTTTCTCATATATTTCCTTTTTATTTTTCTAATTTCATAATTTAGATTAGGTTAGATTGTAAGTTTCTAAATAAGCGTACAGCGTGGCTTTTACAAATGCATTGAATTAATATTATAATTTCATTGTGTACATTACACCAACATCTGTCTTTTAAATACATCTTTTTTAGAATGTTTAATATTTTATTAATTCATTCTTAAAAGGCGTGGTCAGTATGTATTATGCTTAATTCTTTATTACCTATCGCATAACCTTGTGGTAAACTGTAAGTTTTATGTGAAATTTTAATTAGGAAATCTGAAAAAAAAAAATTAAAATGTTCAGATAGAGAAATCGCCTAAAATATTTCTTGAAGCATATCCTTAACAATAAGAGCGAGGCTCTTCCAACGTCTTTGTGCTTTTTCGTCTCATCCAACCGTCAACTCACTGGAAATTTCTGACAATAAAAACTAAAAACCGAAAAATAAATGAGTCATTAAACTACTGGCAAAACTTCGCATTTTAAAAAGGACAACGCGAACTAATAATTCGGCTGTGTCTCTTTTCCTCTTATTCTTTCCTCGACATTTCAAAATTCAAAAGAATAATAAACAGAGCGGGCAAAGAGCGAACGCGCTTGATGATAACTCGGCAACAAGGGCCGAACAATAAGCCACAAGATTTATAAGCACCACCACTACCGGCGCCAAGAAAATTAACATTTTCACATATACATATATATACGTATACACACACGCATACGTACATATATACTGTGCATACTCTAAATGAAAAAAATATGTATAGGAAATAAAAGGAGGAATGGGATGATAAGTATAAAAAAGAACTGGTGGTCGCGCGTGTGTGGCATGTTTATACATACATTATGACATTCTGTGCAATTAATTGAGATAATTAATGTCTGTGTACACATGTGGGAATGGTAATGTCGGAATAAACATGTGATTGTTCACATAACTATAAAGCTTGCGCATCTAGAAATATTAATGAATATTTAGAAATCAACATATTGTACTTATAATACAGGTATTATTGGCATTTTAGTATATTAATTATAAATAAGCGTTTAAAAGCCATACAATTGATGACTTCGAGCAAATTAGTTGAATTCGATGTTTATAAAATAGTTTATACAACAAAAAAAATTGTTAATAATATGAGAAAATTATTAAAAATCGGATGTGAAGAACAAAATACAAGTTCATATTTGTGCGAAAACTGCTTTGCAGGCATGCAGACACGTGTTTCATCGTGCTTTCGATTCATCAGTGCATGATGCCGGGAAAGGCAAATTTCACAAGAAATAATTCCTTTGCTACATACAGCCACCAAAGTCACTAAAGGCGGCATAGAAAAACATTTGGCGTTACTTGTTGATTAATGTCATCATCAAGGACACCAAACCATTCATCGCTGTCCTCATGACAAGAGTATCACTGGCAAGGGTTCCTGACGTACACAACCGCAACCAACGGAAGCTATATTGGATATACGTTAATATAGTTTCCGTCGATTGCGGCTGTGTTTGTCAAGTCACATAATTATACACAAGAATAATTGAAACATACATGAGTAGGTAAACCCCACCAGTTTTGTATAATACAAAGGTATTTTTAATAATATAAAATATTATTAAAAATCTGGTGTGAAGAACACAAATGCAGGTTCACTATAAATATTTTTTGTGAACGTGTCCGAATATATCCTATCCCCAGAGACGTAGATACGTATTTCACCTTTCTACAGGCTCATCGGTACGCCCCTGCTGGAGAGAGGATATTCCCAGACACATTCACAAAAAAGAACCACATCGCCCTATCGCCGTAATTATCCAGACCGTGCGCAGAAGTAAATTCGGCGCTGCCTGTTGTCAGACAGCCGAAGTACCTCGCATACCGTCCACATAATTAATGTGAAGTAACGACGCCCTTCCAAAGGTGGCACAGCCAATCTCTCTAGAAAACTGCATTTTGTTTGTGTCTTCACTCATACTACGGCTTAACCGCATGTGTAATGTATCAGAATAATTGAAACATACATGAGTAGGTAAACCCCACCAGTTTTGTATAATACAAAGGTATTTTTAATAATATAAAATATTATTAAAAATCTGGTGTGAAGAACACAAATGCAGGTTTACTATTAATATTTTTTGTGAACGTGTCCGAATATATCCTATCCCCAGAGGCGTAGATACGTATTTCACCTTTCTACAGGCTCATCGGTACGCCCCTGGTACGCCTCGGTACGCCAAAAAATATTAATAGTGAACCTGCATTTGTGTTCTTCACACCAGATTTTTAATAATATTTTATATTATTAAAAATACCTTTGTATTATAATTATGTATACACACACAAAAATTCTTGAAAACCAAAGATACAAACTCTATTGGGATATCACAATACTTACAGACAAACAAATTTTAGCAAATAGACCAGACATCGTACTTCAAGATAAACTGGAACACAACCCATACTAAATAATGCAAAATAATGCCATTAGGGCTCTTAGTAGTGTGACCAGCAAAACCAGCTGTAGGCAACTGTTTAAAAATATAAAATACTTACCTTGGCATCCTTGTATGTCTTGTCTTGAATATGTCAACAATACACGCCAACAGTTCTCCTTAAATAGTGATCTTCACAATCACGGCAACAGGATTCGAAATAACATAGTGTTACCTTACCATCGTTTGCAGAAGAGCCAAATGAGTACAAATTACTTAGCCCTAAAAATTTACAATAAAATTTCCAATGGAATGAAAGGCCTGGACCGTGAAGATTTTAAAATGAAAACCAAAGAAATATTGCTAAAAGAGTGCTTTTACTCAATAAGTAATTTTCTTTAATAATCGATTTTAATGTGTCTTTTTCTTTTATTATTTTCTGTTAGTTTATACTTCTTCATTTATATTTTATACTGAATATTACGACGTCTGTATGCATATATACATCAATAAATATTATTATTACAGACATTGCTGTATCAGCAAACAATAACATTAACAGCAAACAAAATTGAAAAATACACACCACTGATGTATTGTTGTATGAATATAGTTGTTTATGGATTGACTAAGTGAATAATTGATTGATATAAATATATTAATGCGAATCTAACGGTGTATTAAATATCCGAAGATAAATGATATTTGATACAATTCTACCTACCTTCGGTTATACTTATTTATATCTATAAAAGTCAGATGCCACTCTAAGTTGTATTAGAGCGAATAGATTTACAATAAATTTATTTTAATTTATCGTTGTTAATTGGGCGCCAGATTATAGACCAAAGGTGCTATAATCAATTTAGTTAATTACCTGCGGCTAAGTGCGGAAGCTAGAGATCTTATATCACAGAGCCGGTCCTGTATAATAATATCTGTTTTAAATGAGTATACTAAGGCTTATTTTATAACAGAAACGATGTTGATTCAAAGGTATGAATATTTAATTAAAGATTTCAATAAAATTCATAATAAAAAATAAGATATTAATATGAAGTAAAGCATAAATAAAAGTTTGTATAATAATATGAATGTCTACCAGGTTTAAAAGTTAACATAAACAGTATTCAATTTTATCTTGTAGCCAACCAAAACAGCTGTTCTTACTGTGCGCAGAACACATACAAAGACGTTATATTAAAACCAAATGTAGTACTAAACATACGTATTTTGAGATGCCACGAAACTACGAAAATTAGAGCTGGCAAGACTGCATTTCCAAATAACACCATCCTTAAGTAGTAAACTCTGACTGTCAGTTGATTCGCTGCTGTCACAGAGCAAACGTGGTAGATACGATTTGTCATCGAAGTATGGACTTGTCAAGAGAATATGTACGCTCAATGATCTGCTAAGATTTTAAGGTCGGTTTAAGGCAACAACAAAGCCTCGAACGATTGCAAGTCGAATTTGGTGATAAACTGTGTTTCATTGGTATAGCGAATTTAAAGGACCGATATCGTTTTCAGTTACCACTGAAAACATTGAGAGAGTGAGACGTATGATCGATGAAGATTCAAGATGCACCTATCAAGCGATTAAAGATTAAACAGTAAATTCAATTTTACATGATTATCTTCGGATGAAAAAAATTGTTACTCGTTGGGTGCCACCCACGCTTAACAATTTTCAAAAAGCAGAGCGAGTAAGAATCGCTCATGAAACGTTAGAAATGTTAAATAATGGTGGACATCGCATTCTATCAAAAATAATAACAGGTGATGAAACTTACATCCCATTTTACGATATTCCTACCCGCCAGGAGAGCCGTGTGTGGATTCACGAAGATGCTTCACCAACAATGGCCAAACAGAAAAGGGCTGTCAAGAAAGTTATGTACGCAGATTTCTTCAGTAGTACCGGATTAGTAAAAGCAATCAAGCTGGAAAATTAACGTACAGTCACAGCAAACTAGTACACCACAAAATGTTTACCTGCAGTTCTTGAGCAAGTCAACGTTCGCGGGTTAATGTTGCATCACGACAATGAATCGTCACACAGTGCACAGCAGGCAGTTGAATTTTTACGTGGTATAATGTAAAAGTCATTGATTTTCCTCCTGATTTGGCCATGCTTGACTTCTGGTTGTTCTTTAACATAAAGAAACATTTACGTGGTGGACGTTTCACGATGGAGGATTAGATAGATGAAGCAATACCTTTTTGAGAGCATTCCAAGAGATGACTGCCTTCAAGTTTTTACATTGTGGAAACTTCGGTTACAAAAGTGCTTTGATGCAGGAGGTGATTATTTTGAATATAAATAAAATTATTTTCGTAAAATGACGTAGTTTTCTTCTATCTCAAAATATAAAATATATAGCATGACGCTCGTATAAGTTACTCTGATATGTTACGTTATAATTATAATACCCTACATTATATCAGTTAGCGGAATTATATACTATACTATAGTTAATAAGTATACTATAGCTACTATACTATAATTATATTATACTCCATCAGTTCTCTACGGTCTCAGATCATTAGAATTACCATCCAAAGTACACAAACTAATACAGCGATAAATAAATATTGAACATATGTAATATAGTCGGTAAATTTTTACATATAGAATAAATTCGCATCGCTGATTAAACACCCGGGTATAGACTTCTGTAATCTCAAGAATTATGGAAACGACAAAGAAAACAATATCAACAAATTATATGATAGAACTTGTAGTAGGTACCGTTCTACAATGTATATCAACACCGCAACATTAGTCCTGTACCACTGAGCTTATACCCGTAGATAAGTGAGTAGAGGAAAATGTTTCCAGGCTACAGGCTATAACTCGACATAATAATAATACATTTTGTTCTCCAACATATTAAATATTCATACAATAAACTAAAATAACGGATATTAAGTATTTATATAGCAAAAAAATATATATAATAATTATTACAAACCTAAAAAACTATAGAGAAAAGAATATGAAAGAAAATATTGCTAAGGTAGTACTATATATACCTCGATACAACAGTATACTATATACATTTAGTTAAAAGTATCATTAGAGAAAATTAATAAGTAATCAATAACCTAATTCAATTAGAATAAATAAAAACAACTTAACGCTAAGAAATAAGTAATTAAACTTCTAGTTTCAAAAATTCTTTTATTGTAAATACCACTACAATATTGTTTCGCCATACAATGGCTTCATCAGGTGGATGAAATACTGTAACGAAACAATATTGTAGTGGTATTTACAATAAAAGAATTTTTGAAACTAGAAGTTTAATTACTTATTTCTTAGCGTTATAATGAAGTTTCAACAAGTATCTCCTTCGTCAATTAACTATTTAAAAACAACTTATTATATATACTTAATAATACTTATACTATATTAAGTATATCATTTAATGTATTGTAATTAATATTGCATCGATGAGCTATTGTATTTAAATTGCGACACATAAGGGTAATTCCAGCATTCAGCGCAACATTATTACTTGCTAAGAAAGTGTAAAAAGTGTAACTTTATTGCGAAGAAATGCGCGGGAGCAGATATTGATACACGGAAAAAAATTTTTTGCAACGTTTACTATAATTTTACAAATAACATTTTGTAATCATCATTACTACAATTGTAAGTATTACGCCTAAGATCGTAGTGGTAAAACTGTATAATGATTTGTATATAATAGTTGTAAGTACATCATTGACAAGATATTATTAAAATAGTTACAAAAGTTGCGTCAATACAAAGAAAACAAAACATGCAACTACTCTGTGTATAAGCAATTACTACAATCACTTACATGTAACAGAGTAGTAAAAATTACTACAGTTTGTAATAAGTTGCACTACTATGTGTAGCAAAATTTACTGCAATTGTAGTAATTATGTAGTTATGTAGATTTTTTTCCCGTGTAGTTGACTTTACAGTATGTCTTTACAGTCGATGTTCTTATACAGCAAATTAAAAATCAATTTAATACTAGTTTTACACTGCGTCTAGTTTCGAGATTTCATATCAAATAAATTAGATAGAGTTTTCTCACAACTATAATACTCTATACTAGTAATGTCGAAAAAGTAACTATTCGGTGCATTAGTTATATCATTATATTCGTATTTGATTACTATTGTACATATCGTTACGTTCGTACATATATGTATTCAAAGATACAGTGTGTCACAGAATAACTATTCCTAATTTTCTGAAATGGTAGAGGGCGTTTAAACAAACATTTTTTATTAACAAACTAGTGTCCAGAAATTTTTCAGTATCAAGATAAAATGAAAAAAATCGGCTGTCACCGCAGGACTTTCCCGACGGTATACAAAGTAAAAATTGTATCATAGCAACCTTTGAAAAATAACAACCATTTTAGTAGTTGTCATTTTACGTCTGTCACAAATTATTCTTTCTTAAAGAAGTGTGTTTAATTGTCATTTTACGTGTCACAAATTAATCTTTATTAGATAAATTAGTGTTTGATTGAAACTGCATTATTTTACAAATATTGAATTAGTAGATATTCACATTGCCTACGGAGCAGTTTACGGTAATGCTAATGGCGAATTTATGCGGAGCAGCATCCTCAGCGTCGGATTTCCTGTTATACATCACTTTCAAGATTGAATCAGCATATTCGAGGTACTGGTGAATTCTAAGTAAAGAAAATAGATTTGGGAACCAATTGCACTGTCGAAATGTTGACTTTGACGACCAAGTTCAGCAACAATTCGAAAATAACCCGAAAACAAGCACTCTTGCCACTGCCCATGCGATGCAAGTCACACATCTGTATGAAGGGTATTGAAGGAATACTGGAAGCATCTGTTTCACATTCAAAAAGTGTAAACGTTAACTCCAGCTGATTATTCCAACCGAGTTCAATTTGCCGAATGGTACGTGAATAAAATTAACAACGAACCAAGATTTCGTTGGAGTGTATTATGGACAGATGAGTCATTTTTACAAAAGTGGGGATATTTTAATACACACAATAGTCACATTTCCAAAATCATTACGCCGTTCACAGGTTACATCATCAATGGAAGTTTTCTGTTAATATTTGGGCTGGGATGGTTGACTATTATATAGTGGGGCCATATTTACTGCCTGCACGATTAGATCGTCATCTGTATAGTATTTTATGGAACATACTTTGCCAAAATTGTTTGAAAATGTCCTACTTTTAATATTTCAAGAAACATTCTTTCGCAGAATGATGGTGCACCAGCACACTTTGGATTAAATTGGCGAAAAGATCTAAATACACAATTTCCAAATGAATGTATCGGAAGAGGAGGAGCGGTTTCTTGACCTGCGCATTCACCAGATATGACTCCTGTTGATTTTTGTATTTGGGGTCATATTAAATCGTTGGTTTATGAGACACCTGTTAATACAGAAGAATAGTTAGTGGCTTGAATTATTCTAGCGTGAATGTCCGCAGCTATTTCGAAAAATTTGGCAGTCGATAGCACATCGTTACAACTTGTGTATCGAAAATCGTTGTCGTAACTTCGAACAATTTATATAAAGTTTGATGCAGTCCTATAAATATAGTCTAATAAAATGTTCCTCAACTTAAATCTTTCCAGTTGTAATTGAGATTGTTTTTTTAAAATTTTTAGTTTATCTTGACACCGAGAAATTTCCACACACTAGTTTATTAATAAAAAATGTTTATTTAAGTGCCCTCTATCATTTCTGAAAATTACGAACAGTTATTCTGATTCTGTGATATTCAGTATAGTATACCTATTCATTACTTATCTGTACTCTATAGCATTCTTCTTAAATATAGACATGCCAAATATAAACACGAATTTACAATCCAATTTACTTGCGTAATTATAAAATTCAGATTTACAGAATGTGCACAAAATTAAATTTAATATAAGTAAATAAATTTAAAATAAGCTGATTATGTTTAGCAGTAATTATTTTTAAATTAATTACATATTTGCAACTATGTAAATAAAAAAAACTGTAACATAGAGACAAATACGGTACACAATTGGGATTTAAAATATAATTTGATTTGATAAGATTACGAGTCCCGGTCAGAAATTTGGAAATATTCTTTTAATTGTCTATTTTTAGCCAATATTACGTCAATCGATTGGTTTGCTTCATAGGGGCAAAGTAAGGCTAATTAAGTTGTATCTAATGCAACATATTATATAATATCTATGCAATAAAAATATACATACAAATTGAACTAATTTGAAGAAAGGTTTTACGACAGAATATCTATAAGTAAAGTGCCAACAAATACAATGATGTTAAAATATGAACAGGTAAAATATGTTTTTTTTCTTCTTTCTAAACATGTTTACTAGTCTTTCGGCCATATTTTGTTGCCAGTTAATATCTGCAAGTTCATTTCATAGGGAATCTACTCCTGCAACTATTCCTTTGATCCATTCTTCTCGCGTGTTTGGCTTACCGTTATAGTAAATACGATTTTTTAGACAATCCCAAAAAGAAAAAGTCCAATGGCGAAAGGCCAGGAGAATGTGCTGGCCATAGTACAGGCTCATTTATATAATCATGACATTACTGAAACAGTTTCTTCTTTTGTTGAAATCTAAAGAACAAAAAGGAAATTAAGCTAAAATGTATATGTACTTTTTGTTCAGAATCACCTCTAGAACACATTGTGTAAGTTTGTCGATTACCTCAAGGAACTTCCTGTATAATGTATTAAAGTTTATTTTCTTGCTTGCCTATATTTTTTTTAATATTTCATCACGCATTATACAGGCTGTCCAGAAACTCTCCTGACAAACGAAGATCGGAGTTTCCTCAGATAATTTTAAGACAATTAAACCCAAATTCACCTAGTCCGAAAATGCTTCCTAAGGGAGCTAGAGTTCTTTGAAGATGGCGCCTTGTATTTATTTTTTATTAAATTCCTCCAGAACGCTTCTATTTAGAAAAACAAAAACTGGTATGCTTATTTATCCTCCAGAGATGAATCGATTCCATCAATTTCGAATTTCTAGTACCGGTCATAGGCGTCCGTTTTGGGTAGGTCAACGGTTATTTTAAGGCATAACTTTTTTGTCTTTAACTTTTAAGCATTTGTGACACTAGATTATTAAATTTTCAGGTATTCCAGTACTAAAAGGTACTCTTACTTTAAGTCGGTAGGATACACCGTTTTCTAGAAAAATCGATTTGTAAATTTTTCGTTTTTTCTTCATTAAAGTTCAATTTTTTATTTTTTGCAATAGTTAGCTCTGAACTGCCAACAGAAGTAAAACCTACGTTTTTCATTGTCAAATTGTTGTCAGTTCGCGAAGTTTATCTTTTCATTTTTTACTTTGTGTTATTCAAACACAACGATTTCAATTAAAAAAAAAATGGTTTTTACTAATGAGGAATACGCCGATATGCATTTAGTTTATGGCGAAATGAGGTGTAACGCTCGAGCAGCGCAACGTAGATACGCTGAAAAATTTCCCAATCGTCAGCATCCCCCTCACTCAACATTTACAGCTCTTCATCAACGATTAAGAGAAACAGGTTCAGTGGTCCCAAAAAATAATGAAACAGGGAGACATAATGATGTAACAGCAGAACATGAAGATGTTATTTGAAGACTATCTGCCATGTACCCCACAATTTCAAAATCTTCCGTAGGAAATATCTTACACAAAGAAAATTTATATCCTTTTCATTTTACAAAGGTGCAAGCACTGCTAGAAGGAGATTTTCCTGCTCGCGGTAGAATTCGCTAGATGGTTACAAAATTAGAAAAATCAAGATGAAGATTTCTTCAGGAACATTTTGTTTGGTGACGAAGCTACATTCTCAAAAAATGGAATTTTTAATGTACATAATGCACATTATTATTCGTACGTTGGTGACAATCCCCACGTTGTTCAAGAATTTAAGCATCAGCATAGGTTTAGCATAAGCGTCTGGATAGGAGTAGTTGACGATTATCTACTTGGACCTGTGGAATTACCTGCTCGTTTAAATGGTGCTGATTACTTTCATTTCCTGCAAAATATTTTACCTGATTTGTTAGATGAGGTGCGTTTAAATATTCGGCAGAACTTATGGTTTCTACAGGACGGCTGTCCGGCCCACTTTAGCAGGAATGTACGAGACTTTCTAGATAATAACTACGAAGACCATTGGATTGGAAGAGGCGGTCCAGTTGCTTGGCCAGCAAGGTCGCCGGATTTGAATCCTTGCGATTATTGTGCTTGGCGATACAAAATCGCGCACAACTCTGGCAAAGGATACAAGATGCTTGCAAATAATTTAGAAATAACTTTGGAATTTTTGCAAGAATTCGGCGTTCTCTAAGCAAAAGGGTAAACTTATGCATAGAGACTAATGGTCATCACATCGAGCAACTTTTGTAACAATCTACCTTTGATACTTGTTCTTTTTTTGTTAGTTCCGTTCCATTGCAATAAATAATTTGTTTTTAATTTATTAAATTAATTTTCATCCATGCCTTGATAGTCCAAGCCAACTTCGTCACTAAAAATAAGTAGGTACATAATAAATTGAACTTTAATGAAGAAAAAACGAAAAATTTACAAATCGATTTTTCTAGAAAACGGTGTATCCTACCGACTTAAAGTGAGAGTACATTTTAGTACTGGAATACCCGAAAATTTAATAATCTAGTGTCACAAATGCTTAAAAGTTAAAGACAAAAAAGTTATGCCTTAAAATAACCGTTGACCTACCCAAAACGGACGCCTATGACCGGTACTAGAAATTCGCAATTGATGGAATCGATTCATCTCTGGAGGATAAATAAGCATACCAGTTTTTGTTTTTCTAAATGGAAGCGTTCTGGAGGAATTTAAAAAAAAATAAATACAAGGCGCCATCTTCAAAGAACTCTAGCTCCCTTAGGAAGCATTTTCGGACTAGGTGAATTTGGGTTTAATTGTCTTAAAATTATCAGAGGAATCTCCGGTCTTCGTTTGTCAGGAGAGTTTCTGGACACCCTGTATATGGTATATTACGATAAATATATTATAATACCCTTTGAAAAAAACTGATATAAAATGAATATGTATATGAATCAAAGGATCAAAGTATTCAAGGAAAAAAAAAATAGAAATAATTAAAATTATCGAAATAATCAAAGTAATCAAAGCAACGAATACATTCAACGATTACTTCAAAGTACCGAAAATCGACATTTTTACGCTATACACGGCTCGTATCACGTGTGAATATTTTAATGGGATTTATGGAGATTGAATTGGAGATAATTGATCTTCTACTTACGACATCCTTTTATTGGGATTCTTTAAAAATAAAAGGATATAAAGTTTTAAAGACGGAAGTACATAAAAGGAGCGATTGCAAATGCAATATAAATTGTTATAATGGAGCAATTATATAACCCACGAGGGCGGTGTTAAATATACACGACCTGTCCTAAATGTCGGTCAAAGTTTCAAACATAGTTTAATTTATGTTACAATCTGCTATCATATGGTGTGTCAACTTTATGAATTTTGATATGTAAAGAAAATAGCTTAATAATAAATAAAATTACTAAGTAATAGTAAGTAATATATCGGGTGAGTTTTTTTTCATTTTTTATATGGGGATCTCGGAAACTACAATATATAGAGACTTGCTTAAATGTTGGAAGAAGTGAAGTTGTACGAGCTTGACGTAGTGCTGCTGTTGCATTTTAGCAAAAGTTCACAGCTTACTAGATATTTGCAAAAAACTAAAATTTCTTTAATCTTGTCTAATTACTTTATTATTAAATTTAGAGAAAAGTTGAAAGGAAAAAATATATGGTAGCTACACCCTATATCAACCTGCATTAATTAATTTTATATCGAACTTGCTATTTAGAGTTACGACAAAAACTTTTGTTTTCTGAAATGGCAGTCATGGATATGACTTCATTAAAAAGAGCTTATTTTTCTCGTTATAACAATGTACCACTTCGTTAAATACAGTGTGTTTAAAAAAGATGCGGCAATATTAAAGGGGGTGATTGCCCAGGTCATTTTATACAAAAAGTTCCTATAAACATAGGTCCGCATACGCTTCGTTACCGATCTACAGCGTGTTGAAGTTTAATTTTAAAAAAAACAGTAAAAACTTGATTTTTCCAAAGCGGCTTGAGATATTATAATGAAATTTTAGGCGTGTTAATAGCTGTGGGAGACACATACTTTGCAATACCACACGATGTTTCAGTCGTACCTGTGGCGCGCGTATTGGCACGTCACAGGTTATTTTACAAGAAAAAATAGGACGCCTCTGGTTTCTCTAAAAATACAAATATGCTTTTATTTATTGTTCAATTATGAAGAAAAAAGCTCTCTTAACTTTTTATCGTACGACTTACCGTTTTTTAGTAAAAAAAAACATTTTAGTGCATGTCCATTTATTACAGAAAAAAAAAATAAAAAAACAAGGTTTTATTCAAGGGCAAAAAACAAATATTTTACCAAACCACAGTCCTGTTTTATTCACTGACATATTGAATGACATATTGAATGAGTCTCGTGATTAATAATTTTGTATGTGTCGAATTTGTTGAAGTTCCTTATCATGAATCGCTATACGAATGCCGAGATGACCGACATGCACTACATTTATGGGCGTGCTGATGGCAATGCATTAGAAGCTAGGCGGTTGTATACTGAAAGATTTCCTGGTCGTATTGTTCCTGATAGAAAAACTTTCGAAAGTATTCATCGGCGTCTTTATGAAACAGGTACATTAAGACGAAATGGAGGAGCAGGAAGGCCAAGGACAGCAAGAACGGTAGAGCTGGAAGAGGATGTGCTAGACAAGATTGAAGAAGATCGAGGTACTTCTACTCGAAAAATTGCTGACGCTTTGGATGTAAGTAATGGGACTATTTGGCACATTCTGAAGGAAAATTTGTTGTATGCATTCCATATACAACGCGTTCAAGCACTTCTTCCTGATGATTTTCCTCCTCGCATTGCATTCTGTCAATGGCTTTTGCACAAAATGGTTCAAATCCCTCAACTCCTGATGTTGATTCGGTTCACCGATGAAGCGAATTTTTCAAGAAATGCAATACGGAATTTCCATAATAACCATGTATGGTGTGACGAAAATCCACATGAAATTATTGAAGATCGTTTTCAACATCAGTTTTCTTTGAACTTTTGGCTTGGGATTGTGGGTGACTGCATAATTGGACCGGTATTTTTACCAAGGAGACTTACCGGAGAGGTGTATTGCAACTTTTTGGAAAACACGCTCCCTGGATTTCTGGAGGACGTACCATTAGCAATTAGAGATGCAATGTGGTATATGCACGATGGCGCACCAGCCCACTTTAGTCAAGTAGCTCGTGATTTCTTAATACAAGCATACGGAAATCGCTGGTTAGGCCGAGGTGGACCTCACTCATGGCCTGCACGATCCCCGGACTTAAATCCCCAAGATTTTTTCATGTGGGGCCATTTGAAGACCTCGGTGTACGCTACTGCATTGGAAAATGTAGAAGACTTAAGAAACCGAATCATTGCTGGGTGCAACTCAATTAAAACCGATCCTGGTGTGCTTCAGAGAGTTCGCCAGTCAATGAGGAGAAGCTTGGATTCTTGCATCCGAGCTAGAGGTGGTCACTTTACACAGTTTTTGTAATTTTTGGTTGATAAAATTGTTGGTTTGGTAAAATATTTGTTTTTGCCCTTGAATAAAACTTTGTTCTTTAATATTTTTTTCTGTAATAAATGGACATGCACTAAAATGTTTTTTTTACTAAAAAATGGTAAGTCGTACGATAAAAAGTTAAGAGAGCTTTTTTCTTCATAATTGAACAATAAATAAAAGCATATTTGTATTTTTAGAGAAATCAGAGGCGTCCTATTTTTTCTTGAAAAATAGCCTGTGACGTGCCAATACGCGCGCCACAGGTACGACTGAAACATCGTGTTGTATTACAAAGTATGTGTCTCCAATAGCTATTAACACGCCTAAAATTTCATTATGATATCTCAAGCCGCTTTGGAAAAATCAAGTTTTTACTGTTTTTTAAAATTAAATTTCAACACGCTGTAGATCGGTAACGAAGCGTATGCGGACCTATGTTTATAGGAACTGTTGTATAAAATGACCTGGGCAATCACCCCCTTTAATATTGCCTCATCTTTTTTAAACACACTGTATATGAGTTATGGCCATTTTGAATTATTTCTTGCCTTTTAAAATATAGTTGGCTACAGCACAGTAGCATACAAAAAAAAACTCAGATCACATTAGTTAGCATTTGTGGGAAGCGTAAGTTTCGACACTATCTGACTTTAGTTTACGATTTTCACAAGTGTGTGTGAATTTTTTCATTTAGAAAACGTGATATGATTGTTACATTGAATGTAACTAAATTCCCCAGAGAGCTGCAGAACGCTATTTTGAGATATTTTTTATCGTCGTGAACCTTCACTCTCTACAAATTATTTGACAGATTGGGAGATTTTGGAGTATTTACGAAAGAAATCACATGCTAAATCAGGCATTGGCGAGATTGCAGAGATAAATGTCTTTGCTCATACCCTTCAAAACCCGAGAAGTTTTAGTAGAAACTGGCGTTTTCCAATGCACTGTAGTAAGGTTGATAAAGAAAAATAAATTTTGGCCGTACAAATTATCCGTGGGTTAAATGTTACATCCCGGGGGCGACAAGAAACGCAGGGTCTTTTGTAGATGGTACACAAATATGTGCGGAACAGATCCTCAATTCCCATTTAAAGTGTTATGAATTGACGAAACCCGTGTAATAAACTGTGGAATGTTAAACAGGCACAATGAACATTTAGGGGTGCAACAAAATCTCCACAATCTCGAACAAAGAATTCTTTAGGTCAAATTTAGATTTGATGTTTCGGCACAATAGTTCTCGTACCCTATATTTTTGATGAAATATTAACTGGTGATCGCTATCTCAATTTCCTAGAAACTGAGTTTCAGAATATGAGTTGGATTTGGAGACAAGAACCATGTTAAAATGGTTCCAACATGAGGCGCCCCGTCACATAACACTTTGACGGTCAGGCGTTCCTTGGATAAAAAATTTACTAACCCCTGGATAGGAAGAGTTGCACCGGTTCTATGTCGGATCTAACAATGCTGGATTTTTTTCTTGTGAGGCACGGCGAAAAACCAAGTATATAGAAGAACCTACCAAACGTCAAATCATCTTAAGCAAGCGTTTTAGCACGACAAGTCAAGAATTGACCGACGACAATTCCACGATTCGTAAAGCTAAAAATTCAATTTTAAAAAGATGCAACCTTTGTAAACAATAATGGTGGATATTTTGAACACTTGTAAATAGTATTTCCTCTTCTTCTTCTCTTTTGGGTTGGACGCCAGCACGTCCAGGCATTTGAGCACACTGCTCTTTGTACTATCCCCAATAGATTTCTCAGTTCCACTCTATTAGTCTTGCGTCCTCGATAAAAGCCACTATCCTCCTCAGGGGAAGTTTGAGTACACCCGAAGGATCCAATAGATCTCTCCCGAAATATTTCTGTCTGAGTTCCTTCAGTTCATCACACGTGCATATTACATGAAGGCTAGTTTCCTACTGTTTTTCACATTTCCTACACCAGGACTCGCTAACCAAGCCCATGCTGTACAAATGCTTCCTTAAAGGACAAAGTCCGGTTATTAACCCGGTAATTATTTTAATTTCTTTTTTGTTACTACGAATTAGGTTGGCTGAAAACTTTCCGTCCAGCTCCTTTAGTAGTGTTTTGGTAAGGAGTTTACCTTCCGTTAACCTACATTTATTTTTATGTTCTTTTTCTAGCCATAACCAAATCCGCCTTTTAGTAGCGGAATCCTTAGTGATTCCACATACAGGTTCTGGTCCTATGAAGTTCCTATTCGTACCTTCTTTGGCAAATTTGTTGTATTTTTTAATAATGTATTTTGACCTGTTAATTTTGAGTTTAGTTTGAGGAATATAGTGTTCTGAATTTTATAGTATAATTTGTTGAGGTGCGGTTTATTATTTATCCAATAAATTCATGTACTTTGTTTTGTTTTCAAATATCTGTTTGCTCAATTATTCAAAGGTCAACTCTGTCTTCAGCTACACAGAAATTAAAAATGGTTATAATTCCTTAATTTAACACAATAACCTCATGAAGTGGTACATTGTCATAGCGGGAGAAATAAGCTCTCTTTAATGAAGTCATAGCCAACTATGAGTGCCATTTAAGAAAACAAAAGTTCGTGTCATTATTCGAAAGTGCCAAGTTTGATAAAAAATAATTAATGCGCATTGACATAGAGTACATTTTTCCTTTTCAACTTTTCTCTAAATTCAATAATAAAGTAGTTGCTGAGTTACAACTGCAGCACTAAGTCAAGCTGGTAAGAATGCACTTCTTTCACAATTCAACTAAATTTCTATCTATTGTAGGAAACTACAGAGATCTCTCCGAGATCTCCATACAAAAAATGAGAAAACTTCTTGTCTACATAGAATAGAAGTTGTATAATAAACTAAATTAAAATGCACAATATAAATTCGAAAAGATTTTTCTAGAATTATTTAATCCTTCGGTAGATAGGCTCTCGGAAGGCTATCGCTTATGATCAGTACCTTACAAAAGAAAGGCTGCCTCTTGAAAATATGAATAAAAAGCCACACAGTGAATTATGAATTTTTTTGACATTTCTAAACATGATTTATTTGTAAATAATGCAATTTAAAACGCGATTAAAAAAATACTTGAAATATGTGCATCAATATATACTGATACAATAAAGTTGAAAGAAATATCTGAGATACTAATGACAATATTAGTAAATTTCTATAATATATTAAAAGTGCACATTTATTATGGGATATCAATTATAGTTGTAATCAAAGTTTTCGTAGTATTTTGATATAGTTCGAGATTTTAGTGGAAGTAGTACAATTTCGATGTCGCGATTATGTATATGTATATATAAATTAACACGTTTATTTAAAATCATTGGTGATGCTCTTGACATGAATAAATAAATAATTTTGTATATTCATTGCCGGTACCTATATTTGAATAAAACGGCATATATAATTATGCAGTGCTGTAATTTTATTGCTACATAACAATTATAGGAGCGGTCGCTCATTTCAGTTAATTTTATGATTTGTTTTGAATGACAATAAACGTAGCAGATGTTACAATGTACAATAATTAGAAAAACATACTTGTAGAACAGAAGCGTAGAAAACAAATGCTCGGAGAAACTGTTAAGAGAAGAACTAGTAGCAGATAAATTCTGAGTTGGGAAGACATAAAATATGTGTGGATACAAAAAATAAAGAATTTACAAACAGGGTCACAAATGAATAGAGAGGAATAAGGTAGGACATTTAGAGATGCGAAAGAAATTGCAAAAAAATATCTAGAAAGAGATACAAAAACAAAATATACGATGCAAATGTGAAATAAGGAAAATATACTAAGTTGAAATGTCTATCAGAAATACACACAAACAATGGGGATACTGCCAAAGGAACAGACATTCAATGCACAAAAGTCTAGTATAACCTACGTTGTAAAAATTGTTAAAATTATTAGATCTTAATAAACGCCATGGCAACCAGGCATGAAAACTTTGTCCGCACGATACGTACACAGTGTAGCTAATTTATGATGAAATATGTCGAAAACACCAATATAATAACACTTTGTGTGCCCTTAATTAAAAAAAATAAATAAATAAAATTTCACTGTATAAACTTTTTTTTACGAACAATGGTACTATTTCACTTTTAACGAGTGCCCAACACTAACATAAATTGTCAAGTTTAGGAAAACGACAGAAGTCAAAAAATTAGACTTAGACAACTGTCATAATTACAACGCAATACAAAATCGTATTATATTTGCGAGCAATACTACTCGACTATCTACACATTTTTAATTAATCGTATTATATTTGCAAGCAAAACTACTCGACTATCTATACATTTTTAATTAAAGTGAATAAATAATGACATATATTTGAGTACATTAAATATTTAAAGGAAAGTAAAAAAGTGCTCAATATTTTTAAACAAATTTAAGATAATTATTATGATTTATTATCACTTTTCAAAAAAGATTTAAAAAACACAATGGCTCCAACACTATAAAATGATTGAGCACTGGAATCATATTTAGCATCCAAACATAAAATAGCTATAGAAGATTTTAATTGGAGAGAGAATATAATAACAAAGTTACAGGAACGAAATAAACTCCAGACCCCATTTCAGAAACTTATACACCAAAGTAAGTATATTATTCATTCATGTTGATACTTCATACTATATTAATAAATTAATCTGAAAAGTTTTAAAATTATATTGCTAACTCATCACAATACAACCAAAAAAAAAACTCTTTACCTATTGCCATAATTGAATACATTAATGAACCAAAATAATAAATCAACCTTGATTGTGACAATAATGTAAAACTTTAATTAATTATTTATAAACTACTAAATCACTAAATTTCAAACATATAATAGTATTAAATTTCATGGCATTTCGACAAATGCTTTTGATAGGTACTGTTGCTAAGTAACGTAACAATTAATAGTGATATTTTCTGACAGATTACTAAATTATTATCCTATGATTTTAAATTTAATATGTTAATATCTAATTGTAAATGTAGTTGACTAAATGCATAAAATGAATATTCAGGCATCGTAATTCTAAATACTAAAATGGGTAATTTAAAATATTGCAAATATAAAACTTCAAATAAGAAATAACGGAGAAAATATGTTAATATTTACTTATATTTCATTGGAAATTGAATGCGAATTAACGGTTGTCATGGGAACCATACGATCAAGCAACGTGGACTATGCATCTCTTATTATGTCAAATTGTCGGAGTGGAAATAGCTTAGCAACAGAACGGCAGTCCACGTGAACGGCGAACGCCAATAGCCATTCGCGTACGCATGTACTTAAATCAGGTCAATGCCCTAGCATTAGAATGCATTCGAACAAATTCCAAGAACTGTTTTCGCTAATGGATTTTATTTACGATTTTTTTAGATGTTTTTTTTTTGCCATGAATTGTTCTACTGTTTGACACGTTGATTTTAAATATTAAATAAGAAATGTTTTTCTCTCTTAAAATGCATTTTGAAATAATTATTTTTATTCCGTATTTGGGATTATTTTTCTCACAAAAAATTTTGTTTTTCTCTTTTTATTCACATTATAAAAAACTTTTGTGTAGAAAATACTAATATGTATATAACATCTGTGGAACGTCTTTATATGTAAACAATTCCTGGAATTTTAATTTAAATCGTGTGGTAGATATTTAGATTTTTTTATTCTTGTTTTTATATATTTACTAGTTATATGATACTATTAATAACTATTATTATATGTATTTTAGAAATTAAAATAGTTTTCATATAATTGTTTGATTTTAAACTAAGGATAAAAAAATCTACCGAATTCTACCGAATTTTCACGAACCATTCTACCGATTATCTCAACAGGTCACGGAACAACACTGCACTCAGTTGACATCCAGCATTCAAACGCTACTGTGCTCTTGTTTTTATATGTGTGTTATGGCTCATAGAGGTTGTGTAATTTCTCCGAACAGCTTCTGTTATATTTGTGGTGAATATACAGAGAAAAGTCAACAAAGAAATATAAGTGATTTTGCGAAGAAGGTTTATTTTGCTTACTTCAAATTAATACTTGGTGATCAAGACAAAGCATGGGCTCCTCATAAGGTGTGCAGAAGATGTGAGGAAGATCTGCGCTTGTGGTTTAAGGGTAAGAAAACTGCATTTCGTTTTGGCATTCCTATGATATGGCGTGAACAGAAAAATCACACAACCGACTGCTATTTCTGTTCGGTAGACGTGAAAGGATTTAATACGAAAAATAAAAAGAAAATATCTTACCCTAACCTTGATTCAGCTATTCGTCCAGTGTCCCATAGCTCTGAAATACCAGTTCCGCACCCACCTCCTAATTTAGATGACATCCAGAGTGATGCAGAGAACTCAGAAACGTTTGCTCCCCAGAACGAATCTAGCTCAGATTTTTCAGTTGACGAGGGACCTCAACTTTTTCTCAGATTGAGCTCAATGACCTAGTCAGAGACTTGGGTCTTTCAAAAGATACAGCCGAATTGCTAGGTTCAAGGCTAAAAAACAAAAATCTTTTATCATCTGGTACCTCATTTTCCTGGTACAGACATCGAGAGAGAGAATTTACTCAGTATTTCACTAAAGAGGGAAATCTGGTTTATTGTAACGATGTTCGTGGGCTCATGAAATGCTTTGAAATAGAATATGATTCATCAGAATGGCGCTTATTCATTGATTCATCCAAAACTAGTCTCAAAGCAGTCTTGCTGCATAATGGAAATGTATTTGCATCTCTTCCAATGGGATACTCAGTTCATATGGAAGAAAACTACAATGACTTAGCTACGATTCTTGAGAAAATCAAATATCAAGAACATCAATGGATGGTTTGTGGAGATTTGAAAATACTAACAATGTTGTTGGGTCAACAGTCAGGTTATACAAAATTCCCTTGTTTTCTAATATTGCCTAGTGTTTATTAATCTTTTTTTAAAAGACAAACGAAATGCCATGTAATTTTTGAAGGTAATTTAGAAAACACAAACAAACTAATACTTAATTGATCTGCCATTCGCATTAATTACTGCCCTTAACCTTCTAGGTACAAAATCAATAGGACTTCTTAAAAAATCAGGTTTTTCAACAATGTTTTCCATGTTTTTCGATAGATTTCCATAGTTGTTACCTATTAGTAAATATTATATAAGATCTATGAATTTGCTTTGTCATTTTTAATATTTTTAATATTCTCTCAAATATTCAAACAAATTGTGATCTTCTACATCAGTTGATATTCTTTTAAGACCAGTTTCTCATTTGCGACATATACTGCCTTTATTTTTACATCTTGTTTTAACTTTCAGTATTGTAGATTTGTTCAAATGAAATTATTCTGGGACTTGTTTAATGCTGCGACTTTCCAAATTTAACAAAATTTGTACTTTGTCTGCCGGAGTCAGTTTTCTTACCATTTTGGATACCAAAAAGTGACAAATGTCATTTTGACGTTACAAGAATTACAACAAAACAAAAATTTAAAAATAGTTTATACGAGCCCTATCAACTTAATGTTCGGACGATACGAATTTTTAGAAATATATTCTGATTTTCTATTTGAGAGTTTGTAATTTGATTTAATATTCACACATTTAGCTTTGGCACCCAATGAAAGATTATATTTATCAAAAGAATAGATTTTACTCAAACTCAGACTGCCAAATTAATAAATGAACAAATTATACTGAGAACTTAATGTTCGGACGATCATTTATCACATGACTTGAAACGAAGTCACATCACCTTTAGCCTTTATAACAGCTTTTACTCAGGCTGACATGGATTCTACAAGCAACCTGCAATAATCTGGTGCAAGGGATTCCCAAATTTTTGAGAGTTATGTCTTTAATTCGCTTATTGTTCGTTGAGGATTATACCTTAAGTAATTTTTCATGCGGTGACACAAGGTGTCAATAACATTGTGATCTGGACTGCTTGAAAGCCAGGCTAAAACTCTCTCAAATCATTTTTTTTTGTTGATTTTGGCGTATGGGAAGATGCCACATCCTGTTGAAAAATGTAGTCTCTGGCGGGATAGAGCTTTACTATACTAGGAATGAGGCTATTTATCAGAATTTGTTGATATTTATTGTCATTAACAATATTATCTCCACCTTTCCTACACCCTTTCCAGACTTACACCTCCAAATCATCACACTCTTTGCCAATTTCAAAGTCCTTTTTAAACAGTCCTTATTAAAAACTTCAGTTTATCCCGAATAATACGCTTCCTATTGTCACCTACAGAAACGTCGAATTTGGACTCGTCACTAAATATGACTTTGGACCAGTCATCTACTGTCCAGTGCAATTTAGACTTGGCACAGACTAGACGATTTTCGATTTGGGCTTTTGTTAACAAAACTCAAATACATAAAATATTAGTATATTTGAATTATACCTTATAAAAACCGAGTTCTGATTTGTGGATCCACTACCTGCAACATTCTCACGAAATTTGAACACCGATTTCTGCATTGAAACGAGTTACATCTCTTAGAGTGACTCTTCGGTGGGTTTTACACATTTTTACAAGTTGTATCGTCATTCTAGAAGTCTTTTTTTTTGGTTGTCCAGACTTTTACCTCGATTTTGTAGCTATTTGTTTCTCCATAATATTTAATAATGTCTCCTACAGTGGATTTCGACAAGTTCAAATTTTTTCCAATTGTGCTCATGCTTTTTCCTTAATTGTACTGCTTTACCACAATTTCACGAATTTTCTTTGAAGTAGCTTCACCACGGCCCATTTTTAGTAACACAAAATGAGTACAATCATAAATCAACGCTTACGAGAGTGATAAATGTCAAATCTGTTATAACAATCGTTGCCACTTTGTTAAAAATAAAGTCGTCCGAATATTAAACTTTCAGTGTCAATATTTTCATTTCTTCATTTTAGAAATTATATTTTTTAAAAGAGAACAGTTATTTTTGTCAGAAATGACTTGAAATTGTGTATTTACCAAATCAGAAATAAAAATGAATAATTAACAATTTTCGGTATTTAAAAAAATATTAACGATGAAAATTAGTATCGTTCGAACATTAAGTTGTTAGAGGTCGTACTAGCTGTATGTGAGATTAACTGTACAACTGACAAAATATATAAATACGTTCTACTAGTAGAATAATAGACCATATTTCTGAAAAAACGTCAAATGAAGAACTTATTAGAAGAATTGCAAAGAAAAATGTTCCTATAAAAGTATTTTATTATCTATTTTCTATTCCTATACATATAAAACTCTATGTTCGTATGTGTGTCCGATATAAACTGAAAAACTACTGAACCGATTCACGTGCGTTTTTTTGAAAAATGATCTACGTTCTTCCTCGGAGAACATGGATTTAAAGCCAGTGAAATCCTCGACCCAACCTGAAGAAAGAAAGTTAGGAGCCTAATAACATAATATCAATGGTAGCAGTACTATTATTGCAAGGTAGATGGCGCCGCGAGACAGTACGTATTATGACAATCACATTAGGGAATGACATCACCTAATCGACTAGCTAATGACAATTTCATTCTGAATTACAACGTGAAGAAAACTTCGGCATCAATGCATTAAATATATTTGTACAATCTAATATTCAAAAATTCCTTCAAGAACAGAAACACGTTTATGATGAGATAATGCGAGTAACAAATGGTGGGAGTGGTGGAATGTATTGCTTGGGGCACAGGAAAAACATTTCTTATTTCAATTGTACTAGCACAATATCGTATTGGCGGCGCATCGTCTGGAATTACGGCGACTTTGTTGGATGGTTGTTGAACAGCACATTCAGCACTTAAGTTGCCATTGAATATACAAAACAGTGTACCACCGACTTGCAACATTGCACATCAGGAATGGGTAAAGTACTCCACCAAAGCAAGATAATTATATGGGATGAATGCACAATGGCGCATAAAAAGAGTTGAGAGATTTGGATCAAACGTTGCAAGATTTACGTGGAAAGGACCGGTCATACGATGGTGTGATTTTTTACAGACATTACCTGTTATTCCACGTTCAACACTAGCTGATGAACTAAATACGTGCTTAACCCATTAATGCATAATGTATCTTATAATGGGCGTTAGTGATTTATTCTACTGCGGCGTCACTACTGCAGCTGCGTACTTGTTTATAGTTTATATACCTTTTACAAGCCTACTGTACCAAGTACTGATGATAGCAACTATATATATATAGTCTGTTTATTATTAAAAGTATAGTAAAATGGATCCGAATTTATACAGTACACGAGACGGAGGATAAATATTTCTTCTTTTTAAAAAATTTAATTTTAAGTTTTCAACCAAGAAATAAAGGGTCCGGCAATGAAACGGGAAGATTAAGATATTGCGAAGATTAGAGTCAGACGGCTCGAGAGGAGTGGGGGACTCGACCTTAAGCGTCCAGAGGGTTGGTATTTTCAGTCGTCATGTTGCGTTGGACGATTGAGCAGCGTGCTTTCGCCGTAAAAGCATTTTACAAAAATGCTGATAGTGCTGTTGGTGCTCAACGTGTTTTCCATAGGGAGTTCAATTTGTTACCGCGTGATCCTGTACCTTCAGCGAACGCTATCAACCAATGGGTAAGAAATTTTGAAGAAACTACTAATGTAACCAAGAAACGAGGTGGTAGTGTAAGGACGGCTCGTACTCCCGAGAATGTTAATCGGGTGCGAGAGGCTGTAAGAAGAAGTCCACGGAAATCTGCAAAGCGTCACAGCATCAAAAAAAAAAAAATCAAACCCACCCACAACTAAGGACGAACTGAAGGAGCGAATCCAACAGGAGATCAACAACATTCCGTTGGATATGCTACGCAGAGTCATGGGATCCTTCACCGAAAGACTTCAAGAATGTGTTCGAAACGAAGGACGCCATCTTACAGATATAGTTTTCAAAAAATGAACATTTTCATATATCCTCATTAATTTCCACTAATTTAGATTAAATTTATGTTAAAAAAGTTCAATAAATATTAATAATTAAGACTTTGAGAATTTTTTAAATATTCCCGTTTCACTGCCGGACCCTTTACATATTTTTAGGTTATGTACAAAGTATTCACAAGTTACAGATTAACAGTGATATCATTTTCTTATTATAAAATAACTTTTCTAGTTCAAGTCCGTTATAATAGACTCTATGCATATTGGTAACATTTTTCACATTTTAGACTGTCATTTCACCAATTATTGGAGATAATAGAACATGATGATGAGGCTATCAAGGCTCCCTCCAGTTGGGCAATCTGTAGCAACGAACGAAGATAGTGACGTTTCAGATGAAGAGGTCGCGGGTCCAAATCGTATTGTTAGGGGAATTTTGTATCAATCCTGCAAAAAATATTACTATGATTCCGATTTTAATAAAAAAGACTACAGTATACCGATTTCTGTAATAAAGAATAAGATATTGGAAGAACAGAAGTCTGTAACAAGTTCTTTCTTTAGATTGCTAGATACCAGCACTAGGTCGAAGTGGTCAGAAACGGTACCTGCATATAACATGAATACAAATTGTATACCAAGATCCTCTTCTCCAGAAGCAAAGACTCTTATAGATTATTTTAATCTTTTTTGGGATGAAAGCATCGCTAACATTATTGTGGCGGAGACGAACATCTACGCTCAGCGAAAGAACTTTACAGTAAATATAAGCAAAGATGAATTGTATGTAATATTTGCTGCAATGCTACTATCTGGTTACTCCAAATACCCGAATAAAAAAATATATTGGTCTACTACTGACGATGTACCAAAATTATTATTCAATAGCATAAGGCTGAATAGCTTTGAAACGTTAATAAAGAATTTGCATTTTAATAATAATGTTCACATTAACAATATGGACAAATTGTATAAATTGCGTCTAATTATAGAGCACTTGAATAATAAATTCAAGCTGCAAGGCGGCTTATAACAAAAAATTTCGATTGACGAGAGCACGATACCCTATTATGGGAGGCATTACGCAAAGTAGGAAAAAGCAGGAAAAGCAGAAAAATAAAAGGAAAGCTTATCAGATTTGGCTTTAAGAACTGGGCATTATGTACAAATACAAGATATTGCGTGGCGTTTGAGATATATACGGGAAAATCTACCAGAAATTATCAGTTTAGCTAGGTGGTGATGTTGTTCTATCTCTTCTGGAAAAGGTTGAAATTCGGTCTGATTCAGGTTGTCAAATATATTTAGATAATTATTTTACTGGGATACCACTACTTACGCAACTTTAAAATCTAAAAATATGTGCAATGGGTTCCATCCGCGATAATAGAACCGATAAATGTTCATTTCCTAGTAAGAAAGAGTGGAGTAAGGAAAATCGAGAGAGTTATAAATTCATGAGTACGGAAAAGGTGTTACTAGTGCAGTGGAAGGAGATTAAAGTAGTAAAAGTAGTAAACGTAACTCAAATAACAATGTTGCAAGAACCTCACGTTGCTGTAGAGAAACTAAGTCGAAGATGTTTATCGATCAACCGCAAATGATATTTGATTACAACAAGGCATGGGCCGAGTTGATTGTTTGGATGGTTTAGTTGCAGTGTACAGAACCCGATTACGACAAGGAAAGTGGAATTGAACTACAACCTGCAGATACTAATTGCGCAAGTCTTTTGGTATTTCGAAGGTATTTAGCACAGGCATTATTGCAGAAACGCGGAATTCGTTCTACAAGAGGACGTGTATCTACTGCTGTACAAGATATGAGGTTTGACAGCGTTGCACATCTGGTCGTGTACACGCAAACCCATCGTAGATGCAAACAATGTGTTAAAAAATCTAATTATATTTGTGAGAAATGTAATGTCGGCTTGCACCCTAAAGAATGTTTTAAAGTCTATCATTCAAAATAATAGCCAATGAGGACTTGTACTGCTATGTATCAACAAAAACATATTTAATCCGATATTGCGTTTATAATAATTGTAGTACCGCTATGCATAGAGTCCATTTAAATGGACGTACCATATCAGCAGTTTTTTTGCCAAATACTATATTATTTTCTCATAGCAGCTCTCTTTGAGTTCGCAATGAATAAGTTTCTTGATCCAAATTGTCAGGAATACAAAATTATTTACTTAATGCGCTAATGGATTAAAAGCATCACATTCGTGGAGATGTGTATGTAATAAATTTTCATTGCCGACAAACATGCGTGTTAAATTACAAAACGAACCTTCTGCAGAGAATTTCGAATTTACGAGGGGGTATTGATATATTCTCACCCTACTATTTAAACAATTTAGAGTTGGGTCTAGGACAACATAGTCTCCTCAAAAAAATAAATACACTTGACACAGCGGCCATGCAACGCCTTTAACCCTTCTAAAAAATATTCTTGTTAGTCCGCAAACCAGCCCTGCATTCTATTCGCCTTTGTTACGAAAAATTTGAACTTTTTTGAAGTTTTTGTCAATAGAGGGCACAGATAATAGTATGAGGGTGCTAAGTTTGTGGAATAGAGTGGGTGTTCCAGTAATTCGAACCCTAGAATCCGGAATTGGATTCATGGTAGTGTGATTTGTGTGCAGGGGCATTGTCCTGCAAAAACAACACACCTTTCGCTAATATGCCACGTCTTGTTTGCTTAATTTTCTCCCTCAGGGTGGTTAGTAATTTAGAATAGGAGTCTCCGTGATGGACTGAATCTTTTTTAGGCAATCGATAATAACTATTCCACGGACATCCAAAAAAAATGAAGCAAGAACTTTTCCAGAGGATTTTTAAATTCGAAACATTTTAGGCCTTGGCGAACTACGATTGTTGGTTTCTGGGTCGTAAAAATTGACGCATCTTTGAATCATAGTCACAAGACGGTTTAAAAAATCTGGATGTCGCAGAACGGGCACAGATTGATCGTGATGCTATCACTCTTGCTTGTTTGTGTTCGGCGTTCAAGCATATAGGAATTCATTTTGCATACATTTTTTTCATATCAAATCGATGTAAACTATATGATGGACGCGTTTAAATGAAATCTTTAATGCCTCAGCAATATGTTTCGGCCCACTTCAACGGTCTGATAATATCATGTCATGAACTGCGTTAATATTTTCAGAGGTGGGCACCGAGATCGGTCTTCCTGGTTGCTTTTCATTTTCAACGGAAAGTTTTCCTCTTTTGAATGACGCAATCCATTTTTTGACAGTCGCCTGTGCTGATATTGATTGCCAAATGTGTTAAGCATACATTCGTAAATTTCCTTACCACTTAAACTCTTCAAATACAAGTATTTGATGATGGCTCGATACTCCAATTTATCGATTTTCATATTTACATTCGAAATGATTTCATTCAAAATTTACACAGCAAAATGGATAAACAACAAAATCCATTTTATCCATTTTAAAATACCAAGGCATTATTTATTATTATTATTAAATTGGAATGTATCTTTGAATTATTTCATCCATAGCAACTGCAAATGTATGACATTAATATACTGTCATTTATATTTTGTATTCCTTGAGAAAGGCATCATTAGCCGAAACATGTACATGTAGGATTGTTTTAAATATATAGTTTTTGAAGTAAAACCAGACCTTAAATCGCCTACAAATTGAATTTACCATAACATACTAAGGTCACGAAATAATTATCTATATATATATATATATATATATATATATATATATATATATATATATATATATATATATATATATATATATATATATGTAATTTATTTTATTTCTACCTCAGGGAGTTCTTATAGAATCTTATCAGTTATAACGTCATATCCGGGTGCTTTTTTAAATTAACGTTCTTCAAAATTAATTCCTTGGTTTCTATCATTTTTATAGGTTTTATCGGTGGTGACATTTGGTAAGATGCGTCAAGAAAGACTTTTATTTCTTCATTTTCGCCCGGAGAGAGATACGATTGGTGTTGTTGGAAGACTTTTATAGTGTTCGACAAAGGTAAAAACTTTTCGCTTGTTATCCCTAGCCCAGCTTTTTCTTCAAATTTCCTGATTGGTCGTATTATTTTAATAGGCGGATTCTTTAGTCTCCTTGTGGCTTTCCATAAGGAATATTTTCTGGCTTCTGTTGGTGTTCTGTATATAATATAATAATATTTCTGTATATTGGGATTCCTCTCGTTTAACAGTATCCCTTTCAAGTTTTTTGTTACCTTATTAAGTTTAGCTTTATCTTGGGGGGTTCTGGTGTTTATCTAAACTCTTCTCAATCGTCTCTATTCACGTACTGCCTCTACAATTTCATAAGAGCAATATTGTGATGTGCAAGAAGTTTGTAGAGCTTGTAGTGTCGGCTACCAGGCAGCGGTCTGTTTGTGTTAAATTTTCGACAGTTAAGACAACTTCCTCTAATTTCAAAGGACTATCCATATTCAGGCATTCATGAATTATATCTTTGAATTTTGACCAGTCAATTCTGTTGGTATTAAGGCATGCTGATTTAGGGTTATCTAGTGATTTAGTGCTTAGAGTGATCATTACTCCTGACTGGTCAGATGGTAGATCCAAGATTTCATCAACTTGTGCATTTCTCGTTGGTATTATCTTAGTTGCGCTAAAGTCAATCAAGTTTTAGTTATATCCGAGGGCCAATATGTTGGTTTACCAGTTGATAAGTAACTGTAGTTCTTAGTTTTAATACATTTCAATAGTTCACGGCCTTTAGTTGTCACTAATCCACCGAGTATGCTTGACGTTATAGTCCCCTCCAGTAAAGACCTGTTAACAAGAGAGGAAGAGTATTCATTGTATTGATCTTTTTTTATTGAGTGACGTAGTGGACAGTAAATCGCAGATACAGTAATGTATCCTTTTCGATTTTCTATTGTTATGCTTGTCGCTTGAATGTGTTATGTTTGGTGATTAATACCAGTCTGATGTTTTATGTGACGGATAAAAGAGACTATAACGTCCGTCAGATGTCACTATATTATCTAGTTCCACCAGATAGGACAAAATTTGCTACTTACCTAGAAGGCGAGCCACCAAATTTTACTTCATTAGCTAAACTGACGAAGTTTATTGAGACAGAAACACCTGTCTTTGGCCGAAGTAAACATTGGGAAATACGAGGTGTATGTCCATGGGTACAGATACAAATGCATATCTGTTTCATTTGTATCTAATACGTAATGTGTGCCTAACGTACTGATGTACTCAAATTTTATCAGGGAGTTTCAGTATAAAATTTAGACTTAACTAAGACATACGAATATAATAGTGAATGTAAAGTGAAAAGGAAATTTATTGATTAATTGGACTAGAGTACTAATAGAATTCTTTCGTCAGACTGAACGGAAATAAGAAATCTCTAAATTATTTACATTGTGTCACTTAATCAAATTTTTTCTACATGTTCGTTGTCAAAAGTTACCGTAAATCTTCGCCGAAAAAGGAAAAAATTAAAAAGTTTTTATTACTACATTCCGATAATTTATCGATGGCACTAAAACTCTGGCGACTGCCGGCGCCAACAAAATTAACATTCGACAATATATACTTATACATCTATACATATATCCAAGCTGGAACACATGGAAGGATTCAGGAGTCGAGGATGTGCTAGAATTAAAAAAAAGATAATCGAGAATAGGATCGAAGAAACAATTGCAAATCAAAAAGGACCAAACGCACAGAAAGCCTATATGTAAATGTGGAGTTGTTGTTGGGGCTGGTCGATATCGCCCTATACATGCACGAGTTCGTACCGCAAGCTCATTCTCATCGCGGCTGTCTTAGCGCGAGGACCTCGAAAAGCATACTGACAGTGCGTACTGCAGTCAGTTAGCGTGTGCGTCAAAGACGTGGTATAAAAGCGCGTGTTTTTTTAACGCAAGAGATTTTAAAAATTTTATTTCGGAAGGATTTTTTGACGTTTTCTTTTCTTTAATTTTGTTGTGATTGTGTGCATTTTTTTATTTTGATTTTACAGACTGGATATTTGGATTCTTCAAAGAAAATTAGAATAAGTTGTAGGGTAAGTATTTTTAAGACATTTCCTCACCACTAATATTCTTTCTTATATAGTTTGCGAAATATCAGAAGCATATTGGAAATGCAAACCGAGAAAAAATATATTTTTCATATTGCGCTGTGATAGTTTCCTAGAGAAAATTATTTTGGGAATTTTTAAAGCATATTATAAAATCTTACTTAGTAAGCTTTTTTAGAGAGAGATTTATTAAATATATTTCTATTATTATTACATTAAATTGTTCTTAGTGTTATAATATATGTACGAAGAGTCGCATAGGATTGATTAGTGAAAATAAGGATATGTACAAGAAAATAGTTAATTATTTGCATAACACATAATATTGAGATTATTCTAACGACGTATAAATGATTTAATTTAGAAGATTTTAATAATATGCACATTTAAAAATGTTCCTGGCCATTTAAATTAAACTTAGCGTATAATTTTCTGAATATTTAAATCAGTTTACTTATTTTAATAATGAATGCGGAATGAATGATTTAGTTTCTAGTTCGTTAAACATTAAAAAGAAAACTTACTTCGAAACTTATAATCCCACGCTTTATGTATATTATGCAAAATATCCCTGCCTACGTAGAATATCAAAATATTCTTGTGCTTTGATAAATTGATATGATACTACTACCCAAATTCATGACTTTTACGTTGATGGTTATTTTTATGGAAACCGCTGAAGTTTCTAAAATGTAAACTGCGGTCGTTTTGGGACGAAGTGTGTAATATTGATTTAATCACGATATTACAAGAGACTTTATTTTAATGTGTAATTGTCCATGTAAAGCCGCAACAGATTTAAAGAAAATAATCTAAATCTTGAATTTGCATTTTAGAGATTTGGAATACTAAAATAGTTTATTTAGGTTTTATTTATGTGAAGAGTGTTGAGAAATAACTACGAAATATGTTACGAATTTTTATTTTTTAAATATATTTAATTGTCTTAATTTAATATCTATATTTAGATAAATATGAATAATACTTTCAAGGAAATAGTATTGGTTATATAACAATAGTTGTGGTTTTAAATTCAGTAAATAATTTATTAAGACATACAGTTTCTGAAGAAATGTAACATTAATGGAACGTTACGTAATATGAAAAGTTGAATTTCCCTATAAAATTTATAGAATTTTCATCAAAGCAATAGTAGAATAGTTTGATAGGTAGATTAGATTTGCACATTGATATTTATACTAACAATAAGACCCACTTAATATTTAAAATTAGTTCACCAAATCGGGGCAAATTCAAATTAAATAAATCAAAGTAATTTTCTTCCTATGTCATCTTAAAAGAACTCGAAGATTGATAGTGCGGTATGTATGTGTTAGTTTTCCTAACCTTAAAAAAACGTATTCCTACCGTTCAATAATAGATTTATTATTAAATGGTAGCGGTATCCAATAAGACATAATAATTAATAGTAATATACTAAATCATTAGCTAATTTTAATGTCACAGCATTTGCGATATAGCGTGATTATAGTGTCAGTCAATAAAGTTGAGTTCTATCACAAGAATCGAAAAATTCTAAAAATAATTTTTAAAAACCGAGTTACTTTTTAATTTTTTGCTAATTTCATTTTAATAATATTTACTTTAATCAATACTGACACACCCGAAACCATTTCTTTGGGGCGTGTCAATATTAGAAAAAATAGTCGAAAAGGTTTATATGTACACAGAGGTGGATCCATTCGAATATCTTTGATACGGCTACATAAATTTTAATGAAATATAAGTTAATGTAAATAGTGAATTCGAAGAGCACATTTATTTTCAAATCAGACTTCCGGTTTAGCCAGAAATGATTTAAATTTTTTTGTTTTAAATGAAACAGCCTGCACATTTTTAGGAATTTCAATAGAGCTCTGCTCTGGGAGTTCAACAATAATAAGGTTTGGCACCGTTTTGTTCAACAACGACAGAGACATTTAATTAAATCAAATAATGCAAATTTTATTGAGAAGAAGAAAAATTAACACAAAAAATATAGACAAAGTCAATATCAGTTAAGAAGGTTTTTGAAACGATGACCGTTAACTGCTTGGCAATATGCAAGTCTGTGAACAAATTCTAGAATAATATTTACCAAAGTCTCCTCATGAATTAAATGCACTTTCTCAATTATCCTCTACCGTAATTTGTCCAGATTATGCGAAACCACAAATTTTAAATGACCCCCAAAGAACAAATCTAGGGGATTTAAATATGCAGACCATGCGGACCATTCAATGAATCCTCTACGACTAATCCACCGATTTTGGAATGTTTCGTTTAAAAAAACTTATAACATTAAGGGTATAGTGACGGCGTGCTCCATCTTTTTGGAACCAAACACTTATAAGTAATTCCCCATCTTCCTCAATATTAGGAACAACCTGATCACATAAAAGATCTTGATGCAAATTTTTAATTAAATCGCATACTTCTTCATGAGTTTTGACGCGGTCATCAAAACCAATCATCAGAATTTAAAATTTAAATTTAAATACGTTCTTTTTGCAGTTAATTGAATTATTATTAGTATTTTGACATCGGTAAAGTTAATTCTGACAGTTGAAGTCAGGTACTGAATTATTTTAATTCCATGGATTACTAAACATAAGCATTATTTTAAAATATCAGTTTTAATGAAATATCTTTGTCGTTGTTGAACAAAAGGGTGCCAAACCTTATTATTGCTGAACTCCCAGAGCAGAATCTATTGAAATTCGTAAAAATAGACAGGGTGTTTCAATTAAAACTACATATTTTCATTCGAAATGATCAATTTGTTTTAGTGTTATTAGTGAAATAAAATAGGTAATACACTTTACCGGACCTGTATAAAGCCAATGAGTATCCGAAAGAAAGTAACAAATTTATTTTACGAACAACAAACACTTTTCTTCATATAAACATTAAATGGAAATAAAAATTTAATGCAAAATGTAACTTTCATGTATATATAATTGACCTTAAAATAAAACAGTTAACATCGTTTCCGGCTAAATCGGAAGTATGATTCAGATGTAAATATACTCATCGAATCCCCGATTTGCATTAATTGTGGAAAGTCTTATTAAAATCTAAGTAGCCATATCAAAGATATAGGAATGGATACATACATTTGTCCAAGCCTGTGCATCTCGTAAATCTACAGAATTATGTTAAAATATTGTTACTATCTGATATCACACATAACATTAATATGCGAAAGGCTTGATGCTTTCCATACTGCAACTATTTAAACTGTAATTATAATGAACGATACTAATTTTCTTAGAAAGTTTTCGTTATATTTAAAATATTATGAAGAATTTAGGAGTCAGTGATATACTAATTTTTGTAAAAATCTCTATAACATCAGCATATAATAAAAAATTCTGATTTAATAAAGATAACATACAGAACGAATATTAAAAGTCCCAAAACTCAAATGGTACACTATTGGAAGTATAAAATTTGTTAATTTTGGCTCTAGTGTTCGAGTGAATTACACTAATATTAATAATAATAAATTTTTGAGGAAGATTGAAATCACTCAACTTACGCAAGAGAATGTTAAATTTTAAAAAGACCGTATGTGCCTCATAAGTTTACGTCTTCTCAAGTCTCTTATATGTATTGCGTAACAAATATTAAATTAGTTAAAAAATTTAATTCAAAGAAAAGACCCAAAGAAACAATGTTGATTTTTAGAATTATTGTCATGTTTTTGATAATAATAATAATGATAATATGATTTGTTGCCCAACAGAAAACAATTCTCTTAATAGGGCAATAACAAAAGAATACATACAATGCTTATACTAAAAAGCTTCTAAGGGCGGGTTTATACAATAATAGCTTAAATAGGAGTTTAACAAAACCGGGCTTAATATTTAATATGACTTGTACAACTCAGAAATGCGTTGTAGAAATATGGTTTAAGCCAGAGGCTCAAAAACTTTTTTCTCTTAGACCACTTTGAAAGTTTTGCTGGTTCCGGTGGACCCCCTGCAGCTACATTTCTACCATATTCCCAAAGCTCGACAAAAAATGTGAAGATTAGATCTAACTATGGAAATATGCGTTGCGGCTGAGTTATTGGTTAATTAATTAATTGATTGCGCTGTGAGCGGATGTCAAAAAAGTAAAGTTAGCCAATCAAAAAAGTGATTCTATCCAACTTTACTCCATTGACATCTACTCACAGCACAAGAAACCAATCAATTCTCACATGTTTTATTTAGAAAACTCCCCATTCGGAGATAAAAATAAAAAGAAAAATAGTATATTTCCTTGTGTTGTATTTATGCAAATATGTAATTATTACACTATTAATTATTATTGTTATCATATTACATTGTAATATGATAACAGTCGTAATATAATTAAAATTAAATATTAATAACGTAACGTAACTTCTACAATGGCAATCACAAAATAGTCATAATTTTAGTGGGAGGGATGTACTTGATGGATTGACAGCAAATTATCAATATTTGGCTTCAGTTTTGTTAGGAATAACCGCAAATCTCCCCGTTCTGTGATATTCAATCTGCTCCTTTTTTTTGTTAAAAGGTTTGTAACGACACTAAAACTTTTCTCGACAAGATATGACGAGGGAAACGCTATCAAAAGCTTTCTCGCAATTCCCCACAGTCCAGGATATTTTTCGGGTATTTCTGCCTGCAGCCAAAATGTTTGATACCCTCTTTTAAATTTCACCTTCAGTTCCTCATTAGTGCTAAACTCGAGTAGCTCCTCTTGTAATATCACATTCTCCACTTCCATTTCATCAAGTGGATTTATGATCCATGGTGGTATTTCCATCGTCAGAATATCTTCAAATCTGATTTTAAAGTCATCATGCAGGGCAATTAAATGTTGAACGTATGTGTGAATATCCTCATCAAGGCATTCTACCTGTGACAAGTTTTCATTAAAATGACCTAGAAAACATCTTAAACAGCGATTACTGAATCAAATTTCTTAACAAAAAAAACACGATGTTGTATACACCAACGCTCCATTTTGGTGATTCTAACAAAATTTCCAAAGCCTACTTTTCCATTTAAAAGTATTTTCATTTAAAATAACCAATTCGTTTTTGTGTTATTAGAGAAATAAAATAGGTAATACATTTTGCAGGGCCCTGTATAAAGCCAATAAGTATCTGAAGAAAAGTAACAAATATATTTTGCGCACTATAAACACTTTTTCTCCATATAAAAATTGAATGGAAATAAAAATTTAATGCAATATGTTATTTTCATGTACATATAATTGATTCAAGCGTATATTTTATTTATAGAATAATTTAACATTCATGAAATCCTACTATCCAGTTCTCGTTCAGGAGACGAAAAATCAATAATCGTTGATAATTAAAAGATAATACAAGAAAGAAACGTAACATAATTTCTTTGCTGTTTATTTGCTTTTATATGCTTCCTACAAGTGTATCTCACATATTTATGTAAGATCTTGGTTGAAAATTATGTTATTTTTGAACTATTAATAGTTCAATAAATTACGTTCGTTTTATTAAATGTTCTGTTCCTCCATAAATGTTATTTTTAAATGAAATAGTTAGCAGTACATAAATAAATACTGAATATTGTTATTAAATATTTCGTGTCCATGTTAGTTGAGTAGACTAGACTGTTAAACACACATTTTGTCACATGGTTTTTTGACGTATTTGGGCGCCCTAAAAACGAATTTAAAAACCGAATACAGAATCACCCACGGATATTTAGTAACAACCATTTAAATTTTAAAGTATGTAACATATGCATACTGCGCCACTTTGTGTAATATATCAGAGTCACGAATGTACCATGTTAAGGCAAGTTCATTCCTGTCTGTTCCTGTCAAATCAGATATTATGTATTAGTAGTCATTTACCGGCATATAAAGTTGCAGCATTTCATATGTCGTGCCGCGAAACGGCGTTGCTAACGTGTTTGTATTCTACATACTTTATTTATGTTTATTACTGTACCGTGATTAACTGTGAATTAACAAGTAAGTGAAATTAGTAAGCAAGTACAATACCTAGGCAGTGTATAAATAATGTCAACAGTTTTTGTTATGCGTGTGGAGAAGTAACTTTTAAATCCCGACTTACTTCTACCAAACTTTCAGGAAAGCTCATGAACTTTGTTTCGAAGTTAAAGTAGGAGATCATGATAGGTTATGTGCCCCTCACACATCTTGTCAGACTGGTATAACATTGTTAACAGGTTGGTTGTAGGTACAAAGTGTAAAATGCGTTTTGCAGTACAAATGGTGTGGAGAGAACCGAAAGACCATATCACAGATTGTTACTTTTGCCTCACTAACATAGTGGCGATTTAACCGAAGTTCATATATACCATGAACTATCCTAATTTACTATCAGCTTGCGGTTCGTCGAATATAGTGAAGGACTTCTTATCGCAAAACCACCGGTATCTTGAAGTTTGGACGAAGAAGAACATGAATGTGACCAATTTTCTTGGAAATGTCAAAGCTGAAATTACAATGATAAATTATGATCGTTTGTTAAGCATGCCATTGACAAAGAATAGATATGAAAAGGAATTAACTTTAATTAAGAACATCGCGAGTTACAACGATTTCGATTCAGAAATAATAAACAAGCTAGTTAGAAAACATAAAGTAAGAAAAACAATTCAGGATTCCACATGTTTGCTACCTCATTGATTCGAGCAAAAAATTCAATAGCTTACCGTTTCACGAAACTACGAAAAATTTAAATAAGACCTTTAGACAGTATAATCTTCAAGTAGCATTTCGGTCGAATAACTCCTTGAAATCTCTTTTAAGCAACGCGAAAGACAAAGTTGAGGTAAACAATAAATCTGGAATCTATCAAATAAATTGTAAGGATTGTGATAAGAAATATGTCGGCTAAACAAAGCGTTCGATTCTAACTCGTTATAAAGAACATGTTTCGCATATTAGATTCAATAGGCCGGAAAAATCAAGTGTTGCCCGACATATTCTTGAAACAGGTCACAACGTAACATCTGACTGTCTGAGATTAATAAAAAACGTCACTAGTCCCCTGAATTAGATAGTTTTGAGAGCATTTTTATCTTTAAAAATAGGAATAACGTAATTAATGCAGATTTGGGTCCTATACCAGGTTCGTCTTTATTCGAGTTAATTGACAGTTAGATGTTATTAAACTAAAAAAGATAAGAAAACCATTAACAAATTAATCTAATCCTATGTAATTTTTTAAATTTCGGTTCGTTACAACATTAGCCTTTAACTGATATTATGATTAAATATTAATTTCAAATTGACATATATAATTTAAGATGAGTTTATATGGTTTCTTTATGTATATTAAATTAGGGTATCCCCTTTGTGTAATTTTCTAAAGGGCTTTTCTATAGAATAAAGCATTAATCGGTTAATGGTCTCTTAATCCATGTACGTATTTAAGTAGGGTTCTTCCAATGAGGTAAGTTCTGTAGTATTCAGGTTTTTAAAATTTTTAAAATTTAGTGTTAAACGAGAAGCCGTACAATATAGCGCTCAGTGAGTGTTGTGTGTTTTTTGTGCTTTCAAGTGCTTTTTCTACTGAGGATGACAACGTGGTTGTCGAAATACGTATACAGAATTGTTAAATTCTATTGTGGTAAGGGTTTTTAATTTTTTATTCAGTTATTATTATGTACAGAATACATCAACGTGCCTTATTTTATACGTTCCTGATTTGTAATCCTGAAGACAATTGTCTTTAGATATCTTTACATTACACAATTAATTACTTTTACATTAATTTTAAAAATATAATAATGGACAATGTTACTTGTTTTATTAGTATATTTTTAATCTCAGGTATTATTAGTGATATTAGCCTGGATCCTAGGGCACGAAGGCCATAGGTCGAAGAAGAAGGCTGATGCACTGGCTTGATAGGCCTCGTTTATCGCCTTTAGAGGATCGGGGCCTTCCTTTAGAATTGCAAAAAGAAATATAAAAAGAGCCATTAAGAAGTGGGCTGAAAATAGATCAAGGGAAAGGTGGAAGAAGTCTTCAGGTCAAGACAGGTAAAACAATTCTTTAAGGAACATTCTCTCGAGCTTACAACGGACCCACTGAATGGAGACAGAAAGTCTGTTTATGATTATAGTAGACCTATTAATAGGAAATGGTAAGCCCAACAAACACGTAGATTCTGCCAAGAGGAAGAGGAAATCGCCATTCATGTATTATGCTAATGCGAAAGTTTGACAATAGCGCAATTGCTACAAAATGTGAAATCAATATCGTAAAGCAGATCTATATTTAGAAAAATCGCTTCCGAAGCTTCTAAGCTTAGTTAAAGAATGGAGGCTGAAGAAAGTGCTCTGATGAGGCAGGAGGATAAAATGGAGCTGAAAGCCCTATCTAGAATATGCTTTATTTCCACTTCAAGTAATCAATAAATCTATTAAGGCAATTAGTTCTTTAAAAAGAAGAAATAAAACACATTTAAGCAAATTATATATTATTAAGATTAAATTATATTATACAGGGAATTCTAAAATGTATTCACGGTTTTTAATATGCAATAAATTTTTATTGGTTAAGCATTAAAAAATTACAACAATATCTTGATCTATAAACTCTTGGAGTTCTTTTATTTAAAAATAGAATGGCGTAGGTGGGCTTCTTCTCTTGCTACACATTCTTCTAGCCGTCGCACGAAATCATCCATCACACAGCATAGAATCTCCAGTGGAATCGCTTCAATTTCGTTTACAGTGTTTTGTTTAAGATCTTCAGGATTACGGAGTCTATTGTTATACACACGACTTTTTAGATATCACCATTGAAAAAAGCCTGACGCTATTAAGTCAAGTGACTGAGCTGGCCAGATTATGTTCACGGTGAGAGAAATTAAGCGGGCGGGAGACATCAAGCAGTATATTAATACTGATTCTCGCCGTGTTGCTCGTTACCCCATCTGGTTGAAACCAGTAATTATCATCAAGTTGTTCATACTTTGGTTGGAAAAAGTATCAATCATGGTACAATTTCTTGCTGATATTACTGTTACGTTATGCTTGTACTCTTCAAAAAAAATATGGTCTGGTTGATAGCGCACACCAAACCGTTACTTTAGCTGCGTCAGGTCGTTCATGAAGTTGACGTGGGTTTGTTGTTGTCTAATATCTAAAATTTTGTTTATTAACGAAGCCATTTAGATGAAAATAAGCTTCGCCGCTCATAAACCGACAACGTACAATATTGGGTTCACCAGAAAATAGATGTAAAACTTGTTTGCAAAATTCTTAGTTCTTGAACAAGTGCCAATTTTTAGGGGTGGAATTTAATACGCCTAAGTATTCTATGGAAGCTGGTTTTCTTTAAATATGTAAGACACGTGCATGTTGCGCAGTTGAGCGCTGTGTACTCCGCGTAAAGGAAACTTTCCAACGCTTAATATTTTCAGTAGACTTAGCACTTACGTGTCTCCCAGTCTGTTTTTTGTTCTTAGTATTACCTTCATTAAGCTACTTCTGATACCATGCTGAAATGTTATTGCGGGATGGTGTATTACGACGATCAATTTGACGACGGAGTGAACGTTGAGTCACAACAACCGATTTTGTACGTAAATAATGCGTAACATTTGGTAACCGTGTTGTAGTTGTTCATGAAAACTAATCACGCTTAATGTCAAACAAACTCTCATGCTGTCTTGATTAGAATCTGCAAGCAAATTCAAAGTTTGACCATAAATTAAAAAAATTATTCCATACCAAAAACTATCAGTGTATTATGGTACGCTCTGTATAAGAAAATAAGCATTTAAGGATAATATTGAAAAAAAAGTTAACCAAAAAAAATTAACATACTCTGTACACATTATATTTTCGATAGTTACCACAAAAGTTTTATTTATGAATTTGAATATAGAAATTATTATGAATACCGTATGAAAACTGTAATATTTTTGTAAAGAAAGGAAATTATAGAAAATAATTTTAAAATTAAAAGACATTTAAATACTCGTAACTATAAAAGAAATAAACCGTATTGTACATCTGCAATTCTGTAATTTATGATATATCTTTTCTTCTCAGTGGCGGATATCGATTTTATGAATTTCGATAACAGCCTATATCTCTAGACTTGCAAACATTATAATTAAGTTATATTACTTTTCATTTTAAATTATGGACAAAAGTTTGTTAACAATTACTATTCGAAGAAAAATATATTTAAGAAGTTCCTTTTAAAATTAATAACCAATATCAAACACGACTTTTAGGTTTACCAGAAATCTAGATATCGCAAATTTCGCTAATTAAATACATATATCTACATGGCACATCTTACATGCTAAGCGTAACATTTAATAACAAAATTTCTAACAAGAGTGTCCAAAAACATTATAAAACACGTCAAAAATATAACTTTAACATTGGTTTGGTCATTTTGCATATTTTTTTAAACACATTCATTATATTTACTTTTAAGATTTTGTATTTCTCAAAGTATGGTAATGGATTTTAATAGTTATATGGTAAATAAATAATTCAAGAAATATACTCCAATGGTATTTATTTAAAGTTTAAATGCTATATGACACCTGATTTGAATACTTATGATTACGGATACATTGGTTTTTCTTAATATTATGGTATCAATAACAATATTCAATATATTCAATATATGAATATTTTCATTGTTAAAACTTACATCCTAATTTTCGTGTGCATACAGCATAAATATATTTAAATAATATATTTAGAACCATTACAGTGCCTACATACAAAAGTCACTTCCATCAGATTAGTTAAGAGGTGCATCTATCTTCTTATACAATGCATGTAGCGGATAAATTCAATAAAAATTAAAAGGGAAGTTTTTCAAAAAAACCCTCTAACCCGTCGAGTTTTATTTTTAGTTTAGATTTTTCTTTACGTAAAACTGAAATATACAGGCTGTCTCTAAGAGCCCATATGACGTCACTTTTTTTTAAATATAAACACCCATTTTTTGTTACAGAATTAGATAGGGCAGATTTTCTTACATACGGCAAAGTAATTTTGGATGATGTTTACATAAGGAAATGCTGAAGTAATATTATCGTAAACATTAAAAATGAAAACATAATTATTTAAATTAAATGATCGAATTGAGTAACTTTAACAATCAGACAATAGCCAAGGCGATTAAGAAATTCTTTTTGAACGCTGTTGATGACATCTGCGGTAATGTTTTTAATTTCTTGGCATATTCGTGCTTTTAAATCTTTTAAAGATAGAGCACCACCACACTACGCTTTACCTGTTCATGCTTATTATTAGAAATTAGAAACATTACAGATGCCTGTGTTATGCAAAGAGTACATTTTAATTTTCTTCGTCGTGTAAATCTTTGTATACGTGTAAATGGTGGACAGTTTCAACATTTTCTGTGACAATTTTATTTGCATGTTTTAGTAAAATAATTTTTCTGTTATATGTTACATTGAATTATGAAAATACAAATTTCACAAAAACCATGACGGCAATCGTCTTACAAAGAGGACCTTTTCAGTAGTAAATAAGTTACGTAATCTAAATTTTATACTTAAACTCCTCTTCTTTCATTGGCATAAAAATTTTAAATGCACAATTATTAAAAAACCCAAATTCCACACCCATGGAATGATGTCGCCCAAAATTTTGATATGGTTTTTTTCTCTCATTTTCAACGTACCAAATTTCAGCAAAATTTAGTGAGCCATTTTATATTGATAATAAAAAAACGATTTCGGAAGTGTAACTTCAGCGCCAGATAGCGCCCAAACTAAGGAACGTTGTCTTAAATTGGCTTATTTTGCTGTAAGGAATATGTAGTAGGTTTTCATAAAGATCTTTTTACAGACACTTCTATATTCTGTATACTTAGGTATATCTTTTCATTTTAACGAAAACCTGTATATATATATGTATATATATCTTTTCTTTCAGGTTTCTGCGGGTAGTAGTATGTGTTGTAACTGGATTCCGGGTTTTCTTCCGCGTTTCTACTATTTGGTCTTTGTAAAGACCGGTGCTGGTTTCTGGACGACGTTTCGGAAAAATCACATTTGCCATCTTCAGGTCTGCGATAACTGTCTGCTTCTGCTTCCAGCTACTCGTAAACTGACGTAGTCGAGTTTAGGATGGTGGTTATATATCCGCTTAGCGTTCTGGTTGGTTACACTGGTTGAGTGTGTGCGCGGCTCCGTGTCGTTGGGCCTGTAGCTGGAGTGTACTGGCTGGGTTGTACTGGTGGTTATATACCCGCTCGGCTACTGGCTGAGTGGCCGTGTAGGTGTTTTGTTTGTTGTTTCTGGTTGACAACTTCTTTGCTTAATACAGGTTTCCGTGCTGTTGGTAGCCTCTGGGTATTATCTCGCGAATTCAAATTGTCGGACGTTTCTCAATTTCGATAGCTTCCCCGATAATTCTGGTTTTAATATGTTCTATGTTCGCCAATAATTTGGTATTGCTGAAGTCTATCGTGGGGGACGTTTCCTTTACATGCTGAGCTAAAGATGAAGTTTTCTCGTCTTTTCTTACGAAGTTTTGGTGTTCGTCTCTTCTTACGTTTACCCTTCTGTTTGTTTGGTCAATGTACGTCTTCTCGCAATTAAGGCATGGAATTTTATATACTCCCTGGTTTTCAAAGGTATTCTTGTTTTTGGATTCCGAAGGACTGTCTGCCTTGAATGTGGTTTCAATGTTGTATCTTCGTAGGACTCTAGATATTCTGTCGGTGGTTCCTTTGACATAGGGTAAGTAGGTTTTGGCTATTGATTCCTCTTTTTCCTCTTGTGGTTTGGCTCGTTTAGGTTTTAATGCTTTGTTGATTGCCCGTTTACTAAAGCCATTCTGCTGGAGTGCATTGTGGAGTTTAGTCATTTTTTGACTAGACTCTTCACTACTGCTTGCAACTTAGCTGGGTGGTGGTGAGACTGTGCGTTGAGGTACCGATCTGTATGTGTGGATTTCCGGTACACTGTATGGCTTAGTTCTCCTTTTTCTTTCTTCTTAACCAACACGTCGAGGAATGGTAGTTGGTTGTTTGACTCTAGTTATTGTGAATTTTATTTTTGGATGGATACTATTCAGATGTTCCAGGAAGCTCTTAAGGTGATCTTCGTATATATATATATATATATATATATATATGTATGCAATGCACACACCACTAGGACCGGTCCTGGGCGGCAACCTGGCTAGGCTGCCGTTAACAGCACACACACGTTTGACGTGTGTGCTATGCCCCCGCTTCGGCGGAAAACGTTAAGATGGCACAAGTGTGACCATCGTCGACCGAGGTAGCCACTAAGAGTGTTCCCTTGGTTAGCGATGAGCAACCCCGTACAGGGTGCGCTTCGCTGGTCTGCGCCTTGCCTCGTTGGGGCGGGGGTCAGGCCGTCGAAGTACTGCACGGAATTGTAAAGAAGTTGCCGGGAAAGGGTTGGCGGCCCTACGCAACGGCTGGTTACCCGACCTCTCTAAATTCACGCGACCGGTCACTAAACACACGCACGAACGCACCGACATGCAAAACCCTACACTTACGCTCTCACACAAAACCACACACCCATAGAGAGACGCAAGCTGCCAGCAGCAACCAACACACAAGTTCATACCCAGAAAGAGACACAAATTGCTAGCAGCGAACAACACATATGTTCACACCTTGCTATCTATTTTTTGGAATACTAAGGCATGATTTATTATTATTACTAGAATGTATCTTTGAATAATTTAAACCATAGCAACTTAATTACTTGACATTTATATCCTGTCATTTATATTTTGTATTCTCTTGATAAAGGCGTACTGCCGAAACATGTAGAGTTTTTTAAATACATATATTTTGAAGTAATATACAGACCTTTAATCGCCTACTGATTAGGTTTACCATATCATACCAAGGTCACGAAGTTATTATATATATATATATATATATATATATATATATATATATATATATATTGTTGTGAGACAAATTACCTCTAAACGATATGTATATATGTATTAATAAAATATTTAGAACTAAATAAAATTTTGAAAAATTAAAATTGTAATTTAACTGTTTAAGAATTTTGAAAGTAGTATAATTAAGAAATTCAAGGAAAACAAAAATGCATTAGTTTGAATAGTTTGAATATCTGATTTTAAATATGTTAATTAGTTGTAAGTATTTAATTGATTCTGAAGGAAATTGTAATTATTTTTTAAATTTGAATACTAATTCAAACTGTTAATTTCCACATCGCTTCCGTTGATTTTCGTAAACCAATGGGATGTTGTGCATCAGTTTTCTAAATAGGACGCTATTCGTCTTATGTCGAAAGCGGCGTTTTTCGAGAGAGTCGTTGTGTAGAGTCCATGTGGTACGGAGGCCATTTTATCGTAAAATAATAATATTTTTCTTAGTCCGAATTTTCTAAGAATTGAGATAAAATATATTTCGACCACTAAAAGTACACAAATATATATCTAAAAGATAGTGTAAAGTTTAATTTATCTAATGAGATTGATTTATGACGCAAATCAAGTAATTAATAAATAATCAGCCAAAGCATCATTTTAAAAATAAATATTTTATTGGCGAACCTGATGGAAATTTGAAGAAGATTGCTATAACTTAAGAAATAACCTTTTTTTTTTTAGCTGATTCACCAATTCCTGAATACAAGACCTTCTAAAGTCATTCCGGTACCAGAAATTTAGAAAACCGTGGGATTTTTTCAGTGTCCAGAAATTTTTGAAGATATACACAGAGATCCTTCCTTTTTTCGTGACTCAACTCCGTATAGTGAATTTGACGATATTCCAAAATGTATTGACCAAAGCAAATTACTCTTTACTTATTTTAAATAAAATATTTACCTAGAAAATTAATCGTAACTTGACGATTCAAGCGGGCTATTCAAAAGAATCATTCTCAAATTTAATTCAAGTTATTTTATATGTTTATGTAAAGATAACAATTTATTCAGGAATGTACTTTAATTGATTTTGATTCGAAATAGATTTGAATAATCTTATTTAAGGATCTCTTCACCGAACACATCGTTTATCAGTGTATTGGTGTTACAAACTTTAGATTCATGCATTTAGCTTTATATGATTTATATTTCCTTTGATAAATAAGCAACAACTGGATTTCCATTGCAATTTCACAAAGAACTGAACTTATGTTGTATTTGTATGATTATTAGTAAAGGATTTAAATTAATACTTGCCTGTTAAACTATATCCTAATAACTCCTGCATTTGCCACCGTTTAGTATTTTTACAATAAAGTAAATGTTTTTGTATTGTCTTTTGAAAAGAATTCTGTTATTATTTAGCCACGTGCTTTTGTATGTTAAGAAGGTTAGTGTACACATGTTTAAAGAGTGAAATGATATTGCTTATTTTATGTGGTAAGTTCTTTCTATTCAGATATAGATGTCAGGATTTGTTACTACATATTCATATAGTTAATTACAATTTTTAACTACTCACTTGCATAATGCTATGAACTGTGGTTTGGAAATTAGCTATTCCACCATTCACGACAAATCTATCCAGCTGGGATATTTAGTCGGCTTATTTCCAAAATGGGACTGCTTTCCTCTCAGGGTTCCAATCGGAAAAGTGGAAAATTATTGAATTAGTAAAATAGTTTTTATTGGACGCCACTCAAAATTCGTTTGAGAAAAGTTATGATAGTGTCTTTAAGTTACTTATAAAATGTGTAGGAAGGATTATTGAATTAAAGCACACAATATAAAATTTAAATGAAAATTTAAAACAAAAATTAAAAAAAAAATCTTTATAAAGTATAAAGATTAATATTGCCTCATTCAACAATATTATAAAGGTAAAAAATAACACATGGAAATGACCGCAGCATACGTCTAAAAAACCTTAATGACAGCCGATCAAAATTAAAAATAATAAATTACAAAGAAACTTTTTAATTTCTCCCAAGAGAACAAAATCCAAATAAACAAACTGATTTGACAGCCCGAAACAAACTCTAACGCATGTGCACCCACATGTAACAAAAAATGCCCTTGAGATACCAAACGTATAAAATTTTACAGTTACAGAATTTTTTTACTAGAAACTTTAAAAATCCTTCTTTGTTATTTATATCAAATATCTAAGACTAAATCTCAATACAATAATAATAATACAATAGAAAAATACAATATTCAATTCATTCAATATAAAAAATATCTTTTAATAATATATTTTACTTACGTAAAAAAAATATATTCAAGCCACGTGAGTAAGAAAGTGTAAAATATAACAATTACGAGATTAACAAACTCGTATATATCTCGGTAATGAATTAAAACAGCACCAAACACTAGTTAAATCAAAAATAACCCGACGTTACTATAAAAAGATAAAGATAAATCTTTTTATAAACACGACTTTCTTATCTCAGAGTACACTTGTGTCTGAAGTATACAGCTAGCACGCAGGCTAAAATACAGTATTAAAAATTGTCCACATCTATACAAACGGCTTGCTCCAAAATTTAAAGAAGGTTTACGTAATCGATAAATTCCCATTGAACGAAAAATAAAATAATGGTTTTATAAAATATAGGTTTATTCATCTGCTTGAAGGGAGCATACGGACCACTCACACGCCTGGGACAATTCAACAATTTATAAGAGTTTCATTGCATTAATATTGTTTTCTATAAATAAATACATATATTATTTATTATTATCATTCTCTGTTTCTCTTTTTTTTCTGTCGATATCATATATATATATATATATATATATATATATATATATATATATATATATATATATATATAACGGGTGTTCATTTGAAAAGTCAATCTAGTAGCATGTGATTTACTGAGAACATTTTGAAGTATGTCGTAAATTAAAATTTACTACTTAACCTACAAAGTCGTATATTTTGACAGTTTCATACATACAAATAGATAACAAATGTGATTGACATTATCAAATGTCATTTGGATTTACGTTTACGGAACAACAAACACATACTAATATATATGCGTCTTATTCTATCAAAATTTCAAAGTAACCTAGATTGACTTTTCAAATGAACATAGGTTATAAACATGTACGTGTATATATATATTACAAAGTTTGTCTTTTCGGGTTCTTAAATAAAACTATCGATAACTTTAGACACACACTATATTAATAATAAAACCTATAACAATATAAAACTAACTATTAACAATAAGCACATTTATGTATTTATATTTATGTAACATTAATCCGCGATGATTCGGTATGGAATGGTCCAATCCCTTCTTCGACGGCTTTTATATCGTGGCTTATATTCTCTCGATGCATGCAGAACGCTCGAGAAAATGCCAGAGGTATGACGCGCTACGCGTCGTTGGATGAGTCATATATATATATATATATATATATATATATATATATATATATATATATATATATGTATATAGATTATGACATATTTTTTGATAGTTTTCAATTATCTTTGTGTCATGAGAAATTAAATCTTACATTTAAAGACTGTTCTGCAATTTATCAAAAGATTACTCAGTATTTTCACCAGGATATAGGTTCATCAGAATCCTTTTACTGAAGAAACTGTGAATTTTTATACTAGGATAACAAGATTATACTGGAAACTAGGTTTTGGCGAGACCACTTACGTTATCTATGCCTCATGACTGGCTTGAAGGAAGTGTTTAAAGAAAAGTGTGTGGTGATAGAAAGTGGACAGAGAAGCTGAAAATTCACGCGAAGTTTCGATGATAAAGAAACAAACTTTTAGTAAGCTGAAGAACAAAGCTTGTATTTTCTCTCCGTTCAAGTCAAGACATCAACCTGATGATATTGTAAAAACAGACGATCCTCTCTTGCAATTTTAATGAGCTTTCGATAGAATGAGTAGAGTGGACCAATTCGGAGCGAAAGCAGAGGGGTGACTAACGAATTGGTTCCCGCATGCGAAACATTATTAATATCTAGAGATATACTATCACGAACGGTGCTGTTATTACGTTAGATACAAAAAAAATGTAAGACGGTTTTTCTAGATTATGAAACGTTCTCGATGATACGTATAAAAAATAAAATCTAAAATGTATGTAATTAGATGATTAAAAAAAACTTACCGTCTTATGCGTTTTCCGTGACTTGAAAATCTGGAGAAGCGCGATGAAATATTGTTAACATAAGGTCTCCAAAGTTAGGAGGAAAATGTGCTTGTATAAAGAAAACGATCACTCCACATCTAGTGATGTGATGTTTGCATAATTAAAATAATCTTTGAAACAACTTAACACATCTGTAGACTGGCAAAATTTAAATCTTTATCTAAAACACTTTCAAACTTACTTAAAATACACTCATTTCTTGCGTCTTCTATCGAACATAGCTGTGCGTGTGTATCTTTCACAACTAGCACTGATTCCTGTAACGATAGCGAAGAATTTTGTAGGTTTTCTAATGCTTGCACTATTCCGAAGTAATTGTTGTGAATAGTTTGTAAATCACTTTTAACCTGACTATTTTGAAATTTTTTCCGACTTTCTTCGATAGCGGCACTATCTTTCGGATTTAATAATAAAACCACTTTTTTTACATCCTCAAAATATTTATGATAGTAAAATGCCGCTCGTAGCCATGTTCCCCATCGTGTCAGAATCGGCTGTGGTGGCTCAGGGGTATGGGGACACAATTCGTGAAATTTCCGAATACGTTTTGGAGATTTCAGGAATACTGCCTTTGTACTCGATATTAACGCATCTACATTTTGGTAACATTTACGGATCCGTTCTGCTACAAGATGTAAGGCATGGATTTTACATGTAATATGTAAAAAGTTACCACACTGTTCCTTAAGAGACCGACCTACAGAAAGCATGGTTGCGGCACCATCTGTCACAAACATTAGGATTTGATCTCTGGAAATTTAAAATTTTTCCAATGTACTTAACACCACTTTTGAAATTACCCGCGCAGTACATTCTTCTTATTTGTCTGCTAGCTAATAAAATTGAGGATGATGATTGATTTGGTTACATTTTACGCAACATAACATTAAGTACAGATCATTTTTTGCTATCAGTTGTTTCATCCACACTCAACCACACTTTTTTGTTTTTCAGATCAGCCTTAATTTTATTTTCTAAATGTACATGAACATATTTTAAATAACGTCGTAAGTGGGTGCAGCTCGGTAATTCTACATTGCCATATTTTTCAAGAAATGAAAGAAACGAATCATTGCGTAAGAAAGTAAACGGCAAATTACACACAACCATCATTGTACACAAATCAAATAAGAACACTTCGTATTTTGTATCGCCACCAGTTTCTCTATCTTTATGCCTTGCGCTATTCACATGGCGTTGCAAATTTGATTTTGTTAAATGGTTTATATATATATTGCACCCTAAACATTTTACATTTACGCCATTGTAGGATAAACTAGGATGGTTCTCAATAAACCTATTGACTAACTTTGATGATAGCGGTTTTTTTACTGTACGCTCCTTCAACATTATTAAATACACAGAATACACTTTCCTGCTGCTATTATACGTGTACACACGATGACCGTCAACAACATACTAAGTAACCGTATGTGCGATGGGGCACGCGGGAACCAATTCGTTAGACATGCCTCTGCTTTCGCTCCGGATTGGTCCACTCTAACTGAATGTGTCTTCATTTTTTATGAAACGATCTAATTTCATATTTTAATTTTCTTAATAATACTAGGGATCAGGCATCGAAAGTACTTTATTTGTTACGCAATTGCAACTAACGGCATGTTTTCAGAATAAAGTAATATATTTCCTAGTTAACAGGATATAAAAGGCAGTTATTCACTCAAATCCGCTAACAGAAACGTATACTTAAAAATGCACTTTTCTGGAAGAGCATATCAAAGTGATTAATGCATCGAAACATAAAATACTCCCTTGCTACATGTTGTCTACAAGTATAATTTAAGTATCCAATAAAATTTTATAGTGGACCTAAACTTAAATATATCCGGCTCCCACTTCCCTAGAATTTTAAGAGTAGCATCAATATTACGTTGCCTAGGGCAAGGATAGATAATATTCGTAGTAACATCTAATAAAAATTGTGAAATATTTGTTAGAAAGAGAATCAAAACGGCATGTGCAAAAACTGTCAATTGCTTTCGATAATAATTATATTGAATAGAAGGGCGAGGAATAAGGTGAAAGTTATATCTCTGTAATGTAATTGATTCTACTATTCAATATAGAGGTTGATTATTTCCCAATTAATTCTAGAAAAGTATTGAAATGAAATTTATTTTCCTTCCTCCTACAGTACTGATTTTTTTAATTATGGAGGCAAAGTATTTTTCCTGAATAATTATATTTGTAAGCTTTAAGAATTTCTCGATTTCACAAGGTGATTGTTTATTGAATATTGTTTGTTCTTTATAGATATTGCTTGGAAACTCATTAATGATAAAAGGAAAGCGAAATGCATCTCTATTACACAGTTACTTCTTGTTCTAAAGAATTTAATTTAACGACACGCTTTTTTACTCACTCCTAGATAACAATTTATTTTGCTGAAAGTGCATGGAAAAAAATTAAATGTTAATAACTGAAATCAATTTGCAGAAGGGAACGTTTGAAATCAATGCGGCAAGAATCGTAGTTTTGATGAATGTTGTTGCTTACGTTTTGAGTTGCGACAGCTGTACCGCTTCTAAGTTTAAATACACATGGGATCACAACATACATGCATTTTACTAGTGCTCGTTTTGCAATATAAGAATTGAAATTGTAGGCAGGTGGACCAGTTCACAATGGTAATATCCATATACAGTATAAACACCGACTAATTAATTTATATAGCATTTACAAAGATTTAGATTACCTTGATATATAAAATCTTATATTTTTATTTGATATTTAAAAATAATAATATTCACGGGGCTTTTCGGCCGAAAAACTCCAAGAATTTATCAATTGATATATATATATATATATATATATATATATATATATATATATAGTTATGGGGAAAATTACCAAACAACAATATATTTACTTAATTAAACGTTTCAAATAAAATTTTGAAAACATTTACAATGAAAATATTAAAATATATGATAAAGTCTTAATTTTATAATATAAGTCAAAAACGATATATAAGCCAAATATTTTAATAGTTTTTAATCTTTTAATTTTAAATAATTAGTAATTAAGTTTAATTAAACTCTGTAAGAAGTGCTATTTGCACAGAAATGTATATAGAACTTATATTCATTAACGTATCACCGCCGTTGTGGTATTTTAACCAATTGGAGGTGAAATAATTTTCAAATTTCATCAGTTGTTGAATTATCGCGTTCCGGCAGTCGTTGTTGATATCGCATAAGTTGCGAACACCATTTTTTTTTAAGTTAGAAGCATCTAAGGCACCCAAAATTTTTTAAAATCGTGATAATTTAATAATTAACGACTAAAAGGATTAAATAACAGTCACAAAAGTTAGCCTTAAATATTAGGTATTCATTATTAGTAATTTTATCGACTTCGACAACGTATTCAATTAACTTTTCGAGAAAGAATCATTTTCAATTTCATAAACCAAGATGGCGACTACTGGATTTCAGTTTTAAAATAACTTATTTTTGGTACTTTAAGAAGTATATTAATTTATCCTGAGCATCCTGCCTTTAATCAAGACAAGTTTTTTAGAAAACCGAGAAGATTTTCTCGATATCCTAACAATTCTGAAGAATTCCTTCGCAGAACTTCCTATTTGTGCCGTCGATCCAGTTTATTTAAGTAGAAAGTACCTGAAACAAACCTTATTTAGGTGTTGTTTAACTATATATTTAAATTTAACCAAATTTATTTCCATATTCTAATCGTAATAGCACGATTCAGGTATAAACTATTCAAATACTTTCCGTGTCAACATATTTTTGCTTATTAATTATTATTATGCACAGTTAATTGTTCTGTTCTATACTAAAACGTACACATTTCCATAGTTTCAATTGGAAGGCCTCGTCAAGGTTCACCACTCTCCGATATACATTGGATTTGAGTTTATTTCAGTACACATACGTTTATATACAGATTTAGACAATCAGGCTTATATTTCTATTGACAAAGTTGAATACCAGTTCTATAAATCAAAGTATAGTACATTAATTGTTAATAATGTTAATTTATATGTAGCTCCTACCTTTAAGTTAATCATAATTTCATATTTATATCCATACCTGCTTTTTCCTGTGTTAATTTACCCAATAATATAATAAGTAGTATTCTGTAGGTTTTTTTAAAGAAATGTTTTTATTTTACCGTTATTCTATCAAGCGTACTTATTAAAATGGTCATGTTATGATTATAATAAACCTAGTAAATTACGTTCTTACGGGCCTATCATAGAAGTACCTACTATTATCACATAGATACTATTATCACATAGATTAAATAACTTGAATATAAGAAATTTATGATTTTTCTCTGTCAATCAATATTAATAATTGCTGGAAAATGGATTATAAACCTGTATTTCATTTCCTGCAGATTCTTACGGACTACTCACACGCGCAGAGATATATTTAAAAGAGTTTTGTGTCTCATAGCAAGTTTTTGTATAAAAAATAAACAAATTTTAATTTAAATATATTTTGTTTTTCATTGGATTATAAAATAATTTTCTTCAGCTTTTTTCTTCGCCGCTTACAACAATATATATAAAAAGCGTTCAAATAAATTTTACCTCTAGTAGTCCATGACAATAAAAATGTTTGTCGTAACTTGTACTATTTACATTTGCATCAGTTGTCAATTTGACAGACTATTTATTCTGATGTATACTTAGTTGCAGCTTTTTGAAATTGCTTTGTAATTTAAAATTGATTTAAAATGGTTTTCACTGTTCAACACAAATCATTCATGGTTGAATCTTATTTTTGGAACGGACGTAATATTAACGGACAATGGCACTATTTTCTTGAAGAATGCTTAGAGGAATTTAGAAATATGTTTCCAAACTTCGTCTTTGATTTTGATAGTTTTTGGACACAGTTAAATATTGCACTAAGGTTTTCAGAGAAACAGAGAGTGTTATACGGAAAGAAGACAGTGGCCGTCCGAAAAATGTACGGAAGAGCTAGTTGACGATGTAACGCAAATTATGAATGATACACCAGGAACATCCATACGAGTATTCTCTCCACGAGTGGGTGTTTCAATTGGCAATTGTCATACAATTTTGAAAAAAGACTTACATTTATTTCAATATCGCATGGCCTATTATCAAGAAATCAAAGAAATTGACTATCCTAGAAGAACAACATTTTGTCAGTAGTTCTTAAATAATTTTGATAATGACATTCTTGACAAAATTTTTCTCAGATGAATCATGGTTTTATCTGAATGGATATGTTAACTCACAAAATATAAGGATGTGGAGTACTAAGAAACCGCATGACTGTTATGTTGTTCATCCACAGAAAATTGGTGTATGGTGTGCGATTAGTCGAAGGAAAATCATTGGCCGTATTTTCTTTAAAGGAGAAAGGTATCGACAAGAAATTATTATGACATTTATTGAACAGCTTAATGAAGAAGAAATAAATCAGGGTTACTTTCAACAATACGGAGCTAGAGTGCACACAGCTTGTGAAACAATTAATATGATACGGAAATTTATCAAAATCGGTTGATAAGTTTAAACATCGAACATGAATTTCCACCAAGATCTTGTGATGTTAACCCCTGTGATTTTTTTCTGTGGCCTTTTTAAAGAACTCAATTTTTTGGGTAGAGATACCTGATCTTGCAGACCTTCAGATCAAAATTGCTGAAATAATTAACGAAATCGACGATATGCTACTACAAAACGTTTTCTCCTTCATTAGAAGAAGATGTTAGAAATGTCTCGAACAAGGTGGTGGCCACTTTCAACAATTTTTATAAAATGTTACTTGTTTGTTGCAAATAAACGTATCTCATTTAGTTAAATATTTTAATTTTATTATTTTGACATTTATCATGTCATTCAAATAGTTCATAACCAACAAAATTAATATTAAGAACTTAAGTAAAAAGCTAAGATATACGTATAATTTCCATGGGCAACTTCGAGGTAAAATTTAGTTGAACGCTCGTTATATATATATATATATATATATATATATATATATATATATATATATATATATAGTAAACCTAATCAGTAGGCGATTAAAGGTCTGTATATTACTTCAAAATATATGTATTTAAAAAACTCTACATGTTTCGGCTGTATACGCCTTTTTCAAGAGAATACAAAATATGAATGACAGGATATAAATTTATATCCTGTCATTCATATTTTGTATTCTCTTAAAAAAGGCGTATACAGCCGAAACATGTAGAGTTTTTTAAATACATATATTTTGAAGTAATATACAGACCTTTAATCGCCTACTGATTAGGTTTACCATATCATACCAAGGTCACGAAGTTATTATATATATATATATATATATATATATATATATATATATATATATATATATATTATTACAAATTGATGGGGCTCGGCTATTTATAATAATAATGAAATTATTTGATAGATAATAAAATAATTACGGATGCTGGTGAAGTTCCTTCAAAGGTCCAGGACGTGCGTGGTATTGGTTAATTAAAATAAATATACAACAACTTAATACATAAAATAAAACACAGCGGCGTCCTTAAATTTTGTATTTATATTTACATAATAAAAAAATTGAAACTCGTATATTTAAATAAAAGAAATTGATGTATGTAAAGTCATTAAATTAGTAATATATACACAAGGGGCGATAAATTAGTAATCGAGAAATTAATATAAAATATCTGAACTGGAAAGGTGAAACAGTAATAAAACAAAGTACTTTATACACGTGGAGTGGTGAATAAGTAGATTAAAATTAACACAAAAAATACTCTGAAACGAACGTTAAACGGGGTAGTAAATTAAGGGTTAATTAATATGTATATAAAATAACCTCTGTATCGAAGAATACAGAGCTTACCTTTTGATTTGCGGCGATGGTAGCCACGTGGTCTTCGAAGATATACCTTGGTCAAGTATATGCAGAGCGATGTTTTACCGGAGGAATAAGAAATTAGTTAAATTAATATGAATTCACTTAAAAGAATAATATGCATAGAACAATGCAGGTTACCTTAGAAGTTGAAGAACACCTGGTCGGCGTGATAGCGTCATGACTTGGACAGTACACGAGGAGTTGTTTTCTCACGAAAGGTTCGAGAGAGAAGAAGGAACTATTAGTTTTCGTCGATAGAAAATGTCTAGAAACGGTTGGTTTATGATGTATCGAAGAGGGGGTCGATATCTCGAATAATAGTTAATTAAACGCGCGACCTGAAGACGTCGTCTGTCAATGTCATAAATATTCTTAGAGTAACCCTTGTGACATAAGCTCTCTAACGATATCAAACAAGACATATAAAAGAAGATGTAAATAATCTTAAATTAAAACAATTTAAAAATTGGAATGTTCTAGACGAATTCAATATTCTAAATTCAACATTTCGGTTATCGGTTGACGGTCCAGGTAATAAGGGTCGTCGGCGGTCAGTTCAAGATATATAACAAAAGAAAATACTTTCTCTTTGGAAACGAATATACAGAAGAAATGTCTTAAGTTAAAATATAATTAATATGAGATATTTAAAAACGAATATATGTGTATTTAAATAAATTAATTAAACTTCTATACGCTAGGCGTAACAATATATATACATATATAGTATATGGCTTGGTGGCTTCGTGATCAGCTAATACAGAATTTGAATTTCGCTTTTTGAAACTGACCTTTTCTTGCCAAAATATGGGCGGAAAGAATATTCTTATTTTCCATCCAATGTATACCTTTTTGTCTGCTAGCATCAATCCAAAGTGCCTTATCCATTTTCTCAATTATTGACGTATTGGGAAAAGTTGAAAATTTGGAGATATAGATGTCAGGCAAATGGGTTTCATTTGAAATTACACAAAAAATAGTTACTTCACTTTTATAGAAAATTCTCGATTTATTTAAGACTTTCTTCTTCTTTGGCTGTCTACTTGCAGAAGCCATTGTCGGTGAAGTTAGTTTTACAAAGCAACGCGAAAACATAAACAAATAGGAAACAACAATGGAGTTTCGGTGGAACGTAACTGTGCACGCTCTTGGTTGCTCTTGATCCCTACGGAGAAAAATTATGGAGTAAATAGAAATAGAAGCCATCATTAAAACTTTACTACGTCAGTAGTTTTGGTTCATTTCTCATTTGCCTCAATTGCCTCTTCGGTATTCAACTAAGAACTGACAAGAAACTGCCAATGTATATCTTTTACATATTTGAGTCGCCTAATTCTCGAACCTTTTTACTGCTTCTCGCCGTTGTCGAGTCGGCGGCGTAATATATAGATCAAAAAGATCGACCGTGTTTTTGTATACAGTCAATAGTCCTTTGGCGGCAGCGCAACACGGGACCCTTTGATATTGTTAGTAAACAAATGGAACTGATAATTATTGAGCTTTTTAACAGGTAGTGGCCAGGTTCTTTGTTTTCGGCTCTATTCAGATTATTGGCAATGTTGATTACTCGCTGACTACAGTTATTCTTAATTTGCGACTTCAGTAAAATTTTGTGCCTGACGGCAAGTCTCTCAGATCATAAACATTAGTGAATAGTCTTATCTACAATTTAAAAGTGTTACCTTCTTGGAAGCTAGTTGGGTTGTGTTTTTTATCACGTGGGAGCACTAAATTGTGAAAAGACGGACGTTCGCGGCTGGTGTTTGTTTGTTCCTGGCTAGCTGTAGCGTCGTAACAATAATGAAAATGATTTAAATATAAATATATAATGTGATAATGAGCATTAAAGGTCAAGGACGTGTGCAGTATGCTGATATAAATGTTTATTAAATACAAGGCTCCATTTGATATTTACATCAAAGAAATTACGCTTTGAAGTATATTAAAATAATTAAGTGAAAGGTTACGACGAATAAGTATTTACAACCTGAAAAGTAAGTTGATTATTTAGCTAATTAATAGCTTGGAAAAAGTAATTAAAATAATATCTGTATCGAACAATACAGACGTTACCTATGAATGAAGTCGCGATTGGACATGAGGTAGAAAATAAGACAAACGCCGGATAGCGCTTCACTGCGTATGCTTGAACAAGCACTTGTAGTGAGAGATGATTACCTCCTGAAGGTTTGAGACTGAGATGGAGTTTGCCTAAAGACAACTTGTAGTTGATAAGGGTCTTCATATGATCTAGTTTAAGGATATTCAATCATATTGCAGATGTCTAAGAATTAAAAACTAATTAAGGGCGCGAGTTGAAGAATTGTAATATCAATGAAATTAATATCATTAAAATGTTCCCTGTGAAAAAGACTTTAAAATTATACCTAACACGACATGGTTAGGATAAAATTTACAATAGTGATTTAGTGTCAATTTTAATACGAGTCGGTATAATGTCGACATGTAGGAAACAGCTCAATAATAAATAAAATTGCTAATTAATAAATAATAAAAATCGAAGTTGTAAGTAATAAATTAATAACTAAAATTAAAATGATATGATAGAAATTCGAAACGAGAGTTCTAGAATATTGAATACGCGAGTTGACCATTCGGTCGCAGGTTTTTTAATATAGGGGTGTGGTTTATGGTCATTGCAATACAAAATTACAATACTTAATATAGGGGTGTGGTTTATGGCCATTGCAATACAAAAGAAAGTTTTTCTCTTGAAAATACGAATTATATATGACACAAAAAGTTTAAAGGATTTTTAATATTTTAAATTCCATGTATTTATAAATACACTCGTGGACAAAAAATTTCGGATACTGTAAATGTTTCACGTCATAATTAAAATTCCTTTTCTAGGTTTTTTTTTCACAAGACATTAAATATTATCTATGAAATAAGAATTGAAAATTAGAAAAAAGATACAAATCATTTAATTTATCAAAACAGCCAAAAGAAAAACAAAAATAATAACGAACCCAACACAAAAAAACTTGGTGTGCTCGTTATTCAGCTTTTATCTGTTGTGTTGAAGGGTTATTTGAACTATCAATACTGTCACTTATTGGTTGACAAAATGCAAGCAGAAAATATAGCCCTAGCAGTAGCTTTCAATGAAGATGGACGCAGTATTCGATACATCGCTGCTGTCTTGAATATTCTCAGGAGTATCGTTAAACTGGGGAATAAGCAAGAACGCCAGTGTCAAGCAGACCTCGCATCACAAACCGGCGAGAAGACCGTTTTATGGTGTCATCCACACTACGCGATCGTGGTTTATCATCAACAATTGTGTCTCGTCAAGTCGAAGACGTTTACTGTACTGCAGTTTCTGGACGAACCGTTCGCCGAAAATTGAAGGAATACGGATTGATGTCAAGGAAACCTGCTGGTTTTCCACTTTTGCTCCCAGCTCACCGTGTTAAGCGACTACGATTGGCCAGTGAACATAGAGACTAGCCAATGGAACAATGGAGCTCCGTATTGTTAACGAATGAGTCTCGTTTTTGCTGCGTTTACCAGATAGTGGAGCGTGTTGTATATCTTCAAGAATATCATTTGGGGGAGGCGGTTTAATGGTTTGGGCTGGTATTTCACTATACGCGAAAACTGAGCTTGTTCTCATTGAAAATGGTACCATCAACGAGTGTTTAGCTGATCACGTCGTATCATCTACTCCATTCGAAGGTGAAAACTTTAATATAATGTACGATAACGCGCGAACTAACAATGCACGGGCGGTTAAGCAATATTTGGATGCGGTTAGCTTTCACCGTTTGCAATAGCCAGCTCGAAGCCCGGAAAAGCCACTGGGATTCATTAGGGCGACGTTTTCGGCACCGACAGCCCCTACGGGCAACCAGTCGGGATCTTCGAATATCTCTTCGTGAAGACTGGGAAAACATTACACAAGAAGAGGTCGCCAACTGCATTCAAAGTTTACCACGCCGTATACCAGAAGTCATTAGAGTTCGAGGAGGTAATACACACTATTAATCGCTTAAATTGTGTGAAAACGTAGATGTAAAACCTAGCAGATAAGACCAACGTTAATTTTCCACAATTTACTGCTTCATGACTTTTTCTTATTGAATAAAATTTTAAGTACCTTCTTTTTATTTCTCATTCTTGCTTTATAGATAATGTTTAATGTCTTGTTAAAAAAAAATAAAAAAAAAATTCTCGTACTAGCAGACATATATTCGGTGTCTGGAATTTTTTGTCCACGATGTAATATAATTTAGAAACGAAATTAAAAAATTATTAATATATGCGGTGTGTAACAAAAGGAACCAAAGATTGCTTAACATGTGAATTACTGAAAGGTAGATATTAAGAAATTTCACTAAGTAAAGTTTCTATAGATGCGGCATTGTAAGAATGAATGACAACATAATTTGAAATATACTTGAGTGGGTAAAACCTCACTACATTTGTATAATACCAAAGTATTTTTAATAATATAAAAATATTATTAAAAATGGGGTGTGAAGAACACAATACAAGTTCATTTATGTATTTTTGAATGTATCTTCTCCAAAGACGTAGATACGTATTTCACATTTCTACATGATTCTCAATACGCCCCTGTTGGAGAAGACACATTCAAACAAACATAACTACGTTACTATCTAACCGAAATTATTCAGACAGCGCGTGAAGGAATATTCAACGCCGTCTACATAATAACAGCTGAAGCAGACGTGTTTTCTATAGTCGGTAACCACCGTATCTATACAAAACTGTATTCTCGTGTCTTCACTATTTATCGGCGTGAGCCGAATATGTATATGACAACATAATTTGAAACATACTTGAGTGGGTAAAACCTCACTATATTTGTACAATACCAAAGTATTTTTAATAATATAAAAATATTATTAAAAATGGGGTGTGAAGAACACAATACAAGTTCTTTTATGTATTTTTGAATGTATCTTCTCCAAAGACGTAGATACGTATTTCACATTTCTACATGATTCTCAATACGCCACTGTTGGAGAAGACACATTCAAACAAACATAACTACGTTACTATCTAGCCGAAATTATTCAGACAGCGCGTGAAGGAATATTCAACGCCGTCTACATAATAACAGCTGAAGCAGACGTGTTTTCTATAGTCGGTAACCACCGTATCTATACAAAACTGTATTCTCGTGTCTTCACTATTTATCGGCGTGAGCCGAATATGTATATGACAACATAATTTGAAACATACTTGAGTGAGTAAAACCTCACTACATTTGTATAATACCAAAGTATTTTTAATAATATAAAAATATTATTAAAAATGGGGTGTGAAGAACACAATACAAGTTCATTTATGTATTTTTGAATGTATCTTCTCCAAAGACGTAGATACGTATTTCACATTTCTACATGATTCTCAATACGCCCCTGTTGGAGAAGACACATTCAAACAAACATAACTACGTTACTATCTAGCCGAAATTATTCAGACAGCGCGTGAAGGAATATTCAACGCCGTCTACATAATAACAGCCGAAGCAGACGTGTTTTCTATAGTCGGTAACCACCGTATCTATACAAAACTGTATTCTCGTGTCTTCACTATTTATCGGCGTGAGCCGAATATGTATATGACAACATAATTTGAAACATACTTGAGTGGGTAAAACCTCACTACATTTGTATAATACCAAAGTATTTTTATTAATATAAAAATATTATTAAAAATGGGGTGTGAAGAACACGAGAATACAGTTTTGTATAGATGCGGTGGTTACCGACTATAGAAAACACGTCTGCTTCGGCTGTTATTATGTAGACGGCGTTGAATATTCCTTCACGCGCTGTCTGAATAATTTCGGCTAGATAGTAACGTAGTTATGTTTGTTTGAATGTGTCTTCTCCAACAGGGGCGTATTGAGAATCATGTAGAAATGTGAAATACGTATCTACGTTTTTGGAGAAGATACATTCAAAAATACATAAATGAACTTGTATTGTGTTCTTCACACCCCATTTTTAATAATATTTTTATATTATTAAAAATACTTTGGTATTATACAAATGTAGTGAGGTTTTACCCACTCAAGTATGCTTCAAATTATGTTGTCATATACATATTCGGCTCACGCCGATAAATTGTGAAGACACGAGAATACAGTTTTGTATAGATACGGTGGTTACCGACTATAGAAAACACGTCTGCTTCGGCTGTTATTATGTAGACGGCGTTGAATATTCCTTCACGCGCTGTCTGAATAATTTCGGCTAGATAGTAACGTAGTTATGTTTGTTTTAATGTGTCTTCTCCAACAGTGGCGTATTGAGAATCATGTAGAAATGTGAAATACGTATCTACGTCTTTGGAGAAGATACATTCAGAAATACATAAATGAACTTGTATTGTGTTCTTCACACCCCATTTTTAATAATATTTTTATATTATTAAAAATACTTTGGTATTGTAAGAATGAATACTACAGCAAGATAAAATCTGAAAAATCAAGTTGAAACTAGGTTTGGGATAAATCAGTGTAGTGAATTGATTGTATTTTTTTAAGAACAGATTTGAGTGTTTTTTGATGTAGATATTAGATATAGTTTACGTTTTGTTACTTATTTCTAATTTTCTTTTGTAAAAGTGGACCTACTTTCTTTAATTTATCTGAAATTTTCTTTATCAATTTATTGTCTTTAAAAGTTCCGAACTTCTTATACTAAATTGAGAACTAATAAACGTGTTTGCAGACGTGATCTTACATTATATATATATATATATATATATATATATATATATATATATATATATATATATAAAGACAATATATTAGAATCTTTTAAGAAAACTTACTAACATCGCTTCCTGTTTTCCCCATCTTTCTTTATTATACTGCCACGGAAGTAAAATTCGTCATTATCTAAACCACATTATAAAACAACTTCGCAGAGTAATATTCCGACCGTATAAAGATAGCTCATAATACGTGTTATCCGCTGTTCTAACAGTGTTATTACGTCAAGTAAATAAGTTGTAGAAAACCTGAAACCAGAAGATTGCTGTTTTGAAATGATCTGATAGTAATTTTCTTCAACACATTTATACCGTGTGGATTCGTAACTCTGTTAACACTTTAAGTATATGTAATCGGATGAATGAGTGCTCTGGTTTATATGTAAATCTGCATTTTCTAGTTCAATTGATGTTTTCCTAGAACAAGCACTAATATTAAGACAATTACATAGTCACTCTCTTGTAAAAGTAAATATTTGATTAATTGATTAATTTTAATTTAAAACTGCTGAAGGTGTCACTTTACGGCTTTAAAGAAACTTTAAAACGTATTGACATGGACGTATTGGCACATAGCCTCCAGTTTTGTTATATTACGAATTACATATACCATTTACATGCCACATTTCATGTCCTCATCCTTGACAAGAGTACTACTCGAGTTAGAAATCGTTCATTTATTTTTTTTTTATTATTTATATTTATGTATGTATGTAGTACATATACATATTTATCAAAATAAAATACTTTCTACAAAATAACATGATTTTAAATTTCTATAAGTATATAATAATAACAATAATAATAACTTATTATAAGATTAAAAATATTTATTGTATAGGTACCTAATTAAATGTACAAAAACAAAATATCTTAGAAAATAAAAGGTGAATATTAAACACTAATTTCTGATTTCTTTTTATATGTAATTTATTAAACTAATTATTTACTATAACATCAACATTGACTACACTCTGAGATATTCTATATATAGATAAAATAAATATTTTTGCATATTTGAATGTAGTATTCTGCATCAATCTAAAAAGATTATCCGAGTTACAAGTATTCGAGTGATCATCCGATTATTAAAAACATCCGAGTACCAAGTAAATTATTAAAATTACTCAATTATTATATGTCCAACATTAGTTAAAATCAAATAAATATTTAATGTTTTGAAATTTGCTGCTTATATTTTTGAAACGCAGCTATTTTCACTCTAAGATTTTGTGTAACCACCTTTCATTTAAAATGAATAAACTGTACTTTTGTTATTATTTTTAAAAAGATAAAGTTACTTTAGCTAAAGGAATTTTTAAGCGAGTATTATGAAACCGGGCGTTAGTACTTTAAAGTAAAATATTAAAGTTCAAATACTTTCAAATTATACGTCAGTTGTTGACAGAAATAATTCAAATTCATTCAAATTTCAAGAAATTATTTAATTTAGTAACAATAATAACTAGGAACCGCACACTAGAGGACGATGACTCATCGCCCACGAACGTACTATTGATAATTTATATTTTGAAAGAGTTTTTAATTTTATTTATATAATCGGAAAGCAAACGAGTGGTAATCTATAAAATACGAAATACATTTTTATTTGTTCATCTTGTAGTTCAAGTTAAGTAAAGGAGTATTAATATTAACTAGCAATACTTTCTCAAGGTTTTCTTTTGTAAAATTTGTTCTCTTTGAATGAAATACATCCTTGTAGATAGAAAACGTCCTTTCTACATCGTAAGTGGTTATAGGTGCATACTGGAAATATTCTTTTATTTCAGCGTATTTAGCACTTAGATATCTAGGCATTGTCCACATACACAATTGCCGCAATGATATTCAATCTGAATTTCTATTAAAAACTGCGTCTAACTTTTGCCGAAAGCCATATTCAAAGTCCCTTGGAATATTTTTCAATTTATTAATGGCCACATCTAATGCAGTTAATATGGCACTTAATTTGCGATTTTAATTTTCAAAATAAGTGATTAGTTTTGGAAAATTTCCAAAGTGTTCCTGAAGAAAGTACAACTGATGTTTTAAATTTGGGATTTCTATTAGTTCCTTGCACTCAGAAATACTTCGAGCATCGTCATTTAAATATGTAACGAAATTTTGTAAACTATCGAAATTCTCTGCATAAAAACTAGTAGCTTCCAAACATGTTCACCATCTAGTTATTACTGGAGAGGGAGGCAATGACAAAGATGGAAGTTTTTCCCTGTAAAAGAGCTATTCTCGATGGTGCTTTTCTGAAAACATTTTTAAAAGCGGATACAAGTCTATCAATTTTCGGAACGGTGCCTCTGATATATTCACAGATTCTGTGGAGAGCATGTGCTACACAAGTAATATGCAGCATATTAGGATATGGTTCCTTTAATAGTCAGCCTGTTTTTAACATATTAACATATATTCAACACTGTCACTGACAAATAAATGTATTTTTTCTTTGTACCTGTCGTCCGAATGAAGCATTTGGTGCATTTTCTTGTAAATGGTATTAGCTACTGTTTCCGCATCAACTGTATTTATAACTTTTGTTGCTATTACGTATGCGTTATATGGTTTCCTCAGAGTAATGCATAGTTCAAGACAAGGATAATTGAAGAAGATTCTATTACCCACCTTTACAATACTGGTGCAAATTAGTAATATTACTGTGCGTAGTCATCTTCATGTAAATGTAGGTATAACGTATAAATGGTTCAATGCCAAGTTTACATTTCGTGCAGTTTATTTTAATTTCTGGCGGTACTAGTGTTAAGAGTGTTATTCTTTAGCACTAACCAACAGCTCGTCTCGATATAATCAGGCAAATTAATAAAGTTATATTAAATTACTATAAAATTCTCGTTCACATAGGGGTCGCGTATAATGGTAAGAATTATAAAATGATTTCTCAAATATGAATTATGTAAGAACTGTCGCTCTAACGCTTTTTTTCATCTGTGCCAGTTTCTCCATTTATTATCATTTAGTTATCTATTTTTAACTGCAATTACGAGGTTTGTTTTCTAAGATAGCTTTGGTCTTTCTCTCTATCCACTGTTTAATAGAATCCATTAATATATTATTTTTGACTATTTTTCATTTCAAATTATCCTTACGTGCCTATACGCTGCACAAATAACGTATTTATAATGTTATCAAGGTTAATTTCTCTTTGTAGTATTAACTGTGATGTCATCTATGGTGGGTTGGAACTTGTATTTGATCCCATATTATTTACTTTCAATATTTTTAATGAATATACAGGGTTAGGTAAATGTATGGATCTATTCCATTATCGTTGGCATAGCTACTTAGTTTTTAATAAGACTTTCCACAATTAATTAAATGCAAATCGATGATTCCGTGAGTATCTTTGTATCCGAATCAGACTCCAGTTTAGCCTGAAACGATGTTAACTTTTTTAATTTAAATAAAATACCTGTATATTTTTATGAATTTCAATAGAGCTCTACTTCTGGAGTTCAGCAATAATCAGGTTTGGCACTCGTTTGTTCAACAACGACAGATATATTTAATTAAATCTAATAATGCAAATTTTATTGAGAACAAGAAAAATGAACACAAAAAATATATACAAAATCAATATCAGTTAAGAGAGTTTTCGAAATAGTGACTATTCACTTCTTGACAAATGCAAGTCTGTGAAGAAATTTTTGAATGACATTTGCTAAAGCCTCCTCAGGAATTAATTACACTTCCTCAATTATTCTCTGCCGTAACTCGTCCAGGTTATGCGGTTGTCTAGTATAAACTACAAATTTTAAATATCCCCATGGGAAAAAATCTAGGGAATTTTAATCTGGAGACCGTGAGGGTCATGAATCCTCTACGACTAATCCACCGATTTTGGAATGTTTCGTTTAAAAAATTTCTATCATTAAGGGCACAGTGAGGGGTGCTTCATCTTGTTGGAACCAAACACGCAATATTAGCAACAACTTGATCACATGAAAAAATATCTAAATATCTATGTCCAGATAGTGTACTATGAATGAAAAAATGACCGATAATACAGTTCCTGAAAATACCAAGCCCAAACTTTCAATTTCTGCGGATGTTGCGCATAGGTTTCTAGCATCCAATGAGGGTTATCTGTTGACCAATATCGACAATTTTGGCGATTAACGGTACCATTCAAAGAAAACGTAGCTTCGTCGGGAAACAGCAAATTCTATGTAAAATATTGATCATTTTTGCAAATCTCCATCACTCTTTCGCAAATTCAATTCTATGATCATAATCCCCGTCCAATAATTCTTGTACTAAATGTGGATTATGCGGATGATATGTTACGGGATTCGATAATCTGGCGACTGATCGGTACCTTATATCATAGTTTAATGCGGGGATGTAGTAGAAGTTTTGGTAATCCTTCTAATGCTATAGTTATGTCTTGAGCAATAATTTCTGGTCAAGTTATACCTTCTCAAAGTTTTACCAACGGCAGTTCGTGATATTTGATGCTGATCTTGATGCAAATTTTTAAATAAATCGCATACTTCTTCATTAGTTCGGACGCGTCACCAAAACCAACCATCAGAATTTTAATACGTTCGTTTTAAGTTAATTGAACCATTATTAATATTTGGACGTCTACAAAGTTAATTCTAACAGTTTAAGTAAAGTGCAGAAGAAAAAGATATGCAATATACACGTCTGTAACTGTACACATGGTGGCCGGGACAGAAGCATGACCGGCATAGCCAATTGCCACTTTCAGCATAGTCTCTTTTGTCCGATAGATGTCACTATATTATATGGTGCCAGCTGATAAAACAAAATTTGCTATATCTTGTGAGGCGATTCTTTAAGCTTTACTTCACTAGCCTAACTGATGAAGTCTGACAGTAAATGACAGAAACACGTTGCTTAGGCAGATGTAAATGTTGAAAAATACAAGGTGTATGTCCATGTGTACATATATTGCATGTCTGTTTCATTTGTAACAAATGCGTAATACGTGCTTATCGTATTGATATACTTAAACTTTTTTAAAGTGCAGAAGTTTAATTCTATGGCTTACTAAACATAAACATGATTTAAAAATATCAGTTTTAATTAAATATCTCCGTCGTTGTTGAACAAGAGGGTGCCAAACCTTACTATTGCGGAACTCCCAGAGCAGAGCTGTACTGAAATTCGTAAATATATACAGGCGGTTTTATTTAAATTAAAAAAGTTAACATCGTTTCTGGCTAAACCGGAAGTCTGATTGGGATATAGATATACTAATCGAATCCCCGATTTGCATTTAATTAATTGTGGAAAGTCTTATTATAATCTAAGTAGCCGTATCAACGATATTCGAATGAAGCCATTCGCCTAATCCTGTATAAGTAATTTGAGTGAAATTTCATAATAATAATTTTCAAGAGTCAACTATATCATAGAAGAATAAAGCTAATAAATGAATTTTTAAATGAGACAAGTAACAGGTGACTATAAATGATTGAAATTTAACAAAGTAAAACCCTCGTGCGGGTGCGACGTTTTGATGTAGATCAAAAACATGAAGAGCGCAATTTGATGCTTATTAGCATCAATTCAGTAGGTTGCTTCGCTTTGTTACGGTGGATGGTCGAAATGATGACCTCAGATGTGGAGGCATCATGGAAGTCCTCCATCAAAGAAGGAAGGAAAGGTAATTGTGTAATTCGAGGGATACTTTTTTTCATTATTTCGCAAAGAACCAAACTATCAAAAAGGCATATTATAAAAAAAATATGGAAAAAGCGAAAGTTGTCATTACCGAAAGAAAATCAACACTGACTCGAAAGAGTCAGTGTTGATTTCATTGTGACCATGCACGTCTATGCATGTATGTATATATATGCATGTATATATATATATATATATATATATATATATATATATTGTAGAAAAGCTGCTCATGGCTTAATTATAAGCTATAATAATGATTATAAATTGGTACTTACTTGCTTCGGCTAAGCTTAAACAAAATACTGATACTTGATGTTACTGATTACTTTGTCGAGAAATAAAAGACTTAAGTTTATAATTAATAGGGTTTTAATACATATATTGTTAATCTGAATGAATTATTGAATTTAGTTGGTTTCGTTACATATTATTCTAGTTTTGTTTTAGTTTCTAGCATATAGACGTACCAAGATAAATGACAGTATCAATAAACCAATTTGGCACCCTTAAATAACAGGTGGCAATAAAGTACTGAAATTTTACAAGGTAAAACCCTCGTATCTCCACTTAACAATTAATCTGTTCTAAACATTTCCTAGACCCAATTTAGAATTTACTATATATGATTGTTTCGGCCTTTACTTGATGAAATTCCATTATAACTATTAAGACAAAATAAAACAAATTTTATAAATTTCACTTTTTAATTATCACTGTAACGAGTCGTTTCGCACCAACCTGGGCTTCGTCAGACATATAACTAACTTATTTACAAAATATTTTTTATATTAAACACAAGTAAACAGTAACAAGCAAAAACACATGTTTTATTTTAAAAAATAGTCAGAGGGATGGGTGCTTTTTATTACGGGATGTCTATACAAAACTTTCGCTACGGTTTATAAAAAAATGTACTGTTCTTAAGTAATAAAACTAAAGGGTTACATTATATTACAGGGATAAAGAATTCTATGGAAAAATACAAAAATACTATACACTATGTAACTGTCTGCAAATCAAATAAATAGATTAAGTAAGGGTGAATTATTTGTTTCTAATTGATCATTTAAGATCTTGTCAGTTTTCTTTATTTTATTGATTTCCAGTGACTCTAATAAATTAAGTTTTTTGCCCTTATTTTCTATATGTAATATTTTAAATTCTTTGTTAAAAATGTGGTTCGTTGAATTGATATGAGACGCATATGAAGAGTCACTTTTATTATTTCTAAATGAAGAAAAATGTTCTTTGACGCGTACTTCAAACGATCTGCCTGTCTGTCCGATATAAGTCATAGGGCAACTACCGCAGGTTAACTCATAGACCCCTGACTTTTTATTGTTGTTTGTTAAATCCTTATTGTTGTAACAAACATCCCTCTGACTATTTTTTAAAATAAAACATGTGTTTTTGCTTGTTACTGTTTACTTGTGTTTAATATAAAAAATATTTTGTAAATAAGTTAGTTATATGTCTGACGAAGCCCAGGTTGGTGCGAAACGACTCGTTACAGTGATAATTAAAAAGTGAAATTCATAAAATTTGTTTTATTTTATCTTAATAGTTAGAATTTACTTATGAATCCTTTCGTAGGAACCGGAAAATAGAGCTACATTTACACCCATATAAATTTCCAATTGCCCATCAAATTCACCTCTCTGATTTTTAACAACGAATCCAGTTTTTATCAGTTGTATAACGATCATGTGTTTAATAATATTGACCAGTAAATATTACTTTCTACTCAGTTAAAGTATAGTTTTATCTGTCAGATTATTTTAATTTATAGAATTATATAACTTGGGGGTATATATTCCGCAAAAATGAATCGAAGTGTCATTGCATCCATTAAAAATTTGTTTGTGTGTGTCAAGACAACGAATTATTTATTAGTCAATAAGTGTAGGTTTATGGTTAAGTAGATCGCCTGATTCGTCTCTGGATTTCTTTTATTTTCTTATTTAAAAAACCTAATATTTTGTAACCCCATAAACAATTTGCAAGAATTACTATACACAATTGAAAAGGCAATTGCAGATGTACAATTTATTACGGCGAGTTCAGTGTTGTTTAAAAGTAAGAGGTTAATAGTTTGATTATTTTCTTTCCACATAATTGTATTATTTGTAATATAGGTTCGTAGAATTTATTTCAACTATTATTTTATATAAATCTCACTTCTGATATCAGTTAATATTTATTTACTGTTAATTCTAATCATATCTCAGGGTTGCTAGATTAAATATGTGTTTCAATCATTTACAGTCACGCGATACTAATGCTACAAACCAATCAGAAGAAAAGAAGTAAAGAATAAAATTGCCGTAAACTAATTGATAGTATGTTTAATTATATGAAAGAAGAAGAATTTCTATATAAAACATTAAGCTTATTAAAAAAAATAAATTATGTAAACGAAAAACAGTAATTCTTGCTGTAATTTTAGAGGAAGCCATTTTTCTTTGACATATAAGGAGTTATGGGCAGAGTTGCGAATATAGTTATCTATATTTGGAGTGTTAATAAAAACGTTGATTCATTGGTAATTTAACAGTAATAAGAGTAGGAGGCACTTTCATAATCTGAAATTTGATTGGAGTTCTAAGAAGTAGTGAATGAATATGCAGTGCAGACCCATTAAGGGAAAGCCGAAGCCTCTAGCTACAACTGAGACAGAAATATCGCTTGGTGAAGGTGTCTTAGCTACGAATTATAAAATTGGTGTTGTAACAAATAAAATATTTTAAATGTCAAGCTAGGAAATATAGTAATTAAATGCAAATGAAAGCAAAGAGATATATTGGTGATTCTGCAATACATTCAATACCGTGAACAATAAAATTATTTCGAACTGTGAATTATAACCTTAAAAACATATTAATAATGAAATATATTCTATAATCCCGTAAACATTCAAAAGAAGATTTAGAAGCCCATGTGGGTGATACAAGAAATATCTAGAAATGCTTCTACTGAATAAGGACTTGTTTGTAGTGTCCCCAAAAATTGCCATGTTCTATCATTGCTATTATTTCGTGCGTATAACCTCAAGGGTTAAAAACATGAATCATGGTTAAAATTGTGGGAAATTTGTGTATTATTTGACACAAAAAGAGAATCAATATATTTTAGGAATGTTGAGATTTTGAAAATTTAAATAGATTTGTTTTTACAATTTGTTCTCTAAATAGATTATCAGGTAGATGAAGATACCTATTGCATAATTGATGTTGTCGTTTTTGAGAATTATTCAATCCAATACCCTTATTAGCGTTGCTGGGGCTATGTGGAATGAAAGGAAAGGGAGAAAATAGATGTTTAAAAATATATATTTTTTATTGTAAAGTTAATGGATTGACTATATTTTTTGTTTGTCCGTTTTTTGTAAAAACATAAAGATCAGGAGATTGCGACGTATAATTGCCCATGAGAGAAGCAATCATTTTCTAAATTCAAACCACAAACTTGCAAAGATTGTCCTTGCGCTTTATTGATAGTCATAGGGAACGCAAGGCGTATTGGAAATTGAAGTGTTTGAAATCGAACGCCATGTCTGTCGGAATGAGTGGTAGTCGCGGACGTAGTACGTCTTCACCTTTATGAGGTCCAATTAGAATTGTTACTTAAATTAGGTTGTTCATCAACATTTTAACTACTAATCGTGTGCCATTGTATAAATTAGGCTGACTGATGTTTCAGAATAATATAATTGGCTCACCAATTTTCAAATTCAGAATATGTGATGGTAATCGGGACAATCGAGAGAATTCCGTTGGAAACTTCACCACTTCACTTTGATTCATCGTAGAGTCAATGGATTTGTATGTTGCTGTTTCACCTGCGATTCTGTTTAGAATGGTTTTGTTTATATCGTACACTTCGACAATTAATAAAAATTTCTACTTTTTTTTTCTTTCTTTCAAAAACCCAGCTACTTGTTTAATTGCTTTTCAAATTTATATTTTCGCCTTTCAAATTTGACAATTGTCTGTCATAATTCTTTTAAAAATTACATCTTCCTGATATTTACATCTAACCTATACACATTATTTTAAGTTTTCATATAAGACAATACATTAAAGATTAAATCAAAGTTGTTTTGCTTTTTAATAATATGTTAGGTAAATAGAGTATATGATTAGCAAACGTCAACTTGTAATAAAAAAGTACTACCAAATAAAGTATTTGAGAAATTTTTACGCTACTTATTTCGGAGAATTTTACTATAGAAACACTCACGCATTTGAATGCAACGTTGTGTCAAAATTTCAAGTTAATCGACCTACTACTTTTCGAGTTTTGCGAACGCAAACATACGCAGGTTGAATTTTTATATATAGAGAGATAGAGATATGTCGCGTGTCCAATAAACGACAATTGATATCATTTAAAGTGCAGGCAGCATATCAAATAATATATTTGAATGTGAATATATTTGCCGTATTGACAAATCACTATATTATTGATCTCATGAAGCGGGTTTAAAAACTGAGTTACCATTCTAGTGCACACTGAAGCTCTCAAGTAGTAACTGTACTATATACTACAGGAAGGTAATTTCCTCACCAAACGCTCGGGTCAGATAATCCGTAAGGTATTTTCCTCACCAGAACTAAGGGTCGTTCTTAATCTTACAGGTATTTTCCTCACCAATTTATATTTTAACCTGATAACCAAAACGTAACATAAAAGGAAACTGGACCAAAATAAAACGCTGGGTATATTTAAATATTGTTTATTGTAAGTAAAAGCAGAGTTAATATATACAGTAAGTTGTCATATATGTATGTACAATTTTTAAATTTTATTGTAATGTGAAACACATTTTACAAAATCTTACATTTAAATATTGTTTATTGTAAGTAAAAGCAGAGTTAATATATACAGTAAGTTGTCATATAAACTGACCGGCAAGAAAAACCGCCCACCCGTCTAATATGTTTTCTGTTTACACTTGCTTAGTTTATCCGATTATATTTCATTAATAAATGCTTCATATTATTTATTTCATTATAAAACGCGATGGATTTTATTTTTTGGTGATGAAATTCCCAACTAGACAATATTAACTGATTTTAATAATGCACAACATTTTTAGGACATATCCTTAAAATGAAAAATTGCAAGTAGGTTTAGTTCGTTACTATCTAAAATCAATGTCAAATTTGACAGTTAATACACAAGTTTTGTAACAATAGCAATGCCGTTAACGGTGGTAGACGTTTCTCAAATTGTTGCATTAATTGAAGATGGACGTAGTCAACGTTATGTGTCCCAACATTTGGGAATACCACGCACTACCGTTCGGGATGCCTGGAATAGATTTTTAGAGACTGGCACATTTGTTAGACGAGTAGGTTCCGGAAGAAGAAGAGCAACAACTAGAGTTGATGATCGCTTTATTGTCCTCAACACGCTAAGGGACCGTAGGTCAACTGCGGTTCAACTTCAACATCGTTTGCTAGCTGTAAGAGGAGTTGATATAAGTGAAAGAACGGTAAGACGAAGACTTAGAGAGAGCGGCCTGAATTCACGGAGACCGGCAACTGGAACGCAGTTGTTACTCAGGCATCGAAGAGCGCGCCTTCAGTTCGCGCTTTTGCATGCGAATTGAAATGTTCAAAATTGGAGTAAAGTTCTGTTCACAGATGAGTCGCGCTTCTGTTTACGATTTCCAGATGGCAGAGAAAGAGTGTGGAGAAGACAGAACGAACGCTATGCAAACTGTACCATTTCGGAACGGGTACCTTTCCGGGGAGGTTCTGTTATGGTATAGGCTGGTATTTCTACAGAATCACGTACCGACCTTATATTCATAGAAAATGGTGCTTTAAATGCGCATAGATATGTGGAAGAAGTTCTTGAAGAGGCTGTAATTCCATTTTCCCATTTTATTGGAGAAGGCTTCATTTTAATGCATGATAACGCAAGGCCTCATATTGCACGAATCGTAACCGAGTATTTAAACGAGGTCGGCATTCGCACATTCAACTGGCCTGCATGTAGCCCAGATCTCAATCCTATTGAGCATCTTTGGGATCAACTACAGAGGCGTATTCGCCGACGCGCAGTCGTACCACATACTTTGCAAGAGCTGAGATTTGCGCTTGAAGAAGAATTTGAAGCAATTCCACAAGAATACATAAGAAATATAATTAATTCAATGCCGCGACGATTACGTGATGTAATTGATAGGCGTGGAGGACATACACGCTATTGATGAGGTTCTGGATTAGAATTAACAACACCAATTTTATTTTTAGAAGTTAAGAGAAAATTTCGTTTAAACTGTTATTATTTTCTAAAATTAAATTTACTTATTACTGCCTTACCTGCCTTATTACTTAAAGAAAATTTGCATATGTTGCACATACAATATTAGTTCTTGGATTCAATTTCAATAGAAACTGATAAAATGATTGGAGCGTCCATTGTGCTAAAAATTTAAGGTGGGCGGTTTTTTTTTGCCGGTCAGTTTATGTATGTACAATTTTTAAATTTTATTCTAATGTGAAACACATTTTACAAAATCTATTCTGCTTATTTGATGAAATTCATATTTAAGTATCAATTGTTGGAGATTTTTCAATTTAAGCTGAACTTGTCTATCTTTAATACGCTTGACAATCTGCCGACTTTGAATTTTTACATAAGTGTCAACCTGAAATTCTTTAATTTTTTCAATAAAGATATATATATAGAAGGATGTGTGTTGTAGAAAGATGAATTGAAATGTGAATGGAAAGACTCGCATGCATTTGTGCTATGAGAAATTGAAGCTTTTCCTTCCGCCCAGAAATAAGGGGGAAATATTGCATTACTATCTACATATGTTTCAACCAAATAATCGGCGAATTTGTCTAAAATTGCATTCTGAGGCTTATGTGCCATTAATTCAAAAACAAAACAATCTTCTACATCTTTTGGATTTAAATAAGTAAGACCAAATATATGTTTCAGACACTTGCCTCTTTCCGAATCAGTTTTAAATTCTGAGGTTAAACCAAGTGACTGAATTTTTCTAAACCACGCTTGGTGTAAGTGAAATCTACAGCCCTTTATTTCAGTGTTAGGACAGATTTGCACAATACCGTTGTGTATCGCTTTTTCAAAATCTACATAAATAATTTTTGGATAAAATTCAATGTTATATGCTTCAAATATGTTGGATTTTATTAAAGAAAAGAGTTCCATGTAGGTCTTAGTGTTTTTGTTAGGCAGTAAACAATACAATAAGGGAATATAATGTCCATTAGTTAACCCGTGTATGGTAAAGAACTGTAAAAAATATTTGGTACAATAAGAAAATGTACCGTCCATGTACAGAATATCCATTTCGGTTAAAACGCGAATATTAGTTTCACAACTAAATACAATTATATTGCTTTTTAAACAATTTATAAACAGAAAACATTCGTTTTTGCTGGTTTTGGGCGCAGACGTCTGTACTACCTCTTGAACTTCTTGAATATTGGAAGGAAGTCCACTGGGCATCACTTTTCGGCGACAGTTGTACATGTTTTTTCTGATATAACTAATATCAGTCGTCGTAATTGTGGCTGGCAAATTATTCGCAAGTGTTCTGCGTATAATTTTTTACGGTTTTTCACTTATATCATCTACTGCTTTCCGCTTACAAGAGTTTGAAACAATTTTCCTATTCAGTTTCTTTTCATTTGGTTGATGGTTATGAAACGAAGCACTTCTGGATACGGTAAGATCAGATCCAATAGTAAACACCTTAGCACTACATTTGGTTTGGATACATCTCCAAAACACTTCTTCACTTTTTAAAACTTTTGTTTTATAAAACGTAAAATTTTCGAAAACCAATAAATCTTTGCCACGATTGCTTTTAATTAAAGAAGTTGTCATTTTGTTATAATATTTACAAAATACAGTTAAATTAATAGATAAACTCAATCTAACACGAGCAACAATTAAAAATGGCACTTCAATCCCAGTTGCGAAACTATATATACATAGTACGTACCTACCTACCACTTTTAATTCCCAGAATCCATAGTCATTAATATTAAATTCGGGAATATCTAACTTTCTCTAATACACCGATACTTTAACGTTTGGTGAGGAAATTACCTGTGAGATTATCGTACACCCTTGCTTTTACAGCTAGGAAAGGGTTTTTGGCGAGGAAAATACACCCGCCGATACTACAAGGACGATATTACAACCCCGCGAGCCTCTACGGGAAACTATTATTATTATAATAATATATTTAATACTTACATAAATCACTTGAATAAGAGTCGTATTATTAATTTGTTTCATAACTTTATTCCCTAAAGACACGGGTTAGAAAGAATAAAAAACGAGGGCTGTACAGCATTTATTGTCTCTAGCACAGTAGGCGCTGAAATATAATTTCCATAACAACGTAACATATTTGCTAGTTACCTGTTAGACGAACTGTCGAAGGTCGTTTTGGTTGCTTTATAAATTAGGAAGTTATATTAGGCCAAAGTAGACATTTCGTATGAGTTTAGAAAAACGGAGAAAAATTAACTTCGTGCTGTTATTAAATATCTATAAAAGAAAGGTCTAACACCAAAACAAATTCGTAAAGATACTGTTAGTGTATTACACTAGTGTGTTAGTGATTATGTTCTGTCATATCAAGTAGTAAGGAACTGCTCTAGAGAGTTTTGATGCGGTAGAATAACTCGAGAACATGTCAAAGGTGCTGGTTTGTCGCAAACTGTTTACATACAAGAAAATGGTGATCGTGTATGTGGCTTGATTAGACAGATCATCAACACATGTCTAGTAGAGATAACAGACATTGGTACAATTGAAATAATAATCAACGACTATTTGAGACATCATAAGATCTCTGCACGACGGGTGCCCCGAATATTTACGCTCGACCAAAAGCGAGAGGAAGTCATTACTTCAGAAGCGAATTTGGCGTTGTTTAAGGGTAATCCGGTCTCGCTTTGTTACGGTTGATGAAACGTGGATTCGCCACTTCTATCCCGAGTCTAAACTCCAAAGTAAAGAATGGCGACACAGAGGATCTCCACCACCTCTAAAAATTTAGGATTCAATCTCAACGGGTAAAATTATAACTACAATTTTTTGGTATGTTGAGGGAATATTAATCTTGTAGTATCTCCGGAAGAAGCAACAAAGTTGTTGCGAAATATAGAGATACTTAATAAATGAGTTTTTTAATTACCATTAATTGACACCTTGGAATGTTACCAGGAAGAGGAAGGTTGTCTCGTAGAATTCTCCTTAATCACGATAATGCCCTGGTGCGCAAAAGAGTTGTTTCTTTGCAAGTAATTCACGACGTTGGTTTCGAACTGATGATACATAAACAATGACTTAGCACGTAGTGATTTTGATTTATTTCCGAAGTTAAGAGAAAGTTTTCGAGGAACCAGATTTTAGAGCGCGATGACGATACGACAGCATCTCGAGAATTCTTCTGTGACAAAGATTTGGACTTTTTAAAAAGCTATCTCTATGCTAGAACATGGAATAAGTGTCTTCAAGTATAGGGTAATTATACAGAAAAATAACCGTGTTTTATATGCTAGGGACAACATCCCTCGTAAGTATTGGTTTTCATGCTTATACATATCTGTGCACAGATCCATGCTACCTTGAGTAATCGAATGTATTTTACTGAAATTTTCATCGTTCGGAATACATTTTTCCTGAAAATAAACAACTTTTTTTCTACAATTGCACATCTGTAAACAGAAAGTTTATTATTAAAAAATATTGAATTCATAAAAAAACGGCTGCATTATTTTCTAAAGTTACTGTTTCACGAGTTTCCGTAGTTATTAATGAAAATAAAAATTGCAAAAAATTCTGTTGTCTGAATAAGCGCCACTTTCTGGCGCGTATTGCGCTTTCAGAATATGATGTAGAAACAGTAGCTAATAAAGACCGCAGTATGAAAAAGCTTACACAGATTTCCGGCATTGGCGTGACTCTAAAAAAATTACTAATACAACAGAAAACGTTCTACTAGCATACTTAAAGGAAAAGTCGAAGATATTGAAGCCATCAACATTGTGGTTCCTTTTTTCGATGTTAAAGGCAACTCTAAACATAAGAGAAAGTTTTCCAAAATAGAGTCTTATTTGAAAATCAAGGATATAGGATATAAGATATAGGAAAAAAAATCGAAGGCTTTGATCGATAAAGATATCAACAAATTTTTGAAAGAGGCAGATGACACTATTTATTTACTAATGAAGGTATAGTTAGTAACTTGTTACATATAACTTGGGCTACTATTTATCTTTTTTTTTTGGATTGTATTGATTTTTGGGATCGCTGATGTTCTTAGACGAGATGAATGATTGAAAATGAAGGTGTCAGATATTGAAGATAAGGATTCAATACTAATTGTTAAGGTGCCGGATTCAAAAACCCATTCTGAGAAAATTTTTACCGTTTCCAATTTAGATAATATGAAATTGATTAGAAAATACCAAAGTTTGCGTACATCAAACGCATCAAGTGAACTGTTCTTCTTAAAGTACGTCAAAGGAAAATGCTTCAATCAAAATGTGGAGATTAACAAAATCGGTGAAATACCAAGCTTAATTGCGAAATGGCTTAAGAAAGAAAGCTCTAAACATTATACTGTGCACAGCTATAGAAGAAATGCTGCTACAATTCTAGCAAAAGCAGGAGGTGACACAACTCTAATAAAGCGTCACGGTGGTTGGAAAAGTACCACCGTAGCAGAAGGTTGTATCGAAGACTTCATAAATAATAAGATTCGAATTTCGAATAAAATTCAAATTTCTACAAAAACATTTTCTGAACCATCTACGTTGAGTTGCAATGAAATGTCTAACTTAAAACTCTTGGATAAATCAGGAAATAAAACTGACAATATTTCTAGCTGTGTTGAAACTTTTACATCAGCGAATACTTTTAATAATGGCCACTACTTTACACCGAAAATGTACATTTGATGAGAGATAGATTTCCTTATGTATTTTCTTCCGCTGAATTCGAAAATCAAGGTTAAATTTTTTTTATGGAACAGTTTTTGAGATATTGTAATTTTTTCATTTTTTCGACCTTTTTTCACTTGACAAATCATATCTCGAGCTAGAAATGCCCGATTGGGTCGTTCTTGGTACCCAAATGCAAGGTATTGAGATGACGAACAAATATGTATAATCGGATCTTTGATTGGTAAAGCGGTTCAAAATGTATCGATGAAAATAAGGCACATTTTCAAAAAAATCATATTTTACAGTGATTCTGTGCCGACAGAAAAGTACAAATCGTTAAAAAAACGTCTGTTTTCTGTTCATGTACGTAAAGATGATACTTTTACGTAAGAACTAAGACCAACCAGAAGAAAATCGACCGAAAAATGACAAAGTTATAAGCAATTGAGTGAATAAATCCAAATCCCATATTTTCCGAATATTTTATTTTTTTCGACAATTTATTGGGTTTAAACGCTTGCAATACATTCTTGACATTTTTGTGTGTTAGAAATAGTTGTGGCTCTTGCTTTGTCTTCGGAAACCATACATAGTCTCCCAACATTGCTTCATCCCAAAATCCTTGATAGCGCCGCTCAATGGTCTTAATTTGTTGGTGAAATCTCTCGCCGTGTTCGTCACTTACGTCACCAAGATTGTCCGGAAAGAAATTCAAATGCGAATGCAAGAAATGGATTTTTAGAGAAGAAATAAATAAAATGGTAAACACAATACAATAGAAAACAACCAGGAATGAAATTAAATAATGGCATTCCGTACCCATCTTGTTGTAGTTCTTCAGCAAATCGGAAATAATTCCCTCGTAGTTAGGGCTTTTATTGTTCCCAAGAAAATTGGTAACAACCCGCTGAAATGAATTCCAGGCCTCGTTTTCAACGTGTGTTAAATATTTTGGAAAATCTGTGCTTTTTACCAATTTCTTTATGTGTGGACCATCGAAGACGCCTTCCTTGATTTTTGCTAAAGAAAGCTGCGGGAAAAGGGTTTTCAAATAGGAAATTACTTGGCTTCCTTGTCTAAGGCCTTCACAAAATTTTTAATGAGGCCAAGTTTAATGTGCAACGCTGGAAGGATTATATTTTCTTTTCTGACAAGAGGCACGTATTTAATATTGTCTTTGCCCACTGTGACGTTCTCCCTTTCTGGCCAGTCTTTTCTTCTATAATGATGTTCACGAGCACGAATATCCCAGAGGCAAAGAAAGCAGCAATATTTTGTATATCCACCCTGCATTCCACACAACATGCCGACAACTTTGAGATCGGAACATATTTTCCAGTTGTGATGCTCATATTGAATGTATTTTAGCAAACTGGCCATTGTGGCGTATGATTCTTTAGTGTTGATGGCATGAGCGATGGGGATAGAAGGTTTTTCATTTCCAATATGCAGTAGGACTGCTTTCAAACTCTCCTTACTACCGTCAATGAGCAAGCGCCACTCATTTGGATCATAAGGCTCTCCGAGTTGCTCAAACAATGCAGGAATATCGTTGCAGTAGCATATGTTGTTTTCCTTCTTAAAAATGTTGTGCGTAAGGTTTATCACGGTTTCTGTAAAATGTTCCATTTACTCCCGGAGCCAAACAGTTCCGTTGCTTCAGGCGAGATGCAAGTAACTCCGCTTTTTCCTTTGACAGCTCGAGATCTCTCACCAAATCATTCAGTTCAGGCTGCGTAAAATGTTGCAATTGCGACTCCTGTTGAAATTCATTATCACTGCTTGTGTCTGTCTGTAGTGATGATTCGAAAAATTCAATCGTTGAATCGGGGCACTTAGGATGAGGAAATTCACTTGAATGTGGAACTGGAAGAGAAACAGATGCTACTGTCGCATAAACCCATTTGGCACTCTTTCCAAAACCAGTGGATTTGCTCAGCCAAAAGTAACAATCAACCGAATGGCAGAGCGGCTCTCTCCATATCATCGGTACACCGAATTTCATGTATCGTCTAATTTGGAATAAAAATTCACTTTATTATTAATTCATTTGTATATATAAATTTAATCTTACTGTGATGAACCAGAAGCCCACGCGGCAAGAGTTATATGGCACGATAAACAAACATTATTTGGTGTCCATTGCTCATGAAAAGTTGCAGGTGCTATTCCAAAATATTGCAGATAATTATGTTGTAATGAATCGGTGAATATACGTCTATTTGGTTGTGGGACAAAATTGCCACACACGTAACAGAAATTATTTGGATTGTTCACGCACTTAAATTCTCGTTTTCTTTTAGGCATTTTGGTGATCACAATGAAATATAATTTCAATCAAATTTGTGAGTTCCTATAATATACAAACAACCGACACTACGTATTATAGAAGATGTCAAAACAAAATGTCAGGGTTCTAAGGTTCCTAAATGTGATGTGTTGTTTTGTTTGGAATAAAATCTAAGAACTCTAGCGTCAACGTGAGAACTAATATACGTTGCCAATATACCAACAGGCTATCGATATAAAATCATGTTCCTATACCAAAGACATATAAATATCAAGATATAGCAAGAGTCAGCTGTTTATTGGTACGAATAATAATTATTATTATAATAGTAATAAGAAAGTCAAAATACATAAAAATAACAAATAATAAATTCAATATATTTGCGTGTGAGCAACCGAACTCATAAATTGTCGAAAAAAATAAAATATTCGGAAAATATGGGATTTGGATTTATTCACTCAATTGCTTATAACTTTGTCATTTTTCGGTCGATTTTCTTCTGGTTGGTCTTAGTTCTTACGTAAAAGTATCATCTTTACGTACATGAACAGAAACCAGACGTTTTTTTTAACGATTTGTACTTTTCTGTCGGCACAGAATCACTGTAAAATATGATTTTTTTGAAAATGTGCCCTATTTTCATCGATATATTTTGAACCGCTTTACCAATCAAAGATACGATTACACATATTTGTTCGTCATCTCAATACTTTGCATTTGGGTACCAAGAACGACCCAATCGGGCATTTCTAGCTCGAGATATGGTGAAAAAAGGTCGAAAAAATGAAAAAATTACAATATCTCATAAACTGTTCCATAAAAAAAAATTTAACATTGATTTTCGAATTCAGCGGAAGAAAATACATAAGGAAATCTATCTCTCATCAAATGTACATGAAAAAAATGTAATTTTGTAAACTAGTGTGGTATTTCGAAGCTACAGCCTTCACTCGAATCGGTAATTATAGCGGGAAGTAATTTTTATGAGAACGTAAATTTTTACAAAAGAAGTATATTGACTTGTAATTACCTGTTAGAATTGTTTCAATAAAATTTTCTTCTTGTTTATCCTGAATTTTAGAAATCTCAGAAAACATTTTTTTTTGCTAGGGCGCGAAAATTTTTTTTAACGATGAAAAAGACGCCCGTTTGCGCAGTGAAATTAATGCATAAACACCTATTTTTTGAGGAATTGTTGAAAAAAGTAATTTAAATATTATATTCAGTTGGAAACGTTTGTTATTTGTAAATAAATAAAGTAGTGCATGTCTACTATTCTTCGCAGATCTTAACGTGGTACTTGTGAGGAAATTAATGTTATAAATATATTTTTATGGCAAACTCTTACAGAACGTATATAACTCTGCAATCAATATAGTGAGTAGTTAAGTGTTATTGGAAATTTAATCCTCTTCTTAAAAATTCTTACCGCATGATGCGTGTTAGGTTTAATTAAAATTAGACCTTTACATTGGTTGTGAGTAAATTTAGTTAACCTTTTAAATTAAACGCTGGTAATTACACTAATAGCTGTATTGTAGAATCCTTATGTGTATACATAAGTACTCGTTAATCATCTTAAACGAATCGCTTAAGTTTTACATTTTATGAAGATGCGTTACCAAATACACGGTTACGCATACAAATACATTAAGAAAATTTTTTTGCTACCACTTACGTTAATGTAAATTCTGACATAACTCATTGGGATTTTTATGTCTTTATAAGAACTAGAAAAAAATCGATAACGCAATAAATTTAATACGTTAATATTTCTTTTTCTTCTGAACAACGAATGATTCTCTCAAATTATTTTAAGAGAATTACTGTATTTCGAAATATATTTTGCATATGTATAGAGGGTGTTATAAAAAAATGGGTCATTCTGTTAACCATGTATTCTTTGTGCTAAAACAATGGGGTTTTCCTGATGTCATTTACTATTTGAACGCTGTTTTTTTTAATATACAGGCTGCGAAAGTTGATTTTTAAAAAAGTATAGTTACCAATATCTCGGGCGTGTTTTGAGATATTGGTAAATTGATCTCTAAGAAGTTTTCTTATTTGAAAATATTTAAAATATTTAATATAAAAAGCCGAAAATTCGAAGAATTAATCAATGATATATTAAACGGCTAAGAAATTATCTATATATTAATAGCTAAAGGATGAAAAATTAGCAATTTCAAACTTTCAAACTGACATTTGAATATTAACACCGGTACCTTATATGGCATTTCTAACAGACTTGACACCAAGGTCCTCGTGGATTAGTGTATAATTTGCGTTGTATTTGGTACAGCAATGTTTACATTTACGTCGAAAAATAACATACTAATTTGAAATTATGTAATATAAAAAGCTGAAAATTCCAAGAATTAATCTAATGATATATATACCTATATATATATATATATACATATATATATATATATATATATATATATATATATATATAAGAAGAATTTAATAACAGTATTAATTTTCTTGAGATTTCTTTGAGCTATGATAGACAGGGTACTATTTATACAAATTGGTATAATAAACCCACAGCTTCTTTTCGATATATGAATTACCACTCAAATGCTCCTACAGTATTCAATAAAATGATTATAAATAATCTGACTGATGGGGCAGTAAAACTATCACATACTCAATACCGAAAAGATAACATCAAAAAAATTAAAACAATCTTAACTGATAATAATTATCCACCACAACTTATAGACCAAACTATTAAAAAAAGAGTACACCAAATATACAACACTGCAGACACCAATAAAAATTTGAGCAATGACACAACATATATCACGATTCCATATGTTCCACAACTATAAGAAAAAATTAAATACACTTCAAAAAAATATGATATAGCTACAACATATAAACTTAGTAATACTAATAAACATTTATTTTCAAAACTTAAACCTAAAATAGAAAAAAATCGAGAAACACATGTCATATATAAAATATCATGTCGCGATTGCGATAGTTACAACATAGGCCAAACGAAACAATATTTATACAAAAGAATACAAGCCCACAAATACTCTAAAACAGCCAAAACTGCTTTATCTACACACAAATTACAATGCGATCACCATTTCGATTTTGAAAACACACAGATAATTGATAAATAACAACGCACAATGAAAAGACAAATTAAAGAAATGATTAGTATTAAACAGGAAAAAAATTCAATTAACAACAGAAATGATATAAAAAATTTAAGCAGTATATACTATAACTTAATTGTGTAACGATCTGCAATTTACCATCATAATATATTTTTTTGTTATATATCTTAAGTTATTTAAATATCAATTACATTTAAATATCATATACATTTGCTTATCATGCTGACTGTTCCGTATTTTGATTTCTGTCTGGTTGTCCGAGTAGGTTTTCGTGGTTTTCCTTCTCGTTTAGGCAAATGTCGACAACTTTGCATCTTAAGACGCTCCACGGGCGCATACGTAATAATAACTCATGTCTTGCTTTTCCCTGTTTTTGTTTTGTGCTGATGTGGTCCTCGACTGGGTTGTAGCCTAGCATATGCGCTACCAAACTCTAGGGGGGTCTGCCCGATGGGCGGACAGGTGCCATTCCGCCTTTCCAGCTGGAGAGAGGAACCAAGCTACGCGGCGCAAATCACGGCGCCGCGCAATGCACACACTACTAGGACCGGTCCTGGGCGGCAACCTGGCTAGGCTGCCGTTAACAGCACACACACGTTCGACGTGTGTGCAGTGCCCCCGCCTTGGCGGAAATCGTTAAGATGGCACAAAGTGTGACCGTCGTCGACCGAAGTAGCCGCTAAGAGTGTTCCCTCGGTTGACGATGAGCAACCTCGTGCAGGGTTCGCTTCGCTGGTCTGCGCCTTGCCTCGATGGGGCGGGGGTCGAGCCGTCAAAGTACTGCACGAAAAAGTAAAGAAGTTGCCGGGAAAGGGTTGGCGGCCCTGCGCAACGGCTGGTTATCCGATCTCTCTAAATTTACGTGACCGGTCACTAAACAAACGCACGAGCGCGCCAAAATACAAAATCCTTCACTTACGTTCTCACACAAACACAAAACCACACACACAAAGAGAGACGCGAGCTGCCAGCAGCAACCAACAGACAAGTTCATACCCAGAAAGAGACACAAGCTGCTAGCAGCGGACAACACATATGTTCACACATTGCTATCTGTTTTTGGAATACTAAGGCATAATTTATTATTATCAATTGGAATGTATCTTTGAATAATTTAAACCATAGCAACTCAATTATTTGACATTTGTATTCTGTCATTTATATTTTATATCCTTGATAAAGGCATCATTGCCGAAACATGTAGGGTTGTTTTAAATATATATACTTTGAAGTAAACCCGACCTTTAATCGCCGACTGATTAAATTTACTATATATATATATATATATATATATATATATAGTAAACCTAATCAGTAGGCGATTAAAGGTCTGTATATTACTTCAAAATATATGTATTTAAAAAACTCTACATGTTTCGGCTGTATACGCCTTTTTCAAGAGAATAGGTATTCTCTTGAAAAAGGCGTATACAGCCGAAACATGTAGAGTTTTTTAAATACATATATTTTGAAGTAATATACAGACCTTTAATCGCCTACTGATTAGGTTTACCATATCATACCAAGGTCACGAAGTTATTATATTTATATATATATATATATATATATATAAATATAATAACTTCGTGACCTTGGTATGATATGGTAAACCTAATCAGTAGGCGATTAAAGGTCTGTATATTACTTCAAAATATATGTATTTAAAAAACTCTACATGTTTCGGCTGTATACGCCTTTTTCAAGAGAATACAAAATATGAATGACAGGATATAAATGTCAAGTAATTAAGTTGCTATGGTTTAAATTATTCAAAGATACATTCTAGTAATAATAATAAATCATGCCTTAGTATTCCAAAAAATAGATAACAAGGTGTGAAAATATGTGTTGTTCGCTGCTAGCAATTTGTGTCTCCTTCTGGGTATGAACTTGTGTGTTGGTTGCTGCTGGCAGCTTGCGTCTCTCTATGGGTGTGTGGTTTTGTGTGAGAGCGTAAGTGTAGGGGTTTGTATGTCGGTGCGTTCGTGCGTGTGTTTAGTGATCGGTCGCATGAATTTAGAGAGGTCGGATAACCAGCCGTTGCGTAGGGCCGCCAACCCTTTCCCGACAACTTCTTTACAATTCCGTGCAGTACTTCGACGGTCTGACCCCCGCCCCAACGAGGCAAGGCGCAGACAGGCGAAGCGTACCCTGTACGGGGTTGCTCATCGCAACTAAGGGAACACTCTTAGTGGCTACCTCGGTCGACGATGGTCACACTTATGCCATCTTAACGTTTTCCGCCGAAGCGGGGGCATAGCACACACGTCGAACGTGTGTGTGCTGTTAACGGCAACCTAGCCAGGTTGTCGCCCAGGACCGGTCCTAGTGGTGTGTGCATTGCGCGGCGACGAGATAGCGCCGCGTAGCATGGTTCCACACTCTTGCTGGAAAGGCGGAATGGCACCTGACTGCCCAACGGGCAGACCCCCCTAGAGTTTTGTAGCGCATATGCTAGGCTGCAACCCAGTAGAGGACCACATCAGCAAAAAACAGAAAACAGGGATAGGCAGGGAAAAGCAAGACATGAGTTATTATTACGTATGCGCCCGTGGAGCGACTTAAGATACAAAGTTGTCGGCATTCGCTCAAAACGAGAAGGAAAACCACGAAAACCTGCTCGGACAACTAGACAGGAATCAAAACACGGAACAGTCATCATGATAAGCAAAAGTATATGATATTTAAATGATATTTAAATAACATAAGGTATATAACAAAAAAAAAAAAAAAAAATATATAATATGATGGTAAATTGTAGATCGATCTACAATTTACCATCATATTATATTTTTTTTTTTTTTTTTTTTGATATACCTTATGTTATTTAAATATCATTTAAATATCATATACTTTTGCTTATCATGATGACTGTTCCGTGTTTTGATTCCTGTCTAGTTGTCCGAGCAGGTTTTCGTGGTTTTCCTTCTCGTTTTGAGCGAATGCCGATAACTTTGTATCTTAAGTCGCTCCACGGGCGCATACGTAATAATAACTCATGTCTTGCTTTTCCCTGCCTATCCCTGTTTTCTGTTTTTTGCTGATGTGGTCCTCTACTGGGTTGCAGCCTAGCATATGCGCTACAAAACTCTAGGGGGGTCTGCCCGTTGGGCAGTCAGGTGCCATTCCGCCTTTCCAGCAAGAGTGAGGAACCATGCTACGCGGCGCTATCTCGTCGCCGCGCAATGCACACACCACTAGGACCGGTCCTGGGCGACAACCTGGCTAGGTTGCCGTTAACAGCACACACACGTTCGACGTGTGTGCTATGCCCCCGCTTCGGCGGAAAACGTTAAGATGGCATAAGTGTGACCATCGTCGACCGAGGTAACCACTAAGAGTGTTCCCTTAGTTGCGATGAGCAACCCCGTACAGGGTACGCTTCGCCTGTCTGCGCCTTGCCTCGTTGGGGCGGGGGTCAGACCGTCGAAGTACTGCACGGAATTGTAAAGAAGTTGTCGGGAAAGGGTTGGCGGCCCTACGCAACGGCTGGTTATCCGACCTCTCTAAATTCATGCGACCGATCACTAAACACACGCACGAACGCACCGACATACAAACCCCTACACTTACGCTCTCACACAAAACCACACACCCATAGAGAGACGCAAGCTGCCAGCAGCAACCAACACACAAGTTCATACCCAGAAGGAGACACAAATTGCTAGCAGCGAACAACACATATTTTCACACCTTGTTATCTATTTTTTGGAATACTAAGGCATGATTTATTATTATTACTAGAATGTATCTTTGAATAATTTAAACCATAGCAACTTAATTACTTGACATTTATATCCTGTCATTCATATTTTGTATTCTCTTGAAAAAGGCGTATACAGCCGAAACATGTAGAGTTTTTTAAATACATATATTTTGAAGTAATATACAGACCTTTAATCGCCTACTGATTAGGTTTACCATATATATATATATATATATATATATATATATATATATATATATTTAAAGTGGTTGATTCAATTAGTTTAAGACCTGGTTTTACTTCAAAATGTATATTTTTAAAACAATCTTTTATGCCTTTTTCAAAGAATTTAAAATATACATGATTTATATGCTAGGCCTAGTTACATAGAACCCAAAAGCAAAGCTATGAAAGACGATTTCAAAGAGTCAAAAGAGATATATGCGTGAGCGACAACTTACATTAAAACTTTATAGCCAACCATATTTCAGTTTAACTTCATAGCAATATGTCAAAAAACGTCATCTTCCATATGTGCTTGACATGTTCATATACCTTTCCTTAACCATTTTGAAGGCAACTATTATTGAATTATACACATTTATTTGGTGTAGGTTTTATAAATTAGACTTAGACTTCTTTCATTAGTGTTCCACTTTACCATTCATGTAATTATATGGTCGTTTAAAGGGATTTGTCTGTTGGACAATAAAGATCACTATTATTATTATTATTAAAAGTGTAAAGAAAATGTACGAAAGGAGAAAAATCAGCAGACGCTGTTTTTACTAGTATTCATGTAGACTTGCAATGAAAAAAAATTCGTACACGCTTTGTTCCATACTTTTTAGTCCAGAACAAAAGAAAATGCGTGTGAAAAACAATAGTTACTGGTGATTAAATATGGTACTTAAAGGTCAGCAAACGAAAACTCAGTTGTCTGCGTGGGCGGTTTCTAGTGAATCAACACCAATGAAAGTTCGCCCAACAAAATCAATAGTGAAGACAATGTGCATTGCAGTTTTCGATTCTTTAGGATTAATTCACTATGAATTTGTACATTCTGGTTAAATTGTTCATTCGTATTTTATTTGTAAGTTTTGAAACAACTTCTAAAGCGAACAGCACGAAAGATTAGAGCATTTCTGGTAATTGGTCGGTCCTTCACGACAGTGTGCCTGCCTATACCATTACAATTATCTCATAGTTTTTAGCCAAAGATCAGGCCCCAGTAATCTATCAGTCGCCATACCCCTGGATCTAAAGGAATAATTCAATAATACTTTAATACTTGTTCGGGTCTGATCATTACCCATTCAAACCTGTTCCGGAGCAGTTCACCACCCATTTAGCACCTCTACAGAAGCTCTTAAAGTTGTTTAGATTGGTCAGATTAAGTTAAGTTAGGTAGGGTCCGGATAGTAGAGGAGAAGCTAGTATTGGTTAATCTTTTCTACTCATAGGTATATGTTGGGTTTTGTTGTACTATGTATGTATGTACTATGTGTGGTCTCATGTGCTCTCTGAGCAAAATATGAATCTAAGACTATCTCTTTCTTGGATTAGTATTAGGATTTGCTTCTACTATTATTTGCCATCATATTTGGGTTTTAGTTTTAGATGTAACAACATTTCTCAATTGTCCTACCGAATTTTATTAATTAATTGTAATTATGGAGACATTACAATTTTGCCAACATGCGGCAACGAGATATTTAAAAATGTACAGTTGTCGTCTATTAATATCATCATGTAGAAAATTCCGCCATTTTTATATTTTACAAAAAACATAATAAAGATATCACTTCGTCTGATGTACATATTGAATTGGCAACAAAAAAAAAATTTGCGAAAAAATAAATAATACCGAAAATGTGTATCACGTTGATTAACAAGTAATTTTTGGTAACACATTATATTTTTTTCCGGTATCTTATCCAGTATTTTCATAGGACTTACTTTCAAAATTAATAAGATATTTACTACAAAATGTTTTGGAAATAAAACGTTGGAAATATTTTGTTCGATATCTAGTGTTGTGGTGGTGGAATTTGGTTGTATTTGGAGAAAATATAATTATTCTCTTACAAACGCGCATAAATAACTCAGACGGATTCAATTAAGATCCTCGTAAATGAACTACTAATACGCTACCATTATCGAATGCATTCTTCCAACTAATACTGTATTTTCGGAAAGCAAAACATCTTTTACATCGTTTGACTTTCCATAATTAATTTTTTTTCGCTCGCTCGAAGGAGAAAACAACAAAAGTACAACCAGTTAAGTGGAAATTGTCTAGATGTTCTGCGCTCACACACCAACTGTATTTATTTTGAAAACAACACTAGGGAAGAATTAAGACTTCATTGAAAATTAATCTCCAATTCGTCGGAGCGTGATGGCACCACTGCGAAACGGAAAACACAATAAACAAAGTTTTAATTACCGCAAGATACGAGTATATCAGATAAGGGAAGAAAGAAAATCCGCCTGCGATGTTGAATTTTTAATGTGACGAATACGAAATGAAAAACAAATTCTTTGGAATCTTCTTAAGTTTTGGAGTTGTAATTGTGGTGTGTCTTCGGTTTAAATATTTGAAAAGAACTGACAGATATATGTAAATTTACTTTAAGGGTACTAATATAATTAAATTTTCTTCTAACTTCCTTATTTATTATGGGACCGTACCGACTTTTAATTTTAAATTAAATTCAACTTTATTGCACGTTATATATACACAAGAGCCTCTCTGTGAAGACTTATCTTTATGAATTAAAGGATACATTAAAGAATTGTAGTTAAATTAAATACAGCAAAAGTTGATTAATTTTTTTAAAGCGTATCTTCACTATCACGTAAATGTTTTAAAAATTTTGTTTTTTAGATTCTTGTAGTTCCCTTATAATTATGTCATAGTCTACAAAGAGCGTGTAAAAAAATCCAGGACATAATCTACTACAAGTGATGAGTGATTTTTAGAATGCATGAAGATAGCATGTAGTATAGCATCTTTTAATGAAACGTTAGCAAGCACTAGTACAGGCCCAGATGTTGCTGAAATGCTCACATCTCAGCCCACTCGGTCTGGTCAACATCGAAGAAAGAAAATTTTATGGAGAAACGAAATGAACGAGTTCTTGGTTCGATGTTATTTCTTGCTAACGAAAATAAACACACTGAATGTACCATATGGGACTGAATTACATAGAAAAGTAATTGAAAAGTTCCCAGAACTCAGAAATAAAACTATACAAAATGTATTGGATCAGCGTAGATCTATATTCATCAATAATAGATTATCTCCAGAAGTCATTGATGGAATAAGAAATGAGGTTTCTGTAGAATTGGAGATTGAGAATATAAATGATAAACAACAGACGCTGATCCAAGAAGAGGTAAATAATGTAGAAGTGAATATAGATAAAGATATTGAAGGAATAGTCAATTCTCAATCTATTATAGCGGACGAACATCAAAGGAAAAGAACTTCTTGGACGTTGGACATGAAGAAGTTTATGCTCAGATGATATTGCACAATAACAAAACTGGGAACAGTTAAAATACCGTATGGAGCAGAGCTACATAGAAAGGTAACTGAAAAGTCCCCAGAGTTGGCGGATAAAACCATTCAAAATATCTTAGATCAAAGACGATCTATATTCATTAATAATAGATTATCAGCGGAAATAATTAATCAAGTGAGACAAGAGGTTTCCTTAGAACTTGGTATGAGTAGTAATGATGAAGTGGAGGTTGAAGAACAGATTAACCCGTTTTCAGCTGAATTAATAGTTTTGCCCGTACAGGAAAATAGATTTTATTTAGAATTTGAGAATAATTTTCTTAAATATCATGGAGTTGTACCTAGTACGAAGCCGCATCTAAAAAAGCTTATCTACAAAAAGGGCACATCTGATATTATAAACGAGGTAAACGCCATTATTGGGACAAAAATAAAAGCCGGCACAACACTGGAGGAGCTCCACAGTTTAATATATACAGGTGCATGTACGGTTTTGATATTAAATGATCAAAATATAGACCCCGTAAATATGCGATTCGATAGTAGAAATAGAACTCCTTGTTGGGAAAAACGATTGACATGGAAAATAGAAAATCTGAGACGGGAAATTGGAATATTAACTAAAAGCTTAAAGGAGAATGCTAGCGCGAGGGTTAAGAGAGATGCAGGGATAATAGTGAGCCGTTATGTTTCACCTGAAAACTCCAATGCTGTAGAAATTTTGAATTTATTAAAGCAGGAATTAGCGGCATATGCAAAGAGGTTGAAACGATATAAAATCAGTAATACCCGAAGGCAGCAAAATAAACAATTCGCTAGAAATCAAAAATTATTCTATCGTGGCTTGAGTGATGCAAATCCTGGACAACAGATTCAGTTACCAACGAAAGACAAAATATCAGATTATTGGTCTGGAATATGGAGTATGCCGGTGCAACATAGAAATGCAAAATGGCTGGCGGATGAAAGAAGGAAGGTAAGTAACGTTAGAACAATGCTAAATTGGCGGATTTAGAGGATGTAAAAAGAGCAATCCAAACAGCATTGAATTGGAAAGCACCTGGACCAGATAAAATACAAAATTTCTGGTTAAAAAAATTTACAACGACGCACCTACAGCTTGCTGAATGCTTCCAATTATTGCTAGAACAACCAACCGAACTGCCAGAGTTCATGGCCCAGGGAAACACCTTCTTAATTCCGAAATCTAATGCATCTGCCGAAGATCCCTCTAAATATAGACCAATTACATGTATTCCTGCATTATACAAGATGTTCACCTCGATTATATCTGAAAAGATATATGCCCATTTGGAGAATCACAACCTTTTAGAAGAGGAACAGAAAGGATGTAGAAAAGGATAAAAAGGTTGCAAAGAGCAGCTCCTGATTGACTCAGTTGTGATGAAGAATGTGGTAAAAGCAAAAGAAAACCTCTACATGGCATATATAGACTATCAGAAAGCGTTTGTTAGTGTACCTCACTCGTGGTTGGTAGAGATTCTTAGGTTATATAGATTTGAGGAGCACTATATTAATTTTCTTAGCTACGTCATGACTAAATGGAAGACAAGTTTGTTAATGAAAACCCCTACAGAAAGTATTGATGCAGGTAAGATCAGTATTAAAAGAGGCATATTTCAGGGAGCCGCTTTGAGTCCACTGTGGTTTTGTTTAGCCTTGAAACCGTTAACAACTTTGTTAAATTCCCTAAATAAGGGATGTAATTTACTACAACCTGTCGTACAAATTAGTCACCTTTGGTACATGGATGATCTCAAATTGTATGCTAGGAAAAAGAATCACCTTCGCGATCTCCTAAACTGTGTTGGCCGTTATAGTAGAGATATCTAAATGAAATTTGGATTGGAAAAATGCAAAATAAGTTGCATGGAAAAGGGACAATGGGTTGAACATCGGGGGTTCGAAGTGGAAGGCGGACAAGGACTAGTTATTGGAATGGAGAGCAACGACTATTATAAGTATCTTGGTTATTTGCAGGCTAGAGGAATAGAACACAATATTGCAAAAGAATCAGCGAAAGATCAGTATTTCTCTAGGCTGCGATCGTTGTTGAAAACTAGATTGTCGGCAAGAAATATGTCCAAGGCAATAAACAGCTTTGCAAGTTCCGTACTTACTTATGGATTTGGAATAATTAACTGGACTGATACTGAACTTGAAGCAATAGACATCAAGACAAGAGTAGTGCGATCGAAAGGTTCCACCTACCAAGAAGAGAAGGAGGTAGAGGAATACAGAGTGCTTATTGCAGGCATTATACATAGGTAAATAATTTACGAGCGTACTTTCTGCAAAAGTCAAAAGAAAGTAGGTTGCATAATGCGATTGCACAAATGGACAATTTTACGCCACTCATACTGGCTAACGATGAATTCAATCCATCCACGAGAATATTAAGTATATCCCAACAGAAAGAGAGATGGAAAAATAAATCTTTGCATGGCAAGTATCTGTTAACAATCGGATCTGAAAATTTTGACACCTCAGCGTCGCAGGCATGGCTGTATACAGGTAACCTCTTTGCAGAAACAGAGGGATTCATAGCCGCCATCCAAGATCAAGTAATTCCAACGCATTCCTACAGGAAAAAAATTCTTAAAGAAAATTTATCTGACATTAAATGTCGTGTATGCACAGATAAGGAAGAAGCAATTGATCATTTGATGGCAGGATGCTCTGGACTTGCTCCCAAACAATACCTCGAGAGGCACAACAGGGTTGCGAAAATAATACACCAGCTGCTCAGACAGAAGCACTTGTCGTATTCTGAAAGTGTCCCGTATTATGAATATGAAGCACCTTCAGTTTGCGAGGACGAAAATTCTCGATTATATTGGAATCGCCAAAAATTCATGGATAAAACAAATCCCAACAATATTCCAGATATAGTACTGACACTGAAGAAGGACAAGATAACGTACATCATTGACATTGCTGTTCTGTTGGCAAAAAACACTGCAAGGAACTATAGTGAGAAGGTAAATAAATATTTACCTCTCAGCGACGAAATCAAAAGTATGTGGAAGATGGACAAGGTCCTAATAGTCCCAATTGTGATTGGCGCAACGGGAGAAATCCCACATAAATTATACAGGTCCATAAATGTTTTGGATCTCTACCAGAAACTTTATTTAAAAATGCAAAAAAGTGTCTTGTTAGACACGGCTGAAATAATACGTCGTGTGCTAAACTGATGTTGGAGCGCGCGAACGTGGGCAACGTGGCCGAGAGGTGAAATGACGGAACGGGGGGGGGGGTGCTGATGTGGTCCTCTACTGGGTGGTAGCCTAGCATATGCGCTACCAAACTCTAGGGGGGTCTGCCCGATGGGCGGACAGGTGCCATTCCACCTTTCCAGCAGGGGAGAGAGGAACCAAGCTACGCGGCGCAAAACACGGCGCCGCGCAATACCCACACCACTAGGACCGGTCCTGGGCGGCAATCTGGCTAGGCTGCCGTGAACAGCAAACACACGCTCGACGTGTGTGCAGTGCCCCCGCAATGACGGAAACCGTTAAGATGGCACAAAGTCGTCGACCAAAGTAGCCGCTAAGAGTGTTCCATTGGTTGGCGATGAGCAACCCCGTGCAGGGTGCGCTTCGCGGGTCTGGGCCTTGCCTCGATGGGGCGGGGGTCGGGCAATCGAAGTACTGCACGGAAAAGTAAAGAAGTTGCCGGGAAAGGGTTGGCGGCCCTGCGCAACGGCTGGTTCTCCGATCTCTCCAAATTAGCGCGACCGGACACTAAACACATGCACGAGCGCGCTAAAATACAACACCCCTACACTTGCGCGCTCGCACATACACAAAACCACACACCCAGAGAGAGAAGCAAGCTGCCAGCAGCGGACAACACATAAGTTCATACCCTGAAAGTACTGGTAAGTATCTACTATAATCAATATTCATATAAAAATAAATGAATGATAGATAACTATGCCACCCATCTTGTTCGAATGAACCGATGGGGTAAGATAATGGCAGCCATGAACGACTGGTTCTTGTGAGTGGAAGAGATAATAATAATAATAATAATAATAATAATAATAATAGAATAATAGAACTAAAATGAATATGGCTGGGCACATGACTGTGCGGTAAATATATTACATCTCTATACAATTCGAAGAAATTGATCAGAAAGCTTCGTAGGTTTGGCTGCGATTCAGCAACCTCTTCGTAGAGACTGAGCGCTTTGTTTCAGATACATTATCAAGTTATTCCAACGAAAGTTTACAGAAAACGTATTATTAAAGAAACTATACCGATCGCTCAATGTTGTGTGTGCGGGAGAAAGAAGAAACCCTAAACCATTTGATCGCCGGCGGTACCGTGCTAGCCTCTTAATCTTTTCTGGATAGACACAACAGAGTAACTAACATTGGCAGCTCCATAAAGAACTAAGGAAAATCCAAATGGCTTTCGAAAACGGAGAATCCTATTATAAATACGAACCCCCGCCGGTGCTCGAAGACCAGAGGGCGTGGTGCGCATAAACTGGAACTGCAAGATAATAACTGATAAACCCATACCGAATAACATCCCAGACCTAATATTAACCTTTAAACAAGAAAACATAATCTACATAATAGATATTGCTATACCCCTCTCTAACATCATCTCAAAAACATACGTAGAAAGATTAATAAGTACCTGCCGTTAACAGATGAATTAAAACAGGCAAACGGCTGTGATCGTTTCAATTATGTTGAGAGCTGTGGGTGAAAACCCGATTAAACTACTCGAAAGTCTGAAAGCCATTGCTATTGACAACAACCTCTATAAAGCGCTGCAAAAATCTGTACTACTGAACACGTGCAGCATTGTCAGAAGGTTCATGTGTAACGACTGAGACATTTTCCAATGCCAATACCAAGAGACCCATCTTGTCTATTAGGAGACCAATGAACTACTCCGAAACTAGGAATAAGACGAACCTGTGTAATTGTAAAATAATAATAATAATCTTTATTGCCCAACAGACAATTCCATTTCCAGGACAAATACATAAACAAAGAAAAAAATAGAAGAAAAAAACAGATGTGTGCTAAATTATATAAAAATATAAAAAAAACATAAATGTATGAAATAAAATATGTAACTAAACTAATAAACTAAAACAAAAACTTAACCGAAACACCTCTGGCTAAAAATGTCATTTGAGGCACGTGAAAAGGTATGCAGTTTAATATTTCGGGCGAGTCAATTCGACTATTAATGAACCTACGCATAAATCGAGCAGCATTAACCACTTGGCGGTTCTGGAATAAAAAAAAATCATAGTGGATTAGATCAGAAACAGCAATTCGAAATGCAATTCGACCAATTCATTGGTTACATTTACAGATGAATAAGCATTATGGTACACCAACACTTTCTTCTTCGGCACATGTGGTCGTTTTTCTTTAATTTAGCATTGGAATGGTCAAATAAGTTAACATAATAAGGTCCTGTGATTGTTTTTCTCTTTTCTAAGCAATAAATATTGATTATACTGTGCGAATTGCAATAGACCGCCTTGGTACTCATTCGGCAACGTAAGTCCATTATTTCCTGTTGCGCAGCTTGGTCAAAACTGAAGGCCGTCGTGCTTATAACTAGTACATATCTAACGTTGAAACAAATATAGTGAATGATTCATCACAGTATTGGCGATTTGTGAGACAAAAGAGCGGTAAAAACCGGATTCCTGCCTGCTTGAATTCGTTAAATGATCCGAATGAAATTGTTGAGGCTTTTGCACACGTGTTTTCCACTACATTTTTACTACGCTCAAGTATACCTGATACTTACTACAAATATTACTACAAATACTACTATAAATATTTTTTCATTTGACAGTATTAATATTGCGGCTGTTTCGACTGAGGAGGTTTCGTCTGTCTTAATGCAAGTGATAGGTGATAACCCCTCCGGTCACGATGGGTTTCCTAACTTTTTCATTAGAGATTGTGCACGGGTTCTGAGCGAACCTCTAGGTTCAATGTTTAATTTAAGCATCAGTACGTGTACGTTTCTGGACTTTTGAAAACTAAGTCGTATTATACCAATTTTTAAACATGGGAATAAGAGTTTTATGAACAATTATCAACCCATAAGTATTTTATCTACCTGCTCAAAAGTTTTCGATCAACTTCTATACTTGAAAATATATGCTTATGTATCACCTTACATTTCCCAAGCATGGCTTAAAACTGGGAAGATCGACAGTAACGAACTTTGTTGAAATTACACAGTATATTAGTTAATGCTTAGACAAAAGAACGCAGCTAGATGTGCTATATACATATTTCGATAAAGCGTTCGATACGATTGACTACAATATACTCATCAGTAAAATGTCCTCCTTAGGCTCCTTGCTCCTGATACCGTAAAGCTCTTTGATTCCTATTTGGACAATAGAAGAGTAATTTCAATTTATGCAATCTAAATCACAAAAATAATAATACGAGGTGTCCCGTATCGTTATGTTCAAATTTTAGGAGTATAAAGTAGACTTCATTTCAAGTAATAAAAACGCAAAACTTGTGTATCCATTTTTATTTGTTTCAAAGTTACAGCTCTATGAATGTGATTGTCAGATCATAAAGAAACATGTAATCCTAAAGTCAATAAAAACTGATTTTACTTAAAAAAGTTCAATTAATAATATTTTCGAAATGTCCACCTTCTTGTTGAATGCAGGCTTGTGCCCGTAAGCCAACAGAAGAAGTACTTATCTGAATTTCATACTTGTTTTGTCGGATTTGCTCGGCAGCCAGGTGAATACGATCCAACAACTCTTCTCTTGTGTTCAAAACTTGCGCGTAGACTAAATTTTTTATGTACCCCCATAAATAAAAGTCAAGGGGATTAAGATCGGGTGATCTGGGTGACCATGCAACAGGACCACCTCGACCAATCCGTCTTGGATAATTGACGTTAACCCAATTTCGGACAGCAATTCCGAAATGTGGTGGTGCCCCATCCATGTGAAACCACATGTCTCGTCGAACATTCAGTGGACCATCCTCTAAAAGATCTGGCAGTTCGCCGTAATTGTCTGCATTTCTCTGCATTCCAGGAAGAACGACAGGACCAATCAACAAGCCATCGATTAGGGCCGCCCAAACGTTAATAGAAAATTTATGTTGAAATTTAGATGGGCGTATAGTTTGGGATTTTCTGATGACCATCTGTACAGGTTTCTCAGATTTGTAACACCACTTCTCGTGAACGTAGATTCATCTGTCCAGAGGAATGTTCCGCAGAAATTAAAATGAAGCCGTGACTGGCTTAATATCCAGGTAGAATGAACTAGACGAGCATAGTGGTCTACCTCAAGCAAACCATGTCCCCTGCGATAGTGATATGGATATAAGCCCTCACGTTTTAAAATTCGCCAAACTGTCGTTCGTGGCGCTCCTAGTTGTCTAGCGATTCGACGTACACTGAGAGTTGGATCCCTTGTAACAATAGCTACTGCTTCTTTCTCTAAGTCTGCTGGCAAATTTACTCCTCGGTCGAAAAGATAATCACGCAGTCCGCATTCCCGAAATTGTCTGTGTACTTCCAGAAACGTTCTGTAATGAGGAATGCGCCTATCGGGAAACCGATGTCGGTATTCAATAACTGCTTGACGTGCACTGCCGTTACAGTAGCCATACACAAAATGCATGTCCGCATACTCTTGGGAAGAAAATCGGTAAGGCATTTTGAATAAAGAAAACGTGTCCACTCACTAATAAGCTGTTGTATGAACTGAAACGTAATGTAATCCTTTATTAAAAAATTCAACGTTAACAGTCATCTGAACATTTGTTTATTGTATGATATTCATGGTTCAGCACTTACGAAATAAGTAAGAACCTTCTTTATCATAAATCAATTTCCAGTGCTCTTTTTTGTAGATCTCCAAGAAATTACTGTATGCACTACGACACGTGTTTATTTATTGTAGGATAACATTTTATTATGCGACGTTAACAATCACAGGCCTGTTATTGAATCGTATAACTTTTTTTAAATAAAATCAGTTTGTACTGACTTTAGGATTACATTTTCTTTCATGATCTGACAATCACATTCATAGATCTGTCACTTTGAAACAAATAAAAATTGATATACAAGGTTTGCGTTTTACACTCCTAAAATTTGTCTTGTATATCTTGTATATGCCAAATGGAATCACCAAAAAACACTATGTCCTGGAGCATTGCGGTGAACCTAAAATTGAATACAAGAGTAATTTCAATTTATGCAATCTAAATCACAAAAATAATAATATATATGTAAATATCTAATTTTAACTAAATACAATAATTGATATCAAACTTTCAATTGTGTTAATTTAATCTATATTTGTACTCAAATTTAACAATAGCAAAGCATTGCCGGTTTGAGCTAGTTTAATATGAAAACATTTAATATTGTTTCTAAAGTTGCTCAGCCTTCATCTGCTGTATATTTCTATATTCAAATAAAAGGTTTATTTCCCGAATGAATCAGGATAAGAACCTAAATTAAATAGAGATCTTTTATGCGATTTGCTTCCTTTACGAAATAATGTTTACTTAAGAAAATCAAAAAAACGAATTGTAGTAAAAACGAATTTTATAACTTTAAGCGTGTATAGAAAGGTATGTTCTATACTTTGTTTTATATATTTAGAACTTTATAAAAAAGATAATCTATTTAATGCTCCTTACAATTATTGTTTGTATGTTCGTGCTAAAAACTGTATATTGTCCCATTAATTGCCTAGAGAGTATTTAGTATTCCGGATGGATTTTCTTTGATGTGATAATGATTAGTATGTATAATTTCAGAGTGTAGTTAACGTTAATTAACCTTTTGTTAACGTATTATTCAGTAAGTACATCCGCCCAGTTTGTACATCATTTATAACCACAGATGGGGGGAAATCTATATGCGGTTATTGGCAGCTTAAACTAAACCTCGCCAAACTATGGGCAAAAATGGAACACGGGATATTATATATATATATATATATAGGGTTCATAATTAATAAGTTTTATAATTATTACCTCGGCATAAGTAGATTTTTGGAATGCGGACTTTTATATTCGACTGAATGTTCACAAATTTAAATAATTAAATTAAATTAAACTTAAATAAATTATTATAATGATGAAAATATAATTATACACTATTATTGAACCATCCTTCTAAGTGAGAAAAAGAAGAGCCAACCTGAGAATATATGAAACGGTTATACAGCCCCCGGTGCCACAGTGTAGGTAACTGTGTGTTGAATAAGAGTAATATGAAGGTCATAGAATTCTGGGAAGGGAATATATTTGACTACTCTATTTTTTTGGGACAGTGTGTAATATTTTGAACTGCCTCGTATAATTTAGATCTTTTAACTAAACCTACCTGTAATAATTGCTTTGGGTGTTATTTACTTTCAAATGTCCAGGTATATACAATGTGTCCGGAAAAATGTGGGAAATCTCTCGGATTCAGATAGAACATTAAAAAATAAGATGACAAGTTCCCATAATTTTTTTCCTAGCTGCCCTCCCTACGGAGATACGGCCTCCTAAAGGACGCCACTGGAAATCAATTTTTCTTGAATAACTTTTAAACTACTTATTATAATTTAATGAAAATTTAATACGATAAACAGTAGTTAGGAACTCTTAAAATACTGCCCTTAAATTTAAATTAGCATGTTTAGTTTACCAGGGGTGGACTAGGTTGTACATTTTAATGCTTTTACATTTACATTTTTAACACCCTGTATGATAAGGAGTTAAAAGAAACTAATTTAGATACCTTGAACATTAAGCTAAAGAAAAGGTACTCTTGTTCATTGTCGATAAAATGAACCGTTTTCGAGAAAAAAAATAGTAAAAGAATTAATGTTTTATTTCTATTAAAAAGAACCATGATTTTTAATTTTTTTTGTCTGCAACAAAGTGTGATACAAAAGTCATTCCAGGAACAAAAAAGTTTTAGTTTAGGTTATTTAATACGACAAAATTACAAAGATTCTTAGAAATGCAGTTTTATCCCAGAAAGGCACCTTAACAAAAATTATGTTTAGAAATGTACTCACTAAAGTTTGAAACGATTGAACCTAAATACGCTAATTATAAATAATCAATTAAAAACTTCATAAGTGGGTTCAACATGGGCTCCGTGAACTCTGATACACTCGCGGGCACGACGAATAGAGGACTGCTGTACTCGCTACAACAACCCAGCATTGTTTCTTATCACATCACAATGAAATGTGATTCTCTGTAAAAGTTCCTCCCTAGTATCAACCGGAGAGGAATACACCAAGGTTTTGAGATGACCCCACAGGTGAAAATCCATTGGCGTTAGGTCGGCAGACCGTGGATACCAGGCAATGGGACCTCCTCTGCCTATCCAACGGTTTGGGTAGACGTTATTCAGGTGGTCGCGTACAGCAACGCTAAAATGAGGTGGGGCCCCATCATGCATAAAATACATGCTTTGGCGGGTTGCAAGTGGCAAATGCTCTATTGAATCCAGAAAAGCGTTCTGAAGGAACTGTACATAAAGTTCACCATTCAATCGTGGCGGCAATACGCATGGTCCAATCAAAAAATTGCCAATTATTCCTGCCCAAACATTAATTGATTGGAACTGATGTTGATAATGATGAACGACAGTGGCATGAGGGTTTTCATCAGCCCATACATGCGAGTTATGTAAATTTACAATACCATTTTTGGTAAACCCTGCTTCATCGGTAAAAAGAATAGTGCTAATGAAGTTTGGGTTTGTTCGTTGCTGATCTAACAGCCAGTTTGCGAACTGGATTCTACGAGGAAAATCTTCAGGAAGTGGTTGATGCACTTTTTGCAGATGATAAGGGTATAACAACTGTTCTTTAAGTACTTCATGAATTGTCGTTTTTGACGTATTAAGCTCCGCGACTAATCTTCGAGTGCTTATTGAAGGAGTATCACCTACAGTATCCAAAATATTTTCCTCCAATTGCACCGTACGTACTGTTCTTCTCACACCAGCATCAGTACTTGTTTTCGCAAAACTTCCTAAAACATTAAAGAAAGTCAATATTGTTACCTTATTAACTGGAATCGCCCACCAGTCTCTCTTAGACGTTGGTCAAGTCGCTGAGTGTTTTCTGATTTGGAATATTGCGATTAGGATATCTTTCTTCATACAACCTTCTTGCTTCCAAAGCATTGCAAGATGCAAGACCGTACATAAGATGCATATCTGCATACTCACTAAATGTGTATCCCATTATCAAATTAAATTTACCAAGATATTCAAAATTCAATAAATTAATATCGAAGTAAAGGATCAACGTGTTAACAATATGAAAGATTACAAGATTTAAAATTTACACGTCAATGCAAGATTAATTCGTGGGTACCATAGTAACGTTTGTAAAAACAATGCGTTTTTTAGTACTGAAAACAGTTTTATTTCAGACTTTTGTATCACAGTTGTTGCAGACAAAAAAAAATTAGAAATCATGGTTCTATTTAATAGAAATAAAACATTAATTCCTTTATTATTTTTTTTTCTCGAAAACGGTTCATTTTATCGACAATGAACAAGAGTACCTTTTCTTTAGCTTAATGTTCAAGGTATTCAAATAAGTTTTTTTTTAACTCCTTATCATACAGGGTGTTAAAAATGTAAACATTAAAATGTACAACCTAGTCCGCCCCTGGTAAACTAAACAAGCTAATTTAAATTTAAGAGCAGTATTTTAAGAGGTCCTTACTACTGTTTATCATATTAAATTTTCATTAAATTATAATAAGTAGTTTAAAAGTTATTCAAGAAAAATTGATTTCCAGTGGCGTCCTTTAGGAGGCCGTATCTCCGTAGGGAGGGCCGCTAAGAAAAAAATTATGGTAACTTGTCATCTTATTTTTTAATGTTCTATCTGAATCCGAGAGATTTCCCACATTTTCCCGGACACATTGTATATATATCCTGGGAATTTCCGTTATTATATTATTTTTTCTACATCTAGGCCGTTTCTGCTTTTACTTATTTTCTACACCCTTATTAGAGACCTTTCTAGTATAAGTATTTCGATTTTTGATATCTGTAACATTGAAATGTCATCAACGGTGATATTGCTTTTCCATTTAGTTAATTTTGATACGTACTCATTCTAGATTAGTATTAATAAAAAAGTACTTGGAGGATAATATTTATTATATTAGTTTTTCTTTGGCTAGTTTCTAATTACAATTTTATTCCACAGCATTAACATTTGGTTGTGTCATGTAACTCATGTATATATGCTATTCTTCTAGTTAATTTTCTTGGATATGATTGTCTGAAATGCTTTCTTAATTATAGGACTGGTTGGACATTGTGTTATAATTGCATTAATTCATTTTTGGAACATTTTAGGGCTTTCTAGTTTCATTATACCATTCTCTGTTCGGGTTGTTTTGATTGTCAAAGACTTAGGTTAAGATACATGGTTCCGACAGCTAAGTTTTACACGTAAATGTGTGTATGTGTGTGTGTATCGGATATGGGGTATAAAATGATGGACTAATATATTTTATTGCAAAAATATATCGTTTGAAGCAATTTCGTAATTAAATCTTGTTTTTTTGGTTATTTTGAATTATAATGTTGTAACTTCTTTTTGTATTGAATTTTTCTTTTTATCGTATTCGAATAACAGCGACATATTTTAGTAATCGTCCTGAATCATTTTTCTCTTTAATTAGTTAGGCCATGTATTTAATTGAAATTTTCAATAATTGAGCTTTGTTTTTTCTTCTCTATCTACATCTGCCTTGGATTTTTCGAACGAACTAAGCAGCTTCTCCAATATAAGATCGAGTATACTATGTACTCGGCCTTTTTGATTGTGACAGCACTGGGCTAGAAATCATTTGAAACGTGTGTCGCTTGGAAATTAAAATTACTAATGACTGTTTAAAGTAATGGAATTTACTCGCTCAGCGGCTTTTGTCATTGTAATTTATTTTAAATTATAGAGGATATTGTTTCCGCAATATTGTTTAACGTTGATATCGACGGATTTGAAAGATTTCCATAGTGATTGTACAAGCAACTGCTATCGATAATGCTATCTGTATTTTACTCTATTGTCCAATAATTGTACTTTGGTTTAGTTTGTTGGGAAGTAATATTATTGTTATTATTATTGAAATGCAAATGGAGGTTAAATCACTCATTTTTAGCGTAATAAAGACGTATTACCTATACTAATTACGTAGTATTTAAGAAATTATTAATGCATTAGCATTGGAGCTCGTTTAAAAATGTTTTTTTTTCATTTTAGAATTGAAGCAAAATCTAAAATGTTAAATAAAGAAATATTCTGACGTGATGGATTTCTTTGACTATTTTTCTGGTAATCGGCGAATCAAAAATTATCGGGAACGCTACTCAGATCTTCAGGGGGGAAACCATTGAAGGCCTGTGTAATTATTATCCCTTCTGAAACATTCTGTATATTATTACAGTTTCCATGTGCTGTCTCATTTACAGACTCCATGTATAATTATTTAACAAATTACATTTGCCGTACACAATTTTAAGTAATACCTCTCAGTATTACTTAAAATTTATTTCTATAATTTGAATATATTTATAAGAATAAATGGGGCGTAACTTACATTACAGAACTTTTATTATATAATAATTCTAGAGTTAGGTATCCTCATTTAATTAGAATATCACTTATTTATGCATATGAATACGTATAAATTACTGCCATAAACATTTATTTTATTGGTTTCAGCTCATTAGGCGGAGTCAAAATATAGGTGAAATGAAACAGTTAAAATAAATCTAGTAGCGTAATAAAAACAACATTCGGAGCTTTAAAATAATTTATTTACACGCTGTAAAGTATATTGTCTCGACTGAAAAGTAATAAAATTTTGACGGTAAGTTCAATGACAAATCGATAATTATATTGACGATTCTTATTGGTTCTAAAAAATATACTTATTAACATTACACTTAGACCAATAGCGTGAATAACTTTTATGGTAGTACTACATGAACTAAGTATTGTTTTATTAATTTTACGTTAATCAATATATGTAAATACATGCTTACTCGACACAAATTGAGTAAAAGAAACTATTAAACATGTCGGAAGGTTTTGTTCCTGTTTCCGATGAAATAGATATTAAATATTGATCGTTAAAATTTTTAAAGAATTCTTAACAGGGACATAATTAACTTACTCTATATTTACAATATACGTAAATTTTAAACTACTTATTTTTTTAAATGAATTTATAGTTTGCAAGAAATGGACTTTTAAAACGTTTTGTACAAACAATTTTTCTGCATAGTAATTCTTTGCAAGCCGAAAGTAAAAGAGAATATTAGTCATTGATATTCGACGATTTTGCTACCACCTATCAGTCGCCTCATAAGTTTTCCAATTTTTTGAAACTTCCAGACATAGAGTGTTACATTGCTCACTGTTTTCGTCGTTAACTATGCAAAAAAAATAAATATTATTATGTAAAGTAAAAAAAAACCTATTCAATAAATCAGGCGCGATGGAAAATCTGGTTAGCGTTAAGGCTGCTGTGAAAATTTGGTAGTTTAAGTGTTGCTTTTCAACGATCAGATTTAAAAAATTTAAGATTTTTGAACAATCTATTAGTTGAGAGTTCGTACTTAGTGCTACATAAGTATACTTACTAACACAATATTTAGGACAATGTTTTTTTGGAAAATAAAATTCATTTTTCTTTGTGTGGTGTATGTGTACTTAAGACATTGGGCTTTAAGTTCAAAGGTTATCAACATCCTAGAACGTATATGGTTTGTATAAAGTGTTGCACGGCTTTATTACTATACCTATTTACCGTAATAGAGGTAGAAATGTTGATTTAACTTTCACTTCCTCAATTTTTAACTGAAGAGAATACCAATCTCGAAAACAATCAACCTTTCATCCGCTGGTCTCTAGAATCGGATGGAACTCTCACTCCCATTGTCCGATGCGCCGTCCAGGCTTTGATTGCTTATTTGGAAAGAAAATATAGTTTTCTGTAGAAACATAAATTTCGCGTGAAAATTTTCACGATTATTTATGATTATAAATGAAATCACATAGCTGAAATAATACATGGATTTACCTTATTTGGCATTTGATCGTCATCCAAACAAAGTATTTACAGTTGGTTTGCAAAATTTAAACATGAACGCATCACTATCACTATAGAATTTTGTGAAAGTCGTTTATTGACGTCTGTTCTTGCTACTAATGTCGATGCCTCGCGTAAAACCATTAAACGAGATCGACATACCACATACAGTGAGATTGAAGTATCCTTTGTGACTATGAGACCAATACACACAGTTTTGCAGGAACATATGAATTTATAAACATTGTTACTTGCGACGAAACTTAAATGTATTTGTACGATTCTAAAACTAAACAACAATTTGCCGTTTGGATCGTTCAAAGCGAACTAGATCTACGAAAGTTGTTCGTGTGTCTGGTCGCTTGTTTCTTACGTTTTACTGGACTTGCAGTAGAGTAACTTTAGAGAATCCAAGAGTCGCGAACGCTAATTAGTGTACTATAATTTGAAGCAAAGCTTGAAGAAGCAATAATTTAAATTGATGAATTAGTGTTCATTATAGCACCATAAGCTTAGGATGACAAATTGTTAATTTTTAACCAGCAAAAATGTAGAATTAATAACTCATTGCCCGTGTTCATCTGATTTATCATCTCGTGTTTCCTGTGTGTTTTCAAACCTCAAAAATGAAATGTGTGGTGAACAATTTTCATTGTTTGAAACAGCTGTTAAAAGATTCCAAACACTAATTTTAGGCGTATCAAATTCAGATGGGGAAAAATGCTTCGCAAGTTGGCCAGTTTATTTACATCGTTTCCAGAAATATGTCCAGCAGCCTTCGTATTTTTAGGATGAACGTTATAAACGAACGCAGCTTTCAAAGAGAATTTGCTAGGTTTAGGAAAGGTTCGTCATTGTTGATGAATTTCGTTCCAGTGGATTTTCGAAAATTGACAATGGCGTTTTACAACGTGAATTGTAACAAATTTCATATTCAACGTCAGAAAATTCTGAACCATATTCACAGTTTTGAAATAGCCGGGTGGGTGTCACGTGGATCGCCCAAGCAGATCTTGAAAATAATTCGTTTTAGAATTATTTAATTATAGAAAATGTAAAACCAATTCCTTATAGTATCTGTGTAAGAAAGGGAGCAATTCTAACAATCACTCACAACTACAAAACAAGATTTACAGCAAAAGAAGAGAATGCTGCTTTTTGCGGAATAAGAATAATACTAATAATTCACGTCTTATCACCCCCCAACAGTTTAACACAAGGTACAGGGGCAGGCTATGCGTTATTATTACGTTTACGCTCGTTGAACGACTTAGATATCTATACAGCTGTCGGCCTTTCCAGAAAACAACGATAACTCTCTCGGAGAGCATGCCCAGATTCGATATCAGGCGCCTCGGCACGATAAGTGGGTGCTTTACCACAACGCTATTGGGCGGCGTTTAAATAAGTTTCTGTTTATGGTGAGCTTTCTACACGAGGAGAGACAACAAATTTTGAAAATAACTGTAGACAATTAACAAGGTTGATAGCATTACTCAAAGAAAAAACGGCTAGCTTTCCTAAAACATATACAAGTTGCGATATATTATAGTTGCGATGTTATACTCGTAAATGGAATCTAAGGAACCTTGGTTGAATTGCTCAAGCGTTTCTTTTCTAGAATACAAATTAATGAAACATATCTGTATCCGCATATATGGACATACATAACGTATTTAAACAATGGCCACTTCAAGATACAGATATATGTGATTCAATCTAACGATCTCCTCAGTACAGATATGAAGTGACGTCCAGATTCGCTCCCGGATCGCCCGCTCTTACCGGCGGGCCTTTCTTGGCCGTCGGATGTCACGACATACTATCTTGTCAGCTGAGGATTTAAAATTACGCTTATCTTGCGGTAGCGAATTTAAATATGTCACTTCATAACTACACTGAGGAGATCGTACCGTCGAAACGCATGTATCTGTAGTTGAAGTGACCATTGGTTAAATACGAGGTAAATCCAGAAAGTAATTTCCGTTTGGTAATGAACAGAAATCAAGTAGAGATACAGAATAGTTATTTACGTATAAAGGGAGTAAAGTAATATTTTACAGTCGAGACATGAATATTGCGCTCCAGACGAAGTCGAGAGGATAACCATGTCGACACTGTGATATTACTTTACTCCAGTGTTGCGTACAACATTTTTCGGCCGCACCATAATTTTTACTCAAAAAATAATATAAAAGTACTACTGAAATTAAATAGTTGCAATTGTATACTATATGTATTATGAGTAGAGACTGGACACATTAGGCCGAAATTACAATGGACCATATAAATAGTCTATAACATCGCTAAGTACAACACACAGTTATTGAGTAGCACTATTCATTCGGTTAGCAGCACATCTGTTTGAATTGTGACGCAATAACTTCAATATTACACTTAAATACCATTCTTAATGGGCGTAGATAGAAGTGTGAGGAGTTTATATAGTTCAATTTATTTATTGGTTAATATTTCATAAAATAAATAAAGTAGTGTGAGTTAGTTTCTCTTTTTCATTGTTTTTCTGTTAATTGGAAAACAAACGAGTGGTTATCTAGTATTAATATTAACTAGCAATACTTTCTCAATGTTCTCTTCTGTAAAATTTTTTCTCTTTGAATGAAATACATCCTTGTAGATAGAAAACATCCTTTCCACATCGCAACTGGTTATAGGTGCATACTGGAAATATTCTTTTATTTCAGCGTATTTAGCAGTTAGATTTTGAGGCATTGTACCCATGCACAATTGCCGCAATGTTATTAAATCTGGATTTCTATTAAAAACAGCGTCGAACTTTTGCTGAAGGCCACATCCGAAGTTACTAATATTTTTCAAATTATTAATAGTGGTTAATTCATCATTTAATTTGCTTTATTAAGCAGAATAGGATATAGTTACTTGTTTTTTGCCCGCGTCATCATTTTTACTTAAAAAAACAAAAGTACTGAAATTAAATAATTACAATAGTTATTTTCGCTTTAACTGTCATTCATTGTAAAGCTTAAGGAAAGAAACTAATTCACAACTATTTAATTTTTTAACAGTCACTGATGTTGTCAGCTGTCAAATTAAGTGGCCGTGATGCATATATTCGTAAATGTGTCGATATGCAACACAATATACACCACAGCGGTTGTTATTGTTTTATTTCTCTATGTAATGAAATTTTGTATCTTTTATCATTGTTCAGCACGGGGATGTAATGTATTTTATTTCCGACTAAGATTACGTCTTCGTTAGTAACTCAGTTATGTTTTCTTAACATAGTGAAGGGCAGAAAAAACTATTTATTGCAAAACAATCTACAAACCTTAAGATATTTTTCTACATAATTTTCATCATTTTGAAAGCATTTGTTGTAGCGTGGCAAAGTTTTTGTATGCCTTCTTTGTAAAAGGTTGCCGCCTGTGTTGTAAACTATGTGGTAACATGCTGTTTGAGAATCAATTTTCGAAGTGACAGGACTTGCTTGGCTTTAGTTCTTGCTGGCGAGGAAGTGTGCCTCCATTCCATCGATTGTCGTTTAGTTTTAGGGGTGTCATAAGCAATCCAAATCGCATCCCCGATCAGTATCTGCCTCAGAAAATCATCACCGCCATTGTCGTAACGTGTCAAAAAGTCAAGTGAACTGCCTAGACGTTGTTTTTTGTGTTGCTCTGTAAGTCTTTTTGGTATCCATTAATCACAAAGCTTTCGAAAACCCAGTTTTACAGTAACAACTTCATGGATCTTGAAATTTCGGAAAGTTCATAGAAAGAGTAGAAATTGTAAACTTACGGTTTTCCTTAGTCACTCATTACATTTTTTTCATAAACCTCGCAGATTTGTCCATGAATGTCGACTGGCTTAATGTTCTTCGTATTTTAAACAAGCGCTACAAAGCATACACAACAAACAACGATCTCAAAATGGCGTCATCTCCTTCTCCTTGACTCAGAACAACTGCCGCGTATGCACGGAACCTGACAACGGAGTACAAGACCAAAATATAGACATGCATCAGATCTGTTATAGCGTATGCGGTAGAAACACGAGTCGAAACAGCAACAACGAAGCGGGTACTACGCACAACCGAAATGGCTGCTCTGAGAGCAATTACTGGTCATTCATTGCTCGACAGGAGACGCAGCTTGGATTTTAGAAAGCAGTGTGGTATCAAGAATGTCGTACGATGGACGAGAGAACGAAGAAGAAATTGGAACAAACACATGAGTCGAATGCCGGATGATCGATTGGTGAAAAAGGCAAGAAACGGAAAACTGATAGGAAGGAGACCACAGGGTCGACCCCACAAAAGATGGCGCGACAGCTGGCGACAGCTGGCGACAGCTGGCGACAGCTGGCAGTCAATATCGCAAGAATAACAAGAGGCGGGCTAGGAAATTAACAAAAACTTTTGCTTAGAAGACAAAGAAGAAGAGGAGTTCAATTCAAATAATTTTAATTTTAAAACGTCTGTTTATTTAAACTCACGAAAAATAAAATGTCACAATGACATCATTGTGTAAATTGTGTAAATAGGTCACCGCGTCACTGATTATGTTTAACTTTAAAGAAAAAAAGGAAAAAGCCCAACTTTTCAGGAGTTGATTTAACTACTGAAATATCGACCTTTAGACAGACGAAAAAGTGCATTTTACATAACCTATTAGATACTTATCTTTAATAATTTTCTGAAGCATTTTAGAATAAATTAGATTTATAATTGTTTCATATTAGGTGCGGTATTTAAAATACAAAAAGGAAAATAATATACGTTCAACTTCGTGACATATAAATTAGTAAAATATAAATATGTAAAAATAAAAACTAAGATATATGTATGTATATAAGTTCTACATGTAAACCTGTTCCTATATACTTATTATTTTTCTTCTTATTGATCTACCTCGTTCTGACACTTTCAGCCTACGCACCTTACATACCAAACCTTGATGACTGCCCATATGTGTGATTTTTGTACTTCAGTAATCCTTCAGAGATATATATTCGGATTATATTTTATTTTTTGAGAACTGCATTAAAAAATACACAACCATTTAAAGAAAGAATTATTTAATTTTCATTTTATTAGTAGGGAATTTGATGTTATACATTAGCTATGTGATAAATTATGATTTGGTACGTTTAACTTTTTGTTGCCTTTGAACAAACACATATCAAAATAAGTAAAGTAAATGTTATAGCTTGGTTATAAATACTTTTCAGGTGGTAAAACCCAATCACGATTTAAAGACTTCGATGCTAATATTAATGTATTATAAATTACATCATTTGTATTATTTATTGTATTAAAAATAGCTACTTGGGTAATTTGTTTAAACAATAAAATAAATTTTAATTTTAATATAAATGTTGAAGATCCCTTTACCAGCCTTTTGTAATATTTTAATTTCGAACATTTTTTATTGTTAAATATAAGTAAATCTAGGAGATAGAATTCAAACGTAAACATTTCCAATTTTAAAAGATATTTAACGTTCATTTTCGAGTTTAAACCACTGTGTAACATAACCTTTATTATCACATTCAAATGGTAAAGCTTTCTTTAAATTCTAAGAAAGCGATATCCTTTACGTTTGCAAATTTATTTATTACTTACTTTGTAATTTAGACACCTCGTTTTATTACTTGAATTATTAATAATCGGTATCTTTTTCCAAATTTTTTATTGCTTTATACATCAGATTTCTTGTTCTATTGCTTAATGTTATTAGTGAACGTATTCAAAGACTATGTTTAATATGAGCCCCATTGTTAACTAAATAAGTATAATCGGCTCACGATACCTAAATATGTATGTACCATAAAAAATCATTACTGAACAAAGGAACAGCCCGAAATACATATTTATATTTATAATACCTACTAATATTTAATTAGTAATGATATTTTATTATGTATTTCTTAGTTAAGATTATAATTTTAAAACTTTTGTTGTAAACTTTGGGTATTATTGCTTGTAGGTATAATTTCGGATAATTAAATAACATATAAATATATAAAAAAATTATGACGTCAAATAATACACTGTTTAACCAATACGCTGTTAATATGTAATAGTTAGTGGTAGTGGTATATAAACAGTACAGAATAGAAGTGTATCATACTAGCACCAAGAGACTCAACAGTATAAACTCAAACAAATATCAACATCAGTACAAGACACACAGTCTTTTTCATAACATTCACATCAAACAAATCATATTTTAACAAGAGATACCAGTCTCAACAGCTGTTTTATGTTAGTATAAGTCGTTGTAGATCCAAAATAAATGTATATAGTATAAATAAATATATTTAGATGAATGTGCATTTATTCATTTAACAGTCACCGAAGATTTAAAACGTAAAGTTGAAGCATCACCGTCAGAAACCGGATTTATTCCAAACATTTGGTCCATGAGCCAACATCAACCATGACATTGGTGCATCAAGTCCGACCAATGCAATAAACATAACTTTTGTAATAAATACTAACAATAAAATTTTCTAGAAATACATTGGTGATAAAATTGATTGCTTTTTATTATAAAGAATTGAAAACGAAGTGGTATTTTATTCAAGTAATTTATGGCAGATATATTTTGAATTTGAAAAAATAGGAGGAACGTTTAAATTGAATTATAATTTAATAATTATACGAAAATAAACAAACGAAACGAAAATAATATGACATTTTTAAATATAGTCTCCTTTCCTTTGAATATACTGTTGACATGGTTTAAGAACCTTACGTATTCTTCAAGAATCTATTCTCGAACAACTTCAATAACTTCTTGTTATGAGTACTTCATTTTTCTAATATCATGCCATTTGTAAGTGAACGATGTACAAGTGTTCTAGTCTCAGAATTCAATGAGTGTATATTCTTGGATCATTTATTCAAGCATTGTTATTAAAAGATCGTCTCTTGAAAGTGAAGCAATTATCAGCAATATCTAGCATTTCTGAACAAGTGTAGGCCGATTCCTGTATAACTATTTTGGTATGAATAAAGTTAGTGGAAGATGGATATTGAGACTTCTTAATGCTTTTCGACGTCAATGTCGTGTTGAATATAATATAATTTCTAAACCTGTGTGGACTAAAACTGTGTGGACACGATCCAAAATTTGGTTTGAATTTTGAAGTCTGTATTATAATCCTCCTACATACAAAACCTATATACAAAAAAGGAAACGAAGAACAGTACGAAAACTACAAAATAATATCATTACTGAATACTACTTTCCTAGCAAATCTTATAAACAAAAGGCTGAAAAATAAAGGCTAGAAAATACTAGAACCAAAATGGTTTCAGATTCGGTAGTAAACTGTCAATTGTTTGATTACATTTTGAACATAAAATTTATGCGAGTTAAGTTTCTCATCTATAACTGTCATTAAAACAAAAATTTAAAAAAATGCTTCGAAGTTTAAAATGATATTAGCTGTATTCCATTGTTAGTCTATTGAATATAAGCTCGATTTGAGAAGCTGCTTAGTACAGAAAAAACAGACAAACACATGTTTCAATACTTTTTTCTTTGTAAATTGCTTTCTATCTATTTATTTATGCAAGGTGGAACAGCTGTCATGTCTGTGTTAACTGTATTTATGACATAGATGTATTTTAAATAGTTAAAACACTTTGGGAACCACTGGTCTAGGCAATAGATCTCGTATATTTAAGAATGGGCTTTGATGTGGCCTTTTCTGCACAGAGAAAATCACACAGGGCTCTCATAATTAGGGACTGAACACGAGAGGCCGATGACTGATTCCGGAAAGGTGTCTTTGAGGGAACATATCCTAATATGCTGCATATTAATTGTGTAGCACATGCACTCCACAGAATTTGTGAATATATCAGAGACACCTTTCCAGAAGTTGATAGACTTGTATCCGCTTTTAAAAAACTTTTCAGAAAACTACCACTGCGAGTATCTCTTTACAGGAAAAAACTTCTATCTTTGCCACTGCCTCCCTCTCCAGTAATAACTAGATGGGGAACAAGGTTGGAAGCTATTAGTTTTTATGCAGAGAATTTCGATAGTTTACAAAATTTCGTTCCATGTTTAAATGACGATGCTCGAAGTATTTTTGAATGCAAGGAACTAACACAAATTCCAAATTTAAAAAATCAGTTGTACTTTCTTCAGGAACACTGGACATTTTCCAAAACTAATCACTTCTTTTGAAAATCAAAATCTCAAATTAAATGATGAATTAACCACTATTAATAATTTGAAAAATATTAGTAACTTCGGATGTGACCTTCAGCAAAAGACGCAGTTTTTAATAGAAATTCAGATTTAATAACATTGCGGCAATTGTGCATGGGTACAATGCCTCAAAATCTAACTGCTAAATACGCTGAAATAAAAGAATATTTCCAGTATGCACCTATAGCCAGTTGCGATGTAGAAAGGATGTTTTCTATCTACAAGGATGTATTTCATTCAAAGAGAACAAATTTTACAGAAGAGAACCTTGACAAAGTATTGCTAGTTAATATTAATACTAGATAACCCACCCGTTTGTTTTCAAATTAACAGTTACAACAATGAAAAAAAGAAACTAGCTCACCCTACTTTATTTATTTTATGAAATATTAACCAATAAATAAATTGAACTATAGAAACTCCTCACACTTCTATCTACTGCTATGTGCTGTTAACCGAATGAATAGTGCTACTCAATAACTGTGTGTTGTACTTAGCGATGTTATAGACTATTTATATGGTCCATTGTAATTTCGGCCTAATGTGTCCAGCCTCTACTCATAACACATATAGTATACAATTGGTCCGAAAGATAAAACTTTCGTATTATTTTTTGTAAACTGTAATTATATGAAAATATTATTTACATTAAATAAAACATTAGAGATAATAAGGGATACAACTAATTGGAATTCTTGTGCTACCAAAGATGTTTGTATTTAAACAAATAATAGCTACAATAGTATTTTACTATGTTCTGAAAGAATATAGGTGTAGTCAATGTGTACACATGTTCATAAGAGGTAAGAAGATTTGAATGTGAAGTAATAGTTACATGAATACTAATGGTGATGTAGGTAGCAAGTACGGAAGTACAAGAGAAAGTAAGGAATTATACGAGGAATATAAAAAGGTGGATTGAAGAGTTGATTAAAATTGGAATAAATAATACAAATGGATAGATGCACTTGTGTGGGAGGGGAAGACGACTGTGAGATTCATTGTGTAAGATGATAGAGGAGAAATATATTTATGTGTGAAAACTTTATACTCGTTAATACAAATGGATTTTCTATCTATCAGGAAACTTATGGTTCAATAGAAGCCAGCTTAGCAATAATATTTATTTTTTCGATTCGATTTTGTTTTTTTGATTTTTTTGATTCATTTCACATAAATAAAAGAAGGTTAATTAGGTCATGATCTGTTTCTTTTTTTTAATGTATATCTAGGAGAAATTACAAGTTTTTCTAAGGAAGTAAGTGGTCTGTTTATTAAATCCATTCCTTACTATTCACGTCTGTACTACTATTCATATTTACTTAATTTTCAAAGGTGATTTTTGTATTTTGCTTTGTTGTTTTAATTATTACTAATAATTTTTATAAGCTACTAAATGTAACGGCAAAAAAATATTTTTTCTCGAATTACTTTCTCGATTACTAGAACCATCTTTAGGAAAAATTTATTATTATACATGATTTGAAAGTTATACCAGCGTGGTCATCTTCACTGATAACCAAGCAATGCTAAAGTCGTTATATTCAGTTAAATCTAAAGTTATATGGGGCACTATGTGTGCTTTCAACTAGTACGGCGATCGCAACAAAGTGGCATTAGTTTGGGTTTCAGAGCACGAAGGCCACAGGTCTAATGAGAAGGCGGAAAAATTAGTTCGACATGCCTCGTCTATGGCTTTCGTAGGACCGGGCCTTCCTTTGGCACTGCAAAAATAATGATTAAAACAGCCATGAGAAAGTGGACCGAAAATAGATTTAGGGAAAGGTGAGGAAATTCCCCAGGTCCAAGATAGGCAAAACAGTTCTTTAGAGAACATTCGCCTGGGAATTGTAAGCTCAACAAAGATGCATAATATGGAGTTGATAAAAGAGAGTGCTAACAATGCGAAAGTGTGATAAGAACGCGGCTCCTATAAATGAGAGATCAATATCCTAAAGTGGAAATATATTTAATTGAACCGTTTTCGAAGCTGCTTAATTAAAAGAGCATTGCTAGAGGATTGTGTAGGTTACCTTCGGTGACAGGTAAAAGACTCACCAAATCTCCTTAAAACCCTATTTTTTATTCGTTGCCGTTGCTTGGATAAGTTATTCACATAAGGATGCCCATTTGAGAGTAAACACAGTATCGCAGTGGGTGCAGATTAGGCTGCATGCGCACGTATTATATTTTATATGTACGTATGTTTCCGATATGTCTTGCTGTGTCCTGGCTCAAGGCGGCTGCGATATAGTATAGTTATTTCGTGTAAAGTAAAAAATAATAAATTAATAATGTCGAAAGTTATAAAGAGACCGTTCTACAACGAATCACAGAAATTAAAAAGTAGATTTCGGTATTTAGTTTATCTTTAGGTTACTATATTTATTTATAAGTTATAATTTATAACTTATTAATGAATAATAGTAAATAATAAATATAGTTATAAATTTATGAAACGTGCTGGAATACTTACGGTTTTAAACGTCTATACATAATTCGAACACATTTTTTTCCCGTATATACTTTGCACTATTCATATATTTTGCTGTAAACTGGCGGACAAAAAACTGACCCATCATATTGAAATTTAAGAACATTTAAGTATATTTACATGGCGTGAATATCTTTGTGAATTTGGAGGTTATACCTACTCCATTGAAGTAGACCATCGTAGTAATATTATAACTTATTACATGACTCATTATGACAGCTATAATAATTATTATTTTGACATATTGAAGATCGTTTTATAAAGAAAAAATAGAGTGGATCAGATTTTTTGGTCACCAGTTTACGCGAGAGCGGTATTTCACAAACTTTTATTGTATTTTATAGTAGTACTAGCGTTAACTAAATACGGATATCTACTTATTAATTTCTGTGCTTTGTGATAGAACGAACTCTTTATAGCTTTCGACATTATTGATTTTTTATTTTTACTTTACACGAACTACCAATACTACACAGGCTAGTCTAAATATCACACCGAACATTCTTAAGTGCACATGCGTGACTTCGGCCAACACAATCAAAATTTAAAGCCATGTAAGATTATTCCAACCAAATTTAGTGCCCGTTTTGGATACAATTTTCAATTCAGAGTCATGTTATTAATAAACTTTGTAATACTCAAATAATAAATAATAAAATACTATATTATTTATTTGGATTACAAGCATTGCTAGCCAAAATGTCCAATATATAAATTCGTATAATAATTGTTTATTTTGTATTTAGTTTTTCTTCAGAGCATATTTGTTCATATTAACCTTATTAATAAAAGTTGCAGCAAGCAGGAAATAGAAAAAAAGTTATATTAATTGTCTATTGCGTATAGGAGAATAATCCTTGGGAAGCTACAATAGCTTAAACAAACATCTGAATGAAATTCATAATGTAAGTATAAACTGAAGTAAGTTTTGCATTTTCTAGCAAAGAGCAGTATGAAGCCTGAAAAAGTACAGAACCATTAGAAGTAAATTATGTCATTTGTTGGACAAAGAAAAAAATCAGACTATATGTAATCGAAGTAATGCAGTTGGTAATTATAATATGATTTGCAGAGTGCGGACTCGAGCGATTGATGATTCATAGCCCATAGTCCTCTGCTTTGTATTCGTAACAGGCTTGTTTCTGTAAGAGATCCGTGAGTTTCGAACAATTTGATACGAGTGGCTACTACGTACGTGGCACATACCTATATATACAGTTAACATGTATCTGTCAATGCACAACAGAGCGAATGTAATAAACGGTTTGGTAACCGGCAGCAACTACTGCTGAAGAAAAACTAATGCTGATAAGCGAATTGCCTATCGAATTTTGAATATAAATATTTAAGAAAGAACAAAACTTAAAACTATTATGTATTTTCTGTGATACATTTAAAGTGTAAAACATTACCATGAACAATTAAAATTTGCCAAAAACCAATTAGCATATCGATATGAGAGCTCGTATTAAGCGTTGTTATAAATAATACAAATCTGCATAAAACAAATCTGTATCGTCTCTTTTAGGTTAGTATCTTGGTTTTGCATGTAAGTAATCGTATCTGTAAGACACTGGAAATTAGCTTTAATAAAGTTTAGCTGGTTTTGTAAATTTTCAATTTGTATCAGGTGTTTATAATTAGAAATGCTTTGCGTATCATCATCTTGAAGATGAAAAACAAAGTTTTTGATTCATCCAAGTATTGTGATTAGAAAAATGCTGCTTCTAGCCATGTTCCCCACCTATTTAATACAGAAACTGGGGGTAAAGGCAAATTTGGAAGTATTTCTTTACATGATGCCACTCGTGAAAGTGCGTTGAGAAATATCTTTTTAAATGATGAAACTAACTAATCAACAATTGTAAAATGACCACTGATGTATTCACATACTCTGTGTAGTCCATGTGCTGCACAGGTAACGTGTAGCATATTAGGATAAGATTGCTCTAACAACTTCCCTGTTTTTAACATATAAGCTGCCGCATCAGTCAAAAATAATAGCATCTTGTCTTTATAGTTATCCGATGACAGAATATTATGAATACATTGATTAATTACTTCTGCAACTGTTTTACCATTTACGACTGGCAACATTTTAGTTGATATTAAGTATGGTTGGTATGAAGTTGTCGGAGGAAGAATACCAACAACTACATTTAACACATATCGTCCCATTACATCCGTTGCTTCGTCTGCATTTACCCAAAGATAATGATCAGATAGGTTGGTTCGTATTTTTTCAATGGTTCTCAAATAACATTTTGCTAAGTGGTATTTACGTAAAATAGATTTATCTGGTATATGACGATCAGCATATTTTGTAAGAAGCCTCTTGAGAACTGGATTGTTAAGCGTTTTGAATGGGATATTGGCCGCCAGGAAAGCTTCACACAGTTCTTCGTTAAAAGTGTCAGGTGCAGATGGTCATATGTTATCTTGATGAGTTTTCGAAGAAACATGTCCCTGCACATTACACTTTCGTGCACGCCTTAAACTTAATGAACAGGCACTGCAATATATCTTGGTATTATTACGAATATGCAACCAATCTGTATGGCCTCTAATCCATCCTGCCATGGTTGCCCTACTAGAATCCTCTATAGTTAATGAAGATAAAGAGAAATACTAAGAACAGAAAGAAATGGACTTAAAGGAGAAGCGAAAACTACTCCAAAAATAAGGTAGTAAATGAAACTTAATATTTATCAAAAATTATAGGATAAATATACAATATAACAATATAAAATGGATAAATGTATATTCCGTCTTACACGCCACTGTTGAATTTAAATTTATGATACATATAAAACATACAATGTATTCGAGGAATGCAATCGAGCAAGCAAATAGTGTGGCTGTTATAATATGCATGCAATACCTGAGACCGCCACAACGTTTTATCGGGGCAATTGGTCATTCAATCGCTTCAGTCCACTCTCTGATAATTATATGTGAATGACAAATGTTTCTAATTTAAAGTTTCATCAGCAAATGTTATTTGAGAATATAAAAAGAGGGAGGATCCATTAAAATACAAGGAGTTTATCCTTCACGTTTAATTATTAATTCTTTCAACAATAGTATAGTTGTATAATTTATATACATAATTAGGGGTAGTAAATCATAAAGTTTTACTGTTGTAGGTCAGGTCATGGTTAAATTCATAAAAAACTCATGTGGGTCACAAGGAAGTTCTACCTACTCAACATTTATCGACAACTGAATAGTATTGTGACAAAATTTCAAATGGGAATTACAGTGGATAGAATTATAACAAATGCCAGAAGTTCTAAGAGTGAAAAATTGCTAAATACAATAATGCTTGGACCAAGATTATGAATAACAAACCAAGAAGACTTTTGTGTACTTGGCATGTTATAAAAAATTGGAATTTAATTAGTTTATATGAGCGGGAGGGAGAATGTAATTCTGTTTTAGCAGACTTAAGTAATAGGATTTCGCAAGATAATTCAGAAATTAAGGAGTATCATAATCAAGAAATACAAACATTTAGTGGCGAAAAGAAGAAGCTGTAATTTACATGGCAACTAAGATGTAATAAGAAGAGTTCGAACTCAAGAAGTGATTAATTTTCTAAATAGATTGAATTTTGAAACATTTAACAGCATAGTAGATAATATTTTGAAGGTAAAGGAAGATAAGCAAATGACAGGAAAACGAAAAATGGAGAAGCAACACTATTTCCCATTAAAAAAGAAATAATAATTATATTTACCTATGTACCTACTTATATTTTGAAATTGTATATAATCTATGTAGAAAGTAAGAAAATAATGTATACGTAAATTTGTTAGAAATGCTTGTTTCTTTTTACTACATCCATTTTTATAACATAACCTACTTATACATGAGTAAATTTACATATATCTTGTAAGCATTACTAAAAATAACAATAAATAAATAAACTTAATAGTACTTAGTTCTTATTTTTTCAAATAATTTGAATGACTGTGCTTTTTGTTTATAAATAAATTATATTTAAATGGATTTCGTAATTTTACTGTTTTAATAATTAATTAGTCAGTGATAAATAATTACACAACTTTGGATTGAAAATTTTGTATATTATGTGCCTAACACGCACCAAATTTGGCAGGAAAAATATTGAATTGGCTTTGAATTTCGATTGTGTCGCGCCAAAGTCCCGCATGCGCACTTATGAATGTTCAGTGTGATATTTATACTAGCCTGTATATCACAGCCTTCAAACTGAACACACCGGAAACATATTGCTATGAACTGTGGTTTTTATATTTACTATACCACCGTTCACGACAAATCTACCCAACTAGGATATTCAGTCGGTTTATTTCCAAAAAATGGGACTACTTTCTTCTCAGGGTTTCAATCGGAAGCGTGGAATAAAAAAACGTATATTAGACGCCACTCAAAATTTTTTTGAGAAATGTTAAAATAATACTTCTTTAAGTCACTTTAAGTCACACAATTAAATAATAATCACAATATAAATTTAAAATGAAAATTTAATACAAAATTTAAAAAAAAGAAAAAAAAATCAATCTTTATAGAGTATAAAGATTAATGTTGCATCATTAAACAATATTTTCAAAGGTAAAAATAACGCACGGAAAATGACAGCTACGTGCATTCAAAAACCTCAATGAATACCGAACAACTTTAAATAAACTAAATCACAAAGAATATTTTTAATTTTTCCCCAGAGAACAATATAAATAAACAAACTTGACAGCTCGAACAAAACTCTAAAACATGCGCACTCACATGTCCAAGAAAAAAATGCCCTTGAAATCCAAAAATCCTCTTTGTTATCTATCTCAATTAATTAAGACTAAAACTCAATATTACAATATAAATACAATTGAAAATACAATATTCAAATCTTTTAAATAAAATAAGATATCTTTAACTCTTAAACCGAAACACCGGTCTCTGTGACCTTTAGTGCTATATTAGCTTAAAGTGTGGCAACCCTGTTTTACCTGCGCGTCTCCCCTCCCGAATATACTATCACCAACTACTTTACTACGTAATACAGTTGGTATCGTTTAGTAGTTGTCAGTTTGTGTTAGAGTACATGTCATTTTTTGAAAAGGTCTCGGTCTCACAGATCGGGTGTTTCACATTACGCCAAGGATTATACAGGTATGTAGTACCGGATGTTTCGTATTCTGTACTATAAAAAAAGACTTGAAATGCTTTTACTATAAAGAGGCGTTCTTACTTCTTTAGACTTGTATCATGGATATTCCTTCTACAAGTAGTGGAAATGTTTTAAAACGTCCACGAAAAGCGAGAGTCCGCTTTCTGGATAAACATTTTGAAGAAAGACTTATGGAGTGGTATTTTGAAAGTGAAGATGAGGTTGACGAAGGCGAGGAGATTGACGACTCAGATATGGATCCTGACTATGTACTAAGTGATGAGGCAGACTACACAAGAAAGAGATGTAGAAAACGACAGTGGAAGTATAAGTAGTGACACAGAAGATGATCTTTTAAGCGCTGAACAGGAAATTATTGTTGAAGAAAACAATATTCAATGCAATCAAGAAAGGAAGGGAGAAGCGCAGTTTTTTATTGGAAAAAAAAATAAGAAAGAGTTTAAATGGCTAAAAACGGTAAGTTCTACCATTCGAAAAACAGCAAAACATAATTTTATACGACAATTATCTGGACTCACCCGAAAAGCTACCCAGTTGGAAAGTGTTGATAAAATCGAAATTTGGAAGTGTTTATTTGACACACAAATGATTGATAAAATTGTCCTTTATACCAATTCGAAACTAATTTCAGTTAGAAATAAATTAAAACCTGAAAGTAATATGTCAAATTACCGAAACACTGATTCTGTAGAAATACAAGCTTTTATCGGGTTACTAATGCTAACTGCAATTTTTAAATCTGGCCATGAAAATATGAAGTCGCTCTTCGCAAAGGATTTGACAGGGAGGCCTATCTTTAGAGCAACTATGTCCGTTAAGCATTTCGAAGTCTTAGCGAATTGCCTCAGGTTTGATGATTCCACAACTCGTGATGAAAGAAAAAAGCACAACCGTGCCGCTGCTATTTCCGAAATATTCAATTCGTTCATACAAAACTCTCAAAAAAATGCACTGCGTTAGTAGTAATGTGACAGTGGACGAAATGCTTCTGGGTTTCGTATGCATATGCCAAAGAAACCAGCGAAATATAGCATAAAAATTCAATGCTTAACTGACTCTGCTACCTCCTACCTTTTTAACGCCTATATTTACACAGGAAGAGACAGTGATGGAATTGGACTTTCCGAAGAAGAACGTAAACTGTCGAAACCCACACAATCAACTATACGCTTGTGCAAACCACTTGAAGGATCGAACCGAAACCTTACGGGCGACAACTAGTTTAGTTCGTTAGAGTTAGTAGAAGAACTTAGGAAAAGATCTCTGACATACGTAGGTACTATGAAACAAAACAAGACTGTTATACCACCAGAGTTTAAAGCAAAAAAATCCAAGCCAGTCGGGTCAGCACTTTATGGATTCGCTTCCGATATGCCGGTAACATTGCTGTCAATTGTGCCAAAAACTAATAAAGCAGTTGTGCTTATGTCATCTATGCATGACAAGCCTGAAACAGATTCTGATAAAAATAAACCAGAGATTGTCTGTTACTATAATAAAACAAAAAGTGGTGTAGACCTTCTGGACATGAAAAGTGCTTTGTATTCATCCAATAGGAGAACAAGAAGATGGCCATTAGCAATATTTTATACTCTAGTAAATGTAAGCTGTGTCAACAGTTTCATACTGTATTTGTGTTATTCTCAAAATCCTCCAATAAATAGAAGCGCTTTTATTAAAAGTTTGGCTATGTCACTCTTGGAATCGCATCTTCAAAGACGATTAGCAATTCCAAACCTTCCTAGAGATCTCAAATCACTAATACGTCAAATAATTCCTGAGGAACTGCAAAATACGACTGACGAAGTTCCATGCGACAAACTTCAGAAACGCAAAACTTGTTCTAACTGCCTACCTCGTAAGGAGAGGAAAATGCATAAAATGTAATCATGCTATTTGTTAAGAGTGTAGCAGAAAAGTGTGCATTAGCTGTGCCACCAAAGAACTTTAACTTGTTTCAGTAGATTAAACTTTATATTTTGTAATGTTTAAATTACTGTACTTGTTTAAGTAAATAAACGTTAAATTTGTTTAGATTAAAATTTACTGCAAAAAGAATATAGTTTTTCTGAAAAATATGGAAATATATACATATACTTAGAACATTTTAGCGACTGGTCTGTGTGACCGGATATTTCTCATTACATACTATATAACTATGTTTCGGTTTAAGGGTTAAATATATATATATATATATATATATATATATTTACTTACATAAAAAAAATAATGTGAGACAGGTTGACAAGACTACGTTACTAAATTAAATATCCTCAAAATTACGAGAATAAAGCTCGTAAAAAGTTCGGGAAATTGAAATACAAACACATCAACTATTTAAATCAAATTCAAACCGAAATTACATCATATAGATAATTAACTATTTTCTAAATAAAAAGAACGTACTTCTCGTCTAACTGTTAACTTGTGTCTAAAGATATATATCAAAATCGTCCACATCAAGCGTAGAGGCATTACACCACAAGGCGCATAACATGAAATATACATAGAAGTCCAAAATAATAGTACATAGATAAATAAATAAATTTTTAATATTTATTTGGGGAAAAAACCATAGCAATATGTACATATAATAGTATATTAAGATACAAGTTTCATAAGACATGATTTTTGCGCACGAGTTCAAGGTTTGGAAAACGAGCCGTAGGCGAATTTTCTAATGAATGAGTGCGCAAAAATGTCTTATGAAACTTGTATTTTATATTATTTTTCTATTCCGCCTTTTAAATATTAAAAAATGTTTAAAATAATAGTCATGTTCGATACGAATATTTTAGATATTTAATTTTTTTGTTTAATTTATGTAACTATCTAACATCAAAATGGACGAAATAAGTAATTGCATGCCCGCCAGATCTTCGGAAAATTGCAGAAGACAATTTGGAAAATCTTCTGCCAAAAAAATCTCGACACATTTATAAAAAGGAATATAACCAATTTATAACTTGGTGTAAAGAAAATAACATCGTGACTATTACAGAAAACATTATGATTGCCTATTTTGACAAAGAAAGTAAAATAAAAAAGGCATCTTCCTTGTGGTCCAAATATTCGATGTTAAAATGTTGTTTGAATATTTATAAAAATACAGATGTCTCAAAATTCTCTAAACTAATATCATATTAAAAAAGATTGTCTGAAGGCTATGAGCCTAAGAAATCGAAGATTTTAGAAATAGAGCACATTAACCGATTTATATTAGAAGCCGATGATAAAACATATTTAGCAATGAAAGTAAGTAATAAAAACATAATTATAGTAGTATTCTACTAATTTTGTACATTACATTGTTATAATAGTCATATTAAAATTATGTTAGGTCATTCTTATAATGGGCTTTAATGGAGCTTGCCGTCATGAAGACATAACAAGCATGATTATAGATGATATACAGTTTAAAAATAATATTACAATGGTTGACGTGCTAAAAATAAAAACTTACGTTCCTAGACAATTTATTATAACTCAAAGATTATGGATTGATTTGGTGAAAAAATATTATTATCTTCGTCTCAGTAATGTTAAACATAGGCGTTTTTTCCTGAAATATAGAAATGGCTTGTGTGTAAATATTCCAATAGGTATTAATACAATAGGAAAAGTACCAAAAAGTATTGCTACTTACTTGAAATTACCTAATCCTGAACTCTGCACTGGACATTGCTTTAGACGATCCAGTGTAATACATTTGGCTAATAGTGGAGGAGATTTGTGGCTGAAGGTTACATTGATAATTCCATCAAGAAAAAAATAGACGTTGCTGAAATACTATCTAATACTGCACCTAATACGTCTACTAAAATCACAGAGAATCCATCAACTTCTAATTCAATGGACAGTGATTTATTAGTTAATGTGAATCAGCAGGGATTCAAACAAAATATAGTGTGTTTCCAGAAACTGTCTAGAATATCTTTTAATACCCACGAATCTTCTAGTGTTACAGTAAAAGTATATAAGCAATTGCAGTATTCACAATGATAAGTAATCTCAATAGAAGTATTTATAGCGTCTAGCTTTGTTAACGAATTTATAGATACACTCCTTTAGCAAGAGTCTGTCGAACGCCTTTTATTATGTATAAGGTGTCCCAACAGGAACTTGGCGATTTAAATTCCAAATAACATGCGTAGTATTTAGAAATTCAACGATTTATTAACGTAAACATAAAATAGAAACCCTAAAATTATATGTGGAACAAGATATCGGATAAATGTCCACCGTGACTTCTATTGCACAAAGCGATTCTTTTTTTAAAATTTTCAATAACTTTATCACACATATGCAAGTTAATCTCGCCAATAGGCGCACGAATGTTATTTTTTAATTCATCAATTGTCTGTGGATTATTTGTGTAGACTTGATCCTTAAGGAAACCCCAAAGGAAAAAGTCCAGCGGTGTTATGTCGCAGGATCTTGCAGGCCAATCCACGTCACCATTACGAGAAATCACACGGCGAGGGAATTTCTCCTGCAGTAAATTTAGAGTTTCCCTGGCAGTGTGACAAGTGGCCCCATCTTGTTGAAAGTAAATATTGTTGAGGTCCATATCTTCCAAACGAGGCCATAGAAAGTTATTCAAGATCTGTCGATACCGCTCCCCATTTACAGTTTCTGCTTCTCCATTCTCATTTTCAAAAAAGTAAGGTCCAAGAACACCATTGGCCGAGAAACCGCACAATACAGTGACATGTAGTGGGTGCATGGGTTTTTCAATAATCTCTCGAGGATTTTCACGCCCCCAAATGCGGAAGTTTTGTTTATTTACGTAACCCCCTATGTGAAAATGGGCTTCGTCACTGAATATGATTCGCTTACAGAATTCGTCATCAAAATCAGTTTCCTCCAAAATCCAATTGGCGAAGATACGGCGGTGGTGATGGTCCCTGGGCTTCAATTCTTGCGTTAACTGGATTTTGTATGCGTGTAGCCGAAGATCTTTTGTTAAAATTCATTGCAGAGATGATCTTGAGATGGCCAATTGCTGTGACCGAAGACGAATTGAAGTTTTTGGACTTTCGGTAACACTTTAATTCACCATAGCGATATTTTCAACTGACCGAACGTTACGAGGACGTAGTGGTGTCTTTACATCGAGAACAGAACCAGTTCGCTCAAATTTTGCCATTAGATTTCTAATCGCCGTATTGCTGGGAATATGATTTTGATGAAAAACAACGCGTAGTCGACGAATTGTGTTCGTAATGGAACGACCATTTTCATAATAAATTTGAACAATGTGGATACGTTCTTCAGTTGTGAAACGTTGCATGATGACTTTTACAAGTTTATAGATGACATATACCAAATATTAGGTTGCTAAGATACCTTATTTGAAAATAATGTGAAATTTAAATCCCCAAGTTCCTGTTGGGACACCTTTTATAATTAGTACTAATAAAGTTTTAGCAAATGTCTCTACTATTCTCTCTATAATTTTTATTTACATTTTTATCACTGTCGAACGTTCATATCAAACTTTTAAAACGATTTAGTTCTATGATTTAGTTACTTGTGACCAATTTCGAAAAAAAATTAGAGTGCGGTAAAGTAATACATTACGATAAAGCACTTTACGACACCGGAATAGAAAAATATAATACGTGCACTTGCAATTGAGTCCGCACCCAGTGCGACGGTGCGTTTGTTCTCAAATGGGCATCCTTACATATAATTCTTTATATTAAATTTCTTCTCTTTTAGTAATGGTTTAATTATTCATTGATTGTAAATTTACAATTCTTTATCGTTAAAAAAATTTCTTCCTTTATATTTACTTTATACCTTCAAGTTTATTTAAAGTCGTTTAGGATTCCATTTTATTTAAGTATAATTGTTGCAACACATGTAATATTCTGTCGCTTAGTACTCTGTTATATACAACTTCTAATTTTTATTTTTCTTGATTAACTTGGAGTTCGTATTCGTTAATCAAACTGCAAATTCTTAAGAGAACGTATGAGTTTGAAAACTAGTACAAAGATAACTATTATGTCTCTTTAAGATTTTATAAAAGAAATGATTGCTTATACTAAAACACAAAATGATTTAAAAAAGTTATTTCATTTGAATAAGCATCAATAACTGAAATTATGCTCTTCCAATAACACTATAAAAATACAATTCAACTGAAGGGAGTGTCTAAATTGCCTACAGTTATGTCAAAAGGCAGCTATTACATATAAAACAATATTCGGGTCGTAAAATTAGTTTCAACGTTCAGCTATTTTATTACTTTTAAGTGATCCTGAATATTGTCTTTATTCAAATTGTTCTCGCTTTTATTTACATTAGCCTCATTCGACGTCTTATATATAGCGGTCTTATTGTTTTCCTTGACGTTTTTATTCACCTAATAAAAACATCAAACTGTCACCGCGTCACGAGAATACAATTCATTTTCACGCACTCGCATTAAATTCGTCTATAAGACGTTCATTTTAATAAACGTAATCTCTCAGAGAGTGCCTTCTTTAATGACATCTATCTGTAGAGACATCTACGCGTTGTGTTGACACATGTCTATTTGCCAGTGAGTACCCAGGAGTGGCCCTATCATACAGTGAGACACGTACCGACCATGATCTGCAATAAAATAGAACTTGTCGCATCCAATGGTTGACATGTAACGGGTGTATTATTGCGTTATACTCAATTCACAGCGTTCACTTGACTGTATATGTTCCTTGATTTGCATATGCATGTGAAACAAGTCGACATTGGCAGTAGTAGATTTTAAATTCATATAATTGGATTGGATTAAACGCTAATGGATTGGTGTATTTCAGTAAAATCGTACTTATAATTCATAGCAATGGTGTGATGATAAATCTGGTTTAATTAGGACTTAAAGTCGTGTTATTTATATTTATACTCTTTATAATTGATTTATCTTAGTTATTCAGTTTTAATATTATGATTTTCAATTTTATCGTATTCATAATTTGCTGCAAATTAATAGTAATCCACTTGAATTATGTTAAATCGCAATTCATCTTTGTGTTTATCTTATACACATCCAAAGCGATTAAACTAATTATATATATTTTCATCTAGTATCAGTCCTAGCATATCTGGATATCAATATAAAAAGTGTAATCCATAGTAGGTGGTCAGCCTGTAACCGCTCGTTTTATTCTTATGTACACTAAATATTTTTTATTATATAAAAAATTACAAGAAAACGTTATTACATGGGTTCGAAAAAAATAATTTTTAAGAAAAATAATTTTACCGTCACTTGTCTATTCTTCGGAATCACTTCTTGAAACAGGCAGAAACCTTTTCCTTTGGAAAATCATCAAAATCTTTCGAATTTTTAGCAACCGTCTTATTGGCGTCAGCAAATCTGTTACAGCACTACTGGCGCTGGAAATTTGTTACCATCCATGAAACTTTTGATTAACGGTAATAAATGGAAACTGTTAAGGGCAAGAATCTGGACTATACGATGGGTGAGTGACCAGTTGAAAGCCGGATTTGCGTAAAAAATATAGTTTTTGCGACTATAAGCAGAGCTTCGTTGTCTTAGTGTAATAAATAGATTGCGAAAATTCGGTCGGCGCATCATAAGGCGTACAGATGTATGTATGTAGTGTTGTATGCATCTCGTTTGAACGTGTTTACTTATATTACAGTATTTTATACGCTGTATAGAAGTATGTCGCTGCTTAAAAGGGTATGTGTTTCACATTTCATAAATTAGATATAAATATTTATTTTATTTTATTTTATTTGCCTACTATCAAGCGCACGCCTCTGGTGCTCTGACCATGTTTCTAGTAATAAACATGCGGGTATTTGTGCAGAATAGTATTTACTGTAGATGATCCAAACCATAATTCTTCTTGAATCTCTCTATGGTTGATATTCTGATATCCCTTGTTTAGATTTTCTGTAACACTAATGTTTTTAGCAGAAACACCTACTGTAGATCATCGATGTCTTGGTTTGTTCATTATTTAACGTACACCGGTAACTAGTAACTAACTGTAGTTAGTGGTCTTGTCTACTCTAAATTATTTCCAGAATAGCAAATAGCCAACAAAAAATATTGTCTGGGCATTATGAATCATTTGAGAGATTTTGAGAAAGTTTATTGGAGAAGCCCAGATTTATAGAAGAATAATTTTGGAAGATTTTGCTTCACGATAATGCACGATAATGCTTCCCTACACATAAATTCTTGTACTCGCATTTTTTATGAAAGATTGAAAAAACATTTTCGACTAAGTATTTTATTCGCTAGATTTGGTCCCATGTGATTTTTCCTGAAATTACCACTTCGTCGAATATTGTTTTGAGGATTCGCAGAAGAAGCTAAAGACCATATAGGAAAATATCTATAAGAAGTATTTTGTGGAATGGAGTAATCGTTGGCATAAATGGATAGCACTAAATGGGGTCCATTTTGAAAGCAACAAAATAAAATTGGATGATAGTAAGGACAGTATGGACAGTAAGGCCTGTTTAATTGAAAATTTTCGTATTTATTTGGAAAAATGTATATTGTTTTACATTTCAGTTTCATTCTCCGTTAAAACTCATTAAAATTAATTATATGTACTAGTAATATCTTCAATTTAATTTTTGAATGTGTATTTATGTTGTACCGAACCCCTAAGGCCTAGTTCGTGGACTGTTATATGATGTATATATATTTTTTAATTGTTGCAGTTAGGGTTATTGTTTGTTATTATAAAGTATTTAGATTTTAATTACATCCTAATAAATCATAACATAGTTAATATATTTTGCTTTTTCCTTTTCCTCAGGATCTTTTCCTTTATTTTTCTAAATTTCTTCTTTAATTTCTGTACCCGTTCAGTTTCTCTCAATAGCTTTAAGAACATACTTTAAAATATTCGGAGTCCCTCTAGGGCGATGTTACTTATTTATATGATGTAATGTTCTTTTTACTAATACAATATTCGTAGCGTTAGAGCAGAAATAAAATGTTTTTCGAAAGAAAATATTCTCGGACTATAATTATAATCGGTGACCTGGCTTCTATTATAAGTATCTACAGTCCAAGCTTTGATCGACGAGTGCTCGGTTCGTGAAGCTTTTCATATTTAATATGTAGCTAATCATACCATATCTCTGTTTGCTAACATAAGGACAAAATAAGAGTACTATATACTAGGATGTGAAAATAATAGTCTGAATATTGAAATTATTGCAATATGTCAGTGTGAGCCAGATTTTCATTTGTACGACAACTTGTAGAGTTGACGTCGCGGCTTGTTGCGTTTACAATCTAGGGCAAACGTGATTTGCCGTATTGTAGAATTTAATGCACCTAAACCTAATTTCCTTATCAAAAGCAAATGAGTCTACAACAAAGATAATCGATAACTTATATTCCAAGCAAGATTTTCATCAAACCATAAACCAACAATTTAAACTAAGACCGTCCATTTCTGTTTACCAACATGCTTCTATAATTCCTAAAGGATATTTTGTACGCAAACTGTCACTTAATGTGTTAGCAATATCTTTCTCAAACGAAACATCAAAACCCTCTTCAAACCCCAGTCCATACTTTCGGGACCATTTTTTGTTACAAACTGTGATTATCAATTGTGTACACGGTTTCATGGGCGTGCGGCAATGTGTGCCGCAATGTAGTTGGGTTTGCACTTGCTGAACATGCTTTTCAAACCGCACATTGAATTCAATTTGATTCTGACCGGATGAAAATCTGCAATCCCTATTACGATAACTGCAAAATTCGAGAGTATATAGAAATCCTAAATAATCCTAGCAATTTCAACTGTGAAGACTACACCTGGCAAACCATTCTATCGAAACAACTCTACCACAAATATGACGCCTAATGACCTGCAACATCTTCTACATAATTCTGCCTCGAACTAATAGGACTGAGTTTCAATGTGACAATTTTGACAGCAGTAGAAACCCTCAAGGTGCCACATGCTATAGTAACTGAAACGTTAGCAGAAGAGGAACATTTAATGTATGTAGTATCAATGCGCTATGATGATAAAGTGACAAGCGTTATGCATTGATCGTTCGTCCATATTATTCTGAGATTATTTTTGGGAACACATCTTGGCAATAGTCTAGGTGGAGCTATGGTCGAAAAAATGCATCTTCGATCCTTCGGACATGAAGTACCATGTAATGATTTATATTCGCTACCAATCCCTTGCAATAATACATTTAAAACTGAATTTCAGAGTGATGGGTGATACCAAGGGCCACAGTTGCACATGGAGACTATAACTGACTGGCATTTGATTATGTTATTGTATTAAAGAGGTTTTTAAATTTTATTCGGATTCTTTTTCTTTCAGAGACTGGGCAGTGGGTAATTGGTTTATATGTCTGTGTGAAATAGAATTGTAAGATTTATCTCTTTATATCTAGACATTCGCACAAGCGGGGATTAAATGCATAGGGAGGAGTTTAAGCTGCATGTCAAAATTCCTGAAGCATGTTGTGTTTATTCTATTTTAAATTTGCTCTGTATTTGTACAGTTAATGTGACGCAGAAGATACTGACTACATGCTTAGAAAACACCAGGAAGAATATGAGAAATGGGGATAATATATGAACATGAAAAAACTAAGTATTTGAAAGTAGGGGAAAGGCAAGAAAAAGATCGAGAACTGCAAATCAGGGAAATTGGGAAATATATGGAATATATGTATTTGGGAAGTGTTTTGTTGAAGGAAGGAACACCAAAAAAGGCCATACAAGATCAAATACAGCAAGTCAAGAAATGTATTCGTATGCTGAACTCCATTTTATGGTCATAAATAATATTAAGCTAACAACTAAAATAATGATATACAAAATGATTGCTGAGCCAATTTTAACTTATGGCTGAGAATTTTGGCAACTGTCCAGAAAAGATAGAAAGGCAATATAAACTGTGGAGATAAATTTTCCTAGGATAGCATGGCAAATATCAAAAAAGTGACGAATACCAAATGAAGAAATAAGAACACAAATGAGAAAATTATATTCAAGCACCGACAGAATAGAGACTAAACAATTACTCTGGTACGAACTTGTAATGAGAATGCAGGAGAATCGATGGCCAAAGTGGGCATTCCAGTATGCACCACAAAACAAAAGAGAAAGGGTAAGAACAGTACAGTTACTAACATGGAATGAAGGGGCAGATCAAATCAAGAGTGATAGAGCCATGGTGACGTTTGAAAAAATAGAGTAGCATGGCGGTTGAAATTTTCACCTATTCGTGGGAGATCTAACAATTCTAGTTGCGCGGTAGCTTGTGATTATCGAAATTGACATGATCATTTCTAAGATAATTATGCAAACAGGAAGTGGCAAGAATTATCTTATCGATATTCTCTGGACATAGGTTAATTTTACTATAATAAATTCTAAATTTTTGGCATAATATATCAAACGCATTTTCAGAAACACGACGAGCACGACAACGTCTATAATTATAATTTCATGAAATATAAATGAAAAAGCAATATTGCTAAATTTCCACTTTATTGACTCTTCACATAATAAAGATACTACGGCAATATCTTCATTAAGATCGTCCATCATTGTGTAAAACTATGTGTACGATGTTCTGCTATGATCTGCGATGATCTGCAGCTGCATCCGTACTGATAGCAAAAACAATGCGTCGCACTGTAGTGTAGTGTAGCGCAGCGTAAGTGCGGTTGGACCGCAAAATTAAGTGCCATGCAGTGTAACGTAGCGCCGCGTAAGTGCGGTTTGACCTTTAGAAAAATTAAATCAACCTTGTTCGAGTAGTCAAATTTCTGTCGAAGTTAATGTAATTCCTTAAACAGTTTGGACCATTTTGAAACGAAATAAGTATAAGGGTTGCAAAATACAGACAACTCAGGAGTTATTACCCAACGACTATGAAAAAGATTGTTATTCTGTGAACAAATAATGGAAAATGTAGATCGCGATGAAAATTTTATTAATAATATTTTATTTACCGATGAGTCTATATGTTAATTACGTCGACATCACAGTTCCGTCGTTGTGAGCGGGATCGCAGAGTTGTACCACGGGACATCAGGTATATATAATCCTACCGTCTAGTTGTACCAACGAATTTCTAGATAGGATTAACGGTTTAATAATAAAATCTTATATTAATTGTAAGCTTAACAGTTTTATTATAAATTCCATATAATTCAAGATACATATACATTTGAATTTTAATTTGAAATATACATAGTCAAATTTACATTTACATGAATTTTACAATTTAAAATGCTTTAAGTACTACTGCGGCAAATAATGGTAGCTTAAAGATCTTACAAAATCAAATTTGGTAGTTCTGTTTTCTTTTATTATTTTATTTTAGAAATTATATACTCATGTTTCTTTCTAGTAACAGATTTAAATTTTTTGATTCAATAGCAGTCTTATTTTTTGCAAATGTTTCATTTTGAATATTTATTATCATATCTACAAAAATAAATATATTTGGGTGAGGAGAATAAAAACTGTTTTTGACAAAGAATGAAATGATTCACAAACGTTGGTAGACCGACACATACTATTTGTGTTACATGCCCAAATTTTTGGAGGAAATTTTTTTTTCCTTTTTTATATTCATTCGACAAACCTAATTTTAAAATTTTGCGGTACCATGCTTGACTTAAATGAAATCTACACCCGGTTAAATTTGAATATGGCCAACATCTATAAATATATAAATTAATATTATAATGGGCTAATATAATTTGTGGTACAACTCGGTCGTTAAAAAGGGCAACCTTTTACGCTGCCCGGATTAACTCAGGTAAGTGTGGTACAACTCGGCAGTCCCCGTTGTGAGATACTGGCCTCGTGAAAATCCGTATATAGTGTACCTGAGAAAATGCAATTTCCCCAAAAATGAAATAATAATAAAAAAATTTAAGTGCAACAAAAGAGTTTTCGGCAAAAACTTCGAAAGAAAATATGGGATGTATCCCTAACAGAAGTCAAGTAGGTACTGCACTAGTAATTGCTAGTAGTAAATCGTTCAGTTGCAAATAGGTAATGTACTTTCCTCCACTTAATACGCCTTACTAACCCCTCTTATAATGCAAACCACTAGTATATGGACTAATTCAACATACAATTTCTATAATGTCCCGGAATACATCTTCCTACCCTAATACATACTTGTACATTTGACAAGGATACTGAAGAATAAGAAGAACAAATAAATTTATATAAAATAGTTTTAAATTTTTACTACATCTTTCAAATTTTCACAATATCTATAACTATAAAAAATATAGAAGGAAATAGTTTTGTCTTAGATTACACTAACATTATGTCTATTAATAAAATTAATATAAAAATAATCAGCTTTGATTTTTATCACTGTCTAAAACTAATTAATTAAACTAAATATTTTAATGGCTTTGTGGTATAGAAGTAAGTAACAATTGTATTAGAATAGATAATTATTCCAAGTATGATGTTTAACAGCGATGTAATGAAAAGTAGCAGTTAGAAGAAGATTTATCTGTTGTTGTAATGTTAGCAATATATTTAATAATTTTAAAAGCTAATTGAACCTCGAATATGTTTCTGAAACAACACAAAGGACGATTTTATAATGATTGCGGCAAAATATACCCGGCTATGAAATATGGTTAGTATTTTGTTATTTCATTAACAACTGTCAAAAGTGAAGTTTGATATCGCTGTAGAAAGATACAGAATTTTGTTATAGAGCATTATTCGTCTCAACAATGCGCACATTTGTTAAATTGTATTTCAAAAACATTTCTTCGATAACTTTAACTCCACGCGCTTTTAGGAGGGCGTATCCCGGTCGAAGAACTCCACATGGACAAACAAATCGACGACAGTAAGTAATGTAAAGCGTACTGAAAGATTTCGATTAGGTTTATCTGAATAAATTTTAAGAAGAATTTTGCCCTGAGACTTGCATATGTATCTATATAAAATTCAAACTCTATTCAAACTAGGGCCAATTGATAATAAAATACGTTTGCAATACGCACAAATCGTTACAAACTTAGTTAAAGCAGAACTCAGGAAGAGTGATGTAGCAAATTTTTGTCTTTCTGGTCATGTTAGCAAGTAAAATGATCATTTTTATGCAACAAACAACTCTCGTCTTATTCAAGACAACGTGCAATTTAATCGAGAACTCGTTGTTTGGTGCGCAATATACTTCGAGCATATCATTGGACTTTCTTTTTTGAAGATGCTAGGGGAAATGCATATACTGTTAATAGATGACGGTATCGAACAATGGCAAGTGAATTTTTGCAACCACAATTGAAAGAAGATGGCATAGAAAACTTCTTGGTTCCACTAGGATGGCGCTACATGCCACACAGTGCGTGAAACGGTCGCTCTTCTTAGAGACATTTTCCCTACCAGGTTGCTCTCAAAAAATGGAGATATTGTGTGGCCATCTCATTCCCCTGATTTGACGGAATCAAATATTTTCTTGTGGAGATACTTGAAAAGTAAAGTCTGTATTAATCGCCCATAGAAGACTTAAAGGCAAATATTCGTAAAGAAATTGCACAAATTTCAGCTGAAATATTAGGCAACTTTATGCTGCATGCTCAAAGTAGGGTTGATCATTGTCAGGCTTGTCGTGGCGGTCATTTACTTCATGTTATTTTTCATATATAATTTTAAATGTTTTAATAAATAGTTTTCATAAACTATAATTTCTCTTTTTGTGCTGAATTATTTTTTATTTCAAATAAAATTGGCTGGGTATATTTTGTCTTCTTCCTTCTTCTTCTTTCTTTTTCATCTTCTATTGCATTCCGATTTTTCTTGGTATGTCTTCGTTCTTTATTTTGTCTCTAAGCGTGGTGCCATTTACAGCCCTTAATATTTTCATTTCTGTTGTTCTTATTATTTTTTTTTGTTTAAGATGTTTCGGCCCTTGTTTCAGCGGCGTAGGTTAGCACGGGTCTGATGCAGGCTTTATATATTCTGATTTTACTTTCTTTACTCATGAATTTGTCTCGCCATATTATTTCTCGTAGGTATCCTGATATTCTAGCTGCTTTATTTGCTTGTTATTTCGCTTCTTTCTATATTTGTCTGTCGCTCGATGTCCCAACCCCCAGATATATGAGATTCATCACCTGTTTTATTGTGTGCTCGTTGACAACTAACTTGGATCTGATGGGGTCCTTCGCTATGTTCATGGAGTAGGTTTTTTCGTACGATATTGTCATTTTAAGTTTTTCGGCTGCTATTTTGAACCTGTACAGAAGACGTTGTAGGTTGTCTTCGTTCTCGGCTGTAAGTAGAGTGTAGTCTGCATAGCATAAAATTCTCACTGAGTGGTTACCCATTAACATTATTTACTGCTTCGATTATTCTATCCATGATCATGTTAAACAGACATGGGCTGAGGCTATCTCCTTGCCTAATACCCGGTGATATATTAATTTCTTCTGTTATTCCACGTTCAGTTTTTATTCTCATTCTGTTGCGGCTGTTGAGCTCTTTAACTATGTTTATATATTTTTTAATCACATTCTTTTGCTGTAGGAGAGTGATTACACCGTTAAACGTACTCTGTCGAAGGCCTGTTTCAGATCTACGAAGCATGTGAACATAGGTTTATCATATTCTAAATAGTTAATTGACGAAGGAGATGCTTGTTGAAACTTCATTATAACGCTAAGAAATAGTAATTAAACTTCTAGTTTCAAAAATTCTTTTATTGTAAATACCACTACAATATTGTTTCGCCATACAATGGTATTTCCAGTATTTCATCCACCTGAAGAAGCCATTGTATGGCGAAACAATATTGTAGTGGTATTTACAATAAAATAATTTTTGAAACTAGAAGTTTAATTACTTATTTCTTAGCTTTATCATATTCTATTGATTTCTCTATAATTTGTCTTAGGATGAATATTTCATCGGTTGTAGACATATTTGACCGAAAACCTTGTTGTTCTTAAGAGATGACTACCGTATATTTTGCCGTAGGGCATAATTTATGTACATCTTAAATTCTTTTCAAATTTTTTAGTGACTAATTAAATAAAAAAAACATTTTTAATAATACAAAAATATTACTAAAAATCTGGTAGGAGAAACAATACACGTTCATATATTTGTGAAAGTATCTCTCCAGAGACGCAGACACGTATTTCATCTTACTACAGAATCGTCAATGAGCCACCAATGCAGAAATACGTTCACAGAAACAACACCATTGTCATATTATACAAGTTATTAAGATAGAGCGCAGAAGAATATTCAGTGCTGCTCATTGAACGAACGCCAAAACAACTATCATTGTTTCCATAACAAGTGCAAAATTAAGCCAGGGTCAAGGGCAACTTGCAGAGGCTGTACTAACGTGCCTCCACTCTTTATCGCACGAAACCAAATGCGTAATTTGAAACATACTTGAGTAGGTAAAACTTTTGTATAAAACAAAAACATTTTCAATAATATTTTATATTATTCAAAATACTTTTGTTTTATACATTTAATTGATTAAATAACACAAATATCTCTGTTTCCAAATTTTGAATAAAGCTTGAGATTTTCGCGTTTGTTTGAAAACTAATTCCATACCTACAAGATAAATTTGAATAGTCACTAAATCATCATTAAACAGTGTTATTGAACTGAACAAATATTTGTAGGCAAACACAATTCAAGCTGGTTATTTGAACAATCTACTCGAATCACTAACTGCGCAATCAAATGAAGTTGTTAAAGATGTTAAATAACACAGACGTTTTCACGTATAAATGTAACATTTTCTGGAGGAATTTATTTCTAATTTATGTATTTTAAACGAATGGATATTTATTTGTCTCATTTTTATGAGTGTACATACTTTACAATTATTACTTTTAAAAATTAATAACATTAATGATTATGCAAACGAGATGCAAAATAAATGAGATACCCAATCAGAAATAATGCATATGCATATCGCCCACGCTGTCTTTATAAACTCACTATATTTAGAACCAGTTTATGATAACATCTGTTGCAATATGTCAGGAACAGGTAGTGTTTGTTACGATTAAATCTTTACGTTTGATTTTCTCGCTTTAAATGAAGGAAAAACGGCTGATTAGGTCAATAAATTATAAATAAATATTCAGATATTTAGTTATTTGTTCGAAAATTGATTTTTAATTGTAAAAGGTAATAGTAGTTCTTCCACTGTTGTACAGAAAAGTAGTAAAGAAATAGTGATGACGTAATCATTATCAATATTGAACACAATCAAGTAATTATTACATGAACGAAAAATGTATTAACGCTATAAACGTAAAAAGGCTATGGTAATGTGTTGAAACTGCATTACTTTAATTAATAACACAACGTTTAGGTTTCAAAAAGGCGTAATGTAGAGAATGCGTATTTCGCCATACTATGACCTCATCGGGTGATGACAAATTCGGTTTACTATATTGGTACTTATATAGATACAAATCCACAATAGCAATTATTAGTAGGAAAGGGATTGTGTATTCCGTACCCACAGATTTAGATTTAGATTTAATATTGGGGGACTTTTAGTTTAACTGATCACTTAAAGTTTTACCTATTTTATTAAATTTATTAATTTCCAAACTTTTCATTAAGTTTTTTATCTTCCTCTTGTACACTGCTCCAAGAAATTAATGCACCACTAAGGAATCCTTTATAAAACTATAGTGTATGACCGATCGAGATATGATAGATCGAGAAGTATATTCGTTTGTTGGATAATTAACAACCTTTAATAAATAAACTTTGCTTAATCGTTTAAGAAATTAGCATTTACAAATTAATACACAGTGAGAAGCAACGAAAAATGGAAAATTTGGAGAAAATATTAATTAACATTTTTAATGAACGTGTCGAGTATCGAGTATTTCCACCTCTGCTTCTAATGACGGCTTGACATCGACGACTCATACTCGAAATAAGCGAGCTTATGTTATTTAGCTCCAATCCATTCCACATTTACACAAAGCGGCGCCCTACCCCTTCTAGGTTGTTGGCTGGGTTCGGATAATGTTGCAGGCGTTTCCCAAACATGTCCCAAACATGCTCTGTTGGATTGAGGTCTGGACTTCGTGCTGGGTAATCCATGGTGTCGATTCCAACCTCCTCAAGATAATTTTGAAATATGCGAGCACAGTGGGGTTGCGCATTATCTTGCATTAATAAAAATGTTGGTCTGATACAAGGTGCGACTGGCACAACATGGTCTTGAAGGATGTTAGTTATGTACCGATCAGCATTAATACTTCCATTGTTTAGCACTACTAAGTCCGTACGGGTTGCCAAAGAAATGCCTCTCCACACCATTACAGAACACCAAATAATGTGGTATTTAGAATGCTGCATTGAGCATAATGTACATTTGGTCGTCTGTACACACGAACACGTCTATTACAGTTATAAAGACAAAATCTGCATTCGTCTGTAAAGAGAACTCTTTGCTAGTCATCAACCAATTAACATGATTGCTACCAAAACTCAAGCGAAGTCTCCGATGCTCTACGGACAAGGTTGGGCTGGCACACGACATAACGAATTAGCTTCTCTTAGTGCATGCAGTTTACGAACTGTTTCTATGCTAATTCGAGTATTATAAACTCCTGTAGTTGAGCTTGCAAACACCTGCTTGTAACGAATCGTCTTAGAGCAAGCCTCAAAAAGTGGTCCCGGATACGGGTTCTAGCACGACTTCTACCATCATATATGGTTTATATCATTCGGGATATCGATGTATGAGAACGTTTATTTGTTCTATTTGGCAATAACCCCAGCCTTCCTCTAATAACGCCATGGCTTGCACACATTCTCCTCTCGTCGTATTTCGAAATTCACGTTGCATAATAGCGGAAAATCAAAACAAGAAACAATAAGATAACTTTACCAAGATAAAACACGATACAAGTTAAAACTAATAGTTCATTAAATGATTATTTGATGTTACTTAATTTTATGTAACTAACATCAAACACCAAATACCAACACAAGTTTGACAACTGAACGTCAAATACTAAGTTCTTATAAACCAACGCCAACCGCTACAAATTTTCAGTAAATAAGATAAACATTTATTCGTTTACTACATGATGCGTTAATTTCTTGGAGCAGTGTATATTAAGATTTCGGAATGGTTATTAAATTTGTGATTAAAAAAGTAGTTATTGCAAAAGGTAGAATCTGTCTTTATCGTTATTCTTTACCTTCCATGTTTCTTCATTGTGGTTTCAAAAGTCCTCTCTGTGTGCCCTATGTAGTCTTTCTCAAATTCCTCTCAAGTTAACTTGTATCTTAACTAAGATAAAAAGCACAAAAAAATGGAATCATGTGTTTATAGGTTAACTTGTGAGGTATGTAAAAGAGTTTACATGGGACAGACAGTGAGGACCTTTGAACCCAGAATGAAGGAACATGAAAGATGTTATATGAATAAAAAACAGATTTCCACCTTTTCCAACCACTTCTTAGAATTTAGTCACAAATTTATAATAACCATTTCGAAATCTTAATATACAAGAGAAAGGTAGAAAACTTAACTTATTGGAAAGTTTGGAAATTAATAAATTTAATAAAATAGGTAGGATTTTAGGTGATCAGTTGAACATAAATAGTTTCCCCTACTAAATCTAAATCTGTGATGAATGCACAACCCGTTTCCTAATAACCATTGCTTTTCTGGCTCTGTATGTATATAAGTACTAATTTTGTAAACTTAATTTGTATTTATCGTCACCTGATGAAGCCATAGTCAATCGAAATATATGTAGTATCTACATTATATCTTTTTCATACTTAAACGTTGTGTTATTAATTAATAGTTTTTGAAATAGTGCACATATTGTATTAATTATTGACAAAAGAAAATGGAACGTCAAGAAGAAAGAAACGAGCATTTCCGACATATGCCTTTGTTCGAGATCAACAGAGAACGTAATGCATCGGAAGCTGCTGAAACCTTTTGCGCCGTTTACAGAGAAAACGTAATTGGGAAAAGTACAGCACCGAAATAGCTATCCCGATTTAAAGAGGGCCATTTTGTCATAAACAACTTTCTAGGTTCAGAAACTTCATCAGACTTTGATGAAGATCGTTTTAACGCCTTAATTCATGGTAATCCACGCCAATCAATTCGGAAATTGACGATACCCATTATATAATACAATGTAACCAATCGACCATAATACGAAATTAGCGTTCAATTGGCAACGTTTAAAAAGTATGTGTTTGGTTGCTGCATGTTTTGGACGAATACAATATCAGTGTGCCATGATCTGTGCGTCTTTGCTAAATTGTCATCATTTAGGTCATCATCATCAAGAACATCGACCTTTTCTGTCCCACGTTGTTAAAAATTGTGCCTTCGTGTTAACATTAATAAAAGAAAAGAATGACTTAAACCTAGTGAAAGGGTAACTTTCCGGGCAAAAGCTGTTACTAATACGCGTGAGCTGATATTGTACATCTGGTTGGACAACGAAAGTGTAGTCTACTGTAAATTGCTTTCGAGGAATGCATCACTGCTGAGATTTGCTATATACACCTTCGTCGATTTGAGGCCGCAATACAAAAAAAAAGTGGAGAAGCCGTCATCAAGTTATTTTAATAATAACGCTCATATCTTTAGTGCGAACATTATAAAATCGGCTATTCAAGAACTGGATTGATCTAGACTAGGTAATATCAAGTACATTTTTATTCTAATTTTCAAAAAACATTATCAATATTTAGCGTTACCGCCCCTAGCCCTAATTACCGCTTGTAAACGGTTCTTCATGGAATGAATAAGTTTAATCGCGCTGTCTTGCGGGATAGCGTCCCATTCTTCGGTAAGTGCTGCCTGAAGTTCAGCTCTCGTAACTGATGCAGGATTTCTAGCCCGAATTTTCCTTTTGAGTTCATCCCACAGGTGTTCAATAGGATTCAAGTCCGGGCTGTGCGCCGGCCAGTCCATAACTCGTATTTCAAGTTCTTGCAAGTAAGGCCTTACGGAAACTGCACTGTGTGGGCGGGCATTATCTTGCATGAGAATGAAGGTTTCCTCGATAAAACCAACGTTAGGAACGACATGGTTCTCTAGAATTTCTTGGATGTATCGGTTCGCAGTCAAACCTCCTGCTCGGCTGCCGGTTTCAATAAAAAGCAGCTCGGTTTTTGCGCCATAGAAATGCCAGCCCACACCATACAGGAACCTCCTCCAAAAGCCACCTTTTCTGTTATGCAGCATTGTGCGAATCTTTCTCCCGGCATTCTGCATACTTTTCCTTTTCTGTCACTTCCGTACAAACACATTCTGCATTAATCTGAGAACAGCACAGAGCGCCATTGCTCGTTTGTCCAATCAACATGCTCTCTTGCGAAACGGAGACGAGCTGCTCGATGGGCTGGGGTCAATTTTGGACCCGTAGCTGGCCTTTTTGGACTAAGGTTAGCTGTCTTGAGTCGTCTTCTGACTGTCCACCGACTAACAGCCACTCCCCGCGTTTCTCTGTGCTCCCGTTGAATTTGTACGCCGGTAAGAGCCCGATTCCTTAAAGAGCTCTGGACAATGAAACGGTCATCTCTCATTACTGTGCACCGCTTTCTGCCGGAACCACTTCTTCGATGAAAGCTACCATTCTCCTGGTATCTTCGGTAAACTCTTGACACGGCAGACTGACTCATGTGCAGCACACGAGCGACTTCCCGTTGATTATGGCCTTGTTGCAATAATGCAACCGCTTGAGCCGCTACTTCGGTTGTAGTATCCATTAGCAGCTAATATTCCTAAATGTAGCTGACGGAAATGTATACCGGTTGACGTTTGACAGCCAGCTAATACGGGTTGATAAGGTAGAAAGCCTTTTAAACGACCTACTGGCCTGCAAAGAAAAATGATGTCAACTTATACAAAATCTTGTGATTATCGATCACAACAAATTGTAGGGTAGTCTAAGTGTATAAGAAGCGTACATTAAAAGAATATGCACTCATTTTAAAGCTAAGGTCCTGAACTTAAAGATTTTGAAAGCGAAAGTGGAATTTAAGTGTTAGTTTTTGTGCCAGAGGTAATTTAATGCGAGTGTGCAGTCTGAGTCGATTTTTTTGCTCCCGAGTGTATATTTAGAATAAATTTTGCAAAATGAGTAAAGAAGTCTTGATACAACTAGAACGATATTTCAGAATTTCTTTTTATTGGAACTAAAGTTTGCTCATTTAGTAAGTCGTCAATGAGGAATCTTAAAAATGATTACAGATTAAAGTCTAAGAAATCTTTTATACAGTTTACATATAAGATTCAATCTTTTTAAACGTACTGTTGAAGTGCGAAGCTAAGTTGTAAAAAATTATTCAGAAGGAAGAAGATTTATACCAGTAAAATACTTATTGACTGTTACATTTATGTTTCTTAGGATGTAGCAATAAATAATATAAATAAATGTAGAAGAGCTAATCAGATTTTTAAGTCTAGTCGACATAACAATGGATACGTACGAACATAAACGCATGTTTCTTTGAAGTTCAAAGTATTCGACAATACGTCATCGCGCCTCTTTAGAATTGTTGTAAGTCTCGTAGCTATTCGTTCTAAAAGTAGTTTATTGTCATCTCAATATCGTATATTTTAACAGAAGTCTGTCTGGATGCTGTCTACCGAACACAATCGCGATTTCTAACTAACTTAAAGCTGACAAATTGTATGATTTAACTCAATGCAAAATGATGCAAATTGTGTTATTACAGATGTTTGTAATGCAAAATAGGTTTCAGTGAGTCGACTATCGCTCGTGCAAGGTTCGCGCGAACAATAACAGGAGTTCAGTTAAAAAATGGAACATCTTTCGTTCGATTTTATTTACGTTTTGATGTAAATCGCATGTCTGTGACAGTAGCTATCTTTGAATTTGTGAAGACTAAGCCGTTCAGTTGTATAAAATGTTACAACCCCCTATTTATTTAGAAAGATATGGATATATTTTAAATGTACAATTCCTTATTTAGAAAGATTTGTATATTATATAATTAATGAAATGAAAATTCACTTTGAATTCAAAATATAATTTTTATTAAAATTTATTACGTTCGTTTCCCTCTATTAGAGCTTCATCAGGTGATGATAATTGTAATACAGAAACTGTAACAGTCGTCACTTCTATAGCTGAAGGATGAAAGGGGGGGTTAGACTAATTGATATCATTATCAAATTGTTAAAGTCCACTTAGGACTATAACTACAGAGTTATGATAACTCAAATGCTATTATTGAATATACTAATAATAATAATACTAATAATTGTGCCAAATATCAATCGGTGAATTTATATTTATAATTAGAGACCGGACATGAGAGGCCGAAATTACGATGGACCATATAAATAGTCTATAACATCGCTGAGTATAACACGCGTTATTGAATAGCGCTATTCATTCGGTTAACCGCACATCTGGTTTTTGTCGTTGAATTGTGACGCAATTACTTCAATATTATACTTAATTCCTTTCTTCATAGGCGTAGATAGAAGCGGGAGGAGTTTTTTTATAATTTGTTTAATTTATTAGTCTATATTTTGTAAGACAAATAAAGTACGATGAGTTAGTTTCTTTTTTCCTTTGTTTTAACTGTTAATTACATATGTACGTAGGTGTCCAGTGAATTTCGTTAAGTTTCAATAACTTACGCATAGATATTTAATGTTCATTTGTTTAGATTTAGAACATTGTTTAAGTTACTTTTTCAGATATTAAATGGAACAACTTCGAGAATAGCATCGTGAAGCAATGGCGAGTTGGATTAAGGGTCAAACTGATTGTATGTACATTGCCAATTATTCCGAAATTTATTGCAAAGTCGGTAAAATATCGTTAAAAAATTCGAAGAAATCGCACGTAAAACGTCACTTAGTCGCAAACACATACACAGAAATTAGACCTGTTGGAATCTGACAATTTTAACGAAGAGCTCTGTGAAACTTTAATGGCGGTAAATATTCCATTAAATAAACATAACAATCCCACTTCAAAACATTTTTCCAAAAATATACTGGTCGACATGTTCCTGGAGACATCCACCTTACGCAAATATGCTTCTAAGCGCTACACAAAAGCAGTAGAATACATTAGAAGCCATCCCTCAAATCAGTACCTATGGATAAGTGTTGACGAAACTGTCGATATATTAGGACGCTACAAATTTTCAATAGTACGCCCGTGGGCGATGAGTCATGGGCCTCGCGTGGGAGGTCCCTACTTGTAATTTGTATACAAAATTAGGCCAATATCAAACATCTAATTGGTCATTTAAAATGAGGTTTGGTTTGTTTATCTTATTTATTTCTAAACTCTCTAATTAATTCAATTTATTGATCTTATCCTGTATGTGTAATATGTCAAATTTATTATTAAACTTATGTTTATGTTCTGCACTATGGTTAGCGTAAGTAGAATCTATTTTTTTTTTGTAATTTGAAACTTATTTCATGTCCTTGTATGCGTGTAGAAAAGGATCTACCATTTTGGTAGGTGAGGTCATACGTCACACGGACGACGTAGAGTCTATAACGTACTCACAAGGTGTAGTATAAGAAAAAACAAGATAGCTACTACTACAAATTAATACTAACACAAATAAGTAATGTAGCAATATTTATTGGAAATGTTTTCCCCTCAAAAGATATTAACAAAGATCCAATATGCAAGATACAATGACAGTTGTTATATTACGACTTTACATACCTGATGGGCGAAAAATGATTGTCGGAGATCTCCGCGATCGTACATACAAAAATATAGAATAGTAAATGCGAAACCTAAGCTAATTAAACTTGATAAGAAACTATTATATACAATATTGAATACAAAATGTTAAGCTTGATTATTAACCATTAATTACTTATTACTTAATTCGAATATTAAAGACAAAGTAAAAATTAACTATAGTATGTAAATTTGAAATATCAAACGAGAACCAAAGTTATATACACATCAATGACTTAAAGTATTATAAAAATATTTTTTTGTAATAGCAATATAACATTTATTTGCTTAGCTTGCGAGGGTATACATTTAACCCCAGACTATGTTGTTCGCCTAATTATCTGGTGAAGAGCCGACCACGTGGTGATTACTTGCCTGGTAATTCAATTGGTATCGATATCTTGAATCAATCGGTATCAAACCAGGTGTAGTTTAATTCAAGTTCAAAAATCAACTTAACGGAAGCATAGTACCTGTCTTAAACGTTTGCGGCCCTAATAAGGGAGACAGTTTGCGTTTAAACCAACAAAAGTCGTCGCCAAAAGCAGGAGAGAAGATTCAGGCCAAATAGCCACCTCATGAGGTGTTCTACTCGAAACTTGCCTGAAATTCCCAAAACTACACAAAGTATAAAGCGGCCTTAAATCTTTTACACACAGTTTTTCGATATTTGAAGCGGAAGTGTAACCACAAGGGCGCTATCGCCTTGTCCCCATAAACCGAAAATCCCAATACACACGTCTGGCATTGGTCGAAAGTGACCTCGATATACAGCAAGACAATGTATACGAGGGTAGTTTGATAAAACAATGGCTTTTTTGTTACAGCCCTGTGTTACTTATTTTTGAGATACAACATTTTGATCGGAAAGCATAAGATTATTATAGAATTAATAAGTAATTGTTATAATAAATGCATTGAAATTAGTGGTAATTAGAAAATTTCCAAAACTTTCTTTTTCTGTCTTTTATGCTGAGAACATGTCGTAGAGATGTATGCTAATATGAGTGATATGTCTGCAAACTGGCAAAAAATATTTGTTTCACATATTACGTATTTAAATTAAGGATGAAAAGAACTTTATACCTATGCAAAATATTTATTTTAATTGTGTCAATATTTGTGAAGCTACAAAGATAAATTGATGTCAATGAGTTTACTCTTTGCTTTACATCTTTTCATATTTGTGTTTACCATAAGCATTGTACGTGTACAATTAATTATTATATGAAAACATAACAAAGAAAAACAACACAATGACAGAGTATAATTTATTAAACGATTTATGTAACACATACTTTTGTTTGCGAATGTAAGTATGCGTATAATTTTGGTTGAAATCACTGCGGTATTTGCAAATTTTAATTTAAAAAGCACTGTGAAAATACGAAAATACTAGAACGTACTAAATTTTGAAAATTGATATCGTTACTTGTATGTTTAGCCAGTTTGATTGAGTGTTTAATAGCGATGATGTTGTTATGTAGTTAAATACGTATTTATGTTATGTAAAGCCAATAGAAGGCGATGATTTAATAGGAGATTATAGTTGTTATGTTTACAGAACTATCTGCATCTGTTTTGTGTACTTTCATAATAAATTAGCACGCTATTAAAAAGATTAATTTATACTCTGATGTTAGGCGTATTGAGTCATTATATGAACATTAAAGTTGCAATAGGATATAGTTATATGGAATATCCGAGAATCTGTACAAATACTCGTAGATATACTTTTATGTTGTATTTAAAATACATAGAAGTACTTACCGTTTTTGAACACTTTTTCAAAATCAAGTATCTCTTGGTAGAATCTACTTTTGGAGCCTAATAGTGAAAAGGGTATAATGTATCAAGACTATGGCTGATATCAGAATAGAAATACTTTCTGAGTTTAAAATATTTTGTTGCCTTTTTAAGTTCAAGCAAGTAATTGGTTTATAGTTAAAAGGGTCCCTACTTCATCATTTAAGAAAAAATAAGTAATTAAGTGCAGTAGAAAGTTTGATATTTTGTATGAATCGTTAAAAAAAATCAGTAAAGTATTATGCCATATCATTATGTAATGAGTACTAGAAGTTTTGGACACCATTGTGTTTGGAAGCTTTCCAATTGTGCATCTTTTTGATAAACTTTTTTAGGATGTTAACGTCTGTATCTTTGAAATGCATTGGTCGCACTCTTTTTCCATCAACGGCATTTCTGTTGTATGTTGCTTGAGATGACCATATTTTAGACCAATACTATTGCGTGTTTTTTGTCGATGCTATTATTATTTCGTTTCGTACTGTAGATTTAGACTAAGCATCGCATAAGAGGAGGTTCTATTAGTCGAGGGTTGGAATTCCGGTGCCGGCATGTAAAAGGTCGGTTTTCTTCAGGATTGTATCTGATGGGTATAAGAAGTCGATTTGAGAAAGAAAAAGAAAACCATTAAAAACCGAAGAAAAATTAGAAAATTATTACGGAGGTTCTGCTTCTTCGGAAGGAAATGGTATAAAAGTGATTTGTAGCATTTAATTGACCAGACCTGACACAGAGGGCCCAGGTTCTCCGTTTACGGTAACTATGTACCAAGAAAATTATTAACTCCATAATATAGTGTTGAAAGAACGCCGATAGTAGGTGCCTGAAATAGTCTAAGTTGAAAATATTTCTACTGAACGTGCATTCAATTCTAGCACGTATATTTGGGCATGAAAAAGTTACAGAGGGATGGGTTTACTGTCAGACGACGAATGTGAGTAACCAAAGTGAGTTTTTGCGGCATTATGTAACGACCAAAAAAGGCAAAAGTGGTTCCATCTGTTAGTGTTCTGGGATTCACACGGCACAATCTACGTTGCTTGGAAAAGGGAAATACGATTACAGGACTGTGATGCATCATTTTAATGCTGTCTTCAAAAGCGACCACGTTTAGTGAAAAAAAGTGTTGTTTTTGTTGAGATGTTTATGGCATTACCTCGAACAGTTACGCTTAGAATTTATAAAATTGCAAAACGATCTGAACGCAATCGTCAGTAAATGCTGAATATTTCCATGATAATTTTGATACACTAAAGAAATTTCATCTTTAAGAGCCTTACGCAAGCAGTGAAATTAAACTTTAAAATAATAGTTTCCATTGAATTTCTATTGTCGATGGTTAATAACGTTTCAGTCCGAAAAGCTCCTTTGTATTGGGGTGGAAATCAAACAGAAAAATACTGACTTGAACTACGGGATAAAGAAGAAAGACACAAATCCATAACGAAGCAAACTATGCGTAAAACAAATCAACAACTCTATTAAAATTGGGTACATCATCCAAGAAATGCCAATCAGCAGCAGAAAATGCAGAGTAAAGCCTGTAAAAGTTCGCTTTTCTGAAGTTATAGCGTTTGTTATTATTTGAAGGAAATATAACAGTACATATCACTCTTTCGTACATACAACGAACAGTATGTAATGTAATCCTAAAGTCAATACAAACTGATTTTATTTTTAAAAAGTTATACGATTCAATAACAGGCTTGTGATTGTTAACGTCGCATAATAAAATGTTATCCTAAAATAAATGAACACGTGTCGTAGTGCTTACAGTAATTTCTTGGAGATATACAAAAAAGAGTACTGGAAATTGATTTATGATAAAGAAGGTTCTTACTTATTTCGTATGTGTTGAACCATGAATATCATACAATAAACAAAATGTTCAGATGACTGTTAACGTTGAATTTTTTAATAAAGGATTACATTACGTTTCAGTTCATACAACAGCTTATTAGTGAGTGGACACGTTTTCCTTATTCAAAATGTCTTACCGATTTTCTTCTCAAGAGTATGCGGACATGCATTTTGTGTATGGCTACTGTAACGGCAGTGCACGTCAAGCTGTTATTGAATACCGACATCGGTTTCCCGATAGGCGCATTCCTCATTACAGAACGTTTCTGGAAGTACACAGACAATTTCGGGAAGGCGGCCTGCGTGATTATCTTTTCGACCGAGGAGTAAATTTGCCAGCAGACTTAGAAGCAGAAGAAGCAGTAGCTATTGCTACAAGGGATCCAACTCTCAGTGTACGTCGAATCGCTAGACAACTAGGAGTGCCACGAACGACAGTTTGGCGAATTTTAAAACGTGAGGGCTTATATTCATATCACTACCGCAGGAGGCACGGTTTCCTTGAGGCAGACCACTATGCTCGTCTAGTTTATTCTACCTGCATATTAAGACAGTCACGGCTTCATTTTAATTTCTGCAGAACAGTCCTCTGTACAAATGAATCTACGTTCACGAGAACGGCGTTCGAAATCTGAGAAACCTGCACAGGTGTTCATCAGAAAATTCCAAAGCTATACGCCCATCTAAATTTCAACATTAATTTTCTATTAACAATTACCTTCAATTTCTTATTGACGAACTGCCAGGTCTTTTAGAGGATGTCCCACTGAATGTTCGACGAGACATGTTGTTTCACATGGATGGGGCACCACCACATTTCGGAATTGCTGTCCGAAATTGGTTAACGTCAATTATCCAAGACGGATTGGTCCAGGTGGTCCTGTTGCATGGTCACCCAGATAACCCGATCTTAATTCCCTTGACTTTTATTTATGGGGGTACATGAAAAATTTAGTCTACGCGCACGTTTCGAACACAAAAGAAGAGTTGTTGGATCGTATTCACCTGGCTGGCGAGCAAATCTGACAAAACAAGTATGAAATTCGGATAAGTACTTCTTCTGTTGGCTTACTTGCATTTCCTGCATTCAACAAGAGGTGGACATTTCGAAAATATTATTAATTGAACTTTTATAAATAAAATCAGTTTTTATTGATTTTAGGATTACATTTTTTTTCATTCAATCACATTCATAGATCTGTAACTTTGAAACAAATAAAAATGGATATACGAGTTTCGCGTTTTTGTTACTTGAAATGAAGTCTGAAGTCCTAAAATTTGAACATAACGATAGGGGACACTTGTGTATATATATATATATATATATATATATATATATATATATATATATATATATACTTTAATATATATATATATTTAAAACAACCCTACATGTTTCGGCAAATGATGCCTTTATCAAGGAATATAAAACATAAATGACAGTATATTAATGTCATAAATTCGAGTTGCTATGGATAAAATTATTCAAAGATACATTCTACTAAATCATGCCTTAGTATTCTAAAATAGATAGGCAACCAAAACAGGGAAACGCAAGACATGAGTTATTATTATGTATGCGCCCGTGGAGCGTCTTAAGATGTAAAGCTGTCGGCATTCGCCTTAAACGAGAAGGAAAACCACGAAAACCTACTCGGACAACCAGACAGGAATCAAAACACGGAACTGTCAGCATGATAAGCAAATGTATAGATATTTAAATAACTTAAGATATATAATTATATAACAGCAACATATATTATGATGGTAATATATGTTGCTGTTATATAATTATATTCTGTCATTTATATTTTTTATATCCCTGACAAAGGCATCATTGCCGAAACATGTAGGGTTGTTTTAAATATATATATATATATATATATATATATATATATATATATATATATATATGTACTTTGAAGTAATAAACCAGACCTTTAATCGCCGACTTATTAAATTTACTATATATATATACATATATATATATATATATATATATATATATATATATATAGATTCACATTCTTCACATTTAATGGTATATACTCCAGATTTTCCTAGTTTACCTATTTTGTCTTTTTTGTTACTTAATATAGTACCTAATTTTGTCTTATTGTTATATATAATTTTAGTGTCTAATTTTCTTAATATTTTGTTTATTTTGTTTGTGATTCAAATTATATGTAACAAAATTAGGTACTATATTAAATAACAACAAAGATAAAATAGGTAAACTAGAAAAATCTGGAGTGTATACCATTAAATGTCAAGACTGTGAACCTATATATATATATATATATATATATATATATATATATATATATATATATATATATATAGATCTAAGTGGAAGATCCATTAGAAAACATATATCAGAACATGTAAGAGACGTGAAATATAGCATTAAAAATACAGGTTTCTCAGAACACTGTATTGAGCAAAACCATTTGCTCGATATGAATAGCTACAACTTAGGACATAATGCAATAAAAAGTAAGGGATTAGATTTATTAGAAATTCTAGAAATTGGAAAAGCCCAGAAACAAAATGTAATAGTCACTAATACACAGATAGAATTTATAAACACCCCCATCATAGACACCATTATAAATACCATCTAACCAAAACTAGGTATATAAGTTACACAGTTATGTAGATTAAGTGAGTTGTAAGAAACTCTTTGACAATGGTATAACAGCCGCAACATATATCTTAGAGATATATCAAATTTGTGAAATATAGCCACGTGTTATTCCTACCAAGTACATCAATAATTACTAAAATGTTTAACCAAGAAGTGTCTGTAACATCAATTAAACATCATTAACATCATTAAAAGTTTAAATACAATCGACATTTAAATTTATAGTGCATTTTTCCATCATTTAAATATTCCCCGAATATCATTATTTACGGAAATGCTAAGAGAAGCTTTAAATATTCTTAAATATGATGATAGTTTTTGGGTTTTTATCAAAACCCTATTTAGTTTATTGAAAATTTAGGTATCTACAAGTTCTATATTTTATAATAGCAAGCTACCTATATTCTTTTAATTCAAATGTTTATGCAACTCTTGGATTCATTCAGGAACATTATCCTTTAACCCAATATCTGACATTGTGTATTCTTTTTACCATTAAATAATTTTTTGTATGTTTTTTTTTTTTAATTCCAGTTAGCAATAATAACGACATTGTATCTTACCAAATACGAAGGCTATTCAACGGAACGCGAGTTTTAAATGAAGAAGTATTGTTGGTACAAAAAAAAGGTTTTATTTTTCTGTATAATCACCTTTTCAATATATACTTAGACCAAGCGATATTTCAACTTTTGTAGGGCTTCCAAATAGTAGGATTTCCGAAACATTGCAAAAATGGTCTCTGTTTCAACGATGCCTATCTCGTTCAATTTGATGACTTTTGTAATATAGTAAGGGTGTTATGTATGGTGAAAGTATATTTCCAGCAGAATTCTTTAGTAAGATGAAGCACCTGCTTGCATGTCTGGAAAGATATTTTCACACAAATATGAACTCGTATTGTGTTGTTCGCCAGATTTTGAATAATATTTTATATTATTAAAAATGTTTTTGTTTTATACAAAATATAGTGAGGTTTTGCATGCTCAAGTATGCTTCAAATTATTTTATTCAAGTGATTATTGCTTCATGATTTTACAATGTGTACTCTATTGATAGATGACATTATTTAGAACTTTTAATATGGATTTATAATACTTGTAGTATCTTTTATCACTTACCTTTGCAAGAAAAATATTTAACAAGATCTATAGATGGAAGAGAAAGCTTGGAATTATTAATTAAATGTTATCAGTTTGTTAACTTTCTCATCGATAAATTTTCCCTAACTGTATTTATTTAAAATAAGTCTCCCGAGTCACTTGTTTTAATTTAAGCAAATTACAGTTCAGGAAATCCTAACACAGACTCTATTTGAATCATCATCCTCTGTAACTGTACTTGACAATTCAAGATAATTTTAATAAATTTTTAAATAATTTTATACATGTTTATTTGTTGATATATCCTAATGCAAATTTAAAATTAGTTAAATTATAATAATAACCGTAGTATATAGTAAAGAAACTTGTAAGTGATGTAATGCTTAGGTTTAAGATAATGATATATTCACAACAGAAGGCTCGTCTTTCTTCTTTTCCTCACAAATCGCAACTGACGTCGCTGAAGAGGCAATTCTCGCTGGTGAGATTTTGTAATATGTGTCGGTCGTTTTTCATACGATGAGTTTTGTGTGTGGGGCAGGTTTTAACTTGAGCGCGCGTAGGTGTAGTAAAAGTCCGGTCGGCATTGCCCGGGGCGATTGAGTGACTTAGCTATTCCATGTATATGTGTCGATTGGTCAGTGCTGGTTTTCTTGTTTATGGCAATAGAAGGCGCCATCATTTATGTTCATAATTGGATGCCTCTTTTTCATGCTTTTATTTACTCCCATTTCGTTCAAAAGATGGTGTAGCCTTGCTTTAAATGTTTGCAATAAATATAAACATTGACAGAAGTGAATCTATAAAAAAATATTCTACAGTTTTTTAAAACGTGTATTGATCAACTGAACAAGATCTTCTTTGGTAATATAATAAATATCATAATATCTTAAATTTATGTTCAAGAAAGTTAAGTTCATAATAATATGTATGTATATATATTCACTCTCTTAAATCACTATTAATCTGTTATTTATAGTATATCCAATAATGTACATAATAATTATAGGCTTATATCTATTCTACCCAGAGAAGTTGTTAAATAATCGAATAATAATTTATTGAAATATAATTTAATCCCATCAATGCAATTTAGTTTTGTTTCCTGGAAGATCAAATTTGGTAAAATGTATAGTTTGGTTTATAAAACTATACTTTTTACCTAATTTGATCTTCCAGGAAACAAAACTAAATTGCATTGATGGGATTAAATTATATTTCAATAAATTATTATTCACAACATAATTTGAAACATACTTGAGTAAGTAAAACCTACCAATTTTGTACCATACAAAAGTATTTTTAATAATATATAATATTATTAAAAATGGGGTGTGAAGAACACAATACAAGTTCATATTTATTTTTGAATGTATCTTCTCCAAAGACGTAGATACGTATTTTTATTATTATTCGATTATTGGTTTTATAAACCAACTATTTTAAAGATTTAAGTGCAGTAAAATGAACGATTTACATTTATTACGATTTTTTAAACATGTTTGACCTGGTTAATCATAATATTTGGTAAAAGAAATTGAAACTACATGGTTGAGTAGCCCACCATAGAACATACGGCGGTATATCAAAATATAACGGAACCGGTGCTATAACTTCTTTCACAACTAGAATTTTATAACACAAAGAATAGAACATGAACCCCCCATCTTTAATTGTCAGTGCCCACCGGAATAATGAGAGTGGAGTAAAGATACGCGATAAAATTTTGTGTTCGGTTGGGTAAAACTTCAATTGAAACTCTTGAAATTATTAAAACTGCATACCCGGAAGAAATTCAAAGACGGTTGTGAAGATGAACCTCGACGCGCGCGACCACGAACTGTACGGATTGATTCAAAAATTGCAGAAATTAACGACTTGATACAAAATGATCGTCGGATTGGTATATTTCGAATTTCTTACATTGTTAATTTGTCTTATGGTTCCACTCAAAAAATTATTCATGAAGATTTAGGGTACCGAAAGGTCGCGGCAAAATGGATTCCAAAAGTGATGACCGATGAACCAAAAGCCAATCTAATGGCAATTTGTCGGCAATGGAAAAGGCAACTCCAGTTTTTAAGCAATGTATACAATGTAAGCAATGTTACACGTGACGAGAGTTGGTTTTATCATTATGACCCTTAATTAAAGTCTCAAAATATGCAATGAAAGCACAACGGCAGGCCAAGACTGCAGAACGCAAAAACTGTGAAAAGTGCCGGTAAAGTAATATACTTAAGTTTTTTTAAGTTTTTAAATGGGACCGAAAGAATATACAGTAATTGGACTTCTACTTCTATTCTACTTCTAGGGAACCCAAAGGTAAAATTAAAGAAAAAACAACCGCTTTATCAAGACATCAGTTGAATACTACATCATGACAATACTCCGGCCCACAGATCAGATCAGATTTGTCAACGAACACTTGATGGATTGGGGGTGAAATTATGGTTCACCCTCCCTACTCACCTGACCTTGTTCCAAGTGACTTATATTTGTTTCCTGAAGTCAAAAAAGAAGAATTGAGAGCGTCCATTTCGTCTCTGCCATCCTGTATTATTGTATTTTCCAGATACTTGCATGATATAGTGTGTTGTTTAATATAAAGTCCTCCCAAGTCTAAATCATTTCTAGGTTCATTTATAGACCCCATTTTTTGCATTCGTCAATTAGTTTTCTCACTATATATCTGGTGCCATCTCTGTTAATGTTTCCTTTGACAAAAGCAGGTTTGTTGTTTGCAAAACTTACATGGGTAGAGAGTGGTCGGAAATGTGGAAAAAATGTGGCTAAGTAAGTCCAAATATAAACAATTTCTCGTTAAAGCCATCGCTTAAGATTGCCGGCTTTAAAGAAATCGTTTCCAACAACCATGTCAATTGTTAATGTTTAATTTTCTGACGAAAGTTTCCTATTAATCCTTCAAAAATTTATCCCAAAATAAGATATTATAAGACAAATTAAGTACTCGTAAATATATAATAATGTGCTAAGCGTCATGCGACATTACGTCAGCCGGTGACCTAAGCGATGACGTCACCAGGCGTGCACATCAAGAGACTTCCGAATTTCCTAGACGGCGAACAATCCGGAACCAGCAGATGACTATATTCACACTCAAGGAAAAGGACGATTCATTAAAGCCGCGATCATCGTGAACATAAATGTACATAAATGAATATATTAATACTATATTTATTGTTAGTTATTGCGTCCTTTTAATTAATATAGTTACTCCTAATTAGTGTTTGTTTTATTAAATCGAACCTAATAAAAGATTTATCACAGTAATGTGCAATACAAAAACATTTTTTCTTTTTTGGAATCGTATTTATATCAAATGTTAGAAATAGTCCAAATATTCTTTTAAGATTACTTTATATCCACATTAAATAAATAATATAATTATCCCATTTATATGAGGAATCAGAAGGAGAGGTATAGTATATCCGTAAATATATCGTTGACTATATAAGCGGCGAATAGTTTAAGTCAACCCAAGTACCTGAAATTTCGGCTGTAGCTAGTCGACATACAGATAAGCACACATGGAACCGTATTCAAACATACATATTTACATATTATTATTAAGGTTGCAAAAGTAAGGATATCGAATATATAATTTGATATTCGCTAATCATTTCAAGAATATTCCTGAATTCTTATTATGTACAGGTACTTTGCATTAGAAGTTTATTAATTGAGGCTATTACTTAGTGACTTTGTTAATACAAACAAATTTAAATTAAGACCGACCCTGGAACACTAATGTCTCTCTTTCTGATAGGGTTAGACTTCATGTTGCGATAATTACGGTGCAATGAATGGGATTTAAATTTTACCTAAAAGTCAACGGTATATTTACGTATTCTGTTCTAATTTGTCATGTTATGAATACTAATACATATTTGTATTAATGATTTATATTTCTATAGATTTTTTCAGTGTAGTTTTATGTAACGTACATTGCAGTAACCTTAAATTTAATGAAATACAGAGAGATATACAGTGCTAATCGCATAAAATAGAATACTGTATTAAATAGTAGACTAATTATAAAAAAGATAATACTGGAAACCGTTACTTTGTGCTATTGCACAATAAACTAAATAAAACACGTATTACTTTGTTACTTCACTATAATATAATTAACTGTATGACTGCAGTTGATCGAAACTGCCAGTCACACAGTTGATTATATTATAGTGATATAACAATGTAATACGTGTTTTTTTATTTAGTCAAAAAACACAAACTTTTGAACTTATATTCACGTATAGTTTTTCAATAAACTACAAAATTATCAATTATGTAAAAATGATACTCATATAGTACTTAAAATTTTTGTAAAAGACGTGTATATAGCGGTGTGTAATAGTAGTGAGGGCAGTCTTTTAAAGATTTTAAAGATGGTATTCATAAATTAACCCTAGGCACTACGAACCACTCCAATTTTATCTTATCTAGGTGATCTTTGACAACTAATTGTGAACTGTGTCTTTAATTCTCTTTATAGTATCGTTTGAAAGGATTTTGTGGTGATGGTGTGTTGTAAATAGGTGGTTTAAAAGCAGGTAATAAATAACACCTTTTGCGGTTCCAGTTTTAAGACATTATACGTCGATTTAGATGAATAGGCAAAGAACAACCATAAATATTTATATATGCATTTTAATACATGCGAAATTCCATATTCTTATAAGCTTCGGATTTAGTAAAGTATGTAAAACGTTTGTTTTAAGCAGTATCCGTTTCAAAGTGATTGCCTTAATTATACATAATTATAGCTTTACTGATAGCTTATGTATATACATATCGGATGTGATGTAAATCCTATTTTCGTGTTAATGACTACAAATATATTTTTAAAGATTTATATTAGAAGCGCATGTTGTAGAAGTATCTTCGAAAATTTTTTTTATGATTTCATTTATTTGTTTTATTAGAGTATACATTTTTGTTTTCGGAAAATAGTTTTCTTGCAAAAAGTATAGTTGTTTCTTATAATGATAATAATTGTAATGGGTTGTTTTTTTCTTACCGGTATTTTTAGTCGGCTCAGTACCTTATTTTTGATGACTCTATATCTTGATATAATTTCTGTAGTTGATTTTTGATATTTCTCTAAATCTTATTTACATCCTTTTTAGATATTTCTGTATATTTTTATTGTGATTTGATTAGGTAATGGCATGTAAATTTGTGTTTTGGATATACGCATTTCGGCCTAGTCGAGTTGGGCGAGACGTTTGTTAATCCGCTTACTGATGTTCGAGTTGGGCGAGAATTAACAAAATTGTGGATTAAGCAGTTCCAAGAAGGATTTGATAATATTTCCCCATAATTTTAAAATTACATTAGAATACGTATTTTAAATTTATCCTACATATACAGGCTGGCCCAATTTCGCGTAACATTTTAAAGTTTGTTTTTTAATGGAACACATATATTTTATTACATTTTTCAATTATACATAAGAAAATAGAAGCAACATGTACGAAATATTGCAGATTAAGAAATTATTAACAAGTATGTTTTAAATATCAAGTTTTATTTTTAACTCCATACATTCATAACAAAATATTACAAATTAAGTATATTAAAAGAAAATTTGATTTTTACATAATATATCACACTTATGAAACAATCCAAGCTATATTCTATATAATTATTTACAATTACATACGTGGATGTGAAGTGAATCTGTATGCCATATACTTAATGAAGTCTAGCATACTAATTCTGTTAGAGGTGTATTCTTCTGTTTTACTTCTTAATAGTTGTTCAGTTCTTCTATATTGTGCACGTACTAACTTCCTTCCTTTTCTAGCACTGGATATTTTGCAGAAGTTGTTAATTGTATATCCAGCAATACATCAATAAACTGAAAGATATTTGGATGGCTTTTGTAGAAGTTGTCAGCAAAATGCGAATGGAACGATTCGCATGCGTTTGTCGTTCTTGACAGACTCCATGATGCAGCGGCCTATAACTCAGGGGGGAAAAGTGCATCTTCTTCTATATAATTTTCCACTAAATAATCACCAAATTTTGTAATTGTTTCATCCTGCGGCATATCTTCTAAAAGAAGAAGGAATCCATCACTAGCATCCAGAGGTTTAAGGAACGATAATCCAAAGAAGTATTTCAAATGTTTGCCTATATCTGAGTTTGGGTTATTAAATTCGCTAGCAAAACCAAATGACTGTATTTTTCTGAACCAGGCTTGACCAAGATGAAACCTGCAGCCAATTATTTCGGCATCCTGCCAAACTTCTCGTAATGAGGAGTGAATAGCCAGTTGTTCGAAGTCTGCCACAATTTTGGATGGTTGAAATACTAATCCATTTAACTCAGCTTTGGTTTTTATAGAATTGAAGAGGATTAGATAATTTTATTGTCGCTTCCCTGGTAATAGACAAAATAGCAAAGGTATGTAAAATCCGTTGTGATATCCATGAATAGTGAAAAACTGGTAAAAAAAATGTGTGCAATAATTGAAGGTACCGTCCATATATACGGTATCACAATTAGCAAGAAAATGAAAATTTAAAAAAGTGGCAAACACAATTAAACCGTTGTTCTTATTGTTTATAAGTAAAAAAGGGTCACCAGCACTAGTTGTTAAATTAGCACTTTCGATATATTCGTGAACTTCATTTCTTGTCTTAGGCAGAGCTGGTAGTTGTTTTCTTCCAGCGTGGTACATATTTTTGCGAATTCTGTCAATATCTTCAATCGCGATATCCGCTGATACTTTTTTTAATTCTTGACGAATTAATTTTATTGGCCTCTCATTTATATTTTCGACGGCTTTGCATTTTAAATTGTTACTGGTCCTTTGTCGTAATAAGGTACTGTCAGGTTGGTGATTATGTTCTAGTTTACTGCTTAATATAACATCATTACCAGCAGTTAACACTTTAGCGGGACACTTTGAACTTTTATCTACACACCTCCACGGTTGATTTCCATTTTTATGAAGTGTATCTTTACAAAATTTATAATTATTCACAAACAAAAGTTCTTTACCTTTCTCACTAAATATAACTTTGGTATTCATACTGGTAAACTATATTTCGTACTGCACAAAGAGAAAAAAGAAACTAAACTAATTTCACATAATACTTACAGTTATATTTATATATATTGCAGTTCTAAGAACTATTTGATAAATTAGGATTTCCAGGATTTTTGACGCAACTCGACGCAAGGGATTATCGCCCTTTTCTTTCTTGGATTAAATCAGGTATAATTCCGCCCAACTCGGCGACGTCCACGTATTTCTTGTACTTTCTGTAAAGAGAAATATTTTTTGGTTCTTGTACGATATACTGAGTTGTTCAGACATATCTGACTTGTTATGATGTAATAAACCAAATTTTGTTATTGTTATCCAACCTTGGGTTTTATTTCTGTTGATATTGTTTGGGTGGTTCCTTTGAATTTATTTAAGTTACCGTCGGTAGCTTTTCTGTTAGCTGTACGGGTTGGGATCACAAAAAAGGTGGCATCTATTTTAAAAAGAACCTCTTCCTAGCTCGCTTTTTAACTGGTTAGCACCTCAACCTAAAATTTCCAGGGCATTCATGTTTGGTAAGTGGTAAGTTTACAGAGTTTAAGCTAGGTTGGAAAGGCGCGCGTAGCAATATAAATAAATTTCACAATACAATTAATATTCTCTGTACTACATATTCTAATACATACAGGGTCCGTCTAAATTCAGCCGACAAAATTTTTGTGGTGGTGGAGAGTAATAAATGGAAGAACTTTTTTGGTATCTTTTTGTTCTGGTAACGCCTTATCGGAAAGTTAAATGGTTTTAAAATACTTCATGTTGATTGATATACATCTATAGATTATACATCTATAGATTATATTCATATTTCAGATGCAATACAGTTTTTAGTGGAACTAAATTCTGTATGGATAGCGTTATTAATAGATACAAAGGATAATAAGATATACGATATTGCAATTTAATCCTGTACTGCAACCCTGGATTGATTTTTTTAAAATTATTACTGTCATAGTATTTCAAATTCTATATTAAAAATTTACATGGATTCATTGCAATTACAAAATTAGAAAATTTTATTTTAACAGAAAAAAAATAAAAATGAAAAAAGAAATATTTTAAGAACTAGAGAATGTTTTCAAAATTTTTGCCATTCATTTCAAGAAAAGCATTGCACCGCCGAATCATTGACCATCGAACACGCTCAAATATTCTAAGTGTTTGTCTGCTTGTTTGCGCCGCTAAAAATATTTCTTCAATTCTTGAGTCTGCTCAGGTGTTTTATAGGTAAGCGTGTTAAAATGGTCTCATAAATAAAAATCCAACATACTGAACTTCCTGCAGGCCAAGGTAAAGGCCCTCCTCTGCCATTCCGTCTTCCTGTATAGGTATCATTTAAAAATCTTCGAACCGCATATCCAAAATGTGGAGGCGCTCCGTCATGCGGAAGCCACGTTCTTTGATCTGACACCATTCAATACATCTTCAAAAAGTACGTGAAGTTCTTGTTGGAGAAATTCCAGATAATTTTCAGAATTTAAGCGGCATGGCAAGAAATGTGCTCCAATCAAATAATCGCCTATAATTCCAGCCCAAACTTTAAGGGAAAATTGATTTTGATGATGCCGGATGACTGTTTCGTAAGGACTTTCGTCTAAATTCTTATTGTTTAATGAGCCTTCGCAATAAAATAGCATTCATCCGTAAATAACACCATACTTGGAAATTGTCTTCATTTGCCGCACGTTGTAAATACGATTATGAAAACATAACTCTCGGAACAAGGTCCCTTAGAATTTATGCATTAGTAAATGATAGGGTGTAACTGTTGTTCTTTTAATGTCCTTAATTATTACAAACCAATTGAATAAATCTAACATTTTAAGAAAATATATTTTCTTTAATTTAACCAATCTATATCAGTCACTGGGTTAAGTTGCACAAAATATCTATGACGTTGTGAACAACAGAATAAACAAAATTTTGATTTTTTTAAGGGCAAATGAAACACATTTATTTTATAAATTAATTCAATCATTAAAGTAGATGTATGGGCTTACAGAAGATCGGAAATTAATAGTGGTCATCCAACATAGTAGTCGGAAATGAGAAAAAGAGGTACATATCACATCAATTACTAATATATAGTGCATCCAGAAATATACCTTTAACTTTTAACTAACATTTAAATCCTATTTATTGCACCGTAATTAACACAACATGAGGTGTAACCCTAACAAAAACAGAGACATTAGTGTACGAGGATTAGTCTTAGTTTAAATTTGGTTTATTAAAAAGCCATTAAGTAATAGCTTCAATTAATAAAATTACAATCCAGAGTGTACCTGTACATAATAAAATTCCATGAATATTTTTAAAATGATTGGTGAATATTAAATTATATATTTAATATTCCTATTTTTGTAGCCTTAAATTTTACAAAATAGCACTAACATGTATGTTTGAATACGGTTCTGCGTGTGGTTATCTGTCTGTCGACTACCTACAGCCGAAATTCCAGGTACTTTGGTTCGCTTATACTATTCGCCGCTTATATAGTCAACAGTATAACGTGCCTTCAAAAACTTTCTCATTCGAGACGGCCATGCCTTTTAATAATGGTTGGTGACAGTGCACGTAATCTGTCACAAACGTATAATTTTGAATGAGCATAGCCGTCTATAATTAGAGAAGTTTTGAAGGAAAGTTATATTCGGATGGACTGTACTTCGTTTTAAGTTATTATGCGATGTCATAAATAAAACCATTAAGAGTCTACAAAAGTATTTTTAATAATATAAAATATTATTAAAAATGGTGTGTGAAGAACACAATACCAGTTATATATTTGTGAATGTATCTCCTCTCCAGAGACGCAGATACGTATTTCACCATTCTACAGGATCGTCGGTACGTCCCTGCTGGAGAAGAGATACATTCAACCAAACATAACTACCTTGCTATCAAACAGAAATTATTAAGACAGAGCGTGAAAGAATATTCAGCGCTGTCTACATAATAACTGCCGAACTAAGCAACGTGTTTCTATAGACGGTAACAACCATATCTATAAAAACTGTATTATCGTGTCTTCACTACTTGTCGGGCGAACCGAATGCGTATATAACAAAATAATTTGAAACATACATGAGTGGGAAAAACCACACCAATTTGTATAATACAAAAGTATTTTTAATAATATAAAATATTATTAAAAATGGGGTGTGAAGAACACAATACGCATTCGGTTCGCCCGACAAGTAGTGAAGACACGATAATACAGTTTTTATAGATATGGTTGTTACCGTCTATAGAAACACGTTGCTTAGTTCGGCAGTTATTATGTAGACAGCGCTGAATATTCTTTCACGCTCTGTCTTAATAATTTCTGTTTGATAGCAAGGTAGTTATGTTTGGTTGAATGTATCTCTTCTCCAGCAGGGGCGTACCGACGATCCTGTAGAAAGGTGAAATACGTATCTGCGTCTCTTGAGAGGAGATACATTCATAAATATATAACTGGTATTGTGTTCTTCACACCCCATTTTTCATAATATCTTATATTATTAAAAATACTTTTGTATTATACAAATTGGTGTGGTTTTACCCGCTCATGTATGTTTCAAATTATTTCATTAAGAGTCTATTGCGCTAATCACCCCATAATCCAGCGATGGTAAATACAAATTTTAAGTACTTGGAAACTATCTCGACCGGTTTAAGGGTATTTAGAAAATAAAATAATTAATATAAATCTATAATTTTAATACAGTATACTTACTTATATGTTATAGTTAAATAAAGTATTCAATTAAGTTTATTTTAAGCAACTAAAGTGATCGGGCGTTATAATTCAAAGTGTACAATGTTCGGACTTTGAGAATATAGTACTGCAGTTACTTTAAAAGATGGTGTCCCACTGGATGTGGATGTTCGCGACAGGGATCAAATGTGTAATAGAAAACAAAGACAACTTTTATTTATGGATGCAAAGCAAATTGTATTAAATATCTACAATGGTTTATAATTACGTTATAAAATCAAATAAGGAAAATATAAGTAAATAAGACCAAAACGTATTCAAAACAAATCGTGCTTTGTGTGCACCTGTATAATACGAATGCAATAACAAATTCCATGCATAAATGCAATAAATATTAGGTTACGATTCAATAGTTATAATAATTAAGAAAAACTGAAGCCTACGTACCATATAAATATATAAAAAGGTATATTATAATAATTTTAGTATGTAAAGTCCAATATTTGTATGATAACTTGAACATATATTATATAAAATCAAATATTTCCTAAATTAGCTTGTCAACAATGTATGTTTAATTTATAAGGCATAAAATTCGCACAAGTCATTAATTTTAGGAAAATGTAAATATCTAACATTCACGAACAACCTGAAACAAGTAAATACAGCAGACCGATTTTCATGTGGCCGGTTAAAAGTACCGCCCTCTAGATGCGCACGAAATTCATAGGTAGGGGAGCCTCTGGTATCCCTTACTATCCCTTACTACGTCCCAATGCACGACTCGCACAAAGAGTTTGCATTTCATTTTTCCGAATGCTGTCTCTATCTAACACTGACCCTTACTTACGCACGTACAAATTCTCCCACCGGCCACATGAAAATCGGTCTGCTGTAAGTGTAGTGCAGAAAATACGTTCAAAATAACTCAGTCGTGGTTCTGGACGATGTACGAGCTGCTGTACGGATGAGATTGCTTCGTTTAAGCTTTCATATATACTGAGAAGCAAGTAGCTGCAACTGAAATTGTTCACAGCAGTCTCAACCGTACAGTAGCTTACATCATATATAGTACGTTAGTAAACAATACGAGAGGGAACAACGCATGCAATGGTTCAAAAATTGAATAAAATCATCTTATCGAACTATAAAACCAATCCATTACCATAATAGAAACCCTAAGGCATACCATAATAATCATAAATCTATCAAACAGCAAACAGAACCTGAAGGAAAAGAAAAAAATAGGTAACGAACAAACAACATGTCAAACGAATGTGAAAAAGCAAAGTTACGATACAGACGATTCGAGGTCAGAAAAAGAATGAGAAATTGAAATTTTAAACTCGGCAAAAGGAACAGCGAATAGAAAAACGAGAAGAAATTTGAGGAATACTCGGATATAATTGGACAGAGGTACTTTAAAACGAAAAGAAATTTATTTCTAAAATAAATAAATTACGCCAAAACGGAAATGCAATCAATCATGTTACGAAAATTGAAACAATGCACAATGATATACCAAAGATGCATCTGGAGCTCATAATTAATTTAAATAGTGATATGTTTTTTTTCGCCTCGTAAATCTATGTCAACGTACCAAATTTTAGCAAAGTCGCATGAGCCGTTTCATATTTATAATTAAAAAAAAACGATTTCAGAATTGTAACTTCAGAGTCGAATAGCGCCCAAACTAAGCAACTATGTATTAAAGTCAGTCTTAAATCGTCATATTTTGGTGTAAGGAATATGTGGTAGGTTTTTGTAAAAATATTTTACAGACATTTTGTATATACTAGTAGAGTGGACCAATTCAGAGCGAAATCAGAGGCGTGACTAACGAATTGGTTCCCGCATGCGAAACATTATTAATATCTAGAGATATACTATCACGAACGGTGCTGTTATTATGTTATTAAGTAATATAATAAGTTATATTACTTAATACTACAAATTTTTGCTGTTCCCTAGTTTTGATTTATTATAATTCCTACCTTTATCCGTCGTCTAAAGTTTAATATAAGCACTTATATTATATAAGTGCTTATATTAAACTTTGGACGACGGATAAAGGTAGGAATTATAATAAATCAAAACTAAGGAACAGCAAAAATTTGTTGACACATTAATTTCTATAAAGCAGTGTTGAGAGAAATATAGGTGATATTCATATAAATATAAAACACTTTCCTGTTCTATAGAATGCACAATACACAATACACGACTGTAAATTGGAACTAAAATAAACAAAATAAAATACAAATATGTAGTATTAAGTAATATAATAACTTATTATATTACTTAATAACATAATAACAGCACCGTTCGTGATAGTATATCTCTAGATATTAATAATGTTTCGCATGCGGGAACCAATTCGTTAGTCACGCCTATGCTTTCGCTCCGAATTGGTCCACTCTATATATTAGCATTAAGCGTACAATATTACAATATATGTGTCAGGGCTGCAATATAATATTGGTTGCCAAAAAGGCTAATTTATCTCGGAATTCATGGAATATTCTATTTATTCTTTATATATGTTAAACAGTTTATTCGATTTAATATGTTAAATGTAAACGAATTTGAATATATTCTAGGAAACATTGTAAATAACCGATGTAAGTTTGAAAAAACATAAATAGTTTGATGTTTCGTTCCAGAATAAGTATTCATTTTTATTTATCCGCTACACATTTTTTTTGTAACAATAACAATTATGTAACATAGCGAGAACACGAAGAGCTGTACAAGCATAAGATCTATCGAAAGCCGCACCGAAACAATGAAAACCAGCACTAGCTAGTCCCTTACCTTTTCCCATTTATTTCAAACACCCAATAAATTTCACCGCCCTCGCAGCGCACGGCCAGCCGCCGCGGTACAATCACCCTCTTTAGTACGTATATATTGAGCGGAGAAGCAAAAAGCCAATGCTCAAATCGGCCGAACAATGTCTTGTGGTGAACGCCGTCGCACCACGAAAATGTGACTCCCACTTGAGATCGTAAAAAACTATGCTGGAATCACCAATTAAACGATCGTGTTGTTTTGGGGATGCGTGTTTAAGTATGCGACCACCCAACATTTGTCAGTTCTAGTTGGACTGCCGACCACAGGTAAATATTCTTGCGACAAAAAAAGGTACATGTTGGCGTCGAATTTTTTTGCTAATTTATTTAATTTCACCAAATGCGCTTGTTTCGGTAATGAATGGACACTTGTTTTTGTTGTATGGAGAACTGTCACTTGTTATGGTTCTTGTATTATTTTTATTATACGGGAGATTTTGGCTTTTATAAAATTCAGTGTAGCTTAATTGCTATTATTTACATTTATACCACTTTTGTAGCATGACGTTTCGAATTTGAAATAAAATTGTAATACATATAGTCGCAAATTCCTAGCTACACAAGCAACAGTTTTAATACACATTAGATAACGCTTAATTCGTATGATAAACAAACATATACTTCAAATTTTGCGCAGATTTTTAAGAAATTAGAAATCCTTTTAACGAAAGACACACGATGATAATTTGATGGAAGGTTAGACTTATTAGTATAAATTAGTGTAATATCTTTGAGTAGGCTGTGCGTTTACAGAAGGTCATTTAAATGTTCAATATCGTCTGACGTTTAGTTTGACAAGTACAGTTTCTAAAAGAAAACCTTTTTGTATATTTACCGCCACCTGGCTCGTTTTTGAAGGACTACCCGTATTGCTTTCGGTTCGTACTTGCATAGCTGGTCAATCGAAAGATCGCTTTCTTTGGTAAAGTCTCTTTCGTCCGTAAGATGTCACTTATAAATAAGTGCCACCTTATAGGATGAAACTTGCTATATCTGATAGGCGGTTCGGCTTAATGTCATATACAGATACAGATCTGTTTATAAAGATTTGTATCATTTGTATACATTGCTTCATTAGCTTAACTGACGACGCCTATAAATGGCAGAAACATATGTCTTAAGCAGAAGTAAATGCTGAAAATACGAGGTATAGTCCAAGTATACAGTTACAGATATGTAAATTATTTACATGTCTGTTTCATAATGAAAAGAAGACTTGTTTAACAAAAATTGTGAAATGGATAAAATCCCTATTCGTGGTACAATTCAGTACTTGTTATTTCAGAAGATGAACGCAACTTAGTTTTTTTCTGATATGCAGCAAACATTGGGCAACGATGCTCCCTCGAAGCCCACATTTGTTGATGTTGATGTCGCTAACTTTAAACGTGGTGATCGACAACCAAAAACGTTCCCATTCCAGAAATGTTTGAAAAAGTTCATGATGTTCTGTTACGTGATCGAAGAATGAAAGTGGAGGAGATTGCCAAGATTATGGGCATATCTACTAAACGTGTAAACGACATTCTGTATGTCGAATTAGGCATGTCTGAGCTTTCTACCAGATGGCGCCATCCATCTGGTAGAAAGCTCATTTCTACCAGTCGCCGTTTTTTGGATGTTGATCAGAGACGTGAAAGAGTGCAAATTTCCAACGACAATTTGGAGTCTTTGACATCAATCGAGTAAATTTTATCCGTCGTTTTGTTGCAGTCGTTAAAACTAGGCTCCATTACCATGTGCAAGATGCAAAATGGCAATCCCAGCAGTGGAGGCATCGTAGCAGCCTTCCACCAAAGAAGGCACAGACGTTTTCTTCTGTTAAAAAGGTAATGGCCATGATATTTTAGAATTCGAAGGGAATTCTTCTTATCGACTATCTCCTAAATGGCCAAACTATCAAAGGGATATATTATGATATCCTTCGGGACAAACTGAAAGTGACTATTACAGGAAAAGACCGGCAATGGTTTATAAAGAAGTGCTATTCCACCATTACAATGTATCCTCATGTGCCAGTCAAAGCTAGATGAAAAACGATTCAATGTTATGCCCCAGTAACCCTATTCACCGGAAATAGCTCCTTTAGACTTCCGTTTACTCCCAAAATCCCACCTGTTTATCGACGGAAGAAAATTCAAGATAGAGAAAGTTATTGCAAAAGTAAAGCAGTAGTGTGACTACCTTGGTGGGTGATTTTAAAACTGGTACAATGGCTTTCCAGCACTACTGATCTAAGTGCATTGATGCTGAAGGGGAATATGATGAAAAGAAATCGTCACCGTAATTCAAGTGTCTCATTTTAAGTCTCCCCTTCCGTCAAATCATTCTCGCGTGTTATTGATTTATGTGGAAAATATATCATTGTTTTTATATTAGATGTCGGTATTTATTTTTATAATTTATGGATAGAAAGTATTTCCTAAAAGGGGTTCAAAACCCCTTGCCACAATTAATAATCGTGTCCTAAAAATGCATTTCGATAGCTAAGTTGTCATCCTTAGTAGGTAAAATTAATTATCACAGTGATGAACATGGGGCACAGTAAAGCTAACCCAAAGAATCGCAAAATGGATGTTCTGTATAGAGACATCCATTTCGTGTCGAATGTCCAAAAATGTGCTAAGATATTGGGTGAAATTTGTTAAGGTCGATCTTTTTCTCATAAAGCCACGCTATTTCGTGGATATGAAAGATTTGATGCAGTTGTACATTGTGGTCAAACCAAAGCAGACAAATTTTCAAACCTTGTCGAATTTTCAATTTTGACCATACAGGGTGCAAATAAACACAATATGTAGAGCAATTCAAGAAATTTTATTGCCAATGGAAAAAAATCGAAATATTAAGTGAAGAAAACAAACTCATTTAAATGACGGCCCGCGGTTGCAGTGCACTCTTGCAGGCGGCCGTTTAAGTTTTTCGTGAGCCTCTGCACTATATCGTTTGGAATCGCCATGATTTCATTTTGGATGGATTCCTTTAATTTCTGAATGGTTTTTGGTTTGTCAACATACACTTTAGACTTAGGTAGTCGCAAAGAAAAGAGTTACAGGGGGCAAGGTATGAGAAGCGCGGAGGCCAGGGAACATCACCATTACGGGAAATCTTACGTCGGGGGGAAAGTCCATAGAAATCCTTGCCGAGTGAGCTGTTGCTCTGTCCTGCCGAAACCAGAAGCTATCAGAGAAAATTTCATTTTTTCAAGATAAGAGATTAAAAATTCTTAAAGCATAGCGAGGTATCGCGCGGAGTTGATCGTCACTGCATGCTCTTTCTCATCTTCGAAAGAGTAGGGCCCAATTATTTCGAGTTTAGAAATTCCACACCACGCTGTCACTTTTTCGCTGTGTAGTGACTGTTGGTGTAATTTTCGCGGGTTGTTAGGTGCGCAATAGCGGCAATTTCGTGTGTTGACTAAACTGTCTAAGTGAAAGTAAGCCTAATCAGTGAACATCACTACTGCACTTTCATCCTCTAAAATATCCAACATGCGCAAACCGAATTGCAGACGTTGATGGTAGTTAGTCGGAAGAACTTATGGATCACCATGATTTTGTGAGGATGGGGCTTTAGATTTTTTTTCAAAATGTTCATTAAACTTCCGGGAGGAATTCCGAGTGCTTGAGCGCGGCGTTTAGTTGACCGGGTTGGACTTCGCTTTTTTCAAGAAGTTCATCCTTTTCGAGGAGGTCTATAACAGTTTGGGCTGGAATCTGTTTTAATGGGCGCACAGACATCTATCTTTGTCATGGAAACATTGTATTGCACTACAGGGACTAAATTTTCGAGTGCCATCGGTTATCGGTGAAAACTTTCGTTTCCTTCACGATAATGCTAGACTTCATCGCACTTCTATAGTCCTAGATGCTATTGAGGAGCTTGCCATTCAACATTTACAACTACCTTCACGATCTCCTGATCTTAACTGTATTGAACATGGGATATGCTTCAAAGACGATTAGATCGGTTTCAACGTGCTCTAGAAACTTTAGATGACTTAAGACGCATCTTACTACAGTTATGGAATAATTATAGTAAAACATTTTTAACGTGCTGATAGACAGTATGCAACGTAGATGTGAAGCGGTAATTAATCCTCGTAGTGGTCATATTGAAGGTATTGAAGGTGGTGATTTTTCTAGTTATAAAATTGTGCTTCTGTTACTTGGTATCATTTTTGTTAAAAATCCATGTATATATGGTTAAATGTTATAACGTTTCCGTTGTTTTTAGTTCGAACAATATAAAATTAAAATCCAAACGAGTTTCTGCTTCATGTATTTTTTTGCTGTTTACTGCAAATATCCCTAACTCATATGGCGCAGTTTATTACTTGCTCGCTTTTATCTCCCTTTTTGAACACAGGTTTAATCTTCCAAATTTCAGGAAATGTAGACATGCGAAGAGATAAGTTGATAATAGCACATATTGGTTCATACAATAATGAAGCATAACTTCGTGCGGATAAAAACAAATGGATATAATTCATGAAATTTAAAGATCTGGTCTATGAAAAAGCTTAATTAAAAATCATCGCTTAGTTTCCGAATATATGCTCTAATTTTAATCTTACAAAATTGCATCTGAAAACTATCAAAAGTATAGACTATCAACTTAAACAAATATTTTCGTCTCTTTCCGGATCCATGTCCTACTAATAAAAATTTTTAAAGAATTTGTCGTATATTTCAAAAATTGAGGTAGGTACTTATTCCTCAATTGTTTTGTAGCAACAATATACATAAATATATATAATAGTGCAAATTAGAAGTTTATATTATATTTAAAGCGCTGTTTATGACACTAATTAATTACAATATCAAGCGCGTTTATTGCTAGCGTATAACGTGTCATTTATTAGACTTAATTTGATCAGATACACTACTAATCATAAAATGAGCTCGACACTTTTAACGGAGTCACGCAAATATTGAATAGATTAATTATAAAATTATTGTCGTAAACTTCAGTGACTGGTTAGATAATTATAATAACTAAACGAGGTAATAATAATTGATCCAGATACACATGTATGTATATAACGCTACTTGCATGTACGCACATTGCATGTAATGTGATTTACACCAGGCTATTATATTTTAATAAATAACTTCGAATCCCAGTGCAAACATACTGCGAACTTATAAGTGTATATGTATACAAGTTGATAATCATTTATTTATTTATAATATTTTCTGGTTTCCCGGTTTCGTTAAATCGAACAGTAAATATAATCAATTTTCTTACTGAAGCAAGTAATTAATGTCAATAAAACAGGAACGCTTCGAAATTGAAACGAATCTTCAATAAGACTTTATATTTCGTTATCAGGGGAATATAATACGCACAAAAGAAAATTAATCATTTTTACATGTTGTTTCTTTTGTGTATTAAATGTTATAACCTACAAAGGATATTTGCCGGGAACGTGACTTTTAAATGAAAGACTATTATTAGTGCGAAAGAAAACGTTTTGTTTTTCAACACTTTGCACTTACACCAGCGATGTTTCAACTGTTTTATCCCTTCCAAAAAGTGGCATCTTTGAAACTTTACTAAAGAGGCGTTTGTTTTAGTGACTGAGCCATCTTCAGGTTTCGGAATTAAAAAAAAAAAACAAAAGAGGCAAAATCGAACCAATATTGGAAATGAGGCAGCAGCTTGAAATATAATTCGATCAATTTAGAGATTACAGTTGCAAACGAATGAGCTGGTGTGAATCAACACCCTTTTGTTCGGCAAATGTGGTTATTTTTTTCTCGAATTCGTTAATAAATTACCGTAATTATAATTGTATAATACTTATGTATTAAGTAAACTTGTCGCCTGTCTATGCTTGCGATTCTATTCCTTTGGACCGTGTTCGCTGTAAGTTTTTGAAGTTTAACACATTCAAATGTGATGAAGTTTATCCCCGAGCGAGGTGCTTCCCAAGATGATTTACTTCTACGCCATAGTATGTCATCTCTGAGTGTTAGAAGGAAGAATATCTGTAGGAGAATCTTAAGTAAATTGATTCAACACACTATAGACTGCCCTTTTATACTGGAGCGAATGTTGTTCCTAGTTCCCTGTAGGCGCTACATTCCTGCTTTCCTTTGCGAAAACGAATGTCAGGAAACAAGAAATGGGTTCTAACATATATTCTGTTCAACGTTTCCAACAGAATGCTGGATGATGTGTTTGCTTAGAAGATAACTTGTTATTGGATCTAACATATTGGGTATTAAATGATTATTATTATTACGCGATTCTGTGACCGTACTACCCTTTTTCAAATAATCGATATAGATTACATCGTGCTGTGGAATCAAAAACATCGTAGCCATAATCTTTCCAATAGTTGGAACCACTTTTGCTTTTTTTGGTATTCGTCAAAGAAAGTTTTTTGTTTCGACTGTTTTTTTGGTTCATTGTGAAGTGCTGAATCCACTCTTCATAAGTTATAAAGGGGCTTTCGTTAAGAGTTCGTAAGTGCTGGCAAGAATTAATGCGTTGTATCCAATTTTCCATGACATTATCACATAAATTGGGTGGGATGTCAGCAATAAAACGTTCAATGTTGGCTTGCAAGTTGTGTAATTATTGCTGGCTTGTTTACGTAAACTAATGACTTAACATAATCTCACAGAAAGAAGTCTATGTGTTAAATCGCATCAGCGAGAAGGATAATTGACAGGTCCAGGAAATAATCGATTCACAAAACTTCTCAGTAAGTGAATTGTTTGGTTGGCGATATGGCAAGTGATATCTTCCTATTGAAACTAAATGTTATTCTAGCCCATCCAATTTGTGCCAAAGAAATTCAGTTAATAGTGAGCTATAGCGTATTTCATTCATAGTAACGGGATGTTTGGATCGCTGAGAGAAAGTAAGGTCCAACTGGCCTTCGAGTTTGAAATGCACTCCAGACAGTTCATGTGGATTCATGCATTACTTCTAGATGATTTAAGGCAGTTTTTTCTTTCACAAAATCATTAAGCCAGAAACGAGCTTCATCGCTGAAGATCATTTACATATGAAATTAGGGATCGTTTTGAAGTTTCTATAAAGCCCAATTACTGAATTTACGATGCAACAAATGCTCGTTTGGTTTGAGTTCTTGAGTTAAAGCCATCTTGTAGGACAATATATTTCCGCCGAATATACCACAAACGAGTGTTGGAAATAATTCGGTCGGAATTCGGTCATTGAACTTCTTTGTCTTACTCGCACGGGAATCTTACGAAGTGAATATGCTAATTCAAATTTTACCACAAAACGTTCAATTGTTCCTTCACTTGTAAACGTTTTGAATCGAGTATCGTTCCATAATGAAAGGGTAGGCGCAGACAAGTTTATGTCAATAAATAGGGCTACCACCTTCACTTACAAATCTGTTATTTCTAATGGAAAACCCATTATAATGCAGCAAAAAAATTCGCTTGAATTGCAGTTGTACAATTGTACATATTCAAACATTGTGCTGAAGTTGTTATGCGATTTTGTTTTGGGTCGGCTAACAGTGAACTACACTCAACGTTTCCACGCACCGCACAATAACTTTTTCGTACTCAATAATTGCCGGTCGTTAGTGCAATGATAAGTTGCTGACTTATCATGGTGATAGTCCAGAGATCGAATTTGGAGCTTGCTGTCAGAGACTTTTTCGTGGTTTTCCTTCTCGTTTAAAGTGAATGCCTACAGCCAAACATATTAAGTCACACCACGGGTGCGGGCGTAATAATAGCTCATGGTTTGCCAATGTCGTTTATAAGTAGCGTTCAGCTGTTGGAGAAGGCTAAGGGACGAATTATTATTATTATTAATAATATTATTATTAGTAGTATTAGCATTATTATTATTATGGCGTCAAGTTATCTCACACTTCTTGATCCTATAGCCGGGAAACATTTTATTCTACTCACATATCTACGGATAAAAGCTCGGTGGTACGCGGCTGATGTTGCGGTGTTGATATATATTTTAGAAAGGTCGTTACTACAGGTTCTATGATGTAAGTTATTGTTATTTTTTTTTGACAGGTGGAAGCCTTTTATAGGATCTGGGTACTTATTCCGCTTTTCCCCTGAAGTGTGAGACTCTGTAGTACTCATACCGACGTATACTCACTAAAACCACCTCTATCCTCGTCCTAGTGCACTTCATGGAACCATCCCATCAGACATCAACTTCATGAATGCATCGAGCAGTCTGTTCTCCTATCGCGTCTCGTTCTCTAGCTCCTGTTTATTTTATTGTTCTCTTTCTTCCACTTTCTTTGTTCTAATTATCCTCCTGATCGAATTTATGCATCTCATCCCAATTTTTCCTAGATTTTAACATAGTGTCTTATCATATTTTTTGCCGTTATTTCTTGGTGTTTCTAACCTGTTTCTTCTCTTTGTACTATCCCCAATAGATCTCTCAGTTCCACTCTGTTAGTCTTGTGTCCTCTATAAAAGCCACTATCCTCCTCAGGGGAAGTTTGAGTACAATCGAAGGATCCAATAGATCTCTCCCGAAATATTTCTGTCTGAGTTCCTTCAGTTCCTCACACGTGCATATTACATGAAGGCTAGTTTCCTCCTGTTTTTCACATCTCCTACACTAGGGCTTGCTAACCAAGCCCATGCTGTACAAATGCTTCCTTAAAGGACAATGTCCGGATATTAACCCGGTAATTATTACCTGCATAAGGTAATAATCCACTCTTCCGTGTTCGCATTTGAGCCATTTTTCCAGTTGCGGTATTAACTCCTTCGTCCATTGTCCTTTGAGCCTGATTTTAGCCCATCCTTCTTGCCAGCTATTTGGAGTGAGTCTTTTGGCTTCTGCTACAGTTCCCTCTTTCCCCTTTTCATACCTGTTTTCCGTTTCATTCGCTAACAGGTCTATCGGTGAGATCGTCGTAATCACTTGAAGGGTCATAGTTGACACTGTCTTATACGCCGCAGTCACTCTGATTAGCACCTTCCGCTGCATCTTTTCTAGTAGGAGCCGGTTTCGTGTGATCATCATTGCTCCTTCCCATATCGGCGCACTGCAGAGTATAATCGATTGTACTACACCCGTAAGTACAACCCTCTTGAAGCTGTTTGAATCTCCAATTCTCGGCATCAACCGTATGAGCCTCGCCATTCTATTTTCTGCCTTCCCTGCGACTTGTTCTAAGTGTGCTCCCTGAAGATACCTTTAGTATCGAATGTAACTCCTAAGTACTTGATACTATTATTTAATCGTTATATTTACATTGTCTATTACTATTTGCATTATTATTATGGTGTCGAATTATCTCGCACTTCTTCAGTCTGTAGTCGGGAAACATTTTATTCTATCCACATATCTGCGGGTATTAGGTCGGTGGTACTCGGCTGATGTTGCGGTGTTGGTATACATCTTCGAACGGAATTTACAACAAGTTCTATGATGTAATTTATTGTTATTATTAGTATCATTATTGTTATTGTTCCGATAAGATATTGAATACGCGTTTAGTAGATATGTTTACAACCTGGAGCTTTCAACACTACGCTAATTTTAACACAACATTAAAAACTTTTCTTCGGCAGTAATTGTAAACGAAGGAACTGAGCGATTAGTGTCATCCGTGCTCATATGGCCATAACGAAACACAGCGAATCCATTTTTGCATCATTCATATAAGCCATATCCGAGCATAATCCACGCAGAAAATAGTGTTGTTTCAAGACACGAAATTTCTTTTTTTCTATTTTCGCAATAAACTACGAAGTAAACTACGAAATGTCAGAAACGTATTAATCTTGATGATCCTAGCGCCCTTTATGGAAAAGTCATAGTACCATCTAACGGATTTCGTATTTTATATAGTGTTGAATTACGGTAAATTCGCCTTTACATTTACAAATCGGCATTAAATATCTCTAATGGTATACGATAGTTTCTGCAGTCAAATATGTGATCATTTTAAAATTAAATTATTTAGTACGTTTTATTCTTCTAAAATGTGGAATCTTTGCAAAAACATTTTATATTGTTAACTTAGTGTTACATCAATTACCTAAAAACTATTTTTCTATAGTGTCTTCTACTACAATTATAATTTATATATATAAAAAAAGTAATTCATAATCTTGTTTTTTTGTGTTTAATAAAATATGTTGTTATAGGTGTTCTTATTACAAAACACACACGCACACACACGCATGTAACATAAAGGAGTGTAGAAGCGAAATTTAATTAATTTCAATTTCATAAGTTTAATTTTGTCAAAAATTTAATTTATACGGTAAACAAATAAAATATTGTTCCAACAAATTAGTGATTACTAAACCTGTACATATACAATACGACATTATTGTATCTAACTTGTGTACAAATAGCAATAGCAATAACATGTGTTTTTCTCATAAATTAACTTTTTGTAAAATATTGCTCTCTTGTGTTGACACAGTAGAACTATTCAATTCAAATTACGTGTCCGAATATTTATATATCACAACACAATACAAGCACCCAATTTAAAAGCAGTATTTTACAGAAATTCCGTTTGTGGAGCAAAAACATATATTTGTTTGGATTCTTCTTCTTCTTCTTCTTCTTCTTCTTCTTCTTCTTCTTCTTCTTCTTCTTCTTCTTCTTCTTTTTCTTCTTCTTCTTCTTCTTCTTCTTCTTCTTCTTCTTCTTCTTCTTCTTCTTCTTCTTCTTCTTCTCTGTTTTGGGTTGGATGCCACCACGTCCAGGCACTTGAGCACACTGCTCTTTGTACTATCCCCAATAGATTTCTCAATTCCACTCTGTTAGTCTAGTGTCCTCGATAAAAGCCACTATCCTCCTTAGGGGAAGTTTGAGTACACTCGAAGGATCCAATAGATCCCTCCCGAAATATTTCTGTCGTGAGTTCCTTCAGTTCCTCACACGTGCATATTACATGAAGGCTAGTTTCCTCCTGTTTTTCACATCTCCTACACCAGGGCTCGCTAACCAAGCCCATGGTGTACAAATGCTTCCTTAAAAGACAATGTCCGGTTATTAACCCGGTAATTATTTTAATTTATTTTTTGCTACTACGAATTAGGTTGGCTGAAAACTTTCCGTCCAGCCCCCTTAGTAGTGTTTTGGTATGGAGTTGACCTTCCGTTAACCTCCATTTATTTTTATGTTCTTTTTCTAGCCATAACCAGATCTCCCTTTTAGCGGAATCCTTAGTGATTCCACATACAGGTTCTGGTCCTATGAAGTTCCTATTAGTACCTTCTTTGGCCAGTTTGCCGGCTATCTCATTGCCTTTAATTCCCTCATGTGCTGGCAACCATATCAGCGACACTGTATTGTCTTGTGCCAGGTTATAGAGGACCTGTTTACAATATTTCACCAGCTTAGACCTGGTAGATGGTTTCATAATGGCTTTAATAGCCGCCTGACTATCAGTCATTGTTAATTTTTTTGCTTGCGCAGCCGGCTTCCCGAATTTCATCGGCGCAAGCTGCGACTGCTAACAATTCGGCCTGGAAAGCCGTAGTATGTTTCCCTAGACATATCGATATCTTTCTTCTAGGGCACATACCGCATATGCCTGCACCTGCCCCCTGACTAGATTGTGAGCCGTCAGTGTACCAGGTGCCCGCACCACAATCGATCGATCCACTTTTTGCCTGTTCCCTGGTCGGTATAAGTATGTTCAGCTGAGCTGTAAACATAATTTCAGGTGCCATACTGTCCACCGGCATTTGAAATATCGGCTCTTCCAGTATAGTTCCTGTGATATCTGTATGGCTCCCTACAACCTTGTTAGGACACCATACGTCATTGGCCTTCAGCCTCAGTATCGCAGCCATTGCCTCCGCCCTTATAAATAGTTCCAGCGGAGTTGTTTGGATTGTTACATGTACAACATGTAACATACATAATGTCGTTTTCCCTTTGCTTTATCCAGATTTAGTGATTATTCTAATGGATCGAGAGGATGAAAGTAGGTAACTAAAACGATTCAAACCTTAACACCTTCCGAAGAAGCTTTAATTTGATTAATAAAATTGGTATTATTAAATATCTCATAATTTCAATAGTCTATGTTAATAAAGAGTTTGCGATGGAATGCTTTCATTTATTAAGTCTAGTTTGTATTATTGTTTTCAATCAGATTTTTTGAATATGTAGATTTACAAAATTAAAAAGTTCACTTTAAATAATTGGATTAGATGTAATTACAACAAAAATCTTAAACTCTTTTAATTTATCTAAAAAAATAGTGCATTGGAAGGTGTAACTTAATAATTTAAAATTAATTTTTATCGGTAGTTGGTAGTTGATAACTAAATGTAAACCTCAAATTAGGTAACCAAAGCACATGCATAATATTAAGTGGTCGGTGGAAGGTGATCCAGATGAAAGCAAATATTTCCTAATATTAACTTTAAATCTGCTAACACATGTGTGTTATTATATTAGAGTATTTTCAGATGTCAGATTTATGAGTCACGAATTTGTTCAATTATGGAAGCCACTTGAGCAACACTTTTTCCACTGCGAGTTTATTGTCTACAGTCGCTGGTATTCTTACAGAGCTTTTCAATAACAGAATTAGTGGCGTAATTTTATATACTGTTAGCGATCCATGCTGTGTGGCTGTTACATAAAAAAAATTAATATAAATTTAGTGAAGAATTAACAGTGTCATCGCAAAAGTTGGAAAACTTTGAAAATTATTTTGTGGAAATGTTTAAGAATTGGTTGGGGAGATTATCCAATGCCAGGACAGTGCTTGTGAAACCCTCATCCCATTTAGAGGATTTGAGAAATACCTTTTTAGTGTTTGTTATTGAATTACCTACATCTAAAAAAATTTTTCGAATAGTTTCTGCAGCCAGATGTAATGTATGTAACAAACACGTTACACACAAACATCGCGTCTTAGTTTGATGTAAATTGATATTTTTATGCCATATTTATACCATATATATATTATAACGGGTGGGGCAAAAATCCCGCTACCATTTTGATTGCGCGCCATCTTGGTTATGTGACGTTTAGTTCAGTTTAGCTTTAACAATTGTGTTGTGTAGACGTCCAAATTTTATTATGGATAAATATACGCCACAAGAACGAGCAGAAATAGTGACAATATTTATTGAAAAGAATCGTTCCATTATTGCCACTCACAATTTATCGTTTACATGCGAATTTTCGACAGTACGGTACGACGACAGGCAGGCCTCGTTCAGGAAGACAACGGACGTCTCGTAACGCTGAAAATGTGGCTCTGGTGCGCGATAGTGTTGCAGAGTCTCCAGAAACATCAATTCGGAGACGTGGTTCCCAGTTACACATCTGCACGCAGTTTATGGCGAATTTTGAAAACTGATTTGAAAATGTTCCCGTACAAAATTCAATTAGTCCATAAATTTCTACCGAGAGATCATGATCAACGAGTTGAGTACAGTAATGCAATCCTAAGGCTGTCTGATGAAATTGAAGATTTTTCGTCTAAATTGATAATGAGCGATGAAGCCCATTTTCTTCTCAGTGGCCACGTCAATAAACAGAACAGTCGGTTTAGTGGGACACAGAATCCTCAATTAATTCATGAAACGTCATTGCATCCACAAAAAACAACGGTATGGTGTGGTATTCATGCTGGAAATATCATTAGTCCCTATTTTTTTGAAACTGACGAAGGTGTTGGAGTTACTGTTACTGCTGAACGGTACCAAGACATCTAAATTTTCTTGTGCCTGAAATGGAAGAGCAAGGACTAGAGGAAATGTGGTTTCAGCAGGATGGGGCCACAGCACACACAGCTCGTTCAACAATTCAATTATTGAATGACGTTTTTCCACGAAGAATTTCGCGAAATGGCGATTTAGCATGGCCAGCCAGATCTCCGGATTTAGCTGCACCTGACTTTTTCTTATTGGGTTTTTAAAAATCAAAAGTTTATGTGAATAAGCCCCAAACGATTCAACATCTTAAAGAGAATATTCGTCAAGAAATTGAAGAAATTCAACCTGAGATGTTGCAGGATGTCATGAAAAATGCCTTGAAAAGAGCCGAAAGTTGCATAGCGAATCGCGGTCACCGTCACCATTTAGCCGATATAATTTTCCAATCATAACGAAAAAAAATGTAAAGAGCAAATTAACTTTTTATGAAAACCAAACTTACTTATCTTTTCTTTCAACAAAGTTATAGGCAATCAAAATGGTAGCGGGACTTTTGCCCCACCTTGTATAAGACACATCTATCTCCAGATAGGAAACTCCAGATAAATCCCTAAACAACGGGGGGTTGTGAAAGTATTGGTGCTAATCCGCACAGGTAAGATGTGTTTGTTTTTTAAATAGGTGCATTTCAACCTCAAAATGAGAAACTTAAAAAATTTGCAGACTATTTAATCGATAACTACATATCAGAAGACGCCAAGTTTTCTCCTGAGATATGGGACGGAGTTTCCTCCCGAAATGTGGGCCGAAATCAGTGCAGCTTTAAATCGTACGACCAATGCCTGCGAGTCGGTTCACTCCCATTTCAATAATTCTTTATATCACGCTCATCCGTCACTATTTGTATTTGTTGATACGTTATTAAAAATTAAACATTGTCAATGCTCCCTACAAGTATCAGAATGCTGTTTGGAAAAAAACGTGAAATGTATTTAAAACAGCACATTTTGAATTACCAGAGTATTAGCACTCTAGAATTTGTTAAAGTAGCTTCTCATTATTATTCTCACAAAATTTAATAAGGTGATAATGAATATACGAGTATGTCAATCTAAATATCTATTTGCGTATAAATAAAGATTTTTATTTGAATAATTTACTTTTATTAAAATTAAATAAATACTTTGTGTGTCACAAAATTTAATAAGGTGATAATGAATGTATGTCAATGTAAATACCAATTTGTATATAAATAAAGATTTTATTTGAATAATTTGCTTTTATTAAAATTAATTAAAACACTTATTTGTGGGGAGTTTCGTACACCATTTTATAAGCAAAATTTTGGGACATGCGGGGAGTCGCATACATTTAATCCTATTACCTGACTCCGTGCGAAGTTTCGAATCGCTCATTCCTGTGGCTTACCATAAACTTTTAATTATCATAACAACCAGAGAGGTTGACGTCGCGACGTGTTGCATTCTGGATACTGGTACAAACTTAGTTTGTCAAATTGTAGTAATTAACGTAACACATTAGGTGAAATTTGCATGTAGGAATGAGATTTAATAGTCATGAATTCTTATTTTCAGTTAAAAATGCAAGGGATGCAAGTTAAACACATGACTATATACAATGCTATTCCAAAAGTTGGAATATCACCCTTTAACTACTGGACAAGGTTACGTTTATTTTCTTTTGTTTTAAAAGTTTAACGTGGATAAAGTTATTCCGCTCTGTATTTAAATTTTACATTAAGGTTTAGTACGTTATATTCTTTGATATCGGTTGCACCCTCTGTATTGATTGTGTGGACTTTCGACAAGGCCGCTTTTCGCGCGGGTGTCTCACGAGCACTTCTGTTTGTACTACCAGTGAGTAAGGTTGGTATTTCTTGGTGTACTTCGATAATCGAAATATGATTCACGCCTGCCCTAAGTATTTTGGAAATTAACGCAGTTTGCGGATTCGACTTGGGCGCAGTGCAAAAATTTAAAAAGAAAGCTCAATACCATATCGAGTAATTGGACGTCTTTTGTTTTGAAGAACGTAGACGTATGTAGGCTTCGAGCTTTTCGTTTGTTTGTCCATTTGCTGGGAATTTATAATATTTCGCATTCGCATTATTTTTTTTGTAATGCTATGAACTTTAAAATTCTCGCCGATATTTTATTTGCTATAATTACGATTACCCACTTCAACAACTTACCGACCATCTCCATTACGCCAAAGCTGCGTCTGTGCGTGGTAGGTAGCAACAGATTTATAGAACTATGTCTTACTGTGGATATAAATCACTTTTATAAATTATATGTCACATTAGCAATAAGAATGTATAAGTACCCTTCAAAAAGAAATTATCTACATCATGTGTGTAAACCTGCTTAGTCATAAAATGATTATTAAGTTAAGGGTTGCGTTTGATTTGAAGTATGAATAATGTCGCATTCACTTATATATGAATATATATTTCTCCATTGGAGAGAGAGAACAAACAATATGCTGGGTAGTCTTCCTTCATCCATCCTTTCCACTTTTTTTCTTGTTTTCAACCATTTAATATCTTCAGTGTCGCATCTTTCTCATATGGATTTATTTGTTTGTCTGTCTTGTACGGTTGCATCTATCGACTTTAGCTTCATAATTTCTGTTACTCTTCTTTTTTGTTTTGCTAACTTTCTTTCTGCCTCAACCTCATTGGCGTATATTGGTATGGGTCTTATCATTACCTTATAGATTCTAATCTTTCTCTCTGTCCTCATAAGAAATGCTTCTCCATACCGTATTTCTAAGACAATCGGCTACTTGGAGTGCTTTTGTGTTTTACACTTTCATTTCCCCGATTAGGTTTCGACGACTTGTGGGCTCAATTCCGAGGTACTCAAAGTTTATTACCTGTTCAATTATTGATTATTCGAGCTGTAATTAACATCTTGCAGGATTCTTGAATATAACAAGTGATTTTATTTTCCGTGTCGAGGTTTCCATGTTATATTGTTTCACTGCTATTTTAAATTGGAGTAGCAGTCTCTGTAGATTCATTCTAATAAAATTAATATTATATAAGCTATTCAGGGAGTGACACTTTTAATGTGCCATTTTTCTTAAAACCAAGGTTTTAGTATACCGTTTAATATATTAATTTAAATATTTTTGACACTTTATTTTTCTTTAAAAAAATGGCAAAATTATACAATTTTAACATTTTTCATTTATAGTACGATTTCTTTTTCGCCGAACAAAGAACAATTTTGTTTTATTTAGAGAATTAAAGAGCGTAGTAATAACGTTCAGCCTAAGAATTTTCACCTTGAATCCATTGAATACAAGGTCCTTTGCTCGCTTAATTCATTTCCTTTTCACGAACATTCGTCTCTTTTCGCCGTTCAACATGAATTTCAATAACTGCTTTTTAATTACAATGTTTTACAGTTTCCTACTACTACACCCACCTTTTCGTATATCTGAAAACCCTCCACTAAACTTCTTATAAGATTGGATTCTTTGATATTCTTTCATTTCGTTCTCTTCCAATACCGCAATTATATAAGGAGCGGTTTCTTTCGATTTCTATTGTAAAAGCTAATTTAATCCTCATTAACTTTTTTAAATCAACTTATAATAGGAAGTTTGGCATAAATATCGTAGTGCTAAAGCTAAAGCTCGTTTCAATATCGATGTATTAAATTCTTAAATATCTCTGTTAGTAACAGTTAATTTCGTTAAGGTAACACCGGTATTTTTTGAATCCGAAACTATGCCATTGATCAAATTTAGCCATTCTTACAAATAATAAATATCTTATAATAAAACAATATTGCAATTATTTATTTATTTCGTGTTTAACCAATGCAACAAATACAAACACAATCATGTAAAAACTGATTACAATGTATACGTACAGGTCAATAAATATATAACAAGATAGACATATAGTGTAGTCCTACAAGATGATTTAGACATTAAGAGCAGATCAGATACCTCGCTCGTACCAGTATCGAGCGCACTTGACAGCAAGCTAGTTGGCACTTGCTAGATCTTCTATGCCACAGGCGTTCGTGAGATTAGGACAGAGCAGCTGGTGTACCATTGTCTGCAGCGCACCACAAGAGTATTGTTCCGACTCGTCACTATATCTGCACTTTGACAAATCATTCTAGCATAATCCAGTAACTGGTCCGCAGGCAGTAAGTGTCTTACAGTTTTGCCACTCTTCGTTAGATCCGGGTAGCAGTTTCCTAATTTGTGCGTATAACCATCTGCTTATCTGTAGCGGTTAATTATTTCTTCCATAGCTATATTCTAGTCGTAACTGGAGAGTTTTTCGGTGGTTTTACGGAGTGGAGGAAGCATTTCGTAGATTTTAAACGAGATGATAAGACGTCCAAAAGTGGATGCCTAGGGTAGTTGAGTTGTTTGCGGTGTTACTGCCTGCCGATGACGGTTTTCTTTATGTCCGGTGACGTAATGCCATTGAGAAAGTGTAATTTACTTGTCGGAGTTGGCTTGATGATATTTGCACGACATTCTATGATCGATCGGCATGATTGATTCTGAATTGAGCCTAGTTTGTTAGCATGGCAGAAACGCTCAAGACCACTGTCCTTAAGACTTAATTTTATTTGTTGACCCTTCCAGTTTTTTAATGTCTCTTATATTACATAGGTAGAATAAACTGCAGTTATTGATTAATATTAAAGGAATTTAATACGCAAACGTACATAATTTTTCGGCAGTTTTTTAACCTTTTCTATATCTATATAAAATCATATAATGATTAGGAAATAATGTAAAGAACATATCAGAATGTACGGAGGATGAGCAACAACCGTGAATTCAGGCTCGTCACTAGAATTCATCGTTTCCTTGCTGCAATGCGTGTGAGGTTGTCGTGGTGTAAGAAAAAATTGTTTTTTCCGGACTCTACGGATTCGATCGTAAAGTTTTGCAGTATCCTATTGAATTAATTTTCGATACTTTCAGCAGATATTCGGTATGAATGAGTCCCTTTGCAACTCACAAAATGGTGAGTATATTCTTCTGCGCCGTTGGAACTCTTTTCAATTTTGTATACGTGGAAAATCAGGACGACGATATTCCATTGCTTGCCGCTTGTATTCAGAGTCCTAATGATGAAACTTAGATTCGCTTCGGTGGCGATGTTCTTGAAAAAATCATGTCCTTCACGCCGATATTAGTTAAGAAGTTCTTGACGAATGTTTTTTATTTTGTTCTTTCACTATATCCGTTACAGGACACATCTGACACAAAATTTTCTGTAATTTAATATCTGAACAATGTACTTTTTGACTAATACATGATTCCCGAGCAATTTATTTTTGCGTAATCCGGTGATTTCCTTGAATCAATGCAGCCTGATCGCGACCTGATCGCTTTTCGTTAAACATGTTTATTTCGTCTTTATGCTAGAGTTTTGCACATCGAACCCAGTGGTGAACATTCTTTGCATCCACACAATCGATGCTATAAACGTTTTCAAACGGCTGTAAATTTTTATGCGGACGTAATTATCCAGAGTTAAAAGGTCTATCATGGATCGTTGCTTGGTACACATCTTAGAAATCGAACTCATGATAGACGATAATGTTACTCAACGATGGTACAGAGGAAAATAATACTTTGCCTGCTGAGACGAGATACTCGAAATTATCGTTTGCAGGTTAGAACTTGTTTCTATCCCCACTATTCACACCGAGAAGTTATATATCATTCCTCCCTCGTATGTATATTTTGTCTTAATTTAAAAGATAAATTACTTATTCATTCGTTTTTCTAGTTTCGCACTTTTCTTGCAATTAATTTATTCTTTACACGTTTGAACAATGGTGGACGATTTAATACGAATATAAAGTGAATTAGCTTCTTAGTAGTATTTTGAGTAAAAAAGGAAGTTCTTTTAACAAAAAATGACTTCGATTGTATAAAGAAATTTATAAGAATGATAAAATAAAAAAACTGTGTTAACGTCCACCTGTCAAAAGCGGCCACCTGAGATAATGAACGGTTTCAAAGTTCCCCGGACCGACCAGAAGGAAATTACCATATACGAAAACTAGTTTTTTTACAGCCACCCTTATAAAACAGTCTCGGCCAAACAAACCCAGATTTTTACGACCTATCTTAATAGAAATTTACCTGCCGATATCGGCCGGCATATTTGTGATGTATTGTTATTGATGGAAACATTATTTCGTATTTGTGCGAAATTGTGCATAATTATGTATTCCTAGTATGTACACATAATTAAATTAAACTTGTAGAAATGAATGCGATCTTTGTCCTGAACACGCTCCGTCCGAAAGCAATTGCCGGCGCAATACGTGCATGTTTATGTTTGTTCAAACAGAGATCGCCTTCATTTCTACAAGTTTAACATATTTTGTTGTCTTTCAATTACTTGGTTAGGTTAGAATTCTCTCTGCATGCGAAAGGTTCTTTTGGTTACTTTATTAGTTTAAAGTTGTTTCCGTGTTCGATAGGTTCTTTACTAAGTATGTCTATAAAAAAAACGTTTATGGCTAAAAGACAAAATAAATATAATCGCGGAAAGTGAAAAGTATGCGTTAAATTCGCAAAAGCTGGTTTTACAAATCCAGAAATAAAGCGATTCCAATATCCGCGCCGCTATTTAAACAAAAAGCACTGGAGGCAGCAAGCAGTTTTAGAATCGAAAATTTCGCGGTATCAAATGGATGGTTGGAAAATTTCTGCCGGCGAGACAGTAAAAATCCTCCCTGTTTTAGGTGTAATCATGTTGACAAATTACCTTTAGAATGAGTTTGCAATAAGAATACTTGGATGAAAACAGAAATTATGACAAGATGGCTGAATAAGTTTGACAATAAAATGGAAAAATAAAATAGAAAAGTGCTTCTTGTCTTGGATAATGCCACGTCACATTCCAAAGTTCATTAGTAATGTTAAGCAAGTCTTTCTGCCGCCAAACACCACTTCGCATTGTCAGCTCTTAGATCAAAGAATAATTCAGAATTTGGAGTTGATTTACCGATACAAAATTATTTATTGTTCAATAACAATGATGAAATTTTTATTTATGTTTCTCGGTATTTTACTTATATGTGAAGCTATAGTGTTTAAATGGAAGCTTTTTAGCTTCGATTTAAACAATTTAAAGCTAACAAAAATTAAACTATACTTTAAAAAAGCTTAACGAATTAGGTTTTTTCCTATGAATATGTCGTAATAATATGTATAAATAATGAACATATGTATTATCTATATTATGTACCTAGTCTATGTTTTGTATATATTACATACATTAAAATAGTTTTCGTTTTTCGTACACATGTGCGTATTTGTATAATATTTACGTTAATTAATAAAATAAAGAAAAAAAATCTTAAAAACCAATTATGTATTTTATTTCTAAGACGAAAAACCTGACAATTATGGCCACCTTTATATAACGGCCAGTATTGTTTCTTTTTTTGGTAGTCGTTACTGACAGGTTTTACTGTATTACAATTATATTTTGAGTCATTCAGTATTCATTTATGTTTTGCGCGAAAATAAACAGTGGCTGCGTAAAGTGTTATTTGCTTAGATTTGAATTTGTTCTGTATCAGAGAGACGAAGTTGTAGTGCAAGATATTCTATAATACTTGTTCTATCTATTCCCGTATATAATCTATAAATATATGTACATTATATGTTTAGTGGGAGTATGTCTCGGTATATATTTTCTAAAACAATAAACTTTCAAGGACCACTTCTTTCAGCATTACAGTCTATGAGGGACAAGCTGAAATTATTGACAATAAAAAACACGGTTTATATTTTCTATGATTTTATTTTAAATATGCTCACAGTAATTCCCTAAAGCAATGATACACTTGATCATTCTTCCTATCTACTGCTTAAAAGCTCCCAACCAATCTTTCTTTCGGAATACCTTTAAAATAAGCCTGAACTGCGGTATAAATCTCTTCTTCAGACCAAAACCATCAATCCCGCAAATTTTGTTTACCCCAAAAAAATTATCAAAAGTCACACATTGCTAAACCAGGTGAGTACAGTGGATGTTCTATTACTTTTATATTCTCTCTAACCAAAAACTGGAGAGTTAAAACTGCCGTATGGGATGATGTATTATCATGGTGCACCATAATTCCCTTGTGTGGAACTCTACTGAACACTTCAGGCAAACATTTTCCAGTGTACAACTTAGCTGTAGCTGTCTTTTACCCATTTAGCTTAATTGCATTTACTAAACCCTTACTTCTGAAGAATACCGCACACATAACCTTTTTCATAGCTCGCTGCTTCTTAGTCATTCTAAGAGTTTCCTCATCTTCGTGAATCCACACATGACTCTCTTGGCGGGTAGGAAGGTCAAAAAAGAGAATAAGTTTCGTCACCTGTTACTATTTTGGAAGAAAATAGCTGCTCGCCATTATTTAAGAAATTTAACATCTCGTAGAAAATTCTTACACGCTCTGCTTTTTGTAAGTCAGAAATGTGATGCTGCCCAAAACAATTGATAAATTTTTTTAAATGCAGGTGGTTGTGTATGATTGTTTTAATAGCTGAGAATTCAATCCAGAGTTGATGCTCTATTACCGCATAAGTGGTCTTATTATTCTCTGCAATTATTTTTTTAACAGCAGCAATGTTTTTGTCGGTAACAACTGTAGGAGGACACCTGTTTCTTTTTGATGCTGAACAGAATTCCTTTCGCGTCCAAATTCCTTATACCATTTGTAAATTGTAGTCAATGAGGTGCTTGTTCACTAAAAATTGAATCTAAACTCTCTTTGCATTCATAAGCCCTTAAACTTCTTTTAAAATTATAATAAATTTTGATTCGAATCATTTTCTTTTACTTTTAAAAAATAAGTAATTCAGTTATAACAAACATAACTTCAACAATAAAACGTCAAATGACATATAAAGAGTTGCACTAAATAAACATTGTATGATTGTTTTTCACAGTCTACTAGATTCCTTTATTCTCAATAAATTTAGCTTATCCCTCGTATAATGTATCTTAGCTTCGTTGAAGTATTGTTTCTTTTAACTTAATCCTGACACGTGTATGTTTCGGTATCGAGCTATGTTGGAGTTGAGTTTTCAGTTGTTTTCTTACATATTTACTTCCACTTTTCTGTCGCTTGCCAACTAACACTTTTATAATTTCTAATCTTATTCTTTTCTTCTCAGCTGCTGTCCGCACCTCTAATATTTGTTTAATGACTCTGTTCTCATCTCTTCGCATTACATGCCCTAACCAGGTTAGTTGACCTTCTCCTATCGTTTCGACAGGAGCTATGTTTAGATTTTTTTTGAATAGCTGGATTCTAATTTGATCTTTTCCTGTTTCCCTTCTATTCTTCTCAACAAAAACATTTCTGTAGTTGTTTATCCACCTTCTGTTTTTGTATTGCTGCCCAAGATGCTGCACAGGATGTTAATGTCGAGTTTACAATTCTTTTCACTGTCTCTGTTTTCATTTGTTTCAGAATTTCTTTTTTGCCTAAAAAGTAGCTCTCTATGGAGAGATTTCAGATATTGGGCTGTCAGCATTCACCTTAGACGACAAGAAAAACGATGGAAACCTTATTGGACTCCAAGTTCGGATTTTATCCGAGGATCCCGACACGATAAATCAGTGAATCCCCACTATACTATCGGCTAGACATAACGAAATAATCTTAACTCAAGATTTGCCAACAATAATAGCATTTGGCTTTGCCAAAATTAGATCCTCTGTTGTACATGAAATGGGAGTCAAACAGTGGCGGCTCGTGCTAAAAATTTTAAGGTGTTCTGCAAGTTTTACAAAAAAATTTACCTTGCACGGGCAGTAAGAGGTTGTCTCCCATCGATCTTATCGTACTTTCTTCGCCTTCCGCACTGAAGTAATGGATTTCTGGAACGATTGTCAATTGTCACACAAAAAAATAAGAGTCACTAAGCACTACTTTACTAACAAATTATTTCTTATAAATTAAATCTATTCTACGTTCTTTTCGATTTGCAAATTTTGTTATCACTTTGTCATTAAAATTGTCTATTTCGGAGATAAACTTTTTTTCGATAGATAGCATGGAAAGAAATGTTAAACGATCTTCGGTCATTGAATTTCTGAGAAACGTCTTAATTCGATTTAGTGTTGAAAAGCATCGTTCGTCCTCTGATGTTGTCATGGGAGTTGTTATTACAATTTCTAATAATTTTCTAGTCTCCTTCAACGTATCACCCAAATTGTTTTTTATTAAAAATTTTAGAAGAGGTAGTGCGCCTTTTAAAGACCTACAATCAGTTGTTGAGTAAATAACAGACAATTCAGTTCGTAATCTTTCTTTATCAAGGGTGGGATAATAGGAGCATGCGGAAGTGAGTTTGTCCTCAGGAAATTTACTGCAATACTCTCCAAAGCATTCCGAAAAATGCCACTACTAGATGCTCTTTAAAATGAAATCGATCTTTTGCACAATTTAGAATAACATCACACACCTCTAAAGCCGAAATTCGATGATTAAATCTGCTGTTATTTGGACGTTTGCGTTTTTCAGGTGGTGGCTCATCGCTTATTAAATCTGATGCTTCACTTATGATGTTGTCAATATTATTTCGAACTTGGCTATACTGCGTTCAAAATTTTCGATAGCGTCTTTTACTAGAGTGAGTTCAATTTTGCTTTGCTGCAATTGATTAAACAGGATATCTACATGGGGCATTATATGATGGAAAAAAGTCAGCCAAAAATTGAAGATCGGATCATTTAATGTACGGCGAATAGAGGCGGCTGCACTACAGACTGTGTTGTTGGAGAATTGTTCTTCTATTTCTTCCATACACTCAATGAGAGAGGCCCTATTTTCGTACACAACATTAATGGTCCTGATATTAAAATTCCAACGGGTTGTAGCGCCGTGGGGGATCCTTCTGTTTACAATCTTGTTTAACACTTCTACTCGTTGGGGTGAATTATTAAAAAAAGCCGGGAATGTCTTGTAGATTTCCAAAAAATACACGTACTTGCGAATTTGCAGAAGCGGCTTTAGATATAATTAAATTTAATTGATGGACATAGCAATGTACATAGTGCGCAAAAGGGTACTTTTTTTTAATCAATGCTTGAACGCCTGCGTGTTGTCCGCTCATCACCGCTGCTCCATCGTAACTCTGTGCAATCAGTTTGTTAGGTGAATTTTGAATTAAAGCATCTATGACACTTAAAATTGTTTTGCTAAGTGTTTCTGCATCATATTTTTCAGGAATGACGTAGTTCCAAAAACGTTCAATTGGCTCACCATCACGAACATATCTAAAAATAACTATCATTTGAGTTTTTGCAACAACATCCGTTGTTTCGTCCGCCATGATCGCCAAAAACGGAGAATTATTAATTTCCTCAATTATTTGTTCTTGGCAGACTTCAAGTATGCACTGTAACAGATCATTCTGTATTTCTTTGGAAGTGCCTTTAAATACCGAACAATTTTTTAGGTGCTCACTTAGAGTTGCATCTAATTCAGCCGAAAAATTAATAAGTCCACGAAATATCCCCGGATTCTCGGAAGTATCGCTCTCATCATGTCCCCGAAGGGCCAATTCAAAAGCTCCACAAAATTTTATACAATTAATAATTTTTGATAAAATATACCGATTCTTTGACACATTTTCATTATGTCTCTGTATATTTACCCAATAAGCAGAATCTAGTTGAGCCATAATATTAGTTGACCCTAGTAACGTAAATTCCATACAATTATGAAGATGGCTTTTAGAATTCCCATGTCTTTTTATTTTCAAACTCAAGTGCTCTAGATCCGTGACCCCTATTTCCGTCCAAGCTTTATCGCCACCAAAAAGTAAACAGGGAAAACAATATAAAGCATTTTTTTTTGTTGCATCCACAAATCCATTCGTTTTTTGAATAAATAACGCTACTAAATTTACGTGTATAATTTTTCCTTCTACTTACACCAGTTTTTTCAATAGTGATATCTACTAATGGCCTACCTCTTGCTTTTAATTCTAACTTTTCTTCGTATGAATATTTAAAGAATCTCCTCACATTAATTAAATTAAAGACCACCTCCATAATACACAGAGTTTATATAAATTGTCAACAATACACAAAAACAGAAGCACGCTCACTCTAATATTATTGTTTTTACGTTAAACTCGCCGCAAATAGTGGCGAACAAATAAAATATACCGAATCATATCGCCCTCCGCGCTGGACTAAATGCAGCGAACAGGCCTGCTAAAATAACGCATTGGTTTTAAACAGCCGCGGTGGTAGCGGGGTGCCCGCGGGTGTTTGAAAGAGCTCTGAGAGCACGTTCGTGTGGACCAGATAAGGAACAAGTGAGCGATCGCGCGAATTAGGTTTGTTATTCCACTGGTCGCCTATTGAATATTATTTGATAATAACCGGCGTTCGTCGAGTTGCTGCACTAATGCGACTTTGATGTTTTTGCTTTCATTTTATGTTGGAATTTCGGAAGCGAATATCTCGGCTTCTACTGGTCGGATTTTGATGATTGAGGTGTCAAATTGTAGGGTTTGATGTCCTCTACAGGATGAGGTAGAAAAATATGCAAATTTTTTGATATACAGGGGGAGAATTTTCACAACAATATGTTACGCTTCTATAAACATCAGAAATGTCGGAAAAATTATGTAAAAGAAAACTAGTTATAACTAATACAGGTTCGCCCGCCCAATTTTTTGGGAACTCTGCAGCACTGCAGCGCTTATGCGCTTGCCGCTACTGGAGTCAAAGAATATTGATACATATTGCTATGAAATTTCAACTTAATGAGAATTAAATAAGTGAAATAGAGCGTAAGTAACAATAAAATGTAGTTAAAACCGATTGTGTTTTGAATACACCTGGTATAATTATTTTTAGAATATCAATTCCAGTGCATTATGTAAATAGATTTTTAGTCATGATCTTATAGTAAATTAAACGTAAGCATTAAATGAAGTTAAATGAGTTATATTTTGAGCGCATCTGTATATTACGTGATACCATATCGTATTTGATGTATGTCAATAGATAATAATTTATTTACATTTCATTTGAATTTACTTTTGTTCCGTCTATTAATAAATAAATGTTTAGTTTGCTTTAAAGTTTTTTATTTAGAACCCAGGATCCCAAGCTGCCCAGTTTCCATGTTACTTAACTTATTCGACTAAAATACTCGGGTAAATAGATTTTTTTGCTGTGCCACTTTTATATGCAGCCGATGGTACATGAATAATTAATTTGTAATTAATTAATTATAATTTCTGTTTAGCAACAGAATAATAGATAATGACTTTGTTTCACAAGTGATCTAGTAATATCTGTGTTTTATTTCGTAATAAAAGATTCATGAATTAGGAATCAGATTAAGAATTTATATACTGTGGAGATAGATGTTTCATGCGGTAGGAACTATTTTCCATTAAAATGGAATGAATATTGAATATCACACTCTTTTTGTAAAATAATATCAGTAAATTCAAAAGATCCATAAAACTTATATATTTATTGTATTAAACAAAACACCTTGTATCATAGCTTAGTGGTTGGAGGGCTTTTAATCCCCTGTACTAAGATTTATAAAATCCGAAAAGGACTTTAAAGTTATTTGTTAGTACTCCTGACAATTCTCATAATTTTATATAATTGTGATTTGATTTAGGCTAATAAGTGATTTAATATGTATTATACTGACTTCATGATTTATAAATATTGAAAGTATAAACAATAAATTAATTTTATTTTATATCTCGTTGTATTATATCTTTGAATTTATATTGGATGCTAGGCCTAGTTACAGAGAACCCGAAAGCAAACCCTGAAAGCTATCTATATTAAAAGAGTCAATATCTTTTTTGCGTGTGTAACAATTTACATTTTAAATAATTGTGGCCCAACTTATTAGAGTTAAACTAAATATTAATATGTCATAATCGATTCACACATTCCTAAGTTTGTTTTATATGTTTTAATGCTTTTTAGGTTATGTTAACGTCAGGTTAAATGAAAGAAAATAACACCAAAAAAGGAACACGAATAATACCAGTTGTTAAATATAACATTCAATATTGCGAAGGGTTAGCAGCTTGTGTCCTGTATGTTATTTCGTTTGATATTACTGGTTATGATGTCCTTCATAATAAGTTGCTTCATCATTTTGTAAATAGTGTGTATACTGATCTTTCAGATATCAATTTGCCAACAAAATAACACACAATTAACACTTTATTCAGAATAAATAGAATTGATTGTGAATAACGAATTATAAACTAATTACTGATGCAACACACAAATTTTCTTGTACAGAATATTGATCTGCATATAAAATTAAGACAAAAAATAAGTTACTTGTATCAGATAAATGTGAATATAGAGTTTTCCATATTTTTCTAAAAATGTACGATTCCAAACTCGATCGAATGGAGCGTTAGAGAATGAAAAGTTTTGAAAAAGAAAAGGAGGAAAGACTACGTACTTTAATTAATTCTGTACAATTCTCTACTAGCTTGGCAGTAGGGCAATCAATTTGAGATTGCAAGAGCGAAGGAAAATAAAAAGTAATATCTTTTCGTCGGAAAGTAATTTACCAATATGCTTGAATATATTCAATGTTACCATCACGCGATATTGGGAATGCTGGTTTGAATCACATTTCAAAATTATTACAACTAAATACTGTTCGCCAAAAAATGAAAATATTAAACAGTCAAGGATTAAATATAATTTTATTTTACTTTTAACAAATACTATGCAACTTTTAACCCCAACAAAAATAATATTGAAAAACCCTAACATTTCTTTCGATAACTTGCATCAATATTTGTACATCCTCATTGCTCACTGTTTTACTCATTGCATCTCACATTTACTTAACATTTTTGTCATCCCAGTGTACTTTTTTGTGTCTTCTTCAATTTGTCTTTATATAATTGAACGATATTTTTGGATTGGACGTAATTTCGGATAATTTGGAGGATTGTCAATTTGCGGTATAATTTACATATTATTATCTGAATATTAATTGTACCGGTAGTAATACATGTCTTGCTATATAGGCCATAAGAGAAATTGCATGTCATACGAGAAATTCTACGTAAAATTTATCTTATTATTTGTTATTTATTTATTATTTGGTTTAGATGGATTGAAATTTAAATTTACACATAACAGAGTAAAATCATAAAATGAAGGCCAGTGATCCACTCCAACACAGTGCTAGAAGTCACTCATCTTACCTCCATATGCTGTATGGGGGCACCCAGCTGTAATATGGTGAATAGTCTGGCGAGGTTCGCCGCATTGGCATGCCGGTGTCTTAGTTAGTGCTCATTTATAGAATAAGTCATTAGAGACGCCGTCGGACATTCTTATTTTATTGAGGATCTACCATTCGTGGCGATGCAGCCATTCTTGGTAAGGGTGCTGTAGGATTGGTGATATGGGCCGTTTGAGCGGCTGCCAATGCTTCCCAATACTTTCTCCACCTATCTCATGTGGGTTCAAATTTTCTGTTATAAGTTGTGCTGTTAGCAGTAGTAGAGGAGATCTAGAATCAGTCTCTACATGCCATCATTAAGCAGGCCACTGTGTACCGGGAGGAGGAAATTCGACATTATTTTATTATATTCTTTAACCAGGCTTTTCGGTCTTCGGAAGGTGGATAGTGTAATATGGCTTAGAACGGAGAGACAGAGTAGAGGTGTATATAATTCTTAATTTTAAATTAATCATATGATTGCATGGCCTCGTTGGTGTGCAACATAAAATTGCTGACCTGGTAATTGTTTAAAGTCTGCTTTTACATTCAACGCAGTCAATTTCTCAAGAAATTTATATGTACATGACTTGGTGTATGTCTTTTATATAAACATTTTTTAAAATTCTTTGTACGTCGAATTTTGATACAACCAATTTTCATGTGAGGCCATGGACGGACAAGGATCACTAGGCGCCTAGCTTTCAAATTACTTTAAGCATATTTAAAATAAAATCCTAGAAAATGTTAACCGTGTTTTCTATTCTCAATAATTTCAGCTTGTCCCTCGTATAGTAGCGTCCTTTTTCTAATATGTATATGGTATTTTGTTTTGGAAATTTAAGAAAAACAAACAGATTATTGTTGCACCATAGATATAATTCATACCTTTCGCCCAAACCGAAACAGCCTACCAATGTATAAATAAATATTTTTTACTTTTACGCAAAATTTTTTACTTTCATCACTTAATAAGACGTTATTGCAATAATTCCACGTTATTTACAATAATAAGACAGGAAGAAACAAACATTTATATTACATCCTTTTGGAAGAAGACCTTGTGTTTGTTTAAATGTTATTTTCACTTTAACGATTTGTTTACAAAATACACATGCCGCCCATGTCATTATTGTGTAATTTAGGAGTTTTCCGTGTGGAATATTCAGAGGCACTATGATATCGTTCGAACAATAAGTATGATGTCTGGCTTACTTTGGCGAGATGTTTCATAGCATAGCCCTCTTTGGTAATATTCAGTAGTTTTTTTTTGTACGAATATTTTAGATTCAAAATTTCGATATTTAATTCTTAACTATCGAGAAAGTTAGTTAATTATGCACCTAGTATTAATAATAACGGAATTTTAGATTGTTTAAGATACTTCTACTTAGTTACGGTGGCACTATATAAGAATGCATACGCTGTTGTCAAGCTTTCGTTCTATTTTTTGCATGTAATTCTGGAGTTTTCGTTGCTAGGTATCAAAATGTATAGATGGAGTCCAGTTTCAATGTGTACCTCAATTTGCATAATTTCATCTTGTCGGTATAATAACATCAGTAATAAGCAGGTATAAAACTCTAATAGCAATATTTTAATGAAATTAGTCGAGAAATATATCAAATAAAATTTTTAATTCAATAATTTGGAGATGCCTAAATTAAATTTTTTCGTGAACGTTTTTTAAATAGTTTTGTATACGAGGTGTGGTAAGAAAATAACAAGACAAATCCTACTACAAAAAAATTACGCATGCATGAAAGTCGTACGGCCGATGCCTGTGTAGCGTGAACTCTTCTCTTTCGATTGCTGCCCCAGCCGTGTCTGTAGACATAATAGTATGGGCCTTTGTTTGTATAAGATCTATTTTTTTTGTTTTGTCGGAACAATAATAGAACAACGATTTGTCGTGAAATTTCATATGAAACTTGGAAAAACCGCTATCGAAACTTAATTTTTTTTATTAAAAGAGGTATATGGCACGTGCGCGGGTATTTGGGGGTTTAAGCGTTTCCAAGATAGCCAAGAAGACATTAAAGATGACGTACGCCTGGGACGCCCTTCGACCTCAAAAACGGGTGAAAATATTTAAAAAATCTGTAATCCGATTCGATTTGACCGTCAATTAACTATTGGTGCGATTGCTGAAATTGTAGGAATTGACAAAGTATGCGTAAGCCAAATTTTTCATGAGAATAAACAAAAAAATAATTAATTGTCACAATCTAACAGAAAGAAGTTCGTAAAAATATTTGTACCGATACCTTAAATGCCATTGAAAATGGGCCAAACTTCTTGGAAAGAGTGAAAATATGTGATGAATCTTAGTGTTTCACCTTTGATTCAGAAACTAAGCATCCAGAAATGAATTGAAAGAGCCCAACTTCAATGAGAGCTAAAAAAAAGTGCGAATGAGCAAATCAAAATTCAAAGCTAGGATGATTGTTTTTTTTTAGATACTTATCCAAGACATCGCGTACTTTACCTGCGCTCCTGAAAGTCAAACTATTAGTCAACATTACTATCTTGAGGTTCTTACACAACTCCGTGACAAAAGCAGAAAAAAAGAAAATTGTGGAAATAAAGTCATGAGCTCTTCCTCATGCCAACGTATCGGCGTATACTGCATTGTCTGTCAAGAAGTTTCTAGCAAAGTATAACATCCCTGTGGTAAACCATTTACTTTATTCGCCTGATCTGGCACCATGTGACTTTTATCTGTTCCCAAGGATTTCAGATCGTTAATGATGTGAAAGAAAAAGCGGCAGGTGTCTTGAACAAGCTCAGAGAAGAATTCAGCCTGTGTATGTTTGTGCTCGCAAAACTGGAAAAGTAGTCGATTGATTGACTTAAAATTTTGACACAGCGTTGCATTCGAATACGCGAGTGTCTTTATAATGAAATGAATTTTTTTACACGGCGCTACAAAAGTATTTCCGCATCGGTGAAATCTTCGGTGCGTTGACATAAGTAGCGCTATCTTTCAGAAACAAGCGAAACAAATATGCAACATTAACAAAGAAGAAGAGAGAAGAGATTGGTAAACAAATTAGAGTAAATAATACACAATGGTAAATTGAGGTGAAGTGCTAGCTGTGTGAGGGCCTGAAGAATGGAACGCGCTTCTAAGAGTGAGTAGTCTGGTGGAGGGGGAATACTGGCTAATTTTTGAATAATGCTAAATTCGTCGTCAATACCTTCCACAAAATTAAGCAATTGAGCGGTATCTAATATATCTGTACTTTCGTCCATTGTTATCGAAAAAGTCACAAAACTTTTAATTTTTTCTTGGGATGTTATGCTTTCGGTAATTTTTTCAATTCTTGATGTTATGGTTCAGCGCGATAAAATTATTGATTCAAAAAGTTTGTTTTTGAGATAAAATATCAGTTACTACTTGCAAACAATCAACATTCAAATCATGTTGCGGGTCGGATTTGGCCCGCAGGTCGCCATTTCCCCATCCCTGTTTTAGAAGCTTACTGTCAACATTTCACTAAAACCTGTCAGATAAATAAGTTTTTACAATCGTTTAAAGTAAATCATTTGTTATTTTTGTATTAATTTGAATAGAAAGTTATTTCGTGTGTTAATAAAGAGTCATTTTTGCGTGAAAAACCAAAGAAATTACAGAAACATTACATAAATATTATGATAAATTTGCTCCTTCCCATAGATTGATATGTAAGTGCATCGCTACTTTCAAAAGTTGTTATATGATCGCAGACGACGATGTACTGTATAAAAGTGCACATCTGGGTTTCGAGGCGCACATCCAAGATCTTATGAACTATGTCAGTTCAACTTATAAGGCAAAAAAAAGCAAAGCCACTACGAGTAAAGAATCTGGATAGGCTGGACAGGCAAGCTCGACTGTGTCGTAGTTACTATGTTAGATTGATTCCTGCGTCAAGATTAGATGGAAAACCAAACGCGCTTGGTTACCCAGTATACTATCGTATATTGCGCTGGTATAGGATAGGACGCAGTGTGGAGCAACTGTTGAGTCTGTCCAGCAAGTTCGTAGTAGGTTGCCGAAAGACGGGCAGTACTTGAATCGGAGCTCTTTATGCCTATACTTGGTATAGAGTATAATATCTCGGCAGCGACACAGACGTTTCGGAGGTATGGGTAAAAATTGACCAGTTTTAGAATGAACCACGCGGGATGCTTCAATTGAACTGGTGGTAGTGGTCGGCTCGGTGAACAGAACACTCCTGGGAGCCCCACTCTGGTTACTTACCTACTGTATGGATGAAAAGGTGATCATCCATTGATCCACGTGGTGAAAATTACCTGGTAGAGAATAGGTTAACGTTGACCTTAAGGGTACCAAGATTATAGCCATAATATTTTTGGGAATTTCAACGACGTAACCTTTAATGACAGAAGTTAAGTACAATAACCGTTCAATATTATGCTGATGTACGTTTCGATGCCAAACTGGAGAAAAAGTAATCGCATTTATTCAGAAAAAAAGTCAAATTAGGATTCGAATTGCTGCATCATGTATCATATTCATCGGAACTGGGTTAAAATTACTCCCAAACTTAAAAAAATGGTTTGGTGGAAAGGGTTTGCCGATAAATGAGGAGGGGATTGCCGCAACGAAAGCCGATTTTGATGAGCTTCGGAAACCTTCAAAACCACAAAAAAATCGGAAAAGACGCCTTAAAAAAATGGAAATTAATTGTGCTAAGTGCATAGAAGTGGGGGTGAAGGTGGGGGAATTGCGTTGAAAATATATTTCTACACAAAAATAAGTATTTCACTAAAAAGACACTCTCCCGTCAAATGACACTCGTTCATAGTAATTGTTAATAGAGTTCGGATTTTATGTGAAAAACTTATTTTTTATTATTAGTAGTATCATCGCAATATTTTGGATATATCCATTCTACACTGAAATAATGCGATTAACGGTATAAAAAATACATATTCTGCATAAAATTAAGCTTTAGTTCATATTTTTAGTTTTTGTGCATAAGATGAATATTTTTTACATTTTCAACATAAAATCGCATATTTTTGATGCAACGACCGAAACGAAAAGAAAAGTTTTATAATTTTTTTTTGCTCCCGATATTCCGCCGATTGACAAAATTCTTCTTTTCGTCACAAATATGACAGCGTATATGACTGAAGCAGGGGCAAATCTAAATTTTTTTTACAAAAATTTAATCCACGCGCATGTAATAAATTGCGTTTGCGTTGAAATTAGAGGTCAGTTTCCTTTAGTTAATTCTTTAATTCCGAACGGAATAAATATTTAAAAAAGCGCCTCTGCGAGTCCATGTATATAAAAAAGAATTGTCGAATGTTCCTTTATCTCCTGAACCGGTAATTACCCGATGGGGAACGTTGTTAGATGCAACCATATTCCACGGTAATAACTGTAATCATATAAAAAACATTATATTAGATTTTTCTCATTCAGCTCAATCAATTATAGAATTCAAAAGTTTATTCGAAAAACGAAATATGTACCTTTATTAGAGTCACTTTCTATTGTAGAATATTGTGAAAATTTATTCAAAAATGTTCCAGGTCGACCTAATAAAGTTATACTAGATAAATTTTATAGTGTTACAAGAAAGAATGATGGTTTCAAAAGTTAACAGAAATATCAAAGATTTTAACATTATCATTAAGGTTGACTGTTTAGATAATAATTTACATTTCGATCCTGAACATCTGGCGTTATTAAAACATCGCTTCAGTTGAAGTCGAAAGAACGTTTTCTACATATAATAGTATATTAAAAAACAAGTTTCATAAGGCACCATTTTGCCGCACGAGATCAGTTTAGAAAACTAGCGAGTTTTCTAAAGAGCGAGTGCGGCAAAAGGGCTTATGAAACGAGTTTTTAATTATTAATAAATAAGTATTTAATTTGAAAGTTCAGAGTTTTATTTTTATATAAAGCATAGAGTTGGTCACATTGATACTTGACATTTTCGAATTTAAATTTTGCTATCCGCGAAGTATATTATATTACAAATTATTTATTAATTTTCGTTAACTTTACTTGATATTTTATTTAAAAATATAAGCATGAGCGACATAGAAACTAATATATCTTGTTGTCAATTGTATACAATAAACGTTGTTTGTGTAGAGTACGTACATATATCATATCTGTCAAATGTACTTAAATTCTTAAAATCAAATGACTACAATGATATTTATTTCTGTGTTCGAACAAGGCCAACATTGAAAAATGAAAAAAAGTGTATCGAAATTAAGCTCATTTCGATACTGTTTTGGGTGTCATAATGAGTTTATTTCGAACGCAAAATAGAAAAAAATATTTTTAGCGATAAAAGAGAGAAAATTAGTGTCGAAAATCTAGAAAAGCACTTAATTAATTGGTACAATACTAAGTTATGTTGATCTCATTGCGAAAGTGAATAGTTATTAATAATAACTATACATATAATTCTATGAATGTTACCTAATAACTAGAGACCGGACACATCGGACAGAAATGACGTCATTACGACGGACGATATAAATAATCTACAACATCTGTAAGTACATCACGCAGTTATTGAATAGCACTATTTATTCGGTTAACCGCACACAAAAAAATAGATGTGCAGTTAACAGAATGAATAGTGCCATTCAATAACTGCGTGATGTGCTTTAAGATGTTGTAGACTATTTATATAGTCCGTCGCAATGACGTCCATTTCAGCCCGATGTGTCCGGTCTCTATAATAATAACGTAATAACTAGAGAACGGATGCAATTTCCATAAAACGCAATCGGCAATTGGAATTGTGTATAACGTCGCTCAGTACATCCCGGCGTAATTCAATGAAGTATTTGTTTGACTTACTTGGCCACCTGGTCGCAGCGATAACAATGGACAACCCAGCTATTGTATTCGGAGAATATATTCCATAAAACGCAATCGGCAATTGGAATTGTGTATAACGTCGCTCAGTACATCCCGGCGTAATTCAATAAAGTATTTGTTTGACTTACTCGGCCACCCGATAAAAATGAACAACCCAGCTATTGTATTCGGAGAATATAGTCATGTGGTAAGAATGTCCGTTCTCTAGTAATAACTTATTATGTTATTAAGCAACATCTAAAGAATTATATGTATATAGCTATTAATTGCAATCTTTTACCATATTATTATGCATTGTTCTCGTAATAATAATTGTTTTTTATGTATAAATGTAATTTAGACTACTTTTTGTTTCCAGTATGCGAAATACAGAAAAAATGAAGCTCTCAAAATGCATAAATGGTAAAAGCATATATTTTACATATTTCTTGGAAAAAACGTGACGTATCCATGTGCATATTTAAAGCATTTCTGGTGCATGAAAATCCGAACTTTAATAATTCGTTAATGTATCGAAATATTGTTAGAAGAATTATGAACTACAAAGTAAATAAAAAGTATCTATTGAAACGAATGCAGACTTCTGATAATATCTGAGAAACGGCATGATAATGAGTAGTCTAGTTTTTCTTCATTAGAAAATATTATTTTTTTTTAATTTACTTATATATTATTTATATATACACACAAATAGTAAAAGGATTAGTATAAATGTGATATATAATACCATTGTTACTTGTATAAATGGAATAGGTATCGCCTAAAGATCTTTTGTCAGGGAAATAATTTAGTTTATACCACTCTAATAGTTTTATTGCTGCATCTCACAAACCCGTATCGAAAAAAACATGCAAATAAGTCACAGCAGGTATAACTCCCAGGGGCTTTATTATCTGTGCACTCGAAAGTATTAGTATGTATTTCGTCATAAAACTTTTAAGGATGAATAGAGAGATGAGATGCTCGTATAATAAACGATTGAAGATGTGCTTGATTTTTTTTTGTTATTTTTGTTTTGATAGTGAGCTTTCATAAATGATGAAGAAGTAATTTTCAGAAGTAATGATTTTTTTATTGTAGACTATAAAAACTATAGTACAATGCACATATATGAAGTCATTACTTTTAATAACTTATTAAATGGGAACATGAATACGTTAATATTTTCAAAATTTTAACTATGTATATAGTCCCATGTTCAAAGAAATCTATAAAAAGAGATACTGTTTCAATCAAACACTAGGGACCAGGTTCTCTTACTGAAAATAAGATATTTGTGGATGTGTTAGAAATAATAGTCAAATTTGATTATTTTTTGTATGATTGGAACATAGTAATTATGTACTGGTAGCATTTAAACGTAATGATAGCACAATTCTAAAGTTCCTAGATTTATTCATATTCTAGTATTTAATTACTTTACTATTTTTGAATTTCTGTGGTATGCTGCTCGGCATTAGGAGGAACGTTGGGCCCTTTCGTAGCATTAGTATCATTGAATTTTATTTTATGTTTTGAAAAGTAATAACTAACTAACTAAAAATAAAGCATGTTTTTTTAGTCATATAAAATATTATTAAAAATCTGGTGTGAAGAACACAATACAAGTTCATTATTAAAATTTTTGTGAACGTATCCTTCTCCAGAGGCGCAGATACTTAATCTTTCTACAGATTCGTCAGTACGCCCCTGCTGGAGAAGGAAACATTCACAAAAAAGAACAAGTTCGCTATCTTACAGAAATTATTAAGAGCGTAGAAGTACATTCAGCGCTGTATATTAGCAAACAGCCGAAGCAACCAGCTCTGTCTACATAACAACTGTAGACCTAAGAAAGTGTTTCCATCGGATAGCACCGCAGTATCTCTGGATACTGTATTATCGTGTCTTCACTACTCTTTACGGATCAAGCTCATGCATATGTAACCGAATAATTTGAAACATACTTGAGTGGGTAGAAACCTCACCAATTTTGTATAATACAAAGGTATTTTTAATAATATAAAATATTAATCTTTTTATAATACACTTTTAGTATAATAATTTCTGTGAATACGTCCCTGTTAACCGCTCGTGCTCGAAAGAGAAGAATTTTATAACATAAAGATGTTACGTGTCCGTAACGCTCAACGTTTTATTGCTTCATTTCATGATTTAATTAATAATCTCTTTAATATATTTCGTTTCATTTTCAACGAATCTACCTGTATAGGTATCGTTATTCGCTATTTAAATATATATATTCAATTTCTTTCGAGTTTTTTCTTTTTTTTCCTTGACCTTAGTATTCGCTTTATTTTTTAATTTTTTTTAAGAAGTACGGCTCGCTCTAGAAACTTGGTTGTTAGTTTTCGATCTTTTTGGAACGAAGTTGCGTTCTTCTACCCAACACAGATACCGATCGTTGTAAGCCGTATTGTTGTATTTTATTTACGGCCCCGTGGGGTTTTTAAAACGATCGAGTTATCCAGTCTAGCCGCTAAATGCGTTTGTCTCCCTGGGAGGATTTAGAGAGTGTTGGAAAAGAGGAAAAAACCTGGTAACACGCTAGCAATCTTACGTTTTAATTTTTAACCGCCATCAAACGCCATAGTTGGTATGTATAGAGCTATCTCCGTTGAGCATTTCTTTTACTTATTGTCGTTGTTATCCCTTTATTTAGATGGTGTAGCCGACAGGCAGACAAAAGAGATAAAACAATTAATACATCCTGAACCATCGTCTGATTGCTCCCGCCAGTGACGATCTTCTTTCCGGAAGGAAAAAGGCGGATCGTAGTTGGATCACCAGATAAGCTTATGTTAACTTAATTTTATTTTGTGAACTATTATTCGTAAATTTCATATTTCGTTCATATATCTCGTCATTATTCTAAAATTAATCTATCGTCATTCAATAACCCAGGTGTTTTCTCTTAACGAAAAACCTGCTTGACCTTCGCTTTTTTTCTTTTGTAGATCATTTTCTGGAACGTCTGCGTTCATTTTTACGAACTTGTTTTTTGGTCGTTTCAATTTAATTTTGCAATTTTTAACTTAAATTTATGTTAAAACTTAATTGTGAATTTCATATTTTTTATTAATTAATTAGAATACGTTCATCAACCCTTTAATTGTTTGTATTTTTCACATTTTTGCTAATTACTTAGAATACCTTTTTTTCACGTTAATTGTTTGAATTTTCACATTTTTGCTAATCCATTAGAATAGTTTATTTCATACGAAAATTACATATTTTGTCGAATCTTATTTATACTTAAAAAGAAACGTTCTAGCTAAAGATCGTTTAATTTCAACAAAATTGTTGAACCTTGCACTTTATTGTGAACCTACGATAAAGAAAGAATACGTATTGTTTTTTTTTTAGGGCGTACTAGGCCATCAGCCGCACTGTAAATTTTAATTGGTCGAATTATTTAAATTACATCTCTTTGTTCTTGATTTATCTGTTTCTTTACTTTTGACTGGCCCTCAGCCGCATATTTCTGTAGCAGTTTTTTTCCCTAAGTCATATACGGGGATTGTTTAAATAATTTATATACGGGGGTTGTTTAATAATTTATATACGGGGGTTGTTTAATTTATATATATACGGGGATTGTTCGATAATTTATATACGGGGTTTGTTTCAATAATTACAGTTGTGTTGAAACGACGACTTTTTTTTTCTTTACCTTTCCGTCGTCTCTCGAACCTCGAGAGTGGGACGAGTCTCGGTCTTGGAACCAGCCCTCTCCCCACGCAACTTGCCTTCTTCTTTTTTGATAGCCGTTTTCATCAAGTTTCCGGGTTTGCGACGTCCAGCGGCATAAATTCGGTGGCGCCCTTTTCCACCTTTTTTAGTTTTTTTTCTTCCCTCTGGGTCTCCCCACCTCTTGAGCTGGGCCGTTGGACGTTGGCAAGAACGGGCAGGGGTGGTTTTAGTCGATCGAGACTGGGTCTGCTCCGGTGAGCGTTTTTTTTTCTTTTTTTTTATATATTCCTTTTTTTTCTTAACTACGACTAGTGATCGTAGCAAAGAATATAACATGAAACTCCCATCACTAATGTACTTATCCTCAAGTAGGCTTCAATTTAACTTTTGACGTTTATTTTATTACAAATTAATTTCTGAATTGTCAACTGCAACATAATCCACAGTTTGTAAACAATGTGGTTACATATGACGAGAGTTAGTTTGATTATTATGACCCTCGGTAAAGTGATGCACTTATTTTTTTTATAAATGGGGGATATTTCGATATCACATTGTACCTAGAGAACATACAGTAACTGGAAAGTACTATTCTAATGTACTTGGAGGAGCCCTAAAGGCAAAATAACAGAAAATACGGCCGCATTATCAAGACAACGGTTGGATCCTGCATCACGACAATGCTCCGTTCTACAGATCAGCGATTTGTCAATTAATACTTTAAGAATTGGGGGTGGTAATTATGGTTCACCTTCACTACTCACCTGACCTAGCTGCATGTTCCATTTGTTTCCTGGAGCCAAGAAAGATTAGGGAAGTCGAAAAGTTGAGTTGAATTTAGAGCTCAATAACGCGGTGATGGTTATACTAAATAGACTCTCAAAAAATCGTTACTCAAATGTTTATGACAAGTAGACAGAACGATGGGACAAGTGTATTGCACAGAATGGAGAGTACTTTAAAGGCTAGTTGTTGAAGTTTTCTAAATAAATGTTTCATTTTATCTAGAAAACAGACCACAAACAACAAAAGTATATAATACTGAAATTACTTATTTATACGCCGAATACGGACTGCCACAGGATGGAAACCTCCCGCCAACCCTCTATGTACTGTACATAAATGACTTTTACAACTCCGCCTAAGAGGACAGACACATTTATATGCTGATGATATATGTATATTGTATACGTCACAAAATTTAAAAATGTAGAGAGAATGATACTGGATGACGCGAAAGTACTAGAGAAACGGTGCCTCGATAACCTTCTTACCATTAATGAAACAAAAACAAACTATATGATATTTACAAATACAAAAGCAAAGCCGAAACTAAATATTACTCTAAAGAACAAGAAACTACAAGAAGTAAAGCAACTACATATCTAGATTTAACTATACAAAACAATATGAAATGGGATTCGCATGTCGAGAAGATAATAAAACAAAATAGGAAAGTAATAGCACCGTTGAATAAAATAAAATATGTAATACCGATACACTACAGGAAAGCTATCTATCATGCACTATTCTCATCACATAATAGGTACCTAATAAATATTTGAGGAAATACGTCAAAGAACAACCTGACAAAAATACAACGGCAGCAAAACAAAATTATAAAGATCCTTTATAAAATGGACTATAGAACACCAACTGAAACAGTATATCAAGAAATTCAAGAACTAAATGTTAAACAACTAATTACATTGAGCAATTTGTTACTACTATATAAAATAAACAAGAACAAAATAAAAATTAATATACTTTTATACAGCAGCAGAGAAATACACAGATACAGAACACGCAGGATATCCCACATCAGAACGGAAAGATTTATCCACCAAAAACACAAAACTACTAACTACAACAACAATAAACATATACAACAACCTTCCTAAAGTAATAAAAGATCTTCAATATACAAACTTTAGAGCAAAAATAGAAGAAATGTTAAAATCTAGTGAAATAATTTGACAAAACGCACGGACTATGCCGCCCATTTCACTTTAATGAAAAACATGAGGCCCTCAACTCCAGTAGCCCGAGATGGTATCCCGTGGCGAAGAAGAGGGATGCAAGCGTGACATTGCATATGTATATAATATATGTTATGTGTATTGTATGTGTATTGTATCATAAGTGTACTGAAAATGAACGTATTATATTATTTTTGTACTACACCAACGGTCTCGTTATTTTCTGATATTTCCTCGTAATTGTACATATGCATAATGTACAAATCACATTTGTATTTATTGTGCTTACTGCCCTGCAGGACTAGAACAAAGAAATAAACAACTAACTTATGTAACAGTGCTTTTTGAAAGCATCATTATAGGTGGAACTAAACTTGTCAATAGTATAAACGTATTTTAAAAAGTTTACTGGAGAGATACATAGTAGAGCAACGAGATGTTGATAGTATAACACTGGCGTGGGAGCAACAACAAATCTCACTTAATTGTAACATTCTAATACTGGCGTGGGTCCCTAGGCAGAGAAGAATGATGCATAATGAAAAGTAAAACGATTTTGCAAAATAAAAGCCAGTAATTATAGAGGTATATTCGGGATTGTTTTCTAAGGCAACGGAAGACCATATCTGTAGAAATTAACCTTGAGTGAGTATCTGAACAAAACGGAAGATCCTGCTTAAAAATGTGGTACAATAAATTGATTATGAATGTTAGGTTTTCACTTTGGTTACTATTATGCAGCAATTAAGTGGCGTATTAATGAGAATAATATGTCTAATAATATGTTAAATAAAGAAATAGGGTACTTTGTTAAGGTCAGTGATCTTATCCTTTTTAAAACAATACCAGTTTAAAATAGACAGCGAGTTGCTGTCGACACTTGCTTGTAACCTGTCTGTCTCCAAAATACATTATAAAAAAAGCGATCCCGGTATGTGCGAAGTTTCGTAGTGCGGTTTTTGAACGTGAAAAAAGTTTTTTCTATTGAAATGCATGGGCAGATTACAGAAGTGCATGGTAACATGAATGAAGCTTTATTTCGAAATATGTTTAACAATATAATACACAATATATTTAATAGCAGACAATTGAACGTTTACCGTGAAGAACGATCAGGTTGACATTCTGTTAGGAGTGAAAAACTCAACACAAAAATTAATTAAAAATCTAAGAAAACAGGAATTTTACGCTTGGCACTTGATGACGAACTGAAGACCGTTACTGATAATTTGAATAGCCTAATGGCAGCCGAGTATAAAGAAGGCATAGAAAAACTTATAAAACATTATGATAAGTGCAAATTAATTTTATTTTAGCGAAGTAACGTGAATGTAAATATTGCTTACTACATTTTACGACGCTAATTATTCGAATTTTTTAATTAAAAAAATTCGCCCTTAAGCAAGATTCGAACCCACGTCCATGGTTGACCGGCCCATTGCTCTGCCACTAAGGTGTTAAGGATTGTGATTTCGAATACATCGGGAAGCCTTAAGTTACATTAAGAAAACATATGTTAATATTTTCGGCTGTAGTCGGCGCTTGATGCAAATTTATTCGGAACCACAGTCCTTAATAGCTAGGTGGGAGAGCAATGGTCCGGTAAACCAGGGACGTTGGTTCGAATCCTGCTTAAGGGCTATTTTTTCAATTAAAAATTTCGAATAATTAGCGTCGTAAAATGTAGAAAGCAATATTTACGTTGAGAAGTAGTGTAGGTATAACAGTAAACATAAAATAAGTTTTAAAATTGTCTCAACAAATAAATTGGCGTAAAATAAGAAAAGCGTAAAAGTCATATAATGTAGTCACGCTACTGCCAGTCAACACTATTCAGAGGTGGTCAAAAAGAGATAATTTCAGTTTAAGACAACAGAAGTTAGTTGAGGAATTTTAAAATATTCTGTTTGTTTATACTAATTGAGGTATTTACTTTTTTTGCATAAAAGGTTAAAACTAATGTAGTGTTTTGTGAAAGCAAAAATGAACAATAATTAAAATATATTTAACTTGGATTTAGGAGTGTATGTTAAGCAACGAATCAGAAAGTTACCGCGTGATCATGTATTTGGTATCAAATTGAACTCTAAGGCACCTAATAGTAATAGTTTCTCGAACAGGCCTTGGCACCCAAAAGGGGTGTTTGCATTTTCGTCACCAAGGTAAGAAAAGTGATAATCGGACATGCATTTTCGTCACCGTCCTGAAAAGCAGACGTTACTTACACATGCATTTTCGTCACCGACCATTTTCTTATCTTATTAAGTAGGTACTTAGCAATTGAAAATGAAACGAAACAATTTATATAAAACAAGGTTGTTTATTCAAATATATATACATAGGTACAGAGCTATATAAAAAATATGTAAAACATCATTTTATGTAAAATAACAATGATATGAGAGACATTTAACTAGATGTAACCTGCTTATTTCATTGTTTTAGTATTGTGTAAGCATAGACTCAATAAATTGCTGCCTTTTTTTAACTTTACGATTGTGAATTTTTGTAGGCATATGCAAACTTTGTATTTTAATATAGGTATCTATTTGAAATTCATTCAATTTTTCTATAAAAACAAATAAATTTGATGATCCTTGTATAACGACTTTGGTGACGAAAATGCATGTGTCATAAATGCCCCAACTATTGCGCACGGTTTATCTACCTGGTCGGTGACGAAAATGTATGTACCCCCCAAAAGAGTTACTACTTGAGCCTTATAGTAGACGAACGCCATCGTTCTTATAGGCTGAAATGCAGTTCATTAGACCCATAGACTAGTAACCTGCACAGCGTGGATATTATTCAAAAGGGTTACAAAGCTTTATTGAAAAAAAAATTGAAAATATACGACTGTTAATAAAAAAATTCCCAGTAAACTAGAAAAATTTAGGCTGGAGTATTCAAAAATAATTTTTTACATTGTCTTGATTTTTGCTCTTAAATTTAGTCACATTTAGTCACTGTATGTATGAATTATTTATAGAGACTAGTAAATGATCGTGAATATTGCATATACGATGTGCTTCACAGAAATTCCTGGAATTTGAAAACGGCGCGCGAAGGGATGGTAGTACAGCTCAATAGCGCTAATTGGTGTGAACTACGTCTATACTAGGTCAGTCTGTCAAACGGTACTTTGTTAGGTGGTGACAAACAGTTTTTGTGCCTATATTTGTTGAGTTGTGTTGGAGTTATTTTGCGACACTACAATGTTTGATGTGAAAGAACAGTCAACGTGAATCAAATTCTGCTTCAAACTTGGTAAAAAGGCAGCGGAAAGTTTGAAAATGCGTAAACAGCGTTTGGTTGTGGATGCTTTAGGCCAAACATGATTTATGAGTGATACAACCATTTTAAAAATGGACGTGTCTGTTGATGATGATGGAAGTTCAAGGAAACGGAAAACACGCCACAAAATGTGGCAAACGTTTGTCATGCTATCCTGCAAGACCGAAGGAGACAGTCCATGACATTTGTAACACTGTCGAATTGTGTACGGCGTTCATCAGACTATTTTGTCCGTCGAACTGAACATGCGGTGTATTGTGCCAAGGTTACTCAGTATTGAGAAAAAACGGCAGCGTGTTCATTTATGCACAGAGCTGCAAGGAACTGCCGAAAGGAACGCGAACTTCAGTGTCAGAATCATTACTGGCGACGAATCATGGATGTGGTGGCGCAGCGGAAGGTGTCATTGTCACCATGGCCGAAGAAAGCACGGCAAGTTTGAAGCAACGTCGTCAAGTCGATGTTAATTTGCTTTGACGCTGATGGCATCGGGCACAAAGAATTTTTCCCACCAGGTAAAACAGTTAATAATCGCAATAACGATTTTATCGCAATGTTCTTTAACTACTAAGAGAAAACATTTGACGTAAGCGGTCTGCCAAATGGCGCAACAATTCGCACGACATTCAATTTCGCAATAAATCTTGTTCCTTCTTCTCCTGTGTTGGTGCCCGTTGTTTAGAATTCTTATGCAACTGCCTCCATTCCTGATACAAGGCTTCAAGCTTTAAAACACTTTTATCAACACTCCTAGTTGGAATTCGTGCTTCACCCTAAATAAATACCATCTCTTTCAGGGCGAAGTAAAGACTGGATCGAAGATTTAACTTCACTTTGCGCATGGAGATCACGTTATTTACATTTCCATCTTTAAATCCCCGGATAGACTTCTTGTATAACCTTAGTAATGTACGAGGGGAGTCTATATATAAGTCGAAAAACGGGATAGAGGCAACAATAATCAAAGTAGCTTCCTTATTTCACTTTTCTACATAATCACCCTGTACATTTATACTTATACCATCTGTAAATATGCTTTCTGCACTTTACAACGCTAATTCCTTAGATTTTTTTATAAAAAAAAAATTCGCCCTTAAGTAGAATTCGAACCCATGTCCATGGCTTGCCGTACCATAGACGTGGGTTCAAATCCTACTTAAGGGCGAATTTTTTTCTTAAAAAAAAAAAAATAAGTTAGCGTCGTAAAGTGTAGAAAGCATATTTACATTTACATTACTTTGCGAAAATGCAATAAATTTGCACTTAGCCCATCTCTTTTACAATTCCTTGAAAGTCGGGAGCAAAGAAGTCTTTTTGTTGCTGTCACACCCAAAGAGTAACCTCCTGGATTACGGAATCATCATTTTCAAAATGGTTGCCACCCAAATGAATTTTTTAGGGGCCCAAACAGATGAAAATAACTTGGGGCTATGTCGAGACTGTACGGTGGATGTTCCAAGCCATCCTAATGAAATGTTCGTAACAGCTCCTGCTGTGTGAGGGCTGGCATTGTTATCCAGAAGAAGCACTCCTTTTGTCAGGAGTCCTGGACGCTTGCGGTGAATGGCCTGTTGGAGTTCCCGCAGAGCGGTGCAGTACGACGTGGCATTAACAATCTCGCCGCAAGGATGGATTTTCTGCAGTATGACGCCTTTGCATGTCCCAAAACATGGAACATGCAAGGCGTCATGCGGGCTGCCTCTGACGTACTGTGTGCCTACGATATACGACGCGGCCTCTACGACAAGCATACATATGATGGCATCTACTGGCACAAAATATACGCGTAATTTACAAATGGTATAAGGAAAACTTACGTTCGCGACTTATATACTGACTTACACTCGTATATAAAACCGAAAATATCGCGTAAATAAATTTAATCTTTTCAGAATAATAAATCGATTTTTATCAATTTATGTCATTTATTATATATTATTCTTTAAATAGATTAAATATTTGTTCATGAATTTTAATTATACAAGAAAAGAGATATAGAGTCTTAAAATTGAAAATAGACATATAAAATTGCACAGTAAGTACCCATTCTATTAATTTTATTAAGTTTTATAAAATAGCAAACAGCTATTCTACATCAATTATGTCTATTAAAGGGTATAACTTCAAAGCAATTCCATAAATTATAGTAGGCAAAGTGTTGTATATTTAATATGCTATATGGAATTGAGAAAAGCTTCAAATATGTACATACATATATTAAATACAAAGCACGTACTATGAATATTACCTGCTAAAAGTACACACAATACACTGCTAATGAAAGTTGGCATTTGCTATTTTAATTAAAAATCGATTCGCAAGTGCAACCTCGTATTTAATTAACAACTTTACAAGCGTTAGGATAATTATAATATCGTTGGCGATAAGCGAGTACAAGCGAGAGTACATATTTGAACCTTTTATTGCCCGTATCGCTTGTACTACAAATTCTATCTCCAGGCCATTATTGACTAATTCTCTTCATGAATTATTATAAGTAAATTGTTCGATTTATGATCGGTTCACGCTAACCGACATTGTAACGAGCTTATTCAAGATACATTTTCAGGCGTATGATGATAGGCATTCCCGCCCGAGAGTAAATACATTAACCATTGTTATAGATAAACTACATGTTAAATTAGAACAATACAGTTTTTGCAGAGTTACAGTAATATGGTATGTAACAGATTTATTCTACTTTGACTTAATATACATAAAGTATTTCTAGTTATTTATTTTTTATAATTTTCCCATAAAATTTAAAACGGTATCAAATTGAGTTTTGTCCTTAAAATTTTGAAAATTTTTGAGTATAACATTAAACTTTACAAATAGTAAGTTGTTAACAAAGTAATTTGAAACATACTTGAAAACACAAAGCGAAACATACTCAAGTATGTTAATACAGTTGCGGTTGTACGTATTCGTCAAATGGAAACCCCTGGCTAAGTCTTGGACTTGTTATGAAGACAATTATGGTTCTTTTGGGTTCGTAATGTTGACATTAGTCAATGATCGGCGCTGAATGCTGTCTTAATAACTATTGTAATATGGTAAGGGTGTCGTTTATGGCAAAAGTATCTCTCCAGCAGCCATGTACTGATGATTCTGTAGTAAAATGAAACACGTCGTTGTTCGGGTTTGATGTACCAATGTTATGGTTGTATCCGGTTTCTGGCAGTGATGCTTCAATGCCAGTTACTAGAATCACGACCCCGATGTTGCTTCACCGTGCACAGGTTGTAAGGCGTGTGCACTTTACTTTTTAAATCTTCGGTAACTGTTTGTTAAATGAATAAATATACGTTCATCTAAATATATTTATTTACACTATATACATTTATTTTGGATCTACAACGATCTACTAACATAAACTACTGTTGAGGCTGGTGTCTCTTATTAAAAAATGATTGTTATGATGTTACGAAAAAGACTGTGTCTTGTACTGATGCCAATACTATGTTTGAGGTCATACCTTTAAGTCTCTTGTTGCTGGTATGATACTGATCTATTCTGTTCTGTTTTACAAGTAGGTAAAAATATACCACTACCCCTAACTATTACATATTAAAATCATATTGATTGAATAGTGATGTTTGACGACACAACGGGAAATTTTGATGTGTTCATTTCCTGGTAATTAGAAGCAACAATACTCAAGGTTTAGGATAATGTCTTAAATATCTAATCTTAACCAATAAATAATAAAATATAATTACTAATTAAGTATTAGTAGGTGTCATAGGCTGCTTGCTCCTTTATTAAGAGTAATAAAATTTACTATACATATCTAAGAAAGGAGATCTTAACAATGAACTTCCAAATTAAAGCCCTTGTTCACTAATGGATTTTTATGGTACATATATATTTAGGAATTGTGAGCCTACATATATCTAGTTAATAATGGGTGGTCATATTAAGGGCATATTGAAATCGCAAGTAATAACTCTAGGCAATAAACAAACGGTCTGATATATAAAGCAATAAAAAATTTGGCAAAAGATGCAGTTTATAAAATAATCCTAGGTAATAAATATATTTGCAGATATCAAGAATTCTTAGAACTTAAAGAAAGTTTTTACATTTTTTTTTGTATGTGCTAATAAAAATATATTATACAGTGGTTTAAATTTGAAAATGAACGTTAAATATTTTATAAACTTGGAAATGTTTATGTTTGAACTCTATATCCTAAATTTACTTGTAATGGGTTATCCATTTCGTGGCTTCAAAACCGTTGGGCTATTCTTTGGCAGCTGTCGAATATTTTTGTCAACCGAAACATCAAATTTTGAGTTGAATGCTTGTCATTTACGAAATTTCATCAAATAATAACAGAAAAGCGCGATAAAATTGTTAAAATATACTACAAAAGTGGTGATTCAAACGTAGCCACGTTTAGCGTAATTAGAAACGGCTTTGGCCATCATAATCGTCTTACGGTGCAAGCAACTGGCAAGATAGTGAAAAAATTTGAAGAAACGGGGACCATGTTAGATATTCAGAGGTATGTGTATCATTGTAATGTACGCTCTGTTGAAAATGTCGCTGCCTTGATTGAAAGTGTGGCCGAAGAGCCGAATTTGTCGATTCCACGGCATTCTCAGCAATTGGGCCTATCTTGCGGCTCATTATGGCGAATTTTGCATCAGGATTTATGCCAGCATCCGTATAAAGTCCAGATCACCCAACAATTAAAGCCTGCTGACCATCAACAATGCAGGAGATATGTCAAATGGGTTCTTGAGCAACAGGCCATAAATGACGATTTTTCGACAACAAAACAAAATTCTCTTGAGTGATGAGGCGCATTTCTCACTCAGTGGGTATGTAAATAAGCAAAATTGTTACATTTGGAGTTCTGAAAATCCTCAAATAATTGAAGAGAGGCAGTTACGTCTAGAAAAAGCGATTGTGTGATGTCCATCATGGTCTGGAGGCGGCGTAGAGCGGTATTTTTTCGATGACGCGATAGAAGCGGCTACTGTCAATTCGGGGAGGTACGGTCGAATGATAACGGACTTTTTTTGAACTGGGATTAAAGATATGGACTTTGACGATATGTGGTTCCAGCAAGACGGTGCAACAAACCACACAACACGACCGATTTTGGCTCTATTGCACGAGAAGTTTGCTGGACGTCTAATTTCACGTTTTGGCGACGTCAATTGACCACCGAGATCAACGCAAAACGCAAAACACTGATGGCAACTGATGGCCGAGATACTAGCAGAAATGTGCCGAAAAGTGGTCCGGAACTACCTCAAAAGGATAAAGTGTTGCCACAAATCCAGAGGCTGCCATTTGAACGATATTGTATCTCACACATAATGGCAAGGTCCCAACGTTACAATAAAAAATAATTTCGTCAAAAATTAAATTCTATACGTGTTTTTCTTACGTTTTTTGTTTGGAAACATAAAAATGGATAACCATGTATTTAACAATAAAAAAAATGTTTGAAAATAACATTTTACAAAAGGATAGTGAATGTTTCCTCAATATACATATCTGCATGTCTGGATGGATACTTTCACCCAAATATGAACTTGTATTGTGTTCTCTACACCCGATTTTTAATAATATTTTGTATTACTAAAAATGCCTTTGTTTTATAGTAAGTTGTTCTTGAATTACCCTTGTTGTGTTTATGAGATTCATTGATGGTACCGTTACTATCCGATAGTGGGCATTAAAATTAATAAGATTAATACTTTTTTTTGTCAGTCGACAATTGTGATAAAGCTATATACAAGATTACAAGTGGCTGTATCAAATAATTATGGTTTTACAAGCTTCGAAAGCGAACAGGTTTGTAGTTTACGAATACGTAAAGAGAAAGAATTTAGAGCGTTTGTAAAACACTATTTTTTTACTGGAAAAAACATTAAAATAACAGGATGAAATGTTAAGAAAGTATTACAGGAATCCCATGACTTCACATGGAATGGTTTAAAAGTGGTTCCCTTGCATGTCGCGATAGTCATATGAGCACCGGTAATACCAATTGAAAATTACTACAGAGTTCGTGATATAGTGTTGAAAGATCGTAGACTGAAAATGGGTGAAATAGCTAAAGTTGTAAACATCTCTACTAGATATGTAATTTAATATCTTGTACGAATATTTAGGTATGAAAGAGTTTATCGGCAGATTAGGTGCCTATGGGGTTTATTATCAGAGAACCAAGAATGAAATAGCGTGACAATTCTCACTCTCCCTCTCATATCACCTGGAGCTCTCGAATATCTTCTTTATGATTTGATGTATTTGGTTGCGTTTTGATGTTAAACATGGTAGTCTATAAAAAAAAGTTTAGTGTATCAATACGTTAAGCACGTATTACGCATTTGTTACAAATGAAACAGACATGCAATATACATGTCTGTAACTGTACACATGGACATACACTTCGTATTTTCCAGCATTTACTTCTGCCTAAGACACGTGTTTCTTCTATTTACTATCAGGCGTCATCAGTTAGGCTAGTGAAGTAAGTAAAGTTTAAACAAATCGCCTCATAAGGTATAGCAAATTTTGTCCTATCAGGTGGCACCATATAATATAGTGACATCTGACGGATAAACGAGATTATGTCGAAAGTGGCAACCTTCGCTTGACCGGCTATGCCGGTACAGAAGAGAAAAAAATACGTATATAGGTGTAATCCATTAACACGATGCCAGATGGCAGCAAATATACAAAAAAAGTTTAGTATATCAATACGTTAAGCACGTATTACGCATTTGTTACAAATGAAACAGATATGCAATATACACGTCTGCAACTGTACACAATGGACATACACCTTGTATTTTCCAGCACTTCTGCCTAAGATACGTGTTTCTGCCATTTACTATGAGGCGTCATCAGTTAGGCTAGTGAAGTATGTAAAGCTTAAACAAATCACCTCATATGTCACTATATTCTGATAGGACAAAATTTGCTATACCTTATGAGGCGATTTGTTTAAGCTTTACTTACTTCACTAGCCTAACTGATGACGCCTGATAGTAAATGGTAGAAACTCGTGTCTTAGGCAGAAGTAACTGCTTGAAAATACGAGGTTTATGTCCATGTGTATACAGTTACAGACATGTATATTGCATGTCTGTTTCATTTGTAATGGTAGTCTATATTCATTCGATAATGTCTGAATAGCAGTTTTCACTCAAATACGTACTTGTATTGTGTTCTCCACACTCGATTTTAATAATATTTTTATACTATTTAAATGCGTTTTATTTTATACAAATGATGAGGTTTTACCCAATCAAGAAAGTTTCAAATTGTTTTTATTAATTTTAATAAAATAGAATTGTTTAAGATTTTGCATTTTGTTTTTGTTGTCAACATAATTAATTATGCAGCTGATGCTTGGTATGCTTTCTATATGCCTCCAATCGATTACTCTTAGATACAATGTATAGACGATATTAAAAATTGTTGGCATCAAAATTGCTGGGCTTTATCCATCGATTGGAACAAGTCAGGGAGATTTGCTACAGCAATGCGCTATCTTTTTGCGAAAACTGTTAAATAACATAAGCCAATGCCCATTCTTTCTGTCAAGAATTCCCCTTCATCTACTGAGGGTTAATTCAAGATTTGGCTGCATCGCTTATGTGTTCATGGCGAGGACCAATGTGTTCCAGTGTTCCGCTGTCACAATTATGAGTATTGAGTACTGCTGCTAATAGATTTTTTGAAGATTTAATACACGCTAGCATTTAATAAAGTGTTCTCACTTGCGTTGAAGCCAAATTATCCTATAACAGAGCAACGTACAAACAATTGTTTTAATGGAGTTGGATTACGAAGTATCAATCAGAAAATTTTTAACTACCAACTCTATTTATTTTGTTCAAATTGTATATGGTAGACAGCAAGGTGTTGTATATCGTTATATGAAAACCAAAGCAACAGTATTGGCAAATGACGAAAGTTTATATCAGCTAACGACATGAAATTTTTTTTGTGAAAATACATGAAAAATATACTTTCTTACAGAATGAATAATATTTGAGGGTTTTTATTATTGTTTACATCTAATAAATTTAAATCTAATTTAAATTAAGTCTTTTTATTGAATAGATGAGGTTGTTACTTGGTGAAGATCCATATTAATACGATGTAAAATAAACAAAAAACAAAACAATTAATTTGTTTAATCTTCACTATATAAAACGTATATTTACTAAACGTTTACAAAAATGTGACGGGTTTCGCTAACACTGAAGCTTTATCAAACGACGATGGTATAATGATTATTCTACAAATGAAATGAGTGTATGCATCTAAATTTGGTAATTACAGGTATATAAAGAAAGAAACGATAAGCTGTTAACAAAGAAAGGAAGAGATTAGGCATTCAAACACAATAATCACAAATTAAATAAGTTTAGTAAAGGAGAACTATTTATATCTAGTTGGTCATTCAGTAAATTCCCAGACTTTTTAATTTTATTTATTTCCAGGGCTTCTAAGAGGTCTAATTTATACGATTTATTTTGTACATGTAAGATTTCAAACTCCGGATCGAATGAATGGTTTTCAGATAATAAGTGATTTGAGTAATTAGAATCTGGTTTTTTGTTATCATAACTACGTTTATGTTCTGAAATTCTAGTTTTAAAATTTCTTAAAGTTCGACCAATATAAATTTTGCCACAATTACTACCACATTTTAATTTATATACCCCTGATTTATTAACTTTTGAAGATTTGGATTTATTGTTTTTAATGAACTTAGCTACATTCTTGTCTGCTTTAAAGCATGTATTTAAAAGTTTAATGTACATAGGAAAACCTTCAATTAAAATTAAAAAATGTTTAGAAACTTCAGACCTAAATACATGCTTTAAAACAGAAACGCGTCACGTTTTTGTAAACGTTTAGTAAATATACGTTTTATATGTGAATATTAAATAAATTAATTGTTTGATTTTATTTGATATCGTATTAAGTCTATTTATTTATTTAGTGAAAGTGCAATTATATTGAATAACTTTGTTGATTTGATGCGATTGTTGTTGAACAAAAGAGAGAAACCTGCTGCTGAAATGACTGAAAAAGTTGTAAAGTTTCTGCTTTTAATATATACTCTATAATTAATATATAAATTGTATGGTTTTTTAAATTTATTTAATGTAAAATCTAAATTGGAGCACCACTGATTTATTTATTTGCTAGTTAATTTACGTTGTATATTTACTTTCTTAGGACTTTCCTGATGTTAACGATGCTGTTGAAAGTTTTCCAGATAGAATATTTGCTTAATTTACTTGTTCTACGGTGCAGTACTTCATATCGCCGATTTCCTTCTCTCATTACAAAGCATCTGAAGCTCAAAAATATTATGTTGGTAACACAAAATCTGCACGTATCGCTCCGAGTTTTTTAGAATTCGGTCATGCTTAAAGTGGAAATTACAGTTGTATATGGGGAATATCAAGCTCGACTTGAATCGAACATTGATTGCACTTGATCCGTAATTTTACTGCAACTGCGTTAATAATATCTCTGCTATGATTCTAGGATCTTTAACACTAAATAATGTAAATCTTCAATAAACAGTGAACATCATTCAAGCTTTTGCTGATACTTCTTCTAGTACCTGTAATAGTGATAATCCTTCAGAGTCTGATCAGTTTGTTATGGATCTGAATTTAGCTTCATTTGATATTTGGGTGTTTTACAGTGATGAAAGTACTGCGTGGAATCAACAAGCTGTAACCTAATATTATTTCTGGTGATGATGGTCTGCTTGACTTTTTTCTAGGGATTGTGCGTTTGTAATCTACCGTAATATTTAATTTATAACTCTGTATTTCGACTTTACAGGACTATTGAAGAATCAGTAAAATTACTCCAGTATTTAAGAAAAATAATCGCCATAATATCTGTAACTACAAACCAATTAATATTCATTATAATTTTGCAAATCAGTTTGAATATGTATTTTATGAGGAAATAACATTAAGTCTTATTCCTCAATTAATTGACATAGTTTTGTTAGAGGCAGATCTACGGTCACTAACTTGGTCGAATTTAACGCATACATAAGTGAAGCTTTGAATACTCGAAAACATATGAATGATCAGTACTGTTTTTATTAAGGCATTCGATGCAATTGATCATTCTCAACCGTTGTTGAAGTTATAATTTATGGGTGCTTCGCGGAGAACTGTATCCTTTTTAAAACCCCATGTATTGAATCGAGTCTACTATATTCAATATAACGGATATATTTCTAATGTTTTAGTGCAATCACTGACGTTCTCCAAGGATCAGATCAGGGTCCGTTACTTTCCAATGTATATATTAGCGACCCCTTGATTGTAAAATTTTCACATATGCAGATGACTTTAATAATATTACTTCTCGAGACTGTCTATTTCTGCGGAGGTATCTAGAACTCAATTATGTGTGGTGTACAAATAATCGGGTATGTTTAAATATTGACAAATGTGCTATTTTTTTTTCTCTAAATGTTAAAGTATTGTAAAATTCTTGTCTTTCGGGATTCGTTTAAATAAAACTAACGGTAAGTTAAAACACACTATATTAATAATAAAACACACTAAATAATATTTAATAACTAATAATAACAGTATTTATTTCACATTTATATAACAGTATCAGCCAATGTATGGCCTGCCTCCATTTCGAGTTCATACACCTTCGAGAATAATCCGGAGATTCTATACTTTTCCGAGTGACAGCTGGTATGTTCGGCGCATGATGTCATCGCCAGACCGTCGCCTGACATATTGCGGATGAGTCACATCACATTATTATTTCATTTCATTATACAGTTTTGAATGAAATGATTTGCATAGAGACCTTGTTGTACATTTGGGAATTTGTACAGATTGACGAATTTGTTTTATTCTATATCTTATAAATTGAATGCTATATATCCACATCGTGGCACTCAATAAAAGAATTTATCAAATAGGCACGATTTCAGATTTATTTAACTTAATAAGAGATGAAAGAAACCGCAGTTCCTGATAAAGCTTGTTAAACAATGATGTTGATTCTGTTTCGACAAATTAATTGTCTGGTGGCGAAGTTTAGCAGTATGTCATTGGATACATTCTACGTATCTAAAGCGCGTATGATGTATGTCCTCCACAAAGCTCTGTTATGGCATATGTGCAGTATTCCTAACTGGTTATACCCTAATCCATTTTGGGGAAAATATTTATCTTTTTAGTTTTTATTTTCATTTTTTAATTTTTGATTTTGTGTTCCTTAGATCTCTGTAAATTACTGATTTTTTTGATTGCATGCAATTAATCCAATCATGAGAGTTTGTTTAACATTTTAACATTTCGTTTTCTATTATTTCATTTTTACCCTGTAAATGAACTAGATTGATCTATTGGGTGAATAAATATTATTATTATAGTTATTAATACCTTCTCAAGTGTATGCATTTTGAATGATTAATGTATTTTGTAATACACTCAATTTGATTTTTATGCAATTTAGATGACTATGAATGCCACTTCCAGAGAAATTTCCAACACGTTTACCACAATTATACATATCCCACATAGTATAATCGTTTTGTTGAATTTCAGAAATACATTTTGTATGTATACACATATATTCTAGTATATATGTAATCTCCAATTCAGTTACTGCGAACAGTCATTAATTATGGAGATGTATTTATCGACCTAATTGTCTATTAAATGATTAATCTCTGATTACATACTGGACGTAACTTGTTAAAGAGTATATGTTCATATTTTCACTTGTATTAGAATTTGTTTATTATTTCGAAGGAAACGAACGTAAGCGAAACTGGAATTGAATTATTAATTATCATCGAAAGACGGATAAGTTATGAACGTAATTTTTGATAAATTTGCGAAAAGACAAAGTCATAGCTATGATAAAATGTGTTAAAAACCTGAAAGATTAATTTTCATTATAACAAGGTACTTTTTGTTTTACTAAAATGTATTAATATTTATGTGCCTGTGATACTACTATGTAGGAGGACATGAAAAAGCAATTTAACTTTGAGCGTAACAAGAAACAACAACCTAAATTATTAAATTTAATTACATGACAGTATCTCACACTTGCAATAAATAGCTAATTCTATAAAACTCGTTTTCTAATTTGAAATTATCATTAGCAGTAAGTAAGTAGCAGTATGTAAGGAAGTAAATAACACGATTTTCAAAGCGGATAGAATTTTGCTAAAAGAAAAAAAAAACATTTTATATAAATGAGTTGAAATTAAGCGATATACACGTTAATCGTTGATGAAACGACAGCTAAAGCTACGTCGACACAAAATCCTATAATTTAACATAATTGGTTTTTATCTGATAACTAGCCTTATACATGCAATAGCTATTCTAAGGAATTTTGTATTCTTTTGTTCTAGATAAAAACAGAATACAAGAATGAATTAATTTTGTAATGTATTGGGGAAATTTGTTGGCCGATAAAATTTTTATTATTATTACGTCGACTTTTCTCGCACTTCCTTAGCTGGTCGCTTGGAAACATTTTACTCAACCCATATATATATATATATATATATATATATATATATATGTATATATAATGATTTCGTGACCTTGGTATGATATGGTAAATTCAATCAGTTGGCGATTTAAGGTCTGGCTTTACTTTAAAGTATATATATTTAAAACAACCCTACATGTTTCGGCAATGATGCCTTTATCAAGGATATAAAATATAAATGACAGTATACTGATGGTATACTGTCATTTATAGATCGTCTTTTGCTATTTGTTCAAGTGCATTAAAAGCTCTTCATGAAGCTACTGGTGGGCACCTCTAAACTTAATATACCCCCCACATCAGGTGGGTTTTGCCGAGTCAATTAATGGATGGTCATCCGTACAATAGGTAGGGTACTGTGAACGGGGTCTCTCGGAATGCCCAGTTAACCGAGTTGACCATTACCAGTCGATTGGAGATTTCCCCATGGTTCATTAAATCTTGCCAGCCTTTCCCGAGATCTCCGGAACGTATCGCATCCTGTATACTCTATATCAAATATTGAGAGGTGCCTGGACCAACGTCTGGTGTCATGAGCACAAGGTATAGCCCGGGTTCGGCCGCTGCCCGTCTTTCAGCAACCTATATGGGCTAGCTGAACAGACTCCACAGTTCCACTATTTGGCCCCTCTGATTTATCCTATGACGATATTCCCACTGGATCAACGGGCGATCTTGGGCTGTCGATAAAGTGTAGTAACATTTCCCGAGACCTAGCACGTCGGTTACCTATAGAGCATTGGCGGCGGAATCTGTCTAACACGGAAACTTGTTTTTCTTTGGAGACTCACGTATACACCCAGTGGACGTCCTGTAAAGTGTTTTGCAATTCCTTGTTTAACTTAGCTGTCGAAATGTGTATTTAGGATACGAGTATTCATTGTAGTAAGGAGTTTTATACCTTTTTTTCAATTGAATCTAGATTAAATTGAATTAATAGATTAATTTAGTAGCTAAAGCTACGTCGACACAAAATCCTATAATTTAACATAATTGGTTTTTATCTGATAACTAGCCTTATACATGCAATAGCTATTCTAAGGAATTTTGTATTCTTTTGTTCTAGATAAAAACAGAATACAAGAATGAATTAATTTTGTAATGTATTGGGGAAATTTGTTGGCCGATAAAATTTTTATTATTATTACGTCGACTTTTCTCGCACTTCCTTAGCTGGTCGCTTGGAAACATTTTACTCAACCCATATATATATATATATATATATATATATATATATGTATATATAATGATTTCGTGACCTTGGTATGATATGGTAAATTCAATCAGTTGGCGATTTAAGGTCTGGCTTTACTTTAAAGTATATATATTTAAAACAACCCTACATGTTTCGGCAATGATGCCTTTATCAAGGATATAAAATATAAATGACAGTATACTGATGGTATACTGTCATTTATAGATCGTCTTTTGCTATTTGTTCAAGTGCATTAAAAGCTCTTCATGAAGCTACTGGTGGGCACCTCTAAACTTAATATACCCCCCACATCAGGTGGGTTTTGCCGAGTCAATTAATGGATGGTCATCCGTACAATAGGTAGGGTACTGTGAACGGGGTCTCTCGGAATGCCCAGTTAACCGAGTTGACCATTACCAGTCGATTGGAGATTTCCCCATGGTTCATTAAATCTTGCCAGCCTTTCCCGAGATCTCCGGAACGTATCGCATCCTGTATACTCTATATCAAATATTGAGAGGTGCCTGGACCAACGTCTGGTGTCATGAGCACAAGGTATAGCCCGGGTTCGGCCGCTGCCCGTCTTTCAGCAACCTATATGGGCTAGCTGAACAGACTCCACAGTTCCACTATTTGGCCCCTCTGATTTATCCTATGACGATATTCCCACTGGATCAACGGGCGATCTTGGGCTGTCGATAAAGTGTAGTAACATTTCCCGAGACCTAGCACGTCGGTTACCTATAGAGCATTGGCGGCGGAATCTGTCTAACATGGAAACTTGTTTTTCTTTGGAGACTCACGTATACACCCAGTGGACGTCCTGTAAAGTGTTTTGCAATTCCTTGTTTAACTTAGCTGTCGAAATGTGTATTTAGGATACGAGTATTCATTGTAGTAAGGAGTTTTATACCTTTTTTTCAATTGAATCTAGATTAATGGGTGTACCCGCAAGCTCACCAGGCTTGCATTCGGCCCAGGTGATGGACCCCGCGCAGGTGATGGACTCGTAATGACTTTGGTTTCTTAGTTTTATGAGTGAATTGTTCTAGTTCATGAGATTTCTGATGATGGCATTGCTGTTTCGACATGGGCTATAGGCTGACGCCTCGGAACTTAGATATCCGATATCATGCTGCATATCGGTCTAAATGTCCATTTTAACCATCGATGATCATATACATATCGAGTTTTCTGTTGCAAAAAATTGTCTTTCTTAAATGTTTTAAATTGCAATAGAGAAACATGTATTACAAAGATGCTCGTAGATAGATATTTATATACAAAGTATGATGTTTTTTGTTATGTTGTAAATAATCTATTATTAAAACAGATTAATATATTAATTTATACATATCAACAGTTATTTATTATATAATTATCTAAGTAGCTATTATGACTACAAAGAACTGAATGATATTTTCTGTGTAACAAACTGAACATAGTCGCAACGCGGATGCTAGGACATGAGGTGATTAGAGGCAATGAAATAGCCGACGAATTGACCAAAGAAGGTTCTAAGTGGTATTTCACAGGACCAGAACCTGTATGTGGAATCGCCAATAATTCCGCTAGAAGGGAGATCTGGTTATGGCTAGAAAGAGAACATAGAAAGAAATGGAAGCTAATGGAAGATCAATTCTATAATAAGACACTACTAGAGGAGCTGGACGCTAGGCTATTAGCCTAAATAAAAAAGAAATTAAAATTATTACGGGCTTGCTAACCGAACACTCTTTTAAGGAAGCATCTGTATAGTATTGGCGTGGCTAACGAGCCCTGGTCTAGTTTGTGAAAAAGAGGAGGAAACTAGTCTTCACATAATATGCACTTGTGAAGAACTGAAGGGACTCAGACAGAAACATTTCGGAAGAGATCTATTGGATTCTACGAGTGTACATGAAATTCCCCTGAGGAGGATAGTGGCTTTTATTAAGGCCACAAGGTTAGCAGAGTGAAACTGAGAGATCTATTGGCGGTGTTACAAAAAGCACTGTGCACAAGTGCCTGAACTTACTGGAGTCCAACTCAAAGAATTAGATAGATAGATAGATAGATAACATAGTAACAATACAAAATATCTGAGGATTATCCTCCACAAACGTATAACTTTCAAAAAACTTCCTTACAGACGAAAGCAGAAACTGAGAACCAGACAAATCAACATAATGAGGAAATTCATAAAACTTAGATGTAGTACTAATTCAGACAAACTTATCCAACGAAAAACAGCTTTTTAATCTATAATAAATTGTAAAAAAAAATTAAGAAATTAAAATTTTTTAAATTTTTCTTTAGAAACTATGTACAATTTTAATTTCTAACAATAGTAATAACAACAAATTTATTCTGACGCATCAGGTTTTGGAAAGAGAATATTGAGAAGTAAGTATTAATTAGGTATGTACATTATATGGGGCTGTATGGTATCGTCCTGTTTAAAATGTTTTTCTTTTTACTTTTCTTTTATACTGTTCTTCGGTACTTTCTGGTTTCAATGTTCCAACAATTTTCAGCAAGCATTTAACTATTCCACTTGCCTTGATAACGTTTTTCAATAACAGAAATCTGTTCATGAAACTTTTCGCCGTGTTCATCACACACGTCGCCGAGGTTCAGGGAAAATCCAGATACGAGGGCAAAAACTATATTTTAAGGCTCATGATACAGCCCAATTTATGGTAACTTCTATGAAGTTCATTAACAAGTGCTATATATAATTGTTAAATTTTCTGTTTCCTATAAAATTTTATTACATTTTTAAAAGCATTTCAAGCAACATGCTCTAAGTCACTTTCTTCAAACTTTTACCTTGTGTAGAAGTTAGGGTCTTCCAAAAATTTCCTCTTTAAGGTTTCCAAGATTTTGGGAAATTTTCGTTTAAGGTATTGGAATCGACGGCTATCCTTATCCTTTGCTTTCACGAAATTTTTCATCAAACCTAATTTAATGTGTAATGGCGGTGGAAGTATTTTATCAGGTTCAACTAGTGACTTATGAAGTATATCTTTTGTCCAGGAATATACTGAACCTTGATTGACCATTATTCAACACAATGAAATGAAATTTCTTAATCGACTGTCCCCTTAAAGAAAACAACAATTCTATGTATATCCTAGTAGTAAACCGAGTAGAGTTGCTACAACTTTGAGGTGTGCGCTCATATACTATTTGTACATTTTGTAATTAATTCTGTCTAGAAGAAAAGTCGTATTCTCATACTTTTCTTTTAAGTGGATTGCGTGGCCAACGGGGATGAATGGATAAAAGTTTGTTATGTGAAGCATCGATAAAAGACGCCATTCTTTGGGTGGCGTTGGTGACCTAATGCCAAAATTAAATCATCGACATTATTGTAGTATGAAAGAGCTTTGTTAGTTTAAAAATACCGTGATAGTTCTTTCTGACGATTACGATACATATAAATACGTGCTGACAGTTTCGATCCTTGGAGTCTAGATCTCAGTATTTCATAGCATAGCGCTCTTCTTACCGTTTGACCAGCCCTTTAGTGTAACAGCACAGCGTACGCAGCAAATTCTGGGAGTCCATAGCCTTACTTGATGTTCAATGGTTAAACTAAAATAGTGAAAATATGACTTTACTATTAAAGGTGTAATATTTTGCTTATGCTGGTGCGCAGTGAATTCTCCACATACATAACAGAAACTGTTTTGATTATTTGTACACGTACGCGACATTATGAAATAAAGAGACGTTCAACTGACACAAACCCAGTTACATTGAATAAAAAGAGCCGTGTGTAGCTCTTTATATATCCACATAGCCAGGTATCTACCAATTCTTAATTTGATTGGTTCCAGAGCAACAAATGAGCGAGGTTTAAGTGCTCTGACGTAGGAAACATACAAGGACATGTCCACTCAATGTTCGACAGAACAATATTTATAGTAGTATCTTCCTTATATAGAAGTAATTTTGAAATCTTGTAGAACTTAATGCGTTTCTTGAAAAAAACTTTGTAAGAAAATATCTCAAAATCCTGACGTGATGGAGCATTTTAAAATTTTAAATCAAATTCCAAACCAGCATGACAGAAGAGGTTAACTACACGAGTTGGTGTATAAGAAAACCAAACTGTGTTGACCAGTGTAATATCAATAATTTTAAATACTTTAACTTTTATTTACAGAAATTAACATTTTCATTTATTGAATTTATTAATCGTGTATTGAATTTATTCAACTGTTATATACAATAATTAAAAAATAATTATTGACGATTTATAACAATCTGTGTGTTTATTACTAATGAATAACAAATCCAAAAAAGGCGAAATAACATATCAAACAGTTGTAGGTAAATATGATCTTAACTATACCATTGGGTATGTGCTTCATTACCTTTGCGGTAATTCCAGTATGTTTATTAAAAGAATATGTACACTCGGAAATATTGTTATGTATGTATCTAAAGATAAATTAGTTTTTATTTTTCGCATTATGAACTACCATTACTAGCAGTAGATCCCTATAATACATACTGTTTTGTAACAAGTACTGTACTCAAAGCAAATGTTCAAACTACCTTGACAGTGAATTTTTATATGGGACATCTGTACTAAATGAACGTATGTTTTCATATACATTCAGAATATGCGTCTCATGATTACACATGGTAAATATTTGATTGTAGTTTTAAATTTATATTTTTTAACATACACATGTCTATTTCGTTGTTAACAAAGCCTTAGAAAATCTTTAGTACGTGATTCCGCATTACTACCAAAGTACATGTTAAGAAATATTGTCAAATTCATTTTAATACAGAAATCGTGTAAGCTACAACTGAGAATTTTTATTATTAATTAGATTTCTTAAGCGTAGGTAGGTAAAACTTTCTTTTAGTAATAATATATTATAAGACATGATTTGAGGTATAATGTCGTTTAACATATATTATATCTAATGCGTTATGCTAAATAGATAACCTAAAATTAGAGTAGATGATAATTATTTCATTTAAAATATATTGCGTATTTGACAATACAAAGTTGACAATAAATAATACTAATTGAAAATACTCTTTATTCGAGTATTTTTGTTAACATTTTGACAAACTAATTACTGTTTTTCTATATAGTTTTCTTGACTGACTCTTGTTGAGATGATATGTTAAGGCAGTAAAGCCTTAAAATTGTTAAAATTTAAGGTTTGCGACCTATTTAGCGTCCAACCAAACTGACATTATCATTCTTTGCGTGCGAATTGGGTTTTGATTGCATAGTTAGTAATGTGAGAACGAACAGACAAATGTTGTCTCAAAACTATATATGAGAAAGGAGTATATGTTCGGTGTGAATGATTTGTAAATTTAGATTTGCCATCCAAACCTGCTTTTTTGCTGACATTGTAGTCCAATTGTATCAATTGCCTTTATTTTTCCATTGTGAATTTGGTGTAAGAAATAGACGATTTGTTCTGACGTTGGAACCTCTTTTTGATAACAGTTTTTTGTATGCTCTCAACAAAATAATTAATACACAACAAAAGAAAAAAACATTTGAATTTACCGTACAGGGCAAATAGTTTCATTTGTCTTGTTTGTGATTAACCATTTGCTGTCTGACAACATTTTACTTCCTCCTTGCCGAGTTTTAGTTAACAACGGATTATATTCAATTCTGTTTGTTTTCGTACTGTTGTGAGGATTTTCTCCTTAAAAGAAATCCAGTAAATAATTAACAGCTTCGCCTCATTGAAACGCTAATTCATAAGATATAATATAGATTTTTTTTGGATACCGTCTGGAGTGTTTTGTAGAATTTTCAGGAATTCTTCATAAGTAAACTTGAACTTGGTTTTCGTTTATGCGGTGTTATTTGCAGTGATTTTCGTGTAGCGTCTCTTGCATCTCTTGCAGATTTAAATCTTATATCAATAATTGGATCTACTGTGACGCCAAAATCTTTATTATATTTTTATTAAACGTGTTTGGCCGTAACGTTCCACATTGTCTTTACAATAGTTTTTAAATAAAATGATACATTTTTTTTGCGCATATTGCTGGACCCAGTCATTCAAAATAGAGTTAATTTCTTGTACAGAAGTCGTTTCCTCCAGTACATAATTTATTTGAGCACAAAATTCTTGAAATTGTTTCCATATAGAAGTTTTTGATTTTTTAATATTTGCCGGAGTTAACTTCTCTATTTCCTGGTTAATTTCGGCACCTGAAGCGTTTCCAAATCGCAGCATTGCGTGAAATGTGACAGCATTTATAAAATGAACAGTTTTGTAAAATTATTGATTAACCAACAATTCTCCTTAGTAACTCCAAATCAGTTTTGTTAATTGTCATTGTGACAAAAATTACAGGATTTAATTGATTAATGAAATTTTCCGTTAAATATAATTCGTACAATAATAATGATTCCATAATTTTTAATCAATTTGAAACTAAAAAGGATATTCGTGCTCCTTTTAAACTTAACTTGCATTCGGTCAAATTTTCTAAAAATTATCGATAATTTTTAAGGAGTGTCCTATAAAACATTATTACACTATTACCTTGCAAAAGGCTTAATTACCATTATTAGTAGAGTGGACCAATTCGGAGCGAAAGCAGAGGCGTGACTAAGGAACTAGTTCCCGCATGCGAAACATTATTAATATCTAGAAATATATTATCACGAACGGTGCTGTTATTATGTTAGATACAAAAAAATGTAAGCCGGTTTTTCTAGATTATGAAACGTTCTCGATGATATGTATAAAAACTAAAATCTAAAATGTATGAAATTAGATGATTAAAAAAAAACTTACCGTCTTATTCGTTTTCCGTGACTTGAAAATCTGGAGAAGCGCGATGAAATATTGTTAACATAAGGTGCGTCTCCAAAGTTATTTCTCATCATTGTACACAAATCAAATAAGAACACTTCGTATTTTGTATCGGCACCAGTGTCTCTATCTTTATGTCTTGCGCTATGCACGTGGCGTTGCAAATTTGATTTTGTTAAATGGTTTATATATATATTGCACACTAAACATTTTACATTTACCCCATTGTAAGATAAACTAGGATGGTTTTCAATAAACCTATTGACTAACTTTGATGATAGCGGTTTTTTTACTGTACGCTCCTTCAACATTATTAAATACACAGAATACACTTTCCTGCTGCTATTATACGTGTACACACGATGACCGTGAACAACATACTAAGTAATCGTATGTGCGATGGGGTACGCGTGAACTAATTCGTCAGTCACGCCTCTGATTTCGCTCCGAATTGGTCCACTCTAACTATTAGGGACAGGACACGAGAGGCCGAAATTACGATGGACCATATAAATAGTCTATAACGTCGCTAAGTACAACACGCAGTTATTGAATAGCACTATTAATTAGGTTAACCGCACAGCTTCATGGGAGTAGATAGAAGCGGGAGGAGTTTTTATAATTTATTTTATTTATTAGTTTACATTTATATTAATAAGGTACGGTGAGTTATTTTCTTTTATCATTATTTTAACTGTTAATTACATCATTACATACTTCGTAATTTTTGTAATAGATCGTGTTTAATATCGTTTCATCGAATCTACATCTCCAAATTATGTTCGGTGTGAATGATTTGTAAATTTAGATTTGCCATCCAAACCTGCTTTTTTTGCTGACATTGTAGTCCAATTGTATCAATTGCCTTTATTTTTCCATTGTGAATTTGGTGTAAGAAATAGACGATTTGTTCTGACGTTGGAACCTCTTTTTGATAACAGTTTTTTGTATGCTCTCAACAAAATAATTAATACACAACAAAAGAAAAAAACATTTGAACTTACCGTACAGGGCAAATAGTTTCATTTGTCTTGTTTGTGATTAACCATTTGCTGTCTGACAACATTTTACTTCCTCCTTGCCGAGTTTTAGTTAACAACGGATTATATTCAATTCTGTTTGTTTTCGTACTGTTGTGAGGATTTTCTCCTTAAAAGAAATCCAGTAAATAATTAACAGCTTCGCCTCATTGAAACGCTAATTCATAAGATATAATATAGAAGATTTTTTTTGGATACCGTCTGGAGTGTTTTGTAGAATTTTCAGGAATTCTTCATAAGTAAACTTGAACTTGGTTTTCGTTTATGCGGTGTTATTTGCAGTGATTTTCGTGTAGCGTCTCTTGCATCTCTTGCAGATTTAAATCTTATATCAATAATTGGATCTACTGTGACGCCAAAATCTTTATTATATTTTTATTAAACGTGTTTGGCCGTAACGTTCCACATTGTCTTTACAATAGTTTTTAAATAAAATGATACATTTTTTTTGCGCATATTGCTGGACCCAGTCATTCAAAATAGAGTTAATTTCTTGTACAGAAGTCGTTTCCTCCAGTACATAATTTATTTGAGCACAAAATTCTTGAAATTGTTTCCATATAGAAGTTTTTGATTTTTTAATATTTGCCGGAGTTAACTTCTCTATTTCCTGGTTAATTTCGGCACCTGAAGCGTTTCCAAATCGCAGCATTGCGTGAAATGTGACAGCATTTATAAAATGAACAGTTTTGTAAAATTATTGATTAACCAACAATTCTCCTTAGTAACTCCAAATCAGTTTTGTTAATTGTCATTGTGACAAAAATTACAGGATTTAATTGATTAATGAAATTTTCCGTTAAATATAATTCGTACAATAATAATGATTCCATAATTTTTAATCAATTTGAAACTAAAAAGGATATTCGTGCTCCTTTTAAACTTAACTTGCATTCGGTCAAATTTTCTAAAAATTATCGATAATTTTTAAGGAGTGTCCTATAAAACATTATTACACTATTACCTTGCAAAAGGCTTAATTACCATTATTAGTAGAGTGGACCAATTCGGAGCGAAAGCAGAGGCGTGACTAAGGAACTAGTTCCCGCATGCGAAACATTATTAATATCTAGAAATATATTATCACGAACGGTGCTGTTATTATGTTAGATACAAAAAAATGTAAGCCGGTTTTTCTAGATTATGAAACGTTCTCGATGATATGTATAAAAACTAAAATCTAAAATGTATGAAATTAGATGATTAAAAAAAAACTTACCGTCTTATTCGTTTTCCGTGACTTGAAAATCTGGAGAAGCGCGATGAAATATTGTTAACATAAGGTGCGTCTCCAAAGTTATTTCTCATCATTGTACACAAATCAAATAAGAACACTTCGTATTTTGTATCGGCACCAGTGTCTCTATCTTTATGTCTTGCGCTATGCACGTGGCGTTGCAAATTTGATTTTGTTAAATGGTTTATATATATATTGCACACTAAACATTTTACATTTACCCCATTGTAAGATAAACTAGGATGGTTTTCAATAAACCTATTGACTAACTTTGATGATAGCGGTTTTTTTACTGTACGCTCCTTCAACATTATTAAATACACAGAATACACTTTCCTGCTGCTATTATACGTGTACACACGATGACCGTGAACAACATACTAAGTAATCGTATGTGCGATGGGGTACGCGTGAACTAATTCGTCAGTCACGCCTCTGATTTCGCTCCGAATTGGTCCACTCTAACTATTAGGGACAGGACACGAGAGGCCGAAATTACGATGGACCATATAAATAGTCTATAACGTCGCTAAGTACAACACGCAGTTATTGAATAGCACTATTAATTAGGTTAACCGCACAGCTTCATGGGAGTAGATAGAAGCGGGAGGAGTTTTTATAATTTATTTTATTTATTAGTTTACATTTATATTAATAAGGTACGGTGAGTTATTTTCTTTTATCATTATTTTAACTGTTAATTACATCATTACATACTTCGTAATTTTTGTAATAGATCGTGTTTAATATCGTTTCATCGAATCTACATCTCCAAATTATGTTGACGTAAGTATCCAGTGAATTTCGTTAAGCTTCAATAACTTACGCATACATTTTTAATTTTCATTATTTTATTATTTATTATTTATTATTTATTATTATTATATTTTTCATTATTTCAATATTTTCATTATTTAGATCTATAACATTGTTTAACTTACTTTTTTCCAGTTATGGTATGGAACAACGTCGAGAATGGCATCGTCAGACAATAGCGAGTTGGATTAAGGGTCAAAGTGATTGTGTGTCAATTGCCAGTGATTCCGAAATTTATTGCAGTCTGTAAAATATCGTTAAACAATTCCAAGAAATCGCACGTAAAACGTCACATAGCATCGCAAACACATACACAGAAATTAGACCCGTTGAAATCTGACAATTTTAACTAAGAACTCTGTAAAACTTTAATGGCGGCAAATATTCCATGAAATAAAATTAACAATCCCACCTTCAAAACATTTCTCCTAAAATATACTGGTCGGAATGTTCCTGATGTATTCACCTTACGCAAATATTATGTTTCTAAGTGCTACACGAAAGCAGTAGAACGCATTAGAAGTCATCTTTCAAATTAGTATCTATGGAGAAGTGCCGACGAAACTGTCGATATATTAGGACGCTGTGTGGTAAATGTTGTACGACAACTGGTGTACGACACCCAATTATTCTATATAAAGCATATGTAATAGCTAAAAAAGTTATAAATATAGTTAGCTAAAACCATTTTTGAGAATATGCACCAAATGCTTCATTCGGACAACAGGTACAAGGAAAAAATATTTTTATTTGTTAGTGACAGTGCTGAATTCATGTTAAAAACAGGCAGACTATTAAAAGAAACATAACCTGAAATGCTGCATATTACTTGTGTAGCACATACTTTCCACATAATCTGTGAATATATTAGAGACACCTTTCCGTAAGTTGATAGATTTGCATTCGCTTTTAAAAAAAGTTTTCAGAAAAGCACTATTGAGAGTAGCTCTTCAGGGAAAAACTTTCATTTTTGTCACTGCATCCCTCTCCAGTAATAACTAGATGGGAACATTGTTGGAAGCTGCTAGTTAGCTAACTGGCAGAGAATTTCGATAGTTTACAAAATTTCGTTACATGTTTAAATGATGATGCTCGAAGTATTTCTGAGTGCAAGGAACTAATACAAATTAATAAATTAAAAAAATCAGTCTTATTTTCTTCAGGAACTTTGCAAATTTGCCAAAACTAATCACTTATTTTGAAAATTAAAATCTCATATTAAATGATGGTTTAACCACATTAGATGTGGCTATTAATAATTATAATTTGAAAAATATTCCAAGTGACTTCGGATGTGGCTTTCGGCAAAAGTTTGACGCAGTTTTTAATAGAAATCCAGATTTAATAACATTGCGGGAATTGTTTATGGGGGCAATGCCTCAAAATCTAACTGCTAAATATGCTGAAATAAAAGAATATTTCCAGTATGCACCTATAACCAGTTGCGATGTATAAAGGACGTTTTGTATCTACAAGAATGTATTTCATTCAAAGAGAACAAATTTTACAGAAGAGAACCTTAAGAAAATATTGATAGTTAATATTAATACTACTTCACTCAACTTAAACTACAAAATGAACAAATAAAAATGTATATCTTATTTTTATAGATCACCATCTGTTTGTTTTCCAATTATATAAATTAAATTAAAAACGTTTTAAAAATAATAATTTTCAATAGTACGCCCATGGGCGATGAGTCATCGGCCTGTCGTGTCCGGTCCCTAATCATTATCCTTTGCGTTTTGACAAGCTTTAAGAGTCTCTATCCTCTAAATTCTTGGTTTGGATGCATAAAGCCAGGTCAATTGCATATAGAAATTTTCATAATTTTATGGGTGAAAGATCATTTGTGTAAATGCTGAACATTAGAGAAGACAGAACCGAGCCTTGAGGAAGGCTGTAATATTGACTTACAAGCTAGAATCAGTAAAATAATTTTGAAAAGTGACAGTATTGCGCACAATATTATATATAAATTTCCTAAGAATATTTAACATCATTAGGGGTTCATGAGATACAGTTAGTTAAACATTAAAATAATCATTACGTCAAATAAGATTTCAATTTTTGCTATAAACAAGAACTAATTTTGTCTCAGGGAATACTAAAAGTCATGATGGTCTTTATGTTCACCACAATTTTAATGCCATGTAATGAAACAACCGATAAACTTCAATAGGTTAATAACGTGTTTTTATTTTACAGAGATTCTATGGAAAAGGTTTTATAAAAGAACGGTCAAACAGAAGCATATGCGTATGGTGAGTACTTTAATTACAATTAACTTTAAATTGTTAGTCGATAGAACGTAGCGGCAGTTAAAATTGCACGAACGTCGGACAGAATTCGGGCAAACTATGCTCAACCGAAAATGAATGCAATTTAGGATCCGCAAATTTTAATTTGTCGTAGGGATTCCGCCATAAGTGCCGGTCCAATATGTATTTTGTATACATTTTTGCATTTTTAATAATCAAACGGTAAGTTTAACTTCATGTTTTTATGTTTCATTACAATGCTATCAACATTTATTTTAGAAATATACATTTTCATAAATCTTTTGTTTGACTAAAACAAAATTCTGTTCATACGAAGTAGTACCATGTTTAAAATACTTATTATATTTGTATTAATTTAATGCAATGTTTATAAAAAAATCCGGTTACAGCATAACATATTATTTTCCTTTTTATTAGACTTTCGTTTTATTCAAAAATTTTTCAAGTAGTAATTGAAATGGTAGATGGTTGTTGATTTTTATTTTGACTCATATCAATATATATATTTTATACATGAAAACCAATTTTACTAATAAACACATGGTATCCGTATGGGAAGCCAATTGTCCCCCACAATTGCCTGCGTCGTCACAAACACCTTACTCACGAGGGTAGTAAACGTTAGGTTTCCTATGTTGATGACATAGCCTGTGCTTTACTTGTAAATCAGATTGACAATACCCTAGCATCACTCAACAGTTTTGCAGTGTTGCAGAAAACCTTCAAATTCAATGCATTGCTTTTTTAAGAATTCTTCAATACGCCCGATCTCCTACCACCTAAATATATTGCAAATAAGTCGATGCTTGACATATCAATGTTTTTGAATTGTGTAATAAATAACTATGAAACTAAACTTTTGCAGTATTTATTTGCTATTAAGAGGCTAATTTTTTTCTAGCATGTTATGAATTTGTATGTGTGTCCAAATACATATTTTCAAATTACATTAATGGTGCTAAGCTAGAAAAATATTATATGCAAAAAATGCAAAACATACGAGGGATAAGCTACAATTATTGAGAATAGAAAAATCTAGTTACCTATGAAAAACAAATAGTACATTATTTAGTCTGTCAAATGGAGTTTAGTTTGTGCAATTCGGTTGAATAGTGTCTGAGAAATAACCTATAGAATACGCTTCTGTTATCGAAGAAATGGAATTATCACGAGAGAACTTTCGGATAATGATTTACTAAAATTTCAAGAAAGGCTTGAGCTCATATGAGTGTGAGCAATGTTTAAAATCGGAATTTGGGGATCTCGCATCATCATTGGCTACTGTTTATAGATGGTATAAAGAATTTGAGCGAGGTTGTAACTCGGTTGTACACAGAAAAGGAGCTGCCCTCTTTCGATTGTTGTTAATCCCAATAATATTGCTGCAGTGAAGAAGATGGTGGAAGAGAACAACCGCATTACCTATGCCATGTTGTCCAAACTGAAGATTGGATCCTCGCAAATGAGATCAATATTGCACGAACATTTACATTTGAAAAAGGTTGTAGCTGGGTTTGTACCCCATCATCTGACATATTTACAAAAAGCAGAACGTGTTAGAATTTGTCAACAAACTTGACTTTGTTGAATGCTGGAAGCCATCAAATTATTTCTAAAATTGTAACTGACGATGAAACGAACATACCGTTTTTGATGTTCCCACTCGCCAAGAAAGCCGAATCTGGATACATGAAGATAAGGAAACCCCTACGATGGTGAAAAAATATCGAGCAACGAAAAAAGTAATGTACGCAGTATTTTTTAGAGGTATGGATTTGGTGGCCGCAATTAAATTATCAGATCAGAAGACAGTTACCGCTAAATGGTATGTTGAAAATTGCTTGCCTGCTGTGTGCCAAGAAAGAGAATTATGTTACATCATGATAACGCGTCGTCCCATACAGCAGGGATACCAGTATTTAGCTGAAAACAAAATCAAAGTTATAGAACATCCTCCTTACTCACCGGATTTGGCGATGTGTGACTTCCGGCTATTTTTTGAGCTAAAAAAAACATTTGAGAGGGAAAAGGTTCCAGTCAGAAGAAGAGATTGATATCACTGTTAAGTGTTTTTTTTTGATAGTACCCCTAAAGACAGCTGGCTGAACACTTTTGAACTATGGAAGGAAAGAATAGTTAATTGTATTATTGTTGATGGCAATTACTTTGAGCATATTTAAAATAAAAATTCTGAAAACTTGTATCAATCTTTCTATTCTAAATAATTGTAGTTTGCCCCTCGTATTAGTAGAAAATAATTACAGAATAATTATTGAGAAATACTTATTGGTATTAACGTGCACGTGTCGTACGTAAAACTCAATTTAAGTCAGTTTATTTTACAGAACAACTACTGGAATCCGACTTGTTTTCCTATAAATAAGTTCCCTAACTAAAACAGCCGGTTCATAAGTTAACACAAAGCCATAGCAAAACTTTACACATACCAAATTTAAATCAACAAACTCGACCCATTCAGTTTATCTATAGTTTTAACTTTCAAACCACACAAGTGCTCCTGCAGTGTCTACATACATGTATATACAGTACCGTCTGCAAGACAATAAATCATTGGGGAGAAGTTTTTATTGTAAGGGAATTTGCGAGCAGACAAAGAGAAAACTGACAAAAGTAGTCTCATACCGGTATAGTACGCTCCTGTAAAAAAGGCCTGTATACCCCCTCGTATCAGGCATGCAATATTGAGATTACCACTGCTTGGCCGGTCATTTGTTCATATTAATGTAGATCCATAAAAATTGTATTAAAGTAAGTGAAATTATGTTTTATACGGTTCGAAAACATATATTAAATACGTTTGTACATAAAGGTAATATATATAAATTACTGTTCCATTGGTCAAATTGCTCATATTTCATAAAATTTAATCCAATTTAACACGGATATGGGTATTAAGGGGACTGTAATATTTTCTTATTTATTTAGTCATTAAGGTATGACATAGAAGTAGCATTAATGTAATAACATGGCATTAAACTATACTTATGTAACAGAATTATTAAAATGCGAAGCCAAACACCAAATATATTTAACGCTAATGTAATATCGTAATATCGATTAAAAAGTTATTTAAATTTTATTAAACTACCATTGCTTGCATGAAAATCTGGGACAAACGCTACTATTTTGAGGTTACCCATTGTAAACATGTTCTTTGTAAAATATGTCAATTGTGAAATGTAATTTTCAATTAATGTTTATCGTAAATTGACAAGTATTGTACAATAGTTAATTATGGAAGTATTAAGATTGCCCCGTCAATCTAATATGGTTTTGAAAGCCCTAATCCTGGCTAAGAATTAAGATGGGTGGTCTATATGAGCAACTGCACAATATTTTAGTCTTAATAAAATGCAGTATTTGCTATTAAGAAACGATGAATTACGATCAAAAAATTCGTTTAGAACTGCAAGGGATGCAAAGATATCAAATTTTCCTGGATCTCTGTTAACAGTTAGCAGAAGGATTAAGTAATCAAAATTGAAATATAGAGCTGCAAGTATTAAATCGTTCCTCAGTGCACAACAAAAACAAGCCAGATTATTATTTGCATTAAATTATACAAGGTGTGTATAAATTGGCGGACCCACTACACGTGGCGACATTCTTTGTCAAATTTTGAGTTAAAAGTCCTATTCCTAAAACGATGTATCATTAATTATTACATAAGTGTCAAAATTTGACAGTAGTAATGTATTTGACTAGATAAATTAACTCCTATATAAAAATGTCCATTTGCGGGTGACATTTTTGTCACTTTGACAGCGATAAAAACCTACATAGCTTTTTATCACCGATAAAAATGCTTCTTCCTCCGATAAAAATGCTTCTTCCTGTTGCATATCTAGTAGCCCTGCATCACTTAATTTATTTTGGCAGCTGACAGGTAATAACTATTAAGTATCGTTGAACGTAAAATGTACGAGTCGGTTTGGGGAAATTTCAACAAATATCAAAAGATCAATACCGCAATACACAAGAAATACAAAATAGTCAATATGGAGACAATTTAAAAAGTTTTATTCATGTCGTTAATTTATCTTGCCAAAAAACACTCGAGCTTTTCTTTCAATCGGATAAATTTCTTTTTAACTCAATATTTTTCCAATCAGTAATTTCGCTCGAAAAACTTACATTAGACAAAATCGCTCGACCTTTCGGTCTCGCGATTTTTTCATGTAAGTTTTTCTCGTCAAATTACTGATTGGCAAAATAATTTCGTTACAAAGAGAAATTTATCCGATAAAAAAAAAGCTCTTGTGTTTTTACTTATGATAGAACAACATTAGGCTGCCTACTTATTGTTTTACAACGTTGTCAGATGTGTTTTTCGTCAAAATAAGTTAATAAAGAAATATTAAAAACAAACTTTAAAATCAAAAAGAAAACTTTAACGAAAGGATAATAACAACAATTCTTCTTTCTTCTAAATTGTAGCTCTTTCTGTCAACAAATATCGAGTAATAATGCTTATTTCAAGACTGAAAGTCCGAACTTTAGGAACCTCGTGCAAAGATATGGAGCATGGTACAACATTTTCGTATTAGGATTTTGGACTCTGAATTTAACGTAGAACATCGCCGCGTGTAGTGGGTCCGCCAATTTATACATACCTTGTATATATACAAAGACCTAGGTTATTGAAAAATGGTTATTTTTGCTGTCACAGAGTTATATAATATTTTCAAAGATAATTGCATTGAAGAGGGGTAAAGTGTGGAAGAAAACAGTAGTAAAGAGGATAAAAGATAAAGAGTATTCAATTTAAGAACCTATATGATAAATTAAGTAAATGTAAGAGTAATTGTTTGTATTAAAAAATAGTTAAAGATGAACAAAAAGAATATATTTCATGCTCTTTTAGACAACGTGAGATAAAATAGTATATGAAAATACAAGTTCTATAAGGAACCATTTTGTGGCACGAGTTCAGTTTAGTTTTGTCGCACTTGTTCATGACACCGCAAAAAAAACTGCTAGCGGTGTCAAAATGCGACATAGTGTCCGTAAGAAATGAGAAAGTTGATGATGGCCATTAGATAGTAGATCAAAAGTGATCTCGAGTCTTTTAGTCTTCCTCTGCAACCCCACATGTACGTGCTAGAAGTAAAAGAATAAAATGAGCTACTTTCGATTTTTAAAAAATCTCGAACGTTATTTGACACAGGTTCATTTTCTATTCGAATTCATAACAAACACAAAATTTAGCAACTTTACCAAATTTGAACCTACCCTTATCTTCAATGGTAAACGAGATCATCTTGGTGAGGGTGGAAAATGAATCAGCCTGTATATGTTATTATTATTGTTACATATTATAATAATATTATTTCAAGTCGATATTTTATATTATTGCAAAACTTTTAATGTGACTTCATATAAAGTAAATAAAATCTAATTACGTTGTAAACAAAGTAATTTATTTAATTAATTAAAATATAATTTCCATCATACTTAAAAACGTTTCTCCAACGATCCAGCAGCATTCGAACACCATAAAACTTGAATAATTTATTCTCAAAAAAAAAAACAGTTTAAGTGTTTTTTTACAGTTTCTAAGGACGTGAAGCTTTTTCTAACTAAGCTGTTTAGTATCGAATGAAAGAGGTAAACATTTGACGATTCCAGATGGGGTGAATAGCGAAGATGAATAATTAATTCCTTCAGCTTTTGTTAAATCTGTATTAATGTATGAGATTTTCGCGATAAAACAAAACTAGCAACTAGGATTAAAGAGTGATACATATTGTATAACGTGAAAAAAAGTACATTCTGTATGCTAATAAATAGAGAATAATAGTATAATTAAAAAACAAGTTTCATAAGGCACCATTTTGCCGCACGAGATCAGTTTAGAAAACGAGCCGCGACAGCGGCGAGTTTTCTAAAGAGCGAGTGCGGCAAAAGGCCTTATGAAACGAGTTTTTTATAATATTTTTTCTATTTTGCATTTTTTACATTAATAAATTGGAATTATTTAATTTGGAAGTTCAGAGTTTAATTTTTATATAAAGCATGCAGTTGGTCACATTGGTACTTGACATTGTCAAATTTAAATCTTGCTATCCGCGAAGTATATTATATTACATATTATTTATTAATTTTCGTTAACATTACTTGATGTTTTATTTAAAAATATAAACATGAGTGAGTAACTTAGAAACAAATATATCTTGTTGTCAATTGTATACAATATACGTTGTTTGTGTAGAGTACGAACATATATCATATCTGTCAAATGTACTTAAATTCTTAAAATCAAATGACAGCAACGATATTTATTTCTATGTTCGAACAACGCCAATATTGAAAAATGAAAAAAAGCTTGAAAAAGTTTTGGGTTTCATAATGAGTTCATTTCGAACGTAAAATAGAAAAACAATATTTATAAAATAAGCGAGTATTTTAAAAATTAATCGGTAAAAAAATATGTCATAATAGAGTTTATTGGCATTCACCGTAACATGTAAGGGGCGCATTATTATAATATAAGTTCTAACATTAGTCACCAAGAATGTGAGAACGTGTCTAGTTGAAAAACGCCGAACATGAAAATTAACTCGAGAAAGCAAACACGGCGAATCAATTTCATCGCTGACGATTTAAAAAATAAAGCACTCATTTACACTGTACGCACACTCAAGGAATCCATGTTATGTCGGTGTGCGAGAAGATCGATTAAAAGATATAAACTTTAAAAATGTCCTCTGCACTTTCTAATTCATCTGCTATTGGATTGCATAATAGGAATACCACATAACTAATCCATGTTCGAGCTTAGAACGCACATACGTATAATATACGTATAATATAATATAAAGTTGTTAACGTTCTGGGACCTTCAAGACCCCTGATAACACCTATAATAAAGCCAAGTGACATGACAAGTGTTGAGATAATGTTAATAGATGTTGCATAAAGTTCAATTTATTGTCAAATGTAATATCGAAATCCAAAACAGTATTGGACCGCACGACAGAAGTAAGTAATTGTTAAGGCATTATGTTTCTTGGTGTAAGATATAGAACAGCATTTGCTAAGCTAGCTTAAGCTGAAGATTAAGCTGGTTTTCATGCACCATTGAACTATAACATTAAATGCGTTCTGCGGGCATGTGATATCTAGCTCATTTAATAAAGTACGATAAATCTTAAAATCATCTGCATAGGCCAGAACTACGCAGGGTATGGATACTAGCAGGTCATCGATTATCATAACGAAAAACAGGGATCCTAAATTAGAGCCCTGCGGAACGCATGAGGTAAAAGTACAAGGCTTTGACCTAAAGCCATTGGAATACACATAGTTGTGCCTATCCTGATGATAACTATGAAATAATCTAACTAAAGCATTAGAGAGAGAGAGAGAGCAAGAAGATTGTTCAACTGCAAACCACGGATTTCCCGTACATATCACATGATTATCTGACGGAAATCGTTTATCGCGCAAGTGTTCTTTAAGTTTTGGAAATAGTCGGTAATCGCGGGGGGGGGGGGGGGGGCAAATCTGGCGAATATGGCGGATGTTCAGCCAATTCGAAACTCGCTTGAGTTATTACAGCTGTTACAATGGCGGACCTGTGACTGCGTGCGTTATCCTGATGCAAGAGAACATCTTTGCGCAACTTCCTCCAGCGTTTTTCTTTTATCAAGTCAAGTAATTTGGGATGATAAGTACCTGTAATTGTGGCCCTCTTCGGCAGGAAATCTACTAAAATTATGCCTTCAGGATCTCAAAAGACGGATAGCACAACCTCCCCTGCTGAAAGTTGCATCTTGAACTTTTTTGGTAGTGGTGAACCTACTCTGGTCTCTACTCCTACTCTGTAATTTGGTCTCTACATCATAATGATGGATCCACGACTCACCCATTGTATCACTAATCTTGCAAGAAACTTTTTTTCGTCGTGTCTATACCGTGTTAAAAGACGACTGCAAATGTCTTTTCGAGTTTGCTTGTATGCATGTTACCATTCGGTTTACCCATCTTGCAGACAATTTTTTCATGTTCAATTCGCATGTAATTATATTATCTACCACATGGTATGAGAGACCAGCAACTTTAAGTATTTGTCTAATAGTCACACGTCGATCTTGCAGCACGAGATCATGGACTTTTTAACAGTTTCTTGGGTAGTGACGGTTGTGGGTGTTCTACCTGCATGTTCATATATACACGATTGTCTACCACATTTAAACACACGACACCACCTTTTAACTATGTCATATGATACTGCAGATACACCTAATGTATCCATCAAATCTTGATTAATTTGAGTTTGGGTTATCTCTTTTAAAAGTTAATATTTAGTCACCGCTCATTGCTCGACACGATCCATTTTGAACTCGATCTCGAGTGTCTACTCTAGGCACGCTTTAACAAGTTAAAATTTGTAAGTTTCTAGCTTTAGTCTATTACATAGCGGGCTATAATGCGATGTGAAGATAAATAATGGTTTTGGTTTATAAATGGGTCAGCGGCGGAGCAAAGGGATCAGGTTAAGCAGTCGAAACGAATAAACCTCCTTAAAATTCATATAGCAGAATTTGGCATTATTCAATAATACGTCAGCAATAAAAGGAAAATTAAGGCGATCTAGATCTAATTATATAGTGTGCACGATGTAGACATATTGTCACTTTGGCCAATTTCTTATAAATAATAAGTTACAGCTTAATTGTATCAAGACTTTTGTATTGATCAAATTTTTAAGTGTCATTTCCAAATATACAAAATTATTATATAGAAAAATCTATATTTCCTAGAAATGTTATGGATTTATACAATTTAGCATTTCGTTTTGTCTACTATTTTTAAAATTTCAATTACCTGATGTAAACAGAAATTCAGAATGAAACTTTATCGATAATGTAAAAAATCAGCAGACACTTCTGTTATTGACCTGTTACGGAAGTTATATTAGTTTGAAGAACGAAAATTATGTGCGTAATATTCTCTATTTTTCTTTCTGAAGTACTTTTGAGTGCTTGACAAACATGCTACTATATTCGATGATATTTATTGTTTTCCGAACTTCTTGAAAGTGTGTGAAATGAATGGTTCTCATCATCAAGAAGTCTAATACTTAATGCCAAATTTGGACATTATATTGAATGTTTGGATTTGTAAGTGCCGCAGCCCACATTCATTAAACAAATACCTACAACAGGCACTAATGTGATATTTCTATTTAAGAAACTCGTTACCAGTTTTATGTGTCCAACTATGTTATTTACTATTCCCGTGTGAATCTGCAACATGGTGGTGACAGGAGTTTGCAAAGAGTTTCAGTACATACAACTGTATTATTTCCCATATTTGTAGAATAAAGAGGAAACATTCTTTGCAGGAATTTTGCTAGTCAGACAAAGGTGAGGAAGTCGTTATACAGTTGCAACCCTGGTAGTTCACGCGACTTTGTGATAATCTTCCTTTCCTTCATTATTTCTTTCTTTTGAAAACCATTTACGATGTTTTTCTTAATTCATACGTAATAGAATTTATAGTATTATTTTTGTTATTCTGTGTACTACTTGTGTTTAAATTTGTCTAAATAATTCTTTGTTTGATGTTTTTTTTTTCGGAAATATTTTACTCGCGTGTTTATATTTGCAAACAGACAAACAAACACTTAAGTTATAATATAGCAAATACTATATTAATCGTACCGTACTAACATTCGCATGTCAATCTACCCGTAATTCAACATTATTATTCACTATTTTAATAAACTGATATCTACGACATTTCCTAACATTTTTTTGTGATTCAGACACGCATTTATATAAAAACAGAATTAATTAAAGAACAACGCCATTTCGGAATATTTTCTTGCCCACACAGATTATAAACAAGTTAGATATTTTAAGGGGACAAAATAATACACTCCACAAAAAAATTGTCACATAAACGCAGCTACCAATGTAGAATCATGACTATCAATATGTTAAAAGGCTTTAATAACCGCTAGTTTAACAAGTGGTGTTCTCAAAATAAGCTCAAGTATTCATTAATTTTAACATAAAAAAATACGGTTCTTATAAAACATTATATAATTAAGTCAATGGCGTGTGTTTCCACCTCTTGCCCTAATCACTGTCTCGATGCCATGCGGCATACTGTTAACTAAGTGATTTATGTAATTCTGATCCATATTATTCCACTCTTCAAGAAGTGTCGCTTGTAGTGTCGGAAGGTCGCGAAACTGTATTCCTCGTGTTTTTAATTGACGTACTACGTGATCCCAAACTTGTTCTATTGGATTGAGATCAGCACTTCGTGCTGGCCGTTTAAAGTGGTTATTTCTACACCTTGAAAATAATGTCTCAATATATGAGTAATATATGGGCGCGCGTTATCGTGCATAAAGAGAAAATCTGGACCCACAAACGGTGCAAAAGGTACAACATATAGATCTAGAACGTCTGTTATGTACCTATGCGCCGTCAATCAGGCTCCAGGTAGTGGCACAAACTCAGTGCGACCCCCAAAAGCAATACCTCCCCTTACCATTACTGAACCACCACCGTAATTTACATTTGGAACGAAGTTATTCTGTAAATAGCGTTCACCAGGTCGCCAAATTCACCAAATTCCATACGTACTCTTCTGTTTTCTCTGGTCAGAAGTTGAACTTTGACTGGCACATGGGACATATATCATGTTCCCGAAGACGATCCCTCACAGTCGGCTTAACAGCCTCTACGTTTCGGGCATGGAAAAGGTCGCTTTGAAACATTTTTTAAGTTAAGTATTGTATTCCCAGTGCACTTAAATGCAAAAAAAAAACGATCATCTCTCTCTGAGGTACACCTTCGGCACCCTCTTCTATAATATTCTCCTGTCTCCCTATATCTTTTAAGGATACGAGATAAGGATACGAGATATGGTAGACCGATTTCTGTCAGTGTTACGGCTCTAACAACTTCACCATAAGACAAATGACGAGAATTACGATGCTGAAAAGCCATTTCGTCAATATGACCTGTCAATCTGAATTATACTTAACCTCAACTTGTTTTTTCCCTAGACAACAGAGCCGTAAGGTTTTTATTTTATTTTATCATTAGAAAGAATGGATTTTTTAGTAATTATCTTTACTAGAAGAAATAAATAAAAACGCAAATATCTCCATTTACAACTAGATTACCTTATATGTACTTTAAAAGTTTTTAAAATGCCATCATTACAAAATTATTCAATTATTCGACAATTTTTTTGCGGAGTGTATATACATGGAGTTACAACTATTTACTTCCATATATGCCGGAAGGCTTAAAAGTAACTTGACACTTAAAATAGTGTTGACGGTAAGTCTTTAATATGTATATGCAAGGTTTGTGTTGGTAATTCTGTTGACGAGAAGATGGTGGTTACACTTTTATTAAACTTTCTTTGAAAGATAAGACAAATGTCAAGTAATTTTTTAATACAATTTAGAAAACACAATAAACTAATACTTAATTGATCCGCCATTCGCATTAATTACTGTCCTTAAACTTCTAGGTACAGAATCAATAAGACTTCTTAAAAAATTAGGTTTTTCAACAATATTTTCCCAGGTATTTTCAATAGATTTCCATAATTGTTCCCTATTAGTAAATCTTATACCAGATCTATGAATTTGCTTTGTCATTTTTTTATTTTCTCTCAAATATACAAATAAATTGCGATCTATATCAGTTGTTATTCTTTTCTCGTTTGCGACATATACTGCCTTTACTTTCCCATCTTTTTTAACTTGTAGTACTGTAAATTACTGTACTGTAGTAATGGTGTAAGTTTCCAAATTTAACAAAATTTGTACTTTGTCTGTCGGAGTCAGTTTTCTGGCCATTTTGAATATCAAAAAGTGACAAATGTCATTTTGACGTTACAAGAATGCATTACTTTTAAAAACTACAAAACACTTCGGATTCATATGCTGTCCATCAAATTAGATTTTGCATAGATAAGAATAAAAATCTTCTAAACACCTTTCACGATTCGAGGACGTGCACGTCATCAACAGTATTTTCGGAATCACCATCACCAAAACAATAAACGAACTATAATACCATTCGATCATTTAAATTCTAAATTATAGCAGGCGGGTCTTTTTTTTATTAGGTTGTCCAGAATGTCAATTATTGATTAATTGAAATTTGCGGTTATGTTATACTTTGTGACATTTGTCAATCTTATGTGTAATCGATATAATTTTAATGGAAATGAAAGCATTACAAGATAAATTAGTTTTAATGTGAATTACAAAAGGTGTTCAAAGTGTTCTCCCCCTGTTGCAATGCAACTGTTAATCCTCCGTTTCATATTTTCAAAAGCATTTTCCAACATCTGAACGGTTATAGCTTTGCATGCATTAGAAATTGCCTCTTGTAGTTCTTCAAGATTATGTGGGTTATTTTTGTAAACTGTGTTTTTCAGATACGGATAAATGAAATAATCAAGAATCGTTAGGTCCGGACTGCGAGGCGGAAATTCAATAACTCGATTATCATAAAACTCGCGAATTCGAGCCACACTTTCCCTTATTTTGTGAGCTGTTGCATTGTCCTGTTGGAAATACCCATGTAAAAGTTCGTCATCATGAAGATTTTGGAAAAACGGTTCAAGTAAATTATTTCGATATCTCTCAGCATTTATCGTTCCTTCAAAAAACACAACTCCAAATATACGCCTTCGAGAAACCGCTAGCCAAACACCAATTTTCTGCGGATGGAGAGGCGATTGAATAAACTCATGAGGATTCTCCGAAGACCAAATACGCATATTTTGTTTGTTTATATAGCCGGATAGGTGAAACCATGCTTCGTCCGAAAAATATGTTAAATCCAAAGTGTTGTTGTTATTTAAATTATTCAAAAACCACTGACAGTATTCTATTAGGACAGGAAAATCTCGAGGGAATAGCTCTTGAACGACGTTAATCTTATAGGGATAAATATTTAAATTTTGTTTTAATATTTTTTGACAAGTGCCATATGATAGGTTTATTTCTTGGGCTAATCTGCGAAGAGATTTTTTGGGAGACTGTTCCATTCTTACTGCAACATCTGCCACAATCTCACGAGTTCTTTTTTTGGGCGCGCCACTACCAACTTTCCTACCTACAGTTCCAACATTACGAAATTTCGCCACACATGTGTAAATTTCTTGGACTAATTTTTGATAATTCGCAGGAAAATTAGGGAAGGCATTTTGAAAATCATTGATGCAGTGCGGTACTGAATATGTCCATTGACCATTCTCTTGTCGTTCGGCGTTTTTAAAATAACATTCTGTAAGAAAAATCTTATGTTCTAAATCAAACATTTTGAAACTTCACTTTGACAATTCAAATTATAAGTTAGTACTTATATACCAACTTAATTTAAATTTCACAAACTGCTCTAATTTAGAATTTAAATGATCGCGTAGTATTTATATATCAACATCATTGCGAATGAATATTTATGTTGGTGAGAATGTCCAGTATTGACACACATCGTTCTGTCATATTTTACGTGTTTGTTTACTGTTTACTGATGGTTTGACATGCTGAAAGCGTTTTGCTGCCAATGTAAGCGACTTGTTGCATCCGCAATTGCAAACTGCCGTTGCTGCCTTTATCAGCTGTGAGAGAAGTTAAATCGTGTTTGTATTTTGCTATAATTTCATATTACATATTACACTTTTTTTTTGAAGCGGGCAGCAAAATTTTTAGGAGTAAACGTGACATCTGTCAGCAGAATTTCATCGTAAATACAAAAAGGACAGGCAATTTGCAACACCAAACGGAAACATGACAAAAAGAAACCTATAGTGGAGATTGATTACTTCGCTGAAGGTGCTATAAGGAATGTTGTCTACGAGATGTACAGAAATAATTGTGGTATAATTATAGAACAACATATTACCCTAACATCTTTAAATATTATACTTGTTGAAAGGGATACTTTTATGGGTGGTAAAACATCTTTATGGAAAGTGTTGCGGAATATTAGGTACCATTATAAAAAGGATGATCCAAGAAGAGCGTACGTACCATCTTGGAGGCATGGTGTTTTTCATATTTGTGGTTATAATTCTCTTTACAAATAGATCTGCACCGGTCTATAAAATTGATAATCTGGCCCATCAGTGTCGGCACATAGTTCTCCGTCTTCCACCATATCATTGTACTTTAATGCGATGGCGAATTTATTACTAATCTTGGCGAAGACTCTGAGAATGACGATGATGTATTTTCAGTATAATGTGTCACTTATTTTTAAGTTGTTTGTTTATAATACCTCGTACTTTTCATTTTCTTTCAATATATATACTAATGTAACACAAATGTCTTTTTAGTATTCTATTTATTATTAAATACGTATAAAGATTTCACCTGTTTGTATTGTTTGATTACTTTGTAAGAGAATTAATAACAATAACCAAATCGATTTTGCAAATGATTTTGCAACATTGTTTTGACATCATTGATGATGTGCACGTCTTCGAATCGTGAATGGCGTTTATTAATAATTTCTATAATAAATGCCTATGTTAACATAAGCCAGAAGTACCTGATCTGACGTATAGATGGCTATTGTTGTTTGAAAAGAGTACCAACCTTATTAAGCTTAAACTCGCCTCTCTTTGCCGAGTCTAGTAATTACAATAACAAATATTTTATTATGAAGAGTGAAATGTTAAGGTAAATTAAGTCAATCATACGCAACTAAATTCAAAAATTTGAAATTTATTCTAAACATAAGCGAACGTTACCAACTGCCAGAAAATTTCTCTAAATTATCAATTTTCTCATTTTCTCTTAAAAAAATGGATTAACAGAGTTAATTGCAAAAAATAGCATAAAAACACGTTTCCTAAGACATTAAAGTACTCAAAAGTAGTGCTTTAATATCATCAAAGCATGAAACATTTAGCTGATTCAGTTTTAAGTTGGCTACGCTACGTCTATATGTCAGTAGTCATAGTGATAATGTGAGGTTACGATTAAACTGATAATTAAAAAAACATTTTATTATAGTAATTGTATTTACAATATAATAACAAATATTTTATAATAAAGAGTGAAATGTCAAGTTCAATTAAGTCAACCACACGCAACTAAATTAAAAATTTTGAATTTTATTTTAAACATAGGCGGTCGTTACCAACTGCCAAAATTTTCCTAAATTATCAAATTTTTCATATTCTCTTAAAAAAAACATTAGCAAAGCTAATTGCAAAAAATAGCATAAAAACACGTTTAATAAGACATTAAAGCACTCATTCGTTAAAAAACTCTAAATATATCTTATGAAACTTGATTTTTCTATTTTGCGTTCGAAATGCACTCATTATGAAACCAAAAACAGTATCGAAATGCTCTATTTCGATACACTTTTTTTCATTTTTCAATGTTGGCGTTGTTCGAATACAGAAATAAATAGCATTGCTGTCATATGATTTTAAGAATTTATGTGCATTTGACAGATATGATATATGTTCGTACTCTACACAAACAACGTATATTGTATACTCGTACAATTTACAACAAGATATATTAGTTTCTAAGTCACTCATGTTTATATTTTTAAATAAAATATCAAGTAATGTTAACGAAAATTAATAAATAATATGTAATATAATATACTTCGCGGATAGCAAGATTTAAATTTGACAATGTCAAGTACCAATGTGACCAACTGCATGCTTTATATAAAAATTAATCTCTGAACTTCCAAATTAAATAATTCCAATTTATTAATGTAAAAAATGCAAAATAGAAAAAATAGTATAAAAAACTCGTTTCATAAGGCCTTTTGCCGCACTCGCTCTTTAGAAAACTCGGCGCTATCGCGGCTCGTTTTCTAAACTGATCTCGTGCGGCAAAATGGTGCCTTATGAAACTCGTTTTTTAATATACTATTAGGAAATTGCTAAAACTGATACAGTTGTGAAATTTTCTTTTTTATTTTCATGGGCTGTCTCTTGGTAGGTTTAAATTCCATTATGCAATTTTCTTAGTAGTTATGTTGATAATTATTTAGTTAATTACTTACTACAAATAACATTGATAATAACATTTAAACTAATTTTGCTATTTTATTGAATGTAATCACTGTTTCTTCTGCTATCATAACTATGAGCATCAGAATAATTGATGTAAAGGCATTCGCAAGAATTTAGAAATTTGTTAATTTGATGGATAACCATCGATTAAAGTTCAGTAGCAAGTCAAGATTAGAAACTTTGAGAAAGCAGTCAAAAAATTCCCATTATGAAACAAACGGCAGCATATAGAAGACTTTGCCACTAAAGCTGAGAAGGCGACAAAAAAAAGATATAAAAAGAAATCCAGCAAAAATACTTGAATTTCAAGGATTTCAGTGGTGGGGGAGGTGTACATCTATAAATAAAAGAATGGAAAGAAGAGAAAATCGAAGTGAACTGGAATAAGGCATAATAATTAGATTTACTTTGTGAAAGAGAGTAAAAGTAATAATATAATAGTTCAACAACAAAAATCCAGATCTATTTGGATTTCGATCAATCTTTAGGATATTTATTGGCAAATTAATTAAGTAAGTAATTAGTAATACAGCTATTAACACAAAATAATTTCTAAATATCCTGAAATTTCAAAAATCCTAATATTATTTTTCGTATATATAATGCATGTAAATATAAGCAACAATCGTTCTTGAAAGCTAAGTGTGTAATTTTAGAAACGTTTTATATCATTAGCGCGAAGGTACGAATGAATGTACTACATACAAATCATATATTGAATTAGACGAAAGGTACTTGTGCTGAAGTAGGTTTTAATATTAAAAGGGTTTTCTTGTTGAAGCAGTGTTTGGATCGATTATTTACGCTGAGTATGTTTAAGAATTAGTCACTCTCTACTTAAATATATACATACGTACATACATGTGTTTTAATGATTTAATATTTGAGATTCGTACGTGCTTTTATATGATTCATGCGAGCTTAATAAGCATTAGCGTTCTACATTAATTCTAAATGTTTTTAAAAGAAGCTTGTGTATATTCTAGGTACGTAGTTGAAATATATAAACGTTTGATAAGGGTATTATTAAATTCTTGAATTATTATTAAACTTTATTTCATTACTATTGCGTAGTTTAATACGCAGCGAACGATGAAAAATAGATCTGTTTGAGTCTTCATTCTTCATACACACTACTAATGACTACAACAATATCGTCACCTGAACGACCTTTGATAGGGAAGTCTTGCTTTGTTAATAACCATATTACTTGTTTGAAACTTTTGCGTTCGATTGCGAATTGCACGCTCATTTGTCACATTATTGAGTCTAAAAAGCCTGTATGACACGATACATAATATGGTGTAGAATTCCTAACAGAATTAGACACATAAAAATTATGTACGTAGCATACCTATTCTGTGCAGAAAAATTTCATTCTGTAAAGAAAATTAGAACTTTTCCCAGAGTTTCCCGTAAGTCATCCTGTATTTGCGTAAGGTGGATTCATCAGAAATATTTCCACCAGTATATTTTTGGAGAAATGCATTGAAAGTGGGATTGTTAAGTTTATTTAATGGAATATTTACCGCCATTAAAGTTTGACAGAGTTCTTTGTTAAAATTGTCCAACGGATCTAATTTTCTGTGTATGTGTTTGCGATGCTAAGTGATGTTTTTTAACGATATTTTACAGACTCTGCAAAAAATGTGGGAATCACTGGCAATGGACATACAATCAGTTTGACCTTTAACCCAACTCGCCATTGTTTCACGATGCCATTTTCAACGTTGTGTTATCCCACTGGCGATTTGGTGAAGAGCATATCTTCTAAGGTTTACCTTAGCCAAAAACGCTACGTTTAAAATTTTTCAGTTTTTAAGGTTATTCTACTGAAGATGGCAACTTAGTTGCCGAAATACGTATATAGTATTTATTGATGTATATTGTGGTTAGGGTGTTTTTATTATTTCTGTTTCATATCTGACAAAGTAACTTAAACAATATTCTAGATCTAAATAAATGAAAATTAAAAATGTATGTGTAAGTTATTGAAACTTAACGAAATTCACTGGATACTTGTGTAAATATGTAATTAACAGTTAGCAATGATTTTCACTATCTTTTTCCATCTTTCCTATCTGTGGCCAGATTCTCCAAATTCTCTGTCAATTTTTTTCAGGTCTTCTAATATAGCTTCCAACCACTTCTTTAACAATCTCTCCTCTTTTTGCCTCTACCTATTCCTATTCATATTAACTTGTATGAACTCTATCTTTATCGAAACATTATTCGATAGCAATTATCGGCCAGCATTCGCGAAATTCATTTGATAGAATTCTTTCACATTTTCGGGTTTTTATGTAAAATGATATACTGTTAAACCTATATATATATATATATCCTCGAAGAGTTTCGGCTTTTTACACAGAGGAATGATATTTTCAGGAATACTAGTAAACATTTTTTATAAGAAAAATTGTGTCCATTTTGATGGACAACTGGGTCTTACTCGAAATAAAAATTAATCAAGAAATAGTCTATCAAAGTGAAATTTTATTTAAATTTGAACATTTTGAACATTTAATGATTTTTGTACACATGGTATAAAGAAAAACAGTTACGTTCTGCTGTTATGCATAGATGGATTTCGCATCGTGTGCAATAAAATTTAGTTTTCTTACTACATTTTACAAATTTACACCTAGCAGAATTTTTCAAATTAGCCAATGCAGGCAGATGATAACGGCCTTTCCTAGATGTTTTTGGTGTTAAAGACTGTGAGGGAGATGCGTTGTAGCCTCGTGGATTATTTCTTGTTTTAAGTGGCAAGTGTAACACATCATTTTCATCATTACAATCTTTGTCTTTCAATATGAATTCGGCAACCTTAGTTTTAAAATCCAAAAATTGCACAATAGCCTTCAGTCTATCCCCTAAGCGTTTGCGATCCTCCCTGTACAAGATCCAGGAATTAGCAATAGCAAGGTCAATTAAGTGGAAATACACTTGACAGTCCACTTTTTTGTTCTACTATGTATTCGATAGTAACTAATAACGCGATCTATTAGATCAATTCCACCCATACATTCATTGTAGCGTTTCACAATGTTTGGTCTAGGAACATTTAGATATTTTATTTCCTTTTAAGACCACCTCCTACATTCGTCAGTTGGATCTTTTGCTAGACCTGTAGAAGCTAGAATAACAGACTTTTGATCGTACCACTGAACAATACTAATCTTTTGATCTTCTCGCACGGTCTGTGCAGTAAACCCTCTAGGTAATTTTTGTAAAATTTTCTCTTGAGTCAAATGTACTGCCGCTGGAATTCTTGATTTCATAATTGTTCCAGTACACAACAATTTTTTTCCAATAAAAATTCCAAGAGAGGTACTGTTGTAAAATATCGGTCCACAAATATGTGCGTCTCTTCCTTGAGCGATTCAGTAAGTCGCACAACAGCGGATGGTCCAACGCCAAGATTCTTTGTCGACTGATCAAGAAAAGTATTTTTACCCTGGTAGATCTCAAAATCGAGAACTAGACCATTGGGTGTAGCGCACACAAAATTTTTTAAACCTTCTGGTGTTGGTTTGCCTCGAACAAACTGTTTTACGGCGCATGTTCCAGTGAACGGGATCATTTGTTCATCCACTGCAACGACATTAGATCTTTTTAAAGATAGACATCCATTTTTAATTTTTGACAAAAGTGGCCGTATTTTCCATAATTTATCCAATTTTCTATCGTCTTCAGTCACATCGTTGTCGACAATAACTTTTAAGTGACTTCTAATAGAAAAATATCTATCCCGAGACATACTTTTTGCAACTGAATCTACTCTGGTCGTTGCTGCCCAATACATTTTTATTCTAGGGTATTTCAAGCAAGACATAAGAACAGTAGCACCTAGAAACTTTCTTACTTCCTCTACAGAAAGGTTCATAGGTTGCTCTATATTTTTGTACATAATGTGGGAGGAGCGTATGAAATACGTGAATTGCGCTTGCGTTACGAACAATAGTTCGATAATGACCCACTTCTTTTCATAACATAACCACAACACACAATATAGTTCAGAGTGTTCAGTGTAGAATATCTATATAAAATAGAGAGAAAATGTCGTGGTCACGGGCACAAGTTTCCCAGTTAATTGAATTATATGAACAGCATGAATGTTTATATGCAATAAAAAGCAAGTTGTATCATAATAGGGTAGCCAGAACAAATGCTTTAGAAGTAATTAAAATGCAACTGGTTAAAGCAAAACCTGATGTCACCATTGCTGAAATAAAATATAAATTTAATGCCCTACGAACCAACCTCCTAAATGAATATAGAAAATATAAGGAATCAATTAGCAGTGGCATAGGTGAAGATGAGGTATGTTTACTCTATAGTACATGTAATATCATTTCATGTTGTTATTGTGTTGATTAAATATGTAAATATTTATCTACAGGTGTATAAACCTACGATATGGTATTTCGATTCAATGCAGTTTCTGTTAGATCACGTGACAATAAGAAAATCAGTGGACATAATTGCTGTTTCTGAAGAAGCAGAAGTTGAAAATGTAAGTACAAGTATTGATACATTATCGATAATAGTTAAAGCAAGTAATGGAGTGTTTATTTTTATTCCAGGATTCTCAACAAAGTACTACATTTCATACTTTGGAGAATATAAATGTAGAATTTCTACATGAAACTTCTGAACAAAATCAAAGAAATTCTAATGATGAGTTCGGCACAAATAGTAGAACTACAGTACATTCTCCAATTCCATCAACAAGTGTAACACCAACTATAAATAAAAAGCGAAAAAAGGACCACAGTGATAGGAATACAGATGAAAAACTTTTGGAAAGTATCGGAGGTGCAGTTAATATAATAAGTAAATCATTAGAAAAAAAGGAATCTAGGGTAGTAGAAATAAAATCATCAGAACATATTTTTGGGGAATTTATAGCAAGCGAGTTAGCTAAAGTAACTGATGAAGATATTTTATACGAAGCCAAGCGAGATATCATTCAGATAACATTTGATGCTCTTCATAAAGTGAGACAATTATAAAAAAAAACATTAGATTTTATAAACTGAACATATATTAAAAATTTTGTCTTTATGTAAGTAAATTAAATGCATGTTTGCTTGTATATGTATATTTTTTCATGTTGTTTTTAAACAATATTTCCTTTCAATAAATTTTAAAAAAACAAGGTATTTATAATTTTATTTTCAAATACAAAAAAATACATTATTATGATGAAATAGCCTTTTTCTGCCATTCTACGGCTCCCAGTGGACTATTAAAGTATAACTGAAATTCTTCTCGAATCAGCTGGGCTTCATTGGTACTACGATTAACATTTTGCCAATTCACACGTGGCAACTTAGATATATATGATTGGTCATTTACTATATTATTGGACTGTTCATTTTGAGTAATTATTAAGAAATTATGCAAAGCAACACATGCCAGTGTGATTAGCTCGACCTTATCTACACAAAGATTTATAGGATTTAATAGAACTCTGAAACGATTTGCAAGTATTCCGAAACTATTTTCTATTACTCTTTGTGTTCGAGATAATCTGTAATTGAAAATTCGTTTCTCTTTTTATAATCCTCTTTGTGGATATGGCTTCAATATTCTAGTATTTAAGGGGAATGCTTCATCAGCCACAATTACAAATGGACTTCTTAATGTTCTTCCTGGTAATGCTTGGTTGATAGGAAAATTCAGGGTGTTGCCATTAATAGCTTTAGATAGTCCGCTTTGTCTAAAGACACCTCCATCATTAATTCTTCTATTGACTCCCACATTTAAATAGGTAAACTTATATTTTGCATCTGCAAGCGCAAGAAGAGCTATGGAATGGTCCCCTTTATAATTATAGTAATATGAACCATCAGATCTTGGTGGCCACAAATTATTATACTCATCCGATATTTCCTTCCATTCTTTGGTAGTAGCAGGGGTCTGAAAACATGTAACGCTGATAAATATAAGCATGTATTTTGACTTATTACATGTTGTTTGTTTTGCATTGTAAAACTATTGTAAGGGTTGTTAAATAATATATACATACACTTAGGTATGGTTCTCGTAATTTTACATAAATAGCTTTACATACTTTTGGAATTAATTTCGAAATAGTTGTTTCGTGTATTCTCGTGCTATACATCAAAGAGCGATATGATTCTCCAGTGGCTAGGAAACGTAAAGTTAGTTCCCGTCTATAAAAAAAATAGTGGTTCAATTCATAAATAGATTAAGAAAAAAATATACATACCTATTTCTTGGAGAGATACATTGTCTCATATTTGTGTCGATAGCATGAATTTCAGGTTCGACAAATTTTAAGAGTTGCTCAAATTGTTCTGATGATAACCGCAAGAAATTTTTATATGCTGGAAAATCTTCACAACGTAATTCTCTATTTAACATATTCAAAATACCAAGTCAATGGCATTTTCTTTGCAACCAATGTCTTGACCATGACTTGGTTTTCCTTCGTTTTTTTATTCGCCGATTTATTATTATACCAGCTGCACTCAATAATACACCACACGATTCCAATAACAATTTTTCATCCATTGTACATTTAAAATACTACAAAATAACAGCAACCGAACTGACAATGAGCGAATTAGACGTGAATATGAGCCAAACAAGCAGCGTTAGGTTATGTTTATTTATTTACATCAATTTGACACAGCTTTAAAGCGCATGCGTCCACAATAAATATTGTACACAATTTTTTTTCAATATCATACCCAAATTTTTATTTATCAAAATATGAGCAAATTTTCTTTTTACATAATTTGATACGTAATTATATTGAGCATTCCGTAACAAATTATGTATCGTGTCATACAAGAGATGGAGGAAGTTTTCTTCGTGCAAATTAAATAGATCATTGTTTACATAATAAACTTGTAATATATCTATGCGTTGTTGCATAATATATAGCGTCGTGAATTTTTGATATGGTAGATTTTGAATATTAATTACAAATGAACTTTGTCCTGTTTATGGTGACAATGTCATGAGTGACAATATTATTAGAAGATTCCGTATCTTTCGAGGAGGACGAACTAATGTCCATGATCAACTGTTGTGACGAATTAATTTGTAGGTAATGCTAAAGAAAAAACTCGCGAAAATCGGTGATTCACAATCACAGAACTGAGTGCCCCTTTCCCTCAAATTTCACGTACTGTTTTACAAAAGGTTGTTCCTGAAGATTTAGGTAACCACAAATTTTGTTTACGACGGGTCCCAAAACTTCTTATCGAAGACCATAAAACAAAGTGAATGGGATCGGTACTAACTTTTCTGACACGTTACGATGTTGAAGGTGAAAATTTCCTCAGGCATATCGCAACAGGTGATGAAGCTTGGATTGCCTACGTCAACGTTGAAACCAAAAGACAGTCAAAACAGTGATATCGCTCTAACTCACCTATGAGGAAACCTTTAAAGTGCCGTCAATTTTTTTCTACGCGAAAATTATGGTCACTGTTTTTTTGTACAAGAAAGACGGTCTTCTGTAGACTTTATGGAACGAAGAACCACAATAAACACTGAAGTTTACTGTGAAACTTTGAAGAAGCTCAGAAGAGCTATTCAGAACATTCGACGTGGTTTATTAAATTCGGGTATCGTTTTTCTTCATGACAACGCCCGTTCGCACGGTAGCCTACTGGACAGTTTTAAGTGGAAAGTGTTTGAGCACCCTCCCTACAGCACTGATTTGGCTGCTAGCGACTACCATCTCTTCCCTAACATGAAGAATTGGTTTGAAGAAATTGCTTGGGAGCCAACAGTTTGAGAGCGATAAAGAGCTGCAGGACATTGTCACAGCATGGCTTACTTCACAAGCGGCAGAGATCTACGAAGAGGACATTAAAAATCTGGTTCATCGTTATGACAAATATCTTAATGGCAACTATGTAGAAAAATAGCTGCTGAAAGTAGTAGCTTTAAGTTTTATACAATAAAAACCTCTTCATGTGTTGGCGTTTTTTTTTAAATAATAAACGAAGCTTACTTTAAAAATCGGCCTTGTACGTATTTAAGATTCGAATATTAATGAGGTAAGGGGGTTTATACTATTTTAAATTTTTTACTTAGCCACAGTCTCCATAGAAATACTGTACACAACATAACATTTAATTTGATAAAGAAATTATATATACAAGGTGTGTATAAATTGTAGCAAAAGCTAAACATTCTTCGTTCGGTTCTGAATAAAAAATTTTAATGTTAAAATGTCGTATCATGCTTCGTAAATTCGTAAATGTCAAAATTTGACAGTACATAATGATTTTGATTGAACTCACTTTGAAATACAAATTTATTGTTCTACAACGTTGCCAAATGTGTTTTTCGTGGAAGTACGTTAATGAATAAATGTTTAAAACAAGCTTTTAAATCAAAAAGAAAACGTTTATGAAATAATACTAGTAAAAATTTTTTCTTTAAACTAAATTGCATCTATCTATATTAACGGATATCGAAGAGCAAAGGTTAGTTACGCACTAAAAGTCTGAACTTCAAGAACCCCGAGAAAACAAACGAAGCATGATACGACATTTTAACATTAAGATTTTTTATTCAGAACCAAACGAAGAACGTCGCTGCGTGTAGCTTTTGCGACAATTTATACACACGTTATATATATATATATATATATATATATATATATATATATAGACTTGTAAGTATTTTCGACCGTACTATATTAGTTAATTAGTTAATAATTATTGAGCGAGTTAGCGATCTGTCAAATAAAAAAAAAAACATTTATTTCACTCTCTATATTTCGTAACCAATGGTTACTTCTTCAGGGGATCCTACACGATTAACAAAACCCACAATATATTAATGAATATGCCAATAATAACATACTTACAATTACAAAGTTAAAATTTAGCAAAGACGCAACTAAACATGTAAAAATTGATTAACTACATTAAAACATTATACTGACTAGCTATTGGTTTCACGCCAACCCTTTAAAAGCAAATATACATACATGGTAAAATATAAAAATATAGAACACACCAAAAAAACTGAAATTTCGAAACAAAAAAAAAACTATACAAGGACTAGTTAACAAAACTTGGCAGGTCAACTAACCGCCAACACCGACTGTATTGCAATAGATTATACCTTGTCATTTGTGTTTCCGTTGATGTGCACTATTTCTAAAAAGCATATTCTCTTGTGATTGTTTTAAGAATCCACAATTATATCGTCAAAATTGAATATATATATATATATATATATTTCGTCGAAGAACAACGCTTCATATATATATATATATATATATATATATATATATATATATATATATATATATATATAATAAAAAATTAATTTAAATTCGGGTAAGCGGTCAATTAAGAAAAAAAACTCCTTTATTAAATAACCCTTATATTTCGCAACAGACTTTGTCGCTTCTTCTGGGGTAAAAAATGTAGAGTTGAAGAAAATATAAAATTTTATATTTTCTTCAACAACAAACAGAATGAAATACGTAACAAAATCTGTACTATAATCACTAACCATAAACATAAGAAAGTAAATAATAAAAACATATATCAAATCTATATATGAATAAGTTTATTAAAGAAACAAAAAGATATGTGCAAGACTACCCTCACATTATAATAACAACACCAGATAAATCAAATAGAACAGTGATCATTCTTAAAGAGGAATATGAGCAAAAATAGAAAAACTATTAGACGATAAATTCACCTATAAAAAAGAAAGAAACAATCCAACAGAGAAAACTCAAAAAGAAAATAATAACTTGATAAATAAATGGCATAGACAAAATCTAATAGATTTTAACACTTGAAATAAACTTCGCATTTTTAATTCCCACCCTCCATCAATATATGGTTTACCAAAAATCCACAAAAATAATATCCCTTTAAAGCCAATAGTATCAAACATACAAGCCCCTACTTATAATATAGCAAAATTCCTAGGTGATAGCATATCTAAGATGTTAGGAAAAACGGAATATCATACCAAAACCACATGGCAATTTCAAAATTTCATCAAGGAACAAAAAGTACCAACTAATCACAAAATTATATCACTTGATGTAGAATCTTTATATACTAACATTCCTACAGATTTAGCTATAAACATAATAGAATCCAAATGGGATGAAATTAGTCCACACATCACTAAATAAAAACGAATTTATTAAAGGTATACACTTCCGTCTCGACAACACATATTTTCAGTAGAAAAATTCTTTTTATAGTCAAACATTAGGTATTGCCATGGGCTCTCCTTTAGCTGCTCCTATTGCAAATCTGGTAATGGAACATTTGGAACAAAACGTTATCAATTCTTCATTAGACTTCCACCCCATTTTCTTCAAAAGATATTTTTATGATATCATAACATGTATTCCGACTAATAAAATAAACTATCTTTTAAATAAATTCAATAATTTTCACAACAAATTAAAATTCACTATTGAAGAAGAAATTAATAACAGTTTTAATTTTCTTGATATTTCTTTAAGCTATGATAGACAGGGTACTATTTATACAAATTGGTATAACCCACAGCTTCTTTTCGATATATGAAAAACCACTCAAATGCTCCTACAGTATTCAATAAAATGAATATAAATAATCTGACTGATAGAGCAGCAAAACTATCACATACTCAATACAGAAAAGATAACATCAAGAAAATTAAAACAATCTTGACAGATAATAATTATCCACCACAACTTATAGACCAAACAATTAAAAATAGAATCCACCAAATATACAACACTGCAGACACCAATAACAATTTAAACAATGAGACAACATCTATCACGATTCCATATGTTCCACAATTATCAGAAAAAAATTAAATACACTTTAAAAAAATATGATATAGCTACAACATATAAACTTAGTAATACTAATAAACATCTATTTTCAAAACTTAAACCTAAAATAGAAAAAAATCGAGAAACACATGTCATCTATAAAACACCATGTCGCGATTGCGAAAGTTACTACATAGGCCAAACTAAACAATATTTATACAAAAGAATACAAGCCCACAAATACTCTAAAACAGACAAAACTGCTTTATCTACACACAAATTACAACGCGATCACCATTTCGATTTTGAAAACACACAGATAATTGATAAAGACAACACACAATGAAAAGGAAAATTAAAGAAATTATTAGTATTAAACATGAAAAAAATTTAATTATGAACAGAAGTGATATAAAAAATTTAAGCAGTATGTACTATAACTTAATTATGTAACGATTTGCAATTTACCATCATAATATATGTTGCTGTTATATAATTATATATCTTATGTTATTTACTTACCTATACATTTGCTTATCATGCTGACAGTTCCGCGTTTTGATCCCTGACTGGCTGTCCGAGTAGGTTTTCATGGTTTTCCTTCTCGTTTATGGCGAATGCCGGCAGCTTAACATCTTAAGTCGCTCCACGGGCGCACAAATAATAATAACTCATGTCTTGCTTTTCCCTGTTTTTGTTGTCTATCTATTTTAGAATACTAAGGCATGATTTATTATTATTAAACTAGAATGTATCTTTGAATAATTTTATCCATGGCAACTACAAATGTATAAGTATGATATTAATATACTGTCATTTATATTTTATATTCCTTGGAAAAGGCATCATTTGCCGAAACATGCTGGATTCTTTTAAGTATATACATTTTGAAGTAAAATCAGACCTTAAGTCGCCAAAAAATTGAACTTACCATAACATACAAAGGTCACGAAATAATTATATAATTATATATATATATATAGGGTAAACTTAATAAGTCGGCGATTAAAGGTCTGGTTTATTACTTCAGAGTATATATATTTAAAACAACCCTACATGTTTCGGCAATGATGCCTTTGTCAAGGATATAAAAAATATTTTTTATATCCTTGACAAAGGCATCATTGCCGAAACATGTAAGGTTGTTGTAAATATATATACTTTGAAGTAATAAACCAGACCTTTAATCGCCGACTTATTAAGTTTACCATATCATACCAAGGTCACGAAAATATTATATATATATATATATATATATATATATGTATATATATATATGTATATATATATATATATATATATATACATATATAAATAAATATATTTCTGAATTATAATTCCATGGCTTACTAAACATAAACATGTTTTTAAAATATTAATTTTAATTAAATATCGTCGTTTTTGAACAAAAGTGTGCTAAACCTTATTATTGCTGAGCTTCTAGAGCAGAGCTCTATTGAAATGCGTAAAAATGTATAGGTGGTTCATTTAAAATGAAAAAGTTAACATCGTTTCCGGCTGAACCGGAAGTCTGATTCGGATATAAATATGCCCTTCGAATTTCTTATTTGCATTAACTCAAATGTAAAAGAAATTATTTATCATACGTTATCTCTTTATAGCAAGGACACCTGGTATAACTAGGCATAAAAATTATATTATTAGAAGAATAATATTTAAAAAAACACAGACAGAAATTTAAAATATTTAACTTGGAAAGGAGCATTATCTTAAGCACACGATACCATTGCTGTATGCAGTAGTTATTAATATTTATAACTGCTAGAACTTTCTACCTTAATGAAATATTTACGTAACTGCTTTAATTTCTCTTTTTTTGAAACTTTAATAATAAAGCGGTATATTGCTGCAGCGCAAAAGAACAATTACCTACACGTCTTTATATCCTTTCCGAGTTTTGTAAAATTAGCGGTATAAATTTCATCAAATTTCATGCACTAATAGTGTAAATTTTCATTCGATATCTTACGAGGGGTTGACTTATTTGCGCAATCGCCTAGAGTAGGCCATGAAATAAAAAAAAAATACACACAGGTGCCTTGTCAGTTTACTGCTAGTGTTTTATAAATTCGTGACAGAGCGTGTTTCGTAGGCCAATTTTAGAATTTTACTGCTACTATTAAGTGTGAATGGATAATTATGAACATCGTGTAATGACTAAGTATCTTTTAAAGAAAGGCATCTTCTTTATCGAAATCCATGATGATACGCGAGGTGCACAGGGTGAGGGTTGTCCTTCGAACACGAACCTCAGAAAATGGGATAATGAATTTGAATAGATCCCCGCAGTGGGTGGCTGAAAATGGTTACAAGTCTAGAAATGATGGATAAAGTCCATGATTTGTTGCTAAGTGATGGACGATTGAGAGCGTTAGAAATAGCAGAGCCAGTGGGCATTTATAAGGAATGGGTGCTTTATATTTTGCACGAAGAACTGGATTTGATAAAGCTGTCGCCGCAAGATGGGTGCCGAGTTTATTAACGCAAATATCGATGAATAATTTAGAAATTTTTAAACTCAACCCAACAGATTTTTTGTGCCAATTTGTTACTTGTGGCGAAACATGGGTTCATTATTATACACCCGAATCTAAGCAACAGTCGAAGATGTAGACTGTACGTGGAAAACAAACTCGAAAGAAGGCCAAGACAGTTTTATCGGCGGGAAAAGCGATGGCATCGGCGAACATTACGCAAATCTCCTAGATCGTTATATATATATAGGTGCCGCTGCAAAACATCCAGGAATGACTAAGAAGAAAGTCCTCTTTCACCATGATAATGCACCTGTGCATTATAGTACGGTTACTGCAAAAAAATTGAAGGATTAACGTTCGAATTACTAGCGCACCCCCCCCCCCCCCCCTATTTGCCAGACCTAGCACCATCTGACTTTCATCTATTCCCTAAATAAAAGGTTTTCTCGGAGGCAAGAAATTCTGTACAAAAAAAGAGCTAACTTCACCAGTGACGCTTATTTTGCAGGGTTAGAAAAAATCACTTTCGGGACGGAATAAGGAAGCTTGAACACAGATGGACCAAATGTGTCGAATTAAGTGGAGATTATGTAGAAAAATAAAATTTCTTTAATTCGCGCGATTGTACAGAAACAAAGGAATAATTTACCCTATGTTTCTGTGGGATCCCACGAATTAATCAACTCGCCCGCGTACATCTGCTTTAAGTAGACTAAATTCAATTTGTATTTATTACTCTACTGCTATGCTATTTTACAAATGCAAATACTATTCATCATAGAAATGCACTGCTTTAGTCTAGAATGATATATGCATTGAAATGAATGCATATCTATTTGTAACCACGCTAGCTGTAGTTTATGAGAAATCTCTTCACCTGAACATGAAGAACGGATGTGTGAAACTGAATTTGAAAGGATAAATAACTATATAAGTGTATAGAATTTCTGAAACTGCTTTAAATATATTACTTTGTGCATATAACTCGTATTTGTTGATGCTCTTAAAGTTTATACCTTTTCGTGTTTTTAATTATGGTAACTTCAAATAATTATGTGAATAGGGTGGTTGGGGTTGTCTTGTCCTACACATATTTAGATGTAAATAACCTAATGATAAATCCGAGAATATTTTATTTATGTGAATTAAAATATCTACGGTTGCGGCCAATATAATCTGGGCAGTGATTTGACATTTTATGACTTTTTCATGAAATTTGGTAAATCAGGCTTTGCTACAATCTACGTTACTCTGGATACGCACTTAGGGCATGAGCCATCATGTGATGGTTATCTCAATAATCAATAGTCATTACCTTAAAAAGGGATGTCTTTAAACTGAAATTAGTTTGGTTTTGACCAACCATATTATTGATCTTAAATTAAATTAAAAGTTTTGATGTTTATTTAAGAAACGAAAAACATAAACAAATGATATAAAAAATTAATATTTTGTAGCAGCTCCATTTTTTCAATAACATTATTTAACCTTCTGGGCATTGATGCTACTAATTCTGCAGTATAATTTGGAGTTAATTCGATCCATGCTTCTTGAATTCTTTCCCATAACTGTTCTACATTTTGTGGGCGAAAATTATTACCTCTATTAATTTTTTTTCCCATCAAACCCCACATATTTTCAATGGGGTTCAAGTCCGGGCTACGTGAAGGCCATGGTAGAACTTGTATGTTCTGTTGCTGCATCCAGTTTGAGGTCACTCTGGCTGTATGAATGGGGCATTTGTCTTGTTGATATATAAAATTATTTTGGGGAAAGACTGCATTTACTGAGGGCAGCATGATATTTTCCAATATTCCAACATAGACCTCTGCATTGCATCTACCTCTTATATGTGTTATAACTCCGGGTCCTTGGGCGATCATCCAGGCCCAGACATTGACAGAAAAACGACCGCTGATGTGTGATTTTTTGGTATAACGTTCATCAAAGCGAGAGTTCGGAGGTCTATAAACTCTAACGTGTCCGTCATAACACGATTTAAATACCTTCTCATCTGTAAAAACAATATTCTGCCAGAAATTTAACGCTTCTAAGGAGTATTCCAAAGCAAAACCTACTCTCTGTTGCTTATTTTGCGGAGCTAAAAAAGGTTTTATCGCTGCAGAACGATTACGTAGATCAGATCCATTTTTGATACGACGCCTTGCCGTTCGAACGGACCCAGGAAAGTTTGTTTCAGCCTGTGCGTCTACCGCACACTGGAAGGGATTTTCGTGAATAAAATCAACCAAATTACCATCATCCACCTCCGTTGAAACTCTGGGCCTACCACTACCCAATCCTCTTTCAAGCGTTTGTCTCTCATCCCATATTCTCTTAATGTTATGCACAGTACTCTTTGGTAATTGGAATATTAATGCGACTCGTCATTACGACCACCCCTCTCCCAGTAACGTCACAACCCTTAATTTCTCGGCCAAAGATAAATGTGGCATTTTTATAATTGACGTTTTTCATCAATCAATATGACAGTATAGTTTTCCAGGCGACTTTTTTTATGTAACAATTAAAATCCATTTACAGTGGGAAAAACTGCTGCCCAGATAATATTGGCCGCAACGGTACATTATTAATTAAGTATATAATTTTAGAGAAATACTATATATATATATATATATTCAGTACTATATATATTATAGTCAGTTTTGGTGATTTGTTTAGTGAAAGTATATTATTCAATTGAATTGATTCGGCTTTTACTTGATGAGGATCCATAATTTAAAATAGAAATAAAATTAATAATTAAAATCTTAAAATAGTTAAAAAAAAAGTGAAGGTTTTAACTATTAGTTAGTTAACTATTCTCTTTTGAATATTAACAATTTCTGGAAGTGGGTACAGCTTAATGCCATTTCTTTTTTAAATTGGGAGCTTGGAATTCATCAGACAAAGAAGCAAGTTGGTGATACTTGCCAGTATATCATAAGAATTAGGAGTATGTAAGTTTATTGGCATTAAGAAGTGATATGCAAACTTTCTTAAGACGAAACCTCCCAGTCCACGAAATAATCATATAGGTTACCAATTTTCAATTAACAATAGTATATTTATTTATTTATTTATTTATTATTTATTTATATACTTATCGTGAATGAAGCTAATCCATAATTGATCCATAATTGTAGTATACCCAAACTTAATTTTTTCAAAATTTTTTAATTGAGCATTTCTGGCTTTGTTGGATCTCCACATTTCACTTTTGGTGCCCCACATTTCAATGGAAAATTACTAATACTACATTTTGTGACTTATACGAGGAAATATCATAAAATAACGAGACTGGGGCTTTAGTACAAAAATGAAACATTTATTTAAAAAACTTCAAGAATTATCCTTCAAAGTACTTTCCATTCTGTGCAATACACTTACCCCATCATTTTGTCTACTTGTCATAAACACCTGAGAAACGATTTTTTGAGAGTTTATTTAGTATACCCATCAACGCGTTGTTGAGTTCTAAATTCGACTCAAATTTTCGACCTCTCAATTCTTTTTTGACTTCAGGAAACAAATGTACGTCACATGGAGCAAAGTCAGGTGAGTAAGGAGGGTGAGCCATAATTTCCAAATTCTTCAAGTGTTTGTTGAGAGAATTGTCGTGATGCGGGATCCGTCCACGTATACACTGTGTCCAGTGTATACGAGGACGCCGTGTAAAGTAGTTGCGCGTTTATATGTATTAGCTTTACTGTGTCCCATGTACAACACATTGATTAACGGCTTTACCTACTGATGATGTCAACTTAGTTGTCGAAATACATATTTAGGATACGATTATTAATTGTGGTAAGGGGTTTTATACCTTTTTTGAGTTTTTACTTAACCATAGTCTCCAATGAAAGACTTTTTTACGCAAAGTAAGTATGATAAGTATTAAATGAATTTAATCATAAACATTGAATATGCCAACTGTTAGGTAAGAATCTATTCATTTTATCCTATTTTCTGAGAAATGGACCAATTACGTCTTTTATGAAATAATTACTTTTAGAATTCGAATTGCGGTTCGGTCTTCAAAGAAGGATAATGAAATGATTAACGTTAAAACAATATAGGAAGCACTGAGTTTGAGAAAGTTATTACCTTTTAAAAGTTAATTGACCATGTCGTCATACCTGGAGAAGCATATTAACAAATTAAAACGCAACTTCTAAATGTCTGTTCAATTTTAAAATATACAGTGCAGTAATATTAGCAGGTGTTCCAAAACAGAAAAACAAATACGCCGTGTATGGTTTGCTCTCGCTTAAGCAATATTAAGTAGTTGTTTAGCACTAAATTTTCATATAGTTAAGACTTTAAACGCATGTGTAAGTATAACTTTTCATTACAAATCAGATTTATGTGTATGTACCTACCTATTGTAGTTATTAGCAACCAATACAATATTGCAAGATTCGTACAAAACTATTGAGGTACTTAAGATTAGTTAATGACACTGGTATTTTAACGTCTCCAGTTGTGAAGGTAACTACATTCCTGTATGTAGATATATGCATATATGTGTAATTCTTGGAAACTCGTGTGTGTTTGCTGTCGGAAAGATATGTATTGACGACTGAGTAATACAAGTAAACACGCTTTTAAGGTCATTTATTAACAAAATATAATTTTAGAATATCGTCATAAAGTAATTTGTAAGCTCGTTATGATTAAAATCAAATATGCTTGTTAAATAACGCTCCTTATCAATCTACTACAACAAACCAATTTATAAGTTTTTAAGTTAAGATTTTTTATTATTTTTTGAATGTAAATGAATTACTTTTAATGAAACAAAAATGAAAAATCAATATTACTTCATTTCCACTTTATTGAGGTAAAATCCCATTACCATTGTTTCCACAGACAGTGTCTTCCTCGGATGGAGTTGTATTGCAAACTAAACCTAAAGGAAATTTAAAGAATTTAAGTGAATTATTATAATGAAAAAGATAATTATACTCAGAAGGATAGTTCAATAATAGGCACTTTCTATTCAAGATGCAAACTTTATTACACAAATGGACCAATGTTTACCGAGTACAAACATAAAAATGGGAAAGCCAAAATAAATAAAAGAATCAGTTGTAAAATAGGCCTAATAAAGGAGAAATTAAGTAATATTGCTTTTTCATTTTTATTTCATTAATTATGAATTGCAGTCAAGTAAAAGCCATTCAAAATTAAGTACTTTTGATAATATTGAACTTACTTATTAATGTTCCTGAAACTGTGCTTGTTTTCATCTAACGATAAATAAACTATATTTAATATATATATATATATATATATATATATATATATATATATATATATATATATATATATATATATATATATATGAAAAATTTTGTGAAAAACTTATCTGCGCGGAATGTGCATATATCGATATTTCACTGTTTTTTACAGATCATCAGTGCACCTTACCGAAGACAGACATGATATTCACTTCTATACTACGTGTATATATACGAACTGTAATGAACTTCATGTGTATGAGAATTAATAATTATTAAATCTCATTTTACATGCGATTGTCGCTATAATTTGTTGTATTTAATTCTACAATTCGGCAAATCACTTTTGCCCTAGATTGTAGACGCAACAAGCCGCAACATCAACTGTACAAGTTGTCAGTACAAATGAAAAATTTTGTGAAAAACTTATCTGCGCGGAATGTGCATATATCGATATTTCACTGTGCCGAATTGTAGAATTAAATACAACAAATTATAGCGACAATCGCATGTAAAATGAGATTTAATAATTATTAATTCTCATACACATGAAGTTCATTACAGTTCGTATATATACACGTAGTATAGAAGTGAATATCATGTCTGTCTTCGGTAAGGTGCACTGATGATCTGTAAAAAACAGTGAAATATCGATATATGCACATTCCGCGCAGATAAGTTTTTCACAAAAAAAATTTTTCATTTGTACTGACAACTTGTACAGTTGATGTCGCGGCTTGTTGCGTCTACAATCTAGGGCAAAAGTGATTTGCCGAATTGTAGAATTAAATACAACAAATTATAGCGACAATCGCATGTAAAATGAGATTTAATAATTATTAATTCTCATACACATGAAGTTCATATATATATATATAAAGAGCCATCGAAAAAATTCATAATTGGAGTAGACTGTGAAATTGGGTTGATACTTTAACCACTTCCACATAATGACATTTATTATTTGACATTGAAACTATAAGTTTGTGTCAAATTTTTCAAAACTCTTATTAAGAAAATTGTTTGTGTTTAGATGTAAATGGACACCATTTTCAAAAACTTCTGTAGCTATATGTAAATTTTGATTATGATTTCGATATTAAATAAATTACTTGTTTTCTTTTTTGTTGTAGTATCATTTCAATACCATAACCTTTTTTTTACAATGAAACCAAATGAAACTGTCAAGCATCAAGTAATGTGTCATTATGTGGAAGTGGTTAAAGTACCAACCCAATTTCACAGTCTACTCGTTATATATATATATATATATATATATATATGTTATTTAAATATCTGTACACTGGCTTATCATGCTGGCAGTTCCGTGTTTAGATCCCTGACTAGGCTGTCCGAGTAGGTTTTCGCTGTTTCCTTCTCGTTCAAGACGAATGTCGACAGCTTACCACCTTAAGTTATCTCCACGAGGCAGACATAATAATAACTCATGGCTTGCAAATCCCACGTACTGTTGAGAATGCTAATGCATGAATTATTATTATTAAACTCGAATGTATCTTTGAATATTTTAATTTTATCCATGACAACTACAAATATATTAATATGATATTAATATATTGTCATTTATATTTTAAATTTCTTTTAAAAAGGCATTATGTACCGAAACATATAAGATTATTTTAAATATATACATATTAAAGTAAAACAGACCTTAAATCGCCGACTTATTGAATCTAATATATATATATATATATATATATATATATATATATATATATATGAAGAACTTCATGCGCATGAGAATTAATAACTATTAAATTTCCATATTATATGCAATTGTCGCTATAATTTGTTGTATTAATTTCTATAAAAGACAAAATCATATTTGTCTAAGGATAGAGATACAATACGTCGCCCAGACAAATAAAAAATATGTGAAAGTTATATTCATACCGAAACGTGCAGATACCGATATTTCATTATTGTTACAAATCATTAGTACACATTATCCGGGAATAGATATAACTTTCATTTCTATACTGCGTGTATATACACGAACTCTGAAGAACTTCATGCGCATGAGAATTAATAACTATTAAATTCTCATATTACATGCAATTCGCGCTATAATTTGTTATATTAATTTCTACAACTGACAAAATCACATTTTCCTAAGGACGCAGACGCAGTACGTCGTCCAGGTTGTCCGAACAAACGAAAAACGATAATTTCCGGATAACGCGTACTGATGATTTGTAACAACAATGACACGTTTCGGCATGGATATGATTTTCAAACATTTTTCATTGTATAAGCGCTCTACGATCACCAATTTAGGCTGTTTTGCGCAGAGCATCCTCGAGATTTGATGTGCAAGTGGGCGTAATATACTGATAAGATTAATCATTATATACTCCTGTGTAAGTGATCATATATTGGCTTTTCTCCTTTACTATGCAAGTATCTGAAGTGCCCCAACAATCCAACTTGCTGATAAAGTATAAAAGAAAAGTAAGAAGAAAAACATTTTAAACAGAACGATACCATACAGCTCCATATAATGTACATACCTAATTAATATTATTTTATTTACTTTTCAATATTTTTTTCCAAAACCTATCGTGCCAGAATAAATTTGTTATTAGTGTTATTACTATTGTTAGAACTATAAAAGAAACGAAAATTGTACATAGTTTCTAAAGAAAAATAAAAAAAAATTAAAATTTGTCGACCAGTGTTATCGGAAGTGATCTAAATATAAAATAATTTTGTTTGAATTAAACACAAACTAGGTGGACATGTCGTACACAGGCTTTGCAAACAAATTTTAAAATTAATTGAAATCTAGTAGTATTGGATAACAGAAAACGTATTTCAGGTGACGTAATAACTATACGAAATGGAACTACAATTAGTAGTGCTCAGTGCAAATAGTGTGGAACTTAAATAGTTTTCACAGATATATTCTCTAATTAAGTCCAATTGTGTTTCATAATAGGTGTGCATTCAACTATCGTGAGCACGTATATTTAGGATTTTATTTGCTGGGTCCGTCGATGAATATCGATTGCGAAGTTGGGTCTCGTATAATTGTGGTTAAGCCTCAAACCGAGAATTCTAATTACGAATCTGTCATGATCAGATTTGAAAAAGGTAGACCGTTGTTTCTTTCAAAAAGGTGGAACAATGGAATTTGCGTGATTTCTTCGGCAATAATCTGAAGTTTTGATTTTAATATTTAGAGTATAAATAAAAACTCTTCGGCGTTTCAAAGAATACCGTGTAAAACCAATTTTTTTGTCCATGAACACTGAATTCTTGGTATATTGAAGTTGTCTAAATATTTTCATATACTTTCTTTATTTGCTGTACTGGAGGCTTGTCTTAAATCTGAAAATGTTAAGAACACTTTTTCACATTTTGACTGCGTTGTAAATTGTGTCTTCATGTTATAATTCAAAATTCCCCTCATATCTACTTGCGTTTATGTATTTATGTAATTGCAACATAAATTGTACGATTTGTTTTTAAACAACACATAAATAGATAAAATATATTAAAATGTACTAAAGCATTAGCTTTAGTACATTTACTAATATGTAACAACTAACATGTAACAACTAATATGTAACAACTAATATGTAACAACATATTAGTTTTACATATTAGTTTTACTCACAATAGAATGAGTGCAATGAAACTTTTATATACAAATATTACAAAATAATACAAATCTGTATAAAAACAAATTTGTATCTGTATATGCATGGACACACAGTACGTATTTACCAGCTTTTGCTTCAACTACCAGACGCATGCGTTTCTGTGTAACCACTTTGTCAATGATAGATTTACGAAGCAAAAGACTGTAGTACACTTGCGGTCATGTAGTAAGTTTTGTCCTATCCGAAGACAACAGATAACCTCTTGCCATCTGACGGACAAAACCGACCACCCCGGTGCAAAGTGTTCTTCTCGAATAGCTATGCTATTACTGATAAAGAAGAAAATACGCATATTACTGTGAGTCCATTAACTCGTCGCCAGGTGGCGTAGTATAGCAAAAAATAGATTGCATGTCGATGCGATAATTCACATCAAGCTTTGATACAAAATAATACAAATCTGTATAAAAACAAATTTGTATCTGTATATGCATGGCCACACAGTACGTATTTACCAGCTTTTGCTTCAACTACCAGACGCATGCGTTTCTGTGTAACCACTTTGTCAATGATAGATTTACGAAGCAAAAGACTGTAGTACACTTGCGGTCATGTAGTAAGTTTTGTCCTATCCGAAGACAACAGATAACCTCTTGCCATCTGACGGACAAAACCGACCACGCCATGCATATACAGATACAAATTTGTTTTTATACAGATTTGTATTATTTTGTATCAAAGCTTGATGTGAATTATCGCATCGACATGCAATCTATTTTTTGCTATACTACGCCACCTGGCGACGAGTTAATGGACTCACAGTAATATGCGTATTTTCTTCTTTATCAGTAATAGCATAGCTATTCGAGAAGAACACTTTGCACCGGCGTGGTCGGTTTTGTCCGTCAGATGGCAAGAGGTTATCTGTTGTCTTCGGATAGGACAAAACTTACTACATGACCGCAAGTGTACTACAGTCTTTTGCTTCGTAAATCTATCATTGACAAAGTGGTTACACAGAAACGCATGCGTCTGGTAGTTGAAGCAAAACTGGTAAATACGTACTGTGTGTCCATGCATATACAGATACAAATTTGTTTTTATACAGATTTGTATTATTTTGTATCAAAGCTTGATGTGAATTATCGCATCGACATGCAATCTATTTTTTGCTATACTACGCCACCTGGCGACGAGTTAATGGACTCACAGTAATATGCGTATTTTCTTCTTTATCAGTAATAGCATAGCTATTCGAGAAGAACACTTTGCACCGGCGTGGTCGGTTTTGTCCGTCAGATGGCAAGAGGTTATCTGTTGTCTTCGGATAGGACAAAACTTACTACATGACCGCAAGTGTACTACAGTCTTTTGCTTCGTAAATCTATCATTGACAAAGTGGTTACACAGAAACGCATGCGTCTGGTAGTTGAAGCAAAAGCTGGTAAATACGTACTGTGTGTCCATGCATATACAGATACAAATTTGTTTTTATACAGATTTGTATTATTTTGTATCAAAGCTTGATGTGAATTATCGCATCGACATGCAATCTATTTTTTGCTATACAAATATTAGTTTGTGAATCACACATGTATAGTCTTGGAGTTTTGATTCTGATTCAAAGGAATCTCGCAAACAATGACTTTTGAGGATTTCACTCACAAAAGAGGGTATTTGCCCTCCTAATGTTAAGATTAGTACTCAAAGCCTATATTTGTCTGAAATGTGGATCATTGGCTTCTACTGATAACTCTTTACAATTCGAGTGTGCTATTCAATGTCTATTTAAGTGGAAAACGAGTTCCTACAGAATAGGACCCTTATCATCATACTGTATAAGTATTTTCTTATTTGCTGAACGCTTTAAATTTAAAATTTCAATAGCACAGATATTTCGAATGTATTCGGGGAATTCTACTTCCTCCTCATTAGTCTCTAATATCTGGCTTGAGATACGCTTTAGCCGTGCCTTTCTGACTAATTATTTATTTAAAATAACAATCCACATGCACTTTTCTGATTTAATTGACCCTATATACTCCAATTTCATGGCGTGTTCAATTTTTACTTACTCAAAGCTAATTTTAACATACAAATTCTCAAATTCCTCTTGGTACTTCTGTAATAGCTAAACCAGGTCACGTATTCAAAATATCCGTTTCATCAATACGACCTTGTTGAGTTATGATCTTACACCACATTGTTTTCATCTTGTAACCAGGTCACTAGGCTAAGGGAACACACTCTAATATATAACGAGACACTCAGAGGTCTATACAGCCAGAGTTAGAGTCAGAGTTAGAGAGTTAGAGTCACAGTCACTACCAGTTTGCAGAATTTTGTCCCCACTTCATACCATTTATTTCTATTTTGTCTAATTTTCATATTTATTTAACATTTTTGCCCCTGTGTATTTTGAACTACCATGGGTAGTTTTTTCCATTTCCATTTCCGCTATCTTCCTGTTTATGTTTTTTTCTCTTTCATCATAATTTTGGTATTTGTAATTTTTATTATGGAATTGTAAAATCTTAATCTCGTTATTTCCAGAAACGACTCGTATGTTCGTTTGAACAGGAGAAGTTTTCGCGGAAAATCTGCCTACGTATCATTCAAAAATTCCCGTAGTGTTTTCTCTCTTTTTCTTCTTCCTTGGTTTGTTCGTATGGCATTTTCTTGTCCTTTTCTTTCATCTGAATGTCCATTAAATACACGTTATTATCATTGCGCATGCGCCTTTTCAGATGCTTTCCATTTTGACACATGGCTTTGTTTACATCCCAACATTAATGGCATTAATTGCTTTTTTTGTATTTTGCAATGTTTGTTTGCTTCTTGTTACTGATATTTTTCCGTTGTGTTTAGATTTTCTTGGTCCTGTTCTTGCCGTTTGGATGTCTTATATCTTTGTTTTTCTTATTTTAAAATGCCGTAGATGTCTTCCGTTAATTTCATCCATTTTGGCAAGGTTATTTATAAAATATAATGTATTGAAATTAAATGTGATTACTAACATTACTAATGCACAAAGAAAGATTATTCTGTATCCTTTTACTATATTACTGTTACGCATAGCATATTTTATTAGTTCACTTACATTCTCAGTGTTTACTAATGAAGCTAACCTAAAATTTATTGACGTATCGTGAAATTATTTGCACCTATATTCTTAGTAATATACATTTAAATTTTTATACTAAATCAGAATATTATATACGAGGTGCATTTAAAAAGACACAACCTCAGTTGATTTCCTTTTAATTTGTTTTTGGTTATTCAGATTACGTTTAATTAACTTGTACATTATTAAATCCTATTTCTATTTTATTTCCAAAGAGAATTTCACAGCTTCATGTATGCGAAAAACTAAAACTATTTTAAGGTGTGTAATATGTACAAATTACATATTACATATTATAGATAATATGAACATATACGAGGGGGTCTGATAGTTGAGGTTACTAAAACAAAGAAGACGCGATAATCTACGTATCTGTCATCTGTCAAATATATCATACGTTAGAAGACAGCTGTAAAAGTTTGAGCCTAAAACGTTGCGTCCGTTGTCTCTTACAGTTGTTTAAAGTAAACATTTTGTAAATATGGACAAAAGACAATTTCGTGTTGTGATTAAACACTTCCATGTCGCCGGGAAAAAATCCAAAGATATTAAAGAAGAGTTGGATAATGTTCACGGCAAATCTGCGCTATCATTTAATACAGTTTGTTTCTGGGCCAATGAATTTAAACGTGGCCGTAGGAGTACCGAAGATAAACCATGAGCAGGACGTCCGAAAGAGGCTACCACTGACGAAAAGTTTATGATCTTGTTTTAAACGATCGTCGATTAAAGGTGCATGAGATAGCAGACATTATAGATGTATCTAAAGAACATGTTGGTAATATCTTACATGAACACTTGGGTATGAAATAGCTCTCAGCAAGCTGGGTGCCGCGTCTGCTAAGTGTGGACCAGAAACGAATGCGCGTAACAACTTCTGAGTACTGTTTGACCGTTTTGAAGGATAATCTCTCCAAATTTTTGCGCCGATATATTACCGTTGACGAAATGTGGATACACCACTATACCGAAGAAACAAAAATTCAATTCAAACAATGAGTAGAAGCTGATTGCAGTGCACTGAAGAAAGCAAAAGTGGTTCCATCAGATAACGAGATTATGGCCACCGTATTTTGGGATGCTCGTGGTGTTGTCTTTAGATTATCTGTAAAAGGGCAAAACAATTACAAGCGCGTACTACGCGTTGTTATTGGACCAGCTGAGTGAAAAATTAAAGGAAAAACGTCCGCATTTGGCACGAAATTAAAGTTTTGATTCATCGTGACGACGCACCGGCTCATGCATTGAATATTGTCGCGACAAAATTATTTGAATTGCGATTCGAAATACTTATTCATGCATCTTACAGTCCAAATTTAGCTCCATCTGGCTTTTTCTTGTTTCTCTTGGCTAGGCGGAAAGCGATTTTCATGTAATGAGGAGGTTATTGCAGCAACAAATGATTTTGCGGCGTTTGATTCGACCAATTATAGTAAACGCCTTAAACGACTTGAACATCGTTGGAACAAGTGTATCTAATTAGAAGGTGTTTATGTCGAAAAAAATTGTAAAAAACCGGAATAAAGTATCTTCTTTTGTACTACTTATCTTAGTTTTCAGACCACCCTAGTACCATATTATAGATATATGTATGCCATATTATTACAACATATTCATATAATTTGTTAAGCTTTTTTAAAGTATTGTGTAATTTTTGTTTGCATTCAATTTTTTAACTTCGATTTAAAAACTGCAGCTTCACTTCTTAATTTTGCACATACTTCGCATGCTAGATAAAATAGATTTCGAAGTTTCACATTCGTCCACATCACTATTCTCAGAGTTATGTTCTTCATCATTATTGAAATACTGAAGTTAGGACTCTCTGTGGGCACATGGCTATCAACAGAACCAAATTCATATAAATCCACAATTTCGTTACGAACTGTAGGAAAGAGGTGGGCAAGGGGTATTTCGCCTTCCTCGTCAAAAATTTTATCTTCTTCGATAACATCAGAGAATCCGGCCTTGGAAAAATATTTCTTAACTGTAGCAGTAAATACATTTTTCCAAGCGGCTGTAATCCATATAAGTGCATTGGCTTAATTTATGTTTTTTTCAAAATTTTCAAAATTACATTCACTCTCAATAAATTTTAGAAGGTTTTTAATCAAAAAATTTCGGTAAATCAACTCCAAATTCTGAATTATTCCTTGATCTAAGGGCTGCCAATGCGAAGTGGTGTTTGGTGGCAGAAAGACTATCTTAACATTACTAATGAACTTTGGAATGTAACGTGGCATTATCCAAGAAAAGAAGCACTTTTCTTTATTCTATTGTCAAATTTATGAAGCCATCTTGTAATAATTGCTATTGTCATCCAAGGCTTTTTGTTAGAAACTTATTCTTAAGGGTAATTTTCTAAGATAGTTACCCTCAAAACAGCGAGGATTTTTACTTTTTCCAATTACACAGGTCTACAGTGATTTTGATGTTTGAAAGCTGTTTGCTAATTTGTATATGTTTAGGGGCCCTTATTCCAAAAAACGCCATATTTTTGCTCTATCACGCTCTATATCTTAAAAATATTAATTTATTAATATACATACCTATGACAAGAATATGTTTGTTTCATGTTAGGCATGATTTTTAAATGAATTGATTTTTATGAAATTAAATGTGATTTGGCAACACTGGTTAATATTAGATTTCTTAGCAAAGCAACAGAGTCGGCGCAGAAGCGTCAGTACAACGTTGAAACCTGCTTATGTGCAGTTTGGTTGTGTTAGTCGTCGTGCTACTGTGTCCGCGCGCTTGTTGTCTTCGTTGTAGCGTATTTTAAGTGTTCTAGAACGTATAAATATGGAAAGAAGACATTGTGTGAACAATCCGAATAACTTTTGTTATATCTGTGGTAGTTATGTCGTAGTAAAGCAGAGGCAAACTATAACTTCGTTTGTGAAAAATGTATACCACGCTTATTTTGGTGTAAAAATTGGCGACCAAGACAAGTCCTGGGCTCCTCATACTGTTTGTTCCGTTTGCGTTGAAGCATTAAGAAACTGGCAAAAAGGTAGGAAGAAATGTTTAAGCTTTGGTGTTCCTATGGTATGGCGAGAGCCTAGAAATCACAGTGATGATTGTTATTTTTGTTCGTGTAATGTTCAAGGATTCAACAGAAAAAATAAGAAACAAATTGTGTATCCTAATCTTGACTCTGCTATTCGACCAGTTCCCCATGGACGAGATGTACCGATATCTACCGCCCCAAAAGCACTAGAAAACGTCATATCGTCAGAATCAGAGGAATCTAATTGCGACAGATGACTCAGATTTCACACCAGGTTTCAGAGAGCCCGAAGTGCTTTACCAGAGCGAACTAAATGATTTAATTAGAGATTTGCACCTTCCAAAGGATGCATCCGAATTGTTAGCCTCCCGACTTCGTGAGAAACATTTACTGGCACCTGGCGTCACATCAGGCTTTTACCGGGATCGCGAAAAAGAGTTATGTCAATATTTTACTCAAGACGGACCGCTAGTGTATTGCAACAATATTCCTGACTTAATTTGAAAATTAGGAAATGTGCCGTATGTAAAAGAAGAATGGCGCCTGTTTATTGACTCAAGTAAGCGTAGTTTAAAAGGCGTTTTATTGCACAATGGTAACGAGCTGGCCTCGGTTCCCGTTGCCCATTCGGTACATTTAATGGAAACGTATGAAAATTTTGAACTTCTTTTAAAGAAAATAAACTACCAAGAACATCAGTGGATGCTTTGTGGTGACCTTAAAGTGCTGTGCATGCTACTAGGACAATAAGGAGGTTATACAAAATTTCCATGCTTTATTTGTGAGTGGGATAGTCGAGCAAGGGATAGACATTGGACTCAAACAGAATGGCCCTCTAGAACAAGCCTTACACCTGGTAGCAAAAATGTATTAAGAGATAGCTTGGTTGACCCCAAAAAAGTTTTACTGCCTCCTCTCCATATCAAACTTGGCTTGATGAAGCGTTTGTTAAAGCCCTAGACAAAAATGGACAGTGTTTTAAATATTTGTGCCATTTCCAGCCTTATCCGATGCCAAGTTAAAAGAAGGTATTTTTGTAGGGCCGCAGATAAGAACATTATGCAAAGACAAGGATTTTCAAAACCCAATGACCAATGTCGAGAAAAACGCCTGGGTTTCATTTAAAGAAGTAATTGATAAGTTTCTTGGGAACTCTAAGGACGAAAACTACGAAAATATTGTTCAAAATATGTTACAACACTTTCATCGCCTAGGTTGTAATATGAGTTTGAAAGTGTATTTCCTGTTTTCACACATGAATTACTTTCCTGAAAATCTTGGAGCAGTTAGCGAAGAACAGGGAGAGAGGTTTCACCAAGACCTTAAGGAAATGGAACGGCGATACCAAGGCAGATGGAGCATAACGAAGATGGCGGACTACTGCTGGATGTTAAAACGGGATATGCCCTTAAAAACATACAACCGAATGTCCGGACAACGCAGCTTTCTGGCAAAAAGACAAAGATTTCACTTAAAAAAGACTGAGTAAAGTATTTTTTTCCACTTTTTTAACTTGTATTCCACCTTTTTACTCAATAAACAAATACATTTTTTTAGAAATATCGTTTTTTTTTCATTTAATATTTGCAAAAAAACCTTACGTGATACAAATAAATGCATAGAAGAATTTTTGAAATCAGCCTACCAAAATTATATAAAATCAGTTTTCAAAATAAAAACATCTGTCAAAAACTTTAATTTTGTGGACCTGTGTTATTAATGAATCTTCTTTCTCATTTTCCATATTTTCGCACAGTGAAATAGTCAAACGTTGTTTTGCTGCCTTCATCCCTGCACAATTCTCATTGTTTAATGCATATGTCTTATTTGGCATGGCGTTGTAATAAAAACCTGTTTCGTTGGCATTATAGGCATCTCGAGGAGAATAATTCCTTAAAATCAATGGTAATTTAGCTTTTAAGGCCTCTATGTCGTCTAAATTAACCTCCTCGGACTCACCACAAATTGATTTAAAAGTTATACTGTGTCGTCGGCAGAAACTTTTTGATGTTGCGAAATTTTCCATTTTTAATCTACTTGTTGTCCCCAGTGCTTTTTGTTTAAGTAGCTGCCCAGATATTAGAATTGCGTTATTTCTGGCTTTGCAATACTAACTGTAGACGACTTGATCCACTGCCAATCCTTTCCACTTCGAAAATTTTCGTCTTTACCCTAAGTAACACCTTCTCCAACCATATTTTTAATTCACCTGTATTTTTCATAATATCGTTAATTTGTGTTTTTCCAACCCCATATTTTACGGCCAACTTTCGCGAACTTTCTGCGGTTATATTTATTTTGTCTTTCAGCGACAAACGTTTTCTTTTTAGTGACATACTTAATTAATAACCTTTAGAATACCGAGAAAACTTTAAACTAATCAAGTAACTGAAAGAACCTTTCGCATACGGAGAGGCTTTTAAACTAACCAAGTAACCGAAAGACCACAATGTGTAAACTTGTAGAAATGAAGGCGATCTCTATTTTATCAAACATAAATATCCACGTATTGCGCTTTTGCAATATGCTTTCGTAGCGCGTTCGGGATTGAGAACGTATTCGTTTAATTTAATCATGTGTACATGCTAGGAATACATAATTATGGGTAAATTCGCACAAATACGAAATCTAAACTAATATTATAAAGACGAAACATTTGTGTTTTTGTATGTATGTTTGTAATATTTTCACACAAAAAATGCTGGACCGATTTCAAAAATTCTATCACCATTAGAAAGCTGCATTTTCACTGAGTGACATAGGCTATATTACATTTTCAGAAAAAAAGGGATCCCCAATAAAAATGCATTAATGTAACCCAAGGTGTGAAAAAATTAGTCACAAAAAATCTGTCATCGCGTACGCTGCGGAAACTATTGTTGATAGAACAAAAAAATGTTCTACAGTATTATAGAACGTATTAATATCTACAAAAAAGTCCGCGAAACCATATGTCCAACTACTGTAGTTATGCCACTATAACTACTTTTTTACATTTTAAAAGTTAATAAAAGTGCCGACAATAATCAAACCATATTATCCATACCTCTGTATTATTCCTTATCAGTTCAATGAGAATGAAAAGTAATAGGAAACAGGCACAGAGAAGCTGTTATAGAAAGAAGTTAAACATAAAGTGATATAAAATCCAAAAATTAAGGATCACAAGAAAGGAAGATTAAATATTTAAGAGAATACACTCACTATTGTATTTATTCAAGGTAGGATCGAAGAAAAGAGAACATATACGATACAAATTTTATTAAAAGAATTTAAATAACACTGAGATATTTGAAAGGTGACGTTTTCGAAGTAATTTCAACAATGTGTCAAAAGCCAAGTGACAGGAACATTATTAAAATAGCGGGTTACATTGTTTATAAGTTATGTTAAATAACTAAATGGACTAAACAAAAAATATAATCAATTCATCAGCTTTACAATTAAAAAAATATTTTTTTTTGTCAAAAACATTTTTTTTCCTTTAACTTCACATAGCCACAGCAACGCAATTGGATGATTTGTTTTCCAAGTGAATTTATATTTACTATAATACATTTATCTCTTTTCTCATTCATTTCATTTCAGATTGAGTCACAGCGAAGCGTGGTCGGGATTAGCTAGTAATATAATAAAGATACATCATAAATATTTCGGCTAATATCTGCAGGTAAATTTCTATGAAGATAGCCCGTAAAAATTTTGTTTATTTGGCCGAAGTCGTGAGACCATAAATAACGGGTTTTCTTATACGAGTATGTGAATTTTTCTTACAGTAAGTTCGGGGAAATTTCAAACTGCCCGTTACCTCAGGCGTCCGCTTTAGACAGGTGGTCGTTAACACAGTTTTTACTGTATAATTGTACCTTTACGTTATTTTAGTTAATTTCTTCAGTCAGTCGAGCTATCCACTGTTTTTTTTAAGTTTTTAATGATTTTGGTTCCCGCTCTTTTATTTCTGTGTATTTGTCTTAATTTGTTTGACTCCTGTTTACAATCAAAAACAATAACAAATAGCTTTCTTTAATTACACGCATTCCATAACAAATGAATGCTTAAGTTAAATATTCTGTAAAAACTGATGTGGTTATTTTATGGCATCATCTGCTCATTGAAAAGTTAAATATCAAAAGTTTCAGAATCATTGCGGTCACGTAATTGTTTTTTAACAGTTACAACGGATGGTATACTCGTATAATCCGTAAACATTGATTAATACATAAAGTTGTAAGGAAGTAATAAACTCCGTGTACTACAGTCGGTTGCGACAGTGCCATTTAACACTATTATTGTCCGCAGCGGTGAAAAATCTTTAGCCTTTAGTCTTTACCACAACAATCGAAGCATATCTGTCATAAATATCGCGGAATCATTTGGGTACGCCAACGTGCGCTCGCAACTGACGAACAGGACGATTAGAAAGCTTCTTAGAGCGACGCTTTAGCGCTTAGAAGAGGTAATTATGTACTACGTATTGGCCGTAGTAGTACGTACAAGTATGCCTTGATGTTTTATGTATTTATTGCGGTCGTTACGTCGGCGCGATTGTGGCGCCATCGATCGTGTGTGTGTAGCTGAAAGAAATAATCTTTTGTGTGGGATGTTGCGTTTAATTAGCCGGTTCGCCGTTTCTTCTTTGGAACGATTATTTTGTATCGTTTAGATCCGTAGATCTTTTTTTTTAATGGACCGCGCTATCGATATTATCTAACTAAAATATGATAATTTTATTACCACGCTGTAAAGTTACTACTTCATCTATTTTTAAATATATTGCGTTTAAGGAATGTCCGATATGTGTTTGTGATACATAGTAGAGATGCAAATATAGATAGTTGCATTTGGTTTATTAAAATATAGTAATAACTAGACAATTCTAAAAACTAACGCTTAACGTTTAAATTTTTAAATACAATTCCAACAACTTTATTTTCAACGAAAGAAACAGTAAAAATCTCGTAAAATAAAACGAAAGATGTAGGTCGAAGTAAAATGAAAAAACAGGCTGCTAGATGATGAGGTTATGAAAGTCTTTTATACAAAAAGAACTTCATCTCAATAGGCACTGGGTAACTAGTACTTGCAAATTATTATTAGCCACTTGCCTTTTATTTATAACTATTTATTTGTCATTTTGACATTTGTCATTTTGTGACTGCAATATAATTTTTTCTTATAAATATTTCTTTTTACTTAATAAACCATATCACTAAATAATGTACACATGGCAAGAAAATATTTTTATTTTTGAAGCATATTTCCGAAGTGCGCAATATCTTAACGGAGAATGGCAATATTCTTACGCAGAATGTAAGCGACAGTTTCACTTGTAGTTTCCAAATAGAGTTGTGGATAACACCGCTTTACATCATCACATTTGTCTAATCGTGGAGAAGTTTTGGGCTACAGGATCTGTGTTAAAAAGCAAAAGTTCTGGTAGACTACGTACACAGCAAAATATTGTTTCACACTTAGAAAACCTTGTTGGAGAAAATCCACATACATTAGTTCGTCGTTTATCAGTTCGAACGAACGTATCTTCTAGTACCGTTCATAGAATTTTGAAGCGTCGTTTACATATTGCTATGTATAGTGGGTTTAATTAGAAAGTTAGTCCACTATTCACCACAATATGTCCGAACTTGAACTCAGCCAGCTTTTCTTTTTTAAATGAGACTCCTGTTCATCCAGGGTTTCCCGTAAAGGAGCGTGGAAATAAATACAAATTAATAATAATACAGACACTTTTATTAAAAAAAAAATTAAAAAAAAATTTTTACCAAATGTAAAGACAGCTAATGCATCATTATACAGAAGCACAGAGGAAAAAGATTGTATGATAATTTACACGCATACAATGAAAACCTCTTTTGAAACGCGAGCAAAATTAATCCTAATAGATTGATTAGAAAACTTTCAATTTCAAAAATTAATTAACTCCTAATTCACAACGTAAACAGATCCAACTGTCAAACGCGAAAATAACATTCACTCGTGCGCAATCTCACGAGCATAAAACTCCCACCAACCTTAAATTCAAAATGTTCTAGAGTATCGTGACAGAAAAAACTCTTTTATAAAAAAAATGATAGTTTTCTTCACCATCTATCTATTAAACTAAAATAGATAAATCGATAAATATAAATCATCAAAATTACAATTAAATTACAATGAAAAGCAATAAAATAAAATAGTATGAAAAAATTACTTACGCTAGCGTAAAACTTTTCACACACAAAATAGAGAGATATCGAGTGGATTAATTTAATAAACAAAATACGAGATACAAACACTCGTAATTAAATCGATAATGACTTTAAACAACAAAGCACAATAAAACAAAAGAAACCCGAAGTTACAAAAATATCAAAGATAAAAAATAAGTTTTTACCTTCAGACTGAACCGACCCACTCGAGCACAAAAATATCTCTGTAGAAATATGCATAGCACATGATAAGCATAAAAAATATCCTTATAAATCAAAATACGATCCAGGCTCATAGACATCCGGGAACGCCCTAATCAAAAACATACACATATAAAATATACAGTCATGGTTATAAATGTACATAACTAAATTGTTAAATTTGAAAATTATCTTCGGGGAAAAAAACACTACAATATGTATCCATAAAAAGTATCGATTGTTCAACAGATCTTACCTAAAGATAACGCTAGTAGGCTTAATTATTGCAGCTTCTTTCAAGAAAATTTAAATAATGACCAAATTCTTGAACTAAGTTTTTTACTGATTAAGCATGGTTTCATTTAAGCGGGTTTGTAAATAAAAAATGAACAAAATTACAGAACATATTCTATAAACAATCTAAATAATCATATCGAAGTTCCTTTACATCCTGTTAAAGTTGGAATATGGTTAGCTGCATCTCGTCGTAGAAAAATAGGACCAATATTTTTTTACAATAACATTAATAGCCAACGATACCGAGAACAGTTACTAACATTACTTTTAATTCAAGTCGAACGAGACGAATTCAATGGGGGTTACCTTCAGCAAGATGGGACTACTGCACATACAACTCGTGAAAATTTAGTGCTTTTAGAAATTTACTTCCCTCATCGAGTTATAAGCAGACGTGTTTGACCAGCGCTGTTGACCGCGCTGGTCAAACACAATCTTGCTCCGTTAGATTTTTCTATTTCGGATTGATAAAAAATGAAGTATATAAGACAACAATGAATAACTTAAACGACTTGATGAATACAATTACAATTAAATGTAATGAAATAACACCAAATATATTGTAGAATATTTTTTTTTGACACGGAACGTCGTATAGCATTATGCATTGAATAAAATGGAGACCATTTTATATATCAACAATTAAAATTTCTACAAATTAGTTATTTACATGTTTAAAGTTTTCTCATTAAATAAATTAATAATCTAATTGTACTTGTTATTAATTTTATCACCATATCTCTCGATGATAAATTTTGACAGTTACAGGTAAGATAACCTTCATACCATTTAATCTATATCCCCATTTCAAGAACGCAGAACATTATAATTTATAGGAGAAATTCATGGACAACTAGATGTATTTTTTTTTAAACACGTTGTATGATTATTTTCCTATCTCGTGGAAAAAATATGAGAGTTGAATTTTATTTCTAAACTAAGCTTTGAAGTTTGTTTTTAAAGTTTGAAAAGATCAAGTTATAGAGTATATTGAGTATGAAAAAAAAGTTTTATTATTATTTCATAAATAAAACATTTTAAATACTTTCCAGACAAATATTACTCGAAAAATAGGGTCGTGGATTTTTTGTTTTGTAAATACGTTGCTGACGCGTTGGATTGCAGGTCACAGGTTGATGTCGTATATACTGATTTCGTCAAGGCATTTGATAGACTGGATCACGCTATCTTGTCAGCTAAATTGGCGAGTTTTGGATTTAGTGAACCACTAGTTAACTTTTTAACCACGTACATATATAATAGGCCTCAACGGGTTTTACACAACGGATATTTATCATCACCTTACATTCCTACTTCTGGAGTTCCGCAAGGCTCTATCTTAGGTTCACTGTTTATTATTTTCATGAATGATCTTTCAGACCAGTTCAAGTCTAATAATATTTTCTTTAGCGATGACTTGAAGTTATTTTCTCGAGTCTCCGACTCGAGAGTTTGTCTTCTACTGCAGGACGCTCTGATTAACATGCAGATTCGGTGCAAAAATAAAAATTTGCCTTTGAACCTCGTTAAGTGCAAGATTTGATATTTCGCGAAAAGACTAAATGTTATAAACTTTAACTATCAACTTGGGGATATGAGTATATTACATGTTGAATCAATTAAAGACTTGGGAGTTATCTTCGATATGAAACTGATCTTTAATGAGCATACCAGGAATATGTCTAAGCAGACTACCAAACTTTTGGATTTATTATCCGTAACTGTGGTGAATTTTCTATTTATTATTATTATTAATTATTTTTGAATTACATGTGGTTCTAAAGTGGACGGTGTCTATCACTTTGATTACACCTAACTCCTTTGTCGTTTCAACCTGCCTTCTCTCTCCTTTAGACGTTTTGTAGCTATCCTCAATTTCCTTCATAGGCACAACGTAGTTGACTGCACAACACTATTACCTTTTTTTAATTTTCTTGATTAAGAATTCAATAGAGTTTGCCACGTTGGATGTAACGTATTATTACACATTCTACTACGAAATATCATGCCAATACGACGCGTCCGATTGGCTCATTGTCTCCAGCCAATAACAGGCCACCATCTGACCCCCCCATTTAAGTTTGTGCCGGTCTCTGTCCTAGCATTCTTCAAGCTACTGCGAAACGACGAACATCTACGTACAGCCCTGAAGATGTCACTTGCAATAATGAACAAAACGTTGGCAATTACGCCTAGCTCGACGCGGTTCCAACCCGGAAACCGAGATCTACATCTAGAGATCGACCATGGAAACCTACACCTAGGAATAGTATTACGTTTATGTTGCTTAGGATTATACCACATTTTGATAATACGTACATTTAATATCTGAAGAATTAATGTAAAGATTATATTGTTTTTGATGCATAATCTTAATTTACAGAAATACCGTTGCCGTATATCTGTGATTAGGTATGGAATCAGTATAAATATGACGTAAACTAAGAAGAAATAAATTATTTCTTACATTTCCGATATTATAGTATGGTGCAAATCTTTTAAGTATATTTTATGAACTGTATGGTGGCTTAATTCGTATTGTAGATAGACATGTAAAAGTTATTTGTTATGGCCAATAGGTGTCTCCAGGTTGAGGGACTTTCCATGTAAGACAAAATTAGAAGGAAAATTGTATTCTCTTCTTAGCAGTCCCTCACAAAATTGCGAGGGTAGCTATTCATGTATCAGCAACCAGCAACACTATTTTTATTAGGCACCATCTGACATATCCATCGGAAAGTTTGACATTTTTGACAGTGGATCATTACGTCCATGATTATTTGAATTTGCCGAGTTATAAATTGACAAGCAATACTGTTCCCGTCAACTAAAATTAGTCAATAGACTACTCCCATAGTTTGAGAAAGCTGTGTCATTTAGTTAAGGTTCGACAGCCATTTAAAGCAGACAACCTCGTGTATTTTGGCGAAAATGGAAAAAAGTAATTTCGTTTGCTCATTAAGCATTTTTTTGCAGAAGAAAACCATGGCTCAAACCAAGGCTAAGCTTGATAAGTGCTGTGATGACTCTGCACCAACAGAATCAATGGTAAAGGAGTGGTTTAGTGAATTTTATTATGGTAGCACAAGAAGTAGTGCCGCTGAACATTTTGGAAGTCTAATTGAGGTGAAGAACTAGATTCGAAACAATTGAAAAAGTCCACTATATGACGTTGGCTGATCGGAGAATGAAAGTGCGCGAGATTATAGAAGCCATATGGCTCATTCGTTTCGATATTGAATGATCACTGGCGCATGAGAAAGCTAGCCGCAAGATAGATGTCGCGATTGCTCATAATTGAACAGAAACGCGATAGTGTGGCAACATCGAAAGAGTGTTTGGCTTTGTTCAATCGTAATCCGGACGAGTTTTTATGCTGTTTCATAACCGCGGACGAAATATGGAAACGCACTGGAGACTAAGCAGTAGTCAAAACAGTGTTTTTTTTTCTGGGCGAATCGGCACCGAAGAAGGCCGAGGTGGGTCTGTCGGCCAATACAATCATGGAGACAGTTATCTGGGATGCACGCGATATAAACCATATCGATTACCTTAAATAAAATTGGTTCAAGGCGATTTGAAGAAAACACAATCGCATTTGACCAAGAACAAAGTGCTCTTCTATCAACATACGGGTGCACTCGTGCATAGCCACCTTGGGTAAATTTCTTCTCCGCTATACAAACCCGAAGAAAAGGCTAGGCGGACCGAGATTTGGCTCCAACGATGAAATAATCCCTTAAACAAGCGTCTATTTTGAGAACATTGATGAATATTATTACTTGGAGGGAATCAAAAAATTAGAGAAACTTTGGACGAAGTGTATTGAGTTGAAAGGAAACTATGATGAACAATAAAACGTTTCTTTGCGTAAGAAACTATATTTCACTCAAAAAGTTAAGGATATTATAATTCACCCTCGTACGTATTCAGAACGGTTTGCCATACGGTTGTTAATTTGTGTTGTATACAGTGACTCGAAAATTTAATCTCAGTCAAAAATGGGAATTAACTTGTGAAAATTTATTTCCTGCTTCTTGCGCATAAGAAGCACTCCGAAGCGGTCAATTTTGCTCCCGTGGGGCCGGTGGTATACTTATATGATATTTGTCTCCGACATGTGATTGCCATTTCGCAGACTCGGCGCTTCTTGAAAATGTAAAAAACAAAACCTTGTAGTTTTCACATCAATATACATCATGTCGTCTGATGCAGATGCAGTAGTATTGTCAGTAATAATATTGCGAAAGAGAAAGAAGAAAAATACTCGAAAATATTGGGTTCATCCATGTAGTACAGCAAATGTTTATCGAAGTATATTTAAAAGTTGTACTAGTGAAGAAATAATTAAAGATCCAGTGAAATTTCAATCATTTTATAGAATGTTTCCAGAGACATTTGCAATACATTTGGACAGAGTTGGACCTCATATAAAGAAATCGGATACCAAATTTCGGGAAGCTATAACACGAAAAGAAAAATTAATCATTACATTGACCTCCAAATCATGCATTTTGAAAACATCCACCGCTTCTTCAGGCGTTGAACAACGTCGACCTCGTAATTTATTTTTCAATTGCGGGAATAGAAAAAAGTCATTTGGTCAGGCGAATGATCCGTCTACGGTAGTTGGTTGCCTATATTTTTACGAATACTTCTGGCAAGCAAATGTTTGTGTATCATTAAGAATTGACCGTCCGACGTTGCACTAATGGTACAGTTATCACACGCACGTTTTTACCCAAGAAACAATTGACCATTTGTTTCAAAGTGCTTCGTGCGTGAACAACTTTTGTCAGATTTGCCTCATCTTGAAAGATCCATACAGTCGACTGCTATTTACTTTCGAGCTCATAGATTCGTCACGTGTTACGATGTCATAGATGTGTTTTGAAGCACGCCGATTGAATTTTTTAGCATTTCTTTGAACGACAGCAGCCTTTTTTGACGATTGTCAAATTATGTTGAATCCAACGCGAATAAATTTTTTTGACGGCCAAATGTTCACGCAAAATTGAATATATGCTGGTCCCACTAATGCCCAAGAATACCTCTACCTCATGATAAGTCATATGAAGATCTTGCAATATCAGTTTACGCACAGCAGCAATGTTTTTCGGAACAATAACCGATTTCGGACGATCTTCACGAAATTCGTCAGTGAGCGAAGCACGATATAGGTTGATTTTTATGGTGACTCATCGCAAAAGGTCGAATTAAGTTTATCGATGCATTGTTATTGTGATAATCCATGTCGAAACGCACGGAAATGTTCACGAGTTAATTTCATTTTCAGGCCGAGATTAAATTTTTAAGTTAGTGTAAACCACAGAAATTGCACCTGTACGTCAAAACGTTCTGAGTAATTATTCTGTTAAAAATGTTTAACTTTACGATAGAGACATCGGTTGTCGAATGGCAGCACCAGGATCGCCGATTCCCGAAGCATAAACGACATCCCTCGTAATGATTTATATGTAGCACATTCTTAAACTACGCACTCATTTTCATAATTTTCGTCCTGTACTTCACACTCAGGAGGCTTTCTTTCTGTAGCTTCTTCATGGGTCGAATTAGATGTTTCTTCATTTATGTTCGTGGAAGTTGGAATACTATTCTTTTGTTCTCTAGATTAGTGAACGGTATGAGGAAAGCCAAATAGTCCGCTAAATAATATTTTTCCTTTGCTTGTGCTGATGATCCACTATATAGAGGTTATAGCGGATGGAGATAGCAACTTTATTGCAATTGATGTTGGCGAATATGGAAGAAACGGTGATTGGGCAGAATTTAGAAATTGAAGTATTGGACGGAACTTCAAAGCAGGCACACTCAATATTCCACTACCATATTCTTTACTTAAACAATCACATGAGCCGGCCTTTCCCTATTATTTTGTCGGAGATGCTGCCTTCCTTCTTTCTAAAAATTTATTAATGTCCCATCCGTCAAGGAACTTAACCAATTTGAAAAGAGTCTTCAACTATAGATTATCACGAGCCCGTTGAAGCGTAGAACATTCGTTTGATATAATGGTGTCAAAATTTAAAATAGTAGAAAGACCTATTCTATGCTCATCCAATAAAGTCGATAAAATTGTAAAGACAGTTGCCTTCAAAATTTGAATTGCACAATTTTGTAAGAAGAACGGATGGTAGACTGTTAGAACCAACTTTTCAGACGGACGAGTTACATAATAATAAAACACAACAATTACAAAATTTTCAACATCCAAGTCAGAGAGGCACCGTAATAAGCTCACCAGCGTTATCATTTGTAATAATGTGAACCACTACGTTAATGTAACTTACTACCATTTTCAACATATCCTGTTCTCTGCCCAGGCTAACGTTGGTTTCGATTATAATTTAACCCCAAATATGACTATACCGCGGATCGTTAATGTTTGTATTGTAATGCTTAAACCATTGTTAAACCAATAAAGTTTTTGTTTTCGCTGCCACCAGCAATCAGAGGCAACGACTGCTGTATAGCTAAATAAGAGGAATCTTATTTTCGGGTAGCGATTTCTTCGAAAGCGTCGTTGGTCGGAGTGTAAGAAGTGAAACCCAATTAAAAACTCGTAACAAATTTTACTTAAATCTGAATGAATAATTCTATTTGCAATGTGTTGGTTCTACTTAATACATAAATCCGTATGCAATTCCTATCAGAAAGGCGAGGGTTGTTGCCAATAAATTCTCAAATAAAAATCTAACGACTCACCGGACTTATGTAGGTTTGTATCATTTCCTTCCTTCTTTGAACAGAACACACTAGTTCACTTTGTTTTACGGAAGACGATATTTCTTAATTAATTTTAAGAAATTAAAAAATTAAACTCTCAAGTTATATAAGCACAACAATAAAATAAATTATAATTAAATTAAATTAATAATATTTAAGTTTAAACTCTGCTTATAATCCAGCGTTGACGAAGTACATTATATATATATCCGAAGACAGTGGCGGCTCTTGATGACGTACGATGTGCGCTGCTGCACGGATGAGACTGCTTCGTTTAAGCTTTCATATATACAGAGAAGCAAGTAACCGTACCGAAATCTTCCGAAATAGTTCGAAGTAGTCTCATCCGTGCAGCAGCGCACATCGTACGTCATCAAGAGCCGCCACTGTCCGAAGATACATATTTATCGGTTTGGGGAGAAAACTCCCTCGAACAGCAGCCTTGGCTGTGTTCGTAGCTCCGACGACACTACTACTTCTAACTGGCTTCTCTGACTCTTACTGACTTGGCTTCCCGGACTGACACCTGTTTTTGTGTTCCAAGACTTTTTATCAACTTCAATATTATAGAACACGCCTTTCCAAAATTGTCGTTATCAAACGCAATACATTGATTTATTCTTGGCTTTTTCTTTCATACGTAATGCATTACCCCTTTCCTGGAATTAAAACCCACATTTCTTATTACTGACGGTACCGGATGTCATCCTTTACAAGTTCATTTCGCAAATATGTTAATTTATGAACCGTAACTAAACGATGGAATTTGGAAGTAGTCACGAACTCACAAAGGCAACGAATCTATGGAACAATCTACAATTGTCGAAAAGAATCTATAACATGCACTGTATATCAACTCTTTGGTGATGGATAAGTACGATTTTATTTCAAATAAATGAGTTCTACTGACCTGTGTGTATGGCCTTTACACAATAGGTCAATTCTCGAGATATTTAAGTATCTATTTCTTTACAGATACTCGATTCCTATTTTGTTCCGTTTTACACAATAGAAGACCCTGTGCGACGATCGACTTCCTGCCGATTCTCAGTACTTGCATTTTTGGGTAACAAGATTGCAATTTATTAGCTTTCTACTTGTTCGAAGTTAATTACCGATATTCGGCCTGTCACGCTAAATTTCTCGACAATAGTTCTTTGTGGTTTAGTGCGCCTCTTTTATTGGCTTAATCACAATAAAGGCTTTTCGTTTTGTGTATTTTTAACACCCACTCACCAATAGGAACCACATATTTTCAAAGTTATATTTACATAAAAGAGAAAAAAAGCAGGAGTGGAATATTTCTATCGCGCGGTTCTAAATCTAACTAAATTTTGAATGAAGTAAAAAATAAAAGGAAAACAAGATCTAAAATAAAACTCTTAATAAAACGAAAATTTAATACGGTGTTTCTAAATGGATTTACGTTTTACTACAGCACATATGAGGCGATAGTATTACGAGAAAAATTACGTTTGTAGTAATCTGCCCTATGCTGCATTACCTTGGCAGTCGCAATATTGTGTTTAATAATATGTAATGGATTATGGTCGAAATATATTTTTATAACATTTAACAGATAAATTTATTAATAACAATCTGTTATTAAAAACATGCCTGTTTAATTTATTTTTTTCCAACCTCGCCTCATGGTTTTTCCCGCACTTGTCTATTCGAATACTTTTCCCTAATATGGTCATATAAAACATGGTCTTTTTCACTGTTTGTACAAATATTACATTAAATGTTGGATTCGCTTCTATTGTGCGTGCATTCAAGTGCAGCGGTCGAAAACAAATGATGCTTGAAATTAGAGCAAGCAGTGTCGGTATAATATTTGGAGGTGACAAGTTTTATCCTGTGTGGTGTGTCTGCTTGGAGTACGAATCTACATAAGAATCGCTGCGTTGTAAATGACGCAACGTGTCTGGGACATGTCGATAACATGTCGAAGACAAATATCGTATAAGTATGCGACCGGCTTAGGTGAAAAATAAAATACGAGAGGTCAGATTTTCGACGCAAAAAAAAACGGTTGATGTATTTAAAATACATGTTGAATATACCTCAATCGCAGTGGAAAAAGTGCTGTGAAAATTAGTTCAATTGTCTGAAAAACTGCATGGGTCATCACGGAGAATATTTTGAAAAACATATATTGAATCACAAATATTTGCTTTTGCTGGTTATTCCGGATACATAAATAGCACTTCTCATACTCCATCGCCTCTATAAGTTAAATGTCCTCCACTTTCTTACTTTTCAATACTTCTAGATAATTTCTGGCATAGTTCAAAGAGGGCCCTATAATAATAACAATTCATTGCTCGTTTTACGCAAGTAGAAGTAAATAGTAATAATAAACATATAGCAGTAAGAAGTACTCTAAGCGTCTGTTTATATTTATAAACAGTTTTTAAATTTTGGTTTCTATTAAAGGTGTTAATTTATATTCTCCTAATGTACTTCATGCATTAGTAGATGCATTGTAATATTTGACTGTGGTTTATAATGTAAGTTTCTGTTACAAATTTGTTGCTTGTTATGATCTATTAATCAAACTAATGACCATATCACCTACCAGTAATTAATCATTTTAGCCATAAAATGATGTCTAAATCTAATCGACGAGCTACTGCGCTCGTATATTATATAACTGTAGTGCAAGGCTCAGAACGTAGGTTTTATTGTTATGTTATTCTTTGTTATAAATTAGATGATCTATTGTTGACATACAGAGATACATTAGAGGAGAGGTTGAGGTATGTAAATTGACAAAGACGTAATGATTTTTAGTGTAATATGACCAATATATAGATAATAAAAATGAATAATGAAATAAATTCAAATGTGTATGTGAATTACTTTAGAGTAAAACCAAAAAAAAAGAGTGCATTTTTGAAATATGTTTTTTGATTTTTTGAACACAATAATTTTTAAAATTATAACAAAGAAATACATAGGTACGCATATGGTTTAAATATTTAGGAAAGGCATTTTCTATAACTACATAATAAGTAATAACTTAGGTTTAAGCAGTAGAGGAATTTCCAGTTCAACAATTGACATAATAAATTGAATGTTAGTAGCAAAACTATTTGAAAGGCAAGAGGTGTTCAAATAAGAATATGTGTGCCTATTCAGCTATTTTTATCAGTCTGTTGGTAATACAACAAAATGATCGGATCTAATAAATATTAGTAATAATAATAATAGGAGTTTATTATCCAACAATTACAAAACCTTATTACAGGATAATTTAACATTATAATAATCGTCGTAGGAGATACATGTTAATACTTCATTATATAAAATCGAAAACGCAATTTGTTTGAAGAAAATATATTGTATTGTAGACACACATATATGTTTCACCACACTGGCTTCATCAGGCGGATGAATATACACAGTAAACTTGCATTTGGTACCTATTTATATAAATACAAATATAAAGGTGAAAAATAGTCTGAGAGGCGGTGGACCTATTTTAGTTTTAAGTTGGGTAGCGGAACGTGATTTACCTTTACCTGGTCATTTAAAATTATGCATAAGTTATGAAATTTTCTAATTTTTATAGCTTCTAACTTATTGAGTTTTTTACTTTTGTCTACTACATGTAATGTTTTGAAATTAGAATTGAATTCGTGGTTATATTCGAAACAGTGATCTGTAAAAGTTGAATCTGTCTTCTTATCCCTGTAGTTTCTTTCATGTTCTGCTATTCTAGACAACCAATTGCGTTTTCTATTGAGATAATAGAACATTTACTTATGTACGGTGAGTGTATATAGGTATTATTAGTATAAACTAATAATACCTGCCATAACTTCTGTCCCTAATTTTGTTACGCCACTGGAATGTTCGCAAGTATTGATAAGTTGTTGTTTTATGACGTAGTAATAGGTGACTATCCATACTATGAAAAATAATCAGTTCGTGTTTACCTCCTAGAACAACGTCTCGCATTATTAAATAAAACATAGGTCTTGGAACTGATCGGAGAACCACGGGACAGCAATTGACGGCAACTCTACGTATCATCTGGGATACGAGATCAAAAGCGTTCAGTGATATGTAAACGGAATGAATATCCAAATTCTTTTCGCTGATGAAAAGATTTTCACTGTTGAACAGAAATATAATCGGTAAAGTGATAGAGTGTATGCTCGCAGTTCCCAAAAAGCTGCAGAAAAAATTGGGAAAGAGGTCGAAACGTGTGCAGCGAACTACCAAACTGATATTTTGGAAAAGTTAGTAAAGTTACTGAATGACACATTATTCACAGGAAAGCACTGGGTCTTCCAGCAAGATTCCGCATCGGCCCACAAGGTAAGGTCCACGCAGCGTTGGTTGGAGGCGAATTTGCCAGAATTAATTCCTGCTGAAAATTGGCCCTCGGGAAGTCCGGATCTCAACCGTTGAACTACCGTCTATGGAATGTTTTAAAAGAGAAGAGCTGCTCCAAACCTCACCGGAATATCGAGTCACTAATAGCAGATATGGTAAAAGCAGCGGCTTCAATACTTCTAGAAGTTGTGCGTGCAGCAATTTAACGAATAGCCGGACCGTTTGAAGCAATGAGTGAAAGCAAAAGGCCGACATTTTGAAGAATTTTTATATTTTTTAATTCTCTGTAAAGTAGGTAACAAATAGCAATAACTTTATTTCCTTTTATTTAATTTACTTACGTTTGCACTAGAGGTATAGTTATGACAGGATTACGCACAACATCAGTAATTAAAAAGACAAACAGAAAGAAGATATGTAATAAAATAAGGAATACATTTCGACTTATTATTAAAGTAGGACAAAGCGCAGTAGAGGTGCTGTTATAATAATAATAAATAATCTATGTATGTATGTAATTAGTTATCATTTTATTTGAATGTGTTGCGCTGGAATATATTTACACTAAAACTCTCGAAACCTTTTATTGTCTACCAAATTTTGTGAAATGTTGCATACACTTAACATAAAAATAAGTTCATATAGAAATTTCCAGCATGGTATTTCACATTTCGCATTTAACAGATGGCGTTTGCTATTAACAAGTTGTTTACAAGCAAAAATATTGTACGATGAAATGTCAATCTTGCAAACAACACATTTAATAATAGCACCTGTATATTCTAATGTAGGAAACCGGTTAATAAATTTATTCGTACTCGCCGCACTTAACAAACTGCGTCGTCGAGGAAGCATGTTTACATCTAACACGACTCGATTAATACTAACGCCAGCGATCCAGTCATTTATACATACATCGGGTATATATGCACGCTTTCGGAAAAAATCGCCATCAGTACACACACATTTGTTTGTCCAAGTTTAGTTATTACACAATTTCAACAATAAAATTAATAGAAACTGAATTTCTTGAATAATAGAATTTCTTTTGTTCAACACTGTTTACCTAGACAGTTCAAGATGACCCCCATTGCGATATTATAAAAGTATCTACCTTATCTCCAAGATATACAACTCATTATATAGCATTTCGAGTTTAATTGCTGTAATTTTTTTAATAACTCAATCAATTTTCTAAATGTCTGCTTATAAAACGATCTTGAAAAAAAACAATTAAGGAGTCTGGAAGCTCCATCCTGTATACAAATTTCTTTCAATTGCGCTCACGTTTTGCAACTGTGGAATTGGACAATCTAAATCTGGTACTACTGTGTGTGCAGCAACAGTTTTCTATCCCTGATGGTACGCAATAAAAGTAAGTTATTGGGAACACAGCAAAACATCTACTTAAACTCCATACGTAGAAGATTATTGTGTGTTTTTGCAGAGAAACTGAGGATGCAGGGATATTAAAATTATATCAAAAAGACCTTCTATTTTCTATGCGGAATTGATTCGATAACGAGTACATAATCGTTGAAATAGTACGGAATGTATGCCCGAATATTATACGTAGGTGTTAAAATAGTACTCTTAGGATTTAGATGCAAATTCAAGCAAAATCTTTATACTAAATACTGATACACTTTAAAACGACTTAATGTCAATCTACAGATGGTTAGACGATCATTATCCATTAGTTATATCGAAGCATGTGTAATCACTGTCAAGTGATCGACAGCGATGGAGATTAAACACTACTTTAAACAGAGCGCCTATTAGGAATTACAGTACACATTTCGGCGTTAGTCATTTAATGTACTTATAGATTTTTTTTTTTCGATTTGTACAAGCTGTATGTAGTTGATACAGTTTTCTACACGATATATTCCTCTTTATATCGTGAAACATACTTCATATATGCTCGGATGCAAAATTCCATATTAATTTTCTAATATGTGTCAGCTTGCTATATTTACAATGATATTTATTTTACTGTTTGAGCAATTAGATATTATGTTGCGTTCAATTAAAATGATTCAAATGTGATACACCGCAGTTAGTTTCCCTATCAGTGCAACAAAGAACGCACGTAACTACAAATATGTAATTATGCATACGTACGTAAGATTATAGCATTATTTGCATAACAAGCTCGACTCTTGTCAAATTTTACGATATTCCTGCAATATAAAATAATTTTATTATCTTGTAGTACTACTAACGACTCGTTATTATGTGAACCGTGTAATATTTTTGCAAAATTGTTTCAGCGTGCTCGAACAAGGACGCATAAAATCTTATTTTGTCACTGAGAATAAAGAATATTGCTATGTTGCAGCCCAATGTAAACTATTATATTTCGAGACTGCGAGGGTGTATTCTCTTGCTCCACCTCTAACTCGCTCGCAATAAAAAAATTAGCAAAAATCTTACTTTTATTTTGTCAACATGGTCTTCATTAAGGTTAACACATTTTTCCCATCGATGTTCTAGCATTTCTAATGCTTCCCGAAAACAAGATTGTTCAACTTCTGATTTACCGCACATATCACGTCATTATCTGACAGAAATAGTTTCCCACGCAAGTATTTTTTAAGTTTTTGAAACAGTCAGTAATCGCTGGGGGACAAATTTGGAGAATATGACGGATGATCAACAAATTATAAGCCTGCTTGAGTTATTGCAGGTGTGGCAATGGCTGGGCGAGTTATCCTGGTGCGAGAAAACATGTTTGCGCGACTTCCCCCAATGTTTTTCTTTTATCAAGTCATGTAATTTGGGAATTAAATTGTCGTAATAAGAACCTATAATGGTGCTTATTACCTTATTATCTTATTACCTTATTACTAGAGCTGAGGATGTTTGCGGTATAACCATGGTTATATCATGTAACCATAGTAATTTACTATGGTTACATGATATAACCATGGTTATACCGCAAACATCCTCAGCTCTACTTATTACCTTATTACCTTATTACCTTATTACCTTATTACCTTATTATCTTATTACCTTATTACCTTATTACCTTATTACCTTATTACCTTATTACCTTATTACCTTATTACCTTATTACCTTATTACCTTATTACCTTATTACCTTATTACCTTATTACCTTATTACCTTATTACCTTATTACCTTATTACCTTATTACCTTATTACCTTATTACCTTATTACCTTATTACCTTATTACCTTATTACCTTATTACCTTATTACCTTATTACCTTATTACCTTATTACCTTATTACCTTATTACGTTATTACCTTATTACCTTATTACCTTATTACCAAATGCTAAAACACTTGTGTATTTACGTCATTATATATTTCAACTTATAACAAACTTTCCCTCGTGTATGAATCAAGGAGAATGAAATTGCTTATTGCAACATGGTAATAAAATCGTTAACACAACCATCACTGAGAAATAGGATGTATTTAGGCAAATATCATTACCAGAGATACGTTTGATATTGTGCTTACAAATTGTGCTACATTCTTATCCTTAGTGGTACGCAATAAGGGAGAATTATCCGGCACACTCTAAAATGCCCAGTTAAAGTACATATGTAACGATTATTGTGCGTTTTTGGAGAGAAAATGAACGTGCAGCGAATACTAAAATTGTACTAAACAGTCTTGTATTTTCTCTGCGATTTTGTCAGTTTTTGCATTGAGAAAAGCCAACCTCCAATTGACCTGTAATTATAAATTAATTTTCATTTTAAGCAACTGTTAAAGATCAAACTATATTTTGATCCCGATCGACCAGTACAACAAGATGAAACATTAGAGATATACGAGGGCTGACCCCTTTGCTCCGTCCCTGATCCATCTATTACAACAATTTTCACGTCGTATTATAACTTGCTATGTATAGACTAACGCTAGAAACTGTCTGAACCTGTTAAAGCGTACCTACTGTAGACGCCCGAGATCAAGCGAGTCACATATCAGTATCAAAATGGATCGTGTCGAGCAACGAGCGGTGATTAAATACTTAAGTTTAAAAGAGATGATCCAAACTCAAATTTATCAAGATTTGGTGGATAAATTAAGGGAATCTGCAGTATCATATGACATAGTTAAAAGGTGATGTCGTGAGTTTAAATGTGGTAGAAAATCGTGTACAGACAAACATGCAGATGGGGCGCCCATAACCGTCACTACCAAAGAAACTGTAAAAAGGATCCATGATCTCATGTTACAAGATCGATTTGCGACTATTAGACAAATACTTGAAGATACTGGTCTTTCATACCATGTAGTATACATAATATAATTACTGACAAATTGAATATGAAAAAATTGTCTGCAAAATGGGTACCACGAATGTTAACAGAAGCACAAAAGCGAATTCGAAAAGATATTTGCAGTCGTCCTTTAACGAAGTAGTGACACGACAAAGAAAATTTTCTTGCAAGATTAGTGACAATGGATGAGTCCTGGATCCATCATTCTAATATAGAGACGAAAATACAAAGTAAGGAGTGAACACATCGAGGTTTACCACTGCCGAAAAAGATCTAAGATTCAGCAGGGAAGGTCTTCTATCCGTATTTTGGAATGCCGAAGGCGTAATAAGGTAATAAGGTAATAAAGTAATGAGGTAATAAGGTAATACGGTAATAAAGTAATTAATTTCTGACATTCTGGATGATAATCTTCAATGATTTAATTCTTTTGATCATTATTTGTGGTATTGGTTTTAATTTATTAGACCATCACCAAGAACAAATGTGAATTAAAAAGTATGTGTAACAAGTAAAGTAGACCAGCATGTCTGCTTATCAGGAGTGAATTCAGTACGTATCACCGCGTACAACACAAAAAGCGAAACAGTCACACTTTGTGTTAGTTCATCTTGTATCTCTACGGGAGATAGTCGAACGTTCCAACGCAACCTTTTACGCGTTCTAAATTTGCGATAAACCGTTATAATATTTTTATTTAAATAAGTAACAATACTTGCGTTAAACCCTAATGAGTGATATAATAATATAATATGTATACATATATAAAAGTTAGTACTAAGCCAATATGGCCCAATCTAGTTATAAGTATTGCGAAGTATTGTAAAGTTAGCACATTTAATTCAATATTTTTGTTGTCTTTAATGTATGTATGCAGTTTTTATCTGGATTATGAAAATATGTGCAAAATATATGCACCGAAGGTACTAAAGTTCTTATACAGTCTATTAAGTAAGAAAGCGACCAGCACAATTTCGAAACGATTTTTCATAAGGAAAAATAAAGGCAAAAGTATCATTAGTTTATATTGTTTTGCATTAATAAGTCATCTACCTGATATTGTCATCAATTTGTTTCCATGAAGCCTATATTTCAAATGCACTCAAATATTTTCAACCAACCAATAGTCTAGTGCTTATAGTGTGCCTGCGATCCCGCAATCGGATCGGGGGCTCGGCTGTTCGAAAAGGTTTTAGTAGTTTTTGTTCTCGTTTAAGGCGAATATCAACAGCTAAATATCTTGAGCGCTCCACCTTCGTGGGCGTTATAATAACTCATGGCCTGCTAATGCCGTGTGTACTTGGCAATAAGCTGTTCGGGGATGCTAAGGCATAAATTATTATTATAGCCGGAGATAGTGGCGCCAGTCCAACATATCGGTACGATGTTCAGCTTTCCACTACGTGCATCATTATTTTGGAAAATTCATTGCCGGGCGAAAGATAAGGTCTTTTTGCATATCTACATTTTTTCGGCGGTTAAATTTTCAGTAAACGGTGTGTCTAACTTGATCAAGCATAATTTATGGTACTCTTCGTCCCAAAATAATCTTCGTAAAAGAGAGAAACAAGAAAATTCCTAACAACAAATAAAATTTAAAAAAATACATATCTTCAGTAAAACAATCTGAAAAAGAGAGATAGTGTTAAACATAGCGTCTTTGGCTATGGTACAACCTTTGAAGATTTCCTCTTCGCCAAATTGACAGTGGGATAACACTCATAGGAGATTCTTAAGAAAAGCTGAAAACATTGCAAAGCCATGTTCTTATTTTCCATATTGTATTTATTTGTGTAGATCATTTTGTAAGAAACTTGATTGGACTAATTTCTTTTTTATGCTGAATATATTCACTTGTTAACACTGTTGGCCGCTTTTCAGAGTTTGGCTTAAAAATGCCAGCACGTTCCAAAAATTTTTTAACAAGAAGTCTATAGCGATGAGGGCTACATCTTCATCAGGATATTTTACAAAAAGGCAGGATCGATAAGAATATGCCCGTCTTCGTTTTATATTCGACTTCGAAAGTGGGCCGTAATAATGAATGTATCTTATTAAACTGAAAATTTTTATAAAGACATTAGAGTAATGTAATGTTCTACCTTGTAATGTCTTTATAAATACTGATTTTTAATGAGAACGCAAAAATGAACAGAGAGAAGAGCAACAAAAGTACAACACAACGATCAATAACAAACAATAATGACACGTAAATAAGCACTTACATTGCCGCCAATTTGTGAATATCAAAATGTTCTAATCTACGGATTTTAATGTACCCAACTTCAGTCAGTTGATTTTACTTAGTGTGTACTTAATGCTGTTTGTTTATTATTCTTTATAATGCTTTTACAATCTTTAATATCTGACGAATCATTATATTAGGACTATTTTCTTAATATTCTCTAAATAGCTAACATAAAATAAAAGAGCGTCAAGCTATGCAAGCAATGCAATATGGGGTAATCCTTTTTTGTACCTTTGCATCCCAAAGTAATAGTTTTGTCAATATTCTCTTTAGGAAATTAATAAAACTACTTATTCCCAGATAGCAAGTAGATAGTTATTACAATTCTGTTTATCCCAATCAGCCGAACAAATTGCATTCAAGTTTTTATAAAGGTTTTTGATTTGCTTTTAGATATGGGATCAAGCATCGATAAAATCTTTTCAAGAGGAACAAGCACAGAAACATAAAAATGTATTAATATGTCATTTATAACTCGAGATATAATTTCACAATTTGTTTACTCTAGTTCTTTCGTGGCAATTATACACGCTTGGCTTGGAACGTTTCCTTTCATGACGCTAATTAATAAATTGACTATATAACGACAACAACTGTAGGCGTTTTGTCTTTCACATTCATACAAACTAATTATTTTCTTATTTTTAATAATTACGTATTTATATATTATATTTATATGATTTCTTCTTACAATAAAAATACTTACAGCAAACTTAAAGGATGGATCTTTAATTTTATTTGAGGAATGTTGGCGCTACGTAATGCACTGAATAAATCAGCTTTAATTTTTCATTTTGACGGGTAGATGTCGAAGGAACTAATTCCTTAATAGTTAATTTTTTTATATTTGAAGTTTGTTATATATTATTTTTAAGTAACCATAGAGAGGTTTGAAATTTCCTGTTAGATGAAATCTGAAATCATGTGGCCGTTATTCTTCGGCGATTATTGTCCATACCTGGTTCTAGGATTCCGGGCTGAAAACGTTCCTTGGCACTGCTTTCTTCTGGGCTCGCGTTTCGTTCTACTACTATTGTGGTTATTATTGCATTACTGCTACTACATGATACTACATGTTACTACATTATAATGGATTGTAACAAATCAACAATAATACCACGTTTGCATTCCATGGGCAAAGTTAAAAAACTGGGTGTTTGATAGCCGCATGTTTTGAGCGAAAGCAATAAGAATCAGCGAATTAATATTTGAGCTTCTTTGCTAGTCGGTCATCGTTTAACTCACATTGACGAAAAATAATACTTGCCTGTTAACACCAAGAACTAATAACAATGGCTTAGCCCTAATAAAACATTTTCCCAGAAAAAGCTGGTACTCCTTCACGTGAGTTCATGGTTTTACATCTGGTGGAGCAAATAAGACATTGTAACAAATGAAGCTATCACTGCTGAGATTTACTAATAGCAAACTGGGTATTGGTTGCCGCAAGTTTTTAGCAAAAGCAACAAGAATCATTGTGTTAACATTTGTACCTCTTTGCTGTCTCACCATTGCTTAGCTCGTCAACAATATCGGCCGTTTTGATCCAATGTTGGTACTAGTGATGAAATAAAGTACCTTAATGTCACATCAATAATAGAAAAGAATGGCTTGGCCTTAACAAAAAGGCAACTCTTCGAGCAAAAGCTGTTACTCCTCCGTGTAAGCTGATGTGCATCTGGTGACAGTAAAAGGAGTCGTTTAATATGAATTGTTTCCAAGGAATGTTACCTCTATGTTGAGAATTAATGTCAACCGTTCCGTCAGCTTAAGGCCGAAATTCAAGCAAATATATTATCAAGTAATTTTTCAGTATGATAACGGTAATTCTCAAACTGCTAACATTACAAAAACGCCTATTCAGGAATTCAGATGGGAGTTGATTCCACATTCCTTGTTCCTCTTATCTCGCTCTGTCAGAATTCCATTTCTTTCGCTATCTGCTCAAACAACTTTGGAGGATTGACGACTTCTCCACACCCAAACTACCGAATTTATTCAGGCGTGGAATTTAACAATTACCAGATTGTTCGGAGGCAATCGCAAGTAATTGAGGAGAATATATTCTTGATTAGTTGGTACACTTTTCTTTACTAAAAAAATCAATAAATACGTTACAAATTATGTATTAACCGAATACATCAATTAAATTAATGTTACTTTCTAGTAAATATTTCTACTGAAGCTCGCTGCTGGATTAGTTTTGTTTATAAAATCTACAATATGTTCTAAGCTATCTTATCCACAAATCTAATTATATGCATTTGCATATAAGTAGATATATACCAATATATTTATATTAGTTGTGCCACTGAAAATAGCATTTTTTTAAGCTGTCAGCACACTTAATCTTGGTTTCTGTTACTTTCAATCAAAGATATAATTTTGCTATTTCTGATTGGTCTTGCAATACTATCCATCATTGGTTTATTTAAGTACAACGTGAACTAAACAAAACATTTGGAATAATGATCCATATTTTGAAAAGAGTGAGTTGTATCTTTACAATAATAGTTTGTAAATATTTTTGTTTATGATAATAATAATATTTTATAACGTCAAACAGAAATAAAGTTCCAATCACAGGACAAAATATAACTTAAATAAATACATACAGTGTACCATAATATAATTACATACAATGTAATGTTTAAAAAATAATAGTAAATAAATAAATAAAAAATACAATGCAATTACAAAACAAAAACCAATTGACAATTTGTGAACATATACCGGGTGTTCTTGAAATAGAAAGACAACGTATGAAAAATGGAAAGATATAATTTTATAGAATATAAATAAAATATATTGCAGCAAAATTCCCTCTCATAAGCGAGAAAAAAAATGACAAAGATATTAAACAAAAATTGTCATGCCATTGCGCGATTATAAAAAGAATCAGAGTCAATATCTTAAAGTTGACCGACAATAACAAAAAGAATAGTTTTGTTACTAGAGATGGCATATTGATGCCGCATACATAGTCGGAGATATTGCGGGCGTTATCTGATTTGATATCAGCAGCTAGCTATGCGAATGACTGAAACCTTGAATTGCAAATTAGTATGCAGTCGTGTCGTGTATATAATGCGGTAAGTGTTTGTGTACGTTTTATAATTTTTTTCTTATAATTTAAATTAAATTGGATGCGTACGCCGATGGCACGTGTGTCGAATATGCTATCTCTATTTATTATTGTTCATCTCATCTAGCTATAGCGTATGTGTGGATGAGATATTTATTATTTATACACATTCTGAATATTTTGAATTCATAGGCGTGACGTAGTACAATTTTCAGGGTTTTTAATTTCGGGTTTACGTCGTAATTGTCTCACGATATTTTAGATTTATGTTCTAGATAAATGGATCTTTCCATTTATAATACGTTGTCTCTTTATTTCAAGAACAGCCTGTATAAGAGTAGTTAAATTATATACAAAGGAAGAAGGGATCAGGGTGATATTTGTGCGGGTTGTGTACCATATGTGACAAAGGGACTTTAAGTACCACATTCGACCTAGTGATGCGAATGTTAAAAGTATTCGATGAACGAGTTAAATATACTGGAACCAAAAAATCAACTCTGATAGAAGAGACAGTCAATTAATCATGTCTTTTAATAGATTAAAGCGAAACTTAGTACAAGACGTATATTCAGTGCCTCTTTTCAGATACGATCAATCGAACTTAGATGATAGATACTTCAAAAATCATCTTGAAACACTCTTCACACTTAGTCGCAAATGCAAGTAATGAGAATACCGTAGAAGAGAGCCATATTCCAATCCACTGGTGGTGAATCAAATAAAACTCCTGGATACCTAACTTTACCCAATTAGGGAATTGGAATATGGTTCAGAGCATATGGGAATAGGACTGGATTTTCAACACGGACATACGAGACAATTGCACATTTATCAGTATTTAAGGCGATTACATTATGTCTACACAACTAATCAACTAAATGAAGATTACGTAACAGTTCGGTGCAATCGTTTAGCGCCTGATGGTGAAATATACTATCTGGATAAAAGCTATTGTAATAGACGTAACTAGATGTGATAAGAGAGAGATTAGAAGAGATTAGTTGAAGTAAACCATTCGGGAAACAAAAACCATTCAACTTGGTTAACAAAATGGAATGGTTAATAGTATGAAACGTTTTGGTAAAGTCAGTATAAATTACATCTACTTATACCCGAGCCTCGATAGCTTCCCTAATATATTGGGTTATTTCGGCTAGATTCATAATAGTTGATCTACCTGCCATGAAACCGTGTTGTTATAAAGTCAACGCAGAGTTACTCTTAAAAATAATTTGCTGATTCAACAAACACTGTCAGCAGACCGATAATTTGAAGGGTTAGATCTGATACACTTCTAGAAAACTGAATTGACTTTGCTAATCTTCCATACTTCAGGAAACGAGGATGACTTAATTATTAATAATAATAGTCCCCGTACTTTCAGGCCTTTGGGTAGTGGCATGGGACGGCTTATTACATCTTGAGCCGTTCGGTACACTAGGATGATAACATGGCTAGTGCTACGCATCGACCGCTATTATTACCCCAGAGTTTTACCTCCAGCTACTCATTTTTGTCAGCCTTAGTCGAACTGGGACCGAAAGAAAAAATTAAATTAAAAATAACTATTAAGGGCTCACGTAGCACTACCGCACAATCTTTCACAAAAAAAACTAGGTATACCATCATGTCCCAAAGTAAAGTTTGATTTAAAATTCTTCATGAATTTGAATGTTTCTCCTGAAGAAGAAGAGGCTTGAATTGATACGCATATTGAGTGGTTTTGAATAGATATGGTATTCTTGAGATGAGGTATAGCATGAAAAATATTTGAGAAATATTTATATAAATTCAATACGATAAAACTGAGATCTAGTCTCCTTAAATTTCCGGAAGTAACACATTTTCAGTTTTAATAAATTCCTTAAGTCAGTATTGTACCAAGAAGGAAATATATGTTTAGATGATCTTACTTTACTAACTAATCGATCAATTATGGAGTACAAGTTTATCGTAAAAAGCAGATACTGCAATATTAGAATCACTGATGTTTTATTTTTATAATCTCTCATACTTTTTGAAATAATTTCCATACTCTTTTAACGAAGTAATGGAACACTTATAAACTATAGCTTGAGGCTTGTTTTAATGAAATGGTATAAAATATAAAACTTATTGTTGATCGCTTTTTCGTAATGGATAAAAGTGCGACAGATGTTACGCTATTTTGAAGAAGCTAGAACTTGTGTCCGTCATTAGAACCTTATAAATCTACCAATTTAAGAAATTTTGCTTGAGATTATATATTTTTTTAGAACCTTTGTATTATTATAGATTAGTGTTAAACGAAATTACAATTTTGTTGTACATTTAGTAATTCTGTCAAAACTAGAAAAATTAAAATTGAACTTTCCATTCCTAAGTAGGAAGTGTTCTATCTAGTGCTGAAGAGAAATATCTTATAAATGTAATTAATGTTTTTACGAGTTAGACTTATGAATGGAATGTTTCTTAAACATATGTACTTATAATTCAAAACTACCTATTACTTATAATAAAGAAGAAGTTTACAGCACATTCATTCATATGTTTGGTGTTTCTATAATCAACTTATCAAAGAGTAAATTTTATAAAGACATAACCCTAGGAATATGATAGTAAAATGTGTCATATATTTCGTTTAATAACCCGAAGCTAATTACTAAACACAATGTATACAACTAATTATCGGTCTAGTGTAAAAGAACATAATTTTATGCGTGAGCGTTAAGTGCAAATTTGTTAATTCATTGATTAATTTTTAACTATGCCAACGGTATTATTGTTCGACAGTAAATTTCAGCGTATCTTACGATAGATAAGTAATTTGTTAGAGGTTATAAAGTAAAAGACGTCAGGTACATGTAACGGTTATGATGCTAGTATTGTTTAAAAATATTATTACCAGACTGCAACACAGGTGCTAAAATATTGAAGAAAAAAATTAATGAATAATAAAAAATATTTTCAGCGTTTATGTTGAAAATTCATTCATTGCTGTTCAAAGAATTCTACCATATAGGCGAATAAAGACATTAGTTACCGATATTCCTCTGCAGATCGAATAGTCCATTTCATCTCCTTTTTTATTAATGACTTTGTTTATTCCATTCATGTACTAGACCACTTTTGATAATTTTTCATTTTTATTATGTTAGTATGTTAGTAAGCTTTTAATGATTTCTGTGAGTCAGTTTCTATTTTCACAATTTTCCGGAAAATATATTTGCCGAGTTATTTATGTTTACTGATATTAACGACCATATACATCATTTTTCTAAAATTTAAAATTGTTGATAATAACTTTTAGCAATGTTAACCATTTCCGTGGGAAAAATGACTTCGTTCCATCTTACTTAAATATCTATTAGGGGTTTGCTTAATTATTTTTATTCTGTTGACTTCATAATAACATTAGTATTAATAGAACTGTTCGGTGTGCAATTTACGATTCATAAGAACATGTAATTGTTAAACATTTCGTCTATTCATAAGTATTCGGGAAAAACTGGATTGGTAGATGTAACGATTGTGTTGAAAATAACGGCAGTCATTTGCAATATTTGTTGTAAAAAACAGTAGGTACCTAGTTAATACATATTTATTATTAGCTTTTTATTATTAGGTTATATTATGTCTTCCGACATTCAATAAACATTAAGTAGAAAGAAATACCTATTCCGACAGATGTATTACAATACATGCGTAAGAGAGTGCGGTGTTGCCTCCTTTTCCTTACTTCAGGTTTAAAAATACTCAATAAAATTTATTTGCAAATTTCGTTTTATTTAATTTAAGCCATACAACTTCGTATATATATATATATATATATATATATATATATATTGTTGTAGGGCATACTGCACCTATATATCTGCGTCTACAAAAGATAAAAAACAATTATGCACCAGCTAAATACAATTAATGCACTTTGTAAATTTAATTAAAATTAAGGGACGTGCTCATGTAAAATTAGTGTCGAGATGTGCATAAATTAGAAGACGTTAACTTTGTAATAAATATTTACTTATTTTCTTTCTCAACTTTTATATTTATATTCATATTTTTCAAATTCCAAATTTTTAAATTCAAATTTTACGCGCCATAATTCAGACTCCTACTTTATCCACATCAAGTACGATGCAAGTTAGCCACGCCCACAATTTTTAAGATATCTTTGTCCCACGAACGCAATTTTTATATGTAAATTTGTACGTAACCTAAATTCATATTATAATATATCATACGTGTAAATATTGTATAGATTTGTATTTAAATAGATGCAACAAATATTAAAAAGTCGAGGCTTTTTAGCGTAAATTAATAGGCTTGGGAAAAACAAAAGATCAGGGATTATTAAAAAATACAGATACAACAAATGGCGGCACTTGAGTGTTAAGTTAAAAGTTTATTTTAATTACACATAAATCTCAAGTAAAAGTTAACAAAATTATATAAAATCTGTACCTGAACCTTCTGCCCACCTGTGGAAATATAAATTAGATCAACACCATGGCGTACAAAAATATAATCCAGCTAAGCATTTTTGCACTATTGGTATTGCGTTAGACCCACTACAAAAGCCATAAACCGCCTTCAATACCGATACCTGGACAAGAAGCCGTTGAACGTCGATCTATTGAAGAGCATCGTACAGGCCAGATACCAGAGCAACACCTGCAAACCGTCTTAATCCAGGTTCCTTTTAAATAATTTCCCATAGCCTAAAATTACATTCTTTTAATAAAGTCAACGTACAATAACTATCAGTCATTTAATTCAAATTCAATTTGTATCTACATAAAACCACAAATTTATGCATGTTCTATTAATTATTTAATATCACCTATATATATCTTATTCCAATATTTTTATTAAAAAGAGTCATAACTTACTTTTACTGGGTGTTAAATCATTAGATACATTCGTTATTTCTAGCACAGCTTGTAATATCACAAATTCTATGTAACTTTTGTTAGACATGTGCAGTATTGCGTAAGAAAAACCTTTTTCTATTAGTATTAAAGTGAATTTAACGTTTACAGTTAGTTTTTTTTCTTTATCTTATTTTCAAACCATATTATAAAAGAATTATTTCTCGAATATTGTTACAGAATACTATTTTTATTTAATAAACATTTTTCTTTTAATATTTAAAATTGATCTTTTATTTGTTTACGTTTGTTTGTGTGATTTTAAATAAGATAGATTGTTTAATTAGTAGTATTGTTACGGGGAAAGCAAAAGGCCGACGAAGATCCTCTATAATTCAAATAATACTATATATAAAAGATTGTTCTCAAGCTCTTCGACTGCTACCAGGGTTAGTTATATTTCACCTAGATAGCGTTGAGCAAATGAAGTATTTTCATATTTCTGGCGCCCAATTTACTAATTTCAAATATAAAATCTTCAATATCAATCATTTAATCATTTTTAAAACCATTAAATAACTTTCACATATCTTTTATAGTACATTTATTGTACGTCTTATTAGAGTAGACTCCGTAGCAGTTCATTTGGCACCAACAACGTGGAGGCCAGCTATTTCCCCGTAAATTTGAAAAACTCACACAATTTAAGCGGTAACAAATAATTTTCTCTTTGAAAAAAAAAGGTTAACTGTAAGAAACATTTTGAAGTATTAAACATATGAGTCTTGTTGTATGCTGTATTGCATGATTGTTTTTTTTAATTTCTTTCCCTCATTGTAAGCATAATTATTAGCATATTACACGAGGGAACCACAACTTTAACAGGAACAAGGTTTGTGAAAAGAACGATCAACTTGTGGGTACTTATTATTGTTTTTTTTTTTACTGAATATTTGTATCATTTGAGTGTGCAAAATAATTATTTCGAGAGATATCTAAATTAATACTTCTTTGCATTCATTATTTAAATTATTATTTATTTCCAAAATATACATAAATAGTTTTCTTTAACTCAAATAATTGAACTAACACAAAAATGGATACTAGACTTCGAACAAAAGTACCTAAATATAATGTCGTAGAAGATAAGATCGAACAGGGAGATACTGTAATCGCGCAAACTTCTAGTGCCGAAATAGTAACTACACCTGAAGACAGTAAGGTAATGGGAATGTTCAATACAATGATGACAAGGATGGACGATATGTTTCTAAACTTAAATAATAAATTAGACACGAATAATACCGATTTAAATAATATGAATAATAAAATAGACACTAATAATGAAAATATGAAGCAAGAATTAAACAAACTAAGTAATGATTTAACTACGAAATTAGAAGCGAACATACAAACCATTAACGATAAATTTGAACTAAACAACGCGATTATTGACAACAAATTAAGTGCTTTTAAAATAGATCTAGAAGGAAAAATAGCTGAAATTTCCATAGCACAAAAGGCTATGGAAGAAAATGAGTTAAAATATCTGAATAAGCTTGACGAAACCGTCAACCTTCAAAACTTACAATGGGCCAAACGATTAGATGCTATTACAACTGAAATATCTGATATAACACAACAGAAAATTAATAATACATCTTTAGAAATACAGCAAAACGTTAATAAAATAATGTCAGAAAATAACGATTTATTAAATACTAAAATAATAAACTTGAACAAAATTAACGAAGACAACACTGAACAACTAAAAATAACTCTTAACCAAAACATTAATTCTCAAATAGATTTATGCAAAGATAATTACAATATGGAAATAAATAATGTTAAACAAAACTTAGATATAATAATGACAACTAACCAAGAAAACTACACGATAACTCAAACAAATATGAAACAACTGGAGAATAAAATTAAAGATTACTCGATACCTATAAATTATATTAATGCCAACAGTCACTCACTAAAAATAGATAATTTACTACAATTTGACGGGGATATAACTAGAGTTCATCCTATGTCGTATCTCAATTGCATACTACGTTATTTGGAAGATACAATTGAGGAAAAGCAGAAGTTGGAGGTAATTCGTGCAACCCTTCGGAACAGTGCCCAGGAATGGTTTCAACGGATTGAGGACCACTGTCTCACACTCAATCAATTTGTCACTCTGTTTACTCGAAACTATTGGGATGAGACACAGCAAAACAGGGCTAAGATACGATTACTTACAGGTAAATACAGACTAGGCCTAATATCTAGAGAAACGTATGCTTCTCGTATCTTTAACCAATGCAAACACATAAATGGCATGGAAGAATCTATGATCGCCCGGCAGTTGCTAAACCATTTTATCTATACCGACACGCAGGCTATAATCTGTCATACTGTAACAGATATGGATTCCCTAATAGCAATACTACGACGATTGGATGATTTCTCGGAAAACAATCACCAACAACAATGGAATTATCGTTCCCAAAATAATCGTCATTACCCGCAAAATAATACTAACAACAGTCATACAAATCAACCACCTCAAAGACAAAACAATTTTAATAACAACAGATATCAAAATCCTACAAGACCATATAATAATAATTTTAATAACAACAGCAATTATATTAATAACATTGACAGAAATAACCAGTTTAATACACAAAATAGGCCAAATCTCAATTTTCAACCCACAAGACACACGAGCAATACATACCATGACAACAACAATCGCAATAATGACTACAATAGAAATAATTATAATAACAATCAGACACAAACTTTCCAACGTCCAGAACGAGAATACAATAACATTAGCAATCGTAATCGTGGTCGAGGCCGAGTAAATCATTATTACAGACGACATAGATCTGCTTCACCGATACGTACGAATTCTGAAGATGTAAAAAAAAAACGTCGATCTCGTCAGTCGATCTATATACAGACCCGAAACCAGGCCCGTCCAATCAACAAAATTAATACCAACCGACTGTAACATACCACATAAGATCCAAAATATTTCTCTATACCAACCGCCAGAAGAATTCATTTTTATAGAAGACGCAGGAGATCCTATATCTAAAATATACACTTTACCCATCATTGAATTAAAATTTGACAACATAAATATGAATTGTTTAATCGATACAGGAGCTGAAATCACCTTATTACGAGCAGAAAAAGCTAAACTCTTACGGGGATATGAGAACAAATTAGTAAAAATTAAAGGGACTGACATAGTAGCAGCTAATGGAAAGAAAATGGGAACCGTTACAAAACAGTTATGTGCTGAGATATATATAGAAGAATCCATATATTTATTGCATTGTTACATAATCGATAAGTTGCAATATGACTGCATAATAGGTATTGACAACATCAAGGAGTTAAAGATGATATTAAACTTTGAACAGGGTATAATAAATATAAATAATAATAAAGTAATAATCAAGAAACAGTTATCAGAAGAAGAAATAATAAGTTATAATTTATATAAAAGAGATGTGCTGAGGAAAGAAATTAATAATATTTTATCAGAAAATGTACCGTGCTATAACAGAGAAAAGGAGTGGTATAATAATAAAGAAACGGAAGGCAATATAAATGATTTATTCAATGATAATAATGGAATGAAGAGATTAGACGATATGCAAGGAACGATTAATAGACACGAGGAAGGAGATGAAGTGGAAGTTAGATTAGAAGAACAGACTATAAAGACCATAAATAATTTGGAAGATATTAAAGAATTATTATATAAATCAGATATACCCTACCCTACAGTCATACCGAATTTAATAGCAATTTTTCACACAAACATAACTTTGATAAATAACGACATTGTATTTGCAAAAGGATATCAGCACCCAATCAATATAGATAATGATGAACCATTATTTAGTAAAAATTACCCTATCCCTTATAACTACCAACAGAGAGTTAGCCTTGAATTAGAGCGATTAGAACAAACAGGTATCATTGAAAGGTCTAACACATATTTTATTAACCCCATCGTCATCGTTCAGAAAAAAGATTTATCACTGCGAATTTGTTTAGATGCGAGAGCACTCAATAAGAGAATAAAACCCGAGTTTGAGATGCCTCAAAATATAGATGTTTTGTTGACTAAGTGTGGGAACAAGAAAATATATAGCAAACTGGATCTCAAGAATGCATTTTGGTTGATTAATTTAGAACCCGAGTCAAGAAAGTACTGTGGTTTTATAGTAAATGGAATTGTCTACCAATTTAGAGTATGTCCGTTCGGTTTGAAAACTTCACCAGCCGCCCTTATCAGATTTCTTCACCAAATATTAGACAGATACGACGACTTTGCCCTACATTATTTGGATGATATCATAATATTTTCAGAGAACATAGAACAACACCTACAACACTTAAATACTATACTAAACACATTAACATTACATGGTATGAAGCTGAACCTAGCTAAATGTCAATTTTTCAGACATGAAATTAATTATCTTGGGTACATAATAAATCAGAAAAATATCTTATTGGATCCAACACGCCTGGATGAAATCAAAAACTATTCAAGACCTAGGAACCTAAAAACCTTACGAAGCTTTTTAGGAGTACTCAACTATTACCGCAAGTTTATTTCCTCTTACAGCGAAAAGACGATACCTTTATTAGAGCTACTCAAGAAAGGTAAGAAATGGACGTGGACGCCTGAATGCGAGAACTGTTTTATTCATTTAAAAGAAAATTTTGTTGATAACTTAAAATTACATCACCCAGATTTTTCACTACCTTTCATTGTCCGAACAGATGCATCCCACCAGACAATCGCAGCTGAACTTATACAAATACAAGACAACTATGAGACACCTATATATTTTATTTCTAGAACTTTAAAAGCTTGCGAGATCAGATATACGATCTCAGAGAAGGAAATGTTAGCCATCGTTTTTGCATTGACCAAACTAAGATATTATTTGATCGGAAAAACATTTACTCTCGAGACAGATCACAAAGCTCTGATTAACATCATGAATTGCAAACTTAATAACAGTAGAATATATAGATGGACACTTCTTATACAACAGTATGAGTTCAACATAGTCTACAAACCAGGTAAAGACATGATCACGGCTGATGCTCTGACGAGACAGGACGGGGATGTAAAAAGACAAATCATTCACATAAATCTAGTTCAACTACAAAGGCAAGGTATATTTTCTAGAAATAAATTATTACACATACAATCAGGTCCAGAATTTAACGAGATACGCCATCACTTGAGAAATGTAGGAACATTCAAAGGCATGTCAATCAAGGACGATCTAATAACAAAACTGATAGGTAAAAACACTGTATACGTAACTAATGAATGTCACACTAGGGAGATAACAAATTATATACATCAAACATACACGCACATAGGAGCCAGGAAATGTTGGTTACTATTCAGGGAGGCTTTCTATTGCATTAATGACGAAAGAATTATAAAAAGCGTTATCAAACATTGTCGAACATGTGAATTAGCAAAAGATAAAAATTTTACAAACACTAACATCAGCCATAATATCATAACTTACGATAAACTTGAACTTGTATCTATAGACTTTTAATCCAATTTAATTCCAAGTACCAAAGAATACAAAAACATCTTAGTGATATGTGACATATTTTCAAAATTTATTAAACTCATTCCTACTCAAAAGTGTAACACGAATACGGTATTGCAAGCATTAACTGATTATTTTATACAATATGGCAAACCTTTAGCGATTTTATCCGACCACGCGACATATTTTACAAACAATCGATACCAGGACTTTCTACATGCTCACAACATTAAAACACTTTACACATCAATACGTTATCCTCAGGGCAATCCTACCGAAAGATACATCAGAGAAACACTAAAATATTTACGAATTTTATTGCACGAGAACCACAAGAAATGCGCAAAATACCTACCGCAAATTGAGTTTACAATAAACAATACACCCAGTACAGTCCATCAGCATTGTCCTATAACAATTTTCACCGGTCAACCACCACAACGACCATGGACAGATCCAGAAGACTTAAATATAAATAAACGTTTACAAGAGGTGAGAGAGAAGTTAATTGCAAAGAAAACAAAGTGGGAAAGAAAGAGAAATACTGTTAATAAGAAGTACAAAACATATAACATAGATGACAGAGTCATTGTCAAAAACTTGAGGGTATCTAACTTAAAGAACAAAATAATGGGTAAACTATTAAAACCTTATTTAGGTCCATATGTTATAAGGCGTATACTTGGTAACAATACTTATGAACTCATAGAAGAGGAAACTGGCTATTTAAAAGGTAGATATCACATCACCATGTTACAAGATTTCTTAGAAGAATAAATTATAATAATATGCTATATACAAGTCGATGTGATCTTAAACACAGTATAAAGGGTATGTTACAGCTCGAACAAAACATCAATACTATGAAATACAATTCTAATATATAAAATCAACAAACTTATGTTAAACGAATTATCCTACATAATTATATAAATTAAGAATAAACTTATAAATATAGAACGTTTGATAATAAGGTATGACACATATATTTAATATAGAGAAAGATATGATAAAATTTACCAAAGCAAGAAGTTAACTATATTAGAAGTTTATTACAATACTTAGATTAAGTAAGAGAACTGTTTTTACTATAATAATCGTTATATTAAGTTATATTTGTTTAAATTTTTAAAAAATATTTAGGACATATAGGGAAGATAATACAGGTTGATGTTTCTTTTTCGTTCTCCTAATAGGGAAAGGAAAATCCTCAATTCTTCCAATTTTCCTTTCACGGGGATGATGTTGTAGGGCATACTGCACCTATATATCTGCGTCTACAAAAGATAAAAAACAATTATGCACCAGCTAAATACAATTAATGCACTTTGTAAATTTAATTAAAATTAAGGGACGTGCTCATGTAAAATTAGTGTCGAGATGTGCATAAATTAGAAGACGTTAACTTTGTAATAAATATTTACTTATTTTCTTTCTCAACTTTTATATTTATATTCATATTTTTCAAATTCCAAATTTTTAAATTCAAATTTTACGCGCCATAATTCAGACTCCTACTTTATCCACATCAAGTACGATGCAAGTTAGCCACGCCCACAATTTTTAAGATATCTTTGTCCCACGAACGCAATTTTTATATGTAAATTTGTACGTAACCTAAATTCATATTATAATATATCATACGTGTAAATATTGTATAGATTTGTATTTAAATAGATGCAACAAATATTAAAAAGTCGAGGCTTTTTAGCGTAAATTAATAGGCTTGGGAAAAACAAAAGATCAGGGATTATTAAAAAATACAGATACAACAAATGGCGGCACTTGAGTGTTAAGTTAAAAGTTTATTTTAATTACACATAAATCTCAAGTAAAAGTTAACAAAATTATATAAAATCTGTACCTGAACCTTCTGCCCACCTGTGGAAATATAAATTAGATCAACACCACGGCGTACAAAAATATAATCCAGCTAAGCATTTTTGCACTATTGGTATTGCGTTAGACCCACTACAAAAGCCATAAACCGCCTTCAATACCGATACCTGGACAAGAAGCCGTTGAACGTCGATCTATTGAAGAGTATCGTACAGGCCAGATACCAGAGCAACACCTGCAAACCGTCTTAATCCAGGTTCCTTTTAAATAATTTCCCATAGCCTAAAATTACATTCTTTTAATAAAGTCAACGTACAATAACTATCAGTCATTTAATTCAAATTCAATTTGTATCTACATAAAACCACAAATTTATGCATGTTCTATTAATTATTTAATATCACCTATATATATCTTATTCCAATATTTTTATTAAAAAGAGTCATAACTTACTTTTACTGGGTGTTAAATCATTAGATACATTCGTTATTTCTAGCACAGCTTGTAATATCACAAATTCTATGTAACTTTTGTTAGACATGTGCAGTATTGCGTAAGAAAAACCTTTTTCTATTAGTATTAAAGTGAATTTAACGTTTACAGTTAGTTTTTTTTCTTTATCTTATTTTCAAACCATATTATAAAAGAATTATTTCTCGAATATTGTTACAGAATACTATTTTTATTTAATAAACATTTTTCTTTTAATATTTAAAATTGATCTTTTATTTGTTTACGTTTGTTTGTGTGATTTTAAATAAGATAGATTGTTTAATTAGTAGTATTGTTACGGGGAAAGCAAAAGGCCGACGAAGATCCTCTATAATTCAAATAATACTATATATAAAAGATTGTTCTCAAGCTCTTCGACTGCTACCAGGGTTAGTTATATTTCACCTAGATAGCGTTGAGCAAATGAAGTATTTTCATATTTCTGGCGCCCAATTTACTAATTTCAAATATAAAATCTTCAATATCAATCATTTAATCATTTTTAAAACCATTAAATAACTTTCACATATCTTTTATAGTACATTTATTGTACGTCTTATTAGAGTAGACTCCGTAGCAGTTCATTATATATATATATATATATATATATATATATATATATATATATATACAATATATATATATTAAAATAATACTCTTTTTTTTGGTTTAGCGACCTTTAATTAAAGGTCGCTAAACCAAGAAAAAGCCTATTATTTTAATATTATGACAGGGCCAATAAAATAAATAAGAAATACATTTTTAATTCTTATTAACACTACATATATATATATATATATATATATATATATATATATATATATATATATATATATGGTAAACCTAATCAGTAGGCGATTAAAGGTCTGTATATTACTTCAAAATATATGTATTTAAAAAACTCTACATGTTTCGGCTGTGTACGCCTTTATCAAGAGAATACAAAATATGAATGACATTCATATTTTGTATTCTCTTGATAAAGGCGTACACAGCCGAAACATGTAGAGTTTTTTAAATACATATATTTTGAAGTAATATACAGACCTTTAATCGCCTACTGATTAGGTTTACCATATCATAACAAGGTCACGAAGTTATTATTATATATATATATATATATATATATATATATATATATAACAATTGATAGATTATTGAAGTTTTTCGGCTTTTATATGAAATATTTACGTAGACCATATTTTTCAATTAAAAAAATTTCGTATGATTTGCTTTGTAATTTGTAGACAGCAATGTTTACATCCCCACTTACTCTGCAATTACATACATTCTAATTTGATATTTGTAAATATTTCATATAAAAGCCGAAAAACTCCTATAATTTATCAATTGTTATATTTAATAAACGGCTAAGAAATTATCTAAACACTTCTATATATATATATATATATATATATATATATATATATATATATATATAATATCTTCGTGACCTTGGTATGATAAGGTAAACTTAATAAGTCGGCGATTAAAGGTCTGGTTTACTTCAAATTATATATATTTAAAACAACCCTACATGTTTCGGCAATACGCCTTTGTCAAGGGAATACAAAATATAAATGACAGAATATAAATCATATCATATCATTTATATTATGTCATTTATATTTTGTATTCCCTTGACAAAGGCGTATTGCCGAAACATGTAGGGTTGTTTTAAATATATATACTTTGAAGTAAACCAACCCTTTAATCGCCGACTTATTAAGTTTACCTTATATATATATATATATATATATATATATATATATATATATATATGGTAAACCTAATCAGTAGGCGATTAAAGGTCTATATATTACTTCAAAATATATGTATTTAAAAAACTCTACATGTTTCGGCTGTATACGCCTTTATCAAGAGAATACAAAATATGAATGACAGGATATCCTGTCATTCATATTTTGTATTCTCTTGATAAAGGCGTATACAGCCGAAACATGTAGAGTTTTTTAAATACATATATTTTGAAGTAATATATAGACCTTTAATCGCCTACTGATTAGGTTTACCATATCATACCAAGGTCACGAAGTTATTATATTTATATATATATATATATATATATATATATATATATATTGTAGTAATACAGCAGAAAAATAATTGGAATAATGGAATAAGTTATATATATATCGTTAATAATAATACTTATAATTAGAGCTGAGGATGTTTGCGGTACGGCAGGACCGTATGTAGTGCATCCCCACCAACGTATAAACACGATGCAGCGAAACACTTTAGTTAGTCGTGTACTGGCAACGTGATCGTGTGTTGTCTTGAGCTCTATTTAATAAGTATGACGGACGTGCCCAAGCCAAGAAAGCGCCCATTGTATAACGACCTGAAGAAATTTATCCGAGACTTTCCCGATTTGTATTATAATGGAGCAAAAGTAGTTTGTAAATTATGCGATAAACAGTTACTTTGCTGGGACAAATACGACTGTAAAAGACATGTTGAAAGTGTACACCACAAAGACAAAAAAAATAATGTGCTGTCTAAAACGCAATTCATTTTCGATTTATTGACAATGCTACTCGTCTGCGATGTGCCAGTTCACCTGCTAGATAAAAAAGCCTTTCACGACTTTTGGAATAAATACAATTCCAACATAAAGCTACCGTCACGGAGAACGTTACTCACCTATTTACCAATTGTGCGTGAGGACATTGAAAACAGAATTAAAGCAGTAGTAAATGATAAACAGTTATGGGTATGTGTCGACGAAACGACAGATCGAAAAAAACATTCTATTGTGAATATTATAGTGCGTGTACTAGATCCTGTCAAATCAACATTTCCCATTTTATTAGCCAGCAAAAGATTGGAAAAGTGCACTAGCGAAGTAATTACGAAGGTAGTGCTCGATACGCTACAAAAATTTCAAGTTTCAACTAATCAACTCCTGATGTTTATGAGCGATGGTGCTGCGACAATGAGTTCTGTAGGCCGTTCTCTTAAAGCAGGTTGTGAGAGACTTTTGCATGTGACATGTAAAGTTCATGCTTTACACCTTATGGCACAAACTATTCGGCAATGTTATCCAGAGGTGGATGCATTAATAGCAACCACAAAAAAAGTGTTTCTAAAATCTTCCAAACGAATTCGAGAGTTTCACAGTCGGTGCCCTGGTATTCCCGAACCACCAGAGCCAATCCTTACACGTTGGGGTAGTTGGTTAAAGGCGGCATTTTATTATGCCAAGTATTTCCAACAAATAAAATCTGTGGTTCTACAATTCAATCCTGCCGAAGCTGTAGCCATTAAGGAAAGCCAGAGACTCTTTCAAAACCCTTCCTTTGATGCAGATTTACAAACTATTTTTAACAATCATATAGGATTGTTTAACGCAATCGAGAAATTTCAAAATACTGCATTATCGTTAGCGGAGTCACTGCAAATACTGGACGATGTACACGCCCAGCTATGCGCAGTAAATGACAACAAAAATGTTAATGTAATAGAAAAGTTCGAGAGTGTGATAAACAATGATTTTGATTTTACCAGATTAAAACAAATTAGTAATGGTGCAAGTGTAGATTCGGTTTCTATCTATAAAGATTATTTTAATTGTGCGTGTGTTACATCCGTAGATGTCGAGCGGTCTTTCTCAAAATATAAAAAAATTTATTCATCACGGCGTACATCGCTCACCGCTACAAATATGGAAACGTATCTAATGCTACAAACTTACTGCAAGTCTTATCCACTTGGCGCTATGCTATAATAATCGTAAATAAGGTAAGTGTGTTATTTATATACAGTACACATAACTGACATACCTAAGTGATATAAATAGCGAATGCATGTAAAGCAATAAAATCACGCATGCATCACCGATCGAAACAAGGTTATTATATTCGTGCGTTTAACTGAATACTATCCTGGCACACCGCAAACATCCCCAGCTCTACTTATAATATCAAAATTGACAGATACCTGTTACATTTTACAGTAAATTTCGAAATGCTTAAAATATAAAGTTGAAAGCTCTTAATATGTATCAAAATTCAATAAAAATCTATTGTTTTAATTTATTAAGTAAAGTCAATCAAACATAATCTTATAACTTGATAATTAGAGATTTAATTAGTTAGGAAAGATAGTAATATAATTATGGTCAGAACCGTATTTTTCAAATATATCAAGGTGCGAAGTATTAGAATTGCACATGCGCAAATCTTATTAATTAATGTAGCAATTAGAATAGGCAATATAGGAAAAATCGATTTAAAATTAATAAAATGTATTGAAATAATATAAACATTTAATTTATTAGTTATAAACCAATAAATGAATCAGTCAATTTACCGATATCTTTAGTAGAATTACCAAGCTATGAAAAATAAACAATATCGGCGTCCTTTGCAGAAAATATTATAGAAGCAAGCCGCCTTTTTATTCAGCTCCCAACTACAAATAATAATAACAAATACCTTTAAAATTTATCCGCAATAAAATCCCGAACTCCAACAAGTTTTGAATAACACTTTAAACGTATATATCCTGAATTGAGGTTATAAATCCCGAAATAACCAACCACATCCTATTCTGCCGCTGAAGAACCTTTATCTTGAGATCTAAACCTTAGCCTGGTTGCTGAAGGCGCTTTTATCCCATTCAGAACCTTTTTTAAGAACTATCCAGAACTGTTGTATTACCATATGCTCAGGTATTTTAAAAGTTAAACATATTAATACAGGATTAGTTTAATATTGTCTGTTTAACCTAATTTCTTAAAAGTACGCAAATGCCAATGATTTAAGGCCTACAAATAAAGATATTGATACATTTATTTATATATTGTTTTATTTACATTTCTGGCTATTATAAATATTAACATTAATTATTCAACAACGGTATTATTGATGTTTTGTGAACCCGTAAATTAAGAGATTTCACATATAGAGTATTTATAAATCAATCGTACCCTGAGAAGATACTTTAAATAAATTAAACTGATACGAAAGCAAAATCAAAAGAAAATTATACATTTATTATATTTGTAAATTAATTATAATCATCTAAAAAGTCTATTATAACAAATTGTAAGCCTAACTTGGGACATATAAAATTATTCCATAGCATAACCCGTACCAATATATATATATATATATATATATATATATATATATATATATATATATATATATATATATATATAATATTTTCGTGACCTTGTCAAGGATATAAAAAATATAAAAATTAATAAAAAATAATAAAATTTTTATATTTTTTATATCCTTGACAAAGGCATCATTGCCGAAACATGTAGGGTTGTTTTAAATATATCTACTTTGAAGTAATAAACCAGACCTTTAATCGCCGACTTATTAAGTTTACTATATATATATATATATATATATATATATATATATATATATATATATATATATATATACATATATATAATATCTTCGTGACCTTGGTATGATAAGGTAAACTTAATAAGTCGGCGATTAAAGGTCTGGTTCATTACTTCAAAGTATATATATTTAAAACAACTCTACATGTTTCGGCAATGATGCCTTTGTCAAGAGAATACAAAATATATATTTTGTATTCTCTTGACAAAGGCATCATTGCCGAAACATGTAGAGTTGTTTTAAATATATATACTTTGAAGTAATGAACCAGACCTTTAATCGCCGGCTTATTAAGTTTACCTTATATATATATATATACATATATATATAACATATATATATATACAAATTATTATAAATAAACGGCTAAGAAATTATCTAAACACTCATATATATATATATATATATTGTTACGCACATAAATTCACTTTCCTGTATACGACCTATATTGGTGCAAATTTTCTCTATTATTTCTCTTAAAACCCTCGTAACTATATCATATAAATAATTTCAACTAATGTTATTTAATTTGCTTTAAACTCCATATATCGAACCGTTTAGACCCTTCAACTACAAATTGTCAACCCTTTACAATCATTCAATTCATCCTGAAAGCCTTTGTACTTTAGCATACGGCCATCTTTTAAATTCCCTTTCCGAAATGCTCGCAAGATTTTCACTGTTAACTCGCTAAAAGTCATACCGAATTTCAAACTGATTTTGTAGGAATTTTTGCTATGAAATATAGATCATCTAAACGCATCTTCTTTTGTTAATTACGGCCCTTTTATAATTATTTCTAGTTTAATTTTAATTCCACCGCTTATTGCGCCATCTCCTTTTCGTTGTTCGCCCTCTGCGACAGGAATCTCACTTACCGACTCGTATTAGAAATTATCGTCTCTGGACTTTAAATTGTTTAACGTTTTTAGATTTATTTGTCACATTATGCGATTTGAAATCTTTCTCGAGATTTCGAAAACTAAATTCTCTTCCTTCTTATATTTCCGCAAATGCGATGGCGTGTATCCGGCATTTTCATCGATATCGTTACGGCAGCCATTAAGACATTTTCTTCATAAGCGCTGAGTCGTGTTTGTGGCACGTTTTCATTGGAAACCAGTTTTCTGCGGTAAAGTTATGGTTATCTTCTTGATATTATTACTATATCACATTTTGAACTTTCAGTATTCTTTTAAACGTTCATAATAACGTGGATTACTCTGATTTTCGGAGAATATATTGGATTTCTACTGTGTGGCGTTAGGCGTCCCACCGGAAATTTTTAACCTGTGAATTTTAGGGCATAATTTTGGCTGTACGAATTACCCCGACGCAGTTCTGAAACTCCCTTAGGCCGTCCGCAACCCGTGTATTTTGGGGCTCTTCTATTTTGCGAGACTCTTTTGGATTTGGAGGAAAGGACGCGGTTCAACCATATTGGTTTCCCAAAATGGCGTCGCTGTGAGGACTGCTGGGGAAAATTAAGTATTGTTTTACCTTTGTGAACGGTAATAGTATTTGGAAGGAACAATTACTGTTTGTGAAACCCAGATAAAGTAGGTGTTGCCTTTTAATCTCTTGCTATCCCAAATTATTGTAAGAAAATCATTTAATTATCGAATAGCGTTTAGTAAATTTTCTAAATTAAAATTTTAATCAAGCTGTTACTCTCTTATAAGACACACACTTTGAGCGATAGTTTAACCTGTTAATTCAGATCATTTAGAAGGGTTCTTTTCCCTATTTCAAGTGCGTTTAACTGTGTCGATCGAGTCTGATTCAATAATAAACCCGTTGATGAACTTATATATCCCCGGGTACTGGTACAGAAACTTATTATTAACTCCAGAAGACCGACAGCGTCTCTGTCTGTCATCTGCTTAGATTTAGTGTCATAATCAAGGCCTGATCCTTCAGATCGGTCCTGTAATTGTTTGTTTCGATACCTTATGATCGAAGAACTTATCTGTAAATTTTACTTTTCATATTTTGTCATATACTGGTACAGAAACTTTTATTAGAAGACCGACAGCTTCACTGTCTGTCACCTGCTTAGTTTTAGTGTCATAATCAAGGCCTGATCCTTCAGATCGGTCCTGTAATTGTTTGTTGCGATACCTTATAATCGAAGAACTTATCTGTAAATTTAACTTTACATATTTTGTTACTTACTGTACAGAATCCATATTACGTATCCGGAATTGGTATTCTTGATGTATACCTTTGTTAATAAATTTCTTCGGACTTTTAAATATATTTAAATTTTGCACACCTGATATACGGGGGGTACTCCAAAAGTTCATTCTGGGTGATTTGATTTTCTATTTTTGTAATATTTCTTACTTTTATTTTAATTGATAACAAGGCATAACCTTGATTACTTATTAAGGAAACTTTCCGAATTTCTTGAGATTTTGCCATTCTGGAATTTCTCGCGTTGACGTCTTTTGAGTTTTCCTTTAAACTCGTTCGTAGAATCAAATTATTAAATCCTGGAAGGTTAATTTTGGGTTATCCTCTCCCGCCTCTCGTTTTATTTATATACGGGGGTAAGACTTTTAGTTTCGGTCACTGTGTAACTACTCATAATTCGTCTTGTTTTCATTTTGAATTATTGAACAGGGCTTCACCTTGTATATGTTTTGTGACTTGAGTAAGCGACTGTATCTGGCATTTATTTTGAGAGTGTTGACATCGCCTATATGTTTTGATGATTATTCTATAGCTAAGTGTAATCAATAAATTTGTGAAACTGTTGATTGTGTTTCGATCTCTACCCTTCCCACTAGCTTTCGAGTTTAACAAAGTTTCTTGCTCTGCAACGTGTGATAAGGGGCTGACCCTCTGGTGATATTTGGAGCTACCATGTCCCGCCTGCTCCCGTTATAGCGTTATCTCTGCAGGTGGATAATAACGGTGGCGTCCATAGTCCATCTCGCGGCCTTGAATCCGCGACGTTCTCCGAAACAAGAGAGTTAGCCGGCAGAGACCTTCCTGGGCACATAACAACAACAGGTAGGTTCAGACCAGAGAGGATCAGCGTGCGATCCCTCCTAATCACTCGTCACACTTTTAATTTTACGCCGCGTTGGTGGCAATATATATATATATGTATATATATATATATATATATATATATATATATATATATATTATGTTTTATTTAAATTGTACATTTGCTTATCATGCTGACAGTTTCGTGTTTGGATCCCTGACTGGCTGTCCGAGTAGGTTTTTGTAGTTTTCCTTCTCGTTTAAGGCGAACGCCGACAGCTTAACATCTTAAACCGCTCCACGGGCGCATACATAATAATAACTCATGCCTTGCCATTTCCCGTTCTTGTTGTCTAACTATTTTTTGAATACTAAGGCAAGATTTATTATTATTAAACTGGATGTATCTTTGAATAATTTTATACATGACAACTACAAATGTATAAGTATGACATTAGTATACTGTCATTTGTATTTTAAATTCTTTGAGAAAGGCATCACTTGCCGAAACATGTAAGATTGTTTTAAATACATATATGCATTTTTAAGTAAAACCAAACCTTAAATCGACAACTAATTAAATCTACTATATATATATATATATATATATATATATATATATATATTAAAAATAATAGATTTTTTATTGGTTTTAGCGACCTTTTATTGAATTTAGATGTTTTTACGACGTTTCGACTTTTATTAATTCAGTCCTTTTCAAGTATCTGGAAACAAGAATTATTACAATGAACATGAGAACTGTGTTTGTTTCGTGTGATAGATATAACAATTAAATTAACAATTTTAAATTTAAAATTAGATTAAAAAATTAATTACAAATTAGGTTAGCATTTAACGTTGAAAATTAAATAAAATTAATTTAAAATAGCTTAAATGAATGGTAGGGGGACATTAAAGTGATTAACATCTGTATGAATGAATTGGAGACTTAACGATTAAATTAACAATTTTAAATTTAAAATTAGATTAAAAAATGATTACAGATTAAGTTAACATTTAACGTTGAAAATTAAATAAAATTAAAATAAAAAATAGCTTAAATGAATAGGTAGGGAGACATTAAAGTGATTAACATCTGTATGAATGAATTGGAAAGTTGAATTACACTACAAATAAGTAAAGAGAACATTTATTTATTGTCTATTTATTTGTCTTTTCTTTGTTCTCTTTACTTATTTGTAGTGTAATTCAACTTTCCAATTCATTCATACAGATGTTAATCACTTTAATGTCTCCCTACCTATTCATTTAAGCTATTTTTTATTTTTATTTTATTTTATTTTCAACGTTAAATGTTAACTTAATCTGTAATCATTTTTTAATCTAATTTTAAATTTAAAATTATTAATTTAATCGTTAAGTCTCCAATTCATTCATACAGATGTTAATCACTTTAATGTCCCCCTACCATTCATTTAAGCTATTTTAAATTAATTTTATTTAATTTTCAACGTTAAATGCTAACCTAATTTGTAATTAATTTTTTAATCTAGTTTTAAATTTAAAATTGTTAATTTAATTGTTATATCTATCACACGAAACAAACACAGTTCTCATGTTCATTGTAATAATTTTTGTTTCCAGATACTTGAAAAAGACTGAATTAATAAAAGTCGAAACGTCGTAAAAACATCAAAATTCAATAAAAGGTCGCTAAAACCAATAAAAAATCTATTATTTTTAATATTAAGACACGGCCAATAAAATAAAAAAGAAAAAGAAAATTCTTATAAACACTAAATATATATATATATATATATATATATATATATATATATATATATATATATATATATAGTTATTAGGCAAATAGCACCATTACTCCAGCCATCTGCAATTGGAAAACGCAGTAATTAACACAGGAATTACACTCAATAGAATGGCTACATTTGGCGGACATAATTTGTAAAATTAGTATCGAAATGTTAATAAATTAATATTACGATAACTTTGTATATTTCAAATTAATTTATATTTATTTCCAAATTTACTTTCATATTTTTAATTGTCAATTTCATAATTAAAGTTATTTGCGCGAAATTAACAAGATAGCTAATTTATTTACATTCAAATTTTATATCGATACTAATTAGACACGCCCACTTTTTGAATGTGTACAAACCCGCGAACAGGTTATTTTAATTCTAAACATTACATTTTATTAAATTCCTAACTCTTTGATTTTACTTTAAAAATACTTTTCTATCTTGCTCAGAATTTGTGAAAGGAAACTTAGTATTAAGAACTGTAGTACTTACCCTTAATTTGTTTGTTTATTTATTTATATTACAATATACTTTTCATTAACATTGCTATTGAAACATAACCTTTAGTTCACACGTGCACACCATAGTAATTCCTTGTTTTGTCGTTAGTTCACTGTTTACAAATAACTTACGTTCAATAAATATTTACACTTATTATCTTACAGAACTCTTTTATTTATCATTGCGTAGCTAGAGATAACTTTGTAATATTATTAAACAATTTTCCATCATACACATAGGGGTAAACTGATCGACGAAGAGCCGGAGATAGAGTCCAATTTATCTAAAATAGTATACACGTTCTACCGACATCTAGTCGCAACCTGAGATATTATATGAGAAAGGCTGATGATCAACGTTACAAGTTTAAAATAAAGGCTCAAACTACAACTCATAGTATAATTCTGTTAACATCACTTAAAATTGTTATTTTTATATATTATTATTTCTCAGCCCATCAGCTACATTACATATTGACGTACCAACGTGGTGCGAGTATCATTATTGAGCGCATTTGTTACATTACATTTTGGTGGCGTTTCTTAGCTTACCAGTTATATTTCAATATATATATATATATATATATATATATATATATATATATATATATGTATATATATATATATATATATATATATATATATATATATATATATATATATATGTATATATATATATATATATATATATATATGTATATATAATTATTATTATTCTGATAATTTTGCTTTATGTATTTATAATTTAATAAAAAAGACAGATTTTAATTTGGCTTTCCAAAATCAATTGGATTCATGCTGAAATAATATAATGACGCATCACTAAACATTGTTGAAAAACAATTCTTTGAATTTTTTCCATTTTCAATGTAGAATTTACAAAATTATAGTACATATTAAAATAAAAAAGTGAATTTTAAGAGATGATTTACAGCAAACACGTTTTTTGAAGACTTTAAGTACACGTAGAAAAGGATGATAATAAGGACTAACAATAGCCGTACCAGCAGGAAAATAATATTAATAAAGACAAGTTTGTAAAACCATACTAAACAACAGAAATTATAAAGTATGTGTATTATTTTATAATTAGTTGTATGTTAATTGTCAGCTTGGGGTGTGACTTCTTGATCTTCTTTTATAACTAAGCATTAGGCATTAAACTGAATCAAATGTATTGTTAATCGGTCGTAGATTATCGTAATTCGTCGTAATTATGTAGCTACTCTAGCAAGTACAGTATTTTTTTTTCAAAATCTATAAAGGGTTTTGAGTCAAAAATATCTTGGATTTTATTAACGTTCTCTACACTGCAACAATAGTATTGATGCTATTAAGAGTTATTACTTGGCGGTCTGGACATATGTAATTTGTGGCAGTCACAAATCATTGCTTGCGCTTTGGGAGGTTACGCAGCATTCAGTGTCTAATATGTATGTTTAACAAATATTTATGTACAGCCTTTTGATACTTGATACTAACCGATAATTTTATGAAGTCAACTTAAGTGTCATAAAATCTTTCTTGTGCGACTCAAAGCTATACCAAAATACTATTATTTTAGCAGTTTGTACATAATATTGTTATAATATTTCATTGTATAGTGCAATACATTGCAGTAATTTAATAAATTGTTGCAAAATTTTTGTTGTTTTTAATATTCTTAAATGAGCAAATTCCTTTGTAAATAAAATAAGACTTTAACTAAAAGAGAGCGAATATAGTTATGTATCCTATTCAGGAAAAGTATTCAAACTTAATAAAAAGTCAAAATATGTTATTCGTGAATATAAAAAGAAATACATAACAGGGTAAAATTGTCACTTCCATCAGTATTACTAGAAGGTAGATCATAATAAATAGTACCTAGAATCACAAAGCCATAAATTGTGTGATTGTAAAATTACGTTTAATCGATTAAGTTTATTAAGTCAGTCGTAATATCTTCACCTTCATTTCTATTTTAGAAATTACATTATATACAACGTATGAAAAATAGAAATCTTAATTATATAGAATGTAAATCCAAAATATTGTCAATTACGATGCAAACCCAAATTTAAAAACCCCTGAATATTGCATTATGAGCCACGTACGGATTGAAAATATTCAGAATGTGTATAAATAATAAATACCTCTATTGAAGTTACACACACATACGCTACAGCGTCTGTTTACATACGTAACAGCGTGTAGATGTTATAAAAACTATAACATTGTTGTATGTTAAGGTCAATAGCCTCAATATATTTACGTACAAGATGAGCTGTTTAGAACTGACCTAGATAAGCTATTTCTTGTGGATTACGTGACAAATATAAAATATTGAGATCGTGTTGGTCTGCAATCTTCGTAATTTGTTAACAATCTACCTGTTTTCAAAGTGATTTGAAACATACCTGAGTAGGTAAAGCGATATTTTGTATAAAACAAAAACAGTTTCAATAATGTAAAGATACTATTAAAAATCTGGTGTGTTCATAGAAGATACTTTCACACAAATATGAACTTATATCGAGTCCACCACACCCGATTTTTAATAATATTATTATATTATTAAAAATGTTTTTGTTTTCTACCTGTTTCCCATAAAGTATTTCTTTGCAGTCACATGACCAAATTTAAGGCATGAGAATACCTTAAAATGTCTAACATGTGTAGTATTACAGTGTGTATTTATGCGTGTTAGAAAGAGATAAAGTACAATTTGCTGTTCGCACTTTGGGCTGTACGAACTGCGAAGAAATACTTTATCAACTTCTGGTCATGTAACGATCGAAACTGAATCGGAGAAAAATTCCTTCGTTAGTTAAAGGCTGCTCTTTAAACTTGTTCTCACTTCTTCAAATGCAGTGGCATAACAAGTACTATATAAATATCTTTGTTATTTTTTTTCTCGTCTCTGAGAGGGAATTTTGGGGAATATTTTGGATTTATATTCTATATAATTATATCTTTCCATTTTCTATACGTTGTCTCTTTATTTCAAGGACACTCTGTATGTATATATAAATACCGTGTTGCAAAACATTGTAGGAAGGACACTTTACACTTTAACTTGTCCTTTTTTGGCTGATATAATATACTTTTCTTTTATTCATTACGAATTTAATTTTACTTTCTTCATAATTCTGTTCCTAATTTTAGCCCGTCTTGTAGTCCTGGAGAGGGCCAGGACTACTATCGATTACAAATCTATTTTAAAAGGTATGATATGTAAGAATCGTCGTCTTAGTTTTGAATTTCTGAAACGAGGCATTCTCGATGCTGTAACAAAAATATCGCTAGAAACAGTGGGTAAATTGATAGACGAATGGGACCCGGTTATTTGAAAATCTGGAGACGACCATTTCGTATGAAAGCATATTTTCTGCACTTTTCGTATATATTTATTTTAGTTTTGTACGATGAGTTGTTACCTATTTTTACCCCATTATAGTATTGACAGTTTTTATGGCTAGACAGTGTAGAGATATATTTATTTATCTTCTAGTTAAAATTATATTGTTCATTTTTTATACACGAATACATTTGATTAAGTGCATTCGCTGTTGCACAAGTGTTTAGAATAGAAAATGTGACTAATTGATTTACAATCCTATAATGAAATTTAATATGTAACCAGCAATCATTGGCCTGTCACCACTAGTGATTGTAACCTTCCTCATATGACGATCATCGGAAAAATAAACATGCCTTTCATCATACGCCGTCATGAAATCCGGATTATACACCAAATAAGGTAACGACAAGTGTGTAATGATGATAAGTTACTGTTCCGTATTTTTTTATCGATGAGAATTAACGATCTAACAACGATGTGTCAGCTAAGTTGCGGCACACTTACAAAGTATATATAATTTTTTATGCATGGGTTTCGGGTAATTCATTAATTAATGAAGTATTTGCTGGATATTTTTAGAAAATATCTTTGATACCTTCTTATTTCTACATTATAATTATATTATGCAAGAAATTATTAATTATTATTATTAATTATTAATCTAGGACCCTTACTATTTAATAATTATATTAATGATCCTCTGATTAAACTTAATTGTCAATATCTGGGTTATGTCGACGACTTTAAAATATACACTATGATAAATACGTATCAAGATTATATCCAACTTCAAACGAATTTGGTTCTAAATTCTTGAGTGGTGTAAACAAAACAAGATACATACATCTAAATGTCCAAAAAAAAATAATCACTAAAAACCGGAATTACAGGCACCAAAAAACAGAAAAATACATAAAATTTTGACAAAAAAAGCATTAATAAGATATCTTTTTAATAAGACATAAAATTAGATATACAACACAAAAATTACTATACCTAACTAATAACATTTTATTTTCACCAAATATACATTTTTAAACCAATTTATTATAAACAGAACTGCTAATCCGGAAAACCATTGATCTAATAACATTTTATTTTCATCGAAAGTACATTATTAAATACTGTTGTAAATGTTCCATTGTAAATATGTATATAGTGGCATCTAACAATGTTCCCCATCTTTTTAAGTGGTTGTAGGGGTAATGGGGAATTTGGTAGTCTGTCTCTAAACATTTCTACCCTTAAATGAGTTTTAGAATATATTTGTTTCCCACGTGTTATTAATTTATTTATTAATGGGAACTGAAATTTTATAGTTTTAGCTACTACATTAAGTTTGTGCCCTAAGTAAGTGCAACGAATTAAATTCGGAAAAAAATGTTTATGTTTATAATTAAAATATTTATATATAAAATTTGATCATTCGGCACCGGCTCCGGTAAAAAAAAATGTGTTAATTCGTCGTGAATAAACTTTCTTATTGTATTAATATTTGTTTTACTTAATTCTTTCGTACTATTAGACGATTTTTTGAAGAATTTTGATCATTTAATACTCCAAGTATTAAATTGGCCACCTATAGTCCACATACATCTATCATATACAATTATTCCCAACAATATTTTTTATTTCCTGAATAACTTCTTTGTACACTGAACTAATATAATTTTTGGCAGAAATGGCTTTCATCAGGAACGTACATTGCGCAATATGTTTATAAAAACGTTTTAAGATACTTGCTTTTCAGTTTATAAATGGGTGTATTTTCTTTTATCGAAGCTTTGCAAAATATTAAAATTAAATTTTGATTGTTCAGTATAGCAGAAAGTTGATGCCACGGATTTCATAGCTGTACCTACAGTTTCTTGTTCCACTTAATCTGGTAAAAGCAATTTAGTAACGTCAATATTTTATAATTTTAAGTGCAAATAAGACTTATGATTTTTGAAAACATACTTTTTGATACATTCCTCAACGGTGGGCTTCATTATACGATCAACTTATAACATAACTAAATGGATTGATGACTCGACACAAATCAAATCATAGTAGACATGGGGAACCCCACATCAGACGACACAACGGGAAATCACAACGTACAAATTTATTCATGAAACAAATGTGCAGTGGCGCAGCGATAATTTCTTCACACAATTAAATGAATTTTGGAAAAAGCGTGCCAGAAAGACAGAAAAAAGCTCTAAATAGACATAAAAAATTATAAGCATTAACATTAAAAAAAGGCAAGAAAGGTGTAAAAAACTTGGTCTTATTTTGCAAATTTATTGCATTTTCGCGAAGTAATATGAATGTAAATATGCTTTCTACATTTTACGAGGTTAATTATTCGAATTTTTTAATAGAAAAAATTCGCCTTTAAGCAGGTTTCAAACCCACGTCCATGGTTTGCCGAACTATTGCTTTAACCACTAAGCTATTAAGCACTGTGATTTCGAATCATTGTGGGAAGGCCTTAAGCCTGGAATAACTTTGCAACAACTGCTGACTACGGGCGAAATTTACATCTGTTTCGTTAATGTTACTTAAGATATTTATTAATTTATAGACTTTCAAATAAGTTGAATTTTGGATATAATAATATTAACCCTAGAATGGTACGTTGGTGTCGCCTATGATACAGCTACACTTTATCTCTTTCCCAAACGCATAATTGAAGAGAGAAGTTAGCTACCACCTACGTACCTCTCGACGTGTCAGTACAGCTTTGAATGCGGTAGTTGTAAGTGCTCTGTTCTGTTTTACGTATCGATAGCAATTGGTTGTGTCACATACGACTCCAGAATACCATTCTTGATTTTATCTTTTTAATTTACAAAATATGACTTCCACTAGTAAAGCATTGACTCAAGCAGAGTTAGAGGATATTATTTCGTGACTGAAATTGAAAAATAAAATTTACTGACACCTTTTCGAAAACTGTATTAAAATAACACAAAAGTATGTTTCTATGTTTCTATAACTCTTCTGTTATAAGTTATGTACAAGAAACATAGCATAATAATATACTTTCTGTTAACAAGTCATACATGTCTACAACATCGGAAGAAAATTCAATTTTAAATGTGAATGATATCGTTTTGTTCTTTAAACTGAGATCATATCCTAGGGTTTTCCGTTGGTGCCGGGGTTTGGTCATTATTTCTCAGTGGCGGCTCGTGCTAAAAATTTTAAGGTGTTCTGCAAGTTTTACAAAAAAATTTACCTTGCACGGGCAGTAAGAGGTTGTCTCCCATCGATCTTATCGTGCTTTCTTCGCCTTCCGCACTGAAGTAATGTATTTCTGGAACGATTGTCAATTGTCACACAAAAAAATAAGAGTCACTAAGCACTACTTTACTAACAAATTATTTCTTATAAATTAAATCTATTCCACGTTCTTTTCGATTTGCAAATTTTGTTATCACTTTGTCATTAAAATTGTCTATTTCGGAGATAAACTTTTTTTCGATAGATAGCATGGAAAGAGATGTTAAACGATCTTCGGTCATTGAATTTCTGAGAAACGTCTTAATTCGATTTAGTGTTGAAAAGCATCGTTCGGCCTCTGATGTTGTCATGGGAGTTGTTATTACAATTTCTAATAATTTTCTAGTCTCCTTCAATGTATCTCCCAGATTGTTTTTTATTAAAAATTTTAGAAGAGGTAGTGCGCCTTTTAAAGATCTACAATCAGTTCTTGAGTAAATAACAGACAATTCAGTTCGTAATCTTTCTTTATCAATGGTGGGATAATAGGAGCATGCGGAAGTGAGTTTGTCCTCAGGAAATTTACTGCAATACTCTCCAAAGCATTCCGAAAAAAAAGTGATGCCACTACTAGATGCTCTTTAAAATGAAATCGATCTTTTGCACAATTTAGAATAACATCACACACCTCTAAAGCCGAAATTCGATGATTAAATCTGCTGTTATTTGGACGTTTGCGTTTTTCTGGTGGTGGCTCATCGCTTATTAAATCTGTTTAGTCCATTTACTAATTTAACATAACTTATAAACAATGTAACCCGCTATTTTAATAATGTTCCTGTTACTTGGCTTTTGACACATTGTCGAAATTACTTCAAAAACGTCATCTTTCAAATATCTCAGTGTTATTTAAATTCTTTTAATAAAATTTGTATCGTATATGTTGTCTTTTCTTCGATCCTACCTTGAATAAATACAATAGTTAGTGTATTCTCTTAAATATTTAATCTTCCTTTCTTGTGATCCTTAATTTTTGGATTTTATATCACTTTATGTTTAACTTCTTTCTATAACAGCTTCTCTGTGCCTGTTTCCTATTACTTTTCATTCTCATTGAACTTGTTATTAAATTCTTTCTGCCAATACCATTCTTATTCCAGTTATAATTTTTCGATTGTCAATTTATTACAAACAAAATGAATATGGCCATCGCAATACTACTACATTATATTATAACATTATTTTCTTTAGATTGACATTTTTAAATTCGTTATATCTTTTGAATGGAATGTCCGATTTTAATAATTTAAAAAGTATTTTACTGGTATTGAAATGGTCTTTAATAAAATATCATTTAATAGGATAAGAAATAATACAGAGGTATGGATAATATGGTTTGATTATTGTCGGCACTTTTATTAACATTTAAAATGTAAAAAAGTAGTTATAGTGGCATAACTACAGTAGTTGGACATATGGTTTCGCGGACTTTTTTGTAGATATTAATACGTTCTATAATACTGTGGAACATTTTTTTGTTCTATCAACAATAGTTTCCGCAGCGTACGCGATGGCAGATTTTTTGTGACTAATTTTTTCACACCTTGGGTTACATTAATGCATTTTTATTGGGGATATCTTTTTTTTTTTTTAATGTAATATAGCCTATGCCACTCAGTGAAAATGCAGCTTTCGAATGGTGAAAGAATTTTTGAAATCGGTCCAGTAGTTTTTGTGTGAAAGCATTACAAACATACATACAAAAACACAAATGTTTCCTCTTTATAATATTAGTTTAGATACCGTCATATCGCCCTCGGCGGCCTCGGCGCTGGTGTAAATGCAGCTAACATGCCTGGTAAAATCACGCATTGGTTTTAGACAGCCCCGGGGGTAGCGGGGTGCGCGCGGGTGTTTGAAAGAGCTCTGAGCGCACGTACGTGTGGACCAGATAAGGAACAAGTGAGCCATCGCGCGAATTAGGTTGGTTATTCCACTGGTCGCCTATTGTATATTATTTGATAATATACTATAGGTATATAACCGGCGTTAAGTGTTGGAATTTCGGAAGCGAATATCTCGGCTTCTACTGATCGGATTTTGATGATTGAGGTGTCAAATTGTAGGGTTTGATGTCCTCTACAGGATGATGTAGAAAAATATGCAAATTTTTTGATATACAGGGGGAGAATTTTCACAACAATATGTTACGCTTTTATAAACATCAGAAATGTCGGAAAAATTATGTAAAAGAAAACTAGTTATAACTAATGCAGGTTCGCCCGCCCAATTTTTTGGGAGCTCTGCAGCACTGCAGCGCTTATGCGCCAGCCGCCACTGTTATTTCTACTGAACAATACTTCAGCTTTAAGGTTAATGATCAATTCCTTTACTTCAAAATACACGCAGGTGAGTTACCGTACGTCTCCACCTACCGACATAGTTTTAAAATAGGACTGTCTAAAGTAGCGAATTTGGTTGAAATTATGCAGTATATTAATCAATGCTGGAACGAAAAAGAGCTAGTGGATATGATGTGCACAAATTTCGCTGAAGCGGTTGATATGACTAAGATGTTCTCCTTCTATTCTTCATCTGGTAGTCTGAAGCTACTTGATCCTAACATCCTGGACAATAAATCGGTGTATATTTATTACGATGCATATAGTTTCAACACATTCACTGCATTTCTGGGGTTGTGCAAGGGTTCAATTTAGAGCGTCTACTATGTATGATTTATCTAAATGACCTTTTAACATCAAATTATTTGCTGAGATTTGGCATACGTCGATTACATAAAAATATTTTTAAGAATTGCTACAATTTTTGACTGTGAAATATTGCAGAGGAACATCTATGATTACCACCTGGTGTCACACCAACAAGTTTCAATAAAGAACTAATAAGTATGATGTCAAAAAGGCTTAGCTTATTGCTTACAATTTCGTTGCTGGTATTCCTCATGGGAACTAATGATTAAAGATTTAGATGTTATATTCCGCATAAAAAACGATTAAAAAAAATATTTTCTAGTGTGGTTATGTTAAAAACATTATTTTATAGTTTGTTCCGTTCTTAACTTGAATATGCCGTGATCGTATTCTATCTTGCATACATTTACCAATAACTTACAAAGAAAATTCGAACGGTAGTTCGATGGAATATATCCACTATGTGATGTAAACGACGATAGTTTTTTGTGCGAGTATGGTATGAAGCCCTCGTTTGTACGCAGAAATATTTCTATTGCTAGTTTTTGCGAGTAAATTTACTCGCAAAAAAGCTTAATACATAATTAGCTACCGGACTTCAGTATCGTATTACGGCATCTAGTCGACAGCTACAATTTCAGTTTGCTGCAAGAATGATCGTTTCTGAGCTCTTTTATTCCGTATGTCAAAAAACGAACATGTATCACATTTTTTATAACGTAGATGTTGTTCGGAAAATGGTAGTTCTCATGATGAAAAATAGTACCTAACAACAGTATTTAAAATTGTTTAAAATAATTTATTTTTTTACTCAATAGCTCTAGTATGTGTACAAAATCGCGTGCTTTTGTTCATGAAAAAGTTGAAGTATGTTTAGAATTTATATGCTAAGGTAAAAGTTCAAAAGAAAATTTAATTCATTTAGTTTTTATTGTTTTGATGTAAAATTTTTACTTACGATTGTAAGCTTCTTCGGGACATATTGTCTGTATCGTGATCACATATTCAAATCCCACATTAAAACAATAAAGACCCAATGAATCAAATTATATTTCAACCCTTAACTTGAAATATAATTGAAGCTTATTAAGAGTTAATTTTCTGCACGGCGTTTGTTCATGTATAGAATATTTACGAAATTAGAAAAAAAAAGTATTTCGAAGTAATTTCCGTAATTTCGAACCACAGAAATATTGAAAATCGAAGGGCGTTTTGTTGAATACAAATCGTTTCGAATGGAAAGCGAATCGACCCCACTTTCATTCACCTGAATATAAAATGTATACGGCTGAATATATCATTAACAAATGCTGTCGGAAGTGCTACTAAATTTTACACAAGTAAGTTACGAAACCCCGTATCTCTTAATGGCGCTGAGTTTCTGTACGGTGACATTTTCGAAAGGCTCTTCGGCAAAATTAATCTCTTTTTCATTGAGAAAACGCTGAATCCGTGGAAATTTCAAGTGATTCATTTCCAACATTCATATTAGATTACAAAAAGCGAATATAGTGCACTGCTCTAGTTAAACTAAAAGTAGCATATGTATATAGAAGTAAAGTGAAGCACTGCAATTCTAGATTTAGTATACATTTAATTATCATTTTAGTTCCTTATAGAGATGGTTGAACGTTGAGCTTAGGCATTCTGATTTTGATGAAGTTGTATGTGAATGTAGAAAATATTGGATTAGTTTTTGTTTTTAACAGCACTATCGCATTTTGCACGAAGAAAATTATGAAAGGAAATGAATATATTTTGTACTTTAGTTTTGAATATTAGAAAAGCAATTAAGAATAAAATAACAATTTTAACGCGTAATTGAAAAAAAAGTTTTTCAAAATCTATTTTGACTACTTTTTGATATTATCAGTAGAGTTCGGATTTTATGTAAAAAACATATTCTTTATTTAAAATAGAAATAAAACTAATTGTTAAAATCTTCACTTTTTAATACGTATCGTAAAATGACAATTGTTTCCCCAGCACAGAAGCTTCATCAGGTACTTACTAAATTAAAAATATAAAATGCGGAATATTAGTTTTATTTTAGAACGTTTTTTTTTTAAATCTAAGGATTTACACAAATATTGTAGTATTGTGAACCTCCAACTTCCTAAGTTATACTAATTGATTAAATTACATAAACAAAACTATCCCATCAGACCAGTTGTTTCTTATGTTACTGCACCTTCTGTTAAAATATCTAAAATAGTTATTTATATCATTATAAAATATACTAACTTTAAGCCACAGCACAGCATAAAAAATTCATATGAATTAATTAATAAAATCAACAATATTTCAATACCTGATTATGCAAAACTGGTATCATTTGACGTTAAAAGCTTATTTCCGAGTGTCTCTCCAACCGAAACCGTTGATTTAACTGAAAATTTACTTATAGCTAAGAACACTAACCTGGTGTTTAAAGCTGAAATCTTAGAATTTGTTAAATATTGTTCTGAAACAAAATTACTTCCAGTTTAATAATTCCATATTGCCAAGGTCTAATAATAAGTAACCCCTTTAGTACATTAATATCAGAAATTTTCATGAACCACTTAGAATCCATCATTTTTAATAATCTTTGCATCTCATGTTGATCCTGCTATGGCTTCAAGAAATATTCAGGAAAACTTAGATGACATCCAAAACTGGATTACAAAATGGCGTACGACGGCCAACGAATCAAAATCTACACATGTTACTTTTACATTGCGACGTGAAACCTGTCCACCCGTCAGAATTAACGGTTTTGAACTCCCACAAGCTGATACCACAAAATACCTAGGAATGCAGTTCAATAGGCGTCTCATATGGCAGACACATATCTTTACCAAACGTAAGCAGTTATGCATTAAATTATATCAAATGTATTGGCTAATCGGTCGCAGATGACAGCTATCTCTCGACAATAAGCTGTTACTATACAAATCCTTTCTAAAACCAATATGGATTTACGGTATCCAGCTCTGGCGGACCGCCAGTAATTCGAACATCGAGATCCTACAGAGGTTCCAAAATAAAGTGATACGTGTCATACTTGACGCCCCAAGATATACAGTACAAATCTCTTCCCTATAGTCACCTACAAACGTGTATTACGTATGTGTTCGTTCAAGAAGCGAGGAGTGGGGACGCACGAAGCAATGCATACATGCCATTAGTTACAGTTTACTTGTGATGTTGGATGGTTTGCTCAACTTTTGCGAATAGTCCGTATTCACGATGGATATTTTTACCGTTGAACAAAAAAATATGTCGTAAAACAGTATCATCTTGGTCGCAGCATAAGAGAAATTGCACTGGTATTTCAAACTAACTTTCAACGTACCATTGCGTTTGAAACGATAATTACGGGCGAAAATAGTTGAATCTATCCTAAATATTCAATCGCAAACGATTTTAAATGTTCAGAGAAACTTTTATGACAGATTAGGACATTGCTTGTTTGCATTAGGAGACCGTTTTGAACATACAATACATTTTTTTAATTCTAGTTTTATTTATTATGTATAGAATATAGAAGTTATGATTTACCGCTTTATTTATTGTTATTGTTATAGGTATATCTGACATTGTTTTAAACGTTAAAAATATTAAAATCTTCCAAAAAGTCCACACTTATTTGTGTTTATTATTACATTAAGTTCCAATTATTGACGGTAGTTCCACATTCATCGACGTTTATACTATGTATGTGCTTACATCCAAACTGATCTACAGTACATACAATCATACATACATACATACATGCTATGTGCGTCCCAACTCCTCGCATCTCGAACGCACACATACGTAATACACGTTTGTAGGTGACTATAGGGAAGAGATTTGTACTGTATACTCAACTATGTCATCCAACGTAATCTCCCGATTGCCACCATTCAAGAAATTATTGCTCACCACTGTGATAAATACCGTGACAAAGTGACACATCACCCAAATGTGCTAGCCAAACGGCTATTTAGACAAGACTTGGAAGTGAGACTGCTGAAAAAGATCACATCTTCTGATCTAGGGACTAAACCTATATAATCACAAATACGTTCTTATATATAATCAATTGGAAAAAAATGTATTTAGTTTTAGTAGCATGTAAATTGTTTCATTGGAAACAGTCTACTTAAGTCACTGTTATAATATCAAACCAATGGATTATTACGCTTATGTAGATTTCTAAATAAAGGGAGTTAAAAAAAAGTAATGCCTTAAGAAAGCATATTTTCTTTTGGCATAGATATGTAGACGATATTGTACTTTGTTTCATCGGAACACAAAGACAATTAAACTTGTTACTAGAATTCGTGAATTGTATTCATAAAAATATTGAATTTACCATGGAATATATAGTAAACAATAGCATTAATTTTTTGGATGTAACTATTAAAAAAATCAACAATAAATTAGAGTTCGACATTTACCATAAAAATCTCACACAGGCACCACTATACATAATTCGTCTACAACACAAATTAGCAGACTTCCATAGTTTTTTACATAGATTAACTAATTACCCACCATCCAAAGAAAATTATGAAAAAAACTAAATTTAGTCAAATAAATAGCAATTAATAATGGCTGCATAATACTCAACTGAAAATATGCTGACAAATAAACTTTTCAAAAGCTATCTCTATGGTATATCCTATAACAAAGGATAAGCAAAATTCAAAATTTAGATTAGAAACGTACACTGGGAAACCAAATGAATATCTTTCAATGTATTTAAAACAACTTAATATAAACACGGTTTCAAAACTAATAATAATTTACGAAAACATATTAAAAACAATAAAGATAGAACAGATAAAAATAACAAACCTGGAGTCTATAAGTTAGTATGTAGATGCGGTAAGGTAAATGTTGGTCAAACAGGAAGATCGTTTGAAACACGCATTACTGAACATTGTTCTTCGTTAAAAATAAAAAAGAAGATTCCACTTTTGTTAATCATCTATTAGAAGAAAACTACACTTTCGATTAGGATTTTCAAATTTTACATTTAGAAAATAAAGGCAATAAATTAAATTTACTGGAAAGTTTAGAAATCAATAAATTAAAACAATCACAAAATTTACTTAACGATCAATTAAATTTAAATTACTCACCTTTGTTAAATATATTCATTTAAAAACCTCTAGACAATAATAGAAATGTACATTTAGTTTACTAAAACAAATTTTATGCATAAACATGTTTAGTACCCTATAGAATAACAGTTAGGGCCGAATAGATTAGCCACATTTTCTCATTACCTACAATATTTGCGTAAATTCTTAGATTTCTTTTAAATGTTGTAAAATAATACTAACCTTGTCCATTTTATATTTAAATTTAGTTTGTAATGTGCTCTTTAGTTGTAAGTACCTGATGGAGCCACTGTGCTGGCAAAACAATTATCGTTTTAGGATTACGTATTAAAAAATGAAGATTTTATCCATTAGCTTTATTTATATTTTAAATTATGGATCTTCATCATTTTTTATTATTAGAAATATCATACCAATATTGTGGATTCTACGCTGAAATAATGCGATTTACGATATAAAAAATTACTTATTTTGCATAAAATTAAGCTTCAGTTCATATTTTTTATATTTGCAACATAAAATCGCATATTTTTTATTAAACAATCGATATTCGTGGTCGCTATATTGCAAATTTATTGGTTGGTTATCTTAACCAAAATATTTTGCCAAAATTTCGTTTTAATCAGTACGAAAGAGAAAACCAATAGTGTAGAAATTGTTTGCTTTGTTAATTAAAGTTTGATGACTATTTTTGCTCCAGATATTCTGCCGACTGACAAAATTCTTCTTTTCGTCATAGATGCGACAACATATATGACTAAACCAGGGGCAAATTTTAAAATTTTTTACAAAAATTTAATCCACGTGTCTTGTGTCTAGCGCACGGAATAAATAGAGTTTGAGAGGAAATGAGAGGTCAGTTTCCTTTAGTTAATTCTTTAATTTCGGACGTAAAAAAATATTTAAGAAAGCACCTCTACCAGTCCAAGTAGATAAAGAAAAACTGCCGAATGTTCCTCCTGGACAGGTAATTACCCGTTGGGGGAATGTGGTTAGACGCAGCTATATTCTACGCGAATAATGATAATCATATAAAAAACATTGTGTTAGATTTTTCTGATTCAGCCGAAGCAATTATAAAATCCAAAAGATTATTCGAAAAACGCGAGATTCTAAATCAGGTGCCGTATATTAAAGCCTATTATAGTTTTTTTAATTGGAGTAATTAAGAAATTAAAGACTGACCAGTCAATTAAAGTTAATTTATATTGTAGAACATTGTGAAAATTTATTGAAAAATGTTCTAGGTCGAATTGGTAAAGTTAAATTAGATAAATTTAATAGTTTTACAAGAAATAATGATGGTTTTCAAAAGTTAACAGAAATATCAAATATTTTATCATTATTATTAAGTTCGCCTGTTAATGTTAATAATTTACATTTAGACCCAGAATATCTGGCGCTATTGAAATATACACATATCACTTCAGTTGAAGTCGAAAAAACGTTTTCAAAATATAAAAATATTTTAAGCGATAGAAGCCAAAATTTTAGAGTCGAAATTCTAGAAAAGCACTTAATTATTAATTGGTACAATAATAAGTTAAGTAGATTTCATTGCGAAAGTGAATAGTTATTAATAACTGTACATATAATTCTATGGATGTTACTTAATAACATAATAACTTATTATATTATTAAGTAACATCCATATAATTATATGTATATAGCTATTAATTGTAATCTTTTACAATATTATTATGCAATGTTCTTATCATATATTATGTAGTAATAACTATTTTTTATGTATAAATGTAATTTAGACTATTTTTTGTTGTTTTAATATTCTTTCCTTGATTTCCAGTAAGCAAAATACATCAAAAATAGAGTGTATAAAAATGCCTAATTGGTAAAAATAAAGCATATATTTGACATATTTTTGGGAAGAATATGACATATTTATGCGCATATTTAAAGCATTTTGTGTGCATAAAAATCCGAACTTTAATAAGGTATTCAGATGTCCATATTAACCTGGTTGAAGCTAATTCATTACTTAGAACCACTTCTGCAGGGGATAAAGATTGGATGATAACATGATATACAAATTAAACGTTTTTATTGTTATATGAACTAATGTTGTTTTAATATTTTAATATTCTTATAGAATTTTTCCTGCTTATTTCAAATCTGCTTTGCATGTAAGATTTTTGAGTAAAACAATTTCAAAAATTTAAAAATTTAATTTTTATGGAATAATATTCCCGAATAAGATTCCTACATAAAATATAATTTATTTGCAAAACATATTTCTGTTTGTTTTTCGTCTATATTTCTGCTGGCTCTTCTATTTTAAGGCTCCAGCAGTAGTTCGCAAACATGGTTCCGTTTAATCTTCTTTAGTGCGATTCAGTTTGGCTGATCCCTTGGCGAAATCTCTCAACATGTTCATCGCTCTTTATTTCCGAGGAAATATGTTTTGTTACTATAGATTTGAAGAACTGCTAAGCAGGTGCCTCCCTTTCATCTAAAGTATTGTCGAAACTGGCATCTTTCATTACTTCTCTGATTTTTAACCACACAAATATTTCCCTTTTTTATTTTATCTTCGCTTATTCTGGTAAATTTGTTTTTTAAACAAAAAAATCTTTCGCCATCTTTCTTAATCCCATTTACGAAGTTTTTCATCAATCCCAATTTGATGTGAAGAGGTGACAATAGAATTTTTTGAATTAACGAGAGGCTCACAAATGTCATTCTTAAAACCAGAATTAAGGTTACTTCTTTTTGGCCAATGCTTTTCTATTTAAGAATTTTTTCTGTTCCTACTATTCCTACTATTGCAATCATACAGAAAACAGCAAAACCTCGTGTACCCCAACTGCAAACCCAGTACTAGGACCACAACTTTCAAATCTGCACAAATTTGCTATTGGAATTTTGGATACTCTGTTTTATCTAGTAGTAAGTTTATGTTTCCATAAAACTTCTATATGTTGATAGCATGAGCAATGGGAATAGACGAATTTCCGTTTTCATTATGAAGGAGAACGACTTTAAGAGTCGTGTTCGAGGGATCTACTAAGAATTTTCACTTTTCTGGATTATGATACTGGCCCATTGCCTCTAGTAAGGCCTTAGCATGATTAGCATCATAAATTTTGTTGCGTTTGACAAATCTTGGAGCACCTATATTACTATGATCACTGTTTGCTTTCGGGCTCATATATACCGGGTGGGGCACATAAAGTGTTACATAGCAATAGCACTCAAACGATTAATAATATTGAAAAATGTTTCAGACACAAGTTTCAGTGTTCGGGAAGGTGGTCATACTGGGCCACCCAGTTTTTTGATCGGTGTAGGCGTAGAAGCTACGTCAATGTCAACTCCAATTTTTTAAATGGAACCATGTATTTTCTTTTCAATAACATTATTACTGATTTTAAGACGAATTCAGCGACCTACAGCACAAGGTCATTCTAGTCACGCAAAGTATGAAAATAGTCGAAAAATCGAAAAATATCGGAATAATCAGCATCAACTGTCAACGCATACGGCTGTCAGTTAGTCACGCATTACCTTCTATTGTGAGTACATCGGATCGCGAAAATGAACGATTATCAAGAATCTTTTGATATGTTAATGGTGCTGGGGGAATGCCGCAAACATTACAGCAACGCTGAGCAGTTGTACGCAACTCGTTATCCGGACAGACAACAAAAATCGCACATGGCATTTAAGCGATTAGCTGACCGTTTCTGTCGCTTCGGTACAATGAAACAAACACGAGCCAAACGTCGACCGATTGCTATCTTAGCTTTTACTGCACAAAATCCCCATGCGGGCACCAGGCAAATGGAAAGAGAGAGTGGAATTAGTCGGCGATCTGTATTAAGAATATTACATCAACACAAATTACATTCGTATTGTATGTCACTGCATCAGGATTTGTACGGCAATGATTTCCAAAATCGGGTCAATTTCTGTAACTGGATTCGTCGAAAAATGTACATGGATGTTTCATTTTTGAGTCATGTGCTTTTTTCTGACGAAGCTAACTTCACAAATACGGAAAATGTGAATAGACATAACATGGATTACTGGGCAAATGCGAATCCTCGATGGACGAGAACTGTACGATATCAACATCCGTGGTCCGTTAATTGTTGGGCCGGCATTGTCGGCGATCACGTCATTGGTCCACATTTTTTTGAAGGTCACTTAAGTGGGCAAGTTTACGCAAACTTTCTGCAAAACGTACTGCCCGAATTACTGGAAGACGTGCCCTTGCTAGTTCGCATAAACATGTGGATGCAACACGACGGTGCACCATCCCATTATGCTCTATGTGCAAGACAAGTGATGAATGCGATTTTTTGTGAAAAATGGATAGGACGAGGCGCTACTGTTGCTTGGCCACCTCGTTCGCCAGATCTAACACTAATGGATTACTTTTTCTGGGGTTTTGTGAAAGGACACGTAATGGCGGAAGCACCTACCACGCCTGACGACATGAGAGAAAGAATACGCCGAGCATGTACCGAAATTACACCACAAATGTTGGCGTTAGACGGTCGTTTTCTCGGAGAATTAACCACTGCTTACAAGCGGAGGGTGGTCACTTCGAGCATCTTCTGTAGGTAGACCCAAACCAAAGTTAGTCGATCCTTTGATGCTGATTATTCCGATATTTTTCGATTTTTCGACTATGTTCATACTTTGCGTGACTAGAATGACCTTGTGTTGTAGGTCACTGAATTCGTCTTAAAATCAGTAATAATGTTGTTGAAGAGAAAATATATGGTTCCATTTAAAAAATTGGAGTTGACATTGACGTAGCTTCTACGCCTACACCGATCAAAAAACTGGGTGGCCCAGTATGTCCGCCTTCCCGAACACTGAAACTTTTGTCTGAAACATTTTTCGATATGATTAATCGTTTGAGTGCTATTGCTATGTAACACTTTATGTGCCCCACCCTGTATATAGATCCAAGATTAAGTCACTTGGGTAGATGTTATACTCGTATATGGGTTTCACCAAGATTATTTTTCTTGAGCATTTTGAGCGATTGTCAAATTATGCGGGATCCATTGCAAACAAGTTTTTTTCAAGGCCAAATATTCATGCAATACCTTATGAATGCCCGTTATACTAATGCCCAAGGATGCCTCAATTTCACACAGTATCTCACACAACGATGCTACGTTATCAGTTGGCGAACAGCATAGATGTTTTTCTGCATAACAAACAATTTTGGATGAACTTTTTAAATTCGTTCGTGAGCGAATTATGGTCACGATTGAGTTTACGATATCAGTAACATACAGTGATTTTAAATGGTCCTTTATGCCAAAACTAGCAGTGATTTGATCGATGCACTGTTGCTGAGACAATCCATGTCGAAGCCCTAATAAATCATTCCACGAAAATTTAGTTAATTCATTTTTTAACTGAGATGAAATTTCACTGTAATCATTGTAAACAACACAAATAGTGTAACGTTCTGAGTATGTATACCGCCGAGAATGTCATAATTTACAACGTATATGTCAGATAGCACCTAGCAACCAGTTCCTGATACATAAGTAGGTACCCGCGCGAAGAAGCTCATATTTGTTACCGAAGTACGACAATTTCGCTTTTTCATTGGAAGCAGATTCCGGTTGCGTGTGCTAAATCGTAAAAATATTATAAATCGTCGTGTTGTATCATAACCCTTAATTAATATCCTACATTAAATTCCTTTATTACTTCCTATTATTTCAAACGAGCAATATATAGTCTGATAAAACGCTTAAAAGTGTCAGTCCGCCAGAAGAACTATATCAATTAATTCTTGTTAATAGGTAATAACAAGATCTTTGAATATTGTACTGTAAAATGTAATTTACTTTGTTTAAACGTGCGCTAAATATCTTGCAATTCATAAATTAAATTGTTTGAGTTGCCGTAACGACGAAGCTGAATAACAGGCACTAGCGTGAAAAGGTGGTTTTATAGTCCATAAAACGCATACGTTTTAAGAAGTTCACGGTTATTGTATGTACTTTTTACGAGGCGACGGAATTTTATATTTATTTATCATTAGGTTGTCTCATTTTGGTGTTTTGATGAACATATACATGAATATGGAATCAATATAAAGTTTTTATGTATTTAAGAGGTGTGCTAGTCTAAAAGTCTTTACAGAGAAACTTAATATGCTTATTTAATTAGAGGTAATTACAGCTGCCGATAATACTATTGGATACTAAAATTTATCCATTAAAGCTTTATAGTAGCAACGTTCAAATTTTTGCTACTGAAGTTATGTTTAGAAAGCTTTTGAAGATTACTTTTAAATTGCTCCATAAAAGATTACTTTTCTATTTAGATTTAAATTACTTTTTAAAGAAATATTAACCCCTTTTTAATATAGATAAGATCTATATACTAGTATATCGCTTCTTTTTAAATATACTGCTTTAATAACATCATTTAGTGGTTGTTGTTGGGGACGATGAACCAATATTATGGTTGTTGGCTCATGGACCAAATGTTTGCGATGAATCCCGTTTTTGGCAATGATGCTGCAACCCTCAGTTATTTCAATCACGTTGTTGCTTCACCGTGTACAAGTTGTAAGGCTGTATACACTTTACTTTTTAACTATTGCTAAATGAATACATTCAACTAAATACATATATTTATTTACATTTATTTTGGATCTACAACGACTTATACTAACATAAACAGCTGTTGAGACTGGTGTTTCTTGTTAAAAAATAATTGTTATGATGTTATGAAGAAAACTGTTTACCGATGTTGATACTGTGTTTGAGTTCATATTGTTGAGTCTCCTGTTGTTTGTATGAGATTCTGAATGATACTATTTTACAAGTATGTAAAAATATACCACAACCCCTAACTATCACATATTAAAAGCGTATTGGTTGAACAGTGTATTGTTTGACGTCATAATGGGGAATTTTGTGTGTTATTTAATTCGCGGAAATTATACCTACAAGCAATAATATAGGTTTACGATACAGTCTTAAAATTCTAATCGTAACTAATAAATACACAATAAAATATCATTACCAATTAAGTATTAGTAGGTGTCATAAACCCAAGTATTCATTTCCGGTTGGTCTTTTGTTCAGTAATGAATTTCTATGGTACATAAATATTTAGGAATCTTGAGCCTACTATATATATATATAGTTAACAATAGGGGTCATATTAAATATAGTCCTTGAATTCGTTCACTAATAACTCTTGGCAATAAAATAAGAAGTCTGATGTATAAAGCAAGAAACAAATTTGGCAAAAGATGCCGATTACTAATAACCCTAATAAGTGAGTAATAAATAGATTTGCAAATGTAGAGGATATCGCTTTCTTAGAATTTAAAGAACGTTTTTACAATGTGCTAATAAAGTATGTTATACAGTGGTTTAAACTTGAAAATGCACGTTAAATATTTATAAAATTGAAAATCTTATGCTTGAATTCTATATACTAGGTTTATTTATATTTAATCATAAAAAATGTTTTAAATTAATATATTACAAAAGGATAGTAAATGTATCCTCTACAGTTGTAAAAATATCTTTTAACTTTCTTCACACAATAGTTCCAAACAGCTGACAAGTTCATCTTTGTCAATACATTTTATGCGTCTATTTTTTTTTAGATTTTCATCTCCTTCTTTGACTGGATGTCTTGAGCCTTACGACGTCGGCTGAAGCGGTGCCTACACCTTATAATATGCTTCATCTCACTGAGGCTTACTCTTGGCTCTGTTATCCTTTTGGTTAACGCATATGGTGCTATTCTTTGTACATGCCCGGACCGCTTAAGTTATTTTTCTTAAATTTTTGAGTGACTGGTTTTTTCTTTAAGTTTTCTCTTATATTTCGTTTCTACATTTACCTTTTAGAGTTTTCCGATATTTTTCTAAAGTATTACATTTCGGTTGGCGTAAGTTTATTTTCATGTGTTTTTGTTAGTGCCCATGTCTCTGGGTTTTTTGATATTTGGATTTCCTTTGCTTAATTAACTCTTAAATAATCCTATATTTGGATTTCCTTTTTGGTTAATATGGTCTTAAATAACTGATTCGATTTTTCTCATCCTAACAAAGTTTTGTTTATAGATAGTCCATTGTCGAAACTTGTTCCAGATCTCCTCCTCCATATTTTATATTTTGCCTATATTCTGCCTGTCATTTCCATGCCCATCTGCTATATCATTTTGTTCCATTGATTTGGAGTCTTTTGAACATTTCTTTGGCTGTCACTCAAAATCAAAATATTGCCAACATATCACACGATCTTTTTTTTGTATCGGGTGTAGATCTTTATATCCAACTGTTACTTTTGGCATATTTTCTGCGTTTTAATATCTTATCCATGTAAATATTATTTGATTCGTCTTTGCATTTCAAATTCCCTGAACAACTCTTGCCTATTAACTTTATTTCAGCTGTAATTTTCTTGTATATGCTTTTAGTAATTCTGTCAAATAGTTCCACAACCCCAGTCTTGGATCGTGTCAAAGACGGCTTTCAGATCTACAAATACTAGGTTTAATTCCTTCGTTCGTTCAGTTGCTCTTTTTACCATTTTTCTAATTGTGCTTATGTAGTCTTATGTTTGTTTTCCTTTCATAATTCATTTCCCATTCTTGCGCATAATTTTAAAAATGCTGACGTTAAACAGATAGCTCTGCTTCTTTTTTGGAAATGGGCATGGTTACGTTTTTCTTCCAGTTCTAAAGTATCTTATTCTTTTTTCACGTCTTTATAAAGAGCATTATTATATAGCTTATCACCCCTCTCTACCGCACTTTATTAGTTCTGGGCTATTTTGTCCTTTCAAGATGCTTTGCCAGTTTTCAGTATTTTAACTGCATTGGGTATATCATCTTCTGATATTGAATCCTCTCTGTTGTCGTTATCTTCGCTCACGTTTATGATTTCGTTTGCATGTTAATTGGGTGTTATTGAATTTCTATTCAAACTAATCTCATTTTTGAGATCTGAAAACAGAAAATAGCAACAGCATCTAAGTATTTAATACTATTCAATACTAAACTTATACTGAAATTTACTTACAGAGGTCCACATTAATTGTGTCAACAGTTTAAGTATTCTAATGAAAAGCTTGCACTATATGGGGTGTGGCTATAAAATAACGAGACTGATGCTGTAAAACTTTTTATTTTAAATTTATACATACATATTTATTATCTCTTTCAATATACAAATATACACCCCTTTTCTATCCCTAAACCGCTCAATTAGAATTTTCTATTGTGCGGTCTGAAATATTGTTACTTTTAATGCAGATTTGACCTTGGGGAGCAAATAAAAGTCGCATGGTGCCAGCTCAGACAAATTAGGCCGATGGTGTAATACCGGGATGTTATACTTGACTATAAACGAGCTTTTTGTTCGATTGTGAGAATTTTCGCACATACTTTCAAATTTCATACATGTTCAAATTCTTATGTAAAATTTGCCTTATTCGTTCTTTGTCAATTCCTACAGTTTTAGGAATGGCATGAATAGGTAAGCGATGGTCAGATTGGTCGTATTAAGACAGAGGTGAATAATGTTATGTGCTTTCTACTAAATAGCGAAAAATAGCTCTAGGACGGTATATAGAAAAAAAAAACTGAAGTCTATAAGCTTTCTTGCGGTGGTTGCTCTAATATATATATCGGACAAACTGTAAGATCTACGACAACAAGAATATCAGAATCACAAGAGATGATTTGATAGTAGCAAAAGTGATTCAAACGATGCTATACCTTTGAATGATTCTTTTATTTCACATTTCGCTATTTTACAGAAAATAAAAGTATCAAATTAACATTACTTGAAATTTATATTAATATATAATTTCCTTAGTTTAGCTGACTGTATATTCCGTTCTGTGCACGATTATTAATCGTACACGAGGCGATGAAAAGAAGCGTGCTGATAAAGGAGCAAAAAACAAAATATATGAGTTACTTGATATAAAAGAAAAATCCAGAAAGGATATAGAGCCTACTATTGCAATAAAAAGCGTCATAACTTATGACTAGAGAACGGACATTCTTACCACATGACTAGGCGTAATTCAATGAAGTATTTGTTAGACCATCTGGCCATCTGGTCGACAGCGATTACAATGGACAACACACCTATTGTATTCGGAGGATATATTCCATTAAACGCAATCGGCAATTGGAAATGTTTATAAACATCGCTGAGTACGTCCCGGCGTAATATAATGAAGTATTTGTGTTTGATTTTCTCGGCCACCTGATTTTGCCAGCGTTATCAATGGACAACGGCTATTGTATTGGGAGAACTTAGTCATGTGGTAAGAATGTCCGTTCTCTAGTTATGACATATTACAAATACAAGGAACTTAAAAGAAGAAACATTGGTTCTATTAGTAGTATAGTGGAACATTGATATAGAATAAGTTTGAAGTCTAGGAATATTAAAGTTATATTTATACAGTAACCGAGGGCAATCTACAGCGTGTTTAAGCAACCTAAACAAAACTTTAAAACTTAACACAAGGTGTCTTTTGTCTAATGGTAGAAAGTCTAGTCCAAACAACATAATATTGTAATTAAAATCCATACTCCGGATATACGCTATTGATGTTAAGCTATACATATTTTAAGTAGCGCCTTTGCACAGTTTCGGTCCTATTAATGTGCTTTTTAGATCGGAAGCTAGGTCAAAGATGCATACTTCAATTTAGAGCGCATAAGTGCATAGTAAGGAAGTGTTTTATTTAATATTCTTGAAGTCAGAGTAATTTCTGTATATAAAAGCGTATATTATTTAATAATACAGATCTGTAACATTGGATTTTTATCACTAAAGCCGGGAAAAATACTCGAAAAATTCCATATCCTTAGGCTTTCTTGCAAAACTCGTGTTTGTAGTTTTATTTAGAGCGAAACGCCCTTTTAGTGAAAAGTGAGGAATCTTACTGATTTCGTTGATTCATGTTTTCCAGGGTACTTGAAATGGATTTAAACAAGCGCATTGTCAAATTTGATCATGTTTCAACATGATAAATAAATTCAGGATCTTGATTGCTGTATAAGCCACACACAGTTTATATTTTGCATTCAAACGTGACTGTACTCGTATTTTTAGTTATATATTGTGACTCCAAGAGGTTGTGTTATTTCTCTCTTGACAATTTTTGTGATGAATACACTGTCAGAAGTTAATAAATGATTTCGTATTTTGCTTACTTCAAGTTGAAACTTGGGGATTAAGACAAAGTCTGGGCTCCTCATAAAGTGTGCAAAAGGTTTGTAGGTTTAAAGGTAAAACTATGATATTTGGTAGATATGAACGGTTTCAATACAAAAAGGAAAAAAAATATTTTATCCAAATTTTAATTCAGCTATTCGTCCAGTGCCTCATAGCTCTTAAAAATCAGTTCCACACCCACCTTCCAGTCTGAATGATATCACGAGTGTTTCTGGGAATAAAAACACATTACCTTCACAGGTTGAATCTAGTTTACATTTTATTTCTGATGAGGGACCCCAACTTTCTGCTCAGAATGAGCTCAATGACATGGTTAGAGATTTAGTATTTTCAAAAGATACTGTTGAATTGCTGGGGCCAAGACTAAAAAAACAAAAACCCGCTCTTACTCTCCCTGAACCTCATTTTCGTTGTACATGCACTGAGAGAGAATTCAGTAAGTTTTTCTCCAAAAAATGGACATTTCGGTTGTTTTGTAGTAATGTTTAAGGGCTAATGAAGTGTTTTGAAATATAATATTATTCATCTGAGTGGCCCCTATTCCTTGATTTTTCAAAAAACAAGCCTCAAAGCTTGCTTCTTAATGGAAATAAATCAGTTAACGGTTTAGCTGTATATTGTTTAAGGAGTAGGCAAATTCTGTAAAATTTATTTACGTGCGTAAGAAACAACTTTATATTTCTTGATGCTTAGAGACCAGTAGTTATACTTGCACCTAGCACTAACCACTGCCTAATCATTTTAGAAGCCGAGGCGTACTGTAATAGATGTAATTCGACGATGTATTTTTAAATCATGAGCTAATATTAAAAAATTTCCATAAGTAATACCAATAATGTTATTTTTAAAAATTAGAAATAGTATTGGGCCAATATTTGATTCTTATGGTAAGACCGAAGCGGCTAAAAAGTTTTGGATTTCAAGCTAAAGTGTTTCACATATTTTTTCTGCCGAACAAGTATTATCTTGAAATAGTTAACAGTGATGACGAAAAATGTCTGAAGTTTACATAACAATATATGATGGCCAGCTTGATCGAATGTCTATTGGAAGTTTGCGGATTTATTTAAGGTTTCAGGCTAAGTATGCAAAGCTTATTTGCAAATTGAATGCCATTATTTTCAAAATGTCCGATTGTATAATACTAAAAGTTAACATATTTGCATAAAGTCTTTATTCACAAATATTGTGTAAGTAATCAGGATGGTACCATAAAATTAACTGGTCATCATCTTTTGCAATAATTATTACTGGTCTAGATGTTATCTAGAAGAATACACAAATTTAAGATAATTATAATCGCTTAAAAGAGTGTACATTTCGATACTTACATATTTAAACAATTTCCATTATTTTAAATAGTCCTGGATTATTTCAAAGTATTTCGGCAGTTAAGTTGCCATCTTCAGTACAACAATCTGTAAAAGAAAAATTGTGTTAAACGTAGTCTTAACGCAAGGTTAACAGTTATGATGAAAAAATGTCAGAAGTTCCCATAACAATATATGATAGTCAGCTTGATAGAATGTCTATTTGACGTTTGCGTATATTCTGTCAACTTTGTAGTTTCGCTTGTTAAGAGTTGCGAAGAGTTCTTATTAGATAAATAGGAACAAATTAGAAAAATAAATTGAGACAAAAGAAAGTTTAAAATTAAAATTATTTCTTAAAAGGCTTGAAAGCACGATGTCTGATTTAGTTAATTATTTTGCACAACATTGGATGTAAAAGGTAAATGACGTATTTATAAGCAGCACCACTCTACGACACATCCTCATTATAAATTTGCGGGTATATGGCTTTCAAAATTCAGAAATTGTTTGCTGAGTTAAATGTGTTTATGCATTAATATCACTATTATGCTGCCCTTAATTTAATGAGCATTTACCACAAAATTTACAATTTAAGCAGTATCATGTTTACATTTATATATCCAGGATCCCAGGATCGACGCATGAATCGGTAAAAATTTTAGAGTTGAAATTCCATCTTCTGGGGTTCAGATCTGCTTGGATAAAAAATAATTTGTGCCATATTTTAGTTTTGAAAAATCAAACATGCCTTGAAAATGTACAAAAAAAATAGTTTTACGCACTAATAGAATGCTTTTTCTGTAGGAGATACGACAAATGTTTTTAAGAAAAGTTCCTCAGATTGATAAACTATGCAAGCCTGCTAAACTTCAACAAGATCGGTACATCTTGGAAATGTTTGTGTTGTCTTACTTTTCGAAACGCATAGTGTGTTGTGGATATCAGAAGATACAAATACAATAACGTTTTGACACTTGTCAAAAATAGTTAGGGAAATATAAATTGATGTAGTGTTTTCTGTGTTCTAAAATTGTCAATTTTGTTAATACCACTGCAAAATATCACAAATGCTGTGCTTACTCTAGCAGAGCGGCTCCAACTAATTTAGTGTTGGTATAGGTGATTTATCTATTCCAGCGTTTATTAGACAATTTAGTATGAAGTTTTCAAACACAATATTGGTTCAATCTCCAGACTGGTTAAAAAATTTCTGACTACCGGTGGTGTAGATAGTATACCAAAAAGCTTTATGAAGATGACAGTATTGTGTTAGCCATGTATTCAGTACGCGAACACCTAAAACTGTCACTAAGAAAACAGTCAGGGCAGACTCTCATTAACATATCACATTTTCAACGCGTTTATATAGCAAAAGCCATTTAAAGTCAGATTTCGTCACACATTAGAATAAACACCGAAGATTGAAATTTTGTCTTACTTTGGGAGAGAAAATTCTGGAGGATCGAGATTTCCATAAATAAAAATCTTTTTTCTCAGATGATCCGACTTTTAATACTAATAGTGTGCCTTCCTCGCATCGTTGCCGATATTGGTCTGAACATAATCCCGATCGTGTAATAAGTTCTAAGTATCAATATTTTAATAAAGTTAACGTCTGGCTTGCAATTTCCAATGGTTATGGTGAAATTGGACTATATTTCATTGAGCATTCTTAATCGGCATACATATTTAAATATTTCGAATTGGTTCGTGGGCGAACTGCCATACGAAGCAAGATTTTTTAATATTTTCAAAACGACGGTTGTCCTGCCCAGTCGACTTCGGAAGTTTGTTGTGAATGGTTGAATGAGCATTTTCAAGAAAAATAGGTGTAAATTATTCTTTTGTGGTCGAAAAAACAAAGAGTACTCGTATATTCGAATAAGATTCCAAATGATGTAAAGGTGTTGAAGAATTGCATTAAAGATGCTGTCAATTCAGTTTGCCTTGACGAGATAAGAGCAGCATTTAATGTATTTCGAGGAATGTATAATTATATTTCGGATTATGTGAATATTGTTATTTTAGTTTCAACGAAGTGAAATGTTTGAGTTTTGTTATTTTTGATATTTATGTCTAATAAACGATTAAGTAAAACTAATCTTGTTGGAATTTTGCACACATGCTTGATTTTACAAAATTAATATTATGGCTAAAATTATTTTCTATCCAAGCAGGACTGAACCCCAGAAGATGAAATTTCAACTTAAAAATTTTCATACTTTTTTATCTATTCATGCGTCAATCCCGGGACACTGTATATACATATATATATATATATATATATATATATATATATATATATATATATATATATATATATTCATATATATACTATTTTTACGTTGACGTACTGTAAATTTTAAGAGAACATAGAAGAAGTAAGTTAAACAGCGGGTTACTCCATCCAAATATATGTCGTAATAAATAAATTCTAATTAGAGGAAAATCTTCGCTAATTTTACATTTTCAATACTTAGTCCAGATTGTCTACTCAAACTGTGTATTCATGTAAAGGTTATTTAAATATTTTTCTTTTCAAAATTTGGTGACCCACTTTTGTATTGACGTTCGACTTTGTGGCATTGTGTTAAATCATTCTCAGTCATGTATTCCCGTAATAAATACTGTGTCAACATTAATTATGCTTATTCGGGGATCTTCAAACAGCTACCTTGAATTACGTCCTAAAACAATCATTACCCGAACGTCAACGCTCCATAGTCAAATATTAACATTTAATTAAAAAAGAAAACGCTGTTTTCTCAAACAAAGCGGCTTGTTTGTATAAACCTGCGCCATCTGCGTTCGTGCAATTGCACTTTATCGCTTCATTTGACTCCGCTGTATAGATAATCATTTCTCGAACGACTCTTCGCCTGTTCGACCATAATTTTTCGTTTAAATAAGGATGCAAAGTTTAAAAGCTAACACTAAAGTACAAATGATAGAACAAGAAAGCGGAATCTTAGAATCTGACAAATACGACATATGTGTATATCGCATACTAGTCGAAGATTTATTTAAGGTTTCAGGCTAAATATGCAGAGCTTATTTGCAAATTCAATAACATTATTTTCAAACGTACGATCGTATAATAATATTTGCATAAAGCTTTTATCAACAAATAATATATAAGAAATTAGGATAGCGCTATAATATATTACCAAAAAATTAATTGGTTATCATTTTTTGCAATAATTATTACTGCTCTAGATGTTATCAAGAAGGATACACAAATTTAAGGTAATTATTTAAAAGAGCGTGCATTACAATATACATATTTAAACAATTTCCTTTACTTTAAATAGCCGTGGATTATTTCGGCAGTTAAGTTGCCATCTTCAGTAGAATAATCTGAAAAAGAAGTTTAGTGTTAATCTATTAATATTATCAATTGTCAAGTCATACCTTATATAATTAAGCAAACTAATTCAAAAAAAATTTAAATAAATAAAGGACTCTATCAAGAATTTGTTATTCAAACTACGTAATTTTTTTAACATACTGATAGTGATAATCTTCAGTGATTTGTTTACATAAAATATTCAATTCCTTAAATAAATTATATTCTCTTGCATCGCTTTTAAAAGAATGTTTGTTATATTTACAATAAAATAAGAATGGAATTATATTTCAATTACATATATATATATATATATATATATATATATATATATTGTAACGGAACGGATATAAAAATTTCTTATAAGTATTAATTAGTGGGCGTATGTTGTAATTAAGGTCCGGCTAAACTCAAGAACAATATTGACTCTTGTGATAGGGCATTAAGATATGTCCAAATTAAATAGTGCAAGTTCGGTGTCTCCAATCAAACACTCATAAAATTCACTGATTCTAAAATGATAGACTGATGGTATTGTTTATATTCTAAACTACAAAATAAAACGTCAGAGATCGAATTAATATATATCAACTTTAATGAAATTACTATCCAAACAATAAGGTAAGTGAAAAATATACTTATAATGAATTATTTATAATATACATGTCACGTGTTGAAACAAATATGGTGATGAATTTAAGGTTAATATAACTAACGAACTAAAAGTAATATAGATACATAAACGGGTATAAAATTTGACTAATGCTAAATTTAATATATAATTGAGATCAAAACAGACACAAAGCAAATCTAATATTTAAAACTAAATTATATTCAAAACTGTATTATATTAAAACTGTATTCTTCTTTATCTTTCAAATAGAATATCTAAATCTTATATTACGACATATATTATTATCATTTAATCAATTAAAGAATATATGATGTACTATTTATAAATATGTCAATAAATTTGTCGTTTTCAATATGTGTTGGAGATAATAGGAATACTTAAGTTATCTGGTCTAGGATATTCGGTGTATGGGATCAATTTGTAGGTCTGTGGAGACAGGATCTTTCAGCGGCAATTGTACGGCGTCACCCCGGTTTGTTGCCCAGTCCAACGGTCGTCTTCCCGGCAAACTGCAATCTGTGATTTCTTTAACACTGGTGATCGTCTAGTCTTGAAAAATATGTCAAACAGGAACTGGGAATATTTGTAGGTATTGACTAGAACGGACGTATGTTTTTATTTTAATAATAAATGCTTTTTCTTATTATCTTCAGAGAAACACACAAATTCGTCTATGGTCTTTAAAATGGCGACATTTCTAGTGACGCTAACTTTCTTTTTTTTTCGTATCCCAATTTTGATTCGTCCATAGGTATGTATTCAATTAATCTTGACATATTATTATTATGAAAATGACAATTTAATAATTTTAAATATATTTATAATTAGCAGCAAATATCTAATTCATTTTGATGAGTAAATGTTCGTTGTTTGAATGTCAAATATTGTACATAATGCTGTTTTTATTGTGGGAAACTTTCCCGCGGTAAACAATTCAAATAATATACAGTTATGCCTAAATAAATGGCGTCATTAATGATTAATCAATTAAGTTGATATTTTTTTGTAAAAACAAATTATCGAAATGAAAATACTGATACAAATGAAATGATATAAATAATAAATGTGTGTATGACTTTTAAAAATAATTTAAATACGCGAAATCAACTTTATTGATTTAGCACGTGAAGAATTCAATTTTTACATATTTAAATAACTCTAGAACTTATATATATACATTTTAAAATTCTGCCTTTTGCTTACTGAGGCATTCCTGGGTGTAGGCTTGACCTATCTCAATATATATATATATATATATATATATATATATATATATATATAACAAGTAGTTTGTATATTATAACAACAGGAAACTTCTGTGTCTTAAAATAAATACATTTTGAAATTATGACGTTGTGTTGTATTATCTAAATCTAATAACTCTTAAAACATTTATTTACTTAACTATCTTTTAATAAGACGGTAATGAAAATTGTATCTACAACTAGCTAAAGCACGTGGTGATTTAAGACTATTATTTTTCAAAAAGAGCATCAGTCAAATCATTGACATTAAACTATGACAGTATATTTTAATTACATCTTCCAAATAGAGCTCCTGCTACATTATATTATTTGAATTATCCAACGTGAACTACACTTCTTATATCATTCTAATATATATATATATATATATATATATAAGTAGACCAGGAGTCTTTGCCGTTAGAACATGTATGAAAGGGTTTATTTTTTGGGGGAATCCAGCAAAATTAAACTCTATTAATTAAGTCAGTTCTTTATTCTTTAGCCCAATATTTCGCACCGAAATTCGAGTGCTTCATCAGGGGATCAAAATGTGAACTTGTTTTGTCTGGAGAAAATTACTCATATGTTTATAATATTGTAAATTGATAATGTCAACGGACTTACACTTAGTTGCTTTGAGATTACATTTTTAAAAACACATCTAAAAGGAAAGTCACACACGTGCATTATTGACGAACAAAAGAATTAATCGCACGCAACCACGTTGTTGTCACAAAGTTAAAACTTGCAATTGCAATTGCAACTTGTCCTTGACATACATTTCCAATCGTAATCATTATGTAGCTAATGGGGCTTATGTTTCCAATACTTTTTCGCCATTTTCAGGTGTTCCTCATGGAACTAATTTAGGTCCTTTATTGTTTCTCTTATTCATTAACGACTTGGCTCTTGGGCTGAATTGTAAAAGGTTGCTCTTTACAGAAGATTTAAAATTATATGCTACAATCAACATTATCGACGATTGCTTATCGCTACAGAATCAAATTGAGGTAGTACAGATCTGGTGCTCCAAAAACAAATTAACTATGAATGTGGCTGAGTGTAGATGTATGAGCTTCTCAGGTAAAATTAATAATATTACTTATGACTATACTTATGACAAAGCAGTTATTCAAAGAGATTTGGGCATAATCTTTGACTCTCAACTTACATTTGCTGAACATATCAACACCATGACTGCTTCGTCCTTACGTATGTTAGGCTTCATTGTAAGAACTACAAGTAACTTTATATTTTCAAGCTCTGTCCATTGTATTTTCATTTGTGCGCTTTAAGCTAGTACGCGTCACTAATATGGTCACCAATCTGCAATCGTCATATTAATGCGATTGAACAAGTTCAAAGACGTTTCTTAAAATATTTATACGTAAAAGACAATTCTGAGTATTCTGTTGAGAATTTTAGCCATGTGTTGCTCAATTTATATAACCTTGATTCTCTGGAACTTCGTCGTAATCATGCAAGCATGAAATTTTTATCTGACCTGGTTAATCATCGGTTTGACTAGTCAAAATTCTTAGGACAACTTAACTTTATTGTGCCTCGTCTGGGTTCCAGATCAACGTCGGTGTTTTACTGAAGTAAACCGAACACAATGAATTTATATAAGATAAGATTTCACCCGATTTCAGCTCATGATCTTTGATTTTTTGGATATACTCCAATGAATTTTGAATTGAAAAACCACCTGTTTTTTTGGGCAAATTTTTAAACTCGTTGACCAACCATTTAGAAATCAAGTATGTCGATGAGTTAATATCCGATACAATAGGTCTCATCGAATTAATCGGCTTGTAAATGTTTGCCAAACAATACATTCTAGGTAGGTACTAGAGGATTACTTACATTTAGTTTAAATTTATGAGAAGGAATTATTCATTTTAACAATCTTTTGACGCGTGTTTGGCTTTTTGATCATCTTTGGGAGAGGATTTTTATTAATTTGATATAAGTTCCATGTAATATTAAGTGATTGAGCCCATTAAAATAGTCGACTTTGCCCATAATTACCAATTTGTTTCCCTTATCTGCTTTTATCTCTTTGGTTCTGTGATTTTTAATAACATTTCATTCGTTGTTGACAGCAATTTGTTCATGCTGCCGAACGTTTTCATGGATTTAATTTGTGCAGGCCTCTAAGAAAAGATTTCATAGAGGTCTTAATGCCTGCAATTATCTCATCAATGGACTGTGGTGTGACAAACAATATTTTAGGTCTAAAATATTTGCCATTGTATATCCCGTATACAATGAGGTGATGCACTTTCTCTCTCTTGTTGGAAATCTCCTAATCGGAGTTCGTTATCATGCAGTTTGTTCTTAAACGGCTTCACGATAGCTCTCCACATTGATATTTTCTAAAATAAATATAAAACTTATTGGTTTCCAATGACATTTAATATTCATTTTATGTATTTTGCATAATTTTTTAAAAGCTCTTTCGTATTATGTTATCAAAATTTCAGAATATTTGTGGAGTGCGGCGAGGTGGAGATAAACTTTTAATTCTGAAAACACAATGGAGCGTAAATTTCACATATATCATAGATCATCGTTTCTCAACCTTGGGTCGCGGTTATATTAAAGGGAGGTAACGAATTAGCCTAAATAATAATGAAAGATCACTTTATGAGAAAAAAGTCATTTATTATAAACATCTTACTTACAATAAGTACACATGTAAAGAAAATAAACTAATGTGATGGTTGCATTTGTTTTTCATTTGAAAGTTTCTCCATACGTATATCTACGTTAAAACACACAAAGGCAAATTGTTTTCGAGTGATAAGAAACGATCCCTGTATTTCGTTTTTAGCTATAGACAAAAAACCCTTTTCACAAAGATAAGACGTGGCGAAAGGGATTAATATTTTCACTGCATCTATGTCTAAATTTCCATATTCGTTTCGACGAGCAAGCCAACCCGTATTTAAATTTTCAGATGTAAATTGAAATTGTAGCATTTTGTCGACAGACATTTTGATTAGCTGGTCGTGAATCTCAACTGGTGACTTAGTAGCGGCAACAGCGTTTTCACTAAACGAATTCAGTACGCATCTTTTCGAGAAATCATTTTTATCTTCCGGGAAATACTCCGTCAACTGACTTTTAAGCTCACGCAAATGCATATTCATATAATCCAAACTGTGGTGAGTAATAGTGTCTTGTTCATTCAAATTTTTCTCAATATAATCCGAAGAGAGTGGGAACGTATCCAGATTTTTTCTCGAATAATCCAGATATCTAGCTTCTTAATGAAAGCATATCAGCTAAGCAAGCCAACACCAACATACACTCATTATTTTGTAAAAACAATGAGAATGGCATTTGTTGATCCTGGAAAAATATTATTAATTCATCTCGCAATTCCAATACCGGATTAACGCTTTACCTTGCGATAACCATCTAACTTCTGTACGGAAAAGAAGAGATTTTTATTTTCGACCATTTCATCGTATAGACTAGCAAACGGCCTGTTCTATAACTTTCGACTTTTATTAAAATTAACCTTTTTACAGCAAAAGAATCAAAGAATTTGATTGAGATTTTCCGGCATGTTTTTTGTCACTTGACATGAGCGTTCTGAACGCACTTACACTTGATATAAGGCGATCTTTTAATATTTTCATTAATCCATTGTTCTTTCCTGTTATCGCCTTTGCATCATCCCTACATACTGCGATACATTTTGTCCAATCTATGTTAGTATAGTTTTTAGTAGCTTTATAAAAATCATCAAAAAGATATTGTATGACCCGTTACTGTTTTTGCTAAACAACATATTTTCTTTAATTGATGTTTCTTTATCACATTCATACTTCACAAAACATAAGAACTGAGACATGTTTGCTACATAGTTCTGTGGACTTTTCCCCATAAATATTATAAAAATTTAATTATTTTATAAATACACATTTATTTTGAACTTAAATATATATTTGACTTGCGCAGTTTGAGCATGCCGTTTGTTCTACTGTGGACGATTGTAAAACAGTATTTTTTTATGCGGAGCCTGCGTGCTTGCTGTATCCTCAGACACAAGTGTTAGGTGAAATAAGAATGTCGTGTTGATAAAAAGATTAATCTTTATCTTTTTATTAAGTAACTTCGGGTTATTTTTGATTTAATTGTGGTTGGTGCTTTGTTAATTTCATTACCGATATTTTATACGAGTTTGTTGATCTCGTAATTGTTATATTTTACACTTTCTTACTCACGTCTTGAATATATTTTTAACGTAAGTAATATATTATTAAAGATATCTTATTTTTATATTGAATGAATTGAGTATTGTATTATTATCATCGTTTTGTAATTTAGTCTTAGTTATTTGATATAAATAACAAAGAAGGATTTTTAAAATTTCTAGTAAAAAAATTCTGTAACTGTAAAATTTAGTACGTTGGTTTATCAAGGGCATTTTTTGTCACATGTGGTTGCACATGCGTTAGAGTTTGTTTCGGTCTGTCAAATAGTTTGTTTATTTTGTTCTCTTGGGAGAAATTAAAAAGTCTCTTTGTAATTTATTATTTTTAATTTTGATCGGCTGTCACAAAGGTTTTTGATCGCATGCAGCTCTCATTTCCGTTCGTTATTTTTACCTTTATAATATTGTTAAATGAGGCAATATTAATCTTTATACTTTATAAAGATTTTCTTCTTTTTTTTTTTTGATTTTTGTATTAAAGTTTTATTTAAATTTTATTGTGTTTATTATTATTTAACCTTACTCCAAGAAGATTACAAGTAACTTAAAGAAATATAATTACAACATTTGTCAATACTCTTTTACTGGCGCATTATAAATTTTGTAGAAGAGACAACCACTTTTCCGTTTGGAACCCTGAGAGGAAAGCAGTCCCATTTTTTGAAATTAAACCGACTGAGTATCCTAGCTGGATAGATTTGTCGTGAATTGTGAATAAGCAAATTTCAAGATCACAATTCATAGCAATATGTTGATTCATCAAATTGAATACTAAAAAGTTCACTCGAACTCACTTGTTGAATTATCCGATCGCGAACATCAGCAGCCATGTCATTGACTCGTCCTGATATTGTGTCATTTGAAAGTTGGGTTTTTTTTCACTTTTTTTTGCTTCTTCCACGCCTATTAAAACACTGATCATATCAATTGCAGCAGGCAATATGAAGTTTTCGGCGATTATATGGAGGTGTGGATATCTTAGCTGCACTTAACGTTACGAGATAAGATGCTTCAAGTACACTTTTATCAGTATTAGCTTGACTTACAAATAGAAGTTTGTTGATTTCTCGAAGTATGTAATTTTCTTTCGAAGAATTCCAAGGGTTCGTTTTGATGAGCCGGATGTTTAGTTTCTAAGTGTCGAACTAATTTTGATGATTTTGTGCTTTCATTGGAGAGAACTTGAAAGCAAGCAACGCACTGTGGCTTTCCATCCAATGAGGTAAAGCTATAATTTAAATAACTGTTATATTGTACGACCTTATCTTTTTACCATTCGATTCACTACATGTAGATAGCTCGCATCATTTTTCCACAAATTTATCAATTCCGCATTAGAAATGAAAAAAAAAAACAATTCAATTTCACGGTTGACTGCACACTAAAATAAAAGCACAGATGCAGGATTCGCATTCGAAACTTAACTGAAGTTGTGCAATTGCATGCGCCTCTTTTATACTGGTGACAGTATGACTAGTTCAAACGCATCTGTATGCATGTTCAAACATGCTCTCACAGTGAGACCAAATATTAATTTTATTTACATTTACTATTATGGAGTTAGCGGAGCTAAGAATATTGAGAATCGTTGTCATAGATCATTAAAAATCAAATACTTTGGTATACATGGTGCGGCACAATTATTTAGACGATTTTAGGTGATAAAATAAGTAATTTATTTTATTGTGTAAATTATAAAACTTAGAAAATTGGAAAGTACATATAAAAGCATTTTATGTAAGTACTACTGTTTAAAAATAACATCATGGGCTCTATTTATCTGAATACACATCTCTGTACGTCGCCTGAAAAAATCCTAAGTATTCGTCAGGATTTGTAATGGAATCTGTGGAATCTCATTCATGATTGATCCTGTTAAATCGTCTATGTTGTGTTTTAAATACCCCCATAAAAAAGTCGCATGGCGTCAAATCAGGTAAGCGCAAAAGCCATGTTATGTCGTCAAAACCAGAGATCACTTTCCCGGGAAACAGGCGGTGTACAGTTTCGATGAGAGTCGTGCCGTGTGAGATGTCCCTCCATCTTGTAGAAACCATAACGAGCGTAAGTCAGTAGCGTTTTGTTGTCGAAGCGAAGCATTGGTTAGAGAAGATCGTTCAGCATGGCTACATAACACTTAGCTGTTACCGTTACAGCTCTTCCGTTGCCATCTTGGAAAAAGTATGGCCCAAAAATCCCAAATAAACTCACTCCACACCAAACTATTACTTTTTCGCTATGCGAAGGATATTGATGCATTAAACTAGGGTTTTCCTGTGCCCAATATCTAAAGTTCTGCTTATTGACATAATCACTTAAGTGTAAATGGGCCTCATCTGACATAATAAGACGAGATGCAAATTGTGCTGTGCTTCAATAATTTGCATTTTAAATCGATGAAAATGCAAATCCTGTGTAATATCCGTTTGACACTCCTATTTAATAAGTTTAGTGCTACGGGGAATGTCATCTAGCAGAACGTTGTGGACTTTGCAGCAAACCGTTATCAGTTATCACTCTCTCCACATTGTCCAGGGTACAAACTGGTCATGGACGACCAGGATTCTTCTTTGGTAATGCATAAGCGATCAACCTAAAGTTTCTTACCCGATTTAAAATTGTTTGGCGTGTTGGTACTTCTTAATTTCTTCCTAGGTTAAAACGATGACAAAAGATACGTTGAGGTAACGTAGCCAAATCATCTTTAAAAAAAACACTCAACTGTAAACGCATGATGCTCCCTAGTCCAACGCTCCATGGTGACTGAAGGCTTTTAACTGCTGTAAAAACCGGCGAGACGAAGACCACCCTATCTACCAGCATATGTTCCTGGTGTCAATTTTAAATTGTCCAAATAATTATGCCGCACCCTTTATAACACGAATGTTTTATTTATTTATTTTTATTACTGAGAAACTTATAAAATCTTTCTAACCTGGCAGAGCATTTCCCGGGCCTTGAAAAGTTTCTCAGCACAAAAAATAGTTCTGGAATGGACTGAAATTACTCCAAAGTTTTTTTTTAAATTTCGGAGTGGGTACATTCCCACGTAAGTCGTTCACACCTCTGTTGATATTTCTACGCAGCCAGTTTCGGTGCTTCTTCGTTAGTTAAGATTTATGTTATAGTTTCCTGGCAACTGCTGTTGCCTCCTTAACGTATGAATGATGCTTTACTGAAGTGTGAGAGATGATCTTAATTTTATACATAAAATAAAATTGGAATAATTGAAATGAATTGATTATCAGGATCTCCAATATTGAATTCCAACTCAATTTTTATATTTCATTTGAATGTAATTACTTAATCTGTTTTCATGTACCTAAAAGATATGATAAATAAATATCAATAAATCAAATATTTCCCAAAAAATCCATCCGCTTCTGTGTTGCAATTGTCTGTAAGAGGAGGATGAGTTCGTATGAAAATTATTCTGAATTATCACTTCAACTTATATAGAGCCTTTTTCATCATGCTACGACAAACACAAAGAGATACGTTAACGTCCAAGTAGTCGTATTAAATATGAATTATTATTCATTAAAGCTTTTAATTATTTTCTTCTATGGAATTCTTCGCTCGAGGCCCTTTCCCACATGCGTAGGTAGATTATTTCTGTTACATACAGAGATGGACAGATCAAGTTATGTCAAGGTTGAATAGCGTTCGTAGATAATGCGAAACATGAATTTATATATCTGACATATGGCTAATACCAATTCGTCTCATTACACATAAATATGCATGCGCCTGATTGCGATGCATGTAACCATCATTCAGTGATTCAAATAAGGAATACTTTACAATGATAATAAAGCGAACGCGGTTATTGTATATGTACGAATATATTGATCGTTCGGCTATTTGCTCCATATGTTTAATGAGGGGCTAATTATTGATAAAAGTAAGTGCACAAGTAACATTCTATAGAAACACCTGCCTGGATTATAAATATGTTTTAACTAAGCTCAGATCATCATTAATTAAATTGACGGATTTTAATAAATTTCTATGCGGTCTTGTTGAATTAATTATATCCATATATGGCTACGACTTGTATTGCTTAATAAATTGGCAGTCGTAAAAAAGGGATTGACAATTACGAAGTCAGCTAATACATACTACTTTTTTATTTAAAGAAACATCAAGATAATGAATTATGACCGATATTCATTGTATTAGAAGTTTCGTAACTTATTAATAGAATTTTTTAGGTAGGTCTCTAAAAGATAGATACAGTTTGACCAGAAATTACTGATTATGATAGTTCAGTTGAAAATTTGTATTAAAGCATGCTTCAAGATTCCTTTCAATATTCCGCTTACAAATTGAGGTTGGTTTTCGAAGTTCATTATCACAGATGTATAATCGGTCTTCATAATAGTAATAATAGTTATACAGGGTGTCCAGAAACTCTCCTGACAAACGAAGGCCGGAGATTCCTCTGATAATTTTAAGACAATTAAACCCAAATTCACCTAGTCCGAAAATGCTTCCTAAGAGAGCTAGAGTTCTTTGAAGATGGCGCCTTGTATTTATTTTTTTTTTAATTCCTCCAGAAAGCTTCTATTTAGAAAAACAAAAACTGGTATGCTTATTTATCCTCCAGAGATGAATCGATTCCATCAATTGCGAATTTCTAGTACCGGTCATAGGCGTCCGTTTTGGGTAGGTCAACGGTTATTTTAAGGCATAAGTTTTTTGTCTTTAACTTTTAAGCATTTGTGACACTAGATTATTAAATTTTCAGGTATTCCAGTACTAAAATGTACTCTTACTTTAAGTCGGTAGGGTACACCGTTTTCTAGAAAAATCGATTTGTAAATTTTTCGTTTTTTCTTCATTAAAGTTCAATTTATTATGTACCTACTTATTTTTAGCGACGAAGTTGGCTTGGACTATCAAGGCATGGATGAAAATTAATTTAATAAATTAAAAACAAATTATTTATTACAATGGAACGAAACTAACAAAAAAAGAACAAGTATCAAAGGTAGATTGTTACAAAAGTTGCTCGATGTGATGACCATTAGTCTCTATGCATAAGTTTACCCTTTTGCATAGAGAACGCCGAATTCTTGCAAAAATTCCAAAGTTATTTCTAAATTCGTTGCAAGCATCTTGTATCCTTAGCCAGAGTTGTGCGCGATTTTGTATCGGAACGGAATAAACAAATGCTTTTATGTATCCCCAAACACAATAATCGCAAGGATTCAAATCCGGCGACCTTGCTGGCCAAGCAACTGGACCGCCTCTTCCAATCCAATGGTCTTCGTAGTTATTATCTAGAAAGTCTCGTACATTACTGCTAAAGTGGGCCGGACAGCCGTCCTGTAGAAACCATAAGTTTTGCCGAATATTTAAACGCACCTCATCTAACAAATCAGGTAAAATATTTTGCAGGAAATGTAAGTAATCAGCACCATTTAAACGAGCAGGTAATTCCACAGGTCCAAGTAGATAATCGTCAACTACTCCTATCCAGACGTTTATGCTAAACCTATGCTGATGCTTAAATTCTTGAACAACGTGGGGATTGTCACCAACATACGAATAATAATGTGCATTATGTACATTAAAAATTCCATTTTTTGAGAATGTAGCTTCGTCACCAAACAAAATGTTCCTGAAGAAATCTTCATCTTGATTTTTCTGATTTTGTAACCATCTAGCGAATTCTACGCGAGCAGGAAAATCTCCTTCTAGCAGTGCTTGCACCATTGTAAAATGAAAAGGATATAAATTTTCTTTGTGTAAGATATTTCCTACGGAAGATTTTGAAATTGTGGGGTACATGGCAGATAGTCTTCGAACGCTAATTTCTGGATTTTCCTCAACTTCCATTAAAATAACATCTTCATGTTCTGCTGTTACATCATTATGTCTCCCTGTTTCATTATTTTTTGGGACCACTGAACCTGTTTCTCTTAATCGTTGATGAAGAGCTGTAAATGTTGAGTGAGTGGGATGCTGACGATTGGGAAATTTTTCAGCGTATCTACGTTGCGCCGCTCGAGCGTTACACCTCATTTCGCCATAAACTAAATGCATATCGGCGTATTCCTCATTAGTAAAAACCATTTTTTTTTAAATTGAAATCGTTGTGTTTGAATAACACAAAGTAAAAAATGAAAAGATAAACTTCGCGAACTGACAACAATTTGACAATGAAAAACGTAGGTTTTACTTCCGTTGGCAGTTCAGAGCTAACTATTGCAAAAAATAAAAAATTGAACTTTAATGAAGAAAAAACGAAAAATTTACAAATCGATTTTTCTAGAAAACGGTGTATCCCACCGACTTAAAGTAAGAGTACATTTTAGTACTGGAATACCTGAAAATTTAATAATCTAGTGTCACAAATGCTTAAAAGTTAAAGACAAAAAAGTTATGCCTTAAAATAACCGTTGACCTACCCAAAACGGACGCCTATGACCGGTACTAGAAATTCGCAATTGATGGAATCGATTCATCTCTGGAGGATAAATAAGCATACCAGTTTTTGTTTTTCTAAATAGAAGCGTTCTGGAGGTATTAAAAAAAAAATAAATACAAGGCGCCATCTTCAAAGAACTCTAGCTCACTTAGGAAGCATTTTCGGACTAGGTGAATTTGGGTTTAATTGTCTTAAAATTATCTGAGGAAACTCCGGTCTTCGTTTGTCAGGAGAGTTTCTGGACATCCTGTATAGAATGTATACAGTTAAAATTAAAAAAAAATAGAAATGAAATTTTTCGTATTTTAAATTCAGTTCTAATTGTCAATTGTCTACTTGACAATACGTATCCAAAATATTTAAATCAATGTCATTAAATTTATACCAAGTTCTGCAATGCCTTATTTAAATGAAGTAGTAGATAAATCCATAATCGTTTCTCACCTGGAAAATGGTGGAACATTTATGAATTTAGCGGCAGATTTTTTAAACGGGAAAAAGTAGCATCTGGAGAATTTTAAAAAATGGGAAAATGCGCGGACTGTAAAACGAAAGGTGGGTTCGGGTCGACCTAAAACTACAAATGAACAAGAAGATAAGGAATTAGTTAACTTTTTGAGAGAAAGGCCTATGGCCACTGCTGTAGAAGCAATCAATCTAACCAATTTTCCAGCATGACAAAGTACTGCACGTCGTCGAATGCATTCTTCTGAATTGGACAACTTTTACGCAGCCAAGAAACCATTCCTTACCAATTTTTTCATAAAGAATAGAGGGTAGGATTTTCTTTATAATTCCTGGAAAGAGAAAATTTCTGGAATAAGGTATTAAAGGTGTCTCAGATGTTTTTCGTTTCTGATATTTAAAAATAAAACACCACAATTAGTTTAAACTCGTTTTAATTAATGATAAATTAAAGAGCAGTTTATGAATTTTTAATTATTGAAAACGACCATTTGTAAATACCGTTTCTTCACACTCACTAAGTCTGGAGCCAAAGTTTTCACTCGCTAGTGCTCTTGGAATTGTGTTGATTTCGTCTGTGATTCTTTGCTTAAAATCATTTAAGTTAAGTGGTAATGGGTTGTAAACTTTAATTTTTAAGTACCCCCATAGAAAAAAATCAGCAGGCAATAAATCTGGACTCCTGGGTGGCCAGTTGATGTCTCCTCGCCGACTAATTACTCTTTCAGGGAATAAATCATAAAGATCAGCTAAACGTGTCATTTGTGACGTCGGAAGTTGCTTCATCTTGGTGGAAAACTGTGCCGCGGTTGTAGCCAACCTAGTTTTGTAATTCTGGAATAAAAAAAATCCGAATCATATGGCAATATCGATCGGAATTAACAATCTGAATGCGACCACGGCTATCCTAAAAAAAAGGTATGGCCCGATAATTCCTTAACTTGATATGGCAGTCCAATCGAAATCATTAGGCGAATGGAATGGTTTCTGTTGGAGTTCCAGCGGATTATCGGAAGCCCAATATCTACAATTTTGTTTATTCACGTGCCCGTTGATGTGAAAATGGGATTCATCAGAGAACCATATGTTATTGAAGCTCCTAATGCGATTTCTAATTATTCTGCAGAATTCGACTCGGTTAGCGGAGTCACTGAGCTTCATCTCTTGCACAACAACAATTTTGTAGGAGTGGAAATGTAGATCTTTGCGAATAATGCGATGAACGGTGGATTTGTTTAAATTTAGAGGAACTGCGCGCATCTAAATAATCTAAATTTTATATTCAAACTCCTCTCCTGCCATTGGCGTAGAAATTTGAAATGCGCAATTATTAAAAAAAAACAAGTTCTACGCCTATGAAATGACGTTACTCAAAATTTTGATATGGATGCTTTGTCTCATAAAAGCTGTTTTATATTTATAATAAGAAAACGATTGCAGTGTAACTAAGTAAGTGTAACTTCAGCGCCGTATGTCGCCTAAGTAACTAAGCAACTTTGTAATAAGGTAAGTTGTCTTATTTTGGTTTATTTTGGCGTAAAGAATATGTATTGCTACTTAAATATTGCGTATTCTTGATTAGAACGCCTGTGTTTTCAATGCTGTTTACGTATCCCCAGGACTTTGTTATGTTTAAACCAAACCAGGTCTTTAAACTTCTTACAGTGTTCTATTGTTGTGTCGTATATATTATAAACAAATGAAATATATATATATATATATATATATATATATATATAATATTTTCGTGACCTTGGTATGATATGGTAAACTTAATAAGTCGACGATTAAAGGTCTAATAAACCAGACCTTTAATCGCCGACTTATTAAGTTTACTATATATATATATATATATATATATATATATATATATATATATATATATATATATATATATATACAAGTGTTTAGATAATTTCTTAGCAGTTTATTAAATATAACAATTGAAAAATTATTGGAGTTTTTCGGCCTTTATATGAAATATTTACAAATATGAAATTAGAATGTATGTAATTGCAGAGTAAGTGGGGATGTAAACATTGCTGTCTACAAATTACAAAGCAAATCATACGAAATTTATAATTGAAAAATATGGTCTACGTTGGGACTCGAACCCAAGTCCACAGTTTGCCGGACTGTCGCTTTTACCACTCAGCCACAATAGACCTAGGTTCAAGCTATTTAGAAATGCATTATAAAGTAACAGTGTTAATGAATCAGATGTCAGTTATTGAATGTAGATATCAAGTTGAAAGCAGAAGTCAGTTTTGAAAGCTCATGTCAGTTTTGATAGCAGATGTCAGTTAGTGAAAGTAAATGTCAGTTATTGAAAGCAGATATCTGTTTTGAAAGCAGGTGTCAATTATGAAAGCAAACGTCAGATTAGAAAACAGATGCCTATTTTGAAAGTAGATGTGAGTTATTGAAAGGAGATGTCAGTATTTTGAGAGCAGATGTCAGATTTGAATGTTTGAAAATGCTAATTATTATTACTCCATAGCTATATGAGTGTTTAGATAATTTCTTAGCCGTTTATTAAGTATAACAATTGATAAATTATTGGAGTTTTTCGGCTTTTATATGAAATATTTACAAATATCAAATTAGAATGTAAGTAATTGCAGAGTAAGTGGGGATGTAAATATTGCTGTCTACAAATTACAAAGCAAATCATACAATGTTTACATCCCGACTTACTCTGCAATTACATACATTCTAATTTGATTTTTGTAAATATATATATATAAAGATAATTATTTCGTGACCTTTGTATGTTATGGTAAATTCAATTTGTTGTCGATTTAAGGTCTGGTTTTACTTCAAAATGTATATATTTTAAACAATCCTAGATGTTTCGGCAAATGATGCCTTTTTCAAGGAATATAAAATATAAATGACAGTATATTAATGTCATACATTTGTAGTTGCTATGGATAAAATTATTCAAAAATACATTCCAATTGAATAATAATAAATCGTGCCTTAGTATACTAAAATAGATAGACAACAAAAACAGGGAAACGCAAGACATGTTATTATTATGTATGCGCCCGTGGAGCGACTTAAGATGTTAAGCTGTCGGCAATCGCCTTAAACGAGAAGGAAATCCACGAAAACCTACTCGGACAGCCAGAGAGGGATCAAAACACGGAACTGTCAGCATGATAAGCAAATGTATAGATATTTAAATAACATAAGATATATAGTTATATAACAGCAACATATATTATGATGGTAAATTGCAGATCGTTACATAATTAGGTTATAGTATATACTGCTTAAATTTGTTATATCACTTCTGTTGTTAATTGAATTTTTTTCCTCTTTAATACTAATCATTTCCTTAATTTCCCTTTTCATTGTGTGTTGTTCTTTGTCAATTGTCTGTGTGTTTTCAAAGTCAAAATCGAAATGGTGATCGCGTTGTAGTTTGTGTGTAGATAAAGCAGTTTTGTCTGATTTAGAGTATTTGTGGGCTTGTATTCTTTTATATAAATATTGTTTAGTTTGGCCTATGTAGTAATTATCGCAATCGCGACATGTTATTTTATAGATGACATGTGTTTCTCGATTCTTTTCTATTTTAGGTTTAAGTTTTGAAAATAAATGTTTATTAGTATTACTAAGTTTATATGTTGTAGCTATATCATATTTTTTAAAGTGTATTTAATTTTTTCTGATAGTTGTGGAACATATGGAATCGTGATATATGTTGTGTCATTGTTTAAATTGTTATTGGTGTCTGCAGTGTTGTATATTTGGTGTATTCTTTTTTTAATTGTTTGGTCTATAAGTTGTGGTGGATAATTATTATCTGTTAAGATTGTTTTAATTTTCTTGATGTTATCTTTTCTGTATTGAGTATGCGATAGTTTTACTGCTCTATATATATATATATATATATATATATATATATATATATATATATATATATATATATGTTTACTAGCGAAAGTCACTGCTTTACATTTTGTAACATTTAGCAGCAGATAATCCTCGTTACTCCGTTCATAATCATCGAAGCTATCTACTTGCCGATAAATTTTTAAATCATGTGCATAGGGTAGTAGTTTAATGACAGTGTTTTGGTAACATCATTAATAAAAATAATAAATAAGAGGGGATCCAAAGCAGAACCCTGATGTATATTGGAAAACGCGATATAACATTGAGCCTTGAAACCTACATATCCGTTATAATTCATACTTCCATCCAGATACGAACGAGGAAGCTCAATAATATAGTCAATTGTGAATAATATTGTCAAATTCCAAACAAATGCAGCTTATCCAAAATTATTTGTTGTTGTACTGGTTCAAAGGTTTTCAAAAAATCAGTGTAAATATTGTGTCAACTTGCTGGCAGTCATCCAAACCCTCTGAAAGCTGACGAAAATGTATATTAGTTTGTAATTGTTCATCGTCCAAATTAACAAATCTATATTGTTCGAGAAACTGCATCACGCCAATGCGCCGTCGTACCGTTCTTTATTCACAAAAGGCTTTTTGACAAAAACAACTACTGTTCTTAACCTCTCCTATTCCATATCGCTATCGGCTATCCATATAGCCAGATCTGGCTCTCTGCGACTTTTCTCTCATCCCGAAAATGAAATTGCAGGCCAACATTTTGATAGCATTGAAGAAATTCAAGAGGAATCGCAAGCAGTACTTTACTCGTTCATAGAAAACGAATTCCTGAATATCTTCCAGAACTTCAAGTTATGCACCGCTGAGACCGGTGCATAACTACACACGGAAACTACTTCGATGACAGCAACCGTCAGAAATAAACGTTTAGTTTCGAATTTTTAGAGCATCAGTCCAGGAACAGCTGTATCGCTCGTATAAATGAACTTTTGTTATAAGACGGATCAATAAATACTTGAATATTTAGTATCCCCTGATTTTTAAATACATTTGTATATAGGAATACATTATTGTATTAAAAGAAAACCCAAACATTCTCGTTAAAGATAATGAATATGGGTTTAAATACTAGTCCTTTATTAATTACACAAATTAATCTTATTACCTCAAGTACTACATTTAGCAAACTCAAATTACAAAGTCATTTACCTTATTTAGAATTTTACATATAAAAGGTTTATTTAAATTTTCGGCCTAATTTAGGATAGAAAAAAAATTAAAAGCACTTTGACTTGCTCAACTCTGTATTTTTAGCCACTAATGGGCGGAATTCATAAAATTTGAGGTCGGGAGGGTTGAACAAATTGAACTGCGTAACCATTTCTTTTACATTTGCTTGCTTAATTGTTCAATATTTTTTGCGTACATAAATGTCAGTTAATAATGTAAAAAATATTTTTAATACATCCTTTTCTGTCGACTAATACTAATGGAGTTTTTTTAACTAAATTAATGTAAGAACTGAACATAAATTTTCGCTCCAATGTACATCAAAGGTAAATTAATATATTCGTTGAAACGTCGTAAGACTATTTTCAATTTTAATTTTTTATTTACAAGAAAAAGGCAAGAAAAAAAATTTTTAATTATTTTAAATCGTAAATATAGTAATTAAAATGATAAAATATACTCATAATTAAAGTAAATTTTTCTAGCAAATATGGAAAATTAAATATAAAGCAAGGTAATTAATTTCCATTTGTTTTTAAATTGATTTTCCCCATACATCCATATACGGTACAACTACTTGGTGTCGTAAAACTGAATTAAATAACCGCACAAGCAAAATTAAAAATCTCCTATCTGGTATCCGTAAAAATTATAGTTGTGCCACAGCTTTCCTCGAAATTATCGATGGCGTGTTAAGTTATTAATTCCTAGAGATTTTGATGTGGTTAATTATAATATGTTATTAGCGCTTCTACATTATATCGGAATTTATTGTGAAGCAACTAATTCCTTTTCGCTGGCATCGTTATACCTTGTGTCCTTGAAATAAAAAGACTACGTATGAAAACTGAAAGACTAAATTATATAGAATATATACCGAAAATATTTTCCCAAAATTCCCTCCCATAAGCGAGAAAAAAAATAACAAAAATATTTAAAGAAATATTGTTACGCTACTGTACGACTGAATATATCATAAATACTATCGGAGACGATATCTTAAAGCCGACCCCACAATAACAAATAAAGTTATTGTTATTGTACTTCTCGCATTAAGTTTCTTTCTGTTTTCGATTGTTACGTTCCTTCAATACAATTTTTCAATTAAAGATAATAGATTGGAACTTAAATGCCAGTAAAGCACACATCTTGCATGTTTTTCCAATATATCAGCTACAAAAATTTACAAGTATAAATTTTTAACACCTGACTTAGGTTTCAAACCCTTACCATAACAAAACTTATAAATACAATGGTGGCATTCTGAATCTGATATTTGTATTTTATATTTCTTACTTCAAACAAAAAAGAACATTCTCGTACATTCGTACATGAAATTTTAGTATGATTTTTAAAATGGGTTTCTAAATGATTCTAACAAACATCTTCATTTTCAATTATTTACTTGAATGTATCAAAAACTGATATTGTACGAGATATTGACTTTAGCATATAGAATATTACACCTTTTATAACATCGACAGCTGTTACGTTTGTAAACATAGTGTTTGTGCGTAATTTTATTAGAGATACATATTTAGATTCTGAATATTTTGAATTGATAGGCGGTACAGACTTTTCAGGGGTTTTTGGTTTTTTGGGTTCGCGTCTGACAATAATTCATATTCCTATTCTATATAATTACGTCTTTCCATTTTGCAAACGTTGTCTTTTTATTTCAGGCACACCTTGTATGTGGACTACTATTGTTTCGTGTTCGAGAATATATGGCCATCCACTTTGGATTTACCTTTATTCACCATTTGTACCAGGAATAACTTCATAAATATCAGACTAAATTATTTGATTCGCTGAATAGGGTGGTTGGGCATAATCTGGGATTGTAATTCATCCAGTTTTTCCCGAACTATGCGACAGCTGTGTGGCACTGTCATAGCACTTTCTTTCGAGTCGTTGTGGGTCTTTTTTTCAGCAATGGCAAGTCTCTTTTCGTTCAGAAGGCCAGCACTTGGCTCTTTGCAAGCTAGTCAATAAGAAGTATCCCCTTCGAATCCCAAAATATAATATTGTAATCATTTCCTTTCTAGCTGAAGGAGAACTTTGGTCATCTTTGGTGGAAGATCGCCACGATATCTCCACGTTTAAAGCGAGCAACCCAGTGACAAATCGTGGCCTTCAAAGGGCTGTTTGTTGCATATACTCCAAAATCTCAGTTGTGTTCATCTTTTTAAAAAACTACTTTTTAAAAAGTACTGAATTGCACCACAAATGGCTATTTTATCTACAGGGTTCTTCTAAAGTAAGTTCCCAGTTTGAAATGGCCATAAGTTTGGCAATTTTTTAATATGTACGAAAATAATAGCACTAATTTCTTCATAAATAAATTGAATTTTATTATAACAAGAAAAAATAGGAAAAAGTTAAAAATGATCACCTCCTTTCAATAAGTATAAATCTTGTGGACCGATGAAGCACATTTTAAGGTTAGCACATACAATTGCAGGATATGGCCGAATAATAATCCGAATACGATTGGTCAACAAGAATTATATGATATCAATGTTACTATCTGGTGTGGTTTTACGTCAAATTTTATAATTGGACCATATTTCTATGAAGAAATGGAAAATGGACAAACGGAAACAGTAACAGTGAACTGATGGTGTGGTATTTTAGAATGCTGCAAAACTTCGTAATACCAGTAGTACAGAATCATGATATTTAAAGCATTATTTATAGAGTCGGAAAAGAAGGGCAACTTTCAGTGCAGTGTGGAGAAAAACGTGGAGGGGCCTAGCGGCCGTATCAACGCGAGCGATCAGTAAAGTTTACGTATTCGCATCATTTATGTTCGTGACATTCACGAAACACTTACTGTTTTAAAAAGCTTCAATGAAACCACAAACTGGATAGCATCTATTAAATATTTGAATCATTAAATATGTTTCCACACTTGTTTCAGTCAAATGAGTAAGGCGTGCGGAATAAATATTTTTCAATGATGAAAACGACCGTTTCATATCGAGTGATGTTGTATTTGCAAATTTAAAGTAATCCTTGTGACAAATTAATGGATCTTTCGACGCACCTTCACAAATTTGTCTTAGTATGAGAAAATCTGAATCCAATAACACTTTCAAATTTTCGTATTATACACTCATTTTTTCGCCATCTGCCGCACATAGGTGTGAGTGAACATCTTCCACAATTTTAACAGAATCCGCAAACGACATCGACTCATTTTGTAATTTTTCAGTTTCCTCCGCTAGTCCATAGCAGTTCTTGCTGCGAATAGTTTCTAAATCACTTTTTACCTGACTATCTTGAAACATTTTCTGGCTTTTCTTGATACCTTCGGCGTGTCTCGGATCGAATTATAAAACTACCTTCGATGTTCCCCAACGCGTAGTAATCGGCTGTGGTGGTTCAGGCCCATTGGGAAACAGTTCATGAAATTTTTTGTACGTTTTGGAGACTTTAGAAGCACTGCCTTCGTATGAGCTATTAAAGAATTTACTTGTGGATAACATTTAGATCAATTGCGCCACGAGGTTTAAAGCATGGATTGTACATGTTACATGTAACAGATTGCCACTCTAACAGATTGCCACATTCTTGAAACCTGAAATTTGTTCAATGCGCTCATCACCACATTTTAAAATTTAATCGCTAGTACATTTTGCAACTCCTTTGGAAGCAAGATGACGGTTCAAATTCTTCCATTGTACGTATCATCACATTCACTACAGAATTTTTTGCTGATCGGTTGTTTCGTCCACACATAACCACAATTTTTTATTTTTCGATTCTACTTTAATTCTTTTTTCAACATAGTCACGAGCAAATGGCATACCGTTTATTATCGATGTCCGACTTGGTAATTTATAATCCGAATACTTGCTCTAGAAGGATACAAATGCTTTTTGGTCTAGCAAAGTGAACGGTAGATTACATATAATAAAACAAACACCTATATCAAATGTTAATTGTTCGTTTTATCGTTTGCCACGGATTGCAGAACAGTGTTTTATACTTTTTAGGTGGCGATCACACATCCACCTTCTGGCAGACGTCAAATAGTCGTCGCACCTTACACATTTAATTCTATCGTCTTCGTATTCTAAATCCGGCATACTCGCTATTGCGTTTTCTAGTTTCTTCGTCGTTTCCGAAACGTACCTAAATGTGACATTTTGTATATGTGTACTGACATGCACTCACAACGACCAGTGGAATAATACTGAACAAGTGTGCTTTGATACGGACGCTTGAGTATCCGTGCCGCGTGCTTCTCCCTTCTACGTTGCTCTCGGCACTGCACTGGAAATTGTCCCTCTGTGCCAAGTCTAATTATTTATATGCAAGACGGAGCTCCATCTCACATACACAATACCTTAAAAACACTATTAAGTAACACATTTGGCGATCGAGTAATTAGTAGGCATTTTCCAAACAGTAGGCCTGCTAGGTTACCAGACATAAATCCGGCTGACTACTGGTTATGGGGTTACCCTAAAGAAAGAGTATTTCTGAGTAGACCTACTACTTGTGAGGAACTTAAACAATTGATATCAGACGTCATTGCAAACCAAGGAATTGCGCGTTGTAATTCCGTTTATACAATAGAAGAACGACTAATACTTATGGTTATATTTAATTTTTTCCTATTTCCTCTTTGTTATAATTCAAATCCCGTTTCTTTATGAACAAATTAGTGCTATTATTTTTGTATATATTAAAAATTTGCCAAACTTATGGCAACTTCAAACTAGGAACTTTAGAATAACCTTATATTTTACAAATCCCCTTTAAAGTTAATCTGTCAAAATAAGCGTCAGATTTTGATACATTAAATAGGCTCTTGTAAACGCATGACCTACTCGAAAATAATACTTTTTGTTCATAATCAAATACTAATAGGCGAGTCTCTCCCGTCATCAAATCATTCTCGTATACAGAAATGCAATTCGCGCGGTGTTATATAAATGTGGACGAGGCAAAGAACCAACACTTTATTCCTGAAATAAATGAACTGTCGAAACAATGAATTTTCGTTGTCGAGCCAGGGATATGACTACGGTGTTTTGAGATTCACACGCCATAAAGTATTTCGATTATTTATAAAAAAGATGAACGATTAGAGGCCCGTATTATTCTAATTTATTGGACCATTTCAGTGCTGAATTAAAGAAGAAGCCATCAAATTTGAGCAAGAAGAGAGTTTTGTTTCGCCATGCTAATGAACTAGTCATGCGCTGTAATTTCATCCGCTGAACTGGTAGAATTTTGAGATTCGCATCAAACAGGGAGGATATTGTTTAAACAGAGTGTGCGGAGTTTCAAAGATTTTATTTTTTGGAAGGCATAAAAATTTGGAGTGTTAGTGGTCTAAGTATATAGAATTGAAAGACGATTATGTACAAAAAATATAAATTTTTGTACCAACGAGAGCTTTCCAAAAGTTAAGTTCACGTCGAGTGTCTCCGTATTAATAGGTTTATGACCATTTCGCGCTTTCCCTTTTCGTGCGTTCAATTTATAGATGGGAAGTGAATATGCGTCTGAATTGCCGTTTTGTGCGTCAATTTTATATTTTACAGGAAATAGGGAAAAATAAAAACAAAATTAAGGAGTTTTGCTGATTCAGTAGTTTAATTTCAAATTAATAGAAATGTACGATAATCCTTGAAGACACATGCATAATATTGCATATATATTATCAAAAAGTAGTACATGTATTAAAAAATATAAAATAGAGCTAACTTTAACTCTTTCTAGAGTAACGTTTATCTAATCCCTATATTATACAATACTTAATTAAAATAAAAGTAAATCATCTATAATTTTACAATATACTTCAGCTTGTCTAGTGTGTCACTAAGATTTTGTCTATTTGGAATTAGGCCAGTTACAATTATTTTTAACCGCCTATCTAATTCACAGTATTTTTTTGGCCTTTTAGGGGTATTTATGCTTACTCAATTTTGCAGGTAAACGCTATTATAATAGTGCATTTCTTTCTGAAGAACTTTCATTAATTCAAATATATTGGGATCTGCTTTTCCGATCCACCTGCCGAGTCTGTTATGCCATCTTTTTACAGAATTTGTAGTCCGATGATGTTCTCCATCGCAAGTCCATATTCGGCGAGAATTATGAATCCATTGATCACCAAAATAATCGCTAAATTTAGCAATGGCTTTATCGGTACGAGAATTTTCTATTATACAGAGCCAACCATCTGTAACATTATCTTCTGGCAGATGAGCTAATGCAGCACATTTCCTTATGATTTCTTACTTCCTCGTTTTCCTTGTACAAGTTGTACTTTACGCCAAAGAGCTTGAATAAAATGAAAGTTATATCCTTTGATAACTGTAGCCGGAAAAAACTTGATCTAAAACATTAATTCCGGCAACTTCAAAATCAAAAATACATTTTTTTTGATAAAAAATTCTTGATTTTATTTTGTAATTCCTATTTCTTAATTCCTAATTCCTAATCAAGTTTAATGTAGAGATAATTATAAATTTAAAATAAATCGATTCTTAATCCCTTGACCAGTTCAATAGCTATCTCTTAACAGAGGCTTAATGCTTTTATTGATTTACTGGTACCAGCAAATTTTACACACAAAATGGGATTCAAGAAAAAGAAATATAGTTTGGACGCTCGAAACGGAAATATTTCAGGTAACGTTGTTCTAGGCCCGAAAGGGGAACATACGAAACGGGAAGATACCGTACTAATAATGCAGGCTGACTAGTTCTATTGCATTTACTTCTTTTTGTTTAAAAGGATTTTGAGTTGTGTAAATCCGTTAACTAATTGAGATGATATCTCATACGATATGATTTTGAAATTTATTTGTAACACGTAACAATATGTAAAACCCTGGAAAACCTCGCGTCTTTACTAATTTGAGTTATACATCCACACCTTTCTGTGTCGAACTAGCTTCATGAACCTTCTATGTATGCACATATGTTAAAGTCAATATTTTATCAAGACTATGCTACGTAATTTGCATATAATTCAATTTGTGCTCCGCACAAATGAATGTAACTAAACTGACGATTTTCACTACCCGATCAATATTTTAGCGAATGAATTTTACACGCATAAATTTAGTTGGACGGGCGCACCTCGACTATCTACACTATCACATATTGCTGACGTTCATGCATACATACATATATGTATAGAGGTGAGAACACAACTCGGAAAGACGATTTTATTTTTCCTTTTATGTACTTTTGAATGTGGTTCGCGATGTGTAGAAACTTCTTTAGAATAAATGATTTATAGTATATGTCACACAATGGAGGAGGACGACACACTAGCTGGTCATATATTCATTGAAAAAAGATAATTTAGTACTCGACTTAGATATAATAATTTAGATACTATGATGTCTAGGCAGGGAACCTATAAATAATTATAAGAGTTTTTCTGTACATTCTCGTATTTATATGTTATCATTTAGATTGATTTCATTTAAATAAAACGAACTTTAATTTGCTTCGTTTTAATTTAGATGCATTTAATTTGAACGGTTTTATATTGTACAAAGTATCAGAATAAACCCCACTAGTTTTGTATAATACAAAGGTATTTTTAATAATATAAAATATTATTAAAAATCTGGTGTTAAGAACACAAATACAGGTTCACTATTAATATTTTTGTGAACGTGTTCGAACATATCCCTCCCCAGAGACGTAGATACGTATTTTGCCTTTCTACACGCTCATCGGTACGCCCCTGCTGGAGAAAGGATATTCTCACACACATTCACAAAAAAGAACCACATCGCCACATCACAGAAATTATCCAGACCGGGCGTAGAAGTAAACTCAGCGCTGCCTGTTGTCAGACAGCCGAAGTACCTCGCCCCGTCCACAAAGGTGGCACAGCCAATCTCTCTAGAAACTGCATTTTGTTTGTGTCTTCACTCATACTACCCACTAACCGCAAGTGTAATGTATCGGAATAATTGAAACATACATGAGTAGGTAAACCCCACCAGTTTTGTATAATACAAAGGTATTTTTAATAATATAAAATATTATTAAAAATCTGGTGTGAAGAACACAAATACAGGTTCACTATTAATATTTTTGTGAACGTGTCCGAACATATCCCTCCCCAGAGACGTAGATACGGATTTCGCCTTTCTACAGGCTCATCGGTACGCCCCTGCTGGGGAAAGGATATTCTCAGACACATTCACAAAAAAGAACCACATCGCCACATCACAGAAATTATCCAGACCGGGCGTAGAAGTAAATTCAATTTTATATTGTTTTTTTGCCACTTTTGTTGCTTACATTAGCTCAGTTACTATGTATCAAAAGTTTAAAAGTACAGAGAAAAAAAGCATGAAATATATAGTTTTTAGTAAGTTAATTGTATAAGCAAAGATATAAATAAACTATACCTCATTCAAAAAAAGAAATAAAGGAGCAAATAGTGCTGAAATCTGAGCGCAATTTACACAGGGTACATTTTGTAATTTCAAGCAAGTAAACATATGCGTTTGTTTATTAACATATTCAGTATTAAAAAAGCTTAGACGCTCTTGCATAATTCTTTGCAGCAAATATAATATACCAATGCAAGGTATTAGACAGGTATAAAATACTTCAATAAATATTTTATAATTTGTTATTTATTGTTTGAAAGTGTTGCATCTACAACAAATTTATGCGTAAATACAATGGCAATGTGGAAAATTTGTTAAAATACTGCAAAGGGAATACCTTATTTTAATTTTACCAGCAAACAAGACTATACAGAAAATATATATAATTGATAAATTGGCATTAAGAGATGACCTACAGCTTTTGTGATAAGCATTTTAATAATTTTTTTAATCTGATTATGAGTTATTCTTAATAACCAATACAACAGATTATGTTGGTATTAAGGTGATAGTCTATAGAAACACGTTGCTTAGTTCGGCAGTTATTATGTAGACAGCGCTGAATATTCTTTCACGCTCTGTCTTAATAATTTCTGGTTGATAGCAAGGTATAGTCCTTTTACGATAACAGACGAGGCACGTCATAACCGGAAACTTCAGAATTACCTACCTATACAATACTAAACCCAAAAAGAACTGTCTTTCACTATCGTATATCTAGAGATTTCTTCTTTGCAAACGTTCCTATCCTGCGTAACGTTGCCAACTTCTATTTTCGCTACTGTCATTCGTATCTGTCACTTGTGCGCCATTTGTTGTTCTGTATTTTTCGTGTCCCTTTTATTCAGTTTTGTGGTATTATTTGCATTTCATTAGTTCGCAGTTTGTTCTTTAGTTTTCGTGTCCCTTTTATCCAGTTTCGTCGTATTATTCGTATTGTATTAAAACAACGGTTCCTTTAATAACCAATAAAACATGCCTAAGCCACTAAGCAGGCAATCAAAAGCGCTCATTGCGTCTTTAATCTCGTATTTCGAGAAAGAACCCGATAACAACAAGTTATTAATATAGGCGCAGAAGAAAGCTCAACCGATGACAGCGATTTTGAATAAAAATTATGTTTGTCATTTATATCATGTTATATTAAATTTGCTTTTCTTTATTATAATGTCAATTTATTGTGTATACTGATAATAATATTTATTGAAATAAACGTATTTCTATTTTATTTCGATAGCTTAATTGCTGTTAATAACATGTCTCAATTATGCTAATTGTCAGTTATAATTTACCACGTACATAAAACTATAGTTAGAATGAGAGGCGTTAGGTTTATCTAATTGTTTTAAAAGTATGTAAATTATCGTTATTTCCTAAGTATGAACAAGACCTACGTAACTGTCAACGCGGATTACATGTCAACTTATTTTTAATACATAACCTCTGTGATAGATGTAAACAAAAGATTTGGCAAGAGTGCGTGACGCAAACATGACGTATGTTGATGACGTGCCTCGTCTGTTATCGTAAAAGGACTATAGTTATGTTTGGTTGAATGTATCTCTTCTCCAGCAGGGGCGTACCGACGATCCTGTAGAAAGGTGAAATACGTATCTGCGTCTCTGGAGAGGAGATACATTCACAAATATATAACTTGTATTGTGTTCTTCACACCCCATTTTTAATAATATTTTATATTATTAAAAATACTTTTGTATTAAGATGATAATTGTCCGCAAAGAAGATGTAAAACTAATAAATTTATAGGATTATTGATGGCTGATATATATTATAATTATTACACGATTTATGTATCTCAGAATATAGCATTTTATAAAACATACCTTTATTAAATAGTACTTATAATGGGAGAGCGAAGATATTCATTTAATTGCACATCATTTCATGAAAATTTTTCAAAACCTATGAAATGCACTTATTTAAAAAATAATTAATTTTACAAAAAAATAAAATAAATAAATATTAAAAAGCATCAACAGAATTTAAATTATATATTGAATTGTTACTACAGTAATGTGATGTATATATTGAAAATTATTAATTTTCAAAATCAGAACCTGAATCTAATGAAATTTCTAAGGATGATCCAATATTTACAATAAAAATCTAATTTTCTACCATATTGTCAACAATATTATCTAAATCATACATTATGTTGTCTTCTGTGATTACGTTATTTTTCCATGCATCAGCATCAACCATATCTAATCCTAACAATATATTTTTTACTTCGTCCAATTTAAATCACTTATTATTGGCCACAACATGATACTTAACTTGAGCCCATTAGTTCGATGGGGTTCAGATTTGAGTAATTACAGGTAAATGTAAAAGTGTACGCACTTTTTCTAGCTATTTTATCAAATGAGTCTTGCTACTAAACATACTTTAGAATTTAGAACATTATTCTGAAGATATTTTAAATGTCGCTCGAGAAGCGTCTTCGGGTTTACTTCCTTTGAAATCAAAAGAAAAATACGAGAAGACATATGAAATATTTTGTAATTGGAAGATAACAAAAAAAGCTCAAATAATTATAATTGATGAAAGTGTAATGCTAGCTTATTTTTTTGAGAAGGTAAGCTATTTGTTTCTATATATTTTAGTGTTATTCATACAATGTCATTATTTTAGGCAAAAGTCCTTAAGGCATCCAGTTTGTGGTCAACATATTCACTGTTGTAAAGTACTACACAAATTAACTATAATATAGATATATCACAATATAAAAAACTAACTGCATTCATGAAACGTCAAAATGACGTGTACAAACCAAAGAAGTCAAAAGTGTTGACAATGGGAGACGTTATGAAATTTTTGAAAGAGGCTTCATATGACAAATTTCTATTCTGTCAATCTGTGTTTTATTGACATGACATTGCTATGTAGTAAAGTGACGTATCTAGGTGGTAAAGTGCCACTTTAATAAACGATTCTGATTGTAGTAAAGTAGCACATTACTTGTTAAAATGCGAAAAAAAATATTACTTTATCAAATTAACCAGATAAAATAGCAAATTTGCGTACTTTATGTGCCTAATCATATAAAATATAAAAATCAAACGATTTTTTCAATTTAATTTTGTTTTTATTTGCATCGTAACCACGGACAAATTGTATTATGTATTAGCATTTATCATGAATTACACTTCACTTACAATATAAATCACTAAATTTTGTTCTATATACTTGCGTTTGACGATAAAATAGTATATATTATTCGGCGTAAAAGTGTCTTTATGTGCCTCAACTTAATTTATTTGTCTCGGCAAAATAAACGCTCAGCTTCGTCACAGCTTCGTAAGTATCACTTTTACGCCTAATGACATAATCTACTACTTTTATACGACCCTTTATAAAAAGACATTTTTCATCACCACATACTGCAGCGAAAATTTGATTGAGACAAAATTCCATAACGTTAACTTTCGACCCTAGTGACGAAAATTACCTAGTACTAATTTTTACCTACGTCTAGTTGCTATATCGCGCCATTTTTAAATCACGTCAGTTGGTGCTGTTTGTATCTTTATCATGATTTCTGATTTAGAAAGTGATTTAAATATTTTAATACATCACCAGAAATAGTAAGCCAAGCTGAGAAAACCTATGCGGGCTGATTACGGGAAAAATCGAGAAAGAGGTATGACAAAGTTAATGCAAAATCCATTGAATAGAGGGCTAATAATAACGTAAATTCATATTCGGAAATTGTACCGCACGCATATTTTGCAAAATTGTGGGAACATTTGAAGCCGTGGACCTTATGGTCTACATATTCTATGTACCAATGTTTAAATCATAATTAATTTAAATATAATCTATAGTTTTGTAATTTTTAATTGAAAATAAAGTATTTGTTTACATAATTTTTTTAAGTTTGTTATAATGGCATAGGTGAGGTCGTAGAAAAAGTATAGTGTTTAACTCGTCGAAATCATTTAAGCTCACGAACATTACCAAACTCGTCTTCGGTTCGCTTTGTAAACTGTTCTCTCTCTTAAAAAAATATTACTTTCGTCACTCGTTACACAATATACTATTTCTGCATTTTGCAAGAAACTTTATTATATTGGTCAAATACCGATGTCTCCATAAGTTATTATAATTTCATCAATTATTAAATTAGATATGTTGTTTCGTGTGCGTTTTCCTCGCTTTCGTTTTATAGGAGGTAAAGTGTAGCAAATATAAAGATTTCGTAAATGACAAGAAAGAATGCTGATAATAATGATGAACATAATCAAATGCTTAAATATTGAAAATCAATGTCAAATTCTCAATACGTTGATTATGACATTCTCATAAAAATATAAATGTTAATTAACGTGAGTTACTATGTGATTTATTAATATTGTAATTATGTTGGATATATTTCAACTAATATAAATAAATATTTCGAGAAAAAAGTTATAAACATATTATTGATAACTAGAGCAGACCAATTCCTGTGCGCGCCATGTGCGCCGATGTGAGGATGATTGTATTGCATCAGAACTAATAAAAAGCATTCAGTATGTGTTTGGTACTTGCTTAGACTGCATGTAAGTGTAAGCATACGTAATAAAATGTTGTCGACACATAAATCGAGCAAACGACCGTTATCAGACGAAGTGAATAAGCTTATTATGAATTTCCCGGACTTAAGATACGATGGCTCATCAATTAAATCTTTAGTGTGCAATACATATCTAATGTGTTGGTCAAAAACACATTGTAAAGAACACGTAAGCAGTTCGAAGCACAGTAATAACAAAATTAATTGACAACAGTTTATACATGAACTATGTGTAACTATGATTGTGTGTACACTGCCGTTTACCTTGTTAAGTGATGATTAACAATTTATAGACACCGTAATACACAATATAATACCACCCCCACTACACACAAGAACAGACAACATATAAGAACAAGTGCGATAGTCTTTAAGTTAGATTTATAGATCTCTTTGAGAATGGCATAACAGCCGAAACAATTGTTAGAGAATTTAAATAAATCTCATAGTGAAACAAGCCAAGTGTTTTAATTTATTTTTATTATTTACTGTATGAAGTTAAAATGTTTCACCAAGAAGTATCTGCAACAACAGCCGAGAAGATGATTAATTTATTTCATTTTGGAATAAATACGCGAATTAAACATTACTGAGCAACGATAACGAAGGAATTTACCATCGGTGCGTAAACAGATTGAAAATAAAATCAAAGCCGAACTAAAAAATAAAAAACTGTGTATATTTAATTATTTCTGATAGAATAAATGTCTCTACTTCTATACTTATATCGGTAACACCCTCATGTTGCGTCCCTATTCTATTGCATATTCTAATACATTAAGAATTACACTCCCATTCCGGCGCGCCATTTGCACTCATGGCGCGCACGGAAATTGGTCTGCTCTATAGATAACAAAGAAAAATAGCAGTCACAGAAACGAAAATATTTTAAAATGATGTGAAATTGTATAAAAAGCTAAATTTAGACAACTTCCACCTATATTTAAAATAAGAAAATATTTTGTTCCAATAATAACAAATAAGTATATTAAAATCAGTTACCTAAGGTAATATTTCTATTATTATAAAACTCTAATGGGGTTTTACTCTGAGCGGCTAATATGATCAATTAGCAATTTTGTTTTAACTTAAGTTTCTACTAAATATTAGATCTAGGGTCTCACTCGCAAGGAATCCTAAGGTTTTGATAACGAAGTTACATTAATTTTATCGTGTAAATACCACACAATAATAACTAATGCTAAGAGGAGACTGATTCTATTGGTGTTAAAAATATAATCGCAAAATTTACTACTACTCCAATAAACTAACGCATATTCAATAAAAGTGGACTGCATAAGCTGCACTGCTAGATAACAATATAACTAGAGAAATTTCGGAAGTTAATGATTCCTGGTAAATTGTGCCTACTGCAATAATAAGCGTTGCAAATGTTCAGCCTACTTTTAACCTATATTAATTGCATCCTAGTTGTAAGATGTAGTTAAATATGTATTTTTCTAGAAATGGAACCGCGTGCAACTAAGATTTTGAAAGATAAATATTAATGAACGTCATAGTAAAACCATTCATAATACGCTTTGATATTTTGATTTCTAGTTTGTGAAGTATCCGTGACGCACCTTTCAGGCGATTTGTGTATTTCCACAGTTCTCCATTGTTGTTTCCAATTGATCTCTGTATTATGTCCATATATTCTCGACGTGCCTTGGAAATATTGTCTCTTCCCAATTTTTTGCCTGAGTAAATTTGTTTTTAAATGCAACGTCATCTGTTAATTTCCATTATCGATAAGATGTAGTTAAATATGTATTTTTCTCAAAAAAACAAACTTAGAATTTCGATTAGTAATAGTTTAAAATTTGTTAAAAAAAAAATTCCTACATTTTTGTCACAAGAGTTATAAATATAGTCGAATGGAATATATCATAATACTAAATGCTTAAGTTGCTTAACAACACAAATATTTTTCTGGAAAACAATTAATGTCGGCAGATATTTACATAAATACATAAGTGCCGGCATAAGATAATTGTTAATATCATCCGTTTTCATTAAACATGATATAATTATATTTGTATGTCATTGCATTCAATAATATGCAACAGGTATATAATACTTACTGAATTCGCTTTACATTCGTAATGAGACGAAGCCTGTAATTATTTTCGCCACTATAAATTTTTCTTTGGCATTATCTTTATAATTCAGCGCTGGAATAATTTGATCTGCCCATCTCGACAATGCAAATGGTCTACCTACACATGGGTAGAATCGCCCGGGGTAGTCATTTAATAAAAGAATATGCGCTCTGAAATGCTGAATAATAAGTCATTTTTAATATAATTACCGAGACTTTAGCGCTCGTATCTCTTATGCACTTTGATTACTTTTGACAGATTCTGAATGTGCATTTTCCATGGACATGGGAAGACAATGGCACCGTTAAAAATTGACGTTCTCACTGGTGCATCGTACGCATAATTATATTTGGGTGAGAAATTTTTCACGCTATTGTCAAGTTAGGCAAAAAATTATTGGCGAAATATATTAAAGGTTGATGTATATATAGCATGACAAAAATAAAAGCACTTTCGTTAAAATATAATGTATATACTGAATTCTCTCGCATTTAATATATCATACCTATGTCACAAAAACATTTTAATTTAAATTTTATCAAAATTTAAATATGATCAAAAATAATATTAAAAATCGGGCAGAGAACACACTTCTATCGTGTTCTCCAATTTTTAGTAGTACTTTTGATATATATTTTTTAATTTTTAGTATATTTGGTATATTGTCATGAGAATGGCACTGGTTAGCTTGGCGTTCATGATGTAGACATTAGTCAGCAGACAGGGTTGAGTTCCTTCCATACTGCCTTTTATAACTTGACTGTACGCGATAAGGGAATTGATGTGAAATTAGCCTATCTTAGCATAATGTTCTGATGAGTCTATAAAGGTCAGTTCCCACTTGTGCATTTTAATGCTGCAATTTTTAATGCACGAAAAAATGCTGCATTTTTGCGTTCACACTATGCATTTCCACCAATTGCATGCAACAAAAATGCATTTTTTACTGCACGGCTTTAGAACATGTTCTAAATTCGTGCAATAAATTGCATGCAATTCTAGTGAAAGCTAGGGAATATTGTGTTACCAATACATAATTTTACGTTGGTATTATGTGTTTGAACGGTTTCATTTTTAATATCGAAAATATATCACCTCAATTTTGCTATTGAATGGTAAGTGTTAACATGTGATAGTAATAGACATATATTTTTTATTTTTCAATTTTGAAACTTTTACAGGTTCATTTTCGTAAAATTACAAATTAAAATTTGCTTTAAGATTAAATTAATTTTGTAATTAATATGGAAAGCAAAGGAAAATTTATGTGGTCGAGAGAAATGACTCTACATTTAATTGATCTGTGTGAACGACTGCCAATATTATACAATATAAAATTAGGGGATTACAAAAACAAAACAAAAAGAAATAAAGCATTGGTAGAAATTAGGGTCAGTCTATGTTCTAAATATAGTTCAGCCTCTGACCGGTGCTTAACTATTGATGACATAAAAAATAAAATACATATATTAATAACTTTTTGAGGAGTTACTACTAACTTCTAAAGTTAGTAAAGTAAGCGGAATTGGCACAGAGTAAGTACATGTTCCGAAGCTTTGGTGCTTTCAGCAATTAAATTTTTTAATTGAAGAGGATGTAGTAAGCTACAGCATCTCTAATCTAGAAGTAAGTTAATGTTGTAATAGAATAAAAAATATGATTAAAGCTTCTTTTGTGTTAGAATAAAGTGGTTGAAAATGAAGACGAAAGCAACCAATATACCGTAGTTTTTGATGGAAGTATTGAAGATCTTGCACTAGCAGAATTTCCAAACGAAAGCACATCTGCTGAATCTGGCGAAACATATCCCAATTAATTGAGAAGGCAACAATAGCCTTGAACGCGCAAACATGCTAACGATGATGACGTTCATTCGTTTGCTTGGTAGGTATTTCGAAATTAATGGGTTGATTCTGTTATAACAGCATATGTTTTTAGATCAATAAGTCATGATATGACAAAAATTTAAAAAAATCCAAAAATGTTCGACTTTTAAAAAGAAAAATATTTAATGTAATTATGGATGTACAGGAGCAAGAGGCAGAAGAAGAAATTGATGAATAATATTAAAAATGTGTTATATTTAAGAATTAAATAAAAAACACGTGTCTCAATCATTATGTGTATTTTTACTGTTATGCCAAGTCGTCTTGCCAAGGAACAGCTCCAACTGTATTAACATGCTCCACAAATTCAGTCCTATTCTCTAAAGCACACTTGGATGCCCGATTTCTTGTTTCTTGGGTTAAGCCATATTTAAACGTATAACGTCTATCAATTAGATTTCCTACTCCGTTCATTGTTTGTGAGTGGCTTCGTAGGAAGTTGTGTAGTGCTACACATGCAAGAACAATAATCCTTGCTTTTTCAGGTTTTAAAGTTATGGCCCCTAGCAGAATTCTAAAGCGATTAGATAGAATTCCAAAAGCATTTTCAACCATACGTCTTGTTCTACTAAGACTGTAGTTGAAAATGCGTTGTTCCTGAGTGATATTTCTAAATGGAAATGGCTTTAAAAATATTGTGGCATAAAGGAAATGCATCAGCTACTATTACAAACGCCACAGGTTTTAATCTACCCGGTAATTACCTTTCTTCTGGTAAGTTTAACGTATTGTTGGTCAAAGCTCTTGCCAAAGAACATTTCCTGAACACACCTCCATCAGATATTCTACCATTTGTTCCAATATCTATTTACGTAAATTTATAATTTGAATCTGCCATTGCTAATAAAACAATACTGTGACTTCCTTTATAATTATAGTAATTCTTCGCTGTTGGGAGCTTGGATTAAAACATGTTTTCCATCCAAACCTCTTATTACGTTAGGCAAATTCCATTTTCATTGAAGCATTCGGCTATATTAATCTATTCAGCAATTGTGGTTGGCACCTATAATTTTATCGATATAAAAATATTTCAAGTATAATTCTTACCTTCAAATATTGCTTTAAATTTTCGTAAATTGCATTGCAAACCTCGGGTATCATCTTAGATATAGTAGAATAACCAACTCGAAAAGAATACGATAAACTTTTATAAGTTTCTCCTGTAGCTAAATATCTAAGGGTGATAGTTAATCTATCTCGTGGAGATAGGGCATCCCTAAACTTATTATTTTCCTTATTTATAAATGGTGTTATATTTTCTAACAAAGTATTAAATAAATGTTCATCTATTCTCAAAAAATTCAAAAAGCTTTCCCAATCATTTATTCCAATTTCATTATGAATGAGGCTCAGATTACTACCTTTTGAGTCGTTTCCTCAACCAAGATTTTACCCGCCACTTTCTCAGAGATTGTAAAAGCAGAAGAAAACAAAAGAAAATGTACATTTGATGAGAGATAGATTTCCTTATGTATTTTTTTCCGCTGAATTCGAAAATCAAGGTTAAATTTTTTTTTATGGAACATTTTTTGAGATATTGTAATTTTTTCATTTTTTCGACCTTTTTTCACTTGACAAATCATATCTCGAGCTAGAAATGTCCGATTGGGTCGTTCTTGGTACCCAAATGCAAGGTATTGAGATGACGAACAAATATACTCTGCCCAAAGGAAATAGTTTGCCACACATTAAGATTAATATAGGAAAAAGGGAATGTTGTTGTTTGATAGATTCTGGTAGTGAAACGTCATTTTTGGATGAAAAAGTTGTTGATTGGTTAGTTAAGAATAAGGAAGGGAAATATGTACCCACAAGTAAAATTACAATTGTGTCACCTACGAAAAAGATTATAGCTGTAGTTAATAAAATTTATGTTGTTGAATTTGAAATAGAAAATAATAAATTTATCGGAGAATTTATTGTAGTAAAAGGTTTAGGAAGAGATGGAATACTGGGAATAGATTTGTTAGATAAAATTAATACAATAATAGAATAATAATAGAAAATATTAATTAATAATAATAATGTGCAATGGATCCAGGAGGCTGGAGAGGATGAGAAAATAATTAATAATATGCAGAAAATAAACTGTATGGATAAAATAAATAATATGGAAGAAAATAAAGGTGTAGGAGTGGAGTATTGGAAGAAATGGAGTTAATGGTGTTAGAAGAAATGGAGAAAGAAAATGAGGGAGAAGTGGAATTTCCCGAAGATATTGATTCGTTGAATATAGATTGTAATAAAGAAGATGAAGAAGAAGTTAAATTAATAATAAAGAATAATACAGAAGTAGTAAACAAGTTTCCCAGTATCGCCAGAAATTATCGACATTCGTTAGAAGTAGATGAGACAAAACCTTTTAAAATAAAGAATTATCCAATTCCCAAGAACATTCAACAACAGGTAGAAGAGGAAGTGAAGAAGATGTTACAAGATGGAATAATAGAACGTGGTAAAACTAGGTATGTAAATCCGCTAGTTGTGGTAAAGAAGAAGTCTGGAGATATTAGATTATGTTTGGATGCGCGCAGACTTAATGAGCGAACAAAAGCTAAATTTGAAACTCCGATAACAATAGAAGCATTATTGTCGAAATGTGGCAATGCAAAAGTTTATAGTAAATTGGATTTGAGGAGTGCTTTTTGGTTGGTACCATTAGAAAAGGAAACCAGGAAATATTGTGGCTTTATGGTTAATGAAAAGGTATATCAATTTAGGACTGTACCATATGGATTAAGCAGTTCTGCAGCGGCGTTAATAAGGGCTATGCAACAAATACTGGAACCTTATGAAGATCATGTTGTACATTATATAGATGATATTTTAATTTATAGTAAGAATTATCAGGAACACATGGAACATGTAAGAAATATAATGGAAGTATTGGTAAGAGAGGGATTAAAAGTAAATATTAAGAAGTGTGAATTTTTTAAGAATCAAATAAAGTTCCTATGGTATAATATAAGTCCTAGATATGTCAGTGTGGATCAAAGTAGGTTGGAGTTAATTAAAGAGTATCCACAACCTAAAAATGTAAGAATGTTAAGAGGGTTCTTAGGCATAATTAATTATTATAAACGTTTTATACCATACCTGGCACGAACAAGTGCACCGTTGTATGAAATGCTTAAAAAGAATGATAAATTTAGTAGGAATGATGAGAGAATGAAAGCTTTTGAGAATTTAAAGAAAGAATTTTATAACCAGTTAGTTTTGATTTTGCCAGATTTTAATAAACAATTTATATTAAGAGTAGACGCAAGTAATGTAGCAATTAGTGGAGTTTTAATCCAAATTAATAAGGTAGGTATAGAAGAGCCGATATGTTTTATATCTCGAATCTTAAAAAGCTACGAAATTAAATATACTATTAGTGAGAAAGAAATGTTAGCTGTAGTACACGCGGTTCAAAAGCTTAGATTTTATTTACTGGGCAAGAACTTCATGGTAGAAACAGATCATGCTGCGTTGACATCACTTTTGAGTACAAGGTTTAAAAATAATAGAGTGTATCGTTGGTCTTTGTTATTGTCAGAGTATAATTTTGAAATTAGGCATATAAAGGGAGTACTAAATGTTATTGCCGATGCGTTATCTAGGATGTATAACAATAAGAGTAATTTTAATTATGTTGAATTAAATGAATATAAGAGAGAATATGCTGGGGGGGCTTTTGAGTATGAGGTGATCCTTCAGGTCCCACAGGATGAAAGTTTTAATAATTTAAAAAGAGGTATTAAGGAATTAAGATAATTATAAAAATTTTATTGTGCGAGAAGATTTAATTAATGGAAAATTATTAGCAATTAAAGTTATATTATGGTTATTGATGTTTATGCTTGACAAGCATTATTACAAATTATTTTTTTTCTCTTCTATACGAAATCCATGTGAGTGACAGATGTCCAGGAGGTTGAGAATGATATCAACTATTCGCCGACTACTGTTTACTCTTAAGTGTTCTTCGTCTGCGATGTATGGGACGAGGCCTATTTACAAATATTAATTAATATGTCGAAATACAAAATGACATAAGTAGCAGAAATAAATATGAAGTTAGCAATTTCGTTATTATAAGAAGATTTAATAAATCACATTGGTGCTCTGCAGCTGTTCGCTTCACAGGTGCACATCGAGGAAGATGGTCCACAATGAAACTGTGCATCGCCTGAGTGCGGGGAACAGGAGTGACAGTGCGAGAAACTGTTATTTTTCTGCGGGTGCGGAAAACTATATGATGAATAAGATTTTGACATGTCCAGGGTTATCCATTATATAGTTTTGGGGAAATGCTATGGATTTTTCCCTAAATTATATTTAAAATTTATTAAGAATGTATGTACCATTATTTTTTAACTTGATTGTATATTTATGTGTAAGAAAAAACTTGTATTATTGAAGGACAGGTTTTTGCGCAAGCCAGAGCGGGTGATGTAGACAGACAAAGTTAAACCTTTAGACAAGAACGTTCTTTTTATTTGAAAAAAATATATAATTATATATTTAAGTAATTTCGGGTTGTATTTTATTGTGTTAATTAGTTGTTGGTGATTTTTATCAATTCCCGTACTTTCTACGAGATTGTGTTCTCGTAATTTTTGATTGTATTTTATTAAACAACGTTTTCTTGTCTACGTGTCTCATATATAATTTTTTATGTAAGTAAAAATATATATATTTTTAAAAGATATCTTATTAATTCAAAAGATTTGAATATTGCATTTCAATTGTATTAATATTGTTATTTATAGATTTATTATTAGATAGAAAAATAATAAAGAGTATTATTAACATTTCTAAGTAAAAAAATATCATAGTAAAATTTTATTCGTTTGGGAAATCAAGGGCATTTTTTCTATGTGTTTGATGTGATCGCGCATGTGGTAAATTTTGATCGTGTTTTCAAGTTTATACAGTGTGTTTCTCTGGGGAGAAATTAAAAATAATCTTTATTAATATTTTAAAATAAGTTTGTTCGGAAGTCATAGAGGATTTTTAATTCATTTAGCGGTCATATTCAATGAATTCTTTTACCTCTGGTTGTAATTTGTATTACACAGTCTTTATACTTTATAAAGATCCATTTTTTTTTTTATTGTAATAAATATTCATTTAAATTTTATATTGTGCTCATTATTTTTTCCTTTCTCCGTGAATTTTTCATAAGTAACTTAAAGAAACATAATTATAATATTTATCAAGAAACTTTGATTGGCGCCTAAATAACATTTTTATTTTCCACGTTTCCGATTGGAACCCTGAGAAGAAAGAAGTCCCATTTTTTGGAAATTAACCGACCGAGTATCCTAGTTGGTTAGATTAGTTGTGGATGGTGGTGCAGTAAATATAAAAACCACAATTCATAGCAATATGTTAGATTTAATTAAATTTAGGATAAAGAATTAAACTATAAAATTTCCAATTTTATAAATATTCAACGCTCATTTTCATATATAAAGCACTGTATAACATAATTTTATTTGAATATTCAAATTATAAAACTTTCTATAGATTCTAAGAATAGTTTGCATTTGCAAATTTATTTATTACCTACATTATAATTTAGACCGCTTCTTTTATTGCCGAGGGTTATTAGTGAACACATTCAAGAGACGATATTTAATCCAACAACCAATTGTTAACTAAATATGTATAATAGACCTACGTTTCGTAAATATGTATATAGAATAAAATTCCATTTCTAAACAATGGAACTCATCCAGAACTGCATACTTAGATTTATAACACCAACTAATACTTAATTAGTAATGATTTTTATTATCATTTATTACTAAGAATCTTAAGACCCTATTGTAAACCTTGCGCATTGATGCCTGTAGGTACCACTTCTATGAATTGAACACAGAAAAGTCCCATTTATGACATCAAACACTACAATGTACAACAATAGGTGCATTTAATTATGTAATAGTCTGTAGGGTAAGTGGCATATTTTCACCTACTTGTAAGACAGTACAGAATATAACAGTATCAACTCAACAACAGTACAGAACATTCATATCAAACGGTATCATATTAACAACAAGAGACGTACAGTCTCATATAACAGTAAAGAATAAAACACGACGTAAAACACGCCACAAAATGTGACAATAGTGCTTGATGCTATCCGGCAAGACCGAAGTAGGACAACCCATGAAATTGTCCGCTTATCATCCGGCGTTTGTCAGTGTATTCTGTCCAGCGAACACAACATGCGGCATATTGCCAAGGTGACTTAAACAAAAACGGTACCATGTTTATGTTTACACAGATCTGAATGAAACTACCGAAAGAGATGCAAACATCAGTACTAGAATCATTACTGTCGATGAATTATGGGTGTATGGGTATGATTCCAAATTAAAGCAGCAGTCATCGCAGTGAAAGACGTCATCGTCACCACGACCGAAGAAAGTATGGCAAGTTCGTCAACGTCAAGTCGATGTTGATTTACTTTTTTGACGCTGATGCCATCGTGCATAAATGATTTCTCCCGCCCAGGTGAAACAGTTAATGGACGATTTTGTTGCGATGTTCTTCGGCGACTAAGAGAAAACATTCGACGCAAGTGGCCTGCCAACTGGCGTAATAATCACAATGCACCAACCTACTAGTTTCTAACCTCAACTAAGGAGGCAGTACTACCGCACCCTTCCTTCTCCCCAGATCTCACCCCTTGTAACTTTACCTGTTTCTGAAGTTTAAACTGAAGCTCAAGGGATGCCGTTTTGAGAAGATTGAGATGATCCAAACCGAATTGCAGGTGTTGAACACCTTAACACGCGAAGACTTTTAGTACTGCTTCCAGTCATGTGTACAAGTCGCTGTGATCGGTGTATTCATGCGGAAGGAGATCATAGTGAATAAGTTGTAAGAAAAATTTATTGTTTTTTTCATTCTGGGAACTTCTGGTAAGCACCTCGTATATATATGCCTTAGAGGATCAAATAATTGTGCGTAAACTTGTATGTTCGATTAAAGTAACGTGTTTAGTTCAGGAGATAATAATATATTACTAAAAGCTGGTACATTACGAAGTTAGAGAAAATCGCTTAATATATTAATCGCATAATAAAATTAGTGGACTTCCCACAAGGTTAACATTTAAGGCATTTATTATTTATTATCTACGTTAATGATATTCCTAAATACAAGTATATTAGTGATGAAATATGCCTTTACGCAAATTACTCTTATATTTTAACAGTGAATAAGAGATGAAGTAGAACAAAAGTCGGCTCTGTAATAAGTAGAGTTGCGCATTTTAATATACTGGCTTGCCAAATGGTGCAACTGAAACTGAAGCTCAAGGCGCCATTTTTAGATAATTGAGGAAATCCAGACTAAATCGCAGGCAGTGTTGAACACGTTAACACGGGAAGACTTCGAGCACCACTTCCAGTGATGGACAAGTCGCTGGAATCGATGTATTTATGCGGAAGAAGAAGAGTACTTTGAAAGGGATGGTAGTAAATAAGTTGCAAGAGCAATTTATTGTGTTAGGGGTTAGCACCTCGTATTCACATCGGGCGGCTGACCCTACAGTACATCCATGCGTTCCGGACAAAGTGTGCAACTCTAGTAATAAGAGCTTATATTTAATGGTTGTCTGAAAACAAGCTTAATATAGCACACAGGAAAACCTACGCAGTGAAATTTCTCGGAGTAAATCTGAATAACTGTTTGGAATTTGCAAACCAAATTGCAAAATTATCTAAATAACTAAACTCTGTGTTTTTTTTTTGGTTTATTTAAGATATGTAGCGTTAAAACGTTATCGCAACTCAATTTAATTATTTCTGTTTCTGTTCAAAAACCATTACTACCTTTTGATATCAGATTACAATAATCTAAATTACACTAAAAATAAAGCATATTTGCACATAAGTACAGTTATCGTATTGCTACACTTTTCGCGACCAAAACAAGTCAAACCAAGTAGTCTACGTAGGAGCAAGATGTTCAGCTGGGTCACCCTCCTTTGCCCCGAACTTAGCTGTTGGTAATCGTCCCAAGGAAATACTCTGCCGGCCAGCGCAAATGTTTTTCGGAGTGTGTCGCGAGGTGGGGTGTGGCGCCACCGTATTTTCCTGCCCCCCCCCCCTCCCGTAAATACGGAATCGGGTGGGATGCTGGTAGTTCCAAAAGCAAACCAGTATGACCCTTACTACTTGTAACCGAATCAATTTAAACTTTGCTTATGTCAAACACTTGAGGGAAGGGTATCAAATAAACACATGTCATCAACAATAACAAATTTATTAACAAAACAAAGTATGTTCAGAAAATTTATAATGACAAAATAATCAGTCGACGAATGAGCAATAAACAAGAGAAAGTAAGTATGTATGTAGTTTGTAATTACAAATTTAAAGAGGTGACAATTCAAATCAAAAGCGCCAAGGCAATAATTAGGCTTCGATAAATTTAAAATTTGGCATGAGGAATCAGGAAGAATTACTGTGATCAATTTATGAATTAGGAGTAAATACTTACAAGTCTAAACAAGAGTTCAGCAGAACACAATTAGGTATACATAATCATGGGTTCTTTACAATAAGGTTATAATGTTTTAATCAAAAGTAATGCAATTCAGCAACGTACCCCAAGTTATTGAATAATCTGTACGTAGGCCCGTCTGAAGGATCTTAGCCTCGTACAATAGAACTAAACCAACCACACCTGGTTGTCAGTGAAGCTAGTCATCCAGTTTTAAATAATCATTCAGTCAAATGCTCTTATCCAGATGTACAATCACCTAACTTCTAAAATTCATTGAATAATGCCTTGTTCGCTATTAGAACTTACGGTAAAAGTTAAGAAGTAAACAAATGTTGTAAAGTTAAGAACTGTCTGCAAAATATTTCTGAATTCTATCAATTAGCAAGTTCTTGCATTAATAGAACCCTATATTAACTAACCTGAATACTACAATCAAATTCATACGATACTATTACATATGAAAAGTTTTCTTTACAACGTCTGCCCAAATAATAAGTGAACGGCTTCTCTAGAGCCTTACTTAAGTGTAAACAAACTCATAATTAGTTAAATTTAATTGAGTTCTACATGTTTAATTAAAACCAAATACAAGAAAAAGAAATTCTACACCTACTTTAAATTGTCCCAGTTATCGTCTATTTTCAACCTTTAATGGGAAAGCCTTCCAAGGGGTTGCACGGGTTAAACAATTCAGTAGAATATATATCGTACAGATTGCTGCCAGTTCACGCAGCCATTACGCTTTAGAACGCCATCTTGGTAGCGTCGGTATTTGTTCTAGAAAGGTTTTTTGTGTAGGCCACGCCGAAATTAATAATTTGCTACTGTAGGCGAAATGTGGGCATTTCCGCCTGGTTTTCCTCCAAAAATCCAATATTAAGATGATCAGCTATAAGGAAAAACGTGTCCGCTTGCCCAGCCTTCCACAAGGTTTTAAACTTCGTTGGAATATTGCAGCAAAATAGGCAAAATTCTCAAACCAATAGGCGATAAAATAAAATTATATCCTACAAAGGATAAAGGACACACATTAGACAATGTTCAAATGATTAAAATACTTCTTACCGCAAAGACTAGGTTCTCACATAAAAATAAAGCACAACCAGCGCCGTGAGAGATCTCGGACTAAGTGTCGAACGATTGAAGATTCGCGAAAAACGAATTCGGCCGGTCATACGTCACACACGATCGTCGGAAGATTCAAAGTTAGGGGCGACATCTATTGCACAAAAATAAGCAAGCAAAAGAGGTTGCCGATCCACAGGGTTCGAAAATCAATTAAATGAATAGAGAAGTAAGAAGAAAGACAAGAAGTTAATTCAACTAATAATTAAAATAAATATAAATATTCCAGTTGACCTTTTTTTTCCCAAAACATAACAGTATACCGATACAAAGAGATATTTCACATCGTTTGATTTGGAATTAAATTAATGTTGTGTTATTCTCCGAAACAATCGTAAAACGCAGTGTATATTATTCCAGCTGTAAGCAATCTCTGGATTTGAAATGTTGCAACCTTACATGAAATGCTATTGAATAGTGTAAACGTTAACAGATGAGTTTGTGAAAACAATCGGCGTGTGTATACAAGAGAATTTTTGAATATTCGTATATATGTAAACATGATTAATTTCATATCCTTCTGCATATAAATTAAGAAATCGATGTTACAATTCTAAATAGAATTCTTCAGTACATAAACTTCTAACCCCGTTGATGTCGCTATTTACGTTGCACGTGCCCGACCATTGTTGTCGGTGAAGATGCGCCAGCGGCACTAAGATAGACATAAAACGTCCATGTAAATATTAATTAGGAATACAAATGAACTCTTGTAAAGGTACGTTGATGTCGAGTGACGGAGAGAATCACATACACACGTACCCATTCCAACGTGGTGAATATCGTCCGGGAGCAAGAAACGTTCTTGTTTAAATAGCTTCCGACGGCGGCGCGTACCAATGCAAAAGCAACGCGACCAAAGCACGTGATGACGTTTTGAATAGGCCGCACGTACGTGTGTATGTAAAGCACGAATCTAGATAAATGAAAACTCTAAATGGTTTCACGAACTTCGTTTTGCTTTTGGACGGTTTTGTTTGTAACGGGCTATAAGATTTCATAATGATATGCATATATTTTAAATTCCACTTTCTGAGGAAACTAAAATATTAAATTAGGTTTCACCGTGATGCTGACTTTGCACTTGCTTTTAAAGTAATAATAAATAAATATTGGTTATATTGTAGAGTAATTGTCAATTACAGTTTATTTCATATTATAACGACCCGACTTAGTGAGATCGACCTGCCCCCTATTATACGAAGAATGGACAGGTATAAAAAACCCTTCAATTCGCCTTGAGATGCCGATCGGCCACTATTATATTGCAGAGACGGATTCAGCTCGTTTCTAATATGCTAAGTATTCTGTATTTATAGTGTAGTTGTTATCAAATATTTATTTTTTTATTTAAGCTATACATCCTTCTACCGTTAGGTGTCGGATTTTATTACTACATTTCAAGTTACTATTGCATTTATTCTTTCCTTCCACAAGTTTCTATTCTGTGCCAAGTTCCTTGTTTCACACCATTGTATACCACGTTCTGCGGCTGCCTGTCGTACTTGTTCTTCCCATTGTATTCTAGGTCTTCCTATTCTGTTCTTTCCCTGTACTCTGGCTTCATACACCTGTTTTGATGGTCTATTTTCGTGCATCCGGTGCAAGTGTCCTAACCAACCCAGCTGTCTTTCTTCAATAACTCTCTTAACCGGTTTCAGGTTCCTTCTTTGTAGTATTTCCTCATTTCTAATTCTGTCTTTCCTTGTAATTCCTTCAATTTTTCTCAGGAATCTCATTTCTGCTGCTGTTATTCTGCTTTTGTTTCTATCTGAAATCGTCCAAGACTCACAACTGTATACTAGTGAAGGTCTTACTACTTTTTTATATATCTCTGTTTTTATTTCCTTTGATACTTCCTTTTTTTCCAAAAAATGTATCTTTAAGCATGTTGTAAATTATTCCTATCTTTCCTATTCTCTCTGCTATTGCTTCTATTTTCTTCTATTACTGTGCCTAAATAGTTGAAACTTTTAACTTGTTCTAGTTGTCTTCCCCCTAAGCATATTTTGTGTATCTTTTCCTTTCCTGCCATTATCATCGTTTTTGTTTTGCTTATGTTAATTTTCATGTTTATTTTTATGAATTCTGATTGGTATATATTTAGATTCTGTTGTAGATTCTTTTCTGAATCTGCTACTACAATCATGTCGTCTGCGAACAATAATTCGCGTAGGGCATCTTTGTGCATTCTCCAGCTACCCACTATCATTTTCTCACATCTCTGTTTACAATTTTTTATAACATCGTCCATTAATATCGTGAATAGAAGAGGGCTAAGAACACAAGCCTGTTTTAATCCTGTTTTTGTTTCAAATTCTGTTGATTCTTCGTTATGTGTTCTAACTTTATTTTTATTACCTTTATACAGGGCCTTTATTGTATCGATAATATATCCTTCTATCCCCCTGTTTTCTAGAGCTTTCCAGATGTCTTCTCTTTTAATTCTCTCGAACGCCGTTTGTAGGTCGATAAAGCAGATATGTATTTCTTTTCCTTTTTTCAGAAACTTCTCTCCTAATTGTCTAACTATGAATATTAGATCTTGTGCACTTCTACCTCTTCTAAATCCATGCTGTTGTTCTTCTAGTGTTGGTTCTATTATATCCCTTAGTCTCTTTTCTAGTATCCTTGTTAGTACTTTTCCAGGTATACTAGTTAATATTTATACATATTAATTACACATGAAATATATAAAATTGGAAATGAAATAATATCCAATGATCAGAAATATTATGAACTTTGTTTATAAATAACAGTACACTATCTAAAGTACAACAGAATATGGATAACAAATACGGACAAAAATTTAAAGCAATAATTAATACATCCATTATAATAATAAATATTTAAAACAATACTTCAGAAACAATTAGTTAGTATTACTAATATCAGTAAATTAAAATATTAATTGTCAGAATGCTCAGGTTCATGATAACTTGTGCTCTCGCTATCATCTAAATGAATTATAAAAGGGTTGAATTGTATTCGCGAACCCAAAATATGTATTTTCTATGTTGATCACGTGATCACTGCAATTTTTCAAAGTTTCCGATGATATATTAGCCATTGAACAATAATTTGTTTCAATTACAACGTCACTAAATTTAGGATTCCTATTATTCTGACGAAGAATCTCCTTGAGCTGGCTCCAAATCATTTCAATCGGATTGAAAATACAATAATATCGAGGTAGACGCAAAATTGTATGTCTCGTAATAGCTGCTTCATTGCAATATTGGAATATAGTAGTGTCTAATTTTAATAACTTCCAATAACTTTTTCTTCGCATAATTCTCTTCATAATAATAAAGATTTTGTTTCATTAGAAAAGATTTGATTTCTGATTTTATACTAGATAAACTCTGTAGTTTCGATATCTGCCTTGCAAGGAGCATTATTTATTACAGTAATCTTTCTTGGAGATAATGAAGGTGGTAATCCATACTTGAAGATTCTTTTTCCGAATAATAGTGGTTCACTGATCCAACCATTTTCAGAACCAAGATGTGCTAATTCGTTTTGCTCTTGAGGCAGGAACGTCAATTGTACACATGTCTGATTCATCCCACCAACCAAATGTGTCGTAACTATCATACCATGCTTCATCTAAATAACAAATAAAGTATATTTCGTATTCATTACCATTAAATACTCACGTCACAGTTGTACTAATGACTCAATAATTACTAGTTTTTTTTATCAATGTTTTAAAACCATTTTATTTTTAAATTTTCCACAATGTTGTTATACAATATTGTATTCTGTGATTTTGCATTAAGGATTTGCCAAAACTGACGAGTGTGGAAACTTCATTATTTTTGTACGCACTGTATACCTCTCGCCGTATAGTATGAACGTCGATATTATTCACTTTTCTAGTTGTGCCCTTATCGTTTCTCTTTCTTTTGGTATATACGCGAAAATCAACAAGGTTATTATACATAGTACCATATGACACTCCCGTTAATTTAGATGCACCATAATTCTTTGCAACATAATTCTCTACTTTTAAAACGTTAAGAACTATTTGTTGTTCTGCAGAATCTAGGTGAGTTCTTTTCAAATATACCTATATGATCATTTCCATCAATATTTACTGTATTTCTTTCAGGTTATTCACTTACACTACCCTAGTTTAACCTCACGGTCTCCACATCTTCAACTTTCACAGAGCACTTTCAAACTTGCAGTTTATGAAATCTAAGATAAATCTATTCAAGGTTTTAGTTTATATATTAAAGACTGGAAGTCTCCTAAAGACACTACTACTAGAATGGGCCAGCGTGTCTGCATATCAGGACTAAATTCGGTACGTATTACAGCGCCCAACGTAGAAACAAAGCAGTTACATTTTGTGTTGATGGTGCAAAGTTAGTGCATAAAGTTTGCGATAAACCGTTATTTCAGCAATCTTATTCACGTTGTGCTACGTAAATAAGACAAGTGGGTTGCATATGATATTTATAATTAAATAAATAAACTAACATTACTCTTGCCCGATATATTCTTGTGTCAAACCCCAATGAGTAATATAGTAATATATGTTCATACCAAGCGTGCGCAGGCGCAGTCTTGGCGTAATGAAGATGTTCATGAAATGTCGAGATCGGTTGTCGTAACGCAGAATTTAGAAGGGAGCCTCGATTTATTGTTTATGCCCTTAGTCAGTGGAGACGGTCGTGGGTTGATTAAACAGATGGTAGGTAGCGCCACTTACTTTTACGTACGGAGGAGGCTAGAAACAAAATGTCAGACTAAACTAGAGGAGGGGTACCTAAATATAAAGTATGGAATCGAAAATAGTTAGTTCGTACCTATATTAACATTAAAAACTAGTATTAACAAGGTTGCTTTCAAGCCGCAAACGAATTTGCGTTGTAATAGAATGACAATTGAAAATGAACACTCGGTATAATATGAAATTAATATATATCAAACATAAAGCAAAAATATTACATTAAATTTGTATCGTATCAGCAAAATGCAGTAAAAATATAATAAATTGAATTAAACTACAAAATGCACCAAAAATATAGCAATTTAGTTATTTAAGCGATTTTAAATTAACTTATTATTAACCTAGGATCAAAAATCTAGTTCTACCTCAAATCTGTAGCGGAACATTACAATAGAATTGCACACAGTACATTACCTAAGCATTAGTAAAATGGTGTCAAGAAAAGTAATTAATTTGACAGAAAATACAATTTATTTAAATCTTCTAGCACGTCTGTAGTTTGCGTTGTGACAAAACAATGCAATATATTTCAAGAATGTTGCACAAAGTTGTCGTTAAAATTACTTAATTCTGTGAAATCTACTCAATTAACCATTTAATTAAATACAAAATTATTATAAGAATAAATTTTGTAACAATATATATATATGATAATTAATTTTATGTTTGTATAATAATAAAATAAATTCTTTTAATAAATACGTGATAATTTACCAAAGTTCCAAATATACGTATATACGAATATAACTAAGACTATATACCGTTTTAATTGGCATCAATAATGAAAATAGTTGTAAAAGCAAATGTAAAAGAAGAGAAAAATTCAACGAAGGTTTAAATTTCACGAAAAAAATGAGTCTTTGTAAAAGTACCTCGGCCGGCTGTTTGTGTACGACGAATATGGATGGACCCATAGCTGGGTTGTGTTCTTGTGATCAGATGTTCACGAATATAACTAAGACTATATACCATTTTAATTGGCATCAATAATGAAAATAGTTGTAAAAGCAAATGTAAAAGAAGAGAAAAATTCAACGAAGATTTAAATTTCGCTAAAAAAATGAGTCTTAGTAGAAGTACCTCGGCCGTCTGTTTGTGTACGACGAATATGGATGGACTCACAGCTGGTTTGTGTTCTTGTCATCAGATGTGCAGTCATGACGATGATGGTTTGATTTTTTTCTCTGTTGTTTGCTTGGGTGACCGTTTTCCTCGTTGCGAAGTATATAAATCCCGTTTGTTTGACAAAAGAAAGCCTAAGCCTAATTACGTCTAATTGCTTCGCAGCAAGATGCCAAAATTCACTAACTATAGCAGGTTTTCTAGTACCACACACACCGTATTGAAACCGCCTGACAGCAAAATTTACCATGAAGGTTAAGGTATAGTGTGACGTTTTATCTCAAGCCTCTCAAACCTTCACCCTCCTACGTCTGACAGAATCTCCTGTAAAATCACACCGCCCGAAGCGAGGCACACAATTAATTGTAGATGGCGCAGCAGGGATCACAAAGAAAATAACGAATATAATGAACTAAATTATAAAAATATATTTATCTACAGGCCGGTAGAAACTTGAGAAATAAATGTAACAGTGTACACATATATAAAACTTAGTACTTTGTGCAGACAAAAGTGGTCCATTCTTGACATAACATTCTAGTTTTGCAGAATATCCGCAATTGATGATAAATTGCTTTTAATTGTATTGATAATTATTGTACTTATTATTATTATATTTACTTGCTTCCGCGAAAATATTAAATCAAACGGAAGGAAAAGAATATTTTTCTGCTACGGCACAGATCTCATTTGCAAAAGTAACCACTGTAACAGGTAAGGGATTTGAGATAATCTTATTTAAACCTTACGAGTCTGTGAACTGTATCTACGAAATTTGAGACAAACAAACATTAACATTTATTTAATACCTAAAAAAAATCCCTTTCACACCGCACAGCGTAGGGCAGCCAGTTGTGACAGAGGTATTTGTAAATAACATGTTCAAGTAAATAGCAATATAAAGCCACGGAGGTGCTGTAGAATACTGTGTAACCGTTAGCTCCCTTGTAGAAAACTGTTTGATTTGTAGTAACAGGTCAATTAACAATTTAATTGTAAAAAGTCTATTTTGGAGACTGTGGTTAAGTAAAAAATTTTAAAAAAAGTATAAAACCTCTTACCATAATTAATAATCGTATCCTAAAAACGTATTTCCATAGCTAAGTTGTCATCTTCAGTAGTAATTTTTAGTTCTTCTTAAAATTTAAAGTATACGTGGACGCCTTGTAAAGAGTTTCGCAATTATTTGTTGGACACCGTACAGCTAACGGTGTCCCATGTTCAACACTGAGTTTGTTAATGTTACCTACTGAGGATCACAACTCAGTTGTTGAAATACGTACTTGCGATACGATTATTAATTGTAGTAAGAGATTTTGTACCTTTTTAAATTTTATTGTATTAAAAAAACACTTTCGAGAGGAAACTGTGTACTGAACAATAACGACTTTGTCACACTCGGTATTATCACACTCCTCTGCGACTCTGTTGCTACATCTTAGTACAATATGCGGTGGGGTGTTTTAAAATTAAAGTAAAACAACAACAAATAGAAATAGGCCAATAAATCTAATATCAGTTTTTATTATTTTAAGTGCAATTGAAGCACTTAGGTTCTGAAAATAACATTATTTAAATGATCGCCTTGCTTCTTCTGCAAGATCGAATTCGACGAACCCAATTTTCAATAACAATTTTATGTTAAGAATTGAATATTCAGTTTTAATGTATCAGTTGTATCTGGCCTAGTCTCATTAACACTAAATGGATTCTAAAGCTGTTCGATCACAGCTTCTTGAAGGCAATTCGACAGGTTCATTTCTAGAAATAATCAACTGACTAAACATTTGACGCAATAAATCAATTGTTTCAGGGGGTGTGTGGCATATAGTGCAGTCTTGTTTTAATCCGATGTTGCTTAAATAAATATCATTTAGTTCATGTCATAAAAATTAGTTATCATCGCTCTGAATTGCTCATGCGATTGACAGTAGTGGAATATCCATTCTGATTTTCGAATAAAAAAGAACTTAAAATGTTCCGTACCATATACAACGCAAACTTTCTCAAACGGTAAAAGTCTCTTGAGAATGACGTGTGGATTATTTTCACTTCAATAACGACAATTTTGCTTGTCCATCCTTTCAGAGAGGTGAAAATGAGTTTCATCTGAGAGTCAAACCTTTAAATCAAAATCGCCATAATTTTCAAGTTGATTCAAGTGAAAAGAATTCATACAACGTTTGCGATGGTCCTCTTGCGTCAGAACAATTTTATAAGAATGTATATCAGTATTTTCGACAACAATTTAAATAAAAACTTTATAAATGGACAGAAGAATTATAAATTGGGATGAATACACAGCTATATATGTAAGTTTTAGTTAGGATTAGTTTCATAACTTAGTTTTTATGTCCTATATTTAAAAGTTAATGCAGGCTGCAACAATAATATATAATTAATGTTTAGTGGGTGGTCAATTGTCTTGTTTTTGTAATTATACGTAGATGATTTCAAGTCGCCTGCGAAATCGCAGTAAAATTTGCATACTATTCTCTTCACAAACGAGTATCGTATATCTCTCAGACATTTAGCGTCTTAAAAATTACTAATTTTCAACACTAAACGCTTCAATAAAATATTCTGTCAACCTGTTGCTCGTCGTATTGTAATTGTAGGACGTACAATGTCTAAAGTTTTTGTTAATATACAATGACCGAACCCTTGTAACATCATCTCGCCCAACTAATGAACTACAAATCGTTTTGAGTGTATAAATGCGTGTCCTTTGATATAATTCACACATAGTTAACCTACACGAACGCGCAAGATCTTTGGTTGCTTGAAAATGTAAGGTGGTTTGTCGTCTTCTACATAGATTTTATGCAAATGCAGTTGTATATAGGAATATAAGACGCAATTAAGTAACATAAGATCTAGTACATTTTCTCATATGTCACAGGTGCAATATAATTTGCTTTTATAAATACGTTTCCTTCATATTTTGTAAATCTCGGATAGGTAATATTTTTATTAACTTCTCTTCATATTTCTAATATACATTTTGCACTATATATTAATTTTCCGAATTAGAGTTTAGTTCATTTGGTGATTGTTATCCTTAACAATTGAAAAACGTCTTGTATTAATTGCTTTTAGTTTGGTTCCGTTGCTTATTGCAACATTCCTTTACGTCGACAAAATTACGGGATCTAGTTCCAATATTCGTATAGTTTAACAAAAGAGAAGGAGTCTACACTGAGAAAAATGTAGTTGTACAGACAACAAAATATTTATAGTGGATGTATTGTAGAAATATACATTACAACTGTAGTAAATAAAAAGGAGTATTTAATCCAACTGGAGTCAAATTATTAGAAACAATTTTTTGTGGCAGATTTTACAAATGTTTGATATGTATTTAAAACAATACTTTCGCAGTTAGCATGTGGTAATTCACACCATAATTAATAGGCAAATAGAGAAATGTGAAAATAAAATTAGACTATTCTAAAGTTAACATAAACTATTATTTGTTGGATAATGAACAATGTGCATTCGATCCTTGTCGAACGAGATTTTAAAATAGAACCAATTAGTATTGTTTGTTATAAGTAGTGCATATTTATGACTAGGTCAAACAGAACAACATTTAAGAGACATAATCAATGGTCATAGATATGCAAAAAAATCACAACCTTAAAAAACACGAAAACAAAAATAGTCACACATTCAATTACAAAGATGTTAAAATACTCCAAACAGAGAAAAATTACAAAGCTAGATCAGTGTTAGGGTTAATTCACATTAAAAGACAAGACAAAAAAAAGCCGTAAACGATCGTAATGAAATTGCAAATTTGTCAAAATTATTTTTTTCTATATTATAAAAAAAGATCATTATAATTTGAACATTAATACTCAACTATTTTAAAGCCACTCGTATGATGTTAAAAATATGATATCATATGTTGGGGTAAACGGAAAAATATAAAATAACCATATGTAGCAAGCAGGTAGTTTTAAAATTTAGTTGATCTGTTTAGTATGTATAGTATACTCGTAAGTCAATATGTGTAAAACTCTGTGTACATTTTATAATTATTAAATGAGTAGAAAATGCATTCAAATTGTAAGTACCATACAACATACATAATTACCATATTTTAAATTTTTGTTTATACACTTGGTATCCAAATGAATGTGTGTCCGAAGAAGACGATAAATGTCGAAACGTTAAAATAAGTTTTTTATTTAAAGAATAATTTATAAATAAGCCGAATTCCAAGAAAAATTAACTTTATATATATATATACCGGGTGCGGCAATAGTGTGTCGGCGGAGCTTAGCATGAAAACTAATAAAGTTGTAACAATGAAATTTTACGTACACATGTAGTATGCTACAGTGCATTTTCTAATTTTATTTATATATTTACAGGGTGTTCCAAATTTCCGCAACCACTTTCAATTTTTTTTTTAAATATATTGCTATACTTTATTGTTATTATGATGATAGCCACCCAAATTATCTTTGCAATGATATATGACAATGTGCACTTACAACTGTTAGTTTTGGTTTTATTGCAAATTTTGTTAAAATCTTGACAGTTGCAGCGTCTAACATTTTAAGTCTTAGCCTGAAAATGGGTGCAGTGCCTCACGTAACTTTTTTGTTACCAATTTATGGACTAACACGTTATATGTTTTGAGGGTGAACAACGTGACAACATATACAGAGTGTTAAATATGTCGTGCCAAAGTTATCGAAGTTTAAAGGCTATTTTCTCTTTTTTTTTATATTGAACCTATAATTTTTTTATTAGTCAGCAAATTCCTTGTAAAATTGCCGTTAAAATGGTACCAATAACATAGTACTTATTTCTAGTATTTTCGAAGTTATAACCCTTTAATGGGATATACCTATGTTTATAATATTCAATATGCGGTGCATCTAATAGTTGGTTGGCCATGAAATGATATCGAACAAAGTAACTTTTACAAACACCTGTTTCTTAATTCTTTATTATTAGTTTTAGAATTACATTTTGTAATTTTTCCATAATAAAACAAAATTAATTTAAAATGTGTTCAAATATATTTCCATTCTGCTCTACACATGCTCTTAATCGCCTCTGCATCGACAGATTTACATTTTGAGCCATGTTGTTTTCACTTACTTGAAGAAAAGCGTTTCTGATTCGTTGCTGCATGTTCTCTGCCGTTGTAGGAGGTGTTTCGTAAACTATATTTTTTACAGTAGGCCACAGAAAAAAATCACAAGGGGTTAGATCTGGTGACCGCGGTGACCAGCTTATAAAGCTTCCTCTTCCAATCCACCTATTGGTGAATACCCTATCTAAATGTGTTCTTGCAGCAGCACCGTAGTGTGCAGGTGCACCATCATGTTGGTACCACAATCTCCTTATGACGTTATCTAGGAGGTCTAGGTCTTCTAACAGGTCTAGGTCTAGGTCTTCTAACAGCAATGGTAAATTATTTTGTAGGAAATTTGTGTAGATTTCACAATTTAAAGTATTATTAAAAAAGAATGGACCTACAATAGTGTTTCCTATGATGCCTCCCCAGGTGTTAACACTCCATTTTTGTTGGTATAAAATGGGTTGCACAAAATGAGGGTTTCTAGTGTCATAATAATGAGAATTTTTTCTGTTTGTTATTCCACAATTAGCAAATGTTGCTTCATCTGTGAAAAGCACATGATCTAGAAAAGTTAGATCTTGTCGTAATTGAAAAAGTAGCCATTCACAGTAAACAAGTCTCCTTTCAAAATCCGTTTGTAATAAGCCTTGATGATTTTGAATTTTGTAAGGGTGAAATTTATGTTTTTTTAAAATCCTTCTTACAGCAGTGACTTCTATCCCGTGTTCTTTAGAAATTATCCTTGTAGATACTCGCGGATTTTCCACAACGGACTGGACGACTGTCACTTCATTATCTTCTGTAACCATAGACTTAGTTCTTTCATGTTTGATATAATTCACTGAACCCGTCCGAAGAAACCTTGTCAACAAATTTTCAAACGTCTTAATATCTGGTGCTCTTCGGTGAGGATACTCCATAGCATATGTTCTTGATGCTAAAAGTGGATTTCTATTGCTAGCGCCAAGAACAAATACCATGTCTATTAGCTCCTCCTTCGAAAAATTCATTCTAAAGAAACACAACTGTAAACTATTACGGCATGGAAATAAAAAATAATGACAACAAAACGATATAACTGACAACAAGATAACAACTAATAACGAACAAACGGAAATTCATAAATAACTAGCCGAACTTAAATTATAACAATTAAACGCGATTACAGTAAAGAGAAACTATTGAAAAACACTTTATATGGAAATTTTAAGTAGATATTTGACGTTTGGTTACATAGCAATTTTTGCTTAATATCATTTCATGGCCAACCACCCAACTATTAGATGCAGCACCGCATATTGAATATTATAAACATAGGTATATCCCATTAAAGGGTTATAACTTCGAAAATACTAGAAAAAAGTACTGTGTTATTGGTACCATTTTAACGGCAATTTTACAAGGAATTTGCTGACTAATAAAAAAATTATAGGTTTAATTTAGAAAAAAAGAGAAAATAGCCTTTAAACTTCGATAACTTTGGCACGACATACTTAGCACTCTGTATATGTTGTCACGTTGTTCACCCTCAAAACATATAACGTGTTAGTCCATAAATTGGTAACAAAAAAGTTACGTGAGGCACTGCACTCATTTTCAGGCTAAGACTTAAAATGTTAGACGCTGCAACTGTCAAGATATTAACAAAATTTGCAATAAAACCAAAACTAACAGTTGTAAGTGCACATTGTCATATATAATTGCAAGGATAATTTGGGTGGCTATTATCATAATAACAAGAAAGTATAGCAATCTATTTAAAAAAAAAAATTGAAAGTGGTTGCGGAAATTTGGAACACCCTGTAAATATATAAATAAAATTAGAAAATGCACTGTAGCATACTACATGTGTACGTAAAATTTCATTGTTACAACTTTATTAGTTTTCATGCTAAGCTCCGCCGACACACTATTATATTATATATATTATATAACCAGAATAAATAAATATGATCTCGGTGAAAGTGTGTTAGTTTTCGAGATATGGCCCTTTTATGAATTTCGAGAAAATCGACCGCTCACATAAGTTTTTCAAGTCTCTGGATTTAAATTCACTTTTCTTACTGGGGTTGCATAAGAGAGAAGGTTTATGCTAAACCAACAAATGATTTCAATGAACTCAGAGAACGTATTAATGAATACGCAGAACAAATAAATGTCGCCGAGAGTGTAAGACGAATAAAAAGATCTTTTTTAAAAAGATGCCACACAGAACACATTCTATAATTATTATTTGTTTTATTTAGTTTTAAATAAATACCCGTACTATTAAAAACTGTTTTCATTCAAATTCCTTAATATTATAATAATTTCGCAAATAGCTCCCTTTGCATTAAAAAAATAGTATCTTTTTTTCTAAAGTAACAAATTGCAAATATTATACTATGGTATGATCAATAAGTCTTTGGATCGCTATTGCCGTGGAATTTACGAGATATCTGTGAAATTATTTATTTCAAATAGTTTTGACATTTACTTGACAACTTTTAAGTCAGCTGGCTATAAAATATACATAAAATGCAACTAATTACCATAACCTAAAATATATTTTATTTGTGACATATGTGTACTTCAAACTACAGAAGTAAATAATTCTATAGATGGTTTTTACACTTCATGGCTATCGCGATCCAAAGACTTTTTGATCATACGTTATTTTCAAAACTACAGTAAATGAACAATGTTTTAAAATAATTTGCCATGTTAGCGCCCTACGTTTCTTTACAGTATTAAAGAGTCGAAATTAGCCAATAAAATAATATCTCATAAATCGGGAAAAAATGTTTTTTTTTCATACGTATAAGAACTATTATATTTATTTTAGATTGTCATCAATAGCAGAATTGTATTTGAAAAGTAGAATCTTAGAATATCAAATTTTGTAGCTGTGGCACTTGAAAAACTCATGTGAGCATCGATTTTCTCGAAATTCATAAAAGGGCCAATATCTCGAAAACTAACACACTTCTACTGGGATCATATTTAGTTATTCTGGCTAATGATGAGCTGGCTTATCAGCACCTCAAGGGATAACGTTGACTTTTGGGACAGAATGCATATATATATATACATCATATATATAAAATATAAATGACATTTAGTCATTTATATTTTATATCCTTTATAAAGGCATCATTGCCGAAACATGTAGGGTTGTTTTAAATATATATACTTTAAAGTAAAGCCAGACTTTAAATCGCCAATTGATTGAATTTACCATATTATACCAAGGTCACGAAATAATTATATATATATATATATATATATAGTAGTTCGTTCAAATCTGCAAGGAAATAACAAAAATAAGAATTAATAATTGTTATATAATAATTAATCATGGGATTTAAAGGATCAAGTTTTGTATGATTCATGTTATGATAAATTTGAAATGTTTTAAAATATCAAGTTAAAATTTCTAAATATGTCCAAATATTATGTAAAAATTTGTTATTGCTATTTATTAAATAATGTCAGTTCATTATAATCGCATAACATGATAATTTAAGATAAAAAAAAAGGAAAAATAAATAGAATATAATCTTGGTTTGACAGTACTTTTCAAAATTATTGAGCGTGAAAAGGGCGCATGATTCACAACCAACCTATGTTACTATTAGCCTGTATTATACATGTAAAATCGTGAAATTAATTTAAAGATATTTTTAAATAATTTTAATAATCAATTTATTGGTATTAAACTAACAAATTAATGTCAATTTACACACGAAATTGTTGAAATAACCCAGTTATGAAATGGAATACACAGAAACTAGGGCTATCGGCGTGGGGTTAGAAAATATGCTTTTGTAAAAGTTCAGCTCCGAAATTATAGTGTATGTATAATGTAGAATAAATTAAAAATATCACTATAAGAATAAATATTTAATTCGTCTTGGATATTTGTGAACAACATAAAACCAGTTAGACACGAAATACACTTTGTGACAATTTTGACAGATCAGATTTATTTTTCAAGGCTTACTACAACGATTTTTTTGTTAATGCTCAATTTAGAAAATAATCTTTAATAACTCTAAAAGTATGAGAAATAGACATAGGGAAACCTATACCTGTATGATTCAAAATGTTTATCTACTTAGTATGGCGTGCTCATGTACAGGTGTTAGGGAATAGATTTCTCGTTAATTAAAGATTACTTAAATAATCAATAAATTTCGAACACCCTATAAGAGATTTCTTAAATCTTTCGACATTACTCGGAATATCTATCGCTGTCTCCAGTAGAAATATGACGTAGTTTAGACCAAATACGCCTGAGATATATGATTTTAAAAAGTACATTGAAAAAACAAAAAATTTCGCAAAAATCAAAACAGTTCAAAAACGGTTAACTTTTGCAAAAGAAACCATAATATAAAGTGTTATAGTACTTTACAAGGAATCTAAAAAAGCAATAAAAAGTATTTAGTTTCCATTTAAAATGTCAAATTTGGCTATTACTTCCATTATAACCGAAAGTGGTTCATGAGTGTAAATATTTTTATTTTAACACATCAAGTATCAAGATTACGTGCCACAAATTTTAAAAAGTGTCCTAAGGCTTTAAGATACAAAACTTCTAACAAACGAGTTACATGATAAACCCTGTATAGATAAAAATAAACATATATATGATTTCGTCCTTGTAAAACCATTGAATCGCAATATTGTACGATGGAATAAAAGAAATTACCTATCAACCACTGCTACATGTTGTCTTATTTAGTCAATATTAAAAAATTGAATTATTACTTTTAATAATATCATAAATATAGTTATTATTAGTGGCCTTCGAACTCACTCATTAATCTCATGCTCAATAATCAATTCAATTCCAAGAGAAGTTTATTTTTACATTTGTTGTTCCATAAGAGGAAACAAGGTAATTATAACTTTTATATTAACACTATTATTATTATTGTTAATTCTTATCATCGCTATTTAATTACCCGTTTCAATTAGCAACTGTGGGTGTTTCGTTTGAAAGCCTCTTGTCAATTGGTGCCCGTGCGTGTAAGGCTAGTTGCCTCTTATCAATATATATATATGATGGTTTCCGCAGGTTGTACTGCGTTGAGAGACAGTCCTGTATTAGACATTTGTATTAAGAGTCGAAACTTAAGTGTGTATATTAAACTAAATGCTTACATTAAGCGAAATTAGGAACACGTTGTGTTAAAATTAGAAGTATATTTTGTTCCTAAACCTTAATGACTACAAACTTAATTCGAAGAAAAGGCAATTTCACACGAGTGAAGGAAAATATTAACAAGGCATATGTACAATTAATTATAAAAAATGTTTGGCTCTATCTCGGCAGTTTATTTTTCTAAGCAGTAAAAATTACAATGAAAACAGAAATTAATTTAACGTTAAATTAATTATTATGCGATCATCGGACCTGAAGTTTTATATACATATACGTTAATAATACAGTTCTAGAGGATAATATAAACAAAGTCTGTGTATGTTATTCCAAGTTTCAATACTCTTACAATTGCAAATGTTAAGAATTAATTTGTAGATAGTTTATGTAATACATACACATGCACCCACATTTCGTCAAAAGCATTACATAAAATAAATTAAATGAAATATACAAATAGTTCCTACTTACTATAGTATCCGATTCTAGTTATTTTCATAGATATAAACTAGGTCGATCGATATTTTAACGAAAATAAGTTAATTGCGAATTTGGATCTATTTATTAGATCTATTGAAAAAGTAAGTGGTTTTAGTAAGAGTAGCATACGTCTTTCATAGTTACGACATAAGAAACGTAATTAATATGATATAATTAAATATGAAACTCTAATAATGATCTTTATTAACAAGTCGATGCAGAGGATATATGGGTTTATATATGTATTACAAAATGTATTATGCTAGTGAAGTCTGTACAAACACAAAAAATGTTGTTTATATTTTAGCTAATTACACGTTACTGTCTTCGTTTTCTTAGTCGTTTTCTTTGAATATGGTTATTTCTTTTTTTGAATTCGGCAATGATGCCTTTGTCAAGGGAATAAAAAATATAAAAATATATATATATTTTTATATTTTTTATACCCTTGCCGTTGTTGTGTAAATATTAAAAAAAAATAATTCCAAGTATTAAGTAAGTATTATTTTTTATGTGGAAAAGCAATTAAAGAAACCGAGGAAAAGTTACGTAAATTTCATCGTAATTGTACTCCGTTCCATAGAATGATCTGTAAGTGTTTTTCTGTTTTTAAAAGTGGTCATGTAAGCTAGATGCTGCAGAACGCCTCGCGCCGACATTTACTGTAACTACTCCAGAAATGGTTAATAAAGTCCATACCCCTGTAAGTAGGCATCGCCGATTTGTACGTGGCTATCTCACGTATTTTCAGGTATAATATAACTAGTGTTAAGATTATCATCGGTGATAGCTCGAGTTAAAGCCGCCGAAAATTGACCGAGTTTAATTTTCTATAGGTTTTAAGGAGTGGTATCATAGTTGATTAATCATAACACGTGTTATATTTGGTGAGAGAAAATAATAAACGTTAATAGAAAATTAAATTATTTTTCACTTAAGTATTATTTGTTCATTTCACCTTGGAGACGGTTATCATAAATACGGTCATAACGCCTGTGGGCGTAATAACCGGGTATTATTGTCCATAACGCTTGGTAATTTATTTACAGTTTTTACTGTTGTGTGAGTATAAATAAGGCCCGAGAAAAAAGGATATACATTTTACAGAACTAATAATTTTAGTTTTTAACAAAGTCTATAGAAAGAAGTAAAGCTTTAGCATTCTTTAATAAAATTAGCAGTATCTAAACATTGACAACTTGAAAACATCAAAGTGCCACCAAATGCGTAACAACTGTCAACGACAGGCATGACAATTGACAGATATCTTTGAACTTTTCCAATGTAATTTAAATTTTCCGCTTAAGAAATTTATTTTTCGTTATAAATAAAATCTTGTATGAACCACTAGCGTTATGGCAATTATATTGCCCTCGGTCGACATTCATCCCTCGCGCTAGAGGCCCTCGGGCTGAATTAAGGTCGACTTCAGAGACATATAATACCCATAATGCCCTTGGTGCATAAATAATTACTTTCTACTCCCATACTTTAATTGTTTTATTAGATATGCGGGACCTGTACTTTAATGATGTCCATTAAGATACACATTTTTCATGAAGATACAAGTTTACATCCAATAGGAATGTGACATTCCAATATTCGAACAATAACGTCATGAACTTTTGACAAAGTTCAATTTTGAGTATTCAGTCAACCATATTGAACATAGTTGTAATTTGAAATAAATAAATTTTGAATATAAAATGCAATTTTTTTTCTTTATTATAGCTGGTCATAGAAAAAATAGTGTGTGCAATTCGCATTTAATGGGTTAGTAGACATTCTTTACGACACTCGCTTTCAGCTTGTGTCGTAACCCTTATACTCGTGTCTTAATAGCCATCATTAAATGCTCATATTGCATAATATGCTGTTTTAAAAAGTTAAAAATTTTAAACGATGTGTCAGTTTGACAGTAAATAATTACAGTTGCAGAATACTAAACACAACAATTATTTATTTATTACAATACATATTTTGAACGTTAAGTGTACAGTTTTGATATACAACTTGAGGATTACCGCATTCGGTATTGGAAACTGCAACACTATTAGATGTTTAGAATCCCTCCCATCTTACTACTATTACCGAATGTCGTATAGATTGTATGTTTAAATAAGACTTCAAGCATTTTGAATTATTGTGACCAGTTATATTCATGACTTGTTGCTCTGATACATCGGCGTTCACAAAACGGGTTACAGCTGTTGATCTATACGAATGATTTGTCACTTTTTTGTTGATGGAGTCAATTCAGACTTTTTGAGCGGTTTCCTTTGTCAATTTGGAGACAGGATTAACACCTACAGGCAGGTTTTTATAGCATACTTTAGCACTAATCTCCAATTTTTGTTGCTGTCAGGGAAAACCTATTGGTCGTTACATTATTTGACCGTTTTTCCATTAGTTTTAGAAACAATCGAATTAGACACACATCAGGATCTACTGTATTAGGTATTAACAATTTGCTATCACACAAAGTTTTGTCCCCTCCTTGATTGTTCTGTTAAATACTGGCATGTATTCAATTCCGTTAGTGAAGTTTACAGAATTATCAATTTCTTTTTTGAAGTGATAAATAGATACAGATGCACCTTTGTTACCAGGCCATGCTAATTATATAGCGACAATGTTAAAGAACTTTTTTTGAAGCGCTTCAGGCGTATTCTCGCCCAGACCTTTTGCAGTTTTTTTTACATTCTTCTGGTGTAAAAGCAACTGCACTAACCTTTCTTTTTTATTGTATTTTCTGCAGTTGCTTACTTTTACAATCGCGAATTTTTAAATTCTATGTCAGTAAATGGATTGAACTTTATATTATATTCAGTAAAAAAATTTTCTTGCATAGTCTTTGCCGCGGAGTTCCATAATGTTTTGACAACGCACTCTTTATATTCTTGGCCGTCTTTCAAGTTGCAAGCATAATTTCTTAATATTAATGCAATTTCTGGAATCTTAGTCTCTTGCGTTAATTTGATTCTCCTTGAAGCGCAAAATTCCATGAATTGGTTCCACTGAGATTCTTTATTCATTTTGGTATTTAGTTTGGTGTTTTCTTCTTAACTATCTTTCGAATCTCCTCCTCGCTAGCACCTCCCCATCGAAGGTGATGTACTAGTGGAAACATTTTCTGGTTAATACCATTATTTTTTATTTTGACGCGTTGTTTACTGTCATTTTGACAGTAAATAATTTTATTCATTAAAAAGATGCGGTGATTGAATTATCATCGATTTGATAGCTATTCTGCGAATTTGTTTTTGTATTTTAACTAATGAAATTAATCAAAAATGTACCATGTGATACGTGAATTATATACTCATATTAATAGATTAGTTAAATATGCTACAAAAGAATGGTTCCATTGTCAGCCATAATAAAAGACTTCACAATTTGCTCCAAAATTAAAATTCATACTATCCAAAGGAGACTCCAGAATCGATTCGAAAGAATTCTGAATGAATTGTAGATCCATTTCCAGAGCCGTTGAAACTAGCAGCCCTCACTACGGCAGAACATGAGGTCTTTCCAGATATGGTTTCGGACAGCCCCTGTCAGGTATTTTTTAAATGTCAAACACATGTACAATAACTTAAACCAACAAATGATATGCTACCGTATCTAACCGTAACAAGCGTCCCAAAAATAAAAGCTAGTACGCCAAGGGAAAGGGTAATGTATTTTTCTACGGTTAAACAATTTCCGGTTTCGGCAAATAGAACACAGTTATGCGTACTGTACTGTACCGAACAGAACAAGTACGTATTTTGTTCAAACAGCTTTCATTCATTAAAAAACAGGTGACAGGTGATAACATTATCATCGATTTGATGATTCTATTCTGCGACTTCGTTTTTGTATTTTTCAACTCAAGAAACGAAAATACAGTCCTAATAATGGAACGCGTCCCCAAGAAAGCAAAAATCTATTCAGCCGATAAGGTCATGGCCACGATTTTGTAGGATTTCAAAGATGTTATCTTTATCTATTGTTTAAAAGGGAAAAACGATAACTGGCTAATACGAGAGGCAAGCTACAATTATTGAGAATAGAAAGATTGAAACAAGTTTTCAGAATTTTTATTTTAAATATGTTGAAAGTAATTGCCATCAACAATAATATACTTAAGCATTCTTTCGTACCATAGTTCAAAAGCGTTCAGCCAGCTGTCTTTAGGGGTACTATAAAAAAACACTTAACGGCGATATCAATCTCTTCTTTTGACTGGAACCTTTTCCCTCTCAAATGCATTTTGAGCTCAAAAAATAGCCAGTAGTCACAAATCCGGTGAGTAAGGGGGCTGTTCTATAACTTTGATTTTCTTTTCAGTTAAATACTCAACAGTTATTCCTGCTGTATGGGACGACGCGTTATGATGTAACATAATTCCCTTTCTTGGAACTTTACTGAACACCGTAGGCAAACAATTTTCAACATACCATTTAGCGGTGACTGTCTTCTGATCTTCTTATTTAATTGCGGCCACCAAACCCGTACTTCTAAAAAATACTGCGTACATTAGTTTTTTCATTGCTCGCTGTTTTTTCATCATCGTACGGGTTTCCTCAGCTTCATGTATCCAGATTCGGCTTTCTTAGCGAGTGGGAACATCAAATAACGGTATGTACGTTTCATCACCAGTTACAATTTTAGAAATAATTTGATGACCTCCAGCATTCAACATATCTAAAGTTTGTTGACAAATTCTTACACGTAAATCTGTCAGATGATGGCGTACAAACCGAGCTACAACCTTTTCAAATGTAAATGTTCATGCAATATTGATGTCACTTGCGAGGATCCAATCTTCAGTTTGGGCTCTCATCATTGCATAGGTAATGCGGTTGTCCTCTTCCACCATCTTCTTCACTGCAGCAATATTTTTGGGGTTAACAAAGGTTGAACGAGGGCCAGCTCCTTTTCTGTGTATAGCGAGTTGCAATCTCGTTCAAATTCTTCTATAAACAGTAGCTAATGATGGTGCGAGATCCCTAAATGCTGATTTTAAACTTTCCTCACATTTATACGCGCTCAAGCCTTTCTTGAAGTATCGTGATAATTCCATTTTTTCGATAACGGAAGCATATTCTATAGGTTATTTCTCAGACACTATTTAATTGCACAAACTAAACTGCATTTGACAGATAATTTAATAAACAACAATTTGTTTTTCATAGGTAACTAGATTTTTCTATTCTCAATAATTCTAGCTTATCCATCGTATTATGCTGATTTGCGGACACGTTTTGACACAGAACAGAAGAAAAAACGACCACATTTGTTGAAGAAAAGAGTGTTATTCCATCGCTATAATGCGCGTCTTATTTGTCTATTGTTGCTACAACAACATTTGTCGAATTGCGTTGCGAATTGCTGCCTCATTCACCATATTCCCATCATCTAGTTCCCCGTAATTTCTCTTTATTTCTAAATTTAAAAAAATGACTCGGTGGAAAAAGATTTCGGACAAATGACAGGTGACGTCCGAGACAAATGCATATTTTGCAGAGTTGCCGAAAGATTTATAAACCAAAATAATTATTTATCTCCACGTCGTATTGTAACCTGCTATGTACAGACTAACACTAGAAACAAATTTGAACCTATTAAAGCGCGCCTACAATAGATGTCCAAGGTCGAGAGAGTCACATATCAGTATGAAATTGAATCGTGGCGAGCAACGAGCGGTGATTAAAAACTTACGTTTAAAAGAGATGACTTCAACTCAAATTGATCAAGATTCGGTGCACATATTAAGGGAATCTGCAGTATCATATGACATAGTTAAAAGATGGTGTCGTGAGATTAAATGTGATACACAGTCACTACCCAAGAAACTGTTAAAAAAAGTCCATGATCTCGTGCTGCAAGGTCGACGTGTGACTATTAAACAAATAGTTGAAGACATTAATTTTGCCTTCATGACACAAATTGCTCCAAACAGCTTCCAAACGCCTTTAAATTTATATGGCACGCAACCAACCAGCGTTAAAGATCACAGATCATTGTTTAGTATGCACCTCAGAAATCGAACTCGCGATAAATTACACTGTTACTCAATAATGGTGCACTGGAAAATGAAACTTTACTTACTAAAACGAGATACATGAAATTACTGTTTGCAGGTTAGAACTTGTTTCTATCCCCACCACTCACCCAATGGCGTTGTTGGTACATCCGCCCACTTATAAGGAAAATTACCACAAGATAGTTTTTTACGCGTTTTATATACTATAATACTATATATTGTTTCGTGTAAATAGATGCTATTCTCATTCTTTAATTAAATGCAAATCCAATTTTCATTTAAAATTCAAATTAAATGTAATAAAAGGGCCTATTGTATGGAATCAGAAACGCAGTGTTGTCAAAACAGGTTAGTGTTGGAGTTAAGAGATGACTGGATCATAATGCCATAAAATTTAAGACAACGAGGTCAATTTCAACATTTTATCCTGTCCACTTTTTCTCAGTAACGTAACCACTACACAGTACGCACGACATTCAAGCGCCCGGGAATAGGTTCGAGCAGGTAATGAATATAAAACAGGTTGCATGTTGTTATCACTTGACTGAGAAAAAGTGGGATGGAAAAAGGTCTAAATTGACCAGTGTGTTAAATCTTATGGGATTTTGATTCGGGACTACTAGTTATACTACTCAGATTGTTGGAAATTTGTTGATGTTAGTAGAGTTTGCCGTAAAATTATGTCATCTATAATTCTAGTTACTAACTAAAGACAATTTTATGTAACTATCACCTGAATATTAAGAAGTGGAAACAAATGCAACTACAGAATGAAAATTGTTACTATGTATATTAACTATGTTTCTTTTGTTACAGGTAAGTGAACTGCAACAGTACATCTAGTAGGAATTAGCTTCTGGGTAAGTATACGAGGGTAGATTTTTTCCGCGAAAGCTCTCCAGCAGGTCATGATATTTTGCTAGAAATTTTATTTGGGATTTTGACCTAGCTATTGACAAGTTTAATGTTACAGTTAAAAATATACAGTGTGGTCATAAAGTTTGGAACCAAGCTTATAACCACATTATTTTACATTTTTAGGAAAAACGCTCGGACAGGTAAATTTTCTTTTTTAAAACGCCATCTTTTGACATACAATTTTTTTCTATGACGTCATTGGTTTTCGAGTGATGACGTTATTAACACTTTCTTTAAATGGCAACCATATTATTTTTTTCTCGTTTTTGGTAGATCTTTATATCCACCTAATAGTGATATAAAACAATTGGTATGTTGCATACCAATTTTTTTTTAAAAATGATATAAATTTAGAAAAAAATACGAAAATTTTATTTTTGTACAAAATTAAAATTAAATTAAAAAAAATACATCTGAACTTAAATTTATTGAAATAGTTAACGTAAATTTTCAAAATGGACCCCACTAACCAACTTACACTGTCCCAGCCGTGTGTAAACACTTTGTATAATCGCCTCAAGTATGTCTGGGGATATTTGTGTAAGTTCTAGGCGAATTCGTTTTTTAAATCTTCTAAATTGTTCGGTTTGTTAAAATACACTTTCGATTTCAAATAACCCCACAAAAAAAGTCTAACGGAGTCAGGTCAGGAGATCGAGGTGGCCATTCTATGGCGCCTCTCCGTCCAATCCATTTATTGGGAAATATTTCGTCAATATAGTGGCGAACCTCTACACCATAATGGGGAGGCGCCCCATCTTGTTGAAACCAAATATTTGGATGGAGTACATCACCATCCTCGTGATTTAGGAAAATAAAAGCGAGCGCTGGAACCAGTTCAAATTTTAAAAATTCTAAATATTGCACAGCAGTCAAATTTCCTTCAAAAAAATATGGTCCTAAAATGCGTCGTCCAATCATTCCAACCCATACGTTAACTTTTCCTCTGCGCTGAGTATGACACGCTTGAGTCCAATGCGGATTGTTATGCGTCCAATATCTGCAATTATGGCGGTGAACAGATCCATTTAGGCAGAACGTAGCTTCATCTGAGAAGACGATGTTTTCCAAGAAATTTGGATTTAGGTCACAACGTAACATTACGTCTTCACAGAACTGCAGTCGACGATCTTCTTCATCTTCATGTAATTCCTGTACAAGTTGAACTTTGTAAGGACGATAGTGTTCTTTTTTAAATAAGTTGACGACAAATGAGTGAGCCACCTGATTGGCTAACGCAAGTTGTCTGGTGGAAACATGATGCCTTTCTTCTGCTTCTAGAAGCACATTTAATTTCACATCTTCTCCTACTTGAGGTCTACCTTGCCGTGGTCGATTTTTTACGGATCCAGTTTCGGTAAACTTTCCAACTAGCTTTGTCACCGTAGACCTGGTAATTGGAGGTCTATCAGGGTGTTCATGGTTAAACAATTCGCATTCTTCTGCATGCGTTCTTTGTCTGTCCCCATACCCAACCATAATTAAAATTTCGATTCTTTGTCGCTCAGATAAATAAGCCATTTTTTATATTAGCGAAGATGAACAAGTTTTACGCAATATCTCAAAAATCTAACGTCAAAAATAGAAGTAAATAATTCAACAATGTTGTCGCCATAGAAACAATTTCAAACTAAAATTTTTGTACAGAAATTGTATAAAAAGAAGCAAGAATGTCATAAAGAAATATCTTGCAAAAAAGGGCGTGTTTTTGTTTTTGTAAATTTTTTGCATAGTAACATGAGTACATGTGCTTTTGACGATCCGGTTTGTTCAAGAAGAATATTTAAGTCCTCACACAAGACAGAAGTGTGAAAAAAACTTACTTACATATTTCAGTAAATTTTGTAAGCTTAATTAGTTTTTGAAATCTTCAATTTTTGGGCGATAATTTTAATTAAGAAATGGTCTGCCACATCATGTCAATTTTTTAAATAAATTAAACTTCTTTGGCCGTTTATTGTGAAACTATTTAATGTTAAATAAGACTTTTTAATAAGTAATTGGCCGATTGGGAAGACGAATTTCTTTTGACCTGGAGCGAATAACGCAGATTACTATTGATCGCAAAGCATTTACACACGGCTAGGACAGTGTCAGTTGGTTGGTGGGGTCCATTTTTAAAATTTACGTTAACTGTTACAATAAATTTAGGTTCAGATGTATTTTTTTTAATTTAATTTTAATTTTGTACAAAAATAAAATTTTCGCATTTTTTTCTAAATTTATATCATTTTTTCAAAAAAATTGTGATGCAACATACCAATTGTTTTATATCACTATTTGGTGTATATAAAGATCTACCAAAAACGAGAAAAAAATAATATGGTAGCCATTTAAAGAAAGTGTTGATAACGTCATCACTCGAAAACCAATGACGTCATAGAAAAAAATTGTATGTCAAAAGATGGCGTTTTAAAGAAGAAAATTTACCTATTCGAGCGTTTTTCCTAAAAATGTAAAATAATGCGGTTATAAGCTTGGTTCCAAACTTTATGACCACACTGTATATTTTAATATTCTATAAATTGTTTAAGGAAATCATTCTTACAAGAAATTTTGAAATAAAACAAGCGCATTACAAACCTGCTATTTTTTACAATTTCAAACGTGGTTTAAACCATAAGGAAAGTTTGGAGGAAATGAATTGGATATTTGGTAACAAGTCACGTTCTTTAGCTACTGTGAAGTAGTGAAATGCAATGCACTTCAACGTGGTCGACTTCCTTTAAAAGACACGTTTTAAGTCTCTAACCCAGAAATGGCTGTTAGCGAAAAGAATATTCTTATTGCTCACTAGGACCGGCAGATTACTCTAAAGAGTATTCAGTCAACCTTAAAGATTAGATTGAATTAATAACATCTTACATGAACATTTGAAGGTACGGATGTTTGGTCCCATTGGATTCATCATTGTTTTATACCAGTTGAAAAAGAATACTCTGAGACGGTGCAGATTTACTTTAAATAGATTTTCCATGATTCTGAGGGAAAGTAACATTCCGCCGTTTGGAGCTTTGAAAACGAACAACAGAAGCTTTTCGAGAAAAAAATCATACTTTTTCTCCTGGTTACGTTGAGATATCAAACTTGTTAATTCGCGGATTGTCTTTTTAAATTCGTTTTTCAAATTAATTTATTAATTATTTCTATGTTAAAGCCATTATACCTGGCGATGTTTTTAATGAAATCTAGTTCTATTTCTTATTTTTGTTTTGTTAACGGAAAGTTTAGTAACCGATTGACTAGGAAATTAAAAGAAGCTGTTTTACGTTGAAAACAATGATTTGAATCCGCGGTGATGTATCTATTGACATTGGTTTCTTTTCGGAAAATATAGATTTCTATTTTATGCTTATTTCTAATTACTAATGTATCTAAAAATGGTATCCTATCATTGTTTTCCTTTTCCACCATTAATTTAATAGTCGGAAATTTCAAATTTAACTGTTTAACAAACATGTCCAATTCACATTTCCGTGTATCAAAAATCGCGAAAATGTCATCTACGTACCTAATCCAGACTCTTGGAAAATATTTAGCGCTACTCTTGAATTCTACTTCAAATTGACTCATGAATAAATTAGCTATGAAAGGAGATAGGCAAATACCCATTGTTGTGCCTTGTTTCGGTTCATAAAATTTTTCTCCTACTTGGAAATAGTTTCGCGTCATGCAAAGAGTTGTCAATCTCATGTATCCTTTACTTTTTCAGATTCAATGTTATTCTTATAAAGCAAGTGTTCTAAATATTTCAAAGTTTCTAGAATAGGTATCAAAGGAAATAAAGGCGTTACATCGAATGAAACTAAAATTTCCCCGTGTTCCAGTTCACAATATTTAGTTAATAGAGCAAATTCGAAGGAATTTCTAACTCACAAACTTTCTGGTTTCACGGGAAAATTTTTAAATTCATTCACTAACCATTTGGAAACCAACTCCAACAAGTGTAGAAGTAGTTTATAAGCTTCTAGTTCCTGAATTGAGGTTATAAATCTCAAATAACCAAACTCATCCGATTCCGACGCTGAAGGCTATTTTCCTGAACTCTACACCTTTCTACCAGTCATTGAAGAAGTATAAGACATTCCAAGCACCTTTATAGAAATGTTTGAGCTGCTATTTATTCTATATTTTCAGGTACTTTTTTGATATCTCAGTCTTCAACAAACACCTAGATACAATGTGAAAAGAAGCCTATTATTTCAATATTTTACCATTAAAACTAGATTAATCGGATTTTTATACTCATAGTAAATACTTACTTTGAATCGCAGGTCAATAGTTAAGAAATTTGTTTAGAAATTTAAACAATAAACACATATTCACATTTAAGTTATTATCATACGTACACATGTAATAATATATGCGAATTCTGTATCATTATCGACGTATACACATAATATTTGATTAGTATAAAAGTGCCAATTATAAAAATATCTATTATAAGGATAAAATAAAAGAAATTTTAATTTGATAATGAATTTCACTTTTTAATTGACACTGCAACGATCGTTTCGCTCCAACCTGAGCTTCATCAGACATATAAAGACATATTAAAAAGTGAAATTCATTAAAATTTGTTTTATTTTATCCTAATAATAGTTATAATGGAATTTCATCAAGTAAAGGTTGAAACAATTATATATAAAAATATCTATAAATAATAAACATTTACATTTTCTATATATGTATATATATATATATATATATATATATATATATATATATATATATATGGTAAATTCATTTTGTTGGCGATTTAAGGTCTGGTTTTACTTTAAAATATATATATATTTAAAACAACCCTACATGTTTCGGCAAATGATGCCTTTATCAAGGAATATAAAATATAAAATATATTACTACTACGCCCTTTGCAATTGAAAGTTTACAGATATTGGCATCTGATATACAACACAATACACCATCTTATTTAAAATTGATATTGGGGGAAATAAATAAATAATATATAATTATTATTATTAATTAGATATATTTTATCTATTAACATATATATAATTGTCACCCTAATGCGGAATTTGAATTCAATTTAACAACGTAGCAATTGGCAATTAATTAAGAGCGAAATAATACGTAAATACTTTTAATCCGTGTATATATATATATATATATATATATATATATATATATATATATATAATAAGCACATACGAATTACAATCGCGGATTTCTCGCTGCGCTGTAAGCAGCAAATATGGTTTGATTAGGTATATTTATTCACTGGAATTAATATACACATGATATTGTAACGTCACACAAATAAATTTATTGCTACCGGGCATCAGTGGTATTTGAAATTATTCAAATATATTATATTTGCCGATTCTGAAACATATTCACAGTTAGGATTTATTTTATAAATAAGTTATGTGGGTGTTGCATTCATTAATTGGAAGAAATTTGATGAACATGGTGGTACAGAATGAAACCGTTCAATTACAGGGGTCCAAAAGATAGAGAATGTATGTTCCACCAATCAGTTAATATATAAACAAGATCTTGTATATTATGAACTTTTGCAATTGGGATAAATCAATAATTGTGATAAATATTTTCAACAGCAAATTTGAATTGACTATAATAGAAAAACGCCCGGTTTTAGCGAATAGGTAAATAGGAAAGTCCTATTTTTCTTCTGAGTCCTAAAGGAAACAAACAGAACTACGTTTGGAACAGCGTTATCACATGTATTATATTGTTCAGATACATCTTATTTATTTTAAAGAAGCCGTTGAATTAGACTTAAGGGAGCAATTTTTTAATAGTATTAAGTCTGGAACATTTAAAACTATACAAAATAACGAAATATGTATACTGGTGACTAAATATTTTAATAACTATGTTTACAAGTTTGTATTAACTTTATTTAAGAAATACATTTGGACTTTCCGACAGACTTGGTATTAAAGTGGGTTGCCGTCAATAACGCTTTATGAGTCGTTATTTAAAGAAACCATATATTTTTAGAATATAGATTTCTAAAATAAAACACCTTTGTCTTTGCCCTTGTCTTATTTTAGATTTATCGAATATACACGACTAGACGTGTATTTCTGCAAAATATTTATAAAAACTGGGTTTCGCAAACTAGATATTAGCATATTACACAGGCCAGCATTTTGCAACTCTTTGAATGTTGATTTAAAAATTTTAACTGTTTTCTAGTAATTGGGTAGCGCTGATTTCAAATCTGCTTTTATTTTTTTGTATCACGTAAGGTTATTTTTCAAACCAGTAAAATAAAAAATATAGAAAAACACGATTTATTTCATTTATAAGCTAGTTTTATATTATATTAAAAAAAATACAAAAATATACACACAGAAACTGTTAGAAATAGTTATTTATTCTTTATGCTTCTTAAAAAAACGTTTTTGTTTTTCAGAAAATCTTCGTTTGGTTGTTTTTCTGTCATATTCAGCTAAACTAAACATTAACTAAAATTAGCTAAACATTAACTTATCTTTTCAATCCGTCGTTGGAAACCAATAATGGATTGCTGGAAGGTGGCTAGAATCACTCCTGTTCATAAGAAAGGCGACACAGGCCGGGTAGAGAACTATAGACCCATAGCAATTATTAGTAACTTCGCGAAAGTATTCGAAATCTGTATGTATACCTATATCTTTCCCAGTGTTCGATGTCACTTGTCTGAAGATCAACATGGCTTTATCAATAGGAGATCGACAGTTACTAATTTAACAATTATGTCGCAAACGCTGGCAGAATCCATTGACAACAATGGACAAATTGACGTGTACACGGATCTCACCAAGGCTTTTGATCGAATAGATCACGACATCCTATTACAGAAGCTTGACGCTGTAGGATTCTCTCCATCCATGACTTTCTTTATGAGGTCTTACATCTGCGACAGACGGCAGTTGGTCACATATCGTGGACATTCCTCTAAAATATTCTGTCCAACATCGGGATTACCACAGGGCAGTAACTTGGGGCCACTTTAATTTTTAATTTATATTAACGATCTTTGTGGCGCGATTGCCTGCGAGAAGCTGCTATTTGCAGACGATCTGAAACTATACAAGGAAATTAACTCAATAGAGGATTGCATTGAGTTGCAAGGGGATGTTGACCAACTTCTTGCCTGGTGTCATGACAATAAGCTGGCGATGAATGTGCCAAAATATAATATACTTACCTACACTCGTAAGTCTCAACCAATAGTGTATGACTACCAGTGGGGCGGTACATGTATGAATCGGGGTTCGACTGTGAAGGATCTGGGAGTTGTATTCGATTCCAAATTGTCCTTCTCGGAACACATATCTTACGTGACGTCTACATCTCTCAAGACCTTGGGGTTTGTTATACGCAACTCGAAAAGCTTCACGTCTACTGATACCATTATTCAGTTATACAACTGTTACGTGAGATCTAAATTAGAATACGCTTCACTGGTATGGTCACCTATATATACAACTCATATTGAGTCACTTGAAAAAGTACAACGTAGATTTTTAAAATATCTACATTTTAAAGAATATGGCGAATACCCACGGCATGGATACGATCATACTACTTTACTACAATTACTTCATTTCGATTCACTGGAACACCGTCGCAAATTAACCAGCATTACATTCTTCTGCAACTTGCTACACAATAACATTGATGCCCCGAACTACTAAGTAAGCTGCCTTTCGCGACACCACAGCGCTCCGCGCGTATGTACACCGCATTATACTGCCAAACTCCTAAAACTAATACTTTGCGGAAATCCTCAATCTACTGAATGTGTACCATTTGCAATGAAATTCTCAGAGCCAACAAAAGTATTGATCTATTTTCCACACCCCTACCCATCCTATTAACTAATATACACACTCCCAATAGCTTTATGGTATAGCATTGTATCAACCACCTCACACCACTTGTTATTTACTTCTGCCTTCTTTAAGTATATGTAACACATGAACTGTATTGTCAAATTTTTATATTGTCCTGAAATTAGATGTATATCTGTTGGGCAAATATATCTATTATTATTATTATTATTTTTATTATTATTATTATTAAAGGAAGATCTGAAGGTAGTTTCTGGGGCAAGTAAATTTTTTTGTTTCAACCTAGACCCCAGTACTTCAGAAATATCTTTTTAAAGTCCCAAATCTCTTACTAAATCATTCAGTTCGGCTTGTGAAAATAGCCGAGGTTGGTTTTAACCTGAGGTTGATGGTTCAAAATCACTAACCGTCTGTACGGAGCCGGAAGTTGAAGAGGTTTCAATATCTTCTTCTAGTACTTTGGGGGGTATAGATATAGGTACATGATCACTGTGAGGAACTGGTCTGATAGCTGATTTAATATTGTTTGGGTACAAAATATGTTTCAAAGTTTTTCTATTATGCCCCTTAATATCACAAAGACAAAAGTAGCAATATTCATGATGATTTTGCGGTTCTCTCCAAACCATCGGTATTCCAAAAGGAAGGCTTTTTTATTCCCTTTGGTCCAATGTCTTAAACCTTCTTCACATACCTTACAAACAACGTGCGGTGCCTTGTCCAAAATTAATACATGTAATAAAAGATTTACATCAGGTAATGAGAGCCTATTTAACAAATTTCTTTAAAACCTCAACAGAAAATCATTTTTGGGTTAATACCTAGAATTTGAAGTAGTACATTCATTTTAAAATGTATTAAAACGCCTATTATAAGATTTTTTTTTATATTTTTTTCTTTTTCTTTTGTGCAAAAAAAAATCTGTGGGTGGTAGAGACCAACTTTATTTTAATTAGTTATTGCTATATAAAAACTGAGCTTAACAAACAAAAATCACGTCATCACAAATTTTATGCAGGCCTGTGTTATTAGCCAGTGGCACAACGTTCTTGAACAAACATGGACCATTGTTGAAAATAGATAAATAATCAGTGTATTTGCATGGATATTATTTGAAGATGTTATTTGATGTCTATAAAACCGAGGAAAAATAAAAAACGTAATAACACTATACTCTGAACAAAAGTAATAAAGTAATTCCAAGTTTTTAAAATAAAGCAATAAATTCCTCATATTAATATAAAAAACTTTTAATTTGTATATATTATCACGGCATTTGAAAATAGGAAACTTAATTTGTTTGATTTGAATTTGGCTTTTTAAGAGTAGATAGGTATGTACACTGCGCGACATATAAAACCCGTACAACTCTTATGAGCGTAAAATCTGAGTTTTTTAGTTGCGTGAACGGGACAAATATAATCATACTTTTAGACATCATAGGTTATACCATATGAGCAAAAATTATTTAGATAAGGGATGGCCATGGTTGGGAGGATCACTGTCTTTGATAAGTTCAGCTTGTTGTTGCCAATTCAATGTCAGTTTTGATTTGAAGTAACTCTAATTATTTTGGTTATGTTAGCTAAAAAAACTGTAATTTAAATCATGTCGAATAAAACTTCAAATCTAAACTGACATTTAGTTCATGTCAAATAAAAATTCAAATCGAAACTGACACTCAACCAACATGTAGTATCAACAATAGGCTGAACCTATCAAAGACAGTGATCCTTCCAACCATGGCCATCCCTTATCTAAATAATTTTTGCTCATATGGTACATACATTGCTAATACCTACAATTTAAGTTAAATTTGACAAGTCTAATAAAACATGTAAAATTTGATAAGCCTGGCTTACATTGATAATATATTAGTATACGGGTTTTAAATTTTGGGCAGTGTACGCTTGCATTCGAAAAAATCGCGTACATCTATTTTTCTTCCGTTTAATTTTATAATTTTCTCACGTTTATTAATGTCATACCGTTACAATTAAGTTAATCAAAAACGCAAATACCTCCTGCACAAGCCTCTGAATATCTAATCTGGTCCCCGTTTCTTCAAATTTTTTAATTATCTTGCCAATTACTTGCACAGTAGGACGTTTATGACAACCAAAATCGTTTGTAATTGCGCGAAACGTGGCTACGTTTTAATCCCCACTTTTATAGTAGGTTTTAACAATTTTAACGCGTCTTTCTTTATTATTTAATGCATTTTCGTAAATAGCAAACATTCAACTAAAAATTTGACGCTTCGGATGACAAATATTTGGCACAGGCGCGGCTCGTGATGACGTATTTTGGTTTGCAGTACAATGATCCGAGTGCTTCGTGTATTCTCGTGTACTAACTGTAACGTTTGCTTAGTAAACACCGAAAACACACGAGGCACTCGTATCATTGTACTGCAAACCAAAATACGTCATCACGAGCCGCGCCTGATTTGGCAGCTGTTAAATGACAGCCCTACGGTTTTGAAACCACGAAATCGATAAACCAATATAATCGTCCGGATTTCAAATGCCGCGATCGTACATATAATACTAGTAGCAGACAATAATAATAGTTATAATTTTAGAAATTGTATCTTAGTTTATATCGATAGTAGTCGGATCATTTCCCAACATTATTGGATTTTTCAAACTAAATTATGGCCCTGCTCTTCAGTCTCCAATCTTTTCTTAACCTTCATCACAGTGGCTTAATTTAACTTCATTTGTTGTCCGATTTCCCTAATACTGTAGCATTCTCCTAATTTAATTAGTATATGAACTTTATCAGCTGCAGAAAGTTTTCGTGCTATCGTAAAATATATGTCTAATTGACGTTTAATAAAATTTTAAATGTTTTATATTTAAGTGTTAAAATGTTAGGTTACACTAACAAAATTTTATGAATAAAGCCTTTATTACATTTATTCTTGATTCGCATTCTTTGATTTCCCGGACTCATTTCAATCCGGAAAATGACACTTTAGAGTATTAAAATACTTTACTAGAATACAATTTTTATAAAATTTATTCAGATTTATACAAACAAAAATAAATGTTAATATGTGGAGTACAATTAGAATTCCTTTTCAATTGGAAAAGGAACGGTTTTGTTTTGAATTAAAGAAGTCGGTCTCTTTTTTCCTGTTGCACCATGATGATTTTTGTGACAAGATTTTTGTGACAATTAAAAAACAACTTTGTGACATTTAATAAAAAATAATTCGTTTTTTTCAAACGAAATTGCTCTCACAGGATGAAATAAAACGTTATACGATATGCGCTTTCCACAGTACTCGTTTCGAACTTGACTTGGCTCCTTCTTCGCTTCGTTCAGAATCATCTCACTCGTAACTGTAAAACCTCATTTGCCGGACTTATAACGAAAATAACTATTATCTAGCCATGACTGTACATTAATTTATAAAATGATAATACGCTTTTTAATTTCATTCCAATTATTTTCTATAGGCAATTTTTAAAATTTCGCTTAATTCTTTCAAATTTGATGGTCTCGTGTGCCTTAACAATCGCACAAATTTTTTGAATTAAAGTTGGCATACTATCGCTCAATCTGACGCTTATCCGCATTTTCCAGGGCACCTTATATATTTTATTTGGCTTTAATTTCCCTAGCAGTTAGCGCAAGTTCTTTGCTACAATGTATATTTTCATTAAATTTTGAAAGTTCGCTAAACATATCGCTGCTGGAATTTATGTTTTCATAATAGCCTTCGAATTCATGAAGGTGAATTGTAGATAATAAATTTGAACACTGCTATAAACAGTATTATCGTAAAATATAACATACGTTATATGTATTAATACACTGTCTCTGACAGAAAACACACTACTAATCATCTGCAGTGCAATTTAAATTCAGCTTTGGTTATATCTTGTCTATTAAGTATGTGTTTCGCATTACTTGTTCAGATAAAGTTTTAAATTATTTATTGTCAAAGGCAGAAAGTTAAACGACATCGAGTTACATATTGCGAACGAGTTTTGGTGCCTTTTGTGGCAGTTTATTATATTGCATGGTAGTATATATTATTATTTATTATTTTATTTATTTAAGATGCGAAGCAAAATAATTAAAATATATGTAATAAAGAAATAAACACGTTTCAACATTAAAATTGTAAATATTTAATTATAATTTTCCTCTGATTTGCTGCAACAGCAACCCTATTAGTGTATCAAAAACGATGAGTTTACAACCTATAAACGTACTGGTTTTATTCAAGTGTAAGTCAGGATCAATTAAAATTTCGTATCAAATTGAATCGCTAAAAAAATAATAAGTCGAATTGTTATACAAACTTACTTGTGTATATCACAAAAAAAAAAGTGAAAGATATATATGAGTAATGCCTTCATATAAAAAATCGCAGTCCAATGTTCATGTAGTAACGAGAAATTGATATTTCTTTATTTGAGTCCGGCTCTGCCGCAGTTAAATATACGGGCGACAATACGGGCTTCCACCTCTAATTTTTCAGTAATTCTCTTTACCGACGAATTATATTGTTATATCGGTATTTGTCAGTACCACCACAAATTTAAAGGAAAAGAAATTATGTGTAAATAATTTCATACGAATAATTAAAAACCGGGTATTTGCCCCATTGGACACGCTATGGACAAGTTACATAAAGTTTCTTGTTTTATGATTATTATAGTTTTATTATAAATTTAATAATACTATGTTAAAAGAAGGTTAACTTTCGAACTAGTTAACTATAATTTCATTAATTCAAATGAGCCATATTCGACATGTCGACGTAAAAATTATTATTAATATCCACAAAAAAAAAACATCGTATTAGAAGCACCACATGTACGGACATAAATGTTTCGATGGACAAGCCAGCTATTGTACTCCGAGAATACAGTGCTTTTTAAAGTGTTTTCATGAGCGTAGATAGAAGTGGGGTTTTTATAATGTATGTATTTTATTTATTAGTTTATATTTCGTAAGATAAATAAAGTGCTGTGAGTAAGGTTCTTGTTTTCATAGTTTTAACTGTTAATTACATCGTAATTTTTGTGATAGATCCTGTTTAATATCGTTTGATTGAATCTATTTCTACCAATTATTTCGACGTAAGAGTGTGCATTGAATTTCGTTCAGTTTCAATAACTTACGCACACATTTTTAGTTTTCATTTATTTAGATCTAGAGCATTGTTTAAGTTACTTTTTCAGACATGATATGGAAGAATGTCGAGAACGGCATTGTAAAACAATGGCGAGTTGGATTGACGGTCATACTGATTGTATGTCCATTGTCAGTGATTCCGAAATTGATTACAAAATCCGTAAAATATCGTCAAAAATTCGTCACTTAGGATCGCAAACACATCTGAACTCTGTAAAACTTTTATGGCGGCTAATATTCCATTAAATAAACTTAGCAACCCCACTTTAAAAATATTTCTTCAAAAATATACTCGTCGAAATGTTCCTGATGAATAAACTTACGCAAATATTATGTTTCTAGGTGCTATACGAGAACAGTAGAACGCATTAGAAGCCATCTTTTAAATCAATACATATGGATAAGCGCCGACGAAACGGTGGATATGTTAAGACGCTGTGTGGTAAATGTTGTAGCTGGTGTACTACATCCAACTATTCCCTATAACTCATATGTAATAGCAACAAGTGTTATAAATAGAGTTGATGCGGAAACAGTTGCCGAAACCATTAAGGAGAATATGCAAAAAAATGCTTCATTCGGACGCCACGTAAAAAGAAAAAAATACTTTTATTTGTCAGTGATAGTGCTGCGTATATGTTAAAAACATGCAGACTATTGAAGAAAACATATCCTAATATGCTGCATATTACTTGTGTAGCACATGCTCTCCACAGAATCTGTGAATATATAAGAGACACTTTTCCGGAAGTTGATAGACTTATATCAGCTTTTAAAAAAGTTTTCAGAAAAGCACCATTTAGAGTAGCTCTTTTCAGCGAAAAATTTCCATCTCTGTCACTGCCTCCCACTCCAGTAATAACTAGATGGGGAACATGGCTGGAAGCTACTAGTTATTATTGTGATAACGCAATATGCATGTATATGCAAATACTCTCGGACGAGGTTATATCCTCGTTCCCTTTAATACAAAACAAGTGTTTAATAAACACGACCTCAAGCATGTATATATTATGTATACATACTGCGGTAGGCCAGGGTTTGTTATGGCCTAATTAACTCTCCGAGGACTTCTCTATTATATATATAGACTGTAGGATAAGTAAAAGGAATTCAGAATGATTCAGTATCTGATAGAGAACTAGACAGACAATATCTGTAATAGTAATAAGTCAGAATTGTATCTATTTATAATGTACATAGTTTGTTAACCAATTTCTAAGTGTTGATTAAATTATAAGATGTTACCCGAACTTCGAGTGTATCATTTACAACGATAAGTCGCCCTACCTGCTAATCTGTGTGGCTGCCCAACGGCCCACGTTACATGGCGATCTCTGCCTACCTACGGTTCAGGACCATTCTGCCAGTCGTGTAAGACTGCAAGGAACATGTAGGAAGCTGGAACGAACCAGAGAAGAAAGGAAACCTACAGTTTGGCAGGTCGAAGCAAGAAATGGGCAACTACGCGACAAAGGAAGAGGTAATCATCGCAGGCAATGACGCTAACATAAGGAACAACGTGGACACCATCGACATTCTCGGCATAGTGGCGTTTGTAGGAGTTATGATTATATTAACGTCCTGCTGCTGCTACGGTGCATACCGGCACGTGAATAAGAGGATGACGAAGGCCCTATCCGCTCAGGTCCAAATGGAGTTCCACCGGAGTCAGGAGAAGGTCTAGGCTAACACCCATGTCCGCACCAGACCAATTCGTGCAGATACATGACGAAGTAAAGGTATTTTTTAGTAATTTAAGGAAAGACAATGTTAGCAATAAGAGTGATATAAATGTAATTAAGCGCAAACAAGCGCTAATAGACAATTTTAATCTTAGATTGTGTGAAATAAGGGACAATTTTAATAAGATAGCTCATAGTTTAAGTACCCGGGAGGCAACTAAGAATTGTATAAAAGACATTACCGCGACATTAGATGAGGCTACCGAAATTCTAAGTAATAGGTTAAGTAATTTAAATGTAACAATTGGCAACATGGCTGAAAATTTCGATTTACGAACGGCCTCAAGTTTATTACCTGTTATGAACGGTAAAGAAGAAGTCACCTTGCAATTAATAGATTCAATTGAATTATATGACGCATTGTTAAATAACGCAGGAAAGGAGAGTCTAACGAAATATGTTCTGAAAACACGGTTATCCCCCAAAGCAAAATTAAGATTACTCAAAACATACCCTAACAATGCCGCTTTAATTACAGACTTAAAACGCTATTTCATTGCGAAAAAATCGGTCACAGCTCTAACTTCACAATTACACAACGTTAAACAGGGCGCGAAATCAATAAACGAGTACGGCGAGACGGTTGAAGAACTGCTAGCACAACTGTCCATCACGCAAGCTGGCGACGACGACACGCTTATAGATAAGTTCCGCATGGCTAATGAACAGGTTGCTGTAAATACATTCACTAACGGACTTCGCGATCCACATATAAAGCTTCTAATAAAAGCACGCAACCCTAGCACACTAAGCGACGCGATTCAAGAGGCTTCGAACGAGCACATACTCAACCCCGCAAGCAATAACAATACGATTTATCATTTCTCAAGAAAAGCTACGTTTAACAATTCAAAACCCGCGTTTAATCATTCGCAAGCTAAAGACAATCGGTACCGGAAATATAGGCATACAGATAACGGGAATAAAAGAAGAAATTTCCAACATGATTACACGCCTAGCAATTATAATCATGGTTATAGGAAAAAATATTTTAGACGCGACAAACGCGATAACCGCGAAAGAGTGTTCACTGTATCAGCAAACGCGACCCAGTCCGACGATAACAAAGACAATCAATTTTTTCGAAGAGTAGTCAACTAAAAACAGATTCCAGGCATTATTTTTTTAACCTCGACGGTTTAACATATATTAATGCATATTTCAATAATAACGACAATCTATTTCTGGTTGACACAGGTGCTTCGATAAGTGTTATATTTTTAAATGGTAATTACACAAACAAAATTGTTGATAAAACAAGAAAGGTAAACATAGTCGGCATAAACGGCGAAACGAAAACACGCGGATCAGCTTTCATTACATTAAGGTTAGGTGAGGCCAAGATTAAGCACGAGTTTGCAGTACTAGACAACGTAAATAATAACAAATTTATAGGCATCATCGGTTCTGACATACTCGCTAAATACAACGCGATAATAGACTACGAGAAATATAGTATTACGTTTTCGATTGAAGGTCAGCAAATTACATTACCTTTGCATTCCAATGAGAACACGATTGTTAACATTCCGCCGCGTTGCGAAGTAATCAAATATTTTAAAATAAATGCATCTGGCGACTGCGTGGTTTCCCAAAAGGAAGCCGCCCCAGGTATATTCATAGGGGGATCTATTGTTAGCCCAAAGAATGGGTTAGTGCCCGTTAATACAAGAGATAGCGACGCGACATTGAAAAATTTTGTTCCTACGGTGACCGACCTCGGTAAATACGACGTTCGCACTTTCAAGTATAGTGGCCCCAAATCAGTCAACCGCGTCGACAAGGTTTTACAAACAGTAAATACGTCACATCTCAATAAAGAAGAAAACATTACGATGCAGAAAATTATCGCTAAGTATTGCGACGTTTTTTTCCTCAATTCAGACAAACTTACGCACACAAGCATATACAGGGGAGACATACAGGTTAACCCGCAGGTAAATCCAATATATTCTAAACCCTATCGATTGCCACATTCGCAGAAACATGAGATCGACAGGCAAGTAGAGAAACTATTGTCCGATGGCATTGTAGAAAAGGCAAAATCACCATGGTCATCTCCATTACTATTAGTTCCCAAGAAGAAGGATAAGGACGGAAACCAAAAGTGGAGGATAGTGATCGACTACCGGCTGTTAAATAAGCAGATAGTCGACGACAAATTCCCACTGCCATCAATCAACGAGATATTAGACTCGCTTTCAGGCGCAGTCTATTTTTCTCATTTAGATTTGGCACAAGGCTATCACCAGATAGAATTAGAACCCAAAAGCCGTCCCTACACAGCATTTACGACCGGAAAAGATCAATATCAAATGTGTCGGCTTCCCATGGGACTAAAAACGAGTAGTAGCGCTTTTTCCAGAGCCATGACAATAGCTATGTCAGGCCTTAATTACGAACAATGTTTTATATATTTAGACGATCTCATAGTTTTCGGCGACAATCTCCGACAACACAATCTGAATTTAGTTAGAGTACTAGAACGGCTAAGAAAAGTTAATCTTAAACTAAACCCAGGCAAATGCGACTTTTTAAGAAAAGAAATTTTATATTTGGGACACGTCATTTCGGCTGAAGGAGTCTCACCAGACCCTTCCAACGTAAAAGCCTTAATGGAATATACAGTTCCTAAGAACGCAAAAGACGTAAAACGATTTGTCGCATTCGCCAATTATTATAGGCGTTTCATTCCAAATTTTGCCAACATCGTGAATCCTTTGAACAACCTTACAAGGAAAAATGTTATTTTTACATGGTCCGATGTGGAACAAAAGGCATTTGAAAAGCTCAAGCTAGCCCTTCAGACACCACCAGTTCTACAATATCCAAATTTCGATGCAGATAACATGTTCACTTTAAAAACAGATGCATCCGGCTACTCTATTGGTGCAGTGCTATCCAACGGCAACGACAGGCCAATCGCTTATGCCAGTCGATCCTTAAACAAAGCTGAAAGGAACTACTGCACAATCGAGAAAGAGTTATTAGCCGTGGTTTGGGCAGTGAAGCATTTCAGGCCTTACCTATACGGCCGGAAATTTAAGATCTTTACAGATCATAGGCCGTTAGTATATTTGTTTGGAATGACCAACCCGTCTAGCCGTCTTACGAAATTCAGGTTAGTGTTAGAAGAATATGACTTCATCATTAACTATGTTAAGGGTTCAGAAAATGTAGTTGCAGACGCTTTATCACGCATAGAGATAGATTCCAACGACTTGAAGGAGGTTAGTAATGGGATTAATGACAGCATTTTTGTTACGACTAGAGCTCAGTCAAGACAGGTAGCTGCCGATCATACCATTACGAACCCAGCAATCACGGAATCCACCGGCTCCAGGGTAGGCCACCCCGGGGTTGTGGAACTGTTGAAAAGGCCAACGGGATCTATCGAACTTCGAGTGATAGACAAGGCGAGCTTCAATTCCCTCCAACGTCGTAACGGAACAAGCATGCGTTCCAAGGAAGTATTCCTATACGACGAAGATGCTCTCACAATTTTTATGAAGGAGACTGTAGTTACAATGAGTCCTCAGCAGCACATGCGCTTATTGACTACACTCCAGGAGTTCTGAGCAGGACACGACATACAGGAAATATGTATAGTCAAAGACAATTCCAGGAACAGCGACTTCCTGAGAAATTTTATTCCATGGAAGAAAAGAGAGCCAAGCGATTTAAAAATAAATGTAATAGGAGGAGTAGTAAGAATTGAAGACTACGAAACGCAACAACTAATCATAAACGATCATCATATGCTACGTACAGGAGGACACGGAGGAATAAACCGAACATTTAACCAGATCAAAAGGTTTTATTATTGGCCAAAACTAAAGCACGACATCGTATCATTCGTGAAACGATGTAGTGATTGCCAGAAACACAAGCACTCAATACCCAGCAAGGAACCAATCAAGGTAACGACCACATCGTCATACGCTTTCCAAAAGATTTTTGTAGATCTAGTAGGTCCATTAAACCAAGACCACGAGGAAAATAAGTACATCTTGACACTCCAATGCGAACTAACGAAATTCGTGGAGGCATATCCTATCCAGAGCAAAGAAGCTGCCACAGTAGCCAGAGCCCTTGTCGAGAATTTTATATTAAGATACGCCATTCCCGAACAGATAGCTTCCGACCAAGGAACAGAGTTTATGGCTGCAGTTTTTAAGGAAACTTGCTCACTGCTAGGAATACAGCAATTGAGATCAACGGCTTACCACCACGAAACGTTAGGCGCATTAGAGAATACACATAAGAATCTCGGAGCGTATCTACGAATCCAGTTAAATAACCATAAAGACAATTGGTCTACCTGGATACCTTACTGGTGTTTTGCATTTAATAACACAGTGCATACTGAAACCAAATATACACCTCACGAGTTAGTTTTCGGTAAACACAATCCGCTACCTTCATCGATAACGAACGCGATAGAACCGCTATTCAATTTTGAAAATTACGCCGCAGAAATGAAATACAGACTCCAGACAGCCCTGCACGATGCGAAACATAATTTAATTCTATCTAAAGTTAAGAGACAGGAAAAGTTAAATAGGAATCGCAGGCCCACACACTTCTGTGTCGGCGATCAGGTTTTATTAAAAAACGAAGCAGGGAATAAACTTGAGTCACTGTACAACGGCCCCTTTGTAATAACCGAAACCAACAAGCCGCCAAACATAACAATTTTCATAGACGGTAAAAGTACTGAAGTACACAAAAACCGCCTTAAACATTATCATTCCTAGAAATAAGTACAGATAGGTTAGTTAATACTATGGTTAGATTAAGTGTAAATACGTTAGTAAGAAATAATAAACTTGTACGCATATAATGAGTAAACAACTAATTTTAAGGATAATAATACATAGCACATTTATATATTTTTTTAATGATTCACCATATTTTAGAATAGGAATAGGGAAGGTAACCGGAGAGAAAGGTTTTAAAGAAAAGCAAACACCTTAGTGTTGGTTTTCTTTAAACCCTAAGGAGGGTGGTGTGATAACGCAATATGCATGTATATGCAAATACTCTCGGACGAGGTTATATCCTCGTTCCCTTTAATACAAAACAAGTGTTTAATAAACACGACCTCAAGCATGTATATATTATGTATACATACTGCGGTAGGCCAGGGTTTGTTATGGCCTAATTAACTCTCCGAGGACTTCTCTATTATATATATAGACTGTAGGATAAGTAAAAGGAATTCAGAATGATTCAGTATCTGATAGAGAACTAGACAGACAATATCTGTAATAGTAATAAGTCAGAATTGTATCTATTTATAATGTACATAGTTTGTTAACCAATTTCTAAGTGTTGATTAAATTATAAGATGTTACCCGAACTTCGAGTGTATCATTTACAACGATAAGTCGCCCTACCTGCTAATCTGTGTGGCTGCCCAACGGCCCACGTTACATTATGCTGAGAATTTCGATAGTCTAAAACATTTCGTAACACTGCTAAAGGAGGATGCTAGAAGTATTGGTGAGTGCAAGGAGCTCACACAAATCCCAAATTTAAAAAATCAGTTGTACTTTCTTCACGAACACTTTGGAAAATTGGCAAAACTAATCCCTTTTTTTTTAAATCGAAACCTCAAATTAAATGACGGATTAACCACATTAGATATGGCTGTTAATAATTTGAAAAGTATTCCAAGTGACTTCGGATGTGGCCTTCGGCAAAAGTTTGAAGCAATTCTTAATAGAAATCCAGATTTAATTACATTGCAGCAATTATGTATGGAGACAATTCCACAAAATCTAACGGCTAAATATGAAGCAATAAAAGAATATTTCCAGTATCCACCTATAACCAGTTGCGATGTAGAAAGGACGTTTTCTATTTATAAGGATGTACTTAATTCAAAGAGAACAAAATTGACAGAAGAAAACCTTGGGAAACTATTTCTGGTCAATATTAATACTCCTTTACTCAACTTGAACGACAAAATGAATAAATAAAAATGTTCCAATTATAGAAATAAAATTAAAAACTTTAGATATACAACTTTTCAACAAATACATATGTATTTCGTAATTTTATAGATCACCACCCGTTTGTTTTCCAATTATATAAATAAAATTAAATATTTTAGAAATACAGCCTTTCGCCAGTACTGCAGTGAGTGGTAAGCGAGTCCGTTCTCTAGTTATAACCTAGGGATTTTAATATAACTGCAATGGGTCGAAATTGGTAAAAATTTAAAAAAATGATTCGAAACATCCTTGACTGTGGAAAACCTCACCATTATGTATAAAATAAAAACGTTTTTAATAATCTTATCAAACTTCGCAAAAATTTTTGAAATTGCATTGTACGGAAAATTATACCCTCTTATTAAAACTGTAATATCACCGAATCAGCGCAGCTTCAATGAAAGGCGATCTAATGTCTCTAACCTTGCGGTATTTTCGCAATACGTTACTAACGTGTTGGATTGCGGGGCACAGGTTGATGTCGACTTTGCCAAGGCATTTGATCGAGTGGGTCACGCTATCTTCCCAGTTAATTGGCGAGTTTTGGATTTAATAAATCGGTAGTTGAGTTCTTGACTTCGTACCTACATAATAGGCCTCAACCTGTATTCTACAACAGATATTTTTCATCACCTTACCTTGCCAATTCTGGAGTTACGCAAGGCTCTACCTTGAGTCCACTTCTTTTTATTATTTTCATTAATGATCTTTCAGAACAGATCGTGTCTAATAATTCTTTTCCAATGGTTTCAAGTTATTTTCTCAAGTTTTCTCGAGTCTTTTACTACAGTTCGATTTGGTTAGCATGCAGACTTGGTGCAAGAAAACAATTTACCTTTTAACCTCGTTAAATGTAAAGTTTTACCTTTCAAGATAAGACTAAATATTATAAATTTCAATTACCAACTTGGAGATATAAATATATCCTCTATTGAATTTATTAAAGACTTAGGCGTTACCTTAGGTATAAAAGTCACCTTCAATGAGCATATCTAAGCAGGTTACACAAGCTCTCGAATTTATTATCCGTAACTATGGTGAATTTTCTAACGTGAGCGTATTGACTTCCCTACTTAACGCATTAGTGAGATCACGTTTGGAATATACCAGATTGATATGGCATCCATTTTATCAAGCACAAAAACGTCTACCTGAGCAAGTTCAGCGACGATTTTTGAAGTACATGTGGTTTAAGGTAGATGCTGTCTATCCCCATAGGGTCTTTGATCACACTCTACTCCTTTCTCGCTTCTCTCTCATTTAAACGTTTTCTAGTCAGCCTTAATTTCATTCATAGGTTTCTTCACAACGATGTTAACTGTTCAACGTTACTATCTTTCTTTAATTTTCTTGTTCCACCATTCTTCACCCGCACTTTTTATTTTCCTCGAACTAATGTGTTGGTCAGATTTCCTGTCTACGTTATGGACAGCAACTTCAATAAGGTTTCTTTGGATATCGATATTCATGTCCATAGTTTGTTGACCTTCAAATGGCTTCTCTATAACACCTGCGTGTAGGATTTATCTTGATTTAATTAATTGAAGAATGTTATTGTTTTTAATTTTTATTACTTTTATTTGCATGTGCAGATTTGTATTTATATTCGCATATATTATTACTAGAGAACGGACGCAATTTCCATAAAACGCAATCGGCAATTGGAATTGTGTATAACGTCGCTGAATACATCCCGGCGTAATTCAGTAAAGTATTTGTTTGACTTACTCGGACACTTGGGCTCCCAGCGAGAACAATGGACAAGCCAGCTATTGTATTAGGAGAATATAGTGCTTTTTAAAGTGTTTTCATGAGCGTAGATCGAAGCGGGGTTTTTATAATGTATTTTATTTATTAGTTTATATTTCGTAAGATTAATAAAGTGATGTGAGTTAGTTTCTTGTTTTCGTAGTTCTAACTGTTATTTACATCGTAATTTTTGTGATAGATCCTGTTTAATATCTTTTGATTGAATCTATATCTACCAATTATTTCGACCTAAGTGTGCATTGAATTTAGTTCAGTTTCAATAACTTACGCACACATTTTTAGTTTTCATTTATTTAGATCTAGAGCATTGTTTAAGTTACTTTTTCAGATATGATATGGAAGAACGTCGAGAACGGGATCGTAAAACAATGGCGAGTTGGATTGACGGTCATACTGATTGTATGCCCATTGTCAGTGATTCCGAAATTTATTACAAAATCCGTAAAATATCGTCAAAAATTCGTCACTTAGGATCGCAAACATATCTGAACTCTGTAAAACTTTTATGGCGGCTAATATTCCATTTAATAAACTAAGCAATCCCACTTTAAAAAATATACTGGTCGAAATGTTCCCGATGAATCAACTTTACGCAAATATTATATTTCTAGGTGCTATACGAGAACAGTAGAATGCATTAGAAGCCATCTTTTAAATCAATACATATGGATAAGCGCCGACGAAACGGTGGATATGTTAGGACGCTGTGTGGTAAATGTTGTAGCTGGTGTACTACATCCAACTATTCCCTATAACTCATATGTAATAGCAACAAGTGTTATAAATAGAGTTGATGCGGAAACAGTTGCTGAAACCATTAAGGAGAATATGCAAAAAATGCTTCATTCGGACGCCGCATACAAAGAAAAAATACTTTTGAACTATTGAAGAAAACATATCCTAATATGCTGCATATTACTTGTGTAGCACATGCTCTCCACATAATCTGTGAATATATCAGAGACACTTTCCCGGAAGTTGATAGACTTGTATCTGCTTTTAAAAAAGTTTTCAGAAAAGCACCATTGAGAGTAGCTCTTTTCAGGGAAAAATTTCCATCTCTGTCACTGCCTCCCACTCCAGTAATAACTAGATGGGGAACATGGCTGGAAGCTACTAGTTATTATGCTGAGAATTTCGATAGTCTAAAACATTTCGTAACACTGCTAAAGGAGGATGCTAGAAGTATTGGTGAGTGAAAGGAGCTCACACAAATCCCAAATTTAAAAAATCAGTTGTACTTTCTTCACGAACAGTTTGGAAAATTGCCAAACCTAATCACTTATTTTGAAAATCGAAATCTTAAATTAAATGACGGATTAACCACATTAGATGTGGGTGGCTGTTAATAATTTGAAAAGTATTCCAAGTGACTTCGGATGTGGCCTTCTGCAAAAGTTTGAAGCAATTCATAATAGAAATCCAGATTTAATTACATTGCAGCAATTATGTATGGAGACAATTCCACAAAATATAACGGCTAAATATGAAGAAATAAAAGAATATTTCCAGTATGCACCTCTAACCAGTTGCGATGTAGGAAGGACGTTTTCTATTTAAAAAGATGTACTTAATTCAAAGAGAACAAAATTGATAGAAGAAAACCTTGAGGAACTATTGCTAGTCAATGTTAATACTCCTTTACTCAACTTGAACGACAAAATGAACAAATAAAAATGATCAAATTATAGAAATAAAATTAAAAACTTTAAAAATACAACTTTTCAACAAATACATATTGCAGTGGAATTTGCTTTGAAATTGCTTATTAATTTTTTATTCACACTACAGCTTATATCGCCGGCTATTCAGTCTAGTAGAATCCACGAACTGCCATCTCATGAATCGTTCCTTGCGGATCAGGTTTAGATTTCGTTTTCCAAAATAAAACCATAAAAACAAATAAAACACGAATCAGTTCCTTTATGTTAGTATAATTAAAAATAAAAATAAAAAAAAAATCCCTCTACAAAGTGTATAGGGTGCTAAAGCATCATCAAACAGTAGCAATGGAGGAAACACTCTTTGTGAATAATGACTCGCACACAGAGAAAAACCTCTTTTGAATCTCGATCAAACATAAAACTAATAAATACTAGTGAAATCTGTCAAGTTTAACCTCTAATGTGACCCCTTCAAACAAATATCAAAAACAAATAAGTTTTCAAAACTCACGAAAATTGAAATTTTGTCATGCGCCAAAAATAACATAACAAGGTCAAACCCCACTACAGAAACTCCAACCTTGAATTCAAAATGTTCTCGAAATATTATTTTAAGAAAAAAAAACTTCCCTTACAAAAAACATGACAACTTTCGCTAATATCCATATACTACTTTCAAATATAAATTATTACAATAAATACATGAAATTATAATAATGAAAATAATCATGATATCAAATATATAAACAAAATATTTTTTTATCAACTTACATAGATCTGTGTGCGATTTTATAAAATACACGAGAGATATCTTTTTCACAAAATTTCAAATAAACATAAAACACTCGCATAAATCGAATTAAGATTAACTTGCACCTTACACTAAATGCAAAAACAAAATACAACCCGAATTTATACAACAAAGAATAAAATTGATTATTTTATCCTTTAATAAACCGAACACTTTAGCAGTCAAGATATCTCTAAATCAAAATGAAATTTCCATATCCGCTTGTCCATTCCCACCATCTATAAAATCAAAATCTATACAGACAACACATTTTAACAAATACACTATCCGAAAAAGCGGCAAGTTCAATCCTTTGGACAACCTATATATACAAGGGCTAATCATAATTTCATACATTATAAAATTTATTTTATTTATAAAATAATATATATATATATATATATAACGATCCCCGTCTGAAATAAATAAACATACAACTGAGATAGCTAATTTTTTTAAAATGTCCCTATTACTGAGTTCGATATAGTTCAATCATTTTCCTTACTTGTCCAAGGAAAATCCATAACAATATGTATTTCGTAATTTTATAGATCACCACCCATTCGTTTTCCAATTATATAAATAAAACTAAAAACTTTATAAATACAACTTTTCAACAAATAAATATGTATTTTGTAATTTTATAGATCACCACCCGTTCATTTTCCAATTATATAAATAAAATTAAATATTTTAGAAATACAGCCTTTCGCCAGTACTGCACTGAGTGGTAAGCGTGTCCGTTCTCTAATTATTACTTTCAATCTTGTTTAATGTTTATGCTTTTTTTATATCTTTTCTATTTAGGAGTTTGTATTTATAATATTTTTTTTGTCACCAGCAGTATTTGTTGTTATGTTTATGATTTACAATTTTATTTTGATTTTATCCTGTAAATGGAATTGTAAATTCTGTTGGATCAATAAATAAATAAAAAATATTTTTGTTATTTTTAAAAATGCTTTTTTTATACAAATGGAGAATACCGTCAATTATATTTAAAATTATTTGTGATATTTACGCTGTCAGAGCTGTTCAACTTATAGTGGAGACACGTTAATACAGTTACCATCTACTATGACTGTGATCGTCTGATGCAAACCACTTGCTAAGTCTTACACCTATCATGAGAATGGCGCTGGTTGCTTTGCGTTCGTGGTGTTGACATTGGTCAATGAGCGGGGCTGAGATTTTTTCCATCCTGACCTTTTTGATTCGACTGTATACTGTAAGAGATTTGTACTGGTTTTTGTTTGTCCCAGTATCATGCACTGACGAGTCCATAGCAGCACGAAACCACGTTTTAGTATGCCTAGATTATAACTTTCACACAAATATGAACTTACAAATGAAATAAATAGGTAAATACATATCTGTATCTGTGCACATGGACATACACCTCGTATTTTCCAAAGTTCACTTTAGCCAAAGACACGTGTTTCTGTCTTATAGACGTCATCAGTCTGGCTAATGAAGTGAAGTTTAATGGCGCGCCTTCCGAAAATATAGCAAATATGAACTTGTATTGTATTCTTTACGTGATTTTTAATAATATTATAAATTGGTTTATTTTATACCTTTACAAAAGTGAAAGATTCAGAAATAACTCCTTCTCTATATTTCGTTATTCTGTGGCTATTTCTTGCTATGTTTATGACTATGTAAATAACCATTTACTAGAAAAGCATTATTGGTGCTCGTTATATGCCTTTTTGTTTATATTCTTTAATCTATTAATCTCGCCCATCGTAGCTTTTAAACAGAGACAAAACGATTTCATTTATAACCCAACACAACTTGACGGTTTACATTATTATACATATATTGCTTTACCACTTTTACACTCTATCTAAGTAAGTAGTGACGCATTAATTTATTTCTTTATACCTTTATAACTTTTTTTTAAATTAGAGCACATTTGCTACTTAAATATTTAAAAGCTTCTTGCTCAAAAACCAATTGCATGAAGTTTCTGGTGACTTATTAAAGCGTGTGGTGTTTAGGATTCTCAGATCGTAACGTTTGTCGGTATTCATTTTAGATAAAAAAAGGATTCCACCTACGATGGAACAAAGAAACACACTTTGTGTGGTATAAAATAACCGAGTACTTCTTGTAATCGGAAAAGCAGCAGGCGGCGACAAATATTTACTTAATCTGTTCTTATCGAAATGTCACCCATGCGTTTCACTGTGGTCAATTTTATTCGATATATATAATTTGGAAAGGTACTGAAGTATGTAAGATAGATAAAACACGCGTGTATAAATATGTTAGTCAACCCTTTGGAATGCAGGTAATGCATGATTTTGAATAAACATGTGGTAGATATTTCAATAGTTTTGTATTTATTATGACGAAATATGTGTAACATATATTCAAAATGAATAGGCAGTGTTCAAATATTTAGTTTATGGAATTATATGTATTTTGAGACTAACTGGATTATGATTAAATTTCATAACCTTGTTTAACAGAGCCGCTTTTATTCTAAAGAATTAACATTAATAATAAAGCGCAACTTCAGAAGGATAATAATGCAGTAGTAAATTAATTAGTAAGAAGCAAAATAAAATATATACAATGAAGCTTTAAACGAAAAATTCTTATGTTCTTACATCCTTGTCGTCCAATGTCGATCAAACAAAAACATTTTTAATAATACAAAAATGAGATTAAAAATCGAGTCTGGAGAACATCCTATAAGTTGATAATTGTGTGAAAGTATTTTTTCAGACAGTAGACATGTGTGTTATCTTACGACAGAATCATCAGTACATGTTGAAGGTGTTGAACATATACTTTCACCATAAATAACACCCTTAGCATATTATAAAAGCTATTAAGACAGAGCGTAAAAGAACATTATATACCCTATCGGTTGTGTCCGATATAGATTGGAGCACGTTAATACAGTTTCCGCAAATTGTAGTTTTCTCCATCAGAAGGAAAGCCCTGAGTAAGTCTTACACTTGTTATGAAAACAGTGATAGTTGTTTTGACGTTTGTAGTTGACATTTTCAATGAGCGGCGCTGAATATTCTTCTATGCTCTGTCTTAATAAGTTTTGTAATATGCTAAGAGTGTTATTTATAGTGAAAATATCTTCCCAACAGCATTTAATGATGATTCTGTAGTAAGATTAAATACGTGCCCGCATGACCGAATGATACTTTCACACAATATGAACGTTTATTGTCTTCTCCACACTCGATTTTTAACAATATTTATGTTATTACAAATGTTTTTGTTTTGTACAAAATTAGGTGAAGTTGTACTAACTCAAGTATGTTTCAAATTACATACTTGATAATTGTGCTAATTCAATAAGCTCAAGTAATTTTCTATTAAATTGCGAGAAGTTGTTCAAATATATCAATACGAGTATATCAAGAAAATTAACCTGTATTGATTATCATCTTTCAAATTCAATAATGGATGTATTATTTAGATTGTATTAATTTAGGCAAACATCAAAAAGGGGTTTATGTATAACGAATATTAGTTTTCTATATCTTTCTTGTACATTTTCATCAATAAAAAATAAATTATATAAAGTGTAAAATATGATTGATATAATAAATTGTTTCGTTTAAGCATGAAGATATTGATAATTAAAGAAGTACCAATTAGCATCTTCGTTTTGCAAGCGGTTTCCATCAGACGATCACAATCGTGCTAGATGAAAATTGTATTCAGGTGTTTCCACTGTAAGTCGAACAGCTTCGACAGCTACAGCCGGTTTCTTATACTTTTGATATTATTAAAAATGTTTTTGTAAGTATAAATACTTCTAATCTAGAATAAATTGCATTAAACAAACAACTAACTGTTGGTACCTAAAAAACTGAGTATTGAAATTTATATTTTGCTTTCAATAGATGTATACACATGTGACAGAAATTAAATTTACAATTAGTTGGCAGTAAGTTATGGAATCAAAACTATTATAATAACAAACAAATTGAATTGATAGGTCTATAGTAATTTGTGTTAAAAATGATTGACATACAAATAGTATATTACTATAAAGTTAATAGTAGAGAAGGTCTCATTTAGGAAGTATTGAATTGATTTGAGCCCATTCTCAAGTTTACACTGAAGGCTTGAATTAATTCATGAATCATATTTCTAGAAATTATATTATCGGTCAGTTCATTTTAGAAGGTATATTAGAAGGATGACAGTATTTACTACCAAAGTTATAAATAAATGAAAAACTTCTTGTAGAAAGAACTACTCTACTTTATTCATGTTATGTTAAACATCTCTAAAATAAAACGTTTTGCGAGAGAATAACAAAGTAGATATAATATTGAAAAATCTCCTTGTTAATCTACCATAAACCGACTAATTTAATTTTTGTATCTTCACCTCCACATGGAACGGACATAATATCTGCAACTGCAATCTAACGTGTTTCTTCGGCCCAGTAGTCAGAGAATGCTGGCATATGTACAACACCCATCATAAGTTCAATCCCTAAATTAGTTTCAATTTCATGGCGACACATTTACCGAACTCTTAAGTAGAATACAAATTAGTTTGTACTACTATGATATCGACGCTGAAGAAAGAATCTTCGTCTATGTCCACTTCGTACTCAAAATCGTCGTCAGTTCTTACAGTTTTCGCAATTTGTTTTTTTACTTTAGGAACGGGCTTTTGAATAAGTGGAGTGGCAACTAACTTATGTACCCCACGACTGCTCTTCGACGTTGTAAGAATATTGACAATAGGAACAGGTTATAGCGTTGCTAAAACGATATCCATCGTCGCACTCTTTAATAGTCTGAACCAGTTGTGATACTTGTCCATCTTCTTCTAAACATGTGTTGTTTTGTCAAAAACTTGGCTTACCCAGTAAGTCTTCATCTTCAACATCATTCTCCGGATCACTTTGCGTGCCAACTGGCCGTAACAATACAAAAATTCGGTAAATTTTTGTCACCCTACTTTAAAAACAAGACAAACTTGAAAATCTATCCTCAAGGATACATAATATTAGTATCCGGTCTATGGAAAACTCAGTAAGGTTTATATCCTACATGTTATACAACAAATTACCATCTAAGTTAATGAAAATAAGTAAAATTTAATTGAATCGGCCGATACTTGCTGGAAATCCATAATATGTAAATGGGATTTAAGTAAAACACTTATACTAATTTCCAGTATATATTACACTTTATAATATGTATTAATAAATTGACGACATGTTTCGCTACTATGTAGCTTCTTCAGATCTTATATTACTACTGAACACGCTCTTCACAAATGTATGGCTTTTTTCTAAACTATTTCAATGGGTTGCACTTGTCTACATTAGAATCGTCTCTTAGCGATATATTGTCTAAAGTTATTGTTATCTTAATATTTGATGAAACCAGTTTAAAAGTGGTGAATTATTAAGGTCTAATTGGTAAAATTTCAAAATCTGTATTGAAACTATGATTATTTTCCAACAAATGAAGTGCATAATTGGAATCTGTCTTTTTGTTAATAAAACTTTTAAAATGTTCCTGTATTCTTTTCTCAGAGCTCCTACCAGTTTGGCCTATGTATGTTTTAGAGCACTCTTTACATGTTAGTTTGTATACTCCGGATTTATTACTTTTGCTTGTCTTGGATTTATTATTTTTTATGAATTTCCCTAAAGAATTATTGGTTTTATAAGCTACATTTATATCTGTTTTTCGTAAAATTTTTCCTATTTTTTCACTTATCGGTCCTATGTATGTTACTAATTTATAATTGCTTGATTTATCCTTTATTATTGGGTACACATTTTCTATTGCTTTCCTATATTTCTTTTTTCTTAAAATTGTATCTACTATATTTGGGTTATATCCATTATTTTGCGCTATTTGTTTAACGATATTTAATTCTTTAAAGAAGTTTTCATTATTTAAAGGTACTGATATTAATCTGTGTATCATACAATGGAATGATGCTAGTTTATGACTAACCGGGTGACAGGAACTATTGTGAATGATAACATCTGTGTGTGAGGGTTTGTGATATATTGAAAAGACATGTTTATTATTTTGTCTAGAAATTGTAAGGTCCAAGAAGTTTATACTATGATCTAATTCTTTTTCTATGGTGAACTTAATGTTTTGGTGTAGATTATTTATGTGTTCAAAAAATTGGTTTAATTGTCTATCTGTGCCTCTGAAACAAGCTAATACGTCATCTACATATCTGTGCCAGTATATAAAATATTTAAAATTGGGCTGTTCTTTAATTTGACTTTCTAAATTATACATAAAAATCTCTGATAATCACGGACTCAAGGGGTTGCCCATTATTAGGCCATCATTACACGAATTACACTTCATTTGTTGGAAAATAATCATAGTTTCAATACAGATTTTAAATTTTACAGTCACAACAAAAAGGATTAAAGTTAAATTTACTGGAATCCTTAGAAATAAATAAACTTAAATATGCCGATATATTGTTAAATGACCAAATAGACCTTAATAATTCCGCACTTTTAAACTGGTTTCATCAAATATTAAGATAACAATAACTTTAGACGATATATCGGTAAGAGACGATTCTAATGTAGTCAAGTGCAACCCATTGAAATAGTTTAGAAAAAAGCCATACATTTGTGAAGAGCGTGTTTAGTAGTTATATAAGATCTGAAGAAGCTACATCGTAGCGAAACATGTCAATTTATTAATACATGTAATAAAGTGTAATATATACTGGAAATTAGTATAAGTGTTTTACTTAAATCACAATTACAAATAAGTAAAAATTGCGAAGTAAAACAAGAGACTTTCTATCTGATATGTCGGTAGCTCTTCGCCAGCAACAGTATTTGACAGACAACTGAACAAAATGGTCGAATAACGGCGCGTAATTTGAAATAATATCGGCAAGTATAGGTGCATTTGTGCTAGGACATGTATCCGGTGGGACACATCATCAAGATATAGTAGGTAAATAAAGTGCAGGATGACCGGTAATTGTTGAAATATATGTATTCGAGGAGATACATTGTCAAGTTAACCGTTAAAAGAATATTTGTAAATAAATACCTGAATGAAATAGGCATTAGCCTCACATAGTAGAAAACTAACTGACCCATTTGTACTAGAAATGTCCTTTGTTATCACAAGTACTGTTCAATATTTCATATTTACCCGACTAATACATACACATACAATATGTTATACGCTGAAAACTAATTTTTTTGCGTTTAGAAAAATATTGAAATTTTGAAACGATAAATACCTAAACCTTTTGGAAGAAAAATGCGTAAATCTAAGGAGGAAATAAATCTAGGAAAGAAGTTTGATTACTTTCAAATTATTAGCATATTTTTTTAATAATTTGATAAAATATCCAATCCATTCTTATGTGACTGCAAACGTTGTTTATTTATTATAAGGTTTATTGGGTTAGTTTTATATGCATGTTCGAGAAATATTTGTTCAAAGTTTTCTATTGAAAATGTTTAACTTTACTTATATTTACGCTTATCCATATTCATTTTTTAAATAATCAAATATACAATATGGGTATTAATTTACAGTACTGAAACGGTACGTCTTCTAGTTGTTAAACCTCTAACAATTGACACTGTTATTTAACATAAACATTTGCGTTTGGTTTTGGTTAATTGGACTGATATGTTTGTAAGTTCATAAATAATGTTATCTACTGAAGAAAAAGTCTTTTTAGTTGAGCACTATTTTCGAACATACCGTTTAGGTAGACAAAATGGTCCAAGCTGTATATTCGTTTGCGATCAATTTTCGCTTGTACTGAACATTATAACCAAATTTAGAAGAATTGGAAGTATGCTACACCAAGAAAAAGGTAAAGCTGGACGAAGAAAAACCGTGGATACCAACGACAATTCAATCATATTATGTACTCACCACGTAGTAGTCGTCAACGGTGATCTACTGCAAAATTGAATATGAAAAGGAGGACTTAATGCCCATTCATACCTTATCAGGCGACCCAACAATTGAGAATGGGTGATTATGTTGCAAGACTTGGACACTGTATCAGAATCTTCTGCAATATGATAATCTCAGTTTCATCAGTAACATCTGGTACAGTGGCGAATGTCATTTTCATTTGTCGGGTCATGTAAATAGGTGTAGCAATAGATTTTTAGGGATCCAAAGACCAGAAGAGGTGCAAAAAATACCTTTGTATAGTGAACAAGTGACCGGCTGGTGCGCAGTTTCTTGACGAAAAATTATTGGCCCTTACTTCATTGAGGAAAACAGACGTCCAGTCACTGTTAATTAAGAGCGCTATATTACTCAAGTTCTCACCTTCGGAGGTTTTGCAGACAAGAAATTTACACTTCGGTAGACAGTTGTTTCAGCAAGATGGGGCAACGTGACACACAGTACATGCTACAAGAACCTTTCTGTGGGAAACGTTTGGAAATAATGTAATTTCACGTTTCACCGATTTTACTTTTCCGTCTCATTCTCTGGACTCAACATCTTTGGATGTATATGCTTGAGGTATCCTGTAACTATTTTTAGATAACCCTCCGTCTACAATACAATAGTTAAAAGAGAAAACTATAGAAGCGACACGACACGTCACAACTACGAGTATGCAAGGACGATACGAACTGTGCTTTCAATGTAATGGAGGGCACTTAGAACATGTTATTCGTAACGCTAACGCTTAAGAGTTAATTTATTATTACATATTATTTTAAGTGAATAAAGTTTGAAAGTTTCAGTATTATAGATTAATAGCCATACTGTATTAACTTACAGAAATACCCTGTCATAATTAGTAATAAAGGAACACGCATCGCCAATGCTCGCTTTTTATACATTATTCGCGTGCAACTTTTACTTATATAAATAGAGTCATGAGATTACCTTTTTTTGTGTTTTGCTAATGTAGACGTTGTTTATATAATTAATTCACGTCAGTGGAAGGTTTGCGTTACATATTGCTGTGTACTGGAGGTTGGGTATGTTCAGAATAATTTTTAAAGTTGATTTACTTTCTTACACAAGCATATACCTACCTTGACTCTCTTTTTATTTGCTTATTTATCTCAGAGGTTAATTAGTTTCTATTTACAATTCCAATTTTAAGATAAATGATACAATAAATTTATTATTATCTCAGTAAAATCATTTATAAATATAATTTTAAATGTTCTGAACGTTTAACCTATTGAGGTTTCATGTTAGTGTTTACTAATTATTATCTAGTTACTTATCCATTTAAAGTCCTTAAATAATACTATATTGAATTATTGCAAACAAACGTAGACTTGATCAAAGGGATCTTCTACCCTCCAAAATTAAAATAATAGTATCAAACGATCGAACTTGAACGTTACGTCAAAATATTATAAGTATATAGACTTTAGCTCGAATTTATTGGTAAATATTAATACATAAATACTAAATATGTGTAATTAGCTGAATAAATTTGTGGATATTGACGCTACGCATGAGTATATGGTTTCCAATAAAATGAATCTATAATTTACATTGCAAATAAAGTTGTCTATATATAGAGTGATAACAAAATTGGAGCTTTATTTTTAACTGAAAATAGTACACACAAAATAATGATAAACGAAAAAATTTTAAAGTAACAGAGATATTCACATTTATGCGAGCAACACAGGAACATCTCCTACAGCAACGTGCGTCAACACATGTGCTTTTTGCATGCTAGTACTCCACCTCATAACAGTTACGTGTAAGTGCGTGAGCATTTAAATAATACATTTGGTGATTGATGAATAGGTAGAGGTGGGCCTATTGCATAGCCACCTAGATCACCCGACTTGAGCCGATAGGCTTTTATGTATGGGGACATATGAAAAAGTTGGTGTACAATAACGATAATGAAGTTAAAAACATTCAATTATTGACCATACGTCTTTAAGATGCTGCAGACACAATAATATATAAAGCGTTAATAGGCCATTAGGCCTATAGCTTAGAAATTTCACTCCATTCCTCTCGATTTCTGGCCTTCATCCTCCAGTCCTGTAAATTCTGTTCCCATAAGTCCTTTTCGACAGCTTGCAGACACCTAGTTCTTGGTCACCCTTTTTGTCGATTGAACATAGGTCTTATTTGTATTATCTGTTTTCACATTAATTATGTGGACGGTATGCGAGGTACTTCGGCTGTCTGACAACAGGCAGCGCCGAATTTACTTCTGCGCCCGGTCTGGATAATTAAGGTGATAGGGCGATGTGGTTCTTTTTTGTGAATGTGTCTGGGAATATCCTTTCTCCAGCAGGGGCGTACCGATGAGCCTGTAGAAAGGTGGAATACGTATCTACGTCTCTGGGGATAGGATATATTCGGACACGTTCACAAAAAATATTAATAGTGAACCTGCATTTGTGTTCTTCACACCAGATTTTTAATAATATTTTATATTATTAAAAATACCTTTGTATTATCTGTTTTACCAGGCGCTCTTCTTCTTTCCTCTCGATGTGTCCCAGCTATCTTATCCGCTGCGCATTTACAAAATCCGTTATTTTTGGTTCTTGGTACAGCTGCAGTAACTCGTAGTTATTTCGTCTTTTTCACCCATCTTCCGTCTTTTTTCCACCGAAAATTCTCTCCAGCATCTTCCTTTCCCACGCCTACAGTGTTTCACTCTGTGCGCTGTTCATAACCCACGTTTCACATGCATATACTAGTGTTGGTCGTAGAGTCGTCACATACAAACGTGTTTTCGCTTTTCTAGATATATTTTTTTATCCTAATAGCTTGCATAATGATCCAGCACATTTATCTCCCTTCACAAATTTCGCTGCGATTTCGTCGGCTCCATTACCATTATAATTATCAGCCAGCCACGCCCCTAGATAGAATACTCTTTCAATGTTAATTCTCTCTCCTCCTTCTAGATCTATTTCCAACTCTCTTTATGACATATGACCGCTCCCTGACCCTCGTATATACATATACTTTGTCTTTTCTTCATTTATTTGTAAACCTACTTCTCCTGCTGCTGCTTCGAATGCTTTAAATACTTTCTGCACCTCTTTCTGTGTTTGCGCAATACGACGATATCGTCCGCATATGTTAGACATTGATGACTTATTATTATTATTATTATTATTATTATTATATTATCGTCCCAGAATAATTAACCCTACTCCGTTTGATAACTTTTTCTAAGACTAAGTTAAATAATGCAGTAGATAATGAGTCTCCTTGTCTAACTCCGTATGCTGTTTCGAAAGGTTGCTATTGCAAACCGATAGCTCCAACTTTGTTATTGGTCTCCTTTGTTGTCATTTTTATTAACCTAACTAGTTTCTTTGGTACTCTTATTTCGCTCAAGGCATCATATAATTTATCCTTGCTTATTGAGTCATATGCTCGTTGAAAATCTATAAAAACTATATGCATAGCAATGCTGTGCTCGTAGGATAGTGTGTGCAGTTATTTTATTATAAAAATTTGGTCTATCACCTATTTATTTCTTCTAAACCCACATTGGTAATCGCCTGTAATCCTCTCAGAATATTTCTCTAATTTGTTTCGTATCAGTGTTGCCAAAATTTTGTATGTCGTGTCTAGCAGAGCGATTCCTCTATAGTTTTTGCATGCTGTTTTGACACCATTTCCATAATAATGTCCATAAATTATTATTTCCACACGCCTATTGCTTCCCTGTCATCGCCAATCAATTTTACATTTTTATCTTTGCAGAAAGGGGTTCGCGTTTGTCTTTCCCCTTTTGCATTCTTTACTTCTTGATAAAAGTTTTTAATTTATTTCTTTGTATAGTTGTCCTCTATATTTCGCAAGTTGTTTTCAAGATAGTTCCTTTTATTTCCTCTGTAAATACTTTTTTCTTTTTCTTTTGCTCTCTATAAGCCTGTATAAGTTCTTGATTATTTTCTTGTAGCATCCTTTTCCTGGTTCTTGTGTTTTATTTTTACTTTCTTGACATTATTTATTAAACCAGCGTTCTTTTTTTCTCTGTTTTTTGCCTTTCAAATGTTTCTGTGGCAGCACACTTTTGCAGGAACAATTTTAGCAGGCAAGATATACGAGCGTGTTATAACTAGAGACCGGACACTCATCGCCCACGAGCGTACTAATGAACATTTGTATTTTTACAGTTTTTAATTTTATTTATATAATTATACTTATAATAATAAAACGGGTATATATACCGCTACAAAATACGAAATACATTTCTATTTGTTTATTTTGTAGTTCAAGTTGAGTAAAGGAGTATTAATATTTACTATCAATACTTTCTCAAGGTTCTCTTCTGTAAAATTTGTTCTCTTTGAATGAAATGCATCCTTGTAAATAGAAAACGTTCTTTCTACATCGCAACTGGTTATAGGTGAATACTGGAAGTATTCTTTTATTTCCGCGTATTTTGCAGTTAGATGTTGTGGCATTGTCCGCATACACAATTGCCGCAATGTTATTAAATCTGGATTTCTATTAAACACTGCGTCTAACTTTTGCCAAAGGCCACATTTGAAGTCACTTGGAATATTTTTCAAATTATTAATAGCCGTATCTAATCTGTTAATCCATCTTTTAATTTGAGATTTGATTTTTAAGATAAGCAATTAGTTTTGTCAAATTTCCAAAGTGTTCCTGAGGAAAATACAACTGATTTTTTAAACGTGGAATTTGTGTTAGTTCCTTGCACTCAAAAATATTTCGGGCATCGTCATTTAAACATGCAACGAAATTTCATAAATTATCGAAATTCTCTTCATAAAAACTAGTAGCTTCCAACCATGCCCCCATCTAGTTATTACTGGAGAGGCAGGCAGTGACAAAGATGGCAGTTTTTCCCTGTAAAGAGCTACTCTCAATTATGCTTTTCTGAAAACTTTTCTAAAAGCGGATATAAGTCTGTCAACTTCTGCAAAGGTGTCTCTGATATATTCACAGATTCTGTGGAGAACATGTGCTACACAAGTAATGTGCAGCATATTAGGATATGTTTCCTTTAATAGTCTGCCTGGTTTTAATATATATGCAGCACTGTCACTGACAAATAGAAGTATTTTTTCTTTGCACCTGTCGTCCGAATGAAGTAGGTATATTTTGAATATTCTCGTTAATAGTTTTAGCAACTGTTTCCGCATCAACTGTATTTATAACCACACAGCGTCCTAATATATCGACAGTTTCATCGGCACTTATCCATAGGTACTGATTTGAAAGATGGCTTCTAATGCGTTCTACTGCTTTTGTGGAGCACTTACAAACATAATGTTTGCGTAAGGAGATTCATCACGAACATTTCGACCAGTGTATTTTTGGAGAAATATTTTTAAAGTGGTATTGTTAAGTTTATTTAATTAAATATTAGCCGCCATAAAAGTTTCAAAGAGTTCATCGGTAAAATTTCTGTGCATGTGTTTGCGATGCTAAGTGACGTTGTATGTGCGATTTCATGGAATTTTTTAACGATATTTTACAGATTTTGCAATAAATTTCGGAATCACTGACACTGGACATACAATCAATATGACCGTCAATCCAACTCGCAATTGTTTTACGATGCCGTTCTCGACGTTCTTCCATATCATATCTGAAAAAGTAATTTAAACAATGCTCTAGATCTAAATAAATGAAAACTAAAAATGTATGCGTAAGTTATTGAAACTGAACAAAATTCAATGCACACTTACGTCGAAATAATTGGGAGAAGTAGATTCAATAAAACGATATTAAACAGGATCTATCACAAAAATTACAATGTAATTAACAGTTAAAACTATGAAAACAAGAAACTAACTCACAGCACTTTATTTATCTTACGAAATATAAGCTAATAAATAAAATAAATTATAAAAACTCCGTTTCTATCTACGCTCATGAAAACAGAAATTTAACTGTCAATATTCAACAAAACACGTCGCAATTGTCGATGAAAATAGATGTGCACGCTAGTCAGATCAATAGTGCATTCAATAACTGCCTGATTACTTACAGATGTTGTAGCCTATTTATATCGTGCGTCGTAATGACGACATCATTTTAATCCGATGTGGCCGGTCTCTAGATATAACTCGTGGATACGGCGAGTAGAAACTGTATTCAAGCAGGAGGCCAGGAGGAGTTCCTGTGTTGCTCGCATAAGTGCGAATATATCTGTTACAACTTTTATCACATTTTTTTCATTTGTCATTATTTTGAGTGTACTATTTTCAAAATAATTGAAACATACATTAGTAGGTAAACCCCACCAGTTTTGTATAATACAAAGGTATTTTTAATAATATAAAATATTATTAAAAACCTGGCGTGAAGAACACAAATACTGGTTCACTATTAATATTTTTGTGAACGTGTCCGAAAATATCTCTCCCCAGAGACGTAGATACGTATTTCACCTTTCTACAGGCTCATCAGTACGCCCCTGCTGGAGAAAGAATATTTCCAGACACATTCACAAAAAAGAACCACATTACCACATCACTGAAATTATCCAGACCGGGCGTAGAAGTAAATTCAGCGCTGCCTGTTGTCAGACAACCGAAGTACCTCGCCCCGTCCACATAACCAATGTGAAGTAACGACGCCTTTCCAAAGGTGGCACAGTCATCCCTCTAGAAACTGCATCTTGTTTGTAATGTATCAGAATAATTGAAACATACATGAGTAGGTAAACCCCACCAGTTTTGTATAATACAAAGGTATTTTTAATAATATAAAATATTAAAATATTATTAAAAACCTGGTGTGAAGAACACAAATACAAATAAACTCTTCACACCAGGTTTTTAATAATATTTTATATTATTAAAAATACCTTTGTACTATTTTCAGTTAAAAATAAGCTTCAATTTCTTTATCGCCCTGCATATATGATTATGCAAATCGGTATTGAGACCAACAAGACTGCAGGGAAAAAAGCTAATCTTTGTGTTTCCGTAGAAAAATAACTAGGTACTCAGTGAAAATATAATATTCAAGTATTACAGATTCAAAATCAATGTAATCGAACATGTCGTGAATTTATATGATATAAACAAACTGGAATTCTGGTATTAATAAAATAAAAATGTATTCTGTTCCTTATTAAAATACGCCAAAAATTATATCAAATAAATTGAATTTATGCCAGGATGATATTACGATACTAACAAAAAGTTGAAAGGAAAATGTAGGAAATTAAATTATTTAGTCAGCTTTCAGAAAAACACCCTTCAACACTTAATTTAAATAAAGACGTATTCAAATTTAATTTGTTATCCACTCCCAATTTGGTGTACAACGATACCTTGATATTAATTAAATTTCCTTTATTATCGCGGTTTTAATGAATACTAATTTTAAAATTATTAGCAGCTGAGGTATTATGATAACTGACCTACTAAAACTGAATTTAATTAAATAGAGCACAACGAAATTCATTTTGATCAGAAAATAAGTCCAATAAGTGAAAGTGATGTAAGTAATATCGGCACCGCTGCAAGAAGTCCTTTCATCAAACGGTTAGCCCATGTCCAGGCGAATACGGTTTTATTAAACCTCAACTTTCGAAGCTGTGGTAAGTTCGCAGTTCCCTAAACGTCAATGTCCGTCCCAAGCGTGCGGAAATGAACCCCGACCTCTGAAAAAATAACTTCCGCACCGTTAAATATTTGACGACATTCACCCATAAATATCCTTGGAAATGTTTAGTTGAAAGCTTGTTGAAATTTTGATGTTACCTTTGGGGGGAAGGAGAAAAGCAGTAGTATCGTAGACGACGACTACCAAAATACGCATCTGTATTCATACGGGTTATACGTAGATACATACACTGCATGCATATAGTACGCGCCTGTATACTCCCTCTGTGTCCTATGAGTATTTAATTTACAATCAAGCCGCCAACATTCAAGTTTCATGGGATAACGTGCGCGCATCACATCTAATACCCGGTTTTAAGTAATTGAATTCTAAAGTGAGATTATCGTTGTTGTGTTAGGCAAGATTAATTATAATGCATAAACGATGATTGTATAATTAAAAGTCAAGCTCGTTTTATATACAGCATAGCACGAGAATATCTAGATTGTATTTGTTACATTAATATTTAGGTTTAGTTTATTATATTTATGTTGTGTCTGCATGTATGTATATTAGGGGAAATCTGTATAAATTATTCAAATCTGATATACCTACATAATTAATAATATAACATTTGTTATAACGCAGTATTAATGTAGAGAATACCTTGAAATCGGATGGTGTTATGATACGGATGGATCTATGTAAATCGTAAGAAGGAATTTCTTAGAATAATATAATTTTGAAAATGCAGTGCAAATTTACAAAAATCGTCATAATAAACATAAACATAATCATAAACATATTCAACATAAATATTGTACTTTTACTAATTTGAACCAGTAAATATTTCAGTTTGAAAAAGATTCTGTGCATAGGACCGAAACGTCACCATAGATTAAATATTGTTTTAATTACCTGACCTACTTATAGCAAACGCCAATTAAGTTGGCGCGAGGAGGGGGTGCGCAGAAGCCGCTTTTAAAAACGTTCACCCCCACTACTCAAGTCAGAATACATTTGTCACTGACGTTTAACGGAACATAATGTCTTTGCTAGGGGATCATAAAGTGACACACGCTTAGAGGTTAGAATTTTCTGACATTTGATGTAAAACCAAATACAAATCTCCCCACTACTTTTAGTGCTGCGCGAACTTACCCCTCCTCGCGTCAACTTATTTGGCGTTTGCTATACCTGACTACGTTTTCGCGTTTCATCTTATATGAGGGGTACCCTAAATATTTCCGAAAATGACCACTAGATGACACTTGTTGTATATTTCAATATGATTGTCTTAAATTTTGACATTTAGTATGATAAACACCACTGCCAAAAGAAAAACAATCGGCTGCGTATTTTTTGTATTAATAGCTTTTCAAAGAAATAAATTTAATGAAAAAAAGGATACTTATCGTGAACATTTTTGTGCGATGATTTTCTACGATTTTAATTTGTTCGATAATTTTCTACGATTTTAAATGTGACCTAACTCAACAATAATGCATAGATTCTCTTCATTCATCCATTTGGTAATGAAGTACCTTCCAAAACTATAGTTTATGATTGATTTGCTAGAATTTAAGCGTGGATGCACTAGTGTCAGTGATGAATTTCGTAAAGGTCGTCCATCAACTGCTTTTGTTCCGGCAAACATCAATGCTGTGCGAGAAATGTGTCAAACGAATCGACATTTCACATAGCGAGAGATAGAGGCATTCTTGGGCATTGGTAAAAGTCAAATACAAACGATTTTACATCAGTATTTAGTGGTGAAAAAAGTTTTCAGACTTTCCACACAATTTAAGCAAAGCTCAAAAAAATTGTTAGCGTAAATTGGTGCAAAAAATGCTTCCAAAATTCAATCGTGCTGCTTCTGCTAACATATACAGTATCGTAACAGGTGACGAATCCTGAATATATTAATACAAACAAGAAACAAAACAACAATAAACTGTTTGGGTATTTTAAATTGATCCAAAATCAACAGAAGTTGTTTGCTCACAAAGCGTTTAAAAACTAGTGTGGGCTTGTTGCTACCGTTGCTCTTGGGGATCAAAAAAGAGTAAAAGCTGATTGGTATACTACAATTTGTTCGCCTGAAATCTTCGATGAAATCAGAAAAAATAGCAGGCATCGGCGCATTATCCTTCACCACGACAACGCCAGCTCTCACGCAAACAGTCGATTATTTAAAGGGGAATAACATTGAATTAATGACTTGTTGTTCGTATTCACCTGACTTATGACCTAATGACTTCATTCTGTTCCCTTTTGTCAAAAAGAAATTGCGTGGTGAGCGGTTTTCGACACCAGAGTTGTCGTATTTAAAAAATACATTTTTGAATAATTCTATCCATGGCAACTACAAATGTTTAAGTATGACATTAATATACTGTCATTTATATTTTATATTGCTTGAAAAAGGCATCATTTGCCGAAACATATAGGATTGTTTTAAATATATACATTTTGAAGTAAAATCAAACCTTAAATCGCCAACAAATTGAATTTACTATATATATATATATATATATATATATAAACTCACCAGCACAAAATTCGATCCATAGACTTTCTTTTCGTTTGTCCCTTTTTCATTTACAATTGAAACAGACATGTAATATACATATCTGTAACTGTACACATGGACAATACACCTCGTATTTTCAGCATTTATTTCTGCTTAAGACACGTGTTTCTGCCATTACTATTAGGCGTCATCAGTTAAGCTAGTGAAGCAATGTAATACAAATGATACAAATCTTTATGAATAGATTTGTATCTGTATATAACATTAAGCCGAAATCGCCTACAACATGAAGCAAATTTCATCCTGTAAGGTGGCACTTATTTAATAAGTGACATCTGACGGATGAAAGAGACTTTGCTTTATCTTGTAGGCGATTTCGGCTTAATGTTATATACAGATACAAATCTATTCATCTTTGTACCTTTTTCATTTCATGTATAAATTTGAAGGTTATTATTATCTGTCATAAATATTATGTCACCTACGCTTTGTTTAATTTCTTTTAAACTGTTTAAAACTTTCTTTTAACATCAATGGCGTGCTTATTCCGTTATCAGTTAGTGTTAATTAAATCTAAATTGTGTTTTTAAAATTTGGTTTATTTTTTTGTCATTGGTTTTGCTTTCTTTTTTAAATTCGTGTTCAACGAAGTTCTTTTGGTGTTTTTTAAATATAAATATGGTCTTAAATCTATCAGTCCTGAGCAACGGGGACACTACAGCAGTTTGCGTCAGAAACGATTTAGAATAGATACATGGAGTAGCAGTTAGTTAAAGGACAGCAATAAAAAGATTGAGTAATCTGGATTTTCTGCTAGAAGACCTGCACACGGATCATAATTGGCCAGAGAACATCGTGTAGAGCGGTTGCGCTTTAGTCGAGAACATCAGAACTTGGTTAGTGAGGAATGGAGCCATATCTTTTTTACAAACGGGTCGGGATTTAATCTCAGCTCTCCTGTTGGACATCAAAGAGTATGGCGAAGAACTGGTGAAAGGTTTGTCAAATGCAATATTGTTTCAAAGCTCAGTTTCGACAGTGGATCAATTATGGTTTGGGGGAGAATTAATATAGTTATTTATTGGTAGTAGATAGGTAATAGATAGCAGCTCTGAATGCAGCCAGATACATTAGGGATATCCTAGAATCACATGTAGTGTCTTTTTCTCCACTTGTTTGCGACAGTTCTATGCTAATGCATGATAATGTACGCCCTAAGGTTGCTCGAGTTGTTAATGATTATTTGGAAGAAGTCGGAATCCATCGTATGATCTGGCCAGCAAGAAGTCTAGACCTAAATCCGATCGAACATGTATGAGACCCATGTCTCATACATGTTCGATCGGATTTAGGTTTAGGTTAGACCATTCTAAAGGCGACTTCGATCTGAAATTTCAGCACCAAGTAACATACAAGAGCTAAGCGCGGCAATAGTCCAAAAATGGGAAAACATTGACCGAAATTACATTCGACTCCTTATTGAAGGAATGCCAAGCAGAGTGGAGAGTGTAATTCAAGGACAGGGAGGAAATACACGCTATTAACCCCCATTATTTATCATTTACAAAAAAAAGAATAAATTTTGTTGATTTAAACACTATTCCATTTTTTACATTATTTTTGTTATTCCAGTTATTATATATATATATATATATATATATATATATATATATATATATATATTTTAAATTGGTTTAAATTCATTACGATTATTTGCTTTATCGTCTCTAAACTAACAGGAAGCAACTCTTTAAATTCTTTGGCAATTCCTTTGGACGTTCGCATATCTCGGGCTACGCAGTGAGCGAGCGCGTAATCTGGCGACACAGTAAACAAATCTTGCTGTTTCTCGATGGTCACTCCAAATCAAGCTTTTCTGAAACCAGAGTTCTCTTCCATGAAGTCTTCGAAGGGTGGTTCTCCAATGTAGCTGTCCAATTGGCGTAAGTCAGTGGTTTCGTCGTTATTATCTTCAGAGTATGGGGCAATCGATTGAAATGAACGATTCTTGGCTTACTATGAGGTGTTCGTCTTATACGGTAAATTACATCATTAATCCGCTTCAACACCTCGTATGGCCCCGCCTAATTCTTCTGAAGTTTTGGAGACAGATCCCGTCGTTGCGGATTATATAAACAAACCCGATCGCCCGCATGGTAATCAGCCTTCTAGGCGTTTATGTCGTAGTTCTCCTTCATCCTGTCGCTGGCATCCTGGATATTATGTCGTAGTTGGTCATGGATATCGTCCAATCTTCTTCGAAAAGTTCTGACATAATTTTCGCCTACAAGATCTTCTCCTGGCTTGCTCCCCAACTTCAAGTCACAGGGCAGTCGGAGTTTCCTGCTTAACAACACGTTCGCTGGCGATTGTCCAGTTGTCTCTCGAACAGATGCCCGGTACGTCATTAGAAATCATGTTCTTCCCAATCTCTCTGGTGTTCGGAGACCATTTTGCATAGGTGCTTCATCATGGTCTTGTTAATTCACTTTACCATCCCATCTGATTGGACATGCAAGGGACACAAATCTTTTCGAACGGACAGAACTCAAAATTTCATCCTTGACCTGAATGGAGTTCTAGAGGTACACCGAAACGGCTGACGAACTCTTTTACGATCACATCCGCCACCGTTCCAGCTCTTGATTAGGTAGGCTTCTTGATTATCACTTTCTGGGCATGACCCAGCGGCATCAATGGCGATTCACATTGTATCGTCGCATTGGGGGCACGTCTACGTCTTTGTGGTCCGTTTCTCGCGGCACAATCAACGCATCACTTTTTACGTCTCTTGAGAAATTTATCCAATAAAATCTCAAGTGCACATTTTCCAGCGTTCTAGGAAAAACAACTAAAATTTGAAAACTAAGAAAAAAATATTCAAATTAGTACATGGATCGAATTTTGTTAAAAGTAAGACAGCAAATTAAGTCACAATAATCATACCATTTGATATATGTTTTCCTTATTAGTATATTTGGACCACTATGGATAGTAATTATTGAAAAACCGGACAACTTTAAATTTAAGTAAATGAAAAATACTGCTGTAAATATTTAACAATTTGTCCATTTGCAAGAAACAATAATCTTAGTTACAATTATCAACCTCTATTAATATGTTCATTATTTAAAATATACGAGCTTTTTTTTCTGCCCCTACTATTTTAATAGTTCTTGTATAGGGCAACCTCAAAAGAAAATATTAATTACTTATTCGGTGTTCTTAATAGGATAAAATATTTCTTCATCTGGTAGTACTAATATTTTTAACACATTAATGATAAATTAAACTTTTACGTGAGGACCTTCCAAGAACTTGTTAGAATTAATCAAGTTTATTGTTGTTTTCGTTGTTGGCTGATATATAATATAAGAAACCCTAATGAATACATCATGCATAACCACCTTTATGGTAAGGCAATCAGTCAAAACCCACCCATGTTTAAGCGTTCCATTAACCGACACATAAACGTTAGTCTGAGTGCGTTGAAACAATCATAACATCTTCAAACTTCTTAGAACAGATTATTCGTTAATTAGTTCTTTAGTTTTTACATCCTACCGAGCTATCTGCCTACACTTGGTCATGTTACTGTGGGGGTTATAAATTTCTAGAGCATGGCATTGGTTTTGTTTTCTCACAGAAAAACCGCACCGTAATTTATGTCGTCTAACATAATACCTAGTTATTCAATCAAATTCCAATAAATGTTACGTAATACTAAGTTGTAACGTAAGCTGTTCTCGATCACGGATGAATGAATATATTTAAATAATTTTGAAGTGTTGTAATTGGATAACAGAACATTTGCGAAAACATTTAAATTGGTTATGTTTATTAAAAAAACCTTGATTTGAGTTCATAGAATTAAGTTTAAAGTAGTGGATGTTTTATTAAATTTACATTTAATATGTTCCAACATTTGTAAAACTACATTTCTTCTTTGAATTTTCATCAATATGAAACTCTTGCAAATGTGTATATATAAATCGTTGAAACCTTTTAGGGGCCTAACTCAACCTTAAACTTGATGTATATTGACATGCGACTGCTGCCAAAGTTACTCTTGTATCTTATAATATTGCTCTTCTCTCAGTTATAATTATATTTCACGAAGTTCTGCAATTTTTTTAAATCTTATTTGTAAAGAATACACATAGCCCGTAGATATGATGTCTATTTAGTTTGTTCGTATTTATAAATTCTATGCTATGGTAATGTTTTATTTTATCCTGATAATAGCTATGGTAATTATTCTTTCCAATAAATTACTTAAAAAATTTAAACTTAATTTTACTAAAGACATGGAAAGAGGAATACTTATTTAAAAATAATAATAATAATAATAGCTTTAAAATCCATCGGAAAAAGGGGAAATTGAAAAACGTTAAAACTTGTATAAGAAAAATTAAGTAAAAGGATAATTAGGTAATCATTTCACTGCCAATAGAAACAGAATTTGGGTCAATGTATCAAATAAAACGATTTATTGCTACGTAAAGTTTCGAAACTATATTTGTTTCTTCATCAGACCTGATAAATTAATAACAAATTAGCCATACACAATACAATATGCAAATGTACTTACACTAGCAATTAATTATTTGATTTCCTAGTTAACATGTTTTATACTCTCCACAATAAATTTTTGTCATATATAAAATATAACTAGATATGAATTTTAATTGATACGTTCCTTAACATGCAGTTTCGTGTTTAGATCTCTGACTAGGCTGCCCTAGTAGGCTTTCGTGGTATTCCTTCTCGTTCAGGGCGAATGCCGACAGCTTAAAATCTTAAGTCGCTCCACGGGCGCAGACATAATAATAATTCATGCCTTGCCAATCCCAGTAATTGACGTCTTGCTGTCGAAAGTTTTGAGGCTTGACTTATTATTGAACTTGAATGTATCTTTGAATATTTTACCCATGACAACTACAGATATATAAGTTTGACATTTATATACTGTCATTTACATTTTTAATTTCTTAGATAAAGACACTATATGTCGAAACATGTAAGATTGTTTTAAATATATACATATTAAAGTAAACCAGACTTTAAATCGCCGACTAATTTAATATATAATAATAATAATATATAATTTAACGATAGATCTTACACATAGTTATGGAGTAATAATTAGCAATTTCAAACCTTCAAAACTGACATCTGCTTTCAAATACTGACATCTGCTTTCAAAACTGACATCTCCTTTAAAAACTGACATCTGATATCAGGACTGACATCTGCTTTCTAAACTAACTTCTGCTTTCAAACCTGACATCGATTTTCAATAACTGACATCTGAATCATTAACACTGTTACTTTATAATGCATTTTTAATTAGCTTGAACCAAGGTCTATCGTGGCTTAATTGGTAAAGCAACCGTAGAATTGGGTTCAAGTCCAAACGTAGACAAAATTTTTCAATTAAAAATTTCGTATGATTTGCTTGTAATTTGTAGACAGCAATGTTTACATTCATATTTACTTCGCAATTACATACTAATTGGATAATATTTGTAAATATTTCATATAAAACCGAAAAACTCCAAGAATGTATCAATTAATATATATATATATATATATATATATATATATATATATATATATATACATATATATATATATATATATATATATATATATATAGGGTTACCGCCGAATAGTGCGAAAGCTACGTACTTTCCTCATTATTTTTTAAGTAATTAAATAATCAAATATTAATACACACGCGAAGCTTTAGAAAACTTTAAATTCCGATAGTTGTTATACATTAATTCAAATTAGAAACGCTTATATTTTCTAAATTATTTTATCATAATGATAGAGTTACAACATGAAATATTTATTATTTAGAGTTACTATAGAACTTGCCAAAAATTAGATAATGGTGTGGCAACTGTAAACTAAACTGCCAGTTACTTACGCAAAACTGCAAAAGCAAATTCAAGCTTGTGTTACTAAATTTGGTGAAACTGGGGAAATAAAAAAGTCTTTCTTTGGAGACTGTGGTTAAGTAAAAACTCAAAAAAGGTATAAAGTCCCTTACCACAATTAATAATCGTATCCTAAGTACGTATTTCGACGACTAAGTTGTCATCGTCAGTAGGTAAAACCACTAATAAAAGTGAAGAACATGGGGCACGGTAAAACTAACACACAGAATTGCGCAGTACTTTATAAAGCGTCCACGTATAATACTGTGTGTTAGTTTTACTGTGCCCCATCTTCTACACTTTGATTAGTGGATTTATCTAGTGATGATGACAACTTAGTTGTCGAAATACGTATTTAGGATGTGATTATTAATAGTGGTAAGAAGTTTTTTACCTTTTCTTGAGGGGCAATAACACGTAAGCCTAGCGTTAGAGCACCTATAAAGCGAACAGCAAATTTCATAGAGGATATTCGATGGACAACTCACATAAAGAATCAATCGTAAAACTATTACAATTTAATTTGTCAGAGGGAACATGTCATACTATCTTAAAAATGGACTTAAAGTTGTTTGCATATAAAATTTAAGCAGTTTCGTAACACAAATAGGAAGATTTTGTTACGAGAACACGGTATTGTCTATAGTTTTTGAATAACATAAATACTCGTAATAATGACATTCCCGACAAATGCTTCTTTCCGGATGTGGCTTGATTCCTTCTTTTAGGATATTTAAACAAGCAAAATATGAGAATTTCGTCTGCAGAAAACCCTCATGAAATTGTAGAAACTATGCTACATCCACAAAAAAATAGGCGTCTGGCTAGCAGTTTCAAGAAGACGAATTATGGGGCATATATTTTTTAATTAAATCATAACTGCTAAAAGATATCGAAATGAATTATTTAATGAACTTCATGATGATGAACTTACGGAAGAATATTTCTAGCAATATAATGCACCAGCGCACAAGTCTCTAGAAACAACAGCTTTTTTGCAAGAATTTTTTGATACAAAAACTATTAACTTTTCTCCAAGATCTCTCCAGATTTGACAATTTTATACTATTTTATTTTTCCATATTTAAAGAATACAATTTTTAAGACCAGGCATCACACAATCGAGGAGCTTCGTAATGCTATTGTGAATTCTTCTGCTGACATAACCCAGGAAGTCCTAATAAGTGGCTTTGGATGAGTTCAACTTTGCCTTCAAAATAATGGTCAACATTTCCAAGATCTGTTTTAGTATCAATTTCTTTAATTTTGACTATTGTAATACATATTTTTTCAAAAACTCAATTACTAATTAATACAGACATTTACGTGACATAACCAAACTATCAAAATTATAAGTTGGTGAGAGATTACGTGCACTGTTACCAACCATTAAAAAAAAATCATGTCTGTCTCTAAGGAGGAACGTTCTTAAAGGCAGGTTATATAAATATATGTCATTATCTTTCTCTTAAAAATATTTAAACTCGGTTAAAAATGCATCGACACAGATAAATATGATTTATCACCTGACTATAATTGTTGTGACACCTTTCAATATTTTAATATCGTAATGGAACCGTCGAAAGTTTTTATGCATAATTAATTAATCGCGGCGCCAATATACTCAATCAGACGAAGTATATATTATATCCTCAGGCGGTTCTAATTTCTGTTTACATATTACAATATAATTATCGTCGTGCAACTTTTTCATCTTGAATGTCCAGGAAATATACCAAATCTGAGAAATTCTGGTTCACCATATGTCGAACCGCAGAAGCAGCACTTTAATTATGAAATTTGCATATTTCAATTGGCTGTCGTGAAACGTTCATACATGGTAATGTTCCGTAATAATTGCGCTTTCATGATCCCAACCGCCATTATCAATAAATGTACATAGTTGATATTCAAGGTGTGTGTAGGAGTTTAACAGCCGCCTTTGACGCCAATTAATTATTTGAAAGTATCCGTAATTATCTGTATAATATATGTTGCTTTTATATGTTTATGTGCATGGAACGAAACAGAGTAGTTTATTTTTGCTTTGGTGTGCCAGCGTGTGTGTGCAACAATGCACATGTCCAAGAGCGATGTGAAAGATAAATGGATTAACCGTTTTTTCTTTTAGGTGCATACATGCACATAGAATTCTCGTCAAAATATTTTATTTTGACGTTGCGGTGTATGTAAATGTTTGCAATATTTTTAATAGAGTTCTTTGTGAGTAAAATAACCTATTGTGCTCTTTTTTTTGTAATAATACCAGGTAAATCTGTGTAGTTCAAAAAACTTTATACTGCTGGTTAATTTCGTTATTCTTTACGGACAGATGTTACAAAAGTATAAACTGGAAAAACAAAAGAGTATATAACCCCTTGCCACATTAATATTCATATCCTAAATGTGTATTTCGACAACTAAATTGTCATCCTCAGTTATACAGATCATTATTATGTATGGAAACGGTCAAATATCTAGGGAACAGTTCGGGATATCTGAATGTAATTTTGTAGACGGATATAAGGAAGTGTTTGGATATTTTTGGCTATATTTTCATCTCTTTTTCTTATCGCATATTTGAAATCCAAGGTTTACTTATCTTTTTTAAACGCCAACCATGAATTTGGCATCGTTGGAAAGATCGTTTCTTTCTGAATTCAATGATTTAAATATAGTGTCTCTTTTCCAAAATAGTTTTTAAAAAAAGGATGAAAAGTGTTTCGGGTAAAGGCATTTTTCGTTTAGTTGGCTATGGAATTACGGTTGACTGATCATGTATTTAATTACACTTGACAACCGTTAATGTATATCTGTGAGTTTTAGATTTGTTTCAGTTATCATGCGGAATTAAGATATATTTAACTGAAAGAGAAAGAATTCTAATAATAGAAATGGTTGGATGCGGCGATAAAAAACGCACTTATGCTGAAATTTGTCGATTATTTAATGAAGTATATCCAACTAGAAGCATCAATAAATCAACAGTTTCAAAAAGGGTGCAAGATACATGGGTACAGGCAGCGTTAACAATCCTTCAAAATTAGGGAGACAGAAAAGAAACTAATGACGAAAATTCATTCAATGTCTTTATTGATGTAATAGATAATGGTAAAGTTTCTCTTTAATAATTAGCTTTAAGTCATAACATATTGCCATGAAATTTAATAGGCTACATATTGAAAATCCATATGTCCGAAGAAATAAAAAAATGGATGCAGGAAAAGGAAAAGGAACTCCTTCCTTCTCAGCGAAATGATCATAGAAAGATTCAGGTCATAGTGGATGTCTTCACAATAGGAGGAAATGGAAGAAAACACGAGAATTACTATGAGAAATGGGACAAGGAGGAGTGTACGTGAACAAGAAATGACAAAAATCTGGGAAGAGAACGACAGCTATTGGTAAAACATGCCTAGCTTGAACTCATTTTATAAATGTTAACGGAAATCAACCAAGTGTGTCTCTTTTAAAATGCAGCTTGTATATAATATTTCAATTTTGCATTAAAAATTTGGATGTAAATAATTTAGGGTTAGCTTGATTACTAAAGACTTAGAATCTAAGTAAATTAATAAAACATGCTGTACGAACCAGTAATATAGAAAAAGGATACAGAATAATCTTTTCTTTATGTATTAATAACGTTAGTAATCACATTCAATTATATATATATATATATATATATATATATATATATATGGTAAACTTAATAAGTCGGCGATTAAAGGTCTGGTTTATTACTTCAAAGTATATATATTTAAAACAACCCTACATGTTTCGGCAATGATGCCTTTGTCAAGGGATTACAAAATCGCCGACTTATTAAGTTTACCTTATCATACCAAGGTCACGAAAATATTATATATATATATATATATATATATATATATATATATATATATATATATATATATGGTAAACCTAATCAGTAGGCGATTAAAGGTCTGTATACTACTTCAAAATATATGTATTTAAAAAACTCTACATGTTTCGGCTGTATACGCCTTTTTCAAGAGAATATCCTATCCTGTCATTCATATTTTGTATTCTCTTGAAAAAGGCGTATACAGCCGAAACATGTAGAGTCTTTTAAATACATATATTTTGAAGTAGTATACAGACCTTTAATCGCCTACTGATTAGGTTTACCATATCATACCAAGGTCACGAAGTTATTATATATATATATATATATATATATATATATATATATATATATAATTAATTAAAATTCGGGTAAGCGGTCAATTAAAAAACTCCTTTATTAAATTACCCTATATTTCGCGACAGACTTTGTCGCTTCTTCTGGGGTAACAAAAAATAAATAAGAGTATAAAACAGTAGTAAAAATACTTACAAAATGTAGAGTTAAAAAATAATGAAATTGACGTACAAAATATAAAAATGATTAGATATAAAAAATAAAGTAACTATAGAAACAAGCCTTAAGAACTTTTAAAAAACATATATATGAAAAGTTAAAACATGAAAAATAAAAAATATAATGCAATATAAATTAAAACAACATATGGAACAAATAACAAAACGATTTAAGATCGTCAACTAACAGTCAAACCCAGTATATTAAAATAAATTATACTAAGACCATTAGTATCAGATCTATAATTTATGTTATTTGTGTCTCTGTTGATGTGGACCATTTCTAAAAAAGTTCTTTTTTTATGGTTATTTTCAACGTCTAAGATTTTAACGTCAACAAAATTGAAAGTATGGTCACGATCAAGTGCATGGTCCACCAATACACAAGATCTCTTACCAATACGGACATCACTAGGGTAATTTAATAAAGGAGTTTTTTAATTGACCGCTTACCCGAATTTGAATTAATTTTTGATAATATATCACGGTCGATAATTTCTTTTCAATTATATATATATATATATATATATATATATATATATATATATATATATATTATATATATATATATATATATGATAATTTTGATGTTCTCGCGGTTGTATGATGAAATGATTGTTTCTCGGGTTCTTGGCCGCGTGTGAGATGTGTCCTGAGAAGGATTGTTGTCTCGATCGTGTCCTCGGGTGTCTGCTATTATGTTGCACTATGGGAGGTGGGGGTTGTGCTGCTGCCGTCGTGCGTACACGGCTTCGTGTGATTGGTCCGGGTGTCTGTGATTCCTGTGTGGGGGCGTGTACCTGTCTCGATGTGTTGTGTTTCGCATGAGTCTTGATTTGCATGCCGGCTAGGAGTGGCTTCCAGGTGTACGGTAAACGTTGGCCGTCGTCGCGTTTGTTTAGACTTTTGGGTCTCTTTTCTATTTCATTCGCTTCTCTAGTAATTCTAGTAGATAGACTTTCGCTCTTCGCTAGGATCTTCGTATTCTCGAAGTCAATAGTGTGCCCCGTTAGGAGGCGGTGTTGTGCTAGAGATGATGTTGTTTGTTTCTTGAAGACTGCGTCTTCAAGACACGCAGTCAATTTAACTATTTAAGGGATTTGGGCATCTACGAAAGTCCAATTCCATATACTTGTTTTTACGACTTTTTAAAATAGATGCAAGCAGAGAGCGTAAGAGCACATGTAATGACAGATGTGCTCTTATGCCTTACATGTGTCGTTTCTAGAAGTGATCTAAATTTAAGTTTCCTAAAATTCACTGTATATCTGGACGTCTTGTAAAGTGTCTGGCGATTTTTGTTTTAGTTTTACTGAACCCCATGTTCAGCACTGTTATTATTATTTTTACCTACTGAGGGTGCCAACTTAATTGTCGAAGGACGTATTTAGAATCCGAATATTAATGTGGTAAGAAGTTTTGTACCTTTTCTACTTAGCTACAGTCTCCAATGAAAGACTTATAACCTGAATTTTTTTAAATTTTATACGAAATCTTGAAATAAAATATATTTCATCTTTGGAATATACACATAACTGAATATTAGATGTTAAAACCTAATATTCAGTTATGTGTATATTGTAAAGATAAAATAAGATATTTATATTTATAATATATTAACGTTATTTAGCTCCGTTAGAATTCTTTATGTTCATGTATATGCTGCGAAAGAAAAAAACCATACTTATATTGAATGGTGTATTAATTTGAACAATTTATTAAGAGATTCTTAGACAAGATGTCTCTACTCGTAACCTGTTGTTAATTTAAAAGTTAATTGCAAATAACCCTAACCACAATATAAAGTAGAAAAAAGTATTATACCGCAGGCGTTAATTATCACACATTCGACATTACTATACCCATAGACGTATTAAATTAAATAAATACGTCGGTAATATAGAGATGTGCTTTGCTTGTGTAAAGTGTGCTTGTGTTTCAAGTGTAATACTTTTTTCTAATGCTGGTGATGACAATTTAGTTGTCGAAACACGTATCTGAAATTAAAGCTACATAGTGGTATTGTAAGTATTAGTGGTTTTAAACTTGTTTTAGATTTAAGATTGATCGATAACAATACAGGAAAATCTTGTTCGTTTCCGAGAAAATAAGCATTAAGTGCCGATCGGTGAAATATTTGTAAGCCGCTTTCGTGGTAATCCTACTTACTGGAGTTTACAATACTTATAATAATAAATTTATAATATATATATATATATATATATATATATATATATATATATATATATATATATATATGGTAAATTCAATCAGTCGGCGATTAAAGGTCTGGTTTACTTCAAAGTGTATATATTTGTTTTAAATATATATACTTTGAAGTAAACCAGACCTTTAATCGCCGACTGACCATATCATACCAAGGTCACGAAAATATTATATATATATATATATATATATATATATATATATATATATAGGTAAACTTAATAAGTCGGCGATTAAAGGTCTGGTTTATTACTTCAAAGTATATATATTTAAAACAACCCTACATGTTTCGCCAATGATGCCTTTTTTCAAGGATATAAAAAATATAAATGACGGAATATAAATGTCAAATAATTTAGTTGCTATGGTTTAAATTATTCAAAGATACATTTCAGTAATAATAATAAATCATGCCTTAGTATTCCAAAAAATAGATAGCAAGGTGTGAACATATGTGTTGTTCGCTGCTAGCAGCTTGTGTCTCTTTCTGGGCATGAACTTGTGTGTTGGTTGCTGCTGGCAGCTTGCGTCTCTCTCTGGGTGTGTGGTTTTGTATTTGTGTAAGCGCGTAAGTGTAGGGTTTTGTATGTTGGTGCGCTCGTGCGTGTGTTTAGTGACCGGTCGCGTAAATTTAGAGAGATCGGATAACCAGCCGTTGCGTAGGGCCGCCAACCCTTTCCCGGCAACTTCTTTACTTTTCCGTGCAGAACTTCGACGGCCCGACCGCTGATAAAATTTGACAAATAAGCAAATAAATTTACTTATTTATCTAAAATTAGATATTAGTGTATAAACTACTTCTATGACAAAAAAAGGTATAAAACTAATTTATATAATAATATCTAAATTTTCAATCAGCCCCAAAACTATAGGAGTTGTATTGCGCAGCTCGTGGATGCCACCAGGGAAACTTCTTCTGAGACAGTCGTTTACTATGTGGGCCATAGCTTGTTTCACATTTCCGCAGTCGCAGGGACTAGTATCTGCTGGTTTCCATTTATACAGCATTGAGTTGCATCTTCTTTGGCCTGTACGTTTGGCCTTTAATTGAGACCATTACTTGCGTGGGAGGATTGCGCCCGGCAGAGGCTCAGCAGGATTAGAAATTTAATCTCAATTCCTCAATTCAGAATGCTGTTTGAAGGGCTATCAAGCAATCATTCACATTGATGGGATTATGAACTTCTGTATCCAGTTAAATCGGTCTCCTAGATTTCAGTCGGGTCCTGGAGACGCTCCCCAAGTCATCGTGTAAGGGAAAACTAATGTCTTTGGAAATTTTAGCCCATTCATTCTGTGCTGCAGCGAGACGTCTAATATTCGGCGGGGCAATGTTAGAAAGAATCGGTAACCAGGACCTAGGAGTGGATCTAACAGTACCGGTGACGATCTTCAATGTATCTTTAAGTTGAATATCTTCTAGCTTGATGTAATATACCAGAGAGCAGCACAGTATTCAACAGGAAAGTAAGCCAGTGCAAGGCTACCGTTCGAAAGACCTCCCCATTCGCCCCCCTAAGAATTTCTGGGTAGTTTTTGTAATATATTATTGCAGGTCTTCACTTTTTGACTAGAGTTATAGAGGTGCTGTTTAAATGTCAAAGACCGGTCTAACGTTATGCCCAGGTATTTGGGGTGTGGGTCCAACTACTACTAAATTCAACATTCAGCTCCATGCTGGCTTCTTCGTTACACAAATGAAAGACAAATAATTCGGATTTTGAAGGGTTTAGTTGTAAGCGCCATTTGCAGATCTTCAGCAAGTTGTAATTTTTCATCCTCTAAATTCTTGGTTTGGAGTCAGGTCATGTGCATATCAATATTTTCGTGATTTTGTAGCAAATAAATGAAACAATTTTTTATAATGGACTTTATTATCGAGCAAAATACATTTATTGGAATGGCGTCTTTTGGAAGCGTCATGCAAAATGATGATGTAATTAGATACTTTCCAAGCTATTAACTTATAATCACTTTGTGGAAATGTATCCAGAAGAACAAACTGAATTGATTATCGTTACTATAAACACTTTTACACACTTTTCACGCCACACTAAATAATATAACGACTTTCAAGCACTAGTAATGAGGGTAAAGGTAAATCTAGTCATCGACAAATTGTTATTATACCCGGTATTTTGGAAAATAAGAATGAAGTTTTTGTACGAAATCCATATGTTTCTATACGTCGCCTACCCCAAGTAATATGTAAGCTCCACTTAATAATTAATTTGTTGTTTTGACCTTTCCTACATCCATTCTACAACTTTTCTATGAATCCTCTTGAATAAGCTTGAAAAAAACATCTACATTTACATATATATAAATTTTCAATTGCCCATTAAATTAGCCTGCTGATTCTTCACAACGAATTCGGTTTTGTCAGCGGTATAATGATCATTTGCTTTGCATTGGCTTACCCGTCTGGTTATTTTCATTCGCAGAATTATAAAATTTTGTTGGCAGATACACAATTTAGTCAATTGCTTTCCATTAAAATTTGTGTTTGGGTGGCGATGTCAAAAGAACAAATAATGAGAATTTGTTGTTTTAACAATAGAATTATTATGCGATCCTATGAAATTGTTCAAAAATATTATAAGATTTGCGAAGTTAAAATAGAAAACTGGTTTTTCTAAATGAAGCCTTATGATACTTATAATTTCAGAACATGCAATTTACCGTAATATGGTTCGTTGTCAATTGTTTTCAATTCCAAAATTTCTTTCTAAGAATATAAAAACAAATCAATATGAGACTTTAATATAGTAATTTAATATAGTAATAGTTATTTGGTTGTAAAATTTTTCTATTTGTATGTATTGGCATTTACTTGTACTTGTTTTGTAGATAAAATACAATATTAAATTTCTTAAATTGATTACCGCAAATAAGAGGATGCTTGTTGGATATCTTGATGAATCACTAATGCTTTATTTTTCCCTGTTCTTAACCGTCTTAACTGCAAAATAATCACGAATCAAAATTCAGTTAGTTACCTACTCCATAGATTCAGTTTCATTGAGCTTCAATAATCATTTTACGATTGTATTACGGAAAATAGTATTCACCGACAGTATACAAAATGTCCTTGAAAGAAAGAGATAACGTGGAAATATGCAATTATATAGAAAATGAATCCAAAAAATTGTGAGTTAATTACGTTGCGAACGCCAAAATTAAATTGTATTACATGGCTCCTATTCAGAATGTCTATAAAAAATACCGCTATTGAATTTACATGCGAACACACGCTGCGATGTTTATGTTTATAAAAACTCTAGAAGATAAGATTATTTAGGCAGCTTTGTATGCTTAGGGTTCGAAAAACTCGTACTGAAAGTCAGCAGTTAAAAGATTATACTAGCATGTGGATTTTTAAAAGAATATATAAGATGTGTGCTTTACTAGGCATTTCAGGCGTCCAATTTGGTAACTATCTATCTTTAATTGAAGTTGTAAATGTAAATCATATCGGACATACACATGTACACATGTAGCAATCGACAACTGAGTGAATAGGAGAAACAATTGTTTTGATATTTAAAGCTGACCGGCAATAACGTCAAGAGTAGGAGTATTTACTCTTCATGACATAGTCGGTCGCACAGTGGCGTGACAAATATTTTAAAAATATCTTTTTTTTCTCGCTTATGAGATGGGAATTTGAGAAAATATTTTGGATTCACATTTTATATAATTACATCTTTCCATTTTTCATATGTTGTATTTTTCTTTCAAGGACACCTTATATTGCGCAGATATGTTACTACTCATAAACTCTAGGGCTTTTGGGCTAAGAAACATTACCATGATCCTTCTGAAAAAAAAAGCGGGATACGATTTGCTCTTTGCATAAAGTCTGTAACTTCTATATAAATTAATATACAGGGTCACCGCTGAATAGCGCCTAAGCTATGCGAATCTGACGAATGTGTATAAATGTCTAATTGAAAATCAAAAAAAGAAATTTCTTTGTAATTAATCAAAAATTTCAAATCTTTAGGGCCAAAATGTAGTTTACGTCGGTTCATATCTTTATTTATTCTATATTTACCGAAATACATCTGTAATTCAAGTTCATTGATCTGCAAAAAAAATCGATAAAATTCCGGAAGATGCTTTTAACATAAATTCCTATTTATAGATAGTGAATATTGTTTTTTTCTTACCAAAAGTTACTCGGCCGCACATGGCGATGTTTTTTGTTTGTGAATAACAATAATAGCCTTTACGTCGAATATGTCGAAAAACCTATGCCGCATTAATTCAAACGTGTTTAAAATTAAATACTTTGAACGTTAAACTTCTTTTAAAAGTAAAATTATTTTGTTTATAATAAAACAAAAATCGTCACAAAACAAAAAGCTTTATGTAGCGTGTCCCTGGCGTGTCCAGGGTTTTTAATTATTTGCATGGAATTATTTACATATATATTTTTCTTTCTTTAAATTTGTTTGTGGTACTGACAAATTCCGATAGAACAATATAATTAGTCGGTAAAGATACTTACTGATGAATTAGCGGTGGAAGTTCGTATATTTAACTTCGACAGGGCCGGACTCGAATAAAGAAAATCATATTCATGTTACTACGTGAACAATTGGAATGCGATTTTCTGTGTGAAGGCATTACTCACATATACCTTTCACACCTTTTTTTCTTTGGCACTATACACATCTAGCATTGTGTAGTGTAAAATGCATTTTATTTTCTACTTTTATTAGTTGATAATTTTTTAATATATAGTATTTTATCCTTTTATTGAAACATCGGAGATCTAAATAGAAGAGATTTCACGAAAAAAATAAATAAATATATTGCTTTTCATTTAAGATAATTATGATTTTAAACCCAATCCTCGTTTCCCTCGACACAATCAGAAATAATATGTACATTAATTTTGAAACAAGTAATCTTACTTGATATATTGTCAGTGTGTAGGTAAAGCCTTCATTTAAATATTATTAGATATGTATTTAGTTTAAGATTTGAAATCTGAATTCTGTTGGAAAATACGTAATATACCGGAAAATCCTGTTTGTTTATAAAAGCAGAATGTATTTCAGTTTGAGATATGATTATAGTTCTTACATAAACATAACTTTATTTGATGCTTTTGAATATCATCAGGTAACACGATATGATTACATATAAATGTTCAGCCATGCATACGTAGACTGCTAAAGTATGCAGAATAGTAAAATTGTCATAGTAATATCACCTTAATGGACAGGTTATACATGTTTATATAATAATCCAGAGACAAATATAATCCATTATTTGTAAGGCATGAGAATATTTAGTGTTATATTATAATAACAAATACTAGCTAGTTTAAATGATAAATTACTATCAAAATTGATTTTTTAGTATTTTAATTAAAGTTACTGAATCCGAATTATATATATTTTTATTACAGTTAGTATAATTCGTTTACTGCTAATTTGCGCTTCACTTTGCTCCTAGTTGTTTCTAGTAAAAATGTCAACTTGTTTTTTGAACTTTTATGTTCAGTCTATATATTGGGGGGCGCACAAGTATTACTCGTAAACTAAATGCAGTAAAGAGTTTTCTAAAAACACTCGATATTTTAAAACTTAATTTTATTTATTTGTAATAAAGCAGAAAGCCAAAATGCCGAGTAGAATGTTTATTAATATATTTTATCATAGAAAGGACAGGAAAATAAAATACATATTACATAATAAAATACATAAAACATAATATATCATAGAAAGTACCGAAAAGCAAAATACACCTACATGTATTTCTCATTAAAAAATTACACAGAACAAATACTCGCACTAATCATGCACGAACATAAATTATTGCCTATTGTGTATGAAATGCATTTAACGAAATGAAGACGAGAAATTTCTTCTGCTTTATATGCTTCAATATTTTCTTCGATCAAATTCTGTCTGCGTTTAACATTATGATCGTGCTGTTGCGCAGGTTGGTTCACGCTTTGCAGTTTCACATATGTGTTAGTTTGAATGTCATTTAATACGCTACTAAATACAAATATATTAGGATGCTTGTAATAAAAACTTTCATTAAAATGGGAAGGAAACGAGTCGCATGCATTGGTCGTACGTTTCGTTGATGAAGTGGCTTCAGTCAAAAGAATTGGAAGAAATAAGGCTTGTTCGCTGACATAGGTTTCTACTAGATAGTCGACAAATTTTCTGTCGCCCTGGATTGGAATTCGGTGAAGTAAAAAAACGAAACAGTTAGGCACATCTTCAGGATCTAAGTATGGCAATCCAAAAATATACTTCAACCATTTTCCCACTTTGCTGTCTTTTCTATTTTTATAATCTGTAGAAAGACCAACGGTTTGAATTTTTCGATACCATGCTTGCATCAAATGAAATTTGCGTCCGGACTTCTTACTTGTTTGCCATACCACACGATCTGCTTTGTGTATAGCTTTTTCGCAGTCCTCAATAGCTGATTGCAAAGTGAAATTTAAGTTAATTTCTAAACACTTTGGTTTTAATATTCCGAATAAATTTTGATAAGTTTTTGCTTTTTTATTTGGATGAAGCGCAAAAACGAGTAGTATATAGTGGCCATTTTCAATTATCAGAATAATTTAAACATACATGAGTAGCAAAAAATAGATTGCATGTCGATGCGATAATTCACATCCAGCTTTGATACAAAATAATACAAATCTGTATACAAACAAATTTGTATCTGTATATGCATGGACACACAGTACGTATTTACCAGCTTTTGCTTCAACTACCAGACGCATGCGTTTCTGTGTAACCACTTTGTCAATGATAGATTTACGAAGTAAAAGACTGTAGTACACTTGCGGTCATGTAGTAAGTTTTGTCCTATCCGAAGACAACAGATAACCTCTTGCCATCTGACGGACAAAACCGACCACGCCGGTGCAAAGTGTTCTTCTCGAATAGCGAAGCTATTACTGATAAAGAAGAAAAATACGCATATTACTGTGAGTCCATTAACTCGTCGCCAGGTGGCGTAGTATAGCAAAAAATAGATTGCATGTCGATGCGATAATTCACATCAAGCTTTGATACAAAATAATACAAATCTGTATAAAAACAAATTAGTATCTGTATATGCATGGACACACAGTACGTATTTACCAGCTTTTGCTTCAACTACCAGACGCATGCGTTTCTGTGTAACCACTTTGTCAATGATAGATTTACGAAGCAAAAGACTGTAGTACACTTGCGGTCATGTAGTAAGTTTTGTCCTATCCGAAGACAACAGATAACCTCTTGCCATCTGACGGACAAAACCGACCACGCCGGTGCAAAGTGTTCTTCTCGAATAACGAAGCTATTACTGATAAAGAAGAAAAATACGCATATTACTGTGAGTCCATTAACTCGTCGCCAGGTGGCGTAGTATAGCAAAAAATAGATTGCATATCGATGCGATAATTCACATCAAGCTTTGATACAAAATAATACAAATCTGTATAAAAACAAATTTGTATCTGTATATGCATGGACACACAGTACGTATTTACCAGCTTTTGCTTGAACTACCAGACGCATGCGTTTCTGTGTAACCACTTTGTCAATGATAGTGTACTACAAGTGTACTACAGTCTTTTGCTTCGTAAATCTATCATTGACAAAGTGGTTACACAGAAACGCATGCGTCTGGTAATTGAAGCAGAAGCTGGTAAATACGTACTGTGTGTCCATGCATGTACAGATACAAATTTGTTTTTATACAGATTTGTATTATTTTGTATCAAAGCTTGATGTGAATTATCGAATCGACATGCAATCAATTTTTTGCTATACTACGCCATCTGGCGACGAGTTAATGGACTCACAGTAATATGCGTATTTTTCTTCTTTATCAGTAATAGCTTCGCTATTCGAGAAGAACACTTTGCACCGGCGTGGTCGGTTTTGTCCGTCAGATGGCAAGAGGTTATCTGTTGTCTTCGGATAGGACAAAACTTACTACATGACCGCAAGTGTACTACAGTCTTTTGCTTCGTAAATCTATCATTGACAAAGTGGTTACACAGAAACGCATGCGTCTGGTAGTTGAAGCAAAAGCTGGTAAATACGTACTGTGTGTCCATGCATATACAGATACAAATTTGTTTTTATACAGATTTGTATTATTTTGTATCAAAGCTTGATGTGAATTATCGCTCGACATGCAATCTATTTTTTGCTATACTACGCCACCTGGCGACGAGTTAATGGACTCACAGTAATATGCGTATTTTTCTTCTTTATCAGTAATAGCTTCGCTATTCGAGAAGAACACTTTGCACCGGCGTGGTCGGTTTTGTCCGTCAGATGGCAAGAGGTTATCTGTTGTCTTCGGATAGGACAAAACTTACTACATGACCGCAAGTGTACTACAGTCTTTTGCTTCGTAAATCTATCATTGACAAAGTGGTTACACAGAAACGCATGCGTCTGGTAGTTGAAGCAAAAGCTGGTAAATACGTACTGTGTGTCCATGCATATACAGATACAAATTTGTTTTTATACAGATTTGTATTATTTTGTATACATGAGTAGGTAAACCCCACCAGTCTTGTATAATACAAAGGTCACACCAGATTTTTAATAACATTTTCAATTATATGAATAGTAAACAGTTGATAAAATTGTCTGGTACAAAACGTAAATGTACCATCCATATATATTTTCAGCGCAACACACAAAAACTGTAAATTTTTACGACAAGAATGTACTGTTATTTCTTTTTCTGGATCGCTTTGAAGGAGAGATGGTTCACTCTTGATAGTTTCCACTGAACTTTTTTCTACAATTTTCATCACTTTGCCCCTTGACTTTGGAACTGGTGGTTCTACTTTTCTTCCACTTTGATAAATGTTAGTTTTTATGTATTGCAAGTCACGAATCATTAAAATGTTGAGCTGCTTTGACTGTTGCTTTAGTTCAGAATTAATTATTTTAGATGGTTTTACGTTTAAATCGTCCACAGCCTTTCTCTTCACAAAATTATAAATAATTTGTCAGCTTAATTTTCCTAGCACTTCTTCATGATTATGTAAGAAAATTACTTTTTGGAATTAAGCGTTCTTCCCCCAGTGTCTATACTTTAGTCCGACACGACTTGTTTGTGAATTGCCAGTACGTCTCGCCGGTTTTACATTCAGAGCATTTTTGAAATTTAAAAATAATTCATTATTGCGTTCACTCAATATTACTTTGACACTCATATTGAATATCGATGTTCACTTGTAAAAATCTGTAAGAATACTAATAAATAGAACAGCATTTACTAGCAAGTAAACACTTGAATTAAGATTTCAAAGAATACCTAATTACCTACAAGAAAGAAAGTTAAGAAGATTAAAAGTTAAGAAGGTTAAAAGATTACGCGCAATTCATACCTACCCGTACGGGGTTCTTCGCGCAGTTTATGGTAGGTATTAGAAAATTCCGCGCAATTCATATCCGCCGATATTGGATGCAGAGTTTCAGTAAATCCATAAATTAACTTTTAATTGGTCATCAAAAATTTGATTATAATTTACCTACATGTATCTTAAATTATTATTTTTAATATTATTATTATTTATTTCAACATAATCGCTATTGAAATTCAAATATTTGCATGCCACTATTAGTGAAAAATATTGTTTTTACTTGATCACATGTCGTTAGTCTGGTAAAAATTTCTTAAGGTTGAGAAGGATGTGGTAACAGGTGCCAGATTAGAAATTTCCCATTCAATTATGTTCAAGTGTGCTTGTGTGGAAGTGGCGGAGTAAGTTGTGGTCGTGCATTGTCATGCATCTCGCTCTGAGAAAATACATAGTATAGATCACTACAATTGTAATATCCCATACTACCCACGATAGTTAATATAGTAACAGCTATAGAGGTGTAATTTAAAATACCATATGTGGCTTCCCAAAATGGTTGCTTGTAGAACGCAATTGTGGTAAAATAAATTAATAAATTGTGGTAAAAAGGTACGACATAGGTATTCTTAAGAGTTAATGTACAAATATAGTACCAATGTATATTAAATAACTTCTCTTTCATTATTATGTTTATCCTTCTTTTAACTTTCATAGGCTGGACAAACCGAGCTGCAGTATTATCACTGCACTATAGTTCAAATGACCACTTTTTCTGTGCGAAATTCAAATTTTGAAGCAGCCGTTACATATTTTTTTTGCTGCCAACCAGTCACTAAGAATCCAATTCAAACAAGTGCAATTTTTTTTTTGTAAAAATTCAAATACTGTTTGACAGAACGCAATCAAAGTCACCGAATCGATATATGTTAAAAAAATTTGTGCAGTATCAGTTTTTAATAAAAATTTTAAGCGTTTATTGGAAAAAGTGTGTGAATAATTAAGAAAAAGTTTTTAATGGAAAACAACGAGACATGTAAGTACTTAGTGTTTTTTGTTTAAATGCTTGGAAATGATGTTCCTTTTCTGGAAAAAAGGCAATTTTTTTAACCTAACCTCTAAGAATTTATTTTTAATAGCAAATCTAAAGTTCATGGAAGCTTTTAAAATTTTGTTAAAGTTTGTTAAGCATATGCTATGAAAAAAATCGAACTTTTTAAAGTTTGGTTGAATGAGCGCTCAAAGAAGACAAAGTATGATGCCGTTATTAAGCATGTGTTGAACAAAATTGGTGCTCCTGATATTAACGATGATTGGAGAAAGTTATTGGATGAAAAGATCCGCCTTTTTTGCAACTATTTAGGAACCAAATGGGACAAATGCATGAGAAAGGAAGAAATATTTCGAAATAAAAACATTACATGGCTGACATACGTTTTCTAATTAAAAACGCAGCTGTAAAAGAAACTTCTCTGGCTGTCGGACGTCCGGAGGTTCCATTTTGTAATAAATCAGAATATGGAAAAAGAAGAGCAGCAGCTCTCAACCGCAATAGGTGGCAAAACCGAGCTATTAGTTCGTGCAGCAGCAACATCAGCTCGGAAACAAGGAGACTCAGACTTAGCTGTTGTTCTTAAAAAAACTCTTGCTAGCCCGACAAGACCCTCAAAAATGAAGAAGTTGTGTTCTACAAGTCCTCCTACACCGATTCCACGTACTGGAGATGAGGCGTTAGCTTTTTTTATTGAAAACAATTTTTCAAAGGAGCAGCATAACGCAATACGTCGTGAAAGTAAGTTGCGCAACTGCGACATATATCCACACTAAAATAATTTTTTTTATGCGAAGTCCAAATGCAGACCTTTAAGCATAAAAGTAACAGAAACAATAGCAAGAGCAAGTTTTGAAATCTTCCGCCTGAAGTTATCGACGTTTTAAGTGGTAGTGAGCCAACAAATAATCTTGTTGAAGACGATGACAATTAATAAAATGAAATTTTACCTGCTTCTTCAATCAATATTTTGAATAAAATGTCCTTACAAAATGAGTTAAAGTTAATTGAATGATAATAAAAAATATTTTATAATGAAAAAACTGAAATAACTTAAGGGTTCCAAAGGGTTAATTTTTCCATAGATTTGTTGAACATACACTTATTTTCGCATATCATTCCATTTTGGCTTTAAATGGCATAATACTTTGATATTTATTAATTTCGCACAGAAAAATTAGTCATTTGAACTATAGTGCACTGGTCCACCGTAACGTGTAACTACATGAATTACATACTGCTCCCTTGAGTACGAAGCTGTTTTGTGGGTTCTCAACTTATATTTGTTTATGCTCATATACTTTTATACTCTTTATTACAAACACCATCTTTTCACGTTTCTTGTTTCGGCTGCTGTGTGCTAATAATATTGAAATTATTCTATAATATAATAATTAGTGGTGCTGGTGAAGTATCATCAAAGGTCCAGGACATGTAAGATAATGGTTAAATTAAATAAATATATTACATCCTACTAACTAAGTAAAACACAGGAGCGTTGTCCTTAAAGTTTGTATTTATTATATATATAAGAAAGAAATTGAACAGTAATTGAATAAAAGTAATTTATGCACGAGGAGAGATAAAGAAGTAATTAAAAATTAACACAAAATATACTGAAACGAACGTTAAATTGGGCAGTAAATTAAATGTGAACTGATATAAAATAATCTAAGTATAGAACAATACAGAGTTACCTTTGAGTTGCGAAGATGGTCGGCTACGTGGTGCGTCATATACTTGGACAAGTATGGAAAGCGATGCTTGGCAGACGGACGAAGAAATCAATTAATAAAATCAATGTGAATTAATATGGATTAGCTTAAAAGAATAATATATATTGAACAATACAGATTACCTTCTAGTTGCGGAGATGCAGGGGCACGTGCATCATGGCCGGTACTTGAACAGCACGGCGGGTAAGATGTGTATCTTACGATGGTTCTCAAGAGAAGGTCGAGAATTTGTGTCGAAGTAACACCGGTATGTCGGAAAAGGCTTTTTTTATGACCTAAGTCGAAGAGAGGGGATCGATATTGTCGATATAGTGAATAATAATTAATAAGTAGCGCAACTTGAAGAGGTGTTCTATCGATGGCATAAATATTATTGAAATATACCTTGTGAAACAAGCTTTCTAATGATATGAAACACCATAGGAGATGTACGTAATTAAATTAAACAACTTAAGTTTAACATCGAAATGTATATAGAAATTCCACAGTGAACGTTATGGTTAAAAGCAGGTATATTTCGAGGGTCTCCCGGCTAGGCATATAACAAAAGAAATGGTTTCTCTTTGCAAACGAATATGTACAGAAAAATGTCTAAGTTAAATTTAATATTTTTAAAATGAGAGATATTTTCAGAAGAAATATTATTTAAAAATAAATTAAAATATTCTTATATATGCGAAGCGTATCATCTTATACTCTTCTACACTTATACTCTTATACTCTTATAATCTTATACTCTTATACTCTTATACTCTTATACTCTTATACTCTTATACTCTTATACTCTTATACTCTTATACTCTTATACTCTTATACTCTTATACTCTTATACTCTTATACTCTTATACTCTTATACTCTTATACTCTTATACTCTTATACTCTTATACTCTTATACTCTTATACTCTTATACTCTTATACTCTTATACTCTTATACTCTTATACTCTTATACTCTTATACTCTTATACTCTTATACTCTTATACTCTTATACTCTTATACTCTTATACTCTTATACTCTTATACTCTTATACTCTTATAATCTTATACTCTTATACTCTTATACTTTTATACTCCTATACTCTTATTCTCTTATACTCTTATAATTTTATACTCTTATACTCTTATACTCTTATACTCTTATACTTTTATACTCTTATACTCTTATACTCTTATACTTTTATAATCTTATACTCTTATACTCTTATACTCTTATACTCTTATACTCTTATACTCTTATACTCTTATACTCTTATACTCTTATACTCTTATACTCTTATACTCTTATACTCTTATACTCTTATACTCTTATACTCTTATACTCTTATACTCTTATACTCTTATACTCTTATACTCTTATACTCTTATACTCTTATACTCTTATACTCTTATACTCTTATACTCTTATACTCTTATACTCTTATACTCTTATACTCTTATACTCTTATAATCTTATAATCTTATACTCTTATACTCTTATACTCTTATACTCTTATACTCTTATACTCTTATACTCTTATACTCTTATACTCTTATACTCTTATACTCTTATACTCTTATACTCTTATACTCTTATACTCTTATACTCTTATACTCTTATACTCTTATACTCTTATACTCTTATACTCTTATACTCTTATACTCTTATACTCTTATACTCTTATACTCTTATACTCTTATACTCTTATACTCTTATACTCTTATACTCTTATACTCTTATACTCTTATACTCTTATACTCTTATACTCTTATACTCTTATACTCTTATACTCTTATACTCTTATACTCTTATACTCTTATACTCTTATACTCTTATACTCTTATACTCTTATAATCTTATACTCTTATACTCTTATACTTTTATACTCCTATACTCTTATTCTCTTATACTCTTATAATTTTATACTCTTATACTCTTATACTCTTATACTCTTATACTCTTATACTTTTATACTCTTATACTCTTATACTCTTATACTTTTATAATCTTATACTCTTATACTCTTATACTCTTATACTCTTATACTCTTATACTCTTATACTCTTATACTCTTATACTCTTATACTCTTATACTCTTATACTCTTATACTCTTATACTCTTATACTCTTATACTCTTATACTCTTATACTCTTATACTCTTATACTCTTATACTCTTATACTCTTATACTCTTATACTCTTATACTCCTATACTCCTATACTCCTATACTCCTATACTCTTATACTCTTATACTCTTATACTCTTATACTCTTATACTCTTATACTCTTATACTCTTATACTCTTATACTCTTATACTCTTATACTCTTATACTCTTATACTCTTATACTCTTATACTCTTATACTCTTATACTCTTATACTCTTATACTCTTATACTCTTATACTCTTATAATCTTATAATCTTATACTCTTATACTCTTATACTCCTATACTCCTATACTCTTATACTCTTATACTCTTATACTCTTATACTCTTATACTCTTATACTCTTATACTCTTATACTCTTATACTCTTATACTCTTATACTCTTATACTCTTATACTCTTATACTCTTATACTCTTATACTCTTATACTCTTATACTCTTATACTCTTATACTCTTATACTCTTATACTCTTATAATCTTATAATCTTATACTCTTATACTCTTATACTCGTATACTCTTATACTCTTATACTCTTATACTCTTATACTCTTATACTCTTATACTCTTATACTCTTATACTCTTATACTCTTATACTCTTATACTCTTATACTCTTATACTCTTATACTCTTATACTCTTATACTCTTATACTCTTATACTCTTATACTCTTATACTCTTATACTCTTATACTCTTATACTCTTATACTCTTATACACTTATACTCTTATACTCTTATAATCTTATAATCTTATACTCTTATACTCTTATACTCGTATACTCTTATACTCTTATACTCTTATACTCTTATACTCTTATACTCTTATACTCTTATACTCTTATACTCTTATACTCTTATACTCTTATACTCTTATACTCTTATACTCTTATACTCTTATACTCTTATACTCTTATACTCTTATACTATTATACTCTTATACTCTTATACTCTTATACTATTATACTCTTATACTCTTATACTCTTATACTCTTATACTCTTATACTCTTATACTCTTATACTCTTATACTCTTATACTCTTATACTCCTATACTCCTATAATCCTATACTCTTATACTCTTATACTCTTATACTCTTATACTCTTATACTCTTATACTCTTATACTCTTATACTCTTATACTCTTATACTCTTATACTCTTATACTCTTATACTCTTATACTCTTATACTCTTATACTCTTATACTCTTATACTCTTATACTTTTATACTCTTATACTCTTACAATCTTATACCCTTACACTCTTATACTCTTATATAATACTAACTAAACCCGGCTACGCTTCGCTGTTGCTCAGTCTGATATGAAATGAATGGGAAAGTAAATAAAAGTATTGTAGCGAACATAGATTCACGGAGAAAACACATCATTCAATTCAATACCTTGCCTTGCGTTGCCGCGGCTATGTGAAATGAAAGGAAAAGATGAAAAAAGATGTTTAAAAAAATTGTTTTTTATCGTAAAGCTAGTGAATTTGACTTGATTTTTGTTTGACCGTTTTCTGCAAAAACATATAGACCAACTCTGCAGCATATGGCGTGGAATTGCCAATAAGAGAAGCAATCGTTTTCTAAATTCAAACAGCACACTTGCAAAGATTGCCCATGCGCTTTATTGATAGTCGTAGCGAACGCAAGGCATGCTGGAAATTGATGGCGTTTGAAATCTAAGGCCATGTCGGTGGAAATAAGTGGTATTCGTGGAAGTAATACGTCTTCACCTCTAAGAGCTCCAATCAGAGTTGTTGCTTCAATTAGATTGTTCATCAATTTTTTAACTACTAATCCTGTGCCATTGCATAACTTTAGCCGATTGATGTTTCAGAGTAATATAATTGGAACTACAATTTTCAAATTCAGAATATGTGACGATAATCCGGAAACATCGAGAGCATTCCGTTGGAAAATTCACTACTTCACTTTAGTTCATCATGGAGTCAATGGATTTGTATGTCACTGTTTCATCTGCGATTCTGCTTAGAATGATTTTGTTCATATCGTGTACGTCGACAAACAATAATCATTTCTCCATTTTTTTTCTTTCAAAAGCCCATCTACTTGTTTTTAACATATCAATATCATTAATACTTTCGCCTTTCACATTTGACAATTTTTTTTCGTATTTTATTTTTAAATAGCATATTCCCGACATTTACATCTATCCTATACACATTATTTTAAGTTTTCATATAGGGCAATTCATTCAAGATTAAATCAAAGTTATTTTCCTTTTTAATAATATATTAGCGTAAATAGAGTATTTGATTAAGAAACGTCAACTTGTAATAAAAAAATACTACCAAATCAAGTATTTGAAAAATTCTTGTGCTATTTATGTCGAAGCGCACCGTAGATTTCACCATTGCGGGAAAAATTTTGTCGCGCGTATAGTAAAAATATTTTACTATAAAAACACACGCGTATTCGAGTGTCAAAATTTCAAGTCAATCGTCGACTACTTGTCGAGATTTGCGAACAGAAACATACTCAAGCTGAATTTTTGTATATTACAATCTCTTCTCTAACATGAAGGAATGGCTTGGGAGCCAAGGATTTAAACGCGATGAGGAGTTGCAGGACAGTGTTTCAGCATGGCTTAATTCACAGGCGGCAGGATTCTATGAAGAGGGCATCAGAAAGCTGGTTGATCGTTATGACAAATGTCTAGATCTTAATGGCAACTATGTAGAAAAATAACTGAAAATATTAAGCTTTAAGTAAGGAGTGAGTAAAAAAGGTTTTCAGAGTATTCCATGGATTAAATCAGTTATGTCTTAGATTGATTAAGTGATCTAACCTACATTTCGTACTTGTAACTCGTAACTTGTCAGTTTGACTTATGATTATTAACAAATGACACTTCGTCAATTCTCTAAGCTCAGAGGTGACTTGTATGTCTATCTCAGTTGCTCATGACCTACCTAGGATACAAATTTTGTGGCTCGTATGATGGTATATACAATAAAAACCTCTTCATGTATTGGTGTTTTTTTGATAACGAAATGGGACTTACTTTACTAATCGCCCTCGTATATGCACGATCGGGGTTTAGTTTGTGGTTATACCTTGCAATTATATGTTTAAAGAGATAAGATCTGAATCGTATTATTCAGCTGTTGATAACTTCAAGCTTATTCGAGCAATTGTTAATACTTTCGAAGTACTGGAGTTTTACTATTTTAAGCATAGATGCTTGTATTTAATTTTATATACACGAAACCAACTTAAAGAGACATAAAATTTTCCATTTATACGATAATAAGTTGTCGTACGTAACACGAAGTCAAATAAATCTTTTGATTTAACCTTCTTTATGATTTAATGATTTAGTTGTGGTTTAAGAATTGATGTTAAGGTTTCCAAACAATGAAAACCTCTTTATGTATTGGTGTTTTTTTTATAACCAAACGGGACTTACTTTACGAATCGCCTTCGTATATGCCGATCGGAATTTAGTTTGTGGTATACCTTGCAATTATATTTTTAAAGAGATAAGATCTGAATCGTATTATTCAGCTGTTGATAACTTCAAACGTACCTACTCCTTACATTAGAGTGATTGCTAATACTTCCAAAGTACTGGTACCTATTTTACTTTTTAAAGCATAGATGCTTGTATTTAATTTTATACACACGAAACCCCGACTTTAGGAGATATAAAATTTTCCATTTATGTGAAAACGACTTCCCATACGTAACACGAAGCCAAATAAAACTTTCGATTGAACCTTCTTTATGATTTAATAATTTAGCTGTGGTTTATGTATTGATGTTCGGGTTTCCAAAAAGGTAAATAAAAACTACAATAGTGTAACTTCTGTACTCTGCAAGGATTTCCATATGTTTACTATGGAAATAATTGTTCGGTACGTGTCCGCGTAATCTTGTTTATGGGAGGAAAATAAATAGTAAACCGACGTGTTGCGGATAGTAAACATTCTACTGTTAAACATGTAGTGAAAGACCGGTTTCAGCGTATATAAATACATACATAAGTACAACATGTGCCATATGAACGAGTAAAAAAATTGAAAAGAAAAATAAGTACTCCGCTGGATGTTGTCACCATATGTAAAATGTAACATAAGGTGTCAATATATTGCGTTTATGTCTTTAAATTATTACGGAGGCATATTGGTCAAAGTTAATGGTAAAGCGATTAAGGCTGACTTAAGAGCGTTTGATGTTAATAACATCGGTTTAGCTTTCAGGTTTATGTATGAATAATCCTGCTAATACAAAAACACATTCCACAGAATATTTGAGACTAACCAAAACTAAAATTTTGTTTGTGCAATTCTAAAAGTGAAAGAAATTTATTGTCTGAGGAAAATTTGTGTTACAATTACTCTTAATCAATTAACCCACACGACAAGATTATGTCTTGGGAGGTTGTAATATCTTTCAGAAAATTATTTACTTTGGATTAGTTTAATTTTCTAGAATCGGAGTTTAAATGGTCTATTACTATAAAAATCTATCGCACCATTACGATTTAGTAATATAATAAATAAGTTTATGTGCCTAAAAATAAAATTCTTCTTTAGACAGCTATGTACAGCAGTGGCGTATTCAGGAGGGAGGGCTTCCCAAATCACGTGATATATTCGAAAAACAACTGCTAAGAAAAATTATGTTACGACTTACGCTTATGTGATTTGAAATATATACAAGAATGGATTGACTTATGAGGTCTCCAATTCTATAAAATAAGAATAAGAAGATACAAGCTAATGAAACCAGTCCCAAAATGAAGTAAACTTATTATACTATCTGTTTCGTCATAACACGAAATTTAATATATTTTATGCATGTTAAATATAAATAAATCTAGGATACAGATTTACATATATATAAATTATTCAATGTTTAGCGTTCATTTTCAAGTTAAAACCGCTGTATAAACAAATTAATTAAACTATATAAAACTTTCCCTAGATTCTAAGAAGTGGCATGTTTTGCATTTGCAAATTTATTACTTTATGAATTAGACCGCTTGTATTATTACCTAGTTTTATTAGTGAACGAATTCAATAGACGGTGTATAATCTGGTCATCTATTCTTAAGTTCACGTTTCCTAAATAGGTATAAATAAATTCCATTACTAAACAATGGAATTTATTCGGAACTGTAGGTATACACAGATTTACAACCAATATTTAATTAGTAATAATATTTTAATAGTAAATTATTAAAATCCTCGAAAGGTATTATCGCCACAATTATGAAGAATTGTTCACTTAGAAATTTTCCCTTATTATGTCGCCATTTGACCGTACAACCAATACGGCGCCCGCATTTAATTATGTAATAGTTTGTTGGAGTAGTGGTGGATTCTACCTACTTGCAGTGTTTTTAACACAAAGAAGAACAGTTATACATCAAGAGTCTCAACAACAGTATCATATTATCAAGAGACATAGGGTTTCATCTTAACAACAAGTCAGCAGCTGATAAAGAATTTAAATTTTAAGTTTAACATTAAGTGTTTAATTTATGAGACTTAACTTAATAAATTAGGTTTAAGTGTGTTATGTTAAATAAATAAAATACTCAGGTAATACATCTAAGTTTCAATATAACTGCCACCAAACAAAATAAGTAACGCTTACACGGAAATTACAGCCCGTGAGCGGTAGGTCAAGATACAAACATACACTGTCGATGTATAGCAAGCCCCAAATAAGATGGCGAGCGCTGGAAGTAAGTCCGCGAAGCTTTAGAAACTTAGTGCAAAACTTTGTATTTGATTTTACATAAATTGGCAAGTAATACCTAAGTGGGCATGCGCGTTTCTAAAAATGGTTTAAAAACGACTACGGCGCATTCCCACCCCTCGCCATCTTATTTGGCGCTTGCTATACATACTTATATTTCCACATAATAACCATTTAGTGCAACATATTTTTCCAAAACCTGAAACCATTTCTTCATTCCGTTCATGAATAAATTTTGTAGTTTATTGTTGATCCTATTGCGAATAACAGCCTGAACTTCCAATGCCTCCTTCAACTATAGAAGCAACCAAAAAACTGAAACAACAGAATTTCAGGCTTGTCACTGTCTTGATAATTTTGTCGCTGCAATGTGGTTGACGTTGTCGTGGTGTATGAAAAAATCGTTTTTCCCGGCTTTACTCTACGGATACGATTCTTTAGTGATCGTAAAGTTTTGCAGTCTGATTGAATTAATCATTGATCTCTTCGGCAGATATTCGGTATGAATGATTCCCTTTGAATACTAGAAAGCGGCGAGCATGACTTTCTGCGCTAATGGAATTTTCGTGCAAGTCTGGACGACGATATTCCGTTGACTACCGCTTGTTTTCGGGGTCATAATGATGCACACAAAATTCATCCTAGGTGGTGATGTTCATGAGAAAATAATTTCGGTTACGTCGATACCGGTAGAGAAGTTCTTGATAAATATTTTTTCTTTGTTCTTTTATGAAAATCGTTAATTATCGCAGGTCCTATGTCACGCAAATTTTTCTGTGATTCAATGTCTGAATAATGCACTGGATTCTTTCTTGACTAATACTTATGCGTCACTAATACTGGCCCACCTGATCTCTTTTCGTCAAACACCTTCATTTTACTTCTATGACATAGTTTTCCACGTCGGACCCACTGCCCAACAATCTTCACATCAATACAACTGTTGCCGTAAACAGGTTTCAAACGCTTGTAAGTTTTGATGGGTGTGAAACCTTCCAGCATTCAAAATTCTACCACGAATCGTATCTTCGTATCTAGAAATCGCATTCATAGTAAACAACACTGTTAAAAGACAATAAATAGGAAAATGAAAATGAAACTTTGCATGCTAAGACGAGATTACAGGTTAGAACCTGTTGTTGGAGACTTTATATATCAACCCACCCGCGTAAATCACTTTTCGTGGCGTACACCATTGGTTACCCTAAATGTATTTCAAAAAATATTAACAATTACTATTTATTATGCATAATTAATAATTAAACATAGCTAATTTTAAATTGTGTATACTTTATTACCCTACAAGTCGATGGTGCTTGCTCATAATATATTTCCAATATAGTACCCTTAAATTATTATGAATAACCTAAAATGATGTATATTATTGAGATTATCTCCGAAAGTATTGCTTACTCTGCATATAAAATTTTATGATAAAAGCGATTTGAATATCTTAATAGATGATCCTAAATCATTTGGCATTTTATAAAATTCAAGTGCAATTGCTCCCGAATCGCAGGAAAGATTTTTGTTGGTGTTACAAATTTTAATAATCCTCAACAAATTGTTGCCTCTGCATTTATTTTTTTCTGGTGGTTTCCTACCAAAAGATGACATTTTAATGATCATACTGAGTTACCGCCTTTAATAATACGAGGGTGATTTGATAATTCCCTTTCCTTTGATTTTTGAACATAGTCTCCTTTTAGTTGTATACACTTTTCTCAGCGTTTCTCCAACTTTGTTACGCCGTCCAAAAATGTAATTTCGGACGGTCCTCAAAATAGGCATGTGTTTGGGCGATGACTCGTTCGACGTGAATCGTTTTCCAAGTTTTTCAAGTTTGCGAAAGAAAAGGTCATTAGGGACTAAATCTGACTAAATCGAATACGATGGATGTTGTAATAATTTGAACTTTAATTCGATGATTTTCGTCATCGAAACTGCGCAAGTGTGGACCCGTGCATTGTCTTGGTGGAGGAGAAATTTTTTCTTTGCCAAATGAGGACGTTTCTCCTTGATTTCTTCTCCCAATCGGAGCAATAACGTAGCCTATTAATTTTCATTTATTGTTTGTCCATTTTTCAGTTAATCGATGTAGAAGATTCTACGTGCATCTCAAAGCACACTGGTTATCGCCTTTAAAAACTCACTGGTTCGACTGTTGCTTTGTTTCTGGAGTATAATAGTGTATCTATGTTTCGCCCATAGTTATGCAGCGATTTAGAAACTCATCAGAATTGCGACGGAAAAGTGCCAAACCGTTTATTCTCTCTGAGAGCAAACTCGGCATCCATCTTGCCGAGATTTTCTTCAACCCCAATTTTTCGTGTAAAATTGAAAACACTGTACCTTGTGATATGCCTGTGGCCTCAACTATTTCGTGCGCTTTTATTTGTCGATCACTAAGAACCATATCGTGGATTTTGTCAATCATTTTGGAGGAAGTCATTTTCATTGGACGTCCCAAACGATATTCATATTTTGTGGTTGTATGGTCACGTTTAAACTCATTTACCCAATTGTAAGCAATCGTAGACACAGGAGAAGATGTGCCGTGAACTTCATCCAACTCGGCTTTGATCTTTTTCGGTGTTAAACCTTTTAAGTAAAGGTGTTTAATCACCTTACGAAACTAATGTTTTCCATTTTTCTAAATGAACAAAAAGTGTGTTGCTTCAATCGAGTATAAAAATGAATCCACGCGATAGATTTAACTGAAACTTCGACAGCAGTCTAATGACAAATGACCCTTACTAAATGCAATTTTTTTTATATTACTAGCGCCATCTCTTAGATTTTCTAAGAAGTTATTGAACCACCCTTATTTAAAGTTGGAGAGGATGAAGGAAGCCTTTAAGAAAAATGACGATTTGTAGGTACTTCTGCACATGATCGCATTCTCAGTTTCATCCTGCAAAATTGTGTTCTCATCTTTGATGCTGCGGCTCTGAATAGTTCGATGGAGCTGCATTTATACCACTGTCTCAAATTATTTAACCAGGAAATACGTCTTCTTCCTATATTTCTTCTTCCCTGTATCTTACCCTGAATAATTATCTGTAGCAGAGCATATCTTTCCCCTCCCAACACGTGGCCCAGATATTGTAGTTTTCTTATCTGTATTGTGTTCAATATTTCCTTCTCTTTCCCAATTCTTTTAAGTACTTCACTATTCGAAACCCTATCTATCCATCTTATCTTCAGGATCCTCCTATATGCCCACATTTCAAATGCCTCTAGACGCTTGTTAGTGTCTTGCTTTAGCGTCCAGGCTTCCATCCCGTACAGCAGCACCGGGAACACGTAACATTTCAATACCCTGATTTTGAGACGCAGACTAAGGTCATTGCCACACAATACCTTCCTCATCTTGTTGAATATATTCCTGGCTTGGCCGATTCTCGTTCTTCTGTATATTCATTTGTGTCGGTAACCGTTGTTCCCAAATATTTGTATTTCTTTACTCTCTCTATTGGCTGTTCTCCAATCCATAAGCCTTCTTGATGTTGGTTAGACTTTGTAATAATCATGAATTTAGTTTTCCTAACATTTAGTGTGAGGCCACTTTCTTCGCCATTTATTACAACCTGGTCCATTAATCTTTGTAAGTCTTCCAGTGATTCTGCGATAATAATGGTGTCATCCGCATATCTAATGTTATTAATAATTCTTCCGTTAACTTTTATTCCTATTGTTGTTTCTGCTAACGCTTTCTAAATGATGTTCTCAGAGTATAAATTGAACAACAACGGGGACAACACACATCCTTGTCTCACACCGCGCTTTATCCTTATATCTTCCGATACCTCTTCACCCAGCCTGACATTCGCTGTCTGGTTATAATACAAATAAGCTATTATCCGAATATCCTTGCTGTCTATGTCTTTAGCTTTGAGAAGCTGAATCAAGTCGTCATGGCGAACCCTGTCAAATGCCTTGTTGTAGTCCAAAAAGCAGATGTACAACGGTTGATTAACGTCCATGCATCTCTGAGCCAGCACGTTAAAGCCAAATAGTGCTTCTCTTGTTCCCATTGCATTCCTGAATCCGAATTGAGAGTCACTAAGATCTTGTTCTAATTTTCTGAATATTCTCTGGTGTATGATCTTCAGGAATATCTTGAGGGTGTGGCTCATCAGGCTGATTGTCCGGTTGTCATTGCATTCCTTTGCGTTAGGTGTTTTTGGCAGGGCAATAAATGTTGATCTCAACCATTCTGTGGGAATTATGCCTGTGTTATAGATTGTGTTGTATAGATCCACCATTACTCCTATTCGCCCCTTCTTTAATGGATTTCCACTTTTCGTTCGAATCTTCATCTTTATTTAACCTTATTCTGCCCAACTCCTCATTGATCTTCTCAGTTACCTGTTTTCTTATTAGTGGTTCACGTAAATGTGATATTTGTATCTTTCCACTGGTTTTCTGGGGAATGAGCTTTTTGAGTCTAACTTCAAATTGAGTTATCACGGGATTGCATTCCGATATCGTTTATTTATTAATACGAAACCTATTTGGTTTCTACTAATATTATTATTAATGTTATCAACTGGAGACTTCCATGTATATAGTCTTCTTTCATGGAGTTTAAAGTAAGTGTTTGTTATAATCATGTCCTGTTCTTGGCAGAATTGTGCCAATCTATCCCCTCTTTCATTCCTAACTCCCTATCCGAAGTCGCCTATTATGTCTTCCACTCTTCCTTTTCCTATTTTTGCGTTGAAGTCGCCCATAATGATCGTGACATCTCTCCCCTTTGTCGTGTGCAAGGCCCGCTGTACGTCATCATAGAACTGTTCTATTTCGTCTTCCTCTTTATCGGCAGTTGGGGCATATATTTGTATTACATTCAGCATTCCTTGGGCTATCTGTAGTTTTATCATTATCACTCTGTCTGAGATGGGTATGAAGCTCGTTACGTGTCGAGATAGGTTTTTTTCTATTGCTATTGCTACTCCGTTCCAATGCTTAGGGTTGTTGTTTCCTGAGTAGTATATCTTTGCCTGTTGTATATTCATTTCTCCTATGTTCGGCCATCTGGTTTCACTTAGTCCCATTATGCTCACATTCAATCGTTGCATCTCTTGAAGTACGTTATAGATTTTCCCGGCTTCATATACAGATTTGATGTTCCATGTGCCTATCTTAAATTTCTTCAGGTAACTCTTTGCCATATTCAACCCCCCCCCCCCCCCCCCCCCCCCGGAGATCCGATTGGAGGACTAGAAACTCCGGAATATTTCGCTTTGAACTTAGCCATGTTGATTTTACTTGGGATATCCTTCGGATCTTTAATGTGGTAGTCATCCCGTGGCTTTCCACATCCTTGTGCCGTTGGCTACTTATTAGTAGCTCTTCCGCCTTCGGGAGTAATTTCTTGCTCCCAGGACAAAAGAATGCCCTTTCCCCATTATATGGGGGGGGGGGGATTGCTTATACCGGCAAACACTCGGTCGACAGAGCCTCGTTAGTTGTCTAGAAGGGCGCACTACGGGCAGGTGAGGTTGTCATTTGGGTTTGGTATTGTTCATCCTCACCCCTTACACACCCTTCAACTTGGAATGCCCAAAATATACGACTGGCTTTCATTTTCTGGCTCGTATGAGTAAATCCAAGATTCATCACCACTCACCATGTTTTACACGTTTTTAGAGTTTCCTGCGTTGAAGCGGTATAGAATTATTTGACACTGATTCAGCCTAGCTGCATGCGGTATCCAACGGGAAATAATTTTTTTACACACAATTCTTTATGCAAAATTGTTTTAATTGACGTCTTGAAAATCACCAAAGATGCCTCAATTTCGCGATATGTCACATATCGATCTTCGTTGATGAGCTTGTGCACAGCATCTATACGTTTTCCTTAGTGACTGTAGTTTTTGGTGCATCTGCTCTCGGATCGTCGCTAAGACTAATCCGTCCACGTTTGAGTTCTCCATACCAACGCGAAAAACAGAAACCAACTCGACGAGGCATTCTTGTTGAGATAATTGTCTTCGAAAATTATAAAAAAATCTTCACGGTTTAATTCAATTTTTCGACTAACTTGTCAACTTTGATAGTTTGTTGTAGCTGCAACACTACACGTATCGCACTGAAACTTTAGATTTAGGGTAACCAAAGATCGAGGTTAATTTTTAGTTCTGATATTTGATTAGTGGCACCCCATATGTCCCATTATGCAAAACATAAAAGACGTGCCTTGTAGTTCACGGAAATTATGAACGTGTTTGAGTTGATTTCCATAACTATTACATTAATATTTATGCATAGTTTCTATCTGTTTTAACATTAAACATAATCTATTAGTATAAAAGAAAGTGCCAAGTTGGTATAATGTTACGAATAGTATAAACAAACGATATTTTTGTGAAAATAAGAAGATATAGTTGCTTGTAACAAATTAATTATTTAGAATTCTTTTAGAATTTTTTATCAAATACATGATTGAGAACGCTTTCAGTGTCATGTAGGTAAAGCAGTCATGTTAACAGAGCCAACTTTGTTTTGTTTGTTAAGCAAACGTAGTTAAACGATGTCAAACAATCAGCAGAGTTCGTTGGAGATGTGTTTACACTAGAATTGGAATTGCTGTCGTAATTCCTTTCATAAATGTAACGGGGCTAAATTTTAGTTAAACTTACAAAGAGCCCGTGTCTGTGCATTGGAAATATATTTTGAATTGAAGATTTCTGTCTATATTAGTAATCAACAAGGGCTTTTTGAGTTTACTAACTGACGAGAATCAATTACACGTCGGGAATATAGTCGAATTCTATTGCTAAATTTAGGTAAAAGCACTATTTTTCAAAATTTATGGGATTCAAACTACAGAAAAGATTCAATGTGTTCAAAATAACCAAAATATTTTGCATACGTATTTTACAGATGTTATTTTCCGTTTTATACATGCAGGCGAGTGAGGCGAGCACTATTTTAATGGTGCGGTGCATTGCAATAAACCATCCAATATAAGAAGACATAAATAACGATCGAATTCATTTTTGTTTTGAACGAAACAAAATATATTGAATGGACTATTAACTCCTCTGGTAGACATAAAGCAATAAAAAAATCTACGTTATATCTTGAATTATTTTACTTTTATTTCGTTTGAGGCGGATATATTGCACGATTCTAAGCACATTTTTATGAAAGCAATTGATCGACTCGGTTTGTATAACTACGAGGGATATTTTAAATAAGGTCCGTTTGTGAATAAGAGTATGAGAGCTGCTCCCAACATGATTTGTGCACGTTTAGACGTCATTTGCAGCGGTGTCATGTGTCTGTGTATTAAGTTGTTAAAGTTTATAATGTTTGAGAAAATTGACTAGCCCGCCCACTGTGAGATACGATCTGTAATTCGATTTTTGAGTTATTTGACAGCAGAGGAAATTCACCGTCAGATTCGTGAAGTTTACGGTGATAATTCTATCAGTGACAGCAAAGTTTGAAAGAAAGTGGGAATGTTCAAGGACGTACGGTTTAATGTGCATGACGAGCCACGTCCTGGCCGAGCTTCTTTCACTTCTAAAGATTTGGTTCATTAAATGGACAACTAAATTCTGGAGAACCGACGATTCACGGTTTCAAAGTTATCAATTTTGTTGATCTTCCGCAGGTTTCAAGGTCAGTTTTGAACACAATGTTTCGGAGAAATTTAAATATCGAGAATTGTGTTCTCAGTGGCTTTCAAGACTGCTTTCTGACGATTACAAGATAAAAAAAACTGGGCTATTCTTTATAGTTTTTGACTCTATACGATCAGAAAAGAAACAAGTTTTTGGACCACATCGGTACAGAAGATGAGACTTGGGTGTCTCACATGACTCCTGAGTCCAAGCAACAATGGAATGGCGACACAAATCGACGCCAACCTGAGTGAAAGCCAAAGTGAAGACACTTTCAGTAAGAAATATTATGGCAACTATATTTTGAAACAGGAAAGGGATTTTGTTAGTATATTTAATACCGAGAGACACAACAATCGATTCTAATACGTGTTGTGAGACGCTGAAACAACTCGGTGTGTTGTACAAAACAAGCGGCGTGGCCTACTTTCTTGCGGTATGATCTTGCTCCATAACAATCCAAGGCTATATGTTTCTGCACAAACATAAGGTCTAATCAGGGTTTCTGAATGGGAACAATTAGAGCATTCACCTTACATCCAGAAGTTTTCACTTGTTTCGGTACTTAAAGGAGTTCTTTGGTAGTCAACGGTTCGGCGACGATGTAGAAGTGAAAATTGCGGTCATGGATTAGGCTTCTTCACAGGCGGCAGATTTCTTTAAATTTGGAATTGAAAAACTTGTTAAACGGTATGACAAATTTTAAACAAAAATGGAAATTATGTAAAAAACTCCTATTCATAATAAACAAATAAGTAATTTCTGATTATAAAATAAAAAGTAATAACAAATATGTTTTGTTTTAAAATCCTTCTGTATCTTTATTCATTGCAAAATTATAACTATAATTATAAATTGGAAGTGCCATTTCTTATAATATTCGTCTAAAGCTTGCAGTAAGTTACATATAGTAATTTTCGTGATTTTTTGGATGGGAGATCATCATTGGTGTAAATGTTGAACATTAGAGAGGAGCCAGGACCGAGCCTTGAGGAAGACCATTTTTGACATTACTAGTTCGATTGTTTAGCCAGACTGCGGGCGATTGCTAAGCATATTCTGGACGTTTGCTTAATTTACCACATGGAATGATTTTTTGGAATTTAAAAATCATTCCATTCTTCCAGACTGTGTCATAGGCACTGAAGAGATCGACAAAAGCTGTGGATATTTTCTGGCCCTTCTGGCCGTTCTAGAAGTGTATAGCAGGATTTTCCGGGGACTTACAAGGTTTTTATAATGCCAGGGTTTTTGCTTTCCGGAAAATATTAGGGATGTCTCGAGTATATAGGATATTGTTATAAAAGATTTTCAACCATTCTAGAGCACCCATTCCAGATTTTTGATGATTTCAGGAAAAGCATGGTCAATATTAGGAACATTTCTTAATTTGAGTCGCGTAATGGCCGAATTAATTTCTTCTGCAGAAAAAGAATATGTCCATTGGGAATTTTGAAGGAGACCAGAAAAGGTATCTTTAATTTCTGTTTTAATATCTCTAGCAAAAGCTCTGTCGACAGGTACATTATTTGAAATATTTCGGAGCCGTTCAGGATCCATTGGTGAAGTTTGTTTGGGAGGCTAACGCTGCCGAACCTAATTTTCTAATAATATTTTAAATTATTAAATAATATTTTCGTTTTATACAAAATAGGGCGAGGTTTACCGACTCAAGTTTGTTTCAAATTACTTTATTATATACAGTTCAGGCAATATTTGTAGAAATGTGAAAACACAATCAATCAATGTGTATCCGAAAAGCGCATATTTATTTAGTTATTTATTAACAAAATAATTTCAAACATACTTGAGTAAGTAAAACCTCACCAATTGTGTATAAAACAAAACTCTTTTTAATAATATAAAATATTGTTAGAAATCGAGTGGGAAGAACACAATACAATACTTAGTTATTTAATTCCGTTTCAAAGACGTAAATTACATACATGATTAAATGCCATTTAATATATGTATGTGCATGTTAAATAATTCATAACCGTTAAATTACAATAACAGCTTATCCTATTGAAATAAACACCTGACCATTGTAGAAAATATGTATGGTATATAAAAATCCATAACCAATATTAATAATTAATTATTGAGATTTCATTAAAATTCCATTAGTATTCCGTTATTGTCAGTGATGGCATATGACTTTTGATGGAAAGCCGAAGCAGTTAATAAAGTGTACATGTGAAAGCTTTTATTCTGAATTTAATTTAATGGGCATGGCAGTCGATGAAATAATGAAAAATATATGATTACCTTTATTAATTTATCTTTGATAAAAGAAAATGCAAAATATGTTTTAATAAATCACATTCATTTTAGATTAATTTAGTCAATTCAATCATTTTTTGCAAGATAATGAACAATTATATAGCGTTATTGAACGTAAATTAATCACTTCTAATTTATATATGAATCGGTATAAAACATTCGTCGCCCTCCGATGTCCAGTCTCCATTGATGCTCCTCTTCCCATAAGTTGTTTTCTAAACCTTTCACTTCTATCTCCTTGTATCCTTCTTTCCAACTTCTTCTAGGTTTCCGTCTCCTACGCTTTCCTTGTGGGGATATGCTTGCCTCCCATGATTTCTCTTATCCTCTCATTTCGGACTCTGTCCTTTCTAGATCTACTTGCAGCTCTTCTTCAGATGTCCATTTCTGTTACAAGAAAATCTTTTACTGTTTTATCTTTAAGTGACAAGACTTTAGAGCTATATAGCTATATATTATAAATATTAGTATACAGCGGTAAGTTGATAGAGAAATAAGGCAAAACAAGCAATGAGTTTCCACGAATTATCTTACTAGTGGGAATGATATGTAAGTCTTTGTTCTTGCCAAGAACTAAAACTAAAATTAGTTGTATCGAGAAATCCAATCTAGGATAGTTTTATCTGCAACTTTATTTGAATCAGTTCTATCTAAACATTTTTACCTAAACAATCTTACCATATAGCTCACGCGACTATAACAAAGTTATATCTAAATAGTTATGTCTAAAGCATCAAGAGTTATATGAGTTTGTTCAGAATTTCTGTGTTCAAAGCTATGACGGTAATTAGGATTAAGTTGGAATGTCAGTATTTTAAGAATAAAGTATACATGAATTGTAAATATACATTAAGCGATAAAATAAGTTTTATAATAAATGACTTGTATTATTTCTATTAAAGATTACACATTGGATGTTAGGCCTAGTTAAAAGAATAATCATAATAAAGACCCGTGAGATAAGCACACAGAAATAGGAGGTATAGAAAAATATGTGCGTGAGCGACAGCATATAATATTTATATTTTCACAAATCGAATGAGACATTACTGCAATATGAATAATATAAACATTACGGGGCAAATGAAAGGTTTGTAGATTCTGTCATGATGAAGAGGAAATCGCGATGCATATACAATACCAATGCGAAAGTTTTGAATTCGCTTTTTACAAATGGGACATCAAATATTCTAAAGCGAAACTATACAGGCTTAGGCAAATGTATGGATCCATTCGAATATCTTTAATAGGGCTACTTAGATTTTAACGAGACTTTCCACAAATTAAATGCAAATCCGGGATTCGATGAGTATATTTACATCCGAATCGGACATCCGGTTTAGTCGAAAACGATGTTAACTTTCTTATTTTAAATAAAACACCCTATATATTTTTACAAATTTCAATAGTGCTCTACTCTGTGAGTTCATAAATAATGACGTTTGATACCCTTTTGGTCAACAACGGCAAAGGTATTTAATTAAAACTGATATTTTAAAATCATGTTTATATTTAGTAAGCCATTGAATTCCGTACTTGATTTAAACTGTCAAAATTAACTTTTTAGACGTTCAAATATTAATAATGGTTCAATTAACTGAAAAAGAGCGTATCGAAATTCTGATGAAGATTGATTTTGGAGACCGTGTCAGAACTCATGAATAAGTACGCGATTTATTTAACAATTTGCATCAAAATCTGCATCCAATATCACGAAGTGTCGTTGGTAAAACTTTGACCGGAAATGTTAGAAGTTTAGCGAAAAGCGGACGACCAAAACTCTTAACTATGAAGTTATTCCTCAACAAATTGCTATAGCATTAGAAGAATTACCACAAACTTCTACTATATCCCTCGCACTAAATTATGATATGAGTTACCGATCCGAAGCCAGAATATTGAAGCACGCGAAATATAATTCGTATAAACCACATTTAGTGCAGGAATTATTCGACGGGATTGTGATCGTAAAACTGAATTTCGCCAAAGAGTTTTGAAGATTTGCAAAAATGAGCAATATTTTACATACAATTTGCTGTTTTCCGACGAGGCTACGTTTTGTTTGAATGGTAGTGTTAATCGCTATAATTGTCGATATTGGTAAATAGATAACCTTCATTGGATACTCGAAACGCGTACACAACACCGCAGAAATTAAAAGTTTGGGCTGGTATTTCAAGGAACCGTATTATTGGTCCTTTTTTAATTCATGGTACACTAACTGGACAGAGATATTTAGATCTTTTACGTGATCAGCTTGTTCCTAATATTGAGGAAGATGTTAAATTACCTGTAAGTGTTTGGTTCCAATAGGATGGATCACCCCCTCACTACTCTTGATGTTGAAGTTTTCTAAACGAAATATTCCCAAATCGGTCGATTGGTCATAGAGGATTCATTACTTCTAGATTTAAATCCCCTAAATGTCTGCTTTGGGTCTCTTTTTAAATCAGTGGTTTATACAAGACGACCGCTTAATCTGGACGAGTTACGGCAGAGAATAATTGAGGAAGTGCAATTAATTCGTGAGGAGGCTTTAGCTAATGTCATTCAAGAATATCTTCACAGACTTGCATATTGTCAAGAAGTGAACGGTCATCATTTAGAAAACTTTGTTAAGTGATAGTGATTTTGTTTATATTTTTTAGTTTCATTTTTTTTTGTTCTTATACATTTGCCTAGCCCTGTATTTAAACGAACCGCTTTCGAAGCTCCTAAGTTTAATTAAAAAAGCATGGCTAGAGAAAATACTCTAACCTAACGAGACATGAGGACCACGATACTATACAAGCTCTCTATTAGTCTAGATCTACAAAGGTTGCAGTGGAATAAGCCTGATGGCCACCAATGATCTATCTAATCACAAATTTTCGTTTTGGTGACAAATTTTAATGAATCATCAATTTTATTCCATTTGCGGATATTTTATGAAGATGAGATTGTCTAATAAGTTTTTCTTCTGCAAAAATCATTGAGTACTCTCATATTTCTTAGATCATTTCGGCAGAACACGTTATTAATTTCATTTATATGAGCTACTTAAAAGGACAGGAAAATGTGTAATCTGCAATATTATATCGGGAAGAACAATTTATCAAAACATCAGCATGGATCTCTACTATCGCTGAAACAATCCATCACTTGGAATGAAAAGTAAAAAGAAAACGAAAGCTATCATATCTCATATGCTATTTTCTCTTCTCCTCTTTGTTCTTTTCTAATTCTTTTGCCGTCTGCAAAAGGAGCAAAATCCACTCTAGCGTTGAAATTTTACCGCGTCAAGGTTATTTCAGGAGTTCACCGTTCCGTTATATTCAATATAAAACAAGGCATTATTCGGGATTCGCGAATTTCTCAGACCATTGCGCCGAAAAACGTTGTATGTATCTGTAAAGACACCACACCAGCCATCGTGTTGCCGATGAGATTTCCACCTTTCACATAAAGTCGACGTTTTATTGTATTTGCCTGAAAGAACGCCTCTTTATCTATTTCGATCGCACCTAACAAGCTTGAAAACACTATTTGATTATATTTAGGATTATGTTGCGTTTACTTTTAATATAAAGTCTACTGTGATTTTCATTAATTTATTCATTATTGTTTTATCGCTTTTCGTTTTTTTAAACACTACATCAATATAATTATAATACTTTTCCGTTTTAAATAATAATAATAATATATTTGTACCCAATTACTGGGCAACTCAAAATTCAAAAGTAATACATATTAACAAAAAGAAAAAAAAGTACGTTCTGTGTGCTTATAAATAGAAAACAAAAACACCTCACATAATAAGCAAGTATTTCAGTAATTACCCGTTAAAAAGAATATGTCATAGTAAAGCTTATCGGCATTCAGTAAAGCATTCGTAAGGGGTGCTTTCATCATATTAGTTCTAGGCTAGCACTAGGAACAGAAAATATGGGAACGTTTCTTGACGAAAGTCGTGCCACATAAAAACTAACTCAAGAAAGCAAACAGGGCGATAATTATATTTTAAAATAAAGCACTCATTTGCGTTCTACGAGCACTCAACAATTCCATGTTGTGTCGATGCAAAAGAAGATTGTAGCCAATATTACGCTCGGGAAAAGCTCCATCCAATTTGAAGGAAATAAACTTTAAAAATCACCTTTGCACTTTCTCAACTATCTCCTGTTGGATTGTATAATAATGGTATCACACATCCGAACCATATTCAAGCTTAGAGCACACATATGCATAATATAAAGGTGTTAATGTTCTGGGGTCATCAAAATCAATAATGACAGGTTTAATAAAGCCAAGCGACTTGACAGTTGATGAGGTAACGTTGATCAGATGTGAAAAGCCCAATTGATTATCAAACGTGATACCCAAATCCATAACAGTATTTAAACCCGCAAAAGGTTCACTATGGATTAAATAAATAGCTTCATCGTGTAAGATACACATTTCCTCTTTCAAATTCTTCAACTTGGGGGAACAGATACATTTTTAACATGCCCAAATAATTAATGCCTGTAATCGTGTTTTCTACAAACATAAAAGGGCCGATAACACGATAGTGCATAAGTAGGTGTCACATAGCATCTGTACGACAAAGTCAATACGCCTAGACTTATCTGCTGATTTTATTTCAAGTGCTAGTTGAATTTTATAAGCATGTAATTTAAGACGCATATGAAGGACTTCGAACACATAACTCTTACACGCTCAACATCCTCTTCCAATCTGCGTGGCCGTCCTGGAGATTTCTTGATGTCAACACTTCCAGTTGCTTTGAACTGATTAAACGAACGAACAATGGTTTTGTCTGTAGGCGGATTTTGTCTATAAGTTTTGGCTGATTTGAACTCAGCGTGACACAAAACACACTGCGTTTTCTGCTGTACGGTAGTCATGATGGCTGTGAACTGAGTAATCAGGTACAGCTGCACTGAAATGGTGGCGTGCGGCATGATGGCATCTGCGCATGCGCCCACTGACTTTAATAATTAAATTTAAGATTTTTGGCGTCTTTTGTTGTACAAATAGATATTCTACCATTTATATTAAGATTTTTATTTCGCTTCAAAATCCCGGATACCTTTTTCGATGACTCTGTATATTCAGTATATCTGGCTCGAAGTGATATTTTCTTATTCCCAAACTTGAAAAAATTACTTGATGGAAAGAGAGTCAGGTCAAATGAAGAGGGAATTGCCCTATTTTTAGGAACTTCAAAATAATTACTTCTAGGCAGCTGTTTTAAGTGTATAAAATTGGATCGAATTTATGATGAAAAATAAAACATTTTTTTTCCTCTAAAATAAGTATTTCATTGAAAAGTCACTTTTCCGTCAAATCACCCGTATGTTTAGGATAATTATTATAGGATAATTATTATATATTTAACCACTTTTACGCTCTGTGCACAAGCCTGCTTTAAGTAATTTGAAGTAGGGACTTGCATTGTTCTATATTGCCAGATGGTTTTGTGCTAATTGACGGTTAAGAAATCTACAAAATGGAATTAATTACATGAGCCAGACGAATTAAAGTAATTAGATACATAATACTGTATTGCTAGCGGTACCTTATTCTTTCTCCTTCCTTATCAATACACAAAACAAATTCTAGATATATTTCCAACGCAATTGCAACACTTAAGTTTATAGTCATAATATCAAACTATAGTATTACGATTGTTGTATTTCTATTTGAATCATCATGTGCTTTTGATAATAGACCGACGTTATGGTAGAATTGGAAACGCTCATAAAGGATAACAAATATCTTTAAATGGTGTGACAGTGAAAACAAAACAGCTGTTGGTTTTCATTTTTAATTACTCTTTGCTGTACGTTATATAACATTGGTAATACATGTATACGTAGTATATTATGTTCCACAGTAGCTTCATTTCAGGTGTGAATGATGGTAATAGGTTTACCGCACGCACGCACTGGTTAATTATTATCGACATTTACGATGGAGACTCCTTTTTAATTGCCCGTCGCTTTTTTTCCTCGAAAATTGAAAATTTATGTTGCAACTCAGCGTTTTGCCAGTTGATATTGCAACATTAACTGATGAACGAGGAAAGTAATTGACGTACATAGGCGGGCTGGATGCTTAATTACAACACGCTGAGGTAGGAAAATCTATGATATCTAATAATATACTTTATTGCATTTGTAAATAGTTTAATGAACGCTTGATAATTACAAAATTAATTTGCTATTTTATTATATTATTTGCCATTGAACACATTGGTACTTATCAAACTTTGTTATACAGAGAATACTATAATGCACTGATGGTTTTTGGTATGGAATAATTTTCAGATTTTGAATTTGTTTCCGGATTCAATTCAAGACAGCATTCCGCCGTCAATGTAATCGTGGTGATGCACCATCCCACAGTACCATTTTGGCATGATATCAGAGGAGGTTTAATGAAGGTAATATTGCAAACAAAAAACCGACTGGGTGCCATGTAAGTGCTATGACTGCTGAAAATTTTAAGCGTGCAACGTTTCCTTGACGAGGAGTCCACAACGCTCAACTGTACAACATGCACGCGTTTTAAATTTAAAGAAAACCGGCATTCATAGAATACTTAGGCGTATTAAATTCCACTCCTATAAATTGGCACTTGTTCAAGAACTAAGCCCATTACAATATTGCACGTTGTCTGGTTAATTGTTATTTAAATGGCTTCGTTAATAATCGAAGATATTGGGCAACAACAAACCCACATCAACTTAACGAATGACCACTTCACACAGTAACGGTTTGGTCTGCGCTATCAGCGACAGGAATTATTTGCCCATATTTTTTTGAAGAACACAGGCATAACGTAACAGTAACATGAGGAAGATATTGTCACTTGATTGACACCATTTTCTGGCCAAGGTATGAACAACTTGATAGTAATTATTGGTTTCAGCAGAATGGGGCAACGAGCCACACGGCGAGAATCAGTATTAATATGCTGCATCATATGTTTCCCGGTCCTTTAATTTCTCACGACGGGGACATAATCTGGCCAACTTGGTCATCTGACTTAACAACGTCAGACTTTTTCTGTAGGGATATCTAAAAAGTAGCGTGTATAATAATAGACCCCGTAATCTTGAAGATCTTAAGCCAAACATTTTAAATGAAATTGAAGCGATTCCACGCAGAGTGATGGATAATTCCGTGCGACGGCTAGAAGAATGTGTAGCAGAAGAAGAAGGCCACTTACACCATTCAATTTTTGAATAAAAAAACTACCAGAGTTATAGACCAATAAAAATTTATTTCATATTACAAACCGTCAATGCATTTTGGGATTCCCTGTATAAGAGAATTTACACATTAAAGTGATATAAAGTAGTAGAGTTGGGGATACGATGATGGTTCGAAAACTACGTGGCCTAACAAAGAAAATGCAAATTCTTTTGACAAAAAACATTTTATTTTTCAATATAGTCTCCTGGTCGCCCAACACACTTATTCAGACGATACTCCGAATTAATAATGCCTTCATTGTAGGTCGCTGAATCCAAGCCTTCAAAATAGCTATTTTCAGCAGCAATTACCTCGGAATTAGACGTAAATCTCTTACTGCCGAGCCATTTTTTCAGGATTAGAAAGAGATGATAATTTCTTGGAGCCAAATCAGGGAATAGGGCGAATGAAGCACTACTTCAAAAATTCATAAATTTTTTCTATAGTGCGTTATCCTGATGGAAAAGCACTTTCTTCTTTTAAGGCCGTTTCTCTTTGCTTTTGTCGCTTAATTGTTGCAACAAATTGGCATAATACTCCCCATTTATTGTTTTTCCCTTTTCTAAGTAATCGGCCAAGATAATTCCGTGAAAATTAAAAAAACATAACCTTTTTTGCTGACAAAACCGTTTTTTTCTGTGGTGGTGGAGAAATTCTTTTGTCCATTGTTTGAATTTTTCTTTGGTTTCGGGAGTGTAATGGTGGACCCAGGTTTCATCGGTGGTAATGAAACGTCGTACAAAGTCCTTCTGATTGCGGCGAAAATGTGGCAAAAATCGTAAAACACTCAGTTACTCCGGTTTGAGTAACCGCGGCACCCAACGAACCGAATATTTTTTCATTTCAATTTCTTCAGTTAAAATTCTATGCTCACTGTCATTTGAGATACCCACAATGTCTGCTATCCCGCGCACTTTTACTTGACGGTCATCCAAGATAATATGGTGGACTTTTTCAAGCATATCCAGAACAGAAACAGTTTTCGGTCGTCTACTACGGGGTTCATTATTTGTACTCATACGATCTCGCCTAAATTCGGCAACCCAGTTTTTAATAGTGTTAAGCCTTTCGAATGAAAGTACTTTATCACTGTTCTCTACTCAATTTCTCCATTATTGCAAAATTACAGACAAGACGTTTACTTTGGCGCACTGTCAAAAACAACTAATTGACAGATCGCTCTGTACTGGCACATTTAACCTATTAAAGGATGTTAGTGCAGAATTCTAAAGAAGATTCCTGCGAATTCACGCCATCTCTGTGTTAGGCCACGTAGTTTCCGAACAATACTCGTATAAAGGCAGAATTACTATTCTTCGTCTTTCAAAATTTTATAAGTTCTAATGACGATGTATTAAACCGAAGATACATATAAATTTGCTTTCATTTACTGCTTATTTGATTAATGAGTGAAAAGACGGATGCCTAAAAACTGTTCGTTTACCTTCTGATATCTTTTTTTTACTTTAGATGAGGTAGATCGATATCTCGTGTATAGTAAGTTATATGGATATGATGCACATATACATACTGCAATGAACTATGCCTTTGCTTATCAGGTCAGCTCACGACAAATGTCCGGACCAGCTCAATGGTAAATACTTCGGCTTGAAACTACTTTCTTCAGTACTTGCTCTCGCACGAGCAAGAATCGTGGAAAATAAAGTTCAAACTGGCATTAATACAAAGTCACAATTTTCTTGATAAAATTTATTAAAATAAAAAAAAGAAAAAATAACCTTTTCAAAATGAAAAGGGAGCTAAAGCGTGATCAACAGTAGCTGGGAGGAAACAGTCTGTGTGATAATTAACACGCACACAGAGAAAAACCTCTTATGACTCGCGAGCAGTAATTAAAACTAATAGATAATTAAGCAAATTCTCAAATTCAAACTCTAAATTATAACCCCTAATTTCAACCGTAAACAGACTAAACGTCAAATCGTAATTTACTTAACTTGTGCGAACTAAACACAAGGACAAATCTCCCCTCCAACCTGAATAAAATGTTCTAGAATATCGTGACACAGAAAAACTCCCTCATTCAAAAAAATATGGTAATTTTCTTATCTATCTATATTATAAGCTAATATAGAAATAAATCAAAATTACAAATAAGCACAAATGTCAACAAATTATCGAAGTAGAATTTATATGAAGCAACTGTAAACAGTATACTTACGTAAGCAACTCTTTTATTCACAGAAAAAAAAACTATAGCAGCGAGAGATACCAAATATAATTTAAATTAAATACAAACGAGATCACCACCACTTGTTAAAAATCGTAAATGAAATTTAAACGCTAAACAAAAGCACACAAAATAAATAAACCGGCTTTAAATCAAATACAATCAAATACGTAAAAAATAAAGTTTTTTACCCCGATCATATACTTCAACACCTCTGGTATCTCTCAATTCAATCGGATGCATAATCCGGCATCAAGCGAAAAAGCTACAAGATAGGACCGCCAGACGGACTCCTTCCTATACAATTTAAAACAGTGTATAGTCACTGTCTTAATAAATAGTTCAAAAATATAAACATGTGAATATACCTAGATATAAAACAAATATGCATGTTAAATAAATGTAATAAATTTTCTTATTGTTCATAAAAGTTTCTTCGGGGAAAAGTCCATTGCAATATGTAAGTGACATTTGTTCGTGTGTAGATATGAAAAACAAATCGATCAACGTGATGGAAAAACGTTAAATTTTTATATCCTCTACCTTTACTTTCTTTCGCTATTCCGGGTTCCATATCTATCTCCGTTTCTAAGCAATTTATTGGTATGTAAATTAAGATTAAATTAAATTATTTTGACGATACAGAAAAATTTTTTTTGAAAATCATTGTTGATATCGAATCAACTATTTTAAATACAAAAATTGAAACTAATTTATTTGTTTATTGCGCAAGTGAGTGACCATTTACATGTTGTAGTCCTTGAGCTGCTTTTTCAATCTTCTATTCACTTTTCGAACACAAACGAAATATTACATTCACAATATTAACTGCGTTTTAATAATATAAATATTTGATATGATTGGACACTATGTAATGCATTTTAATAGTTTTACCAATAATTTATTAATTTAGAATGTCCACATATAGGCGCTTTTAATTAGGAAAATGATAGGCTGTGCACAAAGGATTGGAAATTTATCGCAGTCAATATTTAAAGAATAGTTTTCTAACGCTGGCATTCGCGTTAGCAATTTTAATCTATTTCGACATAAAGCAACAATTTTTTCCATTTTACAGTAGGAATGTGAAGCAATAAAATTATAATTTTTTTTTTAATCCAATAGTGCGGAAATCTGTCTTCACTGACAGTTAGCGTTTGTTGTGGCTACAAAAGAAGGCTTTCACGGTATAGTTCAATAAGTATATTGCTTGACTATTCATTAAGAATTGTTAGTCAATTAGGCTTCATATCAGTCACTTTTGTTAGTTCGGTAAAGCTAATTATATAGTGTTCTAGTAGTTTGTATCCTAGATAAAGCCTGATTCAGATGGTTTAAATTTCTTAAAGCTCTGCACTGTTTCTGTTTCCGAAAACAAACTTTGGGTTAGAAGGGATAAACTGGTATTCGCTCACAGTATTTTACACTGTTTTCACTAACTACGGTATCCGCCAGAATAAACAGCACCGAAACTTAGGGTGCGATGGAGTTGCTTACATAATATGCATTTGTCATTATTGACTTAATTGTCATTAGTTGACATATTAATGTTACGCTGTAGTTGAACATGAATTGGAAATGGTTCTAACAATGGCAGGAAAAGTTCTTGATAGAACAATATTTTCGCTCATACGAAAATGGTCAATGAAGGTCCAAGTTTACAGCAGGTGTCAGTAAGATATCTGCAACAGTTTAATAAAGTAGTCCCCAATAAAAGTGTGATATTAGCTGTTGATGAGAAATTTCGTCGCACTGGCAGTGTATTGTGTCAACGTAAAGGTTCTCAGGTCATGGAAAAACAGTGTACCAACGAAAACGCAGGACGCGTTTTTGACCAAGTCGTGCATTCACCGTAAAGAAGCCTTGTAAGAACTGCATGCAAACTCAACATCAGTGAAACATCTACACGTCGGCTGTTCAAATCAATTGGTGGTTATCCATACCGTATTCAAGTTCGACAACGACTAAATGCTGCGGACAAACGTGCAAGGGGAATTTGTGGTCGCATATTGAGCTTACTTTAGGAGGATCTCGAATTATTGAAAAACATGTGGTTTTCAGACGAGAGTCACGTTCATCTTAACGGCTATATTAATCGACACCCAAACCGATTCCTTAGATTTAAACGTATTGATGTTATTGTAGAGAAACCACTCGACAGTGTCCGATTTACGGTTTCTGGTCATGGGATAATTGGTCCGTATTTCGTTGAAGATGATAATCAGAATCCACTTACTGTCAACCAATACCGTTACAGAGACAACCTTATTGTACCTTTTGTGAGAGATTTACAGAACGTTTGCCGTACACGAAATCTATAGGTGCGCACACAATGGTTTCAACAAGATGGTGGACCATACAGTTGCGCGCACCCTAAACTTACTCCGTCAGCATTTTGATGATGGGAAAATTTCCCAGAGAACAGACTTCGAATATCCTTCTTATTCACCGGATCTAATGCCACCTGATGCATACATTTGGGGTATGTTGAAAGACCAAATATTTCGTTCATCAAATCCACCGGAGAATATTGCAGAACTACAAGAAAGAATACAAACATTTTTCCGGCAGTTACATCAACCACTTTTTATAAATATGTTTAATGACTTAGAAAATCGTTATGAAGCTTGTTTGCGTCGTAATTGTGAACATTTTGAACATTTAAATTGAAAAAAATGAAAAAGTAAATATAATTTTTATTTTCGGTACTGTTTATTCAGGCGAATATTGTATTTTTTACATTGACGGAATTTATAGCACTCGTTTAATAATATAATTAGCAACATAGTAAGGACGTCATCCGTAATACCTTATTATGAAATCTCTGGACTATTTTAATATTGCTAGTGGACCCCATAATTGAATACCGTATGTCTTTCAGAAAGGCTTTAAGTACTAGTAGTTTGTTTTCATGCTAAGTTTAGAATTTCTTTTCATTATCTAGTAGTTTGCGCTTTGTGAAGATATGTGTCCGCCACGTAAGTCTTCTACATACATACATGCCTAGGCATTTGACATCTTCGGCTTAAAGAATATTACAGTATTTGGTCAAATACGTACATACTTTTCATGCTTTTAACATGTTTCTTAGGTACAATTTCTGGCTTATATTGTAATAACTTTATAGAATTATTTTATACACTCACTTTAGTAATTTATATTTTAAAACTTAGATAATTTATATATGGACGGAGTAAAAAAGTAATTATAATAAGAAAACTGCTGAAAATCATAAATTAAAATCCAAGATATTTTCAAGTAAAGTTTTTTGGCTAGAAACTATAGAATAATGTTTGCCCAAAAGTAGGGAAAATAAAAATACCAAATATACTAATTTTACGAGAATTATATAATATTTTATTTCCTTACTATATATTGCCCATTATCCGAATAACAGAATAATACATGGACTAGAATATTTGGTTTGGAATCGTTTAATTTTTCATATTTTCTTTTAAATAATTTTAGAATTGATTACAACAATGGAATAGATGCTCGTCCATAGGTTTTCTTGGATACAATATGTAGCAGGGATTTTTCGGGTTTCTTCCCGAGATGTCACGTGGTTCTGGTGAGATATGGTTTTCACAGCGTTTCGGTGGAATTTTGTTTGCCATCTTCTGATGGTACTTCAATGAAATATCAAGTTCTACATCTATCTTTTAGCATTTTAAAATATAAAAAAAATATTTGAGTAATACATGTTACTACATAATAAATTTCTAAATAATGCTATAATAGTGGCGTAATAATTTTTGCATGTTTATTATTTTTCTTTAAGGACACAATTAACAAAAATTAAAGATTGATCACCATCGAACTTTGCTTTTCTGTTTTTTTAAGTGTCAAATATAATTTTGCTAGTATTGTCTAATTATCCTCTTCAACTCCAACACACTAGGTTGCCATTATGTCATTATTGTAACGATCTCTCTCAAAATTTTGAAAATACTGCTCGGTTGGTGCAATAAGTTCCTACCCAAGCTGCTATCCAGCAAAGAAAGATTTTAGTTTTTAAAATAAACAGAAGTCAATTGTGGCTGTATCTGGTGCCAATTCTTTACACGAAGATGAAAGGAAGTTTTTTCGTGGACCATGCCACGTTATTTTTTAGAAATTTATTTCTTCAATTTGTCTAGGAGAATGACATAATACGGCTTTGCCTTTTGCAAAAGAGTCTATGAAAATTCTCCTCTTCCGATTCCCAAAAATCGTAGCCAATACTTTATCAACTTATGGAAATATCTTGATATTGTTTTGGAGAGGGCTGTCATGCAGTATCACCTGTTGACATTTTGAATTAGGTACTAGTATTTATTAATGTGTTTGATTACAATTAAAGATTTGCAGCACTCATCTTGCTGATAGCTTGGATATACCCACTTTTATGTGTAAAATGGTATGTATGAATTCAGTCGATACGCTACCTCATTGATGTCAATTCTTCGGTTGCTCTTAATAATACAATTAATTTTATTGATAATTTCTGGAGAATTGCAGTTTTAGATAGTCCTGCTTGCAAAATATGTTCAGTGCTCATATTATTACGTTTAAATTGCACAGTCCAGTGACATATTGTAGCTTTAGAAGAAGCACTGCTACCTAAAGTTTTTTTCTGATCACCCAGCATTTTAGAAAGCTTTAATCTTTTAAAAAATAAATATTGCATTATACAACAGATTGCGAATTTATTAATTTTAGAATATTCTATATAGACTCTTACTTCATACTAATTTTCAAACCTATATCAGAAATTTACTAAAGTTCATCTGTCACCATGAAAAATATTGTCAGAATTAGATTACTAAATTTTTCCGCAAGATGGTGCTAATAGTCGATTCTCGTTTTTCCGTCCGTTTAGGTATAGATAGGAGATAAAAATACGTTCTCCGTAATAAACGTTTCATTACTCACACTGACAGTTATTCGCTTTGCTGTTATTATTCTTTATATATTTCGAAACTGCACTGATGGATAATCTCCCAGCTATGTTAGTCATGACGGGATCTCGTAGTAAATTTCTTTAGGTTTTGCCAAATTTGTAGTCATCTCCCCAATTGAAACTTCAATATTCTACTATTTCAACGACTTTAATTATTCTTCCATGATAAGTCTTTATAATTATTAATACTGCAAGTTCTTCAGAAGCAATTTAATAACAGTTTCTTAACACACGTTCTGTAACGGCCAAATTCTTGTTTTTTTTTCTGTGTTCTTTTACCTTCTTCTTAATAATTTTTCAGTTTGTTCGACTCCTTTCATTCTAGGTATTTTCAAGTTGAATGCTGTGAAAGTCTACGAAACTAGAAGACATTTAAGGCGTGTAACAGATATTTTTGTGACAATTTTCTAAACGCGTAAAAACGAAGAAAATATTAAGCAAAATACAGAAGATGGCTTAATTCTTACAATGTTAAAATCAACAATACTGTGATAAGAAATTTGCTTTGTATATATAAGGTACGATTACTGTAAGCCGAGATGTATGGATATGTACACATATTTATGTCATCGTTAATTTAGCGGGACAGTTGTGGCATATCGGTATACACACATTGGTGATTTGTAATGTACGTACATGTATAAGACAGTATCAATGGTATCGAAATGTCAATAACTTACTTATCCTTCGGACATTATGGAAATTATTCCAGCTCTAAATAATACCGATTGAGAAGTTATTCAGGTGAAAAGTTAGCCTCAAATATAATATACAGGCTGAAATAAAGAGACAATGCATGAAAAATGGAAATATTCAATTATATAGAATATATATCCAAAAAATTGTGGGTCAATTACGACACAAATCTTAAAATTAAAAACCCCCTGAAAATTAAAGCAATTAAAGCCTATGTAGTAGAAGTATCTATTGGAAATACCTCTTTTGAATTTACGCATACGGCAATGTTTATGTTTATAAAAACTGTAACAGATAACATCGTTTAGACGGCTATCGACATTATAAAGACCCACAAATGTAGTAACTAACTTTGCTTACGTAGGGTTCAATAGTCTCAATACAATTAAGTACGAATATATCTGCTGTAAATCATTTGTGGACAAAAACTTTTAGAACTGACCAAATTTCGTTCCTTTCTTGTGTATTACGCCAAACTTTTTTTACGAGAAGTAACAAATATTAAATACTAATATGGATTTAGAATGTTGCTATTGATTATACACACTGCAATGTTTATGTTTCTGAAAGCTCTAGAAGATCACGATGAATAATCATCTTTGTATGGCAAGGGTTCGATAACCTGGTAACGATAGCCAAATGTAGCTGCTAAAAATTTATATTTTCATTAAATTTTTAAAGTAGATGTATTAAAAGAACATATAAGATGTGTTCTCTACGGGCATTTAACGACCTCTTTGGTAACAATCTATCTTTAATCGAAGGTGGAAATGTGTAAATCGTATCGAACTTATATAACGACCGACAACTAGACGAAACTTAAAGCGGGATCGACGATAACAAAACTACTCTTGTTGTTATTAGTCGGCTTTAAGATATCGCCTCCGATACTCTATTATATAGTTGGTTACACTGTAGGGTGACAATTTTTTTAAAATATTGTTGTCATTTTGTTTCTCGCTTATGAAAGGGAATTTTGGGAAAATGTTTTGAGTTCATATTCTACATAATTACATCTCCACTTTTCATACGTTGTCTTTTTATTTCAAGGACACTCGATATAGTTATAATATGATAACAGCGTTAAATACGCTGACTTTCTTATTGTTATAGTTATTGAAAAGCGTGTAGCTGCTTAAATAATTATTGTTTACATTAGCATCAATTAGCAGTTACTTAAACTAAAAAATGTTGCAATAATGAGCATGTAAACTTCAAGCGTGTTGTTATAATGCTATAAATATACGAGAGTGGAGACGGAAACAAGTTCTAACCTGTAAACAGTAATTTGGAGTATCTTTCATTTTCCTGTGCACCGCCGTTGAGTAACAGTGTCGTTTATCGTGAGTTCGATTTCTGAGATGGATACCAAACAACGAATGTTCGGCAGTGGGCTTGACATAAATAGAGGCAAAGCGAAGGAGCTTGATGAAAAGCGATCAAGCCAACCAATATCAGTGACGCATAAAAAGAATCAAAGGCAAGTGAAACGGAAATGGCTGGATTACGCAAAACCAAATTTCTCGGCAATTAGGCATTAGCCAAGAAAGAATCAAGCTATATAAGATTGTTCAGACGTTGAATTACAGAATAATTTGCGGCAATTAATGGACGTCATAAAAGAACAAAGAAAAAGCATTTGTCAAGAACTTCTTAAGGAGATGATGAAGGAGATAATTTTCTCTTTGATTCGTCATAAAACGAAATTTGTAATATATATATATATACACACACACATATATATATATATATATATATATATATATATATATATATATGTTGTAACTGGATTCCGGGTTTTCTTCCGCGTTTCCATTGTTTGGTCTTTGTAAAGACCGGTGCTGGTTTCTGGACGACGTTTCGGCAAAATCACATTTGCCATCTTCAGGTCTGCGATAACTGTCTGCTTCTGCTTCTGGTTACTCGTAAACTGACTCAGTCAGTTTACGAGTCGGATATAAATTAAACATTTGGCCCTTCGGATATAAATAATGCACTCGCCTCTCTACGCACCCTCTGTAGAGTTCTAATGTGGCATCTTCAGATTTATAGCTGTTCTCAAGGTTGAAGGAAGTATTGAAAGGTCAACTTTCTTCATCAGACACTGAAGTTCGGGCTGCTGTTCGCAATTGGATCAACAGTAAACAAGAAAGTTTTTTCATGGATGGAATGAAGAAACGTCTTTAGCGTTTGGAGAAATTTTTTGCACTAAATGCCGATCATGTAGAAAAATAATTAAGTAAGTTGGTAGTATAATAAATTTACTTCATTTTGAGACTAGTTTAATTACTTTGCCTTTTTTTATTCCTATTTTATTGAGTTGAAGATCTTATATATCAATCCGCCCGCGTATTTATAAACTACAAAATTATATTTGACTCTTAAGACTCTTAAATCGGAGCAGCATTGTGACTGCTGTTAAACTAATAAATTTTGTAAATAGAACAAAATTAAAAGAAATTTGTATTAAAATATTCACACCGGAATAACATTTTACCTTGCCCTCCTTTTAGTTAGACTTACAAAAAGAAAAAAAACAAATACGACAAAAAATATTTCGACTTAAAAAAATGTTTCAAGATTCATATACATGTATACATACTACAATTTTATTTTCTGGTGCGTGTAACACAATAAAGAAAGGTACTATATTTCCGATTAACGTCGCCGACCACAAAGAACCTTAAATATCTCGGAAAGGGGACAACTTACATCAGAATACATAACATAGACTAGTAAATAATTCTTAAACGACGGTCCCCCGATAAATATCCGTACGTAAATACCAATAATTTAGGCATGTCGTCGTGTGTGGTACACATTTTCGAATTAATATTTTATTAGTGATACCACCAATTATGGAGAGACGAATGTAAATACAAACATGCACATATGTCTAATTGTAATTAGTGGTTTTGTAATTTACAACAGACATATATTTGATGTATAGTAAATAGTAAGCATACATGAAAATACTTAGATATCTTAAAAATTCAATGAAAATACATATTTGGAATTTATTGACGAAGAGAATAAGTGTTCAAACTCCATTAGTCAAGCACCTGATGAAGCCATTGCTTGATGAAACAATATATATATATATATATATATATATATATGTATATATATATATATATATATATATATATATATATATATATATATATAGTGCAATAAACAATTACTTCAAACTTTAAAGACTAGTTTTCTAATTTACATATTTAGAAGTACGAGTGTGGTTTCGGTTTATTTCAAAGATTTTGATCACAGATTCAAAGACAATAAATTAGTATGCGTTATTGCGGAACTAAATTCTACGTAATATTTGTATTATTATGAGGGCGATTTTTATATTATTCTAGCTATAAAAAAATTAAGTGAAAATATCAAGCTTCTGTTGTGAAGTGGCTGTCACATTTGGACTTATACTGACTAAGTTTAGTCCAAATCCACAGAGTTTTGCTGTTTTTACAGAGCTTTATTTAATCAAAAAAATGAGTGAAATTTAGTTAGAACATGGAAGCGCGATACAATTCTTGACGAAAGAAGGAAATGAACCGAAAAATATTCATCAGAAGATGACTAACATATATAAGGAAGCTGCCTGATCATATTCTACAAAGTTCTAGTCTAACCAACTTCGATGGTGTGTCGAATCAATCAAGACGATACAAGATGCGGAAGGTCTATTGAAGCAGGAACTAAAGAAAATATCCAGAACGCCAAGGAATAGGCCCTTAGCAGATCGAAGAAACAAGGTGTCAATTATTGCTGTTGCAGTGGAGATAACAGAGGTCACAGTATTAAAAACTTTTGATGATAATGCTTACGCCTGCAAAAATTGTGGCGACAACAAATTTGTGAGCGAAACTTGAGGGTTTTAGTTGACTATAAAAATATATATTCAAAATTATAAAAGGTATATGAGAGGTGTTTGGATCACTGGGATCCATCGACAAAACAAAAATCCATGCAGTGGATCCGCGCCACTAAAAAAGCAAGGCCAGAAATTTCATGTGGAACACTGATGGCAACGATGTTTTTGGATACAGAAGTAATCTTATTAATTGAATACATGAAGAAAGGCTTTAGAATGACAGGAGAGTATATAAGAAAACTATTCGAAATTTTAAAAGTACCACACAACAAAAAAAGACCCCAAAGTTTCAATAGATTATACTGCTGCTTGACAACTGCAGAATTCACGAGGCTCGTTCAGTCCGAGAAGTAATCAACGATTGTGGCTTTATAGAAATGGAACAACCATCCTGCTGTCTAGATTTGGCACAGAGTGACTATTATCTCTGTCTAAATTAAAAAAAGCATCTATGTTGATGACGTTTTTTCAGATGATTGCCTGAAAGAAGCGGTGGAGGAGTTTCTTGAAGGCTTACTTAGGTATAGCCTTATCAGAAGAATGCTGGAATAAGTGTGTAACCGTAAGTGTATCACATATTGAAAAATAAATTATAGCTTTTATTCATAGCTAGGAAATCTTCCCTCGTAGCATATAACAGCACCATAGGCTACGTTTGTTTTGGTGTTCTCTCACTCTTCTTTGCTCTAACTCTTCATTGACTATTCTTCTCAATTCAGCATAAACTTGACATGAAATTTGACATCTCTGAAAGTACTTGTATTATTAACCCTAGAACACCCGACATTCGAAAATTTTACGATTACCTCTTCTTTAATGCGCTACACCTTCCAATCTATTAAGTTTGGTACTCTGAGTTTCTCAGTACCTACCTAGCTGTCTAACGTGCACACAGTGAGTGGTATACTACGAATGTCTGGTATTTACGTTACATTATATAATTTTATTATTTCGTGAGTCTATTACATTGTATAAAATAGATTAATTATATTGCAAACATTTCTAGTTTGTTTACTAATATGGCGTCAATACATGCACTGCGCAAGCTATGTTAGCAGATAGGAAAATCATTCAAGAAATAGAGAAAATAATGTATTATGGTTTAGAGTCTGATTATAGCGGTGAAAACGAAGCCTCAGAAAGAGACCGTGAAAACAAAATTGCAATAGAACATGCATCTAAAAGTTCTGAAGAATGCAATGATGAAAATATTGAAGGAATAGAAGAAAAAAGAAGGAGGCAATACCTTACAGCTTCAACTAACAGTGAATAGAAAAAAAATTAAAATGTTTCTTTGGCCACACATCAAAAGGGTACATATACTGTATCATCGAGCAAAATAAGTCTCAAGGGCAAGAATGGCCATAAATGGTCAACAAAAGTTCCTTTGCAGTGTAAGAGAATATCTAGTAGAAATGTGATACATTTTCAACTGGACAGCAAGGGTGTTGCTAAACACGTTATTCATCCAATTGATTGCTTTCTTAATTTTTTTCAATAATAACATTATCTATAAAATAGCTCGATCTACTAATCAACAGATACAGCATAAATCAGCACAATACAAGGCAAAAGATGCGACGGTTTCGGAAATCTGTAAGGAAGAAATTTTTGCTTTGTTTGCTTTGTTGATTTTCTCTGGTGCAATGAAAAATAACCATCTAAGTGCACAACACATGTTCGATAATGTTTTATCAGGATCCATCTACAAATCCACAATAAGTAATTCAAGATGCATGTTTCTTTTGGACTGTTTGAGTACCAGAGTTGAAAGATCTCGTAATGATGCATTTGCACCAATTAGAGAAATATGGGATATGTTCATAAATATATGCTAGCAGTCTTATACGCCAACATTATACGTTATTATTGACGGACAGTTATTGGCGTCTCGAGGGCGTTTTGTCTTTAAAATGTTTACACCAAACAAATCAGCAAAATATGTTTTAAAAATTGTCTTGCTCTATGATGATGCTACTAAATATACGATTAACGCAACTCCATATTTAAGAAAAGCAACTAAAACTAACGGCTTGCCATTATCTCATTTTTTTGTAAAACATCTGACTAAAACTATCCATGGTAGTAACAGAAACGATACCATGGATAATTAGTTTTCGTCGGTAAAATTAACAGACGATTTATTAACGATTGTGGTAGCAATCAGAAGAAATAAGCGAAATATACCACCTCAGCTTCTAGATGTAAAAGGAAAGCAGGCACATCAATGTTATGCTTTGATAAACAAAAAAGTTTGGTTTCATATAAACCAAAGTCAAACAAGCTGGTGCTACTTTTATCGATAATGCACGAAGGAGCAGCATTAAATGCAGAAACAAAACAAACCTGTTATCATACATATTTAGCAGACGACTTATTGCAAGATAAGCTAACAGTTGTGGGAAAAATCACAAGAAATAGGAGAAATTTACCACCTCAACCAGATGTAAAAGGAAGAGAAACGGGCACATCGATGTTTTGCTTTGATAACTAAAGATTTTGGTTTCATATAAACTTTCCTATTTACAATAAAATAACGACCGGTGTCGATACGAAGTATGTCTATTATGTTTCACATACTGGGACATAGAGGGCGCCACTAAGCAAATGTCAGTACTAAAAATTAACCTCCTTATTTGGTTAGTCTAAATCTAAAGTTTCAGTGTGATACGGGTAATTTTGTTGCTACAACGAACTGTCAAAGTTGACAAGTTAGTCGAAAAATGGAATTAAACCGTGAAAATTTTGGCGCAATAATTTCTTATAATTTTTGAGGACAATTATCTCAACAAAAATCCCTCGAATGCAAAATATAAAAGAAACTCTCGCATTACAAATGCCTGGTATTCATGTGTGGAAGAAATAATCTAGTATTCTAGAGTTAAAAGCAGAAACAACGTTTACTATGCAGATAAGGGTTCAATTCTATATATCTCCTGGTATGATTTCCTCTAGATACAAGGAGAGGGTACGTAAGAGTACATGTGTCATACAAGACGTCCACGTATATGATTTTGTCTTGCGCTTTTTGTCTTAGCTTTACTGTACCCATGTTCAACACTGATATTTTTCCGAGGAATGCAACTTAGTTGTCGAATACATATTTAAGATGTGGTAAAGGGTTTCATATTTTCTGTTAAGTTTTTATTTAGCCACAGTCTCCAGTTAAAGAAATTGTTCATTTACTTTGCAACCATTCAGTACTACGAATATTTTTAAGTTACTTTCGATATATTTTAGACTGTTTTGCCTTCCTTGTCCTTTGTTGTCTACTATTTCTCGAACAATTATCCATTGTTCCATTACTTACTGTTTGATTCTTGGTTTTGGCACAGAGTTTCTCTGTTCATTTCCTTTACATCTTTATATTTTCTTTATTTAGTTATTTACATCTAGTCATTCTGAATGTGTATTTTATATTTCTGTGTAATTTTTTTCATTCTCTTTTATATCCTGTCTTGGAAGTTTCATTTCTTGTGTGTATATATTTATTTTATTTACTATTTCTTTCAAACCATTTTCTTAGTATTTTTAGCTCTATGAACTCGTAATAATCATATTGTGTTTCTCAAGATTTGTTCCCAGACTAAAGGCAGCATGGTCAATAAAACTTTAAATCATCCAACGAAACTTGAAGAATTATATGGTATTAGTTAAAAGAGTTGTAGAGGTTCATTATTCTGGATATATCATAAAATTGTAATTAATTAAATTTTACATTCTGCATTTGGTACTTTTACCATATAAGTCGTAATGTCACAGTTGAACATGTTACTACTTAAATTACAAGGTATAATATTTATTTGAATTTGTATTGCCTGTATTTAGACGTTTTAAATTAAATTTTGTTGAGGAAGATTTTCCGTCTTTTTTTGTAACACTTAGCTTAATGCGTTCGCAGAACAGGTTTTTGCACAAGCACATTTGGTGTGAAACACACGAAACGCAAATTCTTTGCGAAGAAATGTTGAAAATTACTGTGTCGAAGTATGTGGGTTTCATATCGACCTACACATGAGTATTATTACCACTCCCGTTAAAGATAGGAGCTGTGTTGACATCAAAGTTGTAACTTGTAATTACCTTGGAAATGACATTCTTAAATTAAGTAAGTACGTGCATAATGTCAACGTTTGTAACTATACACCATACGAGTACGATGCGAAAAAGAAAAGTAGAAGACTGTTAAAGTTCATCTGTACTTTTCCTGATTTCTTTTTATTATTTCAGTTCACTGTAAATAATTTCCAAATTTAAATCTTAAGAGTATACAAGCAAAAATACTATATTATTTAAAGAAAAGTTTCGTTTTTACAAATATTATTTAAAATAAGACACAGGACTATACCGTGTGTCCCAATTTCGATGCTCACCATTGGTATCTCGGTTATTAGAAGATATAGAACAACGGTTAAATGGGGAATGTTTTGCAGAATTCAATACTCGCGGCAAATCTCATTTCAAATTTGACCTAACTTTTTAAATTTTTAAAATATTTTGAAAAATCCAAAATTTGCCGATTTCGTTATTCTCCAATAACTCGATAACGCTTAGTCTGACCTCTTTTAAAGTTTTACATTGTTGAGACACTTTTTTAAAACAAATTATTTGATACAAACAGAAACCCCCGATTGTCATTTGTTTTTAAGTTATTACCACTATCTTTTGTTTTTCATATGGCGGCCATATTGGATTTTGGGTTTGTTAGGTAGTCCTCAAAATGTGCTTTTCAACGATGTATAACATGCCTGAAAAATTTTTATTTATAAGGAAAATATTAATAAAAACGTAAATTCATCTTTAATATGAAATTAGTTGGCTGAAAAATTAAACACCAATGTCAAATGAAAGTGAAAAGATAATAGTAATACTGTAAACAAACGAAACGATAAAAAAATTATAGAAATAAAAAGTAAAGATACAGAACTTAAAGTTCACATTCACTTAAAGAAATTGTTCAATATGACGACCATTCTGTTCCACACAATTTTGACACCTTGTTCGAGTAGAGTTACAAACTCTACGTAGCGTGTTTCCGTTTACTGATCGTAGCACATCTAGTACTCTTTGTTCTAAAATTTCCCGAGTTTCTGGCGGTTCAAATTCAAATACTTCGTTTTTAGTGGTACCCCATAAATAAAAGTCAAGCGGGGTAAGGTCGGGTGATCTCGCAGGCCATTGCGGCTCCATTATTTGAAATCACTCTCTCATTAAAGTTTTCTCTCAAAAAATGTTGCACGTTACGAGTGTTATGGGCCGGGCAACCATCTTGCTGGAACCAGATGTTTTGCATGTTCTCGGGATTAATAATTTGCCTCGAAGCAGGCATTATCTCGTTTGTTAGTAGCTCCAAATATCTGTTACCAGTTAAATTTTAATCAAAGATGAAAGGACCTATTAACTGATTATCTAAAACGACAAAAAGAGTTTAAAAAACAAAAGAAATGTAAACAAAATGTCATACCAATTAAACCGCACCAGACATTAAAACCAAATCGAACTTGAAATCTTCTTTGATTTACCAAATGTTGATTTTCAGTAGACCAATGATGATAGTTATTCCTATTGAACACTCCACAATTGGTAAATCGTGTTTCATCTGTCCATATTATTTTCCTAGGAAAATTAGCGTCATATTCACATTTTTGAAGGTACCACCTGCTAAACTGTAATCGTCGGAGATTGTCATTATCACTTAAACCTTGTACAATTGTTGGTTTGTAAGGGTGATACTTGTTTTTCGTCAAGGTTCTGTGAACAGTAGATTTTGAAATCCCTGTTTCTCGTGTCACACGACGAACTGATGTGCTGGGATTGTTCCTAACGTTCTGCAAAATATTATTTAGACGTGTATCAGCATCATTAACTTCATAGTTAGCTCGTTTTTGTTCGAAGCTTCCAAAGTTCTTTAATTTGCTAACTAGTCTTCTAAAAATTGTCCTGTGTGGCTGTTGTCTTTCTGGAAAACGCCCTGCATAACTCGTGCACGTATTTTTAGTGTTTCTATTTGCTTTGAAATACACTTCCAACATATCAACTTTTTCTTCGTTTGAATATGTATGTGCCATTATCAATACTTATAAATCTTAATACTCGACAATAATTACTTATCACTAACTACAAGTAGTTTTAATTAACTTATCTCTGCAGCACTAATTGAACTTTGACAGGTTATCGTTTTGTTTCATTGTCAGAATACATTTGTCATTGACGTTTGACGGAACATAATGTCTTTGCTAGTGATACACGCTCAGAGGTTAGAATTATCTGACATTTGATGTAAAACCAAATACAAATCTCCCCACTACTTTTAATCCTGCGCGAACTTACCCCTGCTCGCGCCAACTTAATTGGCGTTTGCTATACTTAGAATATCTTTTCACTTTCATTTGACATTGGTGTTTAATTTTTCAGCCTACTAATTTCATATTAAAGATTAATTTACGTTTTTATTAATATTTTCCTTATAAATAAAAATTTTTCAGGCATGTTATACATCGTTGAAAAGCACATTTTGAGGACTACCTAACAAACCCAAAATCCAATATGGCCGCCATATGAAAAACAAAAGATAGTGGTAATAACTTAAAAACAAATGACAATCGGGGGTTTCTGTTTGTATCAAATAATTTGTTTTAAAAAAGTGTCTGAACAATGTAAAACTTTAAAAGAGGTCAGACTAAGCGTTATCGAGTTATTGAGGAATAACGAAATCGGCAAATTTTTGATTTTTCAAAATATTTTAAAAAATTAAAAAGTTAGGTCAAATTTGAAATGAGATTTCCCGCGAGTATTGAATTCTGCAAAACATTCCCCATTTAACCGTTGTTCTATATCCTCTAATAACCGAGATACCAATGGTGAGCATCGAAATTGGGACACACGGTATATGATCATATATTGTTAAGTTAGTGCAACGGGTTATTATAAGAAGGTCAAAATAACAAGAGGGAAATTTGTACTCTTGTTCAACATGTAGTACACTACATTACCTATGAACCTTTCCAGAGTACTCACATCATAGATACTATGAAAGAAATGATATACGATATATTTAATTATTAATATACGAGGGTGATTCGTAAAATAAGTTAAGTTTCCACCTAGTGAGCAGAGGAGTGGAGATATCGGCACGATAGGAGCGTTACGGTATAGTCTGGCTCAATGTGAGTCTGGAAGTGCTAGTGAGAGAATCGTTTGGACATTCTTTCGTGATATTTTGGTCGTAAAATGGCTGCTGCAATCTAAAATCCCGAACAAACTTTATTCACGATGGGTGTCAAAATTTCTTGCTGAAGATCATAAAATAAAGAGAATGGGATCGGCACTAACTTTTCTGATACGTTATAATGTTGACGGTTAAGATTTCTTCAGGCATATCATAACAAGTGGTGAGACTTGGTTCGCCTATATCAACGTCTAGATGAAAAAATAGTTTATGGATTGGGGTCGCTGTTGTTCGCCTACGAGGAAACCTCCAAAGTGCCGTCAAACTTTTTCTGCGAGAGAAGTCATGGTCACTATTTTTTGGAACAAGAAACGCGTCCTTCTGGTAGACTTTATGTAATGAGGAACCACAATAAACACTGAAGAACAGTACTAAGCATGGCTTAATACACAGGCGGCAGAGTTATATTAAGAGGGCATTAAAAATCTGGTTCACCGTTATGACAAATATCTCAATCCTAATGGTAACTATGTAGAAAAATATCTGAAAATAGTAGCTTTAAGTTGTATATAATAAAAACCTCTTCATACATTGGTATTTTTTAATAACCAAACGGCACCTACTTTACCACGAGCCCTCATACTTCATCTTGTGAGAGCTACAGCCGGCAAAATCAATATCACACCATATCATAGGACAGAACAAAGTTGATTATTACAATTGGTACTGTTGGTAACACTACAAAATAGTTTGATAACAAAACGTTCAGAAATACATTCCAATTTCACACAAAATGATCACCAAACAGTTGCTGGAGCAAACCTGTAGTCTGCGTTTTTAATAATTTTATTATAATTTTTTGATAAATAACGGCCACTTTTATTTCAGTAATGATGCCGCTGCTTACCTACCTAAGTGGCGGTCTATAACTATTATTCAACTGTCTAATTTCCAAACCGTGTTTGAAATAAGGATGTTTTATAACTGCGTAAACATAATTCGATTACAATTAACGTATTATATATACGCTGATACTTATTTTATGTGAAAATCTTTAAAACCGTTACACAATATTTTATTTTATCGACAAACACTTTTATTTTTATTAAATATATTGTTCATCCACCTCTGGTGAATTTAGGTTTACCCTTGGATCCTCCTACGTAAATCGTTAGCTCCATATAGTGTAACTAACGGCTGACAGTGTTGCGTCTATTGTAAACTTTCATCTTGACTTCGATGTGTTTAATTGACTGTGAAACTGGTATTTTTTACATCACATTGAACGTAATTTTGGTAACAAGTGGAAAATCGGTTAAATTTTCATTGCTTCGATAATGTAGATTGAAAAAACATTTTACCCCAAATAAAGGACACATTGATTAGTAATTATAAATTGTTAAATTTAAAGATATAGTACTAAAATTTCAGTATATGTACATGCGACTACGAAAATATTATTTTAATATAGTATTTTTTTATTGACACTTAAGAACTTTCACTTTTCTAACGTGTTAAACCAAATCGAAGTCTATTAGGCGAAATTTAATTTTCTGCTCTGTATAAGGTAGACTCTAAAGTGTGAAATGAGTTTGGGAGTAACGTAATATTAATTCAAGCAACCTCATTACATTCTCATTCAGCAATTCATATACTTAGTGAAACATTGAATATTTTCAAGATATTTATTATATAACTTTAATTAACTTAAAAGATAGCATATTTTATACTTGCACTGTTAGCATGACGGTGATTCCGTCATGCTCACAGCACTTTATACGTTTTTATTTGAAGAGAAAGGAACCTCGCCTGACAGAACTAAATTTATCGGTCCACAGGAAGATTTTCATGTTGCTATATTATTTCTTTCATTTTTAGAGATTTTAAATTTAGAACGCGACTTGCTTCAGAAGAACGCGACTTGCTCCAGTAATAGGAAAAGAACAAAATACTGTTTCTTTATAAATTTGTCGACTTAGATTTCATTTATATTGAAGATATCTAAGAACACTTAATAGAACTAATCAGAACATCATTTTATCAGTATTACTAGAATTATGTTTTAATATTGTCTTTATTTTTGTAAGCGCTATTTTTTTTAAACATTTATTGATGCTGAGAATTGATGCTTAATTGAGTAGTTGTTTGGGTTAGTTCCATCGTTTGTGAGGATTTGAACAATCCTACGTTTCGGTAGTCAAACTAACCTGAAGATGGCAGTAAAGTGACTGCCAAAACGTTGAGTTATTCAAATCCCACAAGCGATGGAAATAGCCCAAACAACTACTCTGTTATTGTATATATTATTAAAACTTATTATGGAAAAATCGTATCAAGTTATCTCAATTGTGTCAATGTTTTTTACGTTATTTTAACAAACCACACTCGTATCCGTCGTATTTCTGTACATTAAATGTATTTCAATCAATGGGGTTGCATGTAGACCTTACATAACCGTAGATGACGCTTAGCTCTGTGGGCATGCGCATTTAGATCTTGGGCGTGGAGGTTTTTTGGTTAGAGATAGTTTTGATGCGATGAATGTTTAAGACAGTTATATATTATAAAATATAGTGTTAAGTTTCGCATTAAAGCACCCTTTGGGTGGATGTATCTGTCTTGCCTTTTGGTGATTAAAATTTTGCCAACTTTCGTTGATATACCGCGTTTTAATTCACCTGTGTCTTCGCCCGTATATATCTTCTCGGTAAGTAGTAATTTTCATAATACGTTTGTTTTCATTAAGTAAGCTAATACCGTTTTATATTGTAACTTTATGGAGCTAGTTTTGAAACTAGATTAGAATTAGGGAATTGAGTTGGTTTGGATAATCATAATAACGAGCATTACCGATACCGATATTATAAAGCAAGATCCCGACTAAATATTCTGTTTACACATTTGAGTTGCTATCGAGCGCAGATGCGACACAACGCCACAGGATTGGTCCAGGCTTATCTCTACAGAAGCTAAGTTGTGGTTTTGATCAGTATTTCCAGTTATTGAAACACATATAAATCTAGTTCGCCTCAGATAGTAACATTTGTATTGTATAGTTTATTCATATATTTTAATATTTTGCAGTTAATATTTCATTAACTGTGAAGTTTTCCAGTCAGCTTAACAAGTTTAGGTTCACATTTATTTTAGTAAATTTTTTATGTGGGTTAGCGGAGGTCTCCGACAATATTTATTTTCCTTCAGGATTGTTAACTTTTTAATTCACCTCATTCCTTTTATTTACAGGTCCGTTCATATTTTTATATATTTGATACTTGTTGATATTTTGGGGAAACATATTCAATCAATATTGCTTAGTATTATTTATGCGTGCCGTTATTTATTTGTATGTCTATTTAGATTCCTCTTATAGACATTACGCTTTGTGTGGATACTTTATCATAAGTACGTCCTCCGTATGACGTATGAACTCTAGTCACGGTGGTGCCTCTTTTATCTTTTGTTATAGTTAGACTCTCAACAACATTTCGATGAGAACTCCACCTCCTTTACTGACCTTAACCCGGGTACTGGTTAGTTAAATTGTATCTTTACCATAGGTAAGTTTTTGGGCCTCTATAGTTTGTCTGCAGTATATCGTAAAGTATGAGAGGCTAGTTTTGTGTGACCTATTTTTACCGATAGCAGTTTTACGGAAAAAAAAACGTAAATGTTCTTCAGAAATTACTTTGACTTTAGAATCCGAAATAACGCCTTTCATAATATGGATTATTCTAGATTCATAAGTAAAGACGGCAGACTATGTGCTCGGTGCATGGTGACAAGAATCATTTCACCATCTGTACTAAATATTATTTTTCATTCCTCTCGCTTTGTTTACATATCGGAGCAGAAAAACATATATTTAGTAGTTATAGTTATAGTTAATATTTAGTTTCCTAAATATTTCCATACATGCATTTATCAAAGAGATAACAGAATTTGAACATATATTTTACAGTTCTAAATCAAAAAAAAAAAACATTTTTTTGTATTTCTAACAATGAACGAAACATTTATTCTAAAGAAAAAGTGGTATTATTGGCAATAACAGATGCACCTTCAAAACATATTTATATTATAGTATCCAAAACAATATTTAGTACACATGGTGAAATGATTCTTGTCTGTCTGGCACATAGTCTGCCGTCTTTATTCATAAGTGAATTTAATTATTTATAAGCTACTCTTTTTCAAAAATAATTAGGTTAAACGTGATATAATTTCTTTAAAATACGTAAAATATAAATTTTCCACAATAATTTAGATAATTACTATCTAAATAAAATAAAATAATACAGTAGTTGTAAAAGTCCTGCTTCATTTATTAATTTTTTATATATTATACAAGCACGAAAATTTCATTGGCTTTTGTTAATATAATATTTACCGAGTGGAAAGTTCTTGTTGGTTTGAAGGAAGTTGAATTTGTACTTTCAAGCTGTAGTTGCTGGAGAGTGCAATCATGTTTTGTTTCACCACTTGATGCACGAGTGTAATACACTTTATTCTGTTCTAGCGTTAATATTTATAAGTTTGATATGGTCAGAAAGTATTTTATTGTAAGACTTGACACTAAACTTAAATTTAAAATTTAATATTATAAATTTTTAAATAAAATTAATAATTGAAATTCCCAGCTGATTGCAAATAGTTTAATTATGGAAAGACGATATTCATATAGAAAGTAGAGTCTTTAGATACAACTGAGAAGTTATACAGAACTATTTTGCTTATACTTTCAATAGAAATTGTTGAAATGTCTGTTATACTCGTGTTGGAGTTGCATTGAAATTGAATTTAAGGAAAACTTACATTTCTAATATTAACAACTTCGCTAATATCGTAATTAACACATTACATTTAACAGATCATCTAACAATTGCATCCTAATCATTGTAATTCCTTTTAATATCATAAATGACAACAATTATGAATTGACTCTATATATGGAGGTGTAAAGAACTTTTTTAAGTATTAATAATACAAAAGTTTAGCGATTAAGTCGATTTAGAACAGAAAAGCGCGATTCGTAGATATTAGATATTGATGCTTATTTTTGAAACTGCTAGTTATTATTGCATTACATTACAATGTAAATCACGACACTTCTGTCAAGTAACATAAAAAGAAATCACCCTTTTTTTGATTATACTGTTTTATATCAGAATAATTGAAACATACATGAGTAGGTAGGTAGCGCTGAATTTACTTCTACGCCCGGTCTGGATAATTTCTGTGATGTGGCGATGTGGTTCTTTTTTGTGAATGTGTCTGAAGATATCCATTCTCCAGCAGGGGCGTACCGATGAGCCTGTAGAAAGGCGAAATACGTATCTACGTCTCTGGGGAGGGATATGTTCGGACACGTTCACAAAAATATTAATAGTGAACCTGTATTTGTGTTCTTCACACTAGATTCTTAATAATATTTTATATTATTAAAAATACCTTTGTATTATACTGTTTTACTTAGTATTTCAGAAATATGTATGTATGATTTTGAACGTCATAGAGGCGAAAACAAACCTCATACGACGAGTAAGCTAAATTTATTGAGAGTAAGAAAATCTAGAAGACTGCGAGAAACAATCATTCAGCGGTTATTTAGAGCAACTTTTTATCTGTCATTTGACGTTTTGTTGTTGAAGTTACGTTCGTAATAACTCAGCTACATATTTTTTTAAAGTAAAATAAAATAGAATTAGCCAGAGAGCACTTTCGAATCATTATTTATTATGATTTTAAAAGAGGTTTAGGCGCTTACAAGTGCAAAGAGAGTTTAGATTCTGTTTTTAGTATACAAGCACCTTCCTTGGCTGCAATTTACCGATGGTATAAGGAATTTGAACGCGAAAGGAATTCTGTTGAGCATAAGAAAGGAGCAGAACGTGCCCTTCTACGGTTGTTGTCGACAAAAACATTGTTGCTGTTAAAAAAGTTATTGAAGAGGACAATAAAGCCACTTATACTGTAATGGAGTATCAACTTAAGATTTGATCCTCAGCTGTTAAAACAACCATACACCTGCATTTAAAAAAAAGTGGTAAGTCGTTTTGGGCCGCTTTACCTTTCTGACTTCCAAAAAGCAGAGCGTGCAATAAGAATTTGCCATGACACTTTAAATTTCTTAAGTAATGGTGGGATCAAATTTTTTTCCAAAATAGTGACAGGTGACGAAACTTATATTCCCCTTTTCGACCTTCCTACCCGCCAAGAAAGTTGTGTATGGATTCACTAAGATGAGTAAACTTCTACAACGACTAAGAAACAGCGAGCTATGAAGGAGGTTATGTATGTGGTATTATTCAGAAGTAGGGGCTCAATAAATGCAATTAAGGTAGATGGACAAAAGACTGTTACAGCTAAATGGTATATTGAAGAATATTTGCCTGAAGCGTTCAGCAGCTAAATTGCTAGCTAAATGATACACTGAAAAATATTTGCATGAAGTGTTTAGTTCCAAAGACGGGAATTATGCTCCACCATGATAATGCATCGTCCCATGCGGCAGTTTTAATTCTCCAGTTTTTGTCTGGAAAAAATATAAAAGTAAAAGAATATCCACCGTACTCACCTGATTTAGCAATGTGTAACTTTTGTGTTTGGGCTTAAACGCAATTTGCGGGGTAAAAGGTTTTCGTCTGAAGAAGAGATTGACACCGCAGTTCACACTTTTTTTGAAGGTATTCCGAAAGAAGATTTGTTTGGGAGCTTTTAAATAGTGGAAAAAAGAATAGTCATGTGTATCATTTCTGAATGGAATTACTTATTTAAAACAAAATCTTATAAAATATTAACCGTATTTTTTATTCTCAATAATTTCAGCTTGTTTCTCGTATAATGGCTGCTCCAGTTCGACTATTCTATATTGGCTACAGTGTAAATTAGACAGTCGTCATTAACGGCTCGTGTTTGACCCACCAAATGTTAGTTTGAAACAACATATTTACTAAAACTTAACCACCGTTCAAAGCATTAAAATTGTTTGATTGTTCTACAGGAATAACACTTCTGTACCAACGGTTTATCGACGTTTGCGGGAAATTTGCAGGGGTAGAAGGTTTTAGTCTAAAGAAGAGATTGATACCGCAGTTCACGCTTATTTTGAAGGTATTCCCAAAGAAGATTGGTTGAGAGCTTTTAAATAGTGGAAAGAAAGAATAGTCAAGTGTATCATTTCTGAATGGAATTACGTATTTGAAATTAAAATCCTAGAAAATATTAACCGTATTTTTTATTTTCAATAATTTTAGCTTGTTTTACTGAGCGAACAATTTGCAATATAGTGAAAAAATTTGAGAAAAATGGAGGCATTGGAGATAGAATAAGCCGTGGCGTATAATTTCAGCTTGTTTTACTGAGCGAACAATTTGCAATATAGTGAAAAAATTTGAGAAAACTGGAGGCATTGGAGATAGGATAAGCCGTGGCGTACGTTAAACCAATAATATTGCTGCTGCGAGTGATAGCGTGGCTGAAGATCGAGAATTATCGACTCGTCGCTGTTCATAGAATTTAGGCTTTTCTTCTGGCTCTGTTTGGCGCATTTTTTTTGCTTGTATGAAAACTCAAAAGGCCAGACAGTAGGAGTCAACGGTGAGCGCTATAGTAGCATGTTAACCGATTATTTTTTGCAGTCGAAGATATTGATGTTGAAAACATGTAGTTTCAGCATCTTCCCACACATCGCTACAACGTTAGATATTTTGCGTGCAAAGTTCAGAGGTCGCATTATTTAACGTAGCGGTTACATCAACTGGCCACCAAGCTCATGCGATTTAAGTCATAGAAAATTACCTCGAACGAATCAACTACTGCAGAAGGTCCAGAGGTGGGTATTTGCCTAACATAATTTACCATTGTTAATGAATAATACCAATAATACCATTTGGTGATTATTTCAATTTATTATTAAAACTATTAATGCACTATTTTTAATCATTTTAAATTATCCGAAATTTCATTTATGATACAAATGAAAGAGAAATGTCATTTGCTAGCTACTGATATTTTTTGTTTGCTATAGTTGCTGCATTAATGAATTAATATGCTACTTTACACATACACATAAAAAAACGTAGAAATTGTATAGTTCATATACTTCTTATTTATTATTATATGTCCCTGTATTGGATTTATTTATTTAACATTCTTAAAGGAGTCAGCAGCAGCAACACGTATTCAAGAACAAACGTATTTCCGATATCTAAACTTCTGTATCCGCATTGGAAAATATTTAATATTAAAACAAAGTCGATGTCACGCGAGAATAGAATGCTGTCCGGCTTTACATACTGCAGAAAAGTACAATATATATGTAAAAATTTATGTATAACGTTCAGGCGATATTGATCGCTTGAAAGTACATGGTGCATAAATGTATAAAATATTCATATTCAATACTTCTTCGATTTTTAACATACATATAAGTTAATTTGACCAATGCCTTTTACAAAACTCGAAATTATATTCTTAGTCTTCACTAGGTTAAGGATATAAACACACCACAAATGAATATTTTGTGATACTTCTTTAAGAAAAACTTTTAACCCTTAACTTGTGATCGAGGGTCTACTAGACCCTCGGTCACAAGTTAAGACCCCAGTGATTAGTTGTTCGATTATTACTACTAAGCGCATGCGCCAATCTTTCTAACTTCTTAAGTAGCTTCCTAATATTTAACCTTCGTCAATATGCCGTAAACAGAACTTGTGTTACGAGTACAGTTACCTATATATTGTTTGTTAAGGATCTGTGTGACCCTGCCTCATCATAATTGAAAGTAATTTTATTTTAAAATATATGTAGGAAAAGTATTCGTGCTACTGATTTCAATTTCGAAGACACTGTACTAAGGTGGTATAATGAAACTGGCTCAGAAAGTGAAGCGGTGAGATAGATGATGATTTTGTTATTAAAAGTGACCATCAGATAGATTCTGAGGAATCATCATTATCAGAGGACGAAGCTCGTTCAGAGGAATTATATGTAAAAGAACAGGGTCAATCTACCACCAAAGAATATTATTATGGCAAGAATAGGTATAAATGGTCAAAAGATACACCGAATACAAGGTATAAATGCGAGCACACAATTGTAACTCATTTGCCTGGGCTAAAATGTGCTGCTAGAAATTTGGGTAATAAGGCTGAGCCAATAGATGTCTGGAACTTTATGTTCATCGATGATATTCTCGATAGCTTGCTTTAGATTTGATAATTTCCGTATCAGATATGAATTTTACCTGAAGATCCTAGCACAGCGACATCTTTTATATTTAGAACATTCGTCAAGAACGACCAGTGTCTATACAGTTGGTAATTCGGTTACTGTAGATGAGACGTTGATAGACTTCAGAGGGAAGATAGATGAAAAGTGTTGAACAATAACATATCTTCTCATCCTTCGTTAATTCGTGATTAATTTTTATATTAAGAATAATTCTTTTTTTGTTAACACATCCCCTTTTTCGCCCGATTTCACACCGTGCTATTATTTGAATAAATGAATAAAAATAATGCCTTTTCAAGTATTATTAAAGACAATAAAAATTAAACTAATAATAGCTGGGTGTCAGGAGTCTAGAAGCTAATATGTCACCAGGGATTTATGATGGACAAACTGGAAAATTTTTCAGTAAACTTACTCCTATAGAAATCTGGGAAAATCGCTTGTTAGAAGTGAGTCAATCATCCTCGCCCATACGATTTTAAATTAGGTTCAATGGCTTCATTTCTATCAGCGGTTCCATAGAGGATATTTGAATGATGTCCTGTTGCATCAATAATAGTATTAACTTTTTTTCATATCGAACTAAAAATAATTTTAGTTTCTCACGATATTTGTGTTTTATTTTCCAAAGAAAATGCGTCGCTCATAATGAAAAATACTTTATTCCATGGGGTTCTTGGTGTAGATGTCCCTTTTCGTGTCCGCACCGTATTATAATTAGTTTTTAAGTAAATTTGTAGATAGTGAAATAAAAGGCCAGCAACGAGATAACATGGTTAATATAGACAACCTTCTTATAGATGCTCAAGATTAACCTATAATACAAATAAAAAATAAATTTACTCGGAAAAGACTTAAAATACTTTTATCGTGTTAGGTAATATTCCGACTAAGGACAAATAATATTAGAATTCTTTATAGAAGCGGGCTTTAATGTTTCAAATATCATGAATTGCATACAGCTGCATTTTCCACGTTTCTCTATAAAGATGTCTACTAAAAACAATTCTACAAAACTTTTTGAGAATTGGAATAGAGCATCACAAGAGTAAGTGATGGAAGGTAGTTAAAGTTAGGCATACACTTGAGTAACTCCCATTGGACAACCGTAATAATCCTCTCACAGAGAAGTCGTAAAAGCTATAAAAACTGTGCATGCAAAATAAAATATGAACACGACATTATTAAAGTTTACGTTCGTAAAGTATACATTTGGGTTTAATGCATCTACACAAATTAATTGTAATAATAATAAAAGGGATTTGATGTGTTGAGCACATTGCTTGTAACAAACGCAATAAATTATTAATTATTAAAATACATTTTCTGGGTCTAAAAATCCTCATAAGACGCTCATATTAATATCGAAAGCTAGATAATTAAAGGTTTTCTAGATTCATTTTAAGAAAATTTATTCTTTTCGTCATTAATTTTTCTTTGAATATTGAAAAAGTTGAAAATTAAACTACAGCAAACAAATATGTGACCAAGACATGCATCTATACTGATACTGCGATGAATCATCCGACGATACGTCAGGCCCGGAATCATCTCGAAAGATGTCGATGCATCGGGAAAAATCTAGACACAGGTTCCCGAATATGCTAGAAGTTTTCCCGTGAATATAAATAACACTCGAGAGGTATTTATTCCATTCAACGGGTGGTCGCCGAGTCGAGTTTATATTGTAATAAATAAACATTTATATAAATTCTGTGTAAATAAATATTGTTTAGTTAGTTGTAGTTATAAGTTGTCTATTTAGTGTATACCGTTTTTATTGTCAATATAGTGTGTGCTTAAATTACCGCTGGTTTTATTTAGAACCCACAGAAAAACAAATACATTACAGTGGTGTCCGGTGTGAGTTAATTAATAAGTAACGGACTAAGTGGACAATTAAGTGTTAATTAAATATCCGTTTAATTAAATATGCAGTGCGAAAAGACGTTTATTTTAAATATCGTGATGGCGAATGGAGTGAAACTCGCGGAATTAAAAGTTACTGATTTAAAACGAGAATTAGGGGAGAGGAATAAGGATACAACCGGCAAAAAGGAAATTCTCCAGCAACGGCTTCGAGATGTGTTGATCCAAGAAGGCAAGGTTCCAGAGAATTATGTCTTTCAAGTTCCAGGTGGAGATGCTGATGTGAATTCGCTGTTTATGAAAATGGAACAACGTCTGATAGACAATTCGCAAACTTTGAAACAACGAATAATAGACAATTCGCAAACCTTGGAACAGCGTCTAATAGATTCACAAACTCAAATGGAACAGAAAAATCTGGACAATGTGAAAAGTTTGGAACAACGGCTGATAGACAATTAGCAAATTTAGGAACAACGAATAATAGACAATTCGCAAGCTCTGGAACAACGTCTAATAAATTTGCATGCCCAGATGGAACAAAGAAACCTAGTAACCGCTAGAATCCTCGAGAAAAATCTGGAAAAGAAATTACTAGAAAATTCTAGAAGCTTCGAAAAAAGTCTAGAGCAAGTGGAGAAAGTTCTAGAACAGCGACTAGCAGAAAATTCAGAAGCGTTAAAAGAAGAGGTTTTCATAGCTGTAGAGAAAATTGGAGAACATTCTAGACTTTTAGAGGGAATAATGACCCAGATTAAATTACCTGTTACTATGAGTCATTCTGATCCCAAGCAGGTCAACGAAGAAGTTATATCGCAGACCATCGAAATAAAAGAAGAATCAGTGGCTATCTAGAAGGCCAGAATCAAGGCACCAACCTTTGATGGAAAGACGTCATAGGCGACTTACCTGACGCAATTAGAAGCAGCCGCAGAAGCAAACGCATGGTCTTCTGTCGAGAAGGCTACCGCTTTAATCATAGCATTTAGAGGTGATGCTATTGATATTTTGCAGACATTTCCTCCTGAGGAACGTAAAAATTATTATTTAAACTGATGGAGATCAGATATGGTCATGCATACCTAGAGCAGGTATACCATACACAATTAAAGAATCGATCACAGAAGAAAGGTGAGAATCTTCAGGAATTTGAGGCAGATATTGCTCGTCTAGTTAGACTTGCACATCCGATAGCGCCAGATAATTTCATGGAACACCTAGCTGCCCAGACGTTCATAGATGGTCTCCGGAATATTGATACGCAGCAAGCATTAAGGCTGGCACGACTAAAGACCTCGATCGATGCTTTGGCGCACGCACTGGACTTTGAGACTGCAAAACAGGCCTCTCGGAAACATGCCTGTGCCTGTACTGTCGACAAACAGGAAAATGATGAGTTCATAGAGCAGACAGTTAGTCGAGTTCTAAATCAGATTAAACCAAATAAAACTGCACGCCTATGCTGGAATTGTAGAAGAAACAGTCACAATCAAAACAAATGTGGTAAAAGGACCAAGAAAGAATCGGCTGAGAATCCAGAAGCCCCGACGACTGTACAAATCGCATCCTTGCAACATCAAAAAGCGGCCTGTATGTGGACGGTATTATCGACGGAAGGCCCTATGCCTGCTTGCTAAATACTAGATCGACGAAAACCATCGTGTGACCCAACTCATTTCCCAAAAATAAAAAATTATTTTCTAGCATATGGAGACTTAAGACAACTACTGGAGAGGCAGCTTCTATGGCAGGTGAAGTAGATGTCAATTTTATCATAGAACCAACATCAACCCGAGATCGTGTTCTCGTAGCCGACATAGAAGAAGAAATAATCTTGAGATTAGACATCATGGACACCTACGGCTTCCAGTTAAACCAGAAAGAGTGCTCTTTAAAAATAAATAATGAAGAATTGTTTCTTCATGGGAAAGATTGTGGACATGTACAAGTAATTACAGCAGAGAATATTGTTCTGGATGCAAGAAGTGAGACATTTTGACGGCGTGTATGGAAAGTGATTATCTAGAAGGAAATGTTACAATGTTGGAACCAAAGACTGATGATGACGAGGTAAGCCGAGGGATAGTTGTTGCCAAAATGCTGGTTAACACTCAGAAGACTATACCGGTAAGGGTAATGAATGTGAACTATTACCTTGTTTCATTGAGGAAGGGTACTATTCTGGGGTGGTGTTCACCAGCGTCGACCGTCGTTCATCGTGTAGAAGCAAAGAAGGATGGATTCGTGCAGGTTCCTGAGACATTGTCCAAGATAATCGACGCAGCCTGTCAAGGGTTAAGCAGGAAAGAACAAAGCCAAGTTAAAGAGCTAATCCGGCAATACGAAGATGTATATGAAACTGGAAGTGGCACGACAGGAAGAACCAATATTGACATTCATAAAATAAATACAGGCGATGCAGTTCGTATACGTCAAGGCCCAAGAAGGTTACTACTGGATAAACGGGAAGAACCCGAGCAGATTATACAAAAGATGGAAAGCCAAGGAGTAATTTAACCTTCGAGTAGTCCATGGACTTCACCAGTGTTCTTTGTAAGGAAGAAGTAATAGTGTAACCAAAATGGACAGTTATCTTCTCCCAAGAATAGACAATACACTAGACACCCTAGCAGGAGCAAAATGGTTCTCCACTCCTACGTACCTGGATTCTCTAACATTGCGAAGCCATTTATCCGCCTAACAGAAAATCGAGCATTCATTTAGAACAACAAATGCCAAGCGCCCTTTGAGTGGTTAAAAGGAACTTTGATAAGTGCACCTATGTTAGACTATCCACTGCCATCTGGGAGGTTTATTATGGATACAGATGCCAGCAACGTCGGGATTGGTGGAGTTCCCTCTCAAATCCCAAAAAGAGATGGTCATTGGATACTTCAGCAAGAGCAAGACCCTGTCCAAACCGGAGAGGAACTACTGCGTAACCAGGCGAGAACTATTGGCAGTAGTTAAGACAATTGAGCTTTTTGACAAGTACCTGTATGGGCAGAAGTTCCTGATCTGCACTGATCATGCTGCCTCGAAGTGGCTCTTACAATTTAAGAATCCCGATGGCCAAGTAGCTAGATGGATTGAGAGGCTACAGGAGTATGATTTAGACATCGAACATAGAGCAGGCCTCAAACATAGAAATGCTGATGCTCTTTCCAGAAGGCTCTGTCCAGAAGACTGTCGACATTGCAATCGAATCGAAGACAAATCGGCCAACGCTCTTCGAACCACCGTGGTTGATGACCAATGGCAACCGGACAATTTGCGCGCAGATCAAGAAGCTTATCCGGATCTTGCAGTCTTCAGCGCTTGGAAGAGAAATGGGCAAAGACCGACCTGGCAAGGGATCGCTCCCTATTCACGAGAATTGAAGTCATACTGGACATAATGGGATTCTTTAATCATTGAAGATGATTTCCTGAGACTTGAGGTTGAAGATCACGATGGGAGCGAGCGGAAGATGCAAATGGTGGTTCCCAAGATAAGAATATCAGACGTATTGCGAGAACTTCACAATGGTGCTTCTGGGGGACATTTTGGCGTCCATATAACACTGGAGAAGGTGCGCCAGAGATTTTACTAGGTGAATTGTTCACGAGATGTGAAAGAATGGTATCGAAAGTGTCCTAATTACGCCAGAAGTAATGGTCTCCAGAGACCATTTGAAAGAATTGCCATAGATGCCACCGCCCCTTTTCCTGAAGCGACAAAGGAAATAAATACATAATAGTGGTCATGGACTATTTTACCAAATTGGTTGAAGCATATGCTCTACCAAATTAAGAGGCTGGAACTATAGCAGACGTGATTGTGAAGGAGTTCGTCAGCCGTTTCGGTGTACCCCTGGAACTTCATTCCAACCAGGGGCGAAATTTCGAGTCCAGTCTTTTCGAGAAGATGTGTGAGCTTTTGGGCATTCGAAAGACAAGAACAACTTCTTTGCATCCACAATCATCGACAATCCATAATCGGATGGAATGGTAGACAAATACATTACAATACGAATCATTTGTATTAATAATTACAGTTTTTCAGGAAAATGAATACTGTTTGCTGACAATATTTCTTTGAACATTAACAACATACTTACAATATGGTGACTAAAATTAAAATAAAGATGTTTACATTAGTGTTCCTACAAATGATTATATATCATCTAAAGGAGCATATCAGCCAAAATTTCAGATGTATTTAATACTTTAGAAAGGTAATACGCGATTGTGCTATAAATTTCCAGTTAATGCATTTTAGGATTTTCCATAAACTTTATTCACTGCTAGAAATTAATCAACCTTCACCTGTCACCATACAAAGAAAGCCAAATTAAATTATAATGGTCAGTTTTTCTGAAAAATGTTGTTAGTGAGGTCTGATATTACCATAAATTAACTTTTAACTTAATACCAATTAAACATAAATTACATAGATAAAATATCTGTGATTTCATTATTCGCTACCAACCAAATATATTGATTGCTTGACCTATGCTTCTCTCACACATAATATTACCCTACTCCTTGCTTCTATATTTTAATAAAATATATTTAAAGTTAAAATATGGAAATTTTTCTTGGGCATCATGAAATGGATGAACTGGCACTTGAGTTCAATCAAAAAATATATGAGAAACAGAATACTACTTAATTTGCATAGATCTTTCAATTGCTTGTCTTTGAATGAATAACTCCCCAGGGCGATTCAGATTCATTAAAATGTGCAATAAATATCAAAAACACCTCTTTTTAATTCGAATAACGTAAACGACCGTGTTAAAATGTAATCTGAAGTGCTTTTTGTAGTAGTGTGTAGGACAGTATATGTAATAAATCAAGTAAGATGCAATTAAAAAATAAACAATCTATTAAATAACGAAATAAAATTACAAATTAATACAATTAAATGTATTATAAGTTGATTAATATAACGTGTGTTCATTTGAAAAATCAATCTAGGTTACTTTGAAATTTTGATAGAATAAAACGCATATATATTAGTATGTGTTTGTTGTTCCGTAAACGTAAATCCAAATGACATTTGATAATGTCAAAACAAAAATATCAGTTAGTTCATAAAGTAATCGTGCGTCGATTCTGGTTTAAATAAATTGCTTTGAACGGAGGATTAAAGTGCATTGATCTTGAAGGACAACATTTTCAACATTTCTTATAGTTTTCAATAAATACCTATTATTTGTTATTTATTTGTATGTATGAAACTGTAAATTATATAAGTAAATTATTAGTGTCAGTTCTATTGTTAATAGAGTTTTTATTTTTTTGGATACAAATACTCTCCAATATTGTTCTTGTGGTATAAGTGTTGGTATCGTTCAATAGGTTGGTTAATTTTGAATCATAATCCGTTTTGTCCATGATTAGTGTTTTATTACTTTTATCTGGCTTTGTAGTAATCAATTGGGTATTGTCTTTAATGAACTTTTTGGTGTTATTAATTTGTTTGTGGATTTGTTTTTAATGTGTTTTTATTGCGTTATGATGAACTTTAGAATTGCATTGCTAACTTTGATCTTATATTATTTTTGTCGGTGTTGTTCAAATTTCCAATTGTTGATTCTATATTGGCAATAATATTCCGAATAGGGATTTTTTCTGTTGATTGATAGTTGGTCGAAAAATTATTACCTAAACTTAAGACATGTGCTATATCATTTGGGATTGTTGTGTTGAAAATATTTTGTATCCAATCTTGGTTATTATTGTTTGTATCAGAACTGTTTTGATAAAGTGTTTCCTAACGTCATGTAGTTTTGGAGAGTGTCACTTTATGTGTCAAAATTAGATAAAAGTGTTTATCTAATTTTGACACATAAAGTGACATTTCAACTAGTTCAACTTTCGTAACTAACGAGCCATCGAAAAAATTCATAATTGGAGTAGACTGTGAAATTGGGTTGGTACTTTAACCACTTCCACATAATGACACATTACTTGATGCTTGACAGTTTCATTTGGTTTCATTGTAATAAAAGGAGGTTATGGCATTGAAATGATACAACAAAAAAGAAACCAAATAATTTATTTAATATCTAAATCATAATCAAAATTTACATATAGCTACAGAAGTTGTTGAAAATGTTGTCCATTTACATCTAAACACAAACAATTTTCTTAATAAGAGTTTTGAAAAATTTGATACAAACTTATAGTTTCAGTGTCAAATAATAAATGTCATTATGTGATAGTGGTTAAAGTACCAACCCAATTTCAGAGTCTACTCCAATTATGAAATTTTTCGATGGCTCGTTAGTTACGTAATGAAAAATATTTCATAACCAGTGATGAAAAATTCATTTCATCACCAGTTAACAAAGACAATACAGAAAAGCGGAACGTTTAATGACACAAACTGGTTGAATCTTCATTTTATGCATTATAAACATTTATGACACAATGTGAACAATTGGTGAGGTTAATTCCTGCTGACGTAGAATTCATGGCAGCTGATCTGATTTAATAACGAAACAAGGGAAGTTGTAAGTTCGAATACAATAGGGTAATATGTTCTAAAATTGACATAGCAGTCATATTTGATGTCACAATTATCTGTCGATGTCAAGTATGTTTAATAAGCTCTCTTTACTATCGTGGAAAGTTACACACTTCAGCTACGTTTAAAACTTATTATTCCTTTATTGGAATTTATCGTTCACTTCTTCGAATTTAAACTGTTAAAAATTTTCAACGTAATTTGCATTTTTATAATGCTTGAAATGCTGAGAATATTACTGCAGTTCAAGTCAGCGCTGACAAAAACCCTAATTTATCCATTCCAACACGTTCATAACAATTGCTGCTCTCTGGAACGCCTACTTAGTGTATTTTATGTAAGGATTTGGGTTTACATACCTACAAAATTGTGCTAACCTAAGAACTCAAGTTTTTTGACCACCGCAAATATCGTGTATTTGCTAATTTTGCCTTGAGTCAACCTGAAAATGATGGTGATTTTGGCATGAAAATCATATTGTCAATGAAGCTCATTTTCACATCTCTAGAACGATGAACAAGTAAAATTGCCCTTATTGGAGAGAAAATAATCCACAAGTCATTCACGAGGGACCCCTACCTGCTGCAAAAGTCGTCGTTTGGTGTGGTTTATGGCGCGGTGGATTTATCGGTTCTCATTTCTTCCAAAACGGAAATGTAGTTTTGATTACTGTCAATGGTAAGCGGCACAGATCTATGATAACTAACTTTTGATAACCTGAACCGAATGATGTTGATTTAGCTAACATCTGGCTCCAACTAGACTGTTCTATGTGCCACACGGCCCGTGACACAATTGGTCTCAAAAATTTGGTCAGTCGATTATTCCCAGAAATTGATTTGTCGCATGGCTTTTAAGAAACTATGATTTAATACCTTTAGACGGTTACTTAAAGGGTGCTATTTTCAGAACTTAATTGGATCGATACCAGAACTTAATTCGATTGACACTTCAAAATAAAATAAAAATTTTTGCCTTATTTCTATTTGTTTCTGTTCCTTCCCTTTACATTGTGGTAAGTCACTAATAATAAGCCACAGTCAATAATTGAATCAGATGTAACATCATATTAATTCCAGTTACGCCTTTAATCTTGAAAAATGGTATAGGTAACTTTACTGAAACATTTCTTTGAATTATTCTAATTATATTCTCCTTATTTGGTTATTTTGTCAAGGCGTTTATATTATTACAAACATAATAAATTGCGAAACACGCCTACACATTATTGTTTAGAAATGTGTTGGCAAAAGTTATAAACACGTTTTATAATCAAATAACATTTTCGTTTTAATACATGTGTACAGGTTAAAGGTAACAAATCAGCAAATATTCTTTCCTGTCATAAAATAATATTTCCGTTTACAATCGAAAATAAAATCGAGGACAAAGTAATATAGTAGAAGAGAGTTATCCTTTTAGCACTTAATGTAAGATCACCACGCAGCATTCAATGTATGTATGTACGTATGTTCATACGTGTATATTTACATGTTTCTATATACAACAAATAAACGTGGGAAAACCGAGTTTTAGTGTATTGATGTTTCACATGATAATTGATGTAGGTTTCTCTGCAGACGAGGAGCACGCCTTCTTATGTATATATGCATACTGGCATTGTATTTTCATGTACTAGAACATTATCAGTCGGTCATAAAAAATAGAGATGAGCTAATATGTATTCGAAAAATTAGTAAATTATAGTGAATAAATATTCATTATGGTGTCATCGATTCTTTTGAAAATATATTTTCTCCAATTTACATTATAAAGTATATTTTTAATTTAAATTTTACACGTAAACCTCTGGTCGATCAGGATTTTTCTGGTGTTTGAAAAATGAAAAGGATCCAGTTGTTGGATAGGTAAGCAAGGAAATGACTACAATGAAATTATTTTAGAATCAATATTAAATACGGATAGTTAAAGACGCTAATATGTTAAATTGAATACATAAAATAACAATGAAAATTCAGCGATACATTCACTTTCAAAGGTCAAAAGCTACTAACAAATATATATCCGCATAATTTGTATATATCAGTTAAATAATTTTTATTTTTGTAATAGTAGATTATAGATCAGGCAGAGGAAGCTCTTATTATAACTGAGCATAGTAGAATGTGTGCGAGGCCATTAATATGCTTTGGCTGACGTGTATTATACACTATTTTTTTTTCAAGCGTTTACTTAGAATATTTGTTTGAGATTTTGTAAATAATTTTTAGGCTAGACTCAAATGACAGATTACACATTTAATTCTCTTTATTAATGAAAATGTTGGCGTTTGATGTTTTAGGTTAATTGTGCAAATATCTATCAGAATTAATTTACGATACATACCAGGGAGAATACATAGAGGGAGACACTCTTCGCATGTTATTTAAATATATTTTTCAGCTCCGCTGTACAATAATAACGACAAAACTCCCCCATACAAAAATAAACTCTTTCGATATAAGATTGTGAATAGTATAATATCGAAATTATTACACGATTAAAAAAAACAATATTATTTGTCTATAAAGCAAATAATGATATCCCAATCTATGATATATTTGCAATTATTTGTTGTTTACTAATTGATATGATTTGCTAAGTAACTTGTTAATGATTTTGGTATAGACTTCAACTAGTGATGATATAAAAAAGTTTTGACAAATACTCGAACTTGGCTGTCATCAAAGAATATTAACCTCGTCAAAGTATTTTGCAGCGATCGCAGAAAGTAATAATCAGATAGTACGCAGTGAGGTAACTATGGCTGATGAGGTAGACCAGAAAAACTCTTAAATTTTTCCTGTTTATAGGTGCCGGACGTTTTCCGATAAAATTTACGTGAACGTGCTATAGTTAATGGGCATACAAATCTGCATTAAGTGTTTAATTGCGGTTTTAAAAACTAATAATATCCAATCTGATTCCGCCACACACACAACAATATTTTGTAGTCGTGAAGTTCAGCTTTTGAGATCTTTTTTGGAGATTTATCTTCTATCCTCTTACGTTGAATATTGTTCTGATAAATCAATGTAGAACTAAAGGTGTACATAATTCTAAGCCTTAATCACCTTTATCAATATTATCAACATGTTCTAATTATTCTAATTGTTGAAAAGCATAGCCATAAGTATAAAATATTCTTGATTTCGTAAAACGCATAGTTACATCTTTTATACCTATTGATCAAGGAATTGTTAAATATTTTGTAGCAATTTCAAGATTACCGATAGCATTACTCCATTGCACCTGGTGCTTACTTCCGGTACAATTTCCAGGAAACTCATGTATTGTCAATGAAGTTTCCGATATTTAAACTATATTCGTGCCTGTCTTACTCAGTGCTCATACTCGCTGACGAGAATTCTGCATAGTTAATCAAAAAATATATATATAGTAGATTTAAAGATTCGGTGATTTAAGGTTTGTTTTCTTTTAGTATGTGTATATTTAGAATAATTTCTTACATTGTTCGATAAATATTACCTTTATCAAAGAATTATAAGTGACAGTATAATCTCGAACAATTAATATCAAGGACTTTAACTTATAATCGCTAATTTTTTTTTAAACAACTCTTCATCAACCAATTATGACTACTCTAGAAGAAACAAAACCACTTCTTCCTCAAGTCGAAGTAGGCGAGGAAGCCACGGAGAATTGTCTTCTGAATTTAATCTAGTTAATTTGGATGGATCCATTTCAAATTCCAATGCTGATAATGTGGTTGGAGATGTCGATTTCACATTGCATCGAAGACCAATACTTAACTGGCAAGAGGATTTGCAAGAACTTCTTGATGCCACTGCGGTAGCTATCCAAGGAGATGAAATACGTGAAAATAAATGCGTCGTCAGAAATTTCATTCTAGAAGTATGTGGAGCTCTTAAAGGAAAGAAACTTATTCACGATGTATTGCCAGACATTACTTCCGAATAAAATGAAAAATATTTTACTACATAACCATTTTTCAACAGTCGTTACAATATATTTAAGAAATGGGTTATTTATTTGTCCCGAAACAAAACATTCCAATGGATAAACGATCCGTTTTGTTTTTCATGTGCTCATCCTTATCTTTGATAGTAGCGACTTAAATTCTATCTTTCTAAAATATACTGCAACCGACGCAATATAAAGCAAAATTTTCATTGCAGACCACTACAGCTTTTAATTCATCTTTCTAATAATTCCAATTATTCTCCACGAAACAATAAGTTCTCTTTAACAAAAGAAGTAACTTTTTGTTTAATATACTTTTCAAATATTTTATACAATATAAGCAGTTGTTGGTACTTGCAACTTTATGTCAGCAAAATTATCAAATTGAAAATTATTAGCAGTCATCTATACGTAGAAAAGAAAAAGGAAAGGGAAGTATGAGGCCATCGACCCCAAACAAAGAAACTACAGTTAAATTAACGAACGCAAATAACTTGAGCAATAATTATATTTATTAATGTCAATTTAAACTTAAATTTTTATTCATAATTAATTTAAGCTAAATAATATACCAACAAAAATGTAAGTCAAAACGGACTTTGGAAAAACAAACAACGAGGTTATTTGACGTTTTGTTGTTAAAGTTACGTCTGTTATAACTCAGCTACTTATTTTTTAAAAGTAAAATAAAATGGAATTACCCACAAAGCATTTTCGAATCATAATTTGTTATTAATTTAAAAGAGGTTCAAGCGCTTATGAGTGCAAAGAGGGTTTAGATTCAGTTTTTAGTGAACAACCACCTTTCTTGACTACAATTTACCCATGGTGTAAGGAATTTGAGCGCGAAAGGAATTCTGTTCAGCATCAAAAAAGAGCAGGGCGTCCTTCTACGGCTGTTACCGACAAAAGCATTGCTGCTGTTAAAAAATATTTGAAGAGGACAATAAAGCCACTTATGCGGTAATTCAAGATTGGATCCTCAGTTGTTAAAACAATCATACCCGATCACTTGCATAAAATAAGTAGTAAGTCGTTTTGTGTCGCATCGCCTTTCTGACTTTCAAAATGCAGAGGCTGTAAGAATTTGCCATGAAACTTGAAATTTCTTAAATAATGGCGGGCACCAATTTTTTTACAAAATAGTGAGAGGTAACGAAACTTATATTCCCTTTTTAGACCTTCCTAGCTGCCAAGAGAGTCGTGTATGGATGACATCCCGAATTAAATTATATATATATATATATATATATATATATGTATATATATATAATATATTCGTGACCTTGGTATGATATGGTAAATTCAATCAGTCGGCGATTAAAGGTCTGGTTTACTTCAAAGTAAACCAGTGTATTTTGTATCCTTGATAAAGGCATCATTGCCGAAACATGTAGGGTTGTTTTGAATATATATACTTTGAAGTAAACCAGACCTTTAATCGCCGACTGATTGAATTTACTATATATATATATATATATATATATATATATATATATATATAAATATAATAACTTCGTGACCTTGGTATGATATGGTAAACCTAATCAGTAGGCGATTAAAGGTCTGTATATTACTTCAAAATATATGTATTTAAAAAACTCTACATGTTTCGGCTGTATACGCCTTTTTCAAGAGAATACAAAATATGAATGACAGGATATAAATGTCAGACATTTATATCCTGTCATTCATATTTTGTATTCTCTTGAAAAAGGCGTATACAGCCGAAACATGTAGAGTTTTTTAAATACATATATTTTGAAGTAATATACAGACCTTGAATCGCCTACTGATTAGGTTTACCATATATATATATATATATATATATATATATATATATATATATATATACTCGTATATATATATATATATTTGTTTTTCAAAGAAATATAACGTTCTTGTCTTAGGGCAAAACTTCGTCTCCCAGATCTGGCCTCTTCTCAACACCAAAATCGACATCGGGAAAAAACAGTTTTTGTTTACGCACATTTAAATACATATCGGATATGCACATAAGTTCAAAAAATCTGTATATTTATTTTTAATTAAATTTTAAATATTATTTAAGGAAAAATCCATAGCAATATGTAGGTAGTTAATATGTATCTGTTAATGCACAACAAAGCGAATGTAATTTGGTAACCGGCAGGAACTACTGCTGAAACAGAAATAATGCTGACAAGTGAATTGCGTATCGAATTTTGAATAAAAATAATTTACAAAGAACGAAAACGAAACTATGTATTTTCTGTGAAACATTGAAAGTGTAACACATTACTATGATTAACTAAAATTTGTTCAATATGTTCCTGTGTTAAATTAGTTCTTTTATATGTTAAAACGTCTTTAAAAATAGAAAATATCCATTCCACATCACAAATTGTGATGTGTGCGTCACTAAAATTTTGCAAAAGTGCACCATACTTCGAATGTATAAATTTTTTAATCGGCTCTGTGCAGAATTGATATAATATATTCCGTTCCACATCACAACTGGTGATGAGTGCGTCAATAAAATGTTGCAAAGTGCACCATACTTCGAATGTATAGATTTTTAAATCACCTCTGTGCAGAATTGATGTAATATATTCAAATCTGGATTTCTGCTAAATATGGAATCAACTTTTTGTCTCAGCTTTGAGAAATATCTTTTTAAATGATGAAACCAACTGATCAACATTTGGAAAATGACCCCAGATGTATTCGCATACTCTGTGTAGTACATGTGTTGCACAGGTAACGTGTAGCATATTGGGATAAGATTGCTTTAATAGTTTGCTTTATAGTTGTTATTCGATGACCAAAGATAATGACCAAATGGGGTGCTTCGTATTTTCTCAATGGTTCTAAAATAACATTTTGGTAAGTCGTATTTACGTAAAGTAGATTCATCTGGTATATGACGATCAGTATATTTTGTAAGAACCTCTTGAGGACTAGATAAGCTTTTTGAATGGGTGAAAGCTTCACATAGTTCTTCGTTAAAAGTGTCAGGTGCAGATGGTCATATGTTATCTTGATGAGTTATCGAAGAAACATGTCTCTGCACATTACACTTTTGTGGACGCCTTAAACTTAATGAACAGGCCCTGCAATATATCTTGATATCATTACAAATATGTAATAAATCTGTATGGCCTCTAATCCATCCTACCATGGTTGCCCAACGAGAATTCTCCATAGTTAACGAACATAAATAAGAAATATTAAGAACAGACAGAAATGGACTAAAAAGAAGAAACGAAAACTATTCAAAAAATAAGGTAGTAAATTAAACTTAATATTTATAAAAAATAATAGGATAAATATAAAATATAACAATATAAAACGGATTTTTTAAAATACTAAATGTTGTAACCAAGTAACACTGAAAGAAACGAAACCAGAAACAATCCCTTATAGAAGAGAATATAAAATATAGTATCTCAAGAACAATAAGTGCATTATTATATGCATATATAACAGCATGTAAACACGAGAATGCACTTTGGAAATTAGCAGATATAATTTTTAAGCGATTATTTCAACGAAATAATAAATAAATGTATATTCTGTCTTACACGCCACTGTTGAATTAAATTTATGTAGGAATACACACAATGTCCTATCCATAAGAATGGAAATAAGAACATCTGTCGACGAATGCAATCGACCAAGCAAATAGTGAGGCTGTTATAACATATCTGATACCGCCACAACGTTTTATCGGTGCAATTGGTCATTCAATCGCTTTCGTCCGCTCGCTGGTGATTAAGTATTAGTAATAACTATTTTCCTTGAGGTGAGAGATGATACTGGAGGGTCTAATACAAAAAAATACTACAAAAAAAACAAAAATAATCCGATCCATGTCCGGAACAAAAAGAAATCTAACGTTACGCAACCACAAAACCACAAAAAATTATTATCAATTAGAATTATTGGTAATTCATATTCATGCTCACATTTATAGTTTATACATATTTAATATGTTATAAACGTTCAATTTTTATGCTTTATATCTTGCGTTTAATTTCAATAGCGTTCATAACTAATAAAAGAAACAGTACAATACTATGTATGTTATGATATTCTTACTACAATTTGATGTTTAGAGAAATGTATTCGTAACACTAACAGACTCACACAAGGCAGTTTTAGTAATGAAATTTAGTTAATTTGTAAATAAAATTTTAAATACGTGTCTAACGAAGCTAGTTTCTAATTAATGCTTAAAACTTGATTGCATATTAAGTTCAGTTTCAGAATTCAGTTGTAGTGTAAGCGCACGTTTGTGCAGCTCGAGAATGGGTAATTGTATTAAGCTAAAATTACCAAAACTCAGTGCTTAATATGTACACCTTTGCACTTACATTCGTACTAATACTTTTAATTATTATGTTGCGGGTAATGCAGTGGGAATATTCGGACTTGCCCAACAGTAATAGTATTTTAATTAAAGCATACGAAAATATTTATTTCAAATGAAAAGGAGCTTTGTTTTCGTACTTTTAATCATGAAAGAGTGTAGCAATAAATTAGACTCTCTGTACACGTAACTGTTGGCTCTTTTTGTTTGGTACAGCTTTAATTAATGAAATTTTATGCATACGGTCATATATGCAATAACACAAACGAATAATTCTGCAGATTTTTTTAGAAAAACTTAAAAAAGGTATATAACCCCTTACCACAATTATTATTCGTATCCTAAATACGTGTTTCGACAACTAAGTTGTCATCATCAGTAGGTAAAACCACTAATCAAAATGTCGGACATGGAGCACAGTAAAACTGGCACAACTGATCACGCAACAACTTTACACTGCGTCTACTTATACACGTATTCTAGTACGTATTCTAGTAGATACTGGCCTTCTTGTACTGGTAAATTTGGCAAGATCCTAATACTGGATAAGGTACTAGAATTGCCCGTATCCATGGAAATAAAAGAGAATAAAGCAATTAAAATTTTAATGTCAATGACAAATACGATAAATATGAAAAGTGTCAACGAGATGTAATTATAATAATAAATTTATAATAAATGTCCAAATTATGACCGTGCTGATCTCTGAAAATTTCCGCTGTTTTAATTATATTCCCCTGCACTCTTTCTACCATTTTTCCATCTATTGAACGAGCTGCTTCAAATATCTGGTTAGTTAAATCTGCTTCATTTCAAACAGGTGTTCTGTACGCCAAATGTTTAATGTGACGCCAAAAAAAAAGTCGAAAAGTGTGAGAGACTTCTAGCTGACCAAAGGAACGGTCCACCTTTTCCTATCCACCTTTTCGCAAATTGCTCATTTAACCAGTTTCTCATTGGTGCCGCATGATGAGCAGACGCACCATCTATTTGTAGACATATATTATTTATTACCGCTAATGGAAGTTCATCTCCCAAATTTTGTAAACCATTTACCAAAAATTCTAAAAAGTTGTCCCCTGCCAGCCTGTTAGGAATAATGACTGGCCCGATTAACCGATTCCCAATAATACCTGCCCAGATATTTACGCTAAACCTATGCTGGTGGTTAGCTTGTCTAAATACGTGAGGATTTTCCAAAGCATGAAAATGTGAATTTCGCTGATTGTAAAATCCATATCGTGAAAAATTGGCTACATCCGCCCACAAGATATTTCTGCAAAATTGAGAATCTCTTTGTATTTGTTCTAAAAACCAGTTACAATATAATCACGACGTGGTAAATCTTCGGTTAATAAAGCTTGAACTTTTCTGTAATAATAAGGGTGAAACCACTCATCCTTAATAATTCGGCCAATTGAACCTAGTATATTACTGATTGCACGTGTTGATATTGTTGTATTGTCTGGTAATAAATTTAAAACGGCATCCTCTACTTCAGGGGTCCTTGTAGTTTTTGAACCACCTCTCTTCCGATAAAAGGCATCTGTTGGTGATACGTTTCCTGTTTCTCTTATTCTTCGGTCTAAACGTCTAAAGACATTACTACGAGGACGTCTTCTCAGAGGATACCTTTCGCGATAGACTCTAGCAGCAGCGCATTGTTTCCGCATTCCCCCAGCACCAAATGCATGTCTGTATAATTGTCGTTTGAAAACATTTTAACATAAATTAAGAAAAACACCAGCACAAAACAGCAAATATCGAAAAATTAAACAATTTTCATTCGGATTTTTTTTATGTTAAAGTGGTTTAAGAGTAAATTCATGGCAACGTTGCCATATGTTTCTTTAGGTAAAATTAGCATAAAATGATTTTCGTGAAATGGTATAATTAGAAGAGAGATTAATTACAACCCTGGTTATAGTTGTTCAAAATTGTTATCCCATTGACCACATCAAAACCAGTCTTTAAAATATTTTCCAGTAATTAAGATAAACAACATATAAAGGGTTAACTTTGCATATTTATTTCTTTGGAATTAACAACTATGGAATTTTATCCATATTTATCTCATGATCCTTGGTCTTCCCATAATAACGTACTATGCAGGTGTTCCGTGAATTATGGGACATGTCGTATATGTATATACATATATATATATATATATATATATATAATAACTTCGTGACCTTGGTATGATATATATATATATATATATATATATATATATATATATATGAAAGGGTTTTTGTCCTAGACACGAAGGTAATCAGAAACAACAACCACTTAATGATTGACTGGTATAGAAAACCCAGTAATTCAGATAGAATGTCAAATTACCACTCAAATCACTCTAATAGCCAGAAAATAAATCTCATCTTAGGCATGAAACATAGGGTTTCTAGGATAAGCCACCCTTCCTTCAAACAACGAAATCTTAAAATATTGGGTGGGATTTTCTCAAATAACGGTGGATAACCGTTATTTTACCGTAGTTTGATTAACAAACTAATTTTCACCACACCTTCTTCCTACAATCAAATTCCACAATAGCATTGCTGAACAACCCAAAACATTCAAATATTACAGACTTCCCTACATTGTTGGTGTATCAGAACGGCTCTCTCGTGTGCTCTTCACAGAGGAAATTGATTAGGTTTTTACAATTATAACCCAGTACGAAACTTTTTTAGTAAACCAAAAACTTGACGCCTTTGCCCTTCCGATCCAACGTTGTGTATTGCATTCCTTGCAATGAATGCAGTCAGGTGTACATAGGTCACACCTCCACTTGGCTAAAAACTAGACTCGCCACGCATAAGAGTGACATTCGGACAGGTAAAAGCAGATGCGCCTTGTCTTCACATATGATTAACAATGATCACACACCTAATTTTAATAATGTTAAAGTCCTTCAGACTGTAAACAACTTAAAGTGTAGAGAGTTTTTGGTAATGGTAGAGATCAATAAAAACGCTAATTCGATGAATTTCAGATCTGATACAAACAACCTATGGGCAAATTATGCTTACTTGCTAACAATAAACATAAATTCTAAATAACAAACCACACAAAATAACTTATCTGTTACCGTTTAACACATTGGTCCACCTCAAATTTTTTGCTCATTTATTAATTATATAACACGTTTTTGTTTTTGTTTTTTTTCTTTTCTAATGTAAAATTCTGTGAGACGACACATTCTGAAGAATAGCCACATTGACTTTCGCACACCAGTGTATAAAATTTGTGACCTTGATTATGAATAGTAACTTTTTCAACATTTTAAGTTTTAACTTTGTGACTTTATGTTTGTGTACGATTAATTCTTTTGTTCGTCAATATTGCACATGTGGCTTTCCTTTTAGATGTGGTTGTCCTGTATTTTTTAAAATGTAATTTCAAAATAACTAAGTGTACGTCCGTTGACATTAATTTTATTAATTTACAATATTACAAACATATGAGCAATTTCTCCAGAAAAAACAAGTTCACATTTGTAAGTATTAATTTCTTTTGTTAATAAGTAATAAATTTATATCCATCTACTCTTAAAGTGATCCCCTGAGGAAGCACTCGAATTCGGTGCGAAATATTGGGCTAAAAAAATACAGAACTGACTTAATTAATAGAGTTTAATTTTGCTGGATTTCCCCCCCAAAAAAACCCTTTCATGTTCTAACGGCAAAGACTCCTGGTCTAATTATATATATATATATATATATATATATATATATATATATATATATATATATACAGTAAAAAATAGGGGAATATAGTTGGGATTTAATTTGGTTGGTCGCAAGATAGGTCGGCTGTCACGTTCACTTATGTCAGTTGTGTTATTTTGAAGTCTGTCAAATTGATTAATCGCGCCCCACTTACTTCTCCTATCGTTGAGCACCAGTCACATAATTTTTTATATTGGCAATAGGCGCGCTTTTACTATGTGTATATATATATATATATTGCTATGAGGCAAATAGCACCGTTATTCCAGCTATCTGCAAATGAAAAAGCAGGAATTAATACAGGAATTACAGTCAATAGAATGGTTACATTTGGCGGACATAATTTGTAAAATTAGTATCGAGATGTTAATAAATTAATATTACGATAACTTTGTATATTTCAGATTAATTTATATTTATTTCAAAATTTACTTTTCATATTTTTAATTTTCATAATTAAAGTCATTTACGCGAAACTTAAAAGATAGTTAATTTATTTACATTCAAATTTTATATCGATACTAATTGAATTAATTAATTAATTAATTAATTGAACTAATTGATACTTTTTGAATTATCACAAAAACCCGCCAACAGGTTATCTTTGCACATAACCTAACATTGAAAAGCCAGTCGTAACTATTAGTAAATTAATATTGTAATTTTGTTTTCCTGATCGAATTAACATTTCATATATATTTTAATTATTATTAACAGTAATAAAAGTAAAAATCAAGTCAATTTTCTTAATTTCTAATAAGGCTTTGGAAATAAATAATTGATAGTTAGCGTCAGTAAAAATTTTTACAACGGTTGCCTAAAAAAGTGATACTCGTCTTAAAAATTTAATAAATTCTAAAATACTAGTGATAAAATAATGAAACTACATAGAAAAGAAGTAATTAACATTGGCGCAACTTTAGAAATACATTTGGCGACAATAATACCCGAGACCGGCAAATAATCGACAAAGCATCTTTTGGCCGCCGATCGATTCCTATACCTTCGAACAAGCGTTCACATACCTGCATCGTAGAACGCGAGAACACCTTTCTTTGGTCCCGTATAACTGAACATCCTGAATAGCTGATACCATCCTTCATACCTGCACGATCCCTGCAAAACACAGGTTTATTTAATTCAATTCTTTTCGAAAAAGTCTTATTAAAAACTATTTATTAACCAATCAAAATTTTATTAAATTCATTACTCCTTGATTTTACTTTAAAACATATTTCTATCTTGCTGAAATTTGTGAAAAGAAAACTATTTATTAAGAATTGTAGTACTTACCATCAATCTGTTTGTTTATTTATTTATATTATCATATACTAAACTGTAACAATTCACTTGATACATAACCATAATTTCTCACGTACACATTATATTAATTCCTTGTTTTGCCGTTAGTAACGTTACTTATTCACTGTATACAGATAACTTGCATTCAATAAATATTTACACTTATTATTTTACAGAAGCTCTTTTATACTATTAATCAATTTTCCATCAATTTTATAGTGGTATAAACCAATCGACGATGATCCGAGAAAGAGTCAAATTTATTTAAACTATTAGTCATGTTCTACCGACCTCTAGTCGTAACCTGAGATACTACATGAGAGTGGCTGATAATCTAACTTTACCAGTTTAAAATAAAGGCGCCCAACTCAAAGTACATTCGAAGTACAATTCAATCACTCAATATTTCATCATTATTATTTGTTCAGCCCATTCGTCCCTCTTCATTTTAGACGCCCGAACGTGCTGGCATTTCGGCGCCTCTACAATATATATGTATATAGATAGTAGATTTAATTAGTGGGCGATTTAAGGTCTGATTTACTTTGATATGTATATATTTAAAATAATCTTGTGCATGTACATAATGCGTTTTTCAAAGAAATTAAAATTGCAATTTAAATTTCTATGCCTATTGGAACAGGATTATTGACCCTGTGTACAATATTGCGAGTGGTTGCTAAATCAAGGGCAGAATTTTCTATTATTAATTTTGCTCACCAATGAAACAGATTTTAGTCGCGAGGATGTTTTGAACCTACATAACATGCACTGTTGGAGTGATGAAAACCCTCATCAAACCGTAATACGGAATTACCAGTATGGGTTTTCTATTGATCTGTGGGCAGATACAATCGACAATTACCTAATTGGTGCATTTCGATTGCCCAAATCGATTCATAGGCGAGCTCTATCGACATTTTTTTGAACTGAACAATTTATTAGAAAATGTCCCATTGAACAGTATTCAAAAAATTTAGTACATGCATGACAGCGCGCCAGCACACTTTTCTGGTAGAGCAAGGGAATGTTTGCAAAAAAGTTTTGGAAATAGGTGGATTGTTTGTGGAGTACCTAGACGATGGCCAGCTTGTAGTCTCGACCTTAATACCCACGATTTTTCATTTTGGGGGTTTATGAAAGCAAGTGCATGCCGTAGAAATAAATACTGAAGAGCAATTATGGAACAGAATTATGGAGTCTGCTGACATTCTGTAATAATCCAGACATTTAGCAAAAATACCGCCAATCATTAACACCAAAATTGGAAAAGTGTACCCAAGAACAAGACCATCAATTTGAACACCGTTAGAGTTAGGTACTTTAAACATGTTTTTAAAATTTAGTTGGTGTTGTTTTTTTGGTTATGTTGTGTTGTTGTTTTTAAAATCATGTCGGCCAAGTAGTGATTTTTTTTTGTTCTCAGCTATTGAAGAGAAATAAATTTTCTAATTAAATATGTTAAAATTATTTTTTTAATCAGCAATACGTAAAATTCTGATAAATTATTCGAATAATTTGGTTAACAGCTCTGTGATAGGAAGAAATAAACAAAATCTGACAAACTTTTAAGATCAACTGTCTTGAAAATAAAAGGCTATCGGACATTAGTGTATAAGAACTTTTTTTTAGTATTTGATGGTCTTCTATCGCGTGGTACTATGGATTGTAGTGTTTTCAATGTCACCTTGTATATATACAATAATATAAATTTGCTAAAAACAACAACCCTGAAGTGGATTAGACTCTGAATTCAATCTTTCGACCATGATGATTTTATTTGTGTTTTGAAATTGTTTCTAATTATTTCTAACTATATATCAATAATCCCTCGTATAATCGAAATACGAAGGGTTATTGATATATAGTTAGCCTTGAAAGTTTCTAATAAACGAGATTGAATATGGTTACTAAAGTTACCACTATGATGTTTTATAAATAAGTTGTCAGGTATAAGTTGAACGGTTATAAAATAGCGAATTTTTAAACACTGACCAAAAGCTAGATTTTTTAAAAAGAACGAGTTATGGTCATTTATTAAGTATTTGTTTTTGAAAGGGTCATCAGGCAAAGAAATTTTTGCTGAAGAATAGAAATCTTATATGATCAGCCTTCTTCGTATGCCAATATTAAAAACTGGATTGCGGAAGTTTATTGCAGAAGTATTCCATATTTCCTATGAGCGTGTGTTTTACGTCATTCATTTCGATTTGCGTATGAGAACTCTTTCGTCGAAATGGATTTCGAGATGCTTGAATGCATTCGATTGAATCGCCGAAGAAAATTTACCGCCGCTTTGAAAAAGATTCTACAATATTTTTGAATGGGCTTGCTACTATGGACGAATCGTGGGTCCATCACTACGATCCAGAGACTAAAGACAAATTTAGAAAGTGGACACATTCTTGTCTGCATTATTCATCCTACTATTTAATAAACTTTTCCAAAAATAATTCACATTTGTAGTGCGATGTATGAAAGTAGAAAATCAACGAAAGGTAATACGTGAAATATGAAAGTTAACGCCAAAAGACAAGTCCGTGCAATCAATCTGATCACCGATTAATTTATATTAAAGAACGTGCGCTGTATAGCTTTCTTCGATTAGAGAATGATTGAATGTTATTCTGCACGTTTTGCAAAAAGTTGTAGTTAATTTCTCGATCCGGATAAACGCCAGATGATTTTTAAAAGTTAGACATTTAAGAAACCGATATTGAATCTGTTCCACAGTAACATTCTGAGCATAGTAAAAGTGATACCAAATAGCAGATCCGTATTCAGTCTTCCTCACGATAAACACAAAATATAGCGTTTTAAGGAGAATGACGTTATTGAAAAAATTGGCAGATTGTAAGATAAAACCCAATGATTTAATCGCTGAGAGATACATATATATTTTGCACATGAAGATTGGTGTTCAAGCAGTGACCAAATACTGTTCAAATTCTTCACAGAATTAACTTTCGAAAGCATGTTGCCGGTTACAGAATAGGAAGACGGAAAAGGTGTTCTCACTTATCGTTGAATATAGATCAATGCATTTATCTATAGTGATTGGAACTAGCTCAATCAATAATAAAATTAATACTTTCTTGTAAACGTCACAAGCATTACTTGACACTACATTGAAAATTTCAATTCGTGATGACTTCCCGGTCTTTTCTTGAATTACGTCCTCAAATCCACGGAGTCATTGACAATAAATCTCAAGATATCAATATCAGCTTTATATCTCTTTTAGTTCATGGAGTTGCATTTTTGATAGAGCTAAGACAACCTTTTCTGTTCTTGATGTTAACATGAAAGTACTGTTTTTTGTCACAAGTAACAATGTAGGACAAAACGGCCGGTGTTGTTCACGAACTAGTAAAGAGGCACAGATGTTGACACTCTGATTCTAGTTGTTTTCGCTCAACTCATGCGGTATCCAAACACCTAGTTCTTCAATCCTATCTTTAACCATGGAATACAAATGCCGTATTATGCTCGATTGGATACAATGCATTATAATGACCAACTCTCGAGTATATTGGATAGGATCATCATGAATTAAAATGTACAGACGCTATTCAGTGTTCTATCTTGAGAATCGTTTATGTTAAAAGGGGCTATTAAATTGAGAGATAACATTTTGGACTGTCCCCACTTTTCTCCGTAAACGGCATAAATGTTTCTATCAGTTTCTAATGTATTAACTCTTCTGTTGAACTCGAACGAAAGGATATGTTAAAAATGCTCGTTTTTTCTCCTTGACGATACAATTTAAGGATATTTTTAGCTTATACCTTATCTATCATATTAACCAGAGTTAAGAGCCTTTGATTGTAAGTTCTTCCTAGTCTACAATTTCAACTTTTACTACAACATCCTTCTTATGAATCTGTAATAATCACTGTAATTAGAAATTAGATTTTTTTTTATTTTGGCTTTTAAAATATAATAACAAGAAGATAAAGCGAAATAATATTAAGCACTCTAATGATAATTTGATAGCATTTAATCGTTGAATGTGAATTATTCTAGATTTTATAATTGATGTTCTATGAATTTAAAAAAATTAAGGGTGGTTTAGTTTATGCTCGAATAATCAATTTAATTTATACACATTATTGACGTGTGTAAATATATTATAAATGTTTTAAAATGTCTAAATTTGGAAATAACCGATCGACGAAGAGGATACATAATAAATTCAAGTTGAAAATAGATATTTATGTATTAAGGGAATAAACGACAGTTTTAATCCCGAGACAGTAAGTAATGCCTGAGCCACCGAAGGGAGCGAGGGCATTTTCTGTTGAGGGATTATAGACGTTTATTCCCTAATTACATACAAAACTTTTCTCCCGACCTTAAATGTAATAATTTATTTCATTATTAGTTTGACAGTTGATTGATAGATTGATCTGATATTTAAATGCTTCGTCAATCTGACAGTTAAATTAATTTTGACTTAAATAAATGAAGTCATTCACTACAGTATTCACTTTATTCCCTAGGGAAAATCGAATATTTTATTCCCTAGAGAATAAAGTAGTCTAATATATGTCAATTGTCAGATGTATAAGATGACACTTTATTCTCGGTCGGGAGAAAACAAGTTTTAAAGTTTAAAATAGTTTTTAATACACTACAATTGTTTCAACAAATATTGGCTTCATCAGGTGGTTGACCTGGAACTTTATAAATTTGTCAAATTTTTAAAACATATTTTTTAATTCACGCCTTAATTTTCTGTATAAAATGAATGTTTTATACCTACTTAAAACAACTACCAATTATTTTAATACACATTTTCTTTTTCAGGAAACTTGAAGTAGATGCTCCTATGCTGAATACGTTGTAAGTAGCTTTTAAAATTACTGTAATATTGATTATATGTGTATCGGAATGCATATGAGATGTCAGATTTTAAAACGAATTATTGGGCCAATGTCATTTCAAGAAAAAAAAAACGTCCAAAGATACGAAACCTTTATTATAAAGTAATATTATAAATCATTTGGGTAACATAGAATTAACTAATAGTTATTTCCAACAGGATTATGCCGCACAACACACTCCATAAATTATTTAACGCAATTTTTCCCAGACCGTTTTGTAAGTGTAGGTTTATGAGCAAGTAGAACGTCTGATTAATTTCTGAGTTTTTCCTAATTCCCTTATTTAAAAAACAGCCTTATTTTATTCCCATACTTAAAAGGAGTAAATTGAAGAGGCAATTGCAATTGTGTACTTTATAATGACGAGTTCAGTGTTGTTTACAAGTAGAAGGACAACATCTTGAGCATTTTTCTTGAATAATTTATTTTGTAGTCAATCGTATTATTTGTAATATAGTTCGAAAAATTTGTTTCAACTATCATTTTGAATAAATCACACTTCTAATATCAGTTAATATTGATTCACTAGTAATTATAACCACATGTTATCCATATTTATCTCAAATAGTAAACGTAAATAAAATTAAAATTTACTAATTTACTAATTTAATTCTGATTGTTATTATATATGTTAAAAAAAAATATTTCATATTATATGAGATATGGCCATGTGCATCTGGAGCAGGTATGTCATACCTAAGTAAAGAATCAGTTCCAGAAGAAAGGCGAAATCTTCACGAATCTGAGGCAGATATTGGCTCTCTGGTTCGAGTGGCAAATCCAATGGCGTCAGATAACTTTATGGAACACATAGCTGCCCAGACGTTCATAGATGGTCTACGGGATAGTGATATGCAGCAGGCATGATCAAAGACCTTGATGAATGCTTTGGCTCTTGCACTTAAATTCAAGATTATAAAACAAGCCTCTCGGAACTATGCTCGAGTATGTACTGTTGACAGGAAAACGAGCAATTTATAGAGCAGGTAGTTAGTCGAGTCCTAAGTCAGATCAAATCCAATAAATTGACGCACTACATAACACTTACAACATTTACTATAATGACAATATATATATATATATATATGGTAAATTCAAATTGTAGGCGATTTAAGGTCTGATTTTACTTCAAAAACTATATATTTAAAACAATCCTACATGTACATGTTTCGGCTAATGATGCCTTTCTCAAGGAATACAAAATACAAGTGACAGTATATTAATGTCATACATTTGTAGTTGCTATGGATAAAATAATTCAAAGATATAGCAAACGCCAAATAAGTTGGCGCGAGGAGGGGTAAGTTCGCGCAGGACTAAAAGTAGTGGGGAGATTTGTATTTGGTTTTACATGATTACATCAAATGTCAGAAAATTCTAACCTCTAAGCGTGTGTCACTTTATGATCCCCTAGCAAAGACATTATGTTCCGTCAAACGTCAATGACAAATGTATTCTGACAATTACTTGAGTAGTGGGGGTGAACGTTTTTAAATGCGGCTTCTGCGCACCCCCTCCTCGCGCCAACTTAATTGGCGTTTGCTATACATTCCAATTATTATTATTGAATTATTTTATGCATAGCAACTACAAATGTATGACATTACTATACTGTCATTTGTATTTTGTATTCCTTGAGAAAGGCATCATTAGCCGAAACATGTACATGTAGGATTGTTTTAAATATATACTCCTAGTTTTTGAAGTAAAACAATACCTTAAATCGCCTACAATTTGAATTTACCATAACATACTAAGGTCACGAATTAATTATCTTTATAGTGAAATATGGTTATAACGACGACGATGGGGACCGAGCGAACCTCGACGTTATAACCGATGGTTGTAATAAACGGAAGAACTTTCGGAACGGAAGAATTTTAAAATATAAAATAATTTAGACATATGAACATACATGTATATTTTATGAATATAATCTTATTAATACAATAATTAAAACATATAAAGTTACACTAATTTGCTGGAAGAAAGTCTGTAAATTGACTCTGCTTATTACATTTGGTCTGACAATATAAATGCTGAATTTTATTATCGAGAATGGCAATACTCTCTGACAATTTGTTATCACTTGTACTACTAAATATAAAGAATCTTTTTAAAGTGATAACGGCATCGAGAGCTTCTGCACAAGAAGGGACTTTTACATTTTCTTCTTCCTCTTCGTCTACATTTTCTTCAATTTCTTCACTTGCATCACTAAACAAATATTTCACAACATCTGATTCATTTAAACTATTGCATGTTTCTAAGTCTTTATCGATGTTAACAAATTCTAGTACTTCATCACTGGTAATTGTTTGGCCAGTTGTACAACTAACTAGTTGAGCTAACGGAATGTAGTCTTCTTCATCAAATCTGTCTTCTTCTACTAAATTACAATTTTCAGTGTTTGGTATAATAAATCCCGCATGTGAGAAGCAGCTTCTAATTGTTTTGGCGGATACCGTTTCCCATGCAGCAGATATCATAAATATAGCATCCAAGAGGGTAATCCCACATTCTCTCTTAAGTTCTATATTTTTAACAATTTCTGTTATTTGCAATTTGCGGTAATGTGCCTTCAACGAGTTAATTACACCTTGGTCCATCGGCTGTAATACCGAAGTACAATTTGGTGTTAAAAAACACAATTTAATAGCTTTTAAAGTTTCAATTCGTGGGTGAGCGGGACAGTTATCTACAATTAACAAAATTTTCTTACCAGATTGTTTAAGTTTATTGTCCCAATTACGAACAAACTTGGCGAACAGTTCTGAAGTCAGCCAGGCTCTTCTATTGTGTTCATAAATAACAGGTAGGTTCTTATCTGTAATGTTTTTAAAACATCGTGGTCGCTTGACTTTCCCTATGACGAGTAGTTTGCTCTTTTCACTTCCTGTCATATTTGCAGCCACCATGACAGTGATCCTTTCTTTCGACATTTTACCTCCTATACACTTATTCCCTTTAAACTTCATTGTCTTATTATACGTCATTTTATAAAATAATCCAGTCTCATCCGCATTAAAAAATTCATCATCGGTATATCCTTTTCTAATTTCGGGAAACACAGTCTGCAACCACGATTCAGGAACACCAGCCGGTACACTTGCCGCTTCCCCTGATATTTTTCCGAAAACGATATTATGACGCACTTTAAATCGATTGATCCAGCCTTCGGCACAATGGAAATCACTCTTGCCCAGCAGGAGGGCAAATTCATTAGCTTTTGTCTTAAAATCGGTCCGGTTATTGGAACATTTCTGCTTCTTTGAATTTTAAACCATTCCAATAAAGACTTATCCAAGTCATCGTGCTGTATATTTCTAAGTTTTTTCAATCTAAGGGCGTTGCTATTAAAAGCGTCTGTTATTTTTGCTCTATTTTTCCATATTGTTGATATCGTTGAATGCGAAAAACCAAATTCTAGAGCTAACTTAGCGTTAGTTTCACCGTTTTCCATTCTTGCAATTATAGCACCCTTTTCTTCTATAGATATGCTTTTACGCTTTAATGTCAGTGTAGAAGACATTTCAAAATATTATGACACTTACAAAATAAACGACTTCAATCCACGAAACTAGTGTAACTGAATAGTACTTCAACGTTCGTTTTACAAAATACATACATAGACAAGCCGGTAATTCCCAGTTTTTATTGAGTAGGTTCGGTCCACGTTGTTCCGATCGTCGCTATAGCCAAAGGATGGTGTCAGTTAAACAAACACAACAAACTCGCTGTTATAGCCGGATTCGCCGCTATTAGCGACGTCATTATAACCGCAGTATTTCTGCATTGATATACATATAATTCCTAACATGTGTTAGGTATTTCGCTGTTGTCTCCGACTGGTGCTTATAAGCGGAGTCGCTATAACCAGATTTCACTGTATATATATATAGTAAATTCAATCAGTCGGCGATTAAAGGTCTGGTTTACTTCAAAGTATATATATTTAAAACAACCCTACATGTTTCGGCAATGATGCCTTTATCAAGGAATACAAAATACAAATGACAGTATATTAATGTCATAGGTACATTTGTAGTTGCTATGGATAAAATAATTCAAAGATACATTCCAATTATTATTATTGAATTATTTTATCCATAGCAACTACAAATGTATGAAATTAATATACTGTCATTTGTATTTTGTATTCCTTGAGAAAGACATCATTAGCCGAAACATGTAGGGTTGTTTTAAATATATATACTTTGAAGTAAACCAGACCTTTAATCGCCGACTGATTGAATTTAACATATCATACCAAGGTCACGAAAATATTATATATATATATATATATATATATATATATATATATATATATTTCTTTATTTACAATATTCATTTATAACTACTGCTGGCATGTCTAGAGCATTACGAAATTATATTGAGAAAAATTTGAATGAACAAGACACTATTAGTCACCACATGAAGATGCATTTGCATGAGGTAAAAACTCAATTGACTGAGTATTTCCGAGAAGATAAAAATTATTTCTCGAATAGATGGATAGTCAATCCGTTTAGTGAAAATGTTGTTGCCGCTGCTAAGTTACCAGTTGAGATTCACGACCAGCTCATCGAAATGTCTGCAGACAAAAGGCTACAACTGCAATTTACATGTGAAGATTTAAATACGTTTTGGCTTGCTCGTCGAAATGAACATGAAAATTTAGTGAAAAGAATTGAAAATATTAATCCCTTTATCTTATTTCTTAGGAAAAGGTTTTTCGTCTGTGGTGGCGCTAAAAACTAAATACAGGAATCGTCTCTTATCACTCGGAAACAATTTGCTTTTGAATGTTTATAACGTAGATGCACGTATGAAGAAACTTTTAAATGAAAAACAAACGCAACCATCCCATTGATTTCGTTTCTTTACATGTGTAGTTATTGTATGTAGAATGTTTACAATAAATGATTTTTTCTTATAAAATGATTTTTCGTTATTGTTTAGGCTATTTCGCGACCCCCCTTGTTATCACCACAACCCCCTTGGTGCTCGTGACCCCCAGGTTGAGAAAAGATGCTCTAACCCAAAGAGATAAATATAAACCCAATGATCAAGCAAGCCAATTTCTCATGGTTGCCAAATTAAATATTTTCTTCAATCATTTTATAGTCACGTGGTATTAGTTAAATCGCATTACCTATCAGAGTGAATAAATAATATAAGTATTGAAAAAATTGCTGAATGCAACTGAAAAAGACATTCACTTTGTGCATAGTAAACTGAATTAATATCTACTTTGAATATCTCGTAATGTTAGCAATATTTTAGAGTACAATTTAAATTAACATCACTAAAAGCCAACATTTTGTGATAAACACATCCAATACAGTTATTTTATACAAATTTATACCAACGATTGTGTTTATTAACCTATGTAATCTATTACTAGTGTTTAAATGTGTTTATTGTGTTGTTACTGTCAACTATAAAATGTTATATACAAAAGTAATAGAAGAGCCCGCATTTATTTTATGGAATTGACTTTTAAATAAAATGTAAATTGAGTTTTTATTTAACTAGTAGTATGCATTAATATAATTACAACATTGTAGTCAAGAGTTATTACTAGTTTGTATTCATACTATTCATATTGAACGGTGATATTACAAAAGAGGAATTATACAAAAACTACAACCGCAATCGTATAGTGGCTTTTGGAAATTGTAATGTCAGTGGTGAAACACATATTAAAGTTCTTTGTGAACGTATTTAACATTAATTGTTGGTAAAATGCATAACAAATATTCATTCGATTACATAGCCAATTTTACGATGTATCCTATAAAATAGCATCCACGAAAGAGCATAACAATTACGAAACATTATGAAGGGCACCCCACTAATGCAATAAGATGATTTTTATTATAATAATAAAATTTTCAAATGATCGTAACATATATGTTGTTAATTTGATTTTAAAGTTATATTTTCCTTAGTTAATGCTACTAAATACATTTAAATTTAATTAATAATATTGTTTTTCTTGTATTTATTTTTATTGTACATTCGAAGATTCTTTTATTTGCGAAATTTAAAAGGGGATTGTGATCGTAGAATTGAATTTTGCAAAAGAGTGACGGAGATTAGCAAAAATTACCAATATTTAACATACAATTTGCTGTTTTCTGACGAGGCTACGTTTTGTTTAAATGGTTCCCGTTAATCGCCATATTGCTCAATAGATAACCCTCATTAGATGCTAGAAGCACATACTCAACATCTGCAGAAATTAAACATTTGGTCTAGTAAGCACCGGTCCTTTTTTAATTCATGGCATACTAACTGGACAGAGATATTTAGATCTTTTACGTGATCAGGTTGTTCCTAATATTGAGGAAGATGAAGAATTACCTATATGTGTTTGGTTCTAACAAAATAGAATGCTCACTATGCCTATAATGGTTTTTAATCAAAACATTTCTAAAATGGTAGATTGGTCGTAGAGGATTCATTGGCTGCGTTCACCAGATGGAACTGTTCGAAAAAAATCTGGAGAACAGCCGCTATTTTCATGATTTATTTCAGCATGTTTAGGAAGTGGTAGCCATCTTTTGTAGCGTTAAAATATTTCGCTCCCAGGTTCGCTCCGTTTCAGCACAAGTTCCTCAAAATAAAAATGGCGCATGTAACAAAGCAAAGCAACGATTTAACCAACAACACTGAGGCTGATCAAGGTACATAATATTCAATACATAAACAAATAAATCATTCATTTTTTGTAAATCCTATTTATTTTGTTGTTTTAAATTATATAAATAGTTTTGAATAATACAAATATTAATGAAAAGTTTGTATTAATTTAAAAGTAACAATTACATAAAGATTTAATTATTCTATCTATTTTAATTGACAGACCGCTTGCCCGCTTTTAATTTATTTTTTATTCAATATATTACGGTCGATAATTTCGTTTAAATTATTTATATATATTATATATATTATATAGTATATATTTCAAAGGATGTTGTTAAATTTTACGTTATGCGTAGCAAATATCCATATTATAACATAATAACTATAATTATTACAATAAAAAACAATTGCAAATTTCATACCGTAGATATGGTAGAATCGATTAATGAATTTTATATCTCTTGAAACCGATATCAAACAAACGATACCTAGAAAACGGGTTATGAATACTGATTCCTAGGTATCGAATCAAGGTATCGATTCCAAAGTATCGATTCCAAAGCATCGATACCTATCGATACTTTACCGATTCCAGTACTCGCTAAGTATCGATGTATCGGGTTAGCGATGTATCGGGTAGCGATGTATCGGGTAGCTTACCTTTGTGCATTTTTTTAAATGTACATAAAGGATGCAATCACTTTTTAAATAAAGAGTTTTTAAGTATGTATGCATTATATATATATTATATAATATATATTTAAAGGGATGCTATTATTGTGCGTAGCAAATATCCTTATTATGACATAACTATAATTATTACAAAAAAAAAACAAAATATCACAATATTCCAAATTTCATGCCGTAGTTTTTAGTGCTGGGCGATGTCGTTCCTCTTGTGGATTCGTTCATTCCGGGTCCGTACTAGGATCGGAACGGGTCCGCTGGATTCGGTCTATCCGGATCGACATCGGTATTGATATGAGAGCGTGGACCCGTGTATCGTAGAACCAATGGATCGGGTACCGTACCGTCAAGCCATATATGTAGGTTGAAAGGTTCGGACTGAATCTTTAGAACGGAGAACTATCAAATCTATCAATACGTGAAGCTATGTAAATGTAATTAATATTTGCATAGTGCAATAATTATATCATTTATACTTACGTTGTTTTTCGTTATTACTTGTACAGAAATAGTAAATTATTACTGATTGCCAGTAGTTAAAAATTAATTTATTTACACTTATTTAAAAATAAAACAATAACAACTTTTGCTTTTACTAATCAAATTTATTATTTTATTTTTGAAAGGGTACAGATATAGTAAAAAATAAATATAACGAAATATAAAAAAAAATATAATTACAAACACAAATAAATTTAAGTCTTTCAATAACCAACAAATTAAACTTACTTGCCTACTTATTACGTAATTTTTTATAGATTTTATTTTTTATACCAGCATTTAATATACTTACTATATTTATAAAAAAATATTAGTTACTAAAAATTTTGTAAAAATTTTAAGTTATAATATAAAAAGACAATTTTCTCTACTTTTGATGGAGACAAGCTACTGCGTCTGTCTGTTAATATTTGACCCGTTTTTGGAAAAATACATTCGCAAGGAACAGAAGTAGCTGGAATGCAAAAACGACCTTTCATGATCGAATACAAATGTTTATAGACATATCTTCTATCATCCCACCATCTGAGAGGATCTTGGTTTCTGGTCAGTAAAGGTTCTTGAACATATTTTTCTACTTCAATCGTGGCTTCAATAGTCGGATTGAAAGCAGTTTCAATTTTCATAATCTCTTTGTCAAAATTATTCCAAATGTCTTCCTCTCCACTTTTTAGTACGTCCTTTTCGATTATTTCACACTGTGTTGTTATATTTCCTTCTTTTTTTTCGTAATTAATGAGACTACCTCTTGCAGAATTTTGTTATACGTCTTTTTATAACTACTTTCTTCATTAAAACCATATTTCTTGAAACGCGGATCTAAAAATGTTGGATCACTGTATATAGGATGTTCTTCTATATTTTGAAATCTTATACGAAGTTCCGATAGTATAACTTCACATAATGCATTCAATGTTTGCATTGCATCTACTCCAAGAGATTCTTTTCCTAAATCGGATTTTACGTTATTAACGTAGGTCACTAACATTTTATTATATAACAAGATTTTTGAAATTGATACACTTGTTTCGCTACTTATTTCATCAGTAATGTCTTTAAATGGCTTTAATATTTTGCAGGACCAAGAAATAATTTCGAAATCACAAGTTGATAATATATGAGTGGCGTTTGTAACGGCTATAGCTGATTGTAATGGATCTTTAATTTTTGTAACTCTATCAAACATATCATACGTGGAGTTCCATCTTGTACTTACGTCTTGTTTCATTTTCAGCACAGGAAAACTCATTTGCTTTTGCAGATTTTGTAGTTTTGCTGTTGCTATGGGACTTCGTTTAAAATATTCTACAATAGACTTCACTTTATTCTGTGTAGCCTTTATTTGATGAAGACCTTTTTGTACAATAAAATTTAACGAATGCGCAAAACATGGTATATGCTGCCACCTTAAGACACGGACTGCTGCTGTAATATTTGCTGCGTTATCTGTAACCACGGCGCAAACATTTTCAGAAATTTGCCAATCAGTTAAAGCTAACTTTATAATATTAGCTAAATTTTGTGCTGTGTGACTTGCTTCGGTACAGTAACATCCCAATAGAACAGACACTAATTTATTTTCACCGTCAACAAAATGCGCTGTTAATGCTTGATAAGACTGATTACTAATTGACGTCCATCAATCAGTAGTAATAGCAATATGCTGAGTAGATGACAGTAATAACTCTTTAACTATTGTGTGAACTCTTGTTTACAGTTGTGGTAATATCACGTTTGCTATTGTCTTTCTTGAAGGAGGTGTATAATTGGGATTCAACATTTGTACGAATTTTCTAAATTCTCTATCTTCTACCAAATTAAACGGCTGATATTCAGCAACAATCATTGTTAATAACTGTTCATCTAATTTCACTGATTGTTGTTTAGATAAAGCCCTTCTTTGGAAATTTGTTAATATTGTTTGAATAATTCTCCTCTTTTTTGGTACAACGGATGTATTAGTACTGGTACTTGGAATTGCTAATTCTATATCAGAAGTAGCAATTGAAATATCTTCGGATACATTGGTTTCTGAATCCTTCACTGAAATATCGTATCTTCCCTTCTCTCGTCCGTTAATGAAAATGGATGTTTTCTTTTTAAATGTCTTGTTAAATTTCCAGTAGCTCCTCCTTTGTAGGAAAATGGACTATTACAAAAATTACATTTCACATAATTTTCATTTGTTACAGTAAAAAAATTCCAAATATCACTCCGTTTTCTTTCCATTATAAAATACTTTTTGAACACTTCTTTATATTTATACACACGTATGCACGACTAAACAACAGAAAAGGTGGAAGATTACTAATTCTTGCATACCCCCTTGAGAAATTTAGACCAACACCCTAGAATATTTATTTAAAACTTATCTTATTTTATAAATATACAACGACATCGACGGTATTCATTTGTCATTTTATTAATTATGGTGTTATGGTATAAGACGAAAAGGGCACTCTGTATACATACATTGTGTGTATACATGTATGTATAATACATAGTCACATTAGCCATAATTCAGATAAAAAATATAAACACGCATATACACATCTATATATATATGTGTCTCATATAATAAATATCAAATACCTACCTACGACCTTCGTCAAATAAAATTTATTGCTTTTTCAGTATATGTATATGCGTAATATGCGTATCTCTACAATATTCAAACTCTTTAAAACGTAAACTAAAACGTAAACATCCCAGTAAGTTATGTGTCTGACTGTCTGAATCTGAATCACTAATGTTTAGATGGTTTACACTTCGAATATCGGAATATGATATGCCTTGACGCTAGCGAGAATCGGTACCGTACGCGTATGGAACGAATTCAATAAAAGTATTGAATTCGTTCCTTCGGACCGAGTTCAGACAAAGTTGCGGACCGGGTCCGATTATATCCAACAGCGGACCGAATCCTTTGGACCGGGTCCGGCTGGAACGACACAGCTCTAGTAGTTATGGTAGAATCAGTAAATTAATTCTATATCTCTTGAAAGCGATATCAAATAATCTACACATAGAAAACGGGTTATGAATACTGATTCCTAGGTATCGAATCAAGGTATCGATTCCAAGGTATCGATTCCAAGGAATCGATTCAAGTTACCGATTCCAAAGTATCGATTCCAAAGCATCGATACCTATCGATACTTAATACCGATTCCAGTACTGAGAATCAATACCGTGCACAGACCCGATACATCGCTAAGTATCGATACCTCGATTGGTATCGGTACCCGATACCGAAAACGTCGGTATCGCCCAGCCGTAGTAAATACGTGCTGTATGTCCATTTGTACAGATACAGATATGTTTTATGCAGATTTGTATTATTTCGAAAACTTTCTTAACTGTTATTGATTTTGCTTATATTTTTGTGTTCATTTCTTTGTTCTCAATAAAATTTGCATTATCATTTTAATTAAATATTTATGTCGTTGTTGAACAAAAGGGTGCGAACCCGTATTATTGCTGAACTCCCAGAGCAATGCTCTATTGAAATTTGTAAAAATATACAGGATTTTCCAATCCCCGACTTGCATTTAATTAATTGTGGAAATGGATCCATACATTTTCCTAACCCTGTATACTATTTCCACTTAACTTATACTGGCATTTGTATTTCCTCTATAACTGCTTTATAGTAGCCGTAATTTTATAAGTGAAACCGTTTTATAATTCTAATTATTAATCGAGCTAACTCACTTATATAGTATAATTTTAAGCAAAAATATATTTGTTTAAAGTTTGCAATATGTTTAATCTAATATGTTCACCATTATTATATTTAGTTAATCTATACAATATATTACTGCTAATATTTGATATTGTCCTTGATATAAATTAACTCTCTTAAGTAAATTGCTATTACCATTAATTAAGATGTCTACCTTACATACACACCTCGTATACTCTTTAGTTTAACAAAGCAAAAAAGCAATTTAAATTGGTAACATAATAGACTGTTCTTTATCTAATTGGTTAGAGAAACAAAATCGAAGAGGACGTTTTAAAGGATGACAGTCAGCAAGTGATAAACGAAAAATATCTTGTGGATTCATATCGATGCTATAAATAGGAATATAATTGCAGTGTCAGGAAAACAACTCACGCCTTCTGCACAATGATATGTTAATTCGAAAACTGGATTTGATGATAAAGACTTCGCGGTAATCTCAGAACTCATTAGTCGACTCTAATATCAATAACTCTTTTATTTTCTCGAATCACAGTTTCCAATGGTCAGTTATTAACCAGCGTCCCCTCGTAACTCCCTCCTGCCGTTCTCCTATTATAGTTTTACCCTCTGATAAAACGAACTAATTATATTAAAGCGATTCCCGGCAACCATTTGACCCCCGAATGAGATGTTATCACAGCATCTTATTTATTGGAAGTATTCTCTCCCTGTTGAAAACTTTAGGATACTTTGATATTTCTTTACTTTTTGTTGGCTAGCTTTTTGTGGGTTACATAAAATATCGGGTTTATCTTTTAGAAGGAGGTGAAAAGGTGTACATCTGTGTGGATGTGTGTAATGTATTGTCTAAAGAAATTTCATGCCTGAAAGGGAAACACGGCATACTTGACAATGATGGATACTTAAAATGTTTTGGTAATTAAAAAAGGGTACAGGTGAAATTATTTGGTAATGGGCCATTAAAAAGATTTACATTTACTCATATCACGACACAAAGCAGTTAATTAGCGGTTAAATTGCTCTAATAAATATAGAGAACTCCGATTTATTAGGTCTCGTGCGTTTACGCTTGCAAAAAATAAACTAAGAAGATTTTTTAATTAAATAATTGTTTGTATAAAAATCTTATAAACAATTTAGGGATATTTTCTTCTGGAAAACGGAATAAGTCGAATAATTTTTTGACCGAAAATGAATAGATATACTAAAAGTTGTAGTCAAAGAATTTTGAATATAGGTTGTAACAACCCATTTGGATGGGTTGTTTACTGCATGTGGATTAAAAGAATGGCTTTTAACCGTATTTATTAAAAGATCCAAGCAAAATCGCGTTTTATTTGAAGATATTCGCTATATGGATTACTTCATACTTACAGGAACATTAAAATAATAATTTCTTTAATAATAATACTGTTTATTGAAGTGAATCGAGTTACAAATTACATAGATCAATTTTTATCATACAATGAGTTACAATATGAAACAGACATGTAAATAATTTACATATCTGTAACTGTACACATGGACAATACACCTCGTATTTTCAGCATTTACTTCTGCTTAATACATATGTTTCTGCCATCTAGGCGTTATCAGTCAAGCTAGTGAAGCAATGCATACAAACTGATACAAATCTGTCAAACAACTGATTTGTATCTGTATTTATATTTTACTGAAATCGCCCACAAAGATAAAGCAAGTTTCGTCCTATAAGGTTACACTATTTAATAAGTGACATCTTACGGACGAAAGAGACTATGTCGGAAGGCGATCTTTCGTTCGAACAGATATGCTATTACAGGAAACGAAAAAAAAACGCCTTCCGACATAGTCTCTTTCGCCCGTAAGATGTCACTTATTAAATAGTGTCACCTCATAGGACGAAACTTGCTTTATCTTTGTGGGCGATTTCAGTAAAATATACATACAGATACAAATCAGTTGTTTGACAGATTTGTATCAGTTTGTATACATTGCTTCACTAGCTTGACTGATGACGCCTAGATGGCAGAAACATATGTATTAAGCAGAAGTAAATGCTGAAAATACGAGGTGTATTGTCCATGTGTACAGTTACAGATATGTAAATTATTTACATGTCTGTTTCATATTGTAACAAATGCTTTATACGTGCATAACGTATTGTTATACATAAACACAACCTTTTTGTATATTTACCGCCATCTGGCTCGTTGTTAATGGACTACACCGACATACGTATTTTTTCGTTTCCTGTAATAGCATAGCTGTTCGAACGAAAGGTCGCCTTCCGACATAGTCTTTTTCGTCCGTAAGATGTCACTTATTAAATAGTGTCACCTTATAGGACGAAACTTGCTTTATCTTTGTGGGCGATTTCAGTAAAATATAAATACAGATACAAATCAGTTGTTTGACAGATTTGTATCAGTTTGTATACATTGCTTCACTAGCTTGACTGATGACGCCTAGATGGCAGAAACATATGTATTAAGCAGAAGTAAATGCTGAAAATACGAGGTGTATTGTCCATGTGTACAGTTACAGATATGTAAATTATTTACATGTCTGTTTCATATTGTAACAAATGCTTTATACGTGCATAACGTATTGTCATACATAAACACAACCTTTTTGTATATACAATTAGTTGTCCGAAAGTGGACTAAAAATACAAATTATTTCATATATGAACCAAAAGAAACAAACATAATCTTTGATAAGCTCTGAATTCTATTAAAAGAGAGAAAACAACTAAGCCAAGCCTTGTTAGCGGCACGTTAAAAAGTAAATGAATTATCGAGCAGCGTCCGTATTGCAAGTCAAAATCATTAATACTCAATATGTTATATTATACCTGGTGTATTTTTTAACTTGAAACTTTCAAATATCTCGAAAAATAAACAGTTCACAAAAAAAATGCCCAGATCCAAAATTTAATAATTAATGGGTGATTAGTCCCTCTCTCTCCCTTCGTGTAGGTGAGGCGGGGGTAACTTTTAAATCCGGTATATTTTATTACAGATTCGAATTCTATTGGAAAAAATACGTAAGATTTGTCTGAAATACTTTTTCAATTCATGATAGATGGCACTGTAATAAATGAAATATTTTTTTCAGTTTCTCGCACTGAGAACCTACGCATATGTTTCTGCAATACGTGTGCAATAAAAAATAAGTTTTCTTTGTAAATAATCGAAATTAGTTTGATAAAATCTTTAATTATTTTCCAAATTTCGAATAATTAGAAAAATGTAATCTGTAGAAATGTAAATTGCTGGCGAATAAATTACTTTTGGCATAACCCAACAACAAGGACGTGTACGTAGTACCACCTTGGGGTGCTTGATTAACCTGAGTCTCCTTACCTCTCACGTATCAGGCTGCTTTCGCCTCTCCGTTATCAGAGTGCTAGATTTCCCCTCACCTCATCATCTTTTAATTCAAGTAAGTGCTCAAAATGATGGCCTTCGACTTCAATGCACTTACTGATCCGCATTTTAAATCACATTCACATGTTGTTGGTACTTGATTCGATACTTTGCATTTGAGATAATCCCATGAAAAGAAATCTAGCGAAGTAAGATCTGGTGATCTAGCATGTCAATTTACTAAATCAGCCCTTCCGATCCAGCGACCATTGAAATTATGATCAAGTACTTTACGTGCTACCACCGAATAGAGTGCTGGGTAACCATCATGTTGAAACCACATGTTTTGTAGGACTTCTAAGTTAACGTCTTCATGTAGTGCTGGCAGTTCATTTTCCAAAATGTCTCCGTACATTTCACCATTCAAATGCCGTTCAATGTTATTTGTTCCCAATTATTCCACACCACACGTTGACAGCCCAATAGAGATGGTGTTCAACTTGACGAAGCCAGTGCAGATTTTGCGTCAATTAACCGTTCCGTGGTTTGTTAAAGACCACTCGTTGGAGAAAAATATAAGAACAACGAAAAAAATTGAGATTTTGTTGTAATTGCTCATATACCCACTGACGAAAAGTTACCCTATTTTGGAAATCAACGCCATGAAAATCTTGATGTAAAGACAAATGATATGGATGATAATTATAACGTTTTCAAGCATTGGTGTGGGACAATCCAGAATCGCGAGCTATTTGTCTTGTGCTAACATGAGGATTAACAGCCACTGCAGCTAATAGAACGACTTCAGTATTTTCTCCGGTGACTGTTGCTCGACAGGTCCTTTTTTTCGGTTGAACACTTCCATCAGTAGTGAATTATTTGATAGTACGGTGAAAAGAAGCACTTGGCCGAATCGTATTCGGTAAGCGCGTAGAAATTGACAGCTAGGACATCTGTCAGCTTCTCCATTCTCCAGACCCATTTCAATTTTCTCTCGTGCAGTTGAATACTCCATAGTAGGTACTGCTAACAGAACAGAAACAGGTCTTTTACTTTTCGTAATATTCTTTGAACTGTGTAAAATAAGTTGCTTCTTAAAATTATTCTTTCTTTTGTACATTTGCAATTTTCTGCGTTTATTTTGTTTTGTTGGAATCAGAAATGATACGAATGGAAAATTATTTTCAACATAATAAATGGTACAAATGACACAGACATGCAATATACACGTCTGTAACTGTACTCATGGACATACACCCCGTATTTTCCAGCATTTACTTCTGCTTAAGACAAGTGTTTCTGCCATCTACTATAAGGCGTCATCAGCTAGTGAAGTAAGTAAAGCTTAAATCGCCTCATAAGGCATAGCAAATTCTGTCCTATCAGGTGGCACCATATAATCTAGTGACATCTGACGGACGAAAGAGACTATGCCGAAAGTGGCAACCCTTCCTTTGTGTGTAAGGTATAGGTGTAAGGACTTACACCTATATACGTATTTTCTTCTCTTCTGTACAGGCATAGTCGGTCAAGGGATATTTTTTGCATATTGCATATTTCGAGACTTTAATTCAGGTCGTAATGATAAAAGCAACCTCGCCACATGTAACCATATTTTATAAAAACTGTATTGCGGTTGCTTTTTCCACTACCGACAAATTGTCACTCGATTGGCTTTTTGTTCATAGGTCATACCTTTTGGAATCCATTTTGCCGCGACCTTTCGATACTACAAATCGTCATGAATAATTTTTTGAGTGGAACCATAAGACAAATTAACAATGTCAGAAATTCGATATATGCCAATCCGACGATCATTTTGGATCAAGTCATTTGTTTCTGCAATTTTTAAATCAATCCGTGCAGTTGGTGATCGCCCACGTTGAGGTTCATCTTCCACTGATTAACAACTGTCTTTGAATTTCTTGTGCCACTCAAATACTCTACATCGTGATAAACTATCCTCTGGGTATGCAGTTTTAATCATTTCAAAAGTTTCAGTTGGAGCTATATCCAACCGATCACAAAATTTTATCGCATATCCTTGCTACACTAAAATTTCTTCGATGAGTACGTCAAACACTGACAATTCAGTAATTAATTTGTAATAAACTTCAAAAGTTAAATCAAGGCCTACTTGAGGATAAGTACATTGGTTATGGGGGTTTTATGTTATACTCTTTATGTTATAAAATTTTAGTTGTGAAAGAAGTTATAACAGCAGTCTAGTTATATTTTGATATACTCTCGTATTATTGTATTTAGTTAAAATTAGATCAGAATAATTGAAACATACATGAGTAGGTAAACCCCACCAGTTTGTATAATACAAAGGTATTTTTAATAATATAAAATATTATGAACGTGTATTTGTGTTCTTCACACCAGATTTTTAATAATATTTTATATTATTAAAAATACCTTTGTAATAAAATTATATGATTACATATACATTATTATTTTTATGTTTTGGATTACATAAATTGTAATTACTCTTGTACATATTTAACTTTAAGTTCATTGCAACGCTCTTGGATATACAATGTTTTTGTTGTTTCCAATATAATTTTTGCAATTTTGGGGTCAATGTCCTTTTGCCTACATTATAGTAGACATTTGCTAATTTCGTTTTAGTGTAAAATTATTTTTTAAATTTCTGTAGAATTAAAAATTCTGGTACACATGGTTCTATAATTAACAAAGACAAGTTTAGTTCTTGTAATTCCTGTATAAGTTTAGCAAAGAATTAATCAACTGAAAATTTTATAATATACTGTCGTCAGTTGATTAAATCGTCTTATAATGTGGTCTCTTTGAAATGGTGTTGATGATAAACATCTTCAAAATTTCATGTCGGTTTTGCTGCTTAAAATGTCGACTAGAATAAGTGTACACAAGTATTAGACGATAATCAGATTATACAAAGCGTATTAACATAGTAACATTGCGTATAGATTATGGATTTAATAATTTCAGGCGGAATGTATATGTAGAAGAAGAATTAACTGGAGATAATTATCTCCTAATTATGAATGAGCTTTACGTATCTTGTTCTTTGCTTCATGTACGAAATTATCTTTCGATTTAAATGCCTCTCTGTTTTAGACTTTATTGTTCCAATTATCTACTAATGAATGTTAATTAAATTTGTAGTTCTTTTGCCTTTATTAAATAATCTAATAAATAATTATTTTAACTTTATTGCACTTTTGCATGGCTTATTATATATAATACAGCTTAAATGAATATTAACAAATTCTTTTATAGGATAGATGTTAATAAACTATAACTACTAATAAACTACTAAAATAATATAAATTTATGGTTTTGATTAAGTTTTATGTCTAAATGTTAAATTATAACATATTCACTCTAATTCAACACAATCAAAATTTGAAATACGGGAAATATTACTTAAGTAAATAGCATAGTATTAACTTTATACTCTTATACTTATAAGTATATAGTGTTTGTGAATTTAGCGTAATTATTGAAATACTAGAATGTTTCAAACGATTTCTTATAATTTCTTTATTTTATTGATATTCATTTCTAATATATAATTATATATATTTGTGCAAACGAGAAACTACTTATTTTTAAACAATCTTAAAATCTTTTTGGGACTATCTTTTATCCATTGATTTACAGATCTCTTTACGTCATTTAAGGTAAATTTTTTCCACTGAAAACAGATGTTAATCTATCGATGCCAGATCGGCTAGGAAGCAATTCTCAGCATAATTTATTTAATACTCCTATACTTTAACGAACGGTATGTTGTTTTGCGCTATCCTATTTCATTAATGGTTTCTTATACAACGTGTATCAAAAAGAACTTCAAAAAAAATTATTATAAGCCACTTTTATATATAATATAAGCCTTTTATTTATAATTAACTATTTATCTAATGTCATTTTGTGACCAGCATTTTAATTTTTTCTCATAAATATTTTTTTAGCTTAATAAACAATACTACTAAATAATGTACACATTACGAGAAAATATTTTTATAGCATATTTCCGAAGTGCACAATTTATTAACGGAGAATGGTAATATTCCTACGCGGAATGTAAGCGACAGTTTCACTTACAGTTTCCTAATAGAGTTGTGGATAATACCGCTTCACATCATCACATTTGTCTAGTCGTGGAGAAGTTTCAGGTTACAGGATCTGTGTTAAAATGCAAAAGTTCTGGCAGACCACGTACTCAGAAAAATATTGTTGAATACGTAGAAATCCTTGTTGGAGAAAACTCACATACATCAGTTCGTCGTTCATCAGTTCAAACGAAAGTATCTTCTAGTACCGTTCATAGAATTTTGAAGCGTCTTTACATATCAAGCTAGCCACAAAATTTATATCCTAGGTAGACCATGAACGACTGAGATAGACATATAAGTATCGTCTGAGCTTAAAGAATTGACGGAGTGTCGTTTGTAAATAATAATAGATCAAATTGACAAGTTACGATTTAACCTATTACTAGTAGTACGAAATGTAGGTTAGATCACTTAATCAATCTAAGACATAACTGATTTAATCCATGCCGTACTTTTTTGGCTTACTCCGTATGTATCCATACAAAGTATCGTATGTTCAGCAGATCTTACCTAGAGATCACGCTAGTAGGCTTAATTATTGCAACTTTCAAGAAAATTTAAATAATGACGAAATTCTTGATTTCAATTTTTTACTGATGAAGCATGGTTTCATTTAAGCGGGTTTGTAAATAAACAAAGTTACAGAACGTGGTCTATAAACAATCTGAACAATCACATCGAAGTTCCTTTACATCCTATTAAAGTTGAAGTATGGTTAGCTGTATCTCGTCGTAGAAAAATAGGACCAATATTTTTTCACAGTTAACATTAATAGCCAACGACACCGAGAACAGTTATTAACACCATGTTCAACTCAACTGCAACGCGATGAATTCAATGAGGGTTATTTCAGCAAGATAGTGCTACTGCACCCACAACTCGTGAAAATTTAGCGCTTTCGGTTGCTTTCCTCATCGAGTTAGATGCAGAGGTGTTTGGCCAGCAAGGCCACCAGATCATACTCCGTTAGGTTTTTCTATATTCGGATTGCTAAAAAATGAAGTATATAAGACAAGAATGAATAACTTATATGACTTGATGAATACAAATACAATTAAATGTAATGAAATATCACCAAATGTATTGCAGAATATTTTTGAATGAAATGTCGTATTGTATTATGCATTCAACAGAATGGTGACAATTTTGAACACCTGCTATAAATTATAATAATTAAAATTTCTACAAATTAATTATTTAGCTTGGTTGTTTGATTAATATCCCATCTTTAAAGTTTTATTGTTAAATAAATTAATAAACTAATTGTACTTGTTATTAATTGCATTACCACATCTCTCGATAAATTTTGACAGTGTCAGGTAGATAGATAACCTTCATACTATTTAATCTATATCCGCATTTCAAAAATACAGAACATCATAATTTATAAGAGAAATCCATTGACAACTAGAAAGATGTAATTCTTTTTGAAACGCGTTGTATAACTGTTCAGTTCAGTTTTAATATGTCCTTGTCGCAATGACCCACACAAGGCGTTAGAACCGTGCTTGTTTTTGACAGGTAGTCTACTAAAATTATCTAATCGCAATCCTGAAGTTCAGTAATAATTACATTATCAATAAATAGAACTCAACCTGCTCAAAGCGTAAATTTTTCTTTTGGTTTTTCCCATAGTTTAGGTTGACATTTTGTTTACTGGATCCGTATTTCAGCAGTTTTCATTATCCCTTGCCAAAATAAGACATCAGAATGAACTAGCAACTGTTGGAGTTTGCAGCGAGTACCGGATCTGTGCAATTTTGGCTCTAGTCTGCAACAGTCTAGTTACCTAACGAACTTAAATCTTGATAATTCCTAAATGAAGTTGCATAATATGATACAATCCCATTAACCTTACGATTAGTTTTTTGTCTGCCGTTCTTAAAGAGATTCTTTAGGGTAGCAATAAATGCTTTACCAGCTTTGAATCGATTAACCCAACGGTAAACAGTTCTTTTATAATTCTGCAGATACATCAAATACTCCATGTAATCGGATTTTGGAGGTTTTAACACCTTCTTTGTGCGGAAAGAAAATAACAGCTTCTTCAGCATTTACAGTTTTCTACAGTGGTTAAACTAACACTCCAAACTACGTCTGTATTAGCTAAGTTGGGAGAAATATAGCGTCGGTTTGAATAATATCCTTGGTAAACATAATGCTGATCTTTACCTAAAAGCATTGTGGCCTACATTATCCAGATTAATCGCAATTCCTTGAACTTTGAAGCTGTCCTTCGTATATATAAACTATACCGTTGAATTTAGAGAATAAAAAAAAAATTTCGTTAATGAACTGCAGAACATTGCATAAATAACATTCATTTTCCCGATATAGCAGGCTACAAAGTACTGTACAATGTAAATAAAAGCAAAAGACTGGATTATTTAGAAATATTAGGAAAAAAAACAATTTCCAAGCACGAAAATTTTTGGCAAACACACAGAAGTAAACAAAATAGCCACTACACCAACACACGCATATACATATATATTGTAATGGGATAAACCTCTATTACATTGATGAGCCATTTCTAATATTATGTCTATAAGGTTTTTTTTTTAAATATTGTTTACATATGCAAGAGATATTTTGAGTTGTGTAAATTTGTTATAGTTGTCATATTTATTAAAAGATTGGATATATGATTATTAATATATTAGTTTTATAAATATCAATAGAGTTCAATCTTGGTATATATATATTTTTAGTTTATTATATATGTTAAAATTGTACAATCGTGTAAGATATAGTTAGTCAATTTGTGTAAATTATTGTTAAATTTAACTTATGCAAGTGAATAATTTCAACATTCATAATTAAATGTCATTTTCATATATGAATTTTTAAAAGAGACTAACTTGGATATATATGAAAGCATAGAAGATAACTGTGGCGATTAAAAAAAAGGAGATTATTATTATTTTGACGGATAAAAAGCAGAGACATAAAACTTAAAAATTGAGTTTATTGATTTGATATATAGGAGTTATTCAATTTGAAGAATACACCAAGAACAATCACAGAAGACCGAAAAACTGTTTAAGATAGAGCAGTATTATATTGGTTACATAATAGTAGTTGGAGATATAACAGAAGCTTGTGCGAGCCTGACAACATTTTTACAAGTAAAGTTATAATTAAAATATTCGTATTGGAAATACAATAGTAATTGGTGCAAGACTGGCAATATTGGAAATAAAGCTGTAATTGGGAACGTAGCAGTAGTGATCCAAGTCTGCCGATACTTTTCCAAGAATAGTTACAAAAAGATATTATCGTGTAAGTAATAAACTAAAAAAATACTTATACCAAGATATTTCCTTATACATATACAAGAATACCGTTTTTACCAAAATTATTTTATATAATTACTAATCGTTGGTCGTTTATATATAGAATCCTTGCATAAGTTATTTTGTTTTATGGTTTATGTATATTTGAGTTACAAACAGTTAAATTTGTTCATTTAATGATATTAGAGCCATATTAGAGCCATATTTGTAAAATATTAAATTTAATCACATATAGTAAATAAATAGCTTATTTATTATAAAACACTCTTTAAATATTAAATTAGCTAGTTATTCTGAACCTCAAACTCAGCACGAGAATAGTATCATATCTTCGACTAGGTTGTTGCCGGAAGACAGTTTGAAAGTAAATATTTATGTTTTTAAAATTCTTTTTTTTGCATTTTTAATATTATTACATTCTTGACCGCTGAACGTGGGGCAATTCTCCACGATACACATCGTCTTATTACAATATACTTATACATTAAGTAGCATTTGTGTCCCTACAATTAATTGAATTAGATCTTACTTTGAGAGTGGTAGAAATTACCGAAACAATATTGTCACAACAATAAAATAAAACAGTGAAACCTATTAAGTATTTTTCATTATAAATGATTCAGCTCAATCGTAGTATATGACTCAGATATTACAGAAATAATTTATGCTAGTCAATATCTATGAAGTTTTACATAATATCAAAATACACTTGGTGTATAACGTCTTACTAATTCAACACATATTACATCTGGTATTGTTTACCAGACAATTACATATATCACGTTCATCGGTTCTTTTTAAAGTAACGAAATTATTGTGCAAATATTGGAACAGATAATTTCTATATTGCTATTGACAAAAATACAAATTGGAATCACATACGGTTAAACTAACACAGGTAAAACGAAACTTGTTTACAAAGTTAATAAAATATGCCTTCAAATAAGAAAGTGGGTAGATGAATTCCTGTTAGACACATCTGTTAGCAATTTCGTTCCTAACTTCGCGCCAATTGATCTAAATTATTTAAGTGTAAGTTATTTTCTACATGTTCGTTATGAAAATATTATTCTTTTTTTGAACCACCTGAAAATGATAATGCTAACGTCTTTGTACGTGATTTGCAGTAATATTTTGTGTTGATGTACCTATTATGTTAACTAATTGAGTGAATATTTGTGAAATAACCGTGAGTACGTATTATTTATCGGAAGAATGTTCATATTTGACGTATTTTAAATACATTATGGTCATTATTGAAACATACGGACACAAAACACGCCACAAACATTTGCTTGATCTCTGTCCAGAACAAGTCCACCTACGTGCATCTTAACTTAGCATTGGAGAAAATTGCAGTCAGACTTTCAGTCAGTGAGCGTTTAAACAAGTTTTAAATATTTTCTTTTTTAATATGCCACATTCTATATACAGAATCGTGTTAATCTACATTTTACGCGAAACAATTTAATAGTGTGCAGAATAGAAAGTTACCAATTAAAAGTTAGTAAAAACACTTACAGAAGAAAGTTGAATATCAACTACATAAATAGAATTTACTACGTCGAAATTAAAGTTTATGTAACAATTATAAGTGTTTAATATTTACTTAGAAATTATTTATGCCACTACAAAAGTCTAATCTATAAAAGGTACAAAACAATAATATTAATTAGTTTGAAAAAGACGCTTAAAATAACTATTTAATATTTTTTTAGTAATAATAATAATAATAATAATCTTTATTGATGTAAATTTACAAAACATAATTTAAGATTTCAATATAATGTAAATATAAATATAGCAGCGCATACCATGAGCTTAATACAACGCTGTACATGCTTTAGATTAATTACAGCTAACTTTTTCTGAAAACCATAGTTACGTCAGTTTCATAAACATAATTTGTGTAGCTTCTGTCAGTATTAAAACGCTAAATTTGTTTGTAGAGTCTTTTAATTACTCACAATGTACACAACAGAGGAACAAATTCAATTTTATACGTGATATTTAGAAGGATCATCGTTACGCGAAGTTGCAGCTCTGTTTAGTATCCAGTATCCAAATAGGCCTATTCCTAGTCATTCAACGATAGCAAATGCAATTAATAAATTGAAAACTTCTGGTTGTATCAATACTATCCACAATAAAATCCGATCTACAAGACCAAGAGTAATAACAGAAGATTTGGAATTAAATGTTGTGGCTTATGTGGAACACGACAAGTGCGCAACATCTAGAAAAATTGCTTCGAAAATGGGCATAAGCCAAGGGACCGTAAAGATTTTGAAGAAGCACAAGTATAAGTCATTTAAGTACCAAATGCATCAAGAATTAAGGCCACATGATTATGAAGGACGAATATGCTTTTGCGAAAATTTATTTGACAAAATAAATACTGACAACGATTTTCTCAAAAGAATTCTCTTCACTGATGAGGCGACATTTATTAAACACGGGGAACCTAATCGCCAAAACTGTATGTACTGGTCGAAGGAAAATTTACATTTGTACAACGTAACGAGAACGCAATACCCTGAAAAAGTAAATGTTTGGGCAGGAATCATTAATAATAGTATTATAGGCCCATTTTTTATCGATGGTAACCCAAATGCAGAAAAATATTGTCAATTACAACGGAATATAATTATTCCAGCATTAAATGATCAAAATTTAGAGCAAATATGGTACCAATGCGATGGCGCACCGCCTCATTATTCGAGAAATGTTGTCCAAATTTTAAGTGAAAGATTTCCTAATCGATGGATCGGAAGAGGGGGACCAACTAGTTGGCCACCAAGGTCTCCAGACTTAAATCCGTTGGATTTCTTTTACTGGGGAAGGGTGAAATCTTCAGTGTACAACAATGTTCCTCTAGGCAGCATTGAAGAGCTCAAAAATAGAATTCAGGGGGCTTCTCGGGAAATTACCCCTCAACAAATAAGCAACGTTTTAAATGAATTTTACAATAGATTAGGCTACTGTTCGGCTGTTAACGGCAATATTTTTGAACATCTTGCGTAGAATTAGTAAAAGTTTTATTTTAAGTTTTTTTTGAAGAAATGTATTATAAGATGTACTAAATGTACTATAAATTAAAACACATAATAAGTTAAACTAGCGTGTTTTTCGTATGTACAATTTTAAATTATTCACTGTGCTCAAAAAATATTTTTTCTGTAAGTAACCATAACAACATTCACTAAATTGACAATGTACGATTTTAAATTATTCAGTAACTTCGTGTAACATACTATACACCTGTAATATGCACATCTATTTAATGGTCTCCATAACAACGTCGGTTGGAGTATGTACAGCGTTATGTTAAGCTCATGGTATAATAAAAACAATACAGATCATTTATAAAAAAGAATAAATATACATGTCAAATTGCAAATTGCTATTTAAGGAAACAGTAAAGTCAAATTACAAGTAAGATATTCCTCAACAGTTTACAGGGACTCTACAAGCCATTTATTCATCACGGCATGGAATGTTCGACAATGTAGGTTTTCTATTTCGCTTGGTACCTTGTTACAGAGAGATCCATCTCAAGTGATGTGTGGTGGTACAATAAAATTACCTAGATTAGAGCATTTTTATGTTTGTCAGATACCGATCATTACCGGCTATTTACAGTTTATTTGACAGTCCTTGCTGCTTCACAAGTCGTAGTCTGCTTTAATCTTCTAATAATATAGGCTGCAGTTACTTGTCGTCGACACAGATAATCGATATGGTAATTCCAGCTGATGTCACTGTAATTGTGTCGTGTATTCTCAAAAATTTAAGTTTGAATCACTTCTCACCTTTCGTGTCATTTGTGTTTTATCATCATTTGTATTTTATCTTCATTTAGTTTCAGAGAATTCCTGTTAAACAATTTCTTGACTTCCGCGACTGTTTGTGTAGCACCATCTCCTGGATTCACTCCAACGATGTATCATCGGCAAATTGAATTACTTTAACCTACCGCCACGCGGCAATGTATGTCATTTACATAAATGAGGAAAAAGATGGAACTAACAGCCGATCCTTGAGGAACACCAAACTTGTTGGGCAAAGGTCTTGAACGACGATTGTTCTATTTTACAACCCGCAATATATTTTCAAGATACGAGCGAATTAATTTATTCGCCGTTCCCCTAATTCCATATAAGTCGAGTTTGTTAACTTATGTAATGGGCTACGCTGGCAAAGGTCTTACTCAAATCACAACTCGTAAAAAATCCTAATTATCATCTAGTACTGTTGTTTTTTAAATAAACATGCTGAGCTGTGCGCAACAGTTTATGTTGTTCCATAGAAATTAATCAATTTGTTTTTGATGATAGTTTCTAAGTTCATAACCGGCAATAGTTCTCTAGTTTGTAATTTTTATGTCTTAGTTTCCTTTGTGGAGTGGCACTGCTTTGGCTATTTTTAGTGCTTCCGGAAGTACTTGCTGTAACAGACATTTATTGAGTAGCTGTGCCAATGGTGTTTTCAAATAGTCCAGCTTTTATTCAAAACTGTGGTATTTAATGAGCGAATATCGGTGGCCAACCTTCATAATTTCATCTTCATTCGTTGGTTGAAGAAGGATCGAGTATGAAACAATACCCATACTGGCTTCTAGTATGTCTTTAGCTAATAGATTTTGACCTTCTATTTATAACGCAACTATACTCCCTAGACTACTAAATAAATTATTAAAACTCTCGGGTGTGATGACCGAGTGTCTCCATTTGATTTTTAGTTTTCTTATTTCATAAACTTTTACCTTACATATTGCTTTAGCTTTATTCTGTGATTTTTTTATATATTTTGTGTATTTTCTTTTTTTTTCCACATATTAATACCATTTTATATTCTTGTTTGAGATTTTTGTATCTAGCCTCTTCGCCCCAATAAGTCTCATTATTACACTTAAACTATCTAAGATATTTTTTAAACTCATTATTTACTTTACGTACCAAATTAGTGAAGATTTTTGGTGTACTGAAGATTTGATTTTAATCTCAGCTGACGTGTACTCAAAAATGTCCAGAAAACCATTTAAAATGCTTTCAGAATTCCATTGGATATCATTAGTCGATATAAAAGTGTTTCACTCCACCTGTCAAAGCTTATATATGAAAAGGTAAGTATTGTAATAATTTATTTGCCTAATTTTCTTTTTTTCCATTTTTAATTTCATATTTTGATCTCTATGCCATCAATAATCTTTGGCTAAAGTGGCCCGACAAATAGCTAGTAATCGCATGTATTAGAATAAAAATATTATCAATACAAGCTGTGAAATTTTTGTAACCCTTGAAGGTACAATGTACATTTTTTGGAAATCAAAAGAGATAGATATTAACCCTAGGACTACCGAGCTTGTCCATTGGACCCGACACGATTTCTAACCATTGTTTTATCGTACGTATGGTTGGGCTAAATTACTGGTATTATTAGACTTCTTAAGTGCGAATTATAGCTTTCAAATTTTGACAAAAAAACTATTTTAGAAAGAATGGTATTGGCAGTATAAAAATACTTTCGCGATTTACCAACCGGGTCCGTTGGACCCATATGTCGTTTACTGTATAAATGTAGGTAAAGCGAGTGTGTTTTACAATGATAGTGGTTCGCTTATAAATTCCTGACTTCCCCGCTGCTGATAAACCTTTCTAAACATTCCCCGATGTATACAGAAAGGGGAAATCCCTTTATCATGCGGATTTTGGGGACTTTACGCGTTTCAGCATATTTATAGCCGCACGTCATGAACAATTCATTAGTGCTTGCCGAATCTGTGTAGTGTTACTTTGTTACTGTGAATAAGACAAAATTTATATTTTGTTCAGTTGTCATGTGCGATTTGATATTTTAGCATAATTTTTTATCAACTATTTTGCGTTTTACTCATTACGGAAAATGGATCGTAGAAATAAGGAATATATTATACAACAACAGCTAGAGGCGATAGTAGCTGAAATGAGTGACGCTGAATACAATAGTGGATATGAAGCTTCAGACGATGATGGACAGTTAGATGCAGTCGACGGCCTCGTCGATGGAGGTGATACAAGTACAGCATAAGAATCAGATAGCAAAGAATCTGCTGAGAGCAACGACGATAACCACAACAGAAAGCCGACTGGAGCTAATTTTTTATATATAAAAGAACAACCAAATTGTTTGGTACCAAGGTCCTATTTTACCTCATTACGGAAGCTGGTCAATCAAAAACCCGAAACCGACCTCTGCAATGAAATCTTGCACTATTCTTGCGGTGGGCGCCCTAGCATTGTCTTACATAAAAATAAATTCATCTCCAATGTAGTCGGCGTAAGGTACCACATGAACTGCTAAAATCTCCTCGATGTATCTAGCACCCGCTAAACCTCTTCTCCCGTGACCACGGTGATTCCTACGGATGAGAACTGAGTCGGTCCGTGCTCCTATAGTTATTTCACCCCAGAGCATACAAAAATCACCTCCATAAGCATTTTGCTCTAGAATACAGCATTCTGAAAACCGGTCTCCTGGTCTCCGGTAGACTTTTCTTCTTCGGTCGCAGCCATAGAGGCATATTCTAGTCTCATCTGAGAAAAGAACAGACCCTCACTGTTCCAATGTCCAATTAAGATGCTCCCGTGTAAAAGGCAGGTGTGCTTTAGGCAGGTGTCCACTGATCAATTTCGGCTCTTCGTATTTTATGGAGCTGGTGCTGCACTAGAACCGCATTAAGGCGACGATTTGCTTAATGTTGTTGATACAATAAAGCGGTCGTCACGATCCGTTGTATATCGATTTCTGTCGGTATCAGACCGTCTATGAAAGGATCCAGTCTACTCATTATATTGGTACATTCTTCGAACAGCTGTGTGTGCCATATGCAGTTGTGGAGCAACAGCCCGCTGACTAAATCCATTTTCGATTAAAGCAATACCTCGGGCAGCTTTTTGTAGTATGCATTAAACAAATACACTTGAATATATATGAAAAAATATAGTTAAAGTCGAAACTTTACAGTGGGCCGTAAAAAGTGGTGTAGTGGTCGGGGTTAGAAGAATTGGTATATCAAAAAATTAAATTAAATCCTGCAGTAACAGAATTTGTAATTAAATTTTATAAAAAAGTGATACTGATGGAAACCTTTCAAAAAGAAAACGTAGACTTTTGGAACGCTATAACAAAAAAGAACTATCAAAATTTCGAAAAGAATAGTAAGAATAGCTTAAGAACCAATTAAACTTGACATATCTTTGTTGAATTAGGTCAAGTTTGGATTTACGCAATTCGTAAAGAAAGTATCAAATTTTAAACAACAACATTCAAGACGGAAACTGATCAGGTAATAGAAGATCTTTTAGAGAAACCAGGTTTCAACATTATTAGCAGTTACACACAATGGGTACAAACGTTTGCTCAGGACGAACAGTAATGCTTCAAATGTGTTCGTTGACAGACTACTTACTTGTTCTTGAATAACACACCCAGATTTTCGATACTATAAATACGAATAATTAAGGTACTGTTAAATTTCTAATTGTAGTTTATAAAATTAGATCTTCTACAAAAGCTTATAGTTTCGCACTTATTTGGATTGGATGGGAGATCGTTAAGTGTCTACTATGCGGATAAGTGAATGGAACTGAAGTAGATCGTAGTCGTCTGCATCATTTAACACGCAAAACATTTTCAAGTAATCAAAAAACAGATGGCATGTAAGAACAATATCGCGAATATTGGTATAGGATAATAGATGAATAGAAGCCGTCCCAAATTTGATCCTTGTAGAACTCCGGAGTAGGCAATTAAAGATCTAGAAGACTAGCAATTGAAAAATACATATTGTGACCAGTGGCTTAAGTACAAATTGACGAAGTGCTTTAAAGATAAACCGCAATATAATTGTCTCTGTACATGGACAACTTAAAATGCCCACGAAATTAAAAAAGTCTCATTAGGCACTTTCCACATTCTGTTGCCTCTTACGATAAGAAGTTATGTTGGTTATGTCGCACGTTCCTATTTCACTTCTGTACTTTCTCTTTATGTTCCATTCTAGCTTTTATTTAATAGTCTTGACGTATCTTTTTGGTACTCAATATAGTCTCAAGATTTTCCTTATTTATTTTCTGCTTGTCCGATCGAACGCTTTTTCTAAATAAATTAAGCAAATATTAATTTTTCTGATGATTCTTAGCCCGCTTTAATAATATTTCCAGTATGCAACTATGATCTATTGTGGAACGCTTTGTTCCGAAATTCACTTGACTAAAATTTAAGCTCCTTATCACTCTCGAGTTGTTAGTGCCGCCTGAAAATAATACCAAATATCTTCTTGGCATGTCTCTTGATGCAAAACTCCGAGATCTTAAAATGCAAGTGTAGTTCAAAACGTTTTGAACATTGAAACTATTTGCGATGTATGTCCTTAAACCGAAAATTTAAGCTTAGAAAACACACAAAGCCGCTGGAGAATAAATCTGGTGAATACAGGGAGTGGCCAATCATTTCTAAGTGTAATTTGCCTTTTCGGAGCCTGTGCACCCTTTGCAGTCCACTGTTATTTCATCTCAGAAGTGTAGTGGTTAACGGAAGTTTCATCAACAGTTATGAATCGACACAAAGAACCTCACTCGTTTCGCATAAACTGTTCCAAAAGGGCTTTGGAAATGTTCATTTCAATGCGTTTTAGGCCCAAACTGAGCAAACACGGCACCCATCGTGAGGATAACTTTCGCATGTGCAATTCTTCAGTCATTATATGACAAACACGTTCTTTCGATATGTGTATAACTTCTGCTATCTTCTAATTAATTCGTCGGTCGTCCAGTACCACCTGGTGAACATTTTCAATGTTATCGGTGGTGGTCAGTTTTTGGCCGTCCCGAACGCTCATCCTCAGCCAAGCTGGTACGATCACGTTTAAATTCAACTGATCATCTCTTCACGGTGGCAAATAATGGCTCAGAGTCCTCGCAAACAGGGTCCAACTCGTTTTTAATTAGCACAGTCGCATTGCCTTTCAAATGCAAGAATCTAACAACACGATATTCGATTTTGTCCATTTCTACAAAAACACTGACATCGACTGACACAAACTACTGTCAAACAACAACTGAGCGTCCAAATAGTTAAAATTTTTACAGAGATCTTTCAAAACATATATTATTATAGTACCAGATTGGTTTTGAGTTTTAATGCCATTTTCATCTTTAAGCTCAAGACATGTTAGACTACCCTCATATAATCAGAGCGCCAAAGACAGTAATATTAAATTTTGTACAAAACTTTCAAAACAAAGTGTTATGTAACAAAGTAAATGGACCATGGTATGTACTATCGATTTCATAATTATCCGAGACATAACTTGTTTTTTTCTAATTTTTTTAACAGCGTGAATGCGACTTTATTTGACAAATGTTTAAAACAGTATTAAAAAGACAAGCTTAAACAAAAATATGCTTGTTTCTCTGAACCGATCTATAATAAATATTAATATTTAGTTGGCTCACCATTTGCTATAATCGCACGCAATCTCGCTGGTATCGAATTAATTAAGTTTTGAATATAATCCTGCCCATTAAACAATTGTTCCCATGTATTCTCGATGGCATCCCACAGCTCTTCATTATTCCTAAATCTTATTCTGTTACGTTGCATACATTTCACCATCCAACCCCAGACGTTTTCTATTGGTTTTACATCTACCCCTTTAGTCACCCAAGGAATTACACCAATGCTGTTATTTTGTAACTAGTTTTCAATTATGTGTGCCGTATGGATCGGACTGTTATCGTATTGGAAGATAAAGTTATTTTCAGGGTAGAATTGTTGAACAGATGGAACCACAATATTTTCTAATATGTTCCTATACTTTATGTCAGTAAAGCATCCTCAATTTTCCAACATACTCCTGCTCGTCTCCAAAAATATACACGAATTTTTCCGTTATTGCTAGATCTTGCTAGATCGTGTTTCTAGTAATGTCATACTAGCGATTAAGATAGAGCAAAAAAGTATTAGGAAAAGTTTTTGCAAATCACTCAAGAACCCCTTATACCAAATTTCGCTGAAAATTTTTCATTTCTAAATTCTTCTACATTTTTGTGCTATCTGTAGATAATAGTTTATTATTGCAATAATAATGAAGCAAAAAAATGATTTTGTCAGTTCAAACATCAGTTCACAACAGTTTACTTCAGTTGTAACTATCGATAGACATTTAACTATTTCTTAAAAAGTAGAAATTATTCGAATTATTGGTGATAATGTACATTCTACCCGAGAGCCTGCTAAAGAGTTTAACGCGGGACATCCTGAACGTCCACTCTTCCGTCATGGAACTGTAGCATACATGAACAACTTTTTCAACACTACTGGCAATATTGCTAAACCACGTCAACGAGAATTGAACAATCGAGAACACCTATTCGGTGCAGTAATATTAGCAGAGTATCGTAATAATCCTCACACGAGTTTACGAGATATAGCTAGCAGCCTCTCGCGTAGAACGTACATTATCACCAACAATTCGAATAATTTCTACTTTTTGAGCAATACTTAAATGTATATCGGCCATTGCTCAGCAAAGTTCAATAGTTACAACTGAAGTAAACTGTTTAGTAAATTGACGTTTGAACTGACAAATTGTTTTTTTTGCTTCATGACACTCTTATTATTTCAATAAGAAACTATTATCTACAGATAGCATAAAAATGTAAAAGAATTTAAAAATGAAAAATTTTCAGCGAAACTTGGTATTAGGGGGTTCTTGAGTTATTTGTAAAAACTTTTCCTAATACTTTTTTGCTTTATCTTAATCGCTAGCATGACTTTACTTGAAACAGTACTTTTTATTTTAATTATAGTTGGTTAGATATTGACTTTATAAAAACTCTATTGACACAAAAAGGTGCATTGTCTTGGCCTACACAACTGATAAAAATTTTATATTAATTGCTTTCAAAATAAAAAAGTTATTTAGGTGTCCCCATGAAAAGTGAAACACACTGTATATAACATAACATAAAATTTGATTAAATTAGTCGGCGATTTAAAGTTTGATTTACTTTGATATGTATATATTTAAAGCAATCTTACATGTTTCGACACATAGTGTCTTTTTCAAAGAAATTAAAAATATATATGACCTTAAATAGCCGACTAATTTAGTCTACTTAAGAAATAATTAATTAAATATATATATATATATATATATATATATATATATAACAATTGATAAATTATTGGAGTTTTTCGGCTTTTATATGAAATATTTACAAATATCAAATTAGAATATATGTAATTACAGAGTAAGTGGGGATGTAAACATTGCTGTCTACAAATTACAAAGCAAATCATACGAAATTTTTAATTGAAAAATATGGTCTACGTTGGGACTCGAACCCAAGTCTACAGCTTGCCGGGCTGAATATACATACATTCTAATTTGATATTTGTAAATATTTCATATAAAAGCCGAAAAACTCCAATAATTTATCAATTGTTATATTTAATAAACGGCTAAGATATTATCTAAACACTTATATATATGTATATATAATATATATATATATATATATATATATATATATATATACATATATATATAGCAATCATTGGTTCATGAACACTTTTGAGTCATTTCAAAAAATCACTTATTTTTCACCATTAAAACCTTTACCATAACTACAATAATCTTTGGATTACAACACAGCCTGGTTAGGATAGTTATAAAGGTTGACTCTACTTGACGTTTACAAATCATTTCTATTCTTCATTATTTTTAAGGCTAGGTAGACTAGCCTCACTAGAGTCACTACTCATAATATAATTCATTCTCATGATCTGCGCAAAAAGAGGATCCTTAATATGTTATGCAATTTCGGTCAGTACGTTTTGCATACTATTATTTTGATATTCTGCTGCTTCTATCTCTTGAATAGGTTATACTTATTTCCATTTGTTAAATTTGCTTAAAATAACATAACAAAAGCGCAGCAATTCCTAGTGCAAATATTGATTAAATACATACATATATACTTTAAGCACGAATGAAAACATACCTTCTTTTTCTTATGAATACGAAATTAATTCGTTAAAAGCATATGCAAATATTCACCAGCGACAAATTGCATTTTGTCGAGGCGACTTCCCGATAATCACAATCTCCTTGCATTTTCGTCGTTGGTAGGTGTCATCCTGAAAGCTCTCGTTTCGGTTGAAATTGATTGTCGTGAAGATGGCTTTAATTAAAGTGACGCTCGGAATATGTTTTGTGCCGAGGCAGTCTAATTTAAATATGTATAAATTTGGAACAACGTGTCGCCAATTTTAAGTGATTGTCTTTCAATCAACTTTTTATATACTCAACTATTTCAGTAAAAGACAATACATCTAACTGTAAGATATATTTTCATTTACATACAGTAAATAACTATTTTATGTTTTATTATACATATTTCTGGATATAAAATAATTTTATAATAAACTGCTTAACTAACAGAAATTCTTTATTATAAATATAAGATTTTATGAAATATTTTCTAATGTATATAAATTCGAATGTGATAAATAACGAAGAATAATTTATTCAACGTAATTCCCACCTACTTCCACACACTTTTCGACTTTATACACTAATCTCTGTAAACATTCCTAAAGGTTTATATATCAATCTCATTTATTACTGTTTGCATTTTATTTTTTAATGCTTTCAAATTCGGACCAAAATTATTATTTTCGTACACTCTTTGTTTAATATGTCCCCAAAAATAAAAATCCATCTGCATTAAATCGGCCGAGCGAGCGGCCAACGAATGGGTCCAAACGACTGATCCATCTTTCCGGAAAGTGCTTGTCAAGGCAGTTTTTAATTAAATTAGTTGAATGCGCAGGGCATCCATCCTGTTGAAAATAGACAACATTATCTCTGTTAATATCTTCCAAAGATGGTAAAACAAAATTTTGTAACATATCCAAATAATTGTGTTGATTTAAATTGTTTTCGAAAGAATGGGTCAAAAATTTTGTTGTAAAAAATTCCACATTCCTCACATTTACTTTTTAATAACTCTGATTTCTCCGATTATTACGAAAATTTGGATTTTCTTCCGTCCAATTTTGGGATAATACATAACCATTAGTAGTAAAGGTAGCTTCATCCGAAAACAAAATTTTATGATGGAGAAATTGATCATCCACATTTTCTCCAACTCAAAAACAAAATTCTAATATAAACCGGGATCTGGATCCAGAGTTTTAATAAATTTGGATTTGTATAGATGAATCTTGTTTTTCTTAAACATATTTTGTAGTAAGCTCTTGCTTACACTCAACTCAACGATATTTTTGGATCTTCTAGTACAGATCCCATAGCTAGAATAGTTAATGCGTCATCTCCGTTGTATTGTTTTCTTTTCTTTCTTCTTTCTAACTATAGAGCCAGCTTCCTCAAATTTCTTAACAAGTTTTTTCAAAGAATTAATAGCGATATTAATGCCGAGGAATTTAACATTAAATTTTTTGATAGCTGTTTAGTATAAAATATCACCAATCCTATACCACTTAATCAAATAAATTCGTGGTTGCAACGTAAGCATATTCGTGATCGTCACTAATTAAATCAACGGCATTTCAAGTCAAGGCAATTATCAACAATAATTTGAACTTTTAAAATTTTTAAATTTTTGAAATTAAGCAAACACGTTTTCAACATTTATATGCATACAGAAGATAATCATTGCATTTCAATATAATTTCTAATGGTTTTAAAGCAAGCTAAAACTTTCATATCGAATAACTTTTTTTCATAAAATAAAGAATAAAAAGTTTTTCCTCTTGTGCACCAAATCCGTGGACACAGTGTATATAAGATGAAATCAATGTTTTGCTTTTCTGTACCATAAGTTTTTGTTAAATATAACTAAAGCTGGTTAAAACCGCGTGGTCCAAATGCGTTCGGCATGGTTACAATCGAAATACGCTATTCACATGCTATTTATTTTCAAATCGAGTATCCTCTTATTCGGAACTGTATAGTTAGCGAAAACAGATAAAATAAGTAAAATGACCGAGCGAGTAAATAACTGTCCAAAGTCGTTACAGTTCGCAACCGATAAATAGAAATTTATTAACAGAAACAGTGATATATTTCAGTGTATTCCAGCAATAGTTGAATGCCTGCAGGCTGCAGGCAATGCCTGTAGGCAACATATTTCCAGTGCATGTCACACACAATGTAATAAGCTAAAATGAACGTACTGGGAGTTTATTGTTATCTTCATTTCTATGTTAAGTGTGTGTGGTATTCGACAAAAGTAATTGAAGCATTAACACTTTTGTTCATTCTAGAAAAAAAATGTGATTGGCCTATATTGACGAGACAACGCAGTTTATCCAAACTAAAAAAAAAATAGTTTAGAAGGTATATAGAGAAAGATTTAGATGATAAAAATATGGGTCCCTGCTGATAAAACAACTGGTTCAAGAAAGAAGCAATGGTCAATATGTTAATTTGTATTTTAAACCCAATAGGACGTTTGAGCTCGTACTTGTTTGCCGGTGAAGGATTGGAAACAATAGAAACTGAAGCGATTCAACAACTTGTCCGAAACGCATTAATATGTTTAGCATATCAGCGCATATTTTAATATTAATAATTATAATTGACGGAGCTGCTTATGTGCCTATTGCAGGTTTTTATACGTCGATTTCGACCCTTGTATATTTTTAGTAACTGCTATATTTATTTACTAATCAATCGTACTCCTAAATTCTTAAATTTAGATTACCTTATTTTTAGTTTGTTGGTTATTATTGAACCACAGGGCATATATCATAGATTCACTAATTTTGTTCGTATGACTAGTTTACACATTTATTAGATCTTTCAATAACGGCTTCTTGCATTGTTTAACTAATGGCTAATTTACTTCCATTAATCGATCTAGCGTTGGTTATCTGTAAAGATGTTAATTAGAACAGAGGCAGATTGTGTGTCTTATAATTTGACCAGTGCTTAAATTCGTAATTTGGTACGGGTTTCCTAGTTAATTCAATCTTTTTACTTTTCTTTGTGTTTGTTTACACCTTTAAATAATATTCCTTTGACATTTAAGTACATGCGCCATACATGCGCTTTGGATTCTCACGTACAAGCGATAAGCATATTTGTGCCTTCAAATATAGAAATTACGCAAGTCATCGAAGCAGTATTTTTAAATTGTAATTAAACAATGCTGTTTAATGCAAAAATATACGGAGAATAAGAATTTAGGATTTCATTTATTTGGTATTTCGATTTTGGAAGCTAATTAAAGTAGGCACAGAGTGACATCTATACGTAGTTATTTGTGTCATAGTACGATATGTTATTTATTTTTGGTCTTAATTAGTGAAATTTAAAAGGAAAGATATTGTAATTTGGTAATTTGGTAATTTTCTTTTTGAAAATAATTAAATATAGGGCAATTGGAATATTCTTTCAAATATTGTTTGAAGGTAAGTTTTTCTTGTGTTATTGTAGGTGAATTTCCGTGGTATTCTGTAAATACTATATGGTTTGCTTTTTCTTCCTTTATTTTAATACGACAGGTTTTCGCCCATAGTGTCATCTGCAAAGGTCAATGTAATTACTCATTCGTTGATTTGAAGATCAGCTATGAAGATTAGGTTTAATATAGGTCCAAGAACGCTACCCTGAGAAACTCCGGGTCTTTTGAGACGTAGTTCTGTTATGTTTGATTCGTACCTGACTCTAAAATACCTTTCCTCTAACTAGGATCTGAGAAGGCTTGAACATGCCATATGGTAAGTGCTTTTTAAGCTTTTATAGTAACTTGTGATTGCTGTGCAGTAGCTTCTTTTTTCCATGTTTTGTTGATTTGATCCACAACGCTGTTCGATGGTAGAGTGGCGCCTTCTAAACTCGAATTGATGTTCAGGTATCAAGTGTTTATCTGTGACAACGTCGATTAAGATTAATCTTTTTACCAATACTTTCTCCATAATTTTAGACATTACCAGCAAGAGACTAATTGGTTGGTGTGATGATGGAGAATTTTTGAGTTTTCATTGCTTGTGGATAAGTATTATTTCGTCTATTTTCCATTGTACTGGAGTATTTCTGTCGACGAACACTGTTAAAGAGGTAGGTTCTATTTTGTGGAAACTCCTTTATTATTCTTCCTGTAATTAGGTCATACGCAGGCTTTCCTTGGAATTAGTAATTTTTTTATTATCGTTTAACTTTTATGAGCGGTACATGTTCAATTTGCTCAGTGGTGTTCATTACTGCTTTCAGAAACGCAGTTATTTCATAATCGACACTTTCATCTAAGGGTGGTAATGGTTGAAATACTTGTTCAATATATTCTGCAAAAATATTTGCCTTTTGTTTGTCCGGGTGGTATCTAATATCCTGTCTTAGTCTTCTTATTGCTCTTCGAAGGGCATAGTCCAAATTTTCAGTAGGAATTAGATGAACTGTGAATTTAAAAAATCTGACCATCTCTTTTACAGCCCGAAATTGGCTTCCAGCTTCTAATCTATAAAAATGCTACGAACAAACGAAATACAAGTAGCTACGATTACCTATTTGGAAGGCAAGCTTCTTGGTTATTTTACTATGTATATAATTATTTGTTAAGTTTCAAAATACATTTAATTTAATTGAATAATTATGTAAATAACAGAAAAGACGTATTTTATTCGTATTAAGAAACGATAAAAATTTCAACAAGATAGAATTATAACAATTAAAAATGAAACTAATAATGCGTAGGCCATCTTCTACTTCTTACACATTCAGCTACACACTTAGGCATACTCGAAATAAGCGCATGTATGGTAGCTTGCGGTGTGCTGTTCCAAACTTCTAAAATCCGTCGTCGGAGAATTTCTATACTGTTTGAGGATGGCTGTAAATTATTTATCCTTCGTCCTACTGTAACCCATACGTGTTCAATAGGGGATAAGTCTGGCGACCGCGAAGGCCATGGAAGTAGATCAATATTAGCATTATTCCTAAACTCCATAGTAACCCTTGCGGTATGTGGCCGCGCATTATCCTGTTGAAAAATGGGATTTACCAGCTCTTGCAGATATGGGATTAACACTGGCCTCAACACATGATTTATAAAATGATTCGCATCTAATGTTCCTTGAATAATTACTAAAGGAGATCTACTTTTGCACCATTACACCTTGAGTTAGAGCCGTATGTCGTTGTTGAAAAAACTGCAAATTTCTTCTTTGTCCAGGACGTCTTCTGACCATTCTGAGACTATCATGAGACCGTAAACAAAATCGAGATTCGTCTCCAAAGGCGACTCGATTCCATTCCTCATTGCAATGCAACCTATGATTAGCCTATTTCAGTCGTGCAGTTCGATGACGTGGAGTTAGAAGTAAACAAAGAAATGGACGGTACGATCTAAGCCTAAATGATCGAATTCTTCGATACGCAGATCGTATGGAGATCTGTTGATGAACTAAACCTCTCCATCTATCACCAATTTCTCTTTTTGAAGAAAAATGGTCTCTAAGAGCCACAAGACGAGGAGCACGATCTTCACGACCGGTGGTGAGTCTGGGACGTCCAGGCCGTGGACATCGTCGCTCCTCATTATTTTCTCTTTATCCTCGCCAACATAAAGCAATTGTCGCAACACTGCAGCGCACACTATTAGCGACATCACAAACTGATAATCCGGCTTCTCGTATGCCGACTATTCTACCACGTTCAAATTCCGTTAACTGATGAACTTTGCGTCGTCGAATAGGAGGCATTTTTTTTTCCACTATGACACTAATTAAGCCTAACCTATGCTTTATAGTGACACTTAAGTAAACAACGCCAAATAAATGTCAAAGGAAAACACTAGCTATTGTTTATTATTATTTCTATGGTACCTTGATTATTCTTCTGTTGTATTTTGTTGAAATTTTCATCGTTTCTAAATACGAATAAAATATATCTACGTTTACTGGGTGTTCATTTACTTATGGCGGTCAGTATACAAGAAAAGCATACAAAATTGCACGAGTAAAGGAATATATGGTAGGAGAATAAAACAATCCCATCGACTAGAGTCTACAATAGTACTATAACAAACAACTCTATTTAAAGTATTAAAAATAATAGTTTCCTATATTCATTTATATACCAGCATAAGTTTCAATAAAATAAACTTAGCTAAAGCTTGTATACTAAAAACTTCAAAATATCAATATATAAAAAACTACTTATTTGAAGAATTTATAAATTAAACATAATTTGGTTTAAATAAAACAAAAGATATTATTCAAACATATTCTGATACAGTCACGCTTCGATCTCGTTAATTCTTTTTATAATTGGTTCTATAAAAGCAAGATAATATCTTTGTTTTAAACCCTTCACGATTCACCTCAAAGCATAATTATTCACACCGATAATATCTCTACACGCACCAGGTTACCTGTCCATGATGTTTGGGGTAACTTGAAAATTAGGGTAGGACTTTAAGTTGACATTCGACCAATTTACCGTCCGGTGTTTAACATTTTTTTTTGTTTCCTTATTTAAAATCTTCGAAAATATCTACAAACATCGCATACCTTACCTCACACACGTCAAACAAACTCCTAAAAGTTGAATGACAATGCGATGTTTCCTTAAGTGAACAAGAAAATCTTTAATGAAATATCGCGTATGTTATAGACTGTGTGTCGTATATAGAGCGGTTGAGGCGAATGGAAGGTGACAAGGGTGTGGAACAGCATTAAGGGCCGTGGCCACATCAATCGCATGGTCTAGACCGGAGACCGAAATATTTTTCTCACAGATCACTGGTAACTGAGGTTGTTAGGGTTGCACGTTTAGAACATATATGTATGTGTGTGTGTGTGTGTCAAAAGCAAAGTAGACGAGAGTTCGGATGTAATAAAGTTGCGGACAATATTCAGTGTAGTTCTGAGAAGTCGAATAGTGCGATTCGAGATGCTTCTGAGTGCGAATATTTCGGGACAATAAATATTTCTTCGAAACTATTTTCACGCTTCGTTCTCGATGTATTAATATAGTCACAATATTTTACTTCTGTAGTTACCAAATAACGAGTCAAGCTTTTCTAATAACAATAATTTAAAATATTGAAGAGGATTACATATTTTAGATTAGAAATATTGATTTCTAAGTCGAGCATCAATTTTATAATAACCAATAAGTACAATTCATTGTAAATACAAATTTAGCAAATATTTTATAACATTATAGGTATCTTACGTTGAACAAAAATCAGCACTATTTTTAATTAAAAGTATGGTATATTATGCTACTAGAGCGTGGTTACTATTTTCTTACAAAAAGTTGCATAAAGTGACCAATAATGATGACTTTGACGTGTTAAAATACATTTAAAACAGTTCTGTGTAACTTCTAACTAAATACTACTTGTCCAGAATTTAGTATCCTAAAATAATATATTTCCTCTACAACAGATTTACTATTTTATAGTACCAATTTGTTCACTTGTAGGTGTAAATTGGAAGCAGACCTGAAACTCATTTCCATTCCACTTCTACCAACAATTGTTTCTCATACGCAATAATATTGTTCCACGGTTGATTAACAATTCTTCACCAATCAATCTCACACTTAATCTCTGCGGAACCGCATTTCGAACATACAAGTGCGGATTGACTTACTCGAGCGATCGCCTAGAGTAGGTCGTGATATAAAAAAAATATCACATATTTACAGCCAATGCCTTGTCAGTTTACTGTTAGTGTTTGATAAATTAGTGACAAAGCGTGTTTCGTAGGCAATTTTTTTAAATTTTACCCTGCTGCTAATTAAGTGTAAATGCATAATTTTGAACACCGTGCAGTGATTAAGTATCTTTTAAAGAAAGACATGTCTTCTACCGAAATTCGTCTTGTTATGTGAGATATACTGGATGAGGGTTGTCCTTTGTATACAACCGTCAAAAAATTGGGAAATGAATATAAGCGTGGCAGGAGTAGCTTATAAGATAATCCCCGCAGTAAACAGCCGAAAACGGGTACAAGTCCAGAAATGGTGGATAAATGATTTGTTGCTAACTGACCAACAAGTGAAAACGTTGAAAACAGCAGAGACAGTTTCATTTTCTCGGATATCATCTCTTTATTTGTAATTTTTTAAATTTTGGAATTAAAAAAAATCACTGTGAGCCAGATATGGCGAATGTAGCGAAATAGGCAGAAATTCGTAACGCAAATCGACAAATTTTTTGTTGTAGCAACAGCGTACGAACAAGAAAGCGCATTGTTGTGGTGGAACAACAAACGCAACGCATCATCAAATGCGGTCGCTTTTTCTTCAGTTCTGCATAAAAAGTTGTCAGCAAATAAGCATAACACGAAGGTTGTCTTTTATATTTTGCATATAGAGCTGGAATGAAACAATAGATAGCTTTTAATTACTATTGTTTTTCGAAGTGTTCTCTACGAAGATTTATGCATTTATGCATGCGCTCGAACCAACTCTGGCAGCAGTTATTCCACTCGTTTGTTGGTACAGTTAAAATTGAATTTTTGAAGGCATCGACTGCTCCTTCTGACTACTGGAACCTTTAACCACGAAGTCCCTCCTTGATTTTCAGAAAGGTAAAGAAATTGTTGGGGCTTAGATTGGGGCTGTACGGAGGATGGTCTAACAATTCGACGTTTCATTGTGCTAAAAATTCAATTGCCTTGCGAGCTCTGTGTGATGGTTAGTCACTGTGGGTTGGTTTCTCGGAGCTTAGCGATGACTTGTGGCAAACATATGGTTGTATACCAATCCGCAGTAACAGTTAGTGGATCTTGTAGAGAAATTGTTGCTACATAGACTACTTTCGAAACAAATGTCGCGAGCATATTTTTGGAGACACTTTGAGAACGTATGACTTTTGTAGGCTTTTCTTCATCTTGGAACACCCAAACAGACGACTGGCATTTATTTTCTGGCTCGCATGAGTAAATCCAAGATTCATCACCACTCACGATGTTGCACACGTTTTGAGAGTTTCCTGCGTTGAAGCGGTATAGAGTTTTCTGACACCAATTCACCCTAGCTGTTTTCTGTTCTTCGGTCAACACATGCGGAATTCAACGGGAAACTAATTTCTTTACACAGAATTCCTCATGCAAAATATTTTGAATTGATGTCTTTGAAATCCCCAACGATGCCTTAATTTCGCGATATATTGCGATGTGTCGCAGCATCAATGTCTTCTTCCTGAGTGATTGCCGTTTGTGATGAGTGAAACAATCATAGACCATCGCTAAGACTATCCGTCCACGTTTGAATTCTCCATACTGACGGGAAATTGTTGACTGATGTAGTGCTTCATTACCGAAAAGAGAAATCAACACGGCAAAGGCATTCTTGTTGTGATACTTGTTTTCGAAAATTATAAAAAATTATTGCACGAAAATTTTCACGGTTAATTCCATTTTTCGACTTGTCAACTTTGACAGTTCGTTATAGCTACAACACTAGACGTGTCGAACTGAAACTTAGGATTTAGGCTAACTAAAGATGGATGTTAATATTTAGTACTGACATTTGAGTAGTGGTGCCTTCTATGTCCCAGAAAAACATTAAAGATACCCCTCGTATTGGCTAGTTATCAGTTTTCCTTTTTTTTTAATAATCGATAAAGATAACTCCTTTGGAATCCCAAAAAACTATGTCCATGACCTTATCGGAAATATTCCCTAGGATTATGTTTGAAGACAGCCAAACATTCTCCTTATATTTAGATGCGAGCGCGCATTTCATTCGCATTGTTCGGATGAAATGTTTATTTCATTAGCAATCTTACGTACTTTCATTCGACGATCGCTATTTACAAGGTCTTATTAACTATTACCGGAATAGTTACAGTAAATGACGGTCCGAGACTTCTACATCATCTGTTCTTAATGGCCACTTTTAAAAGCAGAAAACCACTAACAAATCATTCCATGGGACGGAGCACCTTTCCTTTAATTAACATTCGGATTTCTTTTTTCTCTATATTTACACAACAACGAAAGCAGTTTTCTTTAAATGAATTTAAAACACAACCTATCTGTCAGATTTGTTTGCAATTTTGACGGTAGACATCAGAAACATGGCGTAAGTCAGCCGTAGCGAATATGTTACCAAGCTTTGAAAAGTTACTCTTCCGACAAACTGCCCTCGTACATACATCCTGGAGCTTTGGTGCTCATTGTAACATTATAATTAGATCATTCTCCTTACTCCACGATCAATCGAGCAGCAATATAATTAATAACAATATAATTATGTAGACATATTTTAATGCCATATAGAATATAAAATCAAGTGTATAAATATGATAATTCACATATGTGAAAACATACCTGCATACATACCTATATATACCAGGTTCTTTTTTATCATTACACATACATTTATCCCTATGCGTAAAGCTAAACAAAGAAAGGTCAATGCACTTGTGGCATAGTAGGCAACCAGTTATACACCAGTGCCGTATTTTTCTAAATGTCAATTATTTCTGACTTTTCATTTATACTTAAATCTTACATTAAATACATTTTATTGAAGAATAAATAATTTATTCGAAACAGTTAATTATCCTAACAGGCGTAGAGAATTTTAAATGTTTTTAACAAATTCAAAGAAGATGGTTGTTTTCTAAATTCTCAAAAAAAAAAATAAAACCAATCACCTATTAACAGAACACATGAAGCTTCAGTGTTTTGTAAGAACGGTCTGTAGAATCGCTTTTAGTTGTAGCCAGAGATTTTGGAGTATCGTATAGTTCGGTGTTCAAAACCCAGAAAGAGTTCAAATATAAGCCATGCAAGATATCAAACCATCAAGAGCTTTTCGAGGAAGATAGAGTAAAACGAACTGATTTTTGTAACATAATGTTTAATTTGTTAAATGAAAACGAAGAAATTTTAAATAAAGTAATTTTTAGTGATAAAGCAAACAGTTTCGCAATAGATTTAAAGAGTTTCTTATAGATTCTGTATGGCAATTTAAATAATTTCCCTTCGAATGCTTAAACATTAATATATTTAGTTAGAAAGCATAGTAAGATGAAACCCACCGAGTTATTTCTTTAGCTAATAGGAAAAGGTTGGGTGTAATTTTAATAAAATATACTTAGATTACTTATTAATATTTTTAAAATTTTTATTTAGGAACATTATCATATTAACATTTTTCGATTTTAGTCTTGCACGCCTTTATTCTATTATTAAACGAGCTATATTAAACACTTTCACTTTCAAAAAAGGTTTAAGTATATCAATACGTTAAGCACGTATTACGCATTTGTTACAAATGAAACAGACATGCAATATACATATCTGTAACTGTACACATGGACAATACACCTCGTATTTTCAGCATTTACTTTTGCTTAAGACACGTGTTTCTGCCATTTACTATTAGGCGTCATCAGTTAAGCTAGTGAAGTAATTAAAGCTTAAATCGCCTATAAGGTATAGCAAATTTTGTCGTACCAGGTAGCACCATATAATATAGTGACATCTCACGGACGAAAGAGACTATGCCGAAAATGGCAACCCTTCCCTTGACCGGCTATGCCGGTACAGAAGGGAAGACAATACGTATATAGGTGTTATGTTCCTTCTTTCTTCGTGTATGTGTTATTTGTCTGTTGGTCTCTCAGATCGCAAAGCTAGTGTTTTTACAACGGAATTTAGTTGTGCCGGGTGATGGTGTGATTGTGCTTTTAAATATCTATTTGTGTGTGTAGGTTTTCGATATACGCGTGTCCCAGTAGTCCGTTCTCTTTCTTGATTACCAACACATCAAGGAATGGGAGTTTCCCTTGTTCTTCTACCTCCATTGTGAAACGTATATGTGGATGTTCGGCATTCAAGTGGTGTGGAAAAATATCCAGCTTCTCTCTGCCATGTGTCCAAATGACGAATGTATCGTCGACATAACGTAGCTACAAATTAGGCTTGTTTGCGCAGTTGTTTAATGCCTTTGTTTCGACGTTCTCCATGAATATGTTGGCAATAATCAGTGACAGAGGAGATCCCATCGGTGCGCCCTCCACTTGTCGGTATTTCTGGCTATTGTAGGTGAAATAAGTGTTTGCCAGGCAGTGTTCTATTAGATTAATCGTGTCCTTTGGTACTTGGTATTTATTTTCTAATATGGTAATGGTTTCTGCGATCGGCACTTGCATGAATAACGATGTTACGTCGAAACTGACTAGCAGATCCGTTGGTTATATGCGTACGTCTTTTATTAACTCTATGAAGCGGTCCGCATTCTTCACATAGGATGCCATTTGTTCGGCGTGTACCTGGAGTTGCTGTGCCAAGTATCGTGCTAGGGCTTGCGTTGGTGATCCGATAGAACATACTATTGGCCTGAGCGGTATATTGGTCTTGTGTATTTTTGGTAGTCCGTAGAGTTTCGGACACCGGGACGATTTTTCTCGGGGAATGATCCGTTTCTTTGTCTCTTCACTCAGTGTTGTCGCGTTTATTTTAGGCTTCGTAGTCTTTTCTAGATACGTAGTCGGGTTCGTATTGATTGTTTTATATGAGGGGTCGTCTAAAAGTGCAATTTTTTTTTTTGTGTGTGCTAGTGCTAGGCGCACATTAGACGATATCCAGCTCTAACCAGAAGATGACGAGTGCGATCTCGTTGAAACGTAGAGTAAATAGTCCTTTTCAGGACAAAACTCACACGCGGCCAAGAACCCGAGAAACTACACCTTCATATATATATATATATATATAACAATTGACAAATTATTGGAGGTTTTCGGCTTTTATATGAAATATAAAATATATATATACTTGGGTTCGAGTCCCAACATAGACATTTTTTCAATTAAAAATTTCGTATGATTTGCTTTGTAATTTGTAGACAGCAATGTTTACATCCCCCCTTACTTTGCAATTACATACATACTAACTTAATATTTGTAAATATTTCATATAAAAGCCGAAAACCTCCAATAATTTATCAATTGTTATATTTAATGAACGGCTAAGAAATTATCTAATCACTATATATATATATATATATATATATATATATATATATATATATATATATATATATATATATACACTGTGTCCATAAAGTATGGACACAAGCCCGTAATAATGTTATTGTGCATTATTGTACAAAATGCAAAGATATATCGATTAATGTATTTTATTAGCTATATTTAGATGCTACTATTTTGTTTTTTCCGTCGACCTTGAATAAGTTATGACGTCATTGATAATTTTTTTAAATGCCAACCTCATTTTTTTTTGTGGATTTTGAAAGCTTTTACAATTCTTTATTCGATGATGTAAAAATTTTGGTATGTTACATTAGAAAATTTTTAGTAATCATATGCGTCCATAAAGTATGGACACTAGCCCGTAATAACGTTATTGTGCATTATTTGACAAAATGCAAAGATATGTCGATTAATGTTTTTTATTAGCTATATTTAGATGCTACCATTTTGTTTTTTCCGTCGACCTTAAATAAGTTATGACGTCATTGATAATTTTTTTAAATGTCAACCCCATTTTTTTATAGATTTTGAAAGCTTTTACAATTCTTTATTCGATGATTTAAACATTTTGGTGTTAGTGTTACAATAGAAAAGTCTATGCGACACAACCGGAAAATTTGGACGTTTTACGACAACGCATCATCTACGAAACCAGACTAATCACTCCCGAAATATTACAGAATGTGCGAAATGGAATTTATCATCGCTTAGGATTTTGTCAACAAAATGAAGGAATACATTTTGAGCATTTGTTATAAATTTGATACTGAAAATGTCAAAAATAAAACTTAGAATTACAACACAGTTTACTCAAAAATTTTCTAATTTAACATACCAAAATTTTTACAACATCGATTAAAAATTGTAAAAACTTTCAAAATCCACAAGGAAAAAGTGGGGTTGACATTTAAAAAAAATATCAATGACGTCATAACTTATTCAAGGTCGACGGAAAAAACAAAATGGTAGCATCTAAATATAGCTAACAAGAAACATTAATCGATATAATCTTTGCATTTTGTCAAATAATGCACAATAACGTTATTACGGGCTTGTATCCATACTTTATGGACACAGTGTATATACATCCTATTTGTGTGTTATGATGCAATTTTTCTGTACATCCCTGCGTTCTTCTTATTCTTTATTAATAATTCTTTTTTTGTTTAATTAGCATTATAAAAACCATATGTAATCATTCTCTTTAATATTTTAAAATATATGTGCAAATGTTTTGTAACTGTTTTTCAAGTATATCAACCACTATATGCTAACAAAAACATTGGGGCAAAAATTATTAAATTACTATTTCAATTTATTTGTTTTTCTTTATAGTATACTATATTTTACAGCAAAATATTTCCAGCAGTAATGAAATAAGTAATAAATGCATTATTGCGTGCAAGTTATTCTTCGTTTAATGAAGAAGATGTATTTTATTTAAAAAGTGTATGTTCTTTCTTTCAGAATTCGTGTAGAATTTACGCATCTGTTTGATGTGTGATAGTTAATATATATAGTTCATAGCTTACTTAAAGTCATGCATTGGTACTCAAGATAAAACGGTAGCTAATACATTATGTATACTAGAAGTGTGAATAAGAATATATTCTGTAACTCTGTAATTTTTGAACTAGACAAGCTTCTCTAGTTATAAATTATTCCTCGTTTATTTATGTAAATAAATGTAAATATTTGATGTTTCCTAGAAATTCTTTAAATTTCTTTGTTTTTATTTTATGTAACGAATTCCGTTCAAAATATTAATACAAATATGTTCACGATTCTTTTTAGGGTGATTTTATTTGATAATCTGCAAACGATTAGTTCTCGTAGTTAATTAATTAAAAAAAAAATAAAATCCATTTATAACATTAGGTAATGAAGGAGAATGAAGAAAATACATATGCCTATTTTTGAAATAAAGTGAAAAGTTAATACTTCGTATCAAATAATGTCTAATGACCTTTAAAAGTGATGATTCAAGAGATATTTATATATTTATACTTGCTAAGAGACAGAGATCTTTATAAGGAAAATTTTGTTATCAATTTAGAGTATTATTTCAATTTTTCTTGGTTATAATTGATATAAAATTTAGATCAATGTTAATGGAGAAATAAGAATGACAAACTCACTTGTTACTGTCAAACATGGAGGAGATAATATAATTATTTGAAGCTCAATGTTGATGATTTCGAGTAGGAACTTAGGTTTTTATGGAAGATATGATGGAGTAATATTTAAATCTATTAGGGGATAACCTCAATCCATATTTGATGCCCTCAAATCTACAAAATTAGATTTTCATACACAACGATGACACAAAACACACATTTCTGGAGCAGAATTGTCATAAGGAGGAACTTAATAACATCGAAAGCACAAACTTTAAAAGAAGTTACTTAAGCAGGCCAAAATACATTCTGCAAGTCAAGTTTTAGTAATGACCACGTCAAGAAGACACACAGTCATTATGAAAGCCTTTGTTTATTCTGTTTATAATACACATTCGATAAGAAGGAAACTAATTGGACGATATGATTTCACGCTCTCTCGATTTTTCAGTTTTTATAATGAGTGTAATTTGTTCTATTGTCCATTTTGTTGGAAAGTAATTTATTCTTGGTAACTTGTGTTAAAATTTTATTTCCATTTTGTGATAACTCTTGTACGAGTCTTGCTGTAATAAGATCATATCCTGAAGTCTTGTATAAATTGGTATGTCTAATTACATTTCTAACCTCCCCACTAATGAAGTTTTGTTAGATGACTCTAGTTTATGTATTTCATTTAATTTTCTTTGGATTTTTTCTTCTTTTTCAGGTTTCAATTCTCCTGGATATGATTTAAAGACTCCCTTTAGATCTTCAACAAGCACTTGTGTCTTTTCAGTTTCACTTTTTGCCTACTTTAACTGATACATATTGTTGGCATTGAATTTTTTGGTATCCCTCTACAAAGAATGCTTAGTGATTTCTGTGTGATGTCCAAATTTTGTAGGTAATCCTGAAAACTTCGACTTAGTTCTACTGCTATTGTGTTTTTAAATTCTTTGGTTGCCTTGTTTAATTCAGATTTCACTTATTCCTGGAGATCAGTCACTTTCTTCTAATTTTTCTATTTGTGTCCTATTTTATGTCGCATTGTAGCCGAACGTAAATTTGTACTAATTTATTGTGGGATCGAATTCCAGGATGCTTGCTGAATGTCTCCAAGCTTCCAACCGCAGTAATTATTTGTTTCACGTTGTTTAAATTAATCTACATGTTGAGTAATGAACTGAGCTGTTGCCTAAAATACATACAAATGGCATTTTTGTTTTACAATACGCATGGTTTTTCATTTTGCAGTATTTTTTACATACCGTTATAACTGCATGAGAATGACCTAAAGGAAGATCAAAACAGACTTCTCTTTTTAGAGCATTACTGGTGATTCCTTTCATTATGCTAAAATCAATAGTGTCGGAAATTTTTCGCCTGTCTTGACCAATAGGTAATTTAAGTGCAAATGAATTTTATTTTATATCTCTTTATGTAACTTTCGACCTTTGGGCATAATTAGTCTAGAACCCCACAACTGATGCTTGGCATTGAAGGCGCCTCCACATAAAAAGCGAGTTTCCAGTACTAAGAAGAAAAATAAATACTGATTGCTTCTTGGCTAGAAGAGGCGTGTTCTTGACACGGCTTCTTTCCTGGCCAATGTTTCGTTTACTATTGCAAGAGCCATATTCAGGGCTGGTACTACATTTGATGCACTGAAACTGAAAGTTCGTTAGTTTGGGACGGTGTTATATGTATACTGTTGTTTCAAATCACGGTTATGGTTGAATTTTTGAGAAAGATTGGTTTACCAGGTGTTACGTAGAGGGTACCCGTCACAGTTGACGTAATAAGGGCTGTGGGATAGAATCTGGGCAGATCGAAATTTAATTTTGTGTCCAGTTTTCAACCTATGTTCAGCTAGTGCAGAGCCGGCTCCGCGCTCTTCTACTACGCTCGTATGCTGCATTACGAATGTTTCTCGAACTCTTTCCTCTCACCGATGTATACACTGCCCTCATGAGCAAGCAATTTTGGAACTCTAAGGGTTTTCAGATGATTTCGATTCTAAGCAGAAAAAGGTGTTATTTGCCAATAACAAGATCAAATTCTAACAGTTATACGCGCCTATTTACACACCGTAAAACCTATAGTAATTAATAACTCACCGCATAACACGATTGCCCCGGAGATATTCGGCTAAGTTAAGAGGCGAGCGAGGGAGGTTCTTCTTTATAAAATAGGCGCCACCGTGTTTATGCTCTAAAACTGGTAAAGTGAGCATAGACACCGCTGACAGTAAGTTCTAAATCGCAGGTAAATACGTGGACAATTGTTATAATAATAATAAAACACCCAAAATATAACACTAACAAGAAATAGTTTATTAACAACCAACAAAAAAGAACATAACAAGGATAAAAATCACTAAGCATATAAATGAAACAACACGGTATTAAATTAATCTATAAAATAAAATATGAAAATCTTAATAAGGCGCAGAAGCCACAAGTATTAATGAATTAAAAATTTAAAACAAATATCAATGACCGACTTGCTCAAAGAATTCAAATTTTATATAAATAGCAATTAAATATTGAAATTAGATTGAATATATTTACTTAAATATACTTACGAAAAGTCCACAAATAAAAGTTATACAACCAAAGCAATACGATCTCACTCAGTATATAAATCATTAACCTATAATTAAGTAAATGGTATGCTTAATCTAGACAATAAATTGGTTAGTAATTTATCTAAGATCTTGGATAAATCATCGAGATTCTTGTACATTCAGTATACTAATATTTTAGGAAATATCAGAAAAAGAACAAATCAATTTACGGTTAAGAAATTGTAATAATGAAAAAAAATTAAGCAACACAATTATGACAGAAAAATTGACACTACTCAATCATTTACAAGTTATAATTAACTATTAAATTTTAAAAAGTGTCTGTTAAATTACGAATAGTAATACACAAATCAAAATCGGGCATGACCTTAGCATGACACATTAATTTCAAGTACCCTGTTTACGCAAAATTAAGGGTATCGATTACTTAATGAAATATATAAACAATTTATGGAAAATGAATTACTCTAAATTTACAATAGGCTTCCACAATAGACACTAGCAAATTCTGTCGTAGGAAGTTAACTTTAGGACTGTCGCAATTCATACCTCGTAAGTTATAGAACGATCAATATCTTAATGATTTCGATTGAATAACGTCTTGGGAACAATGATCACCATACTCTATAAAATTACATCGTACTTGAAAATGATCTCGTACAGAAAACTTAGCTTCTACTAGAACTAGCAAACGTAGCATCTACTGTAAATACCAAAGGTAGCCTCTACTAGCACCCCGTTAACTTCCACAGAGAAAAAATACTAATGTAACGAAATAAAATTACAACGAAAAAAACAATGCCCGTACACGAGGACATCGTGTAAAAAACTCACCTAAACTAATATACAGTTAACCTCGTGCTTCAAGAACACCAATCTTGTTCAAAAGCATAACGAAAACGATCTTTTCAGTTTCGAAGGACCATCAGACGTTTAAATTAAACAATAATGACTCCAAAATTCGCATAGCGAAATAAAATTACTTTTAAAAAACCATTAAAAATTACAAAGTACCACGTGTTAATTTATGAAAACTCAACAGCAAAAGAGAGAGCCGATTTTCTCAACTCGCTACTTATATATGACAAGATACGTAGTCCTTACGAAATTAACCGATATGTGAAGCTACTGGATAGAAGAAATTAATGATGAAATCTATATTTAGAAATTTATTTCGCTACCCCAAACTTAAGATAAAAAACTCGGAATATAACTGATGAAGAATATTAATTAGTTGCGCACTAAATTAAAGAATTATTAATCGTAAACTTATAGTTTAAAAGAACGACTACGGGATGACGCTGTCGTTAGAATACACAAATACACAAGAAGATCTCAAATGAAAATATTAAGAACAATTATAACTGAATTTGCTACGGCCAGAACTGGAAAATATTCTAATAAATTTTTAGAAAAAAATTTGCATTAAAACTAATATTTCAACCCAATTAACAAATAATTGCTCAACATTTACTAACTCAATTACATTTATTGGGAAATGCAACGCCATCTACGCGCATAAAATATGAACTATACTAGGTCCAAACCATACTGTATACTAGGTTGCCTACATCAACGAATAGTATATCGCAAATAATTAAATGTAAATCAACTTGGAAAATTACTATAACGAAACTTCTAATTTTAACTAACTCTAGGATAATTATCCGCAAAACAAAAATATTAATAAAAATTTTAACGATCGACATTACGAAAATAAATGCGAAAATTGATGATATCGGTCAGAAATATCGAATTAAATGACTAAAAATGAACAAGGGCCGATTTCAACACGTTGCAAGAGGTCGATAATGTGGTATGGAATTTGAAGATGATTTTGATGTTATGTAAGGATTTGACTGATACGGTTGGTGACGCCTTATTATATAAGGTAAGTGGGTTTTAAATATGGAAGAAGTGTGGTGAGAAACGGAGCCGGATGGTCTAATTAAGGTGGTTAAGGTGTTGGTTTTTGGTACGTTGAACATCGTGCTTTGATTAAGGTATTGGTGATATGGTTAATTTCTTTGAACGAAGGATCAGGTTCAGATATAGAGAAGGCTCTTTGGACTAAGCAGTTTATGACTTCACGTTTTTGTGCAGGATGATGGCAAGGAATGGCATTTAAGTTTCCGTCGATATTCTTAGGTTTGCAATAAACGGAAATAAATTTTAATTAATTAAAAAATAATTTAAATTTTTTAAAATTTAATGTATAGAATCCACGGTTGGCTCTTGGTGAAACATAATGAATAATTTACTAAAGAAAACACTCGGTATATTTGTTTCACAAAATATATTTATTTTTTCTCTAACATATGTTTCGACTTTTCAGTCATTATCAAAGAGTATTTCAAATTAAAATAAAAAGTACATTTCTACCACTATTTATGAATTTTTAAGGGACTTTATTACAGCATCAATAGTAAGGGTGTTGACAAAATCCAGCTGTGTATTTGTGACATGTCTATTAAGATTTATGGCTTTTTTAATTTCTAATATTTCGAGAAAGTCAAGTCTCTTTCCTTTATTACAAGTATGTAAAAGTTCAAAATTACTGGTATTGAACAAATGTGTATTTTCAATGCAATGTTCGGCGAATCCCATATTCATTTTACCATAAAGAATAGAACTTATATGCTCTTTTATCCGTTCTTTTATTGAGCGTCCTGATTGGCCGATGTATATCGCATCACAATCACTGCAACTTAATTCGTACACACCTGACCTATCACACAATTCTGTTTTTTCTTTATTATTTACTAAAATATTTCCTAGATTGACTTTATTCACTTGGATGACATTTAACCCTAATTTATTCAGTTTATTAGAAACTTTATTGCTAACCCCAGGTATATAGTTGAGTGTGTGAAATGTTTTATTCGTTTTTGTATATGTGTGCCCGTTGATAAATTAAATTATTATTAAATTTATTATTTTAATCGTGAAATACGTGGGTCTATAGAGATTATAAAGAATCTTAATAATATCAACCGTGATGATGGAAACCTTCTATACAACACTCGACAAAATCTTCTTTCTCAAGGAATTGAATCGTAACAGTGACGCTCCAATGACTCGAAACAAACTATATAATTATACTACTTATAACCTCATACAAAACTATTAAAATTTTCCAGTTTCAATGCAGGAACAGTAGTAGCAGCCCCGAAGATATTCCTTACGACAGTGAACGAAGCGTCGGTCAGGAATAAAGCAACAACAAGAATGAGGTGCCAGCCTGGAATGCAGTAAACAATCATACAATCATAGATAACAACCGCGGAAGCCTACAAAGTGGATTAACAATAAATACTGTTCTTTCCTTATGTATAAAATAAATAACATGTTATATATCGAAACTCAGCTTGTATTTAATGTGTATTTGCAATAGAATAATTTACTTAAATTATTAATATTGTCGAAGCGGAGAGAAGATATGGAAGTAGACCTGTCGGGAAATGTATGAACACTAGAAATAGATGGCGCTTAATTTTCGAACTGGAATTGATATACAATATAAATCGATATATTTGGTACGAATGTGGTCAGTTTTAATGCTTTAACAGAATAAAACTACTGCTTTTAACAACAGTTCAACTCTTACGCAATTCAAGAACTAGGAACTTTCTGGCAATATTTAATAAGAATTGAATGGAACTTATTTCATGACATAATGTAGAATTATGTTTGTAACATTATATAAAATTTCGTGAAACTGTCTTATAAACAACATTATATTCTGAAATGGATTTCTGAGAAGTAATAATAATTCGTAACTAATGGCAAGTCTTATTTCTATTTAAAGATTCAAAATATTTCATTGTGAATTAAGAAGACAAAGGGAATACTGAAATGTGGTTGTATTTCGTGTAATATACTTCGCTAATAAGATATGATTTAATATTCGCAGATTAATCCAAAATGTCAACAACACAAAAGTGAAAGTTACCTTTGTATTATACGCTAATAAAACAGATGACATTCTTCTAGTACACTACGTATGTATATTCTATAGTGGAACAACCATAATAAATATATATATATATATATATATTTTATTGATTAAATGTATAAGGCGGCTTGATTCTTGTTAGGGAGAATTACTTTGATTGACATCAAAGAAAACAATTTATGTTTAATTTGATTATTTAATAGTCTACTATTACTGATTTTCATATTTTATCACATAGTTTGTTGCCAGTAGTATAATCCGTCCAAACAGTATATTTGGGATACCTCCCAAAACAAATTACTCAAAATTGTAAATGAATTCTATATTCATACTTCTCATATGAATCTTATCCGATACGAACATGTTACTGGTAGGATTTGATGTTAACATAAAAAAACGTTTTATTTAAATTTTAAAAATAGTTTCTGTCAGAAAACAAAAACAACTGAAAGCTAGGTACTTGTGTCCGTACTGAAACTTTTTCATTTACAATTTATAGAAACAACGGAAAAATGTCATAAGTGCCACCGATAAATTTTTATCATTCGAAACCTGTTCCAGTCGGAACAAATGCAATACAGTCACCATCAATTTCTTGTACTGAATTACGGCATACATTCGTCGGTTACATTTTCGGTTGCTTGTCAGAACTATTATTTTGGCTAAAGCTCCAATGGTCCATTTGGCGAAAGACGCTAATAAGTATTATGTGGATCGTTTTAATAAATAAGTTAATTTTTCTTTTTTTATATTGTAGATAATACTATACCTTCAATTAAATTTTCATTTAGAGCAGCCTATGATTTCAATATAGATTTGGGAACACTGTAGAACAGTAAGGCTTTTCGAAACTGTCATCTGACAGCATTCTGACAGATACAATTTAGTTGTGTTACAATTTAATCTTATTTCTTGTAAAATGTTTTAAATAAAACACATTTATTTGCAGAAATGCGTTTATTGTAAAAATACTACATTAAAGAAGATGCTCGAAATGTTGCCTCAAACCAGGCCTCATCAGTAAAGAAACATTTATTAAGAACATCATCATTATTCAAGTTATTCAAGAACCATTGGTTCTTCTATCAACGAGATCGAATTCATGAACAGCTTGAATTTTATATGAATATAATTTTAAGAATAGTGTGGCATGTTCCAACTGATAACTGAACTTCTTGCGACAGTTTCGCACTGGATTTCTTTGGTGAGTTTTCCATTCGAAGTCGACATCTTCAATGCAATCAGCAGTTCTTTTGTATGGTGGTCCGCTCTCGGATTTAGAAGAATCTGTTCCCATTTCACTAAATCTGTCATCACAATCATGAATTTGACTAGCCAGTTGTTCGTACGTGATTGCAAGATTAGGGAACTGTTGTCGAAAATCCTGTATACATTGATTAATTGCATAAACTCACTGCCCATTTACTAATCTGCCAGTTCTAAAATAACTTTCAACAATAACAACTTTGTGTTGTATTTCCAACATGATAATAAATAATATAATTACTAAGACAACTTTTAAATAAATTGACTTAACTATGACAGCTGTCAAAATTTGATTTTCGAAAAATCTTACTGTTCCATGGTGTTCGCAAATTTATATTGAAATCATAAGCTATTCTAGATGAAAATTTAGTTGAAGACATAGTAGATTAATTTTAGTTTGTATACAAAATAGGCATGCTGTGATTCTTTCTAAACGAAACAAATTGAAAAATTTAATACAGCTGAAAACAGATGTGAAAAATTAAAACAGGTAAATTTTGAATGCGCTCTATATGAACATCGATATAACAAATTCAATGTTTATTTTATGTAGAGTCTCTCGTTGTTTTCTGTAATAAGTTTTAAAAATGCAGCAATACAGATCGTGTTAAAAAAACACATCTGTATAAATTTAGTAAATTTATATTGAATGTTAAATGCCATATAGATTATTATATCTCTTTAAGTTTTAGCTCATAAATATTAATATCTTAAAATTTAAATTATGCTATATTGTATTATTTCTCTCTTTATTACGTTGGATGCAGGCCTAGTTGAAAGGAACCCCTTTTGTGAAATAAAAACCCTGAGAACAATTTTAAGAGTTTAAACTATGAATATGTGTGTATGACGATTCATGTTTAATAATTGGCGCCCATTTTGAAAATCAAAGTACACAGCAATATGTTTAAGTAGTTATATGTTTATATACAAGGCGTCACGTATCGTTATGTTCAAATTTTAAGAGTGTAAAGTAGACTTTATTTCAAGTAACAAAAACGCAAAACTTGTATATTCATTTTTATTTGTTTCAAAGTTACAGGTCTATGAATGTAATTGTCAGATCATGAAAAAATATGTAATACTACAGTCAATACAAACTGATTTTATTTAAAAAAAGTTATACGATTCAATAACAGGCCTGTGATTGTGAACGTCGCATAATAAAATGTTTTCTTAAAATAAATAAACACGTGCCATAGTGCATACAGTAATTTCTTGGAGATCTACAAAAAAGAGTACTGGAAATTAATTTATGATAAAAAAGGTTCTTACTTATTTATTTAAATTTGCCAGCAGACTTGGAGGAAGAAGCAGTAGCTATTGTTACAAGGGATCCAACTCTCAGTGTACGTCGAAACGCCAGACAACTAGGAGTGCCACGAACGACAGTCTGGCGAATTTTAAAACGTGAAGGCTTATATCCATATCACTATCGCAGGGGACGCGGTTTGCTTGAGGCAGACCACTATGCTCGTATAGTTTATTCCACCTGGATATTAAGACAGTCATTCATTTTAATTTCTGTCCTCTGGACAGATGAATCTACGTTCACGAGAAGTGGTGAATGTTCGACGTGACATGTGGTTTCACATGGATGGGGCACCACCACATTTCCAAATTGCTGTCCGAAATTGGATTAACGTCAATTATCCAAGATGGATTGGTCGAAGTGGTCCTGTTGCATGGCCACCCAGATCACCCGATCTTAATCCCCCTAACTTTTATTTATGGGGGTACATGAAAAATTTAGTCTACGCGCAAGTTTCGAACACAAGAGAAGAGTTGTTGGATCGTACTCACCTGGCTGCCGAGCAAATCTAACAAAACAAGTATGAAATTCGGATAAGTACTTCTTCTGTTGGCTTACGGGCACAAGCTTGCATTCAACAAGGAGGTGGACATTTCGAAAATATTATTAATTGAACTTTTTTTAAATAAAATCAGTTTTTATTGACTTTAGGATTACATTTTTTTTCATGATCTGACAATCACATTCATAGATCTATAACTTTAAAACAAATAAAAATGGATATACAAGTTTTGCGTTTTTGTTACTTGAAATGAAGTATACTTTACACTCCTAAATTTGAGCATAACGATACGGGACAGCTTGTATATTATCCTTTAAGTGGATTTATATACCGCCTCATTCTGAGCAAACGCAACGATACGAAGCATGAATATTTCTCCTGCTCCGAATACAAATCCCCTGAATGCTGTAGGTGCGACAGACTATTTTGTGATTGGCTAAACGCGATCAGGGGATTTGTATTCGGAGCGGGAGAAATATTCATACATTCGGATCGTTGCGTTTGTTCAGAATGAGGCGGTATTTGTTGTCTAAGAAAGACTTTTATTGTTATTGAATGTCGAGTTAGTGAAAATCTTATGGCTTAACACTTCACATAAACCATATACACTCTAAGCGGTTTAGAGGTTTTGACGAACTTTCATCTTGGGTCGCTATATATAAAAAAATCTCAAAATGTCGCGTAACTACTTTTTTGAAAAATTCATCCTCAACTACACTTTAGGCAATACGATGCTACATAGGGTAGATCAAGTCACCGATCTTGGAGAGACGTTCACCAATCTTTTCACTTTTAAAACTCACATAGCTGTCATTATTAGTTGCTTGAGGCGTTTATTTGATGTCATTATCTGCCTATGCTCCATTTTTATTAACGTTTTTCCATTTATTGCATTATAATAATGGAATACTAATGTGTTATATAACCTCTTTAGCAGACAACGCATTATAACAAAGTGGAACGTGTAGACAGAAAATTAGTATACTTTATTCTGTTCAAATAGTGTATTAATAAGCATCATCTAATTTATAACAAGAGCTGGAAGATACTGAACATGAAGTCACTCTTGAATCTCGTCGTTGTTTATTTGCCTTTAAAACAGGATATCGATTAATTCACAACTATTTTGATTGCTCTAATTGTTGTGTTAGAATCTGTAAACTTCCGCGTTCCAGCTTTTATCGTTTCCATAGTAAATTTTATGTGCCGTTTCATGGGAATGAGTATGATGGACACAATCTTTTAGATTGGCTATTTATACTACTGAATTTATTCCCAGAGATAGATTTATTTAATACATTCTATAATTCATTTATATCTTCAATGTGCATTATATGAGCCTAGATGTATTTGCTTTATTATTATGTATATTTTATTTGCGTTATTATTCTTGCAATTATTTATTAAATTATATTATTTAAGTTATGCTATTTGAAATTTATTTTCTGTTATATACAATTAAATAAATAAACATTTAAATTTTGAAGAGCGTAGTGAAATTTCATTAGTAATTCACATTAACTTTCATAGTATTCATTTTAATAATTGCATAGTTAATTAAATATGAATCGTAAGACAATTTGGAAAATAATCGCTTGCGAAAAAAGAATGCTTCATTAAAAAAATGTTCAGTGAAACTTTCCTGACTGCTAGCATAATGATTAGCTTATCCAGGTTTAAATCAATAACTTATACGGTTAACAACCACTCGAACGTTATATTTAGATTCCGTACGGCCATGTCGCTCCTCTAGTTGGAACACGTTCAATATCGTAGATACTGTTACGCAACTCAAGAAATAAATCATTTACTATGTTTAAGTTCGGAAGCAGGTGATGCAGATAAGATATATAAGAGGAGAGGACTATCGAAAGATCGATTCCTATTATTATTATGTATATTAGGTGGTCTAGTATCGTTATGGAGAAGATGGAATCTTGTTCGAACAGGATAACGTAAGGGGGAAATATTATAATAATAATCCATTATATAAATTGAATTATCGATTTTGAAATTTAAATTTGTATGCGGAGAATATGGGTTTAAAATTGGCGCAAGCTATCTAGGCTTCAAACACTTTGATATGCTTTTTGTGAAGCTACGACGACACGCTACCATCTGAGTATGAACTTTCAACGAGAACATACGAAAATTACTAACAAAGTTGTACAAAAGGAATAATGCAAAATGTCAGTTATCAAATAACTACATAGATAAATGAATATCTATCTAAAATTATTTGTAATATCAATAGATATTTATACTGTTTATATATTTATCCAACACCTTCTAATAATAGACCTATAACTATGGCGATTTTAAATCAATTATGTAGCTTATAACTCACTAGTGAGTTAAAAACATAAGTTATCTCACTAGTGAGTTAAAACAAGGCGAAATTTAGATTGCATAGAGACATTCAAACTGCTATAGTATTGACACATTTATATTAATTCTAAAGGGTAAACAATAGCAACTAATTAACATTTACATTAATATTAAAGTTGAAGGAAATCCTCTTTGTATCTGACTCTGAATTCAGGTTATTCGAATTTAGAGTTATACTAGAAGACGTATTTGAAGTATCCTGAACAGAAATTTGATGACCAGAAGTCGAGGACGTTAGACTGTCTGGACCTTGTATCTTTCTGGCTATATCAATCTTGTTGGATACTGAATCTTGTATATAACCTTGTGTCACAGTGGACGATTTCCACTCACCATGTCGTTTAGCTATTGTAATATCAGCTCCTGCGTTTGCCAGAAGAGATGCTGACGAACGTCTCAGACAATGTCCTGTATATAATTGAGCTTCTGGTAGGTTCAGGAAAGATGAAACTTTCTGAGGTATCTTAGAAATGGTGTTAATTCCAACTGGCTGGATAGTGCATTTTTCTTTAGGAAGAATCTGCCATGTGGAATACCTTTTGGTCTCATAGAGACATATTTTCTGTAGAGGTCAAGAATATCTGTTGTAAATCCTTCTGCCATAACAGTGAAACTTCTAGATACGTTTGTCTTTGTGTCAGGTATCGAAACATACAAGTATCCTCCTTTATCTTCTATATCGTCAACTTTCAGCTTAGTTATTTCATCACAACGACACGCACCTGATATACCCATTATTAAGGCAACCTGCATAGAATACACGAACGAATAATGAATAAATACTTTGAATTAAATATAAGAAAATAAATAATACTTTCATCATCAAATATTTATTGTTACGAGCCTCATTCAGAAACTTCTCTATATGTAGCCTCTCCAAGATTTTCACCTTTTTGGACTTGTGGGTTCTTGCCTCACTCTTCAAATAGGAAATCAGTTTTTCGTATTTCGATATGTCACTATTCATATACACTTTTAAAGTACTTCTTAACATGGAATACTTCGTCCACAATTAAGAAGGTGCTATTTTCCTTCTATAAATATGGAAATAGGCCAGCATAACTTCTTCGTTAATTCCAGTGATACTTTGCTGTTTTCTCCATTCTTCAAAATGACGAAATTCTTTGTCGTAATTATTCTTCGATTTTTTTGGCAGTAATTTGTAACATGCTGCTTAGCTTCTTTCTTAACTTCTAGCGGAATGAAATCTGCCTCTTGCAACTCTTCCATTACCATCAACTTTTAACTGCAGTATTATTAATCAATCGCTAATTTTGTTTGCTTGTTGATTTGCATTATTTATTCTCCATAGTAACTGCATTACTGTATATGAACTTTTTGCATTAGTCATTTATAATTTAAATTTGACATGGTCACTTGAGAAAAGTAGCTCACTCGTCCTAGCGGACTCGTGAGCTAAACATTTTCTCGCGTGACTTATTTGTAACATAACACACTTGTACAATAAATAACTATTATTACACAGAATGGAAATAAACTTAGGAATAAATTCGTTAATATTAACTTTCTGGAAAAAATCTCAAAAGGGTATGGCGATTTTAACTACAGTAATACCCCGCTTTACGCGAGTTAAGTGAAATTCGCGTATATCGGAGTTTACGATTAAACATAGTCAAAAGTTAATACAAAAAAATACAGATCATTTGAATCAATCACTTTAATTCTAAGAACACTTTATGCAGTATTACATGTTTTTTTTTTACGGAAAAATACATCTATTGTCTTTTGGGTAGCGTTTCTTTTACGTTCTTATAAAATACGTTCATAACACCCAACGCTGGTTTTAATTGTTTGACACATGGTCATCATCACTGTCTATGCTCTGCAATATGTCCAAACCTGAATAAATTTTTGAAAGAGCTTTTTGTATTCCGCTTGAAGATAAAACTCTCTCTTCTACTTGTTCTTCCTCTTCGTTGATGGGATTATTCTGTAAATCGATCAGATCTTCATTGCTGAGAAGTTCGTCGTGCGTTGCTACAAGTTGTTCGAGATCTTCTACCGCGACATCTTCAAGTTCAGACCCCTCAATCATTGAAGCAATGTCTTCAAGCACTTGTCTCTGCATCTGGACAATTCTTCTAGGTGCTTCCACTACATCTGTCCAAAGATTACGCTACACCCCGTCCATACAACTCTTTTTAACTCCGTTCCAAGCCTCGTCTACGTTGTTAATAGCCTTCATGATGTTGTATGACTTCCACCACTCTCGCCTAGACTGTCTTCCTTCCCCGTGACTTTCATGAATTAGTAGGCTAAAAGTGCGGCGATGGCAATAAGCTTTGAAGTTTGTTGAATATTTTGAAGGATATTGACGTAGTGTTTGGTGGAAAAAACTTCACGTACACTTTTATCTCTCTCGGCGTATCAAGTGAGGTTGGATGTCCTGGGGCATTGTCTAAGAGTAATGTAACTTTACGTTCAAGCCCATTTCTGTCACAGTAGGATTTTACTGACGGGCAAAAACTATTAGAATACCAATCTTGAAAAACTTCCCGCGTAACCCACGCCTTTCTGTTGGACCGCCACACGACTGGTAGGCTTATCTTGTCTGTACCTCGCATTGTATGGGGTGTTTCTGAATGGTACACCAGTAAAGGTTTCAGTTTGAAATCACCAGTGGCATTACCACCCAGCAGAAGTCGATCTTTCGCAGCTTTGAAACCGCTGGCTTGACGTTCCTCTTTGGAAATGAATGTTCGAGGTAGCATTTTTCTCCACTAAAGCCCGGTCTCATCAACATTGAAGATGAGACAAGCAGGAATTTTTTCTCGTGCTACGAACTCTTGAAACTTGTCTGGAAACTCAGCTGCAACTTGAGTGTCCGCGCTGGCGGCATCACCTGTTATGTGAATATTATGAAGATTGGAACGCTGCTTGAACCGATGAAACCAGCCTCTGCTGGCAGCAAAAGTCGGAGTGGAACTCCCTTCTTTTGTCTTTAGCATCTCATACAAAGATTTTGCTTTTGTGGATATGAGATCTTGATTCAGTGGTGTGTTCTTCTTATTTAAATCTTCGATCCAGACTACCAGCAACTTCTCCATTCTTTCTAGAATAGAGGATCTCGAACAAGAAAGTTTTGTTGCACTTATAGGTGTTGCACTTTCGCTGGAAAGTTTTAATTTTTTCCCGATTTTTTAAAATCGTTCTCACATTCGATTCTGAGAGTCCAAAATCTCTGCCAACAATTGTTGCTTTGCCTCCTTTTTCAATTCTTCTTAGTACATGCATCTTCAATTCCAAAGTTACGCTTTTACGCTCTTTTTTCTTCATAGGCGGCATTTTTAACGTAGCGCTAAATTATGTATGTATCTCTACCGAACGTTAAAACACGACTGCCAGGCGGGATGAACATATGGAACAAACGAAACAAACGGGGGAATCCCCATAGAACAAAGTCGTAGGATAGGGAATCCCCAATTCTTCAATCAGAATGGTCAGAGAAACCGTGCATTCCCGCGACCAAAGAGAAGTCAATGACTACATTATGTACATACATACATATTCTTAAGTAAGCAATTAACGTAATATGAGGCATTATAACGCGAAATTTGAAATTCGCGTTAAAGCGAAACCGCGCATAACGGGGTCGCGTAAAGCGGGGTATTACTGTTTATTAAATATTCTCAGCGTATTTTCAGTTTCTAATGTCATTTGTTTTTCATGTTATAACGTCTTCGATATATTTTTTATAAATTATAACCTATATTTTTATGTATTGATTTCGGTAGTAGTTTTTATTCTTTTTTCCAACGGGATAACATTTTCAATATTATATTTGAAAGAAAATCGAGGAAATGAGCTTCAAAGTTTTAGTGTTATAAATGAATGTATAAAATAGAACAGTCAAATTCAGTAATTGTTTGTCAAAAACCAGCTAAAGCCCAAAAAGAAACTAAATTCTCTAACTACGAAAATACTCTAAAAATAACATCAAATACTAAACAGCACAGAAATAACAGTGTTTAACTTGCATTTACACTAAATATTCAAAATGGCGAACCCGAGACGATTATAAAATTAATTTTTCATAATTTGAATAGTTTTAGGTGATGTTAACCTAATCTCATGCTGAATTCTTTGCCTGGGATTTTCTAAATTATTTGGTCAATCCTTATACATTTTACTTTTTAAGTAGACCAATAGAAAGAAGTCTAATGGCGTTGGATCAAGTCATAGTTCATTCAATTGGATCTCTTCTTCCTATCCATCTTACTGGAAAAATTTGATCCAAGTACTGTCGCACATTAATTGCGTAATGAGCCGGAGCATCATCATGTTGTAACGAAAAGCTATTAATTTCCAGGTCAGGGTTGTTTGAATTGGTAAATAATTCGGCTAATGCACCCAAAATATTGCCACCAATAGTTCCTGCTCATACATTAACTTTCTGACGACACTGTATATAAATTTCATGCATCCAATGGGAATCTTCTCTTGCCAGTATCTACAATTCTGCTTATTTACGTTCCATTTAAAGAAAATGTTTCTTCACCGGAAAATAAAATACGCTGAAACATTGGATCGCCACAAAATTCTTGCCTACGATCAATGTCATATTCTATTAACTCATGTACTTATTGCAGCTTATATGGATGAATTTTTTTAACTTTCAAAAGCTTGAGAACTGAAGTGTGGCCTATATTGTAGTCCAAAACAATGCTTCTAATACTAGAATGTTGAAGAGTTGTTGTACATCTTCCTTTAGCTGCGCTGGACGTTCAGTCTCTGGAAGATTGTTTGCAATACCTTGCTCCCGAAATTCACTTTCAATCTTACTAACTGTTGATTGACTGATGGGCTTATCCAGGCACTTTTCTCTAAAAAGTTCACATACTCCTTAATGCGTTCTCGTTCTTTCACCGTAACCAATCATCATTAACACTTCAGTTCTGCTTCTAGCTGAATTGTACCATTCTTATTAATAAAATAGTTTACTAAATGTTAATTCTAATTTAGAAAAAGCAAACGACACTTGCTTTATTGTGACATTTGTAAATTATTTAATTCAGACAGCCGTAACTAATGTTTTTTTACTTTATACGAGAGTAACTATCTTAATTTACCCAATTTAATAAATTTTTAATAATAGAACTTTTTTCTCAATTTTACTCCAAATTTAACATATTGTAAATTTTAAACCTTTGGAAATAGAATAAAGAATACTACTGAAATAAATAAAGAAAAATATAACTTGTCATTTAAAAAAAATATCGATTACATAATAACATGAAAAACAAATGACATTAGGAACTGAAGATATGCTGAAAATATTTACTACGAATTTATTCCTTACTTTATTTCCCCACTGTATATAAAAGGTGTTACAAAAAAGTAAGTCAATCCGTTAACCATATATTCTTTGAGCTAAAATAATGAGCCTTCCCTTTTATTAACTTCTATTTAAATGCTTTTTTTTTCAATATACTGGGTGTCAAAGTTAACTCTTTAAAAAGTATATTTATTAATACCTCCGGTGTGTTTTGAAATATTTTTATAAATTTGACTCTATGTTGCGATTTTTTTGTCAATTAATTGTTTAATTTTAAGAACAATGTTGTAATAAAATAAATAAAACACAGAGTCAAATAAGTAAAAATATCTTAAAACACACCGGAGATATTAATAAATATACTTTTTAAAAATTTAGCCTAACAAATATATGGATAACTAATGGACCTACTTTTTTGGAACAGCCTGTATATAATTGTGAAAAAAGACTACGATATTATAATGGATGCAAATGTAAAATTTATATCGTTTCATTTTCATATTAGGCATTTCTTAGCGACCTAATTTGTTATGTGTTCTTCAGTATTTAATCAATCATCTGCTTATCTGCCCCAAAAAATGACCCGAATGGTTTCAAAAAAGCAAAAATAGTTGAAATTCATTGAACATATTTATTCGTAAACAAAAAATTATAAATATACATCGCAATAACATATTGCTATGAACTTTTCCCCGTAGAGAAATTTGAAAGAAACTATAACAGACAATATATTTATGTGTATTTTATTCCAGAGAAATATTTGAGGATATTTTATATTTTATGTATATTTTATTATAATGTATATTTTTGTCCACGCTTGTATATCTTGCGAGTTTAGTTTTGATGTATGCAGTCCGGCTGGAGTGGTAGTATTTTCATATTGTAGCTCTTTTGAATTATGTTAGGTAGGGGTATGATTCCGTTTCCGGGAGGAAGGAGATGCAGAGATTTACCAGTTATTGAACAGATAGGTCTAGTTTTTTTTTCTGCTGAATAGAACTTCTTTTTATTCAGATATTTTTAGATAAATTCGGGTTTGTTTTTAGTGTGGTGATATTGATGTGTTTAAAAATTTAATTCTCGATTTATTACGAGTCTTTTATACTTGTAATTTTGATTGATGTGACCTATCTGAAAAATCTCTCATTTTTTTGTGAAGTGACGACTACATTAATTAATGTATGTATATTTCTGTTAATATATTTATGTATTTAGAAATAATTCTATAACATTGTTGAGCTCATTAAAATCATTAATTTTTAGTTTATAAAATATTTTTGTAATCAGAGAAATATTAAGAAAAGTTATCAGATTTTTTGGAAGTAATTTTTTTTCATATAAAATGTTCTAGAAGGTTAGAAGCTGGGAAAATTTATTTGTATCATGTTAATGTGCGCATGATTTAAAATTTAGATTGCGTGTGAATATAGATAGTTTTCTATTCGACGTTTGATATTTGGATAACTTAATTGATAATATCTGATAGTTCTAAATATTTAATTTGTAAATTTGTTCGCGGTCAATTTTTGTGAGGTTTTTTCACTTCTACTATCATTAGTATCAAAGTTTTCCTCACCCCTGAGACATTATAGGTGTCTCAGTACGACTTTATACTTTATAAAGTCTAATTTTTTCTTTTTAATTTTTTTTATGGGATTAAAACTTTGTGGGGTAAATCTTTGTTTGTTTTCCTAATACCTATTGTTTTCTTTTATTCTTATACCACTTACCCTATGAGGGTAAGCCTTGAAGATTTAAGAGCTCCTGGAAGGCGACCCGACTGAGATAGACCGGCAAAGCTGCTGTGTATTGTGAACAAAAGTTAAATAAGCAATCAACACCACAATTCACTGCAATATGTCATATTTTTTTACGGTTTTCAAGACGAACGGTTTTAGCGCAATAATTTGGATATGCATTTTGAAAAAAAAAATGGTGTCTTGTCCTTCCACGCCACACAAGTTATAGCTGATTTTAACGTTGACGCGAATGCTTGTGGCGTCTTCAATAATTGGGAAAAATTCTTATTGGTGGTATCAGCGTCTCTTGTTAAAAAAATAAATGATAACACTTCATTGTGGACAGGTACATTCCAGGGTATCAAACGGTATCATTTTCTGAGAAATTTCCCGTTGTAAAGGCAATATATATTCCAAAAATCTAAAAAAAATTCTCAAAAACTCAAATATACCTACCAGATATAAAACTATTTTCAAGTACTATATAATAGATTAAATAGTATACAGAGGTCTCCTGTTTCAATGGGCCTAAAACTATTCAGTCGATTGCCAAATTTTATAGGACGTTTTATTGGTGTTTATTCTGTAAAGGAATTTCTGTCCGTTCTGGACCAGCGACATCTTATGTATTTCTGTGTAGTTAAGATTGTATTGTTTTATTGTGATTATATTGTATACAGTTGTTATTAAGTGCTAAAGAATTTAATTTAACATGTTAATTAATATTTAATAAAAAAGAATTTATCTAAAATGTCCGATGTGTTTTAAATTATTTAATGAAACCGTTTTGGGACCGCCCGACACACTCTGCTGTTGTATCGAAAGTACGATGACCCATACTACATAGTAGATATCGCATATTCAGAACTTACTTATGTATAAACCCATTTATTGTAAACAATCCGTTTCTAAGCAAATTTGTCTGTATATCTGAAAGCGCCACGGAATATGTGGTCAGCACATATCAGGTGAGTCAGGACGAAGAGCGGTACTCAAAATTTAACTGTTAATTTTTTTTTTACATTTTTTTAAATAAAAAAAAACGAATTTGGAATATATTTTAGTAGTGTAATCTAATAATTAAATTAATGACACTTATTCAGAATAAGCCTGTACATCAAAAAAAGACTACCTCTAGTGAGCCATGATTTTTAAGGAACATCAAAACGTATGTCGTAACGTTACTAATATGAATTTCTTAAATGACAGTTAGAAAATTGTAAGTTAAGAAAATTGCAAGGTTAATTGCTAGGTTATAATTTTCCCGATATTAAAATATATAAAATTCCGTGTTATCGATGACACTAATGACATTGACATTTGATAATTCAGAACGGTGCGGCTAACTTACGACATACCTAAAAATTTCATGGCCAACTCTGTGGCTGTTTTTTTTAACGCACGATAGAAATGATTTTTGGACAACGAAGTTATTTATCTATTTATCTATGGATTATGGGCCGTGATTATGACAAATTTTGTAATAGGAAGTATGTTGAATTAATTGTATTAAGTTCTATGTAATTTAGTAATAATGGCTTTAAAATAAACTACAACACTTATTTTCCATATAAATTGATTTGTCCCAAGAGCTTTAATTTGGTCAATTTTTACGCCAATATTACTGCCTGGGTACTTTCTCAAAATTATTTAGTACTTTATAGAACCGTACAAAGTAATAATTATTTTAAGATTAATTGCTTTCTCATGGATCATTTAGTAATATTTTCTTCAAGCTACAATTATATTTAAGATATAAGTGGTCCGTTACATACAAAATGACCAAGTATATTTCTAAAACTCAATGGTGAACTAATTTAGAAATTGACCTCAAATACTTGGGAATAAAAAGTAGAATAATTGCATCGAAATTTACTGTAGTTAACAATAGAGAACAAGCGGCATTGTTCATAACGGTTTAGTGGAATGTCATGTAAGATCCTAAAAAGGTTTTTAGAGATTTCAGAAACCGACGTTGAGTGCTCTGAAAAGAAAGTGCTTATAACGTCTGAAATGAAAGCTGCATATACGAGTGAAATAATCTTTAATTTAAATGCAAGGAAAGTGAATTATAGTGACAAATACAGCCTTTTTTGTTTCAATATCTACATTAATATTAAAAGCCTTCGTTTGATCATGCGTCCCTAAGATATGAAGAAAAATACGCAGATCGTTTTCTGAAATATAAAACAGTATATTTTCTAGTATTTGTTTTTTGGAACTGGAAATTTGATTATATTTTAAAGTAAATTAAAAATCAAACAATATATGTATGCAGAGGCAACATACATTATAAACTAAACAGGATTGTCTTACAGATAAAGAGCACTGAGCCTTGGACACGCTACGACAAACTTTAATACCCTATAACAGCAGAACGTGGCTAAATGACGAGCAAAATAGCAAATATTTTAGATACATTTCTGTATTTACATGGAATATTTCGAGGAAGAATTACACTTACAAATACCAGTTTGCGAAACACTATTGGGGTAGTCGCAAATGAAATTTGATTATGATTACTCCGTTAACGACTAGTGCAAATGTATTATTTACGTACATATTTATATGGATTTTTCAACACATTTGGTAATAATATTTAAGCTATATTGCTTCAACATATAAATAAAATTATTTCTATATATTTAGTTTCTATATAGCAGCTAGTCTAACTTTAAAACTATTAAAATTTTAAGATACCTACTTATACAAAATATGAAAAATCTATTATTTCTGTTACATTTTTATAAAAATATTTCATTTTGGATTTGTTTGAAACTGTTGGACAGTCTCAATAGAGCAATAGCACTAGCACTCTGAAGATGTCCCATGTAACAGTGAACGAAACGTCTGTCAAGAAGTAACTAGAAACATATAATATTTGAAACATTATTTAGCAAGGGGATAGCCATCGGAGGAATATAATTCGTAAAGCTCTACAAAATAAGCCTTGTATGGAGTGAAGGGCTTTTGATGCTGTTTTCAATATAAATAATAAACGTTTTAAGGTCTCGAAATTGAGTCGTATTACTGTTACCTAAATATATAATAATAATAATACAATTAGCACACGTATCTAAAGTATTTGGATAAGCATGAGTACACTTAGAATAATAGCCACAATTTATAAAAAAAACTACTAATCCCGAAAACAACTGATTATTAAAATCTGTTCTAAATATTCCATTGTAAAGTTGTGTCTTCCATCACTTAACATATTTTCGTAAGCCGAAAGACTTCTCCCTACGTCGACACTTGTAATTGGTGCATATTTGAATTTTGTAATTAATACGGGGTCCATAATAAAATCAATAACAATTTGAGTATTTCGAATTGATGCAATTTTTTGTAATGCGCCGAATCTTTCATTTTTACGCAGAACGTCGTTTAATTTATTTATAAATTATTTTACCAATATTGTCTGGTACAATATGTGATACAATATATTGAAAATGTTTAATCATCTGTACTGCAGTAAATAACGGAAAATCCTGCCTTTAAGTTATCTTATAGCGTTACTTATATAACTGTAATTGATTTTTATAAATGCCAAATTATTTTGTAATTCTACTTCTTTTAGTAGACCTGACAATCTTGTATTACATGACTAGCTGTAGCTGAAAATTAATTTATTATTTTTTTTTATACTATCTAAGGTATTTGTGTGGTATATAACGGCATCTAACCATGTTCTCCCATTTTGTTGTGGTTGTGGGGGTAATGAGGTATTTAGTAATCTATCTGTAAACATTTCTACCCCTAAAAAAGCTTTAGCAAATATTTGTTGTGTTATTCATTTGTTAAAACGTCAATATCTATTTTTCACATTGTATATTTTATTATTTTGTGACTCGTTATTTAATTTATATTGTGTACATTTCATTAGCCGTTTTAAGGCGCTTATGAAGATTCTGGGCAGTTAGGTCCGATTCCCAGTAACAGATTACAGGTCATGCAAATTAGAACAATAACCCGGTAAATATAATTTCTTAAATAATATCATTTCCAAAAGCATAGAGCAAGCCTAATTGCATTTACCAAGTAACCCTGCCATTTAGGTAATTAGTTTTATGACGGTCAAGACCAATTCATGAATTATATTACTTTGCCATACGTCATGAATCTAAAATAACCTTTTGTAATTCCCACCACTTGTATAAGCAGTGGGGATGTGGGTGAAGTTTACTTCAGGACATCAGTCCAAAAGATATGACAGTTTAACTTCGATAGTTTTCTCCTACGGAAGAGCTCCTATAGCTCTTACTAGCGAAACTCAATACATCAACATAATAATTTAGTGTATAAGTCAACAAACAAGGTACTAGTGTACAACCAATCGTATTAAAATAAATGTATATATGTATGTGTAAATAAACAGATTGTACCATATTGCAATTTATTAGTTTACTTACTAATCAACGAGTGAACGAAAAAAGTGTATACGGTCTTACACCCGTGCACAAGTGTATTCTACGATAACACCAGCTTGAAGAATACATCAAAGGTTCCTTCAAACTAGGAGGAGTCAACATCATTTATTTATTAACGAGATTACAATTTTATAATGTTTTCTAATCTATTAAGTCCGTGTCCTAAGCAAGTGCAATGAATTAAATTCGGATAAAAAATTTTCATATTTGATGCAGCTTTTACCCCTGCATCTGACAGCATGAGTAAAATTTTATGACTCGGTACCGGCAACGGTAAGAAAAGATGTGTTAATTCGTTGTGAATAAATCTTGTTATTGTATTATTATTTGTTTAACTTAATTCTTTCATACTTATTGGAAAACTTTTTGACGAATTTTCATAATTTCATACTCCGAGTACCAAATTTGCCATGTATCGTCCACATACATCTGTTGTTTCGTCTACACATATCCATATACAATTATTTCCAATAATAATTAAAACTTAGTGGAAAGCCACGAATTTAAATTATCCTAATAACCAGAAAGGTTGACGTCACGACGCTTTGCATTCTGCATACTGGTACAAACTTAGTTTGTCAAATTGTAGTAATTAACACATTAGGCGGATATTTGCATGTAGAAAGGAGATTTACTTGTCATTAATTCTCAGTTGCAGTAAACTCAAAATATTTCCAATAATATTTTTTATTTCTTGAATAATTTCTTTGTACACTGAACGAATATAATTTTTGGGGAAATGGCTTTCATTAGGAATACGTATTGCGTAATATATTTCTAAATACGTTTTGAAATATTTGTTTTTCAATTTATAAATGGGTATATTTGCTTTTATCAAAGCTTTGCAAAGATTAAAATTTAATTTTTAGTGTTCATTAAAGCCGGAAGTTGATGCCACAGATTGCATAGCTGTATAGTTTGTTGTTTCTTGATTCGGCTTTTAGTTAGTTTTGGTTTTTCCTGGTATAATAACGCTTTGACATGCTGAATTTATGTAGTGTTTCTTGTCACACTTAATCTGGCAAAAGAAATTTAGTAATGTCAATACATTTCATAATTTGAAGTGCAAATAAAGCTTACGATTTTTTAACACGCGTGGCAAAATAATTAATTGCGTTCATATTTCAATTCCTTTGTAATTTATAATCAATTATTCAATGGTGGGTTTTTGTTTCGGCATTGTACTACGAACGCACTTCATACTATCACACGAATAACTTAACACAACTATGCTGCCTTTGCGCAAATCAAATCACAGTAAACACGGGAAATCCCACATCAGACGGAACAACGGGGAATTACAAAGTACAAATTCATTCACGAAACAAATATGCTGTGGTGTAGAGATAATTTATTTTCGCAATTAAATAAATTTTAGAAAAAATGCGTCAAAAAGTAAGAAAAAATCTCTGCTATTGCCTAATTGACTAATTTGCCTTATATACTAACGGGGGCAAATGTAGTATTAGCCAAAAAATAGAAAAGTAAACAATTTAACTAACTTTATAGCGTAAATACTTTAAAGCGATGTTTCAGTTAAACATTGGCACGTATAAATAACACGATTTTCCGAAATTTGGCCTGTTTTAGATGTTTTGGATTGATAATATACAAAATTCAAGCTTAAGTACGTGTCCACACATTAGTTTATAAGGCAAATTGGTTCCTTTCAAGCCCTTTAAATTTTTTTTTCAAGATACTTGAGGTTAGAAGGATTTTAACGATAGCTAAAAGCTCTAAATAGGCTTAAAAAATAATTGGCATTAAAATCCAAAAAGAAAAAAAAACTCAAAAAACTTGGTCTTATTTTATTTGTTTTATCTGAGTCGTACAGATTTTTAAATATATTTTTCATGCCTTAAATTTTAAGCATTCACATATTTTCTAAAAATTCAGTCTTTGCAAATAATAACCAAAAGAAAAGACGCGTTTTATTTGGATAACTTTGTAACTACTATATTTTTCTACTGTATCTTTGGCAATTCCATTTTATTAGATTAATGTTCTTTCTTTCTTTTAAAGATATATTTTTGAGCACGTTCTGTTTTAAAATTTCTATTACGGGATTTTCCTCAGCACTATTCTCTTATTACTTATGCTATATTAAAAATGTTTTAAGTAAATCACAGAATAACATGGAAAAATACTAATAGCATTTCTCTATTGCAATGATATTCAAGAAATTTATAAATATTTGGTTTTTGCACGTTTTTGTACTAGTTTCTCTTAGAGGCAAAAACAGATGCAGGTCGTTTCTTTGAACAAAGGAGAACCGAACTATGTGCGTGAAAACGGAATACCAACATCCTTGACAGTGTAGGTGTACTACGTGTTTACTATACTCGCTGGTGAAATCTTAAATACGAGCGTAGTATCTCTGCTCGCTATACGTACATATATACATATACTCTGTAATTTGTTCGTCTTTTTGTAGAATGTGGGCGATGAATAATGGTATAGCCGTCGACAAGTGGAAGTGTTTTTTAATTTATATCGGTGGTAAAACTTTCACGATCGCCGAGAAATATAAAACAAAGCATTGGGGAAATTGATTTTAAAAATTAATTTGGCGAGTATTATTTAGTGGGGTCGAGCGGTCAAAAAATTTAAATCGCTATGTGCGAAATTTCGATGATGAGAATTAACACCAGTTGTAGACCATAACAAATTCGTTATATATGAAGCGTAAGTTTTTGTTATGGCAAGTAATGGATTCCTATGGAATCGTTCGTGGAAATGCAATGAAAATTATTGTACCGCGTTAAGTAATAAACTAAAGTGGAAAAATAATAATTAAATACATTTCATAATGAAAACATGAATAATATATGATGCAGTTATGTGTATCTTTGATAATTTTTAATACTATGTAATATAATTTTATTTAATTATAAAATTATAATTTAACTATAAAAATAAAATACGGTGACATACAAATGTTAAAAAACATATTTCTATTTATATACATGGATATACATAACGTATAGTTTACACATTGCTTACTTCTACGTACAGACACGTGTTTCGAACTCACCTAAGTTCTCGTCAGTGTACGTGCTGAAACAAGCCAATGCCCTACGTTGCTGATAAGTATAACACAATCTTATACATTACGTTATATACGACGGCCAAGAGAAGGACGTCAACAACGGTTTATATGTCTAGCTTAGCTACTACTAGAAGTAAACTATACGTTTAACTGTGAAACCATTATACGCAGCTTAAATAGCTCCAATATTCCATGTAAAAGTCGTATGTCGATGTTTAACTAACATCAAGTGTAACATACAGTAATACGAAATTTTAAAAAACATATATGTATATACAGGGTCCCTTTGAAATAAAAAGACAACGTATAAGAAATAGAAATATGTATTTATATAGAATATGAATCCAAAATATTGTGAGTCAATTACGACGCGAACACCAAAATTAGAAACCCCTGAAAATTCTAATATGTGGGGTCGATGAATTCAAGATATTCAGAATGTAAATATGTACCCCTATTGAAGTTACACACACACCGTATGTTTGGATACTAACAGCTGTCGATATTATAAATGATATAATATCCCGTATGTTAAAGTTAATACTTCGTACAAAATCAAGTTTTTGTTAATACATTCAAAATATGTAATTAAATATTTATGACGTGTGTTACATTTATTTACAAAGTGAAGAATGTTTTTTTTTTGTTAGAGAATTGTAAATAGGAATGTCGGAATCAGAATACCCCATTGTATTCAAAATCGGTAATGTTTGTAAACACAAGCGATAAGTTTTCTTATGGCAAGGGTTCAATAACCTGAGTCAGCTGTTTATTTATATAAATTTATACTTGCAAATTCTTAAATCTGATATATTGACAGAACATGCAGGATGTATGCTTTACGTGCATTTTAAGTCGCAGTCTGTTACCCTAATCGAAAAATTATAACAATCGACAACCGAACGAACTTGGAACAAGATATACAGTAACAAGACTGTTCATTTTGTTAGTGTCGGTTTAAGTTTAAGTTTCGTGTACGATAGTATTTATGATATATTCAGAAGCGTAACACAATTTTTTGAAATATTTCTGTAATTTTTTTCCTCGCTTATAAGAGGGAATTTTGGGAAAATATTTTGGTTATATATTCCATATAATTTAATTTTTCAATTTTTCATACGTTGTCTTTTTATTTCAAGGACAAGCGGTATATACATGGGTACACGGAAAATATACTTTACACACATCTGAAGGTATAATAACAGTTTTGACTACTAGAGATAGCTGACATGGGCTATTCACTATGAAATTTATTTCCTGATCCTATCTCTTTACACTCAAGTATGATATATACTTAGCTTAGATTAAAAGCAGCACATTTTCGTTATCAATTGTTAAAAGAACACTGGTTGTGTTGTATTTTACCATGTCTAAGTGCCAAATTGTTAATAGATGGACGCTTGTGGATTGTGTTGATTTGTTACGGACTAAACATTATTTAACTATAATAATGTAATGTAATAATACATCAAAGGTCTAGGACATGTGTAGTATGCTGAAAGAAAGTTCATTAAATAAAAGAAAACATAACACGTTATCCTTAAAGTTTTATGTAATATTTACATGAAGGAATGAAGCTTTGAAATATATTAAAATAATTGAATGAAAGCTATATGTACAGGTAATTTGTAAATGTTATTAAAATAATATGCGTATCGGTCGACACAGACATTTGAATGGTGTCGTGAACGGACACGTGATAAAAAACCCAAAGAAACGCTGACAAGCGCTTTACTGTGTATGCTTGAACGAGCACTTGTGGTGAGATATTTATACCTTGAAAGCTAAACATTGAGAGAGCTTGTTTAAATGAAACCCGCGGTAGAAAGGATCGTTTTTATTATCTAGTTTAAGAACAAACAATCTTATTGGAAATAGCAATGTCTAAAGAAACTAAGATTTAACCAAAGACGCGGGATAAATGGTTCTGATGTCAATGAATATATATTATTAAAAGATTCCTTACGAGAAATACATTAAAATGATACGTTACATGATATGGTTTAGACGGCTTTTACGATAATTCTGCTATAATTATGCCAATTTTTATATAGGGGTTAGTATAATTTTGACATATAGAAGAAATAGCTCAATGAATAAAATTACTATTTAGCAAATAATTAGATTTGAAGTTGTTCATAACTAATTAATTAAATCAAAATGTATAATATAAATGCGATACGAAAATTTAAAAATTATTGAATGCCTGGGGACAGTTCGGTAGCAGGTAGGTAGATTCTCAGAAAAGTTTCGTTTATGACCAGTGCATCAAAAACAGGCTTTCTCTTGAAAATATGAATAAAATTTTACAATGTAATTTTCTCCGCTAATATTTCCTCATCATAATTTTAAATGTTTTGAAATATGTCCAGTTTGTTTTATAAAATGAATTTAACTAATTAATTAAACATTATTCTAAGGAACGCAATAACTCTCTCCTAGGTTATATGTATTTACAGTAAATTTCAATAAGAATATTAATGTACCGGTAATAATAATAGTAACTAAATGATTGTGTAATTAGGAAATGTGATATTAATAACAAATTTATATTACTAGCCGTACGTGTCAAGGATACTAAAATTAGAACTTTTGCCTTCTCGCAAATAAATGTCCGCATTGTCAATACGTAGTTTCTAATATAAGAACGAATTTATCGATAGTAGAAGTTCCCACACAAATATATAAACTCATTCCACTTTATCCTGACTACCGCCATATAAATATTGATGTAAAGTTAAGCCTCCAATAAAGTTTTCTTACGGAACCTTTTATTTCAAATATAGCCTCCATGTAATTTATTACCGTATGAAAATGCGAAATAAATATGAAGAAAAGTTACTTTATACATGACAATGGATTTTCCTGCGTGGTGACATTTTATCGACTGTGTTTTAATTTAGAACTGATATATGTTTCCCGAAGACAGATAATATTAAAATATTTTTTCGGCATACCATTTGATATGTAATTTTTTAGTATTCTAGTCCATAACTTAATGCCCATAATTGCAAACTGGAAACAACTTTGTCCCTAAAATAGTATATTGAGTAATTTTCTTTTATTTTTATATTAGTTTTACAAAATTTAGGAACATAAATTTTAGAAAAGAATGTGAAATTCATAATTATTTATATTTGGGATTTTTAAATTTTTTTTTAAATTAAATATTAATTAAGCTTTTTCTTTTAATTCAGTTAGTTGTATTTCCAAGAATGTTGTCAAAAAAAAAAACTATATCGAGATACTAGTAATTATTTGATGTATCGTTCACCTAATTTTTTCTAAAGGTTTGTGTTCTTCACAAAAGTTCTCTTCATTTTGCACAAGTATGAATAATAACAATAATAATGTTTATTTTCAGGGAAATTACAAGTACTGAGGGTATTGCTGATATACTGATTTTCCAAAAAAATTCGAAGATCCAGGAAGAGTCAACCAATTGCAATGAATTTTTTTATGCTAATCTGTTTTGTCCCTGATAAACAATAATAACAATATGGACAAACAAATTTAACTAGTGTACAAATTTTTATTTGGTTTTATCAAAAAATTGGGTTACTAAATTTAGGTTTTCTTCAATTTGATGCAATATTTCGCAGCGATTTGCTCTCAATTTAATAAATCATAAAGTGATTATGCCTAGACGCCGTTTACGGAACAATTACATTCATTTAAGTGACTTCGGAAGGGGGCGCATTGTTGATATACGGGAAGCCGGCTTTCAATAAAACAAATTATCAACTGCATGGGACACAGCATGTTAACAGTGTTTCAGTGTTGGTACAGGTGTTCTGAAGAAGGGTCGTCATGGATACGGACGTCCTCGACCAACTACAGCACGTAATAATCGTCATTTGAGGATTGTGCTTTATACAAAACAGAATTACCACAACCCGGTCGTTGGAAATGCTTGGTTAGAAGCCTTACAACAAAAAGTTTATATGGCAAGGATATGTCGCAGAAAACGCACTTTTGCGCTTCGTTCATATCGATAATTTTTATGTCTCTCACTGACACCTCGACATCGTGCTGCTCGGATTAAGTGGTGTAACGCCAGATCAAATTGGGATGGTGAATGGAATCGTGTTGTGTTCTCTGACGAGCCCCGATTCTGTCTATGGGTCCACAGAATAAGACGATTTCTTGAAAAACGTAGAAATTTAGAATTTGGTATGAAATAGCATACGGCCCTTACGTCGTGGGTAATCGTATGACGTGTGATAACATGTGGTAGCAGGTCACTTCTAGTTTTTATTGACAAAAATTTCAATGTAAATGATTACATACGAAACGTACTGCAGCCTGTGGCACTGCCATACTTATGAAGGATTATTCAACTCTTTTTCCAACAAGACAACGCACGTTCTCAAGCAGCAAGGGTTACTGCAAGGTTCTTACTAGAAAATAACGTGACCCTACTACCATGGCCTTCTCGTTCCGAAGATTTATCACCGTGGAATATGATTTGTACGCGACCGAGTAATTTACCCCAATCATAAAATAACCTACTTGACCTTCGTCTACGGATTCAAGAAGCCTATGATGACATACCCCAATATACCATAAATCATTTAATTTCAAGTATGTCTCGACGAGTTATCGAATGATAAGAAACCGCGGCCCACCCACTTATTAATAAATAACATTGTTATTTTTTAATATTTCACTTTGAAAATGAAATCATTTCTTAAATTTTATTAAACAAACATTATGAATAAATTTTATTAAAATTTATCAACTCACCGAGCAGGAGTTGATCCTTTCGGATTTTTTTGAAAGTCGGTATTTGAGTAAAGCAAAAAAGACATACAAAAGCGGTAATTATAAATTTCTAATAATATTAGTAATTACATTCAACGTATCATAATTAATCTCACACAAGTTTAATAAACAATTAAAATTACTGCACATGATAGAAACGGGTGGTCGAAACATTATATTAGTTTGGTGTGTAATAAAAGAAGTTGAATTGGTGAATATTCATTCATGGAACATTAAAATTAACTTTATTTAATAATAAACTGCAGTCGATGTCATTGTATAGAATTTTATATAAAAATTCTACGCTGTTTACATTTCTTCCAATTTCGAGAGATTTGAAATGAAACCTATTGCGCATAATTGTAGATATACACCATCTTCCAAAAATATAAGATTTTGTAAATATCGACATTTTAAATATAATGCAATTAATATATAATTTATAGCGTAAATCGGACTCCAGATTAGTGATCCATAAAACCCACAAAATAGAGTGAAAAAAATATATTGCGTTAGTCCCTGCAAGTTCCTCAAATAAATCCCTACATTTTATATGCACTGGCTATCATCTCATTAATACGTTCAATAAATTGCAATTTCCTGTCGAATACAATCCCTAAATCCTTCGTGTACAAGCAACGATCCAATATTTCGCCACCAATGACATAATCATAACTACATCCTGCCAGTTTTCGTGTGTAAGATACAAATTTATTACATTTACTAATATTTAAGAAAAGATTATTGCTTGCACACCAATTACTAACCTCTCATAACCTTCGAAATTCGAAGAAAATTTTCATATTATCAACAAAAAGAAAATGTTCATAAAAAATAGTCGACGATATACCATTGATATTAATTAAAAATAACAACGGACCAAGATTTGATCTCTGTGGTACGCCTGATGTTGAGTTAAACACTGTAGATCTGACGCTGCGATATTCAACATATTAGTTTCTTCCAAGCAAATATGAGGTCACTAATTTGATAAGAGAAGGGGCAAATCCTATCTGCTTGAGCTTTTCAAGAAGAACATAAATATCGATCTGGCCAAAAGTTTTTTGGAAGCCCATATACAGGGTCGCTAGTATGTATGTAAACGGTCAAATATCTCGAGAACGGTTTGAGACATCATAATGAAATTTTGTACACCAACACAGGGAAATGTTTGGATCTTTTTGATTATATATTTTTTTCTTATCACATATTTCAAATCCAAGACTTATTTGTTTTTTTTTAATGGCAACAGTGCTTCAATTTGGCATTGTTGGAAATATCATTTTTTCCGAATCTAGCGATGTAAATATGGTGTGTATATTTTCCAAAATAGTTTAAAAAAGAAAACAAATAAAAAGTGTTTCGCTTTCTTTTGCGGCAACGGCAATAAACAAACATTTATTAAAAAACTATTTACAAAAGGTGTTCAAAGTGTCTACCATTAACTCCCTGGCAGTAATGGATACGTCGAATGAAGCCTCGAATTGCGATTTTCCACCAAATCAAAGGTAGATCGGAAATTTCTTGTCGATTTTGTAATTTGAGATCTTCGAGATTTTCTGGCCTATTAACGTAAATCCGACCTTTTAAATACCCCCACAAAAAAAGTCAAGTGGTGCCGAGTCTGGTGGCCTTGCCGGCTATTCTATAGTTCCTCGTCGGCCGATCCATCGGTTTGGGAAACTAGAGTTAAGAAAATCTCTAGCGTTAATGGCATAATGTCCTGATGCACCATCTTGCTGAAACCATATTTCTTGGTTTTAATTAAGTTGTGAGATGATATTTTCTTCCAATAGTCCTAAATACTTATCTGCTGTCAAGTTGCCATCAATGGAAAAAGGTCTTACAATATTGTTATTATTGTTATGGTGTGAAGTTAATTGTTGGACAGAAACTTTACCATTGTCTATTACATCAATAAAGACATTCAATGAATTTTAGTTATTAGTTTTTGTTTTTTGTCTTCCTAATTTCGAACGATTATTAACGCTACCTGTATCCATGTACCTTTTCACCGTTTTTGAAATGATTGATTTATTGATGTTTCTCTTTGGATATACAATATCCATGTACAATGTACAATGTACAGGTACAAATATATGCAATGCATATTTATTTCATTTGTAATTAGATGTACTTCATTAAATTAGCGATAAGCATCAGTATAAGGATAATTGAAATAAATCTAAAACACAGGTGGACTTTAACAATAGTTACATAACAAATTAAGCGACAATTGCGTGGGAGATGATATTTTAATAATTATTAATTTTCACATGCATTAAGTTATACATGCAGTATAGAAATTAAAGTCATGTCTGTCTCCGAATATCGTTTACTAAAGATTTCTAATGAGAGTGAAATGCTAGTATGAACATATTTCAAGATAGACGTGGCTTTCATATATTTTTCATGTCCTCACAACCTGGATGGTTGACGTCACGACGTGTTGCGTTTACAGTCTTCGACGGGAGTAATCTTGTCAGAATGTAGAAATAACGAAACAAATTGAGCAAGAATTATGTAAGAAATGAGATTTTAATCATTGTTAATTCTCACATGCATTAAGTTCAACTGTCAGCTGTATTAACACTGTCGTGCAACGATTTGTTAAATTCTGTTGCACAACGTATAATTATTCAATTAATTTTCAATGTAGGTGCAAAAGTGACTGATATTCATCAATGACTTTATAAACACTTTGTAGAAGAGTGTTCATCGCTCATAACAGTCTTTGCGTGGTGTAAATCCTTCCAGGATGATAGTGAACGTGTATCGAACTTGCTGCATGCAACCCGCCCAGCATTTACTGTGAATCCTAAGAACATTCAAAAAGTTTACTAACTGAGCCGGAGCAATAGGCAAATATCTATGAAGGAAATTGTTGGGATTGTAAATACGAGTGTTGGCAGTGTTTGCACTATTGTCCACGATAAATTTATATTTAGTAAAGTTAGCGCCAGGTGGTTTCCAAAACAACTTTCTGCGGAACAACCGCAGAAAGGATTTCAGGTTGATGACTTTTTTTTACGTATCATAACTGATGAGACCTGAGTGCACCACAATATACTCAAGATCACCTCCGTACAAAAAAATTCAAAACACAACCATCGGCTAGCAAAGTGATGACGCCTGCATTCTGGAACGCTATTGGACCAATTTTCGTCTATTTCTTCGAAGAAACACAAAGTATTAATTCAGCTTATTTGAAAAGGTTAAGCTGCCCGTACGAACAAAAAGACACGGTCATTTAAGCAAGGGCGTTATTCTCCTACATGCACATACATTCATCTAAAACCCGTTTCAGACAATGTCTATTTTGCCAGAAAATTTGCCTGTATCCTGCATTTGCCTGAATCTTGCAACTTTATGTTTTACATTTATATTATTTGTCCAAGTTACAGAGAAATCCACACGACAGTAATATTTTTCGGTGCGCAGAACATGATGCGCCATCTATTGCATTTATTTTTATACACTCGCTTGACATTTCCACATAAACAGAAAAATATATATACCTTTACTTGTCGCAATAATATTATACGGTTTACGTGTCTGTAAAATAGGATAATTATTAGTCTTGAAAATTTGATGTAACCTACGTTGGCGATGACATCCACTACTATTGTATTAGGAGCTGTTGCAACAACATTAGCAACGACAATAATATCGCAAGTTATTTAAAAAAAAACGCAGCAAGCGGAGACGGGATGTACGGATGAAGCCTTGGATCAACGGAAGATTACAGAATTAAGGAATTTTAAATATGTTACACCGAATTGTTAGTAGAAGATCCCCTAATGTACAAAAATTTTTTACGTACGACAAATGAACAGTTTGAAGAATTATTAATTACTAATAATAAACGAATTACGCTTGCAAACATTGTTGCCGAAAATGCCTATTTTAAGCCCTGCTTCTCATGTCGTATAGGATATTTATGTACTTTGGCAATCAACGTCAACACTTGCTTCTGACTCCACGACATTTTTAGAAATTCAAAATCAATAATTTTTAACAAAATAAATACTAACTGACCATCAACTGATACAAGGGTTATGTTTGGCAGTCAAGCGGCACCAAAATATGGCGACCTTCTTGCACAAACCCCCCCGTGCGCCGTCTAGACACGAATTTAATACAACTTTTTCTATTAAATTTCAGTCGGCAAATTTGCCGGTAAATTAGACGTAAATGTCTGTTTTGCACGGTGTCTATTTTTGGAACGTATATTCTCTGGTAAATTTTCTGTCAAAATAGATTAAAACGACCTTAACGAACAATATATTAGCTAAATTTGGTTGGGAAGTACTGCCTCACCACCAATATTGTCCGGAATTGACCCCAAGTAACTATCATCTCCTTGTCATTAAAAAATTTCTTCGGAGGCATTCGAGTTGCCTCTAATGAGGAAGTGAAAGATGCGATGCAAAATTGGCTGCGTCGTCAACTGAAGAATTGTTTTCGACAGGAATACAGAAATTACCGGAACAACTTAACAATTATATTTTAAAAAGAGGTTGTCATTTAGAAAGATGTTGGTAAATGTAATATTAATTTGTATTTTATATCGATCAGAAAAAAAATTAAGATCAAATTTGAATCACCCTTGTATAAGTTGTTTGTACGAATCAAGTGGTCTTTAAAACGAATTGACTTTAATCTGCATCTTAAGGTATAATTTAGACAATAATTGTCAACATATTAGTGTCTAGACTGCGATTATGCCTGTAATTTTCGAATGCTTAATTTGTAATAATGCATTCAAGATGTATACCGTACTTTATTAGAAAATCGTCGACGGACAATACAATTGAAGGTCCTTCACACAGAATACGCACCAACAACACCGGACGATTGTTCGTAAAATTATTTATGTTGATAAGTCCCGAAACATAAGGGTCCATTCCTCCGCGATGCCACCACAAATGATGTTATCTTAATTGTGTTTGTGGTAAATCGCTTTCTCCCACTGGCCTACCTACAGCAGGAGCGATGGACGGATCTCATTTGTTAAACGATTTAAGCTACCAAAATTCAATGGAATTGGTTTGGAATTCTGTGATGTCAAAACGTACTTATACCGAACCGACCCATATTTAAATATCACCGTGTTTAATCATCAGTATTTAGATCGCCTGACAATGGACTCTCGGGACGCGCTTAACACTTTAACGTTTTGAAGTCGGAGAAATTGGTAGCTATTGTTTAAATGTTGGGTCTTTGTTTATTTTAATTTTGAATTAATAAAAATCGAAAGATAGAAAAAAGTGGTGAAAAGTGGAGGCTTTCGGTAGTTTTAGCTAGTAGACAAATCTTGAAATAAGAAAGTAACAAAATAAAAAATAAATAAAATAAAATTTTTAAATATTTAATTCTACACTATCCCTACACCATAATTGACAGAAGAGAATATGAATATAGGGATTGTATTCATGTAGATATAGATATTGTTGATTGATGTCGCAGTTACTTCTTGATGAAACATTTTAATTTATAATTTAGATAGACTAAAAATAGATTTAACTTATTGCACTTAATATTATTAGATTTTCTAATATATGTTTCGGTATTACTTTCATTATCAAAAATCTATCTATAACAGTGGGTTTGCAGGCCAACATATGATGACTCTTCAGTATCAGTTTGCACTACATAGGGCCAGTTGAACCCTCTTCATAGAAATTGTGTTGCCTGTGAATGAAGCCATGTTGTAACACTGTACCGTAGCTTTTTGTTGCTCTTAAACCGCTGGCTCCCATGCAAACGGTTTGAGAGCAACAGGCAAGACAACAGACCTTTGTTCTAAAAGACAGTGATCACGACTTTTATCGCAGGAAAAATTTGACGGAATTTTAAAGGTTTCCTCGTAGGAGAGTTAGAGTGACCCCATTGATCGTATCGTAACGTGTCAGAAAAGTGAGTGCCTATCACATAATCTTTGTTTTAAGGAGTTTTGGCACCCATCGTGAGCAAAATTTGTAATCACCTAAATGTTCAGTAATAACCTCGTACAAAACTGTACGTGAAATTTGAGGTAAAAAGGCAGTCAGTTCTGTGATTGTGAATCGCCGATTTTCATGAATTTTTTCTTCGACATTACCCACAAATTCTTGCGTCACAACAGTTGGTCTTCCATTCCGTTTTTCATCATGGCCATTAGTTCGTCCTTCTCGAAAGATACGGCACCATCGTCTAACCATACTGTCACATATGACATTTTCACCATAAACAGAACAAAGTTCACGAAGAATCTCAGCAGCCTTCATGTTCTTTGCACACAGAAATCGGATAACAGCACGCGATTCGCAGTCGGCGAGATTTTCAATTGCAGCAGCCATTTTAAACGACCAAAATTGAGCAAAAGAATATCCAAACGATCCTCTCACTAGCACTGCCAGACTCATGATGAATCAGAATACACGGCAGCGCTGCGATCGCGCCGATATTCCCACTCCTCTGCTCTGTAGGTGGAAACGGAACTTATTTTACGAATCGCCCTCGTAGTATCTAGTAGTACAGATACGAGTAACTACAATACCGAAAGTATAGAAATAGTACCTTATTGTTTCTTAGAGAATTTAATTTATCTACTGATATTATAGCTATTTCATAAAGCCCTAGTGTCCAAATCGTATGTCCAGTCACTGTAGATTATTTTATTATTTTTTCTTTCTTTTTTTGCTAAAAGCATAGCATGTAGCTAGTCATACCTCAAAACGTTTTAAACAATGTGATATTGTAGACTTTGAATACTGATGTTCAAGTTTATGTTTCTGTCTTACCACTTGAGATGTTTCACATTATAGTGTAAGTTACATGCCGTATAGAATGCTAACCTTGAAGTACCACACATACCGTTTTGTCAAAACGTGACATCCAAGAAGAACGAGCAACATATACGTACAAGAACTAAATCGAAATAGAGTCGTATAGTAATGTCAATAACGTATAAGCACCATCCATGCTGTCTACAACAAGGATAATTTAAATGTTTCTGAATATCAAGCGTGAGTACATATATGCATACATACATAGAAATATAAAAACGGTAATATCTTTAGAAGTGTCATCTTTATGGTATAGATGTGAATTAAAATAATGTTTATTTAAATTTAAGGACTTCACTAAGTTATACTAATTTATTGTTATATCATCAATATTCTGTTCTTTTTTTTTTGAGTAATATAGAAAACGTAATTTAAATTATATTTTACTGAATTACTTTTTAGTTACATAAATTTCTAAATTACCTACCTCTTACGAAACTGGGCTAATAATATTTAGATTAGCTTTATTACTAAACATGTACCAAGCAATTTATTTTAAAACAGTTTAGGAGATATCTGTTTTCGTTTTGCATATATTTTATATACCGGTTTATTTTTTAATTTGAAGCTTTCAAATATCTCGAAAAATAAGCAGTTCAAGACAAAATTTCATTATGAAACAGACATGTAAAAAATTTACATATCTGTAACTGTATACTTGGACAAAACCTCGTATTTCCAGCATTTACTTCTGCTTAAGACATATGTTTCTGCCATCTATAATAGGCGTCGTCAGTTAAGCTAGTGAAGCAATGTATACAAATGATACAAATCTTTATAAATAGATGTGTATCTGTATATGCCATTAAGCCGGAATCCCTTACTAGATAAAGCAAATTTCATCCTATAAGATGGCACTTATTTAATAAGTGACATCTGACGGACGAAAGAGACTTTGCCGAAAAAAGGGGATCTTTCGTTTGACCAGCTATGCTGATACAAAAAACGAAACAATAAGGGTTGTCCATAAATAAGCCAGATGGCGGTAAATATACAAAAAAGGTTTTAAATATATCTATACGTTAATATGCACGTATAACGCTTTTGTTTCATTATGAAACAGACCAAGTATACAGTTACAGATATGGAAATTTTTTACATGTCTGTTTCATAATGAAACAAAAGCGTTATACGTGCATATTAACGTATAGATATATTTAAAACCTTTTTTGTATGTCAAGACAAAATGTCCAGATTTTAAATTTTATAATTCAATAGAGGAAATACATTGGTGCTAGAATTAGTTCCTCTCTCTCCCTCCATGTACGTGGGACCGGGGTAACTTTGAAATATTTAATGGGAACCTGTATATTTTATTACAGATTTGAATTTAACTGGAAAAGTACATAGGATTTAAATATTGAAACATTCTTTTTAGTTCATGACAGTGGCGCTGTAATCGATGAAATTCAATTTTTTTCAATTTCTGGCACTGAAAATCTATTCATAAGATTCTGCAATACGTATGCAATAAAAAATACGTTTTCTTTGTAAATAATCAAAATTAGTTTTAGAAAAACTTTATTCATTTTACAAATTTCCAATAACTGGGAAAATGTTACCTGTAGAATTGTAAATTTCTGGTGAATGAATTATTTTTAGCGTAACCCAACAACAACGACATGTATGTAGTACCATCTTGATTAACCTGAGTCTCCTTGCCTCTCACGTATTTCATTTATCGCCTCTGACTTATCAGAGTCCTAGATTTCTCCTCCCCTCATCATTTTTCAATTCAAAATAATGCCTTCAACTTCAATGAACTTATTTATCCGCATTTCAAATGAGTGTAAACAACTGAGAAGTGTATCTTCTTTAATTTCGGCACAACAATTTCTTATTCGCTCGATCATATTTTCACGTGTTGTTGGTACTTTGAATTTGAGATATCCCATGAAAGAAAACTGGCGAAGTAAGATCTGGTGATCTAGCAGGACAATTTACTGAACCAGCTCTGCCGATCCAGCGACTATTGAAGTTACGATCAAATACTACACGTGCTACTACTGGATAGTGCGCTAGACAATCATCATGTTGAAACCACATTTTTGTCGCACTTCTAAGCTAATATTTTTAAATAGTCCTGACTGTTCATTTTCCAATACGTTTCGGCAAATATTTCACCATTTCGCCTTTAATAATGTGGGGGCCGAGTTTCCAATTACGCCACACGTTGGCAGTCCAAGGGCGTTGGTGTTCAACTTGGCGAAGCCAGAGCGAATTTTCAACACTCCAGAATGTGTATTGCGCCAATTAACCGTTCCGTGGTTTGTGAAAGACTCCTCGTCGAGGAAAAACACGTAACGATAAAAATTAGGGTTTTGTTGTAATTGTTATCCGAAAAGTTATCCGATTTTGGATATCAAAGCCATGAAGATCTTGATGTAAAGACACATGATATGGATGATATTTATGGCGTTTTAAAAATTTCAAAGCACTATTTTTCTTGTGCTAACATGAGGATTAACAGCCACTGTAGCTAATAGAGTGACTTCATTCATTATTTTCCCCGCGACGGGTCTTTTGTTTCGGTTGTACACTTCTATCAGTAGCGAATTGTTTGATAATACGGTAAAATGAATTACTTGACCGAATCCTTTCCCGAAAAGGCTGAGCGTAGAGATTGACAGCATTATCAAGACTTCTGTCAGCTTTTCCTTACACCAGAACCATTTCAATTGTATCTTATACAGTTAAATACTCCAATCTGAAGTAGGTACTATTAGCAGCGTAACAGAAACAGGTTTTTTACTTTTCGAAATATTCTTCGAACTGAGTAAAATAAGTTGTTTCTTAAAGCTAATTCTTTCTTTGTGATTTATTTTGTGTTTCTGCAATTTAAAAAAATATGAATGGAAGATATAACATAAACGTTAAATACATGCATTGTATAAACAAGAACATTTTTATAAAAATTATTTTCAACATAAATGCTATTAAAAAAATATTTTTTTTTTATTTTAAAGCACTCCAATAATGAATGAGTAAAGGAAATCACGTTGACCAAGTATGTAAACAAGGACGCCTGTTCCTGGGTTATGATAATAGTACTTTCTTGATGTCATTTTCCGTGGTATTCTTTTTATTGCAAATTGAAGTTCATCTATTACAGCACCAACTATAATGAATCGAAAAAAAATGTTTCAGATAAATCCTACGTACTTATTCCAGTAGAATTTTAATCTGTAACAAAATATACGGGTTCATATTTAATATTTCAAACTTACCCGCATCCCATCTACGTGGAGGGAGAAAAAGATACTAATTCTAGCACTAATATATTTCGTCTATTAAATTATAAAATTTTACATATGGATACTCTTTTGTGAACTGCTTATTTTTCGAAATATTTGAAATGTTCAAGTTAAAAAATACACCCGGATATAATACTTATATTGTATATACTACGCGATCATTTAAATTCTAAATTAGATCAGTTTGTGAAATTTAAATTAAGTTGGTATATAAGTACTAATTTATAATTTGAATTGTCAAAGTGAAGTTTGAAAATGTTTGATTTAGAACATAAGATTTTTCTACAGAATGTTATTTTAAAAACGCTGAACGACAAGAGAATGGTGAGTGGACATATTCAGTACCGCACTGCATCAATGATTTTCAAAATGCCTTCCCTAATGTTCCTGTGGATTATCAAAAATTAGTCCAAGAAATTTACACATGTGTGGCGAAATTTCGTAATGTTGGAACTGTAGGTAGGAAAGTTGGTAGTGGCGCGCCCAAAAAAGGAACTCCTGAGATTGTGGCAGATGTTGCAGTAAGAATGGAACAGTCTCCCAAAAAATCTCTTCGCAGATTAGCCCAAGAAATAAACCTATCATATGGAACTTGTCAAAACATATTAAAACAAAATTTAAATCTTTATCCCTATAAGATTAACGTCGTTCAAGAGCTATTCCCTCGAGATTTTCCTGTCCGAATAGAATACTGTCAGTGGTTTTTGAATAATTTATATAACAACAACACTTTGGATTTAACATATTTTTCGGACGGAGCATGGTTTCACCTATCCGGCTATATAAACAAACAAAATATGCGTATTTGGTCTTCGGAGAATCCTCATGAGTTTATTCAATCGCCTCTCCATACGCAGAAAATTGGTGTTTGGCTAGCGGTTTCTCGAAGGCGTATATTTGGACCTGTGTTTTTTGAAGGAACGATAAATGCTGAGAGATATCGAAATAATTTACTTGAACCGTTTTTCCAGGATCATGATGACGAACTTTTACATGGGTATTTCCAACAGGACAATGCAACAGCTCACAAAACAAGGGAAAGTGTGGCTCGAATTCGCGAGTTTTATGATAATCGAGTCATTGAATTTCCGCCTCGCAGTCCGGACCTAACGATTCTTGATTATTTCATTTATCCGTATCTGAAAAACATAGTTTACAAAAATAACCCACATAATCTTGAAGAACTACAAGAGGCAATTTCTAATGGATGCAACGCTATAACCGTTCAGATGTTGGAAAATGCTTTTGAAAATATGAAACGGAGGATTAACAGTTGCATTGCAACAGGGGGAGAACACTTTGAACACCTTTTGTAATTCACAATAAAACTAATTTATCTTGTAATGCTTTCATTTCCATTAAAATTATATCGATTACACATAAGATTGACAAATGTCACAAAGTATAACATAACCGCAAATTTCAATTAATCAATAATGACATTCTGGACAACCTAATAAAAAAAAAACCCGCCTGCTATAATTTAAAATTTAAATGATCGTATGGTACTATTAGCATCTCCAAGGTTTTTCATATGTTTCCAATTATTACTCATACAAGAGCTTTTTCATGTTTTTGATTATATTTTTTTGTTAGCACGTACTATTATAAACATTTGTTCTGTACTTCTCTTATATCTAAATTCGCATTGGGTGTCTTCGATTGAAGTTTCGACGATATTTCTTATACTTGTCTCTAATATTCAAGCAAGAATCTTTCGTGACACATTAAATAATATTATTTCCCTATAACTGTCGCAATAAATATGTTTTTTTTTTTTTTAAAACGTCTACCTTGACGCTTTTAATATCTTCTGATTTAAGATATTTTTTCCTGCTAAGAAGACAGATGTTGAAATGATGATGTCATGGAAATAAGTATTGCGAATAATTATCATTTCAAAATTTAAGAATCGAAACTTTTTCGTCCACCATTATAGAGCATTATTGCTTGTTTAGGGTCTTACTATAAACGATGTGTATTTTGCGAATTGCCACCACCCCACTATTTTCATGAATAAATTTACAACTCATAACTTGTTGACATAAGGGACAAACAGAAACTAAAAAAATAGAATGTGGTATGTCATTTCCGAGAAAAGAGCATTTTCATTAAGTATCTTAGTTACTAGTGAATCAAATAAATAAAAAATCAAGTACATAGTAAATATCGTTAAAAATATTTAATGTAGATTTTGAAACAGAGAGTTTTAATCTGCAAAACCTATATAGAATTAGAAGTATGACACATTAACATAAAACTTTTGAATAAAGTAGATATTTATACATTCTTTATACGCAACCAATAGGTCGTATCTGTATATGGTATGTAATTTATATACCATCCATTGAAATATATAGAAAATAAAATGGTACCTTGTCCAATACAAAACATTTTAATCTCTAATTGTAATCGGGAATTAGAAGACGAAAGATTTATTTCAATGTCAACATTATACATTGTTTACTGGAAGCTTTCATGTCAGGAAGTATAAATGAGGTTATCGATAGAAATACGTTAAATATACCCACATACGTACTACAAGAATGTTTGTTTGTGCATACACATATAACTGTCTACTGTGCAAGAAGTAAGGCTTGCGTACAGATTGAGAATGAGATGGTTTAAAAGATAGTAGTAGAACACATTGTCGATATTATGTCCACATCCATGAAGGCCGATTATCTATCTTCATTCTTCAGTGTCATTTGTGTGCAGGACAATACGAGCCTTTTCAGTTTAGTATGACGATGCAATTGATGTTGATGGTAGATATATTATTGTGTAAAGTAACGCAAAATTAACGATAACATTCATGTGCTTTAATTAAACTCTTATTGCCAAATATAGCTGTTCATTAGAAAGCTAAGATTATGCGAAACCATTATAGGTAACAGTATTGTTCTTTATCTATTTAGTCTAATTAAAACCAGATACAGTTTCACAAGAATGCTATTTACAAAATGTTGATTCTTCTTAAATAATAATTATTCGTACATGATAATCATATTTTATATGAGATAGATTCTAAATTCTCGCATTTTTTTTCGGAAACAGAAGCACTTAGAAACGCTGCACAGTAGATGATAGTAAACCCCAAACAGATGGTAACACTGTGCAGCATAAGAAAAGTCTAATGATCTCACGTGATCGAAGCGCTTTAAATATGAGTGACGGTCGGGGAATTTCAGGAATCTACCAATGCTGTTTTCAGTTTGATAAATAATGCATGTGCATGGAAACGCCGTTCACGATTCGAAGACGCGCACGCCATCAATGATGTCATAACAATGTTGCGAAATCATTTACAAAATCCATTGGCAAAATCGATTTGTTTACATTTTATGTTAGGATAGTAAACGCTTAAGTCAAACTTGCAATATTTAGGTTATAATTTATAAATACCCGAATTTATTAATTTACTTACTAAGTAATCAAACAATAAAAACAGGTGAAAACTTTATACGTATTTAATAATAAATAGAATACTAAAAATGCTTTCGTGTTACATCAGTATATATGTTGAAAGAAAATTAAAGGTACCAGGTATTATAAACCAACAACTTAAAAATAAGAGACACATTAATCTGAAAATAAATCGTCGTCATTCTCAAAGTGTTCGCCAAGATTAATAATAAATTCACCATCGCATTAAATATGCAATGGTATGGTGGCAGGCGGATAACTATGTGGCCATACTGATGGGCCAGACTATCAATTTCATAGACCGGTGCAGATTTATTCCTAAAGAGAATTATAACCACAAATATGAAAAACACCATGCCTCCAATATAGTATGTACGCTGTTCTTGAATCATGCTTTTTATAATTGTACTTAATGTTTCGCAACATTTTCCATAAAGATGTTTTATCACTCACAAAAATATCCCTTTCAACAAATATAGTATTTAAAGATTTAAAGAGTAAGATGTTGTTTTAACGAGCCATCGAAAAAATTCATAATTGGAGTAGACTGTGAAATTGGGTTGGTACTTTAGCCACTTCCACATAATGACACATTACTTGATGCTTGACAGTTTCATTGTAAAAAAAGGTTATGGCATTGAAATGATACTACAACACAAAAGAAAACAAATAATTTATTTAATATCGAAATCATAATCAAAATTTACATATAGCTGCAGAAGTTGTTGAAAATGTTGTCCATTTACATCTAAGCACAAACCAACCCTTCTCCGCAATCCAGCAAAAACTTTATGCAGCATTTGCGGTGAGTTATTGATCTCTTCACACTTTTCTGTTATGCGAATTCTCAGTTGTTCCAGATTATGAATTGGCGTTGAATAAATCGAATTTTTGATGTATGGCCATACGAAAAAATCACATATGTTTAAATCGCAAGACCTAGTTGGATATGGGATTTCAGTGTTCCTGCTTATTATTCTGTTATCAAAAAATTCTCTGAGATATTGAAGTGTTTCTCTGGTCGTATGCGCTGTTGCACCATCTTGTTGAAAATACCCATTTTGTAATTCCTCATCATCAGGTTGATTTATGAATGAGCTGAGTATCTCATTGCGATATCGTGCAGCAGTAAGTGTACCTTCAAAAAAAATTGGACCCACCAATCTTCTTCGACATATTCCAACCCAAACACCAATTTCTTGGGGATGCAATGGTTTTTCAACAAAAAAAAAGGATTTTCGGAGGACCAACACCTCATATTCTGTGAATTAACATATCCAGAAAGATAAAACCAGGCCTCATCCGTGAAAAAAACTGTGTTAAGGATATCCTGATTGTGTAGATTATTTTGAAACCATTGACAAAATTCCACTCGTCTTAAATAATCGACTGGATAAAGTTCATGAAAACATTGCAGCTTGTATGGATGACAATGTAAGACTTTTTTAAGAATGAATTGGCACGTACCATAAGATAAATTTGTTTGTTGGGTCACTACTGAAATGGATGTTTTTGGATTTTCATCAATAATATGCTGAAGGGTTTCAATATTATCAGCTGTACGTTTAGATGGCTGTCCACTTCCAATTTTTCGACCGACGCTACCAGTCTCTCTGAATAACTTTACACAATTTACGCTGCCACTCGCCAGATATTTTCACACCTGCACGGAAGTAACATTCAATAATTTTTGCTATTTGTTCTATGTTGAATACCATTTTTTAAATAAATTTAATTTTCTTAATAAGAGTTTTGAAAAATTTGACACAAACTTATAGTTTCAATGTCAAATAATAAATGTAATTATGTGGCTAAAGTACCAACCCAATTTCACAGTCTATTCCAATTATGAATTTTTTCGATGGCTCATTATAATTATACCTACCACAATTATATTATAATACAGTCAGTTTTTTTTAAAAATCTTACTATTTCTATAGGTTTCTTTCTGTCATATTTTTGTTTGGGGCTGCAAATTGCGTGTCATTTTTGTATTTGTAGGAAATTCTGCTGACAGATGTCACCTTTACTCCTAAAACTTTTGCTGCACGCTACAAAAAAAGTGCAATATGTAATATGAAATTATAGCAAAATACAAATACGATTTTATTTCTCCCACAGCTGATAAAGACAGCAACGGTCCATCATTATCGCGTTCTGCTTCACAGTTTGCAATTGCCTATGCAACAAGTCGCTTATATTGGCAGCAAAACGCTTTCGGCATTTCAAACCAAGAGTGAACAAACACACGTAAAATATGACAGAACGATATGCGTCAACACTGGGACATTCGCAATAACATAAATATGCATTCGCAACGATGTTGATATATAAATATTATAGTTCAATTATTGTTTTTGTGATGGTGATTCCGAAAATACTGTTGATGACGTGCACGCCTTCGAATCGTTAACGGCATATATATTGAAACGTGTGAAAAGGATGATGTTTTTGTCCAATTGTCAAAATATCAGTCAGTTACGCAGAGTGCAGTTTTAAAGTTTGCTAATCGTTTTGAAAATGGAATTACCTCGTGAAAATGATGACGGCTTGATTTATTAAAATTTTTGGTGTGGTTTCACTCAATACCAGCACATACAAAGTTTAATTTATGCATTTGGTGCGCCATCAAAGACAACGGTATATCCTTGGTTTCAAGAATTAAAGTGTGATCCAACTTCGCTTCAGGATCAAGCAAGGGAAGCATCTGTTGTTGCAGAAAATATCGATGGTGGACGTTTAATGATTGAAGAAGATCGTCATGTAACATTTGATGAGATTCAGGCATGTTTGCACATTTCTAGGACCTTGATACATTCAATTTGGCACACTAATTTAGACACGAGGAAACTTTGTTCTCGTTTGATACCACCACTCAAAACGACGACCGCGTAAAATTAATTCACCGCATAACTCTACTGAAATATTTGGTTTGAGGAATTTGGATAAGTCTTAGCGACGATCCAAGAGCAGGTCCACTAAAAACGGCAGTCACTCAGGAAAACGTTGATGCAGTGCGTAAGCTCGTCAATGATGACATATCGCGAAATTGAGGCAGCAATACGGGTTTTAATGACCTCAATTCAAAAAATTTTGCAAGAAGAATTGTGTGTAAAGAAATTAGTTACCAGTTGGATACCGCATCTGTTGACCGAAGAACAGAAAACAGCTAGGGTGAATTGGGGTCAAAAACTATACCAGTCGTCAGAAGAGGGAGTTGATGCCTTCAAAAATGCAATTTTGATTATAGCAACAAACGAATGGAATAACTGCTTCCAGAATTGGTACGAGCGCATACAAAAGTGCATTAACTATCTACTGTTTTATGCAAACTATAAAAGACAACCTTCGTACTCCAGCAATGTAAGATAATTATATGGGATAAATGCACAACGGTGCATAAAAAATCGTTTAAAGCATTGGATCGAACATTGCAAGATTTATTTAAGAACGACCGGCTATTCGATTGTGCGATATTATTATTAACAGGTGATTTTTAAAGACATTACCTGTTATTCCACATTCAACACCAGTTGATGAACTAAATGCGTGTTTAAAAGCATCACATTTGTGGAGACGTGTTAATAAATTTTCATTTACGACAAACACACGTGTTAAATTACGAAACGACCCTTCTGCAGCGAATTTTGAGATAAAATTATTGGATATTGGAAATTGGAAATTGGAAAATTACAATTAAAGAAACAATAAGCTGCATTAAATTACTAAACGATGTTTACAGTATCACTCACTCATGAGAAGAATTGGTTCAATGCGTATTTCCTGATATCAAACAAAATTACAAAAGTAATCAATGGTTAAGTGAACATGGATTATTAGCTACAAAAAATGTGGATGTAAATTTCATTAATATCTGTATTCAGCATATGTTACCAAGAGAAACAGCTACTTATAAATCAATAGATACTGTTATAGATCAAAGTGAAACAATAAATTATCCTATTGATTTCCTAAATTCACTTGATTTATCTGTCTTACCACCCCACATCATTAATCTGACTTTTGTGTTCCTATCATTCTTCTTAGAAACACTGACCCGCCACTCTACAATCTTTGCAATGGCACCAGATTGGCAGCCAAAACAATATTAAACAATTTCATCGAGGCAATAATTTTAATTGGCAAATTCAAAGAATAGGATGTGCTAATACCACGTATACTAATGATACCAACAGATATGCCATTCCAATTCAAAGGATTGCAATTTCCAATTAAACTAGCTTTTGCAATAGCGATAAACAAATCATAGGGCCAATAATTACAAGTATGTGGATTTAATTTGGAAAATCGATGTTTTTCTCATGGATGCATGCTCCTGTGTAGGAAAATCAAGGAATTTGTTTGTAATATATGCCAAATGGAATCACCAAAAACATTATATATCCAAGGGCATTGCAATGAACTTAAAGTATTTATGTAATCCAAAACACAAAAATAATAATGTATATGTAAATATCTAATACAATATTTGATATCAAACTTTTAATTGTGTTCAATTAATCTATATACCTATACTCAAATCTAGCAATAGCAACGCAGTGGATATTTTATATTTGTGATTATGATGTTAGGGTATTTCTGATCGATTTAAGCCCGCCTTAAAAACAATTTGATTTACCACGTATTTATTCCAAATATTATGGTTCATCCCTATCATGTATATCCTCATTCGATATCGTATAGACTAATAACCTAGATTTAATAACAGAATTGTTTTTATTAAGATGAATAATTAATAAGTAAATTTAAGTATTAAAATATGATAACACATACACATTATTACATGCAAATTCAGACTGTAAATAAAGTTGAAAATCTCTATTTTTATATTCCGACTTTCTTTCAGAAATCCTGTATATTGTAAAAGCAACGCACTACGAGTAGGAATGTATAAAATGTTAGTTTAAGCGAATTGTCGTACACAGCTATTGTTGACTTCACTGCATTAACAAGAAGTAATTTCACAGTCGGATCCCTTCCATTGTCTGAAGCAATACAAGAGAATTTTCTAGTAAACATCCGACATTATTTAAATTTCACCCGAGTTTTCGCATAAGAACGGACTATTTGAATGAAGTTGTAATTTACAATTTGTTTAACAAAGCCCGACTTTCGACGATCTCGGAAAAGAAAAAGGACACACTGACATAGCAAAATCAAGGCTAAAAGAGCCGTTTGCTTTATTAGAATTAAAAAATAGACACTATACTACGTCTGGATTAAATTAAATCCTATGTAATCCTTGTGAAAATGTTTTCTAAATAGTAGTTTATATTTTAAATATGTGGATTAGATTAGTTATTTTTTTATTCTATACAAAGATTATTAAACATCTATTGTCATTAAACAGAAAAGCTATGTTGCAAATATAGTTAATACGTGAATAAAATTTAAAGATTTCGTTAACATGAAATTTCACAGTATCGATTTTCTTAGAAAGGTCCGCTGTATTTTAATTGCAATTCATTAAGTTTGCTTAAGTTTGTATTTGGCAAATAATTTAGCCTTCTCTTCTTCTTTTCTGTGACTCCACTACAGCAGCGTCAAACCGGGAATTAAATTGCCACACTTCGTGTATTGTTATAGTTTCAAAATCGTAATTTTTTTTTTTGCTAAACGAATACAATTAATTAAAACAAAAATATAACATACGAAGACTGACCCCTTTGTTCCACCCCTGACTTATTTATTAACCAAATGAATTATTTTTCTTCACATCGCATTGTAACCTGCTATATATAGACTAACGCTAGAAACTTACAACTCTGAACCTGTTAAAGCGTGACAACAGTTTACGCTCGAGGTCGACAGAGCAACGAGCGGTGATTAGATACTTACGTTTAATAGAGATGACCCCAACTCAAATTTATCAAGATTTGCTGGATACATTAGGGGAATCTGCAGGTGGCGCGCCCATAATCGTCACTACCCAAAAGACTGTTTTAAGATACTGGTCTATTATATCATCTGGTACAAAAATAATAACAGCCGCATTAAGCATGAACAAATTGTCTGCAAGATGAGTACCACGAATGTTAGCAAATGCATACAAGCAAACTCGAAAAAACACTTGCAGTTGTCTTTTAACGCGGTATAGAACACGACAAGGAAATGCTTTTTGCAAGATTACTGACAATGGATGAGTTCTGAATGCATCATTATGACGTAGAGACGAAAAAGCAGAGTAAGGGCTGGACATATTGAGGTTCACCACCGCCGAAAGAATTTAAGATGCAATCTTCAGCAGGGATCCGTATTTTGAGATGCTGAAGGCGTAATTTTAATAGATTTTCTGTGGAGGGGGGACACAATTACAAAAGCTTCTTATGCCAATTTAATTTCAATTTACGCAACCTGATAAAAAAAGGTCGGGGGAAGTTACACAGGTGTTCTCTTGCATCAGGATAATGCACTAAGTCACAGGTCCGCCATTGCAATAGCTGCAATAGCTCAAGCAGGCTTCGAATTAGTTAAGCATCCGCCATTTTCGGCAGATTTGGCCCTTAGCGACTACCTACTGACTGTTTCCAAAACTTAAAGAACACTTGCGTGGGAAACGATTTTCTTCAGATAATGGTGTAACATGTGTGGAAAATTAGTGTTTTGCAGATGTTCAACAATATTTTTTTTGACAAGCATTAGAAATGCTAGGACATCGATGGGAAAAATGTGTTAACCTTAATGAAAACTTTGTTGAAAAATTTGAAGTATGCCAATTTTTTTATTATGAATGGGTCGTAAATAAATACAAATGCAGTGTTGCTAAATATTTACCTCTTGAAGTAAATAAAAATACAAAATACAATGCAAAAAACCAAAATAAAAACAAATAATACATAAAAATAGAAACTGCGGTCAAAAGTAAATTCCATAAAAGAAGAGTAATTCCAAGTAATACTTATACAGGTTCTGTACCATATGCGATAAATAAATAATAGGTTCTGTTGTATTAAACTTTAAGTTCATTGCAATACAATGTTTAACCTTGAATTTTTGAAAATAAGAATGTAAATAAATCCAATTGTCAAAACAACAGCACTCGAGCTTACTTCTACGTATGTGCGACAGCATTATATACCTCCTGAACTTCATGCCTCGTGGCGCCATCTACATTTAGATAATGATACTGTTACTATTGATATTATATTATTAGGCTCCTAACTTTATTTTTACTGGTCAGGTCAAGGATTCCACGAGCTTTAAACTTTCTCCGGATAATGCGGATAATTTTGCAAAAAGCCGCGAGTAAATCGGTCCAGCAGTTTTTAGTCTATAACGGACACACGAACATTGCCTTTCAAATATTTAGATACTTCTACTAAAATACCATTCCTAGTTGTAAAGGATATATTAAAATATTCAATTTACTAACGAGCTTTAAATGTTATTATAATTTTAGCAAAACTATACTTTTACTATACTTCTAAATGTCTCAAATTTGCTAATGAAATAACGTATGGTACAGTGACCGGATGCCACGGTATATAAAGTACAAGAAATGTTTTCTTGTATATCGAATGGTTTCATAATTTTTCAAAATGTTTTCCGACATTTTACTCATACCACAAAAACAATATATTTCCACTTTACCTGGCAAAGACTAGAGTAAGTTTCTTGACAAATAGCCATTAATTTAAATGGCAAAATTTGACCTATCGGCTCATTTTTATATACAGGGAAAGATCAAAATCGCTGAAGTCAAAGTTCAGGCTATACACTCACGACGATATGATAATTGAAAAGTTTCGAAAAATTGTTGTTAATGGAAAAAATCTTATTATTTAATTAATTAATTCTTATTTTTAAGTAATAATACAATTCTCTGAAAGCTTGTAAAACTAGAACACATTCTTCAACGTACCACTTAAGCGTAGCAATTTATTGCCACATACAAACATACAGCGATTATCCATTTTTAACAGACCCTTAACAGATTCTTCCGTTTCATCGGAACTTAATTCCTGGATTTTAATTACACATCATAATAATAAAGGGCCACGCTTCTTCGCATATTATGGAAATTAAAGCTGCAAAATAAAATTTTTAATCATTTTACAACACCAATAAACCTCGTTCTTATCTTTTGCTAATCCTTTAATTTATGAGGCAGTTAGATAGTTTTATTGCATGCAAATACGATAATGCATTAATACATTAGCGCAAATTATCTCTGAAATTTGACTAGTAGAAGACTTTACTCAATTAGTATTTGTATTGCAACTACATTCTCTTGAATTGCTGCGCCTTTCAATTTTAAGAGTCAGACTTATCATCAAGCTAAAATTATATAAACTTTTTATATATTGGTCTATATTCCTACCTTAAGAAATTATTAAATGCATCAAATATTTTATTGAAGCACTCTAGGAATGTTTAAACATATATAAAATAGAAAATAGTAATAGTTCGACAGTGATATCTCCTCACAATCGAGATTAATTAAAACAAACCAGTTAATCCCTGGACTATCAATATCTGATTGTGAAAATTTTACTATCAAAATGTTTAATAATTGTTCAGTTTCAATTTCGGAAAAGAATTAATAATGATAATTTATACAATATTTGTTGCTCTTCTGACATTGCAGTAATTACATACCTTTGAAATAGAACAATTTCTATTAGAGCAGACCGATTTTCATGTGGCCGGTGGGAGAATTTGTTCGTGCGTCAAGTAAGGGTCAGTGTTAGATAGAGACAGTATTCGGAAAAATGAAATGCAAACTCTTTTTGTGCGAGTCGTGCATTGGGACGTAGTAAGGTATAAATTCAGAAAATCACATTGTTGAACATGTTTATAATGGTTTGTATTTCACTAAATTAAGGCAAATAGAAGTAAAATAAAACGCATAGTTTCATGTAACATGTTTAATTAAAATGTCTTACCTTACCTACTAGCTAATAGCGTACTAACAAGACATTAAGGGGATGACTGAATAAGATTGTTAGCTACACTTAACGGTAGAAAGGCTTAGGATTAAGTAAAACTAATTTGGATAATTAACTGAATTATTGGCAAATAATGTTTATGCTAATCCCTTTCTCATTATAATCACATTGTAAACTTTCTATATGTACAAAAGAACAGTATATTCTTCAACGAGCGTAGGCGAGTGTTGTAATAACATTATTTAATAGTGGCGGAGAAAAGAATATTATTAATACTAATATTATTGGAAATAACAATGAAAATAATAATTACAATAAGAAATAATACATAAATACTCAAAAATAATTATAGGAGAAAACAATAATGAACAATAACTAAGTTTCAAAAAAATTACGGTAAATTATACATATAATTATATAAAAAAGTTATGCAGAATCACTATCACTGACTTCCTCTTCGCTCTCTGATTCAGAGTCTTCACCCAAATTAATAATGAACTGGTCTGTAACTTCGTCTATGAGAGGTTCCGTTTCCAAAAACTTTTGTTCCCACTTTATATTATATTATTAAGTTTCATCCATATATATAATCGGTCTTTTTTCATTTCTGTAGCCTTGAATGGTACGCAAATAAGACACTCTTAACTGACGAATGTCGTGCTTTTCCATTAACAACTTTCTGTTGGTTTTTGTTTTCTCCAACGAAAGCCCATATCTTTTACTACTTTCCGAAGAGAATCTATTCCTCCAGTGTATCCTGTTTCTTTAAATTTTCCTAGAATGTTTGGCACTGTAGGCACAATTTTGTCAACAGTAAAGGTATTTCAAATTGTTCTACGCAGCACACCTTTATCTGCATCGTCTAAGTCGGTTTTGGGCTTGTTTTTTTTTTTTCTTTTTCTTTGGCGATGTAAAAGATGAACCGGCACCTGCGTTTACTTCACTTTTTTCTTTAACAATCCGTCTAACGCTTCTCTCAGAAACACCCGTTGCGGCAATAACGCGTTCATATAACTGATCCAGTGAAATTTTGAGTACCCCTGAAGTTTTTTCTTCTTGCATATATTTAAATACATTTGGGATCACTTCACGAGTTTGACTGTGTAAAACACATTTATTTGATTTACTTTTAAACTCCATTACTCACTACCTTAATACGGCACTGCACTACTGTGTTTATCGCTTAAAACGATGTAAAACACTGAATGCCAGAGGTTCCCCTACCTATGAATTTCGTGCGCATCTCGAGGGCGGTACTTCTATCCGGCCACATGAAAATCGGTCTGCTGTATATTGTCTTTTATTATCTTTATAGCAAACCAACGAACTGACAGCGTATTATTAGGGTTAGGGGTTCATGATTTTAAAATGTCACTAAATTAATAAAGTTACAGTAAGTATCAACTTTACTTCCCGCACGAGTGCTTAAAATAGAATTTACCACACCAATTTGAATGCGTAAAATTGTATATTATGTTCTATGAGTACAAAAAATATATTTTTTATCCTAAAATAAGTATTTCATTGAAAAATCACTCTTCCATTCAAATCACCTTTGTATTCTTATTTGTGTTCTTATCTATACGTACACTTAAAGATAAGAAATATATACATGACGAGCTACTTCTAACACTGTTTTTTGAGGTTATATTTTGATATGAATTTATTCATGAAGTGTCATGAACCATGCTGAGGCTGCCAAGCTGCCTGCAATTATTAGAAAGTGTCTTCGGTGTTATTACAAAACCTGTTTCATTTAACATACGGCACAAATTCAAGCTAACGTCAAAACCCGTAAACAAAAATTTCGACGAGAGATTGCAAATTGAATTTTCTCAAATGATTTAATCAAATTTGAATCAAACGACATGATGAAATAAAATATGTAAAGCAGCTTTAAAGACAAGTTGAAGCTGAAGATAAGTTTAGGATAAAATTTTGTTTGAATCATCAAAATAATATACACGTTTAGACATGCACAGAATTATTGCCTAGAATTTATGCATTTGAATTTAGGACGCCCTTCAATATTATTATAGCTAATAATATTGTTATTAAATACATATATAGGTATTAATAATGAGTTATTTTTAATTTCTTTTTTTTAGTTTCCTTTTGTACCTGTAATTCCTAAAATTTAAAAAAAAATTAGCGTGATTATGGCGAAACGGTCAATAAATTGAATTGTTTTTTTTGTTTCGCACAATATATGCAAGTATGAAACACAGTATTTTTGAAAAGTTTCGTAGTTTTTTCCCAAACAGAGAAATGGCGTCATGCGTACGTTCGTTCTTTAGTATGAATGTTTATGTAAAACATATTGCTGTGATATTTTACAATAATTCAAATTAATGAAGGAAAATAGAACCGATTGTGAATAAAACGTAATTATAAAGCGTTCTGCATCGAGTGCACATATCTAATACGTAATATTGTAGTAAATTAAGTTTAAATTCAATAAATGTCACATTGTAATTCACTAATCATTACTTCATTAATAATATTAAACCTAAATATCAGACACGAATGTAAAAGGATCCTAGTATGTATTATTATCAACCTCACGATATCCACAGGCTATCGGGACAAGCAGTCACATTTGACAGTCTAACGTGCCCGGATTTTATTGAAAACACCAGACAAGCGATTAAAATTCTAACCAGGGACATAACATTAGAAGAACCTGGGTTATCAATACGGACGGGAGGGAAAACAAAACAAAAATAAACGTGGAAAAATAATCCCGTACCCAGCTATAAAGCAGAACATAATTAAGTTAGATTCAAGAAGCTAAGAAGCGTAAAATGGTACAAACCTGTTATATAAAAAGGAATATCAAGATTTTTTTAGCATAAATTTGATAGTAAAGCCCATTGGTTGAATTATATTCACAAATAGCCTAGAAATAGAAATAAATAAATAAATAATACATAACGTACAAATAATACATTTAGTGCTATTTATAGTGACATCTTACATGTAAATGTATATGAATAAACAACAAGCTAGACGCAGTAAATTCAATAAACATAAAAAACAATACATTTACGGCAAAGAATATTCGCAGCTTACAGAAAACTTAAAGAAATGAAGATGTAGAAATCAAAAACGAACACAAACTAGGTAAAATAAAAATGCTTAAATAGAAAACGAGAAAAGTCAATCACGATAAGGGAATTTAAAATTTAAATGCGAAGTGAAATAAAGCCAATCGAAATGTATAAATACAATTCAAAACTGAGAAGACATCTGATTGAACGAAAGAATTGCACGGACGAAAACTTTAAATCTGTAATATTAAACGACGACAAAAGTAAAACGAATTTAGAAAAGATAATGGAACGAGAACAAGTAGGAAATGCATTTTAATATACTAGCAAATAAAATAGGAGGCACTAGATGAGAAAAACCCACATTAAACATGAAAATTGACAATGGAAAACGTGGAAGAATACAAAAGCCACATTATGGAGAATATAAGTTGGCGAACCTAAGGAAAAACGAGGAAATCGTCGCGAGTTTTGAAGAGGTTCAGATGCACTAATTCTGACTATTCTAAACGGTATACGTGGAACTTTTTGTAAACTAATTCAACATTGAATAGTTAATTGGGCTATTTCCATCGTTTGTAGGATTTTAATAATTCGACGTTTCGGCAGTCAATCTATTGCTGTCTTCAGGGTAGCCCTGAGAAGGGCTAGTTCTTACCAAACTCATGCCTGACACATGTCTTCTCAATTTGTTAATTTCCAAAATGTACTCGTGTGAGATTCGAACCAGATCTGAAATTCGAAAGCTTTGACTAAATCAAGCACACTAACAACTACGCTATTTGGGGGTAATTCAACTTTAGTAAAACGAATTTAAAACTAATTATTAATTCTATATTCACGTTTTAAATTGTTGAATGTATTTATATGTATGATGCAAAAAAAATTCCAAGTAATTTTAGTTTTCACTTAGTTGAAATTTTTTAAATTTTAAAGTAACGAACTTTATATTAACAATATATTTCGAAATTCAAAATTATAGAAAATGTATGAGGGCGAATTTGAAGATATGTATGAAGAGCGTAAAGTCAGCGTAAGTAACAAGCTCATATAATAAAATATGATGTCTCTAAAAAAATCAATTAAGAATTTTTGAAAATTATATCGATTATAACTACATAGTTTGTGAATTAATTAAAGGTAAGTTCAATATGTCAAGATTTATGAGAGATGTCTGGCGTTACTGCGTAGAATTGTGCATCCAAAACATGGCCATAATTGCAACTGACATTAAATTTTAGGAAGCAAATTTTAGGAAGTAAATAAAATAATATACAGTATGGAGATAAGATACTATGCCACGTAGGGTTGCGGAACCACAACGCATAGTCAAATAATACTTTGCTTGGATAGAAAAACTACAGAAAATTCCGAAATATCCACTTTTAACTATTATTTAGCGTTTGGAGAGTAGGAATCCCCTGAGCTAAACGCGACATTCAAGTGTGATAATTTTAAAAGATTCTAAAAGAATCAAAACTTATACAAAGATATATGTTTGTTTATGATTTCCTTGTTAGAATTATGACTGTAAGTAGGATTAAGTTAAAATGTTAATAGTTCAATGATTAAGCTTAAATGAGTTACATTTATTCAATGAAATTTTATTGAATAAATAAAATGAATAAAACAATTACCACCAAGTTGTATCATTTCTCTTTAAAAATTTGACTTAGTGGACCATAGATCTAGTAAATAAGAACCTAAATAACCCTGAGATAAGCAACAAATTGAAAAGAGTCTAGGTGGGTATGTACTTGTGTGGAAACACCAATTTATATTTACGCAAGTAAATCCTCACAGCAATATGTAAATTTCGTTAACATCGGTTGGATATTTAGTAAATAAAAACGTGTTGTGGTTTGTATGTTTCGGGAGTGACGTTAAAATTCATGGTGGAACAAAGAGTATATATCAAATCTTGTTTCAAGCTTGGCAAAAGTGCAACGGAAACTTATGAAATAATCAAAATGATATATGGAGAGGCTGCGCTATCGCTACCAATCAGGTTTAATTTGTTTACAACATGAGAAGCAACTCGCTTTTTACTAGCCAAGAATCCTCGAATAATTAATCGTACGATAACTGAACAATTAGATGTCTGTAAAGATGCTGGTTCTACCAATTATTCATGAGATTTGCAACCTAGAAAATTCGTTTACTCTTTTTTCCGCACTTGTTGACTCAAATGGAGAGTCTAAACTGTTGTAATGACTATTTGTAAAGTTACACGGCAAGTTACGGAAGGTAAAACATGGGGCCTTATGTAGGATTTACAAATGAGAAAGCGGTCGTCTAAATGGGTGAACTAAAATCACCAAAAGTTCGTCACCAAAAATAAAAGGTTAAGTCACCATGGATCTGTACCACCTGGCCAAGTAGATTGAGACGACTTTTAAAAAGCGAACGACGCATGATAAAAGAATTGAACACTAGGTAATTGGTCGCTCCTTTACGACAACGCGAGTACCCATACCGATACAATTACTTGTACTGTACAAGTACTTCTTACAATTCTTGGCAAGCGTCAGCTAAAGTGATCCACCATCCATCGTATTCCTCAAATCTAGCAACAAATGATTATTTTTCATTTACTAAAATAAAAGTAGCTCTAAAAGATTAATTGATCATATTTGTACTTATAATAGCAAACAGGTTAACCGACTTCTTCGAAACAAACATAGCTTTATTAACGTTTCCTAGCATGGGTACAGATAGAAGAGATCTGCTGTGAATGGTATTGCAGATATCCTGAATCCAAATTCTAAAGGCCTGGATGAGCGTAGGCATGTACTCATGAATTGCTGTGAAACGTTGATCACATTTTTCTGAGTAAATAACATTATTACGGCGTCCGCGGAATTGATATAAATTTATTGGCCTCTTATCTAAACCAGAGAACACAATATGCTAACTAAATGGTCTGAAATCAAAAGTAACAGCAATAATTCAATCATTCAGGATCGATACTAAGTCCGCTATTGTTTGTGATCTATTTGAATGACCTGGAAGTAAATCCGTCGGCTACAGGAACTTGCCTTTATGCAGATGATACTATCTTTTTGATTACTGGTATCTCAACAGAAAAGATAGTAAGAAATAAAGAAATTGGCAATGAAGAAGCAGAAAATTGGTATGTCGCGAACGAGTTGAAGCTTAACCTTAATAAGAGACTGCAAATAAGGTTTACAGTCCATCAAAGCAAAGCGAAACATCTCAATGAACTTTTAATCTTATATCTCGATAATAAACTTGACTGAAATACCACAACTAGCGCAGAAACTAATAGATTCAGTATATAGCGTCCGTCGAAAGGAAACCATTGCGACTAATTACGAGGCCAAAATGACCTATTACTCTATTCTTCATAGTACAGCAACATATGGGATCCAATTCTGGTTTCAGTCGTCAGAGGCAGAACGAATATCCTTATTGCAGAAACGATCAATACGAGCTTTGTGTAACCTGGAATAGAAACGTGTAGAAACGCGTTTACTGAAGAAAACATACTAACTCTTCCTTCAATGTATGTATTAACACAAGCGAAACAGGTACGTGTTCACCAGAATTCATATAAATTTAGTGGAGAAATACAAGCGTATTACACGCGAATATCTACAGGCAACTCAATAGATCCGGATTATTGGGGACCCAAAATATGCAACAGGTTACCGGAAGAATTTAAGAAGATGCCCATTAGCGGCTTTGAACTGAAATTAAAAATCTTACTTGTCAATGGTACTTTTAATTAAATAAAAAACTTTTAGATTCTAATGCTCATTAAGATTTATTTTTTAGTCTGAATTGTTTGTTTGTTATGTACATATTGCTATGAACTGTGGTTTTGATATTTACTGTACCACCGATCACGACAAATCTATCCAACTAGGATATTCAGTCGGTTTATTTCCAAAAAATGGGACTGCTTTCCTCTCAGGGTTCCAATCGGAAACGTAGAAAATAAATAAGGTAGTTAGGCGCCACTCAAAATTTGTTTGAGAAAAGTTATTATAATATCTTTAAGTTACTTGTTAAACTCGAGATGAAAGGATAAACTAAATTAAAGATCACAATATAAAATTTAAATGAAAATTTAATACAAAAAATCAAAAAAAAATCTTTATAAAGTATAAAGATTAATATTGCATCATTAAACAATATTATAAAAGGTAAAAATAACGCACCGAAATGCCAGCTACGTGCATTCAAACCTCAATGAATACCGAACAAATTAAAAATAAACTAAATCACAAAGAATATTTCTAATTTCTCCCCAGAGAACAATATAAATAAACGAACTTGACAGCTCGAACAAAACTCTAAAAACATGCGCACTTACATGTCCAAGAAAAAATGCCCTAGAAATCCCAACGTTCAAAATTTTACATTTACTGTTTTTTACTTAGAAATGTTAAAAATCTTGTTTGCTATCTATCTCAATTAATTAAGACAGAATTCAAATATCAAATAATTCTTATTTATATTTTTTATATCCTTGACAAAGGCATCATTGCCGAAACATGTAGGGTTGTTTTAAATATATATATATATATATATATATATATATATATATATATATATACTTTGAAGTAATAAACCAGACCTTTAATCGCCGACTTATTAAGTTTACCATATCATACCAAGGTCACGAAAATTATTTCATGATATGGTAGGGCGCTTAAAGGTCTGGTTTTACTTCAAAATGTATATATTTAAAACAATCTTACATATTCCGGCAAGTGATGCATTTCTCAAAGAATTTGGGCATCACTTGCCGAAACATGTAAGATTGTTTGAAATATATACATTTTGAAGTAAAACCAGACCTTAAATCGCCAACTAATTGAATCTACTAAATATACAAGTGTCCCGTATCGTTATGTTCAAATTTTAAGAGTGTACAGTAGACTTCATTTCAAGTAACAACAACGCAAAACTTGTATATCCATATTAATTTGTTTCAAAGTTACAGATCTATAAATGTGATGTCAGATCATGAAAAAAAATGTAATCCTAAAGTCAATACAAACTGATTTTATTTAAAAAAAATTATACTATTCAATAACAGACCTGTGATTGTTAACGTCGCATAATAAAATGTTATCCTAAAATAAATAAACACGTGTCGTAGTGCATAAAGTAATTTCTTGAAGATCTACAAAAAAGAGTATTGGAAATTATTTCGTAAGTGCTGAACCATGAATATCATACAATAAACAAATGTTCAGATGACTGTTAACGTTGCATTTTTTAATAAATGATTACATTACGCTTCAGCTAATACAACAGCTTATTAGTGAGTGGACACGTTTTCTTTATTCAAAATGCCTTACCGATTTTCTTCTCAAGAGTATGCGGACATGCATTTTGTGTATGGCTACTATAAAGGCAGTTATTGAATACCGACATCGGTTTGCCGATAGGCGCATTCCTCATTACAGAACGTTTCTGGAAGTACACAGACAATTTCGGGAATGCGGACTGCGTGATTATATTTTCGACCGAGGAGTAAATTTGCTAGCAGACTTAGAGGAAGAAGCAGTAGCTATTGTTACAAGGGATCCAACTTTCAGTGTACGTCGAATCGCTAGACAACTAGGAGTGCCACGAACGACAGTCTGGGGAATTTTAAAACGTGAGGGCTTATATGCATATCATTATCGCAGGGGACACGGTTAGCTTGAGGCAGACCACTATGCTCTGCCTATTTATTCTACCTGGATATTCAGACAGTTACGGCTTCATTTTAATTTCTGGAGAATGGTCCTCTGGGCTGACGAATCTACGTTGACGAGAAGTGGTGTTACAAATCTGAGAAACCTGCACAGGTGGTCATCAGAAAATCCCAAAGCTATACGCAAATCTAAATTTCAACATGAATTTCTTATTAACGTTTGGGCGGCCCTAATCGATGACTTGTTGATTGGTCCTGTCGTTCTTCCTGGGACGTTAAATACGGACAATTAACTTCAATTTCTTGTTGACGAACTGCCAGGTCTTTGAGGGGATGTCCCACTGTATGTTCGACGAGACATGTGGTTTCACATGGATGGGGCACCACCACATTTCGGAATTGCTGTCCGAAATTGGGTTAAGGTCAATTATCCAAGATGGATTGGTCGAGGTGGTCCTGTTGCGGCCACCCAGATCACCCGATCTTAATCCCCTTGACTTTTATTTATAGGGGTACACGAAAAATTTAGTCTACGCGCAAGTTTCGAACACAAGAGAAGAGTTGTTGGATCGTATTCACCTGGCTGCCGAGTAAATTCGACAAAACAAGTATGAAATTCGGATATGTACTTCTTCTGTTGGCTTACGGGCACACGCCTGCATTCAACAAGGAGGTGGACATTTCTAAAATACTATTAATTGAACTTTTTTAAATTAAATAAATTTTTATTGTCTTTAGGATTATATTTTTTTTTTGTGATCTGACAATCACATTCATAGATCTGTAATTATGAAACAAATAAAAATGGGTATAGTAGTTTTGCGTTTTTGTTACTTGAAATGAAGTCTATTTTATACTCCTAAAATTTGAACATAACGATACTGGACAGCTTGTATATATATTAGATTTTGAAAGTTCGATTAAACCAAATGACGAGTAGGAGTTTCATTACTTCCGTATTCAAAAGAGTGATAAACTTGAAATATATGTATTTTATATTTCATAATGACTGCGCCTACGTCAGCAATAGCAATAAAATAACTATTTACTAATGACTTATTGTTCTTTACGATATACGTCTATCGTATTCATTCATCTGAACGTATGATTACACAATATCTCTAAATTATCTAGTGGGTGACTTGATAGCGCAAACGTCTTTTTTTGTATATGGGGTCTCATACATATTTAGTAGGCAGTCGATAAACATGGTGATCGGAGTGATTGTGAAATCTTTTGTGGCGCACGAAATCTTTCTTAATCCTGCTGAAAAGGACTTTATTATGTGATACTGCAATAGGCATATTGCGTAGATTAAACCAAATATACATACCGATATTGCCCAAGATGTTAGAAATATGATATTATATCTAAAAGTCAACAATTTCGTACGATTTAATATTATAATGTGTGCGCCTTTCATTAGAGGACTATTCTTTTTCTGTTGAACCTAGTAAAGTAATACAATATTTAAAATTTCGTAGGTCTTCACGGTCGTTGTCACTTGTAGTACAATGTATAGTAGATCCTGGATGACTTGTATTAATTTGTATTCACATGTACAAATATCTGTTGTGATTTGGATTGAAAAATTGATAAGAATTCGTCGGATACAACCATAAAAAAATATTACGTATACATTCATAAAATTAAAAAGCGAAATGCAGCTAACCTCTTATTGAATTAGCATTCAATTTTAAAAATTTTACTCGACACGTCAAAGACAGGAAATTATAAAAGTAGGGTTAAAATTTCCAACGATAACCTTTTTTTATCGAACGCGAATAAATGAATTTCGGGAATTTGCAAGTTAAAACAGTTTAATTTGAACAAGCTGACAATAAATTACAGTGTATTATTCGCGAAACAACGTCACCAGTCTTGTTCGAAAAATCTACAAGGACAAAATGCGAAATTACACCATTTATTAGCGAAACCGGGAGGCTTTCCAGAACCCTTTATGCGCAAATTTTATAGCGGTAACAATTTGGAGACTCCCCATTGTAGTAGATCGGTCCCGGTTGTGGGTAAGGTGTTCGCTACAGTTCGTTCAATAATAATAATAAATAAGTCCGACGACGAAGTTTTGAAGTTTGTCCTTGTTCTACATTCCTCTTCTAAATTATTTTAGCTTGTTTAAGTATTTTGTCGTATAGCAGATCACCTTGCTTTTAATGTAATTGATATAAATTTTACATTAATAACAACTATATCTTCCTAAATATTTCGCTTCTCAATAAACTTTACAAACATTGTTTTCCGTTATATATACTGCAATAAACTTGAAACATCGTTTGTGTAAACATCGTATAAATAAATATACAACATTTTTGTTTTGTATTTGGCATTGAAATAATTCTCAAACTAGGAATGAGATACATGTCTCAATTCTTATCTAAAGGATATTAAATATATTTTTCTCACGATACTATATAATAAGCACATTTACTCCCTCAAATGTGGAAATGAAATGACTATTTTGTTCCCTTGGTAAAAAAAGAGCATAGTCAATTCAATCTATGAATATGTTATCGTTTATTTGATATTAATTAATATTAATATTAATTTCAACCACCACTAATCCTAAATAAAGATGTTAATCCATTAATATCTGGTTGATTAAAGCCGCTGGAAATGGACAGTCGATCTTCCTTTACATTCATATTTACTTGAGTTGAGTCACTGGAAATTAACGGTTGATTTTCTTTTTCTGGGTATTTTCCGATTAGACTCTTCTCGGAAATCAGCTTCTTATTAACTAATGAAGTTTCAATGTATTCTTCGGCGACAGTATCAAATTTTCATCGACCACGATGTTTCGTAACTGCAATATTAGGACCTGTATCGGCCGGCAAAGATGTTGATGAGCGCCGAAAACAGTTACTGGTGTAAGAGGGTGAATCAGGTAATTTAAGATATGAAGCTATTCGCTTAGGCATTCCCACAAAAGTATTCTTACCTACCAATTGTATGGAACATTTGTTATTTCTATAACACAAGAACCGTCTATGATCCGTGTCTTCCTTCCGCAGAACCATATATTTTCTTACAAATAACAACAAAATCAATTGTACAGTTTTCTTTCGAGACTATCATAAATGCTCTGTCTATATGATTCCAAGTCTAGGATATTATCTATAGTCAATTATACTAGTTCCTCCGATCTCAAAACTCCAGCAATTCCCATAATTATTGCAACCTAAAATAATTGGAATATAATTATCTTAAATTTGAAACATTCATTTCTTTAATTTACCCTAAGCACCAAGGACTTTTCATCCGGAGCCTCTATTTAATTAATGAATTGAGTGAATAAACTTCCTATTTATTTAGAATTTTTTTATTTTTTTTGTCTAGTATCCATATTTAGTCTTTTAAGAAATGTTACTAACCTTGAATATTTGCTGATGTCGACATTATCCTTCAGACTAAGAATAGCTTTTATCATATACTAATGTGACCAAAATGTAGAAGCCTTAAAATGCTTCGCCGTTTCAGCAAAATATACAAGGAGCACACACCAATCACAAAATTCCTTGAAACACTTTTCGTAAATCTTCCTTCACTTTTATGGCAATAAATTCACAACTATTTTTGAAGCAGCTTCTTCAATAATTTCATCACATATTTTTGCAATATTTATTTAACCCTACATCGCGCAATGTATCAGATCAGCTATACGATAAACGTTGAATTATTCTATTTGGGTGGCAAATATCATATCTTACACCGTTCTCTATCGGTACTGCTACGACTCTAGTACATATACGCCCCACAGATGATGCGGGAGTAATCAGCATGTGATACGCTATTTGAGAGTTAGTGTTAATGATAGTGGCCGCTTATGACGTTGCGTGTGTTGCTTTTATTTGCTTACAGTATTATTTCTTTACAATTAAAATAAAAAGGTAAAAATTGTATGACTGATTGTTTACTATATGTTTTATAGTATTTAGAAGTATTTTATTGGTATTTTACAAAAAAACTATTTTTTTAGGTTATATCAGATCTACTACAAAACGATAGTAACAATAAAAAATGAATAGAAATAAAAAGCCATCTGTTAAAGAATTAGAGTGGCTTGCCGAACATATTTGGCACGATGACGGTAGTGAGGATGGTCTAGATGATGATGATCTGATTTGGAGTCAGAAGACGATAATAGAGATAATAGTCCAATGGCTGAACATAACATATATATTGAAAATATTCCAATACAATTTGAAGATGGATTTGTCTATGAAGAAGTTGAAGATTTGCCTGATGAAAGAGAAAAATAAATAGTGACACAGGAAAATGAACTTTCAGATGTACAATTGAAGGAAGTTCGTTCAAAATTAACTGAAAAATTCAAAAATGTTATTTGGAAAAAGAATAATTTGCTCCTAGATGATGATGCTAAACGCTTTAGTGGCGTGAATGAGTTACCTGACGACTTTATGAATCTAAATACACCATATGTATTTTTTAAATATATTTTCTCAGTTAAATTGATCCAAGAAATTGTAGTTGAATCTAATTTGTTTTCTGTGCAGAAAGAAATCATCAATAAATCAGCAAACATTACTGAACAAGATTTACGAAGGTACTTTGGTATTTGTATATACATATTCGTTCTGCATATGGCAAATATAAGATGTTACTAGGGCAGCAATTTCGGTTTCACACAAATTAGAGAGGCTACGAGCGAAAAGAAATTTTAAATGGTAAGACAGTTTCTACACTTCAATATTACTATGGATATGCTACCAAAGGAAAATCCTATGCACGATAAGCTCCATAAGTCCATAAGGCCCATAATTGAGCACATGACATCCCGTTTTGAAACTGTTCCATTACAATGTCATTTGTTCATTGATGAGCAAAGATGTGCAAGTAAAGGTAAACATCAAAAACAGTACATGCTTAAAAGTCTCACAAATGAGACATGAAATTATTTGTTCTTACTGGAGTTTCCGGATTTGCATATAATCTTGAAGTATACTCTGGTTAAAATAACACAATCGTAAACAATGAAAATAGACATTGAAGTCACCGGTAATTTAGTTTTAAGATTATATAAAATAATTCCAGATAATAAAAATTACCTTGCCTGTACTGACAATTACTATACAAGTTTACCTTTAGTGACCCATTTAGCAAATAAAGGAATTCTGGCTTTAGGCACAGTCAGAAGAAACAACTCAAAAATTTGAAACGAGGTGTAAGTTTTGAAAATGTTTGCACATACGACGGTGTTGAGATGTCGTCTGCCTGTTGGAAGGACAACAAAAGTGTCTGTTTACTTTCAACATATGTCGGAGAACTTCCAAATACCTCCCTTGTCAGGTATGACAAAGACCAAAAAAAGAAAATTGATGTAGACTGTCCCAAGTTTATACAAGAGTATAATCGGCATATGGGAGGCGTAGATTTGATGAACAGTCTCATAGGAAGATATAAAATAAAAATTCGATCCAAAAAATGGTATATAAGATTATTTTATCATTTACTGGAGCAATCAATAGTGAACTCTTGGTTGTTATATCAAAGAGTTGAAAATCAACGAGGAAATAAAAAAATTTAAAGCTAGCTCAATTTCGAGCAGAAATAGCTGCCAGTCTGTATAAAGTTGGTTCCGGAAATACACAAAAAGATGTAGACTTTTAGATTTTGAACGTGAACTGCAACAGAAAAAACAGTGATCGGTTACTACTTCATATATTCCATCAAAAGACTGGATGAAACTGGTCACTGGCCCATATATGAAGAGATCTACCAAAGATTTAAACTACCCTCTGGTAAATCATTTTCGTTCATAAAATGCAACAAATGCGGTTTGCATTTCTGTTTAAATAAAAATAACAATTGCTTTTTAAAATTTCATACTAAGTAGCTAGTTTGTAAAATTTGTGTTGTAGCGCTCTTTGCATCAGATCTCATACAAGTGTTTTTTTATCTAAAGTAAATGTTTTTCTGTGGAATAATTTTTTAAATTTTTTTTCCTGCATATTTATATTTTTTACCACAAAACATTTTTTCCCAACAAAAAGCGGAAATCGCGGGATGTAGAGTTAAAAATCGAAGAAAATATAAGAACAATTTCTCGATATTCACGAAAAACCAATATGGTTACTCTTATTTATCGGTCGTCATTGGTTTCCATCAGGACCTGCATGTTCTAGTTGCGCTCGGCAATTAGAAATATCATGTTGAAAATTGGAAAAACATTTCTTCAATTAAAATAATCGGATCGTGCAAAAAATACTATATACACCTCGGGAGTGAATGATTTTTTCCTCGATGCTTTGATGCAATTGACTCCCTTGGTGTACAAGGGCGGTCCCAGAATAATCTAGCCTGACATGGTAGGACAGGAAGTATGATAACACCACACATATCACCCTACTGCCCCACTCCTTGTGTAGCCCACCAGAAAGTTACATAAAACTGCAACCTATAGTGTGTGAATGACAGCTGTTTAAAGAGGACATTTCACACCTTTTAGAAGAATGTCAAAAGTCGAATATGGAAGTGTGATTAAATTTCTGTTTAATTTCTGATGGTCATTCACTGTCAGAAATTAAAAGGCGTTTAGGTGGCGTATACGGTGATGTTTCTCTTTCTTATAGCACAGTAAAGTACTGGGTTAGGTGAAAGATTTGCGTTTTGGACGAGAAACCGTGGACATGAAGGTCGACCGATTAAAACGCTCACAGCGGAAACAATTAGTCTTATTAGGAGAAAGTGTTGAGTGACCGTCGATTAAAAGTAAGGGAAATTGCCGCAAGATTGAGGCTTTCGAAAATTAGTATGTACCGTGCTTTGCAAGATCGTCTGCATATGAGTAAACTGAATACGAGGTGAGTGCCTAAACATTTGTCAGCAGTTCAAAAACAGGCACGAGTTCAACGTGCGGCCGCCTTTTTAGAGCTGTCTCACGACAACCCTACACAAACTATTGATCGTATAGTAACCGGGGACGAAACCATGGTGCTCTATTACGATCCTGAGAGCAAACGCGAATCAGTGGCGTGTGGTGGATAAAGCGAGAGGCACCGCCACGAAAAGCAAAAGTGCATCAATTTACCCGAAAGATCATGTGCACAATTTGTTGGGATTCACAAGGAATCTTGTTGCCGCATTTTAAAGATCATAGCGCTATCGTAAGCGGGGCTTATTATACCTCACTTCTGCACAAATTGAGGGACTGCATTATAGAAAAACGCCGAGGGAAATTACGCCGAGGAGTTTTGTTATTGCAGGACAATGCTCCTGTCCACACGGCAGTGTTGCCAAGGCTGCTATTGCTGAATGTGGCTTCACTGAGCTCGAACATCCCCGATATCCCCGAACAGTCCCGATATGGTCTCGAGCGACTATTATTTGTTTGCCGAATCTAAAAAAAAACTTCGTGTAAAAAATATTCTAGCGATACTGAGCTGCAAGCCGCTGTGTTAGGTCATTTTGAAGAGAAAGGAAAAGGTAATTTTTTTAAAGGTATTGAACTGTTGATTCATAGATGTAACAAGTGTGTTGTAATAATGGGTGATTATATAGAAAAGTAATACCTGGTTCATTTATATTTTCAATCTCGAATTCGGTCAGGTCAGATTATTCTGGGATGACCCTTGTATAATAAACTATTAAATAGAATTATATTTTTAAATGTGATCACAGTTATGGTTTAATATTATTTGTTAGTAGTTGAAGTAAATTTGAAAATGGGCCGAACGATAATACTTACAGACGACACAGCTATGTTTTTCTAAACAGAGGCATTTGACCAATTAGAACAATTTGAAGGATCATGGTTAAAATCTGCAGAAGATTTGTTTCAAGCAAATGGTTTAAAATTAAACTACAGCAAAATTCAGTAATAATTTTTATGGGAAATCGAATCAGAAGGGAGCTGCTAGATTATTGAGTATATTTATGCATAGTGCTCGGAACTGGAATACTGATGTCGATTAATTATGTAGCAAATTAAACTCTGCTATATGCTACATTAGAAAAATTTATGATATTAAAAATATGGACACAGTTAAATTGTTATATTATTTGAACTACTCAAATGTTAATAATAGCATTTACTGTGGTGAAGACAGATATCCAGGGTATTTATAATCTAAAAAAAACGTATAAGGATAACGGTGAGTATAGTAACAAGAGACCATTGCACATTGTATTGTAAACATTTCAAGATATTTACAATTTAATTTGTATTAAAATTTATATAACTGCCTGGTATTTAAAAAGAAACTGTTGTAATTTAACCCTTTCCGTCAGATTCTCGCAATTATTGCATCAGGAATAATTCGATGACAAAAATTCATTCCCATAGGTTACGAGGGTAGCACCAATTATATCTGCAAACTAATATTTTTATTGAATCAAAGGAATCAAACATGCTATGAAACAAACGCTTACTGTTTTCTATTTTGACAGTTCGAATTTAATTTTGATAACTGCAACAGTTATTTTGCAAGCTAATTTCAGACCGAGTGGTCTGCAGTAAAAATGCATTTAAAGAAAGGAAATTTTAGAGCCATGATTTACTATGATTTTAAAAGTTCTTTAACACCAAAACAAAGTGTTTCAGGACTGCGTGCTGCCTTTGGCGATCAAGCTCGTTCTCAGAGGAGTGTTTACAACTGGTATAACGAATTTAAATTTCAAAGGGTTTCATTTAGTGACGATTTTTGCGAATTAAGGCCAATCTCAGCCGTTACTGAAACAAATGTAGACGCCGTACTAAGAATTATTCAAGAAGGCAATCTAGTCACGTATAGGATTATTAGGATCACCTTGGGTATTGGCATGACTGTAATAAACAAGATTTTACATAATAATTTGGGTATGATGAAAGTCTGTTGTCGTTGGATACTTCATAATTTAACAAAGGAACAAAAACAATACCGAGTAGAATGGTGTAAAAACCGCTTAACAAATATGATGGAGGTAGGTCTAAAGCAGTTTACAACATCACTACTGGCGATGAAAGCTGGATATATGCTGGATATATATTTGAACCGAAATCAAAACGGCATTCGGTTAAATGGGTGTTTCCAACGGAACTTGGTCCAATCAAAGAGGACAAATCAAGAAGTGTTGAAAAGAAAATGGTAGATAGTTTCCTCTTAAAATCAGGATCTATTACAACAGTTGTGCTTGAAAATAAACGTACGGCTACCGCGGAATGGTACACGACAGAATGTTACCAGATATTGTTAAAAAGGCTCGTTTACGACGCTTTATATCCGAGATTGTCCTTCATCACGACAATGCTTCAAGTCACTGCTGTGCGTCAAACAAACGAATTTTTGAAAGCTTCCGGATTAAAATTATTAGATCATTCGCCATATAATCCGGACCAGATACCTTCAGATTTTTTTCTATTTCCATGACAAATGGATAAAATGTGTAGTGTAGGATTTGCAAGCCCAGAAGGTGCAGTGGAGGGCTTACAAAGTCTTATATCTGAATTGACTCAAGAAGAGTGGAATTTATGCTATGATAACTGGTTTTATCGAATATCTAAATGCATTGAGTTTAAAAGAGAATATTTTGAAAAATAATAATAAAAATAATTTTTGACTACATTTTGTTTTATTAATTTGTAGAAATAATAAAATAAATAATACAGAACACAGCAATCGAGAAAATATAATGCTCCAAAATTTCTTAATAGCTTATTTGAAGAAATAGGTAGTATGCAATACAAAATAATAAAAATTAAATTACTTCTAAAATTAGTTCTGCGTCTTCTTGTCTTTTTGGTTTTCTTTCTGTCTCCCTTTTTATTTTCAGCAGTATAACGAATAAAGGATTCGAATAAATACTAATACTAATAATACTAATAAGGTATGTCCATTTTTATCCCTATAATTAACAGCTAATGGTTAACCGTCATGTAATATATCTTACATAACATGCGAAACAATGATTTATTTCAACGTGCTACTTTAAAAATTCAAACAAAAATCAAAAGGTGTAAACAGAAAAAATTTTCAAATACGAATTTGGGGATATGATTTTGATCAAATTATTTAGTCAAATTTAAAATCTAGTGAAAAAGCATACATAATATTATTATTAACTTGCGAACAATACACGAATAACTGCCACAATATTGCAGGTGTTCAAAATAAAGTAAGTATTGTTCAATCATAAAGTTTTAAGGGACGGTAAAATGACACATAAAATTAAAGATTGTTTAGATTGCGTCTGTAGGAATGATGTTCTTTGGTATTCGGAAGTAAAGAAATAGGCGAAGAGGTTTCCAATGGGTATAAAATATCTCAATGATAAGCTCCTTTCCGGTCGACAAGTCTAGTTGCACTAGAGTTTACATCTTTTATTGAAAACTTTAAAGATATGTACAACTGTCGTACTAATAGTATGCATTCCTGCTGCAAAAACTATAGAATTAAGTTCGTCAGAAGCTTCGAGAAGAATTATCGAAAGGAATTCAATTACTGCATCGTTACTGTTGCTCAAGATACAATTCGCGACTGTGGGCTTCAATAGTTATGCTATGTACCTAACTTCTCAGATGTGACTCCCAGTAAATCCTTTTGTTTACCAAACTAAAAAAGGGGATTCGTGGTAAACATTTTCAAACCGTTATTGTGGTTGTCCTTTTGAAAACGAGGCCAATGATTATTATTGTACGAATGTAGAATTATTAATTAAGTGACGTATTAAATTTATAAATGCGATGGCTGATTACATAAAAAAATGAAAAATATATCGCTATATAGCTGTCCTTTTATAGTTTTCTACTTTCAACAAGGAATAAACAAATACTGCAATCAAAGAAAATCAATACATAAATAAAAACAAATATAAAATTGTAAATAATATCACTGTATCAAAACGAAACGTAGTACCTAATTCGATTACAAAATAAAGTTAATAACTGAAATTGATGTAATCGAAACAACAGCGCCTAAGGTTTCAATACCTGAAATAAGATCGTCAAGGGAGCGGGTGAACAAATTTAATAAAACTTTGTCAACAAATCGAGAGCAAATGTTATTTAAGTACTTCTTGGAATTTATTTTGAGGAAAGTCAGCTACTTTTATTGCGTTACGTACTTTTTATTACGGTTGTGCGTGAATAAACAGAACGAAAGTGTGAATATTAAATCAGTATAGTAGACCTGCGACATCGCAACGTACACTTGACTAGCTTTCGAACTTCAGCGTTGCTCTACTCCCACTTCTCTCGTTCGAGACATACATACATAGCGCCATAACGGAACTCGGAGGTCTCTCTCTATGGATCAAGGACGCGCGATCCTGCTAGGCAAGCTTACGTGCGTTCCAATGCCGAAGGACTGCTGACTACTATACATCTGTAGAGCGAAATACTCGTCTGCCAGTCTTCGCATTGTGCCCTTTCCAACTTTTGCAATCCGCTTGCTCTTTTTTCCTCTTTCTTTGCTTCTTTTTTTATTTCTCCGCGCAGCATAAATATTTTTTAAATACTTGAGATTTTCGCGTCACGGAAGCAGAATTTATTGTGAAGAAATTCGCCCGTTTTTTTCCCTATTGAACAAAAATTTAAAAATTCCAACACAAGAAATTATTTCGATATCCATATTGCCACATTCTCGCATCGTTGGCATGATTGTGTGATGAACTACATAATATTTAATTTATTTAGAGGTGTTCTATTATTATTATAATTAATATAGTAACAATAACAATAATAATAATAATAATAATAATAATAATAATAATAATAATAATAATAATAATAATGAAAAACGTCATGTTGGAAATGAATATTGCTGAACATTGTTCTTCGTCTATTGATGGAAAACAAGATTCCACATTTGGCAATCATTTAATAGCAGAAAATCATACATTTAATCATGAGTTTTAAATTTGGAACTTACTGCAAGTGAGAATTAATGAATATTAAATCTCATTCTTACATGTAAATGTCGACTTATGTGATGCGTTCATTACTACAATCCGACAAACTAAGTAGTAAGTAAAAAGCAGGAAATTCCAAATGTTAACTATATATACAGAAAGTATAGAAATGAAAAAGCAATGTCCGTCTTCGAGGAATGCCGTGCATTGAAAAGTTCCAACCAGAACGAAACGCCGTCTGTACGTTTCCCGTTGATTGACTTGTTTTTTTCAGCAATTCTTAATTAACCTAATTACCAGGAAGTTCGTTGTCGCGAAAGGGTGTGTTCTGCATAATGGTACAAACTTAGTTTGTCGGATTGTAGTAATGAACGCATCACATAAGTCGACATTTACATGTAAGAATGAGATTTAATATTCATTAATTCTCACTTGCAGTAAGTTCCAAATGTTAACTATATATACAGAAAGTATAGAAATGAAAAGCAATGTCCGTGTTCGAGGAATGCCGTGCATTGAAAAGTTCCAACCAGAACGAAACGCCGTCTGTACGTTTCCCGTTGATTGACTTGTTTTTTTCAGCAATTCTTAATTAACCTAATTACCAGGAAGTTCGTTGTCGCGAAAGGGTGTGTTCTGCATACTGGTACAAACTTAGTTTGTCGGATTGTAGTAATGAACGCATCACATAAGTCGACATTTACATGTAAGAATGAGATTTAATATTCATCAATTCTCACTTGCAGTAAGTTCCAAATGTTAAATATATATACAGAAAGTATAGAAATGAAAAAGCAATGTCTGTCTTCGAGGAATGCCGTGCATTGAAAAGTTCCAACCAGAACGAAACGCCGTCTGTACGTTTCCCGTTGATTGACTTGTTTTTTTCAGCAATTCTTAATTAACATGAGTTTTAAATGTTACATTTAGTGACTAAAGGTATAAAATTAAATTTACTGGAAAGCTTGAATTAAAACAATCACGGATTTAATTTATACTTTACTTTAATTTATACTTATACTTTTATCAAGTTTAAGAGAATTTTTGCGAATTTCTCGAATAAGTTTTAATGCAGAGTGATTGATTGCATTTTAGAGATGCCATTAACGCGTTTAAGTATTGAAGAGATGAGCCAAGCAATGGGAATGTTTATGACTGGTGCATCGCTAAGAACTGTTGCAGCCCATTTCAATGTGAGCCACAAAGTGATCAGTAGAGTTCGAATGCGTTTTAGTGATACTGGATCTGTCCAACATAGACCCGGCGGAGGGCGAAATCGCAGTACAACAGTCAGGGAGGACCGTTTTATTACGGTTCAGTGTCGAAGGAATAGATTTTTTACTGCAAGATCACTCCAAATTCAGTTATTGAATGCAACAGGTACTCAATTATCCATTCAAACAGTAAAAAGAAGGCTCCATGCGGTAAATTTAAGGTCCAGATCTTCTAAAAAATGAGACCAGAGTGCGTCTCCATAGCTCAGATGGAAGAGTTAGAGTTTGGACAAACAGAGGAGAACGCTATATTGAGAACAACGTTACTTACTCGTCGTACTGAATTGGTTATGCTTGGAAATGCTACAATGAATAGTGTCAGGTATCTTTATGAGGTATTACAACCTGTAGTGTTGCCATTTGCTAATGAAATAGGGGATGGTTTTGTGTTTGTTGATGATAACGCGTGTCCTCCTAGAACAAGACAAATCAATGCATTTTTTGAAGAGAACAATATTACGCACATGGATTGGCCAGCGAACTCTCCAGATCTTAATCCCATAGAGGACGTATGGAATTACCTGAAGAGGTTGATAAGATCACGAGGAGTGGATCCAAACAATCACCATCAGCTCCGAACTGCCGTTTTGGAAGAATGGCAAAATATTCCTCACCATTACATTCGGAATTTGATTTCCAGCATGCCAAGACGTTGCCAGGAGGTCATAAGAGCTAGAGGAGGTCCCACGTATTATTAATCTTCAAGTGTTTGGTTATCTTTTCTTTCCAAAGCAAACTTTTCTGTAATACTAAAATGAAGATTTTGCTATTTTTCTATTAAAACATTTGAAATTCGCTATTTAAGTTTTATTCTTTTAATTCTTCGCCTTAAAAGTGTTTCTCAGAACCATATACTGTCAACTAAGCAAGAAAGTGTTGCTCAAAAAGTAGTAAATTGTTATTTATATATGTTCTTGTAAGTGTACCAGTTCAAAAGTTGAGCAGTGTATTTACTCGAATGTTTGTGTAATTTCATTCGTTCTTGAGACACCATAAAATAATCTATTTTTTCATGCATTTATGTATACCGTTGTTACTTTGTAAATTACGTGAAGTTCTAACTATTAGTTTTATTTCCATTTGAAAACCCCCTTCTAAATTTAGAATTGTAAGCTTCACACCCCTTCCATTTTTGTTAACATTAGCATACAGATTCTAAGATTGTATTTTAAATATGTAGTTTTCATCTACATAATGACTCTATTGTATGACGAAACAATATTGTAGTGTATAGGGTTGTTTCAGCCTTTACTTGATGAAATTCCTTTATAATTATTATCAGGATAAAATAAAACAAATTTTAATGAATTTCACTTTTTAATTTACACCGTAACGATCGTTTCGCTCCAACCTGAGCTTCACGTTATATGTCTGATGAAGCTCAGGTTGGAGCGAAACGATCGTTACGGTGTAAATTAAAAAGTCAAATTCATTAAAATTTACAAATGAAACAGACATGCAATATACACATCTGTAACTGTACACATGGACAATACACCTCGTATTTTCCAGCATTTACTTCTGCTTAAGACACGTGTTTCTGCCAACTACTATTAGGCGTCATCAGTTAAGCTACTGAAGTAAATAAAGCTTTTTATATGAGTCCTTTTGATTTTGTTTGGTGGTCGAAGTTGCCTCCATTTCCACTCCAATTTCATTAACCGGGGTTGTGTATGTTTTGTGTTATTGTGTGTAGTTGTGTGTTTGTGTGTTACGATTGTTTATCCTATATGGAATGCTGTGTGTTTTGCTACATTTTTGTGTGTTTGTGTTGACCTCTGTTTATCTGTTAATTTTTGATTTTTTTCGCGGCTAATTGGATATCGTTATCCTCTGCGCGTCTTTTAATTTGTTTAAGTCCGTCTTTTTTAATTAGTCTCCGTTTTGGGTTTATTATTTTCCTTATTGTGGGGTTTTCGTGTGACTTTATTGTTTCTATTGTTTTTAGTGTTCGTTTGCATATTATTGTTTCCAGTGTTTCGAGTTTCGTCTCTTTATGTATCTGCGTGTTTGTCATGTATCGCGGTGCATTTATCGCGAGTCTAATAACCTTGTTTATTTTCCCTTGTACCGATTGTCTTTGCTTTTCGCTGGCTTGATGCCATATTTCTCCGGCATATGTTGCGCCCGCGAGTATTATCGTTTTTATTATTAATATTTTATTTTCCAGTGTTAGTTTGCTTTTGCCGTTTAGTATCGGGTACAGTGCGTGTGCTGTGAACCCTATTTTTCGTTTTATTTCTTTAATATGTGCCGTGTATGTTAGTTGTGAGTCCATTGTGACCCCGAGATATTTAACTTTTTCCTGCCAGTGTATTGTGTGACCTTCGAGTTTGACTTCGTCCGGCCTTTTGTGTCGTTTTCTGTGTTGGAAGTAAATTGCCGCGGTTTTTAATGGGTTAATTTTAATTTTCCATTTGTCGTACCAGTCCTTTAGGAGGACAAATAAAGCTTAAATCCCCTATAAGGTATAGCAAATTTCGTCCTATCAGGTAGCACCATATAATATAGTGACATCTGACGGACGAAAGAGACTATGCCGAAAGTGGCAACCCTTCCCTTGACCGGCTATGCCGGTACAGAAGGGAAGAAAATACGTATATAGGTGTAAGTCCATTAACACGATGCCAGATGGCAGCAAATATACAAAAAAGGCTTAAGTATATCAATACGTTAAGCACGTATTACGCATTTGTTACAAATGAAACAGACATGCAATATACACATTTGTAACTGTACACATGGACAATACACCTCGTATTTTCCAGCATTTACTTCTGCTTAAGACACCTATATACAAATGCGTAATACGTGCTTAACGTATTGATATACTTAAACCTTTTTTGTATATCATTAAAATTTGTTTTATTTTATCCTGCTAATAGTAATATTGTAGTGGATTACAATAAATATTTAATGCTTTAATGTCACTTCCCTGCTTATATAGTAAAAAGTGCTGGCGTTAATATTTAGATTAGTATTGACAAATAATTATTACGATCAAACAATATGCAGTCGATGTAGAATCAAGATGCAAAAACGCATAAAATATACAAGGTGTGACAACTAAATAACGGGATTAGTCTGAAAAATATGCTATATTGAAAATATTACGAATAACTGTTAATCCGCATCAACATACTTCGCTTGTCTATCGATACACCCCTGCATACGTGTTTTCTATTGTCCGAAACAGTACTAAAGGTATTCAAGTTTCGCCCTCTTCACCAAGTCTGCCGATTTTGCCTTGACCTCATCTACAGAATGAAGATGTGTGCCCTTTAATAATGCACTTTTCACTTTCAAGAACAGGTAAAAATAGCATGAAGTGAGATCCGGTGAATACCGCGAACATTCGAGCACAGTAATTTTATCTACGTTAAGAATTTTTCTACGCTAAGAAGTGTTTCACACCATGCAATCTTAAGATTATGCCTAACGCCGTGGCATCTTTCAAGCATTTAATAACTGGATTATTCCCCTTTATTTCCTAAATTTTCATTTATTTCATTTCAATTTCAACTTTTTGTGGGTCCTTGCTATTCTTACTCTGCAATTTTTAGTTTTTAACTCCCAAAGTTCTTGCGCTCTCTCCCACTTCGTCATGGCATTACCTCCTCAGCCTTCCCTTCCTTCTTATCCATCGTGAGATTCATTCAGTTATTCCTTTCACGATATCATTTGTCTTATTATTGTTCCATTTGCTGATTCGCTTATTGGTCTTGACCGTTCTTTTTCAATTGCTAGATAGTCTTGGGCCCAGAATAGTCCTGATTGTTTTCCTTTCTGCTATTTTCAGGTCTTCTTTCTCTTTATAGTTTATTGTTGTAGTTTTTAGAACATACGTAATTGTGGTTCTTATGAATGTGTTGTATATCAGTATACAGTTATTACTGTCCATTGTCATCTTTAGGAGTTTCCGTATATTGTTGGCGATTCCCAGGTTTTATAGTTAATCCATCATTTTTTCTCTGTTTACCATCTCAAATGCACTCCTGAAGTCCAGAAAGATTGTATATGTTTATTTATTGTATTATAATGCCTTTTTGGTAGATTTGTTGAAGGATTTGTATTCCGTTTATAGTAGATCTACCGGATCTGAAACCTTTTCGAAGAATGCATTGTGCGCGGGTCGTTGTCCAGGTGCAGAATTCATGAATAGTTGTTTCACAGATCTCGTCTTTCTTCTTCATCCTTTTTCTCAGCTTTGTCAGAATCTCAATATAGTACTTCTGGTTTACCGTTTAGTCCTGAGGTTCCCTCTCAATCACGATGGCACTCTTAATATTTAAAAAAACCTAACTTTAGATTTCTACTTCCAATCTTTGTAGTCCTTTGCGAAGTAGATATTTTCCACTACATGAATTGACGCCTTGTTTCAAGGTCGTATTTGATTATCCACGCTTCATCACATGTGATGACTCTTTTTATCAGATCAGTGCGTAACATGCAATTATTGTCAAACACTTCCTTCCAATTGAACACGTTCAGTAGAAGGTTTCTAACTTCACGAGGAATTCCAGATTAATGCGCTGCTCCATTTTTAAGCTTATCATGATCGCAGCACATCGACAAATTAATATCCTACTTAAGCAAGGAATAATAAACAACTAAACAAGATATAAAGGTGTAATATGGCTCCACCTACACCAGAAGCATCAAAGTCAACATTCCATCCTCATTCCTCCTCGCCAGGCATACGCAGTCCCACTGTTTAATTGTCATACTTCGTACACTCGTTAGTTTATAAGAAAATAAACCATGTGACCCAGCGTTATTTATATAATCAATTTTTGTGTGAAATAATAAAAAGTTATGAAATGAAATAGTAAAATTTTATTTTTAAAAAATTATTCCCGATCTGGTTAATGTTCTTTAAATTTTATTAGTTGGTTTGTCTCTTGATTGTCTAGAATACTACACTAATTTAAACAAAACTTTTATAATGGACAAGATACCAATATTAATAATATCTGTAGCACACTGATTCTATGTAATATTAATTCATATTATACACCCAGAAGAATTAGATTGATGTATAAAGTTCCCAATAACACCATTGTGTGAGTAGTGGGGATAGAAACAAGTTCTAATTTGCAAACTGTAATTTCGAGTATCTCGTCTTACCATACAAAGTTTTATTTTCCTGTCTGTCGTCGTTAAGTAACAGTGTCTTCTATCATAAGTTCGATTTTTGAAAGGTTGCACACTATCGAAATTTACAGGTGTCTGAAAGCTATTTATGCCAACGATTGTATGGATGTGAAGAATGTTTAAAAATGATTAAGTCGACGAGAATCAAAGGCAAATTAATTCAGTGATTGAAGGAAATCGTCGGATCACGCAAAAACAAATTGCTCGGCAACTAGGCCTTAGTCAAAAATGAGTCCAGACATTGTTCAAACGTTTAATTATAGAAAAATTTGCACCAGAAGGGTTAAGCGATAATTAACAGATATCGCAAGTGAACGAAGAAAAAGCATTTTTCAAGAACTACTTAATCAGTATCAAAGTGACGAAGATGATTTTCTCATGAACCTCACCACCGGGGACTAATCTTGGATTCATCACTATGACTCCGAAAACAAAAATGGCAATCAATGGAATGTCGTCTTGATTCTTAACTTGTACGAAATTTCGAAAGACCTCCATCGGTACAGAAAGTCACAGAAAGCTCACCATTTTCTAGAATGCCAAGGAAGTAATTCAGACTGAATATGTCCTAAAGGGATCAAAGATTAATTCAATAAGATACTGTTAAACTTCGCGATCACTAAAGAATCGTATGCGTAGAGTAAGCCCTGAAAGAAATAAGTTTCCCTTGCATAACGACAACGCCAAACCACATTGCAACCACGAAATGATGAAGACAGTGACGAGTCTGAAGTTTACGGTTGTTTTGCACCTTCCGTGATTTAGCACCTTCAGATTTCTGGTTGTTCGAAAAGTTGAAGAAGGTATTGAAAGATCAATATCTTTCATCAGATACTAAAGTTTGGGCTGCTGTTCGCAATTAGATCAATAGCAAACGAGAAATTTTTCTCATGGACACAATGAAGAAATATATTCAGCGTTTAGAGAAATATGTTGCACTAAATAGTGATTATGTGGAAATAGTATATTGTTTACTTAGGAGGATAACCCTAACATTTACGGACGACGTGAAGATTGCTCGCCGAGGCGCAAGCCAATGTAATGCAACACGGACTCCGGAAATGCAGCTTTTCCTCCGAAGTAAACATACTTCCGCGAATCGGAAAATCACAAATAATAAATGCGGCCATGAAATGTGTCAGGTTGAATTGTCAAATTTAACGCGTAGAAATTTTGTGGTAGTATCTTTCAGTATTATTCAATGCAAAGGAGTGTAAAGTGCGCCATTATAATGAATGATGAAGAATATTTTCCGCCTGATACTCTTCAGGAACTAGTGGAGGCAGTGACTACCGCGTCATTTAATTTGCTGCCAACAAAATCGAAAGAAAAATATAAATATGCCTGCAATCGCTTTATGGATTATCTGAATAAAAAATGGATTCTTTTTCTGAAATTTTGTTATGGCATACCTCCTAGAGCTTTGTTCAAAGATGAAATATTCAACTTTGTGGGTTAACTATTCAATGTTGAAATCAACCTTTGCAGTTAAATATGTATCTAATTATCCAAAACATAATTTTTGAAGTGCACAAGTATCTGTAAGGAAATGGTAATTTCCTTACTAGTACAGATAGTACATTGTGCATATAGTAATAAAAGCAATACATTCCTTGACGACAATGTAAATTGTTTACCAAGGCGTTAAGCCGAGGATAACAAGCACTTAAGTCCGGGAATTTGTACACATACCTTTTCTTCTGAAATCGCAATAAACATTATAAATTAAAAAATTCTCTTAAATACATAATATTTTTACATTACCATCTAATCGCCTATGGAATCGTTTCCTTGACAACCACTGTGTGTTTATTATTGTGAAAAGGGTCAGAGATTCATTACTTATTTCACTTTAATACCTACTTGTCGCTAAAAAAAAATTTAAATGGACAGTGATGATGTCCTGGTGTTCGGGACACGTAAAACCTGCTGAAAATGTTGTCTGCGAGTTTTTATTTACTGTCTAAGATGAATAGCTATAAGAAACCGGTACGGGAAAGCTACCCACTTTCCCGGTTTAGAACGAAAAAAACCTTCCCGGACTGTTTTTGATAATTGCATAGCAACGAACTAAAATACTAGAATAGCTTATTTTAGGATCTGAAATTGCGCTGAGAAAGTAGGCAATCTTGACCGATTTCAGGAAAATATACATTTCTTTACAGTTACTTTTGCGTTGCCCGACAACTACTGATGTACGGAAATGTCGACCTTTTATTTCAAAAAATTTGTCAGAAATATCAATATTTCCGAATGATTTTTAGAAAAATAATTATGTACATTGGTAGTACAATAAATTTACTTCATTTTGAGACTAGTTATGTGCTTATAATGTAAATTCTAAAAGACAAGGCATGTTAATTTATCCTTTTTTATCTAAAAATACTAAAAATTATAACTATTTTCGAATTGATGGTGGAAAATGGAATAAAGAATTTATAAAGTTTTTAAATATAATCAAAGACCAATGTAATCATAATACCAGATCATAATAAAAGCAATTTATGTATCCACCACAAATAACAATATTATATTGGGTTAAATTTAAGTTGAGGTCTATTCACATAATACGCATATTGGTTATAATGCGTTTCGACACGGAAAAAGGAAGGCGCAATAATGCAAAAGGAATCCCGGATCCTCTCCGTACAGGAATAGCCCCGGGTGTAGAGAATGTCTACTTCAGTGATACAGATTGAGTAGAGATATTTTTTAAGGGGATGATGTTGAAAACAGCCTAAAGCTTGAAACGACCACCGGTAGAAGGGAATAACATACCGGTTCCTATATACATCTATGTAGCTCCGAATATAGGTCAACAAATAAAGAAAATGCAATACTAGAATGAAAGAGAACATTCCGCTCTATACGGGTAAGTTATTTCTCACTTGATGACTAAGCTCTTGCTAGTTTTATTGTTTATGGCTCATTTGGGTCAAGCCCAAACATTATTATATAATACATACATTCGTACATATACATATATATATATATATATATATATATACCGGGTGTCTCAGTGGTTCCAATTGCGTACCACCGTTATCTAATAAAATAAAAATTTGAAATTTCGGCATCAGATATACACCGAATTTCCGGATTTTTTTGGAAATTGTTTCATAATTTTTATAAAAAATCTTATTTTCTCATTTCTTCAATAATTTTCATTTATACTTTTGTAACTCCGAAGAAATTTAACTTGTTTGTACCATAAATTATATTAACGTTTATTATGTAAACACTGTACCTTTCAAATTTACTAAGGCGGGAAACTGCAGAATTATATTCATACATATAGCGTATATTAATTTAATATTAATAGGTTAAATAAATTAATATTAAAATTAAAATTACAAATTATAAATATATCCAAATGATAATATCATGTATATTATTTCATTTAAGACAATCAAAATAAATTCAAAGTACAATAAATTAAAAGGCGAATCAGATACTTTGAAAAAAATTAATGAAAGTTACCGTCGTTTATGAAGAATCGAAAGGTACAAGTCCTAATTTGATGAGTTCCGTAAATAAATTATACAATTAGCGAAAAGGGTAAGAATACTTACACAAAAGTATCATCCATCTATAGTAAAAGAAATAGTGCATTGATAGAGCGTAAATTAAAGAAGGTACCAAACCTTCGAGGTTAGAGAAAGTAAATTTCTACTTTCTGAGACGTCATATTTATGCGATTTCCAAAGCGGACAAGATCCAGAATACCTAGGTTCCAGAAACAATCCTGCTGAGTATTTCTTTTACTTTTTTTTATCTAAAAACAATCACAATTATAGTTAAGCAACAAAAAAACGTTTTGATACATTTTACTTTAGGTAGAGTAAATAAACACATATAGGAAGTTTAACTAAATAATATACGGTGCCCTTGATAGAATTTAAGAATATTGATATTATTCATTTACTTGTAGAAGAATTATGATCACCACGAAATAACCTATATTAAAGTATTATCAACGAACATGTGGTCATAAGAAATTTATTAACCTTTTTGTTAAATTTGTTTACACTTACCAAAATTAAAAGATTTATTAAACGTTTGCTTTACTTGATAAACATTCTCGTTTTCTTTATTTATGTGTAGTATTCAAAAACTTTGTTCATGGTAATTTTCACCATGTTTATTTTCACAATATATAGACTGTTGATATTGTTGATGTTGAACTAAGCTTTGTACAGGGATATGATTTATAATTTCTCATAAAATTAAACTTGAAACACTTATATTAAACATAAACAAAGATTTGTTAACACAATTTAATGAGAAAAAGGAAGAACATATTATAAAATTATAGTACATCCAATAAATGTATAACAAGTTAAATTATAAATAATATAATGAAAGAGAAAACAAACATAACTGGAGCTTCAATATTATTACTAATTAATATTAATTAAGAGATAAAATATTCAGAAATATAAGGTAACATCATATGTTCTAATGGTTAAATTGAACTTTCTAAAGAACTTACATTTGAGTAATATTGGTATAATAGATTAGAATATTTAATGGGGAACACATCCACTTATAAACATGCTAAAGTTTAAATGAATTTTATTAAAAGGGATAGTAACTTTGTTTATGAATTAAAGGTATGATGTATTGTTTTTCGTTTTGGACTAGGTAAAGATATATAAGGATTGTAGGAATTAATATATAATAATGGGGTATATAGAATTAATTATGAATGAATGAATTATTATGATTTTATAAATATTATATGAATATTTAAAAAAAAAAGGACTAATATGTCTTTTCATGGGTAGATTATATATGTTAAGGTTTGGATATGAAGATATGAGTATGGTTTGGAAAGCTATGATTTGTATGTATTAGAAGCGTTATTCATTATGGAGGCTCGAGTTTATATCAAAAGTTATCAAATATGAATGAGGATTAAATATAACTATTTATTATGAAGTAATATTAAACTTCTACCATTATTATAAGAGATAATCAAACCAAAAACCCCAAGTATAGCACTGTCAACCTATATTAGAATATTTAATACAATTAGAGCAAGAAGATAAACAGATTGAAGTCTGCAGAAAACAGCCTAGTCATACTAGAATATTACAGGTCGAAAGGATATAATTATATATAACTTATATTTAATATACAACTACTAATCTAAATAAATATCAACAGTACGAAATAATATTTTAATACATTTGCTATAGTTTAATATTCAATTTTTCCAGTTAATATCTTACAAAAATCTTTACGAATAATTTCTTTAATTTCAGATATGACAATATAATAATGACAATTGTAATATTATAACTTTGACACATTTTCTCTATAATTTGTTTAGCACATGTTATCCTGAAAGATAAAACATTTTTCGTTAATGTTTTTACTTTATATAATGAATTTGAGTTTCTTTCAATAGTTTTAATATATGTAAGATTTATTTATTTAATAATTTTCTTTTAAATGTAACCTATTTGTTTTATAATATAATAGCATGGTTCTATAACTTTCTATAGATAATTAATATAAAGTTTAGTTTGCTAGTTTGTGTGAATTAATTTGATCAGTTTTCATTTATTTTTATATCTATTCAAAATAGTACTTAGAGAGACAGGATTAAAAATTATTACAAGATACAATCTTCGTTTATACACATTTTCTATGCCTTCTATTTTTGTACTTAATTTTCGAAAAAAAAATTCTTACTTCTTGGTTTCTATTTTTTTTCCGTGAGCAATGGGGATAATGATGTGGGTCAGTATTCTTCATTAATGTATTCTTCTTCTAATTGAATATCAATTCCAAGAATGTTATATCTGGAATAATCAGATTTGTGAAACATTACTTTATAGATAGAATTTTGTATTTTAAAGATGTAAAATCATAATTGGTTTTAAAAATCATGTTACCGATTACTATGTTATGTTATATTTAATTAATCTTTATATTTCGTCCTTCAATTAAATTCATCTTAATTATGTTCGCGAGAATTCTAGATTTCTAAAACTGACTATGATTATTTCATGTATGTTCAAATTACGATAAACTCTGATATTTATTATCATTTTTTATAACATCACTTTTAAATGTGCAGTTGGAATTACGTGAGTTGGATATATTATCACATTTATAGATTGTCAGAGATATTTTCATCTCTGTAATATTTAAGAAATACATATTTAAAATTATTTCTTTCTATTCTGACTAAATTATCTTTTATAATTTTGAAATTCATTGTATAAGTTTTCTAAGAAAATTTGATTTATGTTTCTACAAAATATGATATGTAGTCAAGATGATGAAAAAAAAAAAAGAAGATTATTATTGATTAAGAGATTTTTGCATGCGGTGGTAAAGAAAAGAATAATTTTCAATTGCTTCTTCGAAATTATCTAAATAAAATTATCTACGGCTATATTTTTAATAACAGGAAAGTGAATTCATTATTTTACATGTTATAAATACCTTGCGAGAAACATACTTCGAGTGTGGAGATACTAGGAAACCTTATCATTTACATTTTGTATTTCCAATTAAGCTAATAGCAATTTTACGTTTAAGCAGCTATATTTAAGAAGCTACTGGAACCTTTTCTTGGTTATATTTGGATAAATTACGCTTTCTTCCGGACATCAAATTTGGACATAACCTAGCAGAGTTCTACAAGTATCAAGGAACGTATGCAGATTTGCGGCTAGAATATCTATCAGAGGAAACAGACTGATTCATTACATTCGGACTTGCTGAACCTGTTGGAATTCTACAGAGTATTCTTCTTCCAGAGAACACGTAAATTTAGATACTACCATAACGGTCATAAGTATCAGGTATTCTTGAGAAAATTTATTCCTGTATTATTAATTAAAGATATAACATTTCTTGCGATCTCATATTTCTAAATCATAATACTCACGTTATTTCAATAATAATATTCTACTGAACATATTTATCATATATTGTTGTTCTTATCTTGTTTTCACTCAAAATTTTGACACGATAAATTTATCTATATAATAATATTCATAATATTGATGTAGGCAACCTAATGTGTATAGCAATAATGTAGGGTGCATACGTATACATTTGAAACCCAACATTAATCGTTATTGTATCTTGTAGACTGTTGAAACTATATTGTTTAATAAATTTATTTGTTATTTAATTTTACTTAATCGTTTTATTTTATGTATATCTGTGTTGCTGTCTGTATATTCGGATCCCGCTAGTAACCATGAGATTAAGAATTTTCTGCATATTATTTTATTAAGTTTTAAATTATCATTTCTGAGCTAGTTTTTCTTTCTTTGTTTTTTTTAATTTTTCATTTATTATTATTCAGCCTTCTACATTATAACAATATATATTATATATATTTTTCATTTTCCCGTACAATTCGGTCAGTTGGCGCCGCGACGCGTTGCAACTACATTCTTAGGCAAATGTGATTTTGTCGGGTGTAGAAATTAATGCAACGAATTAGAGCGGCATTGGCAGTAATGTGAGAATTTATTGATTATTAATTCTCATTAACATTACGTTTATCACAATTAGTATATATACACTTCGTATAGAAATGAAAGTCGTGTCTATTCCTGGATGTAGGTGCACCGATGATTGGTAAAACCATGAAACGCTGGCGTCTGCACATTCCAGGGTGGATACGACTTTCACACATTTTTTCATTTTCCCGTACAACTCGGTTAGTTGGCGCCGCGACGCGTTGCAACTACATTCTTAGGCAAATGTGATTTTGTCGGGTGTAGAAATTAATGCAACGAATTAGAGCGGCATTGGCAGTAATGTGAGAATTTATTGATTATTAATTCTCATTAACATTACGTTTATCACAATTAGTATATATACACTTCGTATAGAAATGAAAGTCGTGTCTATTCCTGGATGTAGGTGCACCGATGATTGGTAAAACCATGAAACGCTGGCGTCTGCACATTCCAGGGTGGATACGACTTTCACACATTTTTTCATTTTCCCGTACAACTCGGTCAGTTGGCGCCGCGACGCGTTGCAACTACATTCTTAGGCAAATGTGAATTTTGTCGGGTGTAGAAATTAATGCAACGAATTAGAGCGGCATTGGAAGTAATGTGAGAATTTATTGATTATTAATTCTCATTAACATTACGTTTATCACAATTAGTATATATACACTTCGTATAGAAATGAAAGTCGTGTCTATTCCTGGATGTGGGTGCACCGATGATTGGTAAAACCATGAAACGCTGGCGTCTGCACATTCCAGGGTAGATATGACTTTCACACATTTTTTCATATATATATATATATATATATATATATATGTATATATATATATATATATATATATATATATATACAAAGACACTTCATAATATAAATTTTGCTCTTCGCCAATAATATATCTGGTTAAATAAAGCATGAGTTTGTAGGCGGAAAAACATAGGAACAAGTGTTTATTGAAACCAAACTGTTCCAGATGCTAAATAAATGCTTTTTATTTCTTTTATACAATAATAGTTGTGGATAGTGACCAAGTAAAAAAAAAGTTGTGAAAGATATATATGAGTAATGCCTTCATACAAGAAATCGTGATCTAATGTTTACGTACTAGCGAGAAAATGGTTTTTCTTTATTTGAGTTCGGCCCTGTCGCAGGTAATTATTCGGGCGGCAATACGAGCTTCAACTTCTAATATTAATCAGTAATTCTTCTTTGCCGATAAATTTATGGTATTTATCAATACCATCACAAATTTAAAGACAAAAAAATTATTTCTACATAATTTCATATATATAATTAAAAAGTAGGTGTCTATCCCATTGGACACCCTACATAAAACTTTTTGTTTTACGACGATTTTTGTTTTATTATAAACATAATAATTTTGCTTTTAAAAGAAGTCTAACTTTCAAACTATTTAGTTTTAATCACATTTTAATTAATGCGGCATAGGTTTGTCGACATATTTGACGTAAAGGATATTATTAATATCCACAAACAAAACATCGCCATATGTGCGAAAACAATATCCACTATCTATGAATAGGACCTTATTTTTAAAAGTATTGTTCGGAATTCTACAGATTCTTGTTGTATGTCAGTGAACCTGAATTACGGCTGTATTTCGGCAAATATAGAATAAACAAAGTCTTGAACCGGCTTTAACTACATTTTGGCACTTAAAATTTGGAAATTTTTGATGAATTACAAATAGGAAATATCTTTTTTGAATTACAAGTAGATATATTCTTCAGATACGCATAGCTTGAGCGCTATTCAGCGGTAGCTTTGTATAATTCAGTTACTTTTACTTTATCTTTCTTTTTATTTTTCTGGTTTCTTAAGTTTATACTCTTGGGGTATGTATATAATTATGTATACAAATTGTATTTATGTTTCTTTACTTTGCCCTTTTATTAGGTATTATCTGTTTCATATTAAAGTATATTTATTTTTATTTTCGATTATGGCACCGACTTATCTCGCACCTCCTCAGTCGGTAGCCGGGAAACATTTTACTCTACCCACATATCTAAAGATATGAACTCGCTGGTACCTGTCTGGTGCTGAGATGTTGGTATACATCATAGAACGATATTTATTACAAGTTCTGTTATGCAATTTACTGTTCGTGTTTTTTTTTACATTTCCATAATTCTTGAGATTATAGAAGTCTATATCGGAGTGTTTAATCAGCGATTCTAATTTATTCTATTTGTAGAAATTTACAGACTGTTAGAGTTGTACTATAATCAAAAGCAAATCGTTGTCCTTGAGGCACAAGTGTTACATTTACCCCTCAGATTTTGGCTGTACCATATGTAATATTATAAATTCTGTAAAATATAGATAAAAAACTAACCTTTTAACAGGTAAGCAATATAAGTGTGTATATAATTCTAGTTTATCACCCATATCTACCGTACTTACTACATATTTATTTGTTATTTATTGAAAAGCATATAAAATTCTTGGTCTTGTAAATCTATGTGTTATATCTTTTAGACCTATTGACCTTGGAAAACTCAAATATTTTGTAGCAGTTCCACTATTGCTGATAGCACTACATGTGTTGGCTATTATTGATCGCTGCATTAATTCGTGGACTTTGGATGGTAATTCTAATGATTTGCAACGTTTGGAGAAGTGATGGAGTATAATTCCGCTGACTGATATAATGAAGGGTATTATATACAGAGAGAGCAAAAATTATTGTCCTGATCCTACACCACTTTCCGCTAATCACGTGTTAATATTTACTTCCATTTTGACGCTCTATTGTGCATAGGCGTAGAATGATTTAATATTTTGTTATAAATGCGGACAGTTAGTCAACCTACTAGACACTTTAGCGATGGACGTGATCAAGTAACTGAATTTAGAATTATAGGTTACACTATTTTACTTTACCACACTAGCAAATGATGTCTCACTATAAATCATGCAGATATGTGAATCCTCATTGAATAAATTTGCTTTTCGTGAAATGTATAAATAAATTAAGTATTTTTAATTGAATCGGCCGATACTTGCTGGAAATCCATTATATGTAAATGGGATTTAAGTAAAACACTTATACTAATTTCCAGTATATATTACACTTTATTATATATTAATAAATAGATGACATGTTTCGCTATGATGTAGCTTCTTCGGATCTTATATTACTACTGAACACGCTCTTCACAAATGTATGGCTTTTTTCTAAACTATTTCAATGGGTGCACTTATCTACATTAGAATCGTCTCTTACCGATATATCGTCTAAAATTATTGTTATTTTAATATTTAATGAAACCAGTTTAAAAGTGGGGAATTATTAAGGTCTAATTGGTCATTTAACAATACATCTGCATATTTAAGTTTATTTATTTCTAAGGATTCCAGTAAATTTAACTTTAATCCTTTTTGTTGTGACTGTAAAATTTCGAAATCTTTATTGAAACTATGATTATTTTCCAACAAATGAATTGCATAATTGAAATCTGTCTTTTTGTTAATAAAACATTTAAAATGATCCTGTATTCTTTTCTCAAAGCTCCTACAAGTTTGGCATTTTCACACATTTTCTATTGCTTTCCTATATTATATAGGAAAGCAATAGAAAATGTGTACCCAATAATAAAAGATAAACCAAGCAATTATAAATTATTAACATACGTAGGACCGATAAGTGAAAAAATAGGAAAAATTTTACGAAAAACAGATATAAATGTAGCTTATAAAACTAATAATTCTTTAGGGAAATTCATAAAAAATAATAAATCCAAGACAAGCAAAAGTAATAAATCCGGAGTATACAAACTAACATGTAAAGAGTGCCCTAAAACATACATAGGCCAAACTGGTAGGAGCTTTGAGAAAAGAATACAGGAACATTTTAAAAGTTTTATTAACAAAAAGACAGATTCCAATTATGCAATTCATTTGTTGGAAAATAATCATAGTTTCAATAAAGATTTGGAAATTTTACAGTCACAACAAAAAGGATTAAAGTTAAATTTACTGGAATCCTTAGAAATAAATAAACTTAAATATGCAGATGTATTGTTAAATGACCAATTAGACCTTAATAATTTCCCACTTTTAAACTGGTTTCGTTAAATATTAAAATAACAATAATTTTAGACGATATATCGGTAAGAGACGATTCTAATGTAGACAAGTGCAACCCATTGAAATAGTTTAGAAAAAAGCCATACATTTGTGAAGAGCGTGTTCAGTAGTAATATAAGATCCGAAGAAACTACATCGTAGCGAAACATGTCATCTATTTATTAATATATAATAAAGTGTAATATATACTGGAAATTAGTATAAGTGTTTTACTTAAATCCCATTTACAAATTAAGTATTTATTCTATTTGATTTTAGTATAATATGTAAATACAGGGCAGCATATAGGTACATAAAAAATTTTCAAATTTTAATGAAATTGATACAAACATAATTGCGACAATGTGTACCTACTCTATCGTACATCTAATTATAGAAATATATGGAATATAGTGTTCACTACATAATATTAGCTTATTAGAACACTTTACATCAAGCAGTGAACAAAGTACAGGCAACCATCATGCACTTCAAAGTTCTTGATCGAAATGAGTTCCATTGTTATTTAAACAAGCATCCAGTCTTCTTTTCATACTATCGAACACATCCATAAATTGCTCAATGGTTGCATTATCAACTGCTGCTCTTATTGCTTCCTTCAATTCCTCCAATGTATGCAATGGATTGCGATATATAATGTTTTTTAAGTAACCAAATAAAAAGTAATGCAGAGGAGATAAATCCGGTGATCTAGCAGGCCATCTTCCTAAACCAATCACATGATTATCGTAAAACTGTTGAATGTATTCCCTTGTTTCCCTTGTAAGCTGTGTGAGCAATAGCATTGTCATTTTGATAATACCCTGCTCTCAATTCAACATCATGCAACTCGTTCACAATTTCTTCAAGGATATTACGATATCATACTGTAGTAACAGTTTCTTCAAAGAAAATATGACCAATAATTTTATAGGATGTAATTGTGCTTTATGAAATACATGGGGGTTCTCAGTCGACTAGATCTTAAAATTCTGTAAATTTACATAACCACTTAAATGAAACCACGCTTTATCTGAAAAGAAGGTTTTATCCAATATATTGTGTCTTAAATTTAAATTAAACCATTGACAGTGCTCAACACATTTCTTACACATTTCAGACAGGAGCAACTCTTGCACAACAGACACCTTGTACGGATGGCAATGCAATTTCACCGCTTTCAGTTGATCGAAAGCGGGTCACAATCCTGGGAATGTGCCGTATTAAATTGCCATAGCCGATTCCTAAATCGACAAATTCATTTGCACAATGAGTCACTGAATATATCCATTGTCCGTCAGCTCCATGTTCACAGTTACTAAAGTACACTTCCAAAATAAATTGATCGTGTTCTAGCGCAAACGGCATTTTTTTCAAATTTTGCGCAAAAATAATAAATATTAATCGATAGAAACACACCTAACCTACGACTATGAACAGAAAAAGATATTATTTGGTGAAATCCACTAGAAATAACTAAGACGCTAATTTCAAATGGAAAAATAGATGAAAGTATTAATATACGCGCCGGGGAAAATGGCGTAGGATCAGTACAATCATTTTTGCTCTCTCGGTATACGCTTTTTTGTTTACAGATACGCTGATGTGCCATCTTCACGTTATCTTGAAGTATGATGGTCTGGTCTATTTGTTGAAATTTGTTTGTCTGTATGTATATTTATAGCGTATCATATGAGATTGTATTTTTGTGCTATTGCTTGGTGTAGTATTTTAGCTGAACTATTATATCTATTATTTACTTTAAGAATCCAGCGTGGTCTTGCCACTTTTGAATGGTCAATTTTCGAGACAAATATACTCTATCTGAAATTTTGCATATTTGACATAGGTGTTAATATAGGTTAAATTTTAAATAGGATAGATTTTTAATAATATTTTATATTATTAAAAATACCTTTGTATTATATAAAACTGGTGGGGTTTACCTACTCATGTATGTTTCAATTATTCTGATAGGTTAAATTAATTATCCCTAATAATTCTTCTCAAATTTCTGTCGGACTTTTTCGTTTGTATAGCCTCGTATTTTTGTATATTTTGTTATTTCTCTGTGTTTTTGGTTGTTTCATTATGGCAGAAGAAGTGGTACATGATTAACTTGAAAGATCATCAAACAATCATTCAGGAAAATATATAGGCAGTAAACAGAGACAAATGGCCATATAATTTATATTTGCAATAGAAGCAAACTACTATTTGAAGGAGTAAACAATGTAACTGCTGAAGCCTGGGCTAATTACATTAAGCATTGTATCACAGAAGAGAACAAAATGTATGATTTGGATAACACAGTCGAAGAATTGGTAGAAGAATTTATAGTTAATTGACGAAGGAGATACTTGTTGAAACTTTATTATAACGCTAAGAAATAGGTAATTAAACTTCTAGTTTCAACAAATTATTTTATTGTAAATACCACTACAATATTGTTTCGCCATACAATGGCTTCATCAGGTGGATGAAATACTGAATATGTACAATAAAAGTTTGAATATTTATGTGAAAATTATTGGGGAATGGTGGTGGAAAAATTTTTACAATCTTAAATTTAGTAGAGGGGAGTTGTTTAAATCTAGTTGGTCATTTAAAGCTAATCCTAAACTATTGTATCTATTAATTTCTAAGTTTTCTAACAGGTTAAGTTTTTTACTTTTTTCTTGAATGTGTAAAATTTTGAAATCTATATTAAATCTATGGTTGATATGTATACAATGACTTGCGAAAGTTGAGTCTGTTTTCTTTTCTTTATGGGTTCTCTCGTGTTATATGATATGTGATATAAATATTGTCAATAACATCCTAAATAGCCAACAAAAATCTAAAACCCTTTCCTTAGTTTATTCAAACTTAAAATACAAGACAATTAATTTCTATAATTCAATCACTTACTTACCTTCGGAAAAAATTGGTACTTTCATTAAAAAACTTAATACTATATACTATATACTATACAGAACATTATTAAAAACAACAAAGATAAAATAGACAAAGAATCAAACTCTGGTGTATATAAGTTAACATGCGAAGATTGTAATAAGGTATACATAGGACAAACGGGGAGGACATTCAAAATTAGGATGAAAGAACACGAGAGAAGCCATAAAGAAAAGAAAACAGATTCAACTTTCGCAAGTCATTGTATAGATATCAATCATAGATTTAATATAGATTTCAAAATTTTACACATTCAAGAAAAAAAATAAAAAACTTAACCTGTTAGAAAACTTAGAAATTAATAGATACAATAGTTTAGGATTAGCTTTAAATGACCAACTAGATTTAAACAACTCCCCTCTACTAAATTTAAGATTGTAAAAATTTTTCCACCACCATTCCCCAATAATTTTCACATAAATATTCAAACTTGTATTGTACATATTCAGTATTTCATCCACCTGATGAAGCCATTGTATGGCGAAACAATATTGTAGTGGTATTTACAATAAAAGAATACAGGATCTTCCACAGATACCTTTTTGGACTCTAATTCACCTGATAATAGCATATCATTCATCATATATTTATTTAAGTTACAGTATGTATATTAACTTTAAGTATGCAGTTTGTGCTGGTTATTTACTATTTTGTTTTAGTATGTAACTATAATGAAAGCGAAATTGATTGAGGCCATTTGGCAGTTCTGGTTTATGTATCTCCCTAAACATGCCACGAAATATCCAACTTCATTAACAACAACTTTGAAGTTAGCAACTAAAACGTATCTAAGTCAGGTATGCCAAATGCCCTCAATCAATTTCGCTCTCATTGCATATTTGATATTCCATGAAAATGTAAAATTTTGTCTAAATTGTCTTGAAATAAACAGTATGTAGGAAGATTAACAAAACTCATTAGAATTGGAGTGTATTTATTGATAATACGATGCAAACATTATTAAACACAAATATGATTATAATTTCGGTAGAAATACACCCTCAGTTTGCTTTCTAAAATACATATACTGATGGAGGTTAGGTATGCTTATATCAGTGTCGAATTTGAATTACGCGGTATTTCTGAAATCTTCCGTGTAAAACGGGCGTAGATTGTGGTACCAACTACTGCATTCTTAAAGTGAATCCATCATAGTATATTATATATTATTATATAACGAGCGTTCAACTAAATTTTACCTCGAAGTTGCCCATGGAAATTATACGTATATCTTAGCTTTTTACTTAAGTTCTTAATATGAATTTTGTTGGTTATGAACTATTTGAATGACATGATAAATGTCAAAATAATAAAATTAAAATATTTAACTAAATGAGATACGTTTATTTGCAACAAACAAGTAACATTTTATAAAAATTGTTGAAAGTGGCCATCACCTTGTTCGAGACATTTCTAACATCTTCTTCTAATGAAGGAGAAAACATTTTGTAGTAGCATATCGTCGATTTCGTTAATTATTTCAGCAATTCTGATCTGAAGGTCTGCAAGATCAGGTATCTATACCCAAAAAATTGAGTTCTTTAAAAAGACCACAGAAAAAAATCACAGGGGTTAACATCACAAGATCTTGTTGGAAATTCATGTTCGATGTTTAAACTTATCAACCGATTTTGATAAATTTCCGTATCATATTAATTGTTTCACTAGCTGTGTGCACTTTAGCTCCGTATTGTTGAAAGTAACCCTGATTTATTTCTTCTTCATTAAGCTGTTCAATAAATGTCATAATAATTTCTTGTCGATACCTTTCTCCTTTAAAGAAAATACGGCCAATGATTTTCCTTCGACTAATCGCACACCATACACCAATTTTCTGTGGATGAACAACATAACAGTCATGCGGTTTCTTAGTATTCCACATCCTTATATTTTGTGAGTTAACATATCCATTCAAATAAAACCATGATTCATCTGAGAAAAATTTTGTCAAGAATGTCATTATCAAAATTATTTAAGAACCACTGACAAAATGTTGTTCTTCTAGGATAGTCAATTTCTTTGATTTCTTGATAATAGGCCATGCGATATGGAAATAAATGTAATTTTTTTTTTCAAAATTGTATGACAAGTGCCAATTGAAACACCCACTCGTGGAGAGAATACTCGTATGGATGTTCCTGGTGTATCATTCATAATTTGCGTTACATCGTCAACTAGCTCTCCCGTACATTTTTTCGGACGGCCACTGTCTTCTTTCCGTATAACACTCTCTGTTTCTCTGAAAACCTTAGTGCAATATTTAACTGTGTACCAAAAACTATCAAAATCAAAGACGAAGTTTGGAAACATATTTCTAAATTCCTCTAAGCATTCTTCAAGAAAATAGTGCCATTGTCCGTTAATATTACGTCCGTTCCAAAAATAAGATTCAACCATGAATGATTTGTGTTGAACAGTGAAAACCATTTTAAATCAATTTTAAATTACAAAGCAATTTCAAAAAGCTCCAACTAAGTATACATCAGAATAATAGTCTGTCAAATTGACAACTGATGTAAATGTAAATAGTACAAGTTACGACAAACATTTTTATTGTCATGGACTACTAGAGGTAAAATTTATTTGAACGCTTTTTATATTAATGTTAGTGTTTTACATCTTGCAGCAAATATGGTCTATGGTTTCAATGTATAAATTGAATCTCCTGCAGCTATCTTTCTGAATGCTTGTGTCTTTAATGGTGTATTTCCTATAGTTTCTTGTATATATTACTTGATCTTGTATTGCTGAGATGAAAGTTTCGATTTCTATTAAAAGTTGTAAACTTTCTAGCTATTTGTAACTCTAAATATAAACTTCTGTTGCCATATGGGAGCAATTTTTCCATGGAGTTTTTTCTCTTTCCATATATTCTTCTTCATTTGGATCTACGTTAAATCATTATATGAATTGTGTGTGTATTTTTTAGTTCTAGGTTTAACGGTGTGTAGTTTTAGTCTGCTTTTGATATTGTAAAGTGTAGGTTTTCGTCTTTGCCTTGAAAGTATTTTCGGAAGGTTTGCATTTGTTTCACATGGAGTGCGTGCTCTCAGGTATTCCCCTTCTTCATAATTTTCTACTTACTGTTATTCTTCAACGCAAGAGCTTGGATGTAGTTTTCTGCACTTTTGCAAAAGTCCGTGTGACTAGTATTTTTTAAGGTCCGCCTGTGTCTATCGTTACTCCAAATGAGTATGTTATTAGTATTATTTTCTTATATATCACCCATCCATAAAAAAGGTTCAAAAAGCGATCCCAAGAATTACCGGGGTATAGCAGTCATTCCAATAATACAATAATAGGAAGAATATATATTCCCGGATTCTTAGAAACCTAATTGAAGAAGATATTGAAGATCAGCAACCGGAGAAACAAGCGAAATTCCGTGCGGAAAGATCTACGATGGATAATCTTTTTACTTTGAAAGTAACATTAGAAAAGCGAAAAATTATACTGCAATACTGCAATTTATACTGCAAGTTGGAACATCATAGACTGAATTCTTTAACACAACAAAGGGGCTCAGACAGGGCTGTTGTCTGTCTCCTACCTTACTTAAATTATATCTAGACCAATCCCTAAAAGGTTGGACACGTAAATGTAAGAACAAGTTGATGAAGATATTATATACACTCTCTTTTTCGCGGATGATCATGTAGTAATCACAGAAAATGAGCAGGATTTGAGTTATATGGTTAGAAACTCAATGAAGAGTACATATTAGCCTGTCTTAAAATAAATCCGAGTAAATGTGAATACCTCATTGTAGGCAGCGATAAAAACGACAACCTACCTTTGGAAAACGAAACAATAATAACGATGGCAAATTTAATTATTTATCAGTAATTTTCAATAAGCAAGGAAACAGCAAAGACGAAGGAAAACTATTGGAGCACTCAATTCCATACTTTGGGAAAAAACCATTAGACAAGACACAAAACTTCGTATTTACAACTCAATTGTTAAGAGTATTTCGACATATGGTTCACAAGTATGGGATTTGAGTAAAACTAAGGCTGCTGGTCACAGATATGGATTTTTTAAGAAGAAGTTGTCGAATATCGGGACTCGAAAGAATAACAAATATAGAATTGACTTGGTTCGGACGCACGAAAAGCATAAATGATATGAGGTGGCCAAGAAAAGTGTTAGAATGGATACCTCCAGAAAAGTGAAAGAGAGGAAGATCCAGAAGAAGTTAGAGATATCACATTAACAAAGCTATGGATGCAAGAAATTTAGAGGAAAACATGTGTTACAACAGAAGGATATGGAAACTCGGGACGGAGAGGCGGCGATAGCCGTAGATAATCCGTATATATATATATATATATTTTCGTCTCAAAATTTTTCAAAGAACTACACTGCGTAAAGCGTTAACACAAATTTCTACACATCCTATTATCAGGATAAATTAAAACAAATTTTAATGCATTTCACTTTTTAATTAACACTGCAACGATCGTTTCGCTCCAACCTGAGCTTCATCAGACATATAACATCCTATATTACATTTATTTATTTTAATATTTAATTACCTAATTTTTGTTGTTACTGTATGAAAACTCTGTACATAAAAGATATATTGTCCTGTTAATGTACTGGATATAAGCTGTTGAAGAATATAGGTCATTATCAGTATTATTATTATTATTATTATTATTAAATTAATAAATATTTTGAATTTGTAAAAGTTTGTAAAGTAATTACTTTTAATGGAATGAAAAATAAATATAGTTCACTTACACAAAATGTGAGTAAATAATGTACGATTAGGCAAAATAAAATATTTGTTGCGTAACTAAAATAGTACTTAGATACTGACGGTGCTTCGTTTATAAAAGATATGTACGTATATATCTCCTATTTTTATATTTTATTCAGTATGCTTATAAATTAAAAGAAAAACGCAATGCAGTGCTTTGGTTAGCTGTATCATTCCTTAGTAAATATTCTAAACACGGACCAACATTTCGAGACATTAGTCTCAGTGGAATACAATTCGTTTTTGCTGATCCTAACTTTGCACACTAATGCGATACAGTTTCAACAACAGAACTTTAATATTATAACTAGAGTAGTTTCTATATACATTACTAGATATAAATGAAAATGTAATCTATTATTACTTTGTGCCTTATGAATTAATTACGATTCATTAACAACGCTAAGATTAATAGAGACGCCTTTAATTCCATACCGCAAATATGTGAAAAGAACACCTTTAGTAAGAATATTCTTTTAAAATTATGTGAAAGGTATACAGTGTGTAAATAAAGAAACAAAGAATTAGTATTATCCAAGTTAACAAATTTATTCGTTACCTTATTTCCATACTGTATAATTACATATAATGATTTGGCATATTATATTCATGTGAGCCTTAAACATGACCTACACAATCAATTATACTGTACGCGTTACTGAATAGCTTGATAAGTTCTTATCAATATAATAAATTATATTATATATTATTATATATTACATTATATACAGGTTGACACAAAAACATTAATACGTTTTTCAATATTTTTTTCGAGACATCTTGCATCAGTTTCTATCTTTCTAGGAAAATACATCACAATTATTGCTTAAATTGTTAAGAAAGCCAATTAGACGAAACTCTCTCTTAAAAACTGTTTTCAAGATAGTTAAATACTTCGTCGAAGGTGTCATTATTTTATCTGCTTTTCCAGATTTTTATTGTAAGGTTCTATATCATATTACACTAGACTCTAGAATCATATGTTTCATGTCCAGGAATTTAAATATTTTACTTACAGTTCAAAAAGTGTTTTTTTTCAGTCACATGACTAAATTCAAAGCATTTGATTCACTTAAAACCACAAACGTGTGTAATATTACAACTTGTATTCATGTATTTTAGAAAGTGATAAAGTACATTTTGGCAGTATAAACTGAAAAAAAACACTTTATTACCTATAGTTTTCTCATATGTTGAATACAATGTTTCATTGATCTACTTTTATAAGTAGAAAAAAAAAATCTGTTCTGCTTGTCTATATAAAGATTGATAAAATTATATTCTGTAAGATTATATGATAACTAGATAACTGCAAAAACGTCTAGAGTTTTTAACACAGCAGTAAATCCACTGCAATTTATATTTGTCATGCAATATATTATTTGGTGGAGGTGCCTGCAAAGCGACACCGTTAAAGATAATATTAGCTGTTTTTCATTAAATTTTGTCGCATTTTTACATTTTATTATTATATAATTATAATCTATTACAATTTTAATTAATTTAAGTAATTAACGCACCAAGTCCGCGATTCACCACTCATAATTTCGAAAGCTCTATGGATTTTGATACTTGTTTGGTGACAGTAATTAATTAAATAAAAGAATACACATGCACTAAACCGAATTGCAGTTTATTTAAGATTTCATTCCAATTAAATAATTTGGAGTTACATGGACAGGTATGTTTATTTGAGCGTGATTCACTTGATGGTAAGACTCATGTTCAACATGTATACTAAAGAATAAACTGATAAAATACACTAATTATAGCTGTTAGCAAAATACTTATAACTAAATTAATGTACATTTACAAACTAGGATACACATAATTATTCTATTTTAATTTGTATTCTAGTTTGTAAGTGTACACATATATAATTTGAAGTATTTTGCTTGCATCTTAAATGCATGTAAATATATCTTATATGTTTATCTTTTAGCACATATATTGAACACGCAGCTTTTACTGTCTCAAAATTAAAACATGTTGTTCTCCTTGGTCAAAGCATTTTCAAATTATATGTGGAAAATCGACAACTATGACAGGCAAATGACAATAGAAACCACATCTTCCTTTAACTATGTTTCCCCATCACAAAATGCTGAAGATGTAGTAGATTGTATGCCAAGTAGAAAAAGCTATACATTTCTGAACGTCTGCGAAGATTGCTTGACCGGGATACAATTTGAGGCCTAGCAACACAGAGTTCAGGAATGTAGCTTTTCCTACGAGGTTTACCAACCATGTTTTCGCATATCGTTCAAAAAAAAATAGAAATTAAAACATTGCTTAATTAAAAAGAAGAATAGTAGTTATTCATCAATAAATGATGTCTTGAAATTCTGTATAAAATTAATTGTGTAACTCTGGGAACTTGTTCACTTGTCATACTTGAATTGTAGAAATTTAATTGCAGGTGTTTAATCTATAAAAGGTAAAAATTATAAAATGCTGACAAATTTTCCATTTCCGGAACTCCTCCAGAACTAGTGGAAATAGTGAATACTGCCACAATAGAATTATTAGGATTTTTTCGAAGGTGAAATCTTCAACGTTAGTGGCTAATTATTCAATGTTGAAGTTAACCCTTGACACACTGTATAGATCACATATCAGTAATAATATAGATGTGTAACTTAATAGTAAAATAAATCGCTTTGTTAAGCTTGTGCACTGGGCACCGTGCGGGGAAAAGCGATAATTGTGTATGCAACCAACATAGCTGTAGTTAAATTATGTATGAAATTATGTATGAAGGAAAAATAATATTTTATTCGATTAACTTCAGTATTGAAATCAATATATGTAATTTAGATCCCATTACATAAGCTTCCTAGACATGTTCAATGCAGAATTTAATCGAACGAAACGTTCTTTTCTCCATACTCTATTTAATGTTTTTCTACTTTCTTGAATATCTTCGAAATATATCATAAAATGTAAATTCAAATGAAAGTTACAAACACACGTAATTCATATATTTAGGATCTATACCAACTCATACCAGATGAATTTAAAGAAATAAAATAGTATTTTCTAAAATTGTACAGTTTGACGTTTGAGAATATGACACTATCTAATTAATATTAATCTAAAAAATCTACAACTAATAATGGTAAAACTATAGACTATTTATCGTTGGTCCTTAATAGTACTTACACAAACAAATAATAAATCCAACGAAAGTTTATAACTTCATAACATATAATTATATATATATATATATATATATATATATATATATATGAAGGTTTAGTTTCTCGGGTTCTTGGCCGCGTGTGAGTTTTGTCCTGAAAAGGACTATTTACACTACGTTTCAACGAGATCGAACTCGTCATCGAGCTAGTCGGTCTGTCGCTGGTTAGAGATGAATATCGTCTCTAACCAGCGACATACCGCCTAGCTCCTGAAGATGACGAGTGCGATCTCGTTGAAACGTAGAGTAAATAGTCCTCTTCAGGACAAAACTCACGCGCGGCCAAGAACCCGAGAAACTACACCTTCATCATACGTCCGCGAGAACATCAAGAGTAACATATATATATATATATATATATATATATATATATATATATATATATATATATATATATATATATAAAGATAATTATTTCGTGACCTCTGTATGTTATGGTAAATTCAATTTGTTGGCGATTTAAGGTCTGGTTTTACTTTAAAATATATATATATTTAAAACAACCCTACATGTTTCGGCAAATGATGCTTTTATCAAGGAATATAAAATCTACAACTAATAATGGTAAAACTTTGCAATATTTATATTCCTTGATAAAGGCATCATTTGCTGAAACATGTAGGGTTGTTTTAAATATATATATATATTATAAAGTAAAACCAGACCTTAAAACGCCAACAAATTGAATTTACCATATATATATATATATATATATATATATATATATATATATATATATATATATATTGTTACATGTAGAAAATCATTCTGCGTTTGTTAGATTATAATTTATCCATTTACTTCATTTCTAAGTCCTTCAAGACAACTTGGAGCATTTATTTTGCATTATGTTCGATTCGCTCTATTTTACCTTAATAGCTTATTAATTTTTACGTCTTTTAAGCCTTTCAAAAACAATAATTCCTCCAGTTAATTATTCCATGTTCATATATTTTGACCGAGCCTGTCCTTCATTTGAATTTTTATTAACTATATTTAGTCTACGCCATCTATTTTTACTAATGCGTAGCTCCGAGTAAGGCATGCTTTACGTACTTAGTTTTGGTGCTTAAAATGGTGTGCTGACCGTCTTAAAACCCCTCGTAATTTGTACTCTAATTTTGGGTTTTTATTAAATAGACTTTACGTTGTTTAAGAGCGTTTGTGTTTAATTAATCCTTATGTGGGAGACGCCCTCTATTCGTCTCTTACGTTAACTTCCGTTTAACAGGTTTCTTTTCCTATTATTTCTAAATATTTAATTTTCCCTGTTTTATTGCTTATATCTTCCGTATTTTTAGTTTGATAACCTCAGTATGCGCCCCTCTAAATTTTGAGTTGGGTTTTGGAAATTATATCGCTTCTTTTGTTATTCCGAGATTGGTAGTGTCTTGCTCGACGGCCATTTTCGTTAAGCACGTGAGACTCCGTTATTCGATCTTCAGTCATCATAGCGCTTGCTTGTGTGTTTCTCTGAAACGGAGCTTTATTGCGGTAAGTTTTACTTGGATTTACTGAAACTTTACTTATTGCGACGTTTCGTCATAGGATTTCTGTGATTAAGGGGAAAATTTCGATAACCTACAATCGGCGTTGCCGTCAAATTTTCCGTTAATGGTTGAAATGTAAAGATGACTAAATTTGATGCTGAATGATTATTTATGTTAAACTTCGAATAATATAACCCTAATCTCTTCGAACTGAGACAATTCTGACGAGGTTATCCATGTGACTTTCGCCGTCCGTGTTGGACCAGGGAGAAAGTGTTCTCAAATTCCCTCGTGGAGGATCCATTGGAGGACCTTACACCCCTTTAGGGTTATCCAGCTAAGTTAAAATTTCATTAATAGTTTCTCCAAAATGGAGCCTATGTAAAGTAACCCGAACTCAATTCTGATATTAGTATTCTGTGATAAAGTTATTCTATTTATTGCTTTTTAAACACTCGAGTACTCCAGAGTGGGGCTACACTAAATTTGAGACTATTGACAGTGATAGGGCTTCACCCTACAACTGATTCCGAGAGGACATTCTCATAGTATTAATTTTTGCCTCGTAATTATAACTATCTTATTTGCACGTTGTCGGTTGTCTGGCTTCACCAGCAATCACCTATATATTCTTAAGATACAGGTTTCTGAGCCCTCAGCAAGGAATCCTTTTAAACAATATTCTGTGATTACGTCAAGGCCTAGTATAGGATTGATCAATATTGTAACTGTTCATGTACAGAACCATCGTTAGAATTCTGAACAAGCGTTCTATTTTCTTATTAAATTGTAATTTGACGTAATTTTTGTAATTTTCACCATTTCATACATATCTCAGTGTTGTATACAGGGAGAAGTCAATTATAACAGGTGAACCTGTGATATCAGTATCATTTGTTAATTTCTAGAATTAATTGTTGCTCTAGCAGTTCTTTACCACTTAGGTAAAGTAAGGTTTTCTTGAAGATATACCCGGTGGCTCATCCACTGAGGGGTATTATATAGCTATAAGTTAGAGTCTTTTATTGCTTTTGTTTTATATAATCTTTTGGAACACCATATACAGGGTGGCGATATTCCCGCTGTATACAGGTTGATCTTAGTCTGTTTTGATTTAACATATTTAATATTATACTACTCACTTTAGTTCCTTGTAAATTTTGTTAATTTTCTTGATCTGTGTAATACTGGAATTTGTAACATTTAAAGATTTGCGAAACCAAATTGATCTGAAGATCAAATTATTTTAACGCATATCCTGGTTTTTCACATTCTCAATCTTGTGCAATAAATAATTTTATTACTGATATTATTGTTTTGTGTTTGATTACCTTTGGTCCCTGACGGGCGGAAGAGTTTATATATTTTATTGTTGAGTAGCCGAACACCCCTTGTGTTACGCCCTTCAGGCCGTGGGTGTTCTACGTTGGCCAAAGTCTTGCCAGACAAAACGTAGTGGTGCCCACCCTAACATCGATGCGTTGTGTGATCCACGACGCCTCCGCTATTTTTAACGTTCTGAGCTAGTTGGCAAGTCTTTTCGAAGGGCCTTTTGAGACCAGGGGCGGAATTAGGACCCGTCCTAGTTCCCACTGGGGTTTGCTGCCAACGCGGTTTAGAGGTAGCAATATATATATATATATATATATATATATATATATATATATATATATATATATAACATTTGATAAATTATTGGAGTTTTTCGGCTTTTTTATATGAAATATTTACAAATATTAAATTAGAATGTATGTAATTGCAGAGTAAGTGGGGATGTAAACATTGCTGTCTACAAATTACAAAGCAAATCATACGAAATTTTTGATTTGAAAAATATGGTCTACGTTGGGACTCGAAGCCAAGTCTACAGCTATCCGGGCTGTCGCCTTTACCACTAGGCCACTATATATATATATCAAAAACCCTTATACCCTAAAGCGTGTCGGGTAAGTACAGTCTAATCTAAATTATGCACAAAATTTCTCCATAATGTTCGGTTACTGGCCAGTGATTTTGCTTCGTTCCAGCTCTTTCCCCTCTTCTGGATGCTATTTCCAATGACATCCTCCCATACTTGTCGTGATCTTCCTCTTTTCCTTTTATACTGGACTTTGGCGTCATATATTAGCTTTGCTGGTCTAGTGTCGCCCATTCGTTGTAAATGCCCCCACCAATGTAGTTGCCGCTGTTCAATAAAGTCCATTATCGATTGTATCTCCAGTTCTTCTCGCATTTGTGTATTTCTCATTTTATCCTTTCTAGTTACGCCTCTCACTCTCCTAAGATATCTCATTTCTGCAGGCTGGATTTTGCATTTTTGTCTATTATTAAGTACCCATGATTCACATCCGTATGTCAGAACTGCTCTGTAGACTGCTTTGAATAACATATAATTACAAAATTTAAATACCGCGAATACTAATCGATCAAGATAGCCAACATTAAATTTTTTGGTAACATAAATTGCTGCAATAAATTTGGAATTCCTACCCCAGAACAACTTCTAAATGCAACACCCTTGTGATGTTTAAGTTGCATAACTAATTTCCTTCACCTCACGTTGTTCAGATACTCTACCCCGCAAAATTATACTCGGATCACCTATCAAGCTACACATCTATATATATATATATATATATATATAGTAAATTCAAATTGTAGGCGATTTAAGGTCTGGTTTTACTTCAAAAATTATGTATTTAAAACAATCCTACATGTACATGTTTCGGCTAATGATGCCTTTCTCAAGGAATACAAAATACAAATACATTTTGTATTTGATAATGTTTCCTTATAATACAGAAATTATTATTTCCCTCAAGAAATTTTAACTAATTAATTTAATGCAAATTACAGAAATAACCTAGTAACGGACGAATATTACCTAGTATTTGATGCACCATGAAAATATTCCGGTATTTGCATCAAGTGAATATTTTTTGACATCTTGAAAACTTTCGGGCTTTTATTATCAAAATACATTTATTGATTTATATTACAATTGGTATTTGAACAATAATAGTTATTGTTATTATTGAAAGTACAATTGCTTTATGAATTGCTAGCTGCACTCGAAGCAGTGTTTGCTAAAACATCGCGAACATTTTCTTTTTTGGATTCCCCTCATGAGCTTTACATTTATATTCCTGTGGTGACTACCTTCAACTTTCAAATATGAGTTTATGGAAGAGATTTTTGAATGGCCTGTTATTTTAGTAATTGCATGTTCCCCTACACCACATTTTACAAGATTAGTTGCAGCTATTGATCCATTAATAGTTTATTATTTTATTGCACATTTATCCCAATCTTTTCAGCGGCAGTTGAAGTCCACTTGGAAATTATATTTCTTTCGACAGGCGAATTCTTAAAAAAACTAGAAGAGCCCTTTTGTTTCCACGCTGGATACTGTGTTAAGAAAAACCGATTTGTAGTCATGTAGATGGCTCTCTTTTCGATAAGTTTATGGAATAATCTAAAAAGTTATTTTCTGTCTCAAGTATTAGATGATTGTATAAAAATTACCTAACTGGACAACGACCCGGGTGATTTGATTTTCAACCAACCACTCCTTTTGTGTTAGCAGTTTTCCCTCTTCTTGACTAGGTTTTACTAAATACTGGGTTATAAACAATTCGTCCTGTATGTATGACAAAACTATCTTTTTCTATTAAAAAAAAAAAGTTGTCAGACACTCTGCCGCTTCACCACCACACCAAGCTAGTTCCAATGCCACTATGTGATAGAACTTCCACCCTTGGACAGTATCTTAATTCCATAAAGTTATAATTTGGTTTTGTTCGTCTTCACTTAAAATTAAATCACCACTTTTTTTCTGGCCAAAGGCTTGTAGTTTTCTTCGTTTGCATTTCTCGCACCTTTAAATACCACATCTTTAAATGGATCGAAAGTTGTTCTAAATTCCTTGTAAAATTTTTCCTGTAGCAGTTTGGCGATTCTGTTCCACTGAGTATTTACTACACCTATTTTGTATTCGGACCCGTTTTGCTTTTTCATATTAAAGGCAAAATCTTTAAGGATTTCTGCTACCTGGAATATAGAAGGATCTTCATTAAGTAGCTAAGTCCTTTCCTTGCAAAATAGTTCAAACTGCTTCCACACATAAGTATTCACTTTTATTGAATTTACAGGCATTAACGTACAAACGAATAGAACACATTTTTAAAATTTAAATGTTTCCACAATTGACATTAGCACGTCTTATTAAATTATTTTTTTTACGTTTAAGATGTCATATTTACGGTACTTTTACAGTCTCTATTTGATCGTAATTCATCCAAAAGTAATTATTTTTTTTGTCTTTTATTATTTCTATTGCGAAATTCCAAAATTGCATGAAATTTTCTTCGAGAAATAGTCCTAGATATATCCCTTTTGCATGCCATCCTTGAACACTTTTACTCGTGCACTTCGTGCACTCGTAAAAATATTCGCGTACGCATCCACTCAGAATATAACTACGGAATATATCCTATTTCTTAACAGTCATTTTGCGTTGCCGGCGATAACTAGTTGTGCGAAAATATTGTTTTTCTTAAGAAATGTCAAGAATGTCAAAATTTCCGAACAATCTGCGGAAAACTATATGAACTTTTCAATTAAGTACATGTTACTAATTTAGAAAAATTTCATTATAGCTTTACAGAAACATAAACGTAAGTAGAAATTCTTAGGAAATTTAGTCCACTGTTTGCTTCTAATAGGTGCACATTTTAGAACTAACCATTAATGACAAAATTGGTCATATTTCTATTAACTGCTGCTATTAATATATGTTACAAATTACATTCGCGAAGTAATAAATCAAGAGCAAGTGCAAAATTTGTGCCAAAGTTAGTGACGTATTCAAATGAAAAAGCAATTATAGTTATAATTTATAATAGACGCATAGGAATAATAATAATATAATTTTCATTCTATTGGACAGTTTCAATGTATCGATCGCAAGCTGTTACAAAGTGACAGATGGAAACATATACAAAATTGGAAGCATAAATACCTTAATAATTTCGCAGTAAATTGTGATAGATATTGTGTTTAAATAAATAATACTTGCTCTTGACAGCTAGATATTAAATTGAACTGTTTGTCACGTAAGTCCTATCATTACAGAATTTTCAAATTTTACAATAGCAGGTTTACAGTTCATACGGAAAGATATTATATATAATTAAAAATATATTACGGACAATCACTTTTGAGACTAATAGCCTTTCTAGCGAGTGACGGCGAAAGGAGACATATTCCTTTGCATATTTTAGATTTAAACATTTTAGATTGTAGCATTTCTTACAATTATACATGCCTCAAGTATTGAGACATACGATAGATAGTATATTTATAACAATAAATGTTTTTGTACCAATTATGTTGAATTGATTTCTAAGATAAGCGATATCTAAACTGAAGCAATTTCATATATCGATATACTCATATGTACTTTATTTATTTTATAATTGCGTATATTTATAAGAATATAAATACATACGAGGGTGGATCCCTTTGCTCCACCCCTGACCCACTCACAATAAGAGATTGGCAAACATCTTGCTTTTATTTTTCAACATACTCTCCATTAAGGTTTAACACATTTTTCCTATCGGATGTTCTAGCAATTCTAATGCTTCTCGAAAAAAAGACTGTTCGACCTCTGCAAACCACTGATTTACCGCATATATCACATCATTATCTGACGTAAATCGTTTACCAGGCAAGTGATCTTTAAGTTTTGAAAACCGTCGGTAATGGCTGAGTGCCAAATCTGGCAAACCCGGCGGATGCTCAACTAATTTGAAGCCTGCTCGAGCTATTGCAGCGGTTGCAGTGGCAGACCCGTGACCGGCTGCATTATCTTGATGCAAGACAACACCTTTGTGTAATTTCCCCTCACGCTTTTCTTTTATCAAGTCACGTAATTTGGGAATTAAATTGGCATAATAAGCACCTGTAATGATGGCCTCCCTCCGTAAGAAATCTACTAAAATTACGCCTTCAGCATCCAAAAATACAGATAGCATAACCTTCCCTGCTGAAGGTTGCATCTTGACTTTTTTCGGCGGTGGTGAACCTCGATGTATCCATTCCTTACTCTGTATTTTGGTCTCTACATCATAACGATGGATCCAGGACCCATCCATTTTCACTAATTTTGCAAGAAAATTTTCTCGGTCGTGTCAATACCATGTTAAAAGACCTTTTCGAGTTTGCTTGTGTGCATCTATTAACGTTCGTGGTACCCATCTTGCAGACAATTTTTTCATGTTCAATTCGGCTATAACTTTATTATATAGATACCACATTTTATGAGAGGCCAGTATCTTCAACTAATAGTCACAGGTCGATCCTGAAACACGAGATCATAGACACTTTTAGCAGTTCCTTGGGTAGTGACGGTTGTGGGCGCTCCAGCTGTATGTTAATCTGTACACGACTGTCTACCACATTTAAATACATGAGACCACCATTTAACTATGTCACATGATACAGCAGATTCCCCTAATGTATCTACCAAATTTTAATGAATTTGAATTGAGGTCATCTCTTTTAAACGTAAGTATTTAATCACCGCTCGTTGCTCGACACGATCCATTTTGATGCCGATATGTGAATCTCTCGAACTCGTGTGTCTACTGTAGTTATGCTTTAACAGGTTCAGTGCTATACGCTTCTATGAGCAATAGACTTACGCCTGCTCACTTACTTTATACCTAATTCCTATCTATCAATTTACCCCAATGGCATGAGTGCCCCATAGATCTTAAGCTAAAGAAACCAACCCAGTTATAGGGGCGAGCAGCAGAAGGGATATTATTTAATATGAGGGCGCCACCATGTTTATATTCTTTAGCCCTTCAGTGAAGATAGACACTACCGATGGTAAATTGAATAAATCAAAGGTATCTACGTGTTTCATATATTGTATCAATAAAACAACAAAATAAATACAACAAATAAATAGATTTGGTACCCCAGAATGTCAAAAATAAAGGTTATGTCAACTTGGCTAACCACGTTACAATAAAATATGAAAAATGATTCAGAAAAGGTTAGAATTTAAGGAATAAACAAAACTATAAATATGAATTTGAACAAAGCAATAATTGCGTTACAAATAACGATATGATTAGTATGATGATTAGTAAAGGACGCACCCAGTATATTAAATGAATAAAATAATTTAAAATGCAGACAATAAACTGATTAATATGTGAAGTTAAAATATATGTACATAAAATCAGGTGTTTTGGATAAATTCTAGAAATTAGATCATAAGATTCAAAAAAACTAAGGTCAACGTGTGAAATTATCTGACCAAATATGGAAAAGCAATAAAATTAAGTAAGATTCTTAAGCTATAAATTGTATAAGTAATTTATCAAAGATCTTTCATAAATCTCACATCGAGATGGATACACTCTGTATATGCAACAGTTAATTTATATTTAACACACAATTAATTATTTAATTGCGTAAATTTCAAACTACACAAACTTATACCAACACAAATCTATTAAGATATGTCGACACTGTATATACAGAAAATGAATTAATAATAATACAATATGACGATTCATTAATTTCGATGATAATAATTATATTACCCAATTGATCCCAAAATTTATGTTTCCACACAGTATATGTAAATTATTCATACGTAATGAAACAAATAATTGAATAATGGAATCAGTTAAATATGTTCTACTAAGAAAAAGCGAAAGGCAAAATTTATACTGAATTGAATGACACCAATATCGTAATACAGGGAAAAAAATGAATTATTTAATTTATATACTTATATATACAAATTTCTTCGGGTGAGGATAACGACTAATTATATCTTCTTCAAATATATATTGTCTCATATAGTCTTCATATAGTTTTCAAAAATATACTTAAGATAATTTACTGCCTTTTCACATATCGCTTACAAGGGAAAAACTACGTTCTCGTGGTCGAAATCAGATAACTGGAAATTCCCAGGGTATCGGTCCTTTTAGTATCGGTGGAAACTGATTACGTCCGTTTTACTCAATTTATTGGGATGTTGGTGCCCTTACCAACTTCTCTTGTGTATTAGTTTACAGTCTACAAAAATGGAAACCTCTATCCATGTGGTCGGGAAAAAACTATCTTTCCAATCCGTGATCAATTCACGAAAAACCAACCTCTAGGAACACTTCCTCGTTGATTTTCAATGCCAAGTAAAGTTAAAAACCGCTACCAGCGAACATTTGACCAATGTTTTAATCAAATTTTACTTAGCTAGACAATTTTATCACCTGAGTAAAGTAGCTGAACCACTTGATTGTAACAAGACCAAAATGAGGGAGAATCTGGCTTGATCCGCATTTTTATTACAGCCCGTTGCTACATCATACGAGAAAAAAACAATATTTGAAGGAATATTTCAATTACCCTATATTTCATTATTTTCAAAAAGGAAATCGACAGTGAATATCTCCACAATCCTAATTTGCGAAAAATTTCCAATTAATATTTCGCTAGCGAACGCAAAATCGATTATTAATCAAACGTACTATAACTCAAATAAAACATCGTAGATGTCACTGTAGGCCTACTTCAATTAGCTTCCAAATCGAAATACCAAAATTAGTTTCCCTAAGCAAATATAATTATATTATATCTTCAAAATTTTCGATAAAATACTAAGTTCTTATTCTCAATATATTTTTACATTAAACGGCATTGTGTAATAACAATTTAGAAATACTACTTCGACGACTTGCATAAATTCTATTTTTGAACGCACACATATTCATTTCGCTCACATGTAAATCAATAGCGCATGTCTGATGCATATCTTACCTAATGTCAAAGGAATATTACTTATATGTGTAAACAAACACAAAGTATAGGAAAAGATTTAATTAACTAGGAAATCCACACAAAATTACGAATTTAAGCACTGGTAAAATTAAAAGACACTAATCTGCCTCTGTTCTAATTAACACATTTACAGATAACCAAGGCTAGATCGATTAATGGAAGTAAATTAACCACTAACTAAACAATGCAAGAAGCCGTTATTGAAAGATCTAATCAATATGCAAACTTGTCATACGAACAAAAGTTGTGAACCTATGATATATACCCAGTGGTTCAAAAATAAATTGATTCTTAATCCCTTGACGAGTTCAATTATTATCTCATAATAGAGAGTTAATGCTTTTATTAACAATTGGTTTACTGTTACCTGCAAATTTTACGCACAAAATGCAATTCAAGAAAAAGAAGGATAATTTGGACGTCCGAAACATGAATATTTCAGGGAACATTTTTCGAAGCCCGAAAAGGGAACAGACGAAACGGGAAGATACCCAATTTAGGGCATTTAACAAAATATAACGAGCTATCAAGACAATTTGTAATCGAGTCATTCGTGAATTTGAGTCCATATGTCAGTAGTGCTTATTGCGAAATGTCATAGATGATGTAGATGAAGGACTTATTTGTACTTGTAACAAAATGGAGGACATTTTCAGCATTTATTCTGACTGTTGAATAAAATAAATTTATTTCTCTTGAACATTCGCGTATTTTTGACAATAAAATCTTATTTTACACTTGTTGCCATTATTTAAGGTTTCAACTGACATTCTACTTGACATTTGTAATGTAAGTGCAGTTCAAGTAACGACATACGATTTCGGATTCATGAATGGACTGGATTACAAATTATTTTGTTCGCTTAGTAGTATAGATCTATTACAGACATGCATTACTCAATCCATAGCCGCCCGGGACGTAAAGACTTTGAACACCCGTTCATTAGTCAGTTATAGCATTAATCGCGGAGTTACTTAAGTACGCATATTGTATCGTTGCCGACTCTTGGCCGTCAGAGGTCTCGAGAAGCTTTTTCATGACATGTGACGTGCAAGATTGTGTTATACTTAACGGCAACCTATGACATTGACAAGCTTCTCCATGTGCACTAACTAAAATTGACAGAAATTTGAAGCAGGTCTCTGTACATAAAAGTAACCAATGCGTGAAATATATACGTTGAGTATGTCCATGTATACATATATGTACGTATATGTTTTTTAACATTTTTGTTTCGCTGTACGCATATTGTAGTTTACATAAAAGTGATCTCGTAGTAAAGTACATAACATAACAAGCCTATTTTTAGAATATCTTTCAAAACATTAAAAAAATTTATATAATAGGATGGTATATACTTGAATTAAAAGAAAAGAATATAAATACTGTTAGGAATGAAACAGGAAATATCAGTTGATAAAAACCTTATCTTTCGCATTCATTTTTTATTTTTACACATGATTTATCGCAACTATTATATTAAATATGATAAATCTAAACACGAAATTAATTAATATACAAATAAAATCTCTGTGCCTCCTTACTTTTTTCTAGACGTCTGTATTAATTAATTAACAGTGAATAAAATGAAAAACAACTGCAGTGACTAATGTATTTTCATGTGTACGCTTAACAAAACGGGCACTCCAGAAAAATGATTGATTACAGTGCTGGAAGTTTATTTTGAAGCATATTTGCAGAGGAAGGATGACTATTTGTATTTCTCGTAATCAATACTACTGTGGAATTGAAAGTTTTATGAGAAGCATATGCTTCCAACTGTACCTAATAGTTTGTTAATCCATCGCCATTCTTCTTTGGACTCAAGATGATTTATACTGGTTAATGATAATTTTATTTATCCTCAACGGAAATCTGTCTCTTATGGACAGTTTCAAGATATTCTTACTGGTTTGTTTTGCATTTCAGTTTCTAAGTAAGAAAGTTTGCAAATATTTCCCTCGCATAAACATGATTTATGTTCGGTATAAAATGCTTTATTTAGTGCTTTGCAGATTTCCATTTTGTATTTACTTTGCCTTAATAAATATTAATAATGTTTTTGTATTACGAAATATATTGATTTTTGTATGTAAGTATACAACTGTGTTTAAAGAACGTTCTAATATATTTTGAGAATTAATAATCTAACATTAATTAAGTATACAAAAAATAATTAGTTTCTTAGATACATATTCTATGCCACATTAGTAGAGACAATATACGGACAACTTCAGCTCAGTAACTGCCATGTATTTCCTCAAAAGTATTGCAGGCTTCCTTGATCGTTGTCCATGACAGCCTATTGGATTCCGAACTGTAACGGCATCGTTGGTACTGCTTCCTTTTTAACCGACGTTTCGTCCACTTTTGCAGGCGATATATTCAAGGTTGCTGTTACTATTGTTACATTTCAAATTGAAGATTATTGTGTATTATATATCATACGTGTACATTATATACAGGATTCGGCAACTGGAATAACACATTTTAAATAGGTTACTATGAAAAAACAAATAATATGACAGTTAATTTGACATTAAACTTCATTCCTATACATGCAATTTTGACCAGAATGGAGAAATTTTCACTAAACCAACGTATTGATACAGTGAATGAGTTTGTTAGAAATGGCTCCGTTATCCAAGCGCAAAGAAGTTTCCGGCAAGAATTTAATGTTGAAAGACATGGGAGAATTCCATCGCGGAAGACGATTTTAAAATGGGTGAGTTATTTTAATGAAAGATGCAGTGTTGCATCGAAATTTAAAGGTGGTGTTACATCTGTTCGGATACCATAAAACATTGAAAGGGTTCGTGTCGTTGTTAAGATAAGTCCGATGCCACCACGAAAAAAAAAAATTATCGGCCCTGCAAATCTTTGAAAGAAGTTTTCGTAAGATTCTTAAAAATGATTTACGTTTTTACTCCTTCAAAATTCAGAGTGTACAATATTTAAAGGAAGGCGACAGAGCACTTCGCATGAGATTTTGCAGAGAATTCTTAGAAATCTTGAATGAAGATCAATATGTGTTGCATTGTTTGTTAATTACGGATGAAGCTCCTTTTCATGTAAGCGGTTTGATAAATAAACAGAGTTGTCGGTATTGGTCATCGGGAAATCCTCAATAGTTACATCATAAACCTCTACATGACCAGAGAGTGACAGTAAGGTGTGGAATATCAATTTTAGGAACCGTTGGATTATACTTTTTCGAGGAAAATAATCAATCAGGTTAACTCCCACTGCTATATACAAATGCCACAGAAGTTTTTGGTAGGAGAACTACCAAGATTGGAGCAAGACAAAGTGTGGTTCCAGCAGGATTGTGCGACAGCTCATATAGCGAGGCAGACTCTTCTTACTTTAAGAGAAATGTTTCCTAATAAAATTATATCAAAATATGGTAACATAAATTGTTCGCCAAGATCTTCGGATTTATGGGCCACCGATTTCTTTTTATGGAGCTTTTTAAAAGATAGGGTATATAAAAACCGACCACAAACTATTCAGGCATTAAAAGACAACATTTTTTTAAGAATGTCACGATATTAATGCTCAACTCCTGTTCAGAGTTATGGAAAACTTTCAAAATAAGTTAAGGTTTTGTTTAGAAGCCATGAGGGTTACTTAAAAGATATTATTTTCAAAAAATAAAATTGCACATATTAAGGTACATCGCAAATTCGTCTAATTTCGTAATTTTCCAACAATTTTGTAGCTTTATGAAAATGTATCATACCAGCTGCCGAACAATCTATTATATGTATTGAAGAACAATAAAATAGAGAAAATGCGTATTGTTTCAGGAATAGAAACGAACATTGTAAGATGCTTTTAATTTAATATTTTTCCCCTCTCAAGAAGAATAAATTTTGCGATCGATAATTTGTTGCTTAATAAATATGTAACATTATAAAAATATTTTTTTCATCTACATGGGATGTTTTTGGTAAATATTATATTTTCTGACCCAAAAATGATCTCGATTTCTCTCTATGGCGTACGGTTTTTTTTGAAAAATACAAAGTGGTTGCATAAAATAAGCATAATACTAATGAAAAACCACCATTTTATTACAATGAACTAAACCATATTTCTTATAATTAAATAAACAATTTCTTTATGAAATATTCTTAACATTCCGTGTTAATTTCTTTTTTTTGGAAAATATTCGTCTCTTGGGCTCAACAAAAAATCTGAACTAGATTCATCCTGGGGAGGTAATATATTTTCGTCTTTAGAATCACCCAGGATATCATCCAAATTGGAAGCTAGGTGTGGAACTGATATTTCCAAACTATGAGCCACTGGACGAATAGCTGAATTAAGGTTTGAGCAAGATATTTTCTTTTTCTTTTTTGCATTGAAACGTTTCACATCTACCGAACAGAAACCACAAACCACAAACGGAGATCTTCTTCGCATCTTCTGCACACCTTATAAAGAGCCCAGGCTTTGTCTTGATGCCAAGTTTCAACTTTAAGTAAGCAAAATACACTTTTTTCGCGAAATTATTTGTTTCTTCGTCACTTTTAACAATGTATTCGCCACAAGAAAAACAGAAGTTGTCAGAAGGAATAACACAACCTCTTGGAGTCATGATATATTACTAAAAACACGGGTACCGTCACCTTTGAATACAAAATGCAAACTGAGTGTGGCTTTCAGCAATAAAGATCCTAAACTTATTTATCATGTTGAAGCATGATCGAATCAATAATACGCTTCTTGTACTCATTCCTAATACTCTGGCATACATTCATAGGACCATAGTCCCTATGTGGAATCGCTAAGGATTCCGCTAAAATGGACATCTGGTGATGGCTAGAAAAAGAACATAACAAGAATGGAAAGGTATTTTTAATAATATAAAATATTATTAAAAATCTAGTGTGAAGAATAATAATATTTTATATTATTAAAAATACCTTTGTATTATACAAAATTGGTGGGGTTTACCTACTCATGTATGTTTCAATTATTCTGATAAAAGAAATGGAGGCTAACGGAAGGTCAACTCCATAGTAAAACACTACTAAGTGATTTGGACCTTAGGTTTTCAGCAAACCTGACTCGTAGTAACAAAAAAGAAATTAAAATTATTACCGAGTTAATAACCGGAAACTGTCCTCTAAGGAAGCATCTGTACAGTATGGGCTTGCTTAGCGAGCACAGGTGTAGGACATGTGAAAAACAGGAGGAAACTAGCCTTCATGTAATATGCACGTGTGAGGAACTGAAGGGACTCAGACAGAAACATTTCGGACGAGATCTATTGGATCCTACGAGAGTACTCAAACTTCCTCTGAGGAGGATAGTGGCTTTTATCGAGGACACAAGACTAATAGAATGGAACTGAGAGATGTATTGAGGGTGGTACAAAGAACATTGCGCTCATTTGCCTGGACGTGCTAGCACTCACTCCAAAAATTAGAAGAAGAACAAGAAGAAGAAGAGGATACCCTGGCAAACATGTATAAACATGCTCAACCCAGTCAGTGAGATTTCTTACTTTTCGCTTAATGGGCGTTTCATTCTAAATGAAACTACAAACACGAGTTTTGCAAGAAAACTTGACCAGATCGAATTTTTCGAATATTTTTCCCGGTGTCAGTGAATTAAAATCTATAAGAAACATTATAAAAATCCCATGTGTTTTTTTTTGTTGCAGACCTGTGTAATTAAATTTAATGTTACGTGTTCTTTATCTTTTGTCACATCCCGATTTAGATTTATTAATTGGCATTAAATTTCTATCGAAAATTATATTCAACTGTGATTTGATCAAAAGCACGGTGCTAATTAAACTCGTTTTCACAAACAAGAAAAGGAAAATGACGTGGATTGCCCCACCTACCCGCCCCTGCCAACGTCTAACGGCCCACCCGGCTACTAAGACCTACGCCTACGCCTACGCTCAGGGGTGGGAGACCCAGAGATACTAAAGCAAAGGTGATAATGGGCGCCACCGAATTTGGTATCGCTAGACGCCGAAATTTCGGAAAATTATGATAACTTAAAAAGAAGGCAAGCCACGCGACGGGTAATGACGCAACCAAGCCGTCCGAAACGATATCGAAAGGAAAAAAAAGGAAGTTTCGAATTCAACTAAGTAACACAACGCTTTATTTTACTTGATATAAACGACAGAAAAAAAAACAAGAAAAATATCTAATATATATCAGAAGGGATGTCTATAATATAAATATGTATGTAACGTGTGTATGTAATAAAAATGTATGTACATATGTATAAAATAAATAACAAGCGTTATAAACTCTACCCAGAAAAAAAATTAATAAACCCGTCAAAATACGTATTTATCTCGTTCACATATATAAATACAACATTATAAGGCCGATCTAATGGGCAGACCTGGTATTTGTATGTAGGCTTATTATATTTTAAATATTAAATAAAGATATCCTAAATTTAAAATTTACAAAGATGAGTAAGGTAATTAATTAGACAATGGTTTGCGATTTTATAATATTTTAGAAATAAATAAATGATTAATTAACTAAACCCCAATTTATGATAAGGAAAGAAAAAAATATATAATATCTTAAAAATCAGTTACTTATATAATTTAAACCAATTGAATAAACGCGAAAATTTATATTTAAATTTAAAGACGCAAATTTTAGAAAAAGTAACAAAATTTATTTTTAACGTGTATATGCAAGAAGTACGTCTTACGCAAATAAAAGAAACTCTACGACGAACTCGTAGATATACTTGCAAGGTCGATTTCTTTCAAAGACAAAAAAAGGTATATGTACGAAATTAACGTTAACTTCTTATGAATGGAATAATTTTAAGATTTGAAACTTAGCCAGGAAAGATAGAGAAAATAAGTCATATAGCATTAAATACGTTATAATAGGATACTGAATCTAAAATTACGTCGACAGAAGAAAAAAGAAAAAAGAAAAATTAATTAGCGTTTTAATGCAGAATGTTGGCACTAATAAATGAGTTAAACAATAATTTCACCCTCCTGGTATTTTCAACTAATAAAACTAATCAAGTACTTAATATTTCAAATTAGAAAAAAAGAATAATTAAAACAATGTAAAGATGAGATGTCTTAGCTTGATTTCGGTGGTGTCGGAAGCTGTTGATCCGGATTTTCCGTTGATTAATGCGTGAGACCGCCGGGAATTGATGGAATGTTCGTCGCAGGCCGCAAAAAAACCTCTGCTAACTACTGTAGCGTCAAATTAGGACCACCTATTAAAAAAGTGCAATCAAACGAATAAAAAATTAGAAGAATTACCTTAACTTCGAAATTACGTACCAGAATGTTCTGATGGATTTTTTTGTAAGACACAACTTATACGTTGTTAATATGGAACGAAGTCCGCTCGACACCGTAATTTCCCCGTTCGGGTTAATTGGTACATCCAATAAAATTACGTGGTTCTTTAAAAAAAACCTTATATGGGAAGGGCTCAAAACAAAAGAGAGAAGTCGTTATAGAACGATAATTACGCCTTTTTATAAAGAACACGTGGTGTACGAGTCCAGGAGTTCGATTGATGATCTGACAACGGATAGATGTCGATCTCCGACTTACATCTGCACGGTGAACAGCTCACACCCTGTAACTGAGGTAGGGAAGAAAGCAACAAAGACAACATGGAAGGCTAATACGCAATCATACCTACAGATATAGGAACGTAAGCATATGAAGTTACAGGTAGATTCAAAATCAATAACAGAATAAAATAAAGAAAGACGCTAATTTGCGACAAAATAAGGAAGTGTTTACGAACACGTAACACAAGTTAGAAAATACAGATGTTTTCGAGGAAACTGTAAATTATAATATTCTTAAAATATTTCCCTATTGCTTCTCTTCAAGATTTCAAACAAATATATGTGCCACTGGGAGCAGCACTTCCATTTGAAAGAGTTAAGTTTCATTCCTTAGTGCAATAATATAAATATAATATTAAATGTAGCATTTAACTAACTAGAATAAATTATTTAAATTTTTAATCTCTTTAGCTCATGTCAGTTATACACAACTAGAGAATATTAGTCCGGGACAATGGCACTTGTCTGTTCGCAGTCAATTAACACAGGTCGTTCTTCCTCGTAGCAGTATATATTATTCTGATATTATTGTATCAAATTAAAATTATATATCAGAACAAGTTGAATTTAAAAGTAAATAAAAATATAACAAAAAAAGAGATTATAAAACGAGAAAAATTAACGAACCTGTAGAGAAATCATGCCCGAAGGGTTAGGCAAAGTATTTATGCCATTTGAGGAAACCAACAAAATGAAATTGTATCAAAGCTATCGTACTAGTCTAGTTAGCCTAGCCAAAGAAACAAAAGGGCGATTCACAGAAATGTACCATAGAAAAACGCATTGTTCATTATCCTGTAAGAATTATTTGTGTTCGTATCTAATTCATATCTAATTCAAATTTTCATTTACCACATGTCACCTGCAGTGCATCGTTTTCCAATATCTATGAGGTCCTAGTAGAAAGTAATAGCTAATATGTTATTGACATTTCGTAGCCCTAAGAAAGTTATATACAAAATTTCAAATATATATTAAATAGTGAATAGCGAAAGTCATTTATATTTTAAATTCTTTGAAAAAGGCATCATATGCCGAAACATATAAGATTGTTTTAAATATATATATTTTGAAGTAAAACCAGACCTTAAATCGCCAACTAATTGAATCTACCATAACATACAAAGGTCACGAAATAATTATCTATGTAATGGTGTATACCGATATATACATACATATAAATATATATATATATATATATATATATATATATAATTATTTCGTGACCTTGGTATGATATGGTAAATTCAATCAGTTATAAAATCAGGATATAAAATATAAATTATATTTATATTTTATATCCTTGATAAAGGCATCATTGCCGAAACATGTAGGGTTGTTTTAAATATATATACTTTAAAGTAAAGCCAGACCTTAAATCGCCAACTGATTGAATTTACCATATATATATATATTATAGTAGTTCACCCACTGAGAAGTAGTTAATGATTATAATTATAACATAAAATGTTTAAATTAGTATAAGTTTAAAATTTTAAATGTGAATGATAAATCTCTATATTTGTAGGTTATCAAAAGTTACATATAGATGGGGTTGTACAACATATAACATATGTTATATGCATATACATCCACGATGTAATCGTTTTAATAATAAAGTGTACATGACCTAAACAGCTGTTCTTGTGTATAACCAGTAACTTAGTTTTTTGTGGGCAATATTCTGTTAAGTGTCAGGCTAATCTAGAACAATGAGACTCTTGATTATCGTGCTTTATAGAAAAACACTCATAAGGCAGATTCGGTACGTCAATAGAACACATGCACACCAATAGTAAACAAAATCAAAGATAATGGTGTTTTCAAGCAAAATCTACTAAATAAAACAAGAGGATCTAAGGATTATGTAAATAGTTTAATGAGAGAATTAAATTAAAATAAACAGGTAAGTTATAGATATGTATTATAAATTTAAATTGGCATCTAGTCACGTGATAAAATTGAACACAATAAATTATAGGTTACGTGACGATATTCAATGATAACTTTCTTAATATCTTATTTTATTACATAAACTAACTTTATAGACTAACCAGAGAACTGACTTCTTCGTATTTTTATAAAAAATAACCTAATTTTAACTTAACTTGGTAAACATATCTTGAAAAATATCTATGATTGTGAGTTTTCTATTATGAATTGAACTAATTTAATGTATTCAAAATTTTAGGAGATGTTAATGATACTTAGATTGGAATTTGATGGTGTTCAGGAAGGCAGGATCTATCTTGAATTCAAAACGTTCGGGATACAGGTTTTCGGTAGCGGGCTATCGGCTTGGGTCCCTGCTGGCTTCGAGTTTCTGTCGATGTTGTCTTCGGTGAAATGCAAAGTTCGTTTTATAAGGCACTGGATGATGTATCAATGCACAAAATACGTTAAAAAGGTGCTGGATATACGGGTAATATTTTTGTAGGTTCGTAGTATAATTTTTCAATATAATTTCATAAATTTCTTCTTATTTTAGATGGAGCACTTTATAAAACGTCGGCGTGGTTTTTTTGAAATTTTTACATCATGACGCTAACTCTCGTTTGTTTTTTATTTAGGCTTCTGATCCGTTTATCTAATATGTATTCATTTAACCTCGTAAATAATTCTAATGAAATTGACAATTTAATTATTTTTGCCACATAAATATCTTCCAAAAATTATATATTTTATTTTAATATATAAATACTTATCATATGAACATAAAAATCTCATTTTTGTGCTAAATTGTAATTGGGCTTTTTCCCGCTGTATTTAATTTGAATAAGTACAGTTTACTCTAATGAATGTGTATAGATTATTATTGATCAATTAAGTTGAAAGTTCTCGGAAATACATGATATATAATTAAAATGACTAAGGCAAAAGAAAAGTTAAATAAATAAGAAAAGCAAATTAATTTCCAACAATTAAAACGCGAAATCAACTTTATTGATTTGACAGATGAAGAATTCAGTTAAAAAAAAAATTATCTTAATTTCTAATATTCACATTTTACCTAATGATCTGTATCTTATCTTAACTAGGGATTCTTGTGTGTAGACTTGACCTACCTCAATATATATATATATATATATATATATATAAGGTAAACTCAATAAGTCGGCGATTAAAGGTCTGGTTCATTACTTCAAAGTATGTATATTTAAAACAACCCTACATGTTTCGGCAATGATGCCTTGGTCAAGGGAATAAAAAATATAAATGACAGAATATAAATCTTCTGGTTACTTTGAGATATCAAACTTGTGGATTCGCGGATTGTATTTTTTATTTTTGTTTTTCTAATTAATTTATTGATTATATTCTGTCATTTATATTTTTTTATTCCCTTGACAAATGCATCATTGCCGAAACATGTAGGGTTGTTTTAAATATATATACTTTGAAGTAATGAACCAGACCTTTAATCGCCCACTTATTGAGTTTACCTTATCATACCAAGGTCACGAAAATATTATATTTATATATATATATAAATATAATAACTTCGTGACCTTGGTATGATATGGTAAACCTAATCAGTAGGCGATTAAAGGTCTGTATATTACTTCAAAATATATGTATTTAAAAAACTCTACATGTTTCGGCAGTACGCCTTTATAAAGAGAATACAAAATATAAATGACATTTATATTTTGTATTCTCTTGATAAAGGCGTACTGCCGAAACATGTAGAGTTTTTTAAATACATATATTTTGAAGTAATATACAGACCTTTAATCGCCTACTGATTAGGTTTACCATATATATATATATATATATATATATATATATATATATATATATATATATCGGTGTACACCATTCGCCAAGATATCGTAACAAAATTTTAAAGATATCGATAAAAATGTAAATAACGCAAGACTAAATTTATGATTTTATATCAAAATATCTAAAATAGTTGATTAAATAATTGGCTAACATAACTACTACTAAATACGAAGCTACTGTAAATATAATTTACAAAAACGAATTTTCTGCTTGGCGTATTTAAAAGATAAATATACATTCGCGTATTCAATCAACTCAAACTATAAAATGATAATGCCTTTACTGATATAGATTTTCTGGTGTAACATATTATACAATGGCTGTGCAACAATATATACATATATACATACATATATGTATGTATCTATAATAAATTAATATTGACTGCAATTCGTATAATTAAATTTAGCACTTGCTTCATGTAAAATGCATGAAGTGTAAAAATATGCTAACAAAATAAAATTATTACATTATTTAATGCAACACTGTGTGTACAAAATAATTGAAAATATTTATTCTGCGCCACCATGCACATATTTTTTGCTACATATACTCAATGCATTATAATTTATTCACTGTACTGAAAATTAACAAAATTTCTACTGCTCTTTATTCATTTATAGATCTATATTAAATTAAACTAGATTGTTTAACTAATGCTTATGATAAAATGCCCTTTACATATATACATGCATTTATTGATTGTATAAAAAATATTAACTTTTGAGTTTTAATTATTTAATTAAATTTAGCACAGAGTTGAATAAATTAAGCATTTTTGCAAGCTATTGAGAGAAGTTATTTACAGAAAATCGTTACGTTATTACGAATTATAGAGAGTGTCTCAAAACGTACCAGCTCTATTTAAAGAATGAATGGCAGAACTTATTTAGAGTCAAAAACTCCACATAAACATATGTCCTAAACGTAACCGTTAATATTTTATAATTATTTGGCTACAATTTTATTTCTGCGAAATGTATTAAAATACATTTCTATTATTTTATTTACATTAAATGTTCAAAATTAATACCATTCTGCTCGATACACAAAGCCGCACTTCACAGAAGAGATCGCTGTGTTATTAATATGATTGCTGGGTTATCCCTAATAATATAGCTGTTGTATTCGTTGACGTAATGCTTCTACCGTGTTTATTTCAGTTGCATAAACAATCTGTTTCATCTGACCCCAAAGCTAAAATCTAATGGAATCAGGTACATACTGCGGGTCCTCCTGTGCCAATCTTCCCGGAAAATTTTCGTTAAGTCAAGCACTAACACGGAGAGATTGATGTGCAGGTGACCCATTGTGTTGATAACACATTGCACGGGTAAAGAGTTTTCCAATTAGGCGATCAAAAAGAATACCAACTATCAAACTAACGCCAAGTTTATGTTGAAAATGCGAGCGTCTTCTTAAAATTGATGATTTTCTGCACCATTCATGAAAATTATGATAATTAGTGACATCATCTCATGAAAGAAAGCTTTATCGGTCCATAAAATATGCGGCAAGTTTTTATTATTTTGTAACCAATTACAAAATATTAAGCGAACTTAAAAATCATTACTTAGACCTTGAACTCTTTGATAATGATGTGGATATAAGTGAGCACTTCTTATTATTCTCAAAACGTGGATTCTACATACTGTACCACGTAATGCAACTTTTCTCACACTTAAAGACTCACCTTATTGTAATAAATAAATAACTTGCTCATCTTCGTTTATGGGACTGCGGACAATTCCTTGGCCGACAGCAGTCTTGCATTGAAAGTGCCATACTCCTCAGCTGAAGGACGATGTGAATGAAAGAAAACTGCACGCGTAGGCAGGCAGTCTCCTATTGGGATATCTTCTTCGATATTCTTGTTGTGCTGCTAAATATGCATATTGTTATATATATATATATATATATAAACCTAAACATTTGCGAGAAGAAAGAACGGATAGAAGAAGTTTATACTGTGATGTGAGTTATCCACAGTATTCGCGAACAGTCTAACGATGACTCACATGCACGAACATACCACCGTCTCTAGAAAGACCGAAGAACCCAGGGGATATTCTCAAAGGTCTATAGACTATAAGAAGACTGGAAATGGAGGGAGAGATCCATTCGATACCGAATCATCGCCGAGTGAACTTACATAAATACAAATACATAAATGTGCTTATTGTTAGTAATTAGTTTTTATATTGTTATTCGTTTTTATTATTAATATAGTGTGTGTCGATGTTACCGTTAGTTTTATTTAAGAACCAGAAAAGACAAACTTTACAATACATATCGAAAAAAGGGAAAAAACGATTGTTATGTAAATTTGAAATTCCTTACGTCTTCTGATAATTAACAAAAATGTCATCAGTTAAAAAATACACATTTTTTTTGGATTTGCCCATTACGTAAATGGCTTGATTATTCTTCAATTCAATTCTGATACAACATTTTATTGAATTTCGTAAATTTAGAAGCTCCGAGCCAAGTTCTTATTTTCCTCAATTAAAATAAAGAATATTTGACACACGTAAAATAGAATAAATAATTTTATAATTACTTTAATTACACGCAATCGTCTTAATTCTAGCCATTACAATTTACCCAATTGTTTAGATAACAAATCGTTTTATCACAATTTCGGTTTGGCGTTAAACTGTTTGTATGTGAGAGCCTCGCCCGAAGCAAGGTTTGTCACTTCGGATCAGTGTCTAGGCATACTGTGGGTTATCAAATATTCATCGGCCGTACCCCGATCAAGGGACCCGTGGATTTGCGTATACAAGATTATGCCATCAGAGGCCGGCTTTGTTTACGTTTAAAATGCTGGCGGCACCCGAAAAGCCCTGTCTTATCAACCGTTAGTTGAGTATCGTCTTAACTTTTTTCCCTTCTTAGAATGCTTTTTTTTTTGTTCTCTCAACGGAATAAAACATTAAGCCAACGATATCCCACAGTGAAAATTTTATTGCGGATAAGTAATGGGGGCCACAAGATATATTTTTGTGCCTCTGCAGGTTTGAATATATTTTGCAGATAAATTATTTTGTTTTTAATTTGAATTTAGTTCGATTATCAATACAAAAGTATTTTTACTAATATAAAATATTATTAAAAATCAGGTGTGAAGAACACAATACAAGTTCATATATTTGTGAATGTATTCTCTCCAGAGATGTAGAAACGTATTTCACCTTTCTACACGATCATCGGCACGCCCCTGCTGGAGAAGAGACACATTCAACACAAAGTAACAACCTTACTATGTCACAGAAATGATTAAGACAGAGAATATTCAGCGCTGTCTATATAATAACTACAGAACTAGCAACGTGTTTCCATAGACGGTAACTACCATATCTATAGAAACGGTATTATCTTGCCTTCACTAGTTGTCGGACGAACCGAATGCGTATATAACAAAATAATTTGAAACATACATGAGTAGGTAAAACCTCACCAATATTGTATAATATAAAAGTATTTTTAATAATATAAAATATTATTAAAAATCGGGTGTCGGTTCGTCCAACAAGTAGTGAAGACACGATAATACAGTTTCTATAGATATGGTTGTTACCGTCTATGGAAACACGTTGCTAATTCTGCAGATATTATATAGACAGCCCTTAATATTCTTTTACGCTCTGTCTTAATAATCTCTGTAAGATAGCAGGTTGTTATTTTTTGTTGAATGTGCCTCTTTTCCAGCAGGGGTGCACCGATGATCCTGTAGAAAGGTGAAATACGTGTCTACGTCTCTGGAGAGGAAACATTCACAAATATATGAACTTGTATTGTGTTCTTCATACCCGATTTTTAATAACATTTTATATTATTAAAGATGCTTTTGTATTATTCAAAATTGGTGAGATTTTACCTACTCATGTATGTTTCAAATTATTCAATTATGAATTATGAGTACTCAAAATATTTACGATAAATGCAGGGCTATTTTAGTTACATAGTTTCTCAAATGACAAGTTAAGCAGGATAAGGTAAAGCTTTCATTATAGTGATGTAAAATTTGCCATAATATGTAAAGTATACAGATTGGTTGGTTTTTATTGTACACTCAATATTTTCGTTGAGAGTATAATATTTAAAAGAAATCAAAACGTATCCGATGCTATTTTTGCTCTTTCCGATACCGTGAAATAGAATGCAATAACTTGAAAGAATAAAGATGTTCCAATTATTTTTTTTTAATTGCATGCCCTATATATTATTGGATATTTAGCTAGTTTATTTAATTCTGAATGCGATATATTTTTTTCCTTGACCTATGAATAGAGACCGGACGCATCAGGCCGAAATTATGATTAGACCATATAAATAGCCTGTAACGTCGCTAAGTACAACACGCAGTTATTGAATAGCACTATTCATTCGGTTACTGCACATCTGTTTTTTGTCGTTGGATTGTGATACAATTACTTCAATTTTATAGTTAAATTCCTTTCTTCATCTACATCCAGATAGAAGGGTGAGAAGTTTTAATAATTTATTTTATTTATTAGTATATATTTCGTAGGATAAATAAAGTACGGTGAGTTAGTTTCTTTTTTTCATTGTTTTAACTGTTAATTGAAAAACAAATGGGTGGTGATACATAAAATACGAAATACATTTTTGTTTCTTCATATTGTAGTTCAAGTTGGTTAAAGGAGTATTATTATTAATTAGCAATACCTTCTCAAGGTTCTTTTCTATAAAATTTGTTCTCTTTGAATAAAGTACATTCTTGTAGATAGAAAATATCCTTTCTACATCGCAACTGGTTATAGGTGCATACTGGAAATATTCTTTTATTTCAGCGTATTTAGCAGTTAGATTTTAAGGCATTGTCACCATACACAATTACTGTAATATTATTAAATTTGGATTTCTATTAAAAACCGCGTCAAAATTTTGCCGAAGACCATATTCGAAGTCACTTGGGATATTTTTCAAATTATTAAGAGCCACATTTAATGTTATTAATCCATCATTTAATTTGAGATTTTGATTTTCAAAATAAGTGATTAGTTTTGGCAAAAGTGTTTCTAAAGAAAGTACAACAGATTTTTTTAATTTGGAATTTGTATTACTTACTTGCATTTAGAAATACTTCGATAATCGTCATTTAAAAATGTAAGGAAATTTTGTAAACTATCTTTGTAAAGTATCTTCAAACCATGTTCCCCATCTAGTTATTACTGGAGAGGGAGGCAGTGACATAGATGGAAGTTTCTCCCTGTAAAGAGCTACTCTTAATGGTGCTTTTCTGGAAACATTTTTAAAAGCAGATACAAGTCTATCAACTTACGGAAAGGAAAGATGTAGAAATACTGAGGTATTTCAAGCGGAAGTGGCGGCATTGCATCATTTCGTTAGAAATTAACGGACAGGGTAACGAATCTCACTGGTACCATTTTCTCCGACGGCCAAGCAATGTTAAAAGCATTGGACCCAGTGCAAGTTAAGTCTAAACTAGTATGGTATTGTGTGTGTGCCCTAAGCGAGCTCAGCGATCACAAGAAGGTGACCCTACCCTAGATCCTAGGACGCAAGGGCCATAGGTCTAATGAAAAGGCGTACGAATTGGCTCGACCGACCTCATTTACAGTCTTCATAGAACAAGAGCTTTCCCTCGGCATTGCAAAAACACTTACTAAAATAATCATGAAAAAGTAGGCTGAAATTTGATCTAGGGAAAGATAGAAGAATTCCCCAGTTTAAAGACAGTTGAAACGGGGAAGAGAACGTTCGCTTAAATTTTCAACGGACCTACTGAATAAAAACAGAAAGTCTGTTAAGATGATAATAGGCCTGTTAACGTGGCATTATAAGCCCAACTAACATAATACGGTCTCGCAGGTGAAACGGTATGCCGTATGGAACTGGAGTGAGAGAATGGCGGAGAGGTGAACGATACCCCACCAAGTACACTAGATAAGAGGGAAGGGACGGTTATAGTACCAGGCGCCAGGCGTGTCTGTGCCCAGTTTGATCAGATACGTCGACGATAGATGTGCAGAGTAATTATACGTAGAACGTCGATTGTAATGGCAAAGTATACACAATCAGAAACAAATTATTTAACTCATATATTTATTCTTTATCATACCATAAAATTGCGTTTTTATTTTGTTACACTAGCAAACTTTTTATTTCTTTCGATGTAGCTAGCGGTTGCGCATCAGTACTTTTTCACCTGAAATCCATATTACCGGTTTACGTAATTTACTAATAGGTACACAGAATTTTTTCTTTTCTTTGATAGAATTATGCGTCCGTTTTCTCAGAATATTTTAAATTTTCTCTTCAAGTTCAATATTTTATTTAGTAACGTTAGCATAGTTTTAACTTTTTGTTTATATTTTCCTTGATGTAGCGTTTGTACATCACCGGAATTTAATTAAGTATGCAATAACAGGTTTGTGCTATTTATAAATATACAGATTTTTCTTTCGTTTTGGTGAAATTATGCATTTGTTTTCTCTGAATATTTTTATATTTTTTAATTGTATAGCATTTGTGTATTTTTATCATTACTATCTACGGTGCAAGACCTCTCATCTTTGAAATACGTTGCTTATACACATATTCGATAAGTTTGTGTATACCAGACCTACTACTGATGTATCATTGCTTATCCAATCATATGTATGTGTAGACCACACCTACATCTGACTTATCCTTATGCTGACCTTTGCTTATCCAATCAAATGCTACGCTACATATATTCAATAAACATATCCGAAAAATAGAAAAATAAAGCGGCGGGGATGCGTCTTGCGCAGCAGTATCGTTTTATTACCTCGTTCACATACGGTATAAATTCTGTTAAGAGGAAGAGGCAACCCCGATTCATGTACTATACTAATGCGGAGGTTTGACAAGAACATGGTTCCTAAAATGGGAAATCAATATCATAAATAATAAAAATATAATTTATTGCCCAAAAGGTCAAACCCAATTAGAGGACAACAATAAACAAATTAAAGTACATACATATTAAATAATAATAGTAATAATAAGTATATTACTTCGGCATTCCGCACCATGTGCGTTAATGGGGCCTTCCAGAAGATGTTCGTGTTTGGTGTCCGATGGGCGAATGTGTAACATTGCCGGGGGACAATGCGCGAAACACGAAGGCCAACACCAAAAAGCAAATCCGGACAGCCAACCCGACCACATAACAATTTATGCAAGAAACTTGCTCTATGCAGCTTCCTGCGATCAGACAATGACTGAAGACCATGCTGTTCCAGCAAAAATAAATAGTTCATTCCGCGATCCGGATAAATGCCAGATTTTTTTAAACTTAGATACTTCAAACCGGCTCTGAATTCTCTCTACAGCAACATTCTGAGTATCATGAAAGGGATACCAAACAACAGATCCGTACTCAATCCTACTCAAAACGAACACAAAATATAACATTTTGAGTAGATCGGCGTAATTGAAGAATTTTGTAGATCATAGGATGAAACTTAAAGTTTTACTCGCTGAAAGACACATGTTTTGCACTCGCAAATTGAAGTTTAAGCAGGGATCGAATGCTATCCCAAGATCCCTCACAGAAACAACTCTAGGAAGTATATGACCGTCAATAGAATAGGTGTTAATTTCCTAGTAATAGACATGAAGCATTTATTTGTATTCAACGTCAAGTGATTGGTACTAGACCAAATAAATAAAGTCAGTACCTTCCTGCAAACGCTCAACATCAGCTTCAATCGATATAACAATGAAGATTTTAATATCATCAGTATAACCCTCGGAATTAGAAGGCAAACTTACAAATAACTCATTTATAAACAGTAAGAATAATAAAGGCCCAAGATTGGAGCCTTGGGGAATCACAGATGTAGAAATAACAGCATTAGACAAGTTACCATTATAGAGAACGTAATTAATACTATTTTTAAATACGACTCCGTAAGTCTGAGAAAATAAGGAGAGAAACGAAAGGAAGAAACTTATTTACAATTATTATGTGATCGATAATATCAAATGCCCGGGAGTAGTCAAAATAAATGCAATCAAAATCAATAGTTTCACTAACACATTGCGTGAAGCTTGTCAGATTAGTTACAGTAGATGTTGTCGCGGAGAAATTTAAGAGCGGATATTAGAGAATATGTGATTGTATTAATACTGGTCATATATTTTAGCAAAATTAGAGAGAATAGCAACAAGACGATTGGTCTTGTCGCCTTTTTTAAAAACTGGAACTACTCTTGCCCGCTTCAATTAAAGCGGAACTATGTTTAAAAGAACCGTTCTGGAAGCTGCTAAGCTTAATTACAAGAGCAGGACTAGAGAACGTACTTTAAGGAGACATAAGAAACACAATACTCTAGAGAGATTGCAGTAGAATAGGCTTTACGAGTGCTTCAAATAAACTGCTGTAACTGCTTTTTCGTAGATGATATGACTCTCCTATCTAGGGTTCCAAAACTGGTGTATTTCTTCTGCTTAGAACACAATACACAATCCTTGAATATTCTTCTGAAATTAATCTGCACGTATGGAGGCACTTTTAGGGTATTTGGCTGTTACAGAAAAAGGTAACTCTTTGAATGGTTTTTAGTTTATCAATGTAGTGGTGCATCACAGTTATTTTCACTTAAAATATCGTCATATTTTTAGTGTAACTAGTAACGTAGATTTTAATCCGAACGTGTCTTTAAGTCATCATTGTTTTAAGAACAGCATTTTAGAAAACCGTTTCATCCTAAAAGCTGTCTTATATATACAAACCTACGAGGGCTAATCTGAATTTATTGACGTCATTTGACGTTTTGTTGTTGAAGTTACGTTCGTTATAACTCAGCTACTTATTTTTTAAAAGCAAAAGAAAATGGGATTAACCAGAGAACACTTTAGAATAATAATTTATTATGAATTTTAAAGAGATTTTAGCGCTTGTGAGTGCAAAGAGAGTTTAGATTCAGTTTTTAATGAACAAGCACCTTCCATGGTTACAATTTACCGATGGTTCAACGAATTTGAACGCGAATTTTGTTCAGCATCGAAAAACGCCTCCGTACCGACAAAGCAATGCGGTTCTTAAACAAATACTTGAAGAAGACAATAAAGCAACTTGTGCGTCGATGGAGCATCAACTCATGATTGGATCTTCAGCTGTTAATACAATCATACACGATCACCTACGGTATGCGCCAAAATAAACAACACTGAAATTATATTATTTATTACTTATACATTATTATGTCTATAGAATACATGTTCAAAATGTGCGCCATGGCGTTGTAGGCACTGCTCATAACGGTTACGCAGATTGTCAAACATATTCGAGAACACAGGTTGCTGCATATTCCTGAAAAAGGAGACGATCTTCTCACGTAAATGATTAACAGTTCTGGGTGGGTCTGTACCGCTGAAGACTTGCTCCTTTAACATACCCCATACGTAGGCATCCGGTGGTGTAAGATCGGGGGAATGTGATGGGTAGTTGAAATTAGAATTGCGGGAAATGATGCGTCCTTCAAGAGTTTCCTGCAGCAATGCTATCGATTGTCGAGCAGTGTGACTGGTCGCCCCGTGTTGAAACCACTGCTCTTCCATCCGAAGGTCCCTGGCACGACAAAACCCTCTGAGATCTTGGACAAATGGCGTTACCACAATGTTTCTATAACGTTCCTGGGTAACAGTAAGAGGTGTGCCATCATCATCCTCAATGAAATACGGACCAATCACACCGTGTGCTGACACTGCACACCATATCGTCACACGGGCACTATGTAGCGGTTTTTGGATAATCACGTCTGGCTTACCGAAACCAAGGAAGCGAGTTGTTTGTTTATTGATGTAACCCTCCAAGTGAATATGACTTTCGTCTGAGAACCACACATTATTCAAGAAATCTGGATCCTCGTACAACATAGCCATAAATTGTCCACAATACGCAACCCTGGCATTCATATCTTGGTTTGACAATCGTTGTCCAACTTGAATTCGGTACGGAAATCCACCTACATCTTTGAACAAACGCCGAATCGACGTACTGCTGATATTCAACTTAAATGCCGTTCGCCGAAGACTTCGGTTCGGTGATTGCAAAACCTGATTGAGGACACGTCCATGGTTCCCATTCGTTCTCACAGTTACTGGCCTACCAGACCTTCCCTTCCGTTGGCACAACACACTGCCAAAACGACAAAATTTCTCAACAATAGAAAGCATAACTTTGTTGGTAGGTGCCTCTTTATGAAATTGATCGCGATATGTTTCCGTCACTAACTTCAAACTCGGTCCACCTTGTTTGCCTTTTCCGTACGATCGAAAATAATGCTCGACGATAAACACTTTTTCCTCAGTCGTGAGACCCATTCTCAACTATAACATCACATAACAACGTTCTTTGCACTACTAAAAACACATAACGCTGCTAGTATCATACGTCAAAAAGCAGACATGCGCATAACAATGGCACGCATTTCAGTGTTGTTTATTTTGGCGCATACCGTATATTTAAAAAAAGTGGTAAGTCGTTTTGTGCCGCATCACCTTTCTGGCTTCCAAAACGTAGAGCGTGTAGGAATTTGCCATGAAACTTTCAATTTCTTAACTAATGGCGGGCACCAAATATTTTCAAAAATAGTGACAAGTGACGAAAACTCATTATCCCTTTTTCAACGTCCCTACCCGCCAAGAGAGCCGTGAATGGATTCACGAAGATGAGGAAACTCCTCCAATGACTAAGAAGCAGCGAGCTATGAAAAAGGTTATGTGTGGACTATTCTTCAGAAGTACAAACTTAGTAAATGCAAGCTAGATGGAATTAAGCAATTAAGCTAGATGCAAAAGACAGTTATAGCTAATTGGTAAACTGAAAAATGTTAGCCTGAAGTGTTCAGTGGAGCTCTAGACACTATGATAATACATTGTCCCATACGGCAGCTTTAACTTCCTAGTTTTTGTCTGGAAAAAATATGAAAATAATAGATCATCCGCCGTACTCACCTATTTAGCAATGTGTGGCTTTTGGCTATTTTTTAGGCCCAAACACAATTTGCGGGATAGAAGGTTTTCGTCTGCAGAAGAGATTGATGCCGCAGTTCACGCTTATTTTGAAGGTATTCCGAAAGAAGATTAGTTGGTATCCTTAAAACAATGGACAGAAATAATGGTGAAGTGTATCATTGCTGAAGTGAATACTTTGATCATATTTAAAATAAAATCCTAGAAAAGATGTTTTGCATGTAATACGGATGTCAAGAGACTAGAAAAATTGACCGAATGTTTTATATGCCACGGATAATACCATCTAAAATGTACGGGCATAAATGTGAACTATACCGAAAAAATATATAATGTACTACAATTGCAACATATAAAATTTGTTTGCTCACATTGTGAAAATTATAATTTAATAAAGAAAATTAATGATATGGAATGACAAGATGAAGCAGTGTTTTGAAGAAATGACTAGCCAAAAGGAGGCGTTCCAAAATATGAATATACAACTGGAAGGGATCAATACCGCAGAGAAAGTTGCAAAACGTAAAACGTTTAGCGACGTAATAAAGAAAAAGCAGGAGGTTATTGTAATTAAACCAATCGACGAGAATCAAAAAAGTAAAAAACCCAACAAGATATAAAAGATAAAATTGACCCCGGAAGATTAGCAATTGGAGTGGAAACTGTAAGAAACGTAAGCGGGGGTGGTGTTGCAATAACTTGCAGTAATAATAACTCTAAAGAGAAATTAAAAGATACGGTGCGAAGAGAAATAGGTAAAAGTTATGAAGTTATTGAGCCTAAAATCAGAAACCCGCAAATAATAATTGTTGGTACTGAATCGGAGACAATCAACCTGGATAATGAAATTATATTAAGTTGTATTGGAGAACAGAATGATTTAGGATCTACGGAGGAAGAGGTAATGAAGAAAATAAGCATTCAACGGAAATTCATTAATAAAAAAAATGTTAACCGTGTTTTTATTTTCAATAATTTTATCTTAAATCTTAGATCTCCCACCAAACTGACTATAAATAAATATTTACACTTACGTTTATACGAGGAATAAGCTGAATTTATTGAAAATAAGAAAATCTAGTAGACTGTGAAAAACAATCATACAATGTTTACTAAGAGCAACTCTTTATCTGTCATTTGACGTTCTATTGTTAAAGTTATGTTCGTTATAACTCAGCTACTTATTTTCTAAAAGTAGAAGAAAATGGAATTAACCAGATAGCATTTCCGAATCATAATTTATTATAATTTTAAAAGATATTTAAGCGCTTATGAGTGCAAAGGATGTTTAGATTCAGTTTTTAGTGAACAAGCACCTTCTTTGGCCACAATTTGCTGATAGTATAAGGAATTTGAACGCGAAAGGAATTTTGTTCAGCATCAAAAAGGAGCAAGTCCTCCTACGGCTGTTACCGACAATAACATTGCAGCTGTTAAAAATATAAGTGAAGAGGCCAATAAAGCTGCTTATGCGGTAATAGAACATCAACTGAAGATTGAATCCCCAACTGTTAAAACAATCATACACGATCGCCTGCCGTTTTGTGCCGCATCACCTTTCTGATTTCCAAAAAGCAGAGCTTGTAAGAATTTGCCATGAAACTTTAAATTTCTCTAATAATGGCGGGCACTAAATGTTTTCCAAAATAATGACAACTTATATTCCTTTTTTCGACATTCCTACCCGCCAAGAGAGTCGGTAGGGATTCAGGAAGATGAGGAAACTCCTGCAATGACTAAGAAGCAGCGAGCTATGAAAAAGGTTAAGTATGCGGTATTCTTCAGAAGTACGGGCGTAGTAAATGCAATTAAGCTACATGAACAAAAGACAATTACAGCTAAGTGGTACAGTAAGAAATTTTTGCCTGAAGTGTTCAGTAGAGTTCCAGACAAGGGAATTATGCTCCGCCATGACAATGCATTGTCCCCATACGGCAGTTTTAACTTTCCGGTTTTTGGCTGGAAAAAAATAATAAATGTAATACAACATCCACCGTATTCACTTGATTTAGCAATGTGTGACTTTTTGCTATTTTTTGGGCTAAAACGCAATTTGCGGAGTAGAAGGTTTTTGTCTGAAGAAGAGATTGATTGATACAGCAGTTCACGCTTAATTTGCAAGGTATTCCGAAAGAAGATTGGTTGGGAGCTTTTAAACAGTGAAAAGAAAGAATGGTCAAGTGTATCGTTGCTGAAGGGAATTACTTTGAGCATATTTAAAATAAAATCCTAAACAATATTAACCGTGTTTTTTATTCTCAATAATTTCAGTTTGTCCCTCGAAACATATTTAATTGCCTCTTGAATTATGTGGATTGTATCGACTATTTATTTAAATAACATCATTACACTACCGCAATGTGATTAACGTGCTAGTGTACTTGTAATAGTACAACTTTACATAATGGCCGGAGTAGATTAACCTAATCTACGAAATTGTTATATAGCCCTGTGTATGCCACTGTGCATGATGTATCGGATAACGTAATTGCCAGTTAATGTTGCTGTAAACATTAGCACAAGAAATATTGGTGAATAATTATGTAAGCCTGTATAGCTGCACAATACGAAAGTTGAACATGTTTCTATAATTAATTGTGTTTAATAAATACTGAAATGTTTATGATAAGTAGTACTTCAAATTCGATTAATAACAACGAAGTTTATCAGTGTCACTACATAACTAAATTGATCCCATAAGTTTTTACAAAAGTGTAGGAATCTATACATGCTTCCAAAATAATGTTATATTATTAAAGAATACAATTCCTTAAAATTTCCTCTATATACAATACTGCTCAAAGTTATAATAATGGTAATAGATCATTAATGTCCAAGAGTTGAACCATTTACAAAATAATATAATACATTTCTGGATAAAATATTAAAGAACCACCAGTAAAATTCAAAATAAATTTAAAACAATACAGCGAAATTTAATGAAACAAATAAAGATACGATAATAATAAATTTATAAATTTAAGTAAATTTTACGATAAAGCAGTTAATAGAGAAAACAAGAATAAAAAATACAGATTTATATGCGGCATTCTTAGACATGGAAAAGGCATTCGACACAGTATCACAAAAGGCTATATGGGAAAGTCTAGAACGAAGAAAAGTAAACCGGAAACTAATAAAGGCAATACAAAGTTTATACCACAACAACCAAAATTACGTCAGGAAAGATAACAAGCAATCGGAGATATTTAATATAAACGACGGTCTGAGACAAGGAGGGGTCATGAGCCCAACACTATTTGTTTTGGTTATGGATGATGTTATAAAGGCAGTGGCACGGAGGAGCTGCGGTGTACATGTGGGGTATGTCGGAATGATGCCGGTCCGCCTATCCGGGTGTGCCTTCGCTGATGACGTCATGATCTGTGCACCAACGGAAAGGCACCTCCAAAAAGATATAAAGATATGGCAAAAAGAACTAATGAAAAAGAACTTGAGAGTTAACGTAAACAAAACAAAAGTGATGATGATAGGTAATGAAAATAAGAAAATCAATATAGAATTGAACAAAGAAATGATAGAGCAAGTAGACGAGTTTAAGTACTTAGGAACAGTGCTGGAGAGAGATGGTAATATGGACAATGAAGTAAAAGAGAGAATAAGTAGCGCGTCGAAAATATAGCATAGTCTAAGCACACCTTTAATAAGCAAAAGAGAAATAAGTGAGAAAACCAAAGTAACAGTGTATAAAACCATTTTTAGGCCTACGTTAATTTACGGAAGTGAGAGCTGGGTATTGAACCAATCCCAAAAAAGTAAAATACAAGCAATAGATATGAAATATTTTAGAGCAGTCAAAGGTATAACAAGGAGGGACAGGATAAGAAACCAATTGGTTAGAGAAGAATTGAATATTGAACCAGTTCTCAACATGATCAAGAAAAACCAATTAAAGTGGTTTGGCCACCTTAACCGCATGGCTGGGAATAGGCAGGTAAAACGGGTATGGGAAGCAAGAGTTCAGAATGGAAGAGGAAGGGGAAGACCAAGAAAGACGTGGAATGCAGAGCTTGCAACAATTCTCAAGGAAAGAAATAAGCCCTGGTCAGAAGCTGTGTTAATGACGAAAAACAAGAAAGAATGGACAAAGTTTGTGCACCTAAGTGATTTGTAAAATTTTGTATAGTATACTCCTTACACCTTAGGGTAAAAAGGTTACTGATTTTATATATATATATATATATATATATATATATATATATATAAATTTAAGTGTTACCATAGAGTTTAGTTGATTTAAGAGCTATTAAAATTAACCAACTTTCTTTCATGGACTTGAAGAAAAAAAGCTGCTAATCTTCTTGGTATGCTTGAGATTAAGTTTCGGATCCTTTCTTGAGGTATCTCTTCCCATTCTTGAGCAAGGGCGTTAGAGAGGTCATCAAGTGTTACTGGTGGTCTCGGTGCGTTTTTAATTTTGTTGCCCAATTGATCGCAGAGATGCTCAATAGGATTAGGATCAGAATTTTTGGCAGGCCACTTCAAAAGTTGGATATTTGCATGCCTCAACACAGCTGTCACAATGTTAGCTGTATGAGGTTTGGCATTGCTTTGCATAAAAATGAATCCATTGCCGAAATTTTCGGCAACTGATTGAACAGGGGTTACAATAATTACGCCTCTATATCTCTAACAAATCGGAGACTGTGGCTTATAAGTGAATAAAATAAAATTAAAAAACCCTTACCACAATAGAATTTAATGACTCTAAATACGTATTTTTACCACCACGTTGTCATCTTCAGTAGAAAAAACAGTGTAACACTTGAACGCATGAAAACACTCACAGAAGGATTGTTCTGAACGTCTTCTAGTTTAACACTAGTTTAACACAGTGTTAAACTAGAAGACGTTCAGAACAATCCTTCTGTGAGTGTTTTTGTGCGTTCAAGTGTTACACTGTTTTTTCTACTGAAGATGACAACGTGGTTTTAGAAATATGTATCTAGAATCATTAAATTCTATTGTGGTAAGGGTTTTTTAATTTTATTTTATCCTCTATATCTCATTGCTGTTACCGACCCATTTCATATCAAAACCAATTCTACACGACCATTGAATTCTGTGCCACACCAAAGCATTACAGACCCACCCCCACCAAATTTATCAAATTCTAGAATGGTACATGGTGCAAATTGCTCACCTGGTCTTCATATGACACGAACACGGTGATCATTACCGTTTAGGGAACCTGAACTCGTCCGTAAACAAAACGTAGTTCTACTGTCCCGCCCCTCATTCCAACCTTCATGATTTTGACAAAAGTTTAAGCGATTTCTTTTGTGCGTAGCTGTGAAAATTCAAATGGTTGCTGGTTTTCTAGCAGACAAATTGATTTCTTTCAGTCTTTTTCTTACTGTTTTAGTAGAAATTTCTTTTCCAGTAGCTAATCGAAGATCATTTTTGAACATACGAGATGTTACAAACCGTTTTTTTTAATTCCTAAGTTCGATATAGCGATCTTCTCTGCGTGCTGTTTTTCTTTTAGCACCTTGTCCACGTCTTCTTTTGAAACTACCAATGCTTCTGAACCGTGCTACGGCGCTGTGTACCACAGATTTGTTGGTAGTTAGAATCTTCTCTTTGAAAATATCCTTCACGAAGAAGTATAATCATTTTAGATACTTCCTCTGGTCTACAATGGCGTCTAGCCATATTTGACTAACTTAAAAAAATCACTTATTTTGGAAACAAGAAACCAAGCTTTATTAATTAAATGACTTAAGAAGGTGTCAACAATTAATCCTTTTTGTTGACATTTCGTTTCCTAGCAGAGAATGTCTTGTTATTTGTTTCATGCCACACTATTGGAATTGTTAGAAATAATTTGTAAATTGAAAAAGTTACTTCAAATTTATTTGGTGGTCCCTTAATTTTGTCCAAAAGTGTAGTTCAAACGACAAAAAAGCGTAGAGTTAAGGAAGCAGAGCGTCCTTAAAATAAAAGACAACGTATGAAAAATTGAAAGATGTAGAATATAAATTCAAAATACGAGGTGCATTCAAGTTCTAAGGCCTCCGATTTTTTTTCTCCAGACTGGAAAGAGATAGAAGCATGTGCATTATTTTAAAATGAGCGTGCGTTCGTTGTAAATACGTCACAGAGATGGCAGCACTGTACGGCAGATGGAATTGTAGGGGCAGCGTCGAGAATAAGAACTGTTTTAGATACTTAAAATGGCTACGTTTTCCTTATTTGAACAGCGTGCAATCATTCGTTTTCTGAATTTGCGTGGTGTGACACCTATTGTAATTCATCGACAGTTCAAGGAGACATGTGGTGATGGAGTTATGGATGTGTCGAAAGTGCGTTCGTGGGTGCGACAGTTTAATGAAGGCAGAACATCGTGTGACAACAAACCGAAACAACCTCGGACTCGCACAAGCCTGTCTGACGACATGATCGAGAAAGTGGAGAGACTTGTTTTGGGGGATCGCCGAATGAGAGTTGAACAGATCGCATCCAGTGTTAGCATTCTTGTGGGTTCTGTGCACACAATCCTGCATGACGACCTGAAAATTCGAAAAGTGTCCTCCAGGTGGGTGTCACGAATGCTGACGTACGACCACAAGGCTGCTCGTGTGGCATGTTGCCAAGCAATGTTGACGCGCAACCAAGGCATGAATGGGACTTTCTTTTGGTCGATTGTGACAATGGATGAGACGTGGATGCCATTTTGCAATCCAGAAACAAAGCGCCAGTCAGCTCAATGGAAGCACACAGATTCACCGCCACCAAAGAATTTCGGGTAACCGCCAGTGCTGAAAAAATAATGGTGTCCATGTTCTGGGACAGTGAGGGCGTAATCCTTACCCATTGTGTTCCAAAGGGCACTACGGTGACAGGTGCATCCTACGAAAATGTTTTGAAGAACAAGTTCCTTCCTGCACTGCAACAAAAACGTCCGGGAAAGGCTGCGCGTGTGCTGTTTCACCAAGACGACGCACCCGCACATCGGGCTAACGTTACGCAACAGTTTCTTCGTGAAAACAACTTTGAAGTGATTTCTCATGCTCCCTACTCACCTGACCTGAATCCTAGTGACTTTTGGCTGTTTCCAACAATGAAAGACACTGTCCTTGGCCGCAAATTCACCAGCCGTGCTGCTATTGCTTAGCGATTTTCCAGTGGTCGAAACAGACTCCTAAAGCAGCCTTCGCCGCGGCCATGGAATCATGGCGTAGACGTTGTGAAAAATGCGTTCGTCTGCAGGGAGATTACGTCGAGAAGTAACACCAGTTTCATAGTTTTCGGGTGAGTAGTTAGTTAGAAAAAAAATAGGAGGCCTTAGAACTTGAATGCACCTCGTATTTTCTCAAAATTTCCTCTCATAACGGAGACAAAATTACAAAGATTTTTGTCACGCCACTGTGCGATTATAAAAAGTATCTTAAAGTTGGCCAACAATAACAAAAATAATAGTTTTGTTATTGTCCTTTTCATCCAGCTGTTACGTCTATAAACATACGCTACAGCGTATGTGTGTGTTAGAGATATTTATTATTTATACACATTCTGAATATTTTGAATTCAATAGTCATCACGTAATACAAATTTCGGGTGTTTTTAATTTCGGGGTTCGCGTCGTAATTGAGTCACAATATTTTGTATATATGTTCTATATAATTACATTTATCATATGTTGTTTCTTTATTTTAAGGACAGGTTGTATAATTGAAAATAAAATAAATTATATTATATGGACACTTGATAGCAAAAATAAGAACAAAAAAATTTATTGCTTATTTTATAAGCAACATGTTAAATAATAACCTACTGTTAAATACAAAATAAATTTATATTTCTCACTATAAGTAATAATAAAGCTTTCGTTCTGATAAGATTTCAGTGAACTATCTCAACAGTGTCCAAAGTTGTTCCTTCCATATACTTTTCTTTGGTCTAATCAACACATCTCATTACACATTACACATTCATTAAAATATTATTTCATGTTTGAATTATT